>OX463834.1:15680456-18210456 GCA_949825045.1 Argyresthia goedartella
AAAAATAAGCAATTTGAGTTTTATTTACAATATGAAATTAAGTCACAAAATAGAAAAAAAAACAAAAACCGCCTAACGAAATTAATGGACGCCACCTTACACATACAGGGTAATATTTAATTAACTAGCCAAATCATGTGGAATCATAGTAGGTACCCATTATTATGAACAATTTTCTAGTCAATCGAAAAAAAAATATGGGTCTCCCATAGAAACCTGTAATCATCTGATCGGGACAATTGTTTTTGTTTCCACCAGTTCATCGCTGACCTATACGAGCCCGCTCCCGTACAGCCAAAGAATGTTCGTCAAAAATGGGTTTTAGTTTGTGCTTTGTATACTTTTTATTGTTGACATAACTTAACAGACATCTCACTCGACAAACTTACCTCTCGATAGTATATCTACTGAGCACAACTTAAAGCCCATATTTGAATAAACATTCTTTAGGTATGCCGGATTGCTGTCGTTTAAGTCATCTACAACTTATATGTTCCTAGGGAAAGTTTTTCATATGATGGGTAAGCTAATTAAAAGTCACCTGTATAACACCTATTCTGACACTAGAAGAAATAACTTACTTAGTTTATTCCAAATTAAATAATATAATAATAGGTAATATATCGAATTGTTTTTATTTATTATTTGGAACTATACAATTTCATTAAACAGACGGATAATCCGATTACATAGTAAAAACAACTAGTGGTTTGTGTCGCCACATCAACAAACTTGATACCCAATCGACCATAAAAAAGCATCACGCCTTTACAAATATATGACGGCATAAAGACTATTCTAGAAAGTACAAAAATCCTCGCCAGGTAAAACGCGCTAGTCCCAATCATCGTAGATATAATCCATTAAGATTTCGCCTCAGTTCGTCGGGCACACTTCCCAAATCTCTCCCGAGGTAAATATTTCACCCCCACCCCCCAAACCCCTCAGTTGTTCCCTGTAATGTATTCCCACCCCCGTCAAACCTCATCTTTCCGTCCCTATTTTGCATGAAGGGGGAAATTTAAATTGTGTAATCTAACTTTCAATTCATTCATACATTCAGCGCCATCTCTGGGTGATAAATTGAAACTGAAATGGATTCTTACACTCATTTAGGTTCGGACGGCAAGCAGAGCGGACGTGGTCGCTTACTCCGCAAATGTTCCGGATTGATATGTAAATGTGTTTCGGAGTTGGACGTCCAGGCTTCTAGAAGTTTAATGTCTTTAAATGTATGTTGTCTAATGTCTTACTGTTGGTTTCATGCAATCTCTGAGGTGGATAGACAAGAGGTTAATACTATTAGTTTACAAAAAGCAAGGCTTTTAGGCTGTTTACGAGGACTATTTGTCTTCATTTGGCGAGCCGTTTGTCTTTTTTTACCCCCTTTTACCACTACCGTGGTTACCAACCCATAGCTCATGTTTAAGTTCGAGAGGAGAATAACTGTTTGATATTTACTTTTGCGGCCCTAATAATAGTTTTGTGTTAGATATAAAATGTGCTGTGTGACTTTTTGTCACTTATTCTGAATAAAAAACAAATATGTAAAAACAAATAATAGTACTAGACATATTTTTTGTTCAGTTCATTATAATTTGAACATTTGCTCAAGTATCTCCAAACTA
This sequence comes from Argyresthia goedartella, assembly GCA_949825045.1. NCBI lineage: Eukaryota > Metazoa > Arthropoda > Insecta > Lepidoptera > Argyresthiidae > Argyresthia > Argyresthia goedartella. The sequence continues at coordinate 15,682,085 of OX463834.1, forward strand.
AAAAACTACTTACTAAAATAATTACCACAATTTCTTGCTCTTCAGAATTCCATTACAAGAGAGTAGAAACAAATATCACCAATAACCTCTCGGGGATTAAACCATTCACCCTAAAAATATCATTTTTAATGTCTCCAGATTTGCAACTTCCAATAATAGAGAGAATTTCATAATTTTGGCCTTAATAACTTATTTCCCCTCCCATTCTTAGACGGAGGTCTGAACGTCAGAATATTATAATAAATTCGAGAACATTCTATGAAAATGGCGTGTTACATTGAAGCCCACTATTTCGACCGACCACCAACAATCACCCTTAGCCCTATCGAAATAAAGCTGATAATGATCTGAGGATTGGAGTTAACAGTTTTGATATAAAATCGTATGATGAACAGGACAATGGATGCACTCGCAGATATAAGATAGGGCTTTGAGAGAGATTAAAGGGTAAGACAAGAGTCTTAAATGAAGGCAGGTGTACCAGTATGAAGCTTCATGTTGGGTTTATTAACTCTCACAACTTTTGCTTGTACACAAAACGAATTTTCTAGAATCTAGAATCAGCATTTATAATTAGATTAACTGGCTTAATGTGGGAGCAGGTGTGCCGCTGCCTCTCCGTATTGGAAAAGGCGTGACACTTTATTTGTTTCGGGTAATCAGGTATTCCGTGGTCTAATGGTTTCAGACTGGAGATGAAGGTTCGAATCCTCACCGTGTACCAATGAGATAATTCATTTATCTTAAGTACATTAAAGGACGTTCAGTGTTTCGGATGACACGTTAAGCAGTAGGTGCCGGCGTCCATGCTGTGTAATAGTGACCTTAAAACCCCTCCATCAATCCGCACTGAGCCAGCGTGATGGAGTATGGCTTAATCTTACTCGTATCCGGGTAAAGGCCTGTGCCCCTCGGTGAGGACATTAATGGGCTTCATTTATTTTTATTTAATTTATAATCAGGTACAGATCTTCTGTTTCTACAAAGCTTGAAACTCTCGTTTATGGTATTGATAATAAACATAAAAGATAAACAAATATAGACATTTATAAAAAGGCACATAAGTTGCTTCTGGCTCCACTCTAGGATAACCTGTATCGTGGTAACCAGAAACAGCGACGGCACTCACATAAAAGCATCCAAGAAATGGGGATTTCTTTTCTTTATCTCCAGCCGGGATTCGAACCCGGGACCTCTCGCATGCGAGGCAGAGCCTGGAACCGCAACCCGCAGATGTCGCCGAATGTATTTAGTATATATTTATTGCACATGAAATGACAAATTACAATCAATTAGAAAATATATAATTATCAAAAGGCTCTTCATCAAATATTTCTTCCATCTAACCCAAGATGGCAAGGATAAATTAGCAATGTCAACAGTTTTTCGTTGTATTAAATCTTGTACCTATAGATTTAGGCGCAAAAAAACACTAACAGAATCTCTATTCACAGCACTGACCTAGAAACACCGTGCATCAGTCCCAGCCATTGTTTTAATATTTTTACAAAACGGACGAAAATATAAAAAAGAATGCAACAAAATGAGGCCATCGTATAAACCGGTGGACCTATTGTTGGACTGGCTCATGACAATTTCATACTGGCAGGTGCAACACGGATTCTGGCGTTGGATAATGGGGGATGCAATGCATGTTTTCTATTGTTGGCCGGCTTTGAACTTTGTAAAGGCCTTCTACTGCCATAAAAATATTGACGGCTGCATTGCCAAGATAGGTAGATCTGTGGATCCATACCATATATCCTCGTTCACAAAAGTATGGAGGAAGAAAACAAACATGCGCCACCCCATTTCCCACAGCGGGTGACAGAGACACATTTAATGTAGATTTTCTCGCTTCCAATGGACTTCACGGCAGAGATGATTCAATTGGGACTGTTCTCTAAAGTTAATCTGTCGTCAATTGGTTTAAAATCAATTACAATGATTATTGTAATTCCCGAATTATCTTAATTCAATGGTTGCCTTACTCGTTGCGAACTTTGGAATCGACGGCGTTTTTTTATGGACAGACAAAACGCCAGATGTTCATTAGTACTGATTGCAGATTTGGAGACTGGCGGGAGTTACACTCTTGATTTTTCTAATTGGTAACTTGATTTGATGAGGGAACCTTCATAGCTGGGGCGATGGGCCAGCCCCCTGTCACGAGGGCTCTGTGCCTCTGCCACCTCCTATGGGGAAACCCGTGAAGCTAAGTTTGTTTTGTATTCTAAACTCAATCAGTATTTTAACATTCTTAAGAATTCAAAGCGGAAATTAAATGGAGTTTTTTGAATTATTTATAAGCTTATTACCTGAAACTGCCCTGGTTATAAAATGTCACACAAAAGAAAAACGAGGTGTAATAAAAAGCGGGCAAGTGCGAGTTGGAGTCGCGTCTTGGGGTTTCGATTTACATTTGTAGATATTATTTTCATTACTTACCTGGTTGCGAAACGGAACCCTATTACCATCTATTAGGTACTAACCCTCCACTGTCTGACCGTCCGTCTGTCCGTCAGCGGGTTGTTCCTCATGAACTGAACTGTCATCATAAATATACCTCGCGCCACTAATTAGGAGCGCTGGGCGACGTTGGCGGGAATTACTGCGCATATGTACAGGTATTGAAAAGTGACTACTGCGCATTCAAGGCCACCGCTCATAACTCGTGGCGCGACGTATACGGAGTTTAAATTTAGACAGAATGTGTATTTCTGTTTTCTATATATTTTCTATAACAACAAATAATGAACTAGATGCAATTTAAAGAATTCGCATATAAGAAATCTTTTTTTCTTGGAGGGTAGTCCTAACTACAAGTCATATTTAGTAGCTCCCTAATTTTAAATTCATTAAAAATACAATAAGTAATCTGTATGAATATTTATTAATAGAATACTGACCTTGACTCTCACCAATCACATTTTCAATTATTTATCTTACATTAACGCTTAAATAACACAAACATCCTTGCAACAATGGATCTGCATGCTGAGCTGGCAAAAAACATGGAAAACATTGTTAAGTCCTTCGGAGAGCGGATGGAAAGATATGAAAATGAGCTGCATGCAGCTACACCTGCTCCTGCCCCGAAGAACATGGCTAGCCTGGCAAGTGAGTTTTCAAATTTCAAAGTCCTCATATGGAAGTGCCTTGCCATGCTAAAATCACAGTTGGCGCTCTTGACACTGGGATTGGACCGGCATGAGACAGCCTCCAGGCGGAAGGTGCTGCTGGTGCATGGTGTGCCTGAAGTAGCTGATGAAGAGCCAGGAGCTGTTTTGAGGTTATTACTCACTGACCAACTTAAGGTGTCGGAAGAGTGCATTGGTGCTGTCAGTGTGGTCCACCGGCTAGGTGCTAAGGGGGCGAAAACCAGACCCCTGCTTGTTCGCTTCTCAACAGTGGCAGCCCGTAGCAAGGTGTGGGGACTGAAAAAGGCGCTCAAGGGTTCGGGCACAACTAGGACCGAATTTCTGACAAAAACGCGCCACCAAGTCTTCACAGCGGCGCGCAGGCACTTCGGGATGAGCAGCGTCTGGACCTCCGAAGGCAGGATCATCGTTGCGCTGCCAGACAAGTCACGTCACAAAGTTGAGTGCATGGGTGACCTACAGCCGCTGACGTCTAGGTATCCGAGTAAGGACGTCCTGCCGCCATCATCCGACTCGGCAAAGAAGCCTGCAGCGAGCGTGAACTCCAGCGCCATCAAGACCGTCACGACCAGGAAGGGTGCTCAAGCTAAGTGAGGTGGTCGCATCTTCACAAGACCACTTATATCACAGGTATCATTCCACGAGGCGACTATTTTATCCGACAACTGTGAGGTAGTCCGCAATATCCATTGTCCAACCAATCCATTTGTAAGGGTGTGTGTAAAGTTTTTGTTTCGACACTCTGACCAAACGTAGTGCTTATTTCTCTGTGGTTTTTATTTCATCAGCTGTCATCTGTCAATTTGAAGCAAAGACGTGCGGTTCGTGGTTTGTGTCTTTTCATTTTCGGATGTACGGACCGGACGGCCGCGGCCATTGGTGAGATGATATAACAAACAATCTCTTTCCTCAATCCTAGGGTGGGTCTGGGCCTAAGCATGAAGCTTATTGATTAGAAATTTTAATTAGTTTACTTTTGATTTTAGAATATTTATAACTTAATAGGTATATATAATATTTTATATTGATAAGTATATTTGTATATATGGATATTCTACCTGATCTTATTAATCAAAGTTTCCTTTCGTGTTCTTCTAGCGACGATGATTTTTTGAGTGCGGAAAGCAATGACTCCTCTATAGAGGAGCCCCTATCTGTCAAAATTAAGACTGTCTTTGGTGGTGTGGAGAAAAATCTAAACATCGTACATATAAATGCACAAAGCATCCATTCCAGCTATCCGGACCTGCTCGATGCTTTTAGTGAACAATGCGTGGACGGCATTCTTGTCTCCGAGTCGTTCCTCAAGCCCTCGCTGCCTTCCTCTTTGTATTCCCTTCCAGGTTACAGGCTGTACAGTAACGACAGAGTCGGGAAGGCCGATGGGGGCGTCGCTATCTATCTACGTGCGGAAATTCCGTGCAAGGTGATCAGTGCGTCCCCTAGTCAATACTCCGAGTCTGCTGAACATCTCTTTCTCGAAATCATTCTTCACCACAACAAGGTCCTCCTCGGTGTCCTTTATAGTCCCTCTCTTCGCATCGATTATTTCGATTCCTTTGAATCACTCCTCAATGAACTGACACCACTTTATAATGATTCCCTCATTCTTGATGATTTCAACACCTGTCTCCTTAAACACAATCCACGGTCTGCCAGACTCAAGTCCGTAGTCGACTCCTTTAATCTGCATATTCTGCCGCTTGATGCCACCCATTTCCAACCTCATTGCTCTCCCTCGCTTCTCGACATTATGATCATTTCCAATTTGGACAAGGTCGCAATACACGGTCAGCTAAGTTCTCCTTTCTCTTATCATGACCTCATTTATCTTTCTTATAAGATAAGGCCTCTCAAGAGCAGAGCGAAATTCCTTTATATCCGGAACTTTAAGGATATCAACCATGAGTCCCTTTTGTCTGATGCCATGTCGATTGACTGGTCCCCTGTCACTACCAGTAAGTCTGTTGATAATAAAATCGCCAATTTTAATTCTATAGTCCTGGGTCTCTATGACAAGCACGCACCTTCAAAAAAAGTGAGGGTTAAACACCACCCTGCCCCTTGGCTAACAGACACTATTAAGTGCCTAATGGCCAAGAGGAATAGAACCAAGTGTAGATACCGCAAGAATCCGACAGATGATAATTTCCTCTCTAACAAATGTCTTCGCAACCGTTGCAACCGTCTCTGTCGCGATGCTAAACGTCGGCACATACACGAATGCATTGAGAACTACACTCCAGCTCAGGTGTGGAAATTAATGAGAACGCTTGGTGTAGGTAAGGCCCGGGACCTACATGCTGGTAATGTAGATCTCAACGGTCTCAACCAGTTTCTTTCTGTCCCGCCTGTTGTGACGGATCCCACTGTCAAACAAGCCACGCTTCAGAGCCTGCGCTCTAAGTCCTTACCCAACACCACACCATTCAACTTGAGTAATGTTGGAATCGATGCGGTCAAGAAGGCGCTATTGGCAGTAAATTCGAAAGCTGTAGGCGATGACAAAATTTGCCTTAAAATGCTACTGACAATCCTTGACGAACTATTACCAGCAATAACACACGTTATAAACTTTTCTTTAGCTAATGGTGTCTTCCCCACAGTGTGGAAGAAAGCACTAGTCATCCCACTACCCAAAACCTCCAGTCCCACCTCCTTTAAAGAGTACCGTCCCATTTCAATCCTGCCCATCCTCTCCAAAGTCCTTGAGACCATTGTCCATAACCAGCTTTCCTACTACCTCTCCTCAAACAATCTACTAAACACGTTCCAGTCAGGATTCCGACCGGGTCATAGCACCTTCACGGCTCTGCTGAAAGTCACAGATGACATCCAGCTAGCCATGGACCGCAAACAGCTTTCCGTGTTGGCTTTACTTGATTTCAGTAGTGCCTTCAACAGCGTAGATTTCGACATTCTCGTTGAGCTTCTCAGATCCCTGAACGTCTCTTCCTTCTCTGCCAGCTGGTTCGTCTCTTATTTGAGGGATCGGCAACAGCGAATCAGGACGGAAGAGACATCCACTGAATGGTGTGACCTCCTGTCAGGCGTCCCTCAAGGTGGTATTCTTTCTCCTCTTCTATTCTCGATTTTCATAAACTCCATCTCGGACATCCTGTCTTCTTCATATCATCTTTATGCTGATGATCTCCAGATTTATCGCCACTTCTCTCATAACAATGTAAACTCTGCTGTGGAGGCATTGAACGCTGATCTGGAGGGGGTGAGAAGCTGGGCTTCATCCTTTGGACTCCTGGTTAACCCGAGCAAGTCCCAGGCCATGATTATAGGCCACCAGACAATCTCTTAACTTGTTGCAGCAACAGCCCATTCCACCTGTCACTTTTAATGGTACCACAATCGTGTATAGCGATAAAGCTAAAAACCTGGGTCTTATCTTCGACAACCAGCTGTCCTGGTCATCGCATGTCAATGAGGTCAATCGACGAGTATTTGCTACTTTTCACTCTCTCAGGAAACTTCAGTACTTTTTGCCTCGACAGACCAAAATCACTCTCGCTCAGTCTCTCCTTCTACCTCTCATCGATTATGCTGATGTCTGCTGGGTCAGTGCTAACGAAGAATTACTGAACAAACTCGAACGACTTCAAAATCTCGGGATTCGGTTTATCTTTGGGCTGCGCAAATACGACCATGTATCTCAGCATCGCAAAGAGCTGAAGTGGCTGCCAATACGTCTTCGTCGGGATTCTCACATCCTCAACATCCTCTACAACATTTTACGCATCCACGCTATCCAACCTTCTTACGAGACCGTTTTCCATTTCTTTCTTCCAGCAGGCCTCGGAGAACTCACGCGCTTTCGATGCTCACAACCCCACAGCATAACACCGCGTCCTATGAGCATGGGTTTAGATTCCGGGCCATTCAATTGTGGAATGCACTCCCCTGCACTATCAGAGACAGTCCTTCTCTTAATATATTTAAAAGTCGCGTGCAGAAGCATTACCTTTCTCTTTAGAAATATAGGTAGTATGTATGTATTTATTAGTATATTTATTTAAAAATTATATATATTTATATAGTATTTATGTTTAGCATGTACGAGTATATTATATGATATTTATGTAAGCCCTCGTATATTTAGTTAATATTGTTTTATATTAGTTATTTAGATATAACATATATCTAACCATATGTTAGTTATTTAGATATGTACTAAATTATATTGTTGTACACATTGTCACCCCTGCTCAGCAATCGACCATTCCCATCCTAATTTGGTTTGCTGGAAGAGATCTCTTATTAGAGATGAGCTCGCCTTTGTACACTATTTTTATGTAAGTCTTGTTGTCCATATATTAGTTGTGTGCAATAAAGAAATTATGAAATTATGAAATCTGTTTTTTTTTTGTTTTTCTTGGAAGATGGTACAGAGACCGAATGACACTTGGCCGTTTTTCTTTAACCTCATAAGCCTCATAAGCAGAGTTTCCATACAACCAATTTTTCATTGGCTTTGAACTCTATTACCAAGCCATAAGGTTGAAAATAGCTGGTTAATTGTTGAGGCCAAGCAGCGAGCGGGTTAATGTACTAATAAATGTACTCAGGTTTCAAGTACAAATTCCAAAGAATGTTTATTCTGTAAATAAGGTCGATATATTTCTTTACTCATTAATATGTTTTAGATGTGCCTTTTAAATGCAATCTACGAAAATGAGAGTTGTACTTTTTGTATTTAACTATTATTTCAAACGAACTGCGGAACCCTATATACAAGTAGTCTCTGTTAAATGGAATTACCTCACTTCACTGACCATTCTATTCTCCACCCTAAGACAACCGATTTAAAGCACAATTCTTCCTCAAATTGCGATTTAGAAAGAAAGGAAAACGTCGTATATTTTCCGTAAGTATAAAAAAGCAGAAAAGTCCCCGGCCATTAATTTTGATAACATTCAATTATGTTTGAAAATCACAAATTAGGAGATTCTTTCTTTCCAAAAATAATAATGGAGACTTTTTCCTTTTCCAAATGACTGCCTACTGATTTATTGGCTGATTTTCAGTACATTTCATCCGAATAGGCTTATTCCTGTAGGAAAATTATTGCCTACACTCGGAACGCGTTACGTGGAATACTCGGTATATTTTTTCCTGTCGAATGTATGTGGAATATTTCGTACCTTCCTATTGTGTTGTTCTTCGTGGTAGATATCATGCCTTGTATGTAGACAGACGTTCACAAGTGACAGTCCTACGGGTAGAGGGGGTGAGGTACCACATACCACATATACCACAGAATATCTAAGCCTCGGATTCGCAACCGACAACTGCAAATTTTTACGACTCTCAAAGTCATTATATTACTGTCTCTCGCTCGGGAATAGCCCTACTTGCTCAGCAAATCACATTTAACTCTCTCATACACACAGATAGAAAGAGAAATCACAGTCACAGATATTCATTGCAAGTTGTCCACAGCCCACAAAATGCCCCGTCCATAAACAGAGCTAATCTGCCGAACAAGAAAGTAAATAGATACTTATAACAAGAATAGAACAGCAATAAAGAAACAAAACAAAAGATGAACACATACAAATATTGGTATAACCGACAGAAAAACTTCCTCGATTACCTCTAACCATAAAATGAAACTTAGCCCATACAATCAACGGAACGACAACCCATGCCCGATTCAAGGATATTGATATCGAATCGACCGTGGGTAGAAGCTCAGGTTGATTGTATTGAATAAATTATAAGCATAGACATAGAAAACCTAGTCGCCATAGTGAATATAACAGCCATTTGCTCTGAAAAGCTTTTAAAATACTGCATACACAATTGTACTTCAGAGAGTGGTTTTCGTATTTATTCGGAGGACAGGAAGGGCATTTTAATTAATAGTATTTTAACAACTTTGTGGTAATTAATAGTATTTTAAACCAGGAAGACTGAGGATACTCTGTCCATATGGACGTTTCTCTTTGGCTATTGTAAGAACTGTTGGTATGTTACGTACAACTCTTTGAGTTGCATTAAACAAAATAATACTCGAAATGCAGGTTCCCACCTAGTTCGCGAGACGTTATTATTCAATGCAGGTTCCCACCTAGTTCGCGAGACGTTATTATTCAATGCAGGTTCCCACCTAGTTCGCGAGACGTTATTATTCAATGCAGGTTCCCACCTAGTTCGCGAGACGTTATTATTCAATGCAGGTTCCCACCTAGTTCGCGAGACGTTATTATTCAATGCAGGTTCCCACCTAGTTCGCGAGACGTTATTATTCAATGCAGGTTCCCACCTAGTTCGCGAGACGTTATTATTCAATGCAGGTTCCCACCTAGTTCGCGAGACGTTATTATTCAATGAAATGCAACGAGGCCTGTTAATGAGACACTTAAATTAGTTATAAGGTATTTTTTGGCTTAGTAAACATATTTCATATTTATTTATTCATTCTAAAAGTTGCTAATTATGTAACAGCTTTGGTTTTTTCTTTAACGTAGAAGTGAATCGGGGTCCGCACGTTTATCGGTCCAGCCGTCGATACCCGCACGACACACTAGGGACGGAACTCTTAACAGCGAGGAGTAAATTATCACCCCGTACTGCGTACGGCACTGTAGGGCTGGAAGTGACGACGGATAGGAAAATGTTAACGCCTTTTCCTAAATGCACTATTGGAGTATGGCTAGACGTGACGCTCTGTACTGCACGCCAAAGTTCTCTTGGCACCTCGCTCTGATGACGTCGTAGCGTCCGTCATTGCCCTACCGACGCAACGCGGGCGAGAGCGAGCGCAGAGGGACGGGAAATCTCATTCCCCGCGGGTGCCAAGTTAACGTATGTACCTTTTCCTAGGAGGAGGGGTAGAAATACAGATAATTATAATAATAATAATACCTATTTACACACATTGATCTAGCCCCAAACTAGGATTCCCTGTATCTTGGGTACTAGACAACGATACACATACTTATATAGATAAATATTATACTTAGATAGATAAACAACCATGACTAGGGTACAAACATCCGTTCTCATCAAACTAATATTTGCCCCCACCGGGACTTGAACCCGGGACCCTTGGCTTGGCCATTTGGGTCATCTTAGCACTTGCTTCTGACCCTACACTAGGATAGCAGGTGTCGTGGCAACCGGAAACATCAATATCACAGAGGAAATAAAACATGCAAAACAACAACAACATGACATGCAGGCATCTTAACAACATGACATGCAGGCATCTTAACAACATGACATGCAGGCATCTTAACAACATGACATGCAGGCATCTTAACAACATGACATGCATGGCATCTTAACATCAAACTAAATGTCTAAGGGACGGCTGAGACTTAACATCAAACTAAATGTCTAAGGGACGGCTGAGACTAAGCTCCTCCATTGGCTACAATCTTGGCACAGTAATTCAAAAACCTCTTCTTACGAACTGATCTTAATTAATAAAAATTAATTGTGCCTTCGTCTCGGATAAGCTCGAGGATGACCCAATAGGTTTGTTTAATTACCATTTTATTTTATTCACCACAGTCCAGCGGAGGTTAAGGTAAATATAAAATTAGGAAAAACGCAAAGAAACAGTCGGAAATCGGTAAAACTTTTGCATGGGAAGTTCAGCCTTCTTCACTAAATGGCGTTGGCAACGGATCAGGTTGACCGGGAACTAAGAGAATGCCAAAAACGCGTTACGTCACGGGCAGATAGTATCTAAATAGAATAATGCTCAACACTCATACAAGTCTCTTCAGTCTTTATACATTCTTACGTCCGTACGGTGCGGGATCACGCAAACAAGTCTCTTCAGTCTTTATACATTCTTACGTCCGTACGGTGTGGAATCACGCAAACAAGTCTCTTCAGTCTTTATACATTCTTATATCCGTACGTTGTGGCATCACGCAAACAAGTCTCTTCAGTCTTTATACATTCTTACGTCCGTACGGTGTGGCATCACGCAAACAAGTCTCTTCAGTCTTTATACATTCTTACGTCCGTACGGTGTGGCATCACGCAAACAAGTCTCTTCAGTCTTTATACATTCTTACTTCCGTACGGTGTGGCATCACGCAAACAAGTCTCTTCAGTCTTTATACATTCTTACGTCCGTACGGTGTGGCATCACGCAAATAAGTCTCTTCAGTCTTTATACATTCTTACGTCCGTACGGTGTGGCATCACGCAAACAAGTCTCTTCAATCTTTATACATTCTTACGTCCGTACGGTGTGGCATCACGCAAACAAGTCTCTTCAGTCTCTATACATTCTTACGTCCGTACGGTGTTTCATCACGCAAACAAATCTCTTCAGTCTTTATACATTCTTACGTCCGTACGGTGTGGCATCACGCAAACAAGTCTCTTCAGTCTTTATACATTCTTACGTCCGTACGGTGTGGCATCACGCAAACAAGTCTCTTCAGTCTCTATACATTCTTATGTCCGTACGGTGTTTCATCACGCAAACAAATCTCTTCAGTCTTTATACATTCTTACGTCCGTACGGTGTTTCATCACGCAAACAAGTTTCTTCAGTCTTTATACATTCTTACGTCCGTACGGTGTTTAATCACGCAAACAAGTCTCTTCAGTCTTTATACATTCTTACGTCCGTACATTGTGGCATCACGGAAACAAGTCTCTTTAGTCTTTATACATTCTTACGTCCGTACGTTGTGGTAGCACGCAGACAAGTCTCTTCAGTCTTTATACATTCTTACGTTCGTACGGTGTTTCATCACGCAAACAAATCTCTTCAGTCTTTATACATTCTTACGTCCGTACGGTGTTTCATCACGCAAACAAGTCTCTTCAGTCTTTATACATTCTTACGTCCGTACGGTGTTTCATCACGCAAACAAGTCTCTTCAGTCTTTATACATCCTTACATCCGTACGGAGTGGCATCACGCAAACAAGTCTCTTCAGTCTTTATACTTCCTTACGTCCGTACGGTGTGGCATATTCACATTTTCACACACGTGTCACCATCACAATAACATAAAATTTACATACATTAAGGCACATTGCTTCTGGCCTCACACTAGGTTAACCTGTGTCATGTCAACCAGAAACCTGCAAGACCTGGGTTATTCTGTTTCCTCTCCAGCCGGGACTTGAACCCGGGACCTCTCGCTTGGAAAGCATGGTCTCGACCGCAACGCCACAGAGGTCTTCACATCATCATCAGCCTGGTAACCCACGTTTGTTCAGTAGGAAAATCAATACAGTTTCGGTAAGCAACCCTATTGAAATCGCATAATTTTTTGTATTATTTGCAAGCGTGTGTGTTGAACAGCAAAGTGCTATTTTATTTTTGTCGTTCGTTTAATCGTCACCATTTTTGTCCCGTTCTGAGTATCATCTGGGGAAATTGTGCAGAATTATTGGCGGAATGAACTTGGAGGTTATATTAATAAAAATAACTTAAATTAACCTATCCGTGCCTTCATGAAGCTTCTGATTTTCCATTTCACTAGGCCGAAGCCGCTCGGCATTATTGGTCTCTATTTTTGTACTTATTTATTTTTATTAAGAAGGGGTTTAGAATTAAACAGATACAAGGTCTTTATAAAACAATCAAGGTTTCCTCGTAAAAAAATCCTTTTTGGTCTAAAGCTTAGCCCAAAACCCGATCTAAGCAAATATTTTCGCGCCAAAACCTAATCAAACTATGATTAATAATACCGCCGAGCAGTATGAATGCCCCCATCCGTAATTACAGAGTATAATATTTTCTTACAATTCTGTTTTGTAACGTCATCGCAGCTGCTCGGTTCACATGGCCCCAAAGTTATGATCTTTTGCCCAAAGTGTTGTTAAAGGTGTGGTTGGCAGAGTAGGGGAACGTTCCAGAAGGCTTTTAGTGGCCAACTGTGTCTTTGCCACCCCCTATGGGATTCATGACGCTGTGCAATCAAGTTCTTCGTAACGCATGCACCCTAAAATGTGGTAAAATGTGGGATATCCTCTAAGGAGATATGAAGGCTTCCTCACGGTCCCACAGGCACATCTCACAAATGTTAGACACATCTGAAATGAAAAACCGCCAAGGACATATTGCTAGATCATTGACCTGTGGCTAATCCAGATGTTTCAGGACTTTGAAATTGGATCAAACTTTAACACTAATCCTATGATTGAAAATCGATCGTTTTAACGTTAACGTCGTCAATTAATTTTAATATAAAGTTCTCAAGAGCTCCGTGGTCGTGTTTCACGCTTGCTTCTCACACAGGCGATGCAGGTTCGAATCCTTAACATGTACCAACGACATGATTAATTTATCTTAATCACTCAAAAATCGAGGGTAGTTGGGACGGGGCGCGATTTTGACAGAAAAGTGGCGTTATATAACGCCGGTGGTATTCAAGAGGTTAAGCACATTATTCGGATGACAAGTGAAGCTGTAGGTCCCGGCTACTATCGCTATGTGGTAGTAGTAGGCGTGAAACCCCTCCATCAACCAGCACTGAGCCAGCGTGGTGGATTATGGCTTATTCTCACTCGTATCGGGGTTAAAGGCCTGTGCCTCTCGGTGGGAAAATAATGTGCTACATTTAATTTAATAGAGTTCTCTACATTTTCCGTAAACTATGCCACTCTAGAACCCCAGCATAGAACGGCATGGTACGAAAATGAGATTCTCAAACTTTTCAATACATTTACTAGCCAGCATATTAATTTGTTTCTTTGTTAGATACGAGTATATGGCTAGCTAATTCTAATACTATTATTAGTTTACGAATAATTCCTATCTACTTAATGATCTGTAGATGTCGGTGTTAATTTAGTATGTCGATCGTAATAAGAATATTAACTTATTGTAATCTCTTAAGACAGCCTATAAAATGACAAAACCATGTTGTTATCTCTGTACAGCATAATAAATATAGTTTTATCCTCATATTTTCCAACAAACATATTTCATAATTTTTATTTTACACATTTTTTTAAACAATTACATTAAAGAAAACATGTATGTACGAAGGCGAGCCGAAAGCATTCTTCCACCAAACGTTCTTTCAGCCTACTTTAGATTTATTGATTTCACATGAGAATTTCCAAAGATTTTCTCCGCAACCGATATTTCTATCAAAAGTGTATTTCCATTTAATATACAGGGTGGCCCGGGAAATCGTGGTTCAAACGAAACCAGGAGGTAGAGGGGTTCATTATGAACATAAAATTCCTCTACGGTATGGCCTTTATCAGACACCATATAAAGTTATGGCGATTTTGAGTTTTTTTTAAAAAGTGGTCTCTTTAGGTAACTTAATGAAAAAAAAAAAAGTTACTTAATTTGATAGTTTTTTGTGTGTTTTTCGTGGCTAGGATAAAAATAAATTCTAATGGAGTTTTTTTTACAACTGTAGGTGCATAAACTTGTAAGCAATGGCTTCATAACGAAAAAAAAAACCTTCACGAAAAATCTATTCATACTTTGAAGTCGCACTGTTAAAAAAAAATGTACTACTAAAAGTTTACCTTTTACTAAAAAAATATGCCTGTTTAATCTACTTTCTAACGAGGTACAACACATGGCCATTAGAAGCTTAGTTATTTTGCAAAAGTTGTTTTTAGGTGCAAAGTCTGCCTTATAGTTAAATTTACATTTAACGAAAAATCAATTTTTGCTCGTACAAAGCCCATAGATTTTATCTTTCTCTCTTTTGCAGTAAGTGAAAAAAGGACAAAAGAATCAAAAACAATGGATAAACTGGTTTGGGCACCTCTCTACCTGACATGGCTTGTTTACCCATCGCCACGGCGGCCCCGCGCCCCGCGCCTCTATCTTACTAGCTTCCCATTTCATTCTTTAGTGACTCACTATTTGCACATTACATTGGACGCGTCTTACCTTATTTTGTGACCTACGCCTGCTCTACGGACTTTCTGATTTCTTGCCTAATTGTGACCTACGCCTGATTAACGGACTTGTGATTTCTGCCTAACTGTGACCTACGCCTGCTTTATGGACTTTGTGATTTCTTGCCTAACTAACTGTGACCCACGCCTGCTCAACAGACTTCGTGATTGTGTAGTGAAATTAGGATGGCTGCTGCAGCAAGGGTTGAATACAGTCAGAGAGAGTATGCAGAAATGCATTACCTCTACGGTTTCTGCGATGGAAACGCTCGGGCCGCCGCTAGAGCATATCGTGAACGTTACCCGAATCTAGATCGCTTTCCTGACTACCGAGTATTTATCCGGGTACACAATTCATACACGAACGGACGCTTGCCCGGTCAACACGGTGGGAGAGACGGTCGCGGGCAACAAGTTGTTGAAAACGTTCGAGAACGAAATCAAGTTCTTGCTGAAATTCAAAGAGACAGATCGACTAGCCAGCAGCGCATATCTCGAGCAATAGGCATACCTAGGTCAAGAGTGCAACGAATATTAAAGAGCAATAAATTGCGCCCTTATCACATAAAGCGTGTTCAAGATTTAATCCCGGGAGATTTTGAAAAAAGGGAGCAATTTTGCCGAGAGATGCTGCAGCGTAACCGTGAAGATCCCGAGTTTTTTAGAAAAATTATGTAGTCTGATGAGTCCAGTTTTAGACGAATTGGGGTATTTAATATTCATAACCTGCACTATTACTCCAGAATTAATCCGCATATTGTTAGAAATGACCGTTTTCAACACCAGTTCTCCATTAATATGTGGGCCGGAATCATCCGAGGACAATTAATAACACATGAACTTCCGCCTAGATTAAACGGCGAACGATACCTTAATTTCCTGCAAAATGATCTTCATGAACTATTGCGGCAAGCCGAAGTGCCAGAGGGTGTCATGGAAAACATGTGGCTGCAACATGACGGAGCTCCAGCCCATTATGCTCGAGATGTGCGAGCCCATCTGAACGAAGAGTATCCAGGGCTTTGGATTGGTCGGCGTGGAACAATTGAATGGCCTCCAAGATCTCCCGATTTAAATCCGATCGATTTCTTTTTGTGGAGCCATTTAAAGGAGGTGGTGTATGAAAAAGAAATTGGCATTTTAGGGTCAGGTAGAGAGGCGCCCTAACAAGTTTGTCTATCATATGTGAAGCTTTTGTTCTTTTTCACTCCCATGGCAAGTGTAAGAAGGACATAATTTCAATACATAACATAGTTTATTACTATCAAGCACTTTAAGTAGGTTTAGAATTGTAGTAAGAAAATTTAGAATTGTACAATGGTGATTTTTCGTTGAATGTGCATTTTACTCTAAGGTAGACTTTGCACCTAAAAACCTATTTTGTAAAATAACTTAACTACTAATGACCATGTGTTGTACCTCGTTAGAAAGTAGATTAAACAGGCATGTTTTTTTAGTAAAAGGTAAACTTTTAGTAGTACATTTTTTTTAACAGTGCGACTTCAAAGTATGAATAGATTTTTCGTGAAGGTCTTTTTTTTTTCGTTATGAAGCCATTACTTACAAGTTTATGCACCTACAGTTGTAAAAAAAACTCCATTTGAATTTATTTTTATCCTAGCCACGAAAAACACACAAAAAAACTATCAAATTAAGTAACTTTTTTTTTTTCATTAAGTTACCGAGACCTTTTTTAAAAAAAAACTCAAAATCGCCATAACTTTATATGGTGTCTGATAAAGGCCATACCGTAGAGGAATTTTATGTTCATAATGAACCCCTCTACCTCCTGGTTTCGTTTGATCCACGATTTCCCGGGCCACCCTGTATACAGAACCCACTTGGATTTCTGAATATTAAGTATTGGAGATGGGCAGTACATCGTTTCGCTTTTATCGTCTGGTGACAGCAAAGCTTCACCGAGGGCTAAATACTGCCTTCTATTAGTGCGAAAGTGTATTATTAACATATATGCCAGCCTGTCAATGGTGGAGATGTAGGCAGAGTGTAGGGATAGGTCACGATTATATAGGTGCACTAAGTTTACCCCGAATACATCTTCTGATAAAGAGACTATGATGATCAATTTCACTTATTTGTAAATATGCTAACAAACGCCAGAAATTCTTATGCAAGCATGAATACTTCATTATCTTTGCAACTACGTATCTAAAAATAGTTCATTTTAATTTTAAAATACACGATGTTCATGGTGCACTTAAGTTTTTAAGCGGATAAAGGCAACTTACGGTCAAAGCTCTTAAAATATACTAACCACTTCATCATTAAGCGAATCAGCCTTATAAAGATTATGTGAAGTGTATTAAAATGTTCTAAGTCAGCAAGCTTCTTAAAAGTAACGCACGAATGCACAAACTCCTACTCAAATAAAATGCCGCTTAATGTTAAACTGGCGCAGTAAGTTCCCGAGCGAAACTGACGTTATGACTAAGTGTCCGTCAGACTTTGAGTTGACTTTTTCGCATCCGACCATATTATCAAGACCACCGGGTTAGGGTACGACTCAAATTAATAGGGAATTAAGAGTACCGACTTCATAATACGACTCATTAGTGAAGAATTTAATTTACGATTGGATGCAATGTCGCTTGAATGTTTTATGATGAGCTTGGAGAGAAACGAATGGAAAAGTATGGATACGGCGGTAGAACAAACTTCGAGGTCATAATACGAATCGTGAATGTTCTGGCCTGTTATTGATATAATGTAAGTTGTTTATCTTTACGTACGACTAAAACTAATGAAATGACGTTCAGTTTACTATTTTTCCAAGAACGAAATAGGCTTTGACAATCCATAGGTAGCTGAATCACAAAGGATTATGTTCTTGAGTATAAATTGACATAGTAAATAGAAACATCTGGCACAGTCATAATGAAAATGCTTTTAGAGACGCCCAAATAAGATTCTATTCCATCCTTTCTCGATCTCTAAGTAAAAGCTACAAACATATTTTATATCAGCTTATCAATCTATTACCCACACGGTGAATTACGCGTGGGACCGAACTATCAAATAACTCTTTTTAGTTTTATTTTTGTTAAAATTCGGAAGCTCATCTCGACGAGACTTACAATTCTGTTGATAATGTTGTTTATTATTGGGCAAGTATTTATTGCCAAGTATAGTGCAGTTCGTCATTTTGTGGAGATTGCTGTCTCAAACATCAAAGAGAATCAATTCGTATTTTATTGAATATGTTGTCTTCTTATGTTCAAGTTATTATGGTTCAAACAGTGGCAAATAAACAGGACAACAGATATTAAAATCCAGAACAAGATAATTTCCCGGCAAGCCTCATTCATTAAGCGCATTTCTGCGCGTAACCTCGCGCCATTGCGACCACCATTTTGGATTAATTTTGCGCCAAAACAAAATGGCGGCCAAGTCGAACAGTAAAAATATTAATTTAGAACGAGATCTCGTCGGTAACGAGAATTGCGTTAGAATACCGACATTAATATAAAGTTCGTTATGTTGGCAGTCTAATGGCTGTATGAAGTGTATAATTGTTATGCATAATGGCTACATGTGCCTACTCTTTATGCTGAGGCCTCCATGGAGGTTTGCGCCTGTTTTTAGGCTCTTAATTGTTATTGCGTTTTTGTCCTTAATCTCTCTTAATTATACTGTAGAAACTCCGAGAATTGAAAGAGTGTGAATTTCTAAAAACAATTCGGGTCATTGCAATACAGTTTTAAGGGTCACTTGCCATCGATGGGTATCAAAATTGGTAAACTAAGTATCGATTTATGTATACCCTGAAATCTAACTAACTAAACCAACATAACACTTCGTGGGTTGTCGCTACATCGTAGAAAAAATAGCGTTGTTCTCAGATGGCCAATCCACTCTTCACGAATATTCGAATAATTCCCATTATGATAATAATTATGTTTTTTGATTTTTATAAATGATACTTCTGTATTTACAACGTGTCGTCTCAAAAAAGATACGAATGGACCAGTCAAAATTCCTAAGGCGTCAAAACTAACCATAGATAGATTTATTTTCAAAAACATTTTTTTTTAAGTTAATCGACGTATTTTTCTAATCGAATCGATATGTCTCCGATTTTACTCTATCGGTTTTAATAACACTAGGAGTGTAAAACTTGCAACATTATAGTACAAAAAAAAATGTAGTTTATGTGACTGCTAAATAATGGAGGGCATTAATACTCGAGAGTGGGTTTATGAAACAAGCCGAAGGCGAGTTTCACAATAATATCACTCGAGAGTTTTAATGCCTAATTATGTACAGTTACATACACTAGTTTATCTACACACATATCATAAGCTCTCTTTGATGTGTTCAGGAACCGCATGTTCGACCGGCATGGTGGCATTGATAATTCCTTTGCACTTGTTTAGCTTGTTCAGTAGTACCGACTTCATAAACAAAGTAGTGGCGGCACGCAGGTGGGCGCCGGCCGGCGTTCGAAATTTGAATGTCATAATATGTAGAAAAATTACACATTTTGGTCATAATGTGTAATTTTTCAGATAAGAAATGAGTTTTTACGAAGTACTTTAACATTATGCTGATCGTAACGTGCGGTTTTTGTACGCAGTAAAGAGAGTTTATGATACGTGTCTAGATAAAAATACAAAAGGGTGAATCCAAGTGTCATTTTGGTCTAGTTACTTCTTAAATGAACGAAACTCCGCTAATAATGCCGAATAGTTTATCCCAACCACAACTAATCTATAAATTAGTGCAATAAAATCTAAATCAGGCACAAACCACAGTCAGTTAGACTACAGTTTTCTCATTATATGTTAATTTTGTTTTATAATTAGTGAACTTTTAAATATATATGGGTTTGAAATATTGTAGGTAATCATAAATGATATTGGTACGGTAGTTATAATTGTAGGTAATCATAAATGATATTGGTACAGTAGTTATAATTGTAGGTAATCATAAATGATATTGGTACGGTAGTTATAATTGTAGGTAATCATAAATGATATTAGTACGGTAGTTATAATTGTAGGTAATCATAAATGATATTGGTACGGTAGTTATAATTGTAGGTAATCATAAATGATATTGGTACGGTAGTTATAATTGTAGGTAATCATAAATGATATTGGTACGGTAGTTATAATTGTAGGTAATCATAAATGATATTGGTACGGTAGTTATAATTGTAGGTAATCATAAATGATATTGGTACGGTAGTTATAATTGTAGGTAATCATAAATGATATTGGTACGGTAGTTATAATTGTTGGTAATCATAAATGATATTGGTACGGTAGTTATAATTGTAGGTAATCATAAATGATATTGGTACGGTAGTTATAATTGTAGGTAATCATAAATGATATTGGTACGGTAGTTATATTTGACCGCGACTAAGCGTCTCTGTTTCAGGATTGGGCAAAAATGCTTTTGTATGTCCGGATGTTATGCTCTACAGGCCGCATTTCTCAACTGATTCTCGTGAATTTTTGTGAGCAGGTTCGATATAAAATATATTTTTATAGGGGTTTTACAATTAAAAAAAACCGGTCAAGTGCGAGTCTAAATCGCGCACGAAGGGTTCCGTACCACCGTTAAATGGAAGCGATGGTGTGGAGTGAATAGTTTGGATTTTACACAGCAAAATATTGTTTACAAAGTTATTGGTGCTGTTACTTTCACACTCCATGTACGTAACCAGGTGCATCCATAAGTTTGTATGTGGTATTGAAAGAATTGTTGTATGGGAACCCCCTTAAATATTTCTTTTATCCTGTTTTTTAGTATTTGTTGTTATAGTGGCAACAGAAATACATAATCTGTGAAAATTTCAACTCTCTAGCTAGCTAGGTTCTTGAGATACAGCCTGGTGACAGACGGACGGACGGACGGACGGACAGCGAAGTCTTAGTAATAGGGTACCGTTTGGAACCCTTCGGGTACGGAACCCTAAAAACACCCTACAGTCCAAACAGCATGACGGCTTTTAACAAATGAGGTGCCGATGCATTTGTAGCGACCGTGAGAGTAACAGGCTATATCATTTTAGTGAAAAGTCAATAGGTTGGGATTGACCGCAAAATGTAATTTTTAATTGCACTAATTGGTGCGGCTACTTTCATACTCCATGTATGTATGTTATTAAAATAAAATGTCATTCGAGGGGTCTACATAACAGCTCACAGAGCCACCAGTACTTGTACAAAGTTTACTCATGATCATTTTGTAAAGGCTTATGTTTAAACGATTACCAAAAACGCACCTATTTTACTACCAATAAATTCGAAATGACTGGATTCGAAACCAGAATGGATAAATGTCCACCAAATTGTGTTTGGATAAATAATCACCAAACTTCTTTTTATGTTTTTTGTACTTAAGTTTTTGTTTTAAGTATTTTTTGTTGTTCTTACATGGTCAACCTAACACGAAGGGTGAAGGGGGCTTCGCTTCGCTCACCCCCTTCACCTAAGCTACCGCAATATTTTGCCCTGATATTTTTTGCAACTTTTGGTGTTCATTTATCGATTTTGGGTAGGAAAAAAATATTTCGGTGATCATTATATTTGTTGCCTTTTGTAAATAAGTCTTCATAGACATTTACAGAGCCTCTATTGAATAGCTTGACTCATATCATAAGATACAGGGATAACAACTCGCTAT
This sequence comes from Argyresthia goedartella, assembly GCA_949825045.1. Lineage (NCBI taxonomy): Eukaryota > Metazoa > Arthropoda > Insecta > Lepidoptera > Argyresthiidae > Argyresthia > Argyresthia goedartella. The sequence continues at coordinate 15,703,764 of OX463834.1, forward strand.
ATAATATATAACAGAAAGGTGTATAAATATTTTATGGGATGATACAGGGTGTTGTTATGTAAAGTTACGCCCGAATCAAAAACTATAATTTACGTAGCGCTTGTAACAACATAAAGAAAATATTATTATTCCCTCTTTTAATTTTGGTTCACAAATTGCCGTGTTAAATTTGTCCTGAAATAACCGCAACAAGCCCGGCCGAGCCACGAAGTGCACGATATTGCAAGCGCGGTAGCAAGATATATAAGTAAGGCAAGCATTTAATATTTTTAGGTATTTTTCACCGTTTTTAGGGTTCCAAACCCGAAGGGTGCCAAACGGGACCTTATTACTAAGCCTCCACTGTCCGCCCGTCCGTTCGTCCATCCGTCCGTCTGTCACCAGGCTGTATCTCATGAACCGGGATAGTAAGACAGATGAAATGTTCACAGATGATACAAACTTATGAATGCACCTGGTTTCGTACATCGAGTGTGAAAGTACCAATAACTTTGTAAACAACATTTTGCCATGTAAAATCCAAACTATTCACTCCACACCATCGCTGTCATTATGCGGTGGTACGGAACCCTTCGTGCGCGAGTTAGACTCGCACTTGACCTTTTTTTTTTTTTTTTATAATTGTTTGCTTCAGTGTTGTGTTTAATAACCAACCCTGAGTCGGGCGTAATTTGATGAAACAGGACCCTACCCAAATTGTTGCTTAAAATTCAACCGCTTGAAATAGTCAGGTGCAATGCTCGTTAGGAATAAAAATGCGTGGCTACTGCATTCGTCGGTGGTATTGTGAATACTTTATGGCTTTCCTAGCTGCAAGAGTTGGCTTCATATACTTTTAATATTTTAGTAACCTCAGCACGTAAACGCAGAAAAATACAATTTTACATGGTTTCCAATCGTTATCAAGAATAACTGTTTCGTGTAAACCTAGCAAACAATTTTTGATCTTCTTAATTAGTTGGACCCAGCATCGATTCCTATACTAAATGAATAGTAGTAAATTACACTACTACTTTATATTCAAAGAGAAATCAGAGCTCAGAATGTCGACCCGAATGGCCGAGTCGGCAGTGACCCTGCCTACGAACCCAAGGGTCCCGGGTTCGAGTCCCGGTGAGGGCAAATATTTGTTTGATGAGAAAGGATGTTTGTACCCTGGTCATGGTTGTTTATCTATCTAAGTATAATATTTATCTGTATAAGTATGTGTATCGTTGTCGAGTACCCAAGGTACAGGAAATCCTAGTTTGGGGCTAGATAAATGTGTGTAAATAGTGTTCAAGGTATTATATCTTAACTCCGATACGTAAAAGACCAGTCACTCAAGGAGCTCACCATATCAAAGAGCATACAAAGCCACACCAAATTCTGACGTAACTCAATATGGGATATGCTCTACAAGCTCACATCTGTGTCGGAAACTTTACTTAAAAAATATTCATGTCACCGTAAGAAAGTCAAAACCGTAAGTTGATCAACTAATGTTTTTTTTCTCGTAAGTTGGATAGTAAACTGTAGCGAACTGCTGACTATATGACGCGTTAGTTGATTAACTAACGGTTAAAACGGTTAAATAGTAAACTGGTTTAAACTTGAATTGCAAACGAAATACCAGGGCAAACACTGCGGTAGCTTAGGTGTTAGGTTAGTTTGACATTTAAGAACAAAAGAAACGTAAAGAAGACTGTCGGTCTGGTTTACTATCAGTCGATAGTTGATCAACCACCGCGTTAGTTTATCAACTAACTGTTTTGACTATCTTCCGGTGACATAATAAGAATATTCCTATTATAGTCTATAACCTTGAATCCGTTACATAGCAACTGGTTTCACCTTTATTTGCACTCGTACCATTAAACCTGCTCGCTCCCTGGAAACGAATCCCAGATGCGCGATTTTCAGTAATACAGCGAATATACTGAACCATTTCAGCGAAGAAATATGATTTATGACTGCATGGAACCCTGATACCTTTATGTTCGTAGCATATTGTATTAGTGCTTGTATTTTCTGTTACTGCTAGAAAATTGTATTATTACGAGTATCCTTGCAATGAATACGATAGCATCTGATATTTTGCTGCTATGTGATTTGAGTGTTGTTTTTGAGCAAAATACTGTTTGTTATTGAGATGGCAAAGCCACAGATTTCTAGCCACCACGTTGTTAAGTCAAAGCTCGTACGATGGCAGCGCAAGGGTTTAGCCTATTGTAAGGAGTATAGACAGATTATGTATTGTTATTTTTATTTGTATTTGTTATATTTTAATAGATTTCACGCTTGCATCTCACACAGGAGATGCAGGTTCGATTCCGGTCATTGGTCAGGAAAAATGAGATAATTAATTTATCTTAAGAACATTATACGGACGTTCTAACGGTGCTGGAAAACGTCATGAGGAAACCTTCATTACTCCATAGCTGCGGCGATGGGCTAGCCCCCTCTCACTCATAATGGAGTATTGAATAACTGGCTCAAAGTGGACACAATTGTGCCTCTGCCACCCCGTATAGGAAAAGGCGTGACGCCATGTTGTGTTAAGTTCTTATAGTTTGCTTTAAGCTGTAGGCCCGGCTACTATCGCTACTTGGTAGTAATAGTCGCAAAACTCCCCCTACCAACCCGCACTGAGCCAGCGTGGTGGAGTATGGCTCGATCTTACTCGTATATTGGTAAAGGCCTGCGCCCATCCGTGGGGACATTAAAGGGCTTCGTTAATTATATTAGAGTTAACTAATGTTTAAATTTTGTTACAGGTATGTATGTGGCAGACAAACATTTACGATTCAACATTACTTCAGTATAAGTAAGTCTTCCTGTAAGTATCAATTGCATGATCTAGGGCGGATGCACAGCCGACAACTTAAACATTGACGATCACTCAAAGTAACGCTGTTATCTCACTATATCTCGCTCGGGAAATCACAGCGTCAGTATGACGTTAAGGGCTGAACAAGCGCCAATGCCCTTCGCCCAAGCATTCGACAGAGATAACTAATACCCGTCGCAACGCGTCGAAGCATACTGACCGCACCGACCCGCAGGCCCGCAACGCGTCGAAGCATACTGACCGCACCGACCCGCAGGCCCGCAACGCGTCGAAGCATACTGACCGCACCGACCCGCAGGCCCGCAACGCGTCGAAGCATACTGACCGCACCGACCCGCAGGCCCGCAGACAGATCCGAGAGTCTCCGCGAAGCATACTGACCGCACCGGCCCGCAGGCCCGCAGACAGATCCGAGAGTCTCCGCGAGTTGACAAACTATATATTATCTTGTTTATAGGTTGATAATCTATTCATTCACTGTTAAAACATACGCACACAGAGTTTTTAATACAGATCACAATATATAAGTAAGCTAGGTAAGCTAAACATGTGTACATTACATATTTTATATGTTGTATATTTTGTTTAATAAATATAATATAAAACGCACATATATTTATATTTTTTTCAACCTTTGTTTGCGTGTTGGTTTCATGTAGAAAACTGATTTTGTCCACGAGCCAATTTACATTTAGTTGAAAATAATAAATCTGGAAGAAATGTCTTATAATAATAAAATAGATATAATTTTAAGCGCAAATTCTTCTCCAATTACCTTTATATTACTTACCCAACATTTTTCTGCCAACTATTTTGGCCTAGAACTTAAGCTAGATGCATTATCGACGCTTGTTTAAGCCTTAAGCAATTGAGCAACAGTTTGTGCTTACAAGTGATGATGATCAATGAACGATTTGAGTCTCTGCGACCGCTTCCACTTCCATTACACTGTTCTCGTACCTCGTGAGCTGTCATGTGGCTTGTAGGTATATGGTAACATTACAGGAATACATATTCATGAAGGCAATATTAGACGACCTCTGTAGTGCAGCGGTTGTGGCTCTGCCTACCATGCGAGAGGTCCCGGGTTCGATCCCCGGCTGGGGGGTAAAAACGTCAAGTACGTCCTATTCATGAAGGCACTATTAGACGAACTTTGTAGTGCAGCGTTTGTGGCTATGCCTACCATGCGAGAGGTCCCGGGTTTGATCCCCGGCTGGGGGTAAAAACGTCAGGTCTTGGATGTTTATATGTGTGTGACGTCGCTGTTTCTGGTTCCCACTCCACAGGGTATCCTAGTGTGGGGCCAGAAGCAATTTATGTGCCTTTATGTAAATGTTTATTTATTAAACAAACATACAGACAGGCAGAGGCACAATTGTGCTCACTTGTAGACAGGGGCTAGCCCATCGCCGGGCTAGACTGAAGGTTTCCTCGCGTTGTTTCCGTCACCGTGAGAACTTATCCCATTGGCACTTTGTCAGCACCGGATTCGGTCTCGTGCGTGAGATGCGAGAAAGATAACTAGAGCAAGGAGCTCCCTCGAGGGCAATATTAATCCCTTTTAAGCAACTCCATTAATGAATTTCACACAAACCGCAAAAGAAAAAGCACATTTGAGTATGTCACCAGTCGCATAATCAAGTGTATTCGTTTTAATCAAAGACTGTACGTGTTTGAGTTTTCTATTAAACTCCCGAGATGGGCACGAAATACAAAAGGGACGTATCTCTGGATCTATTAATAAGACTGTTTAATTTGAAACTGGCTGGAGGGTTTGCAGAAAAAGTAGAAAAAAGTTAAAGGCGATTTGTTAGCTGCTTCCTTGTTCGCTTACCCAAACATACAGTAAAACCTACGCTGTGTCTGTCTTATTGACGTTCTGTACTATCACTTTTATCACAACTTTCGGTAGATTTGAGTTAAGGTATTCACAGGTCGTAAGGGCATTTCTTCTGTTTTTGTCTTCATAAATTACTGAATTCTTCTCTTCTACTAATTTCTTAACTTGGGTATTTATTATCACTTGAACAAGTCATTGTAAGTATTGTTTATCCATTTTTTTATGACTATGATACTTAATGCTTGCATTACACACGTCATCAGTGTAATAAACACTGAAGACAATTTTACTGCTATAACGGTATTTTCTTTGGCTAGTATTTAATCGCACATCAAAAATACTGATTTTCACAGCAAAAAAGGATCTGAAAAAACACTTTTTTATGTTTCAAGTATTTTTGTTGTTCTTACATGTTCAACCTAACACGAAGGATAAAGGAGGCTTCGCTTCGCTCACCTCCTTTACCCTTCACCTAAGCTCCCGCAGGATTTTTCCCTGATATTCGCTGTGAAAATCAGTATATTTGCTGTGCAAATCAGTCTTATTGATGTGCTGTTTAATATTTCCCATTTTCTTTCACCCAAACGACCATATGTTGACGCATCATTTTAAATTATCTTTGTTTTGTCTCGACTTCCGCGCCCGCTTGTTGTGTTGACGGTACACGCTACTGCGACAGCGACGTACGAGCCAGATTAATGGTATTATTTAAATTATTCTCCTCTGTTTCATTTTAAATTATTTTTTCGCTTTTGTTTTTCGAGTTTTATGACCGTTGCTTTTCCTGTTATCACTACTGTAATATATGCTTGCGTTTATCAATGCGAGTTGATAACTTTGTTAGCGTATTGTATGCATTGTAAAAGCTTAGGGCCTTACCACAAAAATATAAACTACAAAAACAAAAGTGTATGAGATTTGACGTTTGTTTTGAGGTTAAACGCTGTTTAATAAGTTTGTGGTAACATGGTAGAAGTTTAAATATTAGCTGTGGTGATAGTGGCTCGGAACCGCACCTCTTAACTATTGAGAGTTGCTGTCTACCTCAAAGTTTATTAATAATCATAAAAATCTCATTATTGGCACGGGTCTTTACCGGGATACGAGTAAGATTGAGCCATACTCCACCACGCTGGCTCAGTGCGGGTCGATGAAGGGGTGTCGGGCTTGTGGCCAACCCGACTGTCAGAAGTTATCTAGCTGCCCTATTAGGGCCTCTGACACAGCTTTACGACTCCTACCACCGCGTAGCCATAGTTGCCGGGACCTACAGCATAGCGGGTCATCTAAACGCGGAAGCGTCCGAAACAAATGCCACACAGAACGGACACCCATCCAGAGCCCGTCTTGGCCAGATGTTGATACCCGCATGATCTTTTCCGTTGTGCCAATACCGCAAGGCCACGAACGCTTATATATTGGAATGATCTAACTTAATTTTGATGACACAGATTATAATAATAATACCTTGGACACTATTTACACACATTGATCTAGCCCCAAACTAGGATTCCCTGTGTCTTGGGTACTGGACAACGATCCACATACTTATATAGATAAATAGTATACTTAGATAGATAAACAACCATTTGCCCCATCAAAGAAATATTTGCCCCCGCCGGGACTCGAACCCGGGACCCTTGGCTTCGAAGGCAGGGTCACTGCCGACTTGGCCATTCGGGTCGTCAAATTACATGCATCACACGTTTTCTTTTTACCTAACTGAAAAATTATCATTTTTATTTTATGGAATCCGTGGTCCATGGTCTAATGTGTTTCACGCTTGCATCTCACACAGGAGATGCAGGTTCGAGTCCTGACCATGACCAATGAGATATCTAATTAATTTTTCTTAAGTACATTATCGGACGTTGAGTGTTGCGGATGACACGTGAAGCTGTAGGTGCCGCCTACTATCGCTACTAGGTAGTAGTGGTCGTAAAACCCCTCAATCAACCCGCACTGAGCCAGCGTGATGGAGTATGGCTTAATCTTACTCGTATCCGGGTATATGCCGGTGCCCCTCGGTGGGGACATTACCGGGCAACGTTTAAAAACGTTATGGACTTGCATCTCAATTCGCTGTAAACTTTTGTTACCTGCTAAATAATATTTTGCGCAATGTGCCTCTTATAATCAAAACCACTGAAATTGGTATTCCAGTGTTGTATTCCCAATCATGCTCGCTCGTAATTATGCCGAATTGTTATATTTTCATTACAACAAGCTGATCCGATTCAATCATGATTTACGTGTATTTTGCGTCATTATAGTATCAATATCCACGTGCTCGGAAAATTAAAATCGGCTTTGAGAATCATTATCCAAAACCGTTCAATCTGAGGTTAGCCGTTTTCAGTTGAAACAATATTCTTACCTGTACTAATAGATTAATAATGATATGTTATCTTACTCGAAAAACGACTTCTTAGAGTGTATAAATAGAGTTGTTTGTCCCTAAAAGTGCTTTCGACAAGTCAAGGGTGGCAATTAGAAATGCGTTATAAATCCAGACGGCAAGGGTTGTCTCTTGTTTAATATTCAAGGGGCATCGCGCAGGGCACGTCCGGACAGTTCTGCGGCTAAATGGGTAATGAGCTTAATGCAACATTAAAGTGTAATCAACTGGCGCCACTGGGGCGGAGGCGGAAGTGGCATGTTTTTGTAAAGTTAATATAAAAAGTTAGTTAATTTTTTAATTATATAGACGTTGATTTTCACATTTCTGGTAGTTGCATATATATTTACGTAAAGAGAAACGTTTCAAAATCATTAATTTCTTTAAAAAAGGTCGAAGACGCAAAAAGTGGTAAAATCGTTATAAAAAAACCATATTTTAAACAAAAATATCCTAAACGGCATCAAAAGTACTGCAGTAGTGTGCAAAAGTATTGCACACTAAATTTGCATACCAAAAAATACTGATTTCGCAAACTTTTTCCACACGAATGTAAACTTTTATTCCACGTGATGATTTAATATTTCGAAAGCATACCCAATATTTTTTACTTACCACAAAAATCATCACCCTAATTTATTAGAACCAAGCACCTAATAAACCTGTAACTTGTAAAAACATGTTTTTATAAATAAAACACAATTTAATCAATCACGTATATCTTATTATGCAAACTAAAAAACACTTACATGCAGAACAAAAAGGTATGCAAGCAAACTAAATCAGCCTTAATGTCTAAACATAACCTTAAAAGTAAGTCTAGAAAAGTCGTAAATCATTTTTTTTTGGGTAGTATTTAATCGCACATCAAAAATGATTATTAGCACAGCAAAAAAGGGATCAACAAAACACTTTATGCTTTAAATATGTAATGAGTACTTAATTTTATGTTCACCTACATTTTGCCCTTATATTTATTTGCTGAGCAAAACAGCAAGAACAAGTAGGTTGTTGCGAGCCAAAAATTTTTTGTAAAATAGATCGAAGGGAAAGCAATTTGGTCTGCAAAAAAGTATTTTTGTTTGCAAAATAGATTTTTGGCCATAACACTAGAGTAAAGTGGTAAAGGTGATTTGATGTAATAAACATTGTTATTGAGTTGCAACTTTTGATAGAAATATTAGAAATTTTGACATGCAATTGGATTAATTAGAGTGCAAGTCAGTATTTTAGGTGTGTCATGAGAATTTTAGTTATAAAGGCAATATTTCAGTGTTATCATACAAATTTTTGGTTCGCACTCAGTGAAAAAGATCCTTTACTTTTGATAAGACTTATTATATTTTAATTTATGCTTGTTTTGAGTGACAAGTGGTTTTTTGATGTGCAGTCATTTAAAAGTTATGCGCATTGTTTATTAGTGACATAATTTAGTTTGCATAATCTTATTTAGAGGTGCAACTTAAGATTCGCCTTTATTAATTGCTACTGTCATATCATTACATTGAGATCCCATTTCTTATGTTGAGTACGCGGATTGTATGTCTCCTTTAAATATGTTCAGTATATTTACATCGTCTACCACTCACGATAAAAAACTTCGTGAACAATTACCATTTCTCGCGTTCCTGTTTTATATTACCAAAATCGAAACTTTTTTCTTTTTAGTTTCTATGTTACCTCCCCTAATCTACTATAAAGGGTGATCCAATACACGCTAAACTAACATTAACTCCGAGCTGTAGTCTGTGTAACACGGTCGGAATTACGTAGCAAATGTTGTAAAAAAACTATAATAAATAACTTAACAAATAGTCTTGATGTAAATCTGCGATAATAAAGCTTGAGAACTAATGACTTTGCCCTGATTTTGTATATAATTATGTGTGTAGTGCAAAAATGACACAAGATTATAAATCTTGTGTTATTTTTGCTATAAGCAAGGTATAAAATTGCAATTGACAATGTCGAATGGGTTTATTTTACCTTTAATTATTTTGTGTATGGCTAGTATTTAATCGCACATCAAAAATACTGATTTTCACAGCAAAAAAAGATCAGCAAAAATACTTTTTATGTTTTAAGTATTTTTGTTGTTCTTACATGTTCAACCTAATACGAAGGATAAAGGGGGCTTCGCTTCGCTCAACCCCCTTCGCCTGAGCTACCGCAGTGTTTTGCCCTGATATTTGCTTTAAAATCAGTATAATTGATGTGCAAATCAGTATTATTGATGTGCGGTTTAATATTTCCCTTCGTTTATTAGGTTGGCCTTAATATGCGTTAGTTTTAAACCTAGCTATCCTATCACCTTCCTTATTCGCTAAGTCAAATCGACCGACAATTGTGCATATAAGTATGTTTTCTTATTAAACGTGAACTTACTGACGAGAAGAGGGGTGTTTCAGTTTAGTTCTGTTGGTGTGTCTGTCAGTCTGTGCGTCGCACTCTAGTGCTGAAATGGGTGAACGGATTTTAATGCGTTTAATTTTAATTTGGTAGAAGACTTCACTGCGATGATTTTGAATCGATTCAGCGGTTCAAAAGTTATCAGCCTACAAAGGAAACAATTAAACAAATTTTGGTATGGTTATATTAATGTGTCGGGGGTGTTTAAAAAATTTATTTTATAGTTTGGAGTTGCCACTGACTGGGTGCCACAGGACGGATACCGGCGTAGAGGCAGGCCTAAAAGGAGATGGCGGGACGACCTCGACAAGTTTTTGCCGGGGTGGCCGGAGGTGGCACAGACCAGGGAAGTGTAGACGAAAGAGGGGGAGGCCTTTGTCCAGCAGTGGGACACCTAATAGCTAAATAAAAAAAAATATAAGTTTGGAGTTAGTGACTATGCCAGTCCCCTCATTCGCTGATTCAAAGTTTATTCTGATAGTATCTGTCAAACCGACATTCACCGTGTTACTACAAAAAATGTTACACGTAGTTTAACCTCAGACGTTTAACAGACGTCAAATCCTATACATATTTATTTTTAAACAAGTGTTGAACAAGAGTATATTTTTTTGTGGTAAGACCCTTAATGTTTTTTTAACATACCTGCGTTGCTTCTGGCCCCACACTACTCTTAGGAATCAGAAACAGCGACGTAGCCCACATATAAACATCGAAAACCTGCTTTTTTTCTTACTCCTAGTTTGGATTTGAACCCGACCTCTCGCTTTTCGAGCAACGCCACAGACGGCCGCTCGTGACTACATTTGAGTTAGCGAATAAAGCGCATGGGGACAAAAACAAACATAGCGTCACGTCTTTTCCCATACGGGGTCGGTGGCAGACCTCTTGCTGCGCCCACACTGCGTCCCTGCTTCTCCCTCAGTGGTCCAATGTAGAGAAGGGCAAAAAAATACGTTTTCTAAACATATGCTAAAATTAACAAAAAATAAAGAAATTTTGAATTGTATTTTGACTAATCCAGTTATTCAATACTTCATACAAATGAACAGTTGTTATTAGCGGAAACCGACATCAGATATATTTTATCAATATCTTCACATATCTGCAGGATACCGACAATTCCAGTCTATATTTGCCAGTAATGGATTTACTTGCAATCCGACAGAGGTAGCAGACGTGAAACGACTGAACTGGGAGCTTCGAAAGCTCGGAGCTTCAGCTTTGCTTTGGAGCGGTGAAAAGAAATCTAGCAACTTCAAACTATCTTCAGACTAATCTAGCAATTAAACATAAACATTCGTATACAGGCACATGAATTACTTCTGGTACCAGAAACAGCGACATCACACACATATAAAAATCGTAGGGGGGATTTATTTTTTCTGTTATCCCCAGTCTGGGATCGAACCCGGGACCTCTCGCATTTGTAGGCACAGCCGCAACCGCCACACAAATTACAAAACTATTTATTTGCTCTAACAGTGATGGGAAACTCCACGAAGACATCTTCAATCTCCATAGCTGTGACGAGGGACTATAGATATTTAGGGTGCCGTACCCGGAGGGTGCCAAATGGGATCCTATTACTAAGCCTCGGCAGGGGGTGTATGGAAGTGGACGAGACAGTAGAGCACACGCTGCTTGCGTGCCCGTCTACCATGAAACCAGGATGGCAATTCTGGGATACTGGGAGACCTCAGAGCGCCTCGAACATCCAGGCCTCCTACTCCAGTTGGTACTGGAGCTAGGATGGCTGAATTAAGATGAGTGGGTGCAGTGGAAATGCACAAAGGCCCAACTCAAGCGGGCCAGGTGCAGGCACTTTTACCCCCTGGATTGAAGAAGGAGAAGCCTCCGCAGACCGTCCGTCCGTCTGTCCGTCCGCCCGGCAGCGGGCTGTATCTCAGAAACCGTAATAGGTAGAGAGTTCAAAGCATTCACAGAATTTCGTATATTTTATCGCACATGAAAATTCACATTACCAGTTTAAAGAAAAAGACATTTACAAAGGCAAGCTTTTCTTTAACAGGAGACATCTTCCAGCAAACCCAAGATGAAAAGGATAAATTTCATAGTAGTGACAGGTAGACCTTTGTGCGGAAATACAAGTAAATAATATAAATAAGTGTTTTTACTAAACTACTAAATATAAGTACTAAAGAAGAAAATATAAGAAAATGAAGAAAAAGAATGAGAAAGATAATGCTCCTTTAGACGATTCTTGAAGATAAATACAGGTGGACTGTCCCTGATGGCACAGGGAAGCGCGTTCCACAGATTTATTGCTCTCATTCGGAACCCATGTTCGTAAGAGACAGAATTGTGAGGCGGAGTAGAGAGCATGAAGGTCATGTGGGATCTACGAGGTCTGGTCGACGGAAGGAAGTCGAAGCGTTCACGCAGAAAGCTGGGATATATATATAGCTGGAGTCTTCTTAGTGAATGAAAAGTGGCGAAGCCACGCTTACTGACCTCACTGACATGCTTTGACCAGGATAGGTGGCTATAGAAAAAGAAATCGAAATTGTATATCTGTTGCCGCTTCAACAACAAATAATAAACTTAACGCAATTTTAAAGCTAAGGTAGTCCCTAACCTTATATACCCATACAAGTGACGTGTTATTTTTTGCGATTTTCATTTACGATTGTAAGGAGCATTGTAGAGTGGGACACCCACACGAAGGGAGTGTGGGTGTCCCACTCTATTGGATTGAAAGGTAGATCTAGCCAGAGGAGATGGATGCTCCTGGGGATCCAAAGATGTTGAGAGAATTGGTAGTTCTCACCACGTGTAACCCGAATTTCGAACTGCCAAAATTGAAGATGTACGTGGCTCTGTCCGCTCCAACGCCACGCATGATGATGTCTACGTGGGAAATTGTCACCGCGCCGGCGTGCTACCCTTCCAAAGGGCCGTGATGAAGGTTGATGTTGAATTTAAACGATGAATGTATTTTGATTATTACATTGATTTATTGACACTAGGGCACTTTACACTTATGAAAACTAGAAAATTACGCGCAACGCTGCGGTGCACGCTGACACTCACATTTTGATACAACCGCCCGCGGCGATCGCTCATAAAAAAGACTTGATGAATGAATGATTGCGTGAGTTTTTGACATGAACCAACGTTTTCAGAGACAGATAGTATAACGATGACAATTGATCGGTCGTTCTATAGTATCGACCTTTACAAACTGAAAGATCATGTTAATTTGGATTAACAGACTATAAATTGTGGCATGAATGAAATAAAGCTAGTATTTAGACTACAGCTAAACCGGCGTTAACTCGTCCCTCCCATGGTCCGCGAGACGCGGAGCGTCGGGTGTGCTCTAGGAGGGGTAGTTGTCGTTTTTTTCAAATACGAGACAAAACCCGCTCTTAAACTTAACTTACGAATGTACCTAAATCTAAAGTAGCCGTACCATCAACTTTGTCAACTCTGAAATAAAAAAACGCGTTCTTGGGAGCAAACGGCATTATACACAGTCAGGTCATAAGTTCTGTCACACAATAAAAACTTTTGAATTTAGAACGCTGGCCACAAAAAAGTTTATTGAATTCGAATTTCGATTTTTTCATGAAAATAAAAATGTGTACTTTTTAGAATTTTCCTCATTTTTTAATATGGAGTGGACACTTAAAGAAGACCGTGTCGCAGTTATTGCGTTGCATCGTTGCGGTTACGCGCCAATTCAGATTTTCGACTTACTGAAAAATTTTAATATAACCAAAAGATTCGTTTATCGTACCATAAAACGATACAATGAAGACTCTAGTGTAGATGACAGGTCAAGAAGTGGTCGCCCTCGCTCTGTTAGGACTCCAGCAGTGATAAAAGCTGTGAAGGCGCGAATTCAAAGAAATCCCATACGTAAGCAGAAACTGTTGGCCCTTCAGATGGGGTTAAGCAGGACCACGGTGAAAAGGGTGTTAAATGAAGACTTAGGGCTTAGGGCATATCGAAGAAAAACAGGACATCGTTTGGACGCTCGTTTAATGGACCTGAGACTGAAGAGATGCCGCGCTTTGTTGAAGCGGTACGCGGGAAAAAAGCATCGGGAAATTCATTTTTCGGATGAAAAAATTTTCACCGTGGAGGAGAGCTACAACAAACAAAATGATAAAGTGTACGCACACAGCAGTGAAGAAGCGAGCAACCGTATTCCGCGTGTCCAACGAGGTCATTTTCCATCCTCGCTCATGGTTTGGTTGGGAGTCTCTTATTGGGGCTTAACTAAGGTACATTTTTGTGAGAAAGGCGTAAAAACGAATGCAGTTGTGTATCAAAATACAGTCCTCAAGAACCTTGTGGAACCTGTTTCTCATACCATGTTTAATAACAGGCACTGGGTATTCCAACAAGATTCTGCGCCAGCTCATAGAGCGAAAAGCACACAAGACTGGCTGGCGGCGCGTGAAATCGACTTCATTCGGCACGAAGACTGGCCCTCCTCCAGTCCAGATTTGAGTCCGTTAGATTACAAGATATGGCAACACTTGGAGGGAAAGGCCTGCTCAAAGCCTCATCCTGATTTGGAGTCACTCAAGGCATCCTTGATTAAGGCAGCCGCCGATATTGACATGGACCTCGTTCGTGCTGCGATAGACGACTGGCCGCGCAGAATAAAGGCCTGTATTCAAAATCGCGGGGGTCATTTTGAATAAACTTTATCACCATAAGAATATATGTTTTATTAAGTTCATTTTGCTATATAAATGTTTACATAAATAATAAACATGTCTAAATTATTTCATATTGCACATGTGACAGAACTTATGACCTGACTATGTATATTACCATGGCACAAGGTTCGAAATCACGATGCATAAAAAAATCTGGGGCGTTCAGATTCAGAAGTGCGTCATAGTTCATCAATCAATCAGTCAGTCTGCTATCGGCTGTCGACATGGACAGACGTTTATAGTCATAGCTCGCGCGGTTGTAGCCTTGTGTCCGCTATACATGAGATTATTTTGTCTTTACTCAAAGAAGAGTAACCCGAATAATCTACAGACTTAAAATCTGAATCTGAAAATGATATAGATGAAGCAATATGATTAGAAATTTTAATCTCCTTTATAACCTTAATTACATACAATAAAATAAATATATAGGTGTTACACTGTCAAAGTCTTATTAATTAAATAATGTTTAAAAAATATATATATGTAACAAGTATGTTATATATATATATATATATATATATATATATATATTTAAACATTTAATAGTAATTAAACATATATTACTGTTATCATGTTATTGCCTAAATAATAACACGAAGATTTTACTAATCTTAATAAGTATCGGCGTGGGCGCAATGCGATTTGTAGCCTGCGTACCCCCGCCCCACGTCCCGTGGACCATGGGAGGGCCGAGTATACGGCGGCAAAGTTATAATCCAGAAACATACCTTTCATAACAATTTCAAGTTCCTATTTTGACACAAAAACTTCTACAAAGCGATAAAATTTAATCGAGATTTTCAGGTTCATAAAAAAAATACCACCTCCATTTGCAAAGCTCTCATGAAGAGTTTCAAATTTCCTATTGATTTTGCAGAACTCAGGCCCGTGCTACCATCCACCGCAGAAACGGCGGCTTCAAACCTCGTTGCTGTAATGCACTGTTTCCCGGTATATCCAGCTTCGCTTAACTGCAGACTGTTAGTAACTTTGTCGGCTTGGAAATAATTCATTTATCTGTGGCCCGCCACAACCGACAACCCAAAATCAGGTTGTCACTGTCCTTCGCTGGGCACCGACAGCGCCTGTTTGACAACTAAGTTAAAGGAAAGGAGGAGCCGTACACAGTACTCTAGAGTCATCGCATTTTGAAAACGTTGTATGAAGTTGTACGCAATCACGCACTCCTGTCGGCATCGCCTAACCGCAGACTCCCATGCGCGCGCAGTACAAAACGTGTTCGACAGTCGGCAGTTCTTGTTACATCTCCCACCTTTAAGCTAAAATAAAATGAAATCTTTCCCCGTACAGATGGCAGAAGCACTGTCAGGAAGCCAGCCCATCACTTGTTATTCTAGTCCGTAAAGTATTGAAATGTAAGCTCGATTATTCACTAAACCCACAATAGTAGTTTATGTGACTGCTGCATAATGGAGGGCATTAATACTCGAGAGTGGGTACTTCATAATAATATCACTCGAGAGTTTTAATGCCTAATTATGTACAGTTACATACACTAGTTTCTTTACACGCATATCATAAGCTGTCTTTGATGTGTTCAGGAACCGCATGTTTGACCGGCATTGTGGCATTATCATATCTCTGCAGTTGTTTAGCTTGTTCTGTAGTACCAACTTCACAGACAAACTAGGGGCGGCACGCAGGCGGGCATCGGCGTTCGAAATTTGAATGTCATAATTTGACAAAATTTTGTACATTATGGTCATAATGTACAAATTTTCAGATAAGAAATGAGTTTTTACCAAATAGTTTTACATTATGCTGGTCTTAACGTGCGGTTTTTAGACGCAGTAAAGAGGGTTTATTATACGTGTGTAGATAAAAACTATAATTAGATTCCTATCAGGAAACCAATCAATAATACAATCCAAGAACAGCAATGTCCTATGAATATTCACCGTTTCTTCGCTCGCCTGTAGCACGAGCTAAGGGATGAGCCGCCCTCCCTTGGGAGGAGCCGCCCGCATTCCATCTATGTGTGGGATTAGTTCGCCGATCGCCAGCCCTTCTTGCTCATCAAGTAGCGGAAGATTGTGGCTGTGTATTTTGATATATTTTATGTTGGTGGTAGTATTTGCATACGAACAGCAGACGAAATAAACATAACATTTTGTTTATGCCAATCTGGTCAATGGTTATTCAGGTTGGCCGTTTTCGAACTTCGAACGCAAGTAACTATAAAAGATAGAATTTTTGTTGTTAATCGCCGGATTCGATTCCCAGCTAGGAATATAGTTCGAAAAAAATAAATTATGATGCAGTTTTACTTTTCATCAAAATAGATGCCATGGTCCCTAACAATAATAACTAATAGTAGTTATTATTGTTTTATTTCGAACGTTCAGAAAGAAAACTGTAGAAGATAGCTTCTACAGTTTTCTTTCTGAACGTTCGAAATGGGCCACCCTGTATATATTTATATATATAGCCGTGGGTAGTGATGTGGTTGTCTTTATTGGCGGTGAGACACAAATGTCTCAATTTTTTACGAAAGAAAAAATAAGCTGTTTCAACAGTAGTAAGTCAAGTATATCTTTATGTAAATTGTCATCGAATCGAATTTACCATTTTTTACTAACCTACACTTATACTAATCCTTTTATATACCTACTTGACGACCTCTGTGGCTCTGCCTACATGCGATAGGTCCCGAGTTCGATCCCCGGCTGGGGGTAGAGAAAAAGAAACCCCAGGTCTTGGATGTTTATATGTGTGTGACGTCGCTGTTTCTGGTTCCCCACGACACAGTCTATCCTAGTGTGGGGCAGAAACAATGTATGTGCCTGTATGTAAAAATGTATATGTTATTTTTATTTATAATAAGATCAAAATCAGTGCCTCAAAATAGCAGTAATTTTTCGGATGAAATGGATCAACCAAGACTGGCCTTTTGCAACTAAGCGAGGCGACAAATTGACAAAGAGATTAAGATAATTTAATCATACTACCCCAGCACCCGTGTAAGAAGCAAAATCAACTCGTTCAGCCGAACCCGCATCCCGTCTCAATAAACACTGAACTCGAGGATAAGTTTACTTACTTTTAGAATTAGATTATCAATCGAAGGAAACTCTTCGAATTCTCCAATAGTCAGTTAACACTTGACAGTAGCTTATTCTCTATGAACTTAGTTAAGGGGGGCTAATCAGATGCCATGAAGATGTTTAGAGGAGTTCGTTTGGTTTTTGAATTATTATATGAAATACAAAAGAAATAACACAGATGATGAGTTTGCTATGCCACCCCGTACGGGAAAAGGTGTGACGCTAAATTTGTTTGTGATGAGTTTCGTTTGAGGAGTATGTAATAATAATCACTGATATTGATATTGTTATACGCTGCTTAGTTACGAGAAACAGCAGGTACTCCTACGAGTAATTAATTAGCTCTCGAAGAAGATCGAATCGTATATCCTTTACGAGTGTAAGACGAAGTATCAGTCTCGAAAACGAGTTTCTAAGAAATAAATCGTCATATACTGGTAGATTAGATTGTTCATCACTTTGTGTCAGGCACCAAAGGGAAAATGGGAAATATTGACGAGAGATAATGATCACCTGATCTTTTAGAATAATTAGCTCTGACAAAATCATCTGCTTAAAGTAATTAATTAGGAGTCACAGCAAATTAAAATCTCCTCAAAGAGATTTCATTCTTAATAGACAAGCTAGAAATATTTTCCCTGAGAAAATATAGAGCGCTTGTTTGGCCATTTCAAATCCAGAGTGATGTCTACAGAATATAGTCATATCCTTAGGAATCTCAGTTTCTCACAGTGTCTTATAATCAACGACAGACATCTCCATTTAATTTATGTTCTACATCTTTCAAACAATCCAAGAAAACGGTATAAACATTGAAGGATTTCAATCATAAAATAATCATAGCCTTCCTTTTTTTCATGTTTATTTGGTACATAAACATCAATTTTCAATGCTTGAACATTTTACCGTCTGGCGCGTAAAATAGCAATATTGAGAAGACATCGTCTTACTCTGACGATATAGAAATAAATCACCAGAATGTGTCGGTATCTGAGATATTCATAATAATACGGCTTATTTGGAGTTTCTAAGACTTTAAATAACTTCGAAGCCATGTGTAGTTGCAAGGTGTAGGTGTAACAGTACTGTTAAAGGGGTTCTCATGCGGACTAGATTTAATTTATTTTATCTAGACACGTATCATAAACCCTCTTTACTGCGTCCAAAAACCGCACGTTACGACCAGCATAATATTTACTACTTGGTAAAAACTCATTTCTTATCTTAATATTGATACATTATAAATTATGACATTAAAATTTCGAACGCCGACGCCCGCCTGCGTGCCGCCCCTAGTTTGTCTGTGAAGTTGGTACTTCTGAACAAGTTTAACAAGTGCAGAGCAATTATCAATGCCACCATGCCGGTCGAATATGCGGTTCCTGAACATAACAAAGAGAGCTTATGATATGTGTGAAGATAAGTAGTGTATTTAACTGTACATAATTAGGCATTAAAACTCTCGAGTGATATTATTATGAATATTTACCTAAGTTCAGGTGTTTGCTAATATGTAATGTACTTGTGTATCGACCGTAAAAATCCAGCGACTCCGGAATCGACAATTTAGTGTTTTTCTGACCATAAAATTGGATGCATATTATCGAAAGGATTAGTCAACATACTATATTTAGAATAATTAATGTACCCATTGAAACAATTTATTACAAAATATTGTGTGCAGTCAAAATCTAAATTTGGTTAATTTTCTTTCTTGTATATATGCATCCGATTTTTATGCATTACTGGATTTCCTGGCATCCCGGGATTTAAAAAAAACTATATAATTTAAGAATATAATAAATATGATAAATTTATACCCAAAAATTAGCTTTAGGTAAATATGATCTCTGATCATCATAGTTTTGGTTACAGATTGGCCCACATCGACGCACGTCTGGGTATAAAGGCCTTGTCTATAGCGCCAATTCTCACGGCCATGTTCTTATTCAAACAGCATCCAGCAAGATCGCGACGACTTGATGATGTCATCTGACCATTAGGTAGCTGGTCTGGTTCATCTATAAAAGAAAATACCTATTTTGCGCTATAGGGGTTTCTAGTTTCTCAAAAACCGATAGGAGTCCCAGTGCAAGCGCTCAATAAATGCACTAAGATCAAGATATCTCAACTAGCTCTCACTGGCACACTCTCGCAAGAGCACTATATCCTTCGCCAAACCATCTGACACAGTGATTAACTGTTTTACTGACCTCAGATAGTAGCATAGAGATGTACCAAGAGCAACGCTTTAATTCCCAGGAATGTAAAACGTAACTCTAGCTGATATAGAAAGGAAACCGTTTCATCTCTATGCGGTTGGTCGGCTCGGGGTACCCCAAGGCAGTGTACTAGGTCGCGTTATATTTAGTGTTTAGAACGACTTTTAGTCTTGTTCCTTGTGCAGTGTGATTCAAACTGGAAATTGAAATAGAAATGTGAATGTAAACTTTGTTGAGGAACTTTCTTGAGTAAGCAATATGACGTCTAGAGAATGTGTTGAACTTTTATTATATTGTTTTGAAGTCTTGTTAATTTTACAGTTCTGAATACGGTTTTGTTTATAACTAACTTGCAAGAATTTTGCCTCAGTTCCATGAAAGTGCATACATTGCTTCTGGCCCCACAGCACGTTAACTTGCGTCGTGGAAATCATAAACAGCGACATCGCTAGTACGTTTTCATCTTTAATTCGTTACATTAGTATCTAAAAATCGACCCAAAAGTAATCCTTTTGGCTTTTGACAAAGTAACGCATTCAGCCAGGTGTTTTTGCTAACTGATCTATGCTGGATTGTACTGATACCAGACTTGCATCCCAGCATGGTAGGACGTACAAAACCTAGAACTAGAACCTAAAAATGTCGGATCTGTTATTTAAACCCAACCAGCACGTCTCAGGGGGCATGCAGTCTTCACAACCGCAACTCATGGCAGTGGCACAGATAAACTTTCCTCTTTCAAGCCAGAGTTCTCAGTTATATATATTTGAGCGGAGAAACCGGGCTTTCAATGCGTTCTAGGTAAACTGCACATGCAGCGCCATCTTAGTTGTTATACACGTGGAATAAGAGTTGTGTATTCTGAAAGGAGTAGCTTAGCGTGAATGTCGCTGTACAAAGTAATTTTGAGCGCTTTCGAATTCTAGTTTTTGGCTTTACAGAAGTTGATTGTTTGATATTAAAAGGTAACGATCTTCGAAATCTTTTGGAGTTGCTTCATGAATTTCATGATTCGTATTTGAGGACAAGCGCATTGCATTTACGAGACGGTTTTATTGGATTCTGTTTCAGTCAGTGTTTATTTGGCGATGTAAATTTAAATTTTATATTCCTATTCAGATTTCAATATCATGAAAGGATCTTTGATTTGAATAAGTTTCATTGAATGTGATGAATCTTGGGAACGTAGCAAAGTACTTTTAATTTAATTAGATTGAACATACATATATCAAAGTCATGCAGACAAACGAACATAAAGAAACGTGGCCACCACTGCGCCTCTGCCATCCCGTATGGGAAAACCCGTGACGGTATTGTTACTTTAAACAAAGAGAAAAACATAAACAAAGGCGAACATATATTTTACCAAGACCACGAGAAAGTAAATATTCGGATATTTATAACATGAACAAAACAATTCATCTTAAGTACGGACGTTTTAACGGTGATGGAAAACATCGTGAGGAAACTTTCTTTACTGCATAGCTGCGGCGATAGGCTAGCCTATGTCATGCAAAATTAAGTTCCGAAAAAACGGAAAAAATGACCCAAAAAGTGTAATGCTAGATTGCACCCTGTTAGATTTGCATGCAAAACCATGCCTTTCGTTGGAAGCTGTTTTATCGACAGATTTGATGCAACACGTGTCAAATTCAGTAGCCGGCTAGGTAGAAGCAGTGTAGCAGTCTATGACCCAAAATGAAAACGTCAAAAGGCACGCGTATCAAAAAGGTATCAAAAAGCGGGAATTTTAAAATGATTTCGGCTAGAGCTATGTCGCAGTTAGTTGGTTAAATTAGACACTTAACTAACACCCTAGACCGTTAATTAAAGACCGACGTTTAACCAAGTCGCTAAAGTTCCGTCAGACAAGTGAGTGAACGAAACATTTAACGAGTTGTCTAAACGTTCCTAGGCAACAAGACATATCCAATATAAATACACTCAAGTACACATCAAAAATATTTTATGTGTACTTAAGTTTATGTTTTAAGTATTCTTTGTTGTTCTTACATGTTCAACCTAACACGAAGGATAAAGGGGGCTTCGCTTCGCTTACCAATTTATCTTTCACCTAAGCTACCGCCAATGTTTTGCCCTGATTTGCATAAGCTGTGCAAATCAGTAGTGGAAAGATAGACTCTGAAAGTAATCATCTGTTGTCGTGACGCCATCTTGTTTTACATTATTTAACCAACACGCCGGCTTTCGGTAAGATATATTGTTAAAGGTTTTCTACGATCCTTTATTTAAATAAAAATGCTAGTGACTTGGTTAAACGTCGGTCTTTAATTAACGGTCTAGGGTGTTAGTTAAGTGTCTGATTTAACCAACCAACTGCGACAGCTATACCACAAGGAACATTGTTATCCGACTTAACCACTAGCGAATTACTAGGGAAACGTCGGCACGTGACGATGTTATGTGTTTTCCATACCCCGGTTATGACGACATTTCCCACGCGTTTAGAGAGCAACTCCTCGCCATCCACGTACCCCAGAAACCGGCCATAGTCAACTATCAGAATGACGAATGAACTGGCAGTGACACTTATGTTCAATGGCAGAAGGTTCATTTTATCATGCAGCTACAGTCAACTAACGAGTGAGCTGTCAGTTGTCAGACCAGTCCATGTCTTCCCTTGAGTATTTATTGGAAGGAGTTGAAGTAAAGGCAGTCAATCCTGTTTTATGAAGTATTTGACTTCAAAATTTTATTGCGTTTTCTTTAAATACAGCTTTTAGACTACTTCCGGCTAAATGATAGTAATGTCAGATCATAAGAGGTGAACCTTTGAAGCGTCTGTCTTTCGGTTTGGCTGGGCGTCTGTCCGTGGCACCTTAGCGCTCACACGGGTGGGCGCAATTTGAGGCGGAGTTTTTTATTTTATACTTTTTTTTCGGTTCTTCTATTATACAGGGTGACATTTAATTAGCTGACCATATTTTGGGTAGTGATAGTACCCATCATTATGAACAACTTTCCCCAAGAAACATATGGTCGCAAACGAAAAAAATATTTGGGTCTCCCATAGTAACTTGTAATCAGCTGGTCGGATCAATGTACTGAGGGACGTTTTGTTTTCTTCATTTGCGACCATATGTTTCTTGGGGAAAGTTGTTCATATAAATGGGTACTGTCATTCCCCAAAATATGGTCAGCTCATTAAATGGCACCCTGTATAGCCAATGAGCTTTATTATATTAAAATCTGTTCAGTGGCTTGAAAGTTATCAGCTTAACTAGGAAACAGTTGAATCAAACAAAGGTGTAATTGTCTGGTGTCTTTTATATTTTTAATTTATAGTAAGTGACTCATTAGGATATTACCCCATAGAATTACAGATACATTGACAGATTGGAAAGGAAGGCGCTTAACCATAGGAGGCCACTATATACTATTTATATAAAGTTTATATAAATATTTAATTTATTCATCAAAAGGGGTAACAGTCTTCAATATATCATTTACATCACTAATGCCACGGAGGTATGTGCGTGATGAGGTAAAGAATTGTTCTTTACCTCATCACGCACATACACACGAGTATTAGTAGGTACATAGTCACTTCACTACAACAGAACAACAGTCTAGAGACGATCTACTATCTAGTCCATAGGTACATAGGTACATAGGTACATAGACATTCATAGGTCGGGTCGTTGGTCAGCCACAGCAGATGAATGCAAACATGTATTCTTGATACCTCATAGAGAAAAGCTTGACGATACTTATGTATACAGTAAATACATACATATTAAAACAAACATTCAAGATAAAATATCATAGCCTGTACATTCCTTCTGGCCACACCCTAGGACACTCTGTCTCGTGGGAACTATAAATAGCGTCGTCACGCACATATAAACATCCAAGACCTGGGGACTATTTTTCTTCCTCCAGGGATTCGAACTCGGAACCTCGAGTGTGAGAGGCAGACCCTCGAACCGCAACCCCACAGAGGTTATAGGACGTTAGCCCCATGTCACGTAGAATGAATCTATAGCTGGCGAAACGTGGGCATAATTGGTCAATGAAAAAAACTGAGAAAACAATTTCGAAATAATTGTGTGCTTAACTAAATTCCGTTATTCCCGTCAAAAATTTTTACAGGATTACTGGAATATCCATAAAACATAAATGTCCTTAATTTTTCCTCTACAGCGTAGTTTGTTTAAATATCCTTAGTCGTCAAGTTGGTTATCCTGTAAAACAGTCAATTGTCAACAGTTTTGCTGTCAGTCTATAACTGAGATCAGTCAGTCGGAACGTTATTAAATATTGATAATAAAGTTTTTAGTTTTAAAATCAGAAACCACCAGCCTCAAGTAAGAACCTTTCTAAAACTTGTGAGCAAGTGACGTCTCGGGGGATGTTATTAAAAAAACAGACATATATTCGAAATATTCAAATTAGTTTCTTAAAATAGGCAAAAATTTCATTAAATAAATTAATTAATAGTAAGTTTTTTTTTGTATGGCCAATTGTGCCTCAACAGTATGAAACTATGTTTGTTTGTCTTTTGATATATTGTACGGAGTCGGTCACTTCAGTTAAGACAAACAGAAGCCTTACTATGTAATTCAAAAATCTTGGAATTTCCATCGTTTTCGAAAAAATCACCAAGCGCAGCACGATTGTTGCACACGAGCTGACTTTCATTACGACTTTGCTTGTATAAGCGATGTGCTGTTTCTGGTCAATTTTTCAAAAGCGATTGGAATTCCTATATGTCAGAAATATAAACTGGGTGACATTTAATTAGATGACAGTATTTTGGGAAAGTATAGTACCCATCAATATGAACAACTTTACCCAAGAAACATACGGTCGCAAATGAATATTTCGTCCCTCAGTACATTGACCCGATCAGCTGATTACAAGTTACTGTGGAAGACCCAAATCATTTTTTAGTTTGCGACCATATGTTTCTTGGGGAAAGTTGGTCCTAATGAAGGGTAGTATCATTCCCAAAAATATGGTCAGCTAATTAAATGTCACCTTGTATATTAAAAATATCGTAAATTAAGGTGACAGTTTGCCGATTCCGCAGACTACAAAAAAAAACTAAACTCGTCTATGGAAAAGGAATCCATGGTTAGGAATTTTGACAATGTTCACCCCTGGCTATAGAAGGAGCACCGCCTCTGACTAAATACTCAGAGCGTCTTCCATTCAACTCAGTCGCTCCCTCAAGGAGAGCTGGACGTTCAATTTCCGATTGCAAGTTGTAATGTACACCACATACAAACACACACACCCTCACACACACACAAACACACACACACACTCTCACACACCAGCTGTTACCCACGGCTTCGTACTGCGCGAATGAAGAATTTGGCATTGCTGACTTGGACTCCATTACTTACATTTGTAATACAATCGACAGACATGTGCATACATACATACATGCATACTTAAATGGCTCGAATGGGGCAGTATCAAGTTTCGTCTATCGCTAAAATTAGCAACTCGATTCATAGTGTTTGAAATTTTGGCAACAACCATATATATGGCGCAGTTGCTTGGTTAAATCGGACACCTAACTAACTTTCTAGACCGTTAATTAAATACCGAAGTTTAACCAAGTCACTAGCATTTTGATTTAAATAAAGAATCGTCGAAAACGTTTAACAATCTGTCTTACCGAAAGCCGGCGTGTTGGAAAACAAGATGGCGTCACGACAACAACTGATTTGCACAGCCTATATCAGGGCAAAACATTGCGGTATCTTAGGTGAAGGGTAAAGGGGGTGAGCGAAGCGAAAATTTTTTAATATGTACCTATTTTTTGACGCAAGAACCATATCAATATTATTTATCTACACACGTATCATAAACCCTCTTTACTGCGTAAAAAAACCGCACGTTACGATCAGCAAAATGTTAAACTACTTGGTAAAAACTCATTTCTTATCTGAAAAATTACACATTATGATGTGTAACTTTTCTACATATTATGCCGCCGACGCCGGCCTGCGTGCCGTCCCTAGTTTGTCTGTGAAGTTGGTACTGACATTCAAATTTCGAACGCCGCCGCCGACGCCCGCCTGCGTGAAGTTGGTACTACAGAACAAGCTAAACAACTGCAGAGCCACAATGCCGGTCAAACATGCGGTTCCTGAACACATCAAAGAGAGCTTATGATATGTGTGTAGATAAACTAGTGTATGTAACTGTACATAATTAGGCATTGAAACTCTCGAGTGATCGAGTATTAATGCCCTCCATTATGTAGCAGTCACATAAACTACTATTTCAGTTCTCATGAAATAGCAAGTTTTAAATGAAAAATATTTATTTAGCTTTTTTGATATTCGTGTAGTTCCCATTGGCTCATGATGTTTTCAAACACACAGATCAAAGAAAATGGAAATCTTCTTAATATCCAACTAATATAATAAATGTGAAAGTAGCGATGTGTAGATGTTTAGATGTTTGGATGTTTGTGTGTCTGTGCCTCAATCACGCTGAAACGGCTGAACGGATTTGAATGAAATTTAGCATAGAGATAGTTTATGAGCTAGATTAACATAGAGGATACTTTTGTGACTGCACCAGAAGGAGGGTAAAGTTATCTTGGCAAATGATAATTCCAAGGAGCACGCAGATGAAGTTGCGGGCATCAGCTGGTATGGTATATATTGTTTTAGACAGTGTCTTCTTAGGGAGGAATGGAGCTTCGAAGAGCGTCTTAAAACATATACATGATTTTGTATCTCCACAACATAACATACCATTACGCCTTTCGCAATACAGAGCGTGGCGAAGGCGCATCTAACCAATAATTCCATTTTGCGCTACTGGGGTCTAGCCCATCACCACAAGTGGGGTTATTATTGGGAGTGGTATAAAATTATTAGTCGGCCATAGACCCAACTCAATAAAGACGGGGCAGACAAAGCTAAGCCGCTGTAATTGCATAGATCCGTTCTGAGCCCAGCACCTATATCATTTATTACATAGTTCAAAGGATGCCCTTTAAATCCCAGTTCTAAGCATTTTATCACGAAGTCAAACGGATCTTTTATGGGAGCAAAACCTGTTGAGATGGCTTATAGTTTTCAGAAGTGCCTTTGTTTACTTTCAATCAGGAAGGAATTCACAATTTATATTATTATTGTAGTATTGTGAATTATGAATAATAAAAGAGTGTCGAGTCTTAGTAGCTCTACAGAGGGATTCCATCACTACTTAATGATAAGTTTGAAAATAGGAGTATTTGAGAATTGTAGTGCGCAAGAGCTGTCGGATTTCATGCTTTCAGTTGAGTTAGTTCGTTAGCTTTGACGCCTTCACAATTTCACATAATGGCTCTGTTCAGTAAAGGTTTCTAAATTGTAGATTATTTACCAAGGAAGTACAGAACTACTTTCAAGGCGAGAGTGCTTTTTTATCTATAGCGGAGCGAAGGATTCTGGAGATAAATCTCGAGCATAGCGAGGGATTCTAAAAGTACATCACCAGAGTAAAAAATAGTTTTTACTCCTAGGGTGGACACTTTTTACCATCCTATATTAGTTAAGCTATCATGTAATTTAATTTAAGAATTTAATTAGTGCGTATTTATATACAATTGGTGACGATAACGTATAATAATCAGAATATAATAGGCCAAAAATACATTTTCCGAAAAGGTTTTCGCTCTCCTTGCATTTTACCAAATGATGTAATAGACCTTGCTCAGAGATTTGGGTCTAATACAATATGATCTGGAGTTAAACTCTTATTTTCACTACTTGAGGAAGACCTCATTTTTCGGACTCACAAATTATTAGCAAACTAAACACACAAAGCGGATTGCATTTAGCGCGTTTTTTTTCCTTTTTTTACAACATTTTCATTTTATTTGGTCAGCGTTTACAAATCGATCTCTTTACTGATTGGAACTGACATATACAGCGTTCGGTTTAGTTAGTCTGTGCTGACAACGCAAATAAATGAAATGAAATGAAATGAAATAAAATGAAATGAAATTTATTTGCGTTGATGTGGTACAGTCATAGGTCTTGAAGTAGGTATAATTAATTCAGAACGGCACATTCAGCCAACTTGTGGCATGCAAAAATTAGAGTCAGGTATCTTTGTGTTATGTACCGACAATTAGTAGCTAAAATATATAAATTAAATCACATGTCCTAACACTAATACCTTAATTAGTAAATCATTCATAATAACAATATTGCGTAATAATAACATTAAATTAATTATTGAGTTTTGATGTCATGCTATAAAATTCATTTAAATCATAAAAGCAGTTATTAACTAACCACCTTTTTAGCCTAAACTTAAAAATAGGTAATGGTAAACATTGTAAGTGTGCGGGTAAACAGTTAAATATTTTCACAGCCATAGAATAACAGTTTCTTTGTAAAAGTGCCGTTTTTGATTTAGGGACTACTAGGCGATTTGGATATCTAGTATTAAAAGGATATGCACTGGAAAAGTTGGTAAATAAATTGATATTTAATTTTACAAAACTGCTTATCTCGAATATGTAAATGCCAGTCAGTGTTAGTAGATTTAGTTTTTTAAACAACGGCCTGCAAGACTCATATGGGTTTACGCCACATATGGCTCGTATGCAACGTTTCTGTATTATAAAGAGACGTGGTATGTCCACTGAGTTCCCCCAAACGACGATTCCATAGCGTAGCATGGACGCCACGTATCCGTGATAAGCTAAGAGAGCTGATTCTCTGCGGGCTACTTTCGTAAGGCGGTACAGTACAAAAGTAAACCTGTTTATCTTTTTACATATTTTGTCAACTTGCGCCTTCCATGATAATTGAGGGTCTATTGTAATTCCGAGAAAAACTGTTTCATTTGATTCATGTATTGGTTGATTTTGGTATGTCAGGGATAAATTTAATTTAGGTTTAATTTGATTGAAAAATTGCATAAACGATGTTTTTTCGACATTCACACATAAATTATTTATTACTAACCCGTTGATTATTTGTTTAATTGTATTATTTATATCATTATTAAATTCATTTGTATCTGTACACTCTAAGATAATAGAAATATCATCCGCAAATAGGCTGCAACGGTGTTCTGTCACTTCTGGTATGTCATTAATATATAACAAAAACAATAGTGGACCAAGCACACTACATTGTGGAACACCAAATGTATTTCTACGTAGTTCTGATTTTTTTTTCAGTTAGTTCTAAGTTTTTATTTAACTTTTTTATTACGACATACTGTGTACGGTTGCTCAGGTAGGTTTTAATCCAATTTAACGCCGGTCCGCGGATACCGTATCTTTCACATTTTCCTATGAGAATATTATGACACACGAAGTCAAAAGCCTTTGACATGTCAAAAAATACGGTCATTGTGGGTGTCTTTTTATCAATAGCCTCGGCCAATTGTTTTACTAAATTGAAGCATGCGAGAGTTGTGGATTTTCCCTTCTGGAAACCGTTTTGCTCCTGTTTAATAACACTGAATTTTGATAAGAATGATGCGATTCTATTTTGCATAATTTTTTCGATTTTTTTTGACAAAACAGGGACAAGAGTAACCGGCCTGTACATGCTTATATCGGTTTTTTCTCCTTTTTTTAACAATGGCTTGACCACCGATATTTTTAATTCTTTTGGGAATATACCTTCTATAAGTGATTGATTGGCTAGTTTTGTCAACACTGGAGATAATTCCTTGCAGCAATCTTTTAAAATATTTGTTGCAATTTCATCATAGCTGGTAGCATTGGTATTGTTTAGCTGTCTGATTGTCTTTACAGTTTCATCTATAGTACACGGCCTAAGGAAGATGCTAGAATTTGATTGGGATACTTTATTGATAGCGTCATTGTCTGGTTGTGTAGTCAATTTATTATTGGTCAAGTCTATAAATTAGTTGTTGAAACCACGGGCCATCTCCAATGGATCCTCCGTTTCTGTATTATTTATTATTATAGATTTTATTTCAATGTCTTGATTTTCATTTTCATTTTTAATTAATTGCCATGAGGTTCTGCATTTATTTTTAGATATTTTTATATAATTGTTATTTTGATATTTTTGGGAATATTCAATACATTTTCGCAACTTTCTGCTGTATCTAATGTAGTAATTTTTGTTTGCTTCTGATTTTTGTTGGTAATATTGAAATCTAAGTTTTCGTTTTGTTAAACATGATATCCTTATACCTTTAGTGAGCCATTTAGGACTCCTATTTGTATCTCGTCTGACCTTGACTCTAGTTATCGGGAAGCACAAATTGTAAAGTAAGGTAATCGTATCGTAGAACAGCTTGAATGCTGGTTCGAAGTATGTAGTATTTAGAACTTCACTCCAGGATAGACCATCTAAGAGACCTTTAAATTTTAATATATTATCCTTTCCATAATCTCTTTTCCAATTATACCAGTAGCAGAGTTGTTTGTTCTTTTTTGTCACAGGGACAGACAAAAACTGAGCGGTGTCGTAGTCTGATAATCCCAGGCGTTGGGTTTCACCGTGAGCCTCAGTAATATTGATTATTATATGGTCAATACATGAATTTAGTCTTGTTGGTGTATTGATATGAAATACCATGTTATAAGCTTCTATAATACCTTTTAGGGCTCTCGACCACCGATAGTCTTTTAAAGTGTTTATATTAAGATCCCCTGTTATTATGACTTTAGTATTAATTAGTTTATGTCGTAGCTTATGCAGTAATGATTCCAGTTTATCCAAAAAGTGCTTATTATATTTATCGTTAGGTATTTTGTAAAGACATATTAAAATGGTTTTGTATTCCGTAATCTCTACTCCACAGCATTCAAAAGAAAATGGTTCTGTCAATTCCTTTGCAATGACGAATCCCTTCGTATCAATGTGATTTTTTGCAAATATACAAACGCCTCGTGATTTTTCCGGACGACAGTAACTAGCGGCGAGTTTAAAGTGTTTGAGTTGTAATAGTTTTTCACATCCTGATTTGATAAGAGTTTCCGATAGACAAACAAAATCAATATCATCATTATTTTCCCTTAATTCATTTACTGTGATTGAAATCAAATCTTTTTTACTCTTAAACCCTTGTATATTTTGATGCATTATGTACAGTTTGTTATTTGACGAGAAAAAACTTTTGTTGAGCTGAAGGAGATACTTCATTATTTTTTTGTGTAGTCATGCGTTTGCTAGAGTTACCCTTAAAAACGATTGTACCACTTTTATTGAAGTAATATGGGATTGTCCCTTTTTTAATGGATTCCTTTTTTCCACTGTCTATGTTTACATTATTGTTCAATTTACTTTTACATAAGTGAATGTCCTGTTCTAATTTAGCTTGTATTTTATTGATTTCAGTACATAGTCTTTGTGTATACTTTTTTTTTGGGTAAGACCTCATCTATTGATATGAAATGACAATTTTCAAATACATTGCATATGATTTTAATCGTGCCATTCAGTTTCTTTTCGTTAAGATGATCACTACTTGTAATACCTACTACAATGACGGTAACATTTTTGAGGTTTTTAAGAGTAGCACTAAGTTCCACTGATAGTTTAGTGGGGTTATGGTCATGTTCCCCGACTGATAGTATGACAATATCCTTATCACTAATATTGTCACGGTTGACGTTCATTAATATGTTTTCACAAGGAGCATGGGACTTTGTGATTGATTTTATGTTGTATTTGGTCTTCATGTTCTCGTGTCTTGTGTCTATGAGTTCCGCAGCTAAGTAAACGCACTGTTTTCCGCCAAATATGTGTATTGTGGGACAGTTGTATTCTCTTCTCGTTGGTTCGTCATGCTTCACCGGTCCATAATAGACGTTGTGGTCTGTTTCCGTACATTTATCTTTGGTAGTAGTTGCTTTATCTATTAAATATATTTCTCCGCGTGTTGTCTTATGTGTTTCTCTGTCTTATTGTAAGTTGTTGGTGGCTGAGTTTTCTGTATCGTCCTCCTTTTGTCTCTCCATAAAATTGGATTGCTTCTGAGTGTAAGTCGTCTGGAGTTAATTTTTCGTTTCCGTAATGTTGATGGAACTGTTTTAGTACTTGAAGTGTCTGAGCATATTTTCTTTAGGGCCTCTATCTGATTTAATTGCTTTAAATTGGTTTTGCGTAGAGCATTGCCGTCTTCCATAAGTGTTTCTATTTCTCTGTGTGCACTATGTAGTTGTAATTGTAGCTCCTGTATAGTTTGCTCCATTACTTTGCGTTGTTCGCTAAAGTCAGCAGTTGATAGGTCTGGCAAACTCAGTGCACCAACTGATGTGGTCGAGTCCAGGGAATTGAAACAGTCATCTTCCGAATTATGCTGCATGGGCCGATTTCGCAGTGTTACGTATTCCATCACCACAGACAAAACAAAAAAAAAACAAAAAACTAAAAGAGAGGTGTCACTCGTTGGATTTGAACCTGCCCCTGCTTGGGCTTACGTACGAAGACGCCTGGTCTTAACCAATTAGGCCATCGATGGTTGTAGCGTGTAGTGCGAAATCGTCTATGTACCTTGTCGGATGTTGTTTTGTGGGTGAACTCAGCATACAGTAAACTGGTTCTGATGATTCACGCACTTCACTTGCACGATTGTGATTTGAATTAGGAAACGGTAAACATATTGAATATTTTGCTTAGATCTGTATTATTCTTATTTAAGTCGTTATTGTGAGAAGATAATTACGTTGGGCACTGTATGAGCTTCGTTATGGTGTAATATTTATATGGATAGATTTCGATTAAAAACGGTGGAGCAACTGACGATACGTCTATTACTTATGCGCGCGGTACCGACATTAAAGCTTTAGTACAAACTTCATGTAAGAGAGATCGATATTGAAACGCGCACTTTACGCGTTCTACCTGAAGTTATTACATCCAGAATATTGTATCAGACGCAAAACGCTTGGTATGTTGCCTACAAAATCCCGTGAAATATATATTACAGCTTATGATAATTGCAATTCCTTTGGAAAAAGCAAGAACAACGAAATACTTTTCGGAAAATACCATTCTTATTCGTAAACTACATGTTATCTTTGATTTTTCTTGTTCTTAATGACATGCAGTTGATTTACTTATTTTCTCATAGCGAGTGTTAAAAAAAGGGAGTGTCCACTTCAGCGGTAACAACTATTTAAAGCTCGAGTGACCTACTTTGAATCCCTCGCTGTGCTCAGGATTCTACTTTAGAATCTCTCGCTACGCCCGGCATGATACTCTACAGAATCCTACATTTCAATGTACTTACGTTAATTTAGTTTATCCTACATGTTTGCTTGCATTATTTTCCTGAAATCTAGGTAATCTTCGGACCATCAGGCAGTTGATCTGCTGACTGATCTTTAGCCACCACTCGATTATGATCTTTCAATCTGCCGTCTTCGCGCTAAACATACCAACCGTACACTGGATCACAGTGGTAGGTTATGTATTTAAATGTAATGTGACTACAAAGTTTCGTTCGTCATTTTTCGCGAATATTTCCTGCCGGTATGAAAACATAAAACTCCTCGCCCCTGTTTATTTTAGCCGTTTTACGACATTCACCGTCGCATAAAATACAATCACAAACATAGCATAGATTTACACTGAATTTCGTGTGTATGGGCGATATATCGTCGAAAAGCGACGTTTTGTTTTATTAACAATATTGTTTAGAAGTTATAAGAATACTTTGGAAGTTATGTCGAGATATCGCAAATTTTGCAGGATGTGAGTTAAATAGGTTATACGGAGGCAGTTCCTTTTTGAAAGCATTTAGGTGTTTATTATAAGGTCTGCAGTTTTAGTTATGGGTGTTGCCTCAGTCCTGAGACTATATCAATCAATCAAATCAGCCCACATTTGCCCACTTCGGGTATAGGCTTCTTCTTTACCACGCCATCCACTCTAGTCCTGAGCCTCCCGCAGGCACTGCTGGCCAGCTAAGGCTATCCATCTGGCCGGTGGTCTGCCGTCTGCACGCCTTGCGATTCTGGGTAGCCACTCTGCCGCCACCTTGGTCCGCCTTCCGTCATCTCTCCTAGCCAGGTCTCCCAACCCCACTTCAATCTCGTGATTCGCTTGCCGACATGACGACCTTAGTACGACGTCTGATCTGTATTGCAAATATGATCTTGAGAACTATATTGAATCAAAATTGAATATATTGGATTTCACGCTCAACTATAACTATACATCTATTTTGAGCATATTGGGAATAAATACGTTGAAGGGCATATGCCTCCAAAACTGACATAAATTTTGAAAACCAAATAGTTTAGGTACTTTAAAAAAGTTATTTTAGTAATTTTTAATTTGTCACCTTTAGAATGAGTCTCTCTGGTACCGATTCTGAGGCGTTGCAACTAAGTAACCTAGGTCACACCAAGCAATCTATGGCAACCGGATAAGAGCTGTCGGATTTAAACATGTCAAATTCGTTAGTTAGTTTGTACGTTTTTTGCGCAACCTACGTGCATGTGTGCATGAGACCGTAAAATTGTGAACATCGTTCGAAGTTTATCTCGCGAGATTGTAAACTGTCGATAAATTTGAACCGTTCTGCTTACAATAAAAAAAAAGATGTATCTGTTTCTTCTGTTTTTGTGCAATAGAGTATAAAATAATAAAACGGTAAATAAGAAATGTCAGGGCGAAGTAGTAGGTAGGCGAAAGCTAAAGGGGGCGATCGAAGCGAAACCCCTTTTATCCTTTGTGTTAAAAAGACATAGAAATAAACAAAAAATAAACAAAAGAAACATACATTTTCGGTCTCTTTTGTAATTTGACGGTTTGTCATGTATAGACTATAAAAAATTAATTTGTTAAATTGTAAGCAGAGTCGATAGAATTCGATAGTCGATCGATAGATAATAAACTAACGGTTTTTACATTATCTTACAGGGACAAGCTTGAATCAAGCATACTACGGAACTTGTTGTTTGCAATGATTGTGTATTCACAGCGTCACACTAGGGGTGATGGGCGGTAAAAATATTTTATGGTGGAGATAACTGTCATTCCAGCCAATTCATATTCCATTGATGTGAAAACTGGGTTACGGGGAACAAAACGCGGGAAAATATGGATTTTTAAATTATGTTGTTATTAGAAGGTAATTCATATGTGATTCTGTAAACTCTTCTCGATTTTTCTGAACTTACTAGAAAAAAATGTCGAAAATTAATTATTCAGAATGGCGGAGCGGAGGCATATATCCAGCAGTTGACACGAACATGCTGAAGAAGAAGAATGGAATATTTAAATTCTGCAATGAATAGACCCAAGAATATTTAATTTTCTTACACGTATATCGAAATGGTTCCCAATTGATCTTGATTAGAATATTCAAGATCGTTATTTTCAGTAAAAAAAACGGTGATAAGAAAAAAATAACACATGATTTAATACCGTATAACTAACACTACATCTACTTTAACAGCTCATATTCCAAAAGCTTCCTGTGGGACTCAATGAATCGCATTCATCGAGTATATTAGTACAACAATACAAGCATATTAGCAGAACATACTAGTCTTCACAAAATAAAAGGCCCGGTGACAGCGTCCGTGTCATTGACGTAATAAGGTTGGATTTAGTTTGGCCCACCGGGCCTTTTATTTTGTGAAGACTGTAAATGGTATCAACTTACCTCAGTCGTAAGTAACCGAATAAAATAGTGTTGATTAAATTCGAACGCCCTCAAATGTTCACGATTTGTGAAGACCAAAGTAAACAGCTTAATTAAAAGTGCTTAGGTTAAGCTTTTTGGACAACCTTTTTCCTTAAAATAATAATCATACCTTGGACACTATTTACACACATTGATCTAGCCCCAAACTAGGATTCCCTGTATCTTGGGTACTAGACAACGATACACATACTGATATTGATAGATATTATATTTAGATAGATAAACAACCATGACTAGGGTACAAAGATCCGTTCTCTTCAAACAAATATTTGCCCCCACCGGGACTCGAACCCGGCTTGGCTTCTTAGGCAGGGTCACTGCCGACTCGGCCATTCGGGCCGTAAAAATCCCGATTAAAATCATGTACGGTTTAATGACGCATGTTCGTGACTTTTAGGGCTGCATTTTGTAAATATTCTAAAAATATTCACCTAAAACATAGAACATTTTGAAAAATCTTGTACTTATATAACACTGAAAACGTTGCTGGAAATTTTGCTAAAAACAAGTTCAAGAAAAAAATCTTCCATCGAATAAAGCCTTCTAATTTTATATTAGTAAAAACAACACCAAGTTTAGATGTTCGCTAATGAAAGGGTCCACACATACGTGTCAATCCTAAAGCCTTTGAGTGAAGAGTGTGGTTTTGATGTAGAATTGTAGATGTATACTATGTATGTATTTATTTAAATTGCCGATGAATGAATGGTTCAATGCTCTGACAACTGGGACTTAGCAATCGTGAATCTGTTTCAATTTAGGGTTGACATTTTATGTTTTTCAATACCTAATTATTTTGAGTAGCACTTGTGTAAAGGATATTTTAGTACAGTTTATAGTAAAACCTACATAATCCTTTTTTAGACTAGTTGATAGTTGATATCTTTTGAGCCTGTCTATCATTGGCTTGTTAAGACAGCATTTATAGTAGTTTATGTGACTGATACATAAGGCCTAATTATGTACAGTTGCATACACTAGGTTATATACACACACATATCATAAGCTCTCTTTGATGTGTTCAGGAACCGCATGTTCGATCGGCATTGTGGCATTGATCATTGCTCTGCACTTGTTTAGCTTGTTCAGTAGTACCAACTTCGCAGACAAACTAGGGGCGGCACGCAGGCGGGCGT
Organism: Argyresthia goedartella; assembly: GCA_949825045.1. Classification (NCBI taxonomy): domain Eukaryota; kingdom Metazoa; phylum Arthropoda; class Insecta; order Lepidoptera; family Argyresthiidae; genus Argyresthia; species Argyresthia goedartella. The sequence goes on from OX463834.1 coordinate 15,740,003, forward strand.
CGGCGTTCGAAATTTGAATGTTCGAAATATTGATAACATTATGGTCATAATGTATCAAAATTCAGATAAGAAATGAGTTTTTACCAAGTTTTATATCATTCATTATGCAGGTGGTAACGTGCGGTTTTTGGACGCAGTAAAGAGGGTTTATGATACTTGTCTAGTTAAACATATTAATCGAATCCTACCCATACATACCAGATATACGCCCAATGACGTAGTGTTTTCGTCAAAATTAATCTCTGTTCCCACAGTCGGCGGTAACTTTTCATATTTTTCACAACTAGCACCATACATCTGAAGTGCAGACAATTCATTTTTCAAGCAGTCGCGCGTGCGGTTCCCAAACTCTCTCGTGCGGTTCCCAAACTCTCTCGTGCGGTTCCCAAACTCTCTCGTGCGACTTCTCAACTTCGAGCAACTGTGTTGGGGGAGTGGGTGATTCGGTGACGGAAAATTTACTGAGTTGAGGCAGTATCTCTAACTCACTTAAGTTAAAACACATTTTTTGCACACCGGTGCCTTTGCGTACTGTCTAAAGATTTAGACCAGTTATCCCAGAGCTAAATAGTAACTTTAAGATTTATGAAGTTAATTGTTAAGTCCTTCATAATAAACAATACGGTATTTGACTAGGTAGTCCAATAAATCAAGAAACGTCTCAAGCTGAATCTATTTAAACAAAAAAGTTTGTCAATATCAGAATTGTATATTTCCAGCAGTTGTAAATACAACTGCGAGAAATATGTACTTTTTCAAATATACTTTTAAGGAACTGTCAAAACGATAAATTTGTTCACGAGTAGTTATAATTTTATAAACTCAATTTTGTTTAAAAAAGACAGCATTTGATTGTGACGTTTGATACTAGTATGTCATAGAACTTGTGAACAAAATTACCGTTTTGACAGCATTGGACTACTATTAGTAATGGTAGCTCAATGTTTGACAGTTCCTAAAAATATCTATTTTGACTAGCAGCCAAATGCCATATTAGTTATAAAGGTGAAACCATGCGTAAGATTCGCAGTTAATGCGCGGCGCACTGTCATCGTGACGTAACTGAGTTATAACTCAGTTAGTGAGTTACAACTAGATCCCAGTGTGTAACACCACTGGTTATATTTACTTGGGTTTGTAAACACACCCGGCGCAATGAAGCGTACCCATTTCTAAACTGTGGCACAAAGTTTTGATACTCGACTACTGCCATATCTGCTGGTGGTCGGTCGAATTCATAATTCTACTATTTGGAGCCAACTGGAACGGCGTGTGTGCAAACTTAATTAGTTATGGAAAGTTAAGGGATATGTTGTATCTGTGTTTGCTCCGTTACGAAATATTGCGAGAATCTTGCCCTGAAATTAAAACTGTTGAGTCAATTCTGTAATGCACTCGATGTTACATGGGTCTAAATGTTTAATATAATAATAAAGTTTATTCAAAATGACCCCCGCGATTTTGAATACAGGCCTTTATTCTGCGCGGCCAGTCGTCTATCGCAGCACGAACGAGGTCCATGTCAATATCGGCGGCTGCCTTAATCAAGGATGCCTTGAGTGACTCCAAATCAGGATGAGGCTTTGAACAGGCCTTTTCCTCCATGTGTTGCCATATCTTGTAATCCAACGGACTCAAATCTGGACTGGAGGAGGGCCAGTCTTCGTGCCGGATGAAGTCGATTTCACGCGCCGCCAGCCAGTCTTGTGTGCTTTTCGCTCTATGAGCTCGCGCAGAATCTTGTTGGAATACCCAGTGCCTGTTATTAAACATGGTATGAGAAACAGGTTCCACAAGGTTCTTGAGGACTGTATTTTGATACACAACTGCATTCGTTTTTACGCCTTTCTCACAAAAATATACCTCAGTTAAGCCCCAATAAGAGACTCCCAACCAAACCATGAGCGTGGATGGAAAATGACCTCGTTGGACACGCGGAATACGGTTGCTCGCTTCTTCACTGCTGTGTGCGTACACCTTATCATTTTGTTTGTTGTAGCTCTCTTCCACGGTGAAAATTTTTTCATCCGAAAAAAGTATTTCCCGATGCTTTTTTCCCGCGTACCGCTTCAACAAAGCGCGGCATCTCTTCAGTCTCAGGTCCATTAAACGAGCGTCCAAACGATGTCCTGTTTTTCTTCGATATGCCCTAAGCCCTAAGTCTTCATTTAACACCCTTTTCACCGTGGTCCTGCTTAACCCCATCTGAAGGGCCAACAGTTTCTCCTTACGTATGGGATTTCTTTGAATTCGCGCCTTCACAGCTTTTATCACTGCTGGAGTCCTAACAGAGCGAAGGCGACCACTTCTTGACCTGTCATCTATACTAGAGTCTTCATTGTATCGTTTTATGGTACGATAAACGAATCTTTTGGTTATATTCAAATTTTTCAGTAAGTCGAAAATCTGAATTGGCGCGTAACCGCAACGATGCAACGCAATAACTGCGACACGGTCTTCTTTAAGTGTCCACTCCATATTTAAAAATGAGGAAAATTCTAAAAAGTACACATTTTTATTTTCATGAAAAATTCGAAATTCGAATTCAATAAACTTTTTTGTGGCCAGCGTTCTAAATTCAAAAGTTTTTATTGTGTGACAGAACTTATGACCTGACTGTGTATAATTATTTATTTATATCGATATATATAATTTATAGCATAGTTGAGCTCGGTGGGTATAAGGGGTTTCACGCTTGCTTCTCACACAGGAGATGCAGATTCGATTCCTGACCATGTACCAATGTGATTTATCATAAGTACATTATACGGACGTTCTAACGGTGATGGAAAATATCGTTAGTAAACCTTCATTACTCCATAGCTGCGGCGATGGTCTAGCCCATCTGTCACGCATAATGGAGTATTGAATAACTGGCTCAAAGTGGGCACAATTGTGCTTCTGCCACCCCGTATGGGAAAAGACGTGACGCTATGTCGTATTATTATAGTAATATTTTTATAATTCTCAAAGCGCGAAACATCCACAAGGTTTATGGGTAAGTTCTAAATCTTATAACTGTTTGTTTATAAATTGGAATCCGATATAACCGGTATGGCGCTTATAACCTGATTGAACCGGATCACGCTAAGTATAGTCTGGATTAAAGTAGATTAGCTTAGATATCGTGCGGTACGGCTACGCAGAGTTTAAACTTGTAGTTTTGGACTAAGAAAGTTACCGTTGAGGATGTAAATGGATGTTTAAGTCAAAGGGAATAATCTTAGTTACTATGTATTTTGTTTTTTGCTGTTTTAAGCCCATTATTGTTATAGTTGCGACCCGAATGGCCGAGTCGGCAGTGACCCTGCCTACGAAGCCAAGGGTCCCGGATTCGAGTCCCGGTGGGGGCAAATATTTGTTTGATGACAATGTTTGTACCCTAGTCTTGGTTGTTTATCTATCTAAGTATAGTATTTATCTATATAAGTATGTGTATCGTTGTCTAGTACCCAAGATACAGGGAACTCTAGTTTGGGGCTAGATCAATGTGTGTAAATGGTGTCGAAGGTCTTATTAGTTTGTTGTCTATTAAATTACATATTTTACAAAAAATAAACAATTACTTAACGCACTTAGCAGTCTAACATTTCGTAAAACTCATTCGCAGAGAGTCACTCCTCAAGAATTTCCGATTAAGTATATTCCAATTAATTGGTATAAGGTTGAGAAGGCACGGGATCAATAATTTAATTCAACAACCCTTAATTCACAAAAATCCTTTAATCAAAGTACAGAACCCCCCAATTTCATCATTATTATTGAAAATTCTAGCGAAGAAAATAAAACCTGCCTTTGTAGGGTTCTGTAGTCCTATAAAATTAGACGTCTCGAGTCGACTCCGCTATAATCTCAAATGCAAATTTTACAAATACAATACGAAGGAAAGTACAGCAAAGAGGATTATCGTAGACATAGAAAAAGGGCGTGTAAGGGGGAGCTTTGTAAGGGTTTTTCGGTTTCCTTTTTGCAGCCAAGTCGGCTGATCGCGTCTTTTGGATTTAAAGCTTAGCAAATTGCTTTGAAAAATAGCAACTGAAATGCAAATGAGAATATTCAATGTGCCTCTAAACCTGCTGCTTTCTTTAAACCCTAATTGACTTAAGTATTCGAATCGTTTTCACCACATACGGCAAACAAACCTGCATTCATCAAATCGATATTCAACGGATCTCCCTAATGCAAAAACAAAACCCAAAAAAAAACTCAACGATCGCCATAAAACCGAAAGCGTCCCACCAAGCGGATGATGCCAGAAATCCGCGAAATTCTCGGAGATTAACCGCCAAAACAGAAACGAAACGGAACGGATCGCATTCGCATTATTTCCGAAACATCGAACCTCGACCTTCCTCGTCGAATTTAAACGCGCCATCAATCAAAACCTTTGTCTCTCACAATTTATCTTTCTCTCCCGTATATTAAAAGGAAAACGTATCTGGAATACTTGCGGGCCGATTGGGTTTGGTTCCGTACTGGACTACTTGTATGTAATACGTGCTGACTTGTTTAGTCGCTAAGAAGTTAGCTACTTTTAGTTAATGTATTAAATAAATGTAGCTAAAAGAAGCGCACTTTCATAGGTACTTTTAGTTAAGATATTAATTAAAAGTAGCCATGGAAGTCTCATCACAAAGAATGGAAATTTCACAATTTATGCCGAATGGTATTGCCTGTAAAATTTCTTGGTAGATTTAATTAATTTAACTAACTTAACTTTAAGGCATTGCTTAACTAATAAGACTAAGGTATGGCCAGCCATGAAACTCGTTAATATAGTTTTATTCTTCCATCGATTTAATGGGAGAGACTTCTTCTACGGAACCCAATGAACAGGCCGTTTCACGAATAATTCATGTATCGATTTCGTTCAGAAAAAATATCCACCAGTGCAGACCAGTTGTGACCGGTTTTCCCGAATGAATATTGTATTGTTTTTGCTCTAATCGGCTTTAGATGTCTTTATACGAGATCTTTTAAGGCTTTTAAAGACTACTTTTTTCTTTTATCTATCATAGGCAGTAACAAGTTACCTCTCATACATATACTAAACGGTCTTTAGTGTAGGTATGTATGAGAGGAAACTTTTCTCACTAATATTTATTTATAGTCAGGGATGCAGGTGGCAGATGCCTCAAAAAACTGTACGTTTAGATCGTGTCAGGGTGGGATGGCCATAATGAAAGACCATAATGTCCTTGTCATAATGCTACGCAAGTTTGCATCGATCCCTATTATTGATTTCCATATTGTTCACGATGATGCTAGTACACGCACTTGCACTGGTCTATTAAAATGATATCAGTTGCCTCTTCATCGTGTATGGAAAATAAAAACCAATAGTCCATTCTCATGCACGAGAACTCGCCAGAAAAGTACTGAAGATTCGAAAAACTTGTTTAGGAACTTGAAAATGAATTCCGGGTGAAAGATAAAAGATTAGCAAAAGAGATGAATTCATTTATCATAGAAGTGAAGAAGAAACCACTGGCGAAGATCATCTCAGTTAAATTTGACGTGATAAATAAATTAAAAAGGTGATCATATTCAACCTTCATTTTGTCTTATACCTTTTTGGTAACTATCGACATGGACTACATCACAAAAATATTCAAAGTAATCAAAAATAGTCACAAAAATCCCAATTTCTCTTGGACTATAGGTGTATGCCTTCGGCGTGGTGCTCACCAACCTGGCGTAGCGTGACCTGACATGTATCTGACAAAATTACCTTCGTCAACTTTTACGACATGCAGGGGATGACCTGCAGAATTGGCTGTCATTTGAGCTATAAATTCAATCAAAATATTTTGAATTCCTCCAAAAGCCGGGTTTCAACAAATTTACAAACTCAGCATTGCTGCATGCGTCAAAATTGCAATTATCCAATATAATTAAGCCGTCGTCGGCAATATTTCATCAAAACAACGTTACGATCAAAATACGAATAAAACAATAATCTGGTCTAGTCAACCGAAAAACAATGCATCGGATTATTCATTTATTCATCCCTGTCCCGTTAAGGGGTAGACAGAAAACGATAAACAAAGTCACAAGCTAAATTGGACCGGGGCCGTGACAGTGCCGCCCGCGTCTAAATTCTTTCATTTCGCTATCAATCAAAATATCTGAAATGAAAATCAGTATCTTGCCCTTAATTGTTCCTGTTTTGACGCCGAAATGGTTTGAATCGATCTGTAGATATTTCCGCTGTAATATTTCAGTGTGATAGTCTGACGTCTGGGCATTGTAACACAAAAATTGATATTTGTACAACTCTACAAAATTGTCAACAAAGTGACGTATCACAATAATTACAAATATATAATAATTACAAATATAATATATGTATTTATTATAACGTTTCTATTTTATTTAAAAAGCTCTTGACCTTTTGATGAATACCTCGCGTCACGAATTATGAGCGCTGGGCTACGTTGGCGGGAATTACTGCGCATATGTACAGGTATTGAAAAGTGACTCCTGCGCATTCAAGGCCACCGCTCATAACGTGTGGCGCGACGTATACGCATACTTGTGTTTATAACAAATCTCTCTCTGTCAATTTGTAGAATCTTTTACAATTTGTAGAATCCATTACATTTTGTAAAATCTATTGAAAAGTGACTCCTGCGCATTCAAGGCCACCGCTCATAACGTGTGGCGCGACGTATACGCATACTTGTGTTTATAACAAATCTCTCTCTGTCAATTTGTAGAATCTTTTACAATTTGTAGAATCCATTACATTTTGTAAAATCTATTACAATTTGTAGAATCTATTATAATTTGTAGAATTTATTACACTTTGTAAAATCTATTACAATTTGTACAATCTATTATAATTTGTAGAATCTATTACAATTTGTAGAATCTATTACAATTTTTAGAATATATTACAATTTGTAGAATCTATTACAATTTGTAGAATATAGTACAATTTGTAACATTCCAAAAAAACATATGGTCGTAAATGAAAAAAAAATATCGTCTCCCAGTACATTTACCCGATCAGCTGATTTCAATTTCAATTTCATTTATTCAATCACGATTATTTACATCATATTTGAATCATACTTAAAATTAAAACAATAATACAATGCGATACAATAATTAATAATTCATAGTTCCAAAAAATCATTACAAGTTACTATGGGAGACCAAAATTTTATTTTCGTTTGCGACCATGTTTCTTGGGGAAAGTTGTTCATAATTATGGCTACTATCATTCCCCTTTATGTGGTCATCTAATCGAATGTCACCTGTATATGAATATACTTATACCTTCCTATGTATAAACTTCACTCACATTCACTACTCACCTCAGCCGACATAACATAACAATTTTCAACTACACTCACTTTGCTACACTAATCTTAAACTGAACTTGTGCATTCTAATTAAAAAAAAATAAGTTTAGACTTTAATTTTAATGTATGATCTGTTAAACATATTTGAACATTTCATGAGGGAAGTTAACTCATCTAAAGCACAGTGTAAACCCTACCTTAGGGAATTAATGTGACTCAAACACTGTTAGTATGTATAACAAGTGAACAGTAATTACTCAAAAACATGAAAATAAACTATTTCTATAAATATGCAAGTTTTATAATGGCAGATATATTTATGTGACCGTAAGATTGTCAAAACCGTTAGTTGATAAACTAAAGTTTTTTTCTCGTTAGTTGGTCAACTATCGACAGATAGTAAACTGTAGCGTACTGCGTACTATATGACGCGTTAGTTGATAAACAAACGGTTAAACCGTTGAGTAGTAAACTTGTTTAAACTTGAATTGCAAACGAAATAGCAGGGCAAACACTGCGGTAGCTAACGTGACTACCGCGTTAGTTTATCTTTCGGTGACATATACATTTTATAAACTTACATACCAGAAGATGTGAGGCACGCATTATATAGATACGGATTACCGACGTACTAACGGTGACGGAAAACATCGCAAGGAAACCTTAATATCTCCTTGGTGATAGGACAACCCCTTGTTTCGCAAATTGTAACATTGAATAACTGGTGTGGGCGCACATTTGTGCCTGTGCCACCCCATATGGGTAGTGGCGTGACGCCACGTTTTTGTATTGTTTGGAGAAACCTCTCATTTTTTTATTTACATAAATACAACAGAGAGTTTTTTTCCCAAAAGGGAGTCGATGTTTTAGCAACAAACGTATTTTGTTAAATATATCGCTAACTGAGCCGAAAAAACTCTTACAGTGTTTTTGTTTTCGCTCGTTTTGTATGTCAATTTGTATCTAAAAGGGCGTAAATTAGGAAAGAATGATATTCCGTGTAGGGAAGCCCTTTGATGTTGATATTCGCCTCGTTTATATGAAACGATGGAAACGGTGTTCGGAAATTTTCCCATGCATCGAAAATGCCGCTCGTAATGGGATACTTAATACTTTCAGCTGGCGTTTACCAAAAGCAAACCGAAATATTTGGTAATATTTAACCCAAAAGACACGTTACTGAGATAATTGGGAGTATTTGAGAACAATTATCTCGCAAACGTGACCTTTGGGTATCCAATAGATTTTTTTGTTTGTTTAGGTGTCCTCTACCCATATTTACCACATTCACACCGTCTTCAAAGCTATCGATTGGATTTAGAAAAAGTCCAGTCTGAAGGTATCCCATTCTGATCGAACACATTCTCTCTTCTGTTTTGAAACAAGAAGTTAACGATATTACATGTGTCTTCATTTTCGAATAAGTTCAGAGATACCTATGAATAGAAAGGGGATAAATAGATATGAGAAAGCTTTTTGGAGAATATTCTCTTATTTACTTATATTTCTGCGATGTTAAGACATCAGCGATTTCTTTGGTCTGATAGTTTTATAATTAAAATAATCAGAGTGGTGTTTGGCTGGCTCCCTAAATTATATAATCTATTATCTGACTCACGCAGGAGATGCAGGTTCGAATACGGTGCTGACCATAAGACTTATCTATTATCGGACGTTCATTGTTTGGGATGACACGTTAAGCTGCTAGTTCCGGCTACTATCGCTACATGTTAGAATCCAGTAGCCATAAATCCCCCCACCAACCCTTACTGAGAATGCCAGCGTGGTGGAGAATGGCTCATACTCGTATCCGCATAAAGTCCTGTGCCCCATCGATAGGGACCTTAATGGGCTACATTGATTTCAATTATTTATTTATTATTATCTAAATGTTGGTTGCTTATCGGTGGCAGAGGCCAAAAGCTTTATTTGGAATACCTAATAAGCACTGCGGAATACCTAATATCACACATTCTAACAATCTAATTAGTTTCTCTCAGATAATCTGGCAAAGTTACACATTTTATGTACCCCCATAAATACCACATGTTATAATCGCCGCACTAAATACTCATCGCAAAACTCACATTCACCCAAAATTCCAAGTCAGCTTCAAAGGTCTTTACTTGTACTGTTTTAGGTGTAAAATAGACTGTACTGCCAGCAGAACTATCTGGTTTAGTCGAATTTGAATCGGTGCACATTCGGTCGTGCGATTCTGAAATTACGCACCGCTTGTGCATGGAATTACTCTATTAAGTTTCCATCTGTGCGGTGGTTTCCTATTGCTAATGTTGTGAGATGTGAGTGGGCGCATAATATAGGTACTATAAGCCCGAACTCACGTACTGAGTTCTACTTATACAGGATCTTGTTTTGTATAGTTAAGCGTTGTAAAGTATAGCTTGTAACTAAACATTCGTTTTATTTTCCCTCGCATTATTTTGATTCTTATTACCGTGTTCAATTTGTCCTGAAATATTTTGCGCCGCGCTCCGACTACCCGATATTGCGAGCACGGTAACACAATTTAATGATTTCTAGGTATTTTACGCTGAAAAATTGGTTCAGTTTCTTGTAAATAACCACCCTTGAGTCGGGCGTAACTTCACAAAACAACACCCATTTTGTGTAAAATATAGGACTATTCTTTACATTGTAAGTTGTCCTCTCTTCCTTCCTGGGGAGAATAGGTGCTCTCTTTCTCTTTCTCTTGTGGCTCAACAGGACAGTCTATCTATACGTTCTCTCTCAGAATGGACAGTTTCACTGCAACTTCTACAATTACTCATTTCATGGCTTATAAGGGTGAAAGGGGGGAAGCTCATAGCCTCTCTAGCTGCAATATTGCGATGTACAATTATAAGTTATTCACGCCGATCCCTTTGCACATTGATTGTACGTGATCTGGTTATGAACAGCGCGATTTTGACAAATCTATATTCCAGTAATAAATAATGTTTACGACAATCCAGCTTCGAAAATAATGGCATGACGGCATCAGAAAAGCATACCATAAATCTCCCTCGAACAAGTAATATTTGAAAATGTATTCGGATATTCTAGAAAATAGAATATTTCCAGACCAGACTGTATTTAAATTTTCTCGGGCTTTGGGCTATAAAAATACGTATTTTCTTACCAGAGATACTCCGAATAATACTACGCTGCAAAACAATACTGTTGTTATATTGGTATGACTTACATGCATCCTTCACCACTCGATCAAATTCTTTATTAATGCAGATATGCGTCTTAATTGTGTATCGAGTATTTTTAAATTAAAGTTAAATGAAATAGATAAACATGTTTGTCAATTCAAAATACTTCGATGCACAATAAAATCATGTAAAAACCGATTTAAAGTGAAGCAGGCTTATAAAGTTATTCATGTAAGTAGTAATTTTACTACGCCCTGTAAAAACATAATATATTTTTGCTGAGTAACTGTGTTTCCATATCTAAACATAAAAGAATATCAAACCACATTATTTCACCAGAAAAGTTATCTGCATTTTTACTACTTCATCATTCTCAGGCAAAGTATTGTAAGCACAGTATCTAGTTTCGCTCATTCACTTATTTGTACGACTTCTTCAGCATATCACGTTTATTTTGACTCAGGTAGGAAACTTTACTGCAGATTACATATTTTAAAAGTTTTAGCTTTTGAGAAGCTTCTCTTAGCCTGGAGGAGGTATGGCGGGAGTCGGATCAAAGTGATCCACGTATAAGGGAGGAAGGTCGATGTCTGCATAAATGGATGAGGTTATTATATGGGATGGCAGAGGCACAATACACAAACTAAACATTGCTTTTGACGTGACAGACACAGACCAGCCTTTTGTGACAAAATGCCAGCCCCGGCTCTCGGATGTTAGGTGTTCAGAAAAGTTAATATGTTCTGACCGGAATATGCCGTCAAAACCTCGCTGCGCTACAAATGTGGATATTACGTAAGTTTCACATAAAGCAGGCAGGTCGGCCACTGCCCGTCAATAATAAAATAACAGTTCATCAACCCCGCCGCGGTGCGAACCTGAAAATATTTCAGCCGCCGAGCCAATCATCGGACATGTTAAAAACATTCCGGGCGCGGGCGCGGGGGCGGGGGCGGGCGCGGGCCGCGCAACTGGCGGAGATAAATTAACATTGATATGAAAAATAGAATTTTCAACCAGCAGCGGTCCAATATCCTGGCTCCCGACTCCGCTCGCAAAGTGACGGCTCGATGACAACGACGCGACTGTTACGGTCCACTTTAGGTAGTCATTTTGCGTTTGCCGAATCCTTTTGAATATATTAAATGGACGAATTATGGATATGGATTATTAATGGAACCTAAAGACGGGCACCATTGTCACTTCATTGTCATTGAGTCGTCATTTTGTTAATATAATCTAGGCCCTGGTGCATTCTCATTGTCTACGTATAACTTGGTATCTTTTCCTGTATGTGAGATTGCCACCTCGTGTGGTAAATGTGACGAAAAGAGCTTATTTATTATATATAAAAATCAGACAAACTTTACAGAAATTTTCGAGAAGAGAAGACATTCACCGAATGAATAAAGAAAAGCATCGCCTTTCATTGGAAGGAAATTCTTCGTTGTTAGGGTTTCCAAACGCCAAGTGTCCCAAACGAGACCCTATTACTAAGCCTCCGCTGTCCGTCTCCGTCTGTATGACCGTCTGTCTGTCCGTCTGTATGTCCGTCTGTCTATCTGATCTCATGAACCATAATAGGTAGAGTTGAAAAAACAGAAATACACGTTCTGTTGCCGCAACATCAACAAATAATGAACTACACGGCATTTTATAAATTAAAGGGACCCCCATACAAGAGACATGTTTTACACCCCCCATCGCGGAGAGTGTAAAACACGTCTCTTGTATAACAAATTATATCAAAATATATGATTTAATCGCCATAATTTGATGAATTCCAAACAATCGCATTCATTCGGGGTCGCTCACCGACCGACGCTGGAGCTGAACTTATTAAACATATATTCAATGCTTGGGGAGACTCACATGACGCAATCGGTGTTTTTGTGATCTTTCCAAAGCTTTCGATTGTGTCAATCACGATATTCTAGTCAGGAAGGAACTCATTGTGGTGTAAAGGATAATACTTGACCTTCTGAGTTCATACCTCAAAACACAAAAGTTTATAGTCAATTGCAAGAAGTCGTCGGGATCGTCAATACGCATGGGCGTTCCACAGGGCTCAATATTATGTCCGTTCCTTTTTCTTAATTATATAAACTACCTACCCGATTATGTTAATATTAAGCATGAAATAGTGTTGTTCGCGGATGATACCTCCTTAATCTTTAAAGTTAAAAGACAACGACAATTTTATGATGTTGTTTTTGATTGGTTCAAACAATGCTCTACTTGATGAAAAGAACGTGGAAGAACCAAATATGGAAAGTTTTATCTACCCAATGTAAAACAGACACCAACTTGTAACATTAAGGTCCCCGATACTATTCAAAGCTTACCGACATATACATTCAAAACATTTATTGAAAGTAAATTATGTTTGAAGGGATATTACTCAGTGTCAAATTATCTAGAAGACGTAAATCCTTGCGGATAAACTGCTTGTTCTTCCATTGGCTATCTTGAAAATAAACATAAGTGAAATCAATTTATTATTAGTTATAAGTATTTCCTTTAAAAAAAAAGCTACCACAGAGTTTCTTGTGCGTGCTTCTCTGAGAAGTATCTACTTTTAGAACGTACTCCTAGTATTAAATGAATGATATATATGTTATTAAGATAATTAATAAGAGATATGTAAATATCCAACAGAACAAAGAATATTTTAATTTGATTTGATTATTATGATTAAAATATGACAGTATCCATAATATGGTTTTCCTTCTGTTTTTGTTTTATTAAGAGTCCAACCTGCATTTTAATGATTTTTTACGTTTGCTCATATCAATAATGACATTTTTTCATATTTATTCGGCCCAATGTTTTATTTGTTCTTGCCAACTAACGATAAACACACCATTTTCCTTGTCCATGATTTTATATTATTATATTTTTGAACGTCTCAAATCCATCGTATTTTTTACCACCCTCATGCGGCTGTACTCGGTAATGTAATAATAAATATATAACAATAATATTATAATTTTCAGTAAAAGACGATCCCTCAAATCTCATTCCACATGATTTGAGCTCGAGTTAGGTTATTCGTGGATGTGGTTCAACTGTGAAACTCGATACAAACGAGATTTATCCAGCCTGATCGTCATATTTCAGACAAATAAATGATTTTTTGGTAAAAAAACCTTTTCCCAATGCTATTTTCTTATGTGAACATTATTTGCTAATATGCACCCTTTTCTTCGTTTTTTGCAGGTATGTTCGCGAAATACACATTTTTGCTGGAACGTGTGGCAAAATTGAAAAATACGGTATTTATTTAGTTATGATGTACACAAACAAAAATAAAAATTCTTAAAAAATAACCTAACTACTAAATCTTCTATATTTTGCCAAGTATATTTTTTTTGGTCACTGTTTTAGGAAAAGCATTAGAAGAATATTTAAAGTACATTACTCATGGAACTCTATTTATCCCTACTTAACCTATTTTATTGGGAAACGTAACTTCTACCCTTAAACCGGTAATTCGCGCTAACCCTTTAAGATATCATTAAACCCGTAAACTTGGTAGGGCTAGCCACCCACATGCCGGGACTTACGGATGTGCGTGGGGCCACGTAGTCTACATTTGCTGAACGTCCACACTAGTACGTGGGGAAGGTCTTGATTTTTTTTAAATCAGAAAAAATCTGTTCCTAACCTACAACAGTACATCATACTTTCTATTTAGTAGTAGATTGGAAGATGGCTGCTTGTGTAACTTTTAAACCTTTTACACCCTGACTACAAAATTAATTTTTCATTTTTTCACGTGAATGAGCGCGTTATTGCTAAAAAAAGAATAGAAATATGGCAAAATTATTCATTATGACGTTTTCTTTTACATATTGCATTTATACTTCATTCATTCCCGCCTTTAGGTAATTGTTTATTAAGTAAGTTTATTGTTTATATTAAGTAAGTTTTGATTGAAATTAATCAATATCAATCACTTACACGGGATTTTTATTTATGTCAATTATAAGAATTGCTTTTATAGAATCTTAACCAGAATAGCGACTTTTACAGCGATTTAACACAAATCGCTGGTCGCCAATTCGTGGGAGGGTCTGAAATTCCGCAGACATATAAATCAGTAGCAATTTTCGGAGATGGCAACACTGATTGGAACACTAGTTAACAAACTTGGCTGAATGCGACGCACCGTGTAGGGTGGCAATAATTTAGTTCGTGCTCGAGAAAATTGGAATCTCATTATTTGTGCGGATTTGGGATTGCTTTGCGGAGATTTGCACGTATATCTGTTTTGTGGTTGTTGTCTAACAAAAAGCTTTGCACGATATCAGTCGCTTTATTTTGGATTTGGTTTACTTTCTTTTGCAACTGCAAACTTATATCTCTTTGTCTTTGTTATGTATGACCGGACAATATGTAGAATTACTCTAGTATACTAAAGGTTTTCAATAGTAATTGCATTGCAAATAAAAATGCGTTAAGAATTAGATTTTATCTGGCATTTTACATAACCGACTATTATCCCATTACACTCGCGCGTATAGGATTGTGAGTTTTGACTGTGAAAAAATCTTGACTAAGAAAAAATTTACACCATGCTATAAGCTACAGAATCGCCAGGTCTTTTGGCGGATGAGCGAGGCTACCCTCTCTGTCTCTTGCCCATATATGCATCTCTCTTGTTCGCAAGCGCCGCTCCAAGAAACTTGTCATCAGTATAATATTTATGTGAATCCATCTGACGTCGATACATCGTGAGTCTATTGAGAGCGTTAAAAAAATACTTTAATGGCGTATACCAATAAGTATTAACTAGTCACACAACCATATTTCACACAGGGGATTTTTTTTTCTCTCTCGGGCGTAAAGAGATATATAAGTCCGAATAAACACATTATGTAATCCAGATATGCCTTTTGAAACATGTATCGCCCGATTTACACTTCTCTACTAATTAAAGTAAAGATTGTTATCATAACACAGTAACACTCAATTAATCACTATTGTTACATTTTCGTGACATTAACCTGGAACTCTTACCAGAATCGGACATGTGTTCCCCATCCGATATACAGGTTGAATTAAAAGCCTCTGGAGGCAAAGTTCTGTAAACACGTTGGATATTTACTCATAAAACTGGCTTTTGAAATATGTTTCGCTACCTTTCAAAGTAAACATTTTGAAACCACTTAAAATTGCTATGTATTTCAACATATTCGTTCTTTAAATTTATGCCATGAGACATAGTGTTTGATCACCCCTTATATATGGCATTTGCCCCATAACAAGGGGGTGCCAAAAACGATCCTGCCTTGTAATTAAGGAAATTCGAAAACCGACATTAAAAGTAGCGTTCGTATCCCCATTGTGAGGGTGCGATCATTTTAATAAGCGTTTTACGTGTGTGTGTAAAGTTTTGATTGGTAACATTTGTATTGGTAGATGAGTATAATGGAGGTCCTTAATCGACATCGTTAATGGCGCCTGGTTTCATATGCATGAGATTTTATATTAAGGATATAGATATATAAAGTTTAAAACAAAATTTGTATCTTATAATGCCTAGATACATCGAATAATCTTTAGGGTTAGGTTGGGTTACATTAATAAAAAAAAATAAGTAAAGGTTTCTGATGCCTACATACATCGTCCTCTTACAATATCAGTCCTCTGTATTTGAAATTGTACAACAACAAATTAACCTAACTTTAATCTTGTGTACCGCTATACTGACAGTCCCCCTACGAAACAAAACTACACAAAAGGCCAAACGAAAGCATATCCAAAATTAATTAAAACAAAGACAAAAGAGCCAACATGGAACCTTTACCGTATGATCTGATAGGGACTCCGCGGGGGTGAGGGGTGTTTTATTAAAGGGAGTGGGGCGTCGCTTCATTTATCACGAGCATGACAGATCGCACACACATGTTCGTGGATAGATTAGGTTATTCCGCGCCGGCAGTGAATGTGTGGTCACATTCGCTGATTTTTGTAAGCGCGGTGTTACTACAATGTGGGTAGAGTCCACATCTAGTAGTATGTTAAATATGCTTGTGTTTAAACGATTGCCAAAAAATTCGAAAATTTACTACAAAAAACTTATTTTTATGTTTTGTGTACTTAATGTATATGTTTGAAGTATCTTTTGTTGTTCTTACATGTTCAATCTAACACGAAGGACAAAAGGGGTCTTCGTTTCGCTCACCCCCTTTACCCTCACCAGCAGTATTTTGCCCTGATATTTTCTACAACTTTTGGGTAAGAAAAAATATTTTGGTGGTCATTTAAATTTTTCTCTTTTAAATATACATTTCTTGTACTCTACACTTGTAAAATTGTAATTGTTGCTTGTTAGATATTTGATATGGGCTACATTAGAATGCATCAAAGTAGTGTAGTACAATCAGCATCAAATATTGAATCGTATGAGCGCGCAAGCTACTAAAATCATTCGTATTCAGTACTACGTGGTGATTTTTTGTGTTGTAGATGTCGAACTAACACGAAGACTATTCGGGGGCTTCGCTACGTTTTCCCCCTTTAGGTTTCACCTAAGCTACCGCAGTGTTTTGCCCTAAAATATTTCTTCGTTCATTGACTGTTCTAATTCAACCATGGTTGGCTATTTCGTGATATAGTCAATTCTACGATATGTTACGACATTGACATCCCTTTGAGACTTTCGCTGTGTAGATATTTCTATAGCCTTATCATGGTATTCTGACATTTGGGAAATTTCCATCGCTTTAAAAAAAACCCCCAGAACATAGCATAAACAAACAAATGTGTAATGTTGTTTTTTTTAAAGCGATTGAAATTCAGATGTCAGACTTCCATGATGGCTACGGGTTACACATACTGACTTCGTCATTTCGTGTCGATTCGATGGTTTAAGTCATTTAGAGGGTTTGTCCAGGGTTCTGACCAAATACGATTTTTCTTTACGATAAAAAAAACCTACAACTCGGATCTTCAGAGTTAACTGGATGATTGGCGCGAGCTGTACCCCTTTGATAAGAACTTAAGTAGACCTTAATAGAAATCGCAAACCAATAACTCTGAATTCCTTCAAGGGTGTCATAATATTTATTTATCTCTGAACCGCCGAGGGCCAAGGGTACCCCAATTTAGTCACCTAGATAAATACACAACGCTTATGAAATTAGAGTTTCATGAGAAGTTGGGGTTCACATACTAGAGGTTTATTAGAGTTTCATGAGAAGTTGGGGTTCACATACTAGAGGTTTATTAGAGTTTCATGAGAAGTTGGGGTTCACATACTAGAGGTTTATTAGAGTTTCATGAGAAGTTGGGGTTCACATACTAGAGGTTTATTTAATCCAGCTTTAGTTAGGTCTAGACCGATATGTATGTTGTTTTTATTCAGCCTTAATGGGGTCTCGGCTTAGTGCCCCAACATATTTAGTTTACACACTATCAGTATTAAGGCCCATATTAATAAACCGCTCTCAGCTCTGAGAGTTGTCTCAGACATGTCACAATGGTTTGTCTATATCAAATCTGTCATTTTCACGCGCCTGGAGCGCTCAGAGCTGAGAGCGACTTATTGTTAAGGGCCTGACAGCCAGTGGCAGAAACAATCTTTAAATTTTAATGCCCCATTAAATGTTAAGGCATGTGAACTGTCATGGACATTATGGATTCAGAAATAAGGGTCATGATTAATCAAAAAAATAAAATTTTATGGACCTGACACGTCATTAGCATTTATTTAGCTCTGCCTACCATGCGAGAGGTCCCGGGTTCGGTTCCCGGCAGGGGATGAAGAAAAAAATCCCCAAGTCTTGGATGTGTACCTATGTGTGTGATGTCACTGTTTCTGGTTCCCACGACACAGGTTATCCTAGTGTGGGGTCAGAAGCAATATATGTTCCTGTATATAAATGTTTGTTATGTTTATGTTTTATTTAATCCGACTTTAAAATTAAAAGATCCATTCTGCAACTGGCTGTAAGACAAGTAGACACGTTAACAACCATGAACTCGAAAGGCATCAAACTAGCTAACTGCTGAATATCCGACATCTCTTGGCTGGCTGGTTGCCGTTAGTTATATTTTCAGACTAATTTTTTGACGCCTCTCATAGTAGAGAAGGTGTCTAATTAGAGGTACCTATATGTTTTTATGTAATAAGTACTTACTTCATATATTTACGCAAACTATTATAAATTGAAATTAGGTTGTTAGAATAGAATAGAATAGAATGGAATAGAATAAAGTAGAATGCCATTTATTTACTATATCGGCATAAACACAAAAACTCATAAAAATAATAAAAGAAAAGTAACACAATTTAAGCAAAACACAGGCTTAATATCAACAAAAACAAGACAAAAAATATAATTAATTACAAATTCATAACAATATTTTTTTAATGATATAGTTTTGAGTGGTTTCACTGCCATGTGCACATGCTGCGACATTTTAAAAAAATACCGATGTTTAATTATTATTATTATCATCATTAATTAATTTAATATAAGATTAGCCCAACAAGCTTTGCTGCGACTCATTTCGTTTTAACGTTTCTTTTAAATGTCTTTGTATTTTCTTCTAAAAAAGTAGATATAAAAAACCGGTTAAGTGCGAATTGCGAAGATTATTCCGTCAATTATGAATCGATTTTGATGATTCTTGTTTTGATTAGTATGTCGTACTTCAGAAGTGGTCAACAAAACAAATAAATCACCAAGTTAAAAACTTAAAAAAACCGACTTAAGTCCTTTTTCTTCTTCCCCGGCTGTGATGCGAATGTTGTTTAAACAATACTGTCTGACAGTTGAATCCACACGCATTACACGACATAATAGTAGTTTATGTGACTGCTACATAATGGAGGGCATTAAAACTCGAGACTGGGTTCATCGAGAGTTTTAATGCCTAATTATGTACAGTTACATACACTCATTTATCTACACACATATCATAAGCTCTCTTTGATGTGTTCAGGAACCGCATTTTTGACCGGCATTGTGGCTCTGCAATAATTGTTTAGCTTGTTCTTTAGTACCAACTTCACGCAGACGGGCGTCGGCGTTCGAAATTTGAATGTCAGTACCAACTTCACAGACAAACTAGGGACGGCACGCGGGTGGGCGTCGGCGTTCGAAATTTGAATGTCAGTACCAACTTCACAGACAAACTGGGGACGGCACGCAGGCGGGCATCGGCGTTCGAAATTTGAATGTCATAATATGTAGAAAAATTACACATTATGGTCATAATTTTTCAGATAAGAAATGAGTTTTTACCGAGTAGTTTAATAATATGCTGATCGTAACGTGCGGTTTTTGTACGCAGTAAAGAGGGCTTATGATACGTGTGTAGATAAACGAATATACAGTACTTATAGACAGGATTCATCTTATGACAATGACCTTAACCACCACTGATAAGTCACAGTAAAGCAATAATACGCAATTTCGTTTACCTGGATGATATCATACTTCCAGTCTTTTTGCTTTAGAAATCAAACTACTGCACCGATTTCCAATTTTCCGAAAATGTAACCAAAGTGGATTACCCTTTCAAATAAAAAAAGGATTTTTTAATTCAATTTATAAATAGTACCATATATATATATATATTTAAAATAAAATTAAACTACCGAATTGGAAACCCCCTTCTTTTTTTAAGTCGCTTAAAAATATAATGACCATTTGGTTTGTGGTTCCGTGAAGGACTAACATCCTGACCGGGGAGGAAGAAATAGGGCTTAAACTTGAAGTCGTTTTTTTTTTAAGTTTTTAAAATTATTCAATATAAAAAAGAATAAAAAAATTAACTCGGTGAATTATTCGTTTATACCCGTGACTACAGAACAGCTGTTTTTAATTTCGCCTTCAAACCAACACGTCAGGGCGCAAGCTCCACGCTACACCGCACTCGAGGTGATGCACTAATGAAGGGTCCGTCCAGTGAGACGTGGCGAGTTAGGGTGTAGGTCTATTAGCAGCCGAATGCATTTGTACTGACGACTGATTACATTCTAAGGGCGGGTGAGCTGAGTAGGCGGGATATTCCTATTTCCCACTATGCAATATTCACAATTTGACGACCCGAATGGCCGATTCGGCAGTGACCCTGCCTACGAAGCCAAGGGTCCCGGGTTCAAGTCCCGGTGGGGGCAAATAATTGTCTGATGAGAACGGATGTTTGTACCCTAGTCATGGTTGTTTATCTATCTAAGTATAATATTTATCTATATAAGTATGTCTAGTACCCAAGCACACATTGATCTAGCCTCAAACTAAGATTCCCTGTATCAGATACAGGGAATCCCAGTTTGAGGCTAGATCAATGTGTGTAAATAGTGTACAAGGTATAATATATTATTATTATATTATATTAATTTACTCGCAACAAGCTGTTTCATTTGACAGGTCTATTTTCACTATTTTGTGCAATAAAGTGTAGACACATTGAACTTTTTTGTTTCGATTTGCCAGCCAAGTTAAAATTTCATTGGTATTTATGGTATTCGTGTTTGGGTCACCTAAGTAAACGCATAAGTGTACCCAAGTAGTTCCTTTTTTCACTCGGACATACAGACTCCTCTAAAGGTGTTAAAAAAATATGTGTGGAACGGGATCAACCGCAACCAGGGGCACAAGTCATGCAGCAGTCACTTACACTTACGTATTGTCAATCAGGCCGTTATTCCGGGGCGCCGCTCGTATGGCGCGCTACCAAATGCACTTTCTGTGTTTCGAATCCACAATGTCTATAATCAGGACATTTCAGGTTTCATGTGTACTTGGAATTTAGGGCATGCATATACTGCTGCAGATATGAAGTAGGGAGCCTTCATTAATTACGTTAGGTGTTTTCGACGAATTCGAAGGGTAAAAAATAAGTGATATTTCCTGAGACCCCCCCCCCCCCCCTAACACCTCACGTAATTAATAAACGCCCCCTAGCGTTTAAATGTCATACTGGCGATTGAGCGCCGGTCTGAATTGAGAAATTCACTAAGTTAATATAATACTTAAGCATTGTTCTGTCACGTTCTTTTGTGTGGCATCTGCAGAGACAGCACGATACTTAAGTATTTGATTAGTGAAATTCTCAATTCAGAAATCAGGGGTGAGTGTTGGTCATCTTTGAGTTGTTGGTTGTGCATCCGAGCCGCGGATCATCAAGAATCCTCTCCAGGGCGGCATGATGGGACGGTCATCTGTGACGCGAAAATAAGTGTGGAACAATTGTGAACGTGGGCCAAACTGTGGCGCTGCCACCAGGTGGGGGAATTGGCGTGACGCGTGTGTGTGTGTGTGTGTGTGTGTGTCTGCCTGTTTGTGTGTGTGGGTGTGTGCAAACGCTCTAAGTGCCAAATGGTTCGTCGAAAAGCGACTTCAGTATAGCTCTCTCGATTGTATTTATATCGAGCGATAATTACAAGAAAGGGAGTTTTTATGAGGGGGGGCATATGCTCTCTCGAGATTCCTTTGAGCGATGGGTCATTTGGGGGTTGCTTTATGGATGTAAAAACGCGTCAAAGCCGTATTTCAAGCACTTTATAAGATTGGGGTTCGTCGCCCATTCTCAGCCTTTTTCTTCTCGAATATATAATCACGAACATAAAAATAAACAATTATTTACGGACACATATATTGTTGAACCAGAAACAGCGACATCACACACATTTAACATCCAAGACCTGGGGTTTTCTTTTCTTTTATCCCCAGCCGAGGATCGAAGCCGGGACCTCCCGCATGGTAGGCAGAGCGACAACCTCAGCGCCCGAGAGGTCGTCATATGGCCTGCATTGTAAAACAGAATTATAGTTATTGAATTTAACCGGTCCATTACCGAGCCTACGCGCGAGGCGTCGCGATTCTGAACCTTAAGCCAAGTCAATAAAATTCAAAACCTATAAGGGGAAATGGCATTTCTATCAATGCCATGGGAGGTGAGTCCATGTTCATTCATTCGGTAAGAAATCCGAAAACCCGATACTTTACCAATCAATGAATCCCACCATCATAATTATCTCCATAGTTGCGACGACTGCCAGAAACAAGTCGCACATGACTATTAAAAAAAATACACTCCCGACACAATAAATTAAATCTTAAGTTTGAATTTGGCTGACTTGTTTCCTTGTTAAGCTGATAACTTTCGAACCACTGAACGGTTTTTTAAAAAAACATAGCTAAAAACCATCGCACTAAAGTCTGCTAACATTTACAGAAACCTGCATTAAAATCCGTTGACCCGTTTGAGCGCTAGAGTTTCCAGACAGATACTTATAAGGCTCTTCAATCTTATAAGACACTTTTTTTCGTCAGGGGTTTTTTTTATTACCATCTAAACCTGGGCATTACAGAAAATCAGCCCTCGTATAAGAAAAGGCCCACGCTTTGTTTTTCTTGAGTTACTTTTCTGATTCGAGTCAATAATGGAACTATTTTAACCCCTGACGACCAAAGGAGGTGTTATGTGTTTTAAGCGTCTGTCGGTGTGTCTGTATGTCTGTCTGTGGCACTCTAGCCGTCAAACGGGTGGACGGATTTAATGCGGATTTTCATAGTTGGCGGTAGATTCACTGCGATGGTTCTTAGAAATGTTTGTTAAAATCTGCTCAGTAGTTTTTATTAATTCCTATGATTTTGTTCATCACGCCTGCTCTTACCACTGACGTAGTAACGTGGAAATTTAACAAAACTTAAACTACTCTGACAATAAATCTATGCAAGACAAACTTGCTCTAACAAACTTATTCTATTATTGCGCTGTATATCGTTACGCTGTTCCCGCATAGACAGGCTGTTTGAGAGCTCATACATATTAATTTGGCGCGGTTGACGCATTCAATGACTTTCACCGGGCGAGGAGTATGGAGCACCCCGTTTATTTATAAGTGCTTGCAGCTTCGACCGAAATTTTGTTCTAGCGTAGTGCAAACTTGAAAGATATATTTTAATTTATGCTAGGACGTTTTACTTACCATAAATCCTTGTCCCAAGCTTTTTGCGGTTTACGCTCTTCGCCGCATGCCGTTCTACGGTTATTTGTGTACTTATCGTAAGTTCACGAAACTTTGGAAATCAAAAAGTAAGTTTCTTCCAAAGAGAAACAAAAGAAAAAACAAACATTCTTAGGTAATTTCCTCGGCCCGAAAAGAAGTTTATTTGAAACAGACAACTGTCATTAAAAACCCATTTAATGGAGAGTTTTCCTTGGAGTTCTAATTTAATTTTTATTTATAAAGCATCTGAATTTTCCTGTTGCCTGTCCTTCGTTATATTTTGTGTCTAAATATAAATAAAAGGAGGCTCGAAGGCTTAGTGGCTGTCGCTGCGAGGCTCGTAATATTACTCGTGTTGACAGCGCGGTCGCCATTTTGTGCAGCCATTTTGAAGACGCCAAAGCGCGGGAAGCGAGCTGTCATGGCGGTGAAATAATTAGGTTTCCTCCATTGCGCACTTCTTCTCTTGCTTTTCTCTGTATGTGTTAATTATTTTTGTTTTAAATGTTGCGTCGGACTCTCTGAAAACTTTTTTAAAAGAGTCTTATTTTGTGAAAGCGACTCTGAGGCTTTCGACTTCAGATGAGAATTTCTCCCCGTAATGTTTTTTGTCTCTGGAGGAGATATTTCCCATCGCCATTTGCATGCAGTTTCGTACTATCTCACATGAATATTTAATGCCGCCCGTCGATTTAATATCTTGAGTCCCACGATAAATTCGGGCCCCTCGAAAATTCTAAATTGATATTAATTTTAGTTGAAGCGCGAACAGTACCACCCCATCTGTTTTTCTTTGCAATCAACTATTTACCCCTGACTGTGTGAATTAGTGAGTATAAGACTACCGGCTTATCTGAGCCCATTGAGGCATCGGAGTATTTCAAGCACAGTTTACTTGGCTCCTAGACTGGATAGTCCAACAAATATAACAATCGTGTCAGACGCCGAAGCCTCATAAATAACGATATCAGAATTGTAAATTTTTCAGCAGTTATATTTTATAAACATAATGTTGTGTTAAAAAATTGACAACAATGTGCTATGACGTCATAACCCATGGTTTTCAAACCACTGACGAACAAAAAACCGGTTCGACAGTTCATAAAAAGTACCTAAGTTGACTACCCTAGTCTAGTAGCTAATTCGACGAAGGTATCGTAAAAATAAGTATGGTGCCATCTTGATAGTGCTTGTAGTGGCCCAACAGAACGGAGGAAATAATTATGTAGTGAAGTCAATTAGTTAGTAAAAATATTTCATATCAGTTTAGTTTCCAATGAGACTCTAAATGAAATTCATCTATTTTTAACAATCTTAGGCAATGCTAATAAAACACTTCAATGCAAAAATAATGCATGTGCCGGGCACATGACCGCTTCGCTGCATTTTCAGTTAGTTCGATCATTCACGAGAGACCACGAGAGACCAACACATTCTGGTCTAAAAACACAAATGCAATTCAAACTTTGGTGTCGAGATCCCTTTTGGAGTCGCTCTTATAAAAATTAATTATTGTTTTTGTACGTTCGCTGTATAAGTGCATCTGGGGCCCGAATATAACTATTTTGTGGTACCATGAATTATTAGCATTCTTAGGCCGACTTGTACCACACTTATTGACAGACGCTAAATACAGTTTAAACGAGAAGGGCACCCAAGATCACACACAACCACTGAAGAGAGCTTTGGCAAAAACATATATAAAATTATTTCCAATAAATTCATAGGTCTCTAAAACATATATGTTATTCACGAAGAGATAATCTAGTTTAAAAACTATGTCGTTACGCGATTAGATTAAATTGGCTCGATCGTAAAAAATCCTGAACATAGTCTATATTTAAAAGGAGATACAATAATTTTAATATAACATTACTGATTTTTCTCATCATTTTATACCTAAATTTTCCTCTTTTAGACTTCCGTATTAATCCTGGAATTTTGTCAATTAGCTTATTTCCGTTTTTCAGTAAATTCGAAAAAACACCTAATTTTTTTTTAGTATCCGGGCGGCCCGATGCTATTCCGCGCCGCCCGTAACCCCGCCAGTTCCGCTACCCCGCCAGAAGACGACGGGCGAATGCGGCGCCCCCCACCTCAACAGCCAGAACTGGGCCTTAACTAGGAACCTGGCTGACAGTCAGAGTTGACCGTGTAACTTGACCGTGTTGTATTTAAAGTGTATTTAGCTGCTGCCAAAAAAGCGGTGTAAGTCGCCCTTAGAGCTTATTTAGCCGTGGCTTTGTCGTTGGAGGTAACAAAATATGTTTGTTTATAAGGAGCTTATAACGACCTGGGACGCCGCTTAAATGATAAATTGCATAGTGGAATGTTGTGGTATTAAGTTTACTGGGAACATTAAAACATACGTTTTCGGTATTTCGGGTTTTAATGAAAATTGTACTGAATATTTTCCAGTCTCACTTATAGGGTGAAATAGAGCATCTCATAATGTCAGCATTTCACTTTATTTCATAGCTAAATAGTGGTATGAAATATTTGCAATACTTAACCGCTCAAGCGTTTGGACCGCGCGGTATATTTTCAAGAAGATAATTATACTCATGACTATTTTCCAGAAGAGGTGTAAATGTAGGTGGTAGCATAAACTCAATACCTCCACTAGCATGTAAGATGAATTTGTGATTATTATGAACATGTCCACTGAAGTTAATTAGTCGTATTAACCCATTTCGTAATAAGTTTTTATTTTTTTATTTATGCCTTTTGTGCACATAGTTTACCCTAACTTACCCTTGTTTTAATCCTATAACCCTCCACTAATCTTACGCATGCTCAACTACACTAAATCAGGGTTGACCCTACAATCATCACTCATTCTAGTCTTAGACCAAGTTTAACGCAGGTCTAACTTCAGACGATGATGTATGGCGCGTGCGGTTGCTTGACAATGTAAGGGAGGGTAGATGTGAATACGTACGAATAGTACGTTTGTGGAATGCACTTCCTTGCGCTATTAGGGATTGCACATCCTTGTTCTCTTTTAAGAAAAAGTTGAAACAGCATCTCCTCTCTTCCGCATAGTGGGTTTCTTATAGTATTTATTTTATAGTATGTGTAGGATGTATTGTGATTTATCTGATAGTATATTGACTTTATTTCTTTCTTTTAAATCTTAATTGTACACTAGGACTACCTCTCTATAAATATTTTTTCCTTTCCTCACAGGTTAGCTGTAAGAAATTTCTTTTTAGAAATAAGCTCACCTTTGCATATTGTTCGTTGTATTTTTTCCATTGTGTTTTCTGTGCAATAAAGAATTATTATGTGACATTCCATTGACTTTTCATAGTTATTCCTAATTAGCAATGTTATGGAAAAATAACCTGTTTCACTTGACATGTTAAGCTTTATGTGCTATTATGGATTCTGTGGCGGTAACTTGATAGACCTCAAGCAACAACGTATAATATCGATAAAGTTGATACGATACTACGAACGCGATCCTTTGCACTAAATATATCTTTTCATCAGAAATTATTTAAAATGCTGCATAGTTTTCTTTATCCACTAATACCCACTCTTCTTTATCTGTCAATCAGTCTACCATTAGAAGCTGCATGAGGAAATGAACAGCCATAATCTCACACAGTTCAATAGCACATAAGCCGAATTTATCTTTGAGTAGCGTTTTAAACGTAGGCCTTTTGAAATACCGCTAGCCTAAAATTTACTATTTATTATATATATACAGGGTGGAATTTTGTGACACCAACTGGAGGGCAAGTACTCTAAATAATGGAGGTAGCAAATTTCCCTCAAAGGAAACATTCCTTTATTTCTCCTTATTTAGGTCTCATCCAAAAGAGTCTGCATTACAAACACGCGTAAAGATGATATTGTGAACAACACAAGGTACCTATCTGATGGATCCTTGAGTAAAAGTGACTTATACTGTCATTCATGGTTTTCCTTTCATTTAATTTACTATGTTTGTTAGAGAGATGTGATCCTTATGATTGACCCTGTCGATTGACGCCATAAAAGTACAGAATCTTATTTTTTCGAATTTTAGCCGGAATTTTCCTGGTTGTGGCAAACGTATTTTTAAAAATCTTTGAATGCAGTTTTGTTTCTTTTCAAAAATAAAGGAATGTTTCCTTTGAAGGGAAATTTGCTACCTCCATTATTTAGAGTACTTGCCCTCCAGGTGGTGTCACAAAATTCCACCCTGTATATAGTCTAAACTCCATTGATGCGTCGAAGGGCTAAGTACGGAGCTTACTGAGGCTTGCGCCGAGTGCTTCGAACGCGACTAGGCCATATAATTCTTAGTTCTTACGTCTAACGACCCGAATGGCCGAGTCGGCAGTGACTCTGTCTACGAACCCAAGGATACCGGGTTCGAGTCCCAGTGGGGGCAAACATTTGTTTGATGAGAACGGATGTTTGTACCCTAGTCATGGTTGTTTATCTATCTAAGTATAGTATTTATCTATATAAGTATGTGTATCGTTGTCTAGTACCCAAGATACAGGGAATCCTAGTTTGGGGCTAGATCAATGTGTGTAAATAGTGTCCAAGGTATTATTATTATTATTATTATTATAAGAGCCCTTGATGTGAGTGTTCAATCGTGTTCCTAAGTCATGTGTTATCGTGCTGTGGACTCTGTCCCCAAATGAAGACACAAACGGAGTTTTTGAAGCTAATTAGAGAATAGCCCTGAATCGCGTTCGAAGTATCCGGCCTAGGCTCAGTTAGCTTCGCATCAGTCTAATTACAAGTAATTGAAGGTGTCAGGTAGCACAATGCTAATCCCCCACAATGGCTTTATGTAGCTTTCTCATACAGATACCGCGCTAATTATGGGGAGGTATTCCAGTTACCCGGTGTTTATGGCATTTGGAGTAATTTTCGTGAGACTCGTTTGGGAAAGACATATTGTTGTTGATGAAGAAACTAACTTTCGCACCCACAAGCTCGAACTATTTTATATTCGCGGTGTTTTGAGTAACAATCAAATATAATTTTTCATACCTAGTTTACATGCGAGTAATATCAAACTGTCAAAATTTTAATTATGGTTATTTATGGGAACTATCCATAATCTCTACCATTTACAATCATGCACGCCTTTCTTTTTTTTTAAATGGCATATCTATGGAATTTTACAATTATTCAATGGCTCTGGGTAAGTCTTAAAGTGTTAGCGTGTTTATGTAAACAAGGCTTAAAACTGATAGTGCATTGTTGTAGTTTCGAAAAGCGGTTGGTAAACTGTTATTGTTTTTAAATTATGTCTCGAAGATCCAGATTACGATACAGTATAATCATCTTTAAAATGTCGAATTCTTCACAATAGTCAAGCTTTTCAAGATTCTGGCCTATTTTTTCTGAGATAATCTTTTAAAAGGGGGATTATTGCAAGACATAAATACTGATTTGCACATCAAATATCAGGGCGAAGTGTTAGGCCTGGGTAGGTGGTCGGGACGAGCAACGTTTGTGTACCCAAATAAAATATTGAAATCACAAAAATGTTTTTTTTTTTTTTTTTTTAATAGGTCATATTTGATGTGCTATTGAATACTATCCAGAAACCTCTTAAATCGCTGGCTATCGCAAAATGTCAAAAGCGGTATTCCTTCGAAAAGAGACACATTCCAAATCCAGAAAAAAAATGTTATGAAGACCCTTTCCTTCAATCGTAGTGTTTGAAAACATCTGAAAAGAAAAAATATTGTTTTTCACCTAAAATCTCAAAGGAATATTGATATGGTTCTTGAGCAAACAAGCAGAGGCCGAAGTGTGAGTTTTCAATAAATCTGAGTTTACTATCGCGTTGCCGTATAACGCCAGTTTTGACGAGCCTGTGACACTGGTCGAGTGACTTCTCTATACAAAACGGCGTTTTACGCCAACGCGATAGTAAAGTCAATTTTTATTAAAAACTCGCAC
The DNA here is from genome assembly GCA_949825045.1 of Argyresthia goedartella. Lineage (NCBI taxonomy): Eukaryota > Metazoa > Arthropoda > Insecta > Lepidoptera > Argyresthiidae > Argyresthia > Argyresthia goedartella. The sequence goes on from OX463834.1 coordinate 15,769,372, forward strand.
TTCACCACAGGTATCCCAAATATCTTATACTTACGTAGTGTTTGAAGACTATTCGGGGGCTTCGCTGCGCTCGCCCCCTCTAGTCTTCATCTAAGCTGCCGCAGTGTTTGCCCTGGTATTTCGTTTGCGATTCAAGATTAAACCAGTTTACTATTGGTTTTAACCGTTAGTTTATCAACTAACGCGTCATATAATAAACAGTACGCTGCAGTTAACTATCTGTCGATAGTTGACCAACTAATGAGAAAAAAAAAGTTTATCAACTAACGGTTTCGACTAAATATAATATAAAATCTAACCTCAGATGAGTGGAACTCTGCTCTGAGCGGGAGCAAATTGTAACACGTATTTTTTACTATTGATTTATATTGAAAATATTAATCATTAGTATTCGTTGTGTTTTCAAACTTCCTATAACGAGAAATGCAAGATTTGCTGATTCTTTATACTCGGTAAATGTTTTGAAAAGGGTTTCATACAAAATTGGGGCGTGTAAGGAGTTAGGTTTTTTTTTCACAAAGTTACCGGTAAAAAGAGATATATATCCCGAAATATATTATCATTGACATTTTGCTTATTCAGCCCTCCCCCCCCCCCCCCCCCCCCTAAGCACTGTTATACACTATAGTTTACTATCTTTTATTTTAGATAACTACATAGAATTTAGTCGAAAATAAATCTGGTCTCGTGTCAGATTTTGTGCCAGCTCTGTCAGTCTTGTGTCTTTACCATTATATTTGTCCTTATCTATTCCTCGCTCTGATCATCTATCGTCAACGACGAAGGAGTTTCTAGAGTGGGCTTTACCCACAGGGGGCGGCAGTGGCATAGTTGCGTCCATATGTAGCAAGTTAATTCTCTTTTTTGCCGTGACAAATAGATGAAGCTGATGAAAAACACATTCAGAAGAATAACTTGCCCAATGAACAGGCGAAAAAGAATAAAATGTATCACTAACAGTCTCATGAAAAAATGTGTAAGTCCGCTAATAACATCCAGCACAAAAAAGCTCGAAAAAAGTCCACGAAACATATAATGAGCAAAGTTTTCCAATTATCCTAGTTTCTTGTTAGCGAAAAAAAACGTTACAGTTACATCGAACTTCCATAGGAAGGAATGTTTTACTTTACTTTGAGACAGACATTTTCGACATGCTGTTTAAAAAAAGTGCGTCGGTCTATTACGTAACTGACCACTTCTTGAATTAAGTTAAGCTTTCTTAGAATATCAGAAATAATCCATTATCCAAACTGAATTCTGGATCTGTAAGGAAAGTATGAATTTGTGTGAATATCACATCACTGTAGTTTTTATCTTGATTGAAACCCCTACTTGCAATACTATTAGTTCTGCCTCTTGACTTCTTTCCTTGTACCGTTCACAACAACAACAGAGCGTCACGCCTTTTCCCGCACGGGGTGGCAGGGCACAGTCGTGCCCTCGTTTAGCCAGTAATTCCATGCTACATACACGTTACACACGTCGACATTCTTGTTCACATTTCTGCAAGTGGAGCAACGCTTTGTGTTACCTTGCCTGACTTACCTCATCTGAAAGTTGCTCTGAATCGCACCCGAATTTCCCTGAAACCCCGGAAATGAAGCCGGCTCCCCGAAAGGGCGTAGCCTCCTTGCGAGCCCTTTGTTCAAGGGCGGTATAAATCGTCCAGTGCCAGTCACATGGCTCTGGCCCTTTGTGCGGGCTCCCTTCTTATGGAATTGCTCTAACTTTGAATGGTATCCGATAGCAGGTGAACGTGCTTAATGGATGGTCGCCTAATTAAATTGGGTAAAATATATTTCGTGTTGTATGGCTGCCCGGTGGGTTTTTTCGGTCAGCATGGATTTTACTCATCAAATAAGAAGCGAAGTTAGCTGTTAGTGACAATAAATAAAGGTCGGAATACACGATGCCTGCAACTGACATACCAGCTGCTGGTAAACCAGCATGCTATTTACTAGCATTCTGTGACGCCGCGATACACATGCATGTGGGTGCAAGAAGTTCCTATTAGAACCTGTGGTGTCGCGGCTTCTTGAACTAATACAGCATGTATAATGAGTTCTCCTAGTGTGAATGCGTTGTGCACCACGAACTGCCTTACTAAAGGGTAGTCGGTGGAACACCAGTTACTAGAATCAAGCTTCTTTATGCCAGTGACGTGCTCGTGCTACAAAATAGATTCTTTTTAATGAATTTAATAGTTTTAAAATACAATTAGCAATAATATAATGAATGACAAAGTTTTTTCGCCGCCCAACGAGCCATTTTTTATTAAGCGAAAACTCCAAAACCACATTTTTTTTTGGAAAAGGCCTGCAAGATGCCACCAAATACTTGTTTGCCATGCCTGTAGCTGGAATGCGAGTCTCCCTACCCACTTACCCGCGAGGGAATCAAACGAGCTGCAATCTCCTCCTGGCATGCTTTGTACTGGCACGTGACCTACTGGGAGAATTCACATGCTTTTACTAGCTCAAAAGCATGTCAAATACTTGAAATAACTAGCTATTGGCATGTTTATCGACATTCTATTGGTAGCTCACGTGCCAGTACAAATCATGCCAGGAAATTGCAGCTCGTTTGATTATTCCCCCTGGTAAGCGAGAGTGAGACGCGCGTGCCAGCTACAGGCACGCCAAAAAGGTCATAACGTTATATTTGCTAGTATCTTGCAACCCTTTTGTCAATTTTTTTGTGGTATTTGTTCTATTTTTGTTTGAGTTTTCATTTGATAAAATAATGGCTTATTCGGGCGATGGAAAACCTTTGTTATTCATCACACTCTATTATGAACGACGGCATTTATGAAATAGTTTATCAAAATAATCATTTTGTGATGTGAAGAAGCTTTATTCTAGTTACCGGTGTACCACTGAGTACCACCCACAGGCATGGGTATCGCGGCGTCACAAAATGCCAGTAAATAGCATGCTGGTTTACCAGCAACTGGCATGCCATTTGCAGACATTTGTATTCCGGCCTTAAAGGTCAGTTCAATTCGACCAAAGTATTACCACAACCCTCTCTCTTAACGCACATGTGTAACCAATTAACTAAAAAAGCACATTCCTATATTCTTCCAAACAAAATTCAACGATTTGACCGCGATATCTAAGGTTATTCTCGTTGACATCCCTTGATGTCACTATGTTACTGAGACATATCCTTATATGTCTCAGTAAGATAGTCAAAACCGTTAGTTGATAAGCTAACGTTTTTTTTCGTTAGTTGGTCAATTATCGACAGATAGTAAACTGTAACGTACTGCTTACTATATGACGCGTTAGTTGATAAACTAACGGTTAAAACCGTTAAATAGTAAACTAGTTTAAACTTGAATTGCAAACGAAATACCAGGGCAAACACTGCGTTACTTTAGGTGACGACTAGAGGGGGCGAGCGCAGCGAAGCCCCCGAATAGTCTTCATGTTAGGTTGACATGTAAGAACAAAATAAACGTAAATTCTAAACCCTGTCGGTCTGGCTTACTATCTGTCGATAGTCGTTCAGCTAACGCGTTAGTTTATCAACTAACGCTTTTGACTTACGGTGACAGATACAAGTTAACATCAGACAGTTAAATAGCCGGTATTTTAATTTTCTCCTGCATTTTATATATTAAGTAATGCATAATTTCCAACGGAAATCGAAAAGGAAAACGTTTTATCAAAATGGCGAAAACTTAGCAATTAATCAAGAACACCCTTTTCCCTAAAGGCTCCCGAAGGCAGTCTTTCAACTAACTCGTAAATAAGGCATGGTTATTACCAATAGCCCTTTTGTGCCTAATTACCGGTGATAAGGTCTGATAGTAACTTACTTACCTTCAATTTATTTTCGTGATAAACCAAGAATTACATTAGTTTAAACGAACATGTGAAGAGCCTAGATTCTGCAAAAGCATAATGAAACAGCTGTGTAACTACGTGAGGGATTTTTAACTTGTTTGTGTGAAGTATTAGGTAAATTGTAGAAACGCATCATAGCGATCTCACTTTCCGCATATAAACCGCATAAGCTTTGTGAACAAATTAGTAATAAGTTTTGTTTTGTAAAAAAAATACAAAGATAAAGTTTTCAGATATTTTGGGATGATCTTCGTTTATTTTTGATAAATTGGTCGAAATTTACGAACGGTCGAATATTCAGGGTTTCTCATTATCTACCATAACTATTGGATGGATGAAATGATATGGAATGACTCGATATTAATGTTTTCAAGGTGTACCTTGCAGCTAAAGTAGAGCGCAATGTATGTGCCATATTGCAAAGAAGTAAAATAAAAAAATCGGTTAAGTAAGTAAGGTTGGACTCGCACACGAAAGCTTCCATACGCACAAGAACTACAAAATTAAAATAAAACAAAACATACAATAACATTTCCGAGTTTGGTTTCGAAACCAGTTGCAGGTAAGTGCCGAGAATATTGCGTGATATTTGAACCATGATGATTTGGCAGGAATTTTTAAAAAACGTCTCTTGTATGGGGACCCCCTTCAATTTATAAAATCTCGTGTAGTTATTTGATTTTTGCTGTAACGGCAACAGAAATACACATTCTGTGAAAATTTCAACTCTTTACCAATAACGGTTCGTGAGAAACAGCCTGCTGACGGACAGACGGACAGACAGACAGACGGACGGACAGCGGAGGATTAGTAACCCTAAAAAGTGCCCCGTAAATTATGTCCCGCCAAAGGGCACAGTATGCCGCATAGGAGTTAGGAACCTACGCAACAACCCTCCACTACGCTGGTTCATTGGGGGTTGATAGTGGGGTGTGGGGGTGCTAGTCTACCCGGATATTTTCAAGCTACACTATTAGGGCCTCTGACACAGCTTTATGATGAAAGAAGTAAAGGATTATTCTTCAAAACTTCGAGTAGACTACCAAATTCCAAATCTCTCTATTACTCTAGATATTTACATATACTTAGCAATCGTCATTTTTTGCCACTTCTCTACATTGGACCACTGTGGGAGAAGAACGGCGTAGAAACTCCCACAGATTGATTTTTGGATCTCTTTTAAATATTGCTTGTTATTGTTGTTGCTGAACTAATACAAATAGTATAATATCATTATTAATAAGCAGGAATAAATAATTACAAAATTATTAACTGCCAGGTCTGTGCTGAGCCAGATTAACCCCGTACAGTCCCGTCATCTAAGTATCTTGAAAATTGTAATACCCCTTTTTCGACAAAGTCGCTTTAACATGGTTTTTTAACTGCTCAAATGGCAATACCACAACACTACGTAGACATTCCAACACATTTCCGTTGGGCCGGGCTAATCAAAGCCTCTCAGATTCTCAACGCGGTTCTAAAGCGAAACCTTCCGTTCCCTCCCACTTTGCGAGTCCTCGTTCCACTGTAAGACCGTGTGTGGTGTAAGATACTCAGCTTAATTTGCGAGTAAGGGCGTTGCTAGATTTAGGCTCAATCTTGCCCGGACTCATATTCATATTCATATTCATATTCATATTCATATTTATTTATTGATAACGTCAGTTACAAGTCATTTTGTAAATATAGTTAGTTCATGAATGTCAAATAAAATTACATTAAAATTAAATTGTGTCAAATTAAATTAAAATAATAATAATAAATTATATTGAATTATATAAAAATATAAAAATAGAATAATTTACTTAATTAACACAAATGTTGTCTACCTAGTTGGGTAGGTCTAGGAATTCCGAAAAAGAATAGAAGGTTTGCTCGACAAGCCAGCGCTTCAGGCGCAGTCTGAAAATGCTTGGATTGGGAGCATCGGTTACGTTGGCGGGAAGACGATTATATACTGCCGGACCCATGACGTGACTCTCTTAAATCGTTACTCGATGATAATTATGTCTTCCTAACTACTTTTATATCCCGAACGAATATTAAGAAAATACGGTAATATTTTCTTAACATTAGTTCTATGACTCTAACAACTAAATGTACCAACGCCCTTACTCGCAAATTAAATAAATAGCAAATTCTGTACAGTTTCAGTCAAATGTATGTGTGCGACTATTTAGGACTTTTCAAGCATCTTCTTTGCGGCTCCCAATCCTTTGCCAACCGCATCAATATACCGTCGGATTACTTTTTAGTTTTCTACAGTCATCGGAAGAAATTTTGCAGTTCAGCTAAGCTGTTAATTATTGTATATAATAACTAATAATAATATAGCCCAAACGATACCCAAAGCTGGATCAATCAGAACTTCCAAACAAAAGTATGCCATCTTAGCAGTTCCAAGCTGGATCAATCAGAACTTCCAAACAAAAGTATGCCATCTTAGCAGTTCCAAGAAGTATGCCATCTTAGCAGTTCCAAGAAGTGCCACAATACTAATTGATAAGTTTGATTTGAGCTCAATTCTATGCACTTGGACCAAAACCTCATTCCATTTGCCACGCAGAACGTAGACGTCCAGACAAACGTGGCCTCTGTGAATGAATCGCTCTTCCCCCCTCTAGCTGGTACTACCACTTAGTTCAGGGGTGAGGGGACTCAACTTATCCTGGCAAAAGCTGGCTATCTTTGACTATCGAGTCGGATTCAAATCGAGTGTGTTTTCGAAATCGCACTCATTACTCTGGCCGGGTTTCCTTTTTGAGACGTGTTTATATTTATTTCGGTGAATCGCTCTCAGGTAATGTTGGTGGTTCTGTAACGCGGATTAAAATAAGGGTTATTTATTCAACGTGGTTGGCAAAGTGGCTGCAGCAACGGGCTAGCCCCCTGTCTCGCAAAATGCGAGTACTGAATAACTAGCTAACGTGGGCACAATTGTGCTTCGGCCACCCCATGTGGGAACAAGCTTTTTTTAATACATGCGAATAAATTTCTTCTGGTCCCACACTGGGTACCGTGGGAACCAGAAACAGCGTGAAAGCTGTTATATCACGCATTATTTACTGAACGTGTCTTTGGAATCTTCGTATGATCTTTCAGCTCTGGCTACGCCTTTTTGGGAATCCGCGTCTTGAATGTTGTTTACATGCTTTGAGTTTTATGTCTGCAGTCTGTTCCTATAACCAGTTTATTATAAAATAAGAATGCTAATACCGCATTATAGAGGTATAATGTGCGTTTACTATCTGCTATGATTTACACAAGATAGCGTGAAAGATCGTGGCATTTGGTTTGATTTGTTGCCACCTATGCATGCCCGCTTGGCATTTGGCAAAAGGTCGAAAGAAACATACCTTATTCTTAGATCATATCAACGCCTTTTATCTTCGAAAGAAAGGAACTTGTGAAACACTTAGTAACAGGGGAGCTTTAAGGACCAAAATTTACGCATCGAGTAAGTAGATAATCGTAACGAACTTTCAGTGGCCTTTGCGTACAAAGAAATTAAGGTCAGTTCAACTCGACTTACTTTTGCTGAATTTCCGTGCACCTTTGTAAGTTGCCAGACCAATTTTTGCGGCCAATTTTCATGAAAGTTCCCCCAAAAACCTATAAATATCCTCCCTTCAACAACTTCATTGTCTATGACCAGCGCTGAAAGCTCTCCTATGCATTGCCCAACCGATCTGCTGTATTGGTTCGCAAATCCGCAGTATTCGTCTGTAACATAACCGTTCTATCGAGTTTGACTCGTGTAATCGAATTCGTAATCGACTACTTAATCGTTTTGGCATTAAAGCAAGCTGCTGTTATAATGATTATTTCATACAACTACCATACATTTTGGAATCTTTTGTATTAAAATATTTCATCGTAAGACGGACTTCCGACTAAAGACATTGGACAAACAATACTTAGTTTAGGTAAGGATGGTAATGCGCTGAGAATATGTCAATCAGGGTTATACAATAAACTAAGATGCTATATAATACCCTCACGATGTATTGGGAAGGAAGAAAGTGAGTAAATTACATATCACAGCTGAGTTAGACGGAATGCAGAACGTCATACTTTGGTTTTATTATGTAAACTTAGACAGACTGATACACAATAAAACCCTCAGGGTATATAAAAGAGAATGTTGATGTGTCGGAGGCTTTACTAACACAGACCGTATGGTCTGAAATAAATGATTATTTAATTGAATTTAATTGCCATTTCAGTGGCTCTAATAATTGTTCGCCAGTGCATAGCCGAGTTAAGGTAGGACAATAATTTGCCGCTCTATTTCGCCCGAGCATCGAACCTCCACCCTTGAGAAGGGTTGAAACAGGTCGGCTGTAAAATGTCGCCCGACTGTTGCCTGTATGGTTAAATTATTTTTCGCCATTTTGGTTTATTTATGGAGAGCCCGGAAACGTGTTACTTTCGGTACTTACGAAGTGTATACCTTCTTGATTTGTTGTTTGTTATGGTACTTTGGTTAATTGTTTTATAGAGGTCTTTGTAAACGCTAACCCTACGCTTTTGGACCAAGTGTTTTAAATTAAATTGTACTTTTTGGCTTGCTACAAAACTGAAAGTACTTACAAAAAGTTAGCCTAAAGGGGTAGCAGAGCTAGCAATGTTTCGCAATCTTCATATCATAACATTTGACAGAAATCAGTCAAAAATTCAATGTTGTACCCAAAATCCAACAATTCCAATTATTGGCTGTGCCAACAACTGAACAATGTCAAGCATCCGCCATTGTTGGCCGCTGCTGTATCACAAATTAGGTCCGTTTCAATCGAACTGCGAAATGTTGGAATATTTCAATTTGCCTAAAAGCTAAAACTCCACTGTCGACGGATTGCAGATACTCTGATGCCGGGTTTTGGCCGTGAGTTTACCATTTGATGTTTGGCTTGCGTACTTTCGCAAATATATTTTTTTCGTTAAAAAGTCTCCGCTGTCGATGGTTTACACCAATGTGTTACTCCACCTAAAGAACCATTGAAGTTATTGTAGTGCTGGCGAAATATAGAAACTAAGTTGTTTGAATACTAGTAACTACACGCAAGGAATTCCTTATGGTGCTACTCTTTCATAAGCTGTTATCATAGCATTATCTCTCAGCTACCCTTTCATCCCTTCGTAACAAGTCCATTATCAGATAAACAACTATTGGATATGGTAATTTTATGCTCGTTCTTCAGTGAGGAGTATCATTCGGCTTGCTGTAAGGCACATGATGATTCAGTGACAGATTTTGCTACTTATCAATGATTCCATATCCTATCATCCATACGCCATCAGGAGCAAGCCCTTAATAGCGGTAAAGATATATTTAATCACACCCGGCACAATGAAACCTTAAATTAAACCGAATGGCCGAGTCGGCAGTAAGCCTGCCTTCGAAGCCAAGGGTCCCGGGTTCGAGTCCCGGTGGGGGCAAATATTTGTTTGATGAGAACGGATGTTTGTACCCTAGTCATGGTTGTTTATCTATCTAAGTATAATATTTATCTATATAAGTATTTGTATCGTTGTCTAGTATCCAAGATACAGGGAATCCTAGTTTGGGGCTAGATCAATGTGTGTAAATAGTGTCCAAGGTATTATTATTATTAATTTTAAAATTTGGCCTTGTTGCTGAGAAGTTGTTATAAGTTATTCTAAGCCACCGATCTGATTTTAACATAACATAGCTAAGAATTCCCCAGGTCTTTAATGTTAAGTATTTGTATCGTTGTCTAGTATCCAAGATACAGGGAATCCTAGTTTGGGGCTAGATCAATGTGTGTAAATAGTGTCCAAGGTATTATTATTATTATTATTAATTTTAAAATTTGGCCTTGTTGCTGAGAAGTTGTTATAAGTTATTCTAAGCCACCGATCTGATTTTAACATAACATAGCTAAGAATTCCCCAGGTCTTTAATGTTGATATGTGTGTGAGTTCGCTGTTTCTCGCTCTCACGACACAGGTTATCCTAGTGTGGGGCCAGAAGCAATATATGTGCCTTGTACAGTTTAAGTTCATGTTTAGCCAGTAATTCAATACCTACTCCAAGAGACTGTAATAACATCAAACAAAATTAATAAAAACCTGAAAAATGACTAAATGTCAGTATGAATAGAAGTACATAAGTGAATCTGTGGTGATATCTCATACAACCCTTGTCAAGGGACGTATGTACGGACAAACAGACAACATGATGTGTATGAGTGACGTTTTAATGTTTCTCCCTGGGATGTGTACAAAATTTTGAACAAAAATGTTTTTGGTATTGTTTTCCGTTGAATATCTCGTTTTATGTTAATAAAGATCTGGGCGGATTTGCAACGCTGTTTTGTAATTGTTTTTTTTTTTTTAATAGACCTATAATAATATAAATAATAAATATTAGAGGACAATCTTACACAAATCGAACTAGGCCCATAGTAAGCACAATAAGGCTTGTGTTATGGGTACCAGACGACGGTATATTTAATAGAGATAAATACTTATGTAAATACATAGAAAACATCCAAGACTAAGAAACAAATGTTCATGTTCATCACACAAATATTTGCCCTTACGGGGATTCAAACCCAGGACCGTCAGCTTTGTAGGCAAGGTCACTACCCGCTAGGCTAAACCTGTCGGCTACCATCTTTGTTAGTCACGCAATAACTCAAAGGAGACACCAAATGTGAGCTTAGAACAAAATAAAAATCGAATTTACGCCATTTGTAAATCGTTTCGTTTGTCTGATACTGTGCCAACAAAAACTCTGAAAATAACATAACTTATAACTCAGTTATTCACCGAGATGCACAATACACATGAAACAAAGCGATAAGAGATGTAAGAGAGACGGGGAGGCAACATAAAAAGTTACATTAATTAAATTCGTCTCGCACAGAGATACGACCTCGTTGCTAACGCTGTTACGAGGCAGAGAATGCACTTATGTGGTGTACATCGCGCAAAATGTGAGATAAAACCTGAATAACCCTTTCGTTGCTGGCTGTACTGCTAGCATAATAGGGAGGGAATTGTAAATTGACTTATTATTGAGTGTATGCACCGACATTGTTTCATTATAGTTATAAGACTCGTGTATGTCTTCTTCGAAATTAAGATAGCTTCTTGTTCTCCATTTTACCGCAAACCAGTTAACGAAAACCGGTATTTTTTACAACATCCCAGGCAAATCAATTAATATTTATGTCTTTTTGATTATAAAAAATATAATACATTCTCAGCCTCCCCTGCTAACCGTACAAGGTCGCCCGTACGTCATAATGATGCATGGCATCTCAACAACTTTCATACATTATTAATTACGTGCCAGAAGAAAGAGACAGAACACTGGCCATTAGCTATTAAATAGAAAGAGACAACCAGATGTCTCAGTCTGTCGTCAAAAGAAATATGTGAATAAGCTTTAATGAACTTCGGGTAATAAATAAACCATTTTTCTCTGGCAGCCATCTTGTTTTTATGATATTAATAAGAGTTATGGATATAGTTATTGGCCGTAATGTTCATAGGTGATATTTATGGGCCGATTCTGACCCATATATTGCTTTTAGGGTAATCTGTGGAATATGATTAGATTTTCGGGACGATTTGTGCCTGATAGCCTACTTTATTACCGCTTAGACCACTTTTCCTTTGTTTTCTTCTTCTCTATTCTACTAATATTTTTATTAATTTTGTATATTTTGATTGTTTCAGGTATTTACTCAGAGCTTCATCAAGGGATTATGAAACTAACAAAAAAAGTTCGTATGAAACACAGTGAAGATTTATGAAGAGAGTGGTATTTTAGGTAGGAGGTAGTTTCTAGAGGCAACAAATATAATGATCACCAAAATATTTTTTTCCTACCTAAAATGGATAAATGAACACCAAAATTTGCAAAAAATATCAGGGCAAAATACTGCGGTAGCTTAGGTGAAGGGTAAAGGGGGTGAGCGACGCGAAGCCCCCTTTATCCTTCGTGTTAGGTTGAACATGCAAGAACAACAAAAAATACTTAAAACATAAACTTAAGTACACAAAACATAAAAAGAAGTTTGGTGATCATTTATCCAAACACAATTTGGTGGACATTTATCCATTCTGGCAGTCATTTCGAATTTATTGGTAGTAAAATAGGTGCGTTTTTGGTAATCGTTTAAACACAAGCCGTTTCTAGATACGATACGTCATTGACAGTGAAATTTAAGAAATTGCCCAGAGGGGAGAAAATGGGGAGGGGGAATATTTACGACAGGGCCGTATTAATGGTGGGGGTGCAAACAAGAATTCAAAGTTAAAGAAGAAGATACTTCTGTATTCGCTTTGAATTGGCCATTTTAACACAACTCCACGCGGGTGAAGCCGCGGGCAACGGCTAATATTCATATAAAATATAGTTAACTTCCTATAAATGTATATAACACCCTAAACCACCAAGGTTTATAAATATATACAGGTATCTTTGACTTTGACTTTGACTACGACGTAAAAACTACGATTTCATAAATAAATTCAAGAAATAATTTATTCAATCTATGATTGAAAATAGAGAGGTACCGCAAAAAGCGAATAAAATCCCAGAGTAACCAAATTAGTATTGCAAATCCGATCAGCCATGCAGTATCCACGCGGCTGCGACATGGAAAACGTTTCAACTGTTACTACGAATACAATATCATGCATCATCATGCACGTGTATTTACAATTGTATATGTGTGTGTGTGATCCATAAATTTCCTCGTCTAGAGGTGGCATAGCATATTCATTTAAACATTGTGAGGAAACCTTCATATTTTCATAGTTACGGCGATGGGGTGGCCCCAAATAACGCTTGAGCCATATTCGACCATGATGGCTCGACTGTCAGAAGTTATCAAGCTGCCCTATCAGGGCCACTGACACAGGTTTACGATTACTGCCACCGCACAGCAGGGAACTATAGCTGCGAAGCAAGTGGCCAAATAGAAACGGACCCCCATCCAGTACCCGTCTCGGCCAGATGTTGATAAACGATCGTTTCATATAGAACCTATAGATCATTTATAAGTTATCAGATGGGATGGCTGTGGCCCAGCATTGACAATGTCACTGCTGTTCTTTAATCTCACATTATAGTGTATTCAATGTACTTACCACGGAAAGCGTAAAGCTCGATTGGTGCCGACGAAAGGATTGTGGTTCGCTTGTTTTAATTTAATCGCGTAAAATTGCAGGTATTTCATTTATAGCGGATAATATACATATGTATACTTTTAATCAAAACGGTTTTTCCACCTCACTCAAAACGCGACAGGCCAAGACAAAGTTTCTACAGGCTGGCGGTAGGGTTAGCAAAATAATTTGCACAGATACGAACATAACGCGGCTGTAACTTTGCAGACGGTACTGACAGCAACGGACTTGTTAATAGCTCTGTCAAGTAATTTAGGAATTCTGATCTATTTTCCCGACTGCGGCAGAAGGGCGGTAATGTTTTTTATGTTTACGTAAGTACGCGCTGTATAATAACGCGTGACCAGTGACCATGCGGTTGGGTCTGGTCAGTCAAACTATAATACATAACGTCACGCCTTTCCCTATACGGGGTGGCAGAGAAGCGTTGGCTCCCACGTTTAGCCAATTATCCAAAGCTCCACAACAAAAACTTCACAAAAAGCTCTAAGTTAAATAATAATAATACCTTGGACACTATTTACGCACATTGATCTAGCCCCAAACTAGGATTCCCTGTATCTTGGGTACTAGACAACGATACACATACTTATATAGATAAATATTATAGTTAAATAGATAAACAGGGTTCTCTATTGGAAGGCATAAAGTCATTTATACTAATATTGTTACTCATAATTGCTTTACGCCGAAATAGTAATTGTGCATAATCCTCCTTACGCATAATTTTTAACGCATAACATTAAAAAGCATAAATACAGAAAGCATGAATGAAAATGAAATTGAGGGGGAATCATAAATATCATGAGAAAACAAGGACAAGTGCTTGTGGTGTAGACTTTATAATACTTATAACATGGAAAATCAAGTGCAAATATTTAAAACAAATAGAGGAGGTATCAAATTAAACTACAATGGTTTCATTTTCGAAAAAAATAATAATTTGACTTTTGGTTGGTATGTTTAGTTCCAAAAAGTGTTTTTTGTAGTTTTACATGTTCTAACCTAACCTAACCTACCTACTGCCCAGATGTTGGTTTCGGTAGCAACACTGACCTAACAGTACCATAATTTGACTTTTGGTTGGTATGTTTAGTTCCAAAGTAGTATTTTTTGTTGTTTTTACATGTTCTAACCTAACCTAACCTAGCTATTGCCCAGATGTCGATTTCGGTAGCGTCACTGACCTAATAGTATCCTATTCTGACTTATAGGTAGGAAGGTTTTGTTTTGAAAACAGTGTTTTTTTGTTGTTTTTACATGTTCTAACCTAACCTAACCTACCTACTGCCCAGATGTCGATTTCGGTAGCGACCTTTCATATGCAAATTTTAGAATAAAAACAATTCTACATAACAAATATGTATATGATTTCGAATAATAGTTTAAAAAACAGTTATTTTGGGAAAATTTAGGAAAACAAATAGTAGTACAATAGATGTTTATTGTTACCGACATTATGAAGTTGAATGATTCAGAATTAATAACTTTAGGAACAGAGTAGTTATTAATAGTGATTGTTAGGATGAAAAATTGTAGTAACAAAATTTTCGGAGTTACAATAATCGAGGTAAAAATCTTAGATTAACTTTGGCGCACCCGGAAAAAGTTCGTCCATCAAGGGTCTCCAGTCTCGGAAATCAAATTGGTTTCAAACATAAGTATGCGTAATGTGCGTATGAGTATTTTTTCGGCCAATACAAATTAGTCCGACTGAAATTATGCGAGTATTTTAAAAACTTAATTATGGATAACGACAGATATACCAAATAATTATTAGCCTAAACAATAGTATGCGTACTGTGTTTTCGGCCAATACAAATTAGTCCGACTAAAATTATGCTAATAGCTTACTATGCCAAAAGAGTAGTAGGCCAAAGTATTACTATGCGAAAATACTATTATGCCATAACAAATTATGCCAAATCAATTATGCGAAGCAATAATAGTCTAAATAACATTATGCGATCCAAGGGGATACCGATAAACAGCCATGACTAGGGTACAAACATCTGTTCTCATAAAGCAAATATTTGCCCCCACCGGAACTGGAACCCGGGACCCTTGGCTTCGTAGGCAGGGTCACTGCCGTCTCGGCCATTCGGGTCGTCTCTCTCACACTCACACAAGTAACACTCTCTTTCGTCACCATATTTTATGATCCCAAAAGCGACTCCGCCTACATGCTATTGTTATGCAATTTTAGTGCGATGGCTCCCACGGTGGTCTTCACGTTGATCCTCTTATCCATAGCTGCAAGCCGAAATGCTTGCAGCTATTAAATCTGTAGTATACTTAGGTATACGTATAGTGCTACCTGTGTGCGCCGGAACAGCTTTGTCTAAGCTTCTGTTAAAGACGATGATACAGGGTGTGTTGAGGGCTATGATACAGGGTGTGTTGAGGGCTATGATACAGGGTGTGTTGAGGGCTATGATACAGGGTGTGTTGAGGGCTATGATACAGGGTGTGTTGAGGGCTATTTAAGAAGGTTGTTCATGAATACAATTGTATTAACCGCCTATTTGTGGGTAAGTCTTGACATAAGCTTAGCCTAGCGTGAGCTACATCGCCATACTGGAGATAGCGATAGATTTATTTATTTATTTATTTATTAATAAAATTGCACAACATAACAGACAAAAAATCCAAATCGTTGCACAAGTATCAAATTGACAATATTAACATATAAATTACATACATTAACACAATATTATTATAAAATTATTGAGTATTCGGTTTCAATTCAATTTAGAAAATTATTACAAGCAAATAATACGTACAAAGCATTAATTAGACAGAAAATCGATTATGGTTCAATTATTTATGATTCAGCCTCTCCCAGTATTTTAAAACTTCTAGATAGTACACATAACACCTGTCTAAGGTTAAGTTTAGGAGCCTTTAGAACTAGCCCAGTAAGCAGTATCCTTGCTGAGGCAAACGAAATGCCTTTAATTTTTCGAAGAAAATAATTGTGCCTTTCATACGCGATTAACCATATAACCAACAATAACAAGTCATTTCTCTCGAAAACTTCACTACCGTCTGATATTGAATACAACCTACTGCCATCTCTCCCCGTCCCCTTAAGACTTAGACTTAAAAAATATCTCTCCGAAATTAATTTTGAATTACCTACCGTATTCCCACGTAAACATCCCACGTATCCGCCATGGACAAAAATCGAACCTAAAATTAACCTAGATCTAGCTTACAAGTACCCCAGAGATTCCACTCCTGATTATATTTATAAGAACCTTTTTTATGAAATTAAAGATAGGTACCCAGAGTTTATGCTATACTATACGGATGGCTCCGTTTGTGAGGGTAGAACCGGTTGCGCGATCGTGACAACAAACGATACATATAGGTACAGGTTACAAAACTATGCATCTATTTTCACATGCGAAGCCGTTGCAATCCTAAAATGCCTAGAGGTAATTAATGACTACTCGAATGCAAAAAAACACATTACCTTTTCCGATTCAATGTCATCCCTCAAAGCAATATCTAATATTAATAATAATGACCCTTTGGTTAATTTAATAAGAGAAAACCTACTAGATCTAATGGATAAACAATGCGTTGTAGAATTATTCTGGATACCTAGTCATCGGGGTATTCCCGGAAATGAAAGGGCGGACACCGCAGCCAAAAACGCTACGAGATATGAGCAATGCAATTATACGACTATTAATAAACCAGACCTTAAGAAATACCTTAAACTGAATATTAAAAGATTATGGAACAGCTGTTGGGTAAAAAATAACAATAGTGCCTTATATGAGATAAGAAAATCAGTATTCGAAAAGAGTAAATTCCATGTAAACAATAGAAAAGACCAAGTAGTTATGAATAGATTAAGAATAGGTCATTGTAATGTTACTCATTTGTATCTGATAACTAAGGAACCTAAGAAAAAATTCTAAGGTGTAGTAGTGATTTATCTGTCAAACACTTGTTTATTGATTGTCCAATGTATAACACGGAACGATTAACTGTTAATCTTCCTAATAATCTGAAGGATTGTTTAAATAATTCAAAAAAATCTGTTTAATTTCTCAAGCTTATCAACTACTACGACTTGATTTAATATTGTATCCCTATAGTGGTCGCTAATGACCTTAGCTGTTTGAGCGACCTTAAATAAATAAATAAAAAAAAAAAAAAGATAGCCGACAAACAAAGTTTGCAGGACACAGTTGCGCCCGCGGTTATACCTTGATTCAATGCTTCATTTTTCGTGACAGGGGGCTAGCCCATGGTCGCAATTATGGAGATATGAAGGCAATATAAATAAATAAAAATAAACAACTTGGCTCACTCCGAAATAACCTTTACTAAGAATAAATTCAAGCATAACCTTAGAAGTAGCAATAAGTTACAATTAATATCGCCACCGACGAACTACGGAACATCTAGTATCTTGTTTGAGGACGCACAAATGTTAAACAAACTATCGCAAAATATTACCGAAGTACAATCACTTCTTAGTTATAAATCACTATTAAAAAGCATATTTTGTCTAGAATAGTACATTTTATTTAAGTCACAGTGCCACAGCTAAAATATTTAATTACTCGCATAAATTTATTGTGCTAACAAATAGGTTACTAACATTTATTTAATGATAAGTTTAATGTTTCTCTGTCAGTGGACTAATTGCTGTTCTTTAAGGAAATAAATTCTAAAACCTACAAAAATATATATAAATAAGATAAATAATGAAACACTCCGTTTAAAACCATTGACATCGATATTTCATGGAGCGGCACAGTTCGCAACTGGATGCCTCGCAGCCAATATGGCCACGTCGCCAACTTGGCCAACGTGGGGTAGCCAAAGCGGCCATTGTGACGGTCTCGCGTTTTGGGATACTTGGAATTGATAACTGTTGTTTGTTGTTATTGTTCTATTAACTACGCCTTAAAGGAAATATGGCTACAAATTGATACAGCAGAACTAAATGCTTTGTGGTTCTAGTCGATTCTGCTTACAAATATGCTTTTTTCCTTCAAACGTACGGAATCTGCATCGCAATCGAACATTTCCTATACGGTGGTGTAGACAAATATTGCACCCACGTGTGCATATCACACACATATAAACATCCGAGACCTAGGGTTTTTTTTCATTATCCCCGGCCGGGGATTAGCATTGGTTCTTTTGAAAAGGTGTCTGTAGTATCCTCTTTACCTCCTCTTTGTAGCACCATACACATGAACTTTTATGACGACCCGAATGGCCGAGTCGTCAGTGACCCTGCCTACAAAGCCAAGGGTGGTTCGAGTCCCGGTAGGGGCAAATATTTATTTGATGAGAACTGATGTTTGTACCCTAGTCATGGTTGTTTATCTATCTAAGTATAATATTTATCTATATAAGTATGTAAATCGTTGTCTAGTACCCCAGATACAGGGAATCCTAGTTTGGGGCTAGATCAATGTGTGTATGTGTGTAATGTGCCATAGTGTCCAAGGTATTATTATTATTATTATTATTTAAGGCACATACATTGCTTCTGGCCCCACACTAGGATACCCTGTTACGTGCGAACCAGGAACAGCGACGTCACACTATAACAGAACATAACATAGCGTCACGCCTTTTACCATGCAGGGAGGCACAGTTTACCTGGTTATTAGCCAGCCATATGCGCACGGAATTACCCGACAGATACCCGTCGGACGTATCTCAGATCTGCAGCCTTATGGCGTAACTCTCTGAAGTTCATAGCGTGTGTCTATGGTTCATCTCATGCTCATACAATTTCATCGATTGCGGGGTATCACCGAAGGCTTCTAGGCTTCATTCAATGAGCTTGGGTTTGGCCTCCATTATGATGCTACTTGCGTGATACCAATTTGACAGATGAAGCTGGTGCAAGGTGTCAAACGTAAAAGTCTATATGAAGTTCATAGCTCAGACGACTTACGCCGTAAGGCTGCTTATCCATGACTACGCATTCACACACGCATGTACCCCTTCGGACGCATCTCAGATCTTCCCGTCGCGTCGGCGGCAATTCAGACGTGACACGGCACGGGCCTTTGTTGTGATTCTGATTTTACCAGAAACAGTTGTCTCCCTGTCGGTAAGACTCTTTGTAAGCAAAATAAAGCTATAATTGTGGCGCATTTATATGTATCGATGAAAGAAAACAGAAGAGTTTGCGTGAATGAATGACTTAAAGAGTGACCGTGATTTGGCCATATTAATCTGCTCAGAGAATTGTCAATAAATGAAACTTCTATTTTTATTTTAAGAATGTATAAATCGGCTTTTGAATACCTATCAAATAAAGTGAAACCCATAATTAGGAAAGAAAATACAATGATGAGTTATGCTGTTAGTTCAAGAGAGCGTATTTTAATAACGTTTCTTTAATTGGCAACTGGAAACTCGTAAAAAAGATTTCAATTTTTAAGCGTTTCACCTCAACTTTTGGTAAAATTATACCAGAGACTTGTCGGGCAATTTATAAGTCAATGAACCCGGGGTGATCCGGCGGGAACCTACGCGCACACTCACAATTGCAACAAGTCGGATGCACGGATATGTCTGCCCCGTCTCCAATTCCCTCGATGGGAGCACGGTCAGCAGGCAGGCAGAAGGCAGGCTTATCTGTGCCTGGTTCTTGCCATATATCGGCAGTTTTACCCGCCAGGCACGACCGTCGGGCAGATCTGTCGGGTAAATCGGTGTGTGTATGGCTAACTTATCAATAGGTCCTCTGTTCAGGCTTCTCGGCACCTAATGACCTCGCAGGGGCCCATCAGCTACGAGGTAGCGTAGCGATCAGATGCCAAGAAGTGTGAACGTCGGCGATTCACCGAGCTAATACTTATGGAGTCGATCTAACCTGGTCTGTGCTTCGGTCCCGTCAACTTCCTGTCTCTCTGCAAGGCCCGGGTGCACCCTAGGCTCTTCTTGGTAGACAGGTTCTTCAGCCAACCAGGTATGACTGGCAGGCCAGCTTCGACGAGCACAGTGTTCCAACACAGGTTATGTTACGTGGGAAAAACCAATCGGCCACGTAAATGCGAACTTTATCTGGTTCGGGGAACCACAACACACTCAGCTATATAGACAATCCTGAGGGGAACCCGAATACATTCCAGATGGCTTGCGATTTAAATTCAATGCCCTAATCAATACGCGTTACATTGCGAGGGCTTTTCGTCTGTCAGTTGTCAAAAACTGCTAGGTTGGCAGCAACGTCAAATTCAAAATGGCCGTTCCGAAACCATCGATCGAATATCGATTTGGAATCGAACAATCACCCGCCCGGACAGGCACCCACCTGTCCCCTAATCTACGGGCAGCCGAGACAACGTTGCTACCGCTCGTTTTAGAACCGAGCCTCCTACTAGAACCTCCGCAGACCGGGGGGTCCCGTCCTTGCCAGGGAACAAGTTAACAATGCGCCCCCTGCGCCAACGTAGTGGCGGTAGGTTAGCATCCTTAACCAGAACGAGGTCACCAACACTAGGGGGGCTGGTTTTGTCAGTCCACTTAAGGCGCTGTTGTAAGATATGCAGATACTCGAGCGACCAACGCTTCCAGAAATTCTGAGTAAACTGCTGCAACATCTGATACCTTGACAACCGATACAATTTCACTCCCTCGAAGGGGTGCTCGGGCAACGCGTTAAGTGGCTGTCCTATCAAGAAATGGCCTGGGGTCAGAGCCTCCAGGTCATTTGGATCCGAGCTGAGCGGACACAACGGTCGCGAATTGAGAACGGCCTCGATCTTACAAAACAATGTCGCGAGCTCCTCAAAAGTCAGCGCGGTCTGACCTACTATACGCCCCAAGTGCGTCTTAGCTGACTTAACTACGGCCTCAAAAATCCCACCCCAGTGGGGGCAACTCGGTGGGCTGAAGGTCCACTGTATACCCCGACGGGAGAGGGCCGTTCCAATATCCACTTTATTTACATTCAAAAAGTTGACTATCTCTCGTAAGTATCGTTCCGCACCGACGTAGTTAGTGCCGTTATCAGAGCGGATCAAAGTTGGAAGTCCCCTTCGAGAAACAAACCTATCCAAACAAGCAATGAAAGCCTCTGTCGAGAGATCAGCAACGAGCTCGAGATGTACCGCCTTGGTGGATAAACAAACAAACACACATAGGTACGCCTTGTATTGCTTAGCGGTACGCAATCGTGAACTCTTCACCATAAACGGTCCGGCAAAATCCGTACCAACACCTGAAAACGGTCTGACCTCATTCACACGATCAGGGGGCAAGTCCCCCATGAGAGGTTGCATCGTGGCAGCCTTAAGTCGATAACAAGGCATGCACCGAAACACGATGTTCCGTATGACACGGCGGGCAGATAAGATCCAAAACTCCCGCTGGAGCGTGGCCAACAACGCGTTACAGCCGGCATGCGCGTTTCTAATATGACGATCAGTCACCAGCAATTCAACTAACTGTCCCCCCTTGGGGAGCAGAAGTGGGTGACGAGCCGAATACGACAGATTCGCATTGCGCAATCTTCCTCCTACCCGAAGTAACCCGGTCGAATCAACAAAGGGGTTGAGACGCGCGACGGCTCCCTTCAATTTCGAACGTCCACTTCGTATAATCTCCAATTCTGCCCCAAACTTCGAGGACTGTACCAACCGGACCAAATTCAGTAGCGACTCGTTTCGCTCTGCCGGAGTCAGAATAGGGTCCAACGTTCGCTGATCGCGAGGAGTACGACAATTTCGAGCGAATCTCCTAATCCAAGTGGACACATTTATCAACTTGTCAAGTGAGCTATACCGGTCCAGCAGAAACCCGGCGTCAGGGTCCTCAACCTTCTGGGTAACATGCACGGCCGCTCTGGGGCCATGATCCGAAGATACTACTACATGGCTGTGGGGCCAGTCCGATTCTCTCCTGGCAAGCCAGGGTGGTCCCCACCACAAATGGTGTCTAACGAGTTCAGGAGCCCGACATCCCCTGGATGCACAATCAGACGGGTTCAATTCTCCTGGTACATGTCTCCAGGTCAGTGGGACCTCAGAAGACACAATCTGGGAGACACGGTTCGCAACAAAAACCTCTAAGTTATGGACCGAAGCCTTCAGCCAGCACAAAACAATCTGGCTGTCCGTCCACGCGTACACCGTATCCTCCAAAACCACTGACCCACGCAACACTGTTAGAGTGTGATTCAAAAGTTTGGTCAAAAGAGCAGCCCCGGACAGTTCCAGTTTTGGAAACGTCATCCTTGTCCGAATAGGCGCTACCTTGCTTTTTGCCAAAACCAAACGCACGTCGACCTCCCCGGTGGAGGTGACGGTTCGCAAATAAACCGCTGCCGCAAACCCTCGTTCAGAGGCATCACAAAACCCGTGAAGGGTTGCCCTGTAATCCCCAGCAGGGACCAATTTCCTCGGCAGCGATACATTATTTATGTCCGATAGCGAGGTGAACATTTGCGTCCAATCAGTCAACAAATCACCTGAGAGGTGGGTGTCCCAGGTCAACTGAGCCGCCCATAGCCTTTGCATAAAACATTTGAGAGCAAAGGTGACTGGAGAAATCCATCCATTCGGGTCGAACGTTCTCGCAATCGTTGACAGTACTGACCGCTTCGTCCAGGCCTTCGGTGTTTCTAAAACCACCCGATAGGTAAACTCATCATGGACGGGCCGGTACTGAATTCCAAGCACTGACAACATGTTAGGGTTGTCAGGATTCTCAAAAACGTGCGGGTCTTGTTGAAACTCATCTGGGAGACCAGCCATTAACTCAGGGGAGTTGGACATCCACTAGCGTAGTTCATAGCCGCCTCGTTCCAGCAATTGAATGAGCTCGTCACGTCGGTCCAGAGCTTCCTCTACACTGGCTGCCCCTGTGCAGACGTCATCGACGTACAAATCTTGCTCCAGGATAGCGGCGGCTCTAGGATAGCTCACACGGCCACGCGACGCCAACTCCCGCAGGGTACGCATCGCCAAATACGGGCTAGACCGTAACCCATACGTGTTCGTGTTCAACTCATAGACCTTGACTGGCTCGGCCGTGGACTCACGCCAAAGTATCAACTGATACCTTCTGTCAGCCGGATGAATTACCGTTTGCCTAAACATCATCCGAATGTCTGCGACAAATACAACCTGGTGCCTCCGAAAGCTCGTGAGAATATCCGAAATATCACGGCTCAACTTGGGTCCCGAATGTAGACACTGATTCAGGGACATCCCGTTCGAGGTAGGTGCTGACCCATCAAAAACAACTCGAATCTTGCCGGTAGGGGTTCGCAGGACGGCATGGTGTGGAAGGAAACAATGATCCTCAGATCTCCAGTCCACACCCGATACCGACATGTGTCCTAACGACTCATACTCCCTCATGAAATTGACGTATTTTTGTTTAAATACGGCGTCCCTTGACATCCTACGCTCCATCGACATCAATCTCGTCTCAGCCATCTTCCTAGATTCTCCTAGTGGCGGTCGATCGGCCCTGAAAGGCAGTCGAGTTACAAAACGACCAGAACGAAGGCGACCAGTACTATTCTGGTAAAACAACTCGCACTCTTCTTCGTCTGCGTCGACTCGACGAGCGGTGGGAGGTTCCTCTATCTCCCAGAAACGTTGGATAGCGTCTGACAACGCTGAGCCAATAAGTATGCCATCTGACTCGGCAGGCCTAACCATTGGCAATGCCGGACCCATGATCACGTGACCAAACTTAGTATCCACAGCAATCAACCCGTCCGGCTGAAGAACTCGCCGATCCGACAACAGAAACCAACCCAGAACGTCTGCTCCCAATAGCAGGTCGACCGGGGCTGGAGTGTCAAAATCGGGATCCGCCAACTTGAGTCCTGACGTCAGGAATCGAACGGCCGGATTCAACTTCAACAGGGGGTGTTTGCCCATGACATGCGTCATTACTAAAGCTTGCACGGATGTTTTTGTCAAAATGTCATAACGTGGAGAGAACGTGATCACCGATTGACCAACTACATTCGTAACCGTAACATTCCCCACGCCCCGTATTGATTTATTATACCTATTTACCTTGAGGCCCAACCATTTTGCTAAATCGTTCGATACAATGCAGCCCTGAGCTCCAGAATCCAAGAGGGCGCGAACGTATGTTGGGTTGCCCGCCAAATCCCAAACAAGCACAGAGGCGATCGGTAACACCACCGTCTCCGGTTGGGGGGCAACCAATGGTTGGGCCGCAAATTCCTAGCGAGGACCCCCGGGGCCCCACTGTGCCTGTAACCGATCAGGTAGGCAGCTATACGCCAGAGGGTCCCATTGTACAAATGGCCCACGCGCCGGTTCCATTGCCACCCTACGACGCCCCCCGAAGGGGGGTGGGCGTGAATTCAACCGTGGCCGCTCCATGAGCGGGGGGGGACATCACATGCGACCGACGAGGACGAGGCGACGAGCGGGGCGACAACTGAGGCGGCGTCCGAACCGCACCCGCATAGCTCGAAGGTGTCCCATGCCACCCGCCCGTTACGGCCTGCTCAACACACCCAATGTGCCGCTGAGTCGGATGCTGAGTCGCAACCGAGAACTCAGGGCCCCCCATGTGATGACCCTGAGTGCGGCCCTGCACCCCTGGATGGCCGCGTGCTTGTGGCCCCATTGCCCGCTGAGTCGGATGCTGAGTCGCAACCGAAAACTTAGGGCCCCCCATGTGATGACCCTGAGTGCGGCCCTGCACCCTAGTACCGCCCTGTGCACGTGGGGACATTGGCCCCTGAGTTGCGCTCCGAGTCGCAAACGAATTCTCAGGGCCCCATGCCGTGTCACCCTGGGTACGGCCCTGTGGACGTGGGGACGTTGGCCCCTGAGTTGCGCTCCGAGTCGCAAACGAATTCTCAGGGCCCCATGCCGTGTCACCCTGGGTACGGCCCTGTGGTGGCTGTTGGCCGGACCGGTTCATGCACAACAGATTGTTGTGGGCCCCACCACAATATCCGCACAATTTTGTGCGCGTGCAGTCCCTAGCCATGTGTGGCCCGAGGCACAGGAAACACCAGCTCCGCTGCTTGGCCATCCGGCGCCGTCCCTCAACCCTAAGTTCCCAGAACTTATTGCAATTGGCCACAGCATGGCCAATCTGCCTACAACATGGGCAGGTCTCACTATGTGGGGTCAATGCACTCACAGTCCCATACGACTGCCGGTTGGTGCGGTCCTTCCTCGTCGGAGGGCCCCTACTCACAGCGCTCCCGGTAGCTCTCTGTGGCTCCGAAGGATGGGTGACCGTCAACCCCAAATTCTCTGCCCGTCGAGCCTCCTCTTCCAAGAATCCGACCAAGTCGGAGAAGGTGGGCAGGTCCTCGGCCGACCTCCCGTGAGACTGTTCGAAACGAGTCTGCACGTCAGCGGGTAGGCGGGAAAGTACAATGTACAGCAGTAGGTACGACCATTCACCAACCGGAAGTCCAAGATTCTCTAGAGCCTTGGTGACGGACAACAACGGGTTCAAAACCTCCGTCTGTATGGCCCCGACCTTGTTCACAACCGGGATACTAAACAAACGGTTCAGTTGGGCATCGGCCAACCTCCGTTTGTTATGGTAACGTCTGACCAACAATTGTCTGGCCGTTTCATAGTTACCCTCCGTAACTGTCAAATGAGCGACCAGCTCCCTAGGCTCACCCCTCAATGCTGCCACCAGCTGAGCCATCTTGACAGACTTGGTAATGTCCGATCGCATGTGCACCAAACTGTCGAACAGATTGATGAAGCTCATCCATTCACCGGACACTCCGTCAAAGGTAGGCATAGTTATGGCAGGTAACCTGGACCCCGAACCCTGAAGCGGCAGAGGTGCTTCAATGTCACCACCATGGCTGGACTCGCGCTGTCTACGTATGTCCGCAGCCTTCTGCGTGATAGCAGCTGCCATCTCCATACATTGGTCGACATCCCCTAGCAACCGTGACAGCCTGTCAGGTGCGCAACCATCAACTGATTCCGCCTGCGCGGACAATTCGAGCACCCTGTTGTAACGTTCCTTAACGTCCATAGACCGCTCCAATACCACATCATGCCTATCTAAACGGTCTATCAGACCGTGTGCGGAGGAAAACCATCTGAGTTCCTTAGAAACACCCTTCTGTATTTCAGATAACGACATGATCGGAACGATACTTACTCACAATTTGCAGTAACTCAATTTTATTGGACCCTCCAGTCTATAACCCAAACGAGGGAACCCTAAACTATAACTTAAACAATGTTGTTTTCCTTAAACAATAGGAACCGAGTTTTATATCTATATAAATTCTGTAAATACAATTTAGTTTCCCTTTATCATTATAACACACACAGATAGTCAATATTAGTTCAAGTTATAAATTGCTATAAACTGAAAACAATGTAATAGCCTGCTATCAATAGATGTAACTACCTATGTTAACCAAACATTCATTAGCATTACTAGACCACTAATAGATTGACTAACTGGTACTTCAATGCAAATTTCAATTGACTAACTGGTACTTCAATGCAAATTTCAATTCACCTACAATGTACCTAAGTTGAGTACCTACTATTCTGAGTCACATCTCAGTACAACTGGTCATTTAGGGAAAACTGTAATATCTGTCTGTATACTACCAGCAATAGACTTATAGCTTACAATACTACCAATCTATGTGGATACAGGAACAACACCAAGTTAGCTAATAACCGCCTATACCTACAGATTGATAGTCCCAAATCGTGGGTTCCTGGAGCCCTTGACGGCTGCAAATCTCAGGAAACCACGCTCTTGCTACCAAAATGTTCAGGCTTCTCGGCACCTAATGACCTCGCAGGGGCCCATCAGCTACGAGGTAGCGTAGCGATCAGATGCCAAGAAGTGTGAACGTCGGCGATTCACCGAGCTAATACTTATGGAGTCGATCTAACCTGGTCTGTGCTTCGGTCCCGTCAACTTCCTGTCTCTCTGCAAGGCCCGGGTGCACCCTAGGCTCTTCTTGGTAGACAGGTTCTTCAGCCAACCAGGTATGACTGGCAGGCCAGCTTCGACGAGCACAGTGTTCCAACACAGGTTATGTTACGTGGGAAAAACCAATCGGCCACGTAAATGCGAACTTTATCTGGTTCGGGGAACCACAACACACTCAGCTATATAGACAATCCTGAGGGGAACCCGAATACATTCCAGATGGCTTGCGATTTAAATTCAATGCCCTAATCAATACGCGTTACATTGCGAGGGCTTTTCGTCTGTTAGTTGTCAAAAACTGCTAGGTTGGCAGCAACGTCAAATTCAAAATGGCCGTTCCGAAACCATCGATCGAATATCGATTTGGAATCAAACATCCTCTATTATTAGGGTTCCGTACCCGAAGGGTGCCAAACGGGACCCTATTACTAAGCCTCCGCTGTCTGTCCGTCCGTCCGTCTGTCAACAGTCTGTATCTCATGAACCGTGATAGTGAGAGAGTTGAAATTTTCACAGATGATGTATTTCTGTTGCCGCTATGACAACCAAATACTAAAAAACAGAATAAAATTAATATATATATATATATATATATATATATATATATATAAAATTAATATATATATATATATATATATAATATTTTAGGGGCGGTAGACATTTGAAATATTCACAGAATATTTAGTTAAATATTCACTTTAAAAAAAGATAAATAAATTAAAATAAAACAAATATTTAAGGGGGGCTCTCACAAACGTGTTTTTTTTTGCCGTTTTAATAGATATTGGTACGCACTCGGCCGGTTTTTGTAACAACCTAATGCCAGAATCCAGTTTGCTAGGTCTAGGTATAGTAAGCTCAATTGCCACAAAAATTACAGACTAGAAAACGGAATCACATGTAAGTATGTACATACTTACATGTGATTCCGTACAAGGGCGAACTTATCTCATAGTCTACTTTCTGCCTACCCCTCTTCAAGAGACGAGGGTATTTAAGACGAAAATTGTTAGGGCAATGGTACTGATCGTAACAAATAGCAAGAAAACCAATAATGATGTTGCTAGAAATAAAGAGCCTTTCGCGGATTGCTTCTAATCGAGTTAGCCCAAACCCGATCAGGTAAAGCTACCATATTGCAGTGCGATTGTTGTCCTTGTGGCGATGAAATATGAACGGTACGAAGTCCATATAGGGTAGCCGTACTGAGAGGTATCAGACGAACTGCTCTAAAACTCGTTGTAAAGGTTAGAAGACTTGAGATTTGTCTCTCGAGAATCAATAGTATCTCAAATGGACTTCAATAAAGACTTCAGTCGTCCTATAGCGACAGCGATACTGATATCCGATTAACATTCTACTACAAGATGTAGTGAATAATCCTTTCCTATCGGCAAAACTCGGAACAACGATAACACCCGAATGGTGCCGATGTGTCTATGAAGTACTGTATTATTAATATACGTGTAGGTATCAAATAAATCGCATATTTTATTTATCAATGTCAAATGTCAAATTGCCCGTTTGACGTATATTACACTGAGATGTTAAAACCACCACGATTCTATCATGTAAAGAATTCGTTAGGTAAACAAAAATATAACTAGTTACTGAGGACGTTTTATTTCAATAAAACGCACTGATAAAAACCAAATTCCGGTTGGGATGATCTAATGATTCTATAAGGATTGGAACCCCAAAAGTCTAACTATATGTCAAAACTACAGTAGGATTTTGCAGACCTTTTTTATAACAATAAATTTTTGTAATTAATTAAAAATACTATGACATAACAAAAAAGACACCTCAACATAAAACTAAACAAACCAGCAGAGAAATTAAAATAAATAAATATGATTTTCTGATTGGATGAACGACTTCGATTATGACAGCGGGATAAGAGGAGGAGGAGCGGGGTGGACAGTGTGATGCGAAACAATACTTCCAACTTCCATATCACAGTCAGAATCAGAACTATTTTCTGGTGTATCATCGTCAGAGTTTTCATGAACGGTGATTACAAAACTAGCCATATAATTTTCCAACTCAGGTTCGTGTTTTCGGTACTCGTTTTCGCATTTGATGGCGTGGTCACATATTTTGGCCCAAACATCGGAACCAATCATATTAACCTTTTCCTGTACCAATTGTTTCACAGTAGTCATATTCATACTGATGTTTCTTTTGGATACGTATCCCTTTATTTGAGACCATATGTTTTCAATCGGATTGAAATCAGGATGATATGGTGGCAATCTTAGTACGCTGTGTCCATATTCGTTCATAAGTTTATCTATAGAGTATTCTACAAAGTCTTGTTTGTACTTGCAAATAATTTCATATATTTCAGTTTTGTTAATGACGGATCAATCGGAACGTTATGTTTGGATAGCCAATCAATCATGTTTTGCTTCCTGGTATTTGAATTAGGAGGTTTTTCTACGTACTTATTATGATATGCAGCATTATCTACTACTAGTACCGAATGTGGAGCTAAGTTTGGAATGAGTTGATTACGAAGCCAGTTTTCATTGTTCATTGCGTTGTGATAGTCACCTGTTTTATCAGTAGACTGATACATTAACAATGCCCCAGGTATAAACCCCTTTCTACTACCAGCGTGCACTATTATAAGACGTTGTCCTTTAGAAATTAACTGTTTCACTCCGTTTTCTGACGAGTCAGCCCAGCTTTTACCTGCCAAATGTGAGGTATGGATGTATGTTTCATCCATATAAACAATCTCTCTCCCTTGCAATCTGTACTTTTTTATCGCGGCTAAAAACTTTACTCTTTTTAAACGAACATCATCTTTCTCGATAAGTAATTTTCTGTTGTTTTCAACTTTTTTTACCGAAATCCCATTTTTCTAAGAATTTTTCTTAGCGTAAAGTCACATCCCTTAAAATTTATGGCTTCGGATAACTTGGACTTCAGGGCTTTAATTGTAGGTACTTGTTTGTATATCAAATGGAAATTATACACTTATGGTAATGTATGGGTGTTGGGTTGTGTACTACGCCCGTAGGTCGTCAAATAATAATGCACAAGACTTACAGTTCAGCGGTGTATTATCCGAGTACACAGAAAATCCATACATGTAAGCAATCAAAAGGCACAGAAGGGTAGAAGGCACAAGCACTATTAATAGGTCGAAGTTATAAAGCAGGAGAACAGTTCGGAAGATAGAAATAGGAAAGCAAACAAGCATAAAAAGCAAGCACAGGTTTCGCGTCTTTGTCAGTTGCGATAAAGAGGGACATGCGTTCCGCGTCGTAGCTAGGCAATGACTGTGGAATGTTCTCTGGTGCGCAGACGCCTCGCCTAGCGGTGACGAGTTGTCCGCTAGTGAGAGGTCGAGGTCGATAAGACGTGTCGATATACTGCCGTATCGACATCGACGAGTTGGTTGGCATATGTATGTGTTTATATTAGTATTACATTATATATATATATAACTAATATCATTATCTTAGTGTGTATTTAAGTGTAAGTGTATATGTATAGTATAGTTTGTAAATATATGAATGTTTTAGCATACGATTACGTAAATGTATAAGTGTAATATGTAAATTGTGTATGAGTAGGCTACACCACCCCCCACCAGAGTCCCTCAGGGACGATAATAATTAGGGAACTTAATAACACGCCCTGAACGAGTCGTTTTAAGTTGACTATTCTGAGGAGGGTTGTCTGGCACGAGAGTGTCATTGACGTTTTCTAGTGTAAAAGCTGGTTTGAGCCGGTCAATGGACACTGTCACCTCTTTATTATTGAGGAGAATTTTAAAAACTTTATCTCCTCTGACTTGCACTTTGTGCGGCCCAGAGTAAGCTGGAGTAAGGGAACCTCTGGTAGTGTCGTCGCGAAGGAATACATGGCTACAGTTTTCCAGTTCCTTGTGCACAAACACTTTTGGCTTACAATGGCGCGAAGCAGGGACGGGCCGTAACTTCTCTATGAAGCCTTTGAGTCTGGCGGAAAAATCGGAGATATCCGAAGTAATGCCAGTACTTGGCTCCCAGAACTCACCGGGGAGTCTTAACGGCTCTCCGTAGACTAGCTCGGCCGAAGACCCTTTCAAATCTTCTTTAAAGGCGGTGCGTATTCCCAGCAGGACCCACGGCAACGACTCAGTCCATCTGTCATTTGCATGACAGACAATAGCCGCTTTTAGTTGGCGGTGAAACCTTTCGACTAAACCGTTGCAAGCCGGGTGGTATGCTGTTGTCCTCTTATGCTCGAACCCGGCCATCCTAGACAA
This sequence comes from Argyresthia goedartella, assembly GCA_949825045.1. NCBI lineage: Eukaryota > Metazoa > Arthropoda > Insecta > Lepidoptera > Argyresthiidae > Argyresthia > Argyresthia goedartella. The sequence continues at coordinate 15,800,590 of OX463834.1, forward strand.
GCATTGAAATAGACTCGACTCAAACTGACGACCACGGTCGGTTGTAATGCTTGTAGGACAGCCGAACCGAGCAATCCAAGTACACAGCAGTGCTTTAGCAACGGTTTCTGCCGTGATATTTTCTATCGGTACTGCCTCAGGCCAGCGAGTAAATCGATCTACTGCGGTGAGACAATACCGATAGCCCTGGGAAAGTGGAAGGGGGCCTACCAGATCTATATGGATCTGTTTAAAACGGGCGCGTGGTAAGTTGAATGTGCCCAACGAGGAGGTCACGTGACGGTTGACTTTGGCTCGTTGGCACGGCAAACAAGAACGCGCCCAATCTCTGCAATCCTTTTTTATCCCTGGCCATACAAATCGCTCGGAAACTAGATTAGCCGAAGCGTTACAGCCGGGGTGACTTAAAGAATGCAGGCTATTGAAAACATGTTTACGCAGAAACTTGGGTACGTAAGGCCTGGTAGTCGGTGTACTGACGTCGCCGTACAAAGGAACTTGACTTCCAGGAACATGTAGTTTCTGCAGCTGCAGGGAAGAACCGTTGTCCAAGAGCTGTTGAAGTTCAGGGTCAGAGGCTTGGTGTTGGGCTATCGTTTCGAGGCTGACAGGTACTTCCAACTCTTCAATTCGCGACAAAGCATCCGCCACCACGTTATCCTTGCCACTGATGTGGCGGATATCTGTCGTGAATTGAGATATGAAGTCAAGATGTCTATACTGACGGGGCGAACAGTTGTTTTTCCTTTCATGGAATGCGAAACTGATCGGTTTGTGGTCAGTATAGACAATGAAATGGCGAGCCTCGAGCATATGCCGGAAATATTTCACCGCTTCATAAATAGCCAATAATTCCCTATCGTAAGGTGAGTATTTGGTCTGAGGGGGGGTAAGCTTCCTTGAGAAGAAGGCCAGTGGTTCCCAAGCATCATTTTTAAATTGCTGGAGCACTGCGCCGATAGCCTTGTCTGACGCATCCGTGACCACTGCTAATTTTGCAGAGCAATCTGGATGAGCCAGCATGGCAGCATTCGACAAGCTCTCCTTAGAGGCCTGGAAAGCTTCCAAGGTGTCCCCAGTGAGGTGAATTGGCTGAGATCCCTTTACAGAGTCTGTCAACAGGGCATGCAGTGGGGCTTGAATTTGGGCTGCTCCTGGAAGAAACCTCCTATAAAAATTTATCATGCCTAAGAAGCCACGTAGTTGCTTGACGTTGCTTGGAGGTGGGAAGTCGATGATTGCCTGAACCTTTGACTCCAGGGGTCTGCAACCATCGGATGAAATCCGGTACCCTAGAAATGTTACCTCTGGAGCCCCTAAGACACACTTTGCTGTGTTTACCAGCATGCCATACTGCTTTAGTCTCGTAAAGACTATTCGCAGGTGCTCCTCGTGCTCTGCTTCGCTCCTAGAATAAATCAAAAAATCGTCCAGGTACGTATACACAAAGTCGAGTCCTCTGGTAAGCTCGTCGACGAACCTTTGAAAAGTTTGACCCGCATTTCGCAGACCAAACGCCATAAAAGGGAACTCGAATAATCCGAAGGGGGTCGTGATGGCGGTCTTGGGGATATCGTCGGGACTGACAGGTATCTGATTATAGGCCTTTTCCAAGTCGAGAGTACTAAATACCTTACAACCGGCAATATTGTACGAGAAATCTTGAATGTGCTTAATTGGGTACCTGTCAGGCACGGTGCGAGCATTCAGGCTGCGGTAATCCCCACAAGGGCGCCATCCGTTGCCCTTCTTCGGGGCCAGGTGCAGAGGCGAGGACCAGGGACTCTCCGACGGCCTGGCAGTGCCACTAGCCAGCATGATCCGGAACTCCTCTTGGGCGATTTTCAGTTTATCTGGAGCTAAACGACGGGGTGGCAAAGAGACTGGCGGGCCAGGTGTTGTGTGTATGTGGTGGACGGTGTTGTGTGGTATAGACGTATTATGCCTACCAGCTGGTCGAGTAATTTCGGGGAAATCCTCAAGAATTTTGTGATACCGAGACTCGCCAGTTACGACTTTAACGGAAGAAACGTCTTTACAATTGGCTGCAGTGGCAGTGGAAGCAATAGAAGTTAAATTGTCAATTAAGCGTCTATTACGACAATCTACAATGAGGCTGTAATAATTTAAAAAATCAACTCCAATGATTGGTTTGGTAACATCGGCAACTACGAAACGCCATACAAGCGTCCTACGTAAACCAAAATCTAAATTTAAATTTACAAAGCCATATGTAGCAATATTAGAACCATTTGCCGCACACAAACTATACCCAGTCCTAGAACGACGATCACATAGCGCCGACCGTGGATACACGCAGAGGTCGCTTCCCGTGTCGACTAAAAACTGCGTCTTTGTAACGCGGTCGGTGACGAACAGGCGACCCGTAGATGTCGATGGGCAATCATTCGTCGCCATTATAGACTGCCCTTCGCGTTTTCCGCCGACTTGAAATCGCAAGGCCGCATGCACTTGCTGGCCCTGTCTCCGAACTTCCCGTGGTACCAGCAAAGAGGATATTTGCGGTAATTCGACTGGGACCGTTGTCTCGAAGTCTCGGTTCGCTTGCCTTGAGGTAAACGCGTTCTAGATCTGCCACTCCTTCCAGATGTAGTCGCCTGGAACTGCTGGAACTGTTTCCGTAGTTCTGCGATTTCTCTGGTAAGATCGCTAAGGATTGAACCCGGAGCTCTACTAGTCACTGCGGCGACGTTAGGCGAAGAACAGGCCAAATCGTTGACACGATCGGCTAGGTCGCAGAGATCTTCACGCGAAGTTGAAGCTGGTTGTCCCGCGAGCACCATCTGTATGCCATGAGGAAGGCGTGTGGTCCAAATAGACTTGATGAACTCGTCCGGTACTGCGGGGCCCGCTAGGTCCTTGAGATGTCGGAAGAAGTGCGACGGCTTGCGGTCGCCCAGTTCTTCGTGCATCAGCAGCTGTTTGGTCTTCTTCTCGTTGGAGATGCCCAGTCTTTTGATTAATTCGGACTTCAGTTTCGCATATTTCATGGTTGCCGGGGGATTAATAATAATATCTTTCACCTCGCGAGAATATTGGTTGTCGAGTTGTGCAATCACATAATTAAATTTTGTCGAGTCATTGGTAATGCCGGAAATGGTAAATTGTCCCTCGACTTGGGCGAACCAGATCTCCGGTTCATCTGCCCAGAAAGGTGGCACTCTCACGCCAACCTTAAAAACGTTGCTCGATTTTATCGACATCGTCCCAGCACTATTTTCCGATGACGTGCCGGCTTGGGGCTCAAGTGCATCACTAAATTCCTTGTCTTGGCTCATATTGTGGGTCACCAGTATGGTAATGTATGGGTGTTGGGTTGTGTACTACGCCCGTAGGTCGTCAAATAATAATGCACAAGACTTACAGTTCAGCGGTGTATTATCCGAGTACACAGAAAATCCATACATGTAAGCAATCAAAAGGCACAGAAGGGTAGAAGGCACAAGCACTATTAATAGGTCGAAGTTATAAAGCAGGAGAACAGTTCGGAAGATAGAAATAGGAAAGCAAACAAGCATAAAAAGCAAGCACAGGTTTCGCGTCTTTGTCAGTTGCGATAAAGAGGGACATGCGTTCCGCGTCGTAGCTAGGCAATGACTGTGGAATGTTCTCTGGTGCGCAGACGCCTCGCCTAGCGGTGACGAGTTGTCCGCTAGTGAGAGGTCGAGGTCGATAAGACGTGTCGATATACTGCCGTATCGACATCGACGAGTTGGTTGGCATATGTATGTGTTTATATTAGTATTACATTATATATATATATAACTAATATCATTATCTTAGTGTGTATTTAAGTGTAAGTGTATATGTATAGTATAGTTTGTAAATATATGAATGTTTTAGCATACGATTACGTAAATGTATAAGTGTAATATGTAAATTGTGTATGAGTAGGCTACACACTAATCGACGTATAACGTTGTAGTCAAAATCGTCAAGACCTAGACAAAATAATTTATTTGGTCTACCCAACTTTGCCGACTTCGGACTATTGGAGGTGGATTGATTTATGTATTCTTTTTGCAATATTTTATTTACTGTTCGTTGAGAAATTCCACTGGCCTCCGAAACTCGTTTTTGGACTTTACAAAAGTAAGCAGTATAGTTGGTATGTTTGAATTTATCATTTTCAGTTAAGAAATATAAATAAATATTGAAAATAACTTCGCAGGCTTGCCGATCTAAACGTTTCCCTTTTCTTAGTGCTTTCGGCATGTCTGTTATAAATTGTTAATGTGGATCGAATAAAATCAATGTTTATTATTTACAAAACTGACAGACAAGAGTGAAATGTAAAGTAAAAAAAAAAAAATATAGGTGGCCTGCATTAATACACGAGTCCATGAAGTTTATCACAAAATCTAACATAAATATCAACAAAATATTTCTGTGGTATTAACTACTCTATATAGATACTTCCTCTTGCAATACGACCGTTCCCTACGTTGTCTCGATGGGTACTGAGTGCGAGTGAAGTAGTAAGACAAAAACGAACATTTCCGAGAAAATACGAAAGGAAAGGATTATTCACTACATCTGTAAGTTGCTATACGTTTAGTTGTACAGTGGCACCCTCTCTATTTACGTCCCTAAGGCCGACTTGTACCACACTTTTTGACACCCGCTTAAAAAAACAACTTAACTTAGATATAGCACGGCAAAGTTACGTAGTCAAACACGGCAAGGTATTGCCTGTGAGCCAGGTTCCCTTTAACATGGCCGTGTTATATTGAAATTATGTTTATCCTGTATTTAGCGGCTGTCAAAAAGTAAGGTACAAGTCGCCCTAAACAGCGCTAAACAGCAAGACAAATAGATTAAATAACTATACCTACTAATTACTACAAATCGTGCAAATCAATTTTCGAATTTGGTCAACCCTATAATTCCTGCGGGTCTCGTCGGACCCACAAAGTTGTGATTACCGCCATAAATAACGTTTCGAAGCCAACTTGCACGGAATAAGATATCCGAACGGATTTCATTTCCGCCCCCCGGCCCCCTTTATAGTGGGCGTACTCAGGATTTTTGGGGGCCGAACTAAAACTTTAACAATCATGACGTCGTTTTCCCGGGCAGCGGCACAGTTGTGCCCAGGTGAAGCTTGTAATTCATTCAGTTGAGTAATATTGTTTTTTTGATCTAAATAATATCTATATATAATAATAATAATAATAATAATACCTTGGACACTATTTACACACATTGATCTAGCCCCAAACATCCCTGTATCTTGGGTACTAGAAAACAATACACATACTTATATAGATAAATATTATACTTAGATAGATAAACAACCATGACTGGGGTACAAACATCCGTTCTCATCAAACAAATATTTGCCCCCACTGGGACTCGAACCCGGGACCCTTGGCTTCGTAGGCAGCGACACTGCCTACTCGGCCATTCGGGTTGTTAAATAAAATATATATATACAAGATGACAATTAATTAGCTCACCATATTCACAGTATTTTTTTTCAGTGTTTGTAAATTACCACCCTGGAGTCGGGCGTAACTTTACAAAACAATACCCAGTATATAGGATAGATAACTGATAGAGATTCTTCAGCTATAGGTAATTATTTTTTTTATAAAATAGAGATTAATTAATGTCAACTCTATATTGATATCCTCTTCCGGTAAAGGACCTTTATTTTATGTTGGAACGATCTACAACAAATAAATAATAAATAAATTACCTAGTCGGTCCTTAAGTTCTGTCACAAGGTTTTTGATAGATAAAACTGAGCAATAAACTTTTTCTTATTCTTATTATACATGATTAAAAAGCTTGTTTTATACTAATCAAATTGCAATACAATACATTTTGTACGATTATCGCAATATGTCTAAAAACCTTATAACTTGAGACAATCGCGAACCCAAAACACGCCGCAACTGACAAAAATACCACTTACCACAAATTTAATAAAAATCAGTGTTCCAGATAACCAACAAGTTTTTTTTTATTTATTCTGAAACCTCGATTTTAGACCATGCTTAGCAACTAGCATTTGATTTTCTGTTAACTTTCAGTTCCAACTGCTCCCAAAGAGAACTTTACGTACTTTTTACGTTTTCAGAAAAACGAATAAAAATGATCTTGTGGGCAACAAGTACACTACGTAAAATGTGAATATGAAAATTATTTTTACCCAGACTTAGTTATCTTATGCTTCAAAATGAAAGTAACGGGTTCAGGGAGGGTTCTGACTAAAATCTCACGTAAGTTTGAAAGGTTTTAAGAGTCATGGAAAAAAGATAAAGTGAATCACGTCCGTATTTTTGATTGGGTAAAAAAGTGCAAAATCTTTGAAGAAACTAGCATTTGTGTAATATGGCTTTAAGCATTTAAATCCAATAATAGTTCTAATTTATCAGTATTTAATAAGCTATCAAACCATATATAGTATTAAATAAAAAAAAACTTGGTATTATTTACAATGCGGCAAAATATTTGTGACAGAACTTAAGGACCGACTAGGTATAAAAACATAGTATTTATTTGTTCCAAAAAAATCAATTGTTGTATTTTTATTACCTTTATTAATAGGTAGGTAGGCAAATGTTTTATTTATATATCTATTTACTATCTTGGGCCTCACGGATACCCTCCTGAGTACGTCCACGATAAGGTCCATCGCTTCGAGAATCGGTGAATTAATTGGAATCTGGGTTTATACAAATCTTAATAAAGTTAGGAGATCGTATGGTTCGACAATAATAGTCTGACATTGTTTATGTGATGTTTCTTGTATTTTAATTGACAATATTAATTTGTATGTCCGATAGACAACGGTGAATAAAAATATTCTGAAGAAGAAGAAGAATTCATTTGTATATTAAATAGATTTGCGAGAAAACGTCAAATATATATTGTGATCTTAAATTGATTCTACCTATAGGTACATTCGAGCAATTGTTCACTAAAGGAGGTTGCACACGGCGGTTTCTGCATGGCCGCGCGGATTCGTAAGAAAACGCAAGGCCATTAGCACAAATGGCATTTGCACACAATACAAACGCGCGGGAATCAGCAGCCATGTTTAGAATTTTTTACCACAGTATTGCGATGGGGCGTCGCTCGAGACAGCACTGCTTAAGCTAGCCTTCGTGCTGTTTTTAAAAAGACAAACTAAAAAAAAACACTTCGTAAACGAAACGATTGAACAAAATGAGATTTTCTGATCATCATAAGACAACATTTGAAAATTTACTTCGATATGACAAAAAGTTCTCAAATTGTTACCGGATATCATATTCAATATACCAGGAACTTCTGTTGATTGCAAGTTAACTCGTCAAAAGACAGTGATTTGATCCTGTACATCGGCGGAGCAACGTTTGCTTATTACTTTGAAGTAAGTATGAGAAGTATGAGATGTATCGTTATTGTTACACATTCTTTTTTTTGACAGTATTTTTGTCACATCAATGTCAAATGATTGTCACAAAATGGTGACAAGACCAGCATTGTCTCAATGTCATCCGACATATCAGTGTTGCCATAGTAAATTATTATTCTGGGTGGTAGTTTTATTTAAAAAAATCTCATACCTCCATATTTCCCGGTCAGAAAAATATTCGTCCATCATAATTACATAGCTATCTAAAAATTATACCTATGGTCGTCATACTCAGCTCATTAAGACATATACGTATCGCGTCTCACATTAATTTGATTTGCAACGCGCACGACATTGGCTAACTACGCCATCTAGCGTACATTTATATGAAAAGAAAAGTAAGAGGGGTTTTATTATAAGTTTGAAGCGTTTGTCTTTGTCTCTGTCTGCTGTGTGTGTATCTATCTTTAAGAGTGCCTAGCGCACAATTAGCGCAGTTCCATCTAAAAGGTACCAAACAGGACCATATTACTAAGCCTGTCAACTTGTCTGCCTGTCCCACAGCGGGCACTATCTGATGAACCGTAATAGGTGAAGAGTTGAAATCTTCACAAAGCATGCATTTCTATTGCCGCTATAACAATTACTAGCCGAATACGCCGCTTGTTATTAAACGCTTTTTTTTAACACGCAATGTATGTTGCATGCATGTGTGTATGTTGTAGGTTCGGGTCAAAAACGACCCCACTTCCTCATTTCCGATTGAGCTGAAATTTTGCATGCATGTGTAAATCGGATGACGATACAATATTTTGATGATATGGAGCTGATCTGATGTTGGAGCTGGAAGGTGGCTATGGAAACTCTGTAATAAAATGACGTAACCCTATCGAGTTTGGACGCGTTTGATTCTTCTTGACATTTCGTTAGGTCTTATACAATATTTTCATGATATGGAGCTGAGCTGATGATGGAGCCGGGGGTGGCTATAGAAACTCTGTAATAAAAGAACGGCTACTATTTAATCGCACATCAAAAATACTGATTTGCACAGCAAAAAAGGATCAGGAAAAACACGTTTTATTTTTAAATATTTTATGTGTACTCAAGTTTATGTTTCAAGTATTTTTTCGTTCTTCTTACATGTTCAATCTAACACGAAGGATAAAGACGGCTTCGCTTCGCTCACCGCCTTTGCCCTACACCTAAGCTACCGCAGCATTTTTCCCTGATATTTGATGTGCAAATCAGTATTTTTGATGTGCAGTTTAATGTTTCCCTAAAACAACACAACCCTATCGAGTCTGGGCACGTTCGATTCATCTTGACATGTCCATTATTCCTATATAATATTTTTATGACATGAAGCTAATCTGATGATGAAGCCGGAAGCTGGCCATTGGAAATCTGTAACAAAACGACTCAACCCTATCGAGTATGGGTGCGTTTGATTCGTCTCGACATGTCCTTTAGACCTATACAATATTTTCATGACATGGTGATGATGGAGCCAGAAGTTGGCCATGGGAACTCTGTAATAAAACGTCGCAACCCTATGAAGTTCGAGCTCATTTGATTCGTCTTGACAAGTAGGTACTCTGGTCCCAGATAAGACATTTTTTAAAGTGACCTCTTCAGAGTTTCCCTAAATTCCTCAGAGCGTTGTGGCCCGGAATACCAATTTTCTTAACCATCACCCGAATTCACTACGTGAAATCTCTAACAATTGCCCTATTCTAAAATTTTAAGAGTCATATCACTAGAATAGGTCTCCTTATTGAATAACTAGACTGTCTGAATTAACAGGAAAACGACCAGTCAACAATGACGCTTTCAATGAAGTGAACAGGCTCAGACACATTTAGATACAATAATAGAGTAAAAACAAAAAAAAGAAGTAAATAAACGTTTAAATATATTATATATTTAAATAAAATATATATTTTATTTAAATGCTCTAAAAAGAAGAAAATAAACTATAAATTAAACCAATCCCATCAATTAATTACATCACACAATTTATTATGATATACAAGCTTGCTGCGACACTTACTTGTGTAGATGTAGTTATCTATCTATTTTACAGAATGTGTTGTTGAATTCACAGAAGATTCTCATTATATCGAATTGACAGAAGATTCTCATTATATTGAATTGACAGAAGATGTAAATCTCGCAGCAAGCTTTTATATCATAATAAATTGTGTGATGTTATTAATTGATAGGTTTGATTCAATTTAAAGTTTATTTTCTTCTTTTTTTATTATTAAATAGGTTAGGTTTGATTCAATTTAAAGTTTATTTTCTTCTTTTTTTATTATTAAATAAAAGGTTTTTAAAAATAATGTTTTTTTTTTCTTTTCATTTTCATGAACCGCAATTATTGCACAGCAATTGCAGCGCCTGAGAAAAACCTTTTAAGGCAAAAAAAAAACGAAGTCGGTGTTTTCGCCCATTTAATATTTTTCATTGGCACCACATTACAATAATTGCAGTCCATACATTTATTTTATGTTTTATTTTGAAAATAATAATAAATCGATTTGCCATTTAACATGTGCAATAACAAGAAGGAACTAAACACCAAGGAAAAAAAAGGTATTCTATTTTGAAAAAAAAAAAAAAAACACCACTTGCCGGCGAAACAAAAGCGCGTTAGCCGCGATACAAACGCTTATAATCGGACAATACGCTGAAAACCGGATGGTTACCGCCGCGGTTTTTAACCGCCATGTGCAACCTCCCTAACTGTCAGTATTCTTTATTATTTGAAACATTGCATTTTTGTTACAAGCATTAATCTACAGACCACTTCAGCAAACAGACATGTCAGCATTACACCATCAAAGTCTAAAGCTCTAAAAGTCCCAAGCAGTTCAGTTGTCGCAAAAACTACCCACAAAGTCGCACCGAAAAACCATTACCACACATTTATGGCACTTCAAGCGCCTAGGTGCATTCAAGCGGAGTGAAGTATGGGGGCGAATCGGGGGGCGGGGACTTGAGTTCTCCCCTGTCTCGCCCCCCAGACGGGGGTGGGTATAATCCAGTAATTATCAGCTTAGCTGCAGCTCAGGTGAGTTGTTGTCAGGTCCTCCATGCGTCTAGTCTACGATATCCTGACAAATATGGGAGGTGCCGTGAAATTCGGGCTCGCTTGGAATGGAGCTGCTAATTGATTGAGACGGGATTTTCAGGTGATACAGGTTAAGTTTCATCGCAATAAGGTCAGTATTCTCTATGACGCATGAAATAAGAATGACGTTGAAGTCCAAATTGGTGTAACTAAACAAGAACTTTGCACTGCATTGAGGTTAGGCAGTAGATGGTCAATGCATTCTCGGAATAGATGGCGCAAGTATGGTATACCCTAGTCATTTGGTCTGTCTGTAGGTTAGATCTCGGGTTCCTGGCCGATTGTTGTCTGATGTTATATAGTCATCCCTTCCCAGAGTTTCTCCAGATTGCGTGATTATTAAAGTTGATGACTTCATGTAGTATTTTTTGTGATTTAGTTATACATTCTGAACCAATTTCAATGTCTTAAGTACTATAAGTAGCAGAAGTGGAAGCCCACTTCAAAACTCACTTCCCTTGCAGCTAGCTTGTGGCGGCAAACCCTTGCTTTTGTTAAACTTTTTGTCGAATTTCAAAACCCATTTGTTTTATGACTTTGAAGTGTTGGGCTGCATGGGAAAAGGACCCTTACAGTGGTCTTCCACAACTGCTGATGATGGTACGATACATTTTGTATTTTTCAGCATCCATACCTATAATTATAATGAGCCAATTAAAAACACTTCTATCACCATACTTTTAATTAGTGGATAGTTTATTAATAACTCACGATTATGTTATTAAAATAATTACGAGGAAATGAAGAACAATCAGCAGCATATAATATCAAGGATAGCATATCGCTAAACCATAGTGTTTTTCCCAAACGGAACGCTACAACTTAGTAAGCGAATAGAATTGGCAGTATATGTCTTAGGTATACTCGTATATAAAGAAAAAGTTAATGATTCTGGTGAAGATACCTTCTTAACTATCTTCATAGTTGATGTGTTGCCAGCTGTACATGTAGGTATATAAACAGGACGTGAAATGATGGCCCCGGTCTGAAATAGCCTAATTACAAATGTCCACATCTGAGGACCCGGCGATGGCTACTATAATATTTAGTACACACTTCTGGGTAAGGCTAGATACACATATACAAAGTTTCCGGCCTGCGTGGCCGAAATACCGAAGGGTACTTCCGGTCAAGTCGTATTTAATCTTGTTTTAGTGTTTATGTAAGACCCATGGCAATAACGTGCTTTTATATATTAATTAACATTACATAACATAACATTAACATTTGCGAATTCAACTATTTTGTAAAGGGGTATAATAAACCGAGCGAATAAAAAACTAATGGAGCGAATGAACATTAAACGCGGATTAATCTGAAATGAGCAAAATAAATACTGAATTGCTTAGCCAACGCTTATTGGCTAAATAAAGACTGTGTGGGAATAAAGAAGTGGTGGGTCAGGGTAGGTGAAGGATAAAGGGGGAGAGCAAAGCGAAGTGAAGTATGAACAACAAAATCCAACGCTCATTCTGTATTTGATGTTACTCCATTTAAAGTATTCTAGTTGTTGTATTTCAGATTTCTAGTCGCGCAATTCAGTAATTTTGTTCAGGAAAAATCAGTATTTTTGTCAATCAAAAGCTGGATTTACAGTCATAAATAATTGTAAATACTATATTTTTATAACACAGAATTGTGTGTTATTTTTCATAATTTTGTTTATTACGTCTTTATTTTTCAGAAAGGTTTACATTACAGATCTACCATGAGATTTTAAAACTAATACTAAGGGCGACTTTTACCAGACTTGAATTGTGTTTAAACTGTATTAAACGGCTATCAAAAGTCCGGTGCAAGTCGGCCTTATGGCATTAGTGCAAACTAAAAACTAAATTCCTAACATTTGCAAAACAAAAAGTGATCCGTCTCAGTTACATTCTCTTTAGCGATAAACCGGCTACACAGTACAAATGCAGTCATACACTCGATTTCGCGCGCCATTTGTCATCGGGCCGCGGCTAAAGCCGAACTGTCAGACGCACTGTGCACCCGCCCTTATGGGCCGGCGCAACTGGGTCACTTAGTGTACTCCAACCTTTACAGGCACTAAGTAGAGACATACTAACCTAACCCAGGCAGTAAGAGAGATGGCTGCCAGTTATTTCGTTTATTTGCTACCTGACTTCGCATCATCGGGGCATTTATAAAGGTTTACCGTAGTAAGAAATAGTTGTGTATTATTTCGCCCCTGTCTCGCAAAATTGAGTTTTGAATAACTGATTAAAAGTGAGCACAATTAGTATTTCTTGTGCCTCTGACACACCATATGTTTTTTTTTTATGTTTTCCGGACAAACCGCATATTATGAGGACATGTTCTCATTAATTACTTGGTGGCCAAGTAATAAATGAGCAGATGTTCTCGCTGCCATCTCCTGCATTATAAACACAATGTTACATCGAGTAAAATGTTATAATATTACGACATGTTATGTTACGGTTGGGCGGGTTTACAGGTAAAACCCTTTACTTAGTAAGGAAGAGTGTTTTAAAACGTGCCTCTCGTTTATATATTGACGTTATGATCTGCATATTATTTTGTGGAAAGTACAGTGAGAACATTAATAATAAGTAACACTCATGTTCTAGAATCTGAAATACCTATAAGTTTAAATAAACTAGCTGTACGATACCCGTACAGTCCTTAAGATACATGACTAAAAAATTATTTTACGTGTTGTAACCTACCTACAAAGTTTGTTTTTTTACAAGGTAGTATAGATAAACAGACTTTCCTTTACCTTTTAAACACATTACCTACTGAAGGCTATAAAAATTGAACTATAAATCTGTAATCTGTAATCATCATTTCATTCAAAGAGAACCGTTCCGAACATTCAACATTTAATACCGCGCCTGCTCTAAATCTACAACAATCTTTCTGAAAGAGCCATGAAAACACAGTCAAAAACAGACCCGCATTCCGTTTCATAAAACAAAACAGAACAGAACCATAAAACCTTTACAGCAATACGAACTTAACACCGAACAATCGGCATGTAACATAAACAATGTACCAACTGATCCCTAAACGGCCGCTCGGAAACATTTGTTCTTGAAAACAGTTAAAGTATCAGAGAAAGCATAAAGCTCATGGCAAGCGACACACATAAATACGTGGCCGTAGTATTTCTTGTCTTTTCTTATTTTAAAGTATTTTTTTTAGAAACGGTTATTTCCTGCCTAATAAAACAAAATATAGAACATGCCATAGATAAGGCACCAAAGGCTCGTCAATAATAACATAGTAGGACAGTTCTGCCATTATGAAAGTATGAATATATCATGACTTCATAAATTTCAGTTTTTCTTCAACTCTCGAAATAATTAAGCATTTTGACAGTTCATAACATCAGGAAATTAATCACAAATATAGAAATTGTTTTGAATCTGGGATTGACCAAACTTTGACAATCGCACAGTCTAAACAACGTCTTCCTTTTTAGAGTTCCGTACCCGAAGGGTGCTAAACGGGACCCTATTACAAAGCCTCCGTTGTCCGTGTATCTGTCCGTCCGTCCGTCCGTCACCGGGCTCTATCGGATCAACCCAAATAGGTAGAGAGCTGAAATTTTCACAGAATGTGCATTTCTGTTGCCGCAACAGCAACAAATAATGGACTACACGCAATTTTGAAAATTAAAGGGTTTCCCATACAAGTGACTGTTTTTTAAATCCCTGCCCCTGCGAAATACTTCATAACATCATGGTTCAATATCACCATGAATTTCGCTGCTCTTAATAACTGAGATGGCTCAGTCGGTTTCGTGTCGGTTTCGCAATCTTGAAGCTCCGGGTTCGATTTCCAGAGAACACATATATTTTTTCTTTTTGTTTTGGTTTTATTATTTAAGATTTAGTCTTTTTTTCTTCTTTTTGTTGTGGTTTTATCATGATGGTACGGAACCCTTCGTGTGCGAGTCCGACTCGCACTTGACGGATTTTTATTTTAATGTAGTCGCAGTGTTCCGCACTACTGGGCAAAGGCCTCCCCACTCTTAGAACCCATCTCCTTATCCGGGAGATATCTCTCACAGTCCCCGCGCTATCTCCTTCTGGGCCTACCCCTGCAGCTTCCCTTCCTTTCTTAGTCCTTGGAAATCGCTGAAATTCAATACCAATAAGTAGCACCCTTTCAGTTAACCCGTATTATAAAATTGTAAATTGCCAATTGCCATTTCGTCTAACTTGCATTCCGAATTGCGAATCAATAGAAAACGTCCAAAAAGGAAATGAAATTGCACCGCAAGTCAATGTCACCCGCTCAGTGATTTGTCGTACAAAAAATCTAGTAATTGGGTTCCAATATACAGACCGCCACATGTACTCTGAGTTCCAAAGTATACTAAAGTTGCTTTTAGTACGGTAAATATAATAATAACCATATTGACAATACACATATTTACAGATTGTATTTCATATTTTATGTCACAGTCTACAGGCGAACTATTTTCTGCTTTCGTAGTTTTAAGTAAATAATAAGTTTTCGATTCGAAATTAGCCCGAACCTTCAAACTTTACTTATTCTATATTCATAACCAAAACAGCCGTCGATTCCAAACTTTTGTCTTCCGTCGAAGGAGATGATAATAATAATAATACCTTGGACACTATTTACACACATTGATCTAGCCCCAAACTAGGATTCCCTGTATCTTGGGTACTAGACAACGATACACATACTTATATAGATAAATATTATACTTAAATAGACAAACAACCATGACTAAGGTACAAACATCCGTTCTCATCAAACAAATATTTGCCCCCGCCGGGACTCGAACCCGGGACCCTTGGCTTCTCAGGCAGGGTCGCTGCCGACTCGGCCACTCGGGTCGTCATTCAAGTCTTCTGGATACCTTAACAATAACGATAATAATAATGGGTCTACAGAAAGACAATCCCCCCCAATATCTAAAATGGCATTGCAAAGTCTAGAACGGTGCAGATACTGAGACTGCACGAAACCTAATCGAGTGCTGGCAACTCGGGGTTAGGAGGAAGCACAATTATTTTTATGGCAACAAAATTTTCTGCGGCTCATTACATGCATACCTCGCGTTATTTCTTACTGGCAACATTAACATGCCCTCTCTGGGTAGGGCCGACCTAATGCTCTGTGGGCACGCGAGCGGTTTTTTGATTATTTCCCCAAAATTATATCCCATTTTCACACCAAAGAGGCAGTGGCGTGTGTGTACAGCTTAAGGCGTTATAGTGTTCGTGACTGGAGACAAATGATGAGAGTCACGGCGCGGAACGGCGGGCTATCCTCGCCGCCATCTTGAATTACGTTTGACGTCCAGAAATTTGCGCGTAATGATTGCGAGTCACTTATGTATCTTGGTTGATATTGTATTTTTATCGATTAAGGTTGTCTTTAAAATGTTAAGTGTACTCCAAGAGGTCATTGCTCCATTTTCAATACGATGTTGATAAAATAATGACACAAAATGCTTTTAAAACAAAGAAATCGCCTCAATTTTAATACAATTACTTCGCTTATCAGGGCTTTCGAACCCTCAGCTGAGTGTGCATTAACATCCATAATCCACCAAATGAGTGTAATAAAAGGAAAATTTACGTAAAAATCCAATACCAAACGTCGTCGGGCTCGCAGAAACAAGTCCACGCTTTTTAGGGTTCCGTACCCGAAGGGTTCCAAACGGGACCCTATTACTAAGACTCCGCTGTCCGTCCGTCCGTCTGTCACCAGGCTGTATCTCACGAACCGTGATAGTTAGACAGTTGAAATTTTCACAGATGATGTATTTATGTTGCCGCTACAACAACAAATACTAAAAAACAGGATAAAAGAAATATTTAAGGGGGCTCCCATACAACAATTCTTTCAATACCACATACAAACTTATGGATGCACGTGGTTACGTACATGGAGTGTGAAAGTAACCGCACCAATAACTTTGTAAACAATATTTTGCTGTGTAAAATCCAAACTATTCACTCCAAACCATCGCTTCCATTGAACGGTGGTACGGAACCCTTCGTGCGCGATTTAGACTCGCACTTGACCGGTTTTTTTTGATATCACGTGAGCACTAATTTTTCGTGTCGCCTTTAGTAAGTCATTAAAAAGGTTATTGGGCTCCATAACGAAATTATTTATGGGACATTATTATGACTTATTAAGATTATGATGTACCTATAAATAGATGTATTAATCTTCTTCATTATTTCGTCGGGCATGTAATTTCCTTTACGCAGTTTATTACAGCCGTTCGATGCGATCAAAAGGTTTAATAGTAACCCTGTTTTATTACAAAAGCGACTTATGCAATGGCGGAATTAGAATTTTCTAAATTAGTTATGTGCTGCCGAGATCCCGGATTCCGGAACTAATAAAATACCGGCGAAAATATCGTCCTCATAGGTTACAGCCCGATTTAGATGAAGATACCATCCAGTAAACTACGTAATATGTCAAATTGCTCGCATTTTTTTTATTCCCTACAGTCACGCGAGGTACACGCTTTAGGAATGCCGACATAACACGACCCCGATTAACCGTTTTATTTGTTTGATGGTAGCAAAACGCAATGTACTATCCACTGCTTTGTAAACAACAGGTAGTGGTAATTATTTCACGAACGTTAGAATCATTGGACACGATTCGTGGAAATCAATCACGTCTAAACGGTGTTCGTTGAAAATTGCAATGACAGCCACTTGTGTTCGAAATTATAGGCTTGGATTGATTATGAACCCTGATATTGTAATGGCGGTATGAATGCGCGATTCTATCGGTATCTTTTTGCTGTATGTGTCGCAGTTAGTTTTTAAAATCAGACACTTAACTAACTCTCTTTACCGTTAATTAAATACCGACATTTAACCAAGTCACTAAAATTCCGTCAGACATGTGAGTGAACGAAACGTTTAACGAGTTGTCTAAGCGTTTCTGAAAATAAGACATATACAATATAAATATTTTTTATATGTACTGAAGTTTATGTTTTAAGTATTTCTTTTTATTCTTACATGTTCAACCTAACACGAAGGATAAAGGGGGCTTCGCTTCGCTCACCCCCTTTACCCTTCACCTAAGCTACCGCAATGTTTTGCCCTGATGTAACCTGTGCAAATCAGCTCTTGTCGTGACGCCATCTTGTTTTCCAAAACGCCGGCTTTCGGCAAGAGAGATTGTTAAACGTTTTCGACGATGATTTATTTAAATCAAAATGCTAGTGACTTTGTTAAATGTCGGTATTTAATTAACGGTCTAGCGAGTTAGTTAAGTGTCTGATTTAACTAACCAACTGCGACATATGCACCGTAGCCGTTGGTGACAACTTTAACAAAAAAAAAAAACACTTTTGTCAAATCATGTATGGTACATTTACTGGTTGTAACCGAAACAACATTCTATATTGAACCTTTACAGTTTACATTATTTTGCAGTAACAGGCATTTTGGGAATAACCCGAGTTAAGCTTGAAAATCGTCAGTGATGAGATGAGTCAAGATAAATGTGTCATAGTTTAATTCTGAATGGAGTCCCAATGTGGCCGGAATCCCTGCATTCCTGTCTCATATATGTGGGAATCTGGGAATGAACGTTTAGAAATCGCAGAACACGGCTATATTTCTAAACTGACATGTCCCCAGACGTTCGGAAACCGGGAGTTTTGGCGCGAACCGAGTACGCTATCGACCTGTATTGCCAGTTACTACATTTTATTGCATTGGCATTATATTAGAGTTACAAAATAATTACAATGAGGTTTTTTATGTTTTCCATAGCTGGACAAGGCGTCCCCACTCTTAGACCGTTGTGTAATGGCAAAGCCTTTCCCAGACATGATTCCGTAGGTTTACTTAATTAATTTACATATAAAAATAACATACTAATCACTTGGTTCTAACAGGCAGGAAAGTATTTCATTTTGAATTTGAAAAAAGTAAATCTTTTCTTATTATGGTCTGGCAACACATTTCAAGATGGCCGCCGCACGGGGTGACATTCGGCGTCGCCCGCCCCAGGACGATATCGTTCTCGCGCCATTCTTCGCTGCACATCGGATATTCTGGGATACCGATCCTATTTCGACTGGACAAGCTAATCCCGCTGTCGTTTGTAAGGAAAAGTGGTGAAAATTTATCCAACAGTTTCTTACTAGTTTAACTGGAATGCAAAACCCTTTAAAAAGGGGCTTATTTTCTTGCACACAAAATGTAATATTGCATAAATAACTCGCTTAACGCGGGCGCAATTATGCCTTTGTGACCCCCTATGGAAAATGGCGTGACGCTATGTTCGTTTACTTGTGCCAACCTCTGTGGCTTTGCCTACCATGCGAAACGTCTCGGGTTCGAGCCCCGACTGGGGATTCAGAAAAAAATAACTTAGGTCTTGGATGTTTATATGTGTGTGACGTCGCTCAGTCTGGTTCCCACGATAGAGGGTATCCTAGTGTGGGGCCAGAAGCAATGTATGTGCATGTATGTAAATATTTTTGTATAAGTTTTGTTTTTATATTTTGTTTCTAGTAAAAGTTTGTCTTGTGGTTTATTTGAAGCTCGTAGAATTAACGACTTATTTCATTAGCCCTGAGTTAAGGTAGGGTTACGCGCAATTGGGTCTAAGATGTCGTTGACTTTTATATTTTGATGTTGCACACATAATTTTAGACAATATGTCGTAAATACAAGTTGACTTATCTTTATTTTGTATCTACAAGTAAACAGTAGTAAACACCCTTCCACGCATCACAATATCAGAAATATAGGGTTGTATTTGTGGATGTACATTTATTTTCGCCATAGCCTGAGGGTGCGTTCCAGATTGAATTACGTGTACTCTAGATTGTCGTCTTTCAATATGAGGATGTACTGCCATAGACAAGCTTCCGGTGCGCTGAAACACTCCAAAGTGTTGCAGAATTGAGTCGACTGTTGTGTTGTGCCAGATAGACGTCGGGTGCGGTCTTGTGCGGTCTTGTGCGGTCGATTCCTAATACTCTTGGTACGCAAGGGTGCCTCAGGCAGTTTCTAAGAGAAGAAATATTATTTCACACATTAGAATGTTACGTGCGTCGTCGTTGAGACGCGGAAGGGGATTATTTTTTGTTCCCTCGAGATTGTTGTCGCATTGGACGATTAAGTAAATAATGTTGATACCGCTCTAGGTATTTGTTGGAGGAAAAAGGAAACCAGCATATAAGAAGTCCGTCGGTGGGTCCATTCATAGTTACGGCGTTCGGTTGGACCCTTATCACTTTAATCAGTAGTACTGAAATACTGGCCAAACGTGGGCTAGACTGTGCCTCTGTCCCTCCGTACGGGAAATGCGTGAAAATTACATACAGGCACATACAACAAAAAAGAAACAGCGACGTCACACACATAAAAATATCCAAGAGCTGGGGATTTGTTTTTCTTCCTCCCCAGCCGGGAATCGAACCCGCGGCCTCTCAGAAGCACAGCCTCGACCACAACACCACAGAGGTCCCCAGTTTTGGATACCCCTTTGGATTTTTCTCGAATAGCAAATTCCTCGTTTCAGAATTTTGTTTCCAAATAAAGCCTGGTGTGCCATAAATCAGATTACTGGCCATTTTGAAGCGAACAGAAACACACGGAACTTTCATCGGAAACACTAGTCCAGTGCTTTCGATTGCAGTTAACTTTGTTAAATGCAAGTTCCTGTGTGTTTCCAAGCGGAGCGGTTTTTCTATAAAGTTGATTCCCATTTGTACAGAAATTAAATGTTCCGCTAAATTTTCCTTTAAAAAAGATACATTGATATAGGTATTGAAACAGAGCCTGATTGGGTTGAGCCAGACAGGGGACAGGAGCCATGACTTACAGTTTCACTTATCAATCATTGAGAATACATTTTAATTGTGCCATTAAGTGCAACAAAAATGATTAAAACTATATTTCCACTTTTTTTCGTGATTTTTTGTTGACCCTATCACAAGTGATAAGACGCCATTTTAGATGCGGCACGGCTTGAAGGAGTATAGGTGATAATAAATTGGTGATAGGTGTCCCCATAGGTGATAATAAATTGGTGATAATTAATTAAGCTGATGCGTAAGTTTAAATAAACAAAGTACATCTTTTTTTAATAAGATAATTTCATATCTTTTTTTACGTTACTTGTAACGTAGAAGAAGAAGTAAACAAGGAAATAATTTGTAGTATTTATTTTCTTTAAAGAAAATTCGATCTTCCGGCCGGCCAGTATTTCCCGAGCGTTCCAAAGAGGTTGTTGGTTCAGACCTATAACGAGGATGACCTAATAAATACCGCGGAAGAAAATAAAATAAAATGAAAGGCCTTATTTTCACGATAGTGGCGGGTAATTTGTGGTCATGCGTAATTCTAGAGTAGTTGGTGAAATATTGCCGTGATAAGAGGAATTTCGTTCGCTATAATTTTTATTGCGCTGCGTTATTTATAGTGCTGAACTCGTTTTAATGTTGACCGGTATATTATACGGTGGGCGTGGACGGGGCAACGATTAGCCGCCATTGCTCCTGAAAAAAAAAGTTGCCGTTTTAGGGTAGCGGGGTGATTAAACGTTTAATTTTCTGGTTGTGTGTTTGGTTTTCAAAATATTAAGAATCATATAAAATAAATTAAACCCTTCTGTCGATGGCAACAAACATTAAGACAGGGACTTGTGATCTATAGATATTTATTATTGTTACATTTATAAAAGAAATTGAGGAAAATGAGCCACTCGTATTAGAGTGTTACGAATGGTCTTCAAAATACAACCGTCATATTTTCGAGAAGGACGAGAAAAATGAGATACCATTTCCACCCATAAAATAGAGAGCGGAATATCGTTCCGCTATCCTTTTAAAACGCCAAACAGTTACACGTAATGGCGTCGGCGGTGTCTTCCGCCATTTTGTCGCGTTTCGCGCCATTTCGAGCAATCCCGCCGAAAAACAGTAATGATCGCTCAGACATCCTCCTCTCGATTATGTAACGGTTTATTCCTACCCATCTAATAGCTATAGCAAACACAACTAGGTATACACGTAGAATGTAAGAAATGCTCTTTGGGAGATAATGAATTCTGGAATGAAACTAAAGCGGTAAGTAACTGGTAGGTTACCTACGAAACGAGTTGCAAACGAAACTCTACCAGTTTTGCAGTAATCAAATGAGACGCCACAAAATTTTATTACACTGGACCTGAACTAGTAAATTTTGTAGTTAGTAACTCGGGTCACTGATCAGTTTCTTCTTAGTAGCTCGGTGTGCATAGGGACATGTTCAAATCCTTTCAAAACACTAAAACTCGAGTAATATGGATGTTAAACGCGAGTAACTTACTCGAACTCATGTTACAGTGAGTAGTGACTTGTGTGAATCCTTAGCTTTACGTAGCTACTGCTGAGTTTTTTATATCAGCCCTTCCTCTCCTATTTCCCATATTGTTTAGATACAATATCAGGAAAATAAAGAGGAAAATCGAATAGATGTTATAAAGGGAGGCAGGTGAATGTTTGTCAGCTTTATGGATTGGATTCGACTTCCGATAACTGTTGTATATCTACTCCTATTACTGTTGATGTTTTGATGTGAACCTACCTTTCTTTGCCTATCTATAATAATAACTGTATCATCAAATCATCATAGCTTTTTTGTGCTTAGTAGCGAAATTATGATAGCAGAGAAAAATTTAAACCAACTCGAAACGAGCGAATTGAACGCCACCGACCCAAGCATGACTATTAAGTTATCGATTTTTTTTTCAAAAGAGCTTAAAGTAGCCAAGGAGATTTACATAAAAAAATGTTTAAGAAATACGAAAATTATTTGCAATGATGAGGGTAACATACGAGGTCATAGAAATAGAAACAAAACGCCTTATTCAGCTATAAAATTGTGGAATTGAAATTTGTGATATTTGAAGTCATTATTACAAGATTAATCATTTTTATCATTTTTGTTTCACTACATTAAATCATTTACACGATAACAACAAAAGCCAAGAGCAATATTACGAATATTTATGGTTTATGAATTCGTTTACAGAATAAAAACCAATTGAATAATTTACGTTTAGAGCTGTTGAACGGTAATGCTCTTATGTCGTTTGGTATTTTTATTATAAATTAGTATACACGTCGCTGAACAGTTCTTTAGAGACAGTGCTGTTCTCGGTGTGGAATTGAAGATACGCCTGTCATGATTTCTTGTGTTCCTCGAAAAATATTCCTAAGTTTTTACGAAAAGCTTTTGACATGATTTGACAAATTTACAGATTTCAAGTCATAAAGGCAGGGTGCCTTTACTCTTTTAAATGTTTGTTTACAAGACTCATATGGAGCCATACCACAAATAGCACACACACATTTGTTTGGGCAATAAGAACTCTGTTAATTTCGGTACCGTTACCCCAAATTATAAGGCAATGAGGTCAGTTTGTTTCTCGGCTGTTTTGTGCCAAAGTATCGGTACAATTACTAGTTATTTGATTGCGAACTTTATTAATTTGATTTTTACATTTCAAATCTCGATAAATTACAATACCTAAAAATGTCACACTAAACAGCCTCCTATATAATTTGTCCATTTCGATTTATATTTAATGTAATATCTCTAATATAACTAATTGTCAAAGTTATTGAAATTCATTTACATTGTTTTATTCATATTTACTTGCAAATTATTATTATTGAACAAATTAACTGTAGAGGTAGGTAGGTAGGCACAGGTAATAGTCGTATTAATGTCCGATTCATGAAATGATTGATTTCGCGAGATACATTCATCGATATGTTATCATCGGCGAATAGTGACAGGTCATTTATATAAAGTAAGAAAATAAGAGGTTCGAGTACACTGCCCTGAGGAACGCCAGATTTATAATGTGTGTATTTTATTCATAAACACGACTAATTTCTAACCTATGCATCCTATTGTCCAAGTAAGTTTGAAGCCAGTTTCGTGCTAAGCCTGTTATGCCATTGGCCTCAAGTATAGATATCAGATACCCATATACTACAAAATCGAACGCTTTTGACATATCGAAAAATAGTTCTGTACATAGTTTTTGACATCTACATTGTGACCAATTTGGTCTACCGCTTTGAAGGCAGCCAAGGTTGTAGACTTATTTTTTTGAAACCCGCAGCATGCATGCTACTCTGATTTCAACACCTTGTATTTTGTGAAATACTTTACTTACTATTATATATACTTTTTTACCAATCCTTGTCTCGATATACTCTTTTGTTGTCTATGGCACCCTTGACATTGGGATGCTAGTGTTGGCCTCACACTAGGATAGCTATACGTTGCGCATGCTATTTAAAAAGTCGCAGATCAAAATGATTCTGGTAATACCAGTCAGTTTATATAAAAGAAACCCTGCAGACAGACCGCACGGTTCCGGTGAACCGATCCTTTGCTACCCGACCGGGTTGAGTTACCATCGTGTCATGTGATACCCGCAAGTTGGGTCCTCACCGCAAAACTTGGTTGGGTAATGTTAGATGGAAAAGTCTCTTGGAAGCTACGTGAAAGTATCAATATTGTAGCTGTAGGATTGCTAATACATATCAGTTACTTGCAATCAGGCCTATGTATCTAGTTGGTGCCCTTGACTTCCTTCGTGTCTCCAAGATCTTTCTATCTACACCCATAATTTATCGAACTTTGATCTGCTGTTTAGGCGTAAAAAGTAACCCTCCAGACAAATTGCGCACATGTTTTGAATTTACAACAAGATATCTCATGTAAATTCGCTCTTTCACAAGAGTCAAAGCTGACACTAAAAAACTCAAACAAAACACACAGATAAGCCCGTCTTCAGAACCCAGTTTCTCAGACTGGAAGTATTTATAACGTCCATTAAAATGTAAGAGAAACTTATCGCTAAAAATGCTCCCCGAATTGTATAAATCAAGTGGGATGCAATTTTATCTAGAACTTTCTAGCTGTCTTCTCGTTCGAGTAAAATAGCTTAAGACTTTCCAATTCTATCGAGCAGATAGCTTAGAGTGTTCGCAGGACGCCAAGTTTCCGTGTAATGTTTCCATAATATTTCCATACTTTTCCGTGCCTGCTAAGAGACGGTTTCTTTCAATCTCGTCGGTTCAGATGGGTTTATGATTAATATCTCCTTAATGACTGTACTTCCTGCTGTTACTCAAAAGTCTCGTGTCAATTTAGGGGTGTAAATTGCCATTGCTACAACCCCTAATCGTAAACATAAACATTTACATACAGGCACATACATTGCTTCTGGCCACGTACTAGGATACCCTGTGTCGTGGAAACCAGAAATAGCGACGTCACACACATATCCAAGACCTGGGAGTTCTTTCTTTACCCCCAGCCGGGGATTGAACCCGGGGCTTCTCGCGTGGTAGGCGGAGCCACAACCGCTGCGCCAGAGAGGTCGTCGGAAAAGGCGCAACGACGACTTTATCGAGGGTTTGTAGCCAGAAGGAGAAGCGGGAAAGGCTATGTTCCACAACTCAGGTCATATTAATTAAATATGTGTCGTAACAATATCGTAGAATTGCCTATATCATGACATAGCTAACCATTGTTGAAATTTAACTTTCATTCAACGAAGAAATATTTTAGGGCGAAACACTGCGGTAGCTTAGGTGAAGACTAAATGGGGCGAACGCAGCGAAGCCCCCCGAATAGTCTTCGTGTTAGGTCGACATGTATGATTAAAAAATACCACGTAGTACTGAACACAAATGCTCTTAAAAGGTCATATTTTCGTGAAATTAAACGCTTTCTGATCATTGGCCATTTCATGATATAGGTAGTCAATCCGTGTTTGACTATTTCATAAAACAATCAAATTCTACGATATAGCTATACGACATATGCACTGTTATTACACCACCGTTATTAGCACCGCTTCACCCGCCTTCCTTTAACAAAAGATGTGTTTATAAAGCCTTTTATCTACACACGTATCACAAACCCTCTTTACTGCGTCCAAAAACCGCACGTTACGATCAGCATAATGATAAACTACTTTGTAAAAACTCATTTCTTATCTGAATATTGAACATTATGACATTCAAATTTCGAACGCCGACGCCCGCCTGCGTGCCGCCCCTACTTTGTATGTGAATATTGGTACTACAGAACAAGCTAAACAACTCAATGCCACAATGCCGGTCAAACATGCGGTTCCTGAACACATCAAAGAGATATGATATGTGTGTAGATAAACTGGTGTATGTAACTGTACATAATTAGGCATTAAAACTCTCGAGTGATATTATTATGAAACCCACTCTCGAGTTTTAATGCCCTCCCTCCATTATGTATCAGTCACATAAACTACTATTAAAATTCGACGTGTAGAGATATATACGTCGAATTTGAATAGAAACGTGTAATAGATAATTCCCAAACGGAGCCTTCCACCTACATCTAAAAATAGGTTCTGGCAGAATTACCAATTGCAGATATCTACAGCGTATGTTGGCTGAGCCAGGGCTTATTTTCTGTGGGGATATACACATGTATAGCTTACTTAGCTTACTTATTATTTCACCCTTTGTATTAATAAAACATATATATACATGTACAGCTTACTTTGCGTAATTATTATTTCACCCTTTGTATTAATAAAAAATATATACACATGTATAGCTTACTTAGCTTACTTATTATTTCACCCTTTGTATTAATAAAACATATATATACATGTACAGCTTACTTTGCGTAATTATTATTTCACCCTTTGTATTAATAAAACATATATGTATATACATGTACAGCTTACTTTGCGTAATTATTATTTCACCCTTTGTATTAATAAAAAATATATACACATGTATAGCTTACTTAGCTTACTTATTATTTCACCCTTTGTATTAATAAAACATATATATACATGTATAGCTTACTTTGCGTAATTATTATTTCACCCTTTGTATTAATAAAAAATATATACACATTTATAGCTTACTTAGCTTACTTATTATTTCACCCTTTGTATTAATAAAAAATATATACACATGTATAGCTTACTTAGCTTACTTATTATTTCACCCTTTGTATTAATAAAACATATATATACATGTATAGCTTACTTTGCGTAATTATTATTTCACCCTTTGTATTAATAAAACATATATATACATGTATAGCTTACTTTGCGTAATTATTATTTCACCCTTTGTATTAATAAAACATATATATACATGTATAGCTTACTTTGCGTAATTATTATTTCACCCTTTGTATTAATAAAAAATATATATACATGTATAGCTTACTTAGCTTACTTATTATTTCACCCTTTGTATTAATAAAAAATATATACACATGTATAGCTTACTTAGCTTACTTATTATTTCACCCTTTGTATTAATAAAACATATATATACATGTAAAGCTTACTTTGCGTAATTATTATTTCAGCCTTTGTATTAATAAAAAATATATACACATGTATAGCTTACTTAGCTTTCTTATTATTTCACCCTTTGTATTAATAAAACATATATATACATGTAAAGCTTACTTTGCGTAATTATTATTTCACCCTTTGTATTAATAAAAAATATATACACATGTATAGCTTACTTAGCTTACTTATTATTTCACCCTTTGTATTAATAAAACATATATATACATGTAAAGCTTACTTTGCGTAATTATTATTTCAGCCTTTGTATTAATAAAAAATATATACACATGTATAGCTTACTTATTTTTTCACCCTTTGTCTTAATAAAAAATACAACCGAATTGAGAACCCCCTCCTTTTTCGAAGTCGGTTTACACCCAAAAGTAGGTATAGGAAATGAATACTATACCTAGTTTCTTGACACACAGTTTATGTGAGAGTTTTCAACCTCTCTGTACTGATTTGAAGTCAACACTCAAAAGCCTGTGGGATTGCATCGGTCAGCAATATTGCTTGCAAGGACACAATAGGGACATTTTGCTGGAACGCTGCAAAAAGTGGCGAAAAAAACTTCTTAGCCCACGCCTGTATTGGCTCGTGGGAGCGACCGGTTTCGACGTTCCGCAAAAATTGGTGTTGCTAATTTAACTATTAAAAAAATTACATCACCTAACACTTTTAAATTAAATTACTCACAAAGTTACTGACATAATTATACATCGCAATTATAAATAATAAATTAGTATGCAGCGTTTAATTTATTTTCCTTTCACTATTTGCAAAATCGACTGAAAGCCTATACGATGCACACCATAAGAAGTCATAGCGCATCTGAATTTAAGGCTCTGCTTGTGAAACTTGTAAGATAAAGACACCTATTTATATCATTTCTTGGAAATAAGCGCTACCTGTGTTCACGATAAAATGCCCGCTTCGATTGTATGTTCAGATAAATGACACGCCATTCACCGTTTTTCCATTAGACGGCAACTGCAATATAATAATAATAATAAAACATTTATTTCGGACAACAGTAGATCCATATATCGTTCATATTACCAAATTAATGTAATGCTATGTTAGTTTCTTAATATATAATATACAGAATTATATACAGAAAACAAAAAAAAACCTTAATTCATATAAATGGGCCTATCTGTGGCCCGCCTCATTTTCCCACATACTGTCAGAGTCCCTCTGACGACACTCACCCAGTGTTTAAGTATTGGGCCATCGAGCCGTCCTGCAATGACCTGAAGGACGCAATGGCACCGGTTTTCCAACTACGATAGTTAGTTAATAGTACCAAAGACTAAGGTGTAAATGAATGAATTGAATGTCAAGATAAGCTAAAAGCCCACCAGCGAAGCTCTCAACATCCGTAAAAGTCGCCAGACCGAAACAGGTGAGGAACTTATTATTAATTTATCCTTTATTGCATAAAACAAAAGTAAAAACAATTGACGCAGTGGAAAATAAAATGTACAAAAGCGGGCTTATTCTTAAAAGAAATCTCTTCCAGGCAACCCAGTAAGTATGTGCAGTGAAACAATACGGGTTCAGCTAATAACAAAATATTGCTGCCCTTGCTGTTGATGAAGGGAGAAGCAAAACATATGTGATCCATAGCCATACTCCACAAAACTTAGTGACGTGACGTCAAATCAATGACGATTTAATAGCTCAACGACTACCACAATGATCAACTAAACATAACTTGAATTGCAGTCCTTTCGCTATAGACTAGTAAAATCTTTTTAATGTGTAATGTCGAAAAGTCGGTTTCCTAACGACGACAGTTCTACTGCACTTCACTTACTCCACAGAACACTGATGTTGTCTGAAAGCCTGTTGCCGTGCCGTCTAATGGACAACCAGCCATTCCTTTCGTGTTCTTATTTCTTATCGAGTTTTATTGTGAATCACTGTGCGGTTTTGTGTTTTACTTTTTCGTAAAGGATGAACGAGTAATTAATTTGATAGAATAGTTCTTGAGCGAAAGTTTTATTGCGGGATTCCTATACGTAACTGTTAATCTTGATGATGTTGTTAGGCATGCGATCTTTATAAAATTCGTGTTTGCGCATTAAAAAAATAATTTGTTCTGTGCTCGTTTTATAGTCGCCGGTAATGAAGTCTATGCCAATTACAAACATAAGCATAATTGGATCAGCGCCTAACCGCCCATTGGATCAGCGCCTACCCGCCCATTGGATCAGCGCCTACCCGCCCATTTCAATATTACCTTTCGCGATAGGATCCTGCCAATGCTCATTAGGATGGCAAAACATCTTGAAATCTCAGCAACGCGTTGTTTCGAGAAGCACCCTCAACCGGATTCCGTTGTTACAATCATTATTCGCGTGTAACCCGAGTGTAGGTAAGTATTATCTTGCGCTGTGTGTGTGACCACCTACTTTATTTGGCTTCCTAATACCTCCGCTTACGACACATTTAGCTGGTTAGCTTCGTTATGTCGACTGTGGACTTAATATCCAACAGTATTGTTCTTTTGTAATACGAGTAATACGTCAACGAACTGTTGTTGATGATAATACTATTGTATGGGTATTATGATTCAGACACGGCACGTGTTAGATCATGACGGAAATAGCTATGTAGTAATAAACATATTAGGTAGAAGATTTACGTAGGACACAGATAAATACATACAGATTACATACATAACATAACATTTACATATTCTTTGCCTTTCGTTCCACACTAGGATACCCAGTGTCGTGGGATCACAAACATGTAAACATCCAAGACCTGATGATTTTTTTCTTTCTTACCAGCCAGGAATCGAACAGACGTTCTAAAGGTGATGGGAAACATCGTGAGGAAACCGGCATATCTCCATCGCTGGATAGCCACTTGTCACGCAAAATGGAGTATTAACTGGCTTGACTTGGGCATAACTGAGCCTCTGCCACCAGATATGGGAAAAGGCTATGTTATTTTATAAATAAGTTCATATAATGTTTATTCAATTAGTAAATCATAATGCTGAGAAAGCGAAGTTGGAGATGCATGTTCACAAGTCTACGCTGTAGTTGTTAGCTCAACGCCTGGCAGTCCCCGAAACCCCTGGTTTCCCTAACCCCAATACCATTTACAACACACAGGAAACAAAAAACACTATAATTATTATCCACCTCAAGCCGCCCCCAAAGTGGCGAAAAACGGTTATGCACCCCTGCACGTTCGAGAAACCCCTTCGTAAAGAAAGGAGTTGTCAACAATTTCTTGAATGCAAACTTCCGGATGAAACGCAAAAAATAGCAATTCCGAGCCTTATGCCAAGTGCGCTAAGAATCATCTACTTATCCACAAAAGGTGCACCGAATTTAACTGTAATCCTCGTATATTTATGGTGTACAATTTATGTGTCTTGCAAATAAACTGCGCGATAAAAAAACGGAATAAAATGTAGAGAGGTAAAAGTTGCATCAATTACTTTCCCATATGGGGTGGTTTTTATGCCTTTGTTTTGTAAGTGGAGTATTTCCACCTTTTCAGGGCCCATGTCCAGATTTTGTTAAGGCGGAACCAAAAAAATGTTTTTTTTGAATCTCTGATTACATCTGAATCCACTATAAAGTCATCTATCGATTTGATTTTGGGTGAACGGTTATTAAGTATTTGATTAAGATGATTCTCACTGAAGGAAAACGAAATTTTCTCGATAGAATAATTCAATTACGAAAAGACCTCTAAACTGTATTATTTTTTCCTGTAATTCTGAAATTCTAAATAATTTCATTGCGGAATTCCTATCAAAATGTGGATATTAAGAATTTTGGATATTGTGGATATTAATGAAACACATTTTAAGTGGTTTGAGTTTGAGTGTAGTTAGTATTGTTTGCGCTCTCTTTTCTTTCTTAAGTGGAAGGAATTAACGCTGTCACTTTCGTTTACATTCGTATTTCTTTTATATATATCACCGTAAGATAGTCAAAACCGTTACTTGATAAACAAACGCGTTAGTTGATCAACTATCGACAGATAGGAAACCAGACTGACGTGGTTTAGAATTTACGTTTCTTTTGTTCTTACATGTCAACCTAACACGAAGACTATTCGGTGGATTCAGTGCACTCGCCCCCTCTAGTCTTCACCTAAGCTACCGCAGTGTTTGCCCTGGTATTTCGTTTGCAATTCAAGTTTAAACCAGTTTGCTATTTAACGGTTTTAACCGTTAGTTTATCAACTAAAGCGTCATATAGTAATCAGTACGCTACAGTTTACTATCTGTCGATAGTTGACCAACTAACGAGAAAATAAACGTTAGTTTATCAACTATCTTATGGTGACATATATATTTTTTGTATCACCTTAACTTTTGTTTCATAAGATTGTAAGTATAGTTTTAACCACATCTTTATTTGCCTATTTAGTTAGTTAGAACCTTACGTTAGTAAACAAATACTAATTGGCATCGTAAACATAAACTTTATATACAGGCACATACATTGCTTCTGACCCCACACTAGGATAACCTGTGTCGTGGGAACCAGAAACAGCGACGTCATAAACATGTAAACATCAAGAACCTGGAGTTTTATTTCTTTATCCCCGGCCGGGGATCGGACCCGGGACCTCTCGCATGGTAGGCAGAGCCACTACCGCAGCGCCACAGAGGTCGTCGTATATAAATATCTTCTCTACCATGTGGTAGAGAAGATATTTATATATGTATATGTATATGTAAAATGAAATGTATTTTATGTAATGTAAATGGGTACCGTGATATTTGTTCAACGATTTGGATTTATCTGTAATGTTGAGCGAATTAGTTTATTAATAAATAATCAAGTTATATGGTTAATAGATATCGAAATCCTTCTTAAAAGTTATTTTATATTTTTTCTGAACCATAATCTGTAACACAACCGCTTAAGTACACTTACACACATAAACAGCTTATGAAAATCTAATAATTTCTATTGCAGGTACCATAGTAAATCCTATTTCGGGGCAGTTTTACTGCGGACCTCCGAAAGTAATTCACGTAGCAAAATAAACTTTTCGGCGTCGGTCCGAGAGTGTAACTTATAGCGTTTCAAATATTTTACACAGATATGTACTACTTCATCATAATTATGTGAGACCAAGACCTCGAAAGCACGGGTTCCAATCCCGCCTGGGGAAAAATTATCCCCGTGTTTTGGATGTGTACGAGTGATGTCACTTTGACGATGTTTCCGTAGCCTTATTGTGAACTAAACCCTTATTTAAAGACAATTATATAGCCTATTAATGTCCCCACCGAGGGGCACAGGCCTTTACACGATTAAGCCATACTCCACCACGCTGGCTCAGTGCGGGTTGATGGAGGGTTTTAACGACCACTACCAAGTAGCGATAATAGCCGGGACTTACAGCTTAACGTGTCCAATATTTTACTACAGAATACTTAATAGTACTACGTACAGAAAGATTACTCCTCAAATACACTTAAATAAATTACTACTCTCGCTGCGCGACAATAAAGCGCAATCTAGCTCACACCTGCGCTACGCACAACAATCGCTAAGCACCTACAGAATCGGTTGCCCCGCCCGTGCAGGCTAGATTGCGCCGCATTACTACGCCTGAGAGCTTCTTTTACTTTGACATCACAAGGTCGTCCTGTAAAATCCTGTCTCGCTTGATCACGGTAGGGTTACCTACGTGCGATTATTTGTGTTTGTGAATTTTAGTCTACTCTGTCTAAGAGAGTTGTTTATAGTACTTATTCAGACTATTGGTAAATTCTAAGGCTAGGTAGGTACCTGCCTCCTCACTTATGTAATTGTCATTTGTTTTATACTGGGTCTAAAATGTTTACTTTTAGTTGAACAATAAGGTATTCAATTAAAAAGGAATCGAATTTTATTTGTGAACAATTCCTTTAGACACCCTAAAATGTTAGGTACTTAAGTCATTGTTGTTGCAAAAATCACAGAAAAGTTGCTTATGAGGAGCGGCTAGCCCGCGACGCGACTGCCAGCCAAGCGAGCGGCAGCATAACTGAATTCCCGCCCGTCGGGTTGGCCGTTCGAACGTCCCTAAACTGTACAGTGAGACCCCCCTGATTTTACTTAAGATAAATTAATTATCTCATATAAAGGTAAATGGTCAGGTTTCGAAGCTGCATCTCCTTTGCGAGAAGCAAGCGTGAAACCCATTAGGCCACGGAGCTCATACCAAATCAAATACTGTATAATCAATTACACACTTATATTGAGAAGAGTACGGTCGGC
The DNA here is from genome assembly GCA_949825045.1 of Argyresthia goedartella. Classification (NCBI taxonomy): domain Eukaryota; kingdom Metazoa; phylum Arthropoda; class Insecta; order Lepidoptera; family Argyresthiidae; genus Argyresthia; species Argyresthia goedartella. Next base: position 15,833,726 of record OX463834.1, read on the forward strand.
AGCACAAGCTATAGTCATCAAATTGGAGTTTCTGGATTCTTTTAAAGTTACTTTGATAACTTACAATAAACTCACTCGTTAATTTAATTACAACTCAGTTGTGTCACGATAACTTAATTACAATATGACAGCAATGTCACTGTTCACACGCTACCTCTTAACACTTCCACTGCCGCGAGGTTTCGTATCACAAATTGTATAACCGGACGTGAAAATAGGGCCCCCTTAAGAAATCCGCCGGGTCCCCCAGGCCCCACTGTAGGGCCCCGCTCGTGCAGAATCTTATTTGACAAGCCCCCCTTCCCCCTCGCCGCACACACACCCCCGTCTTTATTTCTTCACACTTGCAATAGAAGACTGTTAGACTTGTTTTTATCGGTAACATAGTACAGAGAAGGATTTTTTGCTCGAAAAAATGGCAAGATGAATGATGTTGCAAAAGGCAGGTTTTTGAAATTGGTGTCATGTAACAGTGATTTATTAGCTTATGGACTAAGTCGAGATTAAGATATGGCTAATTAATATGCTAGCTAGTGAACATGTTATTGTTTATGATATTTTATACTCTGATTAAGATGGATGTGAATGACCAATCGAAAGGCCGTAGACTACACATATTATCTGTATTTGCTTAATAATACCTTGGACACTATTTACACACATTGGTCTAGCCCCAAAATAGGATTCCCTGTACCTTGGGTACTAGACAACGATAGGCATATTTATATAGATAAATATTATACTTAGATAGATAAATAACCATGACTAGGGTACATACATGCGTTCTCATCAAACAATTATTTGCACCCACCGGGACTCGAACCCGGGACCCTTGCCTTCGTATGCAGGGTCATTGCCGACTCGGCCATTTGGGTCGTCAATAAAAAAATATAAATAAATACTTTGGGACTTACCACAAAAAAATAAACTACTGTTAAATACTTGTTTAAAAACAAAAACGTATGGGATTTGACGTTTGTTTTGAGGTTAAACGCTGCTTAATATGATTTGTTGTAGCCGGTTTAAGTTTACTGAGAGATAAATTGCTGCTACTGTTGTAGATGTTAACCCTAGGCTGGCGTTGGCATGCAGAAATTTCATTGCTTTTGGACTTTAATTACGAAGCCTGAGGTTGAAAATATGGTGCCATGTATTTGGCCACTGTCAGCTAAATGGTTAATTGACAGAGAAGCACCTTGGCAACCGAAATACAGCGTTTATCACTATTTCAGTGATTCCTTTTATTCTGCTCCAACTGTGCTCCCTTACTTGGTTCTGTTAGTTCTGTAAGTAGAATCTGGTGTAAGCCATAGACTCCTCTCAGTTCTTTAGATACTGCTCACTTCATCAGCACTAATCTAATCAGACTGTTTTAGTTAACCCATTATCTGTTAGGTCTGACAGGTCGAGTAACCAGTTTTCACTACACATTTACATTACATCCCCAGAGTTAAGTTTTAGAAAATCAGCATTAAGGAGGCGTTTTTAAGGTTTCTATTGCAGTTAATCAGTCATACTATAAGTTTTTCGTGGGTGTGGGTGGATGTAACAGCATTCTGGCTTTCCCAACCTCCGGGGAAGCCAGAATGCATGAGTGTATATGTTACGGCTAAAGCTAGGTGTGAAACTAAACTTAAGTTTAGCCGGCTAGTCTTAAGATTAATTTCGAGCCTCGGCTAATGTCCGAAATAGTTCATTGCGATAAATAATTTCAACATTAGTCGGCTAAACTGCAGTTTAGCCTTGACGCTGTTGAGGCTAAAGATGGGTGAGAAAATATGGTTGACATTAGCCGACTAAACTTAAGTTTATTTTTCAGTATACCTAGGCTAATGTTGAAAAATTACCGTCTTAATCTGGAAAAAGTGATGATAATGATTCGGTAGCCGTAAAAACTGCGGTAGCTTAGGTGAAGGATGAAGGGGGTGAGCGAAGCGAAGCCCCCTTTACCCTTCGTGTTAGGTTGAACATGTAAGAACAATAAAAAATACTTATATTCGTCTTATTGTTGTTCTTACATGTTCTCACACTTCGCTTCGCTCACCCCCTTTACCCTTCACCTAAGCTACCGCAGTGTCTTACCCTGATATTGGAAATAGCTTTCTCATCTGAATAAAATTACCCCGCCCCGCTCCCCGCAGTCGCACGTATACTTCGTTTTCAACATTAGCTAGCTAATGTCCAACATTAACCAAAACGCATCGGCTAATGTGCAGTCTAGCCGATTAAAGATGACATCCGTTATCACAAATGAACATGACTTCGGACATTAGCCTAGGCTCGAAATTAATCTTAAGACTAGCCGGCTAAACTTAAGTTTAGTTTCACACCTAGCTTTAGCCGTAACATATATATTAGAAAAAATTTACATTAGGAATAGGAAGGTAGGTTTTTTATCATTGATAATGTATTTTATTATTTATTTTGCTGGTCTATTTTTTTGTTCTATGGAGCGACATTGTCATGTAATGTTAATAATGTGCAAAGCTCTTTAAAAAAAGATTTAAAAAAAATAAAAAATAGTGCAACACTAAAATAAGAGACAGAGCTTGTGCATCTATCTCCCTTTACTTTTCCGTACGAAACGAGGGGAAGGAGATGGAAGCATATCTTTGCTGTTATTTTTTTTTTGTACAATTTTATCGCGGACACTTTAAAACACTCTATGCCGCGTCCTTCATTCACGGAACAATTATCCAATATCGCCATACACCTATTTCCTTGACGCCCAGGTGATAGGATTCCAGGAATCTTACCCTCTTTCTTTACTTTATTTAGAACTTTCAACACCCCCACAATCACACAAGCGCATTTTGAATTTAGCCACCGTCTCTTCTTGCACGAACTAGCAATATCCCACCAACAGGAAATCCTACGGAAATTCGCGAGTAAAATCTAACGTCACCTTTTTTAGCTCTGCGTCCAAAGAAAAATGAGTCCTCTTATTCATGAAGCCACTCCATACGATACGTGACTATGGGGTGCATATATCGGCAGTGAAACTGTTAAAAAACCCCGGAGGGTCGCTTTCGGTGTCTGCCCACCCCTCTAGTGAAGCGTCGTAACGATGTTGCCTAGTGAATTTTGATCCTTCGAGCCGTCCTGATTGCTTGATAGTTATTTCGCGGGGGTGAGGTCTGTAACGTTTGATGATGTGGCAATGATTTTGTTGTAACAACTTGTCCGGGTCGGGATTAAAGGCCGAATTTGTAGTGGAGAGAAAGCAGGTAAACTATTTGGAGAGTTCCTTACACTTGATTTTCCTTGTTCTTAAAGTTAAATCAGATCAAATTGTTTATTTGTTATAAAATATGTGTATATATGTCACCGTAAGATTGTCAAAACCGTTAATTGATAAACTAACGTTTTTTTTCGAATCGACAGATAGTAAACTGTAGCTCACTGCTTACTATATGACGCGTTAGTTGATCAACAACTCGTTTAAACCAAAACAATTTAAAATACCAGGGCAAACACTGCGGTAGCTAAGGTGAAGACTAGAGACTAGATGTCAACCTAACACGAATAGTCTTCGTGTTAGGTTGACATGTAAGAACAAAAGAAACTTAAGATCTAAACACTGTCAGTCTGGTTTACTATCTGTCGATAGTTTATCAACTAACGGTTTTGACTATCTTACGGTGACATATATGTATATATGTAATTAAATGAGCGAATTGGTTTGCATAAGTATCAACATATTCACCATCTAGGATAAGATTTTCTTATCCACTGTAAATAAAGCCTTTCCAGGTGACTTATCTCCTTACACTTTACTAATATTGAAATAAACAATTCAGATTAGAGATAAAACCGGGATTAACTCTTTCATTTGTGAACCGGAACTTACAACATTACCCATCTTTCTCCATTACATGTATTTGTTTATTTAACTTCAACATCGCACAAAATAACTATTGCCGTCTACCTCACCAAGGATCTAAGGAAAGGAATGTAAACGACCATTTTACTACGAATTCGGCTAATAACTATTAACAAGTTTTCCCCTGAAACCAATGTGATCAGGCGAACTTTATTGTTCAATTCCCCTTACGTTTGACCTCAGACCGAGCGGCCATTACTTCGGGACGAGTAATAAAACTGTATGCTCGCTTTACATGGGCTTCTCTGTAAACTAGATTTTTCTAATAAACCAAGGGAAACCCACAAAAGTGTTTACATAACCCAGGAGAACTTTCAGTTTGTTTAGCCGTGTTGAATTGTTGTGTTAAAGTGAAAACTATAAATACTTATCTTCTTCTTTCAATAAACTCAAAATTATCGCTGTACGTTAGTTTGACTAAATCTCTAAATTGTCCCGATCAGTTTGTGTAATTCATTTTTCGTTTTATTTTCCTCAGTCCAGAGGTTTAGATAAAAATTACATTACGAAAAACGCAAAAAAACAGCCAAAAAACCTAAAAATATTTTGTATGGAAAGTTCATCCTCTTTCGCTAGATGGCGTTGCTATCCATAGATCTAGCTACCAAAGAGTTTCGTTTATCTGAGGATCTAGCATCACTCAAGCTCGTCCGTCGTTGATAATTTATTTACTACATTCAACCTCTTTGATGGTAGCGGAACTTATGTTTGACAGTGCGGAGCATAAAGTTTGTAAGCAAAGAACTTCGTTCACGTCTGATGCGTTACTCAACAACCAGCCGATAATGTCGATCTGGATTTCAGAAACCTCGTCTTAAATGATAAACGAATATTTTTATGACGATGATGATATATAGTGACATACACAGACCCACGCCCTTTCCCATAAGGGATGGCAGAGGCACAGTTGATCCCAATTTAGCCCAATTTAGCGTGACAGGGGGCTAGCCCATCGCCGCAGCTTTATAATATGAAGCTTTCCTCATGGTTTGATTTAAAGAGAATTAAACCAAAGTCGGACTATCGTTTTCACCATCCATCTATACAAATATAACTTACATTTCACGAGCTCTCCAAATAAGTTTTTTATACCACATCTGGCTGATTGAAAGAGATCGCCGACCAAACTAGGTTCGGTCATAAACTCACAAACACTGAATCTACGAGCAATTCAATTATTCTATACCGATTCTATCACCAATCGATCCTATTGGCTTTCAAACACTCGAATTTTTGTTGCAAAAAATGGGGCAGGAAGGTAAATAGATATTCTATATTCTATTGACCGAACAAATACGAGTACCAGTGGACGCAAATATCAATAGCTTCAAATCAAATAGATACAAAAAAAGCCTTATCTTAACCAATAGAAACAGACTTCTGTGTTCTATTGGTTAAGATAAGGCTCATATGTCACGGTTTGGATTTTAATCACAGGTGCTCATTCAATACAGATTAGAATGGCTTGTGTTTAAACGATTACCAAAAAAATCGAAAATTTACTAGCAATAAATTTGAAATGACTGCCAAAATTAGTAAATGATCCCCAAATTGTGTTTGGATAAATTATCACCAAACTTCTTTTTATGTTTTATGTACTAGTTTATGTTTTAAGTATTATTAGTTGTTCTTACATATTCAACCTAATACATTACATTATCTAGAAGACATAAATCCTTGGGGAAAAACTGCTTGTTCTTCCATTGGCTATCTGAAAAATAAACATTAGTGAAATCACTGTATTATTATTCGTATGTATTACCTTTGAAAGAAAGAGCTACTTCAGAGTTTCTTGTGAGTTATTCTCTGAGAAGTATCTGTTTTTGAATGTACACTTAGTATTAAATGAATGAATCTAAGAGGTAATTATCCAACAGAATAAAGAATATTTTGATTGATTTATTGAAACGCCATGGCTTCAGTCAACATACTTCTACATGGCGCTAGGCGCTAATCTTAGAATTTGAAAATAGATATGTTGAAGAATTGCATATAGGCTGGTTTTTAGTAATCTTTTTCATCTTTATAATCAATTAAATGTAAATAAAAGTGCCAAAGAAAAATCGGTTGTTATCCTCTTGAAATTTAATCTCTTATCGCCTTCTCGTGGCATTTGCGATAGTGCTGCACCAAGCGATACAATCCTCGAACTAAAGATGCTTTCGTAGCATCTTTGATTACGTCGGTGACATATTTTATTCTACGTGGTCCATCTGTATTAGTATAATATTATAGTATCTGTGATTGCAATAAAAGATTTGATAACGGTCGAATAATAAGTATCTAATTATTATTTATGCATACAACACATGTACCTTAAGATGTACTTACCAACGTAAGTGGTTGTGTTACACTTATCTTGTAGGATAGTCCCTATTACTCGAAATAAGTGCACGCTACGACGACCTATGAGGCGCTGCAGTTGTGGGTCCGTCTGCCATACGAGAGGTCCCGGGTTCGATCCACGGCGGGGGAAATGAATAAAATCCCCAGGTCCTGGATGTTTATATGTGTGTGACGTCGCTGTTTCTGGTTCCCACGACACAGGGTGGTATTCAAGTTTGGGGTCGGAAGCAAACTATGTGCCTGTTTATAAATGTTTATGTCTATGATTTATGTTATACATAATAGGGTTACTGGCTAACGTCGTCGTCGCTGCCACTTCGTACGGTAAAAAGCGTGACGTTATGTTTTTTGTCCTTTGTTATAGGATCCCTAACCTTCAATGAGGGCATTTTTTGACGACCCGAATGGCCGAGTCGAGTCCCGGTGGTCCCGGGTTCGGGTTCGAGTCCCGATGGGGGCAAATATTTGTTTGATGAGAACGGATGTTTGTACCCTAGTCACGGTTGTTTATCTATCTAAGCATAATATTTATCTATATACGTTCGTGTATCTTTGTCTAGTACCCAAGATACAGGGAATCCTAGTTTGGGGCTAGATCAATGTGTGTAAATAGTGTCCAAGGTATTATTATCCACGCCCACTGTTAAAATTGGACTATCACTCAGTTGGGCTTTCGTTTTATCCAATAGTGTTCACAGATTAAACAGAGTGGTCGACCCACAACTTTTAAACCGCGTAACTGTTTGCCTTCACTCTTCACGAGCTTTCAAACAATTGGGCCTTAGCCGAATTTTGAAACGATCAGGACTAGACAAATCCGCCACTAGAATACATAATACCTCCGCTTCAGGAGTTACTAAAATGTTCATAGCTAACGGGCTAATCAGTGGTTTTGAAAGTCACATAAAAATAAACCCTACTTTTCAAGAGGTACACCAAAAATATCCACAAAAAAAAAGATGTCCATTCACTGCGCGGACTTGGCTCGTTGGTTCAGGGTGAACCAGATGGGGTAATTATATATTTAAATATAGGCACATACGTTGATTTGGCCCCACACTAGGGTATATCGTTAATTAATTCTTCTTCAACGGCTGTTGAGTTATGATAATTTCCTTAGCTAACGTCAAAAGAGTGAAACGGTTTATTCGATTAGTTATATAGGACGATTCATGCAAATTGGACCATTGAGTAACTAGCTCAACGTGGGCTTAACTGCGCCTCTGCCGCCCCGTATGAAATAACTATAAATTTAAAACACGGCTTACTTACGGCTAATATAATGCAAAAAACCGCGTCGAAAATAGCTGAAAATTCTGGCAGCTGCAGCGCCTCCTGGTGGTATAAAAAAGTAAATGTTTTCTAAGAACCGCTTTGAAACCGGTCCAGTTGATTTCCAGGAAAATAGTTACGGACATACATACTCTCACACATACGCACATACAAACAATCTCTAACCCCAAACGCATATACCGCGTCGTTTCCGTTCCATCTGTCGTGGCTAAACATGCATGACTATGTTGATGTTGTGTTTCGAAACGGACAGCCGCACGAACTGAAATACACTTCGGCGGGTCGATGCAGTCTCGGTCCGACCGCTCCGTCGGACCGGTTCGCCAGTGCATATGCCCCCTAACTGACTGTTTTCCGGGAAATATGCAAATTCGAATAATTAAATCCGGCGACGTATCTACGCCGGCCCGAAATTGCACAACGGTTTTATTCTCGCAGCGATAAAACTTAATTCTCTTAATTTAGCTTAGTTTCGCATGTTCGCTGAAAAAAAGAGATTTAGATAGCCATAAAGAGCGAAACGGCTTTTTGTTTACCCAAAAAGAGCTGAGCAAAGATAATTTTGGCGAGAAGAAAGTGCCGTAATTGAGCTAATCAAAAATTTATCTAGCGCAGCTATCTTACAAAAATATGTAGGTTATGCTAAAAAAGGTAAGAATTTAAATAGGTACCTGTATATTGGTATATGCAGTCGCCATTTCGATAAATTAACTATAATTCGGAATCCTATCAAATGGCTAAAGGTCCATCGGGCAAGCAATTGAACGGAACGTTTAACGAGCTGCCAAAACAAGCCTAGGCAAATGATTAGCAGCGGGCCTGGCACCATGGGGTCGCTTCATCTGGCTCTAGGTTGTACATTAAGCTGTGATTAACACAGCCTATCAACCGTACCGTATGCGAAAAGTATTGACCCTGTTTTATAATAAGACCAAAGTTACCTGCAAACTTATACTCCGAAACAAGACATATCGGCAAAATGGCGGCGATTGCCGACATCCTACGGGAAGTCGTAAATACACTATAAAAACGGGGTTTTCAATTCGTCGCCTGCGCGCGATAGCGTTTTAGTGACGACATTGTGACGTCATAATTCATAGGGGAGAAAAAGTTTCGCCGGAATCCCGACCTCGTCGTGTTTATGGGGTCCCGCGGTGCAAAGATCAATGACACCCAATCCTCGTATCGCATTTATATCGTTCGGCTTTTCCCATACTGGGTGGCAGGGACGTGGTCAGTGTGCCCACGTCGAGTGTAGTGTTGCGATAGCGGTCATTGGCCTGACGCTGCTGCGAAACGAATCATGCATGGTAACCATGGTAACGGTCGCTGACCATGTGAACGCTACCACGATACGCGAGACGGCACTGGTTTCGATCGTTGTCCCCAATAAGTAAGTATCGCTAGCCCAATCGTGAGCGTACATGGTAGACAGGGGTCGATGACCGCTATTGTTATTCAATACTCGGTGGACCTCTGTGGAATTGGATAAATAGACGACCTCTGTGGCGCTGCGATTGTGGGGCTGCCTACCATGCGGGAGGTCCCGGGTTTGTTCCCCGGCTGGGGATGAAAAAAAATAAAAACCCCAGGTTTTAGATGTTTATATGTGTGTGATGTCGCTGTTTTTGGTTCCCACGACACAGGGTTCCCTAGTGTGAAATGTTATTTTTATTGTTGTTTTCATACTCCATTTTACCTGAAACTTAATAGTAGTTTATGTGACTGCTGCATAATGGAGGGCATTAAAACTCGAGAGTTTTAATGCCTAATTATGTACAGTTACATACACTAGTTTATCTACACACATATCATAAGCTCTCTTTGATGTGTTCAGGAACCGCATGTTTGACCGGCATTGTGGTTCTGCAATTGTTTAGCTTGTTCTTTAGTACCAACTTCACGCAGACGGGCGTCGGCGTTCGAAATTTGAATGTCAGTACCAACTTCACAGACAAACTAGGGACGGCACGCGGGTGGGCGTCGGCGTTCGAAATTTGAATGTCATTATATGTAGAAAAACTACACATAATGACCATTATGTGTAGTTTTCCAGATACGAAACGAGTTTTTACCAAGTAGTTTAACATAATGCTGATCGTAACGTGCGGTTTTTGAACGCAGTAAAGAGGGTTTATGATACGTGTGTAGATAAATTATATAAATTTTACGCAAATGAAGTTTCTTATTTCTTTAAGGATGTTATCCATCACTGTTGGAGCACGTGACAGGATAAACTGGAAACTCAGAACCCCTATGGGTGAAAATGATTCGTGCTTCGCCAGTTTTTCCTTGTCAACAACAGAGTCCTCTAAATATCATAGAACAACTTATGGCTTAACACTTTGAGAGCTGTTGGGGACTTGAAATACGCCCAAATAACCCTCTAACAGAGAAGTTATTTTGTGAAATTGAAGGCTATTTTAAGTAACTGATTTGAATATTTCGGATAATAGATGTCTAATTATTTTTTTAATAAATTTGGTTACTTTCCGACTGACATCTTGACAGTTTTACAGAACAGCCAACTTAACGGCGAAGGGAATTCGAGCAAACTACGCCGGAGAGGACTAATTAAGTACATTATGTTTTTACGGATATTTCAGTTATCCTGAATAATGGAATTCAGTTAGAAACACTATTATCTCGAAATGGTTTTCTAAGTCTGTTTTTTTACATGGCCCATAACATAATTTTTTTATTGCACACAACAGTATTGAAATAAAAAAGTTATAACATACAAATTGTGTACAAAATGTACTTGTTTATCTCTAACAAAAGATCCATTCCAGCAAACCTAGCTAGGATGAGATAGGTTGAATATTATTCAATAGTTTGGTCACCCAATCAATTTAGTGATTCAATAATGGTTATTTCGTGAAGCCCTAAATCACGATTCCAAAGCGCACTGCGTAAAACCAATAATCCTTTAGGTAAGCACTAATACCGAAACCGAATTAATGATAGCAGGAATGAAATTGGATTATTCCAATTTCAACCAAATTTATTACTTTTAAAAAATATCATAATCAAAATTGATAAAAATTGATTATCAATTCCCAATCACAAAATATAAAAAAAAATGTTGTACTATTTTCCATCCCGATATTTCTTGTAACTAGGTTGAATTTGGAATGTACAATTTTACAGTATGACAATGAAATTTGTTTAATTATGAAAAACCTTGGGTCGAGTCGGGAATAACCCAATTCAGTTTCGACAATCCTACCAATATTGCGTTGTAATGGGCTACGCTGTAAAATGAACTTTATTAAAGTGGTTTTAGGAATATTAATTCGGGAGGCGTTAGACACCACGCTTCGTTGGCTCGGTGTCATAATGACAATCTGTTTTAATTCTGTGTTGCCAGGGGTCAACAATTACCTAAATTATTTTCGTTTTAATAAACGTATGATCACAAATGTTCCCATACGCCACGTTTAGCCAGAAGAGTAAATACAACGTTATGATAAACCTATAGACTGAGAAGTGCAATAACTTCCATTACTTACGTAAAGTAACACCGCAATATCCATAGCGCTTTATTTGTTATGAGGGCGAACAAAAAACGAGGCATTCCAGATAAACTGCTATTTTTCCCTCTTTATTTTTAGTGAAATTCCAGTCGCATTTTCGCACCTCACAAATTAATGAGGCCTCAGAAAGCCCGTTTAAGATGAGACTGCCTCAAATTGTTTTGGACCCCTTCATAACCGGAGTTCGCTGGACATATCCAATAAATCATTTTTATTATCCGGGTTCCGCGCCCCGGCATTTGGGGGATGACTGGCAACATCGCGAATGCTATTTAAAAAATACTCTTTATAGTAGTATTTTGCGCAGGCACCGTATGTACGTCAATGCAATTTTTTGCGTGCTTCGAATTTATAAGTGGGATTGTGACACGGTGTAATGGTAAGTCGCCGTGGTGGCAATTAGTCCGATATTCTCGAAATAGAAATGTAAAGTGCAATTGTACACGTATTCGTCATATACATATTCAAGTAAGTATCTCTAAGATGACAGGTGAAGATCTAACCATGCGTCAAACAAGAAACCGATGGCTAATTTAGAAACATCGAAATGGCAATCGAGGAATGTGACACTTTCTTCAGTGTTATTGTCAATACAGCAGCGCTACCTGCTGCATGAACCTGCCACCTATTTTAGGATGTTATAGCATTTTCTCGAATAAATTACTCTTCAAAGGTGTCATCGGCCTTCACTATGCAAACCGTGCCAGATACTTAAACGCCCACTTACAAGAACAAACAACAAGTCGATTTTTCATGTCATTCCAGCAATAATCGGTGCACAAAATCTGTTACATTAATCACTTTGTTGACCGATACATCGCGTCCACAGATAAGCGTAAAGGCTTTAATTATTTTGCTCATAATCGCAAAAGAGAATGTCGTGACAAATCGTTTCTCGTTTGGGATGATAGAGGCAAAGGTCTGTATCTTTTTTCAGTTAGTTTATTTTGCCAGAAACATAATAATTCTGATATTGTAAAAGCCGACTTTTCAATCCTCAGATAACTTGTATCTGTCTGTTTATTATTTGAGGAATGTTTACCGGAGAAATGTCAAATAAAGCTATCTGTCTATTTATCGGGGGATTGAAAAATAGTCCCTTATTAATATAAGACCAAACTTTAAGGGAAGGTAATATACTATCCATGTAAGATGCCACTCATCATATCAACCACGCCAGCTCATTTTCGATATCGTGAAAAATGTTAAATAAAATGTCACATTCAATTGTACCGGATCCTCATCGTCTTTATTTCTACGACTTCAAAGTGTCTTCTTCATGCTCCGTTTTAAATGCAACTACCTATAATTCTCAAGCAGTACATCTGCAGTCACATCTCAACACAGAGAATCCCTAATCTACTAGTCCCACATTATTCTTTGGGCAGGTATGAAATCACTAGTTTCACTCTAAGCACTTTTCCTAAACAAAATCCAGAGGGGGAATCCCCTATTTCCTATAATGACTAAGCAGAACCTCTCGAAAATGATCTGTCAGAAGTAGTCGGAGCTGACAGTCTGCCTATTAATTTCCTCAGATTCATTGAACCGTTACCAACTACGCCTCAACGGTTGCTGCTTTTTTTCTCGCCATTCTACCCAAGCTGTTAGGAAAAGCGGCAATGGATACAGTGTTTTGTTTTACGTCCGCTCAAAGATCGATAGCAGATGCTTGTATTCGGCATGATTTACAGAAAATTGATTATCAACCGTTGATTGTGCAGTTTTGTGCATTCGTGAGATCCGACGCCGGTTCGGATGTTGTGTATCGTTTGTTTGTTTGTTTTGAATCAACGCAGTGATGTGGTTGGTATTGGCACGGGTGACCTATCATTTTGCGGGTAATCGAATGAAAATGCCCGTAGATATTCCGAGAGAATATCTTTCTTAAATTGGGCTCAACTGGCTGCCACCCCGTCTGGAAAAGGCCTACGTGACGCGAAGTTTGTTTTGTTTTTAGGGTTCCGTACCCAACGGGTAAGAACGGAACCCTATTACTAAGACTTCGCTGTCCGTCCGTCCGTCCGTCCGTCTGTCACCAGGCTGTATCTCAAGAACCTAGCTAGCTAGAGAGTTGAAATTTTCACAGATTATGTATTTCTGTTGCCGCTATAACAACAGATACTAAAAAACAGGATAAAATAAATATTTAAGGGGGCTCCCATACAACAATTCTTTCAATACCACATACAAGCTTATGGATGCACCTGGTTACGTACATGGAGTGTGAAAGTAACCGCACCAATAACTTTGTAAACAATATTTTGCTGTGTAAAATCCAAACTATTCACTCCACACCATCGCTTCCATTCAACGGTGGTACGGAACCCTTCGTGCGCGATTTAGACTCGCACTTGACCGGTTTTTTGTATATTTGTTATGGTCAACTCAATAAATCCGGTTAGTATACACAATGATCTTTAAGTATTCATACTAACCACTGATTTTGGTGATTGTAATAAATATAGCCAAAATCTATCCGATTAACTACTTTAACCGGTTATTATTAATACTTACCAAGAGGGTTTTGTGAAAGTAATAAGACACCCTTATGTTCTTAATCAAATATGGTTTATTAAGGATAAAACAACACAAATAGTTAAATTATTCTTAATATTGTCTGTCTATATTGCACAGGATGTCTATTAGATAGGTGTAAATATTTCATGTGTAAGTATTTATTGTTGTTTTTTCATGTTCAACCTAACACGAAGGATTAAGGGGTTACCCTTCACCTAAGCTACCGCAGTGTTTTGCCCCGTGTGGTGATTATATATGCCAACCAGTTAATTAATTAACCGGGAAATCATTAAGATTTTACTAACTAGAAGTTCATAGGCAAAAAAAAATACTTTTACCATCGAATTTTAAACAATATCATTATTTTTAAGTATCACTGTAATTGTCCGAGCGAGCGAAAAAGCGACGAAGTGTCCAGTTTCGAGTTAGCCAAAAATGCCAATGAGCTTCTCGCCTGTAGGGCAGGGCGCATTTTGCAACCGATGTTGACGAAAATTGGCACACAAGTTCCTTGTTATTTTTTGTCGATCGCGATTTTTCATTGGAGGGAAAATACGGGGAGAAAAGGCGCAAGTTTGCTGTAGCGTTATTTATCGACGGATTTAAATCAAATTTGAGAGGATCACTCTACACAAGATGTTGCGGAAAAAAAACAATAGGGGGAGTGGAGGGGGAAGCACTTCCGGGTATTTTCGACCTCCCTGTAACTATGTTGTAGATAAAGACACCTGCATTTCTGTGCCTAATAGGCCACAATTTAAGTGGGCAAATTCCGATTGGCCGGCGCGGTCCACGCAAACAAACGCATTCTCAGGTCTCTTATCTCTATCCTGTACTCTCTTTCCGGTTCGTAACCAGTTGCGAAAAAAGGAAAAAATATCTATAATACGAAACTATTCTCCAAATATTTGATGCCTCTTTAAAAAATTACATCACGATGCAATCACCGTGCACCGTTGCGCGGTGCCATTAAACTCGTAAGATAATTGACGATATATATATATGTATAGATACCTACTATAGACTGCATTTTATCTCTGATGTTTCTCTCATTTAATCCAAAACTTGATCTCCCCATTCCCTGGGAGTCCATGGTCAAATAAGACTATGATTTCTTCCTTTACTGAAATTATTAATCATCACTATCAATAATAATAAGAAGTAGCTGTAAGAATAATGAACAAATATTTTTCATGGGAACTAGTCGTATATCGTATCGTATAAAGGTGTTTTTTTCTCTGCCTTAATTGCTTACAATAATAAAGTCGGTATCGTGTAAGGAAAAAAATACTTACTATTATTTGAAAACTAGTATCGTTTTTAGGGTTCCGTACCCGAAGGTTGCCAAACGGGACCCTATTACTATGCCTCCGCTGTCCGTCCATCCGTCCGTCTGTCACCAGGCTGTATCACATGAACAGTGATAGATAAATGAAATTTTCACAGATGATGTATTTCTATTGCCGCTATAACAACAAATACTAAAAAACAGAATAAAAATAATATTTAAGGGGGGGGCTCCCATACAACAAACTATTTTTTTTCGTTTTAATAGATAATGGTACGGAACCATTCGTGCGCGAGTCCGACTCGCACTAGGCCGGTTTTATTTCTTCTTTCGTAACTGGTTACGAACCTCTGTTTACGTATACGGCCGGAGGGATTGATATAAAATACACGTTACATAGAGTTCAGGTATATATATTCCCGTTTTGTTTATTTGTATTTATTTCATTTTATTTCCGAACTAAACGGCCACATTCATTTTTCAGTAATCTGGTATAACGATACCAAAGGAATATTTAATTAACATTTCCGCTGAAACCAGGTATTCCAAAAGGAATTTAATATAAAATGATGCAGTTTTCGGTATTACAGTGGTTCTTTATGCCTTTATTCAGCGTGAATTGTTTATCATCTGAAAAAATGAATGAACGAATAAATGAATTGAATGAATACTTCATGTCTTTCTTTACTAATACTACTAAGAATTGGTTAGATTTATTGATAGAAAAGTTATTAAAATAAAAGTTATTAAATGGCAAACATCATGAGTAAACATTCGCATCTCCATAGCGATGATGAAGGACTAGCCCCCTATCACGCAAAATAGTGTACTGAAGTACTGAATGGCTAAAAGTAGGCACGGCACAACTGGGCCTCTTCCACCCCGTATGGGAAAATGTAACGCTATGTTTGTTTGATTTGAATGCACAATGGCCGCTCAAGTGGGCAAGGCGCAGGTTCGAATACCCTTTTGCACCTGTAGCATGCCGACCCCGCGGGGGGTGTTGACGCGGGACAGTGAGGGACACAGCTATGCGCTATACAAACTAGTCTTGTGTCTGCTCGGTCATCAGAGAGAGCGCTCCGTACTAGTACATTTCAGTTAGTGTACTAGTACACTCTAACAGCTCTATAAGTACTATTAGGACGTTGGATCTAATGAATAAAAAATAGTAGTAGTAGTACCGAGTAGGCACGGTCATCAGAGAGCGCTCCGTACTAGGACATTTCAGTCAGTGTACCAGTAAGATCTAACAGTTTTATTAGTACTATTATGTATGACGTAGGATCGAATAAATAATGGAGCTATTAGGTTAACCTTTCTTTTCATGTAGAGCAGAAACTTGAGGAATATTATACTCTGATAATATTAACATATTTATACAATTCTATGTGTCTGTTTGCATAGCAGAAATAAAAAGTTAAATAATATATGATTTCCCTTCATAATTAAACAGGCTGTCATTCTAGTCAAGATGTCAATGCCGTGTCTATGTGTGCGTGCGAGAGCGAGTCGGCATAGCTCAATACCTCCCGCCCGCCGCCGCTCTCTCGGAGCGATGTCCTAATAGTCCTAATAGACCGAATGTCCGATTAGCGTAGGGAAACGTTTCTTTTCGTTCATAGCACAGTAACGTTTCCTATTCGTTCTTCGTACATGACCGACACAAGACTAATATAAAGCTCTGTCCCTCACCGACGCGACAGAACACCCCCCCCCGCGCTCGGCGCGCTACGGGCGCTGGAATAAAATTGGATGTTTGTTGCTCAATCATGCAAAAACGGCTGAGCGTATTTGAATGAAAAGCACACAGATAGTTTAGTTAAGTTATAACTCCACATAGAAAATCAAATCTGTTTTGTCTTTGTCTTTCTTTAGCTAACTGTCAACTAGCCTTCGGAATAAACGTGTCTCATCTCTCTATTATTCACTGACGAGCAATGAAAAAGTTCCAGTGACAGCACCAAATTACTCCTAAACGGGAAAGGCTAGCTTAATGACGCCGTCTGCAATATTGAAGTACATTTAACAGCGCATCAGAATATTACCAATTGAAAACGTACTTTTTAATTTATGAAGCTATAACATAGGAGATATTAAGGTGTTTGTCGGCATTTTGTGGGTGGAACTTTTTCATTGCTCGTCAGTGTATTTAGTAGGTATTGTTTATAATTTATACAAAATAGGCTGTAAGCAAGCCAAAGTCAAGATAGATTTGATATTTGTATGTTGTTGTAAACAATGAGATAGATTAACATATACGATACTTTTTGTCCCGCTTAATGTTTTTTTTCTAGGTCCACGCAGAGGAAGTAGTGAAATAATACTTATATGCTTTTCTCTTCGCCAGAACCCCGGTACGAGACCGCCTACGCGTGCGAAGGGAAGACCCTGAAGATCGGCTGCGGGGAGGGCTCGGTCATTCACCTCATCAGGGCCAACTATGGAAGATTCTCCATCACGATATGCAACGACCACGGGAATACTGACTGGAGTGTTAACTGTATGTCCACGAGGAGTTTGAGGGTGCTGCATAGCAGGTTTGTGGAAGTATTTTTTTATAGTTGAATTTTTACGGTTCCGTACACGAAGGTATTATTAACGTGGCTTCCATTTGACAATAAATACACATGGGAACCTCTATAGTTACCTTATGACATAATTTTAATTATTTTCTTTAATTAAAACCAATTTTGTCGCAACTAAAAATACGTGAGATTTGCCGTCAGCCACTCCCTCACGTGAGATTTGGGGAGACTTGGCTTGATAAACCTCACGTCCCCGCCCCTTAAGCCTTCTCTGTCCGTCGGTCTGTCCGTATGTTTGTCGGTCAGCGGGCTGTACCTCATGAACCGTAATAGTTAGAGAGTGTAAATTTTTACAGAATGTGTATTTCTCTTGCTGCTATTGAAACAAACAAGTCAATTGTATCGGGACCCCCAACTTGTTTATTTGCGTTTATTCTCGCATGATCGTGGATTACGATCTTCTATCCATTGCAGATTTTGTTGTTCTTCAGATATCCAGATGCAGCGGTACATGTTCTTGATGTTCGCTGTAGACGTATTTGTAGCTTCATTCTTCTCTCTTCTCCATTTTATTAGTAACTGCTTTATGCCCTTTTTCATTAAGTCCTTCAAGCTATAGTTCGAGCTTGTTTTTTGGGACGCGTTGAAAACGTCTCCCAGTTTGTTCGTCGTGGATTGCTCCCTTAGCACCCCATGGTGGGTCAACTAGTATAAAGGGCTTGCGTTAGAAATAGTAGTAGCAGGCTGCATGCTGTCCAGACTCCAGATCTATGTATTCCTGGATTAAGTCTTTGTACATAGACGCAGGTTTTTTCATTCTAGCAAGTATTTTTTGAAGTTACAAAAATAGTGCAACTGCAACAGATTTAGAGTTCCCAGTTTTTCTTTGTTATCTGGGCAAAGTAGCATTTTGACATATGTTTCATCGGAGTTTCTCTTTCAGCATTTTGCCCTGATATTTGCTGTGAAAATCAGTATATTTGCAGTGCAAATCAGTCAAATCAAATCAAAGCAAATCAAATCATTTATTTGTGAAACATAGGTAGGTAGTAGGATATGTACATTCAGGTGTTATAAAAATATTATGTATCTCTATGTCTAGCCATCGGGCATACAAATATTTCATGCAAATGTAGGTAAGTACATATTAATAGTTTTAACAGAAAAATCAATTGGATTCATATTACATTACATTTGTCAAATATTACCATAAACTTACAAGTTATTATCAACAAGGTATTCTGATATGGAGTAATATATTTTGTTGATTAGAAGCTTACGTAATTCCCTTTTAAATTGCAATATATTGTCGACATTACGTATATTATCAGGTAATCTATTAAATATTTTTGGTGCCATACAAAAAATACTGTTTTTAAATAATGCTGTATGGTGTTGGGGCATACTAATTTTGTTAAGGTGTCTTTTGCTATTAATTTTAGTGTATAGATGCATGTTCGTCTTGACAAACATAGCTACCTCAAGAATATACAGGGAAGGCACTGTCAGAATATTGAGCCTCTTAAAATGTTGTTTAGCGCTATCTCTACAGTAAAGACCACATACGGCCCTGACACATTTTTTTTGTGCAATTAATACAGATAACCTACTGAGTTACCCCAAAAAATTATTCCAAATCTTAGTGTAGAGTCCACATAGCC
This sequence comes from Argyresthia goedartella, assembly GCA_949825045.1. Lineage (NCBI taxonomy): Eukaryota > Metazoa > Arthropoda > Insecta > Lepidoptera > Argyresthiidae > Argyresthia > Argyresthia goedartella. The sequence goes on from OX463834.1 coordinate 15,852,781, forward strand.
ATTATATGCCATCAGTACAGCTTCTTCACATATAGTTTTTGATAGTTTGTATAGGGCATATGCAAATGTATGCAATTTTTTACAAACTTTATCCATCTGTGTTTTCCATTTGAGATTTCGGTCAATGTAAATTCCCAGAAACTTTGTTACCTCCGTTTGTTCAACACTTTGTCCTGAGTAAGTTATGTCCAGATTCTTAATTGTATTATTATTATTATTTTGAAAATTTATTATTTTGGTTTTACCAATGTTAACTACAAGATCAGTATTATTGATGTGCTGTTTAATATTTCCCTATAGACAAGCGCTGACAAGCATGACAAGTTTCGACTCGTGCAGGTCACCGTTGTTGGTCAGCGCTGAGGACGTCATATGATTGTTGGTAATATGTTTTGCAATCATCATCGGTCGGTATGTCTTCGTTCTCCTCGGTGATGTCTTCTGTTTCCCAAAATTTTGACAGGTCATCCAGGTTAGCCAAGGTTACGCGACAATTGAAAGTTTTGACGTTGCCGCACAGGATCCACTCCACATGAGTTTGTTGTGCAATGGGGGATTCCTAGTAGCCTCTTAGAACTCCTTCCAAGATGATGTACACCTTCGACCCGAGCAGTAGATCAACGCCGCGCGATACGTTAAATTCAGGGTCGGCCATAACATTATTCAGGTGTTCCCAGTTCGAGATTTGGAAAGTTTTGCTTGGTAAGTTGTTTATAAGCTTCTTCATTTCCAAGTGCTCCTGATTTAAAGGTAAAGTCAGAGATGACGGACTGACGTTTAATTTCAATTCACACCTTATAGTCCCCTGTCACGGTCCCAACGCCTGACACCGTCACTGTAATATTTTTTCTCCGCAGCCTGCTTTTTCAGTTATTAGATTTACTCGCTAGCCTTGGTCAAGTAGCGCTCGCAATTGTACATACATAAGTTCCATTGATCGATTTTACTCTGAGTTGTACTGTAGTGAGTAGTACCTCCATCGCGTCGCGTAGATAAGTGATTCGACACCTTTTGAGTAGTAGCAAGTTGCCGTTGAGTAGAATAGTTTCTTCCAGACCCGGAGTTTGGTCTTCGTCACCTGGTTGTGATGTGGCTTAGCACACTCTTTGCATTTTATATTCGACGAGTACTGCATGTCCCCGTGATGGTTTATGCAGAGTTTCATTCGGGCGACGTTAGAGTTTCAGGTTTCAGTGTTCATGTCTAGAAACTTGCGGCACTGCCTGAGAACGTTTTTTACCAAAAAGTGGGCCTTGGTAAGAAGTAAAAAACGGCTTCTCAAGTTCCCGATTGAATAAGTTGGTTTGTTTGACACGTAATGTTGATTTGTCTTAGCTCAAAGGCCATGAATTGGTCTTCCAAAAAGTCAATTAACTCGTTGAGGTTTGAGAGTTCCCTCCGCTCGCGCGTTTCTTTGCAGGTATCAGTTCGCGACTCTGAAGTCGAGTTTTTGCGACAAGGCGCACAATTAGCGGATCCCAATTTCCACACCGATGTTAGTTAGCCAATTAATGCATTAATTTATTACGCCATGCATTCTTTTGACGGTAAATACGCTTGCCTATTGGATAGTTGGCAAATTCAATATAGAATTTTCAAGAAGGATTTGATTTGAAGCCTGTTATTGTCATAGCGATGCATAAGGATGTTCCAGCATGACTCATAATTTTCGACACTTATGTTCAAATGCTGTGCTAATTTTTCAGCCTCCTCCTCAGCTTTGCTTTTAAGTGTTGAAGTTTTTATGCCTTGGAAATAGACGCACTGTTGTGTATGGTTTCGAAAAATACAACTTTAAAAGACACCCACTGTTCATAGTTTCGAGTGAATATGGCGATGTCAATCTTTGATGCGGATTGCTTGTAGTCACACACATTGGTCCACAGCTTTGTATGTAGAGCCTTTTTAAGTCGGTTGTATTTTTCTTTCTAAAGTAGAGAATAATTTGTAGTACTTTTTTCTGAACCTTATAGCAGGGCATCCGGTTCCCTGTGTAGTTTATCTAATGCTTTCCATTTCGTTAACAGGATCTTGAGGTTGTCTTCAATCTCCCATTTCTTCATAAGATTTTCAATATTTACTTTTGACATGGAGCTATCTACAGCCTTGCAGTTTCCTTCCTGTCTAGTAAGTAGCTCTCTGAACTTGGTTCTTGTATCATCTACTTTCTCTGTCAGTCCTTCTTTAGTAATACAGTCGTTTGCAGTTGAGGTCTTGTCGAAGTCTTCATCTTGCAGGCTCTCAGACATGAGTTGTGGTATATTTTCTTTAGTATTTGTATATTTCTCTCTAGTTCTTTCCTAGACATGTCAGTATCCCATATCTTTGTCCTTATTTTTCAATAATAATGCATGTCTTTGTTCAAAATGTTTCCATTGATCCTTCCAGTTTGATAATAGTCGCTTAGTGAGATAAATTGGATTTTCCTTCGTTTCTGTTTCGTCCTTTTTTTAGTTGGCGCAGACTATTAAAGTTCTCACACACTTTTCTTTGAGTTTGTTGTTCAGCCATGGTAATAATAGTACCTTTTAGTTTCGATAAATACATGTAGTATTTAGTTATCTAATGAGCCTGACACGAAGTAGACGGTGCCCCTTGCTTTATCAGGTGCAGTAGTAAGCAGTTGCGATGCTCGATATTGTCATAGCACGCTAAGTTTTCTTCATAACTCGACCCGTAGGATCATAGGTCGCACACAGTTATTGTCAATGCTCCCACAGTCCAAAAACCACAGACCACACTGACTCTTTTCCTTGGAGGACCATAATATATGATCAAGTGCTTAGTAGACGGCACCTTTCCTCCCAGTTGTAAAAAGTTCTAGTTGTGAGTTGTTACGTGAGACGTAGTAAAGTAGTAATAATGAAACGCGTTATATTGTCTTCACTGTAATGTCAATGTCAATAAAGAAATGTGCGGCCTGAGTTAAGTGCGGCGTTAACAAAGATTATACGTATGGTGTAACCGTACAGAACCCTGCGTGTGTGAGTCCGATTTCCACTTGACGGATTTTTCAGGTTTCGTGTGATGACCATATCGACTTTGTAGATACTATTCTTTACACCTGTAGTCCTGAACCTGTTTATAGCCATGTAAATATAAAAAATGATGATGATTGATGATATATAGTTCAAGCAAGATTTGGTCGGCCGGATACTACCTCTTGTCTTGCTTGTATCTAATAGATTGAACAGTCTACCTAAATATTGATATATACTTATGGTGGGATGTCATATTATGAGAATCAGTCTTCTTTGAATTCAAAATTCGCCTTATTTTACCAGAAACTACTCATACCTGTTTACAATTCATTGTCCAACACATACAGCTTTTACTAATGTATTCTGAAGATAGTTGTAATTTAAGATATCCACTTCTCAAAACTCATTCCACTTAGAACGTAATGAAAATAGCGCATCTCAGCTTAATATGAAAAAAATCCACAATCAATTTAGGGCACATCTACATGAGGGGGAAGCTTATTGGCAATTTCGCAGGCCTAACTCGATTTAGCCGGGTGCGGGGAGGTTAACGTTTTTTTTTCGGGTACTCGGGTACCTCGTAAGCGTTAATAGCAATGAGGTGGGATATGACGGATTAAGGCTTGATGATGTTCTGGGAAACTACGCGTGGTATGTTTTATTTCAATGGGATACTTAAACGTATTGTTTTACACAAGATACATGTAGGTACATGAACACGTACATATCGACATGTCATTTCCCACATGGGGTGGCAGAGGTGCACGCACGTCTAGCCCCTGATTCACTGATTTAGTTATACTCCTTTTATTCTCACGATGATTGTCTGCGCTTACAGATTTCAGTACTGTACAGGCAATACATTATTTTAAAAAGGTAGTCCAATAAATCTATAAACGTATCTCAAGCTGAACCTATTTCTACAAAAACGTTTGACAATATCAGAATTGTATATTTCCAGCAGTTTTATTTTATAAACTAAAGATAGGTGATGGTGTTGTTTAATCCAACGCTGAGGTAGCTCGAGCTTTCGAAACATTCTCCACCAAAAGTACCCTTACTCACGACAGAGCGTCTAAATTCATCTCCATATGAAGCAGAGACTTTGTTAAAAAAACAACACTAGCTTCAATAATGTATACTTTACCCTCCCCCAGGACATTGTCAAAACGTTTAGATTACTTAACTTAAAATATGGGGTAAATCGACTACGGATGCATCTCATATTTATGCCGCCCAGAATGCTATCGGGAGTTTTTTGCGATCTGTCGAAGGCATCTGATTGTGTTGATCATGATATGCTACTAATGAAATTAAATAATTACGGTGTTAGAAATACAGCGTTGGAGTAAGGTCATACTTAAGCAATTGAATTTAAAAGACAGAAGTCAACAGCGTTAAATCTGATGGATGGGTGTAAAAATTGGCGTTCCACAATGTACTATATTAGGACCTTTCTTATTCCTGGTATACAGGGTGACATTTAATTAGAGACCATATTTTGGGGAATGATAGTACCGATTATTATGAACAACTTTCCCCAAGAAACATATTAGATGGAGAGCTAGCGACCAAAATGGTCACGTGGCTTCAGCTGTATTGAAACTCCGTTAGCTACTTCCCTGAGCAACCTTTTCCCATAATCTCCGTGCTGGCAGGCCGGGGGTGGTGGGTGCGGGTGTAGTGGGGTGGGGAAAAAAATGAAAAAAATGTGGGCTCAGCGACTTTTTTTTTTTTTTTTTCAAAGCGTTGCTCTGTACTCCCTGTGCACCCAAAAAAAATTTTAAATCGATCGGGTGGTGGGAAGGGGTTTCCAGCGTTAATTAAAAGTACCAAAATAATAATAATTTTCATGTGGGCTCAGCTGTATTGGCTTTTTTTGTGACGCAAGATTAATATGTAAGTAAAAATGAATAAGAAAAGGAATAAAAATAAATACAATTTTTTTCACGAATAAAAAAGAATGAAAAAAAGGAATAAAAATGGATACAGTTTTTTCGCGTGAATAAAAATGAAAAAAAAAAGAAATAGATATGAATAAGAAAAGGAATAAAAATGAATAGAAATTTCGCATGAATACAAAGGGGGAAAAAAGAAATAGAAATCAATAAAAAAATTTGCATAAATAAAAATGAATAAATAAAGGAATACAAATAAATAGAATATTTTGCATAATAATAATGAATAAAAAGAGGAATAAAAATGGGTACAATTGTTCGCATAAATAATACCGAGAAAAAAAAGAAATAAAATGGAATACAATTTTTTGCATGAATAACGAGAAAAAAAAATTTGAATTATATTTTTGCATAAATAAAAATAAATAAATAAAGAAATATAAATAAATAGAGTATTTTTCGCATTAATAATGGACAAAGAAGGCATAGAAGCAGGGAATGTTTTTTCGCACGCATAAAAATAATTTCAATTTATATGAAAATGCGTAGACGCACAGCTGAAGCAGCTGCTCGTTCGGAAACTTTCGGGTTTTCCCGTTCAACGGGTGCGAGAAGGAAAGCGGCTACTCTCTGTTAGCCGAACCCAATCGACGCGCCGTGAGCGCGCTGACGCGTTCGCCGGCTGATATCCCCTCCGCGTCCGCTTTTGCCTTCTCCTCAGCTCATTTTCGAACGAAATCCATCGATTTTTTTTCGATACCTTCCCACCGACATTTTTGCATCGCTATTTTTTGGGGCTTACATATTAATTAATCTTGCGTCACAAAAAAAGCCAATACAGCTGAGCCCACATGAAAATTATTATTATTTTGGTACTTTTAATTAACGCTAGCAATCCCTTCCCACCACCCGATCGATTTAAAAATTGTTTTGGGTGCACACAGAGCAACGGTTTGAAAAAAAAAAAAAAGTCGCTGAGCCCACATTTTTTTCATTTTTTTACTACACCCGCACCCACCACCCCCGGCCTGCCAGCACGGAGATTATGGGAAAAGGTTGCTTAGGGAAGTGGCTAACGGAGTTTCAATACAGCTGAAGCCACATGACCATTTTGGTCGCTAGCTCTTAGACTATATGGTCGTAAACGAAATAAATTTATGGGTCTCCCAGAGTAACTTGTAATCAGCTGATGGGGTCAATGTACTGAGGGATGAAAAATATTTTTCATTTTCAGTTTCTTTGGGAAAGTTGTTCATAATGGTTGGTGCTATCATTCCCCAAAATATGGTCAGCTAATCAAATGTCACCTTGTGTTTTAACGATCTGTCTTTCATGGTGGAGAAATTGACTGACATAGTGTTGTGTTTGCTGATGATACTTCAGTGGTCTTCAAAATTGAAAGACAAAAAGAAGATTATGATGATGTTAATGGTGTATTGTCTTTAACCTTGAATTAGTTCACAATTAATAATTTATTGTTAAACGCTGCTAAAACCAAGTGTATCAAATTCTCACTTCCAAATGTCAGGCAAGTTGAGACCAGTTTAGAGTTAGAATTAGTAAATGATACGAAGTTTCTTGGAATAATCATTGATAGCAAATTGCAGTGGGGACCTCACATAGATAAATTAGCTGGTAAATTAAGTTCTGTGGCTTAGGCCGTTAGGAACATCAAACAAAACACGGATGTAGCTACATCTAGGCTAGTATATTTTAGTTACTTTCATAGTGTCATGTCCTATGGTATCTTGTTGTGGGGAAAGCAGCGGATATTCAAACTATTGTTTTTGACAGAAAAGAACTATTCGAGCAATTTATAATTTAAAATGAACACTCCTTAAGAGAGCTTGTTGAAAAAATTAAATACTAACTTGCGCCCCGGTTAAGACTCGCGAAGGTTAACAATTTTTTCAAGGGTTAGTGCATTCCCTTCTACAATAAGTTACCTCTGGAGATTTTGAAATTGCCATTTAAGCAATTTAATTTTTTTTTCTCCCACAGTGGTACCTAGTCGGTCCTTAAGTTCTGTCACAAGGTTTTTGATAGATAAAACTCAGCAATAAACTTTTTTTTATTCGTATTATACATGATTAAAAAGCTTATTTTATACGAATCAAATTGCAATACAAAACATTTTGTACGATTATCGCAATATGACAAAAAACCTTATAACTTGAGACAATCGCGAACCCAAAACAAGCCGCAACTGACAAAAATACCACTTACCACAAATTTAATAAAAAAACAGTGTTCCAGATAACTAACAAGTATTTTTTTATTTATTCTGAAACCTCGATTTTAGACCATGCTTAACAACTAGCATTTGATTTTCTGTTAGCTTTTAGTTCCAACTGCTCCCAAAGAGAACTTTACGTACTTTTTACGTTTTCAGAAAAACGTATAAAAATGATCTTGTGGGCAACAAGTACACTACGTAAAATGTGAATATGAAAATTAGTTTTACCCAGACTTAGTTATTTTATGCTTCAAAATGAAGGTAACGGGTTCAGGGAGGGTTCTGACTAAAATCTCACGTAAGTTTGAAAGGTTTTAAGAGTCATGGAAAAAAGATAAAGTGAATCACGTCCGTATTTTTGATTGGGTAAAAAAGTGCAAAATCTCTGAAGAAACTAGCATTTGTGTAATATGGCTTTAAGCATTTAAATCCAATAATCGTTCTAATTTAATGAGCTATCAAACCATATATAGTATTAAATAAAATAAAACTTGGTATTATTTACTATGCGGCAAAATATTTGTGACAGAACTTATGGACCGACTGTGTATAATGTAGAGAGGTGCAAAAAATGACGATAATGATATAATGCAAATAATGAGTTTACGTAAAAAAAGTAACCGGCGAGCTTGCATGAAAAGACTTAGGAATGTTGAGGAAGCGGGAGATGTATGCCAGGATCGTGGAGCAGGTGGAGATCTTTGGTCTCTGCCTACCCCTCTTCCGGGAAATAGGCGTGAGCTTTTGTATGTATGTATGTAAATATCTACAGTAATAAAGAAATTTGACTTGACTCAATTTTATGTAAAAAATAAAGCTTTTGATTGTGACGTCACATGCCAGTATTTCATAGAACTCGTGATCAAAATTACCGTTTCGACAGTTCCTAAAAAGTATCTATTTTGACTAGCAGTATAGTATGTTGTTAATATAAGGTATACTAAAATATGTCTATTTCCCTCTTTCTAGGTGTAGCATGCAACAAAACTGCAGTATACTGGCCAGCACGAACATGTTCGGGGACCCCTGTCCAAACACCCTGAAATATCTAGAAGCGCACTATCAATGTGTACCCGGTAAGATTTTCTGCACGCTTTCATTTGGTTTCATTCTGATTCATAAGTTTAAAACATTCTACAAGCAAAAACGCAAGCACAAACTCGTAAAAGATGCGCTTGCGTGAGTTAGTTGTGCTTCTCGTCATACAATTGACGTTGCCGGGGCCTGTGGCTTGTGAAAGTTTGGCAAACCTCGGCAAATATGTAAATCAAACCTAATGCTGGGTTTTCTCGCCTTACGCAGGTTAGGTACCTAAGGATGCCAACGAGACCATAATATCGATCCGCTGTCTATGTGTATTTAGAACATTTGAATAATGATGCGATTGTAGACAGTTAACCGAAATTACATTCATACATTCATGACCTATCTTCTCCATCTTCCAGCCTCAACCACCAGCACCACGAACCGCCCATCGCCGCCCTGGCTCATCACCTCCCAGCCCACGGTGTGGAGGTCTACCGCCCCACCGGCCCCAAAGAACCCAGTGCAGACCCATACCGGGGAACGGAAGAAACCCACTGTGATCACTCCCCCGACATTCAGGCCTCATATTACTTTGCCGCCTGAGGTGAAGCTGGGTGATGTTGGGAGTAAGGTAAGATGCTTATGCAGATCATTTTTGAAAAATCTTGGAGTAAATTTAGAGAATATATTGTGCAATGGTTAATTTGTCTCAAAAATACAAGGAATCCTTTTAGTTGTCCATTTGTAACGTTCATTTTATTTTCTCTTATTTAATGTGAATGTAGAGTGTGGATCTCGGATTTAAAGCTATCTTAGTATCGGGCGATGTTTAATTTCTCACACTCGATTCGATGGGAATCAAGACTTTGTTTTTGCATAGGCCTCTAACCAATATCTACTATATCCAAGATATACATCAAATCTTTTTAACCATAATCAAAAAAGAAATAACCTCATCCCTCCTCGCCAGAAGACGACAACACGCCAGCCGGACCCATCATCATCAGAAAAGGAGCCAGAGCTGCCCAAAGACCTACCTGATGAGAAGCAGGAAACTAGGGTCGTAGCCCCGGAGAATAGGCCGAGGAATGACAAGCCTAGGGAGGATGAAGGTAAGTTACCATTTTATTATATAAAGCATAAAATTTTGTGCCAGGGATCCACAAACAGTGAAGGTAGGCACGAAGAACTTAAGGGTGAAAAGCGGGGTTAAAGCGTGTTAAAGCTTAATACATAAATCTAAATATCTTCGCAGTAATAACAGAAGAGACACCTCAATGGCCCGTCAAAGACGAAGAGCCAGAAGCTACGGCGCCGGTCCATCTGCCGCCCAAAGATAACCCGACTCCCGTGGAGACAGACGAAGATGACATCTTCAAGATGAACCGTAAGTTCCTTCTTCTTCTTTGGGTGCCATCTATTCGGTCGAGGTCGTCATTATGGCTATTGGTCATGATATTGCAACGCGGAGTAGTAGTGCTGAAATTAAACCATTCAATTCAGCGAGATTTTACAGCCTACTTTCTTAATGTTCCGGTTAACGCCCACGGGCATCTATAGATGCCATTTTCCCGTTATAGGTTTTGAATTTGGTGCAAAATTCTGATGCCTTAAAAATTTGGTGGGCTTCAAAAAATTAATCTTGCCTCTTATAATATTGATATTAGCTTGCTTGCCCTTGGCTTAGTCTCAGAAGCCGGAGGTGTTGGTTCGAATACGGATCAAAGATAAATGAAAACCTCATGAGCGTAGCTCTTGGATCATTATTTGACTTTGCTCTAGATAGACCTTAATAGAGCCCTATACAGCTTTAAGTACGTAGTCGTTTGACATTAAACGTATCCACTTTTTTACCATAATACTATTTCCCATCATCCTCGTTAAACCCATTTAAGATTCCCATTTTCTCCAACAGTAGGCACGAGCCCCGGCCCGCATGTTCCAAGCCTGGGCCGCCGTGCGTTCTGTCCGCAAGTCACCGCACGAGGGCTGCACTGGAATTGGACTATAGCAAGCACGTTTGCTATACAACCCTGCCCAGGTGGTGCCACTGGACTGGCCAGGTGGAAGTAAGTATTTTGAACGCTATCTAATAGGGTTTGGGGTTTCTTTTAACGCTTTATCTATAGTATCTCATTTAGAAGCGGTATGAAAAACCTACTTTTCTTGAAGCTTTTTGTCGTTTTTACAAACCTAAAGAACTCAAAAGCACGGGTTTAAATTTACAAATTACAAATAAACAACGTGGTTTTTCAAGTTTGTTTGCTTCTAACAGTGTCCCGCGCCTAGCCAAATTACTACTTTCTTTCTGCCCCGCAGATGCTCACTAGCCCAAGAGCCGCCCCGAACAGCAGAGGAGCGTGGCCGCCGCCGCAGCCCCGGCCTGCAGTCAGCTGAGAACTACCGCGACCTGGGTCTCGACTCTCCACGGGACCGGGAACGGGATAAGCACCTGCAGCTGATGAGGAGGCTCGGCTCTGACGCGCTGCTGAAAGGTATATTGTTGTCCTGTTGTTGGGGATAGTGGGACTATGGAACATGACTTGAACCGCCGCGGGAGCGGTAACAGGACAAGCACCTGCAGCTGATGAGAAGGCTTGGCTCTGACGCGCTGCTTTAATGCATCGTTTGTTTCATACTGACATATTCTTGTCTATGTCCTCGTTATTGGGGATCGTGGGACTACGGGGGACATGGGACCAAACTCGCCGCGGGACCGGGTACGGGACGAACGCTTGCACCTTATGTGGAGGCTTGTCTCTGATGAGTCGTTAAAATGTAGCGCAATGGCGGATTAGGAATCGTGAAACCCGGCTTGTGAAGTAACCACAAGGGGTCGTCAAACTGATTTTAAATGTTTTTATGTTTGATGTTTGTAGGTCGTGATGGCGACACTCCGGAGCACCTGGTGGACTATCGAGGAGGCACAGGCTCACTGCCGGATGCGCAGGCGTCGACGCACCATCCCAACATGGATGACTATGCTTACTGTGAGTTTAAAGTGTTATATATAGCTGAAGCCTAAGACTGAAATACAAATGAATTGTTTTTTTCTTAAAAAGTAGTGCTTTTGCAGTCAGATTATAAGTACTCTGAATATTGCATAGTGTTACAAAACCCCACGCTTTTTGTAACCAACCGACATCTGTTACATCACTCAGCGTATGCTGAATCCAGGCATATGTACCACAAAACATGTATTGAAGTACTGATTTAATGTCATGTTCAGATATTTAAGTTTTTGTCTTTCTTCCTTCAATTATCTCGATTATTCCAGCGGACACAGCCCCAGAATGGCTCGGAGCTTCCCCCGACCTGAGCGAATGTCGCTCTGTCTGGCTGAACAGTCTCGAAGCGAGGGTGAGAGAAGGAGAGTCGCTGCTGAGCATCAGCAATGACCTGGCGCAGGTGAGAGGCATCATCATCATCATCATTTCAGCCTATATAAAGTCCGTGGTCATGTGGTTATAGGCTCGCTTTTTGTGCGTGTTCGAATGCTCCTGGCCTCCCTCGTCGTCGATTGGCATGGGACGTAACGAGGAAAGATGGCCAGGCACGTCATGTCTACCGCTTCCTGTTTTGTCGGTTTTTTAAAGGCTGAAGAGTAATATCGGGGTCGTGATGTGCGAAAAGAGTAGTGTGTGGCCTGAGTCCGCCAGAGACGGCAGAATCGCTTACCGGCTTTCATTATGAAGTACAAAAAATCCTATCATTCGACGTTTTCGAGATGTAAGAAAAATACAAAAAACGGACCTTCTTTGTATTTTCTAGGGCTTACATCAGAGGGGCCACACTTTTAGTATGTTTGTCTCCTAACTAGAAAAAAAGTTTAGAAGTTAAACTTTCTGTTTTCGACTTTCCCATCTAGAATCATTCGTAGTCTATAGGTTCTCTTGTTACTTTATTAGGCTAATAACTGTCGATCCACTGAACCTATTTTAATAAAACATACCTAAGAATCATCGCAGTGAAGTATACAAGTCCCTGTAATGCCCGGCCCAGTATTGTCCGGCCCAGGAATGTCCGGCCCCGGAATTGGCGTCCCGAAAGCCCACGATTCCGGGGTCGGTCATTCCTGGGTCGAGGATTCCGTGGCCGTACAAAATAGTGCTCGACCCCGGATTGCCCGGTCCCGGAATTGGCGTCCCGAGTACCATAGACAACTGCTACATCAGAGATAAGTGTCTCGATCTCAAAAAATCTATTGATATCATTAAATGTTTTTTTTAATTTGCATACGCTTCGCTCCGCTCCGCTCCGTTACGCTTCGGTTTTGCTTCTTCTAAGTTCTAACCTCACCTATAACCCAATTGAAATTTAGCCACAATAACCTACTCTAGCCAAATTTGACTCAATAAATATAATGCACTTGAACACAGTTTTCACAGTGTTTTTTTTTTTAACAAATAGCAGAATTGAGTTTATTTTAATTTTAAACTAACGAAATATGAATATTTTTTAGGTTATGATATGTGTCAAGTGAATGTTAAACTTGCTTACAAAAAAACCTCACTACTATGACCGTGGCCTTAGATTCGTCTCAAGTTAAATCGAAAATGTTCGACCAATCAGAAGCCAGTATTTCCAGCTAATGAGAGACGTCCCACAATTCCGGGGCCGGGCATTCCGGGGTCGAACAGGCAGTGCACGGCCTCGGAAAGCCCTGCCCAGTAATGTGCGGCTTGGAATGTCCGGCCCCGGAATTGGCGTCACAAATCCCACGATTCCGGGGTCGGGCATTCCGGGGCCGAGCATTACCGGGCCGTGCATTTGTCCCCCAAGTATACTACCAATTATAAAAAAATAACATTACACCTGTCCAACCGTTTCACCGCTAGGGCGCCACGGACAGAGGTGCCGAGTACAGACACACACTCCGACAGACAGACGCTTCAAACGTATACAATACACCCCTCTTTTTTGGTCTAAGATTAAAAAGCGCCCGTTGATTTTAATTGATTTGTGACTTGTACTAATTGACCGTGGCGGGAAAGCAATGGACGCGGGTCTTACAGGACCGTGCTGAATGGCGTGTTTATGAGGAGGCCTATACCCAACAGTGGGTCCCCTGACAGGCTGATGATGACGATGATGACTAATTCACCATATTTCTCCAGGTGACGTCATCAAAGACGCTCTACGGCGGCGACATGATGACCACGACCAGTATTATGAAGAAGTTGGCATCACGCATGGCTCAGAACGTTCAGACCTTCCCTGACGCAAGGCAGAGAGAGGCGATCGTCACTGATATGCTGCTTGGGGTTATCAAGACTGGTTAGTCTACCTATACAACAATAACGACCTCTGTGACCCTGCGGTTGTGGCTAGCCCTACCATGCGAAAGGTCCCGGGTTTGATCCCCGGCTGGGGATAAACAAAAAAAAACCTAGGTATTGGATGTTTATATGTGTGTGATGTCGCTGTTTCTGGTTCCCACGACACAGGTATCCCAATGTGGGGCCAGAAACAATGAACCTTGTATATAAATGTTTATTTTAATACCGTAGTGATGCTCCAGTACTCGCCGGCGAGACAGCGAGAGTACTTACGACGTGAGTGAGCGAGACAGCATACCGATGGAGTAGTGGAGGGGCGCGCCATGTTATCGTAGTTTATTTCTACCTACTACACGCGGTTCTGTTAATTAATCTTCAAGGCCTCTTATGTCATGCATGACAGATGATTTCAACAAGTAATAATCTTTATAAACCAGTTATTTTGAAAGGCACATTCGTCCGCACTTTCTACACGGGTACTCCGAATCCTTACGGTCTGTTGCATAGTGGATACCTATCGTGTTTTCAGATAAATTGTTTGACCGAAAAATCGTTTTTAAACGTATTTACAATGTAAGTTAAGACACGATTTATAATAGATAAGGTTTCCATCCATTTTGAAAGTTTTGGTCAAGATACAATAGAGAACCTGCAATCATTTTATTATTGCTTTCATTATCACAAATATAACGGCACATAGACCAGGAGCTTAATAAAAAAAAATGATAAATCAATTATTGCCAAAAATCATCTGTTCAAACTGACAGTTGAAAGTTTGGCGCGAAAATTGACCTGCTGCTTGAAAACGTACCAAGTGTTGGCCATTTTAACCACAGAGTCAAGTAAGTGACAGAGCTATGCATTAATCTCCTTCACCCTCGATCGCTTTGTGACAATTCTCTGATGTGACGTCACTAGATGCTGATGGGTGTTTTAAAATGCGTTCCGCTTCACGTTACTTTAAATTCGCAATGTTACAATATAAAAACATTCCAAATAGGGGTCTTTTATGTTGTTAGGTCTCAAAATTGTTTTGATTATATTTGATAAATATCTTTATCTACACACGTACCATAAACCCTCTTTACTGCGTACAAAAACCGCACGTTACGATCAGCATAATGTAAAACTACATGGCAAAAACTCATTTCTTATCTGAAAAATTACACATTATGACCATAATGTGTAATTTTTCTACATATTATGACATACAAATTTCGAACGCCGACGCCCGCCTGCGTGAAGTTGGTACTACAGAACAAGCTAAACAACTGCAGAGCCACAATGCCGGTCAAACATGCGGTTCCTGAACACATCAAAGAGAGATTATGATATGTGTGTAGATAAACTAGTGTATGTAACTGTACATAATTAGGCATTAAAATTCTCGAGTGATTTTAGCCCTCCATTATGTAGCAGTCACATAAACAACTATAATATCAGCTTCTCAATTCGCTCAAACATGTCTTCTTCCCCAGGATCGAACCTCCTAGAAGACTCCCAGCGACCGTCCTGGGGCGATCTGTCCCCGGACGGCCAGACCCGGGCTGCGAGCGCCCTGCTGACCCAGCTCGAAGAAAACGCCTTCCTGCTGGCCGATGCAGTGACCAAGGAGAAGACCATACTGCAGATTGTGAAGAATATCTGTGAGTATTACTTTTTGAAGTTACCTGCAGTCTGCGCGCGAGTTGAATGCAGAACTTTCAAACAAAATCCGACCGTGCGGCATTGCGACAAGAGCGAACAATTTGAAAAACTCTGCATTCAACTCGCGCGCGGGCTAAAAGTGTATGCCCATGTCTATTGGTGATACCTAAATAACAATAAGTGATGACATTAACGAATTTTCATGAAATAAGCACTTATTGCTGACTATTACGATAGATAAAAGTTTAATGTTCTTTAAATGTACCCGAAGAGATTGTTTGAAGAGACATATGAATGTTGAGGCAACAGGAGATTTGAGATGCCAAGTGAATGTCCTTAGTCTCTACTGACCGCTATTTATTTCATGTTCGACATTTCCTGTAGTAATAATAATGATAATACTCAGGGATTTAATATGTAGTATTGTTTATTTATAAATATGTATTTTATATACGGTAATAATCTTCTTCTATACGTAGTTGTAGTTTTGCAACACCTACTTACATTATTTACTTGTATTTATGCACAAAGGTCTACCTGTCATTGCTATAAAATTTATCCCTTTCATCTTAGGTTTGCTGGAAGAAATCTCTTGTTAGAGATAAGCTTGCCTTTGTAAATGTTTTTTCTATAACCATTGGTCTGTCACGTAATCAAATATGATCGCGTAAAAAAGGGCCTGTCTGTCACGTCATCAAATATGACCGCGGTCTGAATAAGCTTGTGATGTGAATTTTCATGTGCAATAAACTGTATATGTTACGGTTAAAGCTAGGTGTGAAACTAAACTTATGTTTAGCCGGCTAGTATTAAGATTAATTTCGAGCCTCGGCTAATGTCCGAAGTCATGTTCGTTTGTGATAACGGATGTCATCTTTAATCGGCTAGACTGCACATTAGCTGATGCGTTTCGGTTAATGTTGGATATTAGTTAGCTAATGTTGAAAAGGAAGTATTCGTGCGACTGCGGGGAGCGGAGCGGGGTAATTTTATTCAGATGAGAAAGCTATTTCTAATATCAGGGCAAAACACTGCGGTAGCGTAGGTGAAGGGTAAAGGGGGTGAGCGAAGCGAAGCCCCCTTTATCCTTCGTGTTAGGTTGAACATCTAAGATGTAGTGTTATTTTATACTACTTACGTGCTGTTTTCTTGAATGTCCTAAAAATTCCAAGGCTGCAGCTGCTTTCGAGAAACTTAAAGAAGCTTTGGTAACTGCTCCTGTACGAACCTGCCATTCTTGCTTCCTATCTCTTAACTCCAGCTCCATCATCAGTCCTTTTTGTTTGTCCTTCAGGGTACCTTGCTCTATTACGCTGTATACTTGGTGAGCTGTACTGTCTGATATTGGTCTTCACCTTTATTTCCATAGGACTGAGTTGTGCAGCTTATTATTGGATATCACCTTTACTTCCACAGGACCCTGTAACGTTTTAAACCATTAGAACACATTAATAAATCATGTTCGCTCTGCATTTTCATGCTATCAGCACTTTTAAATCGATAGCGAAACGGTTTACCTTTGGTGACCTTGTTTTGGCTTTCTCCGAAACTCTGCAATCTCGGGGTTTGTGCGCGCTGGTGCGCTACCTTTTTTCCTTTCGTTTTTAGGTAATTTATTTCCTGGGGTTACTGTTAGATTTTATATTACGAGTCTGAAATCAACATTTGACATTTGATATATTGATTGGTTATCTGGTTGTCATGGCAATGTCCATTCAAACTCGTTAGCGGTCTGATATGTTTACTTTAATACTTTTACAAAAATACTCTTTCTCTCTTGGCCACTCTCAAAAATTACGTTTAATTTAAATAATTTTTAGAACTCTCCAAAAAGGGTATAAAAGCGGAACATTTCTTCAATTCTCGACAGTCTCACGTCATCTTCTGAACTGGAAGTACCAGTAAAGGCCTTATCCCGGGGTCGCTCAACCCCGGGATCCTGCGAAGCCTCCAAACTCCGGCAAATCTCCAAATTCTCCATCTTTAACGGAATCCTGCGAAGCCTTCAAACTCCTTCAACTCTCTAAATTCTCCATCTTCAACGGAATCTTGCGAAGCCTTCAAACTCCTTCAAACCTGCAACTTCACCATCTACAACGGGATCCAGCGAGCCGTGGCTATAAGTGCCGCTACCGTTCCTACAACGACAGCGCTATCTACAAGTACGCCGCTACCGTTCCTACAATGATGACTTCAACAATATCTACAACTACAAATTCGCTACGCTTCCTTTTTATACTTTAATTTGTCTTTTATAGAACTCGTTCTCATTTCATCCATCCTCATCTTCGCATCATCTTTTTATAGACTTTACGGTATATAACCAATAAACTGACACTTTAAATGTTATCCTGGTTGTTGTTTTCTGTTAGGTTCTGTTAGTTTCTGTTAGGTTCTGTTTAGGTCGTATCCTCACGCGACATTTTGGCGCCCAACGTAAAAGTTCTTCTCCACTCTTCACCTTTTCTGCGCCTTGTCTCTTTCCCTTTGATTTGCTTTCTCTTTCACTCTTAAATCTTTATCTATTCATCCTTTTCACATTTTCTAAATTCTAAAACAAAACTTCATCTAGTTTTTCAACTTATCTGGATTATATTTAGGCCTACATTTAACTTACATTACTTCACTTCACTTCACTTCTATAACACTTAACTATACACTTAACTATAACACTGGACTCTACACTTAACTATAACAATGGAAAGGGTTATTAAGTACGAATTCCTTTTCTAAATTCTAAAACAAAACTTTATCTAGTTTTTCAACTCCATCACTTGACCTTCCTGCTGATCCGACTGTCATGGAACCTCCTCTTGTTTCTCAAACTTCTGTCCTGAAGGTGATACGAATCTTTATATAAAATTTTTGCACGTAAGTAGCATAAATTTTCTTAACTTCTAAACTGTTAATTTGTATATATGTATATTCTTCATTTCAGACACATCTCGCTGGCGATGTGGCTGACCTCTAGCTTCGAGCTCTACCGCTCTGTTGTATATATGTATATTCTTCATTTTAGACACATCTCGTTGGCGATGTGGCTGATCTCTGGCTTCGAGCTCTACCGCTCTGGCCGTCTTTAATCTTAAGGCAAAGCGACTAAAGCTACCTTAGGATTAATTTGTTTCTCTTTACCTCTACTTATTTTTTTTTTTCCACGCAGGAGCGGATGACAACTCCTTAAGTAAGCCTGAATGTCGTTTTGAAAACACACTTTTAGAGTGGTAGTCATTGAATGTGAACTCCACCCTTACCTGAATGAAGATGATGAATGTAAGAGAGGGTATATCTGATTTTGCCTGGTGATGTCTGTTTCTGCAAAGCTGTGTTTTTCTGGTTTATTTTTGTAGATATCAAAATTTTTACTGAGTCAAAAATTTTTCCAGGGTCGGGGGGAAAATGTAGTGTTATTTTATACTACTTACGTGCTGTTTTCTTGAATGTCCTAAAAATTCCAAGGCTGCAGCTGCTTTCGAGAAACTTAAAGAAGCTTTGGTAACTGCTCCTGTACGAACCTGCCATTCTTGCTTCCTATCTCTTAACTCCAGCTCCATCATCAGTCCTTTTTGTTTGTCCTTCAGGGTACCTTGCTCTATTACGCTGTATACTTGGTGAGCTGTACTGTCTGATATTGGTCTTCACCTTTATTTCCATAGGACTGAGTTGTGCAGCTTATTATTGGATATCACCTTTACTTCCACAGGACCCTGTAACGTTTTAAACCATTAGAACACATTAATAAATCATGTTCGCTCTGCATTTTCATGCTATCAGCACTTTTAAATCGATAGCGAAACGGTTTACCTTTGGTGACCTTGTTTTGGCTTTCTCCGAAACTCTGCAATCTCGGGGTTTGTGCGCGCTGGTGCGCTACCTTTTTTCCTTTCGTTTTTAGGTAATTTATTTCCTGGGGTTACTGTTAGATTTTATATTACGAGTCTGAAATCAACATTTGACATTTGATATATTGATTGGTTATCTGGTTGTCATGGCAATGTCCATTCAAACTCGTTAGCGGTCTGATATGTTTACTTTAATACTTTTACAAAAATACTCTTTCTCTCTTGGCCACTCTCAAAAATTACGTTTAATTTAAATAATTTTTAGAACTCTCCAAAAAGGGTATAAAAGCGGAACATTTCTTCAATTCTCGACAGTCTCACGTCATCTTCTGAACTGGAAGTACCAGTAAAGGCCTTATCCCGGGGTCGCTCAACCCCGGGATCCTGCGAAGCCTCCAAACTCCGGCAAATCTCCAAATTCTCCATCTTTAACGGAATCCTGCGAAGCCTTCAAACTCCTTCAACTCTCTAAATTCTCCATCTTCAACGGAATCTTGCGAAGCCTTCAAACTCCTTCAAACCTGCAACTTCACCATCTACAACGGGATCCAGCGAGCCGTGGCTATAAGTGCCGCTACCGTTCCTACAACGACAGCGCTATCTACAAGTACGCCGCTACCGTTCCTACAATGATGACTTCAACAATATCTACAACTACAAATTCGCTACGCTTCCTTTTTATACTTTAATTTGTCTTTTATAGAACTCGTTCTCATTTCATCCATCCTCATCTTCGCATCATCTTTTTATAGACTTTACGGTATATAACCAATAAACTGACACTTTAAATGTTATCCTGGTTGTTGTTTTCTGTTAGGTTCTGTTAGTTTCTGTTAGGTTCTGTTTAGGTCGTATCCTCACGCGACAAAGAACAACAAAAACTATAATAAGGCGATTATAAGTATTTTGTTGTTCTTACATGTTCAACCTAACACGAAAGATAAAGGGGGCTTCGCTTCGCTCACCCCCTTTATCCTTCACCTAAGCTACCGCAGTGTTTACGGCTTTCGAATCATTATCATCACTTATTCCAAATTAAGACGGTAATTTTTCAACATTAGCCTAGGTAAACTGAAAAATAAACTTAAGTTTAGTCGGCTAATGTCAACCATATTTTCTCACCCATGTTTAGCCTCAACGGCGTCGAGGCTAAACTGCAGTTTAGCCGACTAATGTTGAAATCATTTATCGCAATGAACATTATTTCGGACATTAGCCGAGGCTCGAAATTAATCTTAACAGTAGCCGGCTAAACTTAAGTTTAGTTTCACACCTAGCTTTAGCCGTAACATATACAAATAATAATATTTATATTTAACATTGGATGGTTTATTAGTTATAGTTTGAAATGTAATGATTGATTTATCGAGATCCTAACTAGGCCAGAGACTGAGCTGTATACCTTTTAATATCATAACCATGTATTCTTCCATTCCCAGGTCTCTCAGTTCGGGTGTTGGAAGTCAAGAATGTGGAAGATGAGACATTCCCGTCCATGATAGCGCAGGAGCAGTGGAAGGCTTCTGAGGACACCATCACGATACCAAAGGCTGCTTTACTTGGTATATTTCAAACTTAATAACTATGCTTGATTAGAATATTAATATACAAATTGGTTATTACTCAAGAGGCGGTATTATTAAAAAAAATTGCCGTGTGACCAATGCACACGTGTTTCATACGACTTGCGACACACTTGCGAGGAAAAAAACAGAATTTTGATAATCATTAACCACACAACAAAAACGTCAACAAAAATTCATGGAAAATAGCGGGCTCCTTCTACTTCCCACCAGGGCTGGAGTCAGACTAGGGGCGGGCCGATGTGCTAGAATGAAACAAAGTTCAGCCGTAGGTCGGGGTTACCATTTTGGTGTCTCACAACATAAGGATGGTATCCTCACCTTTGAGGTTATGTTCACGAATACACTCGCGGTGACAACTATCTGAATAACATCACTCGTGTTTACGCGGGGCCACCTTGTGACCTACAATTCTCGCGTTTTGGGGGAGATGGCTACAATATTATGCGATTTCAACTGCAAAACCCTAATAAGACAAACCGGCTAAATTCGAGTGGAATTTGATGTTTCAATTGACAACTGAAACAACTGAACAAAAAAGGGGGCATTTACACCGCCATAAAAATGCGCCTAAATGAGTTCCGAATCGAACAGCGCTGGTTTTGGTTTTTCCGCAGGCCGCGCCAGCGACGCGCGCGCATATGTAAATAAAGGCACCGGCAAAAACGCTTTACGCGAAAGTGTATGGCACCCAGACAGCGGAACTTCAGTTTACCTTTAGAGGAATATGATTAAAATGTAAAAAGCTCTTCACCGATCTATAAATAATAAATAGATATTAGCGAACAATCTTACACAAATCGAACTAGGCCCATAGTAAGCTCAATAAACTTGTGTTATGGGTACTAGACGACGATAAATTGAATAAAGATAAACACTTCTGTAAATACATAGAAAACATCCAAGACTAAGAAAAAAATATTCATGCTCATCACACACATATTTGCCCTTAGCAGAATTCCAACCCAGGACCGTCAGCTTTGTAGGCAGGGTCACTACCCGATAGGCTAAACCGGTCGTCAATCTGTACCGGACTAATAGAGCAACATGATATTTTTCTAACGATTAAATAAATTCCCCACATAAAATCAATTCCGGTGCGAAATTGTAAAAAATATTGCGAAAAACTGATTTTGTGAACTTCGGGAGAATTTTCTAACTAGCAAAGTAATCAAAGCCGTTTATACTTTCAAGAATCCCCTGAATACCCTGAATACCAAGAAAGAATACCCTGCTAAATCTCATGATGCACCAAACTTGTATAAAGAAACAACTGCTTCAATACTCCTATTTCTCGAAACATAGATATACCAAAGGCTATTGCGTCGCCTCGCTGACCCAGTCCTCTGCCCGAATCCGAGTAAGACTGAGCCCTACCCCACCATGCTGCCTCAGTGTGGGTTTCAGTTTCATATTTACCACCATAGTATGACAAGGATAGCTTGTCTTGTCGTCGTATACGTAAGAGAACTCTCGTCGTTGGTACCCTATTTCCTAGCCTGCTTCGCTTCAAATATCATGGTCAGGCTTATAACAATGATGGTTCAAGCAGCATGAGATACACATAAATACTGATTATATTTTTCTTCCAGAAAATCGCCAAAACGACCTCGTCCGAGTAGTATTCTTCGCGTTCGACCGTCTCGAGGAGGTACTGTCTCCGAGGCTGATCATCAAGTACCAGAAGCTCTCGTCCTTCGACCCTGGATACGTGGTGGTTGGGGGGTCGACCAGCATCACCGACAAGGGCCTCAGCAAGGGGAACTATACACGGATACTAAACTCCAAGGTATGGAGGCCGAGCTTTGCACTATTGTGTACTGTCCAACTTTTACGCCCGGTTTCCGAAAATTAGATGTGATATCTGGTTTAACTCTTGTTAATCTTATTTCAGCCGATCTCGTGTCGCTATTTTGAATTCATCTTCGATATAGTTGTTCTTTCCGACTCTTTTTGACTCTTTTGCGAGATAGGTATAGAAATTTTTGGTAGACGGCAAATCCAATAGGTGAGACCTAACAAAAGAATAGCGAGGCCGAAGGCCGAAATCAAGACGAGAGAACAAAACAGTAAGAATATTGCTGGCTTATGAAACAAATATTCATTTAGGAAAGCGAAAGACCGAATAACGGACCTTAAATCGACCCATTCTATGGGAGATTAGGCTGTCTTTATCTTAATACAATAATGAGCATATTCGTTCGCAGGTGATCTCTGCGAGCTTGGGCAACGGCCGCCATATCCAGCTGCCGACGAACGTGAGAATCGTCATGAAGCACATCCGGACCGATAACGTGAAGAACCCGTACTGTGTCTTCTGGGACTATACATTGCAGTGAGTATCATTGTACAGAGTTATTATACGAGTATTATTGTAACTCAAAGTTGACTTATGAATTAGTAAAACACGTAAAACTTACACGTTTTATAACTATTGTGCATGCAACTCACATCCCCCCCCCCGCCCGGACAAACGTACCCCTGTCTCTGTAAGACAGCAGATGTACAAAGATATCACAAACACATCCGAATCCATCAGTTGAGTTTTCTTCGCCACCTGACATGCATTTTTGTCCTCAGCGCCTGGTCCACCGAAGGTTGTGAAGTGGAATGGACAAACACAACCCACACCGGCTGTTCCTGTTCGCATTTAACCAACTTCGCCATCTTGATGGACGTATCCGGCACCTCGCTGTCCGCGGACCACGAGACGGCTCTGGGCTACTTGACGATGATAGGCTGCGGGATTTCAGCGGTTGCGCTGTTTGCTGCTATTATTGTGTTCCATACGTTTAAGAATATGAAGGTTAGTCTATAGTTCAATTGATACTACAGGCAAGATGGCGAGACCCGATAATTGCGATTGTGTGCGTGCACAGCGCCGGCGAATGGGCTACTTGACAAGAGTACCCTACACTGACGAAACTAACATACACACGTCTCACGCTTCGTCGAAGTCTTACACGAATGGGAGCACTCGCACAATAGGATTTTTTCAGATCTCGCTTTCTGGACGGTATCTTGATTCTGGGTTGTTGTTCAACTAAATATCCATAATTTTCGTACAACATAAACGTACACCTATAACGCTTAGTAAGGTCCTAGTATCCCACGCTAGTGTGTTGGTGCGGCAGGGGTGATATTGCATGTTTTACTACGGTACACCCATATATTGCCTGACATAATCAATAAAATGTGTAACAACTGAGCGCGACTAAAAATAATAGTTTCGTCTGATAACATTTCTGAATAGAGCGACTAGAAAACTGAAAAATTACAACTTGCCATTCACTATTTTGTCGCGCAGTTCAGGTTACTCCGATGGTCATTCGCACAATTCGTTTTTTATAGTTCATTTTATTACTCCCTATTAGCATGGACCAACAATATGAGAGGACAGACCACCCTATACAAAAAAAAAACGAACTCTGCTAGAAAGCCAAAATCATGTATCAAAAACATGCAATAGATGCTGAGTGCTTAAGCTGATAGCGTAGTATAATCCATTGTAATATCGACGAAAAATCAGAGAAGGTGCTTTTACTATTGTTTACGAGGGAGAGGCCAAAACAACGCACACACCCAAGTGTACAGTACCTAACACCTATACAAAACCAATGCATGCGCACGACACGTGTCGTATCGCATTTAAATGCGTTTAAGCAAAGCAAATTAAGCAAACCACTACGATGCTACCTTTACTAAAAAGAAAGTATAAAGCCGTGAATCCAATTGAATTATATTGTTTCGAACTAGTAACTTTATCTAACGACAACATTTAAACTAAAATTCGAATTACGCTTCAAAGTATGACGGTTGTCTGTCGTCTCATATAGTTGCTCCAAGCAGCTGCAAAATAATAATTACTATTTTATCACATTCCTCTCCCAACAGTCGGACCGAGTGCTAATCCACAAGAACCTCTGCACCTGCCTGTTCATCGCAGAAGTGGTCTTCCTCTGTGGAATCAACCAGACCTGGGATCCGCTGCTTTGCGGGATCATCGCTGGTGTATTGCATTACTTCTTCCTTGCGGCTTTTGCGTGGATGTTTCTTGAAGGTAGGTGTGATGGGCGGGGGCGATGGATGAGGAACATGGATTTTTGATCGCACGTGTGAGATGGAGATACTAATTTTAGATATTATGACAGTTTTTATTTTTCATGCTTTCGTTATGCGTATGAGAAACATCGCCATGTTGTTGTTAAAAATCCTCGACGCCAAATAAAAGGTTCTTAACTGTAACGTGTATACAATGTGCATGTGCAATCTCTAAAACTATAGTCCCCTTCCCAACCACTTCTATGTAGGCATTGCCCTCAAACGGATGGACTGATTTTGATATAAAAAACTGTACGAAGGGTGTATTTTTTCGAATATTTTTCTTCATGAGTTCTCTATCCTTTCCCCCAGGCTTCCACCTCTATGCAATGCTCGTCGAAGTATTCGAACCCGAGCGTCCCAGAGCGCGCTGGTATTGTGCCTTCGCCTACGCCGCCCCTGCCATCATCGTGCTGGTCTCTGCTGCATCATATCCTCAGGGTTACGGCACTAAGCAGCATTGCTGGCTGACGACTGAGCATCTGTTTGTGATGAGCTTTGTCGGCCCGGTCGCTTTGGTTTTGGCTGTGAGTGTTATTAAACCCTACTTTAAAAATATCTTCCTACCATGATGAAAAATATTGTGGGGAAATCTATATGCGAATATTTCTTTGTTTGATATTCTAGCGAGTAGACCAAAACAGGGCAAACCGGACTGAATGTCGTACCATTTGTTTGTGTATTAGTTCGTTATGACTAAAACTACCTATTTAATTTAGTGTCTTTTAGTTGATGACTTTTTGGCGTAGTGATCGAGGCTCGTCTACACAAGCCAGGACCTGGGTTCATATCCCAGCCGGGGAGGGAACATTCGAGTTTTTTTTAAGTTTTGTGACGTCACTATTAGCACAATATTCATTCTGAAGTGCTGTATCCATTTCTTCTTCTTCTTCAGCATGTTCGTGTCCACTGCTGGACACATGCCCCTGCATTGACCTCCAATTCGTGCCATTTGCCGCCATTCTCGTCCACGTCGGGACGCCTGATCCTTGGTTGTCGTCGGACTAATTGATTGGCTTATTGGTTTATTTGTAATTCCAGGCGAATTGGATTTGCCTCAGCATGGTGATCTACATGATGTGCCACCACTCCTCAGTGTCCATCAAGGCGAAGGAAAACTCCAAGCTCTATAAGATCAGGTAATTTATTAGTTAACGTACTTTTCTCCAATCCGAAGCATATCCGCACCCAAGAACCTATGCGAAACGACGAAGGAAACGTTGCGTTTATAAACTCTGCTATGACTTTTTGTATTCTAGCAGCTTTAAGCCCCATGAGTATATTACACGATACGATAATATTTATCCTAATCTTTAATTACCAGGGTTAACATCTAAGGCTCCATGCCCATCCACATGTCATGCGAGACCACTTTTGCACGGCATATACTACCCAATCGGACTTCAAGAATTGGGTACCCAAAAGGGCAAGCCGTGCAAACGTAGCTCTTTGTCAGATCAGAGTCACGCATGTCACGTGCGTGGGCACGGCGCCTAATGTTGTGTTCTTGCAGTTGTATCTACCCCTTGAGACAGTATAATCCTTGTATTATTGCTAATACCCAATTCCCAGGGTTAATATAATATATATATAGGGTGAAGGAAAATATGAGGAAACCATCTCCAAAGCTGCGGCGATGGGATAGCCCCCTGTCATGCAAAAACAACTAAACGTGAATTGCTTATAAGACGTGTTTCTTCGTCCGTTTGTTCCCAGGGTCTGGCTGAACAGTTCCCTGGTCCTGGCCTTCCTCCTGGGCCTGACCTGGACCTTCGGCCTCCTCTACTTGAACGAGAGAACAGTGGCGATGGCGTATACCTTCACGATCTTCAATTCGCTGCAGGGCCTGTTTATCTTCATATTCCATATACTGCAGAATGAGATTGTGAGTATGTTTTTGATTGATATGAGGATTAACATATTGAATTGCAGCGGGCAATTGACAACATTTCAAATTATTAACCCCCTCATTTTAATAGCCAATTCGAAAGTTGGTCGAGAGCTTAAGGAATTTTCATTTTACCATTTTCCAAATGTTGACTTAATGGACCATGTTACCTTTGCCAGAACATAAAAAATGACATTGTCAAGGCTTTGTCTTTGCCTGTCCCAGAAAGTAAAAAAAAAACAAAGGCTGCGTTCGGTTTGAACGTCTCAGTTGACGCCCGCCATGAGCCCACCTTACATGCTATCTCTTTTGCAGGCGTAGAACTTGTATTAATGCTATTCTTCTGTTAGTTTTATGCGGGTGTGGGTGGACGATCAAACAAATCGAACGCACCGTTATGCTAAATACGATAAGTTAGATGATAAGGTGGCATTGAAAGCTAGTGTTAGCTATTTTTTTTTTATTTCTAGACAAAGGTAATGTAGTTCTTCTGCCTACATCCTCGATATCTGAATTATTTTCAAAGTATCTTTGAAAACAATGAATAGAAAAATATATTTAAATGTGTTTTGTATTAGCATTCAAATATATCTCGATGGACATTAAATACTTTTACCTAAACAAAAATGAAATGTTGTCGATTATGAAGGTGTCAAAATACCTAAATAGGTACTGAATTGAATTGACAGCATGCAATCCGACATTTCTTGTGCGGTTACAAAGGTTTTATTTTACAACTAATTGTCAATTCGTTTTGTTCTGAGTTGTGAGGCCTGAGAATAGAATTTGACTTAATCCAGTCAATTCTACATGGTTGTGTTAGATTTTCACTAAAATGGACCTTTCTTGCCGACAACACCTTTCAACGTAAATATGTTGGTGATAGAATCGACTAATTTTCTTCTTGCTAGTTTACTTTGTCTTAGTAAAACCGTTATTTATATTTAAACCACGTATATAATTAACACGTACCTAATCCCCAGTTCCAAAAGGAGTGCCTCCGCCTTGGGATTCGCCCCCGCTGGTTCGCATGTTGCCTACACAGCGCAGCCACGCCGTCCACCTCGCACACCCCGCATGCCGGCGGCGATACTGACAACCATCTAGATACTAGACAGGTTAGTACTCTTCTCATAGGGGGTGGCAGAGGCGCATACGCGCTAGCCTGCTGTCTATACGCGTTGACTAACCTGTTGTCTACACAGCGCAGCTACGACGTCCCCCTCGCATACTCGACGGTTATACAGACAACTATCTAGATACTAGACAGGTTAGTGCTCTTCTCATATGGGGTGGCAGATGCGCATACGCGCTAGCCTGCTGTCTATACGCGTTGACTGGCCTGTTGTCTACACAGCGCAGCTACGACGTCCACCTCGCATACTCGACGGTGATACAGACAACTATCTAGATACTAGACAGGTTAGTGCTCTTCTCATATGGGGTGGCAGATGCGCATACGCGCTAGCCTGCTGTCTATACGCGTTGACTAGCCTGTTGTCTACACAGCGCAGCTACGACGTCCCCCTCGCATACTCGACGGTGATACAGACAACTATCTAGATACTAGACAGGTTAGTGCTCTTCTCATATGGGGTGGCAGATGCGCATACGCGCTAGGCTGCTGTCTATACGCGTTGACTAGCCTGTTGTCTACACAGCGCAGCTACACCGTCCCCCTCGCTTACTCGACGGTGATACAGACAACTATCTAGATACTAGGCAGGTTAGTGCTCTTCTCATACGGGGTGGCAGAGGCGCACATGCGCTAGCCTGCTGCCTATACGCGCTGTCTACACGCACAGCTACGCCGTCCGCCTCGCATACTCCACATGCCGACGGTGATACAGACAACTATCTTAATACTAGACAGGTTAGTGCTCTTCTCATACGGGGTGGCAGAAGCGCAGAGGTGCTAGCCTGCTGTCGTTATGCGATGGCTAGCCTGCAGTCTATATGCGCTGGCTAGCTTGCTGTCTACACGCGCTGGCTAGCCTGTTGCCTACACGCGCTGGCTAGCTTGCTGTCTACACGAGCTGGCTAGCCTGTTGGCTACACGCGCGTGCTAGCCTGCTGTCTACACGCGCTGGCTAGCCTGCTGTCTACTCGCGATGCAATCATCAAATTATGTATACGTATCATATTTTCAAAAAAATAATATAATGGGGGTTAAAGCTCTACGGCAACCCGTTATTAGGTCATCAGCTAATAAAGACTGTTTAATCACCATTTTTTATTTATTTCGTAGGGTTCCGTGAAAAGCAGAAGGTACCATCAAAGCGTGGCTGCTGACGCAGATGACATCGTCGATCCGAGAGATGGCGTTACAGTATGTTAACCTTTTACAAATCATAAATTAAAAATCGAGACACAGAAAGCGAGTTAGTTAGTGCTAACGTGCATTAATTTAGTTTCAATTTTTATATAATAAAAATAAAGAGTGGTAGAAAAGGTGTTCTGAGATTAGTTCTAACTCGCTTTCGGCCCTAAGAGATGTGTATAGCTTATATGTCGAGTTGATGTTTTGTGGAGCCCTTCGCTAAAAATCTCGCGTCAGCGTTTCTTTTTGGTCTTGTTAGTTTCGTTTCATGTAATTCAAGAAAGATGAAGCTTACAATAGGTTGTTGGCGATGTCAAGAAATCGTTATCATTGGGTTCATAGTTAGTGGCATGGGTGGCGGGTAACATAATTTATTTATTTGATTTTTAAAACACCCAAAAATTTATACCTCACAGAGCACCGCCAGCACTTCAGTCTCATCGTCGGCCACAAACAATTTAGTCATCAACAACCTAAATGTTGTTGTTAACAACAACAATCACAACAACAACCACGTTATTAACAACGCAGCTGTCGCATCGTTGGCAGCCGCCGCCGCAGCGCACAGCTATCACACGCATAGGAATAGGCGAAATTCACAAGATAACCCTAATTTTTCGCCGAACAATTTCGGCCCAACGCTCAATGCCACAGCGGCTAGTTTTCCGCACAATATAGAGAGGGAATCGGCTCCTATGTCCCATCTAAGAAACCCTTTGAATACTGGGAGTGGACGATACCCTCCGGGCTGCAGGCAGAACACACAGCAGCAACAAGGTGCGTATGCATTACGTATTGTCAAGAGATAAATAAGGATTTATTCAAAATTAATACAATTTCAAAAGTAAAAACCACCATACACCACTACTTTGTGCCTTTTTGTGACTAATTTGGTTAAAAACAGCTCAGTTTCTTGGTTTAAATATTTTTTTATAACAGTGTTTTCCTGGTTTTGTTAGATTGTAAATAACATGTGTATATAACTAACATTTTGTTTATGTCAATCCGAAACGGTTGAAATGAAACACTGCGTGAAACGAAACGCAAGATATGTTTTGAATATCGAAGACGGTAAGTTATTTTATATTGTTTATTATTATTATTTCCTTTTGTGTCTACACACTTCTTAGTTGACTAACTAATGCTTTAAAAAGAGTATTACTAACAATATGTATTGCAAACTCTCTTCCCTAGTGGTGTGGTGGTTAGTGAAATATTCAAAACAAGGGTATATTTTTGGATACCCGGCAATAAAGTAGATTTCACTGCATTTCTAAATGGAAGTAGATAGCCTGATCAATGTCCTTTCCTACTTATTGTGGTAAAATTACATAAATCATAAAATCTCTTACCATTTAGAAGAGCTTATAAATCCTATCTCTATACCAATATGTGATGCATATGCATTTTATGTATTTGTATTAAAAATAAAAAACCTAAAATTATAATTTTAAGTAGACTAAGCAATCTTTAATAAGTATTTTACAGGTTGGCGGTGCTATATCGTTTCATAATATTTATATTTACAATAGGCTCGTTCTTTGTAGAAGATTTTCTTGAAATATTAAGTACATGTATTTCTTCACTATTGTATCTACATCAAACCTTTTATCAACCCAAACACAGAGCTACAACTTGCCAACCGACGCAAGATGGAACTTACGACCGACCGCCCCAATATACGTGCCGAGCGACGAAACGAGACCAAATCGCGTTCCGACGCCTCAAAACTTGCCACATAGCGCATCACATTCCCAAAGCATAGCCTCCATGCATAGCTACAGAAACAACCTCGACCCAAACGATTATCAAAATTTGAATGCAAGGTCGCGCTCGCCATCTTACAAAATGGCTGCCTCGCAGATAGATTGGGGGGTGATGGCTAACCCTATTGGTGCAGGGAATGGCTGGAAGGTAAAGGGATAGCTGCAAATAGAAGCTTTCTGTGTGACGCACCTCTTGTGTTCTACCACTTAGTCACTAGCATTAACCAACTTCAAATAGAAAGTAGAAATTCCGTACGTTTGGTGTTGACATAAAAACTTTTTCGGATTGCGTTTCAATATTGACACAGATTACCTGGTAATCCTTGATTATGAAGGTTTTTATGTGTATTTATCGAACGATTGGATAAATTAATCCTTGATCTGTGAGAATGAACACCATCACATCTATTCTAATTCTAATTCATCATTATCTGCATGAATTTATATAACATAAAGCGTGACTAAAACTCGCATGATAAGGTCAAACTCTTTTGTACATATTTAGCGTAGATTTGGCCACTCCCGAAGTCCCGAAACAAGTTACTTACACTGTAGTTTTACGAATTGTATCTAAAACTCGTAACTTTACTGTGAAGGGACGTGTTTTCGATTTTGGTATTGTTCAAATCTGTAGCCCCTTCCTTGTAGTCGAGTCCTTCCATTCTGATCTAGCATATGATTGGGAATTCTAAACTCTCACTAACAAACACCTGTTTTTGAGTTGATATTTTAGAAGTTCATCACTGCATCGCATCCAAGAAACTAAGCTGTTTTGTCAGCAACTTTCATAGCGCTAGCTTTGACTTTTTTTCTATCAAAAACAAGAAACAAAATTACTAATAATATCAATATTCTTCGCAGAACACTTCTTCTAAGCATCATCCGGGCGGAACGACCACCCTTCCTCATCATGACACGTTATCACGTCAACTGGCCCAGCAGAATCACCTCCATGCAACATACGGCGAATGCGAAGCACCCATAGTCCCCCAGTCACCCAGACACGCTGTCAAAGACGAGGAAAGCCACCACCATGCCGGCTACCAGACCACCCGCAGCTACAACCACGACTTTCGCAATCCCCACGTCTACATGACCCAACACTCCCCTGGCAGTCAGGAAATGATCTTCAGGAAACATTACAAGGACGAAAACCGGCGCCGGAACCACCACCATGGGAGCCAGAACATAAACCACACCTACTCCGAAATAGCTTCCCAGCAAGGCCGAATATACCGACGCGGGTCAGAACAGGAGTTTCGAGTGATACAAGACGACCCTGTGTACGAGGAGATCGAACGGAACGAGACGCTCATGTCCGATATGTCCGATGACAACTCGGGCCCGGACAGCTGTCGTCAGAACGCGGGCCACCACGGCTCCTCCAGCTCCAAATTCTACGGGGACCATCGTCCCCTTATCTCCTACAGTCCTGGGGAGAGGCATCACCACGACCCGGAGAACTACAAATACGGCAAGTGGGATAATTTGGAGCGAGCGTACGACCCGAGGCATGGGACTTACGAGAGTGGGAGGTTGATCGGCCATGCGTACCAGCAGCCTCAGGAGAATATGAGGGCATTGGCAGCGGTCCTGAATGGAGAGAACAATGTCGTGTGCCATCTAGAGCCGCACAGCTCGTACGATGTATATCAGCCGCAAAGTAACCTAGGGACTGTTTCTCAACCTAGTTTCTAAAGTGTGATAGTGACATGTGGCGGTGATTGTACAGACTCCTTACTGTGGAACGGTAGTTCTAGAACGGTCGTGTAGACGAGAATAAGTGATAGTGTAATGTAGAAACTTGCCATAATGTGGACTTTACTATATTTATATAGATTAGCTTGTAATGCGTTTTGGCGGTATTCAAAGTATTTTAACTCCGTTCCTTGCGTATGACTAGTAGTTGAACGGCTGTGGATACCGTCTGTTAAATTTAAATCACTTTTCCACTGTGATCCTATTTAAATGTAAAGGCTCAAAGTTTAGTGTTGCCGCCGTATTTTGCGCCGAAAAGGGAGGCAAATCTGAGAGCAATCATGTAAATATACTTTAGCGTTTAGAACTAGACTTCCTATGTGACCTTACTATTTCTATTACTGTCCGATAAAAAAAAAGTTAAGTTGCGTATTCTTTTCTAAAACCTGTGCATTTCCCAAGTGTTATATTTACGTAAGTTCGAAAATCTGTGATGTTGAAATTTGATAAGCGTGTATTATTTGGTATGTTTTAAAATATTTACTTTTCGAACTCACTGCCATTAATATGCACTGAGTATTTTTGTATCCATCGACATGTCGTTTTTTGTTGTAGAGAAGCTTTGATAACTTTTTTATATTGTATTAACGAATATTTCAAATAAAATCCATCCAACCTATTATAGACTGACACCCCTTGATGTTGTGCACACTTCACTAGGAGATAGATCTTAATTATTTAAAAAATAATTACATACTTATAATTATTTCTACTTATTGTAGATTTACTTTATAAAAAGCCATAAAATGACAGTGTTGTTTATCCCGTTCAGTAAGGAATTGTTTTAATAGAATTGATACACGTACAATAATAATACTTACTATAAACATGGTAATGTTTGGTAAAACTGACTATATATTTTGAAAAAAAAGCTATACTATAGACTACATTAGACTGAGTGTTGGATAAAAATTTGGCCTTTTTACTGTATTTTAAACTTCATGACAACAAAGGCCATTGAAAAAATATAAAATTATTTTAATAATCCTTAACAAGTAAACTGACTACAACTGAACTTTTAATTTTCGGCTATAAAACCTTCAAATAAATAATGAGAGCAATCGTGGGATTGTTTGTTTTTAAATTGGGTGTGCTAGTCCATCTATTTTCCCCACTTTAAATCTAATTGAAATACTTAATGTAATTTGTATAAACGATGTGACGTGTGTATTTCTGTTATATTTAGTTTTCATTGTATTTTAACAACGTTGATGAAGTACATATGTATAATTAATAATGTAAAGTAGGCGGAAACAAAAATATGTAAATAATTTAAAGTTTATATAAATAAAGAGCGGTTGTTCTGTAAGAATGGCCAGAATAAATATGTTTTTTTATTAATTTAGTACTTATGAATTATAGAATTAATGACAAAACACAAGAGGTCTTCCTGAGAAGAATATTTGTACTCCAGAGGTATACAATAGTAAGCAGAGATTTTTTGATAGCTATATAATACCTTCTTGTAGAGCTGTTTCTTTCGATTCCAGATATTAAAACAGAAAATCGAGAAAACGGACATACTGCTGTTTACCTTTGGGTTATACAAGATAACTAAAAATAATAATACAAAGTGGTAGGCGTTGACAGTTTTATTTCGTAATATCTAAATATACGACGAAATTGTTGGTTAATTTGCTATTTTAATTTAATATCGAATTGCGATAAAGTGCAGTCATAGAAAGATATTTTTCAAATAGTTTTTTTTTGTAAATGTTAACAAAACAAATTAAATGATATATATAAATTATGAAATCGTCACTATATCAATAAAATCTTGCAATTGATAGGAAGCTTTTTTGCTATATTCAAGTAAAAATTCCATGACATTTTAACCCTTAATAAGTTTTGGAGTTAAGGGTGAAATCCGTGACTATACGGGCGAATTATGATGTTATTTTGAATCAAACACTTCTCAGGGTGTAAACGAAAGGTGTGGCAAAGATGGCCCGAAAGATAATAAATAATCTTGTCGGGCACTAATCATCTTCAACTTCTATGTAGAATATCAATGTTAACCCACATTCTGTCTTTCGGGCCCTTAAAATACTAAAACACCTTTACGTCATCCTGAATACTTAGGTGGAATAATTTTGGTGATGAATAGAGATCAGAATTTAGGTACAAACCATATTCAAATGAATTTGAATAGTTTTTATTAGTTAAAAACACACACCCACAAATATTTATGTTAACAGTATACGAGTATCATCCGAAAAGTCAAAGAGATCTAATTTCGATTATTTTAAAGATGCCCATGAGATCTAGTTTATGATCTACATATTACAATAAAACATATCTAAAACACAAACTAATAATTTGATTAATTTATAATTAATTAATCACGTTAAAACCAGTTAATACATTGTAATAAATCCATATTTATTCAAAATAAACTTTCTCTTTCGTGCAATATTAGTTAAAAAATACACAAAGCACCCACCATGATATTTGAAGAAAAAAATTTTTTTTTTCTTATATATTTTAAGATATTTATTTTGAGATTGTTAAGAGCGTTGTCCATATGATTTTTCCATTCTTGTCCATTCGCTGAAAACATCATAAGTTTAAAAATGACCGGGTGTAATATTTTTTAAATATCTATTGTATCTGTTAAAATGCATGTCTAATTATCATCATCTGGACATCACTCTTAATATATAAATGGTCGCAATTATAAATAGTATAGTAAAACGTAAAGGACAGTCATACACAAAACACTCTACAAACGATTATTTGGCTGGATGCACAAATGCCAAATCAAAATGTAACTGCAATGCAAAGTCGTGTGACGCTATTGTTAGAGAAATGGCGGCGCCAGTATGACACTTAAGGCACTCGTTAGCTGCAGCTATTTGTGCATTTAATTCGCTTATATTTTTTTTTATTATTTCGATAAAAGTAGTTATTATATAGGTTAGCAATTTAGCATTGAATACAAGATCTAGGTGCTCTCACAAGAAAGACAAAGTCATTTTGTCATTGCAATATAAATTAACAGATAACGCCTGATATCTCTGAACTTTGTAAGGTCACATTGCTATAAAAATTCAATGATATTGATTTCATATTATTACTTTTAATACGAACTATACCCGATAAGGTAAGTGTGTCTATATATGTATGAATATCCTTCTAGATGTAAATGTAGGTCATTATAAATACGTCGGTGAATTTTGGTGATGGTTTTGTAGAAAAATTAATGATGCTTAAGTCAATCTAATTTTATATGTAGACCGGAATCTATGTTACTTCTCAAATTAAAACAAATTTTCAACGTTGTAATCTTACAACTTTCCAAATAATACTTACCTTACAAAACAACAAAACGAACTCAGGTATTAATTTTTTTATTGATATTCGTCTAGAAATAGACTTCAAAATGTAATGCAGTTATTTCATATATCCAATGCGGGAAAGATTGCATGTTGAACACCTAATGCGCAACTCCTTTTTGCATTTGTTCCCTTGTTTTTTGGATATTTACGACTCTTCCGGATAGTGATACCATTATCAAAACAATTAAACCAAAAAAAATGCCTTATCTGAACAGTTTTATAAACATGCGATCTCGTTTTTTAAAGTATCCACACAATTCCGGTCTACGTAAATTTTCTTAATTAATAAGCTAGAAAGGTTCAGGCACTTGAAGCTAGTTGTACAAAAGTAGAATAAATGTACATTTTTTCACACGCACACAACACACAATAGAGTTTCTGCAGTCTCACACTTTATCACATAGACACTTTTGGCTCTAAGTGTAGTCAAAAGATTTGATAAAGGTATACAAATATTAAATGCAGAAAAGAAATGCACTTTGTATTCCATAAGTACAAAACCGTAATTTTGTACTGACATTTTTTTACCGAAAAACTAGTTGAATAAAGAAAAATCTAGACTACTCAGAGCCAAACTAAACTATACCATTGTTATGAACACCCACACTTCTCCACAACCATACCCGGTATAGTCGCGTACATGATGTTCAAATCATGGTCGAAATACAGCATTGATATACTGCTCATTTTCCGTGGGGCACAACATGGCCCTCCTCCACTGGGCGGTGAAGCTAGCTGCATTACTATAGTATGGGGGTACTTCTGAAGGAAGCTATAAGGGCATTCTCCACTACAGTAGTTCGCGTTATACTGCTTGGGGTAAATGATCCAATCCCAGCCGAACTCTTCGAAGTTCACTACGAAGGGGTAGCGGCAGCATCGAACCTCTTTGGAGGCCTCTGTACAATCCATGCTGAGGGTTCTGCGCGTGCGTTTGTGAGAGTTGTCTTCTAGGAACACCTCTATGTACGGCATCTGGGGAGGGAAATGATGTAAGGGTAAGTACTAGTCCATCCGTTAATAAGATCTTTGGATGTCTTGGGCGTCCGCGTGTCGCGTGAGTGTGTGAGCGAGACAGCGAGCGAAGTTACCTAGCGAGTGATGAGACAGAGAGCGTTGTACAGCTGTCTCGCTCACCCGCGTCGTATCGTAAATGTTGCGGTCGATACGAACTTGAACCTCTATGGCGCTTTTCAGAGCCAAAAGCTCAGAGAGTAGCGTGAAAACATAAGAGGATTGATTCAACGCCATTATCTCCAAGAGACAAGGTAAGGTAGGTCAGTCAACAAGATTGACTATTGTCTGTGTATAAGTTATAAGTCCATACTGCCACTGGGATAATGTGCAATAAACGGCTCTATTATTTGGCAGTTCTTGTGACGACAATTTCTGGGTCGCGGAGTCATGATTGCGATAAAGACCTCTAAATAAAAGACCGGTCAAGTGCGAGTTGGACTCGCACACCGAGGATTCCGGAAAAATCGCATTTTTTTGTGAAGGAACTAAAAATTTACGGTTTTCGGATTTTTCCTTTACTTGTTAGCACAGACCTTACTTTGTACCGAGTTTCTTGTTTCTAGTTCAACGGGAACCTGAAAGTTTTGATTCCATTGCGAGTATCATGTAAATTCAGCAAAATTGTGACATGAACAGCTGTATCTTTTGATTGTATTGACCTAGAAGTTTGTTTTTTCACAGCTCTAAAGATCCACAGTCTTTCAACTTGATACTTTCGCGCATTCCTGAAAAATTGGGTATCGGATTTTGGACACATCCTTCAGATTCCACTTTCGTCAGTAATTTATTTTTTTGGCTATTTTGGTTCAGGTTCGTCAGCAATAACTAACGAGGAAAACTAGTCAGATTCCACTTTCGTCAGTAATTTATTTTTTGGCTATTTTGGTTCAGATTCGTCAGATTTTGAATCTAGTGACGAACGTGACATATCAAAAGATTCCAGATTCGACAGAAAATAAATTTAAGAATAAAGTTACTAAGGATTCCAAAGAACGCTAACATTTTACATATAATTGACGGTATCCAGAGGTCATTGCGAAAGAAGATTTAAAATTAAAGAAAATAAAATTCATTCAATGAAAATTGATTGAATGAAGATAAAAAAGTCGCTAAACAAAATAATTAAATATTGTTTTGACGGAAAAATAACAGATAAGAACTGTCTTAGCCGATTGAATCGATTGTTTTATGTGAGTGAAGTTAATTTTTAATGTTATACGAGTAGTGTTGTGTAACGAGTCTTTGTAGGTAGGAATTGTTTGTTATCGAAGAAACAGGTGTTAATTTTTGTGTATGTTATATGTTAATATTAAATGACCTAAGTACTAATTTGTTCACTTGCCGCTGTTTTTATTTTTAAATATATTTTCTGTCGAATCTGAAATCTTTTGACATGTCACGTTCGTCACTAGATTCAAAGTCTGACGAAACTGAACCAAAATAGCCAAAAAAATAATTACTGACGAAATTGGAATCTGACTAGTTTTCCACTTTAGACATTCCTGACGAAACTGAACCAAAATAGCCAAAAAAAAATATATTTGATGAAAGTGGAATCTGACTAGTTTTCCTCTTTAGCAGCATGATTGACTTTGATATTTTAAGGGGTCGAAATTTTGAACTTTATGCCATGGTAATAGAATTCAAAACCTATAACGGCATTTTAGGTAACCAAAGCCAAACAAGGGGAGTCTTTCCTGACGAAACTGAACCAAAATAGCCAAAAAATAAATTACTGTCGAAAGTAGAATATGACTAGTTTTCCTTTTTAATCATTCCTGACGAAACTGAACCAAAAAAGCCAAAAAATAAATTACTGACGAAAGTGGAAACTGACAGATGTGTCCAAAATCGACAGACGGGCGGACAACGAAGTGATCCTATAAATGTTCCTTTTTTGCATTTTAATATTCAGAACCAAAATTGCCTAATTTCTTTTCTGCGTAAGTTGTCATACACGCATCCACTTCGTTCTTGAGATCGGCAAGGATACATTAGCACTGTGATGTGTCTGTTTCTATGTTACAATCAAAAGAGTACTTTGTTAATAGGTCCTTGGATAGCTGTCACAAGAAATTGGATTAACCATAGGATAGTTTTCTTCACACAGATCAAGAGGAGATTTATTTTTGAGGGTAAAAGGAAAACGTCTGTCTGTTTTCTCAGAAACGCGTACAGGCATCAAAGTGAAATTAATATAAATTCTGCAGGTCTGTGGTTCCTGAATCGAAGCTATGAAAAAATCGAACTTCTTGGTCAACGCAATAAAATGCGGCCGTTTTCGGCGGGAATCTAAGTAATCAAAACCTTCCCGTTTTCCTACAATCATGAAATTTGGCGAGAAAGGTCTTGAAGCACAAATAGTAAAAAAAAAACAAAAACCGTAAATTTGTAGATCCGTCTCAAAAATATGCTGTCTGAAAAAGCCCGCTAAAGTGAAGTTTCTTAGAAGTAGCATTTGGCATCTGTCAACAGTAGGGACAGAGCTATACGTTGGTCTCTATGATTCTCTATGGTTCTCTATGGTTCGTGAACATAATTCTGAACAACTTTACTCACCAGCGCATGATTACTATGTGAAGTCGGATGCGGCACAACCAAATTCATTCGGTTGTTTGAGTCTTGTATTCTCACGATTATTGATAAAAACTGCGCCCCCAGCCTGAAGAATTCCGTCACCATATTTGTCGTCTCTATCTTCAGCCACTTTCCCGCCTTCAGCTCCACTCTACTCATTTTGACCGAATTCTGCGAGTAGGGCACTGACGCTTTATTATTATTGCTGTTCCGAGTCACTCGACTGATGTTAATGTTGACGGTAAATTGTTCGTCTGGTGCGAAGACTGTGACGTTTCGGAACACATCCAATTCTTGGACGTGTATGTATAAAACTGCCTCTTTAACTTCATTCTGGAGCACCCGGTCGGGAAATCGGAACTCGATCATTTGAAAGCCCTTAAACTTGCTGTGGCGCCCCTGATCTGTAATTAAAAGTTAGTAATTAATTAGTATGCAACTGGTTAGTGTAGTATAGTGTTATTTGTAACTCCCGGCGAAAAAATGTGCATCTAGCGCTAAAAAGGGTGGACAGGTTTTAAAGAGGTTTTTGTAAATAGTAGTAGACTTCCTTGCGATGGTTCTTAGTCATGTTTCATTAAAACCGTTTCAGTGGTTCAAAAGTTATCAGCTTAATTAGTTAACAAGTCAGCCAACAACTTAAAGCTTCATTAATTGTGTCGGGGGTATTTTAAATTTTAAATTTGCAGTTGTTTATTTAATTTTATAATTAATTGAAAGCGCGGTCGTCCGCGGCTTTTTAGCAAAGGTTCAGTAGTTTATTGTGGTCACTGGCCCCCTTGTGTACCTACAAAAGTAGATATTCTTTATAGAGATATTTAAATCCGCATTTTACGCCACTTTGTAAATCGTAAATTTCTTGGCGCGTTTGGTCACCCTTGCGCTCAACGCGCCGCTAGCCGCGAGCGACTGAGACTAATAATAATGGTAGGTGCGCGCGGCGAAGATGCTAGTAGGTGAGCAAAATTGTAATTTGTATTAGGATAATTTGGTAAATCCATAAAAAAATAATGTAGTTTTATATTTCATAAATTGATTGTGGTGTACCCGTGACAAAAATGGCTAGGAGTCCAAAAATAACCCTGTATACAACTAACATTGTGTCCCTACACAGTTTTAAGAAAAAGGAAACGATTTTTAAAATACTCGAATAACTACACATATCACATTTGTATTTTTGTATGTATGTATGTATGTATGTATAATTGTATTACATAGTACATTTGTCAATTCAAGTTTTACGCTTAAAGCCTAGAAGTGTATAAGCCTGGCCTAGCTTACCGTGGTAGAGTCAAGATTATTCAGAAGATATATCAGCATTCTTCCATCATCAACCGCAAAGTATTGTGAACATAGACATACTAAAGCCGCCACTATAGAAGCCTATGACAAAATACTCCTCTCATTCGTCAGTTAAAGTGATATTTCTTTAGAGTCCATCCAAACTCTACACACGACTCGAGAAACTAGTAGAAGACTCTTTCTTGAGATATATACCCTTGCAACATATTGCAAGTGGGTGTGTAAAACGAACTGCATCCTAAACCTAAAAACAAAAATTAATATTAATCAATTGTTGGATTGCCTTCAGAAGTATGATAGTAATAATAATAATAATACCATGAAAACGATTTACACATTGATCTAGCCCCAAACTAGGATTCCCCAATCTTGGGTACTATACACATACACATATGTACTTATATAGATAAATATTTAGATAGATCAACAACCATGACTAGGGTATAAACATCCGTTCTCATCAAACAAATACTTGCCCCCACCGGGACTCGAACCCGGGACCTTTGGCTTCGTAGGCAGGGTCACAGCCGACTCGGCCATTCGGGTCGTCTAATAATGAATAATGATAATGATATGATGTAAATATTATGATATAGAGTATTAATCAATGATGTGGCTATACTATGATTAATTAAAATGAAAAGGATATAAAAAGTTGAACTAAAGTCTTCTTCGTTGTAGATATCATCTGAAACAAAAAAAAAGCTATTTAATTTTTGTGTATATTTTTAACAGACCAGAGGTTACACTAAACATAAATTAAAACCTTTACTATAAAAATAATATTGAAACTTATAAAGTAAAAACTTAAGCTTCTAGATCTCCGTGTTCTAATGGGTTTCACGATTGATCTAATGGGCTTCTCACACAGGAGATGCAGGTTCGAATCCTGAACATGTACCGATGAGATAATTATTTTTTCTTAGGGACATTATCGGACGTTCAGTGTTTCGGATGACAAGTTAAGCTGTAGGTCGCGGCTTCTATAGTTACGTGTGGTAGACGTCGTAAAACCCCTCCACCAACCCGCACTGAGCCAGCGTGGTGGAGTATGGCTTAATCTTACTCGTATCCGGGGAAAGGCCTGTGCCACTCGATGGGGACATTAATATAGATAGACATAGACATTAAGATAGATCTCTTTTAAGTTTTTGGGAGGTTTCAGTATTTCAAAAAGAAGGAACATAAACATAAACATTTATATACAGGCACATACATTGCTTCTGGCCCCACACTAGGATACCCTGTGTCGTGGTAACCAGAAACAGCGACGTCACACACATATAAACATCCAAGACCTGGGGATTGTTTTTTTTTTTTTTTCATTACCCCCAGCCGGGGATCGAACCCGGGACCTCTCGCATGGTAGGCAGAGCCACAACCGCTGCGCCACAGAGGCCGTCAAAAGGATGCTCCATTGTTTTTTTTGTAGCCTTATTATCCCACTTCTGGGCTAGGCCTCCCCATGTTGCAACCACAATAGACGACCTCTGTGGCGCTGGGGTTGTGGCTCTGCCTACCATGTGAGAGGTCCCGGGTTCGATCCCCGGCTGAGGATAAAGAAAACCCCAGGTCTGGGATGCAGAAGCAATGTATGTACCTTTATATAAATGTACAAAAACCCTAACTGGGCTACGTCCGACCACCTTGGCAAAACATATCCAGGTCGTCCTGCCATCATCGCCTCGGCCTGACGAGCCTTATGAGATGTTAGATGTTAGCCCATCGGCCTGGGTGATTTCCTGGCCAATTCGATTTTAGCTTGTTTAGTGTATTTAAACTCGGGAAATAATAAACTGCACATCAAAAATACTGAATTGCAC
The DNA here is from genome assembly GCA_949825045.1 of Argyresthia goedartella. NCBI lineage: Eukaryota > Metazoa > Arthropoda > Insecta > Lepidoptera > Argyresthiidae > Argyresthia > Argyresthia goedartella. The sequence goes on from OX463834.1 coordinate 15,895,163, forward strand.
AGCAAATGTACAGATTTTCACAGCAAATTTCAGGGCAAAATACTGCAGTAGGTGATGGGTAAAGGGGGTGAGCGAAGTGAAGCGCCCTTTATTCTTCGTATTAGGTTGAACATGTAAGAACAACAAAAATACTTAAAACATAATAAGTGTTTTTGCTGATCCTTTTTTGCTGTGAAAATCAGTATTTTTGATGTGCGATTAAATACTAGCCTTTAAATTCTAAACTCCCTTACCTGGCCTGCTCCTAGAAAGTACCGCATCTCAAACCAAAACTGCCTCCTTATCGCAAATTATCGCGATATATGTAAAATTTACGTCTGATGATTAACTGAAAATTTCGGCTGAATTTCAAAAACCACAAAAACGTCTGTACTCCACAACAATCTAGTACAGAATAACCTATTTCTGTACTAGCTGGTCAGCTGTTCCTAACATCAGGTAACCGAGTCGGCAAAAAATTGCCAAATGAATGGGGCAGGTGCGGAAACTGTTACTAAAAATATCGAGATCTTTCATCCAGTTCATCGGAAGGTCGGTTTCCAACCACCCACGGTGTAAGAAAAGATTTGCAAAAAATCCGCATAGGTATCTCAGTCAGTTTGTTTATAGATCCATCGTCGGCTGTTTACAATATTCGGAGTGCTTATTTGTTATTTAACTGAAGATTTGCAGCTCTATAATAAATAAATATGTCAGCTTGGGATACTTTTCAGAGGTTTTTGTTCCGAGTCAAAGGCAGGGTCATCAGGGTTTCTACCGGGGAAATTAGCTTTAATCTTGTTGGTTTGCGTCACGGCTAATTTGTAGTATTTTGAACTCACACATAGAAGCATGTACCTACATAATATGATTATCTGATATATTAAAATGAAACGCCAAATATGATGGTAAGCGCAAAAATCTCAAAAGGCTGGACCAATTTTATGTTGGCATGCGCAAAATTGGTTAGACCAATTTGGATGAACTTTATTTTAACTATTCGTTGAAGTTGAAGAAGGGATATTTTATTACAGATAAAAAAAACAACGCTAATGGTTCAGCAATAACGGAAAAGCATTGTTTAGTTCATGTTTCTGTTAATATATGGCGGTGGTAGCAGAGTGCCGAAGTCCAATAGCTTTCTCAAAACGACGTCTGTCGGGGTCAGCTTGTTGATAATAATATTGGTACCTACCTGTTTACAGAATATATACAGCTACTGAATCAATGAACTTCATCCACTTCTTCTTTAAATTTTCCGTTTTAAATACTTTTGAAAGTAAAGTGACTCAGTCAGGCGGGAAATGCTAGCCATTGCGCGCCTGGTTACGGATGTGTCTAGATAGAATCTCGATGTCTGGTTTGTGTAAGATCTATACAATTTTAGACTATTTTCAGCGATATCCGATACCTTGGATCTAAGCCTAGGCTTAACACGCGCTTAATCTAACAAAAGTGACAAGCTATAGCATATCTATTTAGGATTAGAAGGTCCTCGAAGCAAAACGTCTATAGAATCAAGATCACCATTAGTCCACCAAACATAGTCATAATGTCCTTTCTACCAATTTGACCACAACGTGAAAACCAAGGGGCAAGATGTCCTCACTTCATGAAGTCCCCAGAGCGAATGGCTTTTAGCGAAAAATGGAGTTCAGCGCACTGGAAACTTTGTGCAATAACCACTTAATGGCCGCTTTTTCCGCCTGTGCTCCCGCTAGGCGGCGCGGCGCTGGCGTAGTTGGAGGCAAAGAGTTTCATTCATCTGAGGATAGGTTCTTCAAACACTTCACGTGATCTTTCAAATGACACTGGAAAAATTAACCTCAAATTATTAATTTATTTCATTTTATTTATTAACTTTTCTCATAATAAATACAAAAAAAAACTAATTATGTCATAGCACTGCATTGCAGTTTTTCTTTGTTATGCTGTCTCAATAACGCCGGGTTCGGTAGGTAAGGTAGACTGTGTATGTACATGCGTTCGTACGAGGTTAGAGAGCCTTATATTATAAGAAGTAAGTAAATACCTATAATCTGACAACTTTGACAGATAGGCAGCCTCCAAACTACACGAGCGCCATCTGCAATGAGCGTTTGAGATTAAGTTCCATCAAGCCGGGATAAATGAGGAGACCTGCAACATGTTGCTGCAACTTGCATGACACACAGTGTTCCGAAATATGCCCCGTGCGTTTATACAAGTGGACCGCGACATTTTACTATGGTAAAATATCGCGAGGCGTTTTGGAACACTGTCTCTCGTGTTGCAGCAAAATGTTGCTGGAAATGTCCCCTAGTTTATCTCCGGCTTTAAGACAAATGCATGGTGTGGATATGCTTCATCAAGCAGCCCACATCAACCCACTGCTGGGCAAGATGGATATGTTCCTAAGTGAGACTCAATAATAATATATAATAATAATACCTTGGACACTATCGACACACATTGATCTAGCCCCATACTAGGATTCCCTGTATCTTGGGTACTAGACAACGATACACATTTTTATTAGATAAATATTATACTTAGATAGATAAACAACCATGAATATGAAACAACAAATATTTGCCCCCATCGGGATTCGAAGCCGGGACCCTTGGCTTCGTAGGCAGGGTCACTGCCGACTCGGCCATTCCGGTCGCCAATGAAAGTCATGTTGAATTTGAGGGTTCAACAAACTTTGAGCCGTTGGTGGTGTCTCCAAGCCTTAAGCCGTGTTTGTGCTGTTTTATTTAGGGGCTGTCAAGTCTGGTGCATGTCGCCGCTAGGATCACAATGGTATCACTATACGTAATACTCGCTTGTGAATTTGAAATACCTGGTAGTGACACGTTAGCTTTGATTCATTTAATAGATGAATCACTCTTTTGCCATCCAGAGAACCAATTCTGCTATCACAATGACCACTGACAATGATCCATTATTTGAATATTTTTTAGGTAATTAATTGCAGAAAATGAGGTTATTGCTAATCATATAAAATAGTTATAAACTAATGATCAAGGGATTGCAATTACGTGAGATTTAAATATAACTAAAGTTGTCATTGAGCGGTCATTGTCACTGAGTGGTCATTGTCTACCGGAATCGGGCCCCAGGCTGTAGGCAATAAAATCAGATGAGGGAATGCCACTTTAGCAATGTGCTGAAAAAACTGATAAGGAAGCAGACTCTTTGAATGTTTTGTTGTTATCTTGATATAAGCGGAAGATAAACATTGCTGCCATATTCTCTGACAAAGCCATAAAAATAAACGGTCAAGTGCGAATTGGAGTCGCGCACGAAGGGTTCTGTACCACTGCACAATGGTATTCAAGTTTCTTGCAAGAGGATTAGGTATATTTATGTTTCCTGTATGTAAAGAGTAAAACTTTGTTGACAAAGTTATAGGTGCGGCTTATTTTATACTCCGTGTATGTAACTAGGTGCATTTATAAGTTTGTATGTGATATTATTCGGAGATAAGGGGGAGAATGGTATTTTTTTGTTTATTTTCTTAAATATTTCTTTAACAACAATATTAAATTTGTGAAAAAAATATATTTGAGATTCTCGCAACACGCCCTCGCATTATACATATCGATATTTGAACCAAACATTTCTCATTATTTTTTCTGTAATATTAGGTCCTTACATATGAAATTGGCGTTTTGTATGGAGAAATTGAAGTTAACTCAATTTTCAGTACAAACATTTTTGTATTTTTTTTTAGGAATGACAGATCCTAATTTTATAAACTTTGTGTGTATGAATGAGTCAACGTTTAGCTAACAGAAGATTTTATATAATTTTTGAAAACTGTCAGCAGTAAAAAAATATTACGAATATTATCATGAAAATGGATGACATTTAGGAGGCACTGATTTTGAAGATAACGTTTTAGTTATCAAACTGAAAATTAAAAGAAAATTTAATAAGTAGATGTAAAATATTGAAATAAATTTTAAAACAATAAAAAAAAAATTGGAAATAGCTAACTATTGAATTACTCGAATTATGAACTCCTGAATCTGTAAGAAAAATTCGCCAATTTCATAGGTAAGCACCCAATATTTCAGTAAAGACCTAGATGGAGTAATGTTTTCAAAATTTTAGGATCGGAAGAGATAAGAGGAGGTGGATGGTCCTTTTTATCCATTTCCTTAATAATATTTAGCTAAGCATTTGCGGTTTCTGAAAAAAGAGATCCCCCCCCCCCCCCCCTTAAACATGTTGCAACGGTGTGGAAAACTATGACAGGACATTTTAGGAATGGTACTTTCGGGGATAAGGGTGGTTTGTATTTATTCTTAAATATTTCTGTAACTGTATTTCAAAGTTATGAAAAAATATATATTTGAAATCCTCGCAATAAGCATGTCACACGACACAGATTTTTTTTATACAATTTTTATTGACCCCCAAAAATTGCCACCCAAATCAGGGCTCAGTCACTCGCTTAAGGCCGCAAGTTATTTACCTACACGCTCGCGTGATTTCCACTTCACAAAATCACAGGGCCGCCAGCCGTGCTCCCTAAGTACCTAAATACCTAAGTGTCTTCTCGTGTAATAACATAAGTATTATTTATGGTTTTTTTTAAATAATAAAGAATATTATTATGTCATTTAATGTTCAATGTTGTTGTTTTTTCTTTGTCACTAGGCTACTGACGGGTAGACACTTATAAAAAAAATAAGCGATTGGTTTAGTTAACAACATTACTGTCTCTTTACGGACAAAAATCATTCAAACATTTTATTAGGTTAAGAAATTAAAAAAAATAACAATTTAGTGTTTTTCACTTCACTACACATCAAATTTTATACAACCATAGTCATGGTTTGCCCAGTGACGTAATAGATCGCGGGGGATCACGGGGCGCGCGATCGCACAGCATTATCAACGTTCGGTATACGTGTAAAGAAATGTATTTGCTTGCAGTTCGCCTGAGGGTCGTTATTTAGGTAAATATCTCGAAGCAAGCTCGCGCGCTCGCTGAACAATTTTGTTTCTTTTTTAACATTATTAAGGTTTATTTTTGTATTATTTCAGTGGGAGAGTGATTTATCTGTTACGTAGTAACTATTATTTAATCTGTGCCCAAATTCTAAATGTTGCTTGGGTAATACGCTTGTCTTTGGGTCACATAATTAAGTGTACCAAATATTCGGTCTTTTAATATTACTATTACACACCTAGGAAAGACACACGAGTGATCCTATAATGGTTCCGTTTTCCTTTTTAACGTACGGAACCCTAAAAACTAGCCAAGTGCGTGTCGGACTTCGCACATTTAGGGTTTCGTAATGTAGAATATAAGCCTAGAAATGAGGGAATTTCAAGGGAAAAATCTGAAATATTAATATCGGTATTTTTTAGTAAAATATACGTAAAAATAAATATTGTCACCAAATTTTAACGTCATAGGTCAATGGGAAGTTAAAAATTTCTGCGGTACAAAATCTTGTAAAATATCTGACATTGTTGGCATCTCATTCCCTTGTTTTCCAATATTTTTAAAACAAAAATACAGTATTTATTTACTCACCGAGCTCTAAACAACGATACCCCACTCGGTGGGGCGGGTGAATTGTTTTTTCGCGCCCCTCTTTATCTGTATGGGAACCCCCCTATAAACAATGAATAATATTTTTCGAAAATTTCTATGGCTTTGGGTCAACAACATGTTTGTACTGTGATTTTTTTAAGACTGTAGCTTTAACCCGTTGGCTGTAAAACCTGTGTGACAGACGACGGAAGAAGCGATAGGGCTCCGTTTGGACCCTACGGGTACGGAAACCCTAACAATCTCAAATTAATGATTATCGATAGAGAAATCTGTCACAATAGAGATGCTGAAGTTTTGATTTTTATCATATTTAATAATATTTGGAGAGCTAAAACCCAAAAAGGCCTCTTTTGCACGTTATTATTTTATTTAGTTCATTTTCAACAAAAAATACGAATTCAAAGTTGTGAAACGGAACGTGTTTCAAACACCCAACAGCGTCTAGTGGCCTCACTTCAGTTAAATTGTCAGTGAACGTGAGAAGGAGCAGGAGATTGACGCATAGCCTTGTCCCTTACTTCCTTACCCTCTGCTGTGGTAAATACGGCCAAGACAAGGCACCTTCGTCAACTGAACTGTAGGTCAGTTCTCGTACTGTAAACTGTAAACTGTTTGAACCCGCCATTTTGGAAATTCATATTTAGTATATTTTTTTGGGAAATATTAAACTGCACATGAAAAATACTGATTTTTAAAGCAAGTATCAGGGCAAAATGCTGCCATAGCTTAGGTGAAGGGTAAAGGGGGTGAGCGTAGCGAAGCCCACTTTATCCTTCGTGTTAGGTTGAACATGTAAGAACAACAAAAAATACTTAAAACATAAAAAGTGTTATTTTTGATCTGCGATTAAATACTAGCTTATTTTTTTAATTAGTTAAAAAATAAGCTAGTAAAATAAGACGCGCTTAGGCGCGTCTATTTATTCGACATGATATTTGTGAAAATCAAAGTTAAAATATATTTGTCGAAGGTTTTCTATTCCGCTCCATTGATTTGAGTTAGTGAATAAGGGAGGGGGCTGAAAACTGAAACTTTTTAGGGTTCCGGTACCCTGTCTGTCCGTCTGTCCGTCCGTCTATCTGTCAGCGGGCTGTATCTCATAAACTTTAGTGAACTATATGCATTTTCATTTTATTTAGGGGGCTCACCAGACAAGAGACATGTTCTTATTTAACGTTTTTTCTTGTTTGTACGGGACCCTTCGTTTACGAGTCCAACTCTCACTTGACCGTTTGTTTATCTCTGTGCTGCACTCCCGTGTAGAGTCAGAGCTCAAGATCGAACAAGGATCCCATTACACCCAAGTGTGTACCAGCGACCACCGACAACTACGTTACACACAAGTGTGTACCAGCGACCACCGACAACTACGTTACACCCAAGTGTGTACCAGCGACCACCGACAACTACGTTACACCCAAGTGTGTACCAACGACCACCGACAACTACGTTACACCCAAGTGTGTACCAGCGACCACCGACAACTACGTTACACCCAAGTGTGTACCAGCGACCACCGACAACTACGTTACACCCAAGTGTGTACCAGCGACCACCGACAACTACGTTACACCCAAGTGTGTACCAGCGACCACCGACAACTACGTTACACCCAAGTGTGTACCAACGACCACCGACAACTACGTTACACCCAAGTGTGTACCAGCGACCACCGACAACTACGTTACACCCAAGTGTGTACCAGCGACCACCGACAACTACGTTACACCCAAGTGTGTACCAGCGACCACCGACAACTACGTTACACCCAAGTGTGTACCAGCGACCACCGACAACTACGTTACACCCAAGTGTGTACCAGCGACCACCGACAACTACGTTACACCCAAGTGTGTACCAGCGACCACCGACAACTACGTTACGGAGGTTCGGCGAAAATTCCTCAAAAATTTCCTTAAGGCTGGGCACACTGACTGCGGAACTTAGAATTTGACCTTCAGCTTACTAATAGAGGTATAGGAATTCAAATGTTAAAAAAGGCTGACAGTCGATGTCTAAAGGACTAACAGAGCTACATAATTTAATTAGGCGAGCGAAGCCAGCCTTTCACTACTACTACGTGGTACACTTTAAAAAGAAACTATTCGACCTAGAGGTTCGAGCGTTGACATAGTGATTTAAGTTCATGTTGAGATTCTACGAATATCATTGAAATCTTATTTTCTATATAAACTCAAAAAATAAAAGATAAAATAATAAATTGTATGGACTGCAATCTAATGTACTGTAGCGCATCCGAGGTTCTTTCCGAATCAGTGTTTTTGGCATCTTGTCGGCGCAACGAAAAGTAGAGAACCACAGCACAAAATACAGGCTAAGGCTTTGGTTTTACAGTACAATTGCAGTCCATAGACAAGTTCTCAAGAGACATCCCCTTCTTTTCGCTCGCCCTAGCAAAGCAGGGCTTTTTTCTGGTATTTTAATAAGATAAAAAATAAATACGGTGCGACATCGTGTAAAATTGTAGTGATTAATAGATTTTGTGATAATTTCGGGAGATTTTTTCATCGAGCAGAAATAATCAAATAACGATTATACGTCAGTGAAACCATGCTGACACTCATCCCACAATTAACAAGCTAGTAAAGAAACCAACAGTTAATACGCATTATTTTGCGTAACTTGAGATTTACCAAAGGAGCTTTTGGCCTAATGCGCCTCCTTAATTTGACAAAAGATAAATTATCTTATCGAAATTACGAAGCAATAACTGCATTTTGTGTTGCATGTTAAATCTTATCTACCTTATGTTTGCCTGAGATATTTAATTATTATAGTTAATTTATATATTAGACATCTGCGATAACAACAAGGTTTTCCAAATGTCGAATTTGGAAAACCTTGTTGTTATAGGTTTTCCAAAAATGTGCGAAGCTAAAATACTTACGCATTTTAGCTTCGCACATTTACTTGTGTTATCTAATTAAATGACATTACATTTTATTTAAACAATATCAAAATCACAACTCACCGTAATTTCGGGGCATTTCCTAAAATTACACAAACCACAAAACACTACCCTGCATAAAATTACAAAAAAAAAACTAAAATTATCGTTCTTTATCTCAGTTGAGCTTTAGATAACGTCATACTAAATGATTAAGATGCAGATGACATCAACAAAAAAAACATCCGATAAAGAAATTAAGTAAAAAAAATAAAATTGAAATTTTTGCGAAATATAACGCGAAATAAACGTTTCGGCCAATCCGGCCGGCCGACCGCGAGTCTCGCCAACAATGAACTGTGTGAATCCAAATTCCAAACTGCCCTTGCGTTGCCGCGTGGGCTTGGTGAGCTCACAGGGGCTCGTGCGCTCCGACCGCTCTGCATCGCAATACCGACTTTATAACCTGACCCGTTGGGTTAAACTTTGGGTGAATGTACCAAGCATTTCCTTCTTTTCTGCAATGCAATTAGGAATTCTCGTGATGCGTTAGTAGTGCTGTCAGCGACTGAACTGGGAGCTGGATTGGGATTTCTTTTCGGTACCTAGCATTACACCTTGCGCTACAAATTACCTGTGAAACCTAGCGTTACAGTTTGGCAACAATCTATCATCATCACCAGCAGCTTTTTGCACCCTCGGACCGGTGGTGAACTCCTCCATTTGTGCTGGTCCCAGTTTACCCCAACCCTGGGTCCCATAGAGACTCCATTCGAGAAGTGTCGACCGGTCAAGTTAAAATAATCGTACTGTGCATGAATATCTTATCAGATTCAGACAATAACCACGGTTCTATTTGTATATGCAGGGGTCTTTCAACTTAAGGTTTTAAATAAATGTGGTACTGACTGTGCCATTCAATTAGACTGTGTGGCGCCTGCAATTATACAGGTGTAACAGAAAGGAGTGGTCAAATTGAAGAAGTCATTCTGAACAACATTCACTGTGACACCAACTTGCTCAAAGCAACTTAATTTTTCAGTCTTCCGCATACAAATCAGATGACCGCGCGGCTCAAAATGTATGGAGGAGTGAAAGGTTGCTCTGATCAAGTCGGGTTCATAGTGAAAGTTGTTCAGAATGATGTTCCTAACAACGCCTTTATATTTACCTACACCTTTCTGTTGCACTCTTTATATTTATCTCACCTAAATCGATATGACATGTATATACAGGTTCTTATACAGGTATGTATTTAATGGTATGAAAACATATTATTAACTCAATTCAACGTTGCACTTCTTATTACTTACTTTTTATTTACAACTCGAAATATTGAACACTGGCAAACGTTTTAGCAAAATTGTATTTAGCAAATATAATTTGCTAAATGTGTCTTACGAAATGGTAATAAAGTCTGACGCCCGGTTTCCGAAAGGCAAATTAGCTGTTGACAATTTGTTATACTCTTATCAATCACATTTCAGCCAATCACGTGCCGCTATTTTGAATTAATCTTCGACTAATCTGCTGTTACGTCTGACCACTCTTCCAGAAACTGGGGGGTAGAGTCTCACTGAACGTAGAGACTGGATTCATTTTTATGGCAACCTATGCTATGTACGTTGGAACTGTCAAAATCTAATAAAGTTGAACTCACATTTATCCGAGACAAACACGTCCAACAAGTTGAATGAAACGAATTTTAGAATACTTCGTTAACATGGAATGCTATGAAATCTCGCTCACCTGCAATAAACGCTTTGGGGCGGGAATTTCATACAGAGAATTCTAAGATTCGTTTCATTCGGCTGGATCGACGTGTTTGGCTCGGATAAGTGTGCGTTCACCATAAGTGAAATCGTGAATATATATATTTTGCATCAGCTACTCAAAGAGCGGATAGCGTAGAGCAGCAGAATATATCGTATGCTTGGCGAAAAACAGGCAGGAGTATGGGGAGCTGCCCGCGAACCTCCAATAGCGGCGAGGCAAAATAATAAGAACATATTTGAATATTAATTAATTTATAGGTGATCAATACATATTTTAGTTTCCGAAGTTCCCAATGCACAGTATATCGAAGGTGCACTTCAATGGGTAATTTGTTTTCGCGCCTCAATCCTCTTCGGGGTCAAATTGCCAAAACACAATGACCATAATCTCACTCAGGCATGCATCCGTGTATGTTTGCATGTCAATTTAGCTGTTACGGGCCGCGTGACCTCGATGAACTGAGCCGATTTGGACCCTAAGGTCGCGAACTGAGAAATGACCTGAAGGGGTCTTCCGAAACAACGATTATTGAGCCGGTCACATACTGTGTAATTTTTAGGGTTCCGTAGACCAAGGGTACCAAACGGGACCCTATTACTGAGCCTCCGCCGTCCGTCCGTCCGTCCGTCCGTCTATCTGTCCGTCTGCGGGCTATTTCACAAGAACCGTAACAGGAAGAGAGATGAAAGTTTCACGTGTATTTCTGTTGTCTGCCGCTACACACTATATAATGATCTATACGCAATTTAAAAATGAAAAGGGTACAAGCGACGTGTTTTCTGCGTGTTTTCTTGTAAGATGGTACCCTTCGTGTGCGAGACCGACTCACACATGGCCTTTTTTTTTCCTGCGGTTCCTACACCAACGTATGGAACTCATGCCGTATAAGTTGACCTATGCATGCCTATGTGCAGTAACTTAATAACAATTTTTCGCACCGCGTAACCGGCGCTGAACACCGCAATATTTACCTGTACCAACCACCGTAATGAGGGGTTTGCAGGTCTGTATTTCTAATGCTTACGTCGGCAAAAAATTTCACTAATACGAATGGTAACACTCGTATATGAAACGACCAAGCCAAGTTATCGTAGTATTAGTTGTATTGCAGAGCTGCAGCAGAGTTAGGCTTACAGCTAGGGGCTTGGATCTACAAGCCTATAACTTTTTTACGAGTGAAAGAATTAGTTACCTACCTATATATACACCTGGAGTGCTTAGCGAGATTTATTATTAATTAATTGTATTTCGAATTGATGGTACTTAACACCACGCAAGAGGTTACATCCAGCAGATCAGGATATGTAGTATACTACGTATTTCCGCTTGGTTGATATGGACCAAAAGCAAACCGTACATTAGTATTTCAATTGAATTCAATTTCAGCGCAGCGGTGACTTTGACCAGTTCGGCCATATTGAGCGTAATTGACCAACATCTGGTATTCATATCCGCTTTAGAACAGATGGAAAGTTATTCAACCTTGCCCGACTGAAAGCGCGCCAAGACATTCTGCGATACGCTTAGAGAGATTATGTGCGCCGGCGATTTTTGCTTTGTGTCAGGTAGGCTTGCGCATATCCGCTCGCGATCGGGTTCGGTCAATTTAGCTCACCGCTCCTCAAAGAACCAGGTCCGTGTTTATGCTCTTTTAGCTCTTTCCGCTCCCGAGTCCTTGTCGTCGTGAACCAGAGAGATTGAACAAGATTGATCGCAGCTCGCACGCGAAACACGATCTTTTGAATGTCTGTTACTAGGCTAGGCAAGGCAGGGCTATTTTGATGTTACTCCTTTATTTTGCAATTGTACACAGGTGCACACGTCGTAAAGTACCCGTAGTAAATATTTTCTATAGAAACAATTCTTCTATTCTTTGTCATTATAAATGAAGAAATAAGTATACGATAAAACAATTCGAATTTAAGATAGCTTGAAGGATTCAAATTATTTCAAATATGTTTCGATCACATCTTAGAATTATGAATAGTAAATACTTATAACACTTTTGTTGTCTATTATGTAGTATGTAATCCTAGGTAACGTAAACGTCAGTCAATGATAAAGTCGACATATTCATATTATATTACTATTCGAACCAAATCTACATAATAAAACTCCAACTCGAACAATACAATAAACAACGTCTACGCTCTCACTCCGTCTACGCTCGCGAGCGCACGGCTAAACTCAGCTTCCGTTCCGTCCGAGTCTGAAATCTAGGGAGCGACATTCGACACGGTCGGTCCTAAATATCGATCGATCTTGAAGTGAGCTGCCGAGCGCGTGAGCGTAGTGGGCAATGAGCTGGAACGCTCAGTTCGTCTGTGGGATCGATCAAAAGAGCTACCCAAGCCTAGTGTCAGGACTCTGTGGAGGCACCGCAACAGTGGAACACGACGTTCGACGAGGTGTGTCGCAAATATGGACTCAAAATCGGTGTCAGCAAGACAGAGGTCATGGCAGTGGACACTCAAGGAGACAACAATTCGACCCTCGACAGACTTACTGAAGCAGGTCGATCAGTTGAAATACCTCGGGAGCACTGTTCTGATAGAGATTTCGCTGACGAAATCCGACTTTGATCCAGAATTCAACGAACGAATTGGCGCTGCTGCTTTTGGAGACTGGGACGCAAAGTTTTCCGATCGCATGACATCAAGCTTTTCACCAAAATCTCCGTCTATACGACCAAAGTTCTTCCGAACCATCTTTACTCTGCCGAGTTCTGGTGTCTATACCGTAAACTTTTCGCCAATTAGACAGATTCCATCTAAAGTGTCTTCTTAAAGAAATAATTACTTTTTTTTGCGTATCATGGTTTATATTTGGTCTTAAATATATATTATATATGTAATTTCAGTTTCACACAATATAACCTTAAATATATCCAAATAATTTATTTGGGTAACTTAATTACTAGTTAGTGCAGCGTGAACTCGCAGTCGTCGTTTTAAGACTTCTTTGTAATGCTAATTTTTATTTCAATTTTATTGGGATACAGGCTGGTTGATATTTTATAAGTTTATGCGAAATTGAAAATTCGAATTATTCTAGATTATTTTTGGTAGTTGTAGTTTTGGCAAAACTGTGAAAAATTCATTTTCATTGAGCTGTTCTAGTCAAAGGCATTTTGAAGCACATTTTTTTCATTTAGCCAGTATTATTCACGTTAAGAGTTATCGTGTGAGATCTGTGTTTTGGGCAGTTTTTTTGGAATTGTGGCCACAGGAATAATGGTCTGTCATTGTCGTCAAGAATTGACGCCGGCCTAAACGATTGCTGGCGTTTTCTTATTCCGATATTTCATCTGAAGTCAAATGCCAGACGTTGGAAGCGATCTGTATATGTATTTGGTGTTAATATTCCGTGGTGGCATTTTGTCGTGTTAGCGTTATTCTGGTACTTATCATTATTTCTTATTTGTAGCTTTTGGTGGAGAGCTGCGCATCGAGCCATAACTTTCTATTTGAAACCGACACCGCGGACGCGTAGTCCTCGCTAAGGCGTGCTTTGGAGCGTACGTGAACAAGGAAGTAGGACACCAGCTTCAGGAAATCCCATATTTTTGACCAAACAATATTTTAGTTTGTCTGAACTGTTGTATGTAAATTAATTTAAATTTTGTTTCTTAGCGCGGCTTCTCTCTTTGGACGACATTCAATCTTTGAACAGGATTATGTCGTCTGTTCATCATCCATCATCTAAATTTCTAAAGGCATTTGCACGCCACCGTTAAAGATATTTTCGGCATACTTATTGGGCAATCATTCATATAACCCCTCATCCATTTCATATGCACTTCATATCCTCCTCATACAATCATTCCATTTTCACGTCGATTCCTGGTCAAAGTGCGCATACAGCGTCAAAAGCGTGTTACGAAGATATTGATTTCGTTTTAAACGAACCAGCAAATTCAGTGTTCTTTTGCAACGTAGACAAGTTCAGTTTGTGATCTGTTTCTGGTTTAATTTTCGGTCCTGGACACCTTGTCCGATACACGGTTGTCATTCAATATTTTGTTATAAACTTTTGATATTAATATTACGTGTTTTGTCAGTGAATGTTTTTTACTTATTTATCACTACATTAGTTATTTACATATTTACATGAGAATTTAGTACTTAATTATCATAAGATAATATAAAAATCACCAATAATATTAAATATTTATTATTATTCTTGATTTATGTAAATTTTACCTTGATTGTAAATACAATTTTTATTTTTCTAAAGAAACAATTTTTACGCACTTTTAGTAAGCCGTGGGCTTTTAGGACGAGATATTAGGCAAGAAAACTCAGGCCAGCACAGTATCTTAATTTCGAGTTGAATTTATATCATTGTTATTATCATTATTAGCCTACAACATCCCACTGCTGGGCAAAAGCCTCTCTTCCCCCCTCCACTCTTCACGCCCCTGGGCTACCTCCCACCAGTTGTCTTGGTACCTCAATTCGTCACTCTAGCGCTTCCTGGGTCGACCACGTGCCCGTTTCGCGTTTAGGATCCAGAGAGTTGTTAGTTTGGCCCATCGTCGGTCCGGTTGTATACCTGCGACGTGGCCTGCCCAGCCCAATTCAATTCAGCTGCCTTTTCCGCTGCGTCCTTTATTTGAGTTCTGGAGCGTATCTCAGTATTCCTGACTCGATCCACCAATCGGACCCCCAGGATACTGCGCTCCATATTTCGCTGACAAATCTCAAGCTTAGACTTTTGGATGTCAGTCAAAGACCAAGTCTGAGCTCCGTAGGTAAGGTAATTTATATCATAGTACTTATATTTTATTTTAAGAATCCAAAAAAGTGATAGTATGCTTTAATGAATTTAAGTGTAGGGTCTATATGTTTATGTCACTTGGTAACAAATTATATATTTTAATCGCTAAATACATAGAATACACTATTCCTATAAAGTGCGCATTTAGGAGAAGGAAATATTAGGTGGTATTTATTACGTAAGTTTCTTGAATGAATGGTATTGCGCTCACTAAAACGATTATATGTTTTTCTTTATTAACATTTAGACATATAAATATTGATAGAAATGTTAGGATATTTAAAAAAAAATAAGGACTGCACCTTTGCGATGGTGGTGGTTTAATACCAGCATTAGCCCTGATGCATTTTTTCTGATCCCCTACCCTGATCCTGAGAATACAAGACACTATACACCACATCCAATTGTGCTGATGCAGTGCTTCGCTCCCTTCTGAACCCGGATTGACGCTAGACAGGATATCATTACTCTGAGGCCTGGTTATACATAACTGTTTCCAAAACTTTTAATAGATACGGTAAAATACTCAATGCACTTAGGTTGCTTACTTTAACAGGATTGTCTGTTTTAGGTTAGGGACGGACATTCACAGTCTTCCATTGGCCTGTAAAAGTTGAAGATCTATATATATTAGATAACATAGAAGTTATGACTTTAAGAGTATGAGGCAGGGTTAGTAAAATCATATCTTCAGTAATTCCATCTGCTCCACTTGCATTCGGACTTATAGCAAGGATTGTTTTTGCTATACAATTGTCATATGTATTATTAAACTCCATATAGGTTCGAAGTAACAAGGAGACCGCACTAGTCCCAGGAACATTTAATTAAAGTTCTTCCACATTTTTTTGAATTATTACCGTACTTGTTATTATGCTGCTTAAAATAAGCCTTCTTCTTACCATTAATAGCCTCATCAACAAGATGCTGCAGATGCTCATAACACAGAAGCGCTACTTTGTTAAAACCTAAAAACCTTTTTTTTATTTGCTTACTAGCTGGTGCCAGCAAGTTTGTCTGCGTGTACCAAGGAATTATCCTTAACCCAGAAAACATTACCATAATTCTGATGTAGTCGGATAAAAAGTATCCTTTATGTTAATCTAGCTCATAAACTATATGTGAGTTAAATTTCATTCAAATCCGTTCAACCGTTAGCATGATTGAGGAACAAACACAAAAACATCCAAAGATCTAAACATCGCAACTTTCATATTTATAATATTAGTTAGATTATTTTTATTTACCTTTTTTAAATTTGTATTTGTATGTCACTAACTTTTAATTTATTTATTGATAATGGTTTTGTCACCCTTGTAAATAAGTTGCTGTAAGCCTGGTGTAATATTTTCTTTTGTCGCTGTTTGTAGCAGTTTATTCTAATTTACCTTTTCGACTCACAGCAACTCAAATTTGTAAGGTCTCTAACATTTTTGTATGGAGACTGGCATACCTTACTGTAAACATCATGATCAGATCATGGCCAGAGTCGAAAAGGGTGTCGATCGATAGAGTAAATTATTGCAGCTCCCAATCTTGTTCCGATTTTGATTTGCGTAATAAACGAGCATCCGCTTGATCATGCAACCGCCTCACCAGAAGTACGTTACTAGTAAGACAAACTGTAGGTTGCCCCTAAACCTCCTGCTGCAACCCTAGGGCTCAAACCCTAGGATATTTTCCATTTTCGCTTAGCCTTAAACAAATGACCTAGTTGCTGGCAAATTTCTACTGCGATTCCTTAAATAAAGATAAGATAAGATAAACGTCACAATATTCTGGTCACAACACAGAAAGTATGAGTAATAAGCAAGTAAACATATAGACAACAACAAATAAACAAGGAAATAAAATGATGTAAACTTAGTACTTAAGCACAAGGGAATGTGGTGAACGGGTATATGGCCTCGACGAAATGGCTCCGGCTAAGCATGATGCTATAGGAAGACCAATAACGCTGGTATTGGTCTCGGAACTAAATCACTGTTGAAAATCACTGGTGATAACAGCTAAATCTTAGGGTATGTACCGTGTTTCTGAAATTATGGATGGATGGAGTCTCTGAAGCCTGTTTTCAGGTGTGGTTTCTGTATTCTGGTTTCGTGTATTATTTTGTAATGTGTATGGCCTAAAACACCTCTATTTCCGGCACTATATCATCAGGGTTCATATATGGACCTGGCAAGGTCAAGATGGCAGGATGACCTGGCTTATAAGGGTTCTGTTTCCATTAAAGAGCTGTAGTATAACCTCTCTTGGTTAAGCTCTATAATTTAAAACAGAAGTAAAATACATTCGAGCAGTTTCCTAGTCTTTTCACCACCAACAGGTGCACCAGTGATCATAAAGATAAAGAAGTCATAACACAGAATTAGATTATTTCATGAAATAGCCATCCATGAAATAGACTATAACATGAAATGGCCAACCATTTATTATTTCATGAAATTATCAGAAAGGGTTAAATTTCACGAAAACAAACTTTTTAAAAGCATTTGTATTCAGTACTACGTGTTTTTTTGTGTCATACATGTCGACCTAACACGAAAACTATTCGGGGGCTACGCTGCGCTCGCTCGGTGGTTAGTCTTCACCTAAGCTACCGCAGTGTTTTACCCTAAAAATTTCTGCATTCAATGAAGTTTCCAATCCTACATTATGATATAGTCAATTCTACGATATTGCAACGACAGAGATATGTACAGATAATCGGTACCATAAAATGGGGTGATTAGAGATTCAGTGGATGGAACTTATTTTTGCGTTTGTACAAAAACAAGAAAACTTATAACCATAAGTAATGGACCTCTTTTCACAACTGCTTACTTCCGCCCCCAACTACAGGAGGACTTCAGGAAAGCTTAACCTCAAAGAGTATTCGCTCACTAGGTATGTAGATATACAATTATGCATGTTGTACGAGCTCAGAGTGGATCTGTTCCCACGGAGTAGCGGATGTTGGGGGTCATTACCAGCTCGCGTGGTAGGGGTGCGCAGGAGTCGATGTGCAAATGAAAACGCAAACATATAATCTTAATAAACAAGTGAGAGAAAATAAAAGTTCCGAGCAACTTTTATGGTCACTTCTCCGTACATTTTGGTTCGGGCCATCAGAGGATTTGAAAGAAGTGAAAAATAAAGTTGCTCTGATCAAATAGGATTCATAGTAAATGTTGATCAGAATTATGATGATTATGAACCTGACAGTTTTCCCATACACTAATCGTGCATTTGTCACCTACTGAGTTGGATTTGACGTGGATTTGAGTTTCTGGTTGAGGGGGCAGGGACCTCTCACTGGAACCTCGACAGCTACGCCCTAAAAACAGTGGCAACGAGTGACAAATTAGTAGACTATTGCGTGTTTTATTAGTCCGCAAATGTTGCCATCATTTGTTTTTGTCTACATTAAATTGTTAGGCTGATGTTTATACTTTTTCGTGTGGAAAAATGTGAACGGAGAACGAGGCAACCCGCAAAACAACGAAAAATTCTCAATTTGGAGAGCCTAACGCTAACACCCGGTTTCCGAAAAGAAATTACCTGTGACAACTTGTCAAACAAATTTTGGCCAATCACGTGACGCTATTCTGTTATAATCTTCGATTTATCGCATGTTACAATTGACCAATTTTTCCTGAAGCTGGGGGTAAATGTCGCCGTACACGAGCCACAAAACGCTGCCACAACGACCGAATCTATATAAAATGTCCATATAAAGATCTTTGTGGCGTGGTTGTAAGCGTTTGTGGTATGTGCGCGGCGGCTGCGAAGTGACAGCATGACTGAGTGTCAGTCAAACTTTAAGCTGCCGGTTCGATATGCGGGCGATAGTTCCTATGAAGGGCGAAGAGCCAAATAAGCGCGACAAAAAGTCCAGAAGGTGCAATTAGGATCGTCACAACAGAAGCGACGCCGGGAATATTAATATAAACATGCAGGGATCCCACATCTCTAGGAAGAAACAAGGTCAGTCGCCTCGCCGTTGATAAGTAATTTTTAATTATGTCTGTAACTGTCCAATCTCGCCATTCATCCTGATTGTTGACCGCAATCGTGGGGTCCAGGACATTACCAATATGGCCCTCGGACGGCCAACGACCCCATTTCTTTCTTTTCTTGGGCGCGAACAACGGCCTATCGCAAGCCCAAGCAGGAAGTCGTCAATACATTTTTGCAAAAGAAAATGGGTCAGAGATGTTTCTCGTAATTTGGCGGTTATATGGGTCATTGTACTTTAGAAATTATGGTCTTAGATTGGCTTCAATTTGCTTTGCACTTTAAAGATGTACTTACTTGAAGCTGTAAAACTATTTACGCGGGTCTGATGGGATTGTCTTTCATATCTGTATACATCTTGTCACGAAAACTTGTCTGATATCTTGTCACGAAAACTGATAAATGACTGCTAAACTTAGATGAAATTATGTCTGTGCTACACCGTATGAGAAAAGGTTAAATTGAACAGCCCATAAGATACATTTATAGCAAAATACTACGTGTACTTAAGAAATATCATAACATACCTAAACATTTCCATACCGATCGCACATCTGCAACCACGTTTAGAAATAATCCATATCAAATGATTAGTGAAGGCGTAACCTACTTAAGCCGCCCTTTAAACCATCAATGGCCGTGTAAGCACAATAGCAATGGTAGTCTTAGCACAATAGCGGGGAAGTATAGTAAAGTGGACCCGCATATCCCACCCCTGCGCAAGAGTTGATAGGATGTCATCGAATTGATCCAAGGCTCAAGGCTACCGAAGGACAATGTTCCCGGCCGAGTGCGTCCGGTGCGCGTATTTCCTTATCCGTATTGAATTCTTCCCCTCGTCGTGACCAAATCAATACGGTTATGAAAATTCATTAATGCCCCGTGAACGTATCGATTTCGTCTCCTTGTATTGACGGTTGTCGGTTGTATTATTCGACATTGTCCTGAGGTTATCGTGTAATTATTATCATACATAAAATCGCCGTAACCATATTGGCCTCGTCAACAGGTGGGGAAGAAATCAATACGCTTACGGTGCAAGTTCCTTATGCAGTTTTGCTCGTCTTTAAACGTATTGATAATGGCCCTTCCTAACTTACTTTTCCTTTTTGAAGGGAAATTAACGTCTTACATTGCATTGCCTTTTGTCGTAAAAATACATCGTTGCAAAGAAATACATCATTGCATTTGCATTTATCTCTTTCAAACTATGATAACTTATAAGGAAATTACACAATATATCAGCAAACATACTGAACACCACTTTAGGAGCTGCGAAGCACTGACAATCTTTTTCGATATGATATTTTTTTGGTATGTATTACCAGCGCCCTCAATGATAAAAAATATCTTCTTTATGATTTAGCAAAAAGTGCTCCTGACATTTTCTAAATCCTGATAATGGCTATTTTTAGGACCTAGGATCTAGAACCTATAGCCAAAAACCTAGGATTAGATATTTATCATTAGTGGCGCTAGTTAGCTAAACATAGCATCTTAACCACCTTGAGAGACATAGAGTATACGCTTATGGGAGTTTATTTTTTGTACAAAAAATGCCCATTGATTTCTTCAACACGAGGAGACAAAATCGATACGCTCACGGTGCGCATTCATGAATTTCCATACCCATATTGATTTGAAAATGGCTTGTGTTTAAACGATTACCAAAAACGCACCTATTTTACTACCAATAAATTCGAAATGACTGCCAGGATGGACAAATGTCCACCAAATTGTGTTTGGATAAATGATCACCAAACTTCTTGTGTTTATGTTTTGTGTACTTAAGTTTATGTTTTAAGTATTTTTTGTTGTTCTTACATGTTCAACCTAACACGAAGGATAAAGGGGGCTTCGCTTCGCTCACCCCCATTACCCTTCACCTAAGCTACCGCAGTATTTTGCCCTGATATTTTTTGCAACTTTTGGTGTTCATTTATCCATTTTGGGTTGGAAATTCATTATATTTGTTGCCTTTGAGAATGACATGGGGTCGAATTCAATACGGATAAGGTAATACGCGTCCGGTGCACGCATGCGCAAACTTATTGCTATTGAGCGGATTCTAAAATGTTGTACATTTCAGAAAGATACTTTAACTTACTCTGACTGAATGCAAAAATTAAATGTCAATTGGCGCACTCCCATTTCGTCAACTAACTTTTTTCCTTTTTACTGAATGAAATGATGTTAGTGAACTTTGGATTGGAAAAACAACCCTGAGGGTAATGTACAATCGAACCAACTGAATCATGACCCACTTGCTTGATAATTCGTTTGAAACTTTCAAACTTGTAAGATCTATCAAAATGTCAGTGTCTAATCAAATGATAACAAGTTCGTTACCAAGGAAATAAACCTTCAAGCGAATTTCGACCTACTTGCATTTAAGGGGTTTAGCAAAATAAGCTTATGGTGGGTCATGATTCAGATGGTTCGATAGTACCTAATCGTAAAAACATGTAAGTCAAGAAAAAATCTAATTCACATGTCTCTTGCTTTTATAGGGTTCCGTACCCGAAGGGTGCCAAACGGCACCCTATTACTAAGCGTCCGCTGACCGTCCGTCCGTCCGTCTGTCACCAGGCTGTATCTCATGAACCGTGATGATTAGACAGATGAAATTTTCATAGACGATGTATTTCTGTTGCCGCTATAACAACAAATACTAAAAGACATAATAAAATAATTATTTAAGGGGGCTCCCATACAACAGTTCTTTCAATACCACATACAAACTTATGAATGCCCCTGGTTACCTACAGGAGTGTGAAAGTAACATGTTGTTCTGTAAAACATACTATTCATTCCACACCATCCCTACCATTGTACGTTGGTACGGAACCCTTCGTGCGAGAGTTAGACTCGCACTTTTTTTTTTTAAACGCTTGTATTTAGCTTGCCCTGTTGTTAATTTTTGGGTCAGATATAGTTATTTTTAATTGTGTGTAGTTCATTATTTGTTGCTGTAGCTACCTACTACGGATAGACGGACAGACGAAGAGACGGCGGGCGGCCGGAGGTTTCTTGGCGCCTGAGAGATGCCATGTATGCCCCTCTATTGTTCACATGCGCCCCGGTGGCCCCACCAGGCGGCACTCAGGGGACAAGAAACTTGGCGTCAGGTGTAATAAAGTCCCGATTGGCACCCTGCGGTTACGGAACCCTCAAAAGATAATATCCCGCCTTTTCGCTGATTCACACTCACCAGTATTCAACAGCCTTCCCCCTCCATTTTCTCATTCCCACTATTAGGGCCAGATTGGTTCAAATTGCGTAAAATTGTCATGATTACGTGAGCTGTGTTTATTTGTTGATAGGGTTGTGTGACGATGCAGGTACGCACAGGACAAACGATAGTTTTCGTTTCTTATTATTAATATTAATTTAAAAATTATTTGTTCAGTTGCTTTTTAATGAAATTAAAATCTCACTTTGACATTTCTTTGGTTTTATCCCTCTCTATCAAGCGCTGTAGGTAATGATTACATTTACAATGAGCATTGTCTATACTTGGTCTTTGTCATAACAGTCCTCGACATGGTTATGGGAAGTGTCTGTTTAAAAATACAGTTTTTGCATATAAAAGATTAATGAAAAAAATCAAAATTAGAAGAAAATAAACTTTATTCAGACTTTCTCCAGGACAGGCCAGCCTTGTTCACTCAAATCGTCCGAAAATTGACAAGTGCCAGTTTGTATATACCCTGTTTATTTATCCATTTGTGGACTTCAGTTAGTGAATACCGGGGCCCGCCAGATTCGATTCCCTTGACTGCTAAGGTCAGCAGGAAAAGGCAATGTCTCCTTATAAAACGAATGTGAGCATTCAACATAATGTTGATTATATTGCAACTTTGTAAGTGCAATAATTAACAGTTACAAGTCTGCAAAAACGATATTGAACATCGGAAATCATCGGATGGATTTCTCAATTAAGAGCAGCATCATCATCCCCTCGATTCTACATTACACTATTTTAATTGAGAGTGATTTAATTGATTACGTAATAACTCCTTTTTGATTATCTAATTAATAATGTTTGAATCCTAATATAATTGATCTGTCGCGTAAATTCTATTAACAAAGAATACAAAGTTGGTCACCTAACATTTATTGAAAAATCACCGCAAAATAATATTGGTCATCAAATTATTAGATTGGTTACCTAAATTTATTGTTTTATTTAACAACAGCACAAATAAAACATAATACCTATTATTGATGAGCACACCAATGATTGTACTAGTAAAATAAATTTTGAAAATAATTTAACTTAGAATTTAGCAGGTATGTGATAATAGAGGTTGTTAGGAAATATACAAGCTATTTGTAACAAGTTAGTTTTCTCTAATTAGTAGACTCTATGATAAAGCCATAAGGTTGAAAATTGCGTTACTATTTCTGGGTCTACGGTAGCCGAGAAAAAAATAACCCTTATAGGATCACTTCGTTGTCCGTCTGTCTATCAATACCGTTTTTCTAAGGAACACGTAAAGCTAAGTATCATGTTGAAATTGATAATACCATAATAATAATTGAGTTACCTTAACAGTAGATTGGTCACCTAATAGTAGATTCATCACCTAACGTGTGTCACAAAACAAATACAAATTGGTCACCAATTCATTTTTTGTACTTACATGGCAACCTAACACGAAGGCTAAAGGGGGCTTCGCTTCGCGCATCCCCTTTAACCTTCACATACCAGATCCCACTACTTTGCCCTGCTATTTCGTATGCAATTCAGTAGATTTGATGCGTTGTATTAGGTAACAGATCTACTTTTGAGGTGACCAATGTATTATTTAGGAAACATATTTAGAAATATATGTTGGTCCACATTTAGTGACCGTTTTAATTCATTTGATGTCCAATATTTTTCATAGAAACAGATATAATAATTAGGATATTTCGAATAGGTCTGTCACCTAAACTAAATATGCTAATTATATTGCTCCCATTTTAATTGAGGATTATATACCCATTGTTTTTATTTTACACAGAAGTACTGTAACTCGTAATCAGACTACCTCTATATTGAATCGGATGACCACATTAATAACCATATCACTTAACATAAACAAAAATGTAGTTACTTATTTGTATTGTTATTTCTACAATTTGCACTGATATCGATTGCAATTTCAATTCTGTGTTGACGCATCCATCATTATAAATTGATATTAACAGACGTTTAACATTTGAGTTACAGACAGACGGGTGTATTGAATTTATGTTTATGATATCGTAAGTCCATAAATAACGACAGAGCTCCGTGGTCTAGTGGTAACTCGCTAGCCTGTCTGTCACGCAGAGATGCAGGTTCGAATCCCGCTACAGACAACGCACTACGTTCCTTGGTCATCCCGCTACGGTGTGTGGAAACCATATCTTGTACTGCGGCGTTGGAGTAACCCCTGTCACGTTAAACGGACTATGGAATAACTGGATAATAACTGATGGGCAGAACTGTCCCATATAATAAAACGTCAAATTGACAAAAAAACTGCGTAAACCTTGAATCTATCCGAGAAGCGAAGAAGAAGATATAGGTAGGTACAATTATATGGGAGCGCCGACTTTTTATTCTTATTACGAATGTCAGTAGTATCGATACACGTGTTCAACTTTCCGTTGATTGGATACTTAGGGTCATTGCTATGCTAGCCTGGCGCTGGAAAAAAATCGTACCTAGGTCACAAAGGTCGTTGACATTGACATTCAGATTCAATGGCTTAATAGCCTGTTAATTCTAGAGGTATTTGATGGTATTGAATACGTTGCTTTCGGCAAGCCATACATGATTGGCGATTTCAATGAACCTGATTTATTTATAGATAAACTCAAATCAAAATCGTTGCATAACAGTTATAGTACAGATACCGCAAGGTTTCTTAGCGTGCGAGCGAGCAGTCACTTCTCTCTCTCTCTTTCGCATCTCTCTTGTAGGGTGATTGGGGGGGTATCTGCAGCCAACTAACGCAATTTTCAACTTAAGAACATTGTCGTTATTATAACATTAAAGTATATGGTGTATTTTTATAAATACTTCATTTATTCAAGAATCTAGGTTTTTTATACACAATTTTGAACCTACAAAAAATTGAATAGTAGTTTATGTGACTGCTACATAATGGAGGGCATTAATGCTCGAGAGGTCCTAGGGTCATCACATGAGACCTTGACAGGTTGTTTGCCGTAAATCTGTTTTTTGTACATTTGATTTGTTATTTACCTGTATCTCCGTCGGTATTTTAAACTATATTTATATGAGTCAATATTCTTATTTTTTCAATTCGGTTTTCACCATGACTAATAAAATAATTCACTACAATATTGCGTTACATTTACATTACAATTATGTTACATTTACATTACAATATTTACCTAACTACTAGCTTAAATCCTAAAAAACACTACGAAATATACGAACTATCATAAAATCACGTCTTCTCCCGTACAAAAACCTGAAGTCTAAATTTTTGACAATCCTGACGCAATACAAGCGGACGCGCCATTAGAAGCGCCATATTATCTAAATCCGCCATTGACAACTTGAAACTCAAAAAACGATTCGGCTCTCAGTGCACTTGTATGTCTAAAATCGTATTCAAAAGAAAAACAAACATAAAGATAAAACAAAGCGAAATATGACTCATTTTCCCGGCTCCGAGAATTTTAGCTAATATTTTCCAAAAAAGAACACAATCTCTCGCTTCGCATTTTGAAATTTCACTGCGCATGGGAGACACGGGCCAGTGACCCCAGTTTTGTTTTAAAAATACCAAAAATGTAGTTTATTTTGAAAATCATAGCATGTACAGATCTGGATTATTATATATATTTAACCGAGCGATAAAGGTCAAGGGGCTACAGTTAGAGTGGGGGGGCTGCAGTAACCCAGAACCACCCTACCCGCCGCAGGCAGGTACTTTATATCATGTCATGCACTTCTTAGTATTTTATTATCACCTCCGAATATATTTATATTTTTTTTGGCAGGCTTTCTCAAGTCTTCGACGCCATGCCGACAAGTAGGTGTATGGCGTTTTCTTCCAAATATTAGAGCGTGAGTCACGATGTCCTCAACATTTTTCAACATGACCATGAGCAGTAGAAGTACTTCGTAGGTAATTAGTTGTTTGAACTTTGTAGTTTGAAGGATGTTTATATGTGTGTCACGCCGCGGTTTTAGGTTCCCACAACAATCCTAGTTATGTTATGGGGTCGGCTTGCCTTTTTTCTTCTTCTGATACTGATTCTAGTATAAGATGATTTATTTAATTTTACAGAAAAAGTGGTTATGCACTTTGTAATACAATTCAGTTGTATCGATTTGGAGATATGCAACACGTAAACACACACGTTGTGACTTTCTGGTATGAACTGACGCTCCAATCAATCAAGTATTCGTCTCACGCACCCATTCTGGGGCGTGGGGAGTCAGGGTCAGATCATCGGATCTCTTCCTGAAGAAGCGCCTCTGTCCACTCCTATGGACATCGGGTCATCAGGTCATCGGGGGGCCCTCGCGGGCGGTGGAGTTCTTCTCAGGTGTGGTGGTGGTGTCCTTTAGGTGATCGCCGGCTAAGCAACCAGGTCGCGTGGCAGGCGGCGGCGGTCGGGCGGGCGCGCGTTGTATGGCGCCAGTTCGCGGATATGCGGGTGGTGAGACGCATCCGCACGTGCAAACATGCCCTTTGCCAGCCTCTGGACAAACTGGTCCATGGATTCCCATCTAAGGTCCCTCTGGATCGTCGCGTTCTTCACGTAGCGGGAAGCGCCGACGATAGTACGCAGAGAGAGGTTCTCTTGGGCTCGGAGTCTCCGTTTGTTCGTCTCCGAGCACAGGGCGTACCATGCCGGGGCCGCGTAGGTGAGGCGGGACCTCACGTAGCACTTGTAGATCCCGAGCTTCGCCCTCAGAGGGAGGCTAGAGTCGAGAAGTGGACGCAGCTTGGCGCGTGCCACCTTGACCTGGTTGACGACGTTGTCGACATGTTGCTTCATGGTGAGCCGGCGATCGATGGTCACTCCCAGGTACTTCATCTGCGGAGACCACACGATATCCAGTCCTTGGAGCTGGAGCGATAGTGGATGGGCCTGTGATGAGACCCTGCGTCTTCCCAACGTTGACGGACAACCGCCACTTGGCGAACCAGTCGGGCAAGATGTCCAGGGTGCGCTGCAGTTTGAAGGCAGCGTGCCGAGCCTGGATCGACGTCGCGTAGTAGGCAACGTCGTCGGCGAAGAGTGCCAGCTGGGCACCCGGCCCGACGGGGATGTCGTCCGTGTATTGGAGTAGCAGGCTGGAGACAGGCAGGACCCCTGTGGGACGCCGGCTGCATCACGGTGTTCCTCGGAAACGGCGTCTTCCACCATCACTCGGAAGCGGCGATTCTTCAGGAAGGAGACGATGATCTGGACCAGTCCTCTTGGGGCTGGATACGTCGACAATTTGTACAGCAACCCCTTGTGCCATACTCTATCAAACGCCTTCTCCATGTCCAGGAGTAATGTGACAGTGTATTCCTTATTGTTCAAACAAACCGTCATGTCATTCAGTACTCTGGTGAGTTGAAGCTTCGTAGAATGCTCGGGCCTGAAGCCGAACTGTTCCGGGCGCGGCTGGATGTGGGGCAGTAGCTTTGCCAGCAGGAGTTTCTCAAACACCTTTGAGATGGTACTCAGTAGAGTTATCGGCCGATAGCTCTCAGGCAGCTTGGAGTCCTTGCCCGGCTTGGGCAACATGATGACCAAGCCCTCCTCCATTGGGTTGGAAAGTGGCCCGTGCGCAAGATACCGTTAAACAGGCGCGTAACGGCCGCCACAGTGCGTGGCGGCAAATGTAACAGCGCCAGGTTAGGTATGCGGTCAGCGCCCGGGGCTTTCCTGGGCTTGGTACGTCTAAATGCACGCTTGATCTGGCCGGGCGTGTCGACGGTGGGGTCCTCTTCGGGAGCTATCGGCGAGGCGAAATACTCTCGCAGGTGTCTCTCGACTGCTGCGACGTGCTCCACATCATACGTAGGATTCGGCTTGAACTGCTTCTCGCGGCATTCGACGAAGATCTCCGCACGGTCTTGGGCTCTAAATCTTGGTAGGCCGTCGCTGCCCAGGATTGGTCGGACGGGAGTTGGAGTAGTCAACAAATCCCGGCATAGGCGATGCACGGAAGGGACGTGGTCGCCCATGGACTCGACGTGGCATTCCCAAGATTCTTCGGCGTGGAAATCAAGTTGGCGCTTCATTTCTGCCGTCATGGCGTTAAACCTGGTCTTCATCGTGGAGCAGCGGGTTTGCTGCCACTGCTTCCGGAGAGCGCGCTTATCGCGGATGAGTGCGCGTAGCTCAGCAGGGAGAGGAGTGGGCTTTCCCCGCGAGCTACGGTGAGCGATGACAGGTCGAGCGCGTCTTGGATCTGGCTAGTCAGCAGCGATGCCAGGAGTTCAACTGAACTGACGCTCCAAAATCAAATCAAGCAATCTTCTCACGCACCCATTCTGGGGCGTGGGGAGTCAGGGTCAGATCATCGGATCTCTTCCTGAGGAAGCGCCTCTGTCCACTCCTATGGACATGTCATCGGGAGGCCCTCGCGGGCGATGGAGATTTTCTCACTTGGGATGTTCCATTGGATGATCGCCAGCTAGGCAACCAGGTCGCGTAGCAGGCGGCGGCGGTCGGGCGGGCGCGCGTGGAACGGCGCCATGTCGCGGATATGTGGATGTTGTGAGGTATCCGCACGCGCGAACATGCCCTTCGCCAGCCTCTGGACAAACTGGTCCACTGTTTCCCATCTGAGGTCCCTCTGGATCGTCGCATTCCTCACGTAGCGGGGGGCGTCGACGATGGTACGCATAGAGAGGTTCTCTTGGGCTCGGAGTCTCCGTTTGTTCGTCTCTGAGCACAGGGATAACTGACGCTCCTCCGGGTTGATTCCTTTTTATATTTTGAGCACGCTTCGGGGCGGTCAGGAATGCGGGTGCGCCTAGAAGGTTAGAGTCATAAACATTATTTATTCTCAAAATCTATTTGTGCTTTGCACAAAAAGGTAATTTATGGCGGTTGTCTGCTCTGATATCGTGTCGCCGTATTGTGTGCATGCAATCAACTGTCCTTCGATGCTTTCTCTTTATTTATCTATTGTTTCTGGAATGTTCGTAATTCACGAATCGTGAATCAAACTGTGTGTTTGTCATTTGAATGCTATGCACTGTATTAATTGATCTTCCTTATTCTATTATACTGCTTATCTGCTAAAATGGCTATATGTCACGATGACATATTGTTTACACTATCGCCTCTGTTGTAGGGACCGTGCCAACTCTTAACTCCTCCCCCGAGCATTTGGAGCATAACGGTCCAAATACTCGGAATCCACATGTGTTGGGTTATGATATTGGTCATATCCTCGAGTGGTCTGAGTTGGAAGTGATCTGTAATGTTGTCGTCGATCTTTGGTTCGCTATTTTTCTACATATGTTGAAACGGTTAGACTCCCTATCTTGAATGAAAAGAGAGTTTAGAATATTTACAAAGATTTATTTAAGAGAAGACAGAGCAAGGTCGTGGGTGAAAGGGGGAGCTAAAAAACACCTACTCGGAGCTTCAGGGTGCCATCATGGTATTCGGAATCCCCGAGTCGGATATCCCAGAGCTGGAGAAAAGGTAGATGAAGGTCTGCTACAGGTGTGGCTCGGTGAAGGTGGAGCTCAAGCGGAGGGCAGGTGGAACTGGGTCCAGACCCGCTCCAGCCGGCCAGCCGAGTGAGGTGCAGCCCGCACCGAGTGACGCCGAAGGTAGCAGCAACACTCTGCCAACACGCAGGGCCTCGGCGGGCAGCGTGGGGGAAGCGCTAGGTATCCGAAACCTATTGCCTCACCGATGTCCGACGAGGTCGAGGCGCTTCTCGGCTCCGAGGGCGAAAGTTCAACTCCAGCAGAGGGGGAGTAATAATAATTATGTGTCCTTTCACAACATGCTTTGCACACATAATACATTCACACTACATATAATAACAATAACAAAAGGCGCTAACACAAATATCATACAAGCCAACGTTTAACATAGCTCCTCCGGTGCAGCGGCCCTTCGGAGAACTCTCGAGGAGTACCCGAAGACGATCGCACTTATACAAGAGCCAGCAATTTATAAAAGCAGGGTATGTGTTTTCAACAACTTATTTGGAAATATATATACCTACTATTCAAACACCAAAGTGAGGGCGGCCATATATGTCCCGAAACACTACAAAGCCACCTTAATAAGACACCTCTGCTCCCCAGATCTAACCGTGGTGAACATTGACACGGGGCAAGGGGGTCTCTCGTTATACCTCGCCTCGGCATACCAGCCAGGCGAAGAGGAGATACCTACGGAGGAACTGGAGGTGTTAGTCAGAGAGTGTGAAGAAAATGACATACCCCTCGTAATAGGATGCGATGCCAACGCGCAGAGCACCGTATGGGGCGGAAGGGACATAAACAAAAGAGGTAAGGATCTCATGGAATTTCTCTCAAAATACGAACTGTCAACACTAAATAGAGGATCAGGACCCACATTTGTCACAAGAAAGGCACAAACAATACCAGACATAACAATTGCCAACTTTTTGGCTCTAGACCTAATGTCGGGATGGAGAGTTTCATCAGAAGCATCGTGTTTGGATCACAGATGAATCACCTTCAGCCTGAAGAATATAAAGTTAAAACCTAGGCAATTTCGTAACCCTAGAAAAACCAACATAAGTGAGTATTATCAGCATCTAGAGACGGACTTATCTAGAACTGAGTAGTACAACATCAAACTGGAGACAACAGAAGAAATAGAATTATCGGTCATTCAACTCAACGGAGCGATAAATGAGAGCTACAACAAATCCTGCCCTCTAAGGACAGCGAAGCCATCTAAAGACAGCTGGTGGTGCGATAAACTGGAGAAAATGCGGGTTAACGTGAGAAGGCTTTCATCAATCATGCCATCAACACGAAGGTAGAGGACGACAAAAAGCACGTAACCAGTTTAAAAAACAAACTAGGTGCAATTTTAGAGAATCGTGGAGAAATGTCTGCAGCTCGATAAACAGCGAGTCGCAGGCCTCACGAATCAAAAAACTAATAGATAAAGACCCACAACACCAACCTGGTTCGATAAAGAAACCGAATGGAGAATACACCAAGAGCGAAGAAGAGCTCTGTAGTGTATTGCTACAAATGCATTTCCCGGGGTGTACAATCCTACCCGCAAAAGAGGTAGAGACACCGGCGGAAACACCAAGCTCCTCGCCCGCCGGAAGCATGGGCGGAAGTAAAAAACCTGATAGATGATGAGAAGGTGAGATGGGCAATCAGCTCTTTCCTTCCATATAAATCACCAGGACCAGACGGCGTTATACCAGCCCTACTGCAATGGGGAGAATAGCTCATTGTACCAAGACTTGTAAAAATATTTAAGGCATGTCTAGCACTCGGCTACATGCCCAGGATCTGGAGAGAAGTGAAAGTAGTCTTCCTGCCGAAACCAGGCAAGGACGACTATACTGAACCTAAATCCTTCAGACCAAAGAGTGTGTGATAGATTTATAAGGGACGGTCCCATGAGAACCAACCCTATACACCCAAAACAACATACGTACCAAGCGGGAAAATCTACAGAGACCGCCTTACACGCAGTGGTCAGAAGAATAGAAAGCTCAATATTAAGCCAACAGTCGTGCCTGGCGACATTTATAGACATCGAAGGAGCTTTTGATAAAACAAACTTCAGTAGCATCAGAACTGGATTGGAGAATCTAGGCACCAACCCTAACATGATAACCTGGATGATAAAAATGCTGGAATCAAGAATAATCTCTCTGGAAATCAGCGATAAAATGTGATGTGGGTACTAGTAGCCAACGACCTGGTGACACAACTCAACACAAGAGGATTCTACTCAATAGTATACGCCGATGACGTGACAATACTCGTGAACGGCATTTTTATAAACACGATATTTGACCGCATGCAACTAGCACTACGGTACATAGAAACATGGTGCAAAAATAACGAACTCTCAGTCAACTCCGCCAAAACAGAGAAATTACTATTTACAAAAAAAATAAACCACGGCAGTTACAGGCTGCCCAAACTCTTTAATAAAACACTAACACTATCAAAAGATGTGAAATATTTAGGTGTATGGCTTGACCACAAATTAAGTTGGAGCAAGCACATGGAAGCAACACTTAAACAAGTCACCATATCGTTCTTCCAGTGTAGGAAGATGGTAGGGAACGGATGGGGACTCCAGCCCAAAATATGTCGATGGATGTATATGGCTGTGGTGAGACCCATCATCACATACGGCTCCCTGGTATGGTGGCAACGAACAACACTATGCACAACTACAACACAACTACAGCAGTTCCAGAGAATGGCATGTGTGGCCATGACAGGCTGCACGAGGTCAACGTCATCAGCTGCACTGGAAATCATGCTAGGCATACCACCATTGGACCTATTCGTACAGCAGGGGGCCAAATCGGCGGCCATAAGGTTATACAGTACTGGACAATGGAAAGGACAAATAGCAGATAAAGGACACTGCACAATTCTAGAAAAAGCATTCGGGGAAGTACCGGAAGCCATTATTGGAATTGATCGCATAAAAACAGAGTTCCTATTCGGTAGGAAATATGAAATCACAGCCAAGGGCTTGGAAACACCAACAATACCAAATCACAAAAGCATAACAATATCCAGTGATGGCTCAAAGAAAAGCAAGAACACAGGCGGAAATTTTTTCTCGCCGGAGTTTGACATTAAACTTTCCCTAAGCTTCAGAAAGGTGACGACAGTGTTTCAAGCTGAAACACTGAGTCTCCTACATGGGGCAATGCACTTGATAAATGATGCAGATGGGAATGACATAATCTTTAAAACGGACTGCGCAGCCCTACTAAGCTCACTAAAAAGACCGTTGACAAAATCAAAACTCATACTAGAATGCCACAAGACACTCAACAGGCTAGGTGAGTAAAACAAGGTCACAGTCCAGTGGGTAAAAGGTCACCAGGGTGACCAAGGCAACTGGGAGGCAGAGAAGCTAGCAAAATTAGGGCCAGAAAGGCCAGCAATCGGCCCTCCACCATTCTCGCGAAAAAGGCTCAGAGAAGCCACGGTACAGCAACAAAACCTATTATGGTCTAGCAGAGAAGACTGCAAAAACACAAAACTTTTTATAGACAAGCATAACCATAAATTTACGAATTACTTAATGAGACTGCCACGCAGTAAAATAAAAATACTAACAAGCCTTATTACAGGCAATTGTACACTAAACAAACACTTGACAATTACAGGTGCAACGGACAGCCCCCTGTGTAGGGGGTGCATGGAAGTGGATGAAACAGTAGAGCATATGCTACTGGCATGTCCATCCACAACAGAAACCAGGATGGCTATCCTAGGAGACACAAAAAACACCCACGAGCTCCTAGAACACCCAGGCCTCCTTCTCCAGCTGGTGCAGGAGTTGGGATGGCTGAAGTAGATGTGCAGGCAAAGGGGACATGCACAAAGGCCCCGCTCAAGTGGGCCAGGTGCAGGCACTACAATCCTCTTGTAGTCTTCTACAAGAGGATTGTAGAAGGTAGATAGAAGGTCGTAGGTGTGAATTCATGAGACGGACTTTGCGCGTTTAGGCTGCGACTCCCCTGATGAGGTCCGGTAGCAGGAGCGGCAGCACACAATAGCCTATAGAGGGCCACGAGGAGTCCAGTTCAGCAGAGGGTTTTCGGGTCCAGTGGTGTGAGCAGGAGGGTAGGTAGGCGGGTGTACAGGTGGTACCCTGCGGAGGACACAGCGTGAGGAGCGGAAAAGAATACAGGATCCAGGGTTGTCTGCAATGCTCCGACAGGCTCGCCGAGGTGGGAGAGCCGTATAGAAACCTAGCTATCGGAGGCAATGCAGACAGAGTTGTAGCAGTAGGGATGGAGATACACGAGACATTTACTACATTATATACACAGGAAATAGAAAGGACTACGAGCCATACAAATATTTACATACCCAAGCGTGGGGGTCAGCAATCAATTACGGCATATCAAGTAAATGTCTTCTATGTACACAACACAAGTTATTTACAAAATTATGTACATTAACAATTGTAAGGGACTAGCCCATCGCTGCAACTATGGCATAATGAGGAGATAAAAATAAAACTCAGAGCATACGTCTCAGCTATACAGAGCTCAGGGAAGGAATGCGTCAAAAACAATCGAAGAGCTACTA
Source organism: Argyresthia goedartella (assembly GCA_949825045.1). Lineage (NCBI taxonomy): Eukaryota > Metazoa > Arthropoda > Insecta > Lepidoptera > Argyresthiidae > Argyresthia > Argyresthia goedartella. Next base: position 15,929,439 of record OX463834.1, read on the forward strand.
GACGAAATTCCAAGCTTGATTTCTGAACCTTTGCTTTTCAGAAGGCTTGTCAGCCAGTAAGGTTGTCAAATGAAATAAAAAGAAGTTTTACTACAATCTGTATACTTAAGTACGACTTAATAGTAAGTAGAACCTCATTTTAAGTAAACCATGTTTCAATACCACCCTGTTTAGGATAGGATTTTTCCTGTGTAAAATCCGCTGAGACTCTACTAAGTCCTAAAAACTAACAGTCAGGCTCTGCAAATTCATCACACATTCACATTACTATCAGACATCAGCATCACACAAAGTTCACACCAGAGTCTACACAAATATAAGAAGTGTAGACTCAATATCAGTCAGCGGAGCGCCGTCGAAACGGACAGTCGTACGTTGCGCACGCCTCTAAGCGACTTATTAACATAACGCGATGTTATTGTTTAGCAACTATTCCTAGTAAACATACCTACAATGCCTAGGAACCTAATTATTGACGAGTTCTTGACCTTTGTGCAAAATAAGTACAACAAGCTAAGCATCGTACAGATATGTTCTACGAGTTTCTCGGACGGTGAAATAGAAGAGGGAAAGGCGAAGTTATTCAACGCCCTTCCGGAAGACTGCCGCGGTGGCCGACTTGTGACGAGAAAAGGAGAAGACAAGAGTAAGAAGAACATAAAAGATGTGCTCAAGCTCTTGAAGGAAGCGGATCATAAAGATCATCCGATATTCGTAGCCCAGGATCTTGACAAACTCCCACCGGTGACGTTTGAACATGTTGACGTGTCCAGTTTATTAAGAGATTTAGCCTGCATGAAGTCTGAGCTGGAAAACCTACGACATGACGCGGTCTCTAAAACGGAGCTGACAACTTTCGAGACGAAAATTACCTCAGAAATAGCCTTACTTAGCTCGACCATCCGTGCTACGGACAATAGGCAGAATAATACTCCTAAAAATCATTTAGCTGAGAATAAATATACGAACCTAAACAAGAAAAATCATGTGAGCAAGTTAGCTGATCTGTGTACTGATAAGAATACCCCGTTATCGGGAGAGAATAGCAGTAAGAGTAAGCGGCCAATTCAGTTGTTTTCGTCACAACCGCAGGCCGGTGCAAGTTCGAGTGCGAACACAATATCGGAACCGGCATTCCACACACCTACCTACCGTGATATTACGCTACGACCTTCTCTTGCATCATTAGAAACGGCGGCGGTAACGCATCGGAAAGTCGAACCTAGGACAAATGTAAATAGACACGATGATAGCTTCATTCGCGTGGAGTACAAGAGAAATAAACGGACGAAATATAATAAAAATATGATCGTGATGTCGCAAAAGGCGAGTGTTTTGGAAGTAGCGGAGTCAACTACAGCTGTTTACATCTCAAGACTGAAGAAACACATACAGGCTGATAAAATCAAGGAGCACATTCAAAGTCGAGATGTGGAATGTCATAGTGTGCAGCTTCTTGAGCAGAGATACCGGACAAACTTTAACTCGTTTAAAGCTGTCATTCCTACAGAAAAATTAAAAACATTTCTGTCTGTGGACTTCTGGCCTAAAGGTATAAAATATCGTCGCTTTCGAGGAAGGGAAACCAATGATGTGACTAATATTTCTTCGTAATGGATAGTCAGCTTAAGAAAAGTACCAAAACCACCATGGTATCTTTTAATTGTAAAAATATTAAAAGATCGGTCCATCATATCCGAAAACTATGTCGTTCGTATGATATTCAAGAGACGTGGCTGTTACCTCACGATATTAACTTTGTGAGTACGATAGATGATAACTTCAGCTTCTTCGTAAAGTCGTCGGTGGATGCTTCGGCTGGTGTGCTGCGGGGGCGGCCCTTTGGAGGAGTGGCGTTGCTGTGGCGTAAATCCAAATTCCCTAATGTGTCTATAATAGATACCATCTGTGATAGGATCGCGTGTGTAAAGGTAACTAATTATGATTATTCGTTTCTAGTGTGCTCTGTGTATATGCCTACGGATAGTGCGGAGAACCTTATCGACTTTACAAGCTGTTTATCCCGCCTAAATGCTATAATCGAAGATAGTGACATTCCGGCAGTGTTCATGCTCGGAGACTTCAACGCCCACCCGAACTCCAGCTTCGGTGATGAGATGGTGAGCTTCTGTGAGGATCAACTATGGGAGTGCGCCGATCACAATATACTGGGCGTGGGTAGCGATACCTATACCTATGTGAGTGAGATTAACGGCGCCCGACGGTGGTTAGACCACTGTCTCACGACACAAGCGGCTTGGACTACTGTTGTCTCGACACATGTTATGTACGACATCACCTGGTCTGATCATTTCCCCCTTTGTATTATTTGTGATATTTTATGTGTGCCATCTGTAACTTTAAGCACAGCTCAGAATGTACTAAGCAAAATTAGGTGGGGTGAAAGAGATGCTAGTCAAACGAAAGCTTATAACTTGTACTGTGATATTAATTTAAATAGTATTAACGTGGAGATGCCTTGTGCTGGATGTGTGGATGGATTGTGTGAACGGGTGAGTGATCATTTTACTTTTATTGACGAAGTTTATTCTAATATAGTTAATGTAATGCAGACAGCGGCCATAGAAAGTGCTAGGGAGTATTCGAATGCACAGAGAGCTAGGAAGAAAGTTCCTGGGTGGAACTATCACGTTAGTGGCAGCCACAAGGTGGCAAGGTTGCATTTCCAGTGCTGGGTGGGGGCAGGAAGACCCTCCACAGGTACAATATATGAGCAAATGGCTGAAAGTCGAAAACTGTTTAAGAATAAGCTTAAATGGTGTCAAAAAAATGAAGAGCAAATTAAAATGAATATTTTGGCGTTGCATAAGAAAGATAAAAACTTTGTTAAATTTTGGAACTCAACCAAGAAGTTGAATTTTAAGCAGAGTTTACCAGTGTCTGTGGAGGGTCTACAGGACCCCTTTCAGATTGCCGATATGTTTGGCCGCAGGTTCAAGGTTGTCCCGCAACCAGTTCGGACTGATACACAGCCGGAGACTGCCTCTCAGTCTACCGCTGCCTCTGGTCAGCTGATTCAATTCACAGCTGCTGATGTGGCACGTGCGGTACGGAAGATAAAGCGAGGAAAGTCGCCGGGCCACGATGGTTTAAGTGTGGAGCACTTACTATGTGCGGGAGATAAGGTTTTTGTAAAGTTGTCAGCATTTTACAACATGTGTGTCAGGTTTTGCTACCTCCCTGTTGCCCTCATGAAAACTATTGTGGTCCCAATAGCAAAGAACAAAACGGGTGACCTTGCATCTGCGGCCAACTATCGTCCGATCTCCCTGGGGACCGTCATAGGTAAAATACTGGAACGACTTCTGCAGCCCGAAGTGGTGAGCAAGCTAGAGATAGATGAAGCGCAGTTTGGCTTCCGTCCTGGTCTTTCGACAGACTCAGCAATAATGAGTCTGAAGCATGCAGTAAACTACTACAAGGATAGGGGTACGTCAGTTTATGCATGCTTCCTAGATTTAAGCAAGGCGTTTGATTTAGTGAATTATAAAATTCTCTGGAACAAACTGCTGAGCTCAAACGTTCCCAAGGAGTTGGTGGGTCTCTTGAGATACTGGTACGGGGGCCAAACGAACTGTGTGAGGTGGGGCGATGCGACGTCTAGCGAATACAAGCTAGAATGCGGAGTTCGCCAGGGGGGGCTTACCTCCCCGGATCTCTTCAATCTCTACATCAATGACCTAATTGTGAGGTTGAGGGGCACCAAGGTCGGTTGTCATGTTGGGGGTGTTTGTGTAAACAACCTTAGCTATGCGGACGACATGGTGCTCCTAAGCCCCTCTATCGAAGGTTTAGGGAAACTACTTTCAGTTTGTGAGCATTATGCCGATGAACACGGACTGAAGTACAATGTCCAAAAAACTGAGATGATGGTATTCAGGGAAGGCAGAGGTCCGGAGAGGGTGCCCAAGATAGTACTGAATGGCTCGCCGGTTCGGGTTGTAGATCGTTTTAAGTACCTAGGTCACATACTGACGGAGGACCTTCGTGACGATTGTGACATGGAGAGGGAAAGAAGGGCGCTATCTGTCAGATGCAACATGCTCGCTCGCAAGTTTCACAGGTGTAACCAAGATGTTAAAGTCCTTCTGTTCAAGGCATTCTGTCAAAACCTTTACACATGTCACCTGTGGATCAACTACACGAGAAAATCCTATAGTGCCCTGAGGATTCAGTACAATGATGCGTTCCGTATCCTCCTCAGGCGGCCGCGTTTCTGTAGTGCGTTGAGCATGTTTGCAGACGCGGAAGTGCCTGACTTCTTCGCTGTCTTAAGATCCAGGGTCGCCTCCGCGTGGGGGAGACTGAGAGGCTCGGGAAATGCAATCGTGCGTGCCGTTTGTGACGATATCTGCAGTTCATTGCATAGACACTGGCTCTCTGTACATATGAGAGCTAATAGAAAATAGTAAGTTATTTATAATAATTATTATTCAATTATTTAATTTTTTTTTTTTTTTTTTACAGTTTCACAATTTTAAATGATATATATCTGCTTTATTTTTATGTCATTGCATTTTAATTTTATTGCATTTTAATGACTGTGTACTGTACATTTTCTGTGATATGGGTACTTTACCTGAAATAAACTTTATTATTATTATTATTAATATTCCATACAGGGTGACATATTAGTCAGCATAGTCACCCAAACCTAACTGAAAGAGATGACAAAGAATAGGTCTATTGAGAAAAAATAAAGATATATACATAAAGAGTGAGCCACAGTAGCTTAGCTACTACTGTCAGCTCAACATCAATGACGTAGGTTAGCATCCCACACCAGTGACAGCAACACTGCGGCCTGGTAGAGGTCGAGAGGAGTGTGCTAGTAGAACTACACCAACCGGAAGGGGTTGTCAAAATTAAGTAGTTACATATATATAACACTCAATAGACCAAGTAGAATAGACATTCTGGAGTAGTTAGCTAGTTAGGTAAGTACTCAGCGGGTTGTAGAGAATAGTAGGGTATGATATGGCGCCTTTGTAGATAGTTACAAAGCTCTTTATAGTTATACAGATACGACACCTACTTACAAAGTTTAAAAAGGAACATAGAAATAATTAGCGAGTCCTTATTTAAAAGAAAGAAACGTCGACAAAGTAACGTTACCGAAGTTCTTATTTACAAAAGGGAGGAAAATCAAAAGTCGAAAACTCGAAAAGGTTAGCCAAAGAGGTCAATTTAGACACTTGAGAGAGTGTGTTTTAGAATTTAGAAGTTTAAATAGTACGAGTATGACAACAGAGGTAACAACCTATAACGTAGAAAATTAATAGACAATGACACAGTGTTAGAAAAGTCAGGGAAATAAAACTTAAACAAAAAAATCTTTATTGCTATCTACATATTTATGACTATGATACAATTATAGCTACACTACAGCTACGAGGCAATGTCTACGATAGCTAAATACCATAAAAACACACACAAAGCCATTCAAACGAGTTCTTAGGTGGGCGCCACTGAAACAGTTAAGCTCCCTATCTTGAATGAAAAGAGAGTTTAGAATATTTACAAATATTTATTTAAGAGAAGACAGAGCAAGGTCGTGGGTGTGAACTCATGAGACGGACTTTGCGCGTTTAGGCTGCGACTCCCCTGATGAGGTCCGATAGCAGGAGCGGCAGCACACAATGGCCTATAGAGGGCCGCGAGGAGTCCGGTTCAGCAGAGGGTTTTCAGGTCCAAGTGGTGTGAGCAGGAGGGTAGGTATCCGGGTGTACAGGTGGAACCCTGCGGAGGACACAGCGTGAGGAGCGGAAAAGAATACAGGATCCAGGGTTGTCTGCAATGCTCCGAAAGGCTTGCCGAGGTGGGAGAGCCGTATAGGAACCTAGCTGTCGGAGGCAATGCAGACAGAGTTGTAGCAGTAGGGATGGAGATAAACGAGACATTTACTACATTATATACACAGAAAATAGAAAGGACTACGAGCCATACAAATATTTACATACCCAAGCGTGGGGGTCAGCAATCAATTACGGCATATCAAGTAAATGCCTTCTATGTACACAACACAAGTTATTTACAAAATTATGTACATTAACAATTGTAAGGGACTAGCCCATCGCTGCATCATAATGAGGAGATAAAAATAAAACTCAGAGCATACGTCTCAGCTATACAGAGCTCAAGGAAGGAATGCGTCAAAAACAATCGAAGAGCTACTAGACGAAATTCCAAGCTTGAATTCTGAACCTTTGCTTTTCAGAAGGCTTGTCATCCAGTAAGGTTGTCAAATGAAATAAAAAGAAGTTTTACTACAATCTGTATACCTAAGTACGACTTAATAGTAAGTAGAACCTCATTTTAAGTAAACCATGTTACACTGGATCTGTTGAATTTCTGCTCTGAATATTTATGTGGTTTTCGTGATGATTTTGGTATGGACATTTGCCATGATGAGTTCGTACCCGACTCTTAAGTGTAGATAGATAGATAGATAGATCCGATCCCATAGATTCCAACATTGCTCAAATTGAATGGTGTGGGACATCACACCCGACAGGGTTCCACTGTGGGATCCATCACAACAGGTGGGGCAGAAAGGAACTGGTTGATACCGTTGAGATCGACATTACCAGCATATAAGTCCTGAGTTCTTTCCTATGCCAACTGTTTTTAGAAGCCGTAATCGCGAAGTACGTTTCCTTGCATTTGATTGTAGCTCGTTGTGGTTTCTTGGAGTATAGAAGGACAAGTTCATCGTTGATTACTTCTATTGTTTCCTCTTCTTCGAATGCAGATTTGAGGCATGTGTAGTTAGTCTTCCAATATAAAGCTTGGTACACGCAGTCGGGTGTCTTGCTGGCATCTCTCTACCAGATATGTTTGCATATGACTTTCTTATCTCTTTTGATGCATTGTGCATTATAAGGGTAGGCTAGTATTTTATGAGGATTGTTGGATATTGAGTATCGAAGGTTTGACTAGAGGGATTAGGGAAAGAAGATGAAAGATGCTTTTCCTATTCCTTCTTTTAGCTCAGCAACCTTAGCCATGAAATTAATGTCGTTATTTGCAGTAAATACAATGATAGAGTCTAGTTCTATAATGTGAGCATCTTCGAAAATATCCTTACTAGCTTTACTGGGTTTTGCCAAAGTCACATCTAATTATAATATATTTATAATATCTTCAATCAATACGAAACTAGTTAAAATATCTAAGTTAATCTCATTATTAAAGCTTATATCATAAAGTTCTTTAATATTTATCCTTATAGTATTCACGCGTAATTCTAATTTGTTAATTGTTCCATTTAGGTTATCCATCAAATTTGTGGGTTTTTATTTATTTCTGATATACTTGATTCGATTTTCATTTGATTTGGCCTGTCTGTGATGGCACAATTACCTTATGGAAATAATTAAATAAATAACTTGGTCATATGAATTGAGGTCATTTAAGTATATTATGCAGTCATCAAGATAGACATAGCAGTGAAGACCTTTGAGGAAGCAATGTTCATGAGACACTGAAATGTAGAAGGGGCATTTTGTAATCCGAGGACCATCGTAGCAAATTCGTAGTTCACCAGTCGCACTCGAATTGGTACTAATGGTAAATCCTGTTTTAAGAACATCTGAAGGACTTATCCTTATTTGACGGAATCCGCTCGAAAGATCCAAGATGCTGAAATATTTGGAATGACCCAGTTGGTCAAGTATATCTATGATCAGCGGCAGAGGATAACTTTTCTTTCACCTGAAGCATCTATCTTTTTAGGGACTTCCCAGACGGGAACACTCCATGGTGAGGTAGAGGGGCGGATAATATTTTGAACCAGCATTTTTCGTACTTGAGAATCGACTTGTGACGATATGATTTTACGTAAATAGTTTCCGGAATTTATAGTATGCTCGATTGCATTAGTGTTAGAGGTTCACCAACAGGGCCGAAGATATTATTTTATTCTTCATGGTTTAGATGAGAACAGCGTTATTCATTTAAAACCTGGTTTATTCGATTAGAATTGGAGACAGAAATAGAGTTGATTTCTTGGCAAGAATCTTGTGTCGTTTCTGATATGTAATATCAATGGGTGTCAATTTTACAGCCAAGTCTTTCACCTTGACGTTCGCATTTTTAGTATTTAAATTTGAGATGTTCACTTTACCATTCGGTTTAAAAGATACTAAATATACAATTAGTGACATAACACCTGCGCAATAAGGTTGATCTAAAACGGGGGCCTCGTTGGTAGAGTCCGCATGAGTAATTTGAGATTTTGCACTCGATAACGGCTTCACTGCGAGCCGGTATAATATGATAAAGGTAGGTTGATTGTAAACAATAGGCAGGTGGTGATTGTGAATTTGGATACTTTTAAATTGGTACTCCCGATGATTGAGTCAGAGTCTTCGAGGCATAGTCATCTTTTTTGTCGTGAAATTTAAAATTAATTGATTCCAAAGGCAAATTGAAAGTCATTTGGAAGGTGCCTAATGTTTCGATTAAGATTTACGAGTTTCTGATACCCTTAATTTTTACAATTTTCGAGAGAATTCAGGGGTTTCATTCAACTTGAGTTTAATTAGTGTCTATAAGTAAAGATAGTGGATTGGTTGTATAGTGATAACTTTTTATTGTATACAGTAGTCTCGAGAATAGATATAAAATAGGGGACAGGGTCAGACTTAATGAGTTTAGGTTCATTATATGGCTTAAAATATTTTTGACCCTAGTTATTGAGAACTGAGATTTTGCTGAGATATAGCGAAAGAGTGACTCGGCTGGTTCAGAGATGTATTGTGACTTAAAAATCACCACTTGACGAGTTTTTTTTTTTTTTTTGATAAAGGACTCATCTGAGATGCTGCGATTGTTGAGATCGAGAGGAAATCAAAATTGTGTTTTGAGATTTATTTTGAACATTAGGGGGTTTAGCCACATGTGGTATTGAACTCTGTAGTATTGAGAGAGCAGAACTCAGCGTATGTTGAGATGACCGCCGAAATATGTTTCGGGATTTATCGGGTAAACACTGGTTTATAGGCAGAGTAGGACTCAGGGTATACTGAGATGACATCGGAAATATGTTTCGGGATTTATCGGGTAAACACTGGTTTATAGGCAGAGTAGGACTCAGGGTATACTGAGATGACCTCGGAATTTTGCTCCGGGATTTATTTTGAGAACTCTGGTTTATAGGCAGAGTAGGACTCAGGATATCCTAAGGTGACCTCGGAACCGTAACCCGGGTTTTTTTTAACACTTGAGCGTATGATAATTTAGAAATGACGCCAGTGCGCTTAGTGTTTGAGCCTCTTTGAAGAAGCGATTTCAGCAGGCACACATCTGAAATCATTCCATCATATATATGGTGCACATTGTCCTGGGCATAGGCCCCGACCGAAAGCTCCGACTGCCCAACTTTTTCGTGTACCGCCGCGACGAGTTATCTCCGAGGGATGTGCCGTACAGAGGCAAGGCGGTCCTCGTGAGACGGGACCTCGTCCACGAAGAGTTGGAGCTGCCCACCTTCAAGACGACGCGGTCCATAGGCGTCCGTCTGAAGACGGCCGACAAGGAGCTCAATGTCTACGCAGCCTACAAGCCTCCCGGCGACGTCTACAAACTCCACCCGGAAGACATCCAAGCGATGATGGAAGGAGCGACCCCCACACTGGTCGCGGGCGATCTCAACGCCAAGCACCACCAGTGGGGGTCCCACAGCATCAACTCCGCTGGAAGGGCGGCAGGAAGATGCTGAGAACTCCAACTACGAAGTTTTCAGCCCGGGGGCCCCAACCCACTATCCCACGAGCCCCATGCGTCGCCCGGATGTACTAGACGTCGCCCTGGTCAAAAAGGTACAGTTTACTATCGCCATCGGGGAGCTGTACTACATCGACATCCCCACGCCTATCTTGCTGGTCCTTGGGGTGGAGGCGGATCTCACAACGGCACCGCGCCAAAGAACGAAGACGGACTGGCACAAGTACCAGCTGGAGTTGAACACAACACAGCTCCCCGGCGGGGTACCGTCTCTATCAAGGAAGAGGTAGGCTCTCACCAAAGCCATCCCCACTGCTCAAGCCGCAGCCACCTCCACTAAGCCACCGCCGGTCTTGCGGAAGGAGAGGCTTCCTCCACACCTCCGCAAGAAGCTGGACCTCAAGCGCCGTCTTCGTCAAACCTGGCACCACACGCGCTGCCCTGTGATCAAAGCAGAGATCAACCGGCTTGGAGAAGAACAGCGCGCGGACATCGTCGAGCTGAGGGGGCAATCCTGGGAGCGCATCATTGACCAGGCCTCCCGGGATGACACCGCCCTTCACCGCCTGAACCGCAGCCTGACTTCGAACCCCGAGCCGGTCTGCCTCATGCTTGATCACACGGGCAGGCGCCGCTATGCTGCACAAGATCACGCCGCCATCCTGGCAGATCACTTCGCTGGGCAGTTCCAGCCCAACCCCATCGTGGATCAAGAGCACAACGCCGCCGTTGTAGAGCGCGTAGAGCGCTTTCTGTCGGCCCCCGGGCCTCCCCTCGCCGGCGACTACTTCATGTCGCCCCGCGAAGTCCGGAAGGTGGCCCTGAAGCTGAACCAGCGGAAGGCCCCGGGTCCGGACGGAGTCGTCGCGGGGGCCGTAGTACAGCTGCCAAGGAGAGCCGTCGTCTCACTGACGCGGCTGTTCAACGGCATCCTGAAAAGTTATGACCGAAACCGCCGAGGTGCCACCAATGCCCTCAGCTTCTTTCCATTTGGAATGCCCGTCAACTAACACTATATAATATTTATTGTGGAAAGATCCAAGAAAATCGATATTGAGCATACTTGTTCCGGCCAGGGCCATGAGTGTAATGGCGCGGGCGGCGGCTGGTCACGCTGCGCTGCGCACGCGCCGCACTCTAAATTCCCAAATTCCAAATGTCTTTATTACTGTAGATATTTACATATACTCAGCAATCGTCATTTTTTGCCACTTCTCTACATTGGACCACTGTGGGAGAAGAAGGGCGTAGAAACTCCCACAGATTGATTTTTAAATCTCTTTTTAAAAATTGCTTATGCTTAACTAATACAAAATATAATATTTAGTCATTATCATAATTAATAAGCAGGAATAAATAATTACAAAATTATTAACAGCAAGGTCTGTGTTGAGCCAGATTAACCCCATACAGACCCATCATTTAAGTGATCTTGAACATTGTAATATCCCTTTTTCGACAAAGTCGCTTTAACATGGACTTTAAATTGCTCAAATGGCAATTTCAAGATCTCCAGAGGTATCTTGTAGTAGAGAATGCATTGACCCTTGAAAGAATTACTATCCTTCGCGAGTCGAAACCGGGGCGCAAGTAGTCTGTGATTATTTCTTAGGTTAACATTACAGCTATCGCTAAGTTTGAGAAACTTTGTAAGGTTCTTGTGTACATATTGTGTATATTATCGAAAATAAATTGACTAGGTACAGTTAGTATGTCAATTTCTTTAAAAAGCTGTCTTAAGGAGTCTGTGCGTTTTAAATTATAAATTGCTCGAATAGCTCTTTTCTGTAAAATAAAAATAGTTTGAATATCCGCTGCTTTCCCCCACAACAAGATACCATAGGACATGACACTATGAAAGTAACTAAAATATTCTAGCCTAGATGTAGCCACATCCGTGTTTTGTCTGATGTTCCTAACAGCGTAAGCCGCAGTACTTAATTTACCAGCCAATTTTTCTATGTGGGGTCCCCACTGCAATTTGTTATCAATGGTTATTCCAAGAAATTTCGTGTCATTTACTAATTCTAACGTATTGCTGTCCAACACTAAACTGGTCCCAACTTGCCTGACATTTTGAAGTGAGAATTTGATACATTTGGTTTTACCAGCATTGAACAATAAATTGTTAACTGTGAACCAATTCAAGGTTAAAGATAATACTCTATTGACATCATCAAAATCTTCTTTTTGTCTTTCAATTTTGAAGACCAGTGAAGTATCATCAGCAACCAACACTATGTTAGTCAATTTCTCCACCATAAAAGGCAGATCGTTAATATATACCAGGAATAAGAAAGGGCCTAATATGGAACCTTGTGGAACGCCAATTTTTACCCCCGATCCATCAGATTTAACGCCGTTGACTTCTGCCTTTTGAATTCTATTGCTTATCTTAGTAGATCCAACGCTTTATTTCTAACTCCGTAATGATTTAATTTCATTAGTAACGTGTCATGATCAACACAATCAAATGCCTTCGACAGATCGCAAAAAACACCGATAGCATCCTGTGCGGCTTCCCATGCAGAATAAATATGAGATATAAGGGTAATACCTGCATCCGTAGTCGATTTACCCCTAGTGAAACCGTATTGCTTGGCGTGGAGTTGTTTTGTACGGTTGAAGTGTGAGAGCATTTGATTGAGTATAATCTTTTCAAAAAATTTACTTAGTGCTGGAAGAACCGATATTGGTCTGAAATTTGACGGATCACCCTTGTCTCCCGACTTGAACAGAGGTATAAGTTTACTGTGTTTAATGAGGTCTGGGAAAGCTCCATCATCAACACATTTATTAAATATATAAGCTAGGTGTGGGGACATAACAATTATTATTTAAATAATGACTTTGACTGACATACCCTACAGGTTTTCAGAATTTTTTAAGTTAAGTAATCTATACGTTTTGACAAAATCCTGGGGACATACATGATAAATTTTAAAATCTACATTACTGATGCTAGTGCTGTTTTTTAATAATAATAATAATAATTCTTTATTGCACAGAAAACACAAGGGAAAAAATACAACGAACAATATGCAAAGGTGAGCTTATTTCTAAAAAGAAATTTCTTACAGCTAACCTGTGAGGAAAGGAAAAAATATTTATATATAGTCCTAGTGTACAATTAAGATTTAAAAGAAAGAAATAAAGTCAATCTACTATCAGATAAATCACAATACATCCTACACATACTATAAAATAAATTAATAGAATACAATAAATACATAGATACACATACATACTATAAGATACCCACTATGCGGAAGAGAGGAGATGCTGTTTCAACTTTTTCTTAAAAGAGAACAAGGATGTGCAATCCCTAATAGCGCAAGGAAGTGCATTCCACAAACGTATTGCCCTTAACCTAAACGAGTGCTCGTAAGCAACAGTGTTGTGCTGAGGAATTGACAAAAGTGACACCGTGTGAGATCTCCGAAGTCTATCCCCAGAGAAAAGAAACTCAAAATGTTCACGAAGATATGCGGGATAGCGCGGATTTCTCAAAATATTGAAGAGGAAGGAGAGAATGTGCATATCACGACGAAGTCGGATCGGGAGCCAGCCTAATTCCCTGCGATATTGGGACACGTGATCGTACTTGCGGAGACCGAAGATAAACCGAATCCCGAGATTTTGAAGTCGCTCGAGTTTGTTCAGTAGATCTTCGTTCGCGCTGGCCCAGCAAACATCGGCGTAGGCAATTAAAGGCAGAAGAAGGGTCTGAACTAGCATGATTTTAGTCTGCCTAGGCAAGAAGTACTGCAAACGCCGAAGGGAATGAAAGGATGCAAAGACTCGTCTGCTGACCTCACAAACGTGGGGCGACCAGGATAAAAGAGTATCAAAAACAACCGCAAGACTTTTGGCTTTCTCGCTGTACTTGACAATGGTACCGTCATAAAGCACGGGAGCAACTGACCTATGCTGCAACAAATTAAGTAAGTGCCGTGTACCCAGTATCATCGCCTGAGACTTATCCGGGTTGACTAATAGCCCATACGAAAGAGCCCATTTCCTGATGTTGTCGAGGTCAGCATTCAAAGCCTCTACAGTCGAAGTCAGATCACATAGGGGAAAATGCCGATAAATTTGAAGGTCATCTGCATAGAGATGATACGAGGAAGACAATACATCCGAGATGGAATGGATGAAAACTGAGAAAAGAAGAGGAGAAAGGATGCCACCCTGCGGAACACCAGTAGAGAGCTTGCACCATTCCGTAGTGACTTCTTCAGACTTGATACGCTGCTGGCGGTCTCTCAGGTAGGAGTTAAACCAGCGAGCCGAGTGTGAAGAGACATTGAGTATTTTTATGATTTCAACAAGTATATCGAAGTCGACGCAGTTGAAGGCGCTGCTAAAGTCAAGGAGAGTCAGGACTGTGAGCTGCTTCTTATCCATTGCCAGTTGGATTTCGTCAGTTACCTTGAGCAGTGCGGTGGTGGTGCTATGCCCTAGCCTAAAACCAGACTGAAAATGGTTCAGTAAATCCATGGAGGAAAGGTACGAGGACAGCTGGGAGTGGACAATTGATTCAAGGACTTTGGAAAGGATTGGTAGGATGGAAATACGACGGAACTCTTTGAAGGAGGACGAGTTAGAAGTTTTAGGCAGGGGTATCACTAATGCTCTTTTCCACTGGCTTGGGAAGCAGTACTCGCTCAGCGACGCGTTAATTATATGCGTTATGGGTGGTAAAACATTATCGAGTACACTGAATAGCATCTGAGAGCAGATATTGTCATCACCTACAGCCTTGGACGAGATTTCTAGAATAGCTTTCATTACTGCGCCAACTCCGACAGACCTGAGGTTGAAAGGTAAGCAACTGGGTGTCGTTCTGGTACGCAAGTTACGAAGGGTAGCATCCTTGACACAGGGGTCCATCACGACAGGGGAGACAGCAAAGAATTTGTTGAGACCATTGAGGTCGACACTACCGGCAACTGCGTCCTGGGACTTACCAACACCAAGGGTCTTCAGGAACTTCCAAACCTGTGCAGGAGAGTAGCTCTCGATACTCTCGTAGATGTGGCGGCGTTTGGCATCTCGACAAAGACGGGTGCACCGATTACGGATTTAACAAAGCCTCTGCTTCATATGGAGATGAATTTAGACGCTCTGTTGTGAGTAAGGGTGCATTGGTGAAGAATGTTGGCACTCTCGGCACGTGCGCTCGATGTCCGCGTCCACGCCCGCCCACCAAACGTAATTCCAAGCCACCTGCTTCATCTTTACCACACCCATATGGCCACTGTGCACTTCTTCCATGATCTGACTTTATAAACTAACCGGAATAACTACCCGATATCTCCAAACAAGGCATTCGTTTTCAACAAAAAGACTTTCTTTATTAATAATAAATGGTTTCATTGCTTCTTCCATACATTTTTCAGGCCAATCAAATTTAATAAAACCTATTACCTTGTTTAAGATAGGGTCCCTACGTGTTTCTGTTTTAATTTCATTAAAAGTTATTGATATTTTATTTTGTACAAAATTTAAATAACTTCCTTTCTTTTTGTCACGTGAATTTTTGGGCTTTTGCTCGTTTACCAGTGGCAATCTTGATAAACAATCAGCAAAACAGTTTTTTGCTGACGGATCAAATTCTATTTCGAAGTTATAACCAGATAACTTGATGACATATCATTTGAATACGGCTCGCCGCCGTTTGCGGGATTCCTTTGTTTTTACTAAAAATGTAACGTTCAAATTAAACCAGTTTACTAATTAACGTTTTAACCGTTAGTTTATCAACTATCGCGTCATTTAGTAAGCACTACGCTACAGATTACACTCTGTCGATAGTTGACCAACTAACGAGAAAAAAAAACGTTAGTTTATCAAATAACGGTTTTTACAATCTTACGGTGACATATATACATAGCAAGAAAAAAAACTTCAAAATGAATTCTCCATACGCCATGTCATTAACACCTAACTTCGACCGTCGTCGTTGACACGACACTGACGCTGAGCCGTCATTGCACTAGCGGAATTGGGCCCCAGGAAATGAATCCAAAATAATGGTCACAGACCATGACCCAATTAATGCATGATGCGCGCGGCAGACAAAACGCAGACTCGATGCAAGGCCAATAATGATTTTATTGGCAATCAATTGGTTTTTGTACACAACCACAGATTAGTATGACATTTATAATTTGCGAAGGCCCCTAAAGACCCACAAAACTTTATACAGAGTGGTCCAAAAGGTGACGTCCAAAATGTTTTTTGATACAAAATATCTCACTATTAAAAAAATTATGATCATTTTAAGTTGCTCCGATAGAAAATTAGCAAATCAGTTTAAAAAAACATAACTTCTAAACCGCTAAAAATCGCGAAACATACATGGGGTAGTTTCGGATCCACCCAAGCATTAGGAATCAAAAAAAAATTGGTAATTGTATAATATCCTACAAATCTAATACAACAAAGCTTAAAATTTCAGTAAAACTTAACACTACTAAAACTTTTTATCTATATAAATAAATTCATGTATTAATAGTTATTTTTTGTGGCACATAACTGACCACAACCTATGTTAATAGATTTCTAATGAGAGACCTTTTCTTTAGAAATTACGATTTATTATGTGATATGAGATAGAAGAGTAATATGATAAAACATTCACAGAATTTCCTCTGAAATAGCACACATTCTTACTTTTGAGATTATTGGCCAATCGATCGCACCATTAGTAATTTTAGTGCTGTATTTAAGTTAAATATACATCACAGATGGACCATCAGACGTCTATGACTAATATTCTAAGAAGAGCGTATTATTTTGCTCTCCGCCTAAGAAAGGGGAATAAACCTGTAAATATTTTATGAGTATGTCGAGACCTTTCATTTTAACACCGACTTACGTATTGCTATCTATATAGGTATATAGGTATGCTTTATTGTGTGTTTAAATTTCACTATATTTCGGTACTAGTCTGACTGTCTGAACTATTCAACGTTCGTTATTCAATAAAATATTCTCTTAAATTTATTTAAAAAATTAGTAGTTCTTGTTTTTAGTGCATATTGACATTTGTATGGAACATTGATACTTGTGTCCTAAAAACTTGTGCTCGCTGCATACGTACTACGGCAAACCTGCAAATTTTTGGGACTTAGTTCACTTTTTGCTTTGAGCAAGTCTTCAAAAGTCAAAACTGGGCGTTTTTCGACAAACAAAATTCAGCACTTTTTTATGTTGATTAAATTTGCAACAATTTGAAAGCTCAACTGCAGCTTTAAAACATATTCGTTTTTGTATTTGTTGGTAAGTGTAGGTATATTTGGAAATAATGTTTAATCATCAATCACTAGGCGTTTTTTTTTTGTGGTTGTAGTTCATCTTCAGGTTTTTCCGCGGATTCTTGGGGGCAAACGTGCCACTTTTGCATTTGCCGCTATCTTCACGAACAGCTGGAACCTCAGGTCATAATAATCGTATACAGAATGATACAATATATTTTAAGTGGCTAAAGTATTTACAATTTTTGAGAGAAATGGGCCATCTTCGAAGGGCCATAACTTGGTACTAATAGGGTACACATACAGTCGGGCTATAAGTTTTGTCACATACCTCGAACTTCGAATTCAGAACGAGAACCAAAAAAATATATGCACGTTTGAAATACGAATATTTTGAGAAACTAAATTCATAGGTTTTCTGTTATTTTCAAAAATGGACTGGACGCGAAAGTCTCGGTAATTGCATTGCTTCGCTGCGGTCACACGCCAACTGAGATTTTAAAACTGGTAAAAAAAATGAAAATAACATTGAGATTCGTTTAACGTAACATTAAAAGATTCAAAGAAGATTCGAGATCAGAAGATAAGCAGCGGTGCCGTCGTCCTCGTACTGTTCGGACACTAGCAGTGATTAAAGCAGTGAAGGCGCGAATACAAAGACATTCCTTTCGGGAGCAAAAACTGGCTCTCCAGATGAGGTTTGGTAGAACTACAGTTAAAAGGGTATTGAATGAAGACCTTGGACTATGAGCCTACCGGACAAAAACTGCACAATTGCTTAACTCACGACTGAAGAAAATAAGGCTCGATAGGCGGGAAACAATACCGTTAAATCCTTTTTTCAGACGAAGATGTTTTTTATGTCGGGGAAAGCTTTGACAAACTGAATGATAGAGTGTATGCGCATAACAGTGAAGAAGCGAGCCGTCGTATCCCACATGTTCAGCGTGGTCACCATCCTTCGTCATTCATGGTTTGGCTTGGGGTTTAATATTCAGGCCCAACTGAGGTGTACTTTTGTGAAAAAGGAGTGAAATAAAACAAGTGCACTCGTGTCCCAAAAAGACTGTCTTAACAAACCTCGTGAAGCCTCTTTCACATACAATGTTCAAAAACAGATACTGGGTATTCCAGCAGGACTCTGCACCAGCTCATAAGGCAAAAACACTTAACATTGGTTGTCCTCCCGTGGAATCGACTTTATCAGAGACGAAGACTGGCCCTCGTCGAGTCCAGACTTGTCTCCATTGGATTATAAAATACGGCAGTATTTAGAGTAGAAGGTCTGCGCTAAACCTCATTGCAATTTGGAGTCTCTCGAAGCATCTCTGATTAACGCAGTGGCCAATATTGACTTGGATGTCGTGCGTGCTTCTATCGATGACTAAAGAGTAAAGGCTTGCATCGAACATAGCGGAAGTCATTTTGAATGTTTTAAATGTCATCTAAATCTGTATTTTGTAACCTTTCGTTTGATATATAAATATTTCTATTACAGAGATTGTTGTGTCATTTATTTAATTTATTGTATGTGACGAAACGTATGGCCCGACCTAGTACAGAGCTGCAGTCGGGCTGTTAAATTATTGTAAATACTGAATTTTGCTTGTCGAAAAACGCACAGTATATGACTTTAAGAGCAAAAAAAGAAAAAGCACCCCAAATTTCGCAGTTTTCCGCGTGATGCGCAGCGAGCACAAGTTTTTCGAAGTTGCAAATTTAGATTACTGGTCCATACAACATACATAGAACTACATTATGTTTCGCGATTTGAGCCTTTTTTATTGTCTATTTCTTCTGTCATTCCCATCCAAATCCTTCATCTGTTTGAGCTGTAGCAATTGCTGAAGAAATTGTCAGAGTCAGCCAAAGTCAAAATTTCTTTATTACTGTGGATATACTAAATAAACGTCATTTTTTGATTCTTTTCTACGTTGGAGGGGGAGACGATAAAGAAGGAGATACAAATATTGAAACAGTCATAGATACAATCATATGTACATGCATACATAAACATACGCTGCAAAATCATTACCCTCCCTCTGGTCAGTCGGGTAACAAATAGTCTGCCGTTTCAAAAAAGCAATTTAAACTGTTACCAAATAAGAAGAGTTCAATTCCACCAGACGATACGTTGACGATATAATCTGTCAATCTCGGTTTACGACATGTAGTTAATGGTTTAGGAGAAATGTTTTGAAGTCCGCTTTTTGTTTTTGTTGCCAGTCTGGAAGGGCAGAACGCTTGGTTTGAGACAGCTGTGTGGTTATTTCGTGTATTTTACTTTATTGCCTGTACAGTGTACACTCGGGCACTGATAGACTAGATATAGAATAATACTAAAGATTTAAATGAATGTATCTGAAGTATAAGAACGGCCGAGGTCTAGCAGCAGTACACACTCGCTTGTAACGCAGGAAGTGCGGTGCTGACGGCATGAAAGTAACGGCATTCAGTGAAACTTTTGCCACCGGGTAGGTAATAACTACGAGTAGGTACCTACATACGGCCTTACTAATAAAAAAAGTTATTCACTGTTTAACTTATACAGTGTTTCGTCCTTTTCATACGTCGAGTAAATGTCAAATGTCAAAGCAAGACAAAACACTGCATAAGTTATACTGTGAATAACTTCTTTTATTAGTACGGCCGATAGATTCAAAAATACTTCGATTGCACATGGCTATAAATAAATGTAGCTCACCAATATCTCTACCGAGGGGCATAGGCCTCTGCCCAGAAGCTGCCCATTTAGGGCCTCTACCACAGCTTTACGACTACTACTTTACACCACCAAGTAGCGATGTAGCCGGGAGGTAGCTTAACGTATCATCTGAAATACGGAATATCCGATTATCTACTTACGATAAATTACCTATCTCTTTGGTACATGGTTATTACCGGATTCGAAACAGTATCTGCTGCGTGAGAAGCAAGCGTGCAACCCGCTAGACCACGAAGCGCTACAGGGCTATACATACAGGTGATTTTTAATTAGCTAACCATATTTTGGAAAATGGAAGTAGGTACAAAAAATTATGAACAACTTTTCCAAATGATGATTTTTAAAGTGACGTAAAGGCGACGATTCTAAATGAGGCGTACAGAGGGGTGCGAGTACGGTCATAGAATTTGTATAAAGTCTACATTGTTTTTGTCTAGAATGTCTAGAACGGACACCGACGTGTCCATTCTAGACTTAAAAGCATATCGACTTGAAAACGGTTATTAACGGAAGACAATAAGCATGTTTATCAATCTTTTCTTTAATTCCTCGTCCACGGACAGGCAAGTCACCTGCATACAGCCAATTCTTATTTATTTCTTCGCTTTTTTTATTTCTGGTTCTTTTATTCAATTCAATATAAAAAACTGCGTGCAACACTGTACACGTGGTACAGTTTTATATATAATAATAATAATAATAATACCTTGGACACTATTTACACACATTGATCTAGCCCCAAACTAGGATTCCCTCTATCTTGGGTACTAGACAACGATACAGATACTTATATGGATAAATATTGTACTTAGATAGAGAAACAACCATGAATAGGGTATACAAACATCCGTTCTCATCAAACAAATATTTGCCCCCACCGGGAATCGAACCCGGGCCTTGGCTTCGAAGGCAAGGTTACTGCCGACTCGGCCATTCGGGTCGTCGAATATATATATTGATCTAATCAGCTGATTGAAAGTTACTATGGCAGACCCAGATAGGGAAAAGTTGTTCATATCATGTCATTCTCCAAATTAGGTCGGCTATCAGCCAGACGTGCAGTAACACTTAATGGTCCCACAGATATTCAAAAGACGAGGAGCCAGGTGGTCTATAGGGCCAATAAGGCCTTCACAAAACCGTTGCTAGGCCATAGGCCTCACTCTGGAATTCCTAGCACGTGCTGTCTAGACTGCCTAGCCAAGTCTGTTGTATGCTAATTCGTTAGATCGTTGCGCGATTTTCGGCAATCAATGCACTCTGCTTTGGTATTCAGTAAGGCATTTGTGGTTAAGGGGATGCCGTACACCATGGGCCATCTTTTACATTGCCCTGTATATCTATAATCTGATAAGAAATAAAAAATCACTGGAATATATAATACATTTTCATTGTTTTAATAAAATAGTTCTCTTTTATAATAGTGATGAAATGGGCCCATTAATCCTGCAGTGCCAAGGCCCCCATTATATGAGTGACGGCCCTGGGTAATTGCTACTAGCGCTAAATTGAGTGAATATACCTTGGCAGGAAATGCTAGAAAGTAAATCAAGGCAACATTGCAAATGCACTGCTTTTTTAAATCAAATATTTGGTTTGTCTATTAGAACTCGCAGAAGGCCCCTGCTATGTAAACATAAACATTTACATATTGGCACTAACATTGCTTCTGGCCCCACACTAGGATACCCTGTGTCGTGGGAACCAGAAACAGCGACATCACATACATATAAACATCCAAAACCTGTGTTTTTTTAAAAAAAAAACTGTCGCATGATAGGCAGGGCCACAGAGGTCGACAAATGTCACTTATATTGACATAATTTATTACTTTATTATATGACATTAACATTATATTTACATACAAGCATAGCAAGTTCTTCTGGCCCCTCACTAGGATACCCTGTGTCGTGGGATAACAAACATGTAAGCATCCAGAACCTTGGGTTTTTTTTTCTTCCTCCCCAGCGGGATTCGAACCCAGAGCGAGAGGCGCTTGGGAAGCACAGCCTCGGCCGCAACACCACAGAGGTTATCAGTATGAATTGGTAGGAAATGCTAGAAAATATATTTCCGACTTCTGAGCTGAAAAAAAGCACCTTCGCCACTTGATTTTGGCTTCTCAGGCGGAAAAATTATATATACCTAACTCGTGCGAAAAGGCTAAGCCTTTGCGAACTCGTGGGAAATGTATTGTATGTATTTATTTTGCTCACTGATTGAGACAAATTAGCTTTTTTAATTTTGAATGCCGCGGACCTAGGCGGATTTGCAAAGAGCCAACGGGCATCGAGTTATAATTCAATGTTCTTTGGCTGTTTGCGATTTTGCCAATGTCACCGATACTGCTATCGATTTTGAATTCGATTGCAGTATCTGTGCTATTAAATTCCAAATAATCGAGCTAATTTTATTCTATCTCCTAGCCATTCTAATGATATATTTATCATTATTCATTATTATGCAATTAGATAGATATTCTGAAGTGTAAATTAGTTGCAGTTTATCATGAAAAATTTCGATAAATGTAATTTGTACATTAAAGTTGTTATGTATTAAACATTTACATTTACATAAAAGTCAAATCAAAGTCAAAATTTCTTTATTACTGTAGATATTTACATATACTTAGCAAACGTCATTTTTTGCCTCTTCTCTACATTGGACCACTGTGGGAGAAGTAGGCGTAGAAACTCCCACAGATTGATTTATAGATCTCTTTTAAAAATTGGTTGTGCTTAAGTAATACAAAGATCACAATATTATCATACCCTGTGCCGTGGGAACCAGAAACAGCGACGTCACACACATATAAACATCCAAAACCTGTTTTTTTTCTGTATCCCTTGTAGTGTGTCACAACCTTTAGCCGATACGTCTCTATAATAACCAATGTCTGTGTCCATCCATCGATTAGTGAATAAACGCCCGTCTTTGAACCAACAAACACGTCTCTCACTACATCCCATAGGCCCATCCCTACATGGCGACCGTGACAGGCCAGCCTGCCCTAAAAGGCAGTGCTGCGCCGAATGGCATATTTCGTGTAAAGTGAAATGATATTTTGGACTAAATGTGAAATAAAATGTGAAAAGGACAAAAAGTGCTAAAATTATACCTAAATAACTACAGTAAGAAAATTATACCTTTATACATATAAATAAACTGTTAATAGATTCAATATATCAGGAACTACTTAAATAGATAAAATAATGGACATTTAAATGAAGATTAAAATTACATAAAAATTATATATCTACAAAACTAAGAAGACCGCAAAATTAAACTAGAACCAAAAGCAGAACCAGTGACCAAATTAAAAACAAAATTACCTAAAAACCCAAATTATAAAGAGGATTCCTGCCGGGTGCCGGGTGATCTGTGCAAGCCTAGATGATGTGTAACGCAAGGCGCAGGGCGAATTGTACGCTGTACAATGTACGGGTCCGATGAGGAGCAGCTGGGAGATGTTGTCCCGGAGTGATGAGCTGCAGCACCACGCAGTAGGAATGATAGGCACCACGTGAAGTCTTCATGAGTGAGTCGTGACCAATTTTTTCCAATTCCATGTCAATGAATTATACATTTTATGCGAGTTAATTTGATTTATTTTATCAGATGTTGTTTTGTGTGTTAAATAATATTGACGGAAATTGTTAATTTGGATATAAAAGAAAAATAATGATGGAATAGAAATTGAATATTTAAGTAAGTATTTTATAAATGATTTGTAGTATTTACTTTACACCCCTGAATATGGTGTACTTAATAAATAATTCAGATTAATTTGTAAAGGGTTGACGACAAGAACTACATTTTTTTAAATAATTTAGTTTGATGATGAATGAGTTAAAGGATGACATTGATTGTGTGGCGTATGTTTGTGTGTATTTTTTCCAGTGAATTTATAATTTTAAATTGTAAAGTATTTACAATAATTGTCTTAGTAACATATCCAGTTAGTACGTATTCAAACCATATTTGCATGTAACGCGATGCAATACAATACAGTTAACAACAGAGTACCAAATTAGGGGACCACCGAGAATTTGTTTTAGTTCTGACAAAAATGGATCGTGACGATACCTACCAGCTCTTATTACAGGTGCAGATGAGCAACAGTAATGATAATGAATTCATTAGAAACCGTATGTGGTGATGGATGTTTGTTTAGAGTTCAGCAGAGAAATTAAGTATGGAACCGTATGGATGTTAAATAGATACCAAGGTTAAAATTGCATTGGTGGGGGTGGGATTACATTGAAAGTTTATGAAAATGATGATGTATAATGAATGTATGATATTTTTTTAATATTATTACAGGATGCTGATAATATTTAGTATATTGAAAGATGTTTGATCGGAACAGTAAGTGATGTTTAAGGAAAGATTGATTTGTTTATTGTGACAAAAAGAATACCGTATGGAATGTTGATAAGTACTCAATTGCAATGGGTAAGTTAGCTAGGAATACTTCGTTTGGTAAGGTTTCTATTAACAGTTGGACTGATCATCTGACATGTTAGAGAGATAATTAAAATTCGAAGGATTCATTTGGAATGAGTTTAAGTTATGTTTTGAGTAAGATACGTGATTATTGGCGAGTCTAATATGTTATTGTATAATCATCAAAGTCAAAAGGTACAAGGTACAAGGCACGAATCCTTCCTTTTCGATCATGATGTTGACGAGTTTCCTTCGTGAGAAAGTTGGATATCGATGACCTAATAAGCTCGCGAGCAGGCTCAGGCAGGTAGACCTGGAGCCAGGTACTAGTAGTCTATGTATTTAAGTATTGTTATGAAAAGTATCATATGAAGTAAATACCAATGTGTATAAAAAGTACCTATAAATGTGCACTCACTACATGTGAATATTAAGGGTCCGGATCCCGATAATTAAAGTACCTATATGAAGTGATAAGGAGATTATAATAAAGACTTTGTTTGAAAGAGATTGTTTATGAAAAGAAAAGTACATTTTGATGGGTTTTGAAAAGATGGTTATTATATTATGTTTATGTAGAGTGTGTTTTGGATAAGAAAGTAATAATGAGATATATGACAAATATAAAAATGGTATTTACTAGATATATGAAAAAAAAAGAAGTTTGAATAAAACATAGACAAAGAGTTATAAAGAATGTCAAAGGATATAAAGTTATAATTTTCTTGTAAAATTTTGAGAGTATGTAGTAAATTAGAAGTATTGTTTTTGTTATTGAGAGCATGTACTTAAGTAGAGCGGAAAGTCTGTTTTTGTTGTCTGGTATGCAAGTAAGAAAATGAATGAGTTAAAATATTGCTGAAAGAGAAAGCAAAAATAAATAAACGTTATTGTCGCCAACCCTACCCTACCCTATACTACCTACTACAAATTCTTTTTTACCAACCGTTTGCGTTTAGTATTTGAATCTTTTTTATCGACGTAGGTTTTAATTATTTACCTATCATGTATCTTTACTTTTAGAATGGTGGATTATAAACCACATTATACCCATAGTAATAGTAAACAACCTATGTATGGTTAATTTTTATATTATTAACAATAAACATGTATCGTTTTCATACCTATATTTTTGCAATGGCGGTGTAGTTAAAAAAAAAAACAATTGAAAATGCAAAGATAATTATTATTTGAACCCGGGACCTTTTCATTTAGCATCTTCTCATTACTGATGTGAAAAGTTGTACATGCAACACAAGACCAAAGTTATTTGCATCTCGTGCCTTGAGTCTCTCTTTCACTCAGGATTCTAACGAAGAATCACTCGCTACGCTCGTGATTCAAATATAGGATCCTTCGCTCACTCGGGACTCAAACAATCACTTGTTGCACAAATAACTATTCCAGCATTTCCCGCCACGGTGTATCTTCTTGCGGTAGTGTAGCGGTGCGGGAGGGGTGTGTTATCGTGTTGTCGGTATGACGCGAAACTTCAGTGCCGAGTGCGGGGTTGGCATAGCGTGTAATGTAACCCCTTCCGCTCTAAATCACTACCGCAGGGATATATTTAGTTAAGCCTCAGATACACTAGGGACAAAAAGGCCCCCACGTGTCGTTGCAACGTTGTGGCGTCATGTAGATTGAGCGTTGCACGACATGTTGTGGGGACATTTTGTCCGGTGTAACACTGTTTAGTTTTAGTATTGATGGCGGTATCAAAAACCATAAATCCACTTACAATACAATACAATTACAATAAACCAATTACATCCATCAACTGTTGAGTATACGCCTGCTTACTACAGATCAGACGAACACACTTATTTGTTTTTGTTTGAGGGGGGGGGGGGGGGGAATGGAATTACTCATGACATGAGTCAGACCTCCATGCTATGAGCGGGCATCAGCTCGGGTAGTATACGGACTAAAAACTACCCCTGTTATAACATATAAGTAAAGAGTGGGCCAGTGAGAAATGCACTTTTAAAAATTCTAAATTCTATAGTTAAACAATGTTTAAGTTTTTAGATAAAAAGTTTCAATTAATTTCATGTTTTATTATGTCTTAAAAATCAATCATCCAGATGCCGCACCGTCCGTTGCGACTGCAACACTCTCCAGCCTAGAACGGAAATTTTCGAAAAGTGTAGTTAGAATTTGAGGAGAGATTGATTGAATTTCTTGACGATTATCGTTAGCTGTTACTTCTAGCCATATGGGGACGAACACACCAATGAACTCGGTCATGTGCCATCCGCTTCCACTTGTTCGAAATATAAACAGTGGTCACAGCTGTCCCTCGCACCCCATATGGGAAAAGGTAAAAATATTTCTTCTGGCCCTACTAGGATACCCCACTAGGTGTGCCTCTATGTTTGTTTATTCTACATTTTGGGCTGAGAGGCCGACCAATTTTATAGAGGAGAGTTCCTAACAACCTCCTTACTATGTTATTCTGCTTTCTGTTCCGCCCGGTATTTCATTGACCCTAAGAGCATTCAACCAAACATTGACCTATAAGACACAATACGGAGATAAAATAAGGCTTATGTTTAAACGATTACCAAAAACGCACCTATTTTAAACCAAACCTACCAATAAATTCGAAATGACTGCCAAAATGGATAAATGTCCACCAAATTGTGTTTGGATAAATAATCACCAAACTTCTTTTTATGTTTTGTGTACTTAAGTTTATGTTTTAAGTATTTTTTGTTGTTCTCACATGTTCAACCTAGCACCTAAGCTACCGCAGTATTTTGATATTTTTGCAACTTTTGGTGTTCATTTATCCATTTTGGGTAGGAAAAAAATATTTTGGTGATCATTATATTTGTTGCCATAAAATAACAGTTATAAGTATGACAATAGACTTACCCTTAACAAATAAAAACGTAAAGTCTAGACGAACCTGCACAAAAAACTAACGCATAATAAATACAGTCCGAGTTTAGTAGTCTGGCTGGATGCAGCTTAGACTAAACTTAAATCACGATTAAGTTCCATTTTTATTTAGCTCAGTCTTGCTTTTGCCCGCGGCTTCACCCACGTCTACTCAAGTTATAGAGGGTTCATTAAGTGAAAAAGTAAACCAACAGAAAAATTCTAACTTGCACTATACAGGGTTATATAATAACAAACAACTTTTCCTTTTTTAAATCCGCGTTTTACGCCGTCGTCGCCGAGTATTTGCTACTTTTCACTCTCTCAGGAGTCTTCATTACTTATTGCCTCAATAGACCAAAATTACTCTCGCTCATTCCCTCCTTCTATCCTCCGTCTGCTGGATCAGTGCTAACGAAGAACTACTGAACAAACTCGAACGACTTCAAAAACTCGGGATTCGGTTTACTGTCGGAATGAATATAAAATTATCGGGGTTTACGTGCACCTTTATTTGACTCGATTATATATCGATATATTTAATTTGGCATATTATTTATTAACGTGATTTAGGCTTTTCGTTCACATCCTCTGCGAAGGCGTCATCAATAGTCTCAAAACTAAAAACAATAAGGTCTCAGATTAAGGAAACTTTTTTATTTGCGTGAACTCCTTTGTACGCTGACTCTTTGGCAGAAGCCTTAGAATCATAGATAGTATCCTACTCATACTTGTACACTGGTTAGATCAGTGATGGGTTAAGTATCGATGTAACTATATTGCTATTGATGAAAATGTTGTATCGATATCTT
Organism: Argyresthia goedartella; assembly: GCA_949825045.1. Lineage (NCBI taxonomy): Eukaryota > Metazoa > Arthropoda > Insecta > Lepidoptera > Argyresthiidae > Argyresthia > Argyresthia goedartella. The sequence goes on from OX463834.1 coordinate 15,957,314, forward strand.
AAACCTTTCAAACAACTTCGTGCTTATTTCGTGCGGACCAACCGGTAAGTTGTAAATTGCAATCGGACCTGCTCGACAGGTACTACTCGATTATTTGAAGAAAGGGACTGGACATAGAGGCGCAAAGCGTACATTTGACTGGTACGGCATAAAGACGATGCGTCAGACAGAATGCGATCTAAGGGAAGTGCAAATAGTAGTGACTCTATGTCCAGCCTTTTCATCAAATAATCGAGTAGTACAACAAAATGCAATAGAGTATCTGTCGTAACCATATCGTAGGAGGGAGTGACCTGCCTTGAAGGATGAAGTGTGGGGGGTGATTTCAATCGACCGACTCTTCAGCCAATATAGGATATGTGGGGAGGATTTGGGATACGGAGACCAGCTAGTTCATATGCCAGTTATTATCAAGTTCTTATACATAAACATAAGTCATGAAATAGCCAACCTTGGTTGAATTAGAACTTTCATTCAACGAAGAAATATTTTAGGGCAAAACACTGCGATAGCTTAGATGAAGATTAAAGACTGATGTCCCTGAATAGTCTTCGTGTTAGTTAGACACGTAAATCACAAAAAACACCCCGTAGTAATGAATAAAAATGCTTTTAAAAAGACATGTTTTCGTGAAATTCAACCCTTTCTGATCATTGATCACACATCAGGAAATGGTTGGCCATTTCATGAAATGATCAAATTCTATGATATAGCTATATCATAGAATGATATAGTGACCTAATCCTGATGACTACACACATTGGATATGTCGTAGCTACGACATATCCAATGTGTATAGTCATCAGGATGCTAAGACGAATCAGGATGAATAAAAAACCAACAATTGACGTAGGTACGATATCTATTTTATTTTTTGGGACTGGCAGTCGGAAAATAACAAAATCAGAACCTTTAATTAATGTGTATTTATACTTATACATATATAGAATATTATTATTTGAATCCACATTCAAGTATGTTATAGTAAATATAGCGTGGCAAGAAAACCAAGAAAAAAATTAGGGCACATATCTGTAACAAGGCAACATTCGAGGTAGCTTTCTAAGCTTACACTATTTAGTAGTGTGGCTCCTCCTGATATTTCTGTTTTATATAACAACTATCCGTTCAAATAATTTGAACAAACAAAAATAGACAGTTTTACGAAAAACTTTATTAATCATTTTAATAGATCCAACCACCAGGTAAAACCAGCTGTAGGTAGCTGTACAAGCTATCAGATGACGTCACGTCGTTGATATCTACTTCTTCTTCTAGTACCTCTCCACTCTCGACTAGTCAGTCAGTCAGCTCATTATTTATTTCCCTTCATTCTCTAGCTCTAGGCTATGAAATTAGCCATAATTATAATGTTTCCATCAATTGCCTCTGCTCATAGCTGCTCCAGGATAGATCTAAAATATTAAGACAAAGAGAAACAACAGCAACTAAACAGAGTACGTCAACAAACGCCGCGATGGCATTTTCGGCACTGGGTTCGTTGAAAGTTAGACAAACTATAAAAAGTTACATGTTAGTCCAAGCGGTGAGGATTTTTTTGTATGGAGACCTCCGGAAAACTCCTCTTCCTCTGAAATTTGGCATCTGAAGAAGTTAAGCAATATAGATTATAGACGTACAAGAATCCAACAAGAAATATTTTATGTACTGTTCAGACCACAGATACTATAATACTATACAGGTTCAGACTGAGGAAATATTCATAGAGAGTGATACACGATTTTCCTGTTAAGGTGAAAATACCTAACTTCTCGTAACAAAAATTATTGGATTATACACCTATAATCAGTATCACCTAACTTCATCACAAATTTCAAAGACGGAGAATTGTTTCGGGTTACATATGCCTCGTTTATCAGACTATGTGATATAATAACAGGGATAATCGATGTTTTGTGAAATAACGCGAACATTTGATTGTTATTTTTTCGCTTATCCTCAAACTAAAATGTTTGACTTTTGCTTTGTTTCAATGTGGTAATACTAATTCACTTTATAATACTGAAATTTGGTATACAGCCCATTTATTTTTGGTATAAAGCCTAAATGGGCTTGTTACATGTTTAAATACCTTTTAAGTATTTACATTTTTTTATTATTTTCGTCAAAACTTTAAAAAATGATATTTCCGAATCTACACAAATTTATTTGTGCCATCGATGTCTATCGGATTCAGATTATCGGGGATTGAAAAACACCATGGCAACAACCAGGTATATGCCAAGGAACATATTGTCGCATAATCACAACGTTTAGGCATGTATAGAGACTAATGTATTTTTCCAAAATATTAGTTTGAACAGATTCTTTATTCGATAACTTACAAGTTTAATTAAATTCAATACTTAATTCTAAAAACATAATCTAGAAATAATTTATAACTATTTATTAGTATCCGATCTATAGTTAGGATGTTATTAGTTAAATATTTAGGTGTCACTAGCCAAACAATATGATTGCGGTGATTATGTACAGCACAATAAGACAATAATGAATACTAAAATAATCAAGGCATTAGACGACTAAGAAGAACTAACTATATGACACAATCACAAATCATCTGAAATTCCATTCAAACATATTTTAGGTTATTTCACCAATAGATATGCCTATACAGGATGGGCCATTTGAAATGGTCAGTATGGCGAAGTCAATAACTATAAGAGATAAGAAATTTTGTTGTTATGAATAGGAACGCTGACATCGGCTGGCCTGTATATTTTTGGCACTATTCATGTTTTTAGCCATGGATTTTTACAATAACCAAGACTCCTCTAACATTAGTTTTTAAAAAATAAACTAATTTCCTAGCCGGAAATTCGTTTAAAACAGATCCTAAAGAATGAAGAAACATCTTGTTTTATTTATTGCACCATCAGATAGTGTTGCTAATAAGGAGCAAATGTGGGAAGTCATTTCATATGGAAAAAAAGCGAACTTATGGTTTCGGACGTCGTCAACTGACGCTCGGAAATGGTCCATCCTCTATTCTATATCTACAGAAAATAGCTCAATGGCTGCAGCGATGGGCTAACCCACTATCACGCAAATTGGGTTAACGTCGGCACAACTTTGCCTCTGCCTCCCCTTACGGGAAAAACCCACATTTTTATCTACAGAAATGGGAACGGGAAGAAGAAGCGAGAGAAGCGATCTATATAGCGCTGTCTCTCTCCGGTTGCAGAACGTGTCCTATCGAAAGATGGATGCTGATGAAGAAGTGCTGTGGCGGTGGGACAGCCCGCTGGAAATGGAGTAAATGGAGTATTAGATAACTGGCTATACGGGACGGTTCACTGTCACCTTTCATGACATGAAAGGTGAGAGGTGTATTGTTTCCTATATTGTTTGTCATAAATGATTTAAATCGAAATTCTGTAAACCCTTATAATTATCAAGCATATATAATTACGCATTCACCAAGTCCTAAACAGGACGATACACATAAGAAAGACCACAATAATACAGCATAAACATAAAAATATCTAGTAATAATTTATCTTTATATGGATGTTTATTCTTATATGTCAAACTATCTTCGTCCAGATACCAGGCCAGTCAGAATGTTTGCGAAAAAAAACATTTTTTTATGCCAAAAATTATAAATATCCATTAAGAAACTCAAAAGTAGTCCAACTGAAAATATACTAAAATTACATATATACAGTTATGCCAATCAAAATCCCAAATTACTGTTATAGAAAAATTAGGAAACATAAAGGGGACGTCCATTAAAGAGGCGTTTATGACAATTTTCGGACCCAAAAATACGTGATATTTGCCGACAACCCACTCAACCCCACGTAAGATTTGGTGAGATTCGGCTTGAGCCCCTCCCCCTCCAAAAACGCACTTGATTAATGGACGCCCCAAAATTATGCAAAGCAAAGGGATACTGCCACCCAGTTGAGGAAAACGCCTGCTTCGTTTTCTTATCTATAGAGTAGTTATCTACAGGAATGTAGACCAGTACACAACGTTCAGAATGAAGAAAGAGAACGGGAAGAAGAAGCGAGAGAAGCGATCTATATATAGCGCTGTCTCTCTCCCGTTGCAGAATGTGTCGTATTGCGGGATGGAAGCTGACGTGCTGGCTCGAGGGTCCACGGCGGTTGGGAATATGTGCTGTTGATGAGAATTATGAAGTTATTAGCGTTTAAAAATGGGTAGTATTGAAATCGCACATCAAAAATACTGATTTGCACAGCAAAAACGGATTAGAAAAAACGCTTTTTATGTTTTAAATATTTTATGTGTACTCAAGTTTATGTTTTTACGTATTTTTTGTTGTTCTTGCATGTTCAACCTAACACGAAGGATAAAGGGTGCTTTCACTTCGCTCACCGCCTTTACCCTTCACCTAAGCTACCGCAGCATTTTGCGCTACCGCAGCATTTTGCCCTGATATTTGCTGTACAAATCAGTATTTTTGATGTGCAGTTTAATATTTCCCGTATTAAAACATATGACCGTAAATCCACTTTTTGATTGTTAAAAATACAGATGTGGCTGACAGCATTACTGAATTGCGCGACAAACGGAACGCGACTAGAAATACTGGCTTTGTTTGACAAAATAACGATTACGCGACGAGGAATCTGAAAAACAGCAACTTGATAATCTTAACTCGATCGAGTACATAACATAACATAAAAAGGGCATTGGATTTTGTTCTTATATGTTCAACGTAACACCGGCTTGACTAACATTCAGTACTTTTTTCGCTGATTTTAGGCAAATCCGCTGCCCGTGGTCATTCGCTCAATTCTTTTTTTATTCGCTCGTTGTATTATTCCCATTTGAAAGTATCAATAAATAGATTTAAGTCGGAGTGAAGCATCCCGAAAAAAAAACGCTAATCAAACGAAATTAGGGAACTATCCTAACCTTATCCTACCAGTAATTTGTCGGTTACGATTGTACCTATCTGTATAAAATAATTTTTGTGACAAATTAATTCCTCCTTATAGAAAACTTAAAGCCGTTTCAGAAGCTTTAACGGTTTTGAAAGTAAATTCAAATTTAGAATCGGATTACGGCTCTCTGAGTACGGCTGTGAGTACAGCGGTTACTGCAGTAATATAACTGTGATTATATCTAAGAATAACAAACCTTAAAAGCGTCCAAATCCCTGCTCAAATCTTCATCCGAATAACCTTTCATGGCTTTAGTAGCTACCGGACCCATAAAGTTGTTAACTACAGCAAACTCGAAGAGAGACAGAAACACGAACACGGAGCATGAGGACATCCACACGTCGATTGCCTTGACGTAGGAGACTGGGGGTAGATTCTGCTGTGACTGTGTGTTTTGGGTTGCTGCGGAGAGGTGGAGGTATTTAGTAATGGGTAGTATTTAAACTTATGACCGTAAATCTAGTTTTAGATTGACCAAAATACCGATTTTGCCTGAGAAATTTACTGAATGGCGTGACAAACTGAGCGCGACTAGAAATGCCGGTTTTGTCTGACAAGATTACTGAATTGCGCGACTAGCAATCTGTAAAACAGCGACTTGAAAAACGCGTAATTTCGAAAATTCGGAGTAACATAAAATAAAAAACAATTATTTGGATGTTGTTGTTCCTACATGTTCAACCTAACACGAAGGAAAAAGGGGCTTCGCCTCGCTCACACCCTTGCTCACGCCTTGAACAGCCATTACTCCCAGGCAGTCTTTATTTATTTTGTAAGCATTGGCTAATATTTCGCTCATTTCAGGTAATTCCGCTGTTCATAATCATTCGCTCAATAATTTTTTTTTTGCTCGTTTTATTATTTCCCTTTAGGATATTAGTTATAGATGCATAAAATGAACTGACCTAGTGGCGAAAACAAGAGTTAAAGTGACTAGGAAAACTGGCAATTGGCCGGTTTTCAGGGGCCAAAGTTAAACTGGACTAAATAAAAATCGAGTTCAAAATCTTCAGAAGTCAAAAAGTGTTCGTAAGAATTTAATTTGAATAAAAAAAAACTTGAAGTTTTTAGTATGTATCTTTCAGAATATATGCACATCTATGGAGGAAGCCCTCACTAAACTATGTAATAACAAGAAAAAAAATATATTTGTGGCGATCTTAAAGTAGATTTGCTTGTAGGAACAACAATGAAATAACGATTAATAACTTTATTCAAATAATTTAATTTATGTCATGTATTTCTAGGGCCGACTAGATTTACACTTACCAGGCAAACTTGCTTAGATAACGTTTTTTGTGACTGTGCATTCACAAGTAAAAATGTAATTAACTGCTTACGTTTCTCTACCACACAAGATATATCGGATTTCAAGGGTCAGTTTTAGTTAGTTACAGTCAGTTAGTTACACTACAGGTGCGAATCGGCCTAATGTCTGTCACGGCCAGATCATAAATTTATCATTTCATGATCTGGCGACCATATCATGAAATGATCAGAAAGTGTTATAAGAAAATGTTATAATATTTTTAAAAGCATATTTTATTTTTGTTTAGCTCCCTGGTCCAGTGCTACAAAGTGAGCTTCTCTGCATAGAATATGTACAGAGTGGCCCGCTCACTCACAATATCACTCGCTCACTCACTCAGAAAATGTTTCTCGGCGGTAAATCTGTAAAGTTTCGGTGCAGAGGCGGTACCAAAAAGAAAACGTACCAACTCGGTGAGAAGGATTTAGCGCGATACGATGCGCGGCGCATACTACCGGTGGAATGAAATGATAAATCTTATGTTCCTGGTCACGACATGTCTACCAACCCACCTAAAGTTAGCAAAGAAGTGACTCCTAACGTCACCCTTGCCGGTATCGCCTCAGGTTTGATCCAAAACGAGATCCAAGACATCACGACAATCAGAGCTGATGGTATGTAGGTATGGAAGAGGTGGTAGCCGAGTCGCCGCCGCAGATTGAAGACTATAGCGAGGCAGGTGAAGTTCCCTGGAATGTGATAAAATGGCATCGTAAGTGTAAAAATCGGTCAAGTGAGTGAGTCGTAAAAGAAAACAATCATCGTACGTGAGACATTCCGAAAGGTTTGCGAAAAAAATGTTGTATAGGTTGTATTTTTCTTATTCCATATTTTCAAAGAAGTCTTTACCAGCATCTGTACTAAATTTAATGCGTCTTAACCAATTTTCGAAGTCTACCGCTGATAACTACTCTGCGGCCATCTCGAAAGCCATGAGCGCTTCCTCCGGCAATTAAAACTGAACCCATGTTGTATTTTTTCTTGGTACACGAAGAAGTCACACGATAAGGCGGATGACCCAAAAGTCAATGAAATCGCAATGTCAAGGAAATCTCGTCTTGATCACGGAGTAGTTGTCGTGGAGCAAAAGACCTCGGAGCTTCGTGTTCGGTCGCTATTTCGCAATAGTTCGCAGCAGCAAAAACTTTTGTTAAGTGTTTAGTAGTGTACCACTCCGCATTATGCTACTTTGTTCTTATAAAGGAACGAAAAAACTGGCTTTCAAAATATATCCAGCGCTTCTGGATTGCCTTATTTTCGAAAGCGTGTGTTCATTTTAAAACAGCCATGCCGTTCACTGGCGCTTTTTTTCTGGATCATATTGGTAAATCCGAGATTCGTCATCCTGTTAACAAGGCGGGAAGAGTCTGCTTCGAAATTATCAATCATATCGCGGCACCATCCCACGCGCACCTGCTTCTGAGCGCCGTGAGGTTGTGAGGTACCCAGCGTGAAACAATCCTCCTCACGCAAGGTGGCTCTAAAATATCATGAACGCTTCCCGTTCATTGGATGCAGAATGTGCTTAAATATCATCGTATGTGATTCGCTTATTTTGCTAAATCATGTTTTTCACTGCCAGTACATTTTCTTCCGTAACTGTAGTCAAAGAACGACCGCTTCTTTCTTCATTCCTCAAAGTAAAGCAACTTTGAGGAATGAAGAAGAAACAAGTCGTTCCAAAAGAAGCTCTTTGGAATACTTTCTCTTACTCTTCTTTATACATCAGAGGACGATCAACTTACATTTCTGATTCACTATTGTTCTAGTTTGGTACCACTTCATTTTCAGCACTATTCAGCACAGCACAGACCGGTGTCGTACTGCCTAAGTATTTCCCGGTGCATTTAATGGCTAGTTTGGTGTTTAAATATATTTAATAGCTTTATCCAGAAAATAACTTATAAGAAGCTTGATGCAGTCTCTTTTTCATGTACCTTCTAATTAATGCACTTTTCATTTTGTTGCTTAGTGTGGAATTCATCTTAGTAGCGCCATCTAGTGCGAAAGACAAAAAATTACAATAAGCTAGCGCAAAATACAATAAAATTATGTAAATTGGTAAAAAAACAGAAGAACCAGTTTTTAAATCACGCCGACCTGGGTTTTTTTTATCCGCTCGGAACCGGATTTTCAGGGTTTTTTCGGAACCGGGATAAACCGGTTCCATGCCCTAAAAGCGACCGCACTTAAATTAATTATACCAGCGGTACGTTCATCCGCTTTGAAATTAGATTTGAAGTCGTAAAAAACCGGCCAAGAGCGAGACGGACTCGCGCACGGTTCCGTACCACCGTACAATGGTAGGGATGGTGTGTTTGACTAGTTTGAAATTTACATGGCAAAATGTTGTTTACAAAGTTATTGGTGCGGCTACTTTCACACTCCATGTACGTAACCAGGTGCATTCATAAATTTGTATGTGGTATTGAAAGAATTGTTGTATGGGAGCCCACTTAAATATTTATTTTATTCTGTTTTTTAGTATTTGTTGTTATAGCGGCAACAGAAATAAATCATCTGTGAAAATTCCAACTGTCTAACTATCACGGTTCATGAGATACAGCCAGGTGACAGACGGACAGACAGGCAGACTGACAGAGAGCGGAGTTCTAGTAATTTTTCATTGCCGCACGCTAGTTTCATCATGCTGGTAAAATTTATTTTATAAGCAAGTTTTGCTATGTATTCGCTGGTATAATTGTTTCGAGATGTCGAGCTGCGGCAGTTCAATGTCGGAGTTCACCACCACCAGCTGGTAAGATAAGATAAGATAAGATATGCACCGATGGAGTAATCAATGACGCAGTCGCTGGTATAGATATCGGAGATATCGAGCTGCTGCAGTTCAATGTCGGGGTTTGCCACCAGAGGGTAAGATATGATGCGTACCAGTGGAGTACTCGATGGTGCAGTCGCTAGTATAGTTGTTGGAGATGTCGAGCTGAGGCAGTTCAATGTCGGGATTCACCACGAGAGGGTCCGTCAGGTTCCAGATGAACACCAGGTCGTGGTTGGTGTGTGATACTGCGGAAAACATACAAACGTCAAGTCTGTTCCCACACGGGGGGTGGCAAAAGGAAAGAGGTTTGCTAAGTATGTGTAAATATCTACAGTTTTAAAGAACTTTGACTTTGACTTTGATGCGGCTACGTATAGCCACTTATTGAATACTCCATCTTGCGTGTCCGAAGGCTAGCCCATCGCCGATTTGAAGGATGGAGATATGAAGGTTCATTCATGATTATTTCCACCACCATCACAACGGCCGTATTTTTTTTTATGTAACCATTACAATGCCCCGCTGCTGGGAAAAGGTCTCCCCCTTTTCAGTCCACGTCCTTAGCTGTGCCACTTGTGAAGGTCGTCCCGCTAACTCTATATAGCGGTCGGCCTACCCCTTCGCCGGACCCGTCCTTCGGCACCCAGTCCTAAATTAATTATCTCATTGAGCCATGGTGAGCACCGGGATTTGAACCGGCTTCAACCGTGGACAGGCCAGCATGTAACTGTTACTGACAGTAAAATTCGCTCACTTATTCGATACGGCATTATTCATGATGGAGGCTCTGACTGATTCTACTTACAGCTTTCAATCATCATTGAGCAACTCTGCGTATCATGAGGGTAGGTCTCAAACTTCATCGCACACGACAGCACTAGAGTCAACCTGGAAACAGAGAGTAAAAAGTTTTGTAGACTTTATTTTGCAACAGAAAAGAGGAGGGTATATTTGATCTATACGCACACCCCACGGCACAACCGATTTTGATAAACGATTCGTCATTGGAGTCACTGGGTACAAAAGTACAAAATGACGTATTTTGAGCACTTTAATATGCGGCCTAAAAATCTTTTATCAAGTCTCTCGTGTGGGGTATCAAAATAAAGGGCTAATACGGAAGCATTTACAAATCTGGCACAAGCTATGAATAATACACATTATTTTTAAAACTAAGCATTTACATATTTTGTACTAAAAAGCAGGAAATATATAAAGTAATAAGAATAAAAAGCCCGGCTGTGTTACGTTATAATAATTGAATCGTTTCTTAATAATTAAGGACGAAATACACGGCTGCCAGCAACGGCATCCAGCAAAGGTCACCTTTGAGAAGCGAGTCCGGCTACACACACACACACAGTACTACACAGCGCAGAGAGGACGTATCTACTCTCGCGTACCGTACATTCACTATGGCGTTTATAAAATATCCCACGGACGCATGGCATATATAAAATACCCCATGTTTTTATTTTCTCAGTAGAGTTGCATGATTCAGACGATAAGTCCCAAAAGCAGGGCAAGTCTCTGTACATCTCGAGAAGTTCTGTTATCACTTCCCTTTACACTCGCGAGTTTATGATCGTGAGTTTTTTGACTTTAAAAATATCTTGACTAGGCAGAAATATACACCTTACTTTATGCTACTTTTGTCTATGCCACCGATGTCGATATATCTTGAATTAATCTGAGACCGTTAAAAAAAGTACTTTAATGGTGTGGACATAAGTTATAACTAGTAATATACTGTAATATAATATACGTACTGGGGATGATTAAGATGTTCTCTCTCGGGTGTAAGTTCGATTTTCTCTCCAGCCATTTTGTGCGCAGAGCGACGCATACGGCTGCGCTCGCCACCTACAGAAGCTTGACTATTTTTCGCGTGGCTGACAGCAAGCGACTACACTGCATCCAGGCAACGCTGCTGTCAGCTTGCTGGCATCGCATGCCTCCCTTCCAAGGGCGTTTGAAGGTAATACGAAATTTGGCTGGAAGCGCTATCGTGCAAGCTGGAGAAGGACCACGGGGTACGGTGGTTCTCTTACTCGTGGTTCTCTTACTCGTTGCCGGCTGATAAGACCCAGAAGGTGACGATCCACGCCTTCCAACACAACGCCGGAGGAGATTGTCGCGGCGCTTGCAGAACTTGATGTATTCTTTACGCTAACCTGCGGAAGAACCCGAACCGTGCCCCCGGCATTGTTTATGAGATCTCAGCGCTCATATATATGCCGGGGATGAAGATCGAGGCCTGGCGCTCGAAGCAGGGCCCAGCGCCTTGCCCCAGCTTGACGACCTCTATGGTGCAGCGGTTGTGGCTCTGCCTACCATGCGAGAGGTCCTGGGTTCGATCCCCGGCTGGGGGTAAAGAAAAAAACCGCCAGGTCTTGGAAGTTTATATGTATGTGACGTCGCTGTTTCTGGTTCCTACGACACAGCTGAACTCGTTGAACTGCTTAAGTCTTTGAATGTCTCCTCCTTATCTGCCAGTTGGTTCGACTCCTATTTGAGAGATCAGCAGCACTGTATCAGGTCGGAGGAGGCTTCCACTGAATGGTGTAGCCTCTCTTCTGGTGTTTCCCCAGGCGACATACTCTCTCCCCTTCTGTTTTACATTTTCATTAACTCCATTTCAGACGTATTGTTCTCTTCCTACCATCTCTATGCCGACGACCTCCAAATTTATCTCCACTTCTCTCCTTGTGTTGATTCTGCTGTGGAGGCACTGAACGCCGATCTAGAGGGTATTAGGGTCTGGGCTTCTTCCTTTGGTCTTTTGGTTAACCCGACGAAGTCATCATCTTCAATAATCAACTGTCCTGGTCACTGCATGTCAATGAGGTCAGTCGTCGAGTCTTTGCTACATTTCACTCTCTAAACAGACTTCAAAATTCCTACCTTGACAGACCAAAATCACTCTCTCCCAATCTCTCCTTCTATCTCTCATTCATTATGCAGATGTCTGATGACTCAGCACAAACGAAGAACAATAGAACAAACTCGAGCGACTTCAAAAACTCGGGATTCGGTTTATCTTCTGGTTGCGCAAGTATGATCAGGTTTCGCTGTATCGCAAGGAGCTGAAGTGGCTCCCGATACGTTTATGCCGGGATACTCACATCCTCAATCTCCTGTTCAATATTTTACGTAAACCTCGCTATCCTTCCTTTCTTCGAGAACGTTTTTCTTTCCTTTCTTCAAGCAGGCTTTGCAGAATTCAAACTGTTTCCATGCTCATCCTACCACAGCATAACACCATGTCCTACGGGCACGGGTTTAGAATCCGGGCCATCCAGCTGTGGAATGCACTCCCCTACACCATCAGGGACAGTACAACAGTCAACATTTTTAAAAGTCGAGTTAAAGAGCACTATCTTTCTCTTCAAGCATTATTAGTATGTATGTATTTTTATTTTATTTAAATACGCTTACGGTGTTTAAGTATTCGTTTGTGTGTACACTTTGAAGTACAATTGTACACAATTAGTCTACCCCCGCTCAACAATTACCTCTCACTCCCCATGTCGGTTTGGCGCAAGAGATCTCTTATTTAGAGATAAGTACGCCGTTTTGCACTATTTTGTATTAAATATAACTTTGCTTTAAATTTTGTGTGCAATAAAGAAATAATGAATTTATGACACAGGGTTTCCTAGTGTGCGGCCAGAAGCAATGTATGTGCCTGTATGTTTATGTTTACAGATGCCAGCAGCTCCGCCACTCCTCGCATATGTGCCACCGCTCCCTGGCGTGCGTACGATGCGGCGGTTCCCAATCGGCGCGCGACTGCCCCCGCCCGAAAAACCTGCCACCGAAGTGCGCCAACTGCATATTGGCCCGCAAACGGCGAATAATGCGACGAGTCCAGTGTTCCGCCAGGAGGAGCGGAACAAGAAGGGCGGCACTGTGGCACTCACAAACTCACGAGTCAACAAAGGCTACATGATTCGTTGTTGTCGACCTCGCTGCGCGGAAACCGTATTGGGAGTCACTCAAGTGGTGGCTTATTTTACTCACCCGGAACGAGTTAAGGTTTATCTCAAACAACTTACCAAACGCACAAAGTATCGCAATAGGCCTAAACTTAGTAGCGTCTGGTGAAGCACCACCTTTAAGAACAGGTGACATTCTTGATAATTTCCAATTGTTGATATATTGGGCACATTGAAGAGCGAGGTTCAACAAATGCAAGAGCGGAAGTTCAAAAACGCTGATACAAGTCTCTCACAAGGAAAGGAGGCATTGCATCAGGCCCTGAAGCAGACCAGGCCTTAAGGCGACGGGCGGCCCGTCGTAGCTCCGTTAGTGAAATACTGCTTTGGCAAATGCTTGGCAACTGTCTCAATCCACTTGTTCGTTTTTGAGCCGTACTGCATCCAATATTGGCTTTTCTCCCAAGAAGACTGAACTGAAGTATTCGGCGAAAGCTGCGACAGCGTCCTGCCCTGACACAGTCCTGCCATTATATATGTACTCGGTGCATTGACGCTGCCTTTACGCCTTTCTTTTACATATTTCCAAAAACTTTTGGGGTCTCTATAACTGTCAATCTCCATATTGCGATTATATTTCGTACATTCCTTATCTATCAGTTATTTGATATGAGTACATATACACCTCACGATTAAACTCTAGACTTTTTCTTTAAACTTTTGAAGATGGTAATACTTTTTTTTGTATATAATTTCGGATGTGTACCAAGGGGGGTAGATGCGAGAATTGATGGAAACTTTTTTTTAAAGGAAAATGCCTATTAATTACCTCGTTTAAAGTCGCATAGAATAGGGATGTGGCAGTATTAACACCCCTCTCAGCAAGGACATGATCCCAGTTAATATTACCCAAATCATAGCATAAGCTAATAAAGTCTGCTTTACGGAAGTTCCACGCAGGATCTTTATAGGGGTTTCCATGGACGGTGCGAGTAAATGATGATGAACGCGGTAGAGATAGTACCACCTCTAACGGCGGATGATACGCGTCTGCAGGCACTAGCGGCTCTACCTCAGCCGAAACAGTCACCCTATCTATCCGCGTGTAGGTCCGTCATCACAAGGTCCAAGATACCACCAAATTAGTTTTTCACGCTGTTAAATTGTCCAAGATTACAGAAAATAACAAAACGTTCAAATGGCGACTTTACATTCGTACTACAAAAAATTAAATTAAAATAACCTACTATAACAAAGTCTATCGTCTATCTATGTCTATCAGATCAATAAAGGCCTTAATGTTAAGGTGTTTATCTAACGTGATTCTTAAATATTTAACTATGTCTCGGTCTTTGGAGGGGAAATTGCATATAAGCGGATCGGAACCAGAGTGGGCTTGGATTGGAGATAATAGTCGGGGATATTGGTTGGTTGGCGGAGGTAGGAGAAAAGGATATAAATTTAGTTTTAGACGTATTCGAAGTGAGAGAGCATGAAGAGAGCACAATATTAAAGCCAGATTGAGTTGGATTTTGGAGATCAACGTTAGTTGTTATAGTTACCCTTTTTAGAGATCTGTGCCACATGTTATTAAAACATATGAGGTAGAGTGTGAGCTCTTATATACTACCCTGCATTACACGGTATAACATTACTAATTCATCACTCATGTGGGGACCTACTTTTACGACCTGTGATCGACCCAATAGGTATAGATAGATGATAGACATTGGTACGATTAGAATAGATTATGTTGAGTGCCTCTGATACCGATAGAGTAGAGTTTAGTAAGAAGAATAGGGATCTGGACGGTGTCGAATGCCTTTGCGAGATCAGGGAACACCGCAAGACTTTTCTTATTGCTGTTTATATTTTTGACAATGTTACTTGCTTTAGTACGGCATCAATAGTGGAGATGTTTCTTCGAAAACCAAATTGTTGAGGAGAGATTATTTTATCAATTTCTAAGTAATTGGTAAGCCTGTTATTGACAATGCGTTCCAAGAGCTTCAAAAGGGAGGTGAGAACAGCGATTGGCCGATAATTCGTAGCGCATGACCTATCTCCACTTTTAAAAATGTGGTCAATGATGGCCTTTTGGAATGAAGTAGGGGAAAAACCTTTTTGGAAACAAAGATTGAGCATAGGGCAAGCATAGGGGCAATTTTGTGCAAGTTGTAGAGCATCTCTTAATAATAATTGGATAAATGCCATCCCACCCAGTAGCTGCAAGGGGCCATAAGGAGTTAATGGCGTCAATGATTTCATTCACATCTGTGTAAGTTCGAGAACGTCATTTTTTTGACTCTTCTCTACAATGAACTACTGTGTGAGCAGATGGGCGAAAAAAGTCCCACAGATTGATTGAATCTTTTAAAAATAGGTTTTGTTTAAACTGTTGCGAAGATCTCCTGGTACGTATATAGAGGTGGTTCTTTAATCTTAGTAAAAAATAATATTAAGGTGAAACAACGGCAAGATATTCTTGCACATACTGTTGAAAGACAAATAGAGGTATCCTGTGTTTCATACTGTCATGTCCTATTTCCTATGGAGGAAAGCAGCGGATATTCAAACTATTTTTATTTTACAGAAAAGAGCTATTCGAGCAATTTATAATTTAAAACAAACAGACACCTTAAGAGAGCTTTTTAAAGAAATTGACATACTAACTGTAGCTAGTCAATTTCTTTTGGAAAATATAATGTATGAACGCAAGAACCTTACATTTTCCAAACTCAGCGATAGCTTTAATGTTTTCCTAAGAAATAATCACAGACTAGTTGCGCCCCGGTTTAGACTCGCGATGGTTAGCGATTCTTTCAAGGGTCAGTGCATTCTCTACTACAATAAGATACCTCTGGAGATTTTGAAATTACCATTTGAGCAATTTAAAAAGCATGTTAAATGACGGGACTGTATGGGTTTAATCTAGCTCAACACAGACCTTGCTGTTAATAATTTTGTAATTATTTATTCCTGCTTATTAATCATACTAATTGATATTGTAATATTTGTATTAGTTAAGCACAACCAATTTTTAAAAGAGATCTAAAAACCAATCTGTGGGAGTTTCTACGCCCTTCTTCTCCCACAGTGGTCCAATATAGAGAAGATGCAAAAAATGACGTTTGCTAAGTATATGTAAATATCTACAGTAATAAAGAACTTTGACTTTGACTTTGACTTTAACGTCACCAACATCTCCACTTCGCCATAAGCATTATGACGGGCAATACTTACAATACTTAGCAATCGTAATAAGGTATGGCTTGTGTTTAAACGATTACCAAAAATGCACCTATTTTACTACCAATAAATTCGAAATGATTGCCAGAGTGGATATAATATAAATAAATGATCACCAAACTTCTTTTTGTGTTTCGGGGATCATTTATCCATTTTGGTAAGAAAATAATACTTTGGTGGTCATTTAAATTGTTCTCATAAGGTAATAATCATATCGCAACCTGTGGGATGCCTAGTATTAAGCAGTTCCGGTGGCCATATGTGGTCTTCATCGTTAGTTCCACTTCACAAAATGATATTTCCCGAGAGTAAATCACGAGTTACTATGAAAACTACAAAAATCGCTATTAGTCTGCATATGATATTTGAAGAGTTCCCTCGATTGTTCTAGGATCCTATCATCAGATCCTGACCTGATGGCAATGGGACCAATCGAAAGGTAAATATTTATACTAAAAATATATCCCAATCGATTCATCCATCTGGGAGAAATCGCTGAACAAGCAACATAATAAAATAATTGACAAACGCCTCCTTTTTGAAATAGTTTAAAAAGGGTCGCCAAAGATGCCGCAATACATATTCACAGGCGACGACTGGACGAAATGTCTGCGACTCGTGTCTGTGTAAGAATCTCTGTGAATCTTTATTGCGGTGGTCGCCTGTATAGCTGTCGGATATTTCGTAGCCCGGTATACGAAGGGGCTCAGAGCAGATTCTCACTCACTTGGACATGTAGAGCAGTGTCTTGTCATGGTACAGCCACAGGTAATGGTTGGGGATGCTCATTTCGTGGAAGGTGACCTTCTTCGCGTTCTTGAAGAAGCAGTCGGGCCGCCAGATGTTGTTCAGCCACTCCACGTCAAGGATTCGGTACTCTTCGTGCATGTTCTCTGGGAGGCGGAGGCGAGGGTCGCGCCAGGACTGCGCGAGGAATATGTCGGCGACGTACGTCTGCAATCGAATGGTTGAGGATAATATTAGCTAGAAATAAACATAACATTAAAATGGCATCACGCCTTTTCCTATAAGGGGTGGCAGAGGCACAATTGTGCCCACATTTAGCCAGTCATTCAATATGCCATTTTGCGTGACAGGGGGTTAGCCCATCGCCGCAGCTAAGGAGTACTGAAATACCTCAGAATTAATGTCTTTCCATCACCGTTAGAACATCCGCATAAATGTATTTGAGATAAATTACTTATCTCATTGGTACATAGTCAGCACCGGATTCGAACCAGCATCTCCTGCGTGAGAAGCGAGCGTACAACCACTAGACAAAGAGCTCTTCATAGACATAAAATAAACATTTAACAGAAAGGTGTAGCCTTTTTTAAGGGGTTGTTATGGACATCATTCTGAACAACCACTATGACACCAGTTATGGACATCAGACCAACTCTAATTTTCACTTCTCCATACATTTTCGGTCAGCTGATTTGTATGGACAATAGATGCTAATAACCCCTTAAAATATGACTACACCTTTCTGTTACACGCTGTATACAGGCACACACATGCCTCTGGCCCCACACCAGGATATCCTGAGTCATGGTAACCAGAAACAGCGACGTCACTGATATAAACATCTTGGGGTTATATATTTTTCCACCTTAGCCGGGATTCGAAACCGGGACCTTTAGCTTTGGAGACGGTCGTCAGACGGGATAATAGACACAACTGTGCCTCTGCCAACGAGTAGGGGAAAAGGCGTAGCGCTGTGTTAAGGTCATCGCTGGCATACGACCGCTTCCACCCAGCAAAAAACACATATTTGAATTAATATATTTTGCCAAGTGGGAGCGGGATCGTTCAAATCAGCGATGACTGTTATGGTTTGGGATTGCGAACGGTGAAACAAATCCTGTGACTGTTTTCTTGTATCCAAGGGTATAATAACATCATACGATTAAATTAAATCAACAGTCATTCCAACCAACAATCATTGGACGCGGTTGGCACAGTACTATGTACTTACAAAAATTAATATTACAAGTCAATAAACTAACTATACGAGTGCCTACAGTACGTACATACTATCCATAATTCTAAAGAGGTAGCAAATGCTTCTTCACGCACTTTTAAATATATTGAGAGTAGGACTATCCCTGATGGTGCAGGGGAGAGCATTCCACAACCGAATGGCCCAGAGTCTAAACCCTTGCTCATAGGACGCGGTAGGTTGTGGGGTCGTCAGCATGGAAACTGCGTGAGTTCTCCGAGGCTTGCTGGAAGAAAGAAATTAAAAAGGGTCTCGTAGGTAGGTTGGATAGCATGGACGCCGTAAAATGTTGTAGAAGTTTAAGATGTGAGAATCCCGACGAAGACGGATCGGCAGCCACTTCAACTCTTGATAAATGGCGAATTTGCGCAGCCCCAAGATAAACCGAATCCCGAGATTTTGAAGTCGTTCGATTTTGTTCAGTAATTCTGCGTTAGCTCTGACGCAGCAGATATCAGTATAGTTGAGGCAAAAAGTACTGAAATCTCATGAGAGAATGAAAAGAAGCAATACTCGTCTACTGACCTCATTGACATGAAATGTCCAGGACAGCTGGTTCTGGAAGATAAGACCTAGGTTTCACCTTTATCGCTGTGTACGATTGTGGTACCATCGAAAGTGACAGCTGGAAAGGCTGTTGCTGCAACAGTTTAATAGAATATCTGGTACCTAAAATTATGACTTGGGTAATGCTCAGGTTAACCAGTTTGAAGGATGAAGCCCAGTATTTTACACCTTCAATATCTGCGTTCGGTGCCTCCACGGCAGAGCTTACATCGTTAGGAGAAAAGTAGTGATAAATGTAGAGTTCATCAGCTTAAACACCCATTACACCGAGTTACCTTTGCAAAAAAAATACAATATGGATAATACCTACCATTGGCAGGAAAACGAACTAAAAGCTGTGCTAAAAAGAAAAAGTTGACAACAAGTATTTTTCTGTAGAATTTTCATTAATTTCTACAGAAAAATACTTGCTCGTGCAAAAAATGCCGCATTTCCCCTCTACATGTGATTCCTGTGATTCAGGGTATCTTCATCTATTCCGGATACCTTCCATTAGTGAGACTTCTCACTTCTCCATTGCGTTATTGCATTCGAATTATTGTAAGATGGAAAGAAGCCCATTGGGTCATTCAATAGAATGACCCAATGGGCTATCTAATCCGATACATTACCTACTAATAAGTAGGTAATGTATCGGATACTTACCATACTCTCTTCATTAATAGAGTCCAGCGACAGTACAGTTACATGGAAGTACACAACTGTGGGCTGACCCAGGAACTTAGGGGCGCGATTCTTATCGTAATACTTTGCTTTGACTGGCAAGATGTCGCGGAGGGAGAGGCTTGATTCCTGTTTGAGCTCCGTCTCTTGGTACGTTGAGTTTGTCCTGGAAATGGGATAAAGCATTGTTTTAAAGCTTTGACATGTAGTGGGTTCTAGTTATTTGCCTTTGGCCGTCGAGACCAGGGGGGTGTGGGGTTCAGAGGGTAGGGCCTTTATCAGGGGCGCTCTGGGACTTTCCTGGTCCAGAGGATCTCGCTCGCTAAGCAGCGCGTCAACGCAGCCAGTGTAAAAGGGATTCTTGAGCTGGGCGATTCTCAGGGCGGTTTGTTTATATATAGGTAATTGATTGATATAGTTTGGAGTCTACCTACATTAGCTAGACAACAAAATAAATACTTCTCCTGAATAATGTGAAAGACAAATTCACCTTTACAATGTTGTTTCAAAACCGCAAGCACAATGGCATACACGTTTTTTGCACGGGGATTGGGTATCTCTAATTTTCCGGTGTGTTAAGATAGCAAAATGTTATTTACAAAGTTAATGGCTTTATTGGTTTCATACTCCATGTATGTACCTGTATTTATAAGTTTGTATGTGGTATCGAAAGAAACTGTGCTCTCCCATTTATACTATACATTTTTCTATATATTTTCTTTAATTTATGTTTCTCCCCCCCCATGGACTAAAGATCAGTAAAAAATATGTGCGACCATACGGTGAAATATGGTCAGCTAATTAAAAGTTATAGTAAGTATATGGGTAGAGGACATAAAACAATCAAAACATGTCCTCGGTAAAGATAAAGATAAAGATAAAGATAAAGATTTTTATTTGCTAAGATAAGGGTGGGCAGTCGATGGTCAGTTATATATACATTATGAACACCTTATCTGCTATTAATTTTAGCATGCAAATATTAAATAGTCCACATTACACTGAAAAAAATAAATCTTACTGTTAGTATTGCTCTAGCTTATTAAATTATTTTATATGTAAGTTTTATATTTAATAAATTCATCTACTGAATAAAAACATTTCTGTAGAAGCCATTTAAACAGTTCAGATTTAAACTTATTAATTGAATATTCTTTTATCTCTTCGGGTATTTTGTTAAATATTTTAACGCACATAGCAGGACAATTCTTAAGATACAGTGATGTACGTGTAAGGGTAAGGGTGAGTGAAAAACACGCAGCATTTGTCACGTTTAATCAAATCAGAAGGGTCCAAACTCGAGGTGTGTACTAGTAGAGTACCACTATCCACTTTCAGGTCCCAACATCAGATCAGCTCGATACCTTCACTAATCCATCAACTTCTCACCGAGGCGATTCTAAAGAGTCCAAACTCGGTAGGATTGATCATCAGATCAGCTCGGTGGTATCATAATATTGCATTATCACCGAAGTAACATAATTCGCTCAATCGGAAACCGGGAAGTGGGTCAAATTCAACTTGCAAGATTTGTTTACATATTTACTTTCAAAATAAAATATACTGTTAATTCAAATTAGCATGATATTTCATTTTGTAAAGATCGATACTCTACATTATCTGTCTCTAAAAACATTCATGTTAAAAAGTCACTCTCTCACTCATTCTTTCTTTATCTTGCTCAGAAGGTTTCGTCGCGGTGGCCGTGTCATATTTTTAAATCTCAGTTTGCCAACATTTTTTTTTATAATTATACAGTGCCCTTGTGTCAATAAATCAGTGAAATTATCAAACTATCTCTATCGTTTAAATTCGTCATCATCAACCATCATCACAACCCTCTGGAAGGGCAGCACGCCGGTGCGGCGACAATTTACCCACGTATTCGTGGGTGGTGGCCCATCTTCATCCAGGTGCCGCCGGCGATTGAGCTGGGAGCTCAGGTCTGGCTGGCATTGGACCCTTCCTACTGCAGTCATCATACGTGTTGTTGGAGCGGAGAGAGCCACGCACATCATCTAGTTTGGGAGTTCGGCATTCGGATGTCATACGGCTGTGATACCTGCCACTTCGCTCAACACATGTAGATTTCCCAGGAGGGAATCATCATTTGTGGTGGCCTATGAGGTGCGACCTACTATTTCAACTAACAGATACTTAGTAGAAAATATGGGCCGGATCCTGGTTTTACCGGGTAATGGGTAACGCGAACCCATCATAATTTTTGCCGGATCTGCCACGTATCCGGCAAAATTACCCGGCATAAAAATGCCTTTTATAACTCTTAAAACGCCACTGACCAACAGACTGCAAAGAATCCTGCTGCAGCAGAGATTGAGCATTATCTGAGCTTTGCTATAGTGCACAGGAGTGCAAATCCGTATACTTGGTGGGAAGCCAACAAAAAGACCTTCCCGATACTAACCAAGCAAGCAGCCACATACCTTGCTTACTTACAACTCCATTTAGCTCCATATATTCAGAACAGCTGTTTTCGGAGGCTGAATTGGTTTATGAAAAAACTGTCTTCATCGTGCGCGTGTAAAAAAAATGTGTTTTTACATCACAATCTGCCGAATTTGTAGTTTGATTATTTACATTAAAAAAAAAATACAAATAAATAAATGGATCTCAAATTCTCACTAACTAGTTACTATAATAATAAATAAGAAATAAAGAGTTAAACAATAGATACATAGTAATTGTGAAAATTAAAAGTTGATTTTAGCCCAAAGTGTATTTTTTATATAAATAAAAAATGTTTTTTTTTTGTAGTACATAGGCATCATTATCCGTTTCCCGGCCGGATGCTGAAAAAGTGCCGCAACTGCCGAATACCGGATCTTAGCCGGGTTCCGGTGCATCTCTACTTTATAGCAGCTGACCTTTACTCGCATTCTCGCGAACGGGACACATAATATTATACAAAAATGTTCGAAGCTCTTTCAACTTAATCGGTGCAGTATTCGGTCTTTTAATAATTCTTTTACACACGAGTGACCCTATAATGGCTCCGGTTTTCCTGTTTAAGGTATGGAACCCTAAAAGTTAAGGTTGATATGCTGTCGACTGTACTTACCTGCTCCTACTTATAGCTGCCCGGCTCTTAATTTGTGACTTGACAGTAGCTTACATGTTTTCGTTGTAAATCTTACTTCTACTAAAGAGATAGAGTTTGCCGCTGCTACATACTCGTACAGCCCGCGTTAAGTTTCTATGGCTCTGAGCGAGCTGTGGCCTCTCTTTCTCGCATAGGGTAGGAGGGTCCTCACGGGGGATATGTGACACCTCGCTCAGGGCCAAAGAAACTCGGAGCGAACTGTACCAGTCTGTGATACGACTTTACTCCTACCAATCAACCAACATAATTAAACATGCAGTATACTTAAGATTGGCAACAAATATAATGATCAAAATATATTTTTCTTACCCAAAATGGGTAAGAAAAAAATATCGACCTCGATTCAGATTAGGTTCAAACAAGAACATCACCATGGCAACCATTTCCATTGCAAATACGGCATAATGGGCGTTATTTTCCTTAGGGAAATATTAAACTGCCCATCAATAATATTGATTTGCACAGCAAATATACTGATTTTTACCGCAAATATCAGGGCAAAATACTGGGGTAGCTTAGGTGAAGGGTAAATTTTATCCTTCTTGTTAGGTTTATCCTTCTTAGGTTTATCCCTTTATCCTTCTTGTTAGGTTAGGTTGAACATGTAAGAACAAGAAAAAATACTTAAAAAGAAGTTTGGTGATCATTTATCCAAACACAATTTGGTGATCATTTACTAATTCTGGCAGTCATTTCGAACTGGTAGTAAATTTTCGAATTTTTTGGTAATCGTTTAAACACAAGCCCTTAAGATTTAATGGCCTTAAATTCTCTGGCCTCTTTGGCCAGAGAAACTCGTATGTCTTGTGAGTGTGACATGTTATTTTAATAGATCACAGCCTGACAGTACTACGAGTAAAACCCATACTAGAAGTTTCAACTTACAACTTAATAAACCAAATGAGGGTACTTACAGAAAACTGACGGCGGCACTAACTTTGTCGCATTTCCCACTCTCGGCCAGAACAGTTAGTAACAACACCCACACTCTCACGGCACTAACTTGTTCGCATTTCCCACTCTCGGCCAGAACAGTTAGTAACAACACCCACACTCTCACACTTATGTGCATTATGAAGACACGTCTTATTAAAACTCGAAGTTTATTTATTTTCTCTTCATTTTAGATGGTTAGTTGTTTTGGCTAAGGGTTCCATGTTTTGTATGGAAACTAAAGAGCACTTGAAGTTATTTTGCAGCGTGTTTATAGGAGGATATATTTAAAGACTCCTAACACCTTAGGACGAGCTGAAAATAGAATCCTTTTAGAAGGGTGGGACAGGGAGTGTATGCGACAAGTTTTTGTACTAATAAAATAAAGTATTTACTCCTTTCTCGGCAGCACACTTTGGCTCGCAGAAAACGCATCGCGATTTTCAACCTTATTGCTTGGTAATAGAGTTCAAAACCTATGGGTCGTGGTATGGAAGGTCTCGGCGCGAGGTAACCAACAAAACTAACAAAAATCTACTAAACTATGAATATAATTATACAGACAAATACAATGGCGACCCGGATGGCCGAGTCGGCAGTGACCCTGCCTACGAAGCCAAGGGTCCCGGGTTCGAGCCCCGTTGGGGGCAAATATTTGTATGATGAGAACTGATGTTTGTACCCCTAGTCATGGTTGTTTATCTATCTAAGTATTTACATTTATCTAAATAAGTATGTGTATCGTTGTCTAGTACCCAAGATACAGGGAATCCTAGTTTGGGGCTAGATCAATGTGTGTAAATAGTGTCCAAGGTATTATTATTATTATATTATAATTGATAATCATTGGCCTTTGCCCAGCAGTGGGACACCTTAATGGCTTAATAAAAAAATAAAAAACAACGATATTTATTTAGTTGCTTATAAGGTTTTGTGATTTCTAAACTTAAAATGTGTCAAGTGGAATTGAGTCCAATGTAATCCTATAGAGGTTGGGTAGAGTTGGGTATGTACACTGCGCGCTGCTGAGGATATCAATTGTATGGCTTCACCATTACCCAATACTAATGTAAGGCAATCGATAGAAATTAGAATAATATGACACTCTTTTATATATGTACCTAGTGTGTTTACGATTGTGTGGCATCTTCTCAAATGATAAGATCGTGTTAAATTGTGTTTTTTTTGTCAATACCTGTAGCAGAAATGGTCAGCCAGCCAGCACTGCATTATATTATAATTATAACATAGCTACATAATGATAATAATACCTTGGACACAATTTACACACATTGATCTAGCCCCAAACTAGGATTCCCTGTATCTTGGGTACTAGACAACGATACACATACTTATATAGATAAATATTATACTTAGATAGATTACAACCATGACTACGGTACAAACATCAGTTCTCATCAAACAAATATTTGCCCCCACCGGGACTCGAACCCGGGACCCTTGGCTTCGTAGGCAGGGTTACTGCCGACTCGGCCATTCGGGTCGTCGAGCTACATTCAATAAACTATAGTATATTTTGAAACCTATAACACTATGAATCCACTGCTGTTAATAAGCTAATTTATTAAATCCCAGTGTTTTCATTTCAGTAAAGGTTCGTTTTGCGACCTCTGTGGCGTTGTTGCTTTTCGAGGCTCTGCCTCCCACACAAGAGGACCCGGGTTCGAACCCGGCTGGGGTAGAATAAAAGAAAATCCCCAGGTCTTAGATGTTTTTATGTGTGCTACGTCGCCGTTTCTGGTTCCCACGACACAGGGTATCTGTGGGGCCAGAAGGAATGTAAGTACACTGACGAGCAATGAAAAAGTTCCAGTGACATAGCACCAAATTACTCCTAAATGGTAAATGCTAGCTTAATGACGCCGTCTGCAATATTGAAGTACATTTAACAGAGCATCAGAATATTACCAATAAAAAAAAAACCTTTTTAATTTATGAAGCTAGGTTCTATCTCCAGATATTAAGGTGTTTGTCGGCATTTTGTGGGTGGAACTTTTTCATTGCTCGTCAGTGTATATATGTATGTATGAAATGTTTATGTTTAGCTGATCAAATTTTCTGTTTATTTTATTAACTAAATGCCGATGTACGTACATGAACTTTGAAATAAATACCAAGTTTACTATTTCAATGTCTGATCTGATTTTAGAATTACATTAGGTTTCTGAAAAGCGTTAATCCTTATTCGGTTTTGCACCTAACCTTTTTATTATACAGTGTGAGACCATATAAAGTGTAAAATATATATCAAACAGGGTCCAACAGGATCAAATAGTATCGACAAAAATATATTATTAAAAATACCCATCCGCACCTGGTTACATAATATATGGCATGCAATAACTTTGTAAACTACATTTTACTCTCGTTACACACAGGAAAATTAAAGATAACTAATACCCATGCAATGAACATTAATATAATTGTGCGGTAGTACGGAACCTTTCGTGCGCGAGCCCGATTCGCACTTAGCCGTTTAAATTAGCACTTTTTTAGTAATTGCAGTTTTTCACAAAGGCCCTTATCAAAATTATTTTACTATGGAATATTATTTTAAATCAAAATAGCTTTTAAAATGACACTAAAAATAAGTTTCTCACATGAACACTTTTGTCATGTTAATGCTTATAAAATCGTTCGGTACAGGGTTAAAACGCAAAAACCAAATGTATGCAACGACATTACGCTATGACAAGGTTGCCTAGATCTCTGAAACACATAGTATCCTGGTCTGTGGTATAGAACCTACGGGAATAATTTTTATACTTTTTTTTGGAGGAACAAAGCCATTACAGCTATTTGGTAAAACTGGGACGGTATTTTATTCTCATTACTTGTTCCTCCTAATTTAATGATTTTAGCCGACTGTAAAATAATCCAAGTTTAGCCAATCATATTTTCTCATCCATCCATCCATCTTTAACCTCATCAGCGTGAAGGCTTATGTTGAAATAATTTATCGCAATGAACATAATAAAAATAATCTTAACATTAGCCGGCTAAACTTATGTTTAGTTTACGCACTCAGCTTTAGCCGTAATATATCGATGTTATCGAACTGATTTTCATTATTTCATTATTATTTATTTCCTCTACTTGTTGTTATTATGACTTGTAATGATTTTGGACATTGAGCGGTGCTAATCCCTTGGACTCTGTTTTTGCCCTCTGAACACATGAACCTTATATAACTAGTGGTTCTGTGAGAACACTATAGACCTCGCGCGCGACCATTCAACAACGGACACTTTTTATTTACTCCTGGCTTAGCAATGCCATTTCACTAAGAAAGTCGAGCCAAGCTAACTCAGAAGAAATTAGATTAACCGCCACTGTCATGTCAGCTTTAGGTATAACAGCGGAAACATAACCATAGCGCGATGCAGGATACACCCAACACCATCTATTGATCATAGAGGTAAACATTAAACCTGTGAAACTATCCAGAGCATTAGGTTTGTGCATTGGTAAATATAAAAAAGAGAGATGAAATTCCGGAATGTTTAATTTTTTCCTGACTTTGAAGACTAGACACTACTTTTATTTAAAATTTCAAGCTTGTAGATCTGCTAGAAGTACATTAGAATGTTGATGATCGATGATGGATGAGTCAGTCAGTGACAAAATGACGTAACATCGACTGAATTTTGGAAATTTGCCTGTATAAACTGTGGCCTATCCTATTAGTCACAGAAAGTTCCGGTGGTTAGCTTTATCTACAAAATAGTTACAGGGGGGTCTGAAATACACCAAGTGCTTCCCCCTCCACCTCCCCCCTTCGTTTTTTTTTGCAAAATCTTGTGTAGAATGAAGTCCTTAGTGTGCCTCTCAAATTTGATTGAAATCGTCGATAAATAACGTTACAGCAGACTTCTCCCCTTTCCCCCCTCTATTATCCCCCCAATCAAACATTTCGATCATTTTTTTATTAAATCAAGGAATTTGTGAGAATTTCATCAAAATCGGTTGAAAAATGCGACCTGTAGGTCGCTGTAGGGAACAGACATCCGGACAAAAGCATTATTGGCCAATCTTGAAACTGGACGCTTCACACGCTCGGTCAATGAGGAGGGAATGGGATGCTAAATAATTGAAAAGTAAGGCGCATGCCTTGATCTTTATATACCACTTTAGATTCTTCGACTTCCATCACTTTTGTTACTTTCCTTCCAGAGCATACCTACTAAACGAATGACATCTTTATCTGGGCTATTTTCACTTCAACGACATTTTAAGCGAGTGAAGACTGTCCTTTAATGTGATACGAAAAAAAAAATGGGGTTGTTTTCGAATCCATTTACTCCAGCATGAAGTCATCTACAGATTTGATTTTTGGGTCAACGTTTATTGAGTATTTGATTAAGATTTTCACTAAAGGGAAACGCGATTGGATGAAATTTTCTCGATAGAATTTAATTACGAAAGCACCTGTAAATTGTTTTATTTTTTCCTGTAATTCTGAAATCCTAACTAATTTAATTGTGGAACTGCGTACAAAATGTAGATATTATGTATTCGCAAAATCTCCTTATTTTTTTTAACAAAACAGCGTATGTAATTTATTTTTAAACAATTTTTCTGTGGTTTGCGCTACTTTTTAAATTTTTTCCCGTTTCCGCTCCCTCTCACACTGCGTGTCTTTCCGCCTGGAGTAACGGGGACCTTTGCACGGACGAGGTAGTGCCTTAGTGCCATAAGGCCTCATGTTTTTTTTTTTAAATTGCCCTTAAAATGTCTCTTGTGTAACAATTACCCCAATGAAAATTTACTTGCCATTAGGGCTGATGGCAGGAAAATAGGAATTATATAGGTAGAATTTCAAAACCTATCAAAAATAATCAGTCATCTCATGGCCTCAGCTGAGTGGATCGTGGTCTTACTAACCGCTAAAGGAAAAACGTGATACTTTAGAGTTAACAATCTCGAAAACTACATAAAATACGACTTTATCTACACACGTATCATAAACCCTCTTTTCTGCGTACAAAAACCGCACGTTACGATCAGCATAATGTTGAACTACTTGGTAAAAACTCATTTCTTATCTGAAAAATTACACATTACATGACATTCAAATTTCGAAGGCCGACGCCCGCCTGCGTGCCGCCCCTAGTTTGTCTGTGAACTGTGTTGGTACTACAGAAAAAGCTAAACAACTGCAGAGCCACAATGCCGGTCAAACATGCGGTTCCTGAACACATCAAAGAGAGCTTATGATATGTGTGTAGATAAACTAGTGTATGTACTGTACATAATTAGGCATTAAAACTCTCGAGTGATATTATTATGAAACTCACCTTCAGCTCGTTTCATAAACCCACTCTCGAGTATTAATGCCCTCCATTATGTAGCAGTCACATAAACTAATATTATGTCCATAAAAATGTGAATTCAAAACACTTACTTTTTGAAGTGGCCGCTGATATTTTTTTTGGCTACCAATTTGCTCATTGCCCCTAATGGAGTTGTGTCTAAGATAAGTTTAGTTTGTAAAACCCGCCCACCACTGAAGGAACCCTTATTTTTATTGGTTATAAATTATAAATAACTTTACCCAACAGGAATAATTTTATTGGCGATGGATGTCCCAACGTAAAGGAAAGTCAGGTTACAATTGGTGCCGTGACCAGGAACGGCTATATCTTTTTATTGTGATAACCTAGAATACTGTTTTTTACAGCTCATTTAAAATCATTTAATATTGTAAGAAAGGTCTTGTAGCACAAGTAAAGGAAAATAATGTGAAAGCCGTAAATTTATAATTACAGATTACAAAAAATCCGCCCGAAGTCCGACCCGCAATTGTTTTTTTTTCCATTTACCGAGTAAATGCTTCTTAAATTATTCGCGTGGTTGCTTTACTTCCAGAGATCTAGGGGATCTTGTCACACGTGATTTCGTTAAATTTGGTTTCTGCGATTTTGACCTCTACCAACCAAATTTAAAAACTTTCTTATAAACACGTCAGAAGCCTATTTATAGTTAGAAACTTATTTTGGTGTCACTTCAAAGCTATTGAAGTGTTTAAGGGTTATATTCCATAATCAAATAATTTTATTTCGGCACCAAATATTGTGAAAAACTGCTATTACTGAAAATTTTCTGAAATAATAGGGTTTTAAACATAAACAAAGCGTAATTTATGTTTGCAGTTAACATTTTTAGCGACTATTTTATACTGGCCGTACCGCCTGTCCTTCGTCGTCACTATTCAATTAATTTGAAACCGATTCTTAAAGTATGTTATACACATTAAAATGCCTTTAAAAAACAGGATATTTTTTTTGGTCGATAAAATGTTATCCTCTTTAACCGTTCGATACATATCAATGCACATGCACTATAAAAAGACTCGCTCTTTGTATACAATTGCCGTTGTTAAAACGCCCATTTGAAACACTAGCAAATATCACAAAACACTGGCACACACAGTACTAGTTTTGATTTCCATAATGACGTGCAGTTTGCTGGAACCCCGCTACTTGACTGAATTACTGAAGGTAAAGCGATTGCCGCCGTAGACTAATTTCCTAACTGGCTCAGGACATTTTCTGAACAGCCAATGGACATTTCGTATGGGGTTGAGGATGTATTTTACATCGATTTTAGATTAATATTTCCTAGTTTCTTATAGGTATCCATAGGCAATAGGCTAGCCCCCTGTCACGCAAAATGGAGAATTGAATAAATGGCTAAACGAGGCCCAACTGCAGTTGACATCCCACATCGGGAAAAGGGCTGTTGATGATGTTTGTCCAAATGACGTGACGTGAGTTAAAATCGGAAGTATAGAGACGCAGCTAACTAGCAAGATAGGGCTCGCTTTACCTATGCGTAAGTATCTAGTAGATACTATGAATAGTATAGATAGTGTGGTGTGTAACCTCGAATTAGACACGGAAGTATGCCAAATCGTCGTGATTCTATCTAACTACTACAACATCATCCGTTATTGGAAATCACGCCAATATAGGACGGTTTACTGTGTTTATAATTCATACACGCGTAATGCGAACATTGAGTGGAAGAACAACAAAGACTCGACATTCGAAGATGTAAGAAGGCTAAGTACTTAATCTTAGTAGAAACGTAGCAACTCTGGGAGGTGTGGTAACATGTAAACTAAATAAATACCTATCATTTTTAAAGCTTGAACCAAGCCCTTCATGCCCTTAATGTGTTGGAGGAAACTAGTCAGTTTTGGGGAGAATGTGTCTTGTATTCAAACATAAGATGACGAACACCAGGTATGGATACCATCAAGGAAAAAGCCTTTGCAAGACTCAAACTCAGCGACATACTTTTAGTGAATTCTAATTTACTAAAAGAACAAGATTTGGGGAAATAGGTCGGCACGCCAACAGTAAACAGTGGCGAAACAATGTGGATTGGGTGAAATGGTAACTATCGATCACCCGCCTGTATTCAGCGGCCATCAACCCTCATCTTCTATCTTTGTATAATGCATTATCATAAGAGTTGCTATCCTTCTACTTCAGAAATATTTTACTGGACAAGGCTAGTCTATTCGCTACAAGTAATAAGTGCAAGAACCGAAAATAATTTCGTTGTGTATTGTATGTGTATTAAAATATATGTCTACACAGGATTTACTCATTAATATGCTATACTATCTCATACAAACAAAGCTACAAACGTAGTTACTAAAACATAAATTAAGGACACATTTTGTCATAATTTCCCTAATGACAATGAAAATGGATTTAAAAACTAAATACAATACATTCTAATCAATCAATACACAGAAACTTGATTATTGTGCTAGTGCTCACATAGAATAAAACCATTGGATGGCGGTTTTATAATTAAAACTGAAAAAGCTTATTATACAATACAATTTCCTAAAGTTTTCAAAGCGTAATCAGACTCATTTCTATTCCTGTCCTAATACCTTCTGTTTGCCAGTCCCATAGATCTTCTGGCATAGTTCATAAAACCTCCACTCATTGAGTTCGTCAGGAGTCTCTTTCACCATATTCCTGTACTGGGTTCGAACCTCAGACATTTTCTTCGAGCAGGCCAATGGGCTTTTGGACAGAAGGTTCGACGACTCTATCCAGAGGTATTTGCGGACAAACTTCGGGTTTTTGAACTTGTCCAAGTTGTCTAGATACCAGATTAACAGTTGTTCAGTTTCATTGTCTGACCAGGTTAGCTCTTCGGCGATTTGTGTCGCGTCCATTTTCTCTTGGCCTGCTTTTGCTTTTATGTCTATCTCCTTTTCAGATATTTCCCGTAGCTTATCTAAAAACGGTAGGTTTTCTAACAAGCCATTGTTGAAACTCTGCTTCATGTGATTGATCTTATTGAAGACTTTGGACACCGGCTCGTTAATCTCTTTAGCCAAGTTATTCCAAGCGTATTTCTTCTCGAATTTGGGGCTGACGAATTCCTCTATATTGTGGAGGTACAGCTCTAACGC
Organism: Argyresthia goedartella; assembly: GCA_949825045.1. Lineage (NCBI taxonomy): Eukaryota > Metazoa > Arthropoda > Insecta > Lepidoptera > Argyresthiidae > Argyresthia > Argyresthia goedartella. The sequence continues at coordinate 15,989,279 of OX463834.1, forward strand.
CTTCTGTACCGTTTCGTCTGGCATTGGCACTTGTTTGTAGACTTTGTCGGTGACTTGACTAGTCTCGGTTTTCAGGGCGTTTTTCTTGAATTTCGGTTTGATCGCGAGGATTTTCTCCAAGACGGAATAATACGGTGTTTTTTTCTTGACTTCTTCGTCTTGTATGTTCAGTCTGTTCTGCTTTAGTTTCGCGAATATCTTCCTGCAGGCTAAGGGCGATTTGTTCAGTAATTTTGAGGAGATCTCCTTCCACATTTCCGTAGCATCGATCTCTTTGCCTTTATGCGACTTGACATATTTCAGGTATTGTGTGAGAAGGCGTTTTTTGGATGCTTTGGTCCATTTGTTGAGTGGTTTTTCCGGTTTCCCATTGGCAACTTCTGTTATTTGGGCGTTGCTGAGGTCGTTCGGGTCTTGACCTTCGGGTATAACGATGATGCACTGGATATCATCATCTGGAAAATGAATTACCATTTCAGTCATCAACATTACTGTAAAAATGAAGGGTCACTATTTGACCCCAGATGTACCACTTCACTTTTCGATGAACTATCAGTGATTAGTAACTAACATAAATAGTGTTACGCAGTAATCTAATACTACACTACGGCAAAATGAAAATAAATAATCGATTGAATAACATTAAAACCTTTGATTGTACCATTGTCTACCCTTGTCCATAATCTACGGATTGTAATGACTTGAAAACATTATAGTTAGTTTAACAATGAATTCTAAAGATGATTTCTGATGGCCACTATCTTCATTCAACTTTTATAAAATTTATATCTGAAATACAAGCAGCGTTGAAAATAACACAAACACAAACGGAACAATAAAAAATATAGCTCAGGTGTAAAGTATGTATAAAAGAGGGATCTACCTCGTTATTAATCATTTCCAAATATATTACAAAATTCTATACTGCCACTTTTCAAAACTGTAGATTTAAGTAAAAAATATGGCAGAAGATTTATGGAGGGAGAGGATAGTTGCACAGTTTTAATGATTTATACACACCTTCCTGGATATCTTGTCTGATGTCATCATCCACCGGCACCTCTTCGTACTCATTAATATCCATCACCATTGAACCATTCTGATAAATATTGTATATTTCGTCCCAACTGTTGTAATACTTCCAAGTGACTTTCACATTTGACCTCTTTTCTTTCATCGTCTTGATCTTTCTGTATGACTTTCTGAGCTCAACAAACTTATCCCGGCAAGCGGATTCTGTTTTTTTTATTGAATCGGCCAGTTCGGTCCATAGGGTGGTGTCTGAAGGGTTGTTTTGGATTTCGTGGAAGTTTTTGGCAAAGTGAGTGATCAATAGCTTGATATCTTTTGTGGACCATTCTTCGCTGTCTGTATCGTCTTTGTTATGTCTTAGCTTACTTTTCAGGGCACGGTAGCCAAAAGCCTTTTTGCAGAGTTGGTAGTATGGCCAGACGACCGGCATATCTGGTTTGTTGATTTCTCTTAGTACATAACTTGTGTAGACCTGCTTTAGAGTTCTGAGTTTGTTATTGAGGTCTGTGGGGCTTATTTTGATTTCTTTGCTTAATGAGCCCCAAAACGCGCTTTTTTTGCCTGTGGCGTGTTTTTCTTTGTTTTTGATGTAAAATTCTAGTATTTTGAGTGATTTTGTGTCGGTCCCTCTCTTTGTATGTGTGGTGAATCCTCTTTCATCAAATTCTTCTTCAGCATTGTTTTCAGTGCCAGGAGAATCTGTCGATTGCATGTTGAAGTTTACTTTTTTAACTGAAAATAAAAACAACAGATAAGAAAGAGAATGACGACCCGAATGGCGGAGTCGGCAGTGACCCTGCCTACAAAGCCAAGGGTCCGGGGTTCGAATCCCGTTGGGGCAAATATTTGTTTGATGAGAACTGATGTTTGAACCCTAGTCATGGTTGTTAATGTTATCTAAGTATATTATTTATACATATAAGTATTTGTATTTTTATTTTATTTATTTTTTTATTTTCTTTATTTGGGACATCAACAGCACAATAGACATAAATTCATGCAAAAAACAAAATTCAGTAAATAAGGTCAATTACACATGTCCACAGAAGTACAGTAAACTTATATGTAAATAGGAGCTGACGACGCTGTGCTTAAAATTAGTTATTAAGTAATTAAACAAATTGCGTGTTGTTATTCTGTAAGTTTGTGGGTGTGCATGTGTGTGAGGTAAGGGAGGGCGTGTGTGCATGCGTGAGGGTGAGTGCGTGTGTGTATGTGTGTGCGTGAAGGTGTGTTTGTGCTTGAAAGGAAAATTTTGGTGGGGAGGAGTAGTAAAGGAAGAATATGCTTAATTATTAAGCACCTTCATTATGCGACTTTTGAATGTATGTTTAGTGCAGTCAAAAGGGTCAACACAACTAAATTGTTTAATATATAAATTCATAATGCGGTTAGTAGGGGAGTTCTGGGCGTAGTTGGTATTTACACGAGGTGTGTAAAATAGAAGGTTTGCTGAATGGCGTGTGCGTGTGGTAGTAGCGCGGTAGCCAACTAGCTCAACAAGATTAGGACTATCGATACGGCCGCTCAGTATATCATGCAGGACAGACATATCAAGAGCCATTCGACGATCCTCAAGAGTCATTATATGGTGATGAATGTACGAAGAATACTAGTCTTGTCCCTGCGTTTGGTGCGATAATCTAAAAATCTTACAAAAGACTTTTGAATGCGCTCTATTCGTTCCTTGTGCGTAATATACTGAGGACACCAAACAACGCTGGCGTAATCCAAGATAATGCGCACGCAGTGTCGTCTATGTGTTGGTTAAATGTTAATTTTGCGTCAAGAGTGACGCCCAAGTCACGAACAGTATTCACGCGTGCGATAGCCCGATCCTTAAAAGTATACGCATGAACAATTGGTTTCGGACTACGAGTAAAGGAGATTTGAAGGCACTTGGAAATATTGACTTTAATTCGATTTTTTACATAGTACTCGGAATGCCGGTTCAAATCTTCCTGCATTCCAATACAATCATTCCCATTACGTATTCCAGTAAAGATCTTTTTATCGTCCGCGTAAATTATGCATTGACAACTATGGAATGCTTGTGTATGTCGTATAGGTATGCGTTGTAGAATAGAGGATCCACATGTGATCACTGAGGTACCCCAGAAGGGACGTTGACATAGTCAGATCTGAAGCCTCCCAGTACCACTGCTTGGCATCTGTTGGTTACATAGGTTGTCACCCACCTATAAATGTCTCCACGCAGACCCAATCTGTAGAGCTTACGAAGTAGTATGACGAGGTCCACACTATCGAACGCCTTTTCAAAATCCGTGTAAACCACGTCAACCTGCACCCCTCTGTCCATTGAGCGGACATTGTATCGTTGTCTAGTACCCAAGATACAGAGAATCCTAGTTTGGGGCTAGATCAATATGTGTAAATAGTGTCCAAGGTATTATTATAGAAGCAGCCAGATGGGTCAACCAAAGATACTACATTTATTTATACTGTTAAGAATATTGTTCAACTCACCTCCAACTTTTGTTGCGTTTGGCTCTATCGGCGTTACATTCTCATATCCCTTCATCAGCTTTTCATCCATACCATAATCAAAGAGTCTATCAAACAGCTCTATGTACCTCCAATCAATTTGCAAATCAGGATTCTCTTTCTTATCCTGCAGAATGCTCTTATACAACAACACTAGCTCACTCCATTTCTCACGACAGATGTGAATGGGTTTCATTAACTTTTTGGCGATTACAGACCAGCAAACATAATAGCAGACTGGATCTTTGAACATTTCACTGTTATTATACAGAAATTGAGCTAACTCGTCTAGTTGTTCGGTCTTCCATTGGATGGTTTCAGTGTGTGACTTTGGGAATTTAGCAAACAGAATCTGGGTTTCCCTGGCTATGATATTGTCGAATAAGATATCCACAGGTTTACGTTCATTTAAACTGTAATTCTCAGGTAAATATTTACTAAATTGCTCTGTCTTCAGCTGATTGTATTTGATCTTACATAATTCCGGATTCTTGTCGAGCAGACGGCCGATTTCGTTCCAGAGGAAATTGTTTGGGATTGTGCGATCTTGGAATTCGTCGAAACAATCGAAGTAGTATTTGACTAGGACAGTAATTTCTGTATCATTCCAAATGTTTTGGGTGTTAGGGTTCAGAGTTGTGAGTTCATTGGTGACGTTCACAACTGTAGGTGCAAGTGCCGCGTTGCTATTGTATTTGCGCTGGAAATCTTGATCGTCTCCAAATATTTCATCAAACATTTGCATGTAGGGCCAAGTAATGCTCGCATCGCCGGTTGCGCGTCTCTTCTCTAGTAAACGTACATAATTATGTTTGTGGTTAAGAAACTTCTTGTGCCAGTATTCTGCATTTTCTTCACCCATTTCCAGGGCGATTGTCTCCCACAGCCCCCTTTGCCAATAATCTTTCTGAACATGTTTGAGTGAGTTCTTATGCTTAATGTACGAAGTCAGCAACGCCACTATCTTGTGATCAACATTTGAGTTGGCACGTGATGCATTATTTGGTGCGTCAACATTTTTAACAACAACTATACCGTCATTCTCTGGCCTGACCATATCAGGTATTATTGTTTCTGGTTGATTTTGTGTCAGCAACATTTGTACATAGGTGTCATCATGGAATGCTTGGTGGGCGAGCTCAAAGTAAGTCCAAGTGATAGGCTGTCCAGTTTGCTGACTGCTGACAATGTGAGCATACTTTTTTTTAAGATTTCGCAGTTTGGTATCACAAGTAGGGGGAGTTTTCCCCATAAGCATAGTCTTGCAGGCGACTGACCATAGGAAGTTCTTTTTTGTGACACCACTGATGAAGGTGTCTTTGTTGTCAATGTAGAAGACTAGTAGTCGGTTTGTGTCATAGTCACTCCATCGGTCTGGACTGGGTTCCGATTCTTCTTGCTGTAGCAGCTCCATGGTTGCTTGTTGGGTCTCATTCTGTTCTATGTAGACGGTTTGGACTCCATCTTCCTGCACCTGATCCATGTGTTGTATAGTTGTGACAATGCCTTCTTCATTGCCTCCATTTTCTGGAACAACAGAATAAAGAACACAGTTCAAAAAATTATGAAAAACATATTCACAGCCAAAGTATCAAAGTTTATGTCAAATCCATGTTAAACTAAGATGATAGGCATGATTGGAAGATTGTCTGCACATCAACAATTTTATTTCAGTTGGGTTTAAGGTTGCGTGGTCATTCTTCATCATCAACCTGTTGGGAAACTCACTGTTGAGCATAGGTATGCTTATGTCACACGGAATTGAACTCCGTCCTATGCATCTTATTCTCACACAACCATGGACTGCAAAAGCAGTAATTTTTCCATTATAGGTGTTGAATTTTATTTCCAAGGCTTGAGGTTCAAAATCGTGATGCCTCATACCAGGGTTGGGTCATTGAGAAGTTAATTACATTGTAAATTGTCAATCAATCAATTTCTTAATTAATGGCTTCCATTGTATTGATGATTCTGCCAGTTTCAAAGTATCAGTGATGGCAAGGTATTATTCTTGTATTAAGGCTATTCTCGCTGTCAACGGACCATCTGGCAGTTGGCCTGCTGACTGATCTTTGGCCTCCTCTTGGCCACCAATCAGTTATTGAGGATCCACAGTACAAGCCATCTAACCAAAAATTTAATTGAATTGACTTTAATCTAAAGCAAATAGGGTGTGATCAGGCAGATTAACACCTTGTGTTGGTTAGATACTATGCTAGCAGGCTGCCTAATATTTGCTGACAAAGTTGTTGCTGCTGGATAAATTGAGAAAAATCTTACCATCGACATAGTAGAGCAGAATCTCGTCACTCCCCTCAACATTCTGCACCTCCATCTTTACTTGAACTTCCTCCATAGCACTGCAGATTCACTCACTGAAAATATCAATTAAACTTTTGATCAGTGTACCAGCCATGACTAGATTTTATCCATTTACCTACCTTAGGATAGATTTTACAACATCAATTAGCAACAGGGATTTAGTTTATGTTTGATAGGATCAGACATCCTAGATCTAACAAAAGCCAGTAAGATAAATAAGATAGTAGGCAATATGATATGAATAATCTGCATAGAGTCATGCACAAAGGCTAATCTAGTATCCGAGCGGCTGTAAGTTTGATACAAACATACATCTTTCACCAGGATGTGTCCAAGTTTGGCAAGATTTTAAAAACATCTTTCAACCACAGCAACCAGGCGGCTTAATTAGATACCGAAACTTACCAACACAACCGTATTCGTTGTTTATTTTGATAATTTGACATTCGCGGCGTTTCGCCGGCTTTAGATAAATTCCCACAATCACAGGGACCTTCCTTCCTTTCCAACAAAATGTAGCAATGCGGCGTTTTACGAAACGCGTGAAACGTTTCGCTCCGCCATTTTGTGTAGAAAGAACGTTTTCGAAAAGTGACAGCTCAATGCGACAGCGAAACGGCGCGGCGTTATTTCTATCTTTGTACAAGGGAAGACAACTGTAACTCGCCGCTCGTAGTGAAATGAAAACGCAGTGACGATGATGGGGTGATGAGTTTATTGACGGGATGGGTAAAAATGTGATGTTGGATACGTATGCCCGAACTAACCTTCGAAGTAGAGTGCGTTTCAGATTAAAATTCCATTCTCTTCGCCCCGTTAAAATGGATGTACTAAACTTCCAAGAAAAAAAAGGGCAAATGCAGTTGCCAGATTCGAGAGATTTTCTGACAGCTAAACAAAGTAAAAAAATAGTTCTGAAATCTACGGCAGACGGCGTTTGATTCGACGTGGCTTTCAAAAATGGATCTGTGATCGGTGACTTCATTCAATAATTTGTGTTCTGTGGCTGGTCATGTTGTCTAAATTCAATCCGTTTCTCCTGTGGTTACGCGATGTTTTGTTTTCCTGTTCTCCTCTGTTTCGTAATGGCAAGCATGTGTCCAGGGTGCACGCGGAGGTCAGTCGAGGGAAGGAGCTACAAGAGTCCGAAAGAATAGCCAGGGTCGTCGTAATAGTCACAAAACAGAGGAGAACAGGAAAACAAAACATCGCGTAACCACAGGAGAAACGGTTTGACACATCACAGATCAGCCACCATCAGCCACAGAACACAAATTTTTGATCTGGCAACTGGCTGTGAAAGCCACGACTTTTCAACGACATCTATTGACAAATTTGGAACTTCTGAAGTTTTTTTTTTTTTAAATCCCTCATTCCCCGCTTTCATAAATAAGGTAGCAGTTATGTAGGTTAACCTACAACCTCTTCACAACACGAAATACGTAAATTATACAGTGTGTAACTTTATAAAGTGCGACCCCGAAAGGAGGTGAAAGAAGACCAAAAATTATCAGGTTTTTTATTATTTTTTTATGTGGTTTTTTGATGTTTTAAATTTTGAACTAACATTTTCGACTCTAGTTACAAAAAAGACAATAACTCGAAAAGTACTTTGTCTATTTGGACAAAATAAAAATGGGATTACTCGATATAAGTGGCTGGTGACGATGATGTAAAAAAATCCTCCTAAAACAATTACCTTCATAACCTAAACACGGCTATTAAAAAAAAAAATTTTTTTTCATTAATTTATCAATATCATAAAATGTTGCCCCTATTATTCACTATTTTTATTTATTGTTTCAATTTCACACCATTAGCTTTCTTATGTTAAAAAAATCATGGTAATAAGTTAATTATCACCAAAGTTACGACTGTTTAAAGTTCAGCCTCGCTGCGTTATCTACCATTCAGGTAGAATTCAACCAATTGAAAGGAAATAAATTCATAAGAAACTGCACACATGATACCAGCATAATAAAATTTTAATAAAAGTTTAAATCAAGATAAAATACTTTTAATATGCATTAAATACAAATATTTACAGTAGGTACCTACTACAAGCATCTAAGGGTTTTTTGTTACATTTAACATTTACATTATTTAAGTAGGTAAATAACTTATTTTTAATTAATCAATCATTTTTAATGCATTAATTGCTCAAAATGGCCTCCTCTTTGTTGTAGGCACAATGTTGCACGGTATGTAATTTGTGCCGTGGCTCTCTGCACCATTCTTGCCTCTTCATTATTTATGTGATTGGCACATTCCATTACGCGATTTACTAATTCAGCCTCAGAGTTTATTGGGGTCGATTATACCCTTTGCTTCATGACACCCCATAAAAAAAAGTCTAGAGGTTTGACGTTTGTTTTGAAGTTAAACTATGTTCAGTATTTTTTTCAGCTGTGCTTTAGAATAGTGCGGCACGAATTTGATAATAAGAGATATATTGCCTGTGGTATGCCGGAACGTGGATCAGCGCAAAGCAGTTATCTGCCGGAACGTGGATCCGCGCTCTCCTACCTGCAGACAATTTTGGTCAATGTGTAGATAAGGGGGCAAAAAAAACAGAGCGCCGAAAAAAAAATTTATTTTTTTTTGAAAAAAAGAAAAAAATTTCGACTCGTCATCCAGCGACTTAGAAAAATTTCGTGAAAATATTTTTTTTTACTGTTTCTTTTTACCTCGGAATCGTGTAGTGCTGCTCTTTGCCATCATTTTTGGTCATAGACATTTTCCTAGTGCACCTCACCGATTTCGAGATATGCGTCATAACGATGTTTGCCATATCGATATCTCTATAAATAATGGTCCTATGGAAAACATGCGTATGACATAAAATGATGGCCGTAAGGCACCCTAAAAGATGCGCAAATGAAAATATCAAAATTCAAAAAAAAAAAAAAAAAACGAGTCAAAAAATTTCCAAGTGTTTTGCCCCCTTATCTACAATACCACCGCTTTCAGCGACTTAGAAAAATTTCGTGAAAATATTTTTTTTTACTGTTTCTTTTTACCTCGGAATCGTGTAGTGCTGCTCTTTGCCATCATTTTTGGTCATAGACATTTTCCTCGTGCACCTCACCGATTTCGAGATATGCGTCATAACGATGTTTGTCATATCGATATCTCTATAAATAATGGTCCTAGGGAAAACATGCGTATGACATAAAATGATGGCCGTAAGGCACCCTACACGATGCGCGAGTATCAACATGCATAGTTTGTATGGAGAATGTTGCATATTTTTCGCGCGGACATTATCCAAACCTTGTTTTTCTAACGCAGAACAGAGAAACGAAAAAAGTTACGAACTTTGAGCTCCTTTAACTCACTGTGTAGACGTATACATGTCGAGCTAAATTTTATTCGTTACACTATATAGCACTAGAAAAACAAGGTATGGTTATCCATACCATACCATATGGATAGCCGCGCGAAAAAAAAGCACCACTCTTAATCATTGTACTTTGCAATTCAAACAAAAAAAATATTGTTACGGTTGACGCGACGGGTTAATATAATAATTCAATAATTGGGACAGGTACCTGCGCCATTGCGCATAGATAAACCGCCTGCGTATAGAAATACCTATATAACATTGCGTTCTTAATAATTAACATTGATGTATTTCTTCAAACAATGCATTCCACCTTTCCCTTCATACTTACCGGCTTAGGACGGTCAAAATTACGACAGGTATGTTTAGATTTAATAATAAATATTTTCCCACTGTCGTGACTTTGGCGTATTTAAAAAGGTGGAATCATCATTATGTACAATAATGTCTGATTTATCGCTAACAACCTGTAACAAGAAATACCAAAATCACAGTAAAAAATACAAAATAAAAGTAAAAGCAAATCGTGCAAAATCAAATTCAACATAATAATATAATAAAAATCTGAAAAATCAACACTTAATATAACTATGATTTGACTACTATATTACACAATCATCGACGGGCGAACTCAAGTATCACTCATTGCCTTGGACAATTAGGCGAACAGCGGCAATTGCTAGGCTTGATGCCGCGTTTTCCCAAGCCGGGATAAACTCTATGAATATCCCGGAGGAGACGACGAAAACGAGCGGCATTAGATGGTAAGTGTTTTAAAACATTACTGCGATACATGAATTCGCCCATGTACCACTTCAACCTACGGTCACTGCGGCAAGTCCGACATTGACGTTTCAACTCCAGCCACTGGCGCTCCAATGTGTTAGTGTGGACTTTCACTAACACATTGGTAGTGCCAGGTACTGAGTTGCCTAATGTAGGGTGGACTGGGAGCGACCTAGTGCCTGCCACGAAGTTAAGGCTATGGTTAACGTATGCGTGTCCACGCATCCCTAGGCGAAGGTCTACCCCCAAATAAGATCGATGCATGTCGGACTTTATAAAGGTATTTTGACGCACGTTGGCCGCGATTATAGCGTCTAAAGTTGCCCGGGTTTTATCGGGAATTAACTCAACGTGTAAACGTTTCGTAAGCCGACTCATGCAACCAAACGACCACGTTTGACGTCGCAAGAGTCGACCACGGTGATATTTACGTGTATACAAGTGCGTCTCATCTACCTCTACAATGTCGTCATCACCGCCTATCATTTCGCGATCATGCGCCTCAGCCACTTCGTACACCTCCCTTAAAAAATGATACACTTGTATCGCCGATTTCCTGGTTACCCCGACGTGTTCGGCGGCTGTTGTTACTTTCATCTTTTCGAAAAAATACATGATTAGCCTCAGGGTATCCAGAAAACTGACGCGACTGCGTTCAAAAAAAGTATTTTTTAAAGGATTTGCCGAACGGTTGCAATTGTTCCTACGACAACGCCAACGGAAGCCCAGTTTATAACTGGTCTTCGATTCCTTAATCATGGTGCTTCTGCAACTTTGACAGCGTATTGTCCGAGTTGGAATCAGCAACCAATCCTCAGCTGCTCTTTGGGCAGTCTCCTCGTTAGAAATCATAACCATGAAAGTTATGAAATTAAAATTTCTAGCAAGAAGTAGCTCTCTAGGACTCATTGGCATTGTCGTTGAAAACAGAAAGCAACCAGCAAGAAATAAAAAATAGAACGATACCGCCAAACTCGTTACGATCCGATCACGTGCACACTTCACAAACACTGATGACTGACTGACTAATGCGCAGATGCGCAGGAAACTGCCACATATGGTCACAATGAATACTATCTCAATATTCCTACGCCAGGAAAACAATACACTTATTCTAAGAAAAAAGGCAAACTATAACGGCGTCTTTGACTCGGCTTATCTTTAGTTCGCAGTTCTTTATAGACTACAGTTACTCTCATCCCTATGTGAAAACAATAGACTCCTATCCTGCGCATGAGTGCGACAAAGAGATAAGATATCACTCTCTAGCTCCTATGATTTATCACCGAGTTCGGACAGACGAAAACATTCTACTATAGTATACGTCGCGTCACACGTTGTGGACGGTTTTTATTGTGATTTTGGTATTTCTTGTTACATGTTGTTAGCGATAAATCAGAAATTATTGTACATAATGATGATTCCACCTTTTTTAAAGTCAAAGTCACGACAATGGGAAAAAATATTTATTATTAAATCTAAATATACCTGTCGTAATTTTGACCGTTCTAAGCCGGTAAGTAAGAAAGGAAAGGTGGAATGCATTGTTTGAAGAAATACATCAATGTTAATTATAAAAATGTGGTGCTTTTTTTCGCGCGGCTATCAACCATACCTTGTTTTTCTAGTGCTATACACTATATAACTTTCTTCGTTACTCTGCATTAGAAAAACAAGGTTTGGTTAATGTCCGCGCGAAAAATATGCAACATTCTCCATACAAACTATGCATGACTCGCGCATCGTGTAGGGTGCCTTACGGACATAATTTTATGTCATACGCATGTTTTCCCTAGGACCATTATTTATAGAGATATCGATATGACAAACATCGTTATGACGCATATCTCGAAATCGGTGAGGTGCACGAGGAAAATGTATATGACCAAAAATGATGGCAAAGAGCAGCACTACACGATTCCGAGGTAAAAAGAAACAGTAAAAAAAATATTTTCATGAAATTCTTCCAAGTCGCTGAAAGGTAAGGGGGGCAAAACTTAAAAAATTTTTGACTAAATTTTTTTTTTTGAATTTTGATATTTTCACTTGCGCATCGTTTAGGGTGCCTTACGGCCATCATTTTATGTCATATGTATGTTTTCCCTAGGACCTTTATTTAGAGAGATATCGATATGACGAACATCGTTGTGACGCATATCTCGAAATCGGTGAGGTGCACGAGGAAAATGTATATGACCAAAAATGATGGCAAAGAGCAGCACTACACGATTCCGAAATAAAAAGAAACAGTAAAAAAAAATATTTTCACGAAATTTTTTTAAGTCGCTGAAAGCGGTGGTATTGTAGGTAAGGGGGCAAAACACTTATAAAATTTTTTTACTAATTTTTTTTTTTTTAATTTTGATATTTTCACTTGCGCATCGTTTAGGGTGCCTTACGGCCATCATTTTATGTCATATGTATGTTTTCCCTAGGACCTTTATTTATAGAGATATCGATATGGCAAACATCGTTATGACGTATATCTCAAAATCGGTGAGGTGCACGAGGAAAATGTATATGACCAAAAATGATGGCAAAGAGCAGCACTACACGATTCCAAGGTAAAAAGAAACAGTAAAAAAAAATATTTTCACGAAATTTGTCTTTTTTCACAAAAAAAAAAATTTTTTTTTTGGGCCCGCCCCCTTTTCTACACCCTAACGCTAACGTATGGCGGCCTCAAAAAGTTATAATTTTTGAATATTTTACAAGTGGGGGCTTCCGCCCCCTTATCGACACTCTGACCTTCTATTTAAGTTTGTACCTACAAACATAATTTTATTTTTCAAGGTTATAAAATAATTGTTGTGGACCTAGATGTTGATAAGTATCTCAACAAAGAAGATTATCGCTTATGTCTTCGTGAAGCTAAATGGCCTTGGAAAGAAACTCATTTTATAAAGTTAAGTGCTTGTTTCATATGTAACAAACGCACGAATTCTAAAATGCCTCGACATTTATGTCTTCGTACTGACAAGAAAAGTACTTTTAAAATGATATCGCTAAACATTTTTGGTGTCAAAACTGTATGTTTGCTATATACGAACATTTCATAACCGACGAATGTAACATTTGTGCTGATTTCTAAATAATGAAAATTTAATTATTACCATGAGAAGGTTACTGTTATTTGTTTAAAACTAATAAAAAGTTGTCACATACTATTAGTTTTATTCTCCGACAAAGCAAGACTATGCAAAATGTTGTAAAGGTAATTTATTTACATTTCGACTTCATGTTTTGCATTACAATTTTACCTCCAAATTTGCTATGTTATTTTATTTATTTCTAGATGGAATCAAATGAGAGGAATTCTACACCACCTGAGTGGGAAGCAACTCAACCCATTGTGGGTATGGAAGTACAAATTTCGCCCCACGGTTCTTTGTATGCACTACCTCGTAAAAGAGTATATTTGGAAAAAACCCCATCCGGAATATTATGTGTATGTATTGCACATATGCCATTACTTTTTAATTAGGGGGGATAGAATATGCTGTTTCATACATTTTGTGTCTATTGAGATGAAACAGCTGAATATTATTTTTTTCGAATCCAGATGTAAATTTCTACATTACATTAATATTCGTTCGTTGTAGGTACTGAGAACGATAGCCAATGACGAAGAATCCTCTGAATCACCTCAAATTCGGAGGAGGTTAGATTTAAATTCTTCACCTGATCTTGACGCTCCTGGGCCCTCAAATGAGGTTGGCAGCCAACTACTGAGAACGACAGCCAATGACGAAGAATCCTCTGAACCACCTCAAATTCGGAGGAGGTTAGATTTAAATTCTTCACCTGATCTTGACGCTCCTGGGCCCTCAAATGAGGTTGGCAGCCAACTACTGAGAACGACAGCCAATGACGAAGAATCCTCTGAACCACCTCAAATTCGGAGGAGGTTAGATTTAAATTCTTCACCTGATCTTGACGCTCCTGGGCCCTCAAATGAGGTTGGCAGCCAACTACTGAGAACGACAGCCAATGACGAAGAATCCTCTGAACCACCTCAAATTCGGAGGAGGTTAGATTTAAATTCTTCACCTGATCTTGACGCTCCTGGGCCCTCAAATGAGGTTGGTACTGATTTGTACAATCACTTGTCTTAGCTTATTTGGTCGTTCCGTCCTGTTCTTTTACCTAAAGAAAGAACAGAACGAAAATATTAAATATAGTCAAACTAGTTTAATCGTGTTTGCTAGAATTGATCACAATGTAACATTGTAATTAATCAAACTTTTTTTGCAGCCAGTGCGGAATGTGGCAGGAGAGTCTTACGCGATGCAGCAACTCAGGATGTTAAATTTTGATGATCAAAGCGATTCTGTTTCACCTAGACCCTCTCATGAGGTTAGTCAGTACAAACCATGGATATTGTAATACCATGTCAAATCTATTGTAGAGAATTTGTTTATGTCAACAATTGCTATCTATCTAAACTGGAATGGTCCTAAACTTAATTTTAAGGATAACTTAATTTTTACCGACATTTTTTTCAGGTCGCAAACACATATCTGACGCCTGGACTAGCTGAGGCTTTGGCAGTCGATTCAGGAAGTGAAGATGACGAAGAAGACGATCTTAATGAAAATGATTTACGCAGGATTTTGGAAATGAGTGAAGATGAAGAAATAGAAGAAAGAGGGGAAGAGGAAGTTATGTTAAATTATGATTTCACGTGGTCTGAAAATTTCGAAGAATTTACTGGTACAGAAGAGAGATTTGAAGAACAGCCAGGACCCACAGTCCAGGAAGATACTCCAATTAAAATATTTAAATCCATCTGGGATAGGTCTGTAATGGAAAAAATTGTAAAAGAAACTAACTACTACGCATGGCAAAAAATTGCAGCCGCTGCCGAAGTCGAGGATGGTATTAAACCTAAATCCCGTCTCCATGACTGGGAAGAGACAACAGTAGATGAGTTATACAAATTTTTCGGAATTATAGTATATATGGGGATATGCTACAGAAGCAGAATTGATGATTATTGGACTACATGCGTACTAGGAATGCCGGAATTTAGAAAACTAATGAGCAAAAACAGGTTCCTCTTACTCTTGCGATTCTTACATTTTGTTGACAACGATGAACTCGGTCCTAATATTCGCGGGTATGAGCGAAAGGTATCAAAAGTTATTAATATTGTGGAACACTGCAACAAAAAATTTGGAGAAATATATACCCCTCACAGAGCCATCAGTATAGACGAGTCGCTGCTGCTTTGAAAGGGACGCCTGAGTTGGATTCAGTGCATCCGTTCCAAAGCAGCACGGTTCGGTATTAAAACTTATGAGCTCTGTGAGGCAGAAACCGGATATCTGGTAAAATTATACATATATGCAGGTAAAGGTGAAAATTCTGAACCTGTACATGGCTTTACTGGCGCAACTTCAAAAGTCGTCCTCAAATTGATAGAAGATTATCTAGGAAAATGTTATTGCCTAGACATGGATATTTTTTTTAATTCAGTTAGTCTTACACGGTTCCTAAAGCACAAACACACCGACGTTGTCGGGGTATTAAATCGACGAAGAGTCGACACTCCGTCAGATATAAAAAAAATAAGCGAAGGACAAATCCAGCGGGGGCAGATTGTCTCTCGCCACTGTGGCGACGTAGCAGTAACGGCTTGGAGAGATGTCAAGCTTGTGAACACGATATCTACGTTCCATAAGCCCGAAACTGCTCCAGGCCGCCGAGCAGGAGTCACTTACGAGAAACCCATTGCAGTCCACAGTTATAATAAATACATGGGGGGCGTGGACTTAAAAGATCAAAAGCTCTCCATGTATTTATTAGAACGAAAACGAGGTCTGAAATGGTATCTGAAAGTTTTTCGGCGCCTGCTGAACTGCAGTATTCTAAACAGTTACATCATACATAAATTTCGCAGCGCAGCAAATTACAGTCACAGGAAATTTCGTTTAATTCTAGCAGATGCACTGTGTAAGGAACATAATATAACACAGCGCATAAGGCCCGATACCAGTGTGTCGTCCGGGGATAACAGTCGAAGCTGTAATGGACATGTCCCAGACTACGTACCAGTTGACACAACAGACCGGACTAATAAGCGTCAAAATCGCCAGAAACGAGGACGTTGTGTGCAATGCCTAGCTAACAAACAACGAAAGGAAACAAACATAATTTGCTCGCAGTGTAAAGTGTTTTTGTGTGTAGGCCAATGTTGGCGTACCTATCACGAATTATGAATAGACATGCATTCATGAATATGAAAAGAACTCTAGCGATTTGAGTCGATTTGAATTTATTTATCCGTATATTTTGTTTTTGTAATAAAAGCATTACACTATACCTACTTAGTTCACATTGTTTTATTTCTAAACTAAAATACAGTAATGCAATAATAAAATACAAGAAAATATACAAATTCAAAAACAAATGGAACCCTTTGTACAAATAGACATGGCTTTGCCGGAACGCGGATCCGCGCGTTCGTATCACGCAGTTTTTCGCGGCAGACGGCGTAACTGTCAAATTGCTGCGTCCGGCATACCACAGGTTAAATTAGGAAAATTATCAGCTTTCCAATGGTGTTATTCTTTTTCGAGCAAACGTTTACTTTTCGAGACTTAAGCTTTCAAAGTTTTATAAATTTTAACATTTATACTGCGGCATGAATTTAATAATAACATATACTTATACTGTTAGATTAAGAAAATTATCAGCATTCCAATGGTGTTATATTTTCCGAGCAAACATTTACTTTTTGAGATTTAAGCTTTCAAAGATTTATAAATTTTAACTTAATTGACGTCTTTGACACTAAAGGATTGATTTGTTGATTCGATTCAATAAACTGTGTCAAAATCGATAGGTAGGTTCGGTTAATTGAGTTGGGGTTCCCCTTTTGATAATAAACACAGAATATGACTCTATCTTTTGACTGATTTTGAAAATCTGGATTAGGGCACCCACTTACTAGGCAGACCTTCCTAGGCAGTATTGTGGCTACGCTTTAGAGTGTTTTTATAAGTTATATTTATTTTATTGTATTATAAGTCGGAGCCACGGAGGGGAGAAGGCGACCGCGCACTGAGCGAGACGGAGCGGCCGAGGCTGGTTGACGAAGCCGTCCAGCAAGCCGAGGCTGCGGAAGCGAGCGTGAGTGTGCTGTTGTGTGGGGGCAGCGTCGTAGCCCCGTAGTAGCCGGAGTTAGGCGATTCTAAATTTGCAGGGAGAAAAAGGTTCCATTTCTAGACTTGAAACAAAAAAAAAGATTCATAATTCTTTATTGCACACCAATATTTTACAAGTTACATTAAAAGAAAATGTATGTACAAAGGCGAGCTTAAATCTCAAAAGAGATTTCTTCCAGCAAACCAAGACATTAAAGGAAATATTATTATAAAAGGTAGGCAGTGCACAATAAATAAATAGTATAAATAAATGCCATGAAATAAATTAAATACTTATAAAATAAAGACAGTAATTATAATTACTAAATAAGTACCGAAATACACTTTACATATAATTAAATACAATTACTTTTACGAAAGAGAGAGTTAGTGCTCTTTAATATGTTTCTTAAAAAATAAAAGAGAGCGACTGTCTCCTATAGAGCAAGGAAGTGCGTTCCAAAGTCGGACCGCCCGTAACCTAAAAGAGAGTTTATATGCAGAATTGTTAAGCCGTGGAGTTACTAAAAGTGAGCCAGTGTGAGTTCTCCGGTGCCGATCTCCCGAAAAGAGGTACTCAAAACGGTCTCGAAGGTAGCTCGGATTTTTCAAGATATTGAATGAATGAATGAATGAATGAATGGTGCTTCTCCAGCCAGGGTTCTAAACCTGTTCCGGTCTTTCGGCCGGCATACCAGAGGGCACAAGTTTTGAGGGGGGGCGGAATGACCTGCTCTGTAGGAAGGGAAGGATAGTGAATTCAATCGACCGACTCTTCAGCCTGAAGCCAATACAGGATATGTGGAATGGGGAGGATGTGGGATTTGGAGAGCAGCTGTTGTTTTCTTCAAGTTCTTGTTTTCCTTCTATTTTCAGTTATTGTTAATAGTTGAGTTTCCTGAGTCGTGTTCGTTTGGGTTATCCGGTAAGTTCCCAGTTTCGCTTTTGCTGTCTGTTTCTGGGATACGGTATATTTGCCTCTAGGCCATCCTGACATCGTCCCTGTTGTGTGATGATTCTGTCCAGTAACTGTGTTTGATGTTTGATGTCATGCTTAAGGAAATATTTCCAGGTGCATATAAGTCGGCCGGCTTTCTTCTTCCTTGCTTCGTATTTGAATGGAGCGTGTAGTAAGTGCTGTTGTGGGCGTCGCAGAATATGTATAGTAATATATCCGGTGGTTTTTGATTCGTTTGGTTATCGTTTTGCCCTGTAGTCAGTCATGAATTTTGTGGTATCTTGGAGCTATCCTCAGAGACATGTTTGAGAACGCCAGAAGCTATTCTGGCGTTCTCAAACATGTCTCTGAGGATCAGGCGTTCATATACTGACTGTCAACTGTTTGCTTTAGTGAGGGTTGCCGCTTTTTGTCCGTATTTTATAAACAGTGCAATGACCATTTTGTAAATCAGGCGCACTATATTTCAGTCTATGTTGGATTTCTTTATAAAATGCATTAGGGCCTTGGAATTGCATATGGCTTGCCGGCACCTCTTTTTTATTGTGTCCTATGTCCTGCCGTAATATATGTGCCGAGATATTTGATTTCGTTTACGGTTCGTATTGGAACTACGTCCAATTCACTGGTTGTTTATGGGGTCTCTTATAAGAATTTTCGTCTTTCTACTTTTAAGTTTGCCATGAGCAGTTCTCCGATGATATTTCATTATTCACTTTTAGCTACTCCGCGGCATAGCAGCGCTGCGTATAAACGCTCCTTCAGGCTGCGGGCGGTCCGACTCTGGAACGCACCTCTTTGCACTATAAGAGACAGTCCGACTCTTTTTTCTTTTAAGAAACATATTAAAGAGCTCTACATGTCTCTTTCGTAAAAGTTATTATATTTATTTTATTATATGTAAGGTTTATGTATATATCGGTAATTATTTCGTATTTGCTATCTGTATTTTACAGATATTTTAATTTATTCCTAGGCATTTAAGTTATAGTAATTATCGTGCACTGCCTACCCTTTTATGATAGCAATTCCTGTAATGCCTTGTTTTGCTGGAAGAAATCTCTTTTCAGAGACAAGCTCGCCCTTGTACATGCATTTTCTTTTGATGTAACTTTTAAAATATTTGTGTGCAATATTGTGAAGGAGGTTTGTTCCTATAATTCCCTTTTTCCTGTATTTCTTTATAGCGTCTTGTCCGATGCGAGCATACAGATACCAGAGATAGTGTTTTGACATATGTATCATGTTTGTTTCCTGTATATAGGCTATGTGTATGTTTTTGTTAGTCAATTCCGCGTCAATGTTGAGTCTTTTATTTATTTCGGCGCATTCTCTAATCTTCCAAGTAGCAATGCGCATACGCTCGCATGTGACTTGTGGTTTACATATGGGGCTGTTTCGTATCATCGTATATCCGGTGTTGTCTGGGATGTCTTCTGTTGATGTTATGGTTGACCCTGAGGAGGTCATGGGTGTTGCATTAAGTATCGGCGAAAGTATGGTGTTATCAGTTTGGTTATCGGTTGCTTGATCCGTGGGTAAATTTGGCGATTCAAGCAAGTAAACGCTGTCGTAGTGGTGTCCTGTGACGTTGAGGTTGATAGATTTCACTGCATCCGCTGGATTCTTGGGCGTGAATGTGAGCGATGGTGTATTTTGCTAGTGGATTGTTGCGTTAAGTAGAAAGTATTCGGCAGCTGGTATTATAATCTCCTCTCCAGCCCAAGTACCGTAATTGCGTAGATTTTCAGTGGTGAGTTGTTAAGGATTTCAGGCTCAGTGATTGCGAGCTTTGTTCTCTTCATCGCCGTTTTCTTCTACATATTTAACTAGGTCCTTACGAATGTGAGTGTGGTTGCATGTTAATTGACATAGGTGATTAATTTGGTCAGCAATTGCGGTGAATAGGCAGTTACCATCTCAGCGTTGGTAAGGCTTCCATTAGGTTATCTTCTTGGGATGTTGTTGAAAGAAAGAACTTAGAGATAGCGTGATTTATTTGAACTACCTTTGTCTACGATTAACAGGTCGTACGGGTTGCCATTGTCAAAGTTTGTGCGTATCTTCGTGCGCCCTTATTCTCGGTAGAGAGCCGCTTAGGACAAAAAGTCTCCGATTTTATTGTTGTTATTGTTCATCAGTGGAAGTCTTTTGTTAATTGCCTGTTTTCTGGAAGATGGTGAAATGATCCTTTTATGATGTGCAATTGTTTGCTGTTTCTCGCTATTTCTCAGAATATGCAGTTATGTAGTAGACGGGCTTGCATTATTGTTTTATTTTTGTGGGCTTGTCGGACCGGATAAAGCTAGAAATGGTTATGTTTTGTTTTATTGTTATTGGGTAGGTTCCTGCTTAGTTTTGTATTTAGGTATACCTATCTCCTACCTACTAGTACGGCACTGTGCCTGTGGAATAGTTTGGAGCTGGCGTAGTAATTTGAAGCGAGCGTGGTATCTGTTTATGAAATGGTATTTAGCATTATGAAGGGATATAGAGTTCGTTTTGCCTTTTGATCTGAGTTAGGGCTATCATAATCGCAGCGATCTCACCAGGTTGTTGCTCAGCTAGTGAGACTCATTGCACTGATATCACCTACTTCAATTCACTTCATTAGTGCATATTAGTTAGGTCCGTGACTCGGGTCGAGGTTCAGTCCGTGACTCGGATCGAGGTTCAGTCCGTGAACAAGGCCCTAAAGATGAATACCCGGTTGTATCTGACCCGGCGGAGGGGGATGCATGTGTTTGTGGCGTGTGAGTGTATGTGTCGGTACGGTAAGTATCAAAGTCATTGGTCATCTTATCTTGAGTTGTGCATTTTGGGTAGGCCGGGGGAAGGTGTTTAGATTTACCGCTATCATATTATCTGTTTTTGGCGCGGGTGGAACTTGAGGGTACTTTGGTAGTCGCGCTGTATTTTGGTATGGGAAAAGTGAGATGCTGCGATGTAGATTTGACTGGTTGTTGATAGGTTGTTGATTACGTTTTGGGGCTCTATTATGTATGCGCTGTCGTAGTGGCTGTCGGAAAAGGTCAAGTTGATAGTTCCGACTGAGTTATATTCTTGTTGGGGGCTATAAACTATTGATGGGCCATTTTGTTGATGGATCGCTACACTTATTACGTAGAACTCCGCGGCTGCTATGATAATTTCTTCACCGCCCCACGTGCCCTGTATGTAGAGATTTTTTATGTACTCAGTGATAGCTTCTGCGTTTGGTGCGTCGATCGCATGTTTGATGCGTGGATAATTGCTGTTAGCTTCCACGTATCTAGCTAAGTCGCTTCTGATGTGGGTTTGGTTGAATGTCGCTCCAAACAGATGGTTGATTTGGTCTGCAATTGCATGGAACAGGCAGTTTCCATCTCTGGGCATTGGTAGAGTTTAGATTGTGAGATATTACTACAGGAGAAAGCCGTCGTCGTGGTATTTTAGCTAATATGAATGTGTGTGTGTGGGTTGTTTCTAAGAGGTGTACGGCCGGTATGATGAGAGACGCTGTTTGGCTTTTTACGATCTATTTTTATTCTAATGTTTCCTGGTATTTCCAAGATGGGCTGACACCATAGAATGGGTGCCAGATGTGTGAGGGAACGTTGTGAGCCTTTTGTGCTTCGAAGCTTTTTCAATTGTTCCTAAATAGCAGTCAATTGTTTTGTCAAGTTTCTGGGAGTTTGGTGAGATGGCATTTTTATGGCCTGCACTTGTTTAGTTTTTGTTTATTGTCGGGTTTAGTATATTTGCAGTTTAGCTACATAAAAATAATTCTAGGATTGTTAAGTTTTGGGTTGGCTTATTCACTGAGTTTCAGGGTTTAGTGGATGGTTATTGTTAATGACTGTTTTGAATGGTCTTTCGAAGATGAGGAGAAAATAAATCTCGAGGAGAATTATCTCGAATTTATTTTCAGGCAAAGCAATATAAGTATATGTAGCTAATGTTTTATTAGTTGATTTTGATATTGCGTAGGTAGGGAATTGTTATATCCTGCCTATGACGCACCTATAAATGTGATTATGCCTTAGTCAGTAGGGGCGACCGCGGCCGCGGTAAGTGGTGGTTTATTATTGTCAGGCGGCGAGTGGTGCTGAGAGTAATAAAGTTAGAGGTAGGTAATCACTATCAATGATGTCCTAATCGGAATGATCTCACCAGGTTGGTGTGTTTAGCGGCGGTGGTGGTGGAGGCAGTAGCGTTGAGGGTGTGTTGCGTAGGCGTCGCTCGCTGCCGGCCTGTCGCTGCGTGGCTCAGACGTGCACCTGGCCTAGAATAAATTCTAGGGCTTGCACAGATGGGATGCCTAAGAGTATCGCGCAGTTCTCTGGGCATTCATTACACTTGACCGCACTAGTATCATCACAATCACTGAAATGCGTGGTATTGCACAGATGGGGTGCCTAGATGGATCACGCACATTCCCCAGGTAACCCTTACAGTAACACGCGGTATAAGCCAGGCTCGTTTTCGGGCCTCCGGAGGCAGAACAAAAGGCGCGCGCCGGGGATGAAAACTATTGTTTGTTTAAATGCGTTTGGGAGATCTCGGGGGGACACGTCCGTTCGGTCCGGCAACACAAACGCCACTCGTAGCTCGGATTTTTCAAGATATTGAACAAATAATAAAGAATGTGAGTGTCTCGGCGACGAATCGGTAGCCACCTTTGCGATATTGAGAAACATGGTCGAATTTGTGATGTCCGGAGTTAAACCGAATCCCGAGGTTCTGAAGTCGCTCGAGTTTATTCAGTTTCTCTTCGTTTGCACTCGCCCAGGCAACATCGGCATAGTCGATTAGCGGCAAGAGAAGGGATTGTACAAGGGTAATGTTAGTCTGCCGTAGCAAGAAGTTCTGCAGACGCCTGAGGGAATGGAAAGACGCAGACCCGTCTGCTGACCTCGCAGACATGTAGACACCAACATAGCTGGCTATCAAAGATGACCCCGAGGTTTTTCACCTTAGCAATGTACTCAATTGTAGTACCATTATAAGTTACAGGAACAATAGGTTTCTGTATTAAGGAAAAATCTGAGGATCTCTGGGGCATGTCAGTAAAAATTATTAGCTCGGAAATAGACGAACTTGCCCCTCATTTAGCTAAAATCTTCAATAAATGTGTAGATGAGAGTACTTTCCCTGACCTCATGAAACACAGCAGGCTAGTACTTATATTTAAAAGCGGGGATAGGGGTAACCCCACAAATTTCAGACCAGTCTCGGTTCCGCCCGTATTGAGTAAAATATTTGAGAAGATTATATTGGGTCAGTTGCTGGCGCACTTCAATGCGCATATAATTCTCCGTAGCCAGCAGTTTGGATGTACAAAAGGGCGGTTGACAACACATGCTGGAATCATGTTAGTTAAGCATATTTTTAATGCGTGGGAATATCGTGAGGACGCTATAGGTGTTTTTTGTGACTTATCCAAGGCATTTGACTGTGTAGACCACGAAACATTGCTTTTAAAGCTAAAACACTACGGCATAAAAGTCTCTAAGCTTATGAGATCGTATTTAGAAGGGAGGGTTCAAAAAGCTGATATTAATAGGACAAAATCGTCGGGTTCTCAAGTGAAGATGGGAGTCCCACAAGGATCTATTCTGGAGCCATTCCTTTTCCCCGTGTATGTAAATGATTTTCCATTCATGGTACAAAACATGTCGGGAGTTAGTAATATTTGCAGATGACACGTCACTAATTTCTAAAACTAGGAGACAAGAAAATAACTTACCTTAAACAAATAATGCTCTCTCGCGAATACTAGACTAGTTTACTGTAAATAATTTGCTTCTGAATTCAAAAAAGACAAAGTGCATTAAATTCACTTTACCTAATATAAAGCAAATTGAGAGTAACATTGTATTGGGGAAAGACAAACTAAAACTAGTAGATGAAACTGTATTTCTCAGCATCATTATTGATGCCAAACTACAGTGGGGTCCATATTGTAAAATTAGCACATAGACTTAGGTCCGCAGCATATGCACTTTAAATAATCAGGGAATTGACTGACGTTGCAACTGCTAGGCTTGTATATTTAAGTTATTTCCATAGCATTATGTCCTACGGCATACTACTATGGGGACGGGCTGCTGACATTGAGACGACCCGATTTATTTATAAGCTAGGTAATAGAGAGTCTCTGAGAGCTTTCTTCAAAGAAACCAGCATCCCAACAGTTGCAAGTCAATATATCTATGAAAACATAATGTATGTGAGGAAAAATATCAGTAGCTTTAAAACCATTGATAGCCGCCACAATGTACAAACTAGAAATAAACATAAACTTTATTTTCCAATGTTCAGACTCACAAAAGTTAGTAGTTCTTTTATGGGACACTATATACGTTTCTACAATAAAACTCCGCAAGAAATACAACACTTAACTGAAGCTCGATTAAAAATGTATAAAGCACACTTTGTGCACAAAGGCCAACTACAAAATTAATGACTTTTTACAAGAAACCGACATCTGGAAGTAAACCAGTTCATTTCACCCTATATATTATGATATAATTAGGCACCTACTTAATGTTTCATTATGCTTGCTTGATTATGTTATGACGTTCAATAAGTCTCAATTTTTGTGCTATTATGAATAAAAATCTTTGAACTGAACTGAAAGAGAGTGTTTGGTTCCAATAATCTTTGCTTGCGATTTTATCGGGTTAACCAACAGCCCGTGGGACGAGGCCCTGTCCATTACATTCTCGAGGTCAGCATTCAATATCTCCACGGATGAAAATAAAACGCAAATAATCTACGTATAGATGATACGAAGAAGAGAGTTGATAAGACTGAAAACAGGAGGGGAAAAATAATACCACCTTGAGGCACTCCTGCGGTGAGATCACACGATTGAGTGTTTCACACTCAATCACACCATATATTTTTTTTGGATCGTTTGGTATCGTGTGGGTATGCCAAACCTAAGTTTTTGACCTGGAAAGGGGGGGGGGGGGGGAAACCCAGTTCTAAAATCTGGTAATCCAAAAAGCAGCGATTTTCCAAATCGTGCCAATTATTATTATTTGTTTTTTTTTACTCAAAAGCTAAATCTGGGACATTCTTAAATTCACTTCATTGGCTTTTCGCTCTTTTTTATACTATGAGTACGGAAATAAATTCTGACGTGATTCATCTGATTGCATCTGGAAAATATCTAATTTAAAATGTTTAAATCTAATTTTTTCATTATATTGACCCGTTGCCAAGAAACACACTGAATCTGACTTATTATAATTTCTACAAAAGTGGACACTAATAACAATTATCAAAACAAATAAATATATCGGACAGCCTGACAATAAAAATGGCGAGGTGTTGAGTCTCTGACGACGGCTGAGCAAGTGCGTCGCACGCGGTCTGCGCTGCGTTTTATATAGCCGCGCGGCTGCCCACCCCACGGCTGCCTTCCGAAGCCGCTAACACGGCCACTCCTGATACCCTGGTGTCCCCGACAGGGCTTTCAGGCAGATCAGGCGTTGAACAGGGCCCAGATGCTGGTCCAGGTTGACCTGGTGCAGACGAGGGACCCGGTTGATCAAAGTCTCGATCACCGCTTGGATCAACTTCTTCAAGCCAAGTCAAGTCAAAGTACTTTATTACTGTAGATATTTACATATACTTAGCAAACGTCAGTTTTGCCTCTTCTCTACATTGGACCACTGTGGGAGAAGAAGGGCGTAGAAACTACCACAGATTGATTTTTAGATCTCTTTTAAAAATAGGTTGTGCTTTGTAGTGTTATGTTACTTACATGCTATTTTCCAGTCTGTTCAGCTGGATACTTGCTGAGCTGTACAGCTTGATATTTGGTATCACCTTTATTTTCATAGGACCCTGTAACGTTTTAAACCATAAGAACACAATAACAAATCATTTTCACTTCGTATTTTCACACTATCAGCACTTCTAAATCGATAGCGAAGGAGTTTACCTTTGGTGACCTTGTATTTGGTTTTCTCCGAAACTCTGCAATCTCGGGCTTCGTGCGCGCTGGTGCGCTACCCTTTTATCTATCGCTGTTATGTAATTTTGGCTATATGAACTTGTTGATTTTTCTATTACGAGCCTGACATCAAAATCTGACATTTACTTTGTTGTTGTTTATCTGGTTGTCATGGAAATGTCCATTCAAACTCGTTAGCGGTCTGATATGTTTGCTTCAATACTTTTACAAAAATACTTTTTCTCTCTTGGCCACTCACAAAAATTGCTTTTAATTTAAATAATTTTTAGAACTCTCCAAAAAGGGTATAAGAGCGGAACATTTCTGAAATTCTGAAGTCTCACTTCAGCTTTCAAGCAAGAAGCATCACCTAAAGGCCTTATCCCGGGGCCGCACTGCCCCGGGATCCTGCGAGCCCCTACTACTACGCCTCCTGTCTTAGCGAGCCTCTACCCTGGCCGGCGCTTCGTGGGTCTCCACTTCACCTGCCCGTTCTCTACTTTACCTGCCCGTCGGTGACTTCAGGCCGACACGTTGCGGGCCTCTACCCTGGCCGGCGCTTCGCTACCAGGGCCACTACTTCTGCTGCCCGTCGGTGTCTCCAGGGCACTGATGACACCGACGGCCGCCGGCCACGCTCTCCAACTGCAACTGCTACGACGCCCACCAGTGCTTCCACTGACTGGTTCGCCAGACCGGTTCCACTGCTCCTTCTGCTCCTACTCTCCGTGTCCTCCGCTTCCTTTTTTTTATCTGATATCTGTATTTTTAACTGTAAAAACCTGTCACCTCATTCATCCTCATCTTCCTTTCATTTTTATAAAAATAGTCACTGTAAATTAGCATAATAAACTATCATCTCTAAATTTTATCCTGGTTGTTGTTTCTTGTTAGTTGTTGTTAATAAGCAGGAATAAATAATTACAAAATTATTAACAGCAAGGTCTGTGTTGAGCCAGATTAACCCCATACAGTCCTGTCATTTAAGTAATCTTAAACATTGTAATATCCCTTTTTCGAAAAAGTCGCTTTAACATGCTTTTTAAATTGCTCAAATGGCAATTTCAAAATCTCCAGAGGTATCTTATTGTAGTAGAGAATGCACTGACCCTTGAAAGAGTTGCTAACCTTCGCGAGTCTAAAACGGGGCGCACATAGTCTGTGATTATTTCTTAGGTTAACATTACAGCTATCGCTAAGTTTGGAAAATGTTGAAAGGTTCTTGCGTACATACATTATATTTTCGAAAATAAATTTACTAGCTACTGTTAGTATGTCAATTTCTTTAAAAAGCTCTCTTAAGGAGTCTGTTCGTTTTAAATTATAAATTACTCGAATAGCTCTTTTCTGTAAAATAAAAATAGTTTGAATATCCGCTGCTTTCCCCCAAAACAAGATACCATAGGACATCACACTATGAAAGTAACTAAAATATACTAGCCTAGATGTAGCCATATCCGTGCTTTGTCTGATGTTTCTAACAGCGTAAGCCGCAGAACTTAATTTACCAGCCAATTTATCTATGTGGGGTCCCTACTGCAATTTGCTATCAATGGTTATTCCAAGAAACTTCGTATCATTTACTAATTCTAACGTGCCTGGTCTCAACTTGCCTGACATTTGGAAGTGAGAATTTGATACACTTGGTTTTACCAGGCGTTTAACAATAAATTATTAACTGTGAACCAATTCAAGGTTAAAGACAATACACCATTAACATCATCAAATTCTCCTTTTTGTCTTTAAATTTTGAAGACCATTGAAGTATCATCAGCAAACAACACTATGTCAGTTAATTTCTCCACCATGACAGGTCTGACATCAGTCGGATCTGAAATCAAAGTGGTCGCGAGCAGTTTTACCCGTGTTAGTTTGTTAAGATTTTGTTTAGTTGCCCACAGTCACACAATAAATGAAGTGAAAATAGATAAGTTGAAGCAAATTCATTTATGATTTTATTCAAATCACAAACAAATAGCCCCATATAGAATAAACAGACCAACATTCGTGCACCACAATACCCATGACAGAGGACAGAAGGCTCTCAGTTCAGTCTCCGGCATCGGCATTGAGATCGCTGATTCCAGCTCGTAGAGGGTGAGCGCTGTCTTGCGGCTCATGTCAGGGGGCACAAACACAGCGGTGGCGCTCGGCAGGTCAGCGATTCTGGCTCAGGCTCGTAGAAGCTGAAGCGCTGTTTTGCGGCTCCCGCTAGGCAGAAGTACTTGGCTGCTGGTCGTTGTAGACAGCCCCGGAGTCATCTGTTTGGCAGCTAAAGTAGGCTCCTGTTCCACATTGTCTGCATCAAGATAAATAAAGTGTGTATGAGAGATCTGATAAGCAGTTCGCAACAATGCTCAACAAAACACACAGATCTGATAGACAGTTCGCAACATGCCTACCGAATGGTCAACACAAACATTATATCTGAAAGACAGAAGTCATAGGTATCCCTGTTAAACAGTTCGCAACAATGCTTAACAGACTTACCAAGACAAACAAAGTGTGTCTGAGAGACAACATGTCCCCCAGACGGTACATCTGATAGGCAGTTCGCAACATGCCTACCAGGTGGCCACGACAAACACCGCGAGTCCAAAAGACAGTTCGAAACAATGTCTTTTGACGGCACATCTGATAAGCAGTTCGCAACAATGCTTACCAGAAACATTTGATAGACATTTCGCAACATGTCTACCAAGAGGTCAACCACCATCGAAGCCAGTGGCGCGCACTTCAGGAGTTCACTCTTCGTGCTACGGGATGCTATACTCGTCCGCTACCCGTGTCAGCTTCCTGTAGAAGCCGGCCAGGTGTTGTAGCTCGCAGCGCCCATGCGGCAGCAGCTCCATTACTCGGTAAGGGCCGCCCATGCCAGAGTCGAGCTCTCCAGTCGCCTGTAAACGAGAACAAGCTAAATATTGACCATAAAACTCATTAAAGTTCTTCCTTGGTCGTTGCATCGGGAAAACTTCGCTGTATGATTACAAGCGTGCACTCAAGTAATCACATACAAAGCTGGGGATCCCAAATTTTGAAACTGGCAAGTTAAAGCAAAATAAAGTAAAACTACCATGGCAACAACAAAATGTAAAACATTTATGAAAAGATAACAGGGACATGGTGTTAAGCGACGAGAGTCCTCGCCAAAACTGCATAACTTAAGCACATATTTGATTGCTAAAGTTATATCAAAACAGGCTCAACACCTGGCCCCACGGCCTCCAGGCACTCAGTCTCCACGCCCACGGCCTTCAGGTATCTAGCAGAGGCCCAATATTCTGCTTGCTGTAGCCCCCGTGACAAAAGTCACGCCAGATGCAGACGGTAGCACCGTCTCATACAGCCGGGAACACCCGCTGCCCAGTCATAGCATCAATAGTCAATAGTCAATAGTCAAAGTACTTTATTACTGTAGATATTTACATATACTTAGCAAACGTCATTTTTTGCCTCTTCTCTACATTGGACCACTGTGGGAGAAGAAGGGCGTAGAAACTCCCACAGATTTATTTTTAGATCTCTTTTAAAAATAGGTTGTGCTTAACTAATACAAATATGAAAAATTTAATTGTTATGATTAATAAGCAGGAATAAATAATTACAAAATTATTAACAGCAAGGTCTGTGTTGAGCCAGATTAACCCCATACAGTCCTGTCATTTAAGTAATCTTGAACATTGTAATATCCCTTTTTCGACAAAGTCGCTTTAACATGCTTTTTAAATTGCTCAAATGGCAATTTCAAAATCTCCAGAGGTATCTTATTGTAGTAGAGAATGCACTGACCCTTGAAAGAATTGCTAACCTTCGCGAGTCTAAAACGGGGCGCACATAGTCTGTGATTATTTCTTAGGTTAACATTACAGCTGTCGCTAAGTTTGGAAAATGTTGTAAGGTTCTTGCGTACATACATTATATTTTCGAAAATAAATTGACTAGCTACTGTTAGTATGTCAATTTCTTTAAAAAGCTCTCTTAAGGAGTCTGTTCGTTTTAAATTATAAATTGCTCGAATAGCTCTTTTCTGTAAAATAAAAATAGTTTGAATATCCGCTGCTTTCCCCCACAACAAGATACCATAGGACATCACACTATGAAAGTAACTAAAATATACTAGCCTAGATGTAGCCACATCCGTGCTTTGTCTGATGTTCCTAACAGCGTAAGCCGCAGAACTTAATTTACCAGCCAATTTATCTATGTGGGGTCCCCACTGCAATTTACTATCAATGGTTATTCCAAGAAACTTCGTATCATTTACCAATTCTAACGTGCTGTTGTCTAACACCAAACTGGTCTCAACTTGCCTGACATTTGGAAGTGAGAATTTGATACACTTGGTTTTACCAGCGTTTAACAATAAATTATTAACTGTGAACCAATTCAAGGTTAAAGACAATACACCATTAACATCATCAAAATCTCCTTTTTGTCTTTCAATTTTGAAGACCATTGAAGTATCATCAGCAAACAACACTATGTCAGTTAATTTCTCCACCATGAAAGGCAGATCATTAATATATACCAGGAATAAGAAAGGGCCTAATATGGAACCTTGTGGAACGCCAATTTTAACACCCGATCCATCAGATTTTACGCCGTTAACTTCTGCCTTTTGAATTCTATTGCTTAGGTATGATCTTAGTAGATCCAACGCTTTATTTCTAACTCCGTAATGATTTAATTTAATTAATAGCGTATTATGATCAACACAATCAAACGCCTTCGACAGGTCGCAAAAAACTCCGATAGCATCCTGTGCGGCCTCCCATGCAGAATAAATATGAGATACAAGGGAAATACCTGCATCCGTAGTCGATTTACCCCTAGTGAAACCATATTGTTTAGCGTGGAGTTGTTTTGTACGGTTGAAGTGTGAGAGCATTTGATTGAGTATAATCTTTTCAAATATTTTACTTAGTGTTGGAAGAACAGATATTGGTCTGAAATTTGAAGGATCGCCCTTATCTCCCGATTTGAACAGCGGTATAAGTTTACTGTGTTTCATGAGGTCTGGAAAATCCCCATCGTCAACACATTTATTGAATATATAAGCTAAGTGTGGGGCTATAACTAGAATTACTGAACCAATGACTTTGACTGATATACCCCACAGGT
Source organism: Argyresthia goedartella (assembly GCA_949825045.1). Lineage (NCBI taxonomy): Eukaryota > Metazoa > Arthropoda > Insecta > Lepidoptera > Argyresthiidae > Argyresthia > Argyresthia goedartella. The sequence goes on from OX463834.1 coordinate 16,020,442, forward strand.
CTTCCGTATTTTTTAAGTTAAGTAATTTAAACGTTTTGACAATGTCCTGGGGATATACATGATGAAATTTTAAATATACATTACTGACGCTAGTGTTATTTTTTAATAAAGTCTCTGCTTCAAATGGAGATGAATTTAGACTGTCCGTTGTGAGTACGGGTACATTGGTGAAGAATGTTTCAAAAGCTCGAGCAACATCAGCGTTGGATTTAACAACATCATCACCTATCTTTAGGCAGAAATCACTGTCCCTTGGTATAACTTTGCCAGTTTCGCGGTTTATTATTTGCCAAACTGTTTTCATTCTATTATTTGAATTTTTAATTTTTCTATTAATGTGTAAAGTTTTTGCAGTTCTACAAACCAACTTGAAAGTTTTGGAATATTTTTTAACATAGTCATGAAATTTTCGATCAAAGTTATAGGTTTTTTGATCATAAAGGTCATACAAGATAACTCTACTTTTACGAATTCCAAACGTTGCCCAGTCATTAAATTTAGATTTACCGTTGTAGTCACTGACTTTCTTTAATTTGAAAACTTTATTGAATTCTGTCTGAATAATGTTGAAGAAGTCTGAGTAGATTTTGTTTGGGTTCTGTTCATTAAAATCCGGTACTGGCAAATTTATATCTAAGTTTTTCGTATATGTCTCTAGTCTATGGGATGTAATAGGCCTATAAAATGTTGGACCAGTCTTATCCTTAATACTAATTGGGAATGAAACTGTTTGACCACTGTGATCGGAGGGTAAGCAGTTAATTACACTTTTAGTTGTGAATGCACAGTCACAAAAAACGTTATCTAAGCAAGTTTGGCTTGTAAGTGTAATTCTAGTCGGCTCTAGAAATACATGACATAAATTAAATGATTTGAACAGAGTTATTAATCGTCGCTTCAGTGTTGTATCTACAAGCAGATCTACATTAAGATCGCCACAAATAATTAACTTTTTTCTGTTATTACAAAGTTTAATGAGGGCTTCCTCCATAATTTTCTCAAATATTTCGAAATTGCCATGGCCTTTTTCATCCCTCGGTGGCCTGTAGACACAAACAATAATATGGCTATCTAACTCAACACAGGATACCTCTACTTGTCTTTCAACAGTAAGTGCAAGAATATCTTTCCGTTGTTTCACCTTAATATTATTCTTCACTAAGATTAAAGAACCACCTCTATCAGCAGTCTTTCTATTGTAACAACTGACAATTTTGTAACTATTTATGTTAAAAGACATCATATTTTCCTTCAACCAGTGTTCAGTAACACAAATAATATCAATGTCAGAATTTTTTAGAAATAATTCTAATACAAGTTCTTTGCCAGGTAGCCCCTGGATGTTTTGATGGGCAATATTTAACTGGGGCTTACATTTTGACATATTTAGTGGCTCTTGTATGCTAGAGATTTCCTCTATTGTCTTATGAACTAATTTAAATTACTTGGAACAGATTCCAATGTTGCATGCAAAGTATAATTAACAGGTGAATTCCCAATAGGGGTGCATGTCATATTACTCTTAAAATAAGCTGATGTCAAGTTGAACTTAGTTAAACCAACTATAGCTGCGTCGCATATATTATAAGCTAACAATGTAGCTACTAATTTTCTATATTTATTAGACAGGTACAATGTATCCCGTATCAGAGTAAAGTTATGAATAAAATTATTCATGTCGAAATATAAAATAGCATCGCTGTGATGACATGTTAAACACTTAAACTCGAACTTCCCCTTGTATTCGTCCTAGATTGCTTATTACAGGAAACTTGCCTATATCCTGACTGTCCACAATACAAGAAAAACCGGTCAAGTGCGAGTCTAAATCGCGCCCGAAGGGTTCCGTACCACCGTTCAATGGAAGCGATGGTGTGGAGTGAATAGTTTGGATTTTACACAGCAAAATATTGTTTACAAAGTTATTGGTGCGGTTACTTTCACACTCCATGTACGTAACCAGGTGCATCCATAAGTTTGTATGTGGTATTGAAAGAATTGTTGTATGGGAGCCCCCTTAAATATTTCTTTTATCCTGTTTTTTAGTATTTGATGTTATAGCGGCAACATAAATACATCATCTGTGAAAATTTCAACTGTCTAACTATCACGGTTCGTAAGATAAAGCCTGGTGACCGACGGACGGACGGACAGCGGAGTCTTAGTAATAGGGTCCCGTTTGGAACCCTTCGGGTACGGAACCCTAAAAACACTCCACACCATCTTCAAACTTTCGCTTTCTACACTTACTTTCTTACTTTGTGACGAATTCACATAGATTGAGAAAAAATCTTCTAGGTTACTCGGCAGTAGTTGCGTCTGTGGCTGCCGTTCTAATGTGTGGGTCAGTAACACCGCACGCCACTATCGCCGAAATCAATTCTAAGGCCCCGGACAGTCGGGCATAGTGGTTTCATTTCATTATTGAAACTACTCCACGTACCATGTTGATTATCCACTCATAAAACTACGTACGGGCATCTCCTTTAATGCAGTTACCTATCCACGATAGACATTCGTAGTCACTGCAATTGTTTTGCGATTTGGCGCGATCTACCCTCTCACACAAATCATATATAGATGTAAAAATGATGGTTTGATCTCATCGTAGGTACCAATCGACCGAATCGAATCCACAAATTGTTCTGTCATCGTACTATTTTTTGTCGGCATAAATACCTCGCTAGTATTCACGTTTGTATGAATACTTTCCGACACAGACCCAGCAGGTCCGCAGACTCGAGGCACGTGCGGGAGTGTGGAGTGTCACGCATCGAGGCAACTCAGGTGCATGGCGCCATGCTGGCGGCAGCGACGGTGGGTCGTGCGCCAAAATTGTTTGCGGGAGGCGCCGACGACGGGTAGAATTTAGCCACAAGCCAAATTGTTTTGCGGTCTTCTAACGCACAGAGACGAGCCAACATTGCAGACAGTTCTTGTCGCACTGGCCTTCAGGAGTACGCTCCTTGTATCGTTTTCACTTTTCACTTCACCTTTCACATTATGATGTCGCTCACGTGAACGACTACTTTTACGTCGACTACGACGTTATTCACAGTCCGACATCTTTCACTCGAACAATTTTAAATTGATGGAGGCGTATGAGATAGAATCACAGGAATCCTATCCCACTTCTGATGTTAGAAAACAGAAGCCGAGATGATTGATTAAAAAGAAACACACTGAAACTGACTGATTATAATTTAAAAAAATGGACTCTAATAACAATTATCAAAACGAATAAAGATATCGGACAGCGTGACAATAAAAATGACGAGGTGTCGAGTCTATGACGACGGCTGAGCAAGTGCGTCGCTCGCACGTGATCTGCGCTGCGCTTAATATAGGCGCGCGGCTGCCCGCCCCACGGCTGCCTTCCAAAGCCGCTAATAATATATATGTATATGAAAGGTATCTAACACTGACCCAGCAGACATCAGCAGAATCGATTTGGTTTGTCGAGGCAAAAAGTACTGAAGACTCCCGAGAGAGTGAAAAGTATCAAATACTAATCGACTGACCTCGTTGATATGAAATGACCAAGATTGTCGAAGATGAATCCCAGGTTTTTAGCTTTATCACTATATATGATTGTGGTACCATTGAAAGTTACAGTTGGGATAGGCTGTTGTTGTTACAGGATAAGAGAATATCTTGTACCTATAATCATGGCATGGTACTTATTCGGGTAAACCAGGAGTCCGAAGGATGAAGCCCAGCTTTTTCACACACTCAAGAGCTGCGTTCAGAGCCTCCACAGCAGAGTTTACATCGTTAGGAGAAAAGTGGCGATGCATCTGGGGATCATCAGCATAAAGATGATATGAGGAAGACAGGACGTCCAAGATGGAGTTAATGAAAATCGAAAATAGGAGACGAGAAAGTGTACCGCCTTAAGGGACGCCTGTAAAGAGGTCACATTCAGTGGATGTCTCCTCCGATCTTATACGCTGTTGCCGATCCCTCAAATAATAGTCGAATCAGCTGGCTGAGGAGGACCAGACGTTCAGGGATCTAAGAACCTCACTGAGTATGTCGAAATATACGCAGTTGAAGGCACTGCTGAAGTCAAGTAAAGCCAAGACGGAAAGCTGTTTGCAGGCTAATTGGATGTCATTTGTGCCTTTCAGCAAAGCCGTGACATTGATATGACCCATTCTGAATCCTGACTAGAGCGTGTTTAGAATGTTATTTGAGGAAAGGTAATAGGAGAGCTGGTAATGGGCAATGGTCTTAATGACTTTGGAGAGGATGGGCATGATTGAAATGGGACGATACTCTTTTAAAGAGGCGGAACAGGCAGTTTTGGGTAATGGGATGACTAGTGCTCTTTTCCACACTGTGGGGAAGACGCCATTTGATATGGAAAAGTTTATAATATGTGTGATAGCAGGCAATAGTTCCTCAAGGATCATCATTAGCTATGACAATTTTTTTCATCGCCTACAGCTTTCCAGTTGACTGCTAATAACGCCTTCTTGACCGTTTCGATTCCAACATAACTCAACATGAATGGTGTGGTGTCTGGTAAGGCCTTAGAGCGAAGGCTCTGAAGCGTGGTGTGTTTGACAGCGGGATCCATCACAACAGGCGAGGCAGAAAGGAACTGGTTGAGGCCATTGAGATCTATACCAGCTGTATCCTGGGACTTACCTACACCAAGCGTTCGTAGGAATTTCCATACCTAAGTTGGAGTATAATTCTCAATGCATTCGTGGAAGTGCCGACGTTTAGCAACGCGAGAGACGGTTGCACCGGTTGCGAAGTCTGTAGGAAAGGAAATTGTCTTCTGTCGGATTCCTGCGTTATCTACACTTTGCAGTGTTCCTCTTGACCATTAGACGCCTGATAGTGTCTGTCATCCAAGGGGCAGGCAGGTGTGTCACTCTCACTCTTTTTTTTTTCGTGCTTGTCATAGAGACCCAGGACCAGACTTGAAATTGGCCATTTTATTATCAACGTTCTTACTTGAAGTGGCAGGGGACCAGTCAATCGACATGGCATCCGACATAAGAGAGTCATGGTCGACATGTTTAAAGTAACGGATGCAAAGAAAGTTCGCTCTGCTCTTGTGAGGCCTAAACTTACAAGAAAGATAGGCGAGGTCATGAAAAGAGAAAGAAGAACTTAGTTGTCCGTGTAGGGCGACCTTGTGCAAATTGGAAATAACCATAATATCGTGAAGTGAGGGAGAGCAATGTGGTTGAAAATGGGTGGCATCAAGAGGCAGAATATGCAGATTGAAGGAGTTGACTACAGACTTGAGTCTGGCAGAACGTGAATTGTTTTTTTTTAGGTGTTGAAATCACCTAGGATGAGGGTGTCTTTATAAAGTGGTGTAAGTTCGTTGTGGAGGGATTCGAATGAGTCGAAGTAGTCGATGTGAAGAGAGGGGCTATACAGAACACCGAAAAGGACCTTGATATGGTGAAGACTTATTTCGAGAAATAGATGTTCAGCAGACTAGGAGTACTGGCTAGGGGCTGCGCTGATCACCTTGCACGGAACTTCCGCAAGCAGATAGGTAGCGACGCCCCCATCAGCTTTCCCAAATCTGCCATTCCTATACAGCCTGTATCCTGGAAGGGTTTAGGAACGACTCAGAGACAAGAATGCCATCCACGCATTGGTCACAAAAAGACAAAACAAAAACATATATATACTTAACTAATGTCATTTTTTGCCCCTTCTCTCCATTGGACCACTGGGGAGAAGCAGGTCGAAGAAACTCCCACAGATTGATATTTAAATCTCTTATAAAAAATATTGTGTTTAACTAGTGCAAACATTAATTGTTATAAATAATTACAAAATTATTAAGAGTTTTGTGTTGATTTAGATTAACCCATACACATCCACTTAGGCCAGACAGGCTCCTTCGGAAACAGGCAGGACAAGGAATTCAAAAGAAGAACTAGAATACCTTCTGGTCCATGAAGAAGCAGATGAAGAGCAGCCTTACACTTTCCCTGAAGCGCAAACTCGTCGTTATGTGCATCCTAAGCCACGGCGCACAAACTTGATCGTTGACCGAGTAACAGACAGAAGTCAAGGTTTTCCAGCGAGCAATGGAGCGCAGTATTCTATGTGTTAAACTTACCGACTACATTATGAAGGGACACTATCCTGCGCTCCAAAACTGGCATAGTCGACGTAGGCGTACAGACTGCAGACCGTCAAACTCAAATGGAGCTGGGATATACATAAAGGACATGTTTGTCGAATGCATCCGGACAACTGGGCAAAATCAGCCACTGAATGGAAGAATACAGCCGGACACCGGCGTAGGGGAAGGCCCATAAGGAGATGGAGGGATGACCTGGATAAATTCCTGCCAGGCGAATCGATAAAGTTTCGGCTAGAGATTTGTGAATTCGAACCGGTAAGGCATTTGCCCAGCAGTGGAACACCGCATAGGCTAACAAAATAAATAAATTAGAAAATAAGATTTCAATGATATTCGTGAAAACTAAACAAGGCAAAGCTCAAACCTACAAGTGTAATAGTTTCTTCATAAATAGTACCAAACAGTGCCAGCACGTGTGGCCTATAGTGATAGGCTCGCTACGAATACCAATCAATAAATATACTAGTGGTTCTGTGAGAACAGTAGACCTCGCGAGCCCTTCGACATACATATTGTCACGACTGACGGGCAAAAGGCTTTATTATAAAAGTTTATTCTGCGCAACAATTTAACGAAGAAAGTCCATTTTTTATTTGAATTTCAGGTGCTTGAATTTTCCAATTATTTAAGGTTTACTGGTTTATTGGTCAATTTATATTTAATTTTAAAATAACCATATCTAAGCCTAAAAATTATAATATAAACCTTAACTATAAACATCTAAACATAGAAAAATTATGATAAAGTAAAAGTAATAATGAAAAAAAAAAAGTAAAAGGTAAAAGATTTGGGCCAGATCGCTGCCGCTATCGCTGGGCAAGGTGCCCAGAAGACTGGCGGCGTTGCCTCAAACTACGAGTAAATGTTTTGGCAGTCCTAGGAGCTCAAATCTGGTGTCTACGGGTTCGTCTCGGGTAGGCGGAGAGAACTGTGTAGTCTAATTAGGTATAAATTCCATAATTATCGAACCTGCTCACAAAATTTCACGAGAATCGGTTGATAAATGCGACCTGTAGGCGAGGACAGACGGACAGACGGACAGACAGAAGGACAAATGCATTTTTTGCCAATCTGGAAACTAGACGCTTCGGTCGCTCGGTCAATAAATACCTACAAAGCGTCAACTTTTCCCGTACGAGGTGGCAGAGGCATTGGTAAATGGTATCTACATAGTCAGCACCGGATTCGTACCGGCATCACCTGCAAGAGCGGCGAGCTAGTGGTCTATGTGGTGTCACGCTCTCTCTTATGAATTCATTAATAAATATGATAAATAGAGACGTTTTACCTGAAAATAAAACGTTTATTAAATACTTACATATTCAGGGCCTAATTAAAAACATGAGAAGACATCCTTGATTTTCAGTGCTAAACTAGTGACGTATATCCGGTCCGTCCGTTCCCGCCCGGATGTTCGGTTAAGCCGCGTGGTACCTTGTTTGCGCGCGCGCCCCACCACACCACCGAGGCAGTTCGGATTGTTGAATTCGAATTTAGCTTCATTGGATCTCTCATGTCCACCAGGCAGATTTAAAAAATATTAGGCCCTGAATATGGTAAGTATTTAATAAACGTTTTATTTTCAGGTAAAACGTCTCTATTAAATATCTTGACCGATATTCAGGGCCTAATTAAAAACATGAGAGACGTGTTTGATATCGCCTGGTGTTGGTGGACGCTAATGTGATTCGTAAACATACATATTTAAATAAAAGTAGGTATGTTTATGTTGTGACATACAGAAATTATGAATGATTCATGTATTTTGATAAACAAGTAAGTATCTATCTATAATTTATTCGGACTGATCGATGATCCCTTAGTAAGAAACCTAAAGTTTACATGTACTGTATGTAGGTTAGGTACTATGACTTATGACATTATTGTATCTGTTCTGTATTGCTTTCTCTTAAGATGAGGTGATTAGTGTGGTTTAAGGAAATAAAATTAACTTGTAACTTATAAACAGGTATTATTATTCATCTTGATAGAACCTGCGTAGAAATGGTACCAAACCAGTAAATAAATTAGGTAGGTATTACTAAAATCAGCAAATATAAATCAAACTTTGGAATAAAGTATTGAACAATACATAATTGTCTTAATTACTCGACAGGGGAGAATAGGTTCGTAATCAATGACTCTCTTCTATCTCCAGATTTTACTTCTCTTTGATAAAAAATTTGGAAGGTCTTAGCAGACTTCCAGTTGCCTTGGGATAGTATGTCATCAATGGGAAAGTGTTCGATCCAGTTTTTGGATGCAACAGCTGATCTGAAACTGCCAGGCGTAGCATTGATGTTTGCATCTTGAAGTAGTTTCTTCAGCCAGCCCCCTATGATTGTACGTGTAGCAGCTTTGGGGTCGCCTGTAGTACTCACAAACAGATTATCGCACTTAGCAGCAATTCGCCTAGGTTTCCCCAACTCAATGAGGCGGCGTATCCAGTAGATAGGATCCAGTGACTTGTCCTTATTCTTATTTAGCTTCCATCCCGATTGTTGATGGGTAATGGAGTCAGTTTTGGAGCCAAAAGATGGCTATAAGATTATGCTGTCATCTGAAATAATACAGTGTTCCTGAGTAACGGTAAGTAAAGTTAAATCGTGTACACGTCTACCCGAGCATAGTAGGAGTAAAGCAGCCGCTCTTTGAGAGGTGGCAAATAAACTTGATGAATTGCAGGTTCTTTTAGAAAGATGGTTTACAAGGGAGTCTATATCCCAGATGGGGGCTTTGATAGGTTTAGGCTTAGCTAACCCAATGGACTTTAGGACTTGTTTTACAAGTGTATGTGAGCTTAGCTTATTACTTTCACTGGGATCACAAAGAGTAGACACTACAGATTTATGAAAAAGGATAGTGCTGTATGAAAGGCCTTCCTTTTGATGTAGATCAGTGAGGAATCGGGCCAGGTCTGAGCCTGTAGGTTTATGTGTATGTACCTTGTGAGTTATGGTCCAGTTTCGCCAACGGGTCCAAGCTGGTTTATACGTTCTAAGAGTGGATTCACGCCAGCTCGAACGGAGCAGAGCTTTTTGTTCCTCGCTCCAGTCACTTAGGTGTTCTTGCCAACCCCACATCTCCATATCTCCAGCGTCATCTCCGATATGTTGGGGGGCGGACGTCCCGTCGTTACATCGACTAGGACCTGCGACAGGTTCCTTATCGTGAATGGGGGTGACAATGCGCGGCTCTTCAGGTCTGGTCTCCAGTAAACTTTGTGCCATCTCGGGGCTACGATCAGGTACACACCCAGTGCATTGTTTAAGTGCGTCAATACTCTGGGAATGAGATAAGGCGGCGGGAACAGCCATGCCAACTTGAAATCCCCCTTGCTGCCTAGAGCATCGTACACGCTCGCCTGGTTGTCGGTTCTGTCCAGTGTACAGTACGTTGGAACCACGTGAGCTCTCCTGGAAGCAAAAAGATCGATTACGGGGGTTGCCCACTTGGCAAACACGACATTTGTTGTTTGACAGGAGATGCCATTCTGGTGGGTCTTTGAGACATGATAAATGGTCTGCTTCGCATTTGTAGTTCCCTGCTATGTGATAGATGGACATGTGAATGTTGTTTTGGTCCAGTACTTGTAGCACTTTCATTGCCAGCTCCGTAAGGGCTATAGATTTCGCCCCTCCCTCTTTTCTTAGATAAGAGACGACAGTTTTGTTGTCGCACTGTATTAGCAGCGACTGTGAGCTCAGGAGCTGATAATGATGGCGTAAAACATTTAATATGGCCAACATCTCCTTGTAGTTGCAATGAAGGTTCTGCTGTGAGGGTAGCCATGAGCCTATTATTGAGATTTCGTTTAATTTGGCCCCCCAGCCGATGTCGCTGGCATCTGTTGTTAGGTAATGAGACGATAGTGGGACATGAAGTAGAGTACTCTTCTGACAATTCAACTGCCACCATTCTAACTCGACTAGGGCTTTCGCAACTAGAGGAAAGGTTTTTGTCATCTTTAGTTTCAAGGCCTTGTTGGCCTGTAACTGTAAATACCGGTAATTTAGACGACCCCTCGGTACAGCAAAACTGGCAAAGTTCAGCAGGCCAATGAGACCTTGTAACTCTTTGACGGACGTTGTCCGTGTTGTCAAGATTTTGGATACCGTGCAATGTATTTTTGCTACTAACCTCTGAGGAATGTATTTCGCGTTCTGCCATGTGTTCCACACAATGCCCAGGTATTCCACTGCCTTCTGTGGGTTGCAAACAGATTTGTCTGTGTTCACTTGCTAGCCTAGGTGGGCGAGCGTGTTCAGTGTCAACGACACTTGATTTATGAGAGTGGCTTTGTTTTGATGAGCCAGCATAAAATCGTCGAGATACACGATGATCCGGATACCGTGATCGCGGAGGTATTGTGCTATCCAGTTGGTAATTGAGGCGAATATTCTCGGTGCTGAAAAAAGGCCGAAGGTTAGGCACGTCATTTCCAGTATTTGTGGGTTTTTGTCGCCGTACAGAAGGCGGAGAAACCTTCTGTGGCCTTCGAATACAGGGACATGGAAGTATGCCTGGTGAATGTCCACTTTGGCCAACCAATCCTTGGGTTGTAGAAAATCCGTTACCTGATGAACATTTATTGGTCTGAAAAGTCGAGTGTTGACGTATTGGTTCAGATTTTTTAAGTTGAATATGGGCCTCCATGTGCCGTCGCTCTTTGGGCGCAGGAATATCGGGGAAATAAAGCTGGGCGATGGGCGCACCTTTTCTAGCACACCCTGCGAGATCATGTTTTTCATTATTTTCGATATTTTTTCTGATTCTGGTGTTTTCACACTGCGACTGTTTGGAATGTGCAATGGTGGTTTCAACACAAAAGGAATGCGGCATCCTTGTATAATTTTTAGAATGTATGTGGGAGCTCCCAACTGTTTCCAACGATCGTAGTACATGCGGAGTTGTTCGGCGTGAAATTTTGCATGCATGTGCATGGCATAGTCAATATTTTCGTTTATGGGTTTGGTGTCTCCTATCCCGGTGGGATGAGGGAGAACGTCTGGGTTGATAATCCCTTCCTGACCTGTCGGGGAGACCACGGCCGCGTGAACCCCGCGCGCCTCGCCCGCGAAACGAATTATTATTTATCCTGCCTCGGGCCGAAGTATAATACTTGCTTTGATTATGATATTGCGCGCGATTGTTATAAGTTGCGGCCTGTTTCTGCGTCTGACTGCGGGTAGAATTTGAAGGCTCGTACTGTGGCTCGTACATACTCAAAACACATTTTTAACTCCACCCGCTTTTTCCAATAAAGCATTAAATTTGTCGGCTTCAAATAGATGAGAACCTGACGGCGCAATTTTGCGTAATGTATTTTGTGGTACTGGTCTTTTACTGATGAGAGTATGCCTTCTCTGCGGTATTGAATAAGTTCAGCCCGGTGTCCACAGACGAGCTGGAGAGCGTCGTTTGAGATCTTGCTATACTCACCATTGGCCAACATTTCTTTGAGCTTTGTATGGATATCGTCGAATCGTAGGTTTTCGACCTGATGCACCCAGGCTAGAAAGGCTTGTAATTCACTCAAAAGCGCGTCGCGCTGTTTGAGCAATGCATAGGAAATGCCGGCAAAAGCCTTTTCCATGTTTAAGGTAGTTTTAGATGTATCGTACCTCTTTATCTCGTCATTAGCTTCAAGATTAGTGAAACCCGGCGCAACTAAATAGTGTTTTTGGACGTCGGCATATCGGACGTTAATCCAGTCCTGGCTATTGAATCGCTGCAAATCTTTTAATTGTTGTGTTAGTTCGGGAGAAGTCTGCGGTACAGCGGGCTCCTTGCTTTTTGTACCAGTAAAAATGTTAAGATCGACCTCGAAAGCCGAGTCAATGTTGGCGGGCTCGGACTCCTCAACATGACCTTCGTAGAGGTCTCCACTAACATTAGGGTCAATCAAGTCATGCCGTGGTTCACAATCATATTCGTGAAATTCCTGTGTAGCAGCAAGTTGGCTTTTAAGATCTTTAATCTCGTTAAAAAGAAGATCGAACTTACGTTCCTTGATGCGTTTGCGCCGTCGGTACCGCTTCCTGCGATCGTCGCTTTCCGAGAAACTCGACGAGGACGAACTAGAATTATCGGAGTCCGAAGAGCTCACCGGTTTCCGCCTTTTCTTGCCTTTATCCTTACGCGCCGCCACGTGCTCCACACTGGACGGAACCTCCGGGGTTTCTTGCTCCATTTTAAATAAACGATCGGTCACACCGTTGGGATTCTTTTATTTGCCTGCAATAAATCAGAAAATTCTAAGAAATTCTTTAACGAACAGTTGGTTATAATATGCAAAAGAAGTTCTCACGTCACGATGTATAGATTTTTGGCGGGCCGTACTCAGGAGCTGAGCAGCGACTGTGCCGTGCGAAAATCAAGACGCCAATGAAGCTAAATTCGAATTCAACAATCCGAACTGCCTCGGTGGTGTGGTGGGGCGCGCGCGCAAACAAGGTACCACGCGGCTTAACCGAACATCCGGGCGGGAACGGACGGACCGGATATACGTCACTTTTTTAGCACTGAAAATCAAGGACGTCTTCTCATGTTTTTAATTAGGCCCTGAATATCGGTCAAGATATTTAATAATAAATCTAGTGTAATACTTATTGAGCAGAAACTTTCGACCTAACCCTGATGTTTTGAATGCAAAATAAATAAGGTTTATCTTCAAAGAATTTAATATATTATTATTTTCAAATCTCAAACACAAATCAGTCATCAAAATCAAAAATAATATCAGCAACAAAATGGATAAAACAATATTTTACACGCAATATATATAGATACATTTAAGTATTTGCTATACTTAAGGTTCCATTTATAATCTTGATAAATAAATTCATGATTTGATCGATTATACCTGTAATCATAATACTGGATACATCTCCAATTTAGCTCTATCTATCCTACATGTTTTTGTGCCAGTAATTTCTTAGAAATAACTTGGAATATTGAGATTACAATAAAAATATTAATTATTTCAATAATATTTGTTCTTGATGTAAAAATAATAATTTTACATGGTTATTTGGATCCTAAGACTTCAATATTGGTGTCACAGTTTAATTAGATGATGTGACAATAGTCATAGAGGTATATAGGAATTACTTAGTTTAAAACAAAAATACCTACTTCTACAGATGCGAATAATTATGGGTATAGTATTAGTCTAGGTCTATACATTGTACCGCACGATAAACTTAGTAAAATATCTAACTATTTGGTCTAAACCTCAACCTAACCTCAGTGTGATATGAAATTGTTGTTTAAATTATTAATGAATTCATTTAAACCAATCATTTAAATTTTAATGTAGACTGACAATTTTGTGACGAAGTCATACAACACCAGATAAATTATTTAATGTCTAAAGTCATTAATAAAACACCATTGAAAGTTTAAAGTCATAAAGTGAATATTATTAATTAAAAACTCCAAATTAATACTGAATAATATGGAAGAGTGGGGATGTGGGGGGTTGGGGGCTGAGAGAAGACTTTATTGTCATTTAATATTACACATCACAAATCTACTTTTTAATATGTAAAAAATGGCATCAACAAATTAATCTTTTAATTCAGTACACTTGTACTTAGTGTATTATTATTATACATAATATAAGAGGAAGAATAAGCAAGAAAATATTTTTTTGTCAGTTGCTTGATAGAATATGATTTGCATATTTTCAAAACAACAATAATACATATGTCGAGTGATTGAAATTGAATTTATAACTGACCAGTTCTTTCAGCTGGGATGACATATTGTTTTAATCAGATTAATTATTTATAGTTCATCTAACTCATGATTATGAAGATGTACTTAACCTCTGATTATTGAAAGTTAGGCATCTACATAAATTAGGTACCTCAATTTTTCATGTTTATCATAAGATAGATAAACTATAATGGACTCTGTTATGAAATAGATGTCCTAATTACTGTAAGTATTACGAAAATAATAATAGAGTATAGAGATAGTTACATACATCACACAAACAATCTAAATTTAAAAGCAACAAAACACAATCTTCATAGGTAATGATTATCTAATACAGACTTAAATGTTATTTTATCCTTTATCACCATTTGCATTTTGAGACTAAAAAATAACCATGCAGGTAGCATTGATTTTTGCTATTACATGCATTTATGGCACTTTTTAAATTTTTACCTATACACACATTAACCCTCTTTACAGCGTCCAAAAACCGCACGTTACGACCAGCATAATGATATATTACTTGGTAAAAACTCATTTCTTATCTGAATATTGATACATTATGCCCGCGTGTCGCCCTTATATAGTTTGTCTGTGAAGTTGGTACTACTGAACAAGCTAAACAAGTGCAGAGCAATGATCAATGCCACAATGCCGGTCGAACATGCGGTTCCTGAAGACACCAAAGAGAGCTTATGATATGTGTTTAGATAAACTAGTGTATGTACTGTACATAATTAGGCATTAAAACTCTCGAGTGATATTATTATGAAAGTCGCCTTCAACTCGTTTCATAGACCCACTCTCGAGTATTAATGCCCTCCATTATGTGTCAGTCACATAAACTACTATTAAACATACAGGATCTTGCAATTATAAATGACCAGCATCTTCTAAAAATAATTACATAGTACCGCACGACATTCAAAACATTTACATTATACACTTAAAGTTTAACAAATTATATAAATCATTCATTATGTAACCTCTTTATAATTATGTACTTTTCCAAAAAATAGTAAATTGGCTCTCATTCGAAACTAAACATTGTAAATAAGGTAACTCAGAACGAATTAAGTACTACCGGTGAATAATACATAGTAAAACATCTCATAAAAAATTGAAAAAAGAAACATCAATTTGTAAGTCCAAATTTTTCAATCCTCACAATCATAGCAGCAATAAGCAGCTGCTTTTAATTTAGATGATTATACTCCAGTTTATACCCCAATTTCCGAATTGAGACATTTCATGGATCAAATATTTAAGTACCGTTGTGTCTATGCAGATGTGACCATAAAGAACATAACATAAATAATAAAGCCATAAAGGGAAATTTTAAACTCCACATCAATAATACTGATTTGCACAGCAAATATACTGATTTTTACAGCAAATATCAGGGCAAAATACTGCGACTAGGTGAAGGGTAAAGGGGGTTAGCGAAGCGAAGCCCCTTTATCCTTCGTATTACATGTAAGAACAACAAAAATACAAATAAAAAGTTTTTTTGCTGATCCTCTTTTGGTGTGAAAATCAGTATTTTTGATGTGCGATTAAATACTAGAAATAAATAAATGTTACAGGAGAATCTTACAAAAATCAAACTATGCCATAGTAAGCTCAACAAGGCTTGTGTTATGGGTACTAGACGACGATATATTTGATAGACATAAATACTTATGTAAATACGTAGAAAACATCCAAGGATAAGAAACAAATACTCATGCTCATCGCACCAATATTTGCCCTTACCGGTATTCGAAACCAGGACCGTCAGCTTCGTAGGCTGGGTCACTACCCGCTAGGTTTAACTGGACGTCAAAACGGTACTTATGTAATAACTTAGTGACTTTCTCAAATCAGAAACCGGGGTCATACCTAAAAAATGGTACGCATTACAGATCAAAGATTATTTTTAAAAAGCTTTATCATATCGATCTCATACCTAAATGTTCTTTACTCCCAATTCATAAACATTCAATATATTTTTCATAGACACCCTCAGCCGAATATAATGCTACCGCGGCGGCCCAGACTAAAATGGGTTATCAAAGCTCATTTTTGCCTAAATATAATTTACCAAACCACACACTTGTCCTTAGGGTTCATTGCAGAGCCTATAGGGCATTGGAACTCTTCAGAAAACTCTCTCAGGTTGGATATCGGACCAATAACCCGGTATTTTGCCACTGTATGGTCGTCCTTCTCAATCTGCATTTTTGTCGATTCCTTCGTCATCGCCGAGCACCATACCTGAACAGATATCCGACATAGTTATGATTTGTCACTATCTACACAGTCAGGTCATAAGTTCTGTCACACAATAAAAACTTTTGAATTTAGAACGCTGGCCACAAAAAAGTTTATTTAATTCGAATTTCGAATTTTTCATGAAAATAAAAATATGTACTTTTTAGAATTGTCCTCATTTTTAAATATGGAGTGGACACTTAAAGAAGACCGTGTCGCAGTTATTGCGTTGCATCGTTGCGGTTACGCGCCAATTCATATTTTCGACTTACTGAAAAATTTGAATATAACCAAAAGATTCGTTTATCGTACCATAAAACGATACAATTCGGATTATCGGGGTCATTTTGAATAAACTTTATAACCATAAGAATCTATGTTTTATTAAGTTCATTTTGCTATATAAATGTTTACATAAATAATAAACATGTCTAAATTATTTCATATTGCACATGTGACAGAACTTATGACCTGACTATGTATATATCTCTAACATCTCCATTCGTCTATTAGGAACACCCACAGCAAAACGCGTTATTATCATCATAACTATTTTCTTCTAGATTTCATGCTAAAGAACAATGGATACCTATCCAGTTTTATCTACAAATTGATTATTTTGCCCATTAAGTGTTGACCTACCTTCACTAGTGGTTCTGTGAGAACAGTAACATCGAAAGATAACTGTTTCACAACAAAGGGGTTGTTTTTAGTCCGTATAGCACACGAGCTGATGCCCGCTCAATATGTGGGGACCCGGACATAGCAGGGAGGTCTGACTCCTGGCCATGGCTCATTCCATTTGTTCCCCTCCAACAAAAAAGCAGACCTCGCGAGCCCTTACAACCATTAGAATTTTGATGTTCGATGATGAGTCAGTCAGTCACAAAATGATGGAACATTGAACGGCTGTCGTTTCCGATCTATTGGTCCAAATTGAATGATTTCTGGCAATTTGCCTTTGTAAATTAAAGCCTATTGGTCACAGAAAATTCGAGTTTCACGCTTTATCTATAATATAGTAACAGGGGAGTAGAAAATACCCCGAAGAGCTTCCCTCTCATCTCCCCATTTGGGATTTTTTTTCGAAACGTCTTGTGTTAAATGAAGACTTCTCAAATTGAAATCCGTCGATAAATATTGGTACAGAAAACTTCCCCCTTTCCCCGATTATTTTCCCCTAATCAAAAATCGCGTTCGACAAAAAAAAGCAAGGATTTTGTAAATTTTCTTCAAAATCGGTTGATAAATGCGACCTGTCGGCGAGAACAGACAGACGGACAAAGGCATTTTTGGCCAATCTCGAAACTGTCTCGCTTAGTTCGCTCGGTCAATAATGATTATTAACTTTACCTGAGCAAAAGATATGAAGAAAAGCTGCCTGTGATTGTACTTCAAGCCAGGCAGAGTCAAGTTCATCTTCGCAGTCGCGCTTTGATCCAGGTAAGCATGGAAGGATGCCTTCAGTCCTCCATTATCAGCAATATTCTCGCCGAGTGTCTGTTTTCCGTTCAAATGTTGGCCCTCCATAGTGTAGTCTGCGTACTGCTTCTGTATACATTCGGTGCGTTTCTTGAATCTTGCTATGGTTGCATTGTTCCACCATTGGTTGAGGTTTCCGAATCTGAAAATAAGTGGTAGCCGTCAGAGTCGATATCAGCATAGAAGTCTAGCAAGCGATTCATCTATCATCAAAAATAATATTGTCCTTCTTAGGGTTCCGTACCCGAAGGGTGCCAAACGGCCCTATTACTAAGCCTCCGCTGTCCGTCCGTCCGTCCGTCTGTCACCAGGCTGTATCTCATGAACCGTGATAGTTAGACAGATGAAATTTTCACAGATGATTTATTTCTGTTGCCGCTATAACAACAAATACTAAAAAGCAGAGTAAAATAAAAATTTAAGGGGGCTCCCATACAACAAATACTTCAATACCACATACAAACTTATGAATGCACCAATAACTATGTAAACAACATAATGCTATGTAAAATCCAAACTATTCACTCCATACCATCCCTGCAATTGTACGGTGGTAAGGAACCCTTCGTGCGCGAGTTCGACTCGCACTAGACCGCTTGTTTTCATAATCTTGACATTAGCCGAGGCTCAAACATAATCTTAATTAATGTTAATGCTAATATATATATAGCTTATATATATATATATTGGACTCTCCCAGCCCGCACGGCAACAGACCTGATGACTGGATGATAACTTATTGTTAGTATTACATATTGAAGCTCCCTACCTGTCGTACTCCCTGCCCTGGTCATCAAACGCATGCGTCAGCTCGTGTCCCATCACGACGCCCATGGCCCCGTAGTTGACGCTCTTCGGGTTGTCCCCGTTGTAGAACGGCAGCTGCAGTATGCCGGCTGGGAACACTATCTGGTTCTTTGTAGGTGTGTAGTACGCGTTCACGGTTGAGGGTGTCATACCTGAGGATGAATGGCAAGATAAGCAATTGATTGATTGATTGAAGTCACTATCATGACGTCGGGGTACGATAGTTACAAACTACAGTTCCTGTAACGTAAAAAGAACGCTGCTTTCAATTCCTTTTGTATGGAATGCAGCGTTATTTTCACGAGAAATTCCAAATTCCAAATTCCAAATGTCTTTAGATAGATAGATAGATAGATAATTCATTTATTCATTGTTCGGTACAAACACAAAAAAAATATTGGTTATTAACATATTACAAACCACATAAAATTAATTATGACAAAAAACATCAAAGTAATTAAATAAAACAATGAAAATAATTATAATTAACACAGCAAAAATATGGAAATTAAGGATCACTATGTGGCACCGTGACTGTACCGCGACAATGAAATGGCCCTTACTCAGCAATGTCACAGACGAATCTGTGACGCTGATATTCTGCCAGAGCCAAAGCGGACGAGACAGCAATAGGCTAGTACACAAAATACACAAATTATTACAGCAAATAAATAACATTTAAAAATTAAATAAAATATTAAAATCTACTAATATGGAATTGAATTAATTATTGCAATTGAATTTGAATTTAAATTGAATTAATAATGCATAGAATAGTATCGGAATTGTGTGATTTAAATTAAATGAAATTTCAGAATTGTATAATATGAATAGAAAAAGGATAATATAATGTCAATGATTATGTCGTATGGTAGTCAAAATAAAAAAGAATGAATTTTGTGAGGTAGGAGATTTCTTCAGGTTATAACTGAGGGCATTACAGTTATTTTAAAGTGCTGCCTCCTCAGCCTTCTGCTGCAGTATTAGAAACCTTCTAAAGGCACTTCTGAAACCAGCCTTACTATTTAGCAGCCGAAGGGGTGGTGGGATGTTATTCCAGCACTTTGTGGCACGGTATTTAAAACTGCCACGGAAAGCTGCACCCTTGTGTCGAGGCATTGAGAGGAGAGGGGCGACTCTCTGGGACAGACACCAGGTGAGTTTATCATAAAGATAAAGCGGTGTTCGCGTCCGGACAGCCTCAAAAAGCAACATTGAATAATAAAGATTTTGTCTAGCTTTCATTCGTAAAATGTTTTTGCATTATTTAAAAAAGGAGTGACGCGCGTTCGAGGAGGAATCACGAAGCAGAACCTGGCACAGGCGTTTTGTACTCTTTGTATGAGTTTTTGCGTTTTCTCAAACAGACACGATCCATATACCGTAATACCGTAGTTTAGCTTGGAAAGCACTAAGGCTTCAATTAATAGTATTCGCAGGTCAACGCTGAGAAGATCCCGGATTCTATACAGAACTTTAAGTCTATAAAAGCAGTTTCTAACTACCTCAAGAACATGTCCCTCAAATCGTAGTATTTTTTACTGTAGATTTACATATATTTACTTTATTACTGTAGATATTTACATATACTTAGCAATCGTCATTTTTTGCCACTTCTCTACATTGGACCACTGTGGGAGAAGAAGGGCGTAGAAACTCCCACAGATTGATTTTTAGATCTCTTTTTAAAAATTGCTTATGCTTAACTGATACAAAATATAATATTTAGTCTATATGCTTAACTGATACAAAATATAATATTTAGTCATTATCATAATTAATAAGCAGGAATAAATAATTACAAAATTATTAACAGCAAGGTCTGTGTTGAGCCAGATTAACCCCATACAGACCCATCATTTAAGTAATCTTGAATATTGTAATATCCCTTTTTCGACAAAGTCGCTTTAACATGGATTTTAAATTGCTCAAATGGCAATTTCAAGATCTCCAGAGGTATCTTGTTGTAGTAGAGAATGCATTGACCCTTGAAAGAATTGCTAACCTTCGCGAGTCTAAACCGGGGCGCAAGTAGTCTGTGATTATTTCTTCGGTTAACATTACAGCTATCGCTAAGTTTGGGAAGTTTTGTAAGGTTCTTGCGTACATACATTATATTTTCGAAAACAAATTGACTAGCTACAGTTAGTATGTCAATTTCTTTAAAAAGCTTTCTTAAGGAGTCTGTGCGTTTTAAATTATAAATTGCTCGAATAGCTAGATAGAATAGAATAGACGTGAACTATATCTCTTTGAAATATCACCTTTTCCATTGTAAGGTCGACCATGAGTTAACCTAACAGATTTGAATAGTAGCGCCTACATTTAATTTTATAAACTGCCCTGTTAAATGTTTCTTTTTTTTCTCAACAGAAGGCGATAGCAGTATTATAAATTAACATTTTCCGCGTCGCGTGAGGTACATACAGAGTGATGGATGACTCTATCTCTAACAACAAGAGACATCGGCAAACCTTTTTATTGCTTTACCTACCCCACTTGGTCCTATTGACTGGCTCGTCCAACTTTTTCAGGTCGTTCTTCAAGCTAAACAGGCTGAATGCTATATTATTCTGGAAGTACTCGTTGGGTGCGATCTGCAGGTCTGCATATTGCTGGTCCAGGTCTTCCTTGTTCAGGATGTAGTCGGGGAAACCTGGAGGATGGAGGCTGGTAAGTAAGTTCAGTTACACTAATGCGGTAATACGCTATTAGACTGCTACTCAATATAGATACTTTTCAGGAACTCTCAAAACAGTAATTTTGTTCATGAGTTCTATGAGATAGGTACGAGCATGTAAAAAAATATAATAATCTATAAAATTAATCTGCTGAAAATATACTATTCTGACATATTCAAGCCATTTTGTATATGTCAATCTTAGATTATATATGTCACTATAAGATCAAAACCGTTAGTTGATAAAGAAACGCGTTAGCTGATCAACTATCGACAAACCAGACCAACAGGGTTTAGAATTTACATATCAACCTAACACGAAGACTATTCGGGGGCTTCGCTGCGCTCGCCCCCTCTAGTCTTCACCTAAGCTACCGCAGTGTTTGCCCTGGTATTTCGTTTGCAATTCAAGTTTAAACCAGTTTACTATTTAACGGTTTCAACCGTTAGTTTATCAACTAACGCGTCATATAGTGAGCAGTACGCTACAGTTTAGTTGTCGATAGTTGACCAACTCACGAGAAAAAAAAAACGTTACTTTATCAACTAACGGTTTTGACAATCTTACGGCGACATATAGGTTACAAAGCTTCACTTTCAGTCATGTTCCTAGACTTAGTTGACTACCTTGTCCCACACCGAATTACGACGGTTTCATTTATTGGTCATTAGTGGTCCCATCCTCCCCGGTAGAGCGTTCCGGAAGAGACTAAAATTTTGCCATAGTCCCCGGTGCCACAACCATAGATGGCAGATTAAGTGTCAACTTCCCCGGTTACCACGGCACAGGCTCATTTTTTATTTACACTTAATCTGTGCTATCCTCCCCCTTCCCTGTGGCGTGTGACGTATCCCCGAGCTGGATAGCACAACATTTTGTTTCTCCCACAGTACCGGGACTGTAAGTTTGACGACCCGAATGGCCGAGTCGGTAGTGACGCTGCCTACGAAACCAAGGGTCCCGGGTTCGAGTCCCGGTGGGGGCAAATGTTTGTTTGATGAGAACGAATGTTTGTACCCTAGTCATGGTTGTTTATCTATCTAAGTATAATATTTCTCTATATAAGTATATATATCGTTGTCTAGTACCCAAGATACAGGGAATCCTAGTTTGGGGCTAGATCAATGTGTGTAAAAGGTGTCCAAGGTATTATTATTATATTATTATTAAGTAATATATTGTACCAATAGATCAAGCACAATGACATTATTTTGATAACTATTGACGATTTTAACACGCTATTCTTTAAAACAGGTGACGGTATCGGGCGCATTCTGTTTATTAACTCATCATCATCGAACTTCTTCCAATATCACCAAGTCAACAATCCTCACCAATCATACAAGTTATCAATCAGGTGCCTGATCTGTTAAATACGCTTAAGTTGTGTGTGCTTTGTGTATACGTCCTATACATACTTAACATAATGGCATATCATATCATATCAAATAAAAAACTTTGTTATTAAGAATGTACGACATAACGTTTACTTTAGCCCACCATCTCGTAAGTACCATCACCGCAGCCTCATCCTTACCAATCATATCGGTGATGGCATCAGCCTTCACCTCCGCCGACTCCATAGTCTCCTGGTCCATCCAGTCCAGGTTCTTCAAGTTCCTCTTGAACGCGTTCCGGATGTTGTCTATCATGATCTCGCCCTCCGCTTTGGCTTCGCGGTGGAAGACCTCTCGTACGAACATGGCACCGACTGCGAACCCTGTGTTTGCGGAATTGAAACTTAATTAGTTCCGCTTGAAGTCGTTTTTTCAGTTTCTTACAAACTATTCTAGTGTGGGGCAAAGAAAACGTATGTGCCAGACAAGGTAACTTTTAATGAGTCACCTCATTAAAAGTTACTTTTGGAGAATAATTTTAGATGGTAATCATTGTCCCTTGGTAGCACGGCAGAAAGCTTTTTAAGTACCTTCCTATCTAGTTCTTTATTATAATAACAGGAGGTAGGTAATCCATTTCCACATTATTGTGCCATCCTCCCCGGTGGACTTGTCACCGGGGAAGATGGCATTAAATTGAGTCTGCCTCGATGCCAGGGACGAGCCACCACCCGGTGAGGATGGGAGTAAGCCCTCATTTTTTATCTAGAGTCTACACAATAACGATAGACTGATAGAATCATAGTAATGATATAAATACAGCGGTATGATCATCCGCTTCCCACCTAAATAGGTACGTAAAATCGTATTCCGTCACCTTCACCCCCCGGGTAAAGATCGTCCATTGTTATAAATGGCAATTGGATAATGACGTCGCGTCGGTTGCCTGTGTTAGACGATGGTAATGGTTCGTGTACTAAGGACAAACTGACATTGAATATATCGGAATATGGAACTTACCTACAGCGTTGTTCGTATCAGTGACACAGTACCGCCAACTCTCCTCCGTCCCTTCAGAGCCGAACAGAGCTTTTCTCAGTATCTTCGTGGCATCTCGGAAAGGCTTGGACAGGTAGGTTGAAAGGGATCGAGACACTTGCCACATCATATAGCTGGTTATCGTTCTGGAAGATAAGCAAATCATTTTATTGATAAGAGCCCTGATCACCGAGGAAGTTGGCACTCAATCTGTGAAGTCATACCCGGTGGACGTGGTAGTGGTACTTGACTGGGTAAGACGCCACAAAATCTGTAACATCTACTCCGGTTCCAGAGCCATCGGAAACAAAGGTATAAATTCTTGACTTTTCTCCGTTACTGGGAATGATCCAACTGACTATTAATTAATATATGTAGGTGTATTTTGTATAGATTAATAATAATTAGATATTACTCTCATGAAGTGTGACACATTTTTTCCTTTAGAATTGCATTCACTCAAAACAATGAAATGAGAGGCATATGCCCAGATATTGGACACATATGTAACAGCTATATAAAAAAACCGGCAAATTGCTTGTTTTGTCAAATTTAGGGTTCCGTAACAAATGTAGCCTAAAAAAAAAGGGTTTAAAAAAAAAACAATAAATTGTTATTTGTTAGTAAAATAAGAAACATTATCCCAGGTTTTAAGAGCATAGGTGAATAAGTCAAATATTTTTTCAGTATATTTTTTTAAATATCTGACATTGTTGGCTTCTCATTCCTTTGTTTTCCAATATATATTTTTAATACAGTATCTGCTCGACGAGCTCTAAATAACCCTCGATGTGGTAGGTCAATTTTTTTTTTCGTGCCCCTCTTTAGCTTATTAGGAGCCCCCTTTCAAATTATTTTTTGACAATGTGTATCACTTTGGGTCAACAAGATGTTTATGCTGTCAGAATTCGAAGACAGTTTAGCTTTAACCGTTTAGCTGTAAAACCTGTGTGACAGACGACGAGGGTGAGTGAAAGTGAGTGAAAGCATTAGGGCTCCGTTTGAGCCCTTCGGGTACGGAACCCTATAAATGCCTCCACTGGTATTCTTGGTTGTTGTAGAAGCTGGCTTGTAGAAGTTGAAAAAGAAGTAGTAGGATCCGAAGAGATGGTAATTTTATTAGCGATTACACAGCGACAGCGAAAATCGAATATTGACTTACTTCTTATCTTCTTCAGTCTTGCTGTATTTTCTAATGACTTTGGTAAGGTTTTTAAAATATTCCGGTGCGTAGACCACTATTCTCTCATCTGGCGTTATCTGAAATCAAAGAGATGAAACTTTCGGTAATGATAACAACCTCGGTGTAAGGGATGAAATGTGTTTTATTTGGGAGCAGGCTTTCTACTGTTTTATAAATCTAGACTCCTAAAAGGTCAGGCACCTTTATTCGAATTCGAGTAATATCGATTAATACAGAAGGACTACAAACAGAAAATAAGGCATTACTTCCCCACATTTGAAACAAGATAGGAAAATGTAATTATTGTCGTAAACCTGGACACAAACAACTTACCGACCGATTGACCAATCTGAAAGCATCATTGAAGAAGAGAGTCCAGTTCAAAAACGGCACAATCTTCTGCCACTCCCTTATAGAATACGGGTTGTACAACCCCTCCTCATCCCTCCTGTCTTCAGACGGGGTTGTTATATTCGCTAAGTCGGTTTCAAATTGGATCACTTTGCTCATCTGCGCTTTAGCTTCCTGCTTATTGGCGCCAAGGAGGACGCATATCTTAGTCATGTATTCTAGGTATGCGTCCAGGACTTTCTTGTGGGCTGTCTTGTTCAGGTAGTTGTCTCGGGTTGGGAGGTTGAGGCCGCCTTGGTCGAGCTGGAATTATGGAGAAGACTGATGTTAAAGATTAAATGGCGGGCCTAGACCGATCTAGTTTAGGTCTAATGGGGTTATCTCGCATTTCTTACATTACCAACATTGGCTTTAACTTTTACAGCGATGATTTCAAAGTTTTCAAGAATCATGAGTGAGCATTTACTGGTGTGAATTTTCGAGAAGATTCGCATTTCCTGGATATGTATCTTGAAGATTGGAGCCAAGCATTCCCAATTCATCGTCACTGACCCAAGCGTGACGGTTCACTTTCGTTATTTGTTTAGAAAGAGCGTAAAGTGTACCTAAAGTTTTCACTTATTATATTAGGTGTGATAGTGATGCAGAAGGCCTTTTTTGTAGAAATGTTTTAAGGAACGCTTGGATGGATGGAAAGAAAGCTTACTCACCACGATAACATGCTTGGATGAGTTCCGGTCGTCTTCAGTGACAGCCCAGTTGAACAAGCCACCCAAGTTGTAGCTAGAAACAGAAACGAATTTATTGACGCATATCCGGTTAAGTGGTTTTTAATAATATAACGTTAATTATTTAAAGTTATTTAGTAGGCGCATACCGAGCTAATCAGGAAGCACCTTTTTGTTTGGAGACAGACTGCCAATGGCATTTTGACTGACAGACTGCATTTTCCGGCGTTGGGAGCCATCGATACACCATTGAAATTCGTGTTTCGTAAGATAATCGTAAGATTTCGTAAGGTAGTGCTGCTTAGATGCCGCTGTTATTTCCCGAGCGAGAGACACTGACAGCATGACTGATCCGTAAAACTTTGAGTTGTGTCGGTAAGAAAGTTTCTTCTTTGCTACCGACGACATACAGATACGGCCAAAGAGCTCAAGGACGAATTCCCGGTACGTCATCGCGCCTGTGGTAGAAAGAGAGGGTGTGATCCACAGGTATATTCTAACACAGGCATGATGAAGTATCATGAATTCGTCTTTGAGCTTCTTCGCTATGCCTGCATGGTTCTACTGTGGTCGGTAGCAAAGATGGAGTTCCTTGAATGTTGCTAGATATAGATCTAGCTAGGCCACATAGTATAAGGTCGGTAGTGCATCAAGGCAAACTAACGCATTTTTTTTTTTTGTAGACTTTCTCATGTGTCTGATATGAACACATCGGAGACTGTAATTGTCATTTATTTATTAAGCAAAACGGCCGCTGTCATTTAGTAGGGGTATTATAAGATGGTAGCGTCTGCTGGGTGCGTTCGATAGATTTTGATCGGCTTTTTTAAATTGGTAGTAGACTTCACTGCGATGGTTCTTATCTTAGCCATGTTTTATTAAAATCGGTTAAGTGGTTTGAAAGTTATCAGACTAGCAAGATATCAAGTGAACCAAATTATGGACTCTTGTCGTGTTACTACAAAAAATATTAAACATAGTTTCACCTCAAAACAAACGTCAAATCATATACATATTTGTCTTTTATCTAGCGCTGAACACGTGCTAATTTTTAGTAGTAAGACCCTTTCCGTCTTACTACAAAAAACATACATAGTTTAACCTCAAAATAAAGGTCAAACGCCATACATTTTTGGGTCTAAATATGACATAAACAGAAGTCTACATTTTTGTAGTAAGACTGTAACGGTTTATTAATGTACCAAGGGGGTTTTAATTTTTTAACTAACTTCACAAAAGGTGGACGAGTTTTACAGATCCGTCGGGATCTTTGATTTATTTTTTAAAATATTTTCATCCATTGCTGCAAGAGGAGGATGGGCCGATTCTGAAAATAGATTTTTGATTGAAAGGCTTCACCTTCCAATTGGTTCCAATGACACCAGGTCAGGATCTGATGATGGGATCCTGGAGAAATTGAGGGAAAAATATTTGTAGGCAAACCTTTACCGTGTTACCACAAAAAATATTAAACAGCATTTAACCTCAAAAGAAACGTCAAATCCCATACACTTTTGATTTTAAAAAAGTGTTGATCAGTAGTTTATTTTTTTGTGGTACGGCCCATTGTGTATTTTTCATAGTAACTCGTGTATTTACTCGCGTAAAGTATTATTTTGTGAAGTGGCACAGTAGCAATGCTCCATCATAAGTGTCCTATAGGTTGCGAAATGATAATGTTATTAAGGTCAATATAAGCTCGTCATAATGCTTAATTGTGAAATGGAAGTGGTGGTGACATAAGTACCTGGACAGCTACTCAACAAATTATCGACGTTAGTCAGGATCTGATGAGGGGTTCTTGGAGACATAAAGGGAACTCTTAATAGTAGTTTATGTGACTGATACATAATGGAGGGCATTAACACTCTAGAGTGGGTTCATGAAACGAGCCGAAGGCGAGTTTCATAATAATATCACTCGAGAGTTTTAATGCCTAATTATGTACAGTTCAATTCACTAGTTTATCTACACACATATCATAAGTTCTCTTTGATGTGTTCAACCGCATGTTCGACCGGCGTTGTGGCATTGATCATTGCTCTTCAGTTGTTTAGCTTGTTCAGAAGGACCAACATCACAGACAAACTAGGGGCGGCACGCAGGCGGACGTCGGCGTTCGAAATTTGAATGTCATAATTATGACAAATTTCGGTCATAATTTATCAATATTCCGATAAGAAATGAGTTTTTACAAAGTAGTTTAACATTATGCTGTTCGTAACGTGCGGTTTTTGGACGCAGTAAAGAGGGTGTAGGATACGTGTATAGATAAAGTAATAAAGAGACATCCACACAATACACATACCCATGTATATTTTGTAACAAATAGGTTTTAATTAAAGTCGGTTTTTTCTAAAGATCTTTTTGTCTAAAGTAGATTGTTACATCGTACAAGGGAGGTCATTAATCATTGCAACCGAGCAAAGCGAGTTAATCACCCGAGTGCAATACTCTACTTTTCATTACTAATGCGAAATAAAATAAATGGAAAAAAAAAAACAAATTACAAAACAACTCTTTATTAAAATAGTAATCAATTATTATTAATCGTTAAAAATATATTTTCAACAAAGTTTTCAACAAGATTTGCAAGAAAGAAAAAATAAATAAATTGGCGCCACAATTTATTTATTTTTTCTTTCTGGAGAGTGCGATCGTTTTAAAAAGAAAACCAATTTATTGTGTCACTTAGGGTCTTGTCCCAAAAAACAAAGAAAGGAGCTTCGATCGATTTTCAAATACTTCCTCCCGTTTTCAGATTGCTTTTACCTCCCGCATATCGAGTAAAACACAACTTGTTATCAGATTATTAGTGATGAAAAAATATCTATTTATAGTTATTGAGATTACTCACGAGTTCTGGATATTCTGCAGCAAGCTCTGCAGATCCCACTTCTGGTACTTGACCACCGTCGTGTTGAGGATACTCCATCCACCAAGGTCTCTAATGATGGAGAGCAATGGCTTCTCGCCTAGTTTCTCGATGGTCTCGTTGGAGTCGATGCACGCGTCATAGTAGATGCGTGCTTTCGCTTCAGCCCCTGATGGGTCGGAGATGTTCACCTTTTCTGTAAAGGAAATCAGGTTATACCTTTAGAAACAAATAGCAAACCAACAATATACCTCCGTAAGCATAATAAATTACATCACAGGCCTTTAGCCGGATTCGGGGTGTCGGGCTATTGTCAAACCTGACTATCAGATGTTTTCAAGCTGCCTTATTAGGGCCTCTGACACAGCTTACAACTACTACCACCGAGTAGCGATAGTAGCCGGGACCTACAGCCTCTTTACCACATACTATAACCCTTAAATGGGTTTCATAGGTTTTAAGCAAAGAGTTTCGTTAATTCTATATGGATCGTCAATATTATTTGAACTTTGCTGTCTGACAAAGGTCAGACACTGACCTCTACAAAAAGGTCCCCATTAGCGGACGTTGTTCGAAATGACACATTTTAATTTTAATACTTTTTTTCACCTAAATTTCGGATACCGTGAAAAAGGACGATTATTTAAGTACAGTCAGATAAAAACTTAAGTTGTCAAGATGAATCATCGATAACTTATTGGAGAAATCCTATATGTGCGTGATATGTCCTAACTTCTCTGGCGGACGTATTTCAGAAGCACTGGTAGAGTTAATGAAGTTTGCTTTTCCTGTGCGAGGTTCAGCCATGAATCGATCACCACTTGAAACAGACATTTCCTTTTTCAAACTCAAATCTTGTGATTTGTGTGATACGCCACGAATTCCCATGCCGTAGAGTTTATCTAATACTTAATATCTGAAATTGAACTTTCTTCACGTACTTCATGTTCCTTCGTCATGTCAAGAAATATACCTATTGCGTATTTTTATCATTTTAGGGCCTCTTGTATATACATAGTCAGGTCAAAAGTTCTGTCACATGTGCAATATGAAATAATTTAGACATGTTTATTATTTATGTAAACATTTATATAGCAAAATGAACTTAATAAAACATAGATTCTTATGGTAATAAAGTTTATTCAAAATGACCCCCGCGATTTTGAATACAGGCCTTTATTCTGCGCGGCCAGTCGTCTATCGCAGCACGAACGAGGTCCATGTCAATATCGGCGGCTGCCTTAATCAAGGATACCTTGAGTGACTCCAAATCAGGATGAGGCTTTGAGCAGGCCTTTTCCTCCAAGTATTGCCATATCTTGTAATCTAACGGACTCAAATCTGGACTGGAGGAGGGCCAGTCTTCGTGCCGGATGAAGTCGATTTCACGCGCCGCCAGCCAGTCTTGTGTGCTTTTCGCTCTATGAGCTGGCGCAGAATCTTGTTGGAATACCCAGTGCCTGTTATTAAACATGGTATGAGAAACAGGTTCCACAAGGTTCTTGAGGACTGTATTTTGATACACAGCTGCATTCGTTTTTACGCCTTTCTCACAAAAATGTACCTCAGTTAAGCCCCAATAAGAAACTCCCAACCAAACCATGAGCGAGGATGGAAAATGACCTCGTTGGACACGCGGAATACGGTTGCTCGCTTCTTCACTGCTGTGTGCGTTCACCTTATCATTTTGTTTGTTGTAGCTCTCTTCCACGGTGAAAATTTTTTCATCCGAAAAAAGAATTTCGCGATGCTTTTTTCCCGCGTACCGCTTCAACAAAGCGCGGCATCTCTTCAGTCTCAGGTCCATTAAACGAGCGTCCAAACGATGACCTGTTTTTCTTCGATATGCCCTAAGCCTTCATTTAACACCCTTTTCACCGTGGTCCTGCTTAACCCCATCTGAAAGGCCAACAGTTTCTGCTTACGTATGGGATTTCTTTGAATTCGCGCCTTCACAGCTTTTATCACTGCTGGAGTCCTAACAGAGCGAGGGCGACCACTTCTTGACCTGTCATCTACACTAGAGTTTTCATTGTATCGTTTTATGGTACGATAAACGAATCTTTTGGTTATATTCAAATTTTTCAGTAAGTCGAAAATCTGAATTGGCGCGTAACCGCAACGATGCAACGCAATAACTGCGACACGGTCTTCTTTAAGTGTCCACTCCATATTTAAAAAAGAGGAAAATTCTAAAAAGTACACATTTTTATTTTCATGAAAAATTCGAAATTCGAATTAAATAAACTTTTTTGTGGCCATCGTTCTAAATTCAAAAGTTTTTATTGTGTGACAGAACTTATGACCAGACTGTGTAGATAGTGACAAATCATAACCCCATCTGAAGGGCCAACAGTTTCTGCTTATGTATGGGATTTCTTTGAATTCGCGCCTTCACAGCTTTTATCACTGCTGGAGTCCTACCAGAGCGAGGGCGACCACTTCTTGACCTGTCATCTACACTAGAGTCTTCATTGAATCGTTTTATGGTACGATAAACGAATCTTTTGGTTATATTCAAATTTTTCAGTAAGTCGAAAATCTGAATTGGCGCGTAACCGCAACAATGCAACGCAATAACTGCGACAAGGTCTTCTTTAAGTGTTCACTCCATATTTAAAAATGAGGAAAATTCTAAAAAGTACACATTTTTATTTTCATGAAAAATTCGAAATTCGAATTCAATAAACTTTTTTGTGGCCAGCGTTCTAAATTCAAAAGTTTTTATTGTGTGACAGAACTTATGACCTGACTGTGTATTTATAAACAGCTAAAGTTGTCGATCTTGGTTCTCGATGTTATCAAAGAGTTTCAGAAGGCGTATAATTTGTTACACATAGCTTTTTCAAAAAAAGCTGAGGCAGAGGGTAAGAGCGATAGTTACTGGGATCGTATTTGGAATTTTTCTTATGTTTGGGTTTTATTAAGGATATTTTGAGTAGGTCGGGGAAATACCTTCATTAAATAATTGGTTAATAAGTAAAAAAAGGGTAATGTCAATTGTTCTGCAAATGTTTTAATAAGACCGGGTAGAATTTCGTCTTTTTTATTTAATCGCAACTTTATTTAATTCTTTATTATTTAGAAGAGTGGATACTTCCTTATATTGTACTGGGCTGTTAGCATTGTTAGTATTTGGCGACGTTTGAGTTGCACTCTGCTCTCCTATAGACGCAAAGTCGTAAAATACTCGTAACCTGTTTTGGATCATTGCTTATAGAGTTGTTAATTTTCAGTTCTAAAGTTTTCTTTTCTTTCATTGTCTTTCGAGATGTTCGTTCATTCATAATACTCCACATTTTATTACATTACCAGGTTTTTCAATTCTGTTTTTATAGTTTAGTATTTTAGATGTGATAACGGTTTTCTTCAGCATTTTCATATAATAATCAGTATTGACTTAAAAAATTGTTGATTTTTGCAGGATAGTTTAATACTTGTAGTAAGCCAATATTTTCTAAAGTTGTTTTTTATTTTTATTTTTCTTTTAGGTAGGTATACATTTATTTAAAGTTTTTACAGTATTATTTTCTTTCAGTATGTTATTCCAATCAATTTTACGTAGTTATGTTTCAAATAAGTCTATATTTTTATTAGTAAACATTATCTTTCCTGTAAACCATGTCGACTTTCGCGTAATGGTGGGAGTTTTCCAATGTAGAGTTGTAGATAGGTGATTCGTAAAGCCGTTATGCCGTCGTCTGATGTAAATATTGTTTTATCATCAAAGTTTGTGTATATTAAATCTACGCACGTTGATGATGTTGGAGTAATATGTGTGGATTCCTTTATATGTTGTGTTAGCATAAATTCCGACATAAATTCTAGGAATATGTTACTTTTAGGACATTTTTGAAGGATTGTTGAATGGAAGCGAGCCGAATAACAAAACTCTTTCAAGTGTCCGAATAAATTGTGTCTGAAACGTCAGAAACTGGACATTGTAGGCCGATCAAATCGACATAACCCAGTAGTAATGAGAGAAGGATTC
Organism: Argyresthia goedartella; assembly: GCA_949825045.1. Classification (NCBI taxonomy): domain Eukaryota; kingdom Metazoa; phylum Arthropoda; class Insecta; order Lepidoptera; family Argyresthiidae; genus Argyresthia; species Argyresthia goedartella. Next base: position 16,053,020 of record OX463834.1, read on the forward strand.
TTTACTCTAATATTAAACTATTATTTACAGCTTTAGACTTTAATCGAGCTGTAATAAGTTAATCATTGACGGAGCGACCATTACATTAGGATTTTGGACGTCCATTCCAAAAATATTCAATATACGATAATACAATAATTGGTTAAGTTCTGATGGAAAAGATCCAAACAATTGTGTTTAAATAGTAGAAGCGTCGGGAAAACTGCATTCCGCGATGCAGCGGACTCGCAGCGCCCTCTTGTGAATATTTTCCGCAAACCGGTGGAAATGTGGAAACGACCAAACGGCTGAGGATTTTGGCTGCAGTGGTGGAGAGCTACTAAATTTCTTAATTAATGGCGACCTAATAACTGGGTTATTATAGCCAACACGAGATTTTTACAGGCATTATCGGTATAGGCCTTTACCCGGATACGAGTAACGTTAAGCCATACTCCACCACGTTGGCTCAGTGCGGGTTGGTGGAGGGGTTTTACGACTACCACGTAACGGTAGTAGCCGGGTTCTACAGCTTAGTGTCAACCGAAACACTGAAGTCCGATAATGTACTTAAGACAAATAAATATTTGTTAATGATCTCATTGGTACATGGTCAGGATTCGAACCTGCATCTCCTGTATCATGCGCTGCATGTGTTTTTACATATTTCATTGTATTTAGGCAGGTTTTTTTTTCGAGAACCTGGAAATTCTGTAGTGTCAATTTGTTGCTGCTCATTATCAATACCCAGAGAGAACGTGCAGGGCTGTGGGATTCAAGTATTTCCTGCGGACACGAGAAATATGTATGTAAATATGTTAATATTCACCGAATATGCTCCAAAAATTTCAGACAAGCCTTGTAAGTCGCTGAACAATCAGAAACTAAAATATTTACTTACCACCTAGCAGTTTGATTTTAATAATGTTGTTCAAGATGTTATGGTCGCAGTTTATTAGAATGCTACTGTGAATGCTCACTTACAATATAAGTGTTTATCATGTTTAGTGGGTTTTGCCAAAAAATGGACTGTTATGGTTTATTTGTTTGTAAATCTTTTGTAAGTTCGTCTATGTCAGTCATAACTACAATTTCCTGGTGTAAATGGTCTCAACTACTATACAAAGCAGATATTTACTTTTACTTAGTAATCGTCATTTTCTTGCCTCTTCTCTACATTGGACCACTGTGAGAGAAGCATAAAATAAATTAATGTTACGACTACTGATTTCGTGAATGACTATGAAAGTAAATATGAATCACCTGTCATTGGAAAGAAATGCTTAATTTTTGACGACTTTTTATATTGCTACAAAATTTCATAAAGGTGATCTCACACTTATCGAGCCGTCAAACAAGCCGAACGAAAATTATTTTAAGCCAACTTGCATCAGACTTGTGATGACAGCCGCTTCATATAGTTTATATACAACTTAAGTATCTATAACACGGCAATGTGAAGAGGAAACTAGTTGCCTTATCATGTAAAGATAGTTTTTATAAAGATTTGCAAATAAAAAGCTTTCACTTGTTTTTGTCCGAAAAACTTATTTTATTGATGATTGAAATTTGCCGTGCTCTTCAATGGTCTGTAAAAACCAAGTCTGACGTAGCAGATGCACAAGTCAAGATTTATTAGAAAGCTTATTAAGTGATTTATTAGAATCAATTGTAAAATAATCCATTTATTGTTTAGTTTCGCAATGATAATCACTTAACTGTGAAAATCTGGAAATTTTCTTCCAAAACACAAAATCATCAATAAAAATTTAACGGTAAGACTTCGCCATATGTATGTTTGGCTCAGATGGTTTTAAATGATCTGTACTAACTTCGGTTTAAGTCTTTGCATCGATCTACCAGACACCCTGTATAGGAATATTGATAAATTTACCAATCAGAACATGATTATTTACCATTCAGAACATGATCATTTAAAAATCAGAACCATTATTTACCAATGGCAAGATGATTATTTACCAATCAGAACATCATTATTTACCAATCAGAACATGACTATTTCACATGATTGCGACTTTGTTTGTTTCATCTCAAAAGCTCATTGTAGATGGCGGTGGTGTAGGTGGAAGCTGTACATTGGTCAAAGTTGTCAAATTATATTTACTTCATCTTAGAATATTTTGACGTTTGACGTAACCGTTTGACGTAACGAAAATATGTAACAATATATCACTATTGAGATCTGTTGATAAATTTTGTAAAACCACACTAATTTTTAAATTAAAAAATATCTTTCTAAATTGCGAATGCACTTAACACCGAAAATATAATAAATATAAACCAAATATTAAATATGTATATATATATATATATACATATATTATACTTAAATAAAAAATATGTAAGCCTACAGGCTATGTTATCAGTATCAGCAGTATAGTTGTATTTATAGATTATTAATGTCAGTAACTAGTTATTGAACTAAGAGCATCTGCCAACAAACTGTTACGCAGTTTGGCAGAAAATAAATTGTAATAGTCTTAAGTTCTGTGATAAATAAATGTCTTAAAAAAAACACGTTAATTTTGCCAGTGTCAAGTGTATTTGAGATATCACGTGGCGTGTTTTTGAGCCTAACCTCAGATGAATGAAACTCTTTGCCTCCAACTATGGCAGCGCCACCAAGCGGGAACGGACAAGGCGAACATAACTGCTATTCCTGGATGTCAGAATTACACGGTAAGACTACTGGTTGACAGACAATAACCTTGCCGTGCTTGACTACATAACTTCAGGGTTGTACTTAAGTTGTGTTTAAACCGTATTTAGGCTCTTTCAAAAGTCTGGTGCAAGTCACCCTTAGATTTTTTATGTAAAAGTTTCATACCTCGCACACCTGCCCGCATCAAATCGTTCGAATCGCAGGAGTGCGAATTTACATTACTATCCGTCAAAGCAAACTTGGCATCTCGCTCTGATGACGTCCTAGCTTCCTTGTCGAGGGCGAGAGCGGGTGGGAAGCAGCATATCTCGCGGATGCCAAGTTATTTTTGGCGGGCAGTACGTGCTTACCGAGCGCATAACGTATGGTCAGCTGGTTCTGCAGTTCAATCTTGCTGAAGAGGCCCCACGTGGACTTGCCCTCCGGGATCGGGTTGTTCCTGACCCATCCCCCGCAGGCGAACTCGTAGAAGTCATCACACGGGTTCTTGGTCTCGTCCAGAGCTTGGATGACCTCGCTGGCTGTGTAGATGCAGGTGCTGGATAGGCAGACTGGACTGTCTGTAATGGAAATGATCAAACCCTTGAGAATTGGAGAAGAAAAGTCCAGTTAAATAGGTACCGTGCTTGATCAAAAGTGGCCAAAAACGCGTTATTTTATATGTATATAGCCTGTCTGACTACCATTATGATTCAAAAATTATACTGCCCTGATAAGTCTATCAGGGCAGACTAGTCAGTCAACGAAAGATTTTAGATGGGAAACTCGAGAGCAGAAAGTTTGACTTCGGAACTTTGATTATACTAGTTAGGAGATAAACATACTAAAAGTCCTGACCCCTCTGAGATAGCCCTAGGAGAGGGGGGACAAAGAAGTTCCCGTTTCTTGGTTTTTTGCTTACATTTCGAAATCGACACTTTGTAAGAAATTTTATTGTACTACATAATGAACGCTGATAAAATTCTCTACAACTTTGAAGCTATACTCTTTTTATGTATTCCCAAATATTGTCGGATATATGAGCTCCGAAAAAGATCAAAAATGTGTTTTTTACCTCACTCGCACATAGTTTTTAACTTTAAAACACTTCATCTAAGGAAATAGTGCCTCAAAGAAAGGTACAGAGTATTTCTTTTCAGCCACCGGACACCCTGTATATACATATGCTGATTGGTCATCTATTGTCGAAAAGATCGGAGCTTATAATCCTAGACAATGATTGGGAAAAGGTAAAAAGTGTATGACCAAAGTTATAAAGAATTTTATTAGCTTTCATTATGTGGTACGACAAATTTCCTTTGAAGCGTCGTTTTCGAGATGTAAGCAAACGGGACCTTCTTTGTGCCCACCCTCTTAGAGCTCACCTCAGAGGAGTCAGGGTTTTTGTCTCCTAACTAGTCCAAACAAAGTACCGAAGTCAAACTTTCCGCTTGAGACTTTTCCATCTAGATCTGCCTTTTGATCACTCATTTCCTCAGCTTTGTGACAGGACATAATCCGGACCTTCAATAACGACCCGGTTATCAATAGTGACATCACAAATAGCAAATATGTTATGCACATAAAACTGTTGTTGTAGTCATGTGAATCTGTTATTATGTGAGAATGTAAACCATGATATTATGTCAATAAACCAATGTATCAGCTAGTAAGTCTGAACACGAGCACAGATTCATTTGCATATTTATTCAAAGAACATCTCTTATCTCAAGATATTTCACTCGAAACTGAATAGAAATGAATAAACACGGAATAACTAAGAGAATACTAAAGAATACATTAGGGTAATGTCACAGGAAGGTCTGAAGGTCCCGGCACGCCACGAGCAGGGCAGGAGAGGGGCGGATGTCAAACACAGGAAACTCTATGAGGCGTGCCACACCAAATCCCATGTATCTCAATCACACATATTTATCAGCTAAATGACTAACTTGCAGATAGAATGCGAAGGCATTCAGCGTATACCGAGGACACGGCTAGTAGTAAAACCTAACGATAACTACACATACAGGGGTTGGTTTTAGTCCGTATACTACACAAGCCGAGCTCGCTCACTTTATGGGAACTCGAAGGACATAGCAGGGAGGTCTGACTCCTGGCCATAAGTGAATCCTTTTTTTCCCCCTCGAACAAAAAAATATTAATAAAAAATGTGACACCTAATTCGAAAGTGGGCCCGCGCTGTTGTGTCAGTATGGCGGCGATTTGACCATACATTTGACAACATTGGCAACCGCCCCGCCCCCCACCGGCCCTTGTCCCCCCCGCGCGGTGTGCCGAAGCCTTAAAGATATAAAAGCGGCTCGGAAACGTGTATGCAGTATTCAGTAGTAGCGAATTTTTAGATATAGTATAATCACGTTCATCGTCACCGGAGGATATCACATTGCCTATTCTATTCCAAATATACATGTATACAACATACTTTCTAACAGCGATGGAAAACATGGGAATAATAAAATGACCGAATAAAAAACTATTCAGCAAATTTTAGATTTCTTTTCGATCATTTCAGGAAATGCCGTGTTCATGGTCACACGGCATTTCCTGAAATGATCGAAAAAAATACTGAATTGTGCGACGAAATTACTGATTTGCAGGAATAAATTACTGAATGGTTTAGCCAGCGCTTATTGGATGAATAAAGACTGTCTGGGTAGTTGAAGGATAAAGGGGGTGAGCGAAGCGAAGCGATTTACACAAAATCCAATACTCTTTTTGTATTTTATGTTATTCGAATTAATATTTTCATGTTGCTGTTTTTCTAGTCCCGCAATTCAGTAATTTTGTCAGACGAAGCCATTATTTCGCACTTAATTTTTGCCACTATTCAGTAATGCAGTCAGGCAAAACCAATATTTTTGCCAATCTAAAACTGTTTTTTAGTCATACGTTTAAATTTCCCGAAAACATCGAGAGAAAACCTCATTATGCCTGTAACTGTGGCGATGTGCTAGCCCCTTCTCACGCAACGTAGACAACTGCATGAATGGCTTAATGTGCCAACAACTATCACTCTGCTGCCCGTGACACTATAATTGTTTGTTTCTAGGGTTCCGTACCCAAAGGGTGCCAAACGGGACCTATTACTACGCCTCCGCTGTTCGTCCGTCCGTCAGCCGGCTGTATCTCATGAACCGTAATAAATAGAGAGTTGAAATTGTCATAAGATGTGTATTTCTGTTGCCGCTACATCAACAAATAATTAACTACACGAGATTTTTTTAACTAAAGGGGGTCCCCATATAGAGACTTATTTTAATTTCCCTGCCCCTGCAAATTATCAAATCATCATCATTCAAATATCGTGGCTCATCATCGTCATAGTATAAATAAGAAATAGTAAGTTCACTCGGCCCCTGTTCGCATGATAACTACCTACTCTTGCTCCAACGGCTAGGGTTGTCGCTTAGCGCCGCGGGTTGCGGTGCGGATTTGTTGCGTCGTCGCTCGTCGCTCGCTGCGCGGTAAAACAAATACCTACTTATAGGTGATGCCCCGTATTCTGCCTCTGAGTGCCGCTTGGAGGGGTATACTTCGCGTATTGTAAAAAGATCATGTCTGAAGTTAGGCAAACGTGAAAAAAGCGACATTAACGCGACTGCATAATGCGAAACTCGCTCCCGGCGCGCTTCAGGCCTGATCTTTTTAGAATACGCGAACTGAAACATCCCGTTCTTTATTAAAAATCATTATAAAAAGTTATTATTTCTTTATTAAATATAATGCAAGTAAAATTATACTACAAAAATTATACATGGTTATTTTTTATTAAAATAAATATCTATAAATTTGACACAGAAAAGTACTTGCGGCGATTTCGGCTGGTGCGGAAGGCTTTATTATTGTTACTTAACGTAAAATAAATTCTCATTCTTATAAATAGTTTTTGTAAATATTGCTTTGGAAAGCATGGACAAGGCATTGAAAATTGTATGTCCTTTATTGCGTCATAAATGGTCATACCAATTTTACAATTGATGTGTTCTTTTTCGAACTCCTTTTTGAATACTTGTTCCATCCTCTCAATATTTTTAACGAAACTTTCAGGTGGCACTACCAGTAATTTTTTCTCGGCCGTGTAATTTCTGTAATTAACGTACATTGACTGGACACTTAAATTAGAAGGTTAATCTTCTACATACGATTTCAGCAATCTGCAGTCGTGTTTCTGAAAACACTTTTTTAGCAAAGCTCCACAAACATAAAAAAATGCATTTTGTTCTGGGACATCAAAATTTGTGTAATCTGCACGTACGATTTCGCGTAATTCATTAGCTGGTAATACAGTAGTAGTGCCATCAACGTTAGGATCGGTGCTATTACGACCCGACTGGCCGAGTCGGCAGTGACGCTGCCTACGAAACCAAGGGTCCCGGGTTCGAGTCCCGGTAGGGGCAAATGTTTGTTTGATGAGAACGGATGTTTGTACCCTAGTCGTGGTTGTTTATCTATCTAAGTATAATATTTATCTATATAAGTATGTGTATCGTTGTCTAGTACCCAAGATACAGGGAATCCTAGTTTGGGGCTAGATCAATGTGTGTAAAAGGTGTCCAAGGTATTATTATTATTATTATTATTATTATTATTGTTATTATTGTTTTCAACACCCCTTTTAAAATCGTTTAAGCCCAAAACGAATTTAGATAATTCTGCAGTACAATTTCCTTCTTTAGGTGCCTGAACACGTGCCGCCCGGACGAATGACGTTGACTCGTCGCATGCATTGCATAGCCTTGTCTCGTACCACCCGTAACAACCCGAAACTTGGCAATGTGTGCGTGTGGTGGCGTGTGCTTATACGGAATGCAATGTAGCTGTGTGTGTGTGCGGCTGTTGTCGCTGATTTGTTTATAGTGATCCTGGCGCGTCATCATTGTCGGTAGCGCAATTTGACGTCGGATCCGCAAGTTCGGACATACTGTTTTTTAGTTACTATTTATTATTTTTAGTCATTAAGTTTTCTTGTACGATGGTACGGAACCCTTCGTTTGCGTCTCCGATCCGTACTTGACCGATTTAATTTAATTTAATTATTTACCCTGGGTAGTACCCGTTCATTTCGAGTTTAACGTCGCTGACCGTTACAAAATGACATCACAGGGACAGTTATTAGTACCGTTGACAAAAAAGTTGTACTTGGTAGTGGAGCTGGTTAATTTATTTTCTTGATCAAAATCATCATTTTGGTCACGATGAATGTAAATAGTGTTTAGGACTAGGTATTGCTATATTCGTACATATGCCCCCTAGTAATAACTTTTTCTTTTTTATTCATAGTGGAACTTGACTTGTGTGACAGCACAAAGACAACAGCTACTACTGCAAATAAAAACTCAACAAATATCAGTAACTATAAACAAAACTGTCACAATTCGCTATAACAATAATGGCGAATGACACGGGACAAACGTACGAACTTACATACATAGGCAGCGAGCGATGCTATCGGTACTAAATCAAAGCGGTGCGGTGCAAGGGAGAGGGAAGGGAGGGAACGGATAATTCGAATTTCGTAACAGCCAGCGACGGCAAACTCGAAATGAGTACAACATAAAGACCGCCGGTCTCTAAAGACCGCCTCGCCGCCCGAGAGTGAAGATAGGGAGTGCACTATGTGAATATAGGAAACTGAGTTAGTGAGGTACATAAACAAACTTAGTGTCACGCCTGTTCCCATACGGGCTGGCACGGCACAGTTGTGCCGACGTTCGTGACAGGGGGCTAGCCTTGAATAGGACCTATTGAATACTTACCACAAACAAACATTACGGACGCTAATGAGAGAACTAATAATGAACGTTGACAATTACTGGTTCATTACAGTGTTAACAAAGCACCATTTTGCAATCCATTTCATTGCGAGAGGAAATAACAGATTTTTATTGCTTAGACCAGAAGTTATATTTTTATGAAGATTTCAATATGTATTTATAAGGTTTATGTCCGACCGATTTCCTTATATTCTTCGCTCAGGGCTGCATATATAGACATGTTATTGTTTAAGGTTTATCAGAAAGTTGTAATTTTTAAAGGGTTGCTAAGGACATTAATGTGAACAACTTTCACCAAGAATCTGATTTGAACAAGACAAACTTTATTTTCCACTTCTCGGTTCAATATACGTGGAGACGTTTCTGTTATAACACTAAGTATACAGAGTATGTGGCGATTTATGACAGGTTTTTGAGTTAATATCATTCATTTTGTCATTGTATTTTTTAAAGATGATAATAATGTATAAGGAAAATAGCATATGCACGAAGATCTTCGTATCATTCCAGTAACGAAAATTCCCCTTTAACCAATTACATAGGTATAATTACACTGACGAGCAATGAAAACGTTCCGCCCAGTGGTTTTATTTTCCAAATGGCCCCAATTTTTTAAAAGATTTAATTTTTTGAACACAATATTTACGTTTTAATTGGTAATATTCTGAGGCGCTGTTAAATGTACTTCAATATTGCAGACAGCGTCATTAAGCTAGCTTTCCCGTTTAGGAGTAATTTGGAGCTATGTCACTGGAACTTTTTCATTGCTCGTCAGTCAGTCGTCGTTCGGTGATCGAGTCATTCGCACGCGTTTTGTGTTCCTACCGCTCTGACTCCACGCATGTTCTTGCTAGACATCGAAAGGCCTTTGATACAGTCTGGCATAAAGGCCTCATTCATAAGCTCATTGCAATAAACACCCCTCCATCCCTAGTTAAAATGATCGATTCATACCTGTCTGACCGTAGATTTAGAGTTCACATGGGCACAGACACAATATCCAAATACCGTTCAGTTCCTGCTGGCGTCCCCCAAGGATCTATCCTGGGGCCCTATTAATTTTTAATTTATATCAACGATATCCCGATCCAGACCAGAACAAGCTTAGCCTGCTTTGCGGATGACACGGCCTGCTTTACCACATCCACGGACCTTGACCTATTAGTCGACCGTTTACAGCTGTCTATAGACCACCTATGCGATTATTTCACGAAGTGGAAACTGAAGCTAAATGCATCAAAAACTAAGGCAATTATCTTTACTCGTAGGAAAAAAAATCCCTACAGAACAATTGAAATTGGGGTCCACCAAATTCCCTGGAGTAATTCAGTTAAATATCTAGGCCTGATTCTTGACAAAAGCCTAAACTGGAACGATAATGTATCCTATATCAGGAATAAAGGCATAAAAGCCTTTAATGTGCTCAGTCCACTGCTGAATAGACGTTCAAATTTGAGCCCCAAAACCAAGCTTGCGATCTATACTACATTGATAAGACCTTGCCTCACTTACGGATGCCCAGTGTGGAGCAGTACGTCAAACACGAACCACCTTAAACTCCAAGTTATCCAAAATCGTGCCATAAAAAATTCTTATAACACTCCTTTTCGAACTAACCTTATCAAATTACATGAGCGAGTTAAATTCCCCCTACTTTTTGATTTCATCATAAAACTAACTAAAAACTTCTATAAATACTCCAACAGCAACCATACAAATAAACTAATAGCGAAAATTGGCACGTCTAGACCACTCGGCAACAAACATCGATATCGATACATAACAAGGCTCCCACATCACTACGCCCTACCACAAATGACGACTCACTCGACTGACCGACCAGTCGACCGGCAGCGCAGCGGCAGCTCGTATTGCTCGCACCTGATTATGTAATACGCATGATTGTCTCCTATTATGTTAACTTTATTATGTGTTCCGTAAATTCACCCTATGTATTATGTTAAGACGGTAAGTAACAACTTTACTATAACAAATTTCTTCTGTATGATCTGTGTTTTCTACCCTCAGGTAGTCTCTTTATAAGTAATATTTTACTACCGATGGAAAAGATTGTAAGCTAAAACGAAGTTTGCAAAATAACTGTTACATTTAAATACTTACTCCTTTTACAATTATGTCTTGATTTCATTTATGATATAAGTTTTAAGAGGTTAGTTTTAGCCTGCTAAACATCTGTTAATACTTATGTACTAGCTATAACCTAGGATTAAATCTACACTGGGTTGTATCATTTTATGTCTCAAGTAAATAAAGATCTTTTAAAAACAAAACATTGCTCGTCAGTGTATGACGACCCGAATGGCCGAGTCGGCAGTGACCCTGCCTATGAAGACAAAGGTCCCGGGTTCGAGTCCCGGTGGGGGCAAATATATGTTTCATAAGAACGGATGTTTGTACCCTTGTCTTGGTTGTTTATCTATCTAAGAATAATATTTATTTATATAAGTATGTGTATCGTTGTCTAGTACCCAAGATACAGGGAATCCTAGTTTGGGGCTAGATCAATAATAATAATAATAATAATAATATGTGTAAATAGTGGCCAAGGTATTATTATTATTATAATTTGCTTTGCTATGTAGATGAAAAGATTTACTCACATTTTTCTAGTGTGGGTCCAGAATTGCATACATTCTGGACCCACACTAGAAAAATGTGAGTACACCTTGTACAAACTTCTATTAATAATAATAATAATACCTTGGACACTATTTACACACATTGATCTAGCCCCAAACTAGGATTCCCTGTATCTTGGGTACTAGACAACGATACACTTACTTATATAGTTAAATATATACTTAGATAGATAAACAACCATGACTAGGGTATAAACATCCGTTCTCAACAAAAAAATATTTGCCCCCACCGGGACTCGAACCCGGGACCCTTGGTTTCGTAGGCAGGGTCACTGCCGACTCATCCATTCGGGTCGTCAAGTATCCTCATTAACTTCTAATATCCTCATTATTAAATGATGTTTTTATTTGCATACGCTTCGCTCCGCTCCGTTTCGCTACGCTCCTGTTTTGCTTCTTGTAAGTTCTAACCTAACCTATAACTTAACTGAAATTTAGCCACACTAACATACTCTAGCTTTCAGTCGCAAGCTCGCTCCGCTGGTTGCACATACACGTTCTAACCTAACCTAACCTAGCGAGCCAAATATATTGTCACCCAACTTTTTTATTCGGTAAATCTTTAACTATGGTATTCGGACAGAAAGTGACAGGACAGGACCTAAAGCAACTAATTCAGCTTCAAATTCTAGTTATTACTAGAAAATGTTAGTTTTAACTAATGAAGTTATAACTAGTTTTGGCTTGTGAAAACGCGTTCTAACTAATAACGGGTTTTCAGTATAGCATAGTTAATTTCAAAGCTAGTTTTACATTCATGTATATCAGTAAATTCTAGTTATTAATAGGAAATTCTAGTTTTATCTAAGGCACTTAGTAAAAACTAGTTTTAACTAGTGAAAACACGTTCTAACTGAAAACGTATTGTTACGGTAGCGTATATAATGTTATGTTACTAGTATCATAAATTACTAGAACACTGTAAATCAAGTCGTGTTTCATACAATAAACACTAATCAATCACTAGTCCAGGAGCTTCAATGCCAGAGACAGATTCACTGGTACACACAAAAGAAAACAAACATAGGTTAACACCATTTTCCACACGAGATGGGAGAGGCACAGTCGTGCTCAGAAACACTCGTCAATGTAAAAATCCCCACGTTTTCCGGATGAACAACTGTCTAATATTTTTTACATTCGTTGCGAAATTAAGGCCCTCATATTTTCAAAAGTTCGGGTTCAACTCACATCAGCGGATTTGACGACTCAATTGAGACGGTCCTTCGTAAGCAGTCTTTTGAACTACTCTTTTAGGGAGTAAGATGTTAAATATTATTATTAGGTACTGCATTTCCATATTTCAACTTTAGTACAGTCTGCACAAATGCTGATTGGACTGCTGCACAGTAATTTAAGGCAACAAATATGTTTTCACCAAAATAAGTTTTGACTAGCAAATAATTTAATTGTTCATATAATTTTGTTTTACAGGACACCCTGTATGGGTATGTAAGTTTGTATTTACGTCGGTTCCATCGCAGCCTAACCTGCTGGGACGATTCCAATGAATGAGATTACATTTTTACTGTTTACTTGATGATGGAATCTATCTTGAAGGAAGCAGCGTCTAAGGACTTGCCCCCTGTCAGCAAAATGGATTATTGAATAATTGGTAAAACGAGGACACGACTCTGCCACCCCCACAATGGCCACCCCACATGACTACCAGAAGGAGGGTGATGTTTTGTACTTTTTACCTTTAGGCTCAGGCTGGTAGCAAGGCGGCACAGGGATGTACGAAGGGCCCCTCGTGGCGATCAACAGGGACGTAGTCAGGATGACGACGAAGAAAAGGACAGCAGACGTGACGAGTAGGACCCTCTCTAACTTGCTGCGTTGGTGCCATCCTATGAAGGAGACGCCCTGGAAATGAGAAATGTTTCAGTTAGCGCCATCTATTGAACCAAACAATCAATCTCTATAGCTGCTGCGATGGCCTGGCTCGAGTATTGACTAACTGGCTAGAAGTGGGCACAACGGTGCCTGTGCCTCCCCGTATGGGTAACGGCGTGACGCTGTGTTGATATCTTTGGAAGCGAAAGCGAAATAGACATTTAATGAAGAAGAAAATAATTTAGGACAACAGGCTCTGAAAATGTGCCAGAAGCTTGAATTTCATATCTATTTGCAAAACTCATCGTACACGGAGAAACCGAGCGGCCAGCAAAGTGCGATTTTAGCTTTGCTAACGTCGAAATGGTTGTTTTTAACGAAGACTCGTTTAAAATCTAATGAGTTTGGTTTGCTTTTATTTACCAAGCTTTCATTGCTAAATACACTCGACTAAAAGTAATTAAGTGCTTATTAATTTCTAAACTTATTACTTGGTTACTACTAACCCTTTTAAACATGGTTAATAACAAAAAATTAAATTGATTATTTTCTGACAATTTACTTGTTAAAATAACAACACGCATGGTAGTAATCAACCAACTACTTAGCTAAAATCAATCATGTTGGCAGTGCTAAAATTAAACGAATTTCTTTGCTGTTCCTAACCAAGTTACTCGCTTAATTGAAACCAAGCGCTTGGTAATTATCAATCAAGTAATTGTCCAAAATCAAACAAGTGAACGTAGCTAAAATTAGACGAGTTGCTTTACTAATCTTAAATAAGTTGCTCGGTTAATTTCAGCGAAATGCTTGGTAGTTATCAACCAACTCCTTAGCTAAAATCAATCAGGTCAGCAGCGCTAAAATTAAACGACTTTCTTGTATATTCTTAAACAAGTTACTCGCTTAATTTAAACCAAGCACTTGGTAATTATCAACCAAATACTTGACCAAAATGAAACAAGTGAACGTAGCTAAAATTAGACGAGTTGCTTTACTAATCTTAAACAAGTTGCTCGGTTAATTTCAGCGAAATGCTTGGAAGTTATTAACCAACTCCTTAGCTGAAATCAATCAGGACGGCAGTGCTAAAATTAAACGACTTTCTTTGCTATTCCTAAACAAGTTACTCGCTTAATTGAAACCAAGCGCTTGGTAATTGTCAATCAAGTACTTGTCATAAATCAAACAAGTGAACGTAGCTAAAATTAGACGAGTTACTTTACTAATCTTAAACAAGTTGCATGGTTAATTTCAACGAAATGCTTGGTAGTTATCAACCAACTCCTTAGCTGAAATCCGTCAGGTCGGCAGTGCTAAAATTAAACGAATTTCTTTGCTATTCCTAAACAAGTTACTCGCTTAATTGAAACCAAGCGCTTGGTAATTATCAATCAAGTACTTGTCCAAAATCAAACTAGTGAACGTAGCTAAAATTAGACGAGTTGCTTTACTAATCTTAAACAAGTTGCTCGGTTAATTTCAGCGAAATGCTTGGTAGTTATCAACCAACTCCTTAGCTAAAATCAATCAGGTCGGCAGTGCTAAAATTAAACGACTTTCTTGGCTATTCTTAAACAAGTTACTCGCTTAATTGAAACCAAGCACTTGGTAATTATCAACCAAATACTTGACCAAAATTAAACAAGTGAAAGTAGCTAAAATTAGACGAGTTGCTTTACTAATCTTAAACAAGTTGCGCGGTTAATTTCAACTAAATGCTTGGTAGTTATCAACCAACTCCTTAGCTGAAACCCATCAGGTCAGCAGTGCTAAAATTAAACGAATTTCTTTGCTATTCCTAAACAAGTTACTCGCTTAATTGAAACCAAGCGCTTGGTAATTATCAATAAAGTACTTGTCCAAAATCACACAAGTGAACGTAGCTAAAATTAGACGAGTTGCTTTACTAATCTTAAACAAGTTGCTCGGTTAATTTCAGCGAAATGCTTGGTAATTATCAACCACCTCCTAAGCTGAAATCAATCAGGACGGGAGTGCTAAAATTAAACAACTTTCTTTGCTATTCCTAAACAAGTTACTAGCTTAATTGAAACCAAGCGCTTGGTAATTGTCAATCAAGTACTTGTCATAAATCGAACAAGTGAACGTAGCTAAAATTAGACGAGTTACTTTACTAATCTTAAACAAGTTGCGCGGTTAATTTCAACGAAATGCTTGGTAGTTATCAACCAACTCCTTAGCTGAAATCCGTCAGGTCGGCAGTGCTAAAATTAAACGAATTTCTTTGCTATTCCTAAACAAGTTACTCGCTTAATTGAAACCAAGCGCTTGGTAGTTATCAATCAAGTAATTGTCCAAAATCAAACAAGTGAACGTAGCTAAAATTAGACGAGTTGCTTTACTAATCTTAAACAAGTTGCTCGGTTAATTTCAGCGAAATGCTTGGTAGTTATCAACCAACTCCTTAGCTAAAATCAATCAGGTCGGCAGTGCGAAAATTAAACGACTTTTTTGGCTATTCTTAAACAAGTTACTCGCTTAATTTAAACCAAGCACTTGGTAATTATCAACCAAATACTTGACCAAAATTAAACAAGTGAAAGTAGCTAAAATTAGACGAGTTGCTTTACTAATCTTAAACAAGTTGCGCGGTTAATTTCAACTAAATGCTTGGTAGTTCTTTGCTATTCCTAAACAAGTTACTCGCTTAATTGAAACCAAGCGCTTGGTTGATAATCAAGTTACTTGATAATCAAGGAACTTGATAATCAAGTTACTTGATAATCAAGGAACTTGATAATCAAGTTACTTGATTATTATTAAATAAGACGACTTAACAAAGTTCACTTAGTTGTTTTTAACCACCAGCTTTGCAGGTCCTATACGAAGCAAGTTACGTGGTTAAAAACAACCAGAATGAAAGCAAAGCTGGTCTGCTATTAGTAACCTAGTTACTTGATTAGTACCAACAAAGTATGTTTGCTAGTTGTAAACAAGTAAATGGGTTAATAACAGCAAAGTAGGTTTGCTGCTAATAACAAACTCAATAGGTTTATAACAGCAAAGTAAGTTTGCTGGTAGTAACCCAGTTAATTGATTAGTAACAACAAAGTAAATTTTCCGAAATATGATTAAAAACAACCTAGTAAGTTTGCTGAAATTGACCAAGTATGATTGTCGTTTATAACCTAGTTGAGGGGTTAATGATTGCCAAGCTATCTTAATACTTGATAATCAAGTTACTTGATTATTATTAAATAAGACGACTTAACAAAGTTCACTTAGTTATTTTTAACCACCAGCTTTGCAGGTCCTATACGAAGCAAGTTACGTGGTTAAAAACAACCAAAATTTAATTAATATTAATTAACTCGTTTTCTCCGTGTAGGCTTTTATGTTAACCAGCCGTAATTTGTGGGGTAACAAGTTTTCTACTATATCGGCTGCCCTCTCTTTCATAAACTCAGGTGTTAACACATCTGCTTCCTCACTTGAATAAATAATAATTATGTAATTGTTTATTTCCAAAAATAATGTATTTTATAAACTTGTTTACAAGGTAGACAAGGAATGTATCACTACTCCCTAAAAAGGGCGAAACCTGTGTTTAGGATAAGTTTCTGCTACTTCCCACCAGAATTAATATCTCAGTATAAAACACTATTTAAACAATTTGACGATATCAATCTCTGATGATGTATATGTCACCGTAAGATAGTCAAAACCGTTAGTTGATCAACTATCGACAGATAGGAAACCAGACCGACAGGGTTTGGAATTTACGTTTCTTTTGTTCTTACATGTTAACCTAACACGAAGACTCTACAGAGAGGGGCTTCGCTGCGCTCGCCCCCTCTTATTTTTCGCCTAAGCTACCGCAGTGTTTGCCCCGGTAATTCATAATTTCATAATTCTTTATTGCACACACACATATTAAATTTAAAAGGTTACATTAGGAGAAATCATATGTACAAAGGCGAGCTTATCTCTAAAAAGAGATTTCTTCCAGCAAACCAATGCATGAAAGGGAAATGTATCATGAAAGGGTAGGCAGTGTACAATATCTAATATCTTATCTATACTAAAATACATATGCTATAATATAAAATACGGAAAATAAAATACTTACATACCAGACTACTAAATACAATACATACATATACCTGCAAATATAGTTTATATATTATAATTATATACATACTATATATAACTCTCACGAAAGAGAAAGGAAGTGCTCTTTTACCCGGTTTTTGAAAGAGACAAGAGAGGGACAGTCTCTTATAGTGCTAGGTAGTGCGTTCCACAGTCGAACCGCCTGCAGCCTGAATGAATGCTCATATGCCGAGGTGCTATGCCTTGGAGTGGCTAAGAGTGAGACCGTGTGGGATCTCCGGTGCCGATCTTTCAAGGGTCAATGCATTCTCTACTACAACAAGACACCTCTGGAGATCTTGAAATTGACATTTGAGCAATTTAAAATCCATGTTAAAGCGACTTTGTCGAAAAAGGGGTATTACAATGTTCAAGATTACTTAAATGATGGGTCTGTATGGGGTTAATCTGGCTCAACACAGACCTTGCTGTTAATAATTTTGTAATTATTTATTCCTGCTTATTAATTATGATAATGACTAAATATTATATTTTGTATAAGCATAAGTAATTTTTAAAAAGAGATCTAAAAATTAATCTGTGGGAGTTTCTACGCCCTTCTTCTCCCACAGTGGTCCAATGTAGAGAAGTGGCAAAAAATGACGATTGCTAAGTATATATAAATATCTACAGTAATAAAGACATTTGGAATTTGAATTTGGATCTCCTGAAAAGAGATTCAAAGCGGTCTCGAAGGTAGCTGGGATAGCGCGGATTTTTGAATATATTGAAAAGATAAGAGAGAATATGAGTGTCTCGGCGACGACGAATTGGAAGCCAACCCAACTCTTTGCGATATTGAGAAACATGGTCGAATTTGCGCAACCCGAAGATAAAGCGAATCCCAAGATTCTGAAGTCGTTCGAGTTTGTTCAGTAAATCTTCGTTCGCGCTCGCCCAACAGACATCGGCGTAGTCGATTAGTGGCAGGAGAAGGGACTGAGCAAGGGTGATTTTGGTCTGCCGTGGCAAGAAGTACTGCAAACGCCTGAGGGAGTGCAAAGACGCAAAGACCCGTCTGCTGACCTCGCTGACATGTGGAGACCAAGACAGCAGGTTGTCAAAAATAACCCCAAGGTTTTTCGCATGATCTGTATACTCTATTTTGATGCCATTGTATGACACGGGAACAATACGTTTTTGTATCAAGGAAAGCGTGTGCCTGGTTCCTAAAAGCATGGCTTGTGATTTGGTCGGGTTTACCAACAGCCCGTATGATAAGGCCCAGTCTTTCACATTCTCGAGGTCAGCATTCAGTGCCTCCACAGTTGAAGCTACATCGCAGGGGCAAAAGTGGCGATAAATTTGGAGATCATCTGCGTACAGATGATACGAAGAAGAGATAACGTCGGAGATAGAGTTGATGAAGACTGAAAATAGAAGAGGAGAGAGAATACCACCTTGAGGCACTCCTGAGGAAAGATCACACCATTGAGTTTCGGTCTCTTCAGATTTAATGCGTTGCTGACGACCTCTCAGTGTAACGGCCCTACGGCTAGGGTCGAGCCACCGCTAACAGTAGCTATGATCGTCTATTCTATCTATCCCAAAATGAGAGGACCCGATTCAGCTGTAAGATTTGTAAGTTAAGAATGATAAGTCTGAATTTCTCGTTCGTTGAGAAGTTCGTTAGGCGTACAATAGTCGAACGAAGTTTGGTTCAGGAAGTTACAGTTTCAAGTTAGACAGAGAAAGCATATATGTCCGCGAGCCGGTAATTCGCATCAGTCAGCGGTGTATTGCGCCAGAACGATCGTTGTTATATTTTATGGGTGATGGCACCATCTGGTTTTTGTATATATGAGCGCATGGAACTTCTTTTAGTGGTCGACCACAGTTTATAATATTTGTTTGTGATATCGTATAGATATCCGTAGTAGTTTTACGACGTGAGTACTCAATGATATTTCATGTGCTCGCTAGTAGCGGCTTGTGGTGGTTCCAATTATATATTTGGTTCACGGCAATAACGATCCGAAAAGACCGGTTTACACAATTGCGAATTGATTTTCCGAAATGGGTTCTGAACCAGCGGTTACCTCAAAAGGTCCGTAACGTTTTGAAACCTTCAACTCTGCGCAATTTGAGCTGGATGTCATCGAAACGTAAGCATTATTGTTTTAGGAGATCTAACCCACACCATAGCGAAGTGCATAGTTCGATAAATACCGAACTATGAATTCCACTAGCCACAGCACGTCCTGGGCTGAGCCAAATCATATATACCGACTCAGCCTACACATTAGACCTCCAGCGAAATTTACATTTAATTTAAAGATGCAACTTGAATCCAACCTGACCCAAGGCAATGCAAAACACCTACCCGGACCTAAACAATGAACTTTAGACTGCAAATTGATCTCTTCGCGCGTCCCCGACAACACTCAAATGTCAAAATATCAACAGGATATGTTATCTGTGTTGACACCGGTTTAACTTTGTTCTGAATTTGTTATTTCCATCCGCGGAACCTCATCGATCAAACAGTCTCCCTATGCCCTGCCAACCTAGGTTTAGCCGCAACTAAACTCCTGTCTAGCCTAGTCTAAAAACCTAGTGTTATACCACGTCCATTATCGACACCACTCGAAAATGGTTGAGTTTCATTTGAATGTGCTTGAATGTTTAATGACTGTGTGTGTGGGAATTTCAAAACTCGCTACTCGAAAGGAATGAGGAGAGGATTAGCCCGCGAATATCCTAAGAGCCAATCCAGGAACCCTATGGTGAAGGAAAAAGGAATTTAGGGTCGCTCCAAGCCCAGACTCAGACTCAGATAATTGACTTACAAGTTCTTTTCTAACGACCCAAGGATAGTTTTGGAGTTTGGGGTTGGTTGATATAAAGGTTAGGAACCCCGAGGTATATCTCGGCGCTTCAGACACTCACGAAAACCCACTGAAACTTCGCAATCACAATTTCGTATAGTTCTGACGCGTAACACGGCAGACAAAACTGTTTAGAACTCGTGAAAGACGACTGTCACAGTAGCTAGACGCTGAGACTGAATGCTCTCCCCTCCCACGCTCTCGTATTTATATGCGTCCTTTGCGAACACGCTCTGCCCAAGCGAAGCTTCTTATCACTAACTACACAGGGTCTAATTTCAACCATGCCATGCAGATCCGCCGTTCTACAAATTGTGTGTACGCATATTCACTATGATCAACCGTAGGTGATCACTCAAATCATTTGGTACCGCCGATACACAGAATCTGTTGATCGCTGACCAATAAAAGCTTGTTGCGATTAATTAAGCATACCCGACCGCTAGACGCGCGTAGCAAAGACCACTAGAATGATATTCAGACTAGTGATGTCAGACTCTCCATATCATACCTCAATCGCAATTGTATATTTGCAATCAACATAATAGCTTTCTCCGTATCGTTCCATAATAACCTTTCATTATTTAGTTATTCACAATTTATTCAACGCGCAGCCAACTCGGCTCTGATTCCTACACATCTCGCAGGAATGCGACAAGAAAAAACCTGACCTGTAAACTTCCAGGAACCATCCCAAGCGTTGGCTCTGTTTTTTTTTGCTAACTTGCCACTGAGCTACGCAAAACCCCCAAACGTTATCTGAACCGATTCGTATTCAAAACAGCGCGGCGTTGGGCTAGTCCTCTATCACGCAGAATGAAGTATCAAATGTACCGACTCTCGTGTACCATTACATCAGGTATGAGTGGAACCAGTTAGCAGCATGGACGGAGACATTCAGAGAGCTCAATATAGCGACCAGAATGTCAAAATCGACACAGTTAAAGGCATTGCTGAAGTCAAGCAGGGCTAGGACCGTGACCAACTTCTGATCCATGGCTAGCTGTATGTCATCGCTGACTTTTAAGAGTGCTGTGGTAGTACTATGGCCTGGTCTGAACCCAGATTGGAAAGGATTGAGAAGTTTGTTTGATGAAAGGTAGGAGGAAAGTAGGGCCTATAATCTTTGAAGGAGGAGGGATTGGATTTTTTGGCAGTGGGATAACGAGTGCTTTCTTCCACAGACTAGGAAAGGAGCTCACCGATAGAGAGAAGTTGATGATGTGGGTAATTGGAGGAAGCAATTCCTCAAGGACGCTGTGGATCATCTGATGGCTGACGTTGTCGCCACCAGCAGCTTTCGATGTGATAGCTAGCACTGCCTTTCTAACTGCACCGATTCCGACAAGCTTAAAGTTAAACGGTGAGGTGCAGACTGCAGCCCTCGACCGTAGACAATGAAGGGTTGCCTCCTTAGTGGTAGGGTCCATCACGACGGGAGGAGAAGAAAAAAACTGGTTGAGACCGTTGAGATCGACATTACCTGAAGTAGATTCCTGGGACTTGCCAACGCCAATGGTTTTAAGGAACTTCCATACCTGAGCTGGAGTGTACATCTCTATACGCTCATGGATGTGGCGTCGCTTGGCATCGCGGCACATGCGGTTGCACAGGTTACGGAGGCGTTTAAAAGCTAGGAGATTGTCGTTGGTCGGGTCCCTCTTATATCGCCCTTTTGCACGGTTTCTTTTTGCCATTAAACGCTTGATGGCGTCGGTCAGCCACGGGGCAGGAAGATGTTTGACCCTGACTTTTTTCATTGGTGCGTGCTTGTCGAAAAGCCCAAGGACAATATAGTTGAACTTCAGGATTTGTCATCAACGGTCTCACAAGTTATGACAGGGTTCCAATCAACAGATGAGGCATCGGATTTAAGGGAGTCGAGGTCCACACCTTTGAAGCTCCGGAAATTTGGCTTTGCGCTTAGTGGGCCTAACTTTGTATGAAAGATAAACCAGGCCGTGGTAAGAGAAGGGAACGGTAAGCTGACAATGAGAAACCACCTTGGCTGTGTTGGAGACGATCATGAGATCGAGTAGGGAGGGAGTACAATGTGGTTGAAAGTGAGTAGCGCCGACGGGAAGAATATGTAAGTTAACGGAATTTACAATCGATTCGAGTTTGGTAGAGCGGGCGTTATTTTTAAGAAGACAAGTGTTAAAATCCCCGAGGATGAGAGTGTCACTATAGAGAGGGGTCAAGTCACGTAATTCGTTTGCATTTCAGTTTAAACCAGTTTACTATTAAACGGTTTTAACCGTTAGTTTATCAACTAACGCATCATATAGTAAGCAGTACGCTACAGTTTACTATCTGTCGATAGTTGACCAACTAACGAGAAAAAAACGTTAGTTTATCAACCAACGGTTTTGGCAGTCTTAGGGTGACATATCTATATATATAAAAATGAATCGCTGTTCGTTAGTCTCGCTAAAACTCGAGAACGGCTGGGCCGATTTAGCTGATTTTGGTTTTGAAATGTTTGTTGTAGACCAAGGAAGGTTTAGAAGTAGGGTAGGATAGGGTATGGGTATGGTAGGGTATGGGCAGGGTAGGGTATGGGTAGGGTAGGGGTAGGGTAGGGGTAGGGTAGGGGTAGGGTAGGGGTAGAGTAGGGGTAGGGTAGGGGTAGGGGTAGGGAAGGGGTAGGGTAGGGTAGGGTAGGGTAGGGGTAGGGTAGGGGTAGGGTAGGGGTAGGGTAGGGCAGGGTAGGGGTAGGGTAGGGTAGGGGAAGGGTAGGGGTAGGGTAGTGGTTGGGTAGGGGTAGGGGTTGGGTAGGCCCAACCCCTACCCCTACCCAACCACTACCCTACCCATACCCTATCCTACCCTACTTCTAAACCTTCCCTGGTCTACAACAAACATTTCAAAACCAAAATCAGCTAAATCGGCCCAGCCGTTCTCGAGTTTTAGCGAGACTAGACCCCTAGGTCGGTTAGGGGTAGGGGTAGGTTAGGGTAGGGATAGGTAAGGGTAAAGTAGGGGTAGAGCTACCCGCAGCGAAGCGAGAGCGGGTCAGCTAGTACCATATAAAATACAAAAGCAAAACAAAATATATATACATAGTCAGGTCATAAGTTCTGTCACATGTGCAATATGAAATAATTTAGACATGTTTATTATTTATGTAAACATTTATATAGCAAAATCAACTTAATAAAACATAGATTCTTATAGTAATAAATTTTATTCAAAATGACTCCCGCGATTTTGAATACAGGCCTTTATTCTGCGCGGCCAGTCGTCTATCGCAGCACGAACGAGGTCCATGTCAATATCGGTGGCTGCCTTAATCAAGGATGCCTTGAGTGACTCCAAATCAGGATGAGGCTTTGAGCAGGCCTTTTCCTCCAAGTGTTGCCATATCTTGTAATCTAACGGACTCAAATCTGGACTGGAGGAGGGCCAGTCTTCGTGCCGGATGAAGTCGATTTCACGCGCCGCCAGCCAGTCTTGTGTGCTTTTCGCTCTATAAGCTGGCGCAGAATCTTGTTGGAATACCCAGTGCCTGTTATTAAACATGGTATGAGAAACAGGTTCCACAAGGTTCTTGAGGACTGTATTTTGATACACAACTGCATTCGTTTTTACGCCTTTCTCACAAAAATGTACCTCAGTTAAGCCCCAATAAGAGACTCCCAACCAAACCATGAGCGAGGATGGAAAATGACCTCGTTGGAAACGCGGAATACGGTTGCTCGCTTCTTCACTGCTGTGTGCGTACACCTTATCATTTTGTTTGTTGTAGCTCTCTTCCACGGTGAAAATTTTTTCATCCGAAAAAATAATTTCTCGATGCTTTTTTCCCGCGTACCGCTTCAACAAAGCGCGGCATCTCTTCAGTCTCAGGTCCATTAAACGAGCGTCCAAACGATGTCCTGTTTTTCTTCGATATGCCCTAAGCCCTAAGTCTTTATTTAACACCCTTTTCACCGTGGTCCTGCTTAACCCC
This sequence comes from Argyresthia goedartella, assembly GCA_949825045.1. Taxonomy (NCBI): domain Eukaryota; kingdom Metazoa; phylum Arthropoda; class Insecta; order Lepidoptera; family Argyresthiidae; genus Argyresthia; species Argyresthia goedartella. Next base: position 16,076,851 of record OX463834.1, read on the forward strand.
ATCTGAAGGGCCAACAGTTTCTGCTTACGTATGGGATTTCTTTGAATTCGCGCCTTCACAGCTTTTATCACTGCTGGAGTCCTAACAGAGCGTGGGCGAACACTTCTTGACCTGTCATCTACACTAGAGTCTTCATTGTATCGTTTTATGGTACGATAAACGAATCTTTTGGTTATATTCAAATTTTTCAGTAAGTCGAAAATCTGAATTGGCGCGTAACCGCAACGATGCAACGCAATAACTGCGACACGGTCTTCTTTAAGTGTCCACTCCATATTTAAAAATGAGGAAAATTCTAAAAAGTACACATTTTTATTTTCATGAAAAATTCGAAATTCGAATTCAATAAACTTTTTTGTGGCCAGCGTTCTAAATTCAAAAGTTTTTATTGTGTGACAGAACTTATGACCTGACTGTGTATAGCATACCTACATCCATATCTTACTCCCATATCGCGTAACTGAGAAGGGTCCTGCACTCTCAAGTTAACGAAACTGGTTGCTTAACCCTGTCCTGTCAGAATAAGAATGTTGGACAAGTTAATCTGAAGAGTGTCTTTGGTTAAGAGAAAATAGTCTTTCCTTACCTACATAATCTATGCCTGCGGCAGTGTTTCTGTGAGTGATAGTGCACGTACAAAACAATTCCTAGATTTCGGAAGGCGCAATTGGCGATATCATCTATGTTTTTCATTTTTTTTATTTTATTTATTTAACACAAGTCCACTTTAAATATGGCCAATTATGGATTTCACTATGTATACATATTAATATAAAGACAGAAAGACTTTTATGTATAACATGAAATAACATTAACAGCTTTGGTAGAAGCTTGATATGAGCCTGTGAGTAAATGGTGAAGGTGTGTTATGTTGTGTATAGTGTAAAGTGTGTGTGTGTGTGTGTGTGTATGTGTGTGTGTGTATGTATGGGTGTGTCCTACAGATGTGTTGATCGAATGTAAGTTTAGCGTCGAGGATCACGCCTAAGTCGCGAACAGTGCGACAGGAACAACATCATATGCTATGCCCATGAAATTTTCCATGACAGGTAATTAGGTATTGTCAAAACCCATCTTAATAAATATTTTTGAAGTCTATGCTATTCCTATTTGTCAGAAAAATTTTAATTAAACTTTTTTAGATTTTCTGGCAAATTGGACTTCATTTAAACAATTATTTATATCGAGTCAGATTCCTCCAATCGCGTTTCTGATAACACAAAATCTCGAAAAAGGTCCCAAAATTGTTATACTAATTTATTTAACTTGAGTTCTTTTGAAAAGCAGAGAAATAACTTCAAAAAGTGTCGGTTTTGTCGTTATATCACCTTAAGTGTGGGCATTCCTGAGGAGATAAAATAATTGTGATTATCCAATTAATTTATGATTGCTCATGTGACTATTTGTATCATTTCTTCATTGCACACAAATAATATACAGGTAACAAGACTTACATATAAATAATGTACCTACAAAGGCGAGCAATCTCTAATATGAGATCTCTTCCAGCAAACCAAATTATGATTAGAAAGATCGATTTTTAAGCTGGGGTGCACCAATGTGCAACAACATTATTTACCTTGTACTTAAATAAATATTATAAAACAATATAAACTAAATGTACGAGTGCCTGCATAATTTTAATATCATATACATGCTAAACATAAACATAAATACTATACTAATAAATACATATAATTCTACCGACCGCCGCGCATTTAAAACTAGTTTATCAATCCACACATCATAATTAGTGAAAATTGTTGGAGCGTAATAAACGATAGTGGGTAAAAACTAAGTTGATTGAAACTACGTAACTATGAAACCGTGAAATAGATGATGGCAGTAATAAATTTCGCAAACCAACAAAATAGCGACTGATTTTTCTAATTGTTTACTTATCTATACATATTGTAAATCTTTCTAATCACGAATTGATCATAGGATCAAATATGTTAGATGATAGATAAAAAAAAACGTAGACAAGCACATTCTCTCCTATCTGTTCAATATTTTGCGAAATCCCCGATACCCCACATATCTACGCCAACGTTTTGACTTTCTTTTCCCATGGATAGCAATCCGAGATCCCACACGGTGTCTCTCCTTTCAACTCCTCGGGATAACACTGCCGCTTACGAACAATCGTTTAGGTTAAGGGCAATCCGACTGTGGAACGCACTTCCCTGCGCTATTAGGGAAAGTCCCTCAATTTTGGCTTTTAAGAAAAGATTGAAAGTGCATTTCCTTTCTCTTCCGTAAATGGTACCATATTTATTTAGGTATATGTATGATTTATTATAGTTTATGTATGTTCATGCTATATATTGTATTTTATATAGTTGAAGTATATATTTTTATTTTATATTTGGTATAGTTTATATATATTTTGAAAGTAATTTTCGTACGTATGTATAGTGTTATTGCGAACCAGGACTTTCCTGTATCATGAACTCTCCTGTCTTGCCTAGGTTTGCTGGTAGAAATCTCTTTTTAGAGATAAGCCCGCCTTTGCTTATTATTTCTTTTAATTTCTTTCTCATTCATTTCTTTTAATTGTCTGTAACCTTATATCTATGCAATAAAGAATATGAATTTCGCAAGGGAGAAAAAGCCAATTATTTGGTTTACGTCTGACCTTGGAATACGGTATTAGATAAGACAGTCCAACAAATATAGAAACGGGTCTCAAGACCATCCTATTTCAACAAAAACGTTTATTTCCAGCAGTTGTGTTTTATAAACTCAATTTTGTTATATAAGACAGCATTTGACTATGACGTCACATACTAGTATTTGATAGAACTCGTGAACAAAAAAACCGTTTTGACAGTTCCTAAAGAGTTTCTATTCTGTCAAGCAGTCAAATATCGTATTTCCTAACTATCCTGCAATATTGAATAAATTATAATTGGTACTGTTTTATTTTAACTGTCGAAACTTGCCAATGTGTTCTTAATCCTATTGATAGGTCCATGTATTTGGTTATTCTAGTTGTATGTGTCGTTGCTGAATTATGTGTATTTGAGATTATCATTTTATTTTATTTATTTTTTATCATTATTTTTTAATTTATTTTAAGTTATTTTAATTGGCGCAAAAAAGGACCTAAAGTTGTGGTAGTACTATTAGTTATTCTGTGCTAAAGTTCCGAAGACGTAGCTTGTATTGGCAAGTTTTTCCACAGAGTAAGTAAGTAAACGTTAGAGCAGTGCGTCAATCTCCTTCTCCTTCTTTTGCACAGTGACGACCTCTGTGGGGCGGGCGGTGCGGTTGTGGCACTGCCTACCATGCGAGAGGTCCAGGGTTTGATCACCAGCTGGGGATACATGATAAAAATCCCCAGTCTTGGATGTTTTGTGTGATATTTGTGTTTATGTTTTGATAAATGTTTGTGTTTAGTGACAAATTAACTAATGTGACGTCACTAGATGATGCTGGGTGATTAAAAAGGCTAGTATTTAGTCAAAAATTACTTAAATTATTATTACTTTTATATAATTTTTTGTGTATTATAATTACTTTTTTTATTTTAATAAAAAATTCAGATTTTCACAGCAAAAAAGGATCAGCAAAAATACTTTTTATGTTTTAAGTATTTTTGTTGTTCTTACATGTTCAACCTAATAAGAAGGATAAAGGGGGGCTTCGCTTCGCTCACCCCCTTTACCCTTCACCTAAGCTGCGACAGCATTTTGCCCTGATATTTGCTGTGAAAATCAGTATATTTGTTGTGCAAATCAGTATTATTGATGTGCAGTTTAATATTTCCAGATTTAAACACGTTCCGTTTCTTGTTACTTTAAATACGTGTTTTTTATCCACAAGGCTCAGTTTTTAATTTTTATCAAATTATATAAGTGGGTGTCTGTTTTAGATGGGGTAGAGAAAACTTTACACATGTGATTTTATTTTCATTAAGTAGAAGATTGTTTGCTGTCAACCAATCAACTACTTTGGAGACAGCATTGTTCACATCGTCATACAATTGTCCTTGTCTTTTAACTTTAAAGAGTAAGGAAGAATCATCTGCGAACAATTCTATTTCATGCTTAATATTAACTTAGTCGGGTAGGTTGTTTATATAAATAAGAAAAAGGAACGGACCTAATATCAAGCCCTGTGGAACACCCGACGCCTGGAATGCGTACCGACGACCCCGACGACCTCTTGCCATTGACTACAATATTTTATGTTCTGTTACTGAGGTATGAGCTCAGAAGGCGAAGTGCATTATCCTTAACACCATAGTCATAGTGTGCTAGATTTCTGACTAGAATATCGCGATTTACACAATCGAAAGCTTTGGAAACATCACAAAAAATGCCGATTGCGTCATGATAGTGTTTCCAAGCGCTGAATATATGTTAAATAAGTTCAGCTTCAACGTCGGTCGTTGAGCGACCCCGAGTGAATCCATATTGTTTCAAATTCATCAAATTATGGCGATAAAAATCTTTGCGTAATTGATCCAGTATGATTTTTATTGATATAATTAAACTAGTTTTAATATTTTATATAACTTGTCAATTCGCGGAGCCGCGGGGCTCTGCGGAGCGTGGGTCCAAACTGCTAAATGAGGGACATTTTTTTTTACAAATTCCAAAAAAAAATACTTTTCGAAAGATCTCCTCATTGTGATTAACTGTTATCATTAAACGTTTTGCTCTGAAACTGATTGTTTGCCCGGAGAAAAATCTTTTCAGTTTTTGTTGTATGGAATGAAACAAAAACTACTGTAATTTGGCCAATTCTTGACAGGTCTTGCTTAGTAACTACTTTAGTCTTATTCTTTGGCTTATTGGCTATAATTGTACGCTAGCAGCGGATACCCAAAGTTGCCCCTTTTAGAGTTATAAGAATAATAAAATTAAAAAATATATATATTTTTGTTGACTTTCTAATATGGTAGATTATCAAATAATATATAATTAAACAAACTTTAAAACACTAGTTTACCGAAGAGAAACTTACAAGTTAAGAACTTCAAAGAGGATAATTCATAGATTAAAACTGAAAATTATACTTAACATCAAGTAAAGTTTAGTTCTACAAAAAAACTAAATTATTCAAAAAGAGCTTTGTTTAGATCTTTAAAACAATTCATTTTATTAGGTATTGTATGTCTCTTCTTAGCTAAATAATGTTTGTTGTTGGAAAGAAATTACAAACAGTGAACAATTAGCTAATCATCAGATAACTTGACGACCCGAATGGCCGAGTCGGCAATAACCCTGCCTTCGAAGCCAAGGATCCCGGGTTCGAGTCCCGGTGGGGGCAAATATTTGTTTGATGAGAACGGATGTTTGTACCCTAGTCATGGTTGTTTATCTATCTAAGTATAGTATTTATCTATATAAGTATGTGTATCGTTGTCTAGTACCCAAGATACAGGGAATCCTAATTTGGGGCTAGATCAATGTGTGTAAATAGTGTCCAAGGTATTATTATTAATATAACTTTAATAGTTCATTTGCTGTTCATTACGAATTATCTCCTCTATGAATTATCTTTTCTATTTGATAATAACTATATTCGTCATGTAATTAAATTTAATGACTCCACTACCCTAATAAACAGGGGTTTGATTGAAATAAAATCATTCAGAGATACGCAATTTGACTAACAAGCCATCTTGTACTGTACCTGAATATTTTTGTTTCCAATATGGAAGGTTTACCAGGTCTAGTGAATAATTTGGATTTGTTCATGGTGTTAGGAGAACAGTTCGTATCCTTGGCGGTAAATAGAAAACTTTTGGAATACCTCAAGCAGACGCTGAATATTGACTGGACTGAAGATACAAGTGAAAATCTCCAGAAATGTTGTCAGAAATTTTGTTAAAATGTTTGTGGTAGATGAGAAAGATCAAATAGGATGCTTAGTCATTTTTTGAAGAGAAATGGAGATTGGCAGGAATCTGCCATAATCTGGCCCGAAGATCTTATTTTCCAAGCAGAAAATGTCCAACCGGATGATGTCAGTGAAGATGTAGAAACTTTGGCACCATCTATACCAATAATTTCAATGTCATCGTAACAACATACGATGAGAAAACCCTTTGAAGAGCAAGCAAAAAAGAAGTCGCCTAGAACGCTTGGCCAAATCAGTTTCCGCAAGAGTTACAGAGAGCTACCATTGGGAATAAGTAAAGCGTTAGCGAAGTAAGTAAAATAATCGAACATTTGCTAAACCATCCTGAAGATATTGATAAGATGAAGACTTGCATAAGTCGGGAAAAAGGATAGTTCATATTCACCTGAAAAAGCGCTAGCTCTCTAGATATCGCTTAACTTATCCAAGTGGCCATATATTAATCTACGAAATTCTGCAATTGAACAAGGTGCAGCATCTATGTTTCCCTCCTACTACAATATAGCATGCGAAATTAATTTTTTACCCTGCAAAAGACGACATTAACCTAATCAAAGATGGAGCATCTATTTACCTGCAGGCCCTGCTTAATTTGACTATCTTCAGATTGCTTGACGCAACGAACTTCAATCTAACATCTAAGGCTAATTCAAAGCTGATATGTTAATGGGGTTTTGATGGAGCATCCAGTCAAAGCAATTAGAAGCAGAAAGCTAGCAGTTCCGAATTTAACGATTCGATTGTTTTATGGCCAGCTTAGTACCCATAAGGAAGTGACGAAGAAATACTGTGGGAAAATGATCGCCCGTCTTTAACGTTTTACTGCCACCCTATTCAGTACAAGTTTATGAAGGAGAGTGAAAGTTCAGTACGTGAAAAAGAAGCCATAGAACATCAGATAGAAGCACTTCAACCGTCTGAACTGCAGGGAGTGACTGTCAAACATTAACTGCTAATGACAATTATCGATGGGAAGATTACCTCGTAATATCGGAAACTGCCTTTAAAGATGAAAACGGCTTGCTGGTCGATATTGTAAAACAGGTGAAGGCACTACAAACGACGGCAACACTGCCAGAAGATTTTTCGGTGCTGCAAAAACATCAGCTCGCATCACAGGATTTGATGAAGAGCTGATCGAAAGGTTCCACGTAATTTCGCAGACAGTGGCTTATGGTGAGCAAGTAGGTAGACCTTCGTAAATTCTCCCGATTTTGTAAAGAAACTTGTTTGTAGAACACTTTGTTTGTAGAAGAGAAGCTTTTGGTGTCTCTTCCAAATGAACTCGAATTAGAATTTATAGATGGACATACTCGTAGTTTATAAGATAGTGATAGAGATTAATTTAGTTAGAGTTAAGTTTTTTTTTATTGTAGTTTTAAATAAAAATAACTTTAAAACCATTTTTTTTTTATTTATAGGTACTTGTTTATTTTGGAAATATATATTTTTGTACTTTTTTCGATAAATATATGTTTTAAAATAATATTATGCCTTAATTGTAAGTATTTTAATGCAATACAATTATTTTCTGATATTATTAATAAAAGTACTTTTTACCGTGCATGCTATCTATTGTATTTGTGCATTTATTTATTCAAAATTGCAATTAAAGAAATATTAGAAATAAAAATGTCAAGTATCCGCCTAGAGCTTCGTCAAAAATTTATACTTTTTACTTACATTTTTTTCATTTTACTTTACCTCATCTCTTAAAGGGGCAACTTTGGGAACGCGCTGATAGCGTAGAATAATAGCCGGCAAGCCAAAGACCTGTCAAGACATGGCCAAATTTCAGCAGTTTTTGTTTCATTCCATACAACAAAAACTGAAAAGTTTTTTTTTCTGTGGGACAGTTTTAGAGAAAAACCTTTAATTATAACAATTAATCAAAATTACGAGATCCATCGAAAAGTTTTCTTTTTTTGAATTTGTAAAAATAAAACGAATGTCCCTCATATAGCAGTTTGGACCCACTGTGGGGCGATCGGTGCCGTCAGTCTATTTCGACGCGTTGCGTTGCGACCGGTATTTCTTTTCTTTGTCTAATGCACAAAGGGCATTGGCGCTTGTTCAGCCCTTATATTGGCACTCACATCACTTCCCGTGCCAGATATGGCGCTCAGTAACATCGAAAGATAACTGTTTCACAACACAGGAGTTGTTTTAGTCCGTATACTACACGAGCTGATGCTCACCTAACGTATAGGGACCCTGGGCATGGGTAATTCCATTTTTTCCCCTCCAACAAAAATAAAAATAAAATCCCGAGCCAGATATAGACATTGTGACTGGCGACGCAGTAGGCCAGGACAACTTTTTATAATTCTTAAGTCACGAAAAATAGGAGTATAAAGCCATTAAACTTCTATTACTAGCGGAACCGACGCCTCGAACCAGCTGTTTGCGGCATGCTTCTTTGTTGCGGACAAATCGTTTAGTCCCTCGCTAGCGCTCAGGCGCTCATAGCGACTGCAAGCCGAAATTGTGACTAGACAACCATTCTAAAATGCCGGCTTGCATGTCACGAGGGACGACTTGACGAGTGAGCAGTTAACAAATCGGAATGAGGCAGTAGAAATAATATTTAATGTGTTTGCTACAAAATCAAGGCTGCGTTTGCACGATTTAAATCATATTTGTAAAGTTCGGAAACAGAAAGTGGGACTAAGAAACCTAAATTTTGCTGAATTTCTTACTTTGATACCGAAAAATATGAATATGAGAGCATATTTATAAAAAATAAATAAATATCTCTTTTAGTTCTAACAAATTAAGTATATGCTCTCATATTCATATTTTTCGGAACTCAAAAACTGAAGATTTAAAGTGAACAAGCTCAAAAACTGAAGATTTAAAATGAACAAGTTCAAAACTGAAGATTTAAAGAGAACAAGCTCAAAAACTGAAGATTACAGTGCATAGGCTCAATAACTGAAGATTTAAGTGAACAAGCTCAAAAACCAAATTAAGAACCTAATTTGGAAAATGATACTTTGGAGCTTTATGTAAAATGGAACTTGCAAAACATCGAATCTCCAGTCTTCACATGATATTATGATAAAAGGATGACACGGAAAAATTGTACAATAAAAAGTATTTTTTCTCTATTTAGCGTCCATTTTATATTGATTTTATAATACATTCAATTAAAAGTTATATACAATTGTTTATTCCAATTTCACCAGAGAATACGACTTTTTTGAAGCGGCAGCCCTGAGGTCAATGGCGAAAACAGCTTTTTGAAAATCTCAAGTCACGCAAAATAGGAGTATAAAGCTGTTGTTTCTTAATAGTAGCTTGTTGATCATCAAGAGTGTCAGCGGACATTCGTGAACGTATAAACTATTAACTAAAATATGAATTATTTGATTATTTTTGCTCGATAGAAAAGTCTCCCGATGTTATCAGTAACAAAAAAATACTAGTTCGCACCGGATTATAAAGTTATGTTGCTCTGTTAATCCTCTATAGATCGGCGAAGAGCCTTTTTAAGGCTCCGTGCCCAATAGGTAAAAACGGGACCCTATTTCTAAGTCTCCGCTGGCTGTCTGTCTGTCTGTCCGTCTGTCACCAGGCTGTATCTCATGAACCGTGATAGTTAGACAGTTGAAATTTTCACAGATGATGTATTTCTGTTGCCGCTGTAACAAAAAATACCAAAAAACATAATAAAATAAATATCACACAACAATTATTTCCACACCACATACAAACTTATGAATACACCTGGTTACCTACATGGATTGTGAAAGTAGCCGCACCAATAACTTTGTAAACAACACTTGGCCGGTTTTTATTTAGGGTTTCGTACCCGCAGGGTGCCTCCGCTGTCTGTATGTATGTACGTATGTACGTATGTATGTATGTACGTATGTACGTATGTACGTATGGGGGTGTATCTCCAAGCGGGCTCTCATGAACTGTTATAGGTACAGAATTGAAATTTTCACAGAATGTATAATTTTGTTGCCGCTACAGCAACAAATAATGTACTACACGAGATTCTATAAATTAAAGGAGGTCCCCATACAAGTGACGTGTTGACATCATCCGCGAAATAACAAACAAGTATGATCGTAGATTTCGCGGCTTATCACATAGTTGTGATAGCGCAATCAGTTTGACATCGGTTTCTCTATCATAGGATTCTGGGTTCGAATCTACGTTCGGGCATTATTATATTTTTTTTGGTTTATTTTTGTTAGTGCTTAAGTTTTCTTGTACGATGGTAAGGTGGTACCCTTCGTGTGCGAGTCTGAAACACATTTGACCGAATTTACATTTGAATCCCATTCCTCTAAAAGTAAACGGCAACAAATATAATGATCACCAAAATATTTTTTTCCTACCTAAAATGGATAAATGAACACCAAAAGTTGCAAAAAATATAAGGGAAAAATACTGCGGTAGCTTAGGTGAAGGGTAAAGGGGGTGAGCGAAGCGAAGCCCCCTTTATCCTTCGTGTTAGGTTGAACATGTAAGAACAACAAAAAATACTTAAAACATAAAAATAATTTTGGTGATCATTTATCCAAACACAATTTGGTGGACATTTATCCATTCTGGCAGTCATTTAGAATTTATTGTGAGTAAAATAGGTGCGTTTTTGGTAATCGTTTAAACACAAGCCAAAGTAAACTGAAGGTGAAATTTTAAGTATTCCTCAAACGTTGAGTAGTCGGTTATGCATACGGACCACAATCTGCTCTAAACAGGATTGATATACATTTACATACCGAACAGTCTACCACCATAGCCGGACGTTCAGGTGCACCATGGGTTTACGCGCACGAAAGTTATTCGCACTTGTACCCAGTGTGCTGGCTGCGTTACATGTGGCACTAGTCGTTCCTAGATGTAGACTGGTCCGTCATGATGGGATCTTGTGGTCATTGAATGAATACAATGGTCTGGTACGCAATAGTTTAATGGATGGTCTAGTCCTAAGTGAGCAGTAAATGCGGATGTGGACATTAGCAACAAACAAACAAACAAACAAATACATACATGCACATACTTTGCTTCTGGCCCCACACTAGGATACCCTGTGTCGTGAGAACCAGAAACAGCGATTTCACACACATATAAACATCCAAGACCTGAAAAAATCATTTTTTTAAAGACATGTTTAAGAACACAATTATACTGCGTTTGACGTTTGTTTAGAATTAGAAACGGCTTAGACAATGTGTAATATTTTTTTTAGTAAGATTGTATCAGTTTGATTCCTTCCTAGCTGTAGTTAGAGGCTCAGGTTAACTTTTTGACCGCCCCAGTCGGCACTGGCCGACAACTGAAAGTCGTGCCACTGGGGCGCCACGTCGGCTATAGCCAACAAAAAAATACATTAAAAGAGTCCTTATCTCGTATGAATTAGGTGTATTTTGCCTAGCATAGCAAACATGTTTGGCGTGTGACACATTTTATGGCGGTCAAAAGGTTAAAAAAATAAGTTCAAAATCGCAAGTTTGTTATCGTTGTGTTCTGTTTTGGTTCCCACAGCAACACATTGTATCCTAGTATAGGGTCAGTGTGTAAAAGAAATACTTCTGTCTACGTATGTGATCTGAGCGGATATTTTTTATATCCCTCTACAAAAAGAATGGCTATCATAAAGTACCTTTTTAGGGTTCCGTACCCGAAGGGTGCCAGACGGGACTCTGTTACTAAGACTCCGCTGTCCGTCCGTCCGTCCGTATTTCCGTCTGTCACCGGGCTCTACCGGATCAACCGAAATAGGTAGAGAGCTGAATTTTTCACAGAGGGTGTATTTCTATAGCCGCTATAATAACAAATAATAAAACATCCGGTATGTTTCATTTTTAAGAATTGAAAGAAGTACCCATACAAGAAATTATTGGTATAGCCATTTTCTTAGCCATTTTGTATTATTTATTTATCGGTGAAAACTGGACTCTTCCAATCTTATCGGAAAAGATATTTAATTGTAGGTATTGAGTTTTGTGCTTAGTTATTTGTCACTATTCGATTAATAATTGCTCATTCATCATTATAATAATTGATATTAAGTTTTTTATCATATTTGATTTAATTTCTGTAAATAAATTACTCAATTACTATCCACTTCCGGTTTCAATGAGCAAAGAGTTTGGTTAACCTGAGTACATAGTTCAATAATTACAACATACACAAAACTCGTTTTCAAAGTTTCGATGTATGGCCTTGAATGTTTTTAATAATTTATCTACACACGTCTCATAAACCCTCTTTACTACGTCTAAAAACCGCACGTTAAGATCAGCCAGCATAATGTAAAAAAAAAAATTTGGTAAAAACTCATTTCTTATCTGAAAATTTATAGATTATGATAATGTACAAATTGACATATGAAATTCAAATTTCGAACATCGACGTCCGCCCCTAGTTTGTCTCTGAAGTTGGTACTAGAGAACAAACTAAACAACTACAGAGCAATCAATGCCACAATGCCAGTCAAACATGCGATTCCTGAACACATCAAAGAGTGCTTATGATATGTGTGTAGATAAACTAGTGTATGTAACTGTACATAATTAGGCATTAAAACTCTCGAGTGATATTATTATGAAACCCGCCTTCGGCTCGTTTAATAAACCCACTCTCGAGTATTAATGCCCTCCATTATGTAGCAGTCACATAAACTACTATTATTATAAAAAAATAAAAAGGTTTGCTCGTACAAAAGACTTCTACGTTTTCCGTGTTCAATGGTAAGGAACCCTCGTGTGCGGGTCCGACGTCCTACTCGCACTTGACCGGTTTTATTTCACATTAGGCTACATGGACCCCTCAACTTCAACACCTTTATAATAATAATAATACCCTGGACACTATTTACACACATTGATCTAGCCCCAAACTAGGATTCCCTGTATCTTGGATACTAGACAACGATACACATACTTATATACATAGATAAATATTATACTTAGATAGATAAACAAACATGTAGTCATGTTTGATGATTTGATTTGATGAGAACTGATGTTTGTAACCTAGTGGTTACAAACATCAGTTCTCATGAAACAAATATTTGCCCCCACCGGGACTCGAACCTGGGACCCTTGGCTTCGTAGGCAGGGTCACTGCCGACTCGGCCATTCGGGTCGTCGTTTTATAATACCCTGTATTACAAATATAATGATGGGTGGGTTTATTGTGTTGATCAATATTTAAGTGTGGTGTCGTTCATCCTTGCATCGGACGGGAACACATTTATCAACATAAGAAATACTCTGCCTTATTTATGCACCAATTATATGACAATAGTCTCCTTATCTTCACAACGACCCAAGTTTTGTCGGCAAACATTTTCCCGTTATAGGTTTTGAATTTTATCATCGTGGCATGAGGTTCAAAATAGCGAAGCCTCAAAATGGATTGGGTCGTTGAGAGGTTAACACCCAATTTAGTACTTACTGGGTCACGGATTACACGGACGGAAAACATCGTGAGGAAACCTTCATACCATAGCTGCGGCGATAGGCTAGCCCTCTGTCATGCAGAATGGGATGTTGCTGACGTGATGCTGTGAACATATGTATGTATATGTATGTATGGCCACGGTAAGTACTGAAAGTGAATGAAGCTTAACTTAAGTGCAGATCAAATTATTGCTCTCATTATCGTGACGTTTTATATTTTGTTACCATTGACGAGCAAGAAAAATAAATATGTGATTATTTCCAATTATTAGGGTTCCGTACCCGAAGGGTGCCAAACGGGACCCTCCGGGGAGATTTAAAGTACTAAGCCTCCGTTGTCCGTCTGTCCGTCTGTCCGCCTGTCCGTCTGTCTGTCCGTCCGTCAGCGGGCTGTAACTCAGGAACTGTTATTATAGGTAGACAATTTAAATGTATCTTTCTCTTCCATAATATACTTTTGTAAGTATATTGTATTGATGTTTATTTTGTAGTATAGTTTTATCTATTTGTAATATTATGAATTTTTGTACATGTTGGTAAGCAGTTTATTATTTTAAATATTTAGCGTTGTGCACATAATTCCTGTTCTTTAATGTATATTGTACACTTCGTTTCCATTTTGATGTATTGTATCTTCTGTTTTTGTGCAATAAGGTATAAAGGAAAGTAAATAAAATTTTCACAGAATATGTATTTCTGTTGCCACAACAGCAGCGAATTGAACTACACGACATTTTTTTAATTGAAAGGAGGTCCCCGTACAAACAAGGGACATGTTTTAACAACCCCGCGATTTAACAAACCATATCATGATTCAAATATATTCGTAGATTTCGCGGCTAACCACATTGGCTGTTGTGGCGCAATTGGTTTGATACCTGTTGCGCAATTTGTCAGTTCTAGATCCAATCCACTATCGGATATAATATTATTTTATTTTTGTTTTTGTTTCATTGTCTTTAGTACTTATTTTTTCTTGTTCGATGCCACGGAATCCTTCGTGTGCGAGTCCGAGCCCACTTGACGATTTTTAGATATATAAATCGTCCAAATTAATATTATTAACTTTATTACTTCATAGTTCAAACAGTGAAGTGTTTTCTCTTACGAACATCTCCCACGTTTAGCCTGTTACAGGTCGCGCAAAGTTTATCTTTGGCTGAGTGCCGCGTGGAGGAGGTAAGCTCTCTTTCTCGCATATCATGAGAGAGAGAGAGAGAGAGGTTACCGGTTACCCCTTCCACGCGGCACACGGACACAGAGAAGCTTGGCGCGACCTGTATGTACCTAATCAATTCTCCGTTTTGCGTGACAGGGGACCATAACGTTTTATTCGGGTTGAAAAGTAGTCACCAGTAGTCACCGCTTTTCCGCATCGCTTCTGTGTGTGTTGAGCTTTGTAATAGAGATGCAACGAATAGTTTGACCGAATACCGAATAATCGGCACGAATATGCACATAAAAATATATACTTTGACGTTGTATATGTCGCGGGTGACAGAATCATTGCAAACCCGCATATATTATTAAAATGCATGTGAACGGAAAGAGCGATTTCCAAGCACCCATACCATGTGGAAAGTGCCATTTTTTCGCATTAGTGCTTTTTTTTTACTCCGTCATCAGCCCGATGCAAATAGTTTTTATTGTTTTTATTATTATTAGTCAGTACAGATTAGCGTTCTTATAAAAGGTGCAATCAAAGTAATACTTCATTAAACGCTTTATTAATTACTTTAGATTTAGATTGTGGCACAGAATAACTAATAGTACTGCTTTTGGTCAATAAATTAATTTTCAATATTGTTACGCCGGTAGTAGTATAGTCAAAAACTTCGAACGTCAATTTCAGTGCTTTAGAGGCGTTTTCAGCAGGCTGAAAAGTCATTTCAGGCCGTTTCAGAAGTTACTCTATCACATATCTAAAGATCGAAATTTCACCCAAGTTGCCGTCGTTTTCAGGCGCCTGAAACATGTTTTCAGTCCGTTTCAGGGCACCCTCTATCAGATGACGCCATAACCTGAAAACCCGTTTTCAGGCGTTTTCAGGACCCCTTATGGGCCTCTGAAGCACAAATCGTTATATGGCGAAATATCCGGTAGGAGTGACAGAGATAGCACTACTAGAAAGAGATAGCTATACTCGGAACATTCGAGAAGTGTGTGACAGAGATAGGACTACTAGCAAGAGATAGCTATACTCGGAACATTCGAGAAGGGAGTGACAGAGAGTGCACCATTAGAGAGAGACATATATGGTCTTGAATGTTCTCGGCCCCCACGCTGGTCCTTACTAGAATATTCGCGATATGTGTGGACAATGTGTCCAGAGCGGCTCCTCGAGATATAAAAGGCGCCGACGGCCGGCGCGAGTTAGTTACATTTTAACTGCGATCGAGTGCTAGTACAAGGATAATCGGAGAGAAAGACTCTTCGTGTGAATAGTGAGTGCATAATTAGTGAAATAGTGTGTGTGTGTTTTAATTAGTGGATTAATTCGTGCTTTTCTATCAAATACGAACCCCACGCTCGTAACATTTGGTGTCAGAAGTGGGATAGAAAATGCCGTTAATGCCACGAGAAACCGAGCCAAACGTCTGGGTCTGGAGACTCGACGCCTGGTACGTCGGAATCACCTGCTCCAGCTGCACAAGGAGTAGACCTCAACGTTATCTTCGTCCTCCTAAAGGAACAAGCGAGAGAGCTAAAGGAACAGTCGCGAAAACAGGAGGAACAGGCACGAATGCTTCGTGAGGTACATGAGTCCACGACCGAATGGAAGAGAGAGTTGTTCGAGGTCCAGGAAAAACTGGCCGATATGGATGAAAAACTAGAGAGTCGAGTCCATGATGTCGATAAAAAAATTGAGACCTGTGAGAGCCGTCTCCAAAAACTTGAGATCAAATTGGCTAATGGTCCAAGTACCTATGTACCCGACGCATCGGTGTCCGGAGGCGGCAGGTTCAAAGTGCCTCCCTTTGATGGTAGCTCATCGTGGACTGCCTATAAGCTGCAGTTCGAGTCTGTTTCCCAGGCTAATGGTTGGAGTAAGGAGCAAGCCAGGACAGCACTGACGTTGGCGCTGCGCGACGAGGCTCTTACCATACTAGAGGCTCTAGGAAACGACCGGACGTACGACCGCCTTCTAGAAGCCTTGGAGGCACGATACGGTGACAGTCACCTGGAGCACGTGTACCGAGCTCAGTTAAAGAACAGGACACAAGGACGTAACGAGTCCTTACAACAGTGGGCCCTGGAAATCGAGAAGTTGGTTAGGAAGGCCTATCAACGTACGTCAGCATCCTTTGTGGACAGTATGCTGGTGCAGGCCTTCATCGATGGGATCCGGGATCTGGAAGTGAGGGCAGCCTTGCGATTGGGACATCATGGCAGCCTAAAGGATGCAGTAGCCCACGCTCTCGAGGTGGAAGCTGTACGACAGGATTCATCCAGGCCTTTCAGGGTGCGAGAAGTGTCGACTACGAAGCCAGTAGATTCCCGCCGCGAATTTGGGCCACGTTGCTACCATTGTGGAGAACGTGGTCACCTGCAGTCAGGCTGTCCAAAAAGGACTAGGAGGGACAGAGACCCCGCTCCAATGGCGAGGAAAATAGGCGTGGAGTCAGAGCCCCAACAGGGAAACGAATAAAAGCCAGGACTATGGGACGAGTGCTGGCTGGCGGTCGAAATGTCCCAATTATGATCTCACAGGCAAACGAAGGGAATAGTCTGGTTGTCAATGGAGAAATCTGTGGAATACCATGTCTCCTTACCATAGACACCGGAGCTTCTCGGACTGTGATCAGCTCTCGGCTACTGAGACACCTGACTAGAGATCATCTAGTCCGACCTAGGCATCTCCAGCTGCAAACTGCTACCGGCCAGTACATTTCCGTCCAAGGAGAACGAGAGTTAGTTGTGAAAATAGGTGAAAAAGAATACTGGCATAAAATGATCGTTGCTAACATCGTCGACGACTGCATTATTGGATTGGATTTTATGAGGAGACATGACTGTAAAATCGACTTGAAGGTTGGAGTTCTAAAGTTTGGAGTTGATGAGATTCCTATACAAGGTGGAGTAAATGGAAATGTTTACTGTACCAGGAGAACCATTCTTCAACCAAGGTCACAGGTTTTAGTTCCAGTGAAATTGCCGAACTCCACAAGGCCGCAATCTCACCGCTGTGTGGTGGTAGAGAGGTTGGATGCTGATAAGCCGTGGATAACAGCCCGTACAATGGTAACCACGGCATCTACAGCATTTGTAAGGATCCTTAATCCAAGCGACACGGAATGCGTCCTCAATAAAGGAACGCTGGTCGGATCATGCCAAGAAATTTCTTGGATAAGAGGCTGCCGGGAATCTGAGGTAAACGTGAAACCTGGGCATGTTAAGCCTTCAATGGATGTTGAAAAATTACTAACTGACTCCAGGAAGCACCTTACCGAGGAGGAATTCCTTAAGGCGCGTAGCTTACTGCTACGATATCGCAACGTCTTTTCTTCGCATGATGATGACATTGGAAGAACTGGAGTGGTTCAGCATGAGATCGACACTGGGGAAACTATGCCTATCCGACAGCACCCTCGGAGAGTTCCAGTAGCTCGGGAGAAGGAGGTTGAGGGCATGATCGAAGAAATGCAAAGAAGCGGCGTTATTGAACCTTCAACAAGCCCGGGGTGTTCTCCCGTAGTTTTGGTTAAGAAGAAGGACGGCACCATGAGATTCTGTATTGAATACCGTCGACTTAATGATGTAACCAAGAAGGACAGTTATCCACTTCCAGGAATCGACGACACTTTAGACACATTGAACGGAATGAAATGGTTTTCAACGTTGGATCTGAAAAGTGGCTATTGGCAAGTCGAAATCAAGGACAAGGATAAGGAGAAAACGGCCTTCTCTACTGGCAAGGGACTCTGGCAGTTCAATGTTATGCCATTTGGACTGTGTAATGCACCAGCCACATTTGAGAGATTAATGGAACAAATATTAGCTGGACTTCTAGAAGAAACTTGCTTGGTCTATTTGGATGACATCATTATCGTTGGTAGAGACTTCAACGACCACTTGAATAAATTGGAGCAGGTGCTAGGCAAACTACGAGGGGTAAATCTGAAACTCAGTCCGAAGAAATGCTCGTTTTTCAAACGTAAAGTGAATTACTTGGGACACGTAATTTCGAAGGACGGCATCCAGACAGATCCTGAGAAGATTAGCGCCGTGAAGGATTGGCCGACGCCAAAAGACAAGACTGCAGTACGTGCCTTTTTGGGGCTTTGTTCATACTACAGACGTTTTGTGAAGAACTTCTCGGATATAGCAAAGCCTTTGCATCAACTAACGGAAGAAAAGCGATCATTTGACTGGAACGAACAATGTGAGTCAAGTTTCAACGAGCTTAAAGGAAGACTTTGTGAAACGCCAATATTGGGGTATCCAGACCCGGACGAGGATTTCATTGTGGATACAGATGCTAGTAACACTGGAATTGGAGGTGTCTTGTCGCAAAAGAAAGGAGATAACGAAGTTGTGATTGCATATTTCAGTAAGTCATTGTCAAAACCAGAGAGGAATTACTGTGTAACTCGGAGGGAATTGCTAGCAGTTGTCAAGACGTTACAGCATTTCAGCAAATACCTGCTGGGAATAAAGTTACGTATCAGAACTGACCATGCTGCTTTAAAGTGGTTGCTAGAATTTAAAAACCCCGAGGGACAAGTGGCGAGATGGATTGAACAACTGCAGGAGTATGATTTCATCATCGAACACCGTAGTGGGAAATCACATGGAAATGCTGACGCCCTATCACGTAGACCTTGTGCGGACGACTGTAAACATTGCTCAAGACAAGAAGGCAAGGAATGTGTTCGAATGATAAGAACTGATACGGTTAGCGACGAGTGGAGTGATGAAATCATGCAGCAAGCGCAACAAGAGGACCCTGACGTGAGACCCATTTTTGATTGGATTAATGCTGGCGCACCTAAACCAAGATGGTGTGATGTAGCTCCTATGAGTGCGGTAACAAAAAGCTACTGGGCACAATGGGATAGCTTGGTTATGCATAATGGCGTTCTATGTAGAAAATGGGAATCAACAAATGGGAAGGATGCTCACCTGCAAGTCGTTGTCCCAAAGAAAAGGGTGAAAGATGTTTTGAGAATATTTCACGATGGAACATCCGGTGGACACCTTGAAGTAAAAAGGACCCTAATGAAAATTCGGCAACGCTTTTATTGGATTCACTGCCGAGAAGATGTTGAAAATTGGTGTAAACGATGCACTAACTGTGCATCAGTCAAGGGACCGCATACCCGTAGCCGAGGAACACTTAAGTTGTACAACGTGGGAGCCCCTTGGGAAAGGGTTGCATTAGATGTCGCAGGACCATTCCCAGCATCGGACTCCGGAAACAAGTACATTCTTGTCGTGATGGATTACTTCACGAAGTGGCCTGAAGTATTTGCCATTCCTAATCAAGAAGCGGTAACCATAGCTGAAAAGTTAGTGAACGAAGTATTCTGCCGGTTTGGGGTACCACTCGAAATCCACAGTGATCAAGGAAGAAACTTCGAGTCTGCGGTCTTTCAGGAGACTTGTCGCATAATGGGAATTCATAAGACGAGGACTACGGCGTCAGTGTCATCCACAGTCAGATGGAATGGTTGAGAGATTTAACCAGACACTGGAGAGACATCTAGCCAAGGTCGTTGAGAGCCATCAAAAAGATTGGGATCGGCATATCCCCCTCTTCCTGTTGTCTTATAGGTCGGCAACTCACGAAAGTACGGCGGTTACTCCATCGTATGCGAATTTTGGAAGAGAACTCCGTCTGCCTGCAGATCTCCTGACTGGACGTCCGCCCGATACACCAAGGACCATCAAGGAATATGCAAGTGATTTGCGGGATCGGATTGATGATGTTCACAGCCTGGTACGTGAACACGGGCTCCACGCTAGCATAAAGATGAAAACCCGATATGACCGGAAGTCTTATCAAGTGGGTTTTGAGGAAGGTTCGTTGGTGTGGCTACATAACCCTTTGCGACGAGTAGGAAAGTCCCCGAAACTATCTCCGAATTGGGAAGGGCCTTACAAGGTGGTCACCAAAATAAACGACGTCACGTATCGAATCCAGCGGAATCCTCGTAGTCCGAGCAAGATTGTTCATGTTGACCGGCTGGCCAGATACCACGGAAATAATGATGCTCGGGACGAGCATGTCTTAGGAGGGGGTAGTGTTACGCCGGTAGGTTAGGTCAAAAACTTTGAACGTCAATTTCAGTGCTTTAGAGGCGTTTTCAGCAGGCTGAAAAGTCATTTCAGGCCGTTTCAGAAGTTACTCTATCACATATCTAAAGATCGAAATTTCACCCAAGTTGCCGTCGTTTTCAGGCGCCTGAAATATGTTTTCAGTCCGTTTCAGGGCACCCTCTATCAGATGACGCCATAACCTGAAAACCCGTTTTCAGGCGTTTTCAGGACCCCTTATGGGCCTCTGAAGCACAAATCGTTATATGGCGAAATATCCGGTAGGAGTGACAGAGATAGCACTACTAGAAAGAGATAGCTATACTCGGAACATTCGAGAAGTGTGTGACAAAGATAGGGCTACTAGCAAGAGATAGCTATACTCGGAACATTCGAGAAGGGAGTGACAGAGAGTGCACCATTAGAGAGAGACATATATGGTCTTGAATGTTCTCGGCCCCCACGCTGGTCCTTACTAGAATATTCGCGATATGTGTGGACAATGTGTCCAGAGCGGCTCCTCGAGATATAAAAGGCGCCGACGGCCGGCGCGAGTTAGTTACATTTTAACTGCGATCGAGTGCTAGTACAAGGATAATCGGATAATGACGCTAGTGATAGTGCAAGTGCAGTCGTGACCGCGAGCCCACCGCTGGGTGAAACCCCGCGCCGGCATCGCGCGCAACGTTCAACCTCGTTGGACCGCCTGCTCCCTATCTCCACGTCGACGGAGTACGGGTCGCCCGTGGTGCGACGTCCTGTGTCCCCGAGGGCAGAGCTTGAGCTGGACGAATTGTATTTAATTCGGGCCGCTCAAGCCAACCTGTTTTCGGCGGGCCTACTTCGTGCCATGGAGGCATACGTCGCCGCAAGCCGCGCTGCCCTGTCGGGCAAGCCCACGGCTTGTATCGGCGCCGAGCTCCTCGACGCGCAATTAGTGGAGCAGGCGAAAATGCAGCCTTTGGTGCTGCCACCAACCCGCGGGACGAGGCGCCCGCGTAGCGAAAGCCCGAGCGACGAGCTGCGTCTCCGAGGAGATGGAAAGCGAGTCCAGCTTGCGGACTCGCCGACCCCGCCACCGACGAACCAGCCGCCGCCGAGGAAGACGGGCCTCGACATGCCGTCGCTGTCGCCCTGGACGGGCGCGCTTCAGGCACCCGCCCCCGGACTGTCCGCCGCCGCGAGTGACTATGAGAGTGCTTCGACACAAACAGGTACGAGTGTTTTACCTAATAAGTGCTCTCCTACAGTGTCGTTTGCCGCGGCGGCCGCGACCGCATCCACCGTGTCTGGGGCACCGCGCCCCAGCACCGCGTCCCCCCCCCGTTCAGTGAGGCACCCGGTGCCGCCAACCGCGCGTCCGCCCGCCCCGTCGGCGACCACGTCGCGAGTGCCCGCCCGCCCCACGCGCTCCGCCGCTGCGCCCGCGATAGTGCCCGCCCGCCCTACGCGCCCCGCCGCCGCGCCCGCGAACCCGCCCACCGCCGCGACTGTGCCCGCCCGCCCTACGCGCCCCGCCGCTACGCCTGCGAACCCGCACGCCACGGCACCCGCGATAGGGCCCGCCCGCCCAATGCCGCCCGCCCGCCCAACGCCGCCTGCCACTGCCGCCGGTCAAACCGCAGCCGCGATTGCCACCGCCACCGCCGCCCCGTCGGGAGGCGCTGCGCCACAGCAGCCCCGCCAGCCGCGCTATCCGCCCCTTATTGTGGAGGTCCTACCCAACTGGGCCGACCACTTCAGGGCGATAGCCAGCGAGCTCGGCCGGGCTCCCAGCGCGCGCGCCTACCAAAAGGGTGTGCGCTTCACCCCCACGGCCGACGACGAGTACCGGCTTGTACAGCGCTATCTGTGCAGGCTGGAGAAGGACCACGGAGTTCGGTGGTTCTCCTACTCGCTGCCGGCCGACAAGACCCAGAAGGTGGCGATCCGCGGGCTGCCTTCAAACACCACGCCGGAAGAGATCGTCGCGGCACTTGCGGAACTCGGTGTGGAGGCCGAGTACTGCAAGCAGATCCGGGCGCGCAAGGGGCGCCCCGGTTGCATCTTCTTCGCCAGCCTGAAGAAGAATCCCGACCGTGCCCCCGGCGCTGTGTACGAGATCACGGAGCTCTTGTACATGCCGGGGGTGAAGATCGAGGCCTGGCGCTCGAAGCAGGGCCCGGCCCAGTGCCACAGGTGCCAGCAATTCCGGCACTCGTCGCATATGTGCCACCGCCCCCTGGCGTGCGTACGTTGCGGCGGTCCCCACTCGGCGCGGGAATGCCCCCGCCCGAAAGACCAGCCGCCGACGTGCGCCAACTGCGGTGGACCGCACACGGCAAACAATGCGACGTGCCCCGTGTTCCGCCAGGAGGCGCGGAACAAGAAGGCCGGCACTGTGGCGCTCACCAACGCGCCCGGGCCCAAGAAGGTGCAGCCTCCCCCTCTGCCTCGTCCCGATCTGCAGGAACCAACGGCGTCCGCCTCGCTTATGGCGCAGGCGAACGACGGAGCCCCCAGGCAGAAGACGAAGCGGGGGGGGAAGAAGAAGAAGAAGGCGACGGCTCCACCTGCCGCCGGCGCCGCGGCGGCTACTCTCGCCGCCAGCGAGACTGCGGCCGCCGCTGGCGCCGCCACTCCGGCTGCGGCGATAGGGCAGCAGGACTTGGGGCACCTCACAGCCCTGCTCGCCCTCCTCAGCGACCCCACTGCCCTGGGCAGACTCACCGCTCTGCTCCGCAATGCATGAGCCGCTCAGGGTCGTCCACTGGAACGCGCAGTCGCTGACAGGGAAGAAGCGGCTGCTCCACGTGTTCCTGAGGGACTACCGCGTCGACGTGATGCTCATCAGCGAGACATTCCTAGCCGGAAGCGACAAGCTGTCGCTGCCCGGCTACTTCGTCTATCGCAAGGACGAGAAGTCCACCAGCGGCCGGGCCTTTCGAGGCTTGGCAGTCATCGTCGGCAGGAAAATCGTCCACCAGCTCGTTGACGCCCAGGAGTATACATCCCTGTATGCTTTGGGCGTCGACCTCCAGGTCGCCGGCCAGGTGCTGCGACTCTACGCCGCCTACAAGCCCCCCAGTACACCAATCCGCACCGCCGAGCTACGGGGGTTGCTACAGTCGCCGCATCCGACACTCGTCGCTGGCGACCTCAACGCCAAGCACACCGTCTGGAACTCCACCAGGGTGTGCCCAGCTGGACGCGCCATCCTTGCCGACTCCGTGAGCCACAACTACGATGTC
Organism: Argyresthia goedartella; assembly: GCA_949825045.1. Taxonomy (NCBI): domain Eukaryota; kingdom Metazoa; phylum Arthropoda; class Insecta; order Lepidoptera; family Argyresthiidae; genus Argyresthia; species Argyresthia goedartella. Next base: position 16,100,639 of record OX463834.1, read on the forward strand.
ATCGGTCCCGACGAGCCCACCCACTTCGATTCGCGGGCCGGTTGGGACACCATCGACGTCGCAGTCGTCAGAGGTCTCCGGACTCCACCGAGCCAGGAGGTTCTCCCTGACCTCCCATCGGACCACAGGCCAGTACTTCTCGTCCTGGCGGACCTGCCCACCCGGGTCTCTCCGCCAGCATCACGCCGACGCTACCAGTGGGGCGCCTTCACCGCCGCCCTCGACCAGTCTTCGACCACATGTCCAGTCAACCAGCCGGAAGACGTTGACCGCCTGGCATCGCTGCTAACAACCCAGATCCGAGACGCGCTCGACCTATCATCGCACACCGTAGCTCGCGGGGGGAAGCCCAATCCTCTTCCTGCTGAGCTACGCGCACTCATCCGCGATAAGCGCGCTCTCCGGAAGCAGTGGCAGCAAACCCGCTGCCCAACGATGAAGACCAGGCTCAACGCCATGACGGCAGAGCTGAAGCGCCGACTTGATCTCCACGCCGAAGAATCTTGGGAACGCCACGTCGAGTCCATGGGCGACCACGTCCCCTCCGTGCATCGCCTATGCCGGGATTTGTCGACTACTCCAACTCCCGTCCGACCAATCCTGGGCAGCGACGGCCTACCAAGATTTCGAGCCCAAGACCGTGCGGAGATCTTCGCCGAATGCCTCGAGAAGCAGTTCAAGCCGAACCCTACGGATGATGTGGAGCACGTCGCAGCAGTCGAGAGACACCTGCGAGAGTACTTCGCCTCGCCGATAGCTCCCGAAGAGGACCCAACCGTCGTCACGCCCGGCCAGATCATGCGTGCTTTCAGACGTACCAAGCCCAGGAAAGCCCCGGGCGCAGACCGCATACCTAACATGGCGCTGCTACATTTGCCGCCACGTACTGTGGCGGCCGTTACGCGTCTGTTTAACGGTATCTTGCGCACGGGCCACTTCCCAACCCAATGGAAGGAGGGCTTGGTCATCATGTTGCCCAAGCCGGGCAAGGACTCCAAGCTGCCTGAGAGCTATCGGCCGATAACTCTACTGAGTACCATCTCAAAGGTGTTTGAGAAACTCCTGCTGGCGAAGCTACTGCCCCACATCCAGCCGCGCCCAGAACAGTTCGGCTTCAGGCCCGAGCATTCTACGACGCTTCAGCTCACCAGAGTACTGAATGACATGACGGTTTGTTTAAACAAGAAGGAATACACTGTCGCAGTACTCCTGGACATGGAGAAGGCGTTTGACAGAGTATGGCACGAGGGGTTGCTGTACAAATTGTCGACGTCTCCAGCCCCAAGAAGACTGGTCCAGATCATCGCCTCCTTCCTGAAGAATCGCCGCTTCCGAGTGATGGTGGAAGACGCCGTCTCCGAGGAACACCCCGTTGCAGCCGGCGTCCCTCAGGGGTCCTGCCTGTCTCCAGCCTGTTACTCCCAATATACGGACGACATCCCCGTCGGGCCGGGTGCCCAGCTGGCACTCTTCGCCGACGACGCTGCCTACTACGCGTCGTCGATCCAGGCACGGCACGCTGCCGTCAAACTGCAGCGCACCCTGGACATCTTGCCCGACTGGCTCGCCAAGTGGCGGTTGTCCGTCAACGTTGGGAAGACGCAGGCGCTCATCACAGGCCAGTCCCCCCTTCCACCACCACTCCAGCTCCAAGGACAGGACATCGCGTGGTCTCCGCAGGTGAAGTACCTGGGAGTGACCATCGATCGCCGGCTCACCATGAAGCAACATGTCGACAACGTCGTCAACCAGGTCAAGGTGGCACGCGCCAAGCTGCGTCCACTTCTCGACTCCAGCCTCCCTCTGAGGGCGAAGCTCGGGATCTACAAGTGCTACGTGAGATCCCGCCTCACCTACGCGGCCCCGGCATGGTACGCCCTGTGCTCGGAGACGAACAAACGGAGACTCCGAGCCCAAGAGAACCTCTCTTTGCGTACCATCGTCGACGCCCCCCGCTACGTGAGGAATGCGACGATCCAGAGGGACCTCAGATGGGAACCAGTGGACCAGTTTGTCCAGAGGCTGGCGAAGGGCATGTTCGCGCGTGCGGATAGCTCTCATCATCCGCACATCCGCGACATGGCGCCGTACCACGCGCGCCCGCCCGACCGCCGCCGCCTGCCACGCGACCTGGTTGCCTAGCCGGCGATCATCCAAAGGAACACCCCTCGTGAGAACATCTCCACCGCCCGCGAGGGCCCCCCGATGACCTGTCCATAGGAGTGGACAGAGGCGCTTCTTCAGGAAGAGATCCGATGATCTGACCCTGACTCCCCACGCCCCAGAATGGGTGCGTGAGAAGAATACTTGATTGATTGATTGCGAGTTATTCATAATTCATAATTTCTTTATTGCACACAACTAATAATGGACAACAAGACTTACATAAAAATAGTGTACAAAGGCGAGCTTATCTCTAATAAGAGATCTCTTCCAGCAAACCAAATTAGGATGGGAATGGTCGATTGCTGAGCAGGGGTGACAATGTGTACAACAATATAATTTAGTACATATCTAAATAACTAACATATGGTTAGATATATGTTATATCTAAATAACTAATATAAAACAATATTAACTAAATATACGAGGGCTTACATAAATATCATATAATATACTCGTACATGCTAAACATAAATACTATATAAATATATATAATTTTTAAATAAATATACTAATAAATACATACATACTACCTATATTTCTAAAGAGAAAGGTAATGCTTCTTCACGCGACTTTTAAATATATTAAGAGAAGGACTGTCTCTGATAGTGCAGGGGAGTGCATTCCACAATTGAATGGCCCGGAATCTAAACCCATGCTCATAGGACGCGGTGTTATGCTGTGGGGTTGTGAGCATCGAAAGCGCGTGAGTTCTCCGAGGCCTGCTGGAAGAAAGAAATGGAAAACGGTCTCGTAAGAAGGTTGGATAGCGTGGATTGCGTAAAATGTTGTAGAGGATGTTGAGGATGTGAGAATCCCGACGAAGACGTATTGGCAGCCACTTCAGCTCTTTGCGATGCTGTGATACATGGTCGTATTTGCGCAGCCCAAAGATAAACCGAATCCCGAGATTTTGAAGTCGTTCGAGTTTGTTCAGTAATTCTTCGTTAGCACTGACCCAGCAGACATCAGCATAATCGATGAGAGGTAGAAGGAGAGACTGAGCGAGAGTGATTTTGGTCTGTCGAGGCAAAAAGTACTGAAGTTTCCTGAGAGAGTGAAAAGTAGCAAATACTCGTCGACTGACCTCATTGACATGCGATGACCAGGACAGCTGGTTGTCGAAGATAAGACCCAGGTTTTTAGCTTTATCGCTATACACGATTGTGGTACCATTAAAAGTGACAGGTGGAATGGGCTGTTGCTGCAACAAGTTAAGAGATTGTCTGGTGCCTATAATCATGGCCTGGGATTTGCTCGGGTTAACCAGGAGTCCGAAGGATGAAGCCCAGCTTCTCACCCCCTCCAGATCAGCGTTCAATGCCTCCACAGCAGAGTTTACATCGTTATGAGAGAAGTGGCGATAAATCTGGAGATCATCAGCATAAAGATGATATGAAGAAGACAGGATGTCCGAGATGGAGTTTATGAAAATCGAGAATAGAAGAGGAGAAAGAATACCACCTTGAGGGACGCCTGACAGGAGGTCACACCATTCAGTGGATGTCTCTTCCGTCCTGATTCGCTGTTGCCGATCCCTCAAATAAGAGTCGAACCAGCTGGCAGAGAAGGAAGAGACGTTCAGGGATCTGAGAAGCTCAACGAGAATGTCGAAATCTACGCTGTTGAAGGCACTACTGAAATCAAGTAAAGCCAACACGGAAAGCTGTTTGCGGTCCATGGCTAGCTGGATGTCATCTGTGACTTTCAGCAGAGCCGTGACGGTGCTATGACCCGGTCGGAATCCTGACTGGAACGTGTTTAGCAGGTTGTTTGAGGAGAGGTAGTAGGAAAGCTGGTTATGGACAATGGTCTCAATGACTTTGGAGAGGATGGGCAGGATTGAAATGGGACGGTACTCTTTAAAGGAGGTGGGACTGGAGGTTTTGGGTAGTGGGATGACTAGAGCTTTCTTCCACACTGTGGGGAAGACACCATTAGCTAAAGAAAAGTTTATAACGTGTGTTATTGCTGGTAATAGTTCGTCAAGGATTGTCAGTAGCATTTTAAGGCAAATTTTGTCATCGCCTACAGCTTTCGAATTGACTGCCAATAGCGCCTTCTTGACCGCATCGATTCCAACATTACTCAAGTTGAATGGTGTGGTGTTGGGTAAGGACTTAGAGCGCAGGCTCTGAAGCGTGGCTTGTTTGACAGTGGGATCCATCACAACAGGCGGGGTAGAAAGAAACTGGTTGAGACCGTTGAGATCTACATTACCAGCATGTAGGTCCCGGGCCTTACCTACACCAAGCGTTCTCAGGAATTTCCACACCTGAGCTGGAGTGTAGTTCTCAATGCATTCGTGTATGTGCCGACGTTTAGCATCGCGACAGAGACGGTTGCAACGGTTGCGAAGACATTTGTAAGAGAGGAAATTATCATCTGTCGGATTCTTGCGGTATCTACACTTGGCTCTATTCCTCTTGGCCATTAGGCACTTAATAGTGTCTGTTAGCCAAGGGGCAGGGTGGTGTTTAACCCTCACTTTTTTTGAAGGTGCGTGCTTGTCATAGAGACCCAGGACTATAGAATTAAAATTGGCGATTTTATTATCAACAGTCTTACTGGTAGTGACAGGGGACCAGTCAATAGACATGGCATCAGACAAAAGGGACTCATGGTTGATATCCTTAAAGTTCCGGATATAAAGGAATTTCGCTCTGCTCTTGAGAGGCCTTATCTTATAAGAGAGATAAATGAGGTCATGATAAGAGAAAGGAGAACTTAGCTGACCGTGTATTGCGACCTTGTCCAAATTGGAGATGATCATAATGTCGAGAAGCGAGGGAGAGCAATGAGGTTGGAAATGGGTGGCATCAAGCGGCAGAATATGCAGATTAAAGGAGTCGACCATGGACTTGAGTCTGGCAGACCGTGGATTGTGTTTAAGGAGACAGGTGTTGAAATCACCAAGAATGAGGGAATCATTATAAAGTGGTGTCAGTTCATTGAGGAGTGATTCAAAGGAATCGAAATAATCGATGCGAAGAGAGGGACTATAAAGAACACCGAGGAGGACCTTGTTGTGGTGAAGAATGATTTCGAGAAAGAGATGTTCAGCAGACTCGGAGTATTGACTAGGGGACGCACTGATCACCTTGCACGGAATTTCCGCACGTAGATAGATAGCGACGCCCCCATCGGCCTTCCCGACTCTGTCGTTCCTGTACAGCCTGTAACCTGGAAGGGAATACAATGAGGATGGCAGCGAGGGCTTGAGAAACGACTCGGAGACAAGAATGCCGTCCACGCATTGTTCACTAAAAGCATCGAGCAGGTCCGGATAGCTGGAATGGATGCTTTGTGCATTTATATGTACGATGTTTAGATTTTTCTCCACACCACCAAAGACAGTCTTAATTTTGACAGATAGGGGTTCCTCTATAGAGGAGTCATTGCTTTCCGCACTCAAAAAATCATCGTCGCTAGAAGAACACGAAAGGAAACTTTGATTAATAAGATCAGGTAGAATATCCATATATATAAATATACTTATCAATATAAAATATTATATATACCTATTAAGTTATAAATATTCTAAAATCAAAAGTAAACTAATTAAAATTTCTAATCAATAAGCTTCATGCTTAGACCCAGACCCACCCTAGGATTGAGGAAAGAGATTGTTTGTTATATCATCTCACAAGTAACAAATAACAATAACTACTACAGATAGACGAATACAGAGATTTAAATCACACATATAAGTTCTGGATTCTGACTTCTACTTATCACGAACACAGCATGGCAAAAATATATATATTAATTTAACAAACAAACAAGACCAAGAATGGAACCGAAACGCAACCAATGGCCGCGGCCGTCCGGTCCGTACATCCGAAAATGAAAAGACACAAACCACGAACCATACGTCTTTGCTTCAAATTGACAGATGACAGCTGATGAAATAAAAACCACATAAGCACTACACGTTTAGTCAGAGTGTCGAAACAAAAACTTTACACACACCGATAGAAATGGATTGGTTGGACAATGGATATTGCGGACTACCTCACAGTTGTCGGATAAAATAGTCGCCTCGTGGAATGATACCTGTGATATAAGTGGTCTTGTGAAGATGCGACCACCTCACTTAGCTTGAGCACCCTTCCTGGTCGTGACGGTCTTGATGGCGCTGGAGTTCACGCTCGCTGCAGGCTTCTTTGCCGAGTCGGATGATGGCGGCAGGACGTCCTTACTCGGATACCTAGACGTCAGCGGCTGTAGGTCACCCATGCACTCAACTTTGTGACGTGACTTGTCTGGCAGCGCAACGATGATCCTGCCTTCGGAGGTCCAGACGCTGCTCATCCCGAAGTGCCTGCGCGCCGCTGCGAAGACTTGGTGGCGCGTTTTTGTCAGAAATTCGGTCACAGTTGTGCCCGAACCCTTGAGCGCCTTTTTCAGTCCCCACACCTTGCTACGGGCTGCCACTGTTGAGAAGCGAACAAGCAGGGGTCTGGTTTTCGCCCCCTTAGCACCTAGCCGGTGGACCACACTGACAGCACCAATGCACTCGTCCGACACCTTAAGTTGGTCAGTGAGTAATAACCTCAAAACAGCTCCTGGCTCTTCATCAGCTACTTCAGGCACACCATGCACCAGCAGCACCTTCCGCCTGGAGGCTGTCTCATGCCGGTCCAATCCCAGTGTCAAGAGCGTCAACTGTGATTTTAGCATGGCAAGGCACTTCCATATGAGGACTTTGAAATTTGAAAACTCACTTGCCAGGCTAGCCATGTTCTTCGGGGCAGGAGCAGGTGTAGCTGCATGCAGCTCATTTTCATATCTGTCCATCCGCTCTCCGAAGGACTTAACAATGTTTTCCATGTTTTTTGCCAGCTCAGCATGCAGATCCATTGTTGCAAGGATGTTTGTGTTATTTAAGCGTTAATGTAAGATAAATAATTGAAAATGTGATTGGTGAGAGTCAAGGTCAGTATTCTATTAATAAATATTCATACAGATTACTTATTGTATTTTTAATGAATTTAAAATTAGGGAGCTACTAAATATGACTTGTAGTTAGGACTACCCTCCAAGAAAAAAGGTTAGTTAGTTACATTTTAACTGCGATCGAGTGCTAGTACAAGGATAATCGGAGAGAAAGACTCTTCGTGTGAATAGTGAGTGCATAATTAGTGAAATAGTGTGTGTGTGTTTTAATTAGTGGATTACTTCGTGCTTTTCTATCAAATACGAACCCCACGCTCGTAACAATATGTTTGGCTGAATGCTTTATTTGCTAGTGCCTTTTTGCAGTGTATTTGCAAGTGCAGAGTATTAGAGTCCCCGACACCACTCAAGACATAACCGATAGACGGCGCGTCACCGTGTCGTCTTGCCAGTGAGATTAGAATAGAAGAGAATAGAATATACGTTTATTTACTGCATCAGCGACACGCACAGGATAAAAAAATCGATAACAAAGTGGGCGTCAGGAGTGGCATCATTGCTATGTGCGCATGCTGCGACAGCAAAAGGGCCCAGACTCAGCATAATGCCACAGAAATCCCTGCGACTGTGAATTTTCTGTCTAAACCCAAGATTACAAAGTTAGTGTCAATGTTTTGCCTGTCACCAGATGGCCAGTGTAAATGAGTTGGTGTGTGTTAAATTCGATGCCTCAATAAATGTATCGAAATCAAGTGTGATAGTGATAGATACATATCTACTTGTAGATATAATAGGTTATAATTATTATTAATAATGGATGAGTTAGCCGAAATTTTAGTTAAAATATGATGGGATCAAATTACACGATTCTGTACTATGTTCGGGTCAATGTCAGATAGAAAATCAAAAGGTAATCTCGGTATATAGCGTCGTCGCAGTCTCACAAATCTTGCTTTTGTTTTAATAAAAGTTGGGCTTGGTACTGTTTTTTAATGTGGATGTTAGTAGATTAGCGTATTTAGTTCCACTTTCCGTCGCAGGACATGAGTGGTGGCGCGGAGTCGCGGTCTATAGATATGTTGAGTGCGCATATTTTTTAAAAAATCCCGCCGTTTAGTATTTTTCAGTTAATATTTATTTTTTATTTCCTCGTACAATGCGTGAAAAAACATTCTATGATATGAAAAAACATTGTACGTAAGATGATTTTCGACTCGTGTCGACTTGCGCAATCGCTCGCTTCGCTAGCTCTTTAATAAAAATACCAGTTGTCGTACATCACCTACTTTTCGCACTAGTAGCATAAATATCTATAATCGCGAGCTAATCATGTTCATACACGCATTATTTCTTATTTTACTGTCAGATTGTGGTACTAAGGTGATACTTGTTCGATTCTCATCGTCGTGCATGCTTTTAACTTTTCTTTACAGTTTAATATTGGATATTCGGGCGAATATTCTGAAACATTCGGCGGAATAGGCCGAATACCGAATAGTTGCCAATATGTGTTGCATATCTACTTTAAAGCACAGAGTACGTAAATAAATAGTCTCTGAAAATAGCTTCAAACGGCAATGGGCACGAATGTTGTTTAGTTCACAAATCGTTTTAGACGAATGTTTTGGTTTGCGACTAAAAATAATGAAACGAGACTTCTTTATCGCTGTTACACACGACAGACAGTCAAAGTTTATAACACTACACTCACTCGCAGAATATGCGGAAGAAAAAACCGGCCAAGTGCGAGACGGATCCACTCAAGAAGGGTTTCCTACCATCGTTCAAGAAATAACGCAGAAAATACGATTCTTGTGTGGAGACCCACTGATTTTTTAATTGCGTATAGTTATATATTATTTAATGCTGTAGCAGCAACAGAAATACAAATTCTGTGAAATTTTCAATCCAGATGACAAATACGATGCTTAACCGAAACTCGCCTTAACTCGCTTTTCTCTTGTGTCAGGCCACACGAGCTCATTTTTTTGAGCTGTGAGTCGCGTAATTTCGGCTGTGAAATTTCGGCTACATTCGGTTTCATGCAAAACTCCGGTTTCGTTCACACGGGCGACGCAAAATGAGTTGTCTGCCGACTCACGCGCACAATCCCGGCTGAATTGCGTTCGCGGAGAGAGGGGAGCGAGGGGAGGGAATCAAATCGATTATACGGTATACGGCAGGCTTTTTTATCACTACGGTATTATGAAATACGGCAATTTAGGCTTTTGTATTAATTTACAGACAGTGTATAGACTATCGCTTTCGCAACCACACTAGTTGCTTGACATTGATTTAATAAAAAAGGTTTTAAGAGATGTAATAATTATTGAAAAACATATAATGGCATATATATGTATATGGTAGTGGTATTGAAATCCACTAATGAGTGGATTCACCCAGCATTTTCTTCTATTATCATCTTATGTGTCTTCATAATGTGCTGCATAAATACACAACGTTTTTATTACTTCCATTAAGTTCCCTTGCACGACACAAGCAGCCTGTGCAAACGTTGATATTTCGCAGCCGAATATCCGCGACTCTCAGCTCAAAAGAATGGGCTCGTGTGGCCGGACACTAACAACTCCGATGTGCATTATTTACCTTTCATATTTAGTGGTATTCAAATACGATTATATATCTAAGTAGGTATATCCGTATCAATGTTTGCAGCAGGAGATACGGTAATAGTGGATATTTATCCTCACCAGTTAATTGATCAGGCGTAAGATTATAGGCAGCAAGTTAAATGTTTATGTTACTGAGATTAGTTTATTTTGACGTTAGATATTCACATAATATTTACATTTTAGATTTATCAAGCCTAGTTATAATTATAGTGTAATGTATAATGTTCAGGCGTGAAGTAACGCCTCAGCGATACACAATTTATTCCATTCTTCATCAACTTGTTATGTTGGTATCTTAAATTAATCTTTTAATCTATGTGACCATACGCTCGCCCCTGGCAACTCTGCTACACCACACCCGCAGCTAAGCGATCTCTAAATTTACCGTCTTCTCCATAACTAAGAATAAAAAAATAAAAATAAATAGTTCAGTTAAACAGTTTTTTACTTTAGTTTAAATAAAGTTGTACAGGTAACTTTGTAGTTTACTTTCTTTATACCCAGTTAGGGGGAAAAAATATGTTATATAATATAATTTATATTAATAAATATTGGTATATTGGGCCTTGGTTGTCTATATAAATCTGGTGCTGATTCTGTCAAATAATAGATACTGTAGTAGTTCTTATATTTTGCCCGCTTATATATTTTCCATCATCACGAAACTTGTGCGTATATGCAGTATAGTATAGTATAGTGAAGCATAATGACAAAACTTGGAATACAAGTGGCAAGAGTCGAAAACGCAAAGGCTTGGTGGAAAACCGTAAAGTCGTTAATCAGTAACTGTTGTTATCCCTCTGCTGGTGCAGTCAGATGGTTCTCTTACCACAATTGGCCATGCATTTTCTGATATATATATATATATATATATTTTTATAATTTATTCTAAAAATAAAGACCATTTTAGGAAATGCATGGCCTTACCCGAAATGGATCGCGATTTTCAACCTTATTGCTTGGTAATAAAGTTCAAAACCTTTGAAACCATACATATATGGGTTACCATGCATTAAGGGGTTAAACATTTTTGGGTTTTATTCATTACGTCTATTTAAATAACAAAGCTGAAATTTTACCCACCAAAAGTAAACATGATTTCTAAATAATAATATAACTGAATATAACCTACAATCATGGGAGGTGGTCACTCATAGATCACAGTAATTATAGGGAACAGATTGACGTTTCACATTGTTTTTCTTTTGCAGGTAAGGCGGGCAGGTAAAGGCATTTTTTATACATCTTGTGATGATAAAAAATACCTATCTATGACAGGTCAAATTAATATCATTGTGCTTAATTTAAATATCTTAGAATACATATCCCTATTTATTCATCTGATAAATAGAATTTACACAGAAAACATATTTGTCGAAATGGTTTTGAGATTTCCGTTCCTGTCCAGAAAGTTAGCATCCCCAATTACACTCAAGTAGTGTAATACGTTAGGTTCCGCTTTTAACCTTAACATGAGTTTAAGCTCACTCCAAACGTAGACTAAACCATCCTCATGAGATTTGGAAAAATATAAGAATGTTAAAACGTCGCAAATCTCCTGGTGAGGAAGGTTCCACGACTCACTTCTTAAAAATATGCCCCAGAAGTTGTGGTTTGGGATACCAAAATATTTGATACTTTTAGAATATTTTCCTTTTCTGGTAAAGATGAAAAAAACCCTAACAAGTTACCATAAAATAAGTCACATACCTACTCTAGCGAAACTCCTCGAGTGATTCGTCGGAACTCGTCTACTAAAATCCGTAGACGTATCTGAACTAATCAATGAAGAATATTATTTCCTATACCTACCTACATATCGTACAGCTGTAGTCCTCTGCACTAAAACAGTATTTAAATTATACCCTAGTGTAATTTTAATATGGTTTGGTTTAGCCCGAAAAAGGTTGACCTGTGATGGGGATAAATTGTAATATTTATAAACAAATAAATAAACAATTTGGCTTCAGACAAACGCATTCGAAAATACGACAACTTGCCCGTGTCAGTCGATATATAACTCATCATCTTAATCTTGGGCAAGCCACCGGAATGTTTCTGCTCGATCTAGAGAAAACGTTCGTCACGGTGTGGCATAATGGACTGCTTCACAAACTGATCGTCAACAATGTTCCCTTAGAAATCGTCAAAGTTATACAATCATATTTAGAATTTCGTAAATACAGGGTACGAATAGACTTTGAAATAAGATTATAGCCTCACTGAATAATAGGAAGAATTAGAACGAGTTAAAAAGTATGTTGTCGGCTTGTCTGAGGATAGACGTAGAGGCGAAGATCTGACACGACTAGCTTGTGGCCACACTTTCTACCACAGAGGCCATGAGGATTCGTCGTACGGGGGAGTAGGTTTTCTTAGTAACAAACAACTCGCATCTTCCATCCAGAGCGTTCAAATCATATCTCCACGCGTTTGCTACTTAATGCTGAAACTCAACCAAAGATATGCTTTGGAGTTGATACAGATATACGCCTCAACCTCAAGACAGGATGACGACGACGTAGAAATTTTCTATGAGGAAATAAAGAAAGCACTAAATGAGAATCCCTGTTTTTTACTACTACAATGGGTGATTTCTACGCCAAAATCGGCCCTTCACTGGAAACAGAAAACTCTGGGGGGCTAGGAGTTCGGAACTCACGAGGGCAGGTACCATCATCAGCAGTTGTAGAAGACCACTGTAAGGGTTCTTTTCCCATTCAGCCCAACACTTAAAAGTCATAAAACAAATGGGTTTTGAATAGTTTTTTAAATTCGACAAAAAGTTTAACAAAAGCAAGGGTTTACCGCCACATGCTAGCTGCTAGGGAAATAAGTTTTAAAGTGGGCTTCCACTTGTGCTAGTGATAGTATTTGTTGACTTTCTTGAGCATCTCAACATGTTTGCATAGAACACCTTCTTCAAAAATGCCTCTCATGAAAGTCATACACTTTCGTAAACCCTTGCTTTTGTTAAACTTTTTGTCCAGCCCAGATGGACGGACTCGAAATGAAATAGACTATTTCGTCAGTGCACAAAAGAACAGAATAACTGATGTCAGCGTGTTGGGTCGTTTCAAGACAGGTAGTGATCACCGTTTAGTAAGAGCAACATTTAAGTATAAGCTGCAGAAAGAGAGATCGAATATGGTTAGAAAACACCATGTGAAGTATGATAGTACTGCATACTTCCATCTTCAGAAAGAGTTTCGCCTTGATCTGAAAAAGCAATTCGACTCTCTACAAGCAGAAGAAAACTTGGATGTAAACGTGCTGAACGGGAAACTTTGCAACATCACTGTGGAAACGACAAATAAACATATTGGTGGCTCATAGAAAAGGAGAAAAAACTATCACAGGAAACATTTTCTTTATTATCTCACAGAAGAGATTTGAAGATAAAAAATCAGGTGAATCAAAGAGAAGTAGAAAAGATAAATAAAACTATAAGATTAGGCGTAAATTAAACAAAGGTGGTTCAGAAATTAAAAAACTTAAATATAACTCAGGTAATTTAATCACAGATCTTGATAAAATAATACACGTAGTTGAGGAGTTCTACACGAAGCTGTATGCGTCACAAATCGAGGAACCAACGACACCAGACACCTACGATGCAAGAGCAGAGCCGATAGAGAGAATAGAACACGAAATGTTACCTGCGGTAACAGAGAGTGAAGACCGACATGCTCTTAGCCAAATGAATCTGGTCATGACGGTGTGTATGTGGATATGTTGCAAACAGGATCTCCAGAAATACTTAAACCTCTTTCCATGCTTAACAACAAAGTCATGTATGAATTCAATACTCCGAAGGCGTAGGAGAATCCAATAATCATGATCCTCCATAAAATTGCTATAAGTGCAATCTGGGCAACTATCGTCCTATCAGCCCCTTTTCCCAAGTATATAAATTATTTGCTAAGGTCCTTTGCAACAGGTTAACACGAACTCTGGATGAGTATCAGGCGCAGGTTCTATAGCAGGTAGGCTTCCGGAGTCGCTACTCAACCATGGACCACATCATTCATGGGCATGTGCCTGGCCTTTGTCGATTATGAAAAGGCATTCGACAGCGTCGAGCACTGGGCCGTGTTTCATTCTCTCCATCGGTGTAATATTGACAAACGATACGTGAATATCCTCCTGGAGCTCTACCGGAATGCAACTGTTCAAGTATGAATGCACAACCTTTCTGACTTCCTGCCAATCCGGCAGGGTGACCGCCAGGGGGACACCATCTCCCCAAAACTATTTATTGGTGTGCTAAAACAACCAGGAATGTCCATGACACATTGGTAAAGAACAAGGAATGTCCAAAGTGACAGCTACGATTTTGAGGTTAGAAAATTTCATATTTTCATGCTTCGACTTTCAAAGAAGAAAACAAGTTAAAACAATAATTAAGGATGGGTTTGGACTCGGATTCAGACGAAATAAATGATAATGTTTGTGAGAAAAATACCGAGAAAAGAAAGAAGACCGGGATAACTTCAGAAAGAATGAAAAAGTAGCGGATTTCTACTCATGAGCAAGGGGTGGCCTGTAAATATTCACGATCAAGTATTACGACAAGTGTGAAGAAAAATTTTACAAAGCTGCATACAGTTATGAAGTTAGAATTAAAAATGAAGATGGCATGAAAGATGTACCTGTATGTTTCAAAGCATTAATTTCATTACATGGAATTACCAAGAGTACAGTCGAATATCTACAAAAAGCTTTGAGAACAGAAGGAAAAGCTCCTGTGGATCAAAGAGGGCGGCATGAGAACCACAATTTGCCAGAGGCAATTATAAGGAGAGCGACATCTTCGGGAGTAAAGTAAAAGGCTTGAGATGCGCGCAAATACTAGACTAATTTATTATAGGAAATCCTAGCTCATATACTAGGTTGATACATGTTATTAATGACGTGCATAAGACATAGTGCGTGATAAATATAAATATACCTTATCTGTGACGGTCGTCAACTTATCTCTTATCTTAGTCGACCGGCACAGGTACTCCCCCCTTTAGGGAAAAAAATAAATGAATGTACTTATAACAATGAACAAAAATCTAAGTTAGAATCAAACAATAACCTTAAATGAATCAAAATAACTTTAAAAATGTGTATGCTATAACAAACTTATATCAACTGCAATAATAACTAGTAGGATTTTAATAAACATAAATTAGATAGTAATTGTGCATACTTCAACTTAATCTAAAGGTAAATCTTACACGAATTAGAAAAATAAAGGAACTACGGTTATGTGAATTCTACATAAGTTTAAAGAATTACTTAATATTTACCTACAGGCAAGTCTTGTATCTGGCCGCACACTACATAAAATAAACTAAAAACTGGAAAACAGAAAAACACTAGGAAAATAGGGCTTCGCGGTTAGTAAACTAACCTAACCTATAACTGGAAAAGATCCGCAGGAGAGTCGTCTGATGCTGCAGCCGCCCATGTTTTTCAGGAATCGATGAGTCAATTTACATCGCACGTCGTTAAAGTTGTAATCACTGTTTGTTTATAATTGCGACCGTACCTACACAAGGATGATTGTGCTGAATCAGCGTCAGCATTAAATCTGTAACCTTGGCTGTAGGCAGTCAATGATCTCGTACCTCATATGTAGTACGTGCGTGCTCTTCACTCTTGAGTGAATATTAAGTTGTCGATTGATGAAATTTGTGTGCCTAAAAACCTTGGGATTTGGCAACATAGGGCACATCTTTTACACTAATCGTTTATATATATATAAACCCCCTCCATCAATATAATAATTAAAATCGTGTGAACGATATTTACTGCCAACCCTGTATTTTTAGTGAAAGTTAAAGTTTTAGAAGACGAAAACGAATTAGAAGAATTAAGACAGTGAAGGCTTTTGAACGTATTTTATCAAAGAAAAAAGAAGGCAAGAAAAGATAGTAAATTTTAAAAAAGATTTTGTAACCATAGCAATGGACTTTCAAAAAAATGTTTCTCTCCCAAACATTATTTTAAACATTACTATAAGAGGCATATGTCAATGTATTAATTTAATATCCACAATCTTTGGTACAAGACAATCCTTTTTTTTTTACTCATACCCAGAAATATGTGGGAAAAAAAGGGTCAGATGAAGTGGTATCTTTTTTATATGACTTCATCACTAACCGCCTGGACCGGTCTATCAAACACCTGGCAATATTTGCTGATTCATGTGGAGGACAAAACAAAAACTTTAGTAATAAGATTCATATATTTCATATTTATTCATGAATTGCACTTGCTAGACTCAATAAAAATTACATTTCCTATAAGAGGACACAGTTATCTGGAGTGCGATAAAAACATGGCATTAGTCTACCTGAAAGTAAAAACGTAATTTCCTTTTCATTAGTATGACTAACTTAGATGCTCTAGAACGAACCCATCACCATTCGAAGTAATCGAAGTTGGCCTAGAGAATTAATCCGAGAGTGGACTAAGTACTTTTCAGGGAAATTCGTGAAAAAATGCCTAATAAATGATGCCTATTCAAAAACAACGAGAAATAAAGATCACAAAAGAGGATTCACATGTATTACATAGAGAAAATTACAATGGTCTTTGAGAAAGTACTATTATAATAAAGAAGAACTTTATACGTCCTTCCTGAATTTTCATAAAATGACTTTTTACCTATCAGCAAGGCTAAACACCAAGACTTGATGTGTCTAAAACAATTTGTTTGGCCCAAAAACACAAACATATTGTGATTCAATAAAATATTATGCAAAAACAAAAGATGACTGAATAGACAAAACACGGATGTGGCTACATCTAGGCTAGTCTATTTTAGTTACTTTCATAGTGTCATGTCCTATGGTATCTTGTTGTGGGGGAAAGCAGCGGATATTCAAACTATTTTTATTTTACAGAAAAGAGCTATTCGAGAAATTTATAATTTAAAACGCACAGACTCCCTAAGAGAGCTTTTTAAAGAAATTGACATACTAACTGTAGCTAGTCAATTTATTTTTGAAAATATAATGTATGTACGCAAGAACCTCACAAAATTTCCCAAACTTAGCGATAGCTGTAATGTTAACCTAAGAAATAATCACAGACTACTTGCGCCCCGGTTTAGACTCGCGAAGGTTAGCAATTCTTTCAAGGGTCAATGCATTCTCTACTACAACAAGATACCTCTGGAGATCTTGAAATTGCCATTTGAGCAATTTAAAAACCATGTTAAAGCGACTTTGTCGAAAAAGGGATATTACAATGTTCAAGATTTCTTAAATGATGGAACTGTATGGGGTTAATCTGGCTACCTTGCTGTTAATAATTTTTTAATTATTTATTCCTGCTTATTAATTATGATAATGACTAAATATTATATTTTGTATTAGTTAAGCATAAGCAATTTTTAAAAACGAGATCTACAAATCAATCTGTGTGAGTTTCTACGCCCTTCTTCTACCACAGTGGTCCAATGTAGAGAAGTGGCAAAAATGACGATTGCTAAGTATATGTAAATATCTACAGTAATAAAGACATTTGGAATTTGGAATTTGGACAATCCTTGTTCTATTAAACAATGGACATTTCTGGTTTTAGCTTAGGTGATTTATCACTGAGAGAGTTTTTTTTACTATTATAAAAGAGCTAAAATCAAGTCAATTTAAGCAGAAACATATAAAATAATAGGTATTGCTTTATGTTAACTGCAATACTAAACTTTGTTTTTACCATGGACAAAAATATAGACGTTGGAATTTTCAATTTAGATTTTCTTAAAATGATTACATTTGGACATTCCCTGTTCTTTCCCTGCACCCTTCTATCCACTTACCGACATCATCGGTCTTTATTTAGCGCTTTTTGAAGAAGTCAACAAAAACAAAAAAATATACACAGATCACGTTTTGGTTTGTGGTTCAAAAGTTTTGCAGCAAAAGTGCAGCAAAAGTTTTGATGAGGACTTTTCATGTAAGTAAGTAAGTTGTTGTAAGTTGACTTCATTCGCATCCCGGCGGGGCCGGTAGAAATAGGGCTGGAACTTGGTGAATTATTATGTTTTATCACACCTGCTCTGAAAATACATACTAAATATACCAATTAGAGGGAAGAAACGCCTTTATCCCACCCTTCAAATCCTTTCATCCCAAGAATGGAATTTCATATATACTTCCGACCCAAGGGTGGGAAGTATATATGAAATTCCATTACATACCCGGTTTTTTTTTTTATTTGTCAGCAGTCATACTGCAAAGAGACTTTTTATCACACCTGCTCTGAAAATACATACTAATTATACCAATTAGAGGGAAGAAACGCCTTTATCCCGCCCTTCAAATCCTTTCATCCCAAGGTATGGAAGTTTGTATGAAAATCCTTCCGACCCAAGGGTGGGAAGTATGTATGAAATTCCATTACATACCCGGTTTTTTATTTTTTTATTTGTCAGCAGTCATACTGCAAAGAGACTTTAACTGTCTACTAATTAAATTTCAAGTAAATTGTTACTGGCCACATACAGTTTTTTTTTTACCAGTTACCAACCTCCTTGGTGCATACAGAAAATTAAAAACGAAATTATTTTTGTATATAAAACGCGCGGAATCACGGAAGAAGTGGCTGCATGACCTTATGATCTTAGCCTACTCCAGAAACGGGCGAATAAAAAAAGGAAAAGCCCGCGCATTTTCGCAAAAACTTCGATTGATTTAGCATTTATCTTTGTGTTTTTTGTAAAATATGGATGCATTTATGTCTATAATTTTCCTCGTAGGTGTAATAAAAAGCACTATACATACCTCAGGATAAAGTACAGTTCCATACCTCAAATGGTTTGCGCCCCTCGCAAGCTCGTGGCGCAAATGCCATAATCTCGGTATGGAACTGTCACTTTCTTCCCTCTGAAGTAATGTACTATTAACTGTCTACTAATTAAATTTCAAGTAAATTGTTACTGCCACATACAGTTTTTTTTACCAGTTACCAACCTCCTTGGTGCATACAGAAAATTAAAAACGAAATTATTTTTGTATATAAAACGCGCGGAATCACGGAAGAAGTGGCTGCATGACCTTATGATCTTAGCCTACTCTAGAAACGGGCGAATAAAAAAAGTAAAAGCCCGCGCATTTTCGCAAAAACTTCGATTGATTTAGCATTTATCTTTGTGTTTTTTGTAAAATATGGATACTTCGAGCGACAGTGATGATGTTATCCCTAACACACCGCCAGAACTATTAGAGACGGCCCAAGAAGTTGTTGATAATCTGTTGCCGGAAAAATCTAAATGCAGATACAACAGTACTTATGAAAATTTCATACGTTGGCAAAAGGAAAAGAAAACGACTTCATTTTCTGAAAATGTATTGCTCTCGTATTTTAGTGAGAAAGCAAAACAATATAAGCCGAGCACGTTATGGGCTATGCATTCTATGCTAAGAACAAATTTTAACAAAAAATAACATCAACATAAAGGAGTACCCGAAACTGACCGCATTCCTTAAAAGGAAATCTGAAGGATTTCGCATTAAAAAGTCAAGAGTGCTGACTGCAACAGAAATTGATAATTTCTTACAAAACGCCCCTGATGACCAATACTTGGGACTGAAGGTAAGTCCTGGCTTTTACCTGTTTATGATTTCCTTTTGCATTCACGTAGTACATATATACTTACCTAATTCTTGTCTATAATTTTACAGGTCGTCTTGATTTTAGGCGTAAATGGTGCCTGTCGTTGCGAAGAACTGACCAACATATCTACAGATGACCTCGAAATTCATGGAAATGTTATGCTAGTGAAGATACCAGACACTAAAACAAAAATTCAGAGATCTTTTGTCATTGGTGACAATTTTTATACCATCTTAAGGAAATATAGAGAACTACGACCTGATAATTTGAGTACCAAGCGCTTTCTTTTGCAGTACATAAATAACCAATGCGTAAGACAAGTTATGGGCAAAAATAAAATTAGTCAAATCCCGAAAATAATCGCTACGTTTTTAAATTTGCCTAAACCAGAAGAATACACCGGACACTGCTTCCGCAGGACTTCTGCCACATTACTAGCTGACTCGGGAGCTGATTTAACCACGATCAAGCGGCACGGTGGATGGAAATCGAGCACAGTCGCCGAAGGCTATATAGAGAACTCAATAGGAAATAAAAAACGGATCAACGAACAAATAACAGAATCAATAGCTTTCACTAATAATCCAGCTTCATCATCGCTTCAGCCTCAGCCGAGTACAAGCGCGACACTAATGCCCTTACCAGTGGTTCCTCGTAGCTCATCACCGCAGCCTTCTTCAAGCCTTCAACTAACAACTCAAGATGTAAACATGTCTCAAAATATCAAGATACCCGGACAAAATGTAACATCTTATAATAGCTGCACTTTTAATAATTGTACTTTTAACTAAATATAAACATTACTATGCATTTATGTCTATAATTTTCCTCGTAGGTGTAATAAAAAGCACTATACATACCTCAGGATAAAGTACAGTTCCATACCTCAAATGGTTTGCGCCCCTCGCAAGCTCGTGGCGCAAATACCATAATCTCGGTATCGAACTGTCACTTTCTTCCCTCTGAAGTAATGTACTATTGTTATGCACATGGTATAGGTATGCAAACAAACGAAACTAAAATTAATTATATTTCTGCCCAACGCAGGATTGTATGTGTAACAACGAGGAAGTACTAACCGTCTGTCCCTAATATTGTTATGTAGGGTAGTGGTAGTAGCATTAACAGTACTTTAAAACCGGCCTAAACAAAGACCGCATTAACTAATAATAATAATTCATTTTGTAAATATAAATCATACAATCACAATAGTCCGAATTCCTAGAAATAAAAGAACAATAAAACCATGGATAAGCAGTGGCATATTACGCTGCATAAATAATAGAAACAAACTTCAGAAAACTCTACGTTTAGATAAAATTCTTAGAATAACGTATAATAAAATTCTTAGAATAACGTATAAAAGATACCGCAACTACTGCAATAACCTAATAAAGCAACTGAAACGTCAATACGAAAAAGAATTACTAGCTAGCTCAACAAAAAACCCTAAAACTCTTTGGCAAACCATAAAAGCGATTACAAATCTTAATAATACCAAATCTAAAAACTCTAGTCTCCTAAATCTCAAATCAACCCCGAAAGACTCAGTAAACTACGTAAATACATTTTTTGCCAACATTGGAAAAAAACTTGCCCAGGAAATCACATCCGACAAATCATATAGTAATAAAATCCAAATTGAAACAGGAAGATCTGTCATGTCACAACCCTCATCCTTTGTTCTTCTTGACACTGACCCACAAGAGGTCAATAGAATCATTTCAAATCTGAAATCAGGTAGTTCTCCCGGTCTTGACAATATATCACCCACCATGTTTTCTAAAACTTTCTAAGTTTCTTCTAATTCCTGTAATCTGTCACTTCGCCAACATATGTTTTCAACAAGGCATCTTCCCGTCGCGTCTAAAACAAGCTATTATAACAACAGTGTACAACAATGGTAACAAAGAAGACATTAATAATTTTAGACCTATTTCTGTTCTTCCTTCGATATCCAAAATATTAGAAAAACTATTAAATAACAGACTTCTTAATTACTTCGAAAAAAACAATATTTTATCTCCCTCGCAATATGGATTTAGATAGGCAGGATCTACTGAAGACGCAGTCTCAGATCTCAGTTCCTTAATAACTGAACGTGTAGACAACAAACTTAAATGCTTAACGGTGTTCCTTGATCTGAAGAAAGCCTTCGATACTGTTTATATTCCTACCCTTATAAACAAGCTAGAAAGTATTGGTATTAGAGGTTACCCGCTAGCTCTTTTTATAGACTATCTCAGTGAACGTAAGCAACAAGTTAAAATAGAATCACATATTAGTGAGGAGTCTGAAATTACATATGGAGTTCCCCAAGGAAGTGTCCTTGGGCCTACACTCTTTTTGATCTATATTAATGGCATGTATTCCCTTAAGCTTAATAATGCTCAAATATTTTCCTACGCAGATGACACTGCAATCGTCTTCCATGATCAATCTTGGGAAGAGACCAAGGAGCTGACTGAGAAAGGACTAACAAGAATTAACTGTTGGCTAAAAAATAACATGTTATCCCTCAACACGTCTAAAACTAATTATATGTGCTTTACTACGAACAAACGAACCCAACCCAAATCTAACTTCAAAATTAAAATACACAGCTGTAACCAACCGTCTGACACGTGTGACTGCCCGGTGTTGGATAAGCTTCCTAAAGTAAAATATTTGGGTATTATGCTGGACGAAAGGTTGTCTTGGTTTTATCATATTGAACTGGTAACTAGAAGGATTAGAAAGATGATGTGGATTTTTAAAAAGCTAAGCCATGTTACACTGGGGTCACTACTAAATCAAATATACACTGCACTGGTTCAATCCATCATTTCTTACTGCATCCCGATATGGGGTGGAGCAACTAAAACGAGATTCTTAGAACTTGAAAGATCTCAACGATCCCTCATAAAGGTTATGTACTTCCTACCTTATAGATTTCCCACCACTCAACTCTATCTTAAATCCAACTTACTTTCTATCAGGACAATCAACATTCTTAATACAATTATTAAAAAACACCGACAATTACCATTTAACCCTAATCTACCTGAAACTCGACGACATTACACAGTCTCTGATATTACTCAGTACAAATCGAATTTTGCCCAAAGACAGTATAAAATACAAGCAAGTTTTCTTTACAATAAAATAAATAAAATATTAAGTATTTACAAACTCACTACTAGAGAATGTAGTGTTATGCTACTTACATGTCATTTTCCAGTATGTTCAGCTGGATACTTGCTGAGCTGTATAGCTGTATATTTTGTTTCACCTGTATTTTCATAGGACCCTGTAACGTTTTAAACCATAAGAACACATTAACAAATCATTTTCGCTTCGTATTTTCACACTATCAGCACTTTTAAATCGATAGCGAAGGGGTTTACCTTTGGTGACCTTGTATTTGGCTTTCTCCGAAACTCTGCAATCTCGGGCTTCGTGCGCGCTGGTGCGCTACCCTTTTATCTATCGCTGTTATGTAATTTTGGCTATGTGAACTTGTTGATTTTTCACACTCACAAAAATTGCTTTTAATTTAAATAATTTTTATAACTCTCCAAAAAGGGTATAAGAGCGGAACATTTCTGAAATTCTGGAGTCTCACTTCAGCTCTCAAGCAAGAAGCATCACCTAAAGGCCTTATCCCGGGGTCGCACTGCCCCGGGATCCTGCGAGCCTCTACTACTACGTCCGCCTGCGTGCCGCCCCTAGTTTGTCTGTGAAGTTGGTACTACAGAACAAGCTAAACAATGCAGAGCAATGATCAATGCCACAATGCCGGTCAAACATGCGGTTCCTGAACACATCAAAGAGAGCTTATGATATGTGTGTAGATAAACTAGTGTATGTAACTGTACATAATTAGGCATTAAAACTCTCGAGTGATATTATTATGAAACTCGCCTTCGGCTCGTTTCATAAACTCTCGAGTATTAATGCCCTTCATTATGTAGCAGTCATTTTAAACTACTATTAATGATGCATTAAAGATTACTTAGTGAACTTTTTGTATGTAAATTTAAATTTGGAATCAGATTAATCGTTCATAAAATGAGTGCAGCGGTAAGAAATCCTTAATGAATCATAACACGACTTATGTGAATGAGACTGAGTATGGCAATAAACACTTTGTTTAAATTGTATTAAAACAGTATTTAGCGGCTGCTAATGTCTGGTGCAAGTCAGCCTTGGTTAAGAAATGGCTTTGGCGAAATATGGCCCAGTTGCAGCAAATTGGAGTGAGCGGATTAGATTATACGGACTGATTACATCGTGCTATCGCGTTTCAGCACAACTATTAGAGCGAGACGGCACAATAACACTATAATACGGTCACATTATCCGTCGTCTCTGTAGGTCGACTTTTCTCTTGACATCTATCCCGATATATTTTAAAGATATTACAATTGTGATTGTGACTGCAGTTGTACATCTATAGGAACTAGTTGCTAGCAATTGCCCGTGGCTTCGCTCGCGCAGTTGTGTTAAAATGGTCAATTCAAACAAACTTTAAACCCCCCACTGATATTTACTGATATTAACGCAACGCCTAAACCGTTGGTCCTAGATAAGTGAAACTTTGTAAAGGGTTCCTTATTTAGCGTAGGGTAGCAAAAAGAGCGTTTGTATAAAAATCAAAAGCGACTGACGTCATTAGTTGATTTTGATTTTAGATTTTTATACAAACGCTCTAGAAAAGTTATTTACAATCTATCGAAATATTTGTCGGATAGAAAGTCTGAAGGATTGGACTCTATTCCTCTAAATAACATCACCAGCCTTGTTGTGACAACATGACTGGTAGGTACGTCATATAGTATGTGTAATGTGAATTGGCTTATTTGTAACTATTTATAAGTAAATTATGTTGTTGTATTTTATACATATCCCGATCTTCCGTAATGAAAATACAAAACGAAGGCGAGTAGTCAGCTGTATTTTCTACGCCTAAGAAAAATAAACCTAAAACCAAAAACAAAATCAATCTGGAATATTTTGATTTATCTGCGATTAGGCATAAAATACATGAATTTTATGCTGTCTGAAAAGAAGTCCGAATTTAAAACGGCTGCTGGCAGCTCTTAAACAATCCATAAATTTGTCGGTGGCAGAGAATCACTTCGTTTACTCTTACACAAATTAGGTTATAAATATAAAAAATGTAGAAATCGAAGGATTATGGAGCGACATGATATAGTGGCATGGAAGGACAGGTACCTACATGAAGTCAAAGATGTAAAGGAGACTGACACCTCCTTCTCCACCACCTCCAAGATACCTTGATGAAAGTTATATTCATACTTCGCTCAATCATGCAAAATGATGGCAAAGCGAAAATGAGCCCGGCGTATCTTAATCTGTAGCTACTGGAAAAAGATACATAATTATTCATGCTGCCATGAATAAAGTTAATTTCAAAAATGGGTATAGAATAAATTATTACCCAATCTAAATGAACCCACCTGTTTAGTCATGGACAATGCTAGATCATTCTACCCAAATTAGCAAACCTCCAAGCTCAGTTAATAGAAAAAATTCAATTGCAGAATTACAATTAAATTACATCAAATAATATTGCCTACCCTACAAAGCCACCAAAAGTATGTTGTTGTTTTTTGATAAAACAAAATAAACCTGACCTAGTATACGAGATTTATAATTTAGTACAGGAGTATGGTCACAAAATGCTACGACTGCCGCCATATCATTGTGACCTGATTGAATCCGATAGAAATGATATGGGGCATAGTAAAAGGAAAGGCTGCTACAAAGAATGTTGGTTTAGATAATTTCACGTTCTTGCAGCTTGTACAAAACTGTCTTGAAGATATAACTGCTGATACATGGAATAATTGCTGTGAGCATACAAAAAAACTAGAAGATGAATATAGACGCAGGGGACTGGTAATTGATAGAGAAATTGAACAACTTATTATAAATATTGGCGGCAGTGATAGTGAAATATGCAGTCTTACAACTGATAATGAGTCTAATATGTCTAGAATTTAACCTGTACAATCTGACCATGTAGAACATGAAATGTTATATGAATCTGTTTAATATTTAGATTCTGAATTTGATGACCAATGAAAAAATTTATACATAATCATAATGGTTTATTTTCTATATTTTAACCCGACTACAGGTACTTACTTTAGTAAAATAATATTTCATAATTATAAAAAATAATAGAAGTTAATGTGACTTCCATAATCAGAGGCTTTAATATACGAGTGTTTCATAACAACAAAACACGAGTATTTTAATGCCTAGTTATTTACAGTACATACACTGCTTTATCTCTACAGATCATAAGCTCTCTTTGATTGTTAATTTAGTTATATTTAAAATGTAACTTCTAATATGTTTGTGCCGGCATAACGCCCGCCACAGATATGCGGAAATATCTATCTCCACGTAATGTTAAGATAAGTTGACGACCGTCGCAGATAAGGTATATTTATATTCATCACGTAGTTTTGTAGTAAGTTGTATATAAGCTTAGTATATCCTATAATAAAGTAGTCTAGTCTAGTCTCGTATTTGCGCGCATCTCAAGCCTTTTACTTTACTCCCGAAGATGTTACTCCCCTCATAATTGCCTCTGGCAAAATGTTCGATTTTAAAATAATTTCGGCAATTAGCGAAGCGGCCAATTTGCATGGGTATACTATACTTAGTATTCAGCCCAGGTTTTTTAAGTTCAGTACACCCACTACATAACTACCACTATTACAGGTATTAATAAAATAAAACTTTACCTGGCGAGCGACACAGATTTCATTTTAAATTGAACTTCTTGAAATTTATTGGATGAACAAGTGGAATAATTATGAAAACCAATAAAAACAAATAACCCGACTGCATTTTTTCCAACACCACATACAAACTTATGAATGCACCTGGTTACATACATGGAGTATGAAAGTAGCCGCACCAATAACTTTGCAACTACATTTGTGATCTAAAATACAATCTATGGACTTTTCACTAAAATTAAAACCTGTCACTCTCACGGACTCCACGAATCCAACGACACCTCATTTGTTAAAATCTGACAAGCCGTTTGGACTGTAGTGTTTCTTTTTACATTTTCAACCCCAAATCTCCGCCATCTTGTAAAATCTGAATCGACAAAAAATTCCGTATAATTATCGAACGTGCTCACGAAATTCCACGACGATTGTTGATAAATGCGACGTGTAGAGGAGTACACCCGGAAGATAGAGATCCAGCCAGACATACGAATGCATTTTTGCCCAAGCTGAATCGGAGACGCTTCGCACGCTCGGTCAATAGACTGAAATGTGCAAGTACGGTTGATGTTTGTTTAGCCTACCCATAACTATTCATTAATTACATATGTGTTATGAAAAAGAAAAATTAATTTATCTATCTATCTATCTATCTATCTAAAAGAAAATATGAGAAATGATCCCTGTAATCATGTCACCCCGTCCTGCAACCTTGTTCATAAATAATTTATTCAATTCTGGTTTGATAAAATAAATGTCTACCGATACTATACTTGTTATGCTCTCGGTCAAGTTCATGATAAGATTTATCGTATGAGACATCCGGAACCGGAAAATGCTATTAAATAAAACTATTAACTTACTTAGGACTAACGGCTCCGTGGCATTGAAGCAATAGTTAATAAGATTGCACCCGTAATTATAGAGTTTTTCCTGATGATTCTACAGCAATGAACTCGTGTAATTATGTGTACATATCGTTAGGTATTTACATATTATTAGGGGTTAAACACCCAATACAAATTGCTATACAAACACAAACAGAGGATAAATATACAACCAATTTAAATCTAACTTCTATAGTGGATTGGACAACAGAGAGCTTCGGGTGAACACCAAATTCAATAAATATTGGTATAACATCTTAGGGTACCGTACCCGAAGGGTCCCAACGGACCCCTATTGCTGTCACTCTGTCTCTCTATCACACGTTTTTCAGCCAAACAGCAAAACAAGAGAGGTTTTCTACTGCTTTAACTCATTCTTCTTAAAAATTTCACAGTATAAACATTTTGATGACCCAAAACCATGCAAATTGTCTAAAACATTGTCTAAAATTGTTTTAAATATATTCAGCTAAAGGGGGCGAAAAAAATAATTAGAAAACAGATGAGCAAAAGCCACCAAAGTCAGTTCTTTTTTAAAAATCAATTTTTAACTTACCATTAACCTATGACCTTTAAATTTGGTAATAATGTTTATTATATCGTATATTTTACTGATAATTTTTCACTTTATTGATAAATTTTATTGTGAAGAATATGTGGAATATCTTTAGCAGCTGATAGAAACACGTTTGTCATTTACATATCAGAATGAATTTTTTTTTGTTGAATTTCCCTAATTTTTACAAGCTTTTATTAAGTTGCACCTGTCCCGTTGTCTGTCTGTCTGTCTGTAATCAAATCTTGCAAGTTAAATTTGATCCACTTCCCGGTTTCCGATTGAGCTGAAATTTTGCATGCACGTTTAAATCGGATGCCAATGCAATATTATTATGACATAGAGCTGATCTGATGATGGAGCTGGAAGGTGGCCATAGGAACTCAGTCATTAAACGACGCAACCTCATCGAGTTTGGGCTCGTTTAATTCGTCTTGACGAGTACTTTGACACTAAATGGTAACCAGGGTCTGATGATGGAGCTGTAAGGTGACCCATAGGAACTCCATAAATAATCGACGCAACCCCATCGAGTTTGGGCTCATTTAATTTGTCTTGACGAGTAATTTGATACTAGATGGTAACCAGGGTCTGATGATGGAGCTGGAAGGTGGCCCATAGGAACTCCATAATTAAACGAAGCAACCCCATCGAGTTTGGGCTAGTTTAATTTGTTTTGACGAGTACTTTGATACTAGATGTCCGACCCCAAAGCCGAGTTAAGTCTTTAGCAGGTCTTCAAATCGAAGATCTTGACTGCTCGAAGTTGACTTTGAGGAAACCTTGTAATGTTGATGCATTAAAATAAATGGATAGAATGAGAAACGTTACAAATAAATAACTGGTGATTACATAACTAATTTAAACTTTATTTTACCTTACTACAAATATGTAAAAAAAACATATATAAATAAATAAAATACATAAACTTTAAGTAGTTACTACGGACTACATAACGGAAGCACGCTACTACGTGCTATGAACTACGTCGTAGTAAATCTTGATATAAAAATACTAAAAAGTTAAAAATAAAAATTAAGAATAAAACTTTTTTAAAAACAAGCTTTTATTAAAAATGAACTAAAAAGTTTAAAATAAATTAACTCCAATAACAAATATATCACTTTATAAGTTCATTGTAACCTTTAACGATAATTAAGCTTCTTCGTCTACGACAAAATAATAACATACCGTAAATAATTATATATTTTTAACATTAAAACTTTTACACTTTAATTGTTAAATCTTCCCGTTTTTAACACAGTCCCAATTTTATAAATAAAAGCGTGTTACATTGTGATAGCGAGAGGAAAAGAAGGTGCTAAATGTTCTTAATCATACCATCAAAATGTAACACGCTTTTATTTATAAAATTGGAACTGTGTTAAAAACGGGAAGATTTAACAATTAAAGTGTAAAAGTTTTAATGTTAAAAATATATAATTATTTACGGTATGTTATTATTTTGTCGTAGACGAAGAAGCTTAATTATCGTTAAAGGTTACAATGAACTTATAAAGTGATATATTTGTTATTGGAGTTAATTTATTTTAAACTTCATTAGTTCGGTTAGTTCATTTTTAATAAAAACTTGTTTTAAAAAAAGTTTTTTTTCTTTATTAGGCTTATATTCTACATTTGGTCCGGTCCCTTTAATGTGCGAAGTCCAACACAATTGGCCGATTTTCGTACCGTAGTATACCTAAGCTGAGTTAAGGAAGTAGCTCGTAACTTGTTTTTAGACGGCATAATAGAAAACATTGCAGGTAGGCACTCAAACTTTGACATTATAGTTGCATCCAGAGAGTACGTTGTTGCATCATAGTTTGTTATATATATACAGGGTTACAGGAAAAGTCGTGCTAGATCCGTTAAGGGCATGGAGTACCCATAATTTCTGACTTATTTAACTATGAAACACCCTACCCTAAACTTAACCCTTTTGGAGATATTCGACTTTTAATTTTTTTATTTAAAATTGCCGATTTTTAGGCTACTAAATTTAATTTTGTTTATTTTGTGTGTCTTATTATTATTATTATTGCATTTTCATATGTGTAATAAGATGCTTTAGAACGTCAAATCATTAAAATAGTGCATAAGTTAATTGAATAGGCCGAGTAGACAAGTGAAAGTTAAGAAATTAAAAAAATATATTAGAAAGTTTATTTTTCTCTAAGGGATATCTAAAAAAAATATTATGGCAGTTGTTCGGCAGATGTGTTTTAAAATATCTACGTTTCATCAGCTATCTAACGAGGTATAACAATCTAGGGTTTTATTTAAATTAATTGAAAAAAACTTAGTTTCATTGGCGACAGTGGAGGAGAAAATTAATACTTAAGCCTAAAAAGTAAATTAAAACAATAGGTAAGCATGTTGTCATTTATTAAATCAGGTTTTCACACAACTTTTTCTTACTCTACAGTTCATGTTCAACAAGGCCGCCTCTGTTTCTAATACATTGTCGCATCCTTCTACGGAGACCAGTCTTCACTATTCCAGTGGTCAACGTTATCCTCATTTGATTTGCTGCATCCACAATCCTGTCTCTTAATTCTTCCACAGACGAAACTGGATTTGGCTCGCTGTAGACAAGACTTTTCATGCGCCCCCACACATGAAAATCCATGGGGGTTAGGTCCGGACATCTTGCTGGCCATGGCAATGGCCCACCTCGTCCTATCCATTTGTTTGGATAATTTGTGTCCAGCCAGTCCCTGACACTTCTCCTGAAATGGGCAGGGCAGCCATCATGTTGGAACCACATGTCCCTGATCAAGTTGAGTGGCAGATCATCCAGCAAATCACTCAAGTCTCCTCTCAAGAAGTTTTCGTAGCTTTCCCCATCTAGATTGTCCGGGAGAAAGTAAGGTCCAATCAAATGATTGGAGATAATGCCCATCCACACATTCAAGCTGAATCTTCGTTGGGACCCCTTCACTCTTTTCTTATTGGGATTCCTTAGTTGTTTTGGGGCCCAGTAATGGGCATTGTGATAGTTAGTTATGCCATCTTTATCAAATTTGGATTCATATGTCCACAAGATATTTCTTAGAAAATCTGGGTCTTCTACGTCAGCATGTACCATAAATCTGCAGAAGTCCAACCTTCTTGCGGGGTCTCCTTCTTCAATAACGTGTACCGGCGTGTAATGGTACGGGTATAGGCCAGCAGTATGCACTGTAAACCACACTCTCCATTGCGAAAGTCCCAGATCACGGGCAACAATATTAGTGGAAGTAGTCGGATCCGCTCGAAAGCGTTGCAGTATCTAATTGTCCTGTTCTTCGTCGTCAACAATTCGTGGTCTTCCCATGTCTGTATTTCGTCTCAAAACAGAGCCAGTTTCTCGAAGTCTTCGATAAACTCTGTCAAAAACGGCTACATCCGGCACTCGACGACCGGGGTAGCGAGTTATGTATTCGTTGCGAGCTTGCGCAGACACACAATCGCAGTATCCGTAACAAATGAGCATATCAGCATATTCCTCAGGTGTGTAGGACGTCATCTTCAACACTTCCGTATCACAAGTACTAATCAGAGTCCGATTAACAAGCACGTAGTCACAAATCAGAAGAAATAGTCCAGAATCACAGCCAAGTCGAGAAAAAGAGCAAAACGATATCACATCTACTGTACGAAGCACAAAAGCAGACTGACAACCAAAACAATATCCCGTGTTGTATTCCAGCCCTAACCGGTCTCTACACATTTTTTCTTTCATTCACACCTACATAAATCGTCACTTGTCTCGCTCGCACGGTGCGTCTTAACTTGAAGGACAATAAGCGCGGGGCCGTTAGAGCTGCTACCTGGAGCGTCCCAACTACTTTTATATCCACGAAATGTAATACAAATCCTAGATTGTTATACCTCGTTAGATAGCTGAGACATGAACTGTAGAGTAAGAAAAAGTTGTGTGAAAACCTGATTTAAACCCCACCCTCTCATAAGGACACCGGTTGAACAAACTAACAATGGAGAACAAAAGACGGCGAGGCAATGAAAATGACATTTCATGCTTACTTACCTATTGTTTTATTTTACTTTTTAGGGCTAAGTATTAATTTTCTTCTCCACTGTCGCCTATGAAACTAAGTTTTTTTTCAATGAATTTAAATAAAACCCTAGATTGTTATACCTCGTTAGATAGCTGATGAATCGTAGATATTTTAAAACACATCTGCCGAACAACTGCCATAATATTTTTTTTAGATATCCCTTAGAGAAAAATAAACTTTCTAATATTTTTTTTAATTTCTTAACTTTCACTTGTCTACTATGGCCTATTCAATTAACTTATGCACTATTTTAATGATTGACGTCCTAAATCATCTTATTACACATATGAAAATGCAATAATAATAATGATAAGACACACAAAATAAACAAAATTAAATTTAGTAGCCTAAAAATCGGCAATTTTAAATAAAAAATTTAAAGTCGAATATCTCGAAAAGGGTTAAGTTTAGGGTAGGGTGTTTCAGAATGAAATAAGTCAGAAATGATGGGTACTCCACGCCCTTAACGGATCTAGCACGACTTTTCCTGTAACCCTGTATATATATCACTTATTTTATTATATTTATCACTATACTAGCTGACCCGGTGAGCTTCGCACCCCCCAAAATTTGATTGCAAAATAAATAATATGGTAAATACCCTATCTGAAGCATCGCATTGGCGCGAAAATGTGTAGGTGATACAATTAATGGTCGTTATCGCCGCTGTACACTCTCACAAAAGACATCACGAGGCTAATGTACTATCCGATCAACCCGAGTTTGCATCTCGCTGGAATGCATAAGACATAAGACGTTTATTCGTAATAGGTTAGTATTACATGTCATTTGGTATTAATATCAATACAAAAATAGCAAAAATAAGTCTTAAGTAATCTTGTGCAATATGTCATGGTCATCAAAAATATAAAAATATATGTAGTTCAAATGTCAAGTAAGGCTACAACCTGTAGAGGGGGCTGAACCTAATTATAAATAAATTTTACCTAGATCGTGAGTGCGTTACGAATTCCTCGTGGCTGTAGGGCGTCAGCTCAATAAGCCACCGCTTTAGTCTGGCTTTAAATGCCCCGGTACTTGGAGCGGATGTGATGTGCCCCGGCAATTTGTTGTAAATCGACGGACCCATCGCATGTGTTGATTTACATGTTTTCGTCAGACGGCGGGAGATTGTGACCAAATTATTGGTGTTGCGTGTTGCGTGTTGCGTACCTATGGACATCTTTATGGGCGCGATAGGCGTCTATGTTTTGGTGAGCATACACAGCCACCTGGAATATAACCACAGCCGGTAAAGTCAAGATATGGAGCGATTTGAACAGCGGCCTCGCGGATGTGTCCAGGGGCACTCGCGCGATGGCTCTTACTGCTCTCCTCTGCATCCTGAATGCGCGCTCCCAATCAGTGGCGCGCCCCCAAAGCTCTGCGCCATATTGGAGCAGAGAGTGTACGGTCGCGAAGTAGCAAGACCGAACAACCTCCTTTGGGACAGTCCACGAACTTGCCAACTTTCGACACAACCTGTCAATGTGCGCCTCCCAGGTCAATCCCCTGTCCAATTGACACCCGAGAAATCCCGCGACATCTATTTGTTCTATAGGAACCCCGTTAACCTGAACCGACATTCTTCGTGGGGGGTTTCCTCCCAGCTGAAAGTGCTTGAATTGGGTTTTATTAATGTTAAGGATAAGGCCATTTCGAGAGAACCATTCGGAGAGTTTAGCGACAGTGATATTAAGTTTCTGTTCCAGCATGACCAGGTCTGGTGCATATACTATTCCAGCAACATCATCAGCGTACATTAATACGTCGGCAGTATCTATGTTTTGTGGGAGATCGTTGAGAAGTAGAGAGAACATGATGTTGGACAGGGAAGAGCCCTGCGCGACACCTATCGGTCGTATGCATTAACGTTAAAGCGCCGTAATGACTTCACTAATCCAAGTTGAAAATTTCAAGCTTTTAGGTCAGCTAGAAGTACCCTATAATTTTGATGATCGGTGAGTGAGTCAGTCAGTAGGTGAGTGACAGAATTAAGGAACTTTGAATTGCCGTAGTTTTAAATCTTCTAGTTCAAATTGATTGTAATTTAGGGATATACCAAAAGTATGTTGAGACCTCATTTCCATTAAAAAATCAGGCTTCTAGCTTCAACCACAAAGAAGTTAACGGGGGGTCGAAAATGCTCTGAATGGCTTCCAGTAAAGGATGGTAACGACTGTGCTCGACGCTTCAAAACAAAATCACATCATCATACAAAAACAAAATCACAACATCGTCGTAACTATTAAAATATTTGTCCAAATGTTATAGTGTGAAAGTCAAAGCTTATCTACTTTAAATACCAGAAGCGATAAAAGTATTTATTTTGATTAGGATCAATTTACGACCAAATGTGCATTAGAAATACGGTATCAATTTTTATTGCATTTGTGGCAGAATTTTTTCCTACTTACTTGACACTTGTCAATATATTTAGGACAATTCAAACAATATATTTATAAATTATAGCCCATGTGTTTTTCCTATGTATAACCACATTATTGTAAAATTTCATTAAAATCCATTCAGTGGTTTTTGCGTAAAAGTGTAACAAACATCCATACAAAAGGCCTTTGACACAGTATGAATCCCCATCCTATTGGCCAGATTGGAAAACCTGGGATACGAGGCTCCGCACTGCGCAGACTACCTCACAAATCGTGAACAAAGCCGTCCAAATTGAAAATATTTGAGTGGGAATGCCACATGGACTTTTGGTGTATCACAATCAATGAACTTTGTAAAATCGATATGAATGAAGCTGACTTGATTATGTTTGCTGATGATACAATTATCCTGTTTCACGGGCAGAAGTGGACCGATGCAAAACATACAGCTGAGAGTAGGTTAGCCAAAGTTACGTGTTGGTTGGAAGCATTTGCTATCGCTGAACTCCATGAAAACTCAATATTTGTGCTTTAGCAAAACGGCAACGTATCCATGTAACAGAAGGTTATCGGAAGGAATTTCAACTGTGACAGTTTGTCGAGGGTGCCTACTATTAAATCGCTTGGTGTTATCGTGGATAACAAGCTAATAAATATTATTTTTCCTCTCTATACTTATGTAAGTAAAAATAATTTATGTAAGCACCTACCTATTTATCAACCTGTACCACAGATGACTAAATAGTTACTACGCCAGTACTAGAAGGTATAAATTAAGTCAATAACAAATTATAGAGGCGGGCGGCGGCTGGCAGGGCGGGCGATCGTGGCATGTGACGTTTTCGCAAATTCCACGCGGGACGCAGCGTATTTTAAAACTCCCTTTTTAAAACTTCATTAACTTAGTCATTTCTTGGTGGATTCGAGTAATTTAAAATGAAATTTACTGAGATATTTATTTTATATTTGATGTGGTATACAAAATTGATATTTCGACTTTTTTCGAATTAATACTCTTTAGATTTTTCGACCTTGCAGGAGGACCACACAATGATTTTGTGTGGGTTAGAACAGAAAGGGATTTGGAATTTTAATTTCCAGATTCAAAACGTACACTTTACGTTAGTAAAGTAGAAATGTTTTTCTCAAGAAAAGATGTCATTTTTACTAGATCTTACAGATGCTTACAGCAAGTTTTAAGTGTATAGCATTTACTTTATTTTTTTGGATTCATAATACAGTGTGATTCTTCATAAACTGGACATATTAAATAGGGTTAAAGAGGACCCTATTTTATCGCCAAAAAATGTTTAAAAAAAATCCCACCCTCCCTATTTTTTTACAGGCATTTGATTATAAATTTTCGTGAACCATGCACCAATTGCAAGAAAAATATAAGTTCGGACTGAAAGGGTGTGTCGTGGTCAAATCAACTGGATTGTAATGATGAAGAGCAGGTAGTTACAAAAAATGTTTAAAAAGTGTTAACTGCTTACTAAAATTACGCTTCGTCTTTGAACAATTGTGATCTTTTGACTACTTTGTAATTTCAGTTTAATTTTCAGTATTTGGTCCCCAAAAAGAAATATGGTATGTGATGTTGGTCACAGACAAAGTGGCGGGCGTCGGCGTTCGAAATTTGAATGTCATAATATGTAGAAAATTTACACATTATGGTCATAATGTTCAATATTCAGATAAGAAATGAGTTTTTACAAATTAGTTTAACATTATGCTGATCGTAACGTGCGGTTTTTGGACGCAGTAACGAGGGTTTATGATATATGTGTAGATAAAAATTATTATGTACAATTAATATCATTTATTTTGTTAGAAAAAAACAGATGTGCAAAGGAAATCCATCGACGTAATGTAACAAACAATAAAACAGCACAACACAAACAGAGATATCCTCCTTGTTGTTGAAGGCACAATGCGCCCTTCTTCGAGGTTTTTTTTTCCTACGAGAACGAATTACACCGTGAGCTCTAAACAAATCTAATGCATCAAATTTTCAAAGTGTCCCCCACGTTCTTGGAGGCACAGTGCTGAGCGAAACACAATTTGCTGCGTGGCTCTTCTGATCATTTCTGGGTCGTTGCGGATGGCGTCAGCGCAACTCAAAAACCTATCCATTATCTGCCTCCATGTTGATGGGGGTGTTTTAAACACGTTGCTTCATGGGGCCCCATAAAAAATAATCTAAGGGAGTCATGTCGGGCGAATGAGGAAGCCATCCAACCGGCTCTTGCCGGCCAATCCTGCGATTTGGGAATTCTTCGTCTAAATACGTCTTAACAGCATTACAGTTGCGGGCAGGGCAGCCGTCCATTTGCAGGTACATCTCACGTCTTAACCCAATTGCTATCAATTGTAAGGAATTGCTTCTATAGGCTTAAAGTTTTGTATAGAATCCGTTACCTTCTTAGCGTTGACCTACGAATACAGTTAAGTGAAGCTTTAGTACTATCCAAGCTTAACTATTGTATTACAGTGTATGGAGCGTGTCTATTTGAGAAAACACAAAAACTCATACAAAGAGTACAAAATGCCTGTGCCAGGTTCTGTTTCGTAATTCCCCCCAAAACGCACATTACTCCATTTTTAAACAGGGCAAATATTTTAAGGATGAAAGCTAGACAGGATTTGTATTTTTCAACGCTGTTGTTTGAGGTTATAGTGAAGAGGACACCTTCTTATCTTTATGACAAACTTACCTGGCGTATGTCCCAGAGAGTTGCTCCTTTTCTCTCAATGCCTCGACACAAGGGTGCAGCTTTCCGTGGCAGTTTTAAGTACCGTGCCACCAAGTGCTGGAATAACATCCCACCACCCCTTCGGCTGCTTACTAGTAAGGCTGGGTTTAGAAGTGCCTATAGAAAGTATTTGATACTACAGCAGAAAACTTAGGGAACGGCACGAAGCTAATCTACCTGTTACCTGTGATTTTTATATTGTTTCCAATTATATTATTACTATGATTAATTCCCTACTGATCATTATTATTTTATAATCCTAATGACATTTTCAATTTAATCTTACTTGTAACCCTGACATCAATTTTATTACAAATTGCTATATTTTTTTAATTTTATTTCTTTTATTACTATACATTTTAATGATATAATTTTAATGCTATAATTTTAATACAATCTTCTAGAATACAATTTATTTTATTCAACAATTTTATTAAAATCATCATATTTTACGTTGTTAAATATCTTGAGCAGACCGTTGTCTCGTCCGTACTGGCTTTGGCAGAATATCAGCGTCACAGATTCGTCTGTGACATTGCTGAGTCAGGGCCATTTCATTGTCGCGGTACAGTCACAATACCACATAGTTATCCTTACCGTACCTTAATGTTTTGCTTGTATAATTTTATTATTTATTGTTTGTTTTATTTAACTGCTGTGTTTTGTTTTCTTTTTGCAGATTTTTCTTCTTAAAGTTTGAGTTAAAATTATGTATTTGTGTGTGTACCATGTTGCAATGAATAAATTAATTTATCTATCTATCTATCTATCTCTTCCATTAGAAGCGGCAACTCATCCTGCAGTAGCGCCACAAATAGTTCGCCCGTCAATGCCCTTGGGAATATTATAGGGCCAATCAGCATGTTGTGTATGAGCCCTATCCACACATTTATAACAAACTTCACTTGGAATGAGGAGGATTTTTTCAGTTTCGGGTTTTGGCCTTTACGGCACCATTTATGTAAATTTCGAGAGTTTGTGATGCCGTCTCTTTTAAATGTGGCCTCATACATCCAAAAAAAAATATTGAAAAATTCTGGGACGGCAACGGTCTTCCTTTGGACCCACGCCGACATGACGCATCTCGGCACAGTGAAAAAGGGGTATCACGGTCTTTTTTAAAAAAAATAAGTAATTAATTTATAAACATAATGTAGGTGCTCTCTGAAAGCTAATGAGATGGAGAATAATATTTTTTCATAACATAGTTTTTTTTGGGGCCCAAATTCTGAATTAAACTACAATTACTAAAAAAATTGTCGAAAAATCACAATTGTTCAAAAACAAAGCGTAATTTTAGTAAGCAGTACTGCCTGCTCTTCATCATTACAATCCAGTTGATTTGACCACGACAAACCCTTTCAGTCCGAACTTATATATTTTTTTGCAATTGGTGCTTGGTTCACGAAAATTTATAATCAAATGCCTGTAAAATAAAAATAAGTGGGGTGGAATTTTTTTTAAACATTTTTTGTCGATAAAATAGGGCCCTCTTTAACCATATTTAATATGTCCAGTTTATGAAGAATGACACTGTATATTATTAGTTAATTGGTGACGTATGAAGGGGCAAATTAGAAATTCACGACCGACAAACTTGTGGAGACTTCGTTATGATAAAATGAGGAAGCGAAAAATAAGGTTGAAGCAAGTTACTTTTCTTGGTTTGTCTCCGCCTACCCCTGCCGTGAAAATGGAGTGGGTAGCATAGATGTAGGTACGGAGTGCATTATATTCTAATTAAAGGTAGATATTAAATTCAAGATAAACAATTCAGTATCGCCCCGGATCTTGGATTTGTGTGTTTTTCCGGTTCATGCGACAAAGTTTAGAATCCTTTCGTGTATTTAGGGCCAGAGGTATTTATACAGGGTGTCCCGAACTAAACGTCAAGCGGGAACCAGGAAAGAGCCATGGTAATGCAGACTGAAGATAGTAAAAAAAAGTTCTATTTAACATAGTCAATTTTTACAGCCATTTTAGAAAAATATAGAAAATCGACAGCCTTCATCACATTTCTAGT
This sequence comes from Argyresthia goedartella, assembly GCA_949825045.1. NCBI lineage: Eukaryota > Metazoa > Arthropoda > Insecta > Lepidoptera > Argyresthiidae > Argyresthia > Argyresthia goedartella. The sequence goes on from OX463834.1 coordinate 16,139,377, forward strand.
ATTGTGACCAGACCACTACGACCTTTACCGGAATGTATGAAATATACCAACCGGAGTATAACTCGAGGCGCTGACTTCAGGCTTCGGCGAGGTCTCAAACAGATTAATCCTGGAGTTCTGGAAGAAATCTGCACTCGAATTCTCCTGAGAAAAAAGTTCCGCCGAAGAACTTTCCCGCGTCAAAGAAGGTCGAGGTTTCATAAATGGGTTGTTCCTCCTTGCAGCCTGCGCCTTCTTTAAAAAGTTAAACTTAGTCACGCCATTCGGACCAGCCGAAGGGCTCGGCGAGTCTTCGGAGGTAAAACTTCCGGTAGACGGACTTCCCGGTAGTGCCGCCATGTTTTATTCGTGTTTTGTTTGCGCGCGAACTCGTTTTATCTATTTTTGTTTTTGTTTATCCCAGCGCCGGCCTCTTTCAATTAGATTATTCGCATACCACACTATTAAACTACATTTTCTTCCAACTTTTAACACTATCTATCTTCAGCAAACATGTTTAGATTTGGGATGTACGTTTGTATGTTTGCATAGAAGAGTCGTGATGTTTGTGTTATATTTTTGAGTGCTAATGCGAGCACAACCGGCCGCGCATGCGTGTTGCGCGCAACTATAGCAAGCAACTAGTACAATAAATATGTGCGCAAATCGATCTGTGGGAAATAAACTGCGCGCGCAGTGCTAAAGTTCAGTGTAAAGAGACTCATTCATCTCACATCTACATTTTGCCACATACCACATAAGCCCTATTCTATCGCGCACGTGCGTCGGACTATCTCGGCTTTCGTTGTCGACTCTCTCTCGCCTCGCAGACAATAAATATAATTAAATTACTGTTGTGTTAGCTTAAAATCAGCGGTTGTGGCTCTGCCTACCATGCTAGAGGCCCGGGTTCGATCCCCGGCTGGGAGTAAAGACAAAAAATCCCCGTGTCTTAGATGTTTATGTGTGACGTCGTTATTTCAGCTTCCTACGATACAGGATATCCTAGTGTGGGGCCAGAAGCAATGAAAGTATGTATGGATGTATGTAAAGTTACATTTTTTTCGATACAGGAGTTTATAGAATCATAGAATCAAATACATCTTGCTGCTTATATATACCTAGGTGTAAAATAAATTATGAGTATGGCATGCACTACTGCATAGCAGTCACAAATTCGTGGCAGCTAGTAAATTCCGTATCAAAACAAATTGTCAATCTCACATTAGTATGATAGGTATGATACATTTTGAGGAGTGGTTGAGAAAGTCATTCTGAACAAACACTATGATAAATCATTATTTACACGTAACTATTGACGTTTGTTTTTATCCTAATTTAACTTTCTTTAAAGGGTTTATATCACTTTGATAGATTCATTTTTTAATTTTGATCATAGAGTTATAAGTAAACAAAAGGTTCCGTTTATCTCAGAAGATTTCCTTGATCAATACGTCACGGCGCGACACAGGAAATGTTCTACTCAAGTATAGGGGCGGCAATTCTACCAATTTGAGACAAACGTATTAAATGAAACGTCGGTCGTCGAAATAAGGCCAGGATGCAAATGTCAATCACTTTGATGTTGTGTTACAGATGTTCTATTTCACAATGAAGGTTTGACTTTGGTTGTTGTTAGCCACGCACACTGACGCAACGTGCATGTGCACAGCTTACAACATACAAAGTCCAACCTTCATCGTGAAATAGAACATCTGTAAGGAAAACGATGAAAACGAACCGAATGGAAATACTGGTGTTGAGGCGGGAATGCTGTAGCTGATGAATAAAAACTATGCTTTGCTATTTGCGAACTGAGACAGTTTATTTAATATTATAATGCAATATATACAAAACAGCTGACCCTGTAAGGATCGCGCAAGGCGATTACGATGTGCGGAGGGTGCGAGTGGAATGCATGATAGGCTGTCTCACACCATATAATAAACCGGGCCGCGCCTCTCGATCTTCAGTATGAGTCGCTGTGTCGATGCTGCTACAGTGCTCCCCCTCAAGCGAAGCGTACGGGAGGTCTAACAACACGTCCTGATCTTGTCCTCCGTTCTATGTTTTCCTCAGACGACTCTTCGCTCATAGTGTAAGCTGGTTTGAGGCGATCGATGGACACGTTGACTTGTCGACCCGGCAATTGTAGTAAAAAGTACTTGTCGCATCTTTGTAGCACCGGATAGGGTCCTTCGTAGGGTGCCTGCAGAGGTCTTCGTACAGCGTCAACACGCATGAAGACGTATTCACATGTGTGCAAGTCCTTGTGCACGAAAATCGTACGTTGTCTGCTTTGTTTACGTTCTACCGGACGGAGGTCATTGATCTGTTGCGCCAGCTGATTGACGAAGTTGTGAGTCATTTCCATTGGCCGCGTTGACACCCCTCTTGCTGGAGATGCGATGAAATCGCCTGGCAGGCGAAGTGCGCGCCCGTATGTAAGTTGAGCTGCGCTTGTTCCCGTGTCCGGTCGCGTCGCTGCTCGTAGCCCCAATAGAACGGTAGGTAGTTCGTCTGTCCATTTGTTGATGTTTTCTAAACGGGCCATAAGCGCTGCTTTGAGTGAGCGATGCCAGCGTTCTACTATCCCGTTACTTTGTGGATGGTATGCAGTAGTCCGTATTTTCTCAATGCCGAGTAATTTCGCCAGTGCAGAGAAAAGTTGACTTTCCCATTGGCGGCCTTGGTCGCTGGTGAGGCTGGCCGGACATCCGAAACGGCTTATCCATCCCTCGAACACAGTCTTCGCTACAGTTTCGGCGGTTATTTCTTGCACGGGTAAGGCTTCAGGCCATCGAGTCTTGCGGTCGATTATAGTGACGAGATAGCGATACCCTTGAGCTGTCGTGCATAGCGGCCCAACAATGTCAACATGGATGTGCTCGAAGCGGTCACATGGAGGGTAGGTCGCTATGTTGCTCGATGTGTGTCTTTGAATCTTCGCTTGTTGACACGAAGTACATGTTTTGGCCCAGTTGCCGATGTCCGTGTTCATGGAAGGCCAGAAGTATTTTTCTTGCATGAGCTTGCGCGTGGTTCTAATGCCTGGGTGGCTTATGTTGTGCACGGCGTTAAATGCGATGCGACGAAAGTCTTCAGGGAGGTAGGGTCGAACGTGTGATGTAGATACCTCGCAGTAAATCATCTCGTTTGAGTTAGGTATATTCATCTTCTTTAGTTGCAAATTTCTTTGTAGCAGTAGCGGTTTAATTTGTGTGTCCGTCTCTTGTGCAGCGGCGAGCTCCCTGTAGTCGATGGGGGCGGGGCAAGTGATAGCTTCTATCCGTGACAGAGCATCTGCGACGACGTTATCTTGCCCGCTGATGTGTCGTACATCTGTTGTAAACTCGCTGATGAAAAGTAGTTGACGCGTTCGTCGGGGCGTGTCGTTGTCAGACGGCGGCTTGTTGATCGCGTAGGTCAGCGGTTTATGGTCGGTGAATACGGTGAGATGTTGCCCTTCGAACATCTTCCTGAAGTGTTTCAGTGCCATGTAGATAGACAACAGCTCGCGATCGTATGTGCTGTATCGCTGCTGTGTAGGCGAAAACTTCTTGGAAAAGTAGCCGAGTGGTTGCCAGGCGTTGTTTACTCGCTGTTGTAGTACCGCTCCTGCGCTCGAGTCGGATGCGTCACACATGAGGGCGAGGGGGGCGGAGGCAGACGGATGTGCGAGCAAAGCTGCGTTACGTATGCAGTCTTTGCTCGAGTTGAATGCTTTTTCTGCTTCGTCGTTCCATACGATTTTGCTTTTGTCATTCTTCTTAGAGTTGTGAAGGTAAGCATTCAGTGGCGCTTGTATTTCCGCGGCCTTTGGAATGTTTTCTCGGTAAAAATTTAGCATGCCGAGGAATCTTCGCAATTCTTGTATTGTTGTCGGTTTCGGGAACGTGACGATAGCTTGAGCTTTCTCTTCGAGTGGTTTGATGCCATCCTTGGATACTGAGTAACCAAGAAATTTAACTTCTTCTTGTCCAAGTACGCATTTCGACGCGTTAATAGTGATGCCGAACTCGTTCAATCGTTGTAAAACTGCGCGGAGGTGTCTAGCGTGTTCCTCTTCCGTAGTTGAAGCGAGTATGACGTCATCCACGAATGGAAACGCATAGTCTAGGCCTTGAAGTACTCGATGGATGAACCGTTGAAAGGTTTGCCCCGCGTTCTTGAGTCCTGGGCACATTCTTGGGAACTCAAACAAACCGAAAGGTGTAATAATGGCTGTTTTCTCAATATCGGCTTCTAAGACTGGCAGTTGCTGGTACGCCCGGTTCAAATCCAACGTTGAAAATATTTCCTTCCCGCTGAGTTGATAGGTGAAATCTTTCAGTCTCGGTATTGGGTACCGGTCTGGTCTTGTGACGGAGTTAAGCCTTCTGTAGTCTCCGCAAACTCGAAGGTCTCCATTCTTCTTGGGTACAACGTGAAGAGGCGTCGACCAAGGGCTTTTGCTGGGACGGCATAGGCCCTGCTGCATCATGTCTTCGAATTCTTTCTTGACTGCATGATAGCGATGCGGAGGAATTGGCCGCGCCTTTGAATATATAGGTGGACCCGTGGTTCCGATGTGATGTTCCACGTCATGCTTTGGACACTCCTTCATTGATGATAATCGTGTGACGTCTGGGAATTCTGCCAAAATGTCGTGGTACTTTTGTCCGATGTCAATGGTGCGAATTGTAGGCACCGATGAACTGCATAACGGTGCTTTGATGGAAAGATTGGTGACTTTATCGATCAGTGATCGACCGGCGATGTCGACGAGAAGTTGATGATGTTGTAAGAAATCAGCGCCTAGTATTGGCTTACTGACTGCTGCAATGACAAACTTCCATCGGTAGGGTCTTCCTAAGCTGAGGTCCAGGTCCAATGTTTTCTCGCCATATGTTGGTATGACGGTATTGTTGGCTGCATACAATGATAGTTTCGTTGGTTCCGCACGTCTTCCTTTTTGTTTGGGAATGACGGAAATATTCGCACCGGTGTCGATCAGAAACGATAGCTTTGACTGCTTGTCGTAGACGAATAGACGGTGTGAATTATTCCAAGCGCCGGTTGCCGTCTCAGCCAACGCTGTATTTAGTTTTCCGACGGCGAAGTAAAGTTGTTATGATCAAACTTGCATGGCCGTGTGCATCTCTGCGCATTCCTTCCATAGCGACGATGATAGTAGCAGGTATCATTGGCGGCGGTAAGCGGGCCCTGTTGCGAGTACATGTGAGGTGCGCTGGAGTGAGAGAGGTGCGGTCTTCGTGCGTTGCCGCTGCCGGTGCGCTCACTGCGCCCGCGCCAGTCACGGCGGAACGGTGCTCTGCGTTGGTCGTCTCGTCGCTGTGCTTTCAATTCCGCGATTTCGTAGACAAGCATGTCAATTTTTTTGTGTATGGTCATTTCTTCATGATTTTCAGCACTTTTCTGCGGACTGGATGACGTGGATGGTTGTTGGTGGTCGACGGCGGCAATTGAAACGGAGCGTGCGGCTGAGCAAACGTTGGTTTGTTCCAATATTCTATCTGCGACAAGTGCGAGTTCGTTCAGGTCCGTTTTCTTGGCTATTGTTTCGCTAATCGTTAGTGCGGCTTGTGCTGACTGAGGCAGGTGATTGGTCCACATAATGCGTAGCGTTGACTCGGGAATGCTGTTGCCGGCGAGAGACTGCATGCGCCGCAGTAGCTGGGAGGGTTTGCTGTCACCGAGCTCCATTTCAGAAAATAATCTTTGGATTCGGCGCTGCTCTGAATCCTCGTAGACTTCTAATAAGCGCTTCTTAATTGCTGGATACTTGTTGTTTTCCGGTGGGTCTAACATAATGTCGCATATTTCATCGATGTCCTGGCGCTCCAGCTGTCCGACTACGAGGTCATACATAGCCTTGTCTCCTTTTTTGTGAGAAGAGACGATTGACTCGAACTGGGCGAACCAAAGGCGAAGTCTATCACGCCAGATGGGTGGTATTCTCATATTCACTGATATGCCGGAGAGTTCTTTGTAATCGGTTGAAGATCCTTGGTTTTGATCCTGATTGGCCATTTTGCGTTATTTGTTGTTGCGTGTTTTTAATCAAAGTCGGGGTCACCACTGTTGAGGCGGGAATGCTGTAGCTGATGAATAAAAACTATGCTTTGCTATTTGCGAACTGAGACAGTTTATTTAATATTATAATGCAATATATACAAAACAGCTGACCCTGTAAGGATCGCGCAAGGCGATTACGATGTGCGGAGGGTGCGAGTGGAATGCATGATAGGCTGTCTCACACCATATAATAAACCGGGCCGCGCCTCTCGATCTTCAGTATGAGTCGCTGTGTCGATGCTGCTACACTGGTGTTAAATCCCGGTTTCCACTGGGTTGACGTTTGACGTATGTTTAGTATCGAGACATCTGTCAAAATATCACTACAGCGTCTAGTGAAAGGAAAATGCCCGAATAGAAAATGGTCATGGAATTACGGGAACGAAAGGTAATTTATGTCATTTAGTAGGATTGCTGTCACACACTCCTCGAATAACGAGGAAAGGAGGCAGGGACGTTGTGTGGCCACGTTACTCGTCATGCCCCACGTCATGCTCTCCCTTTTTGGCGCGAGTCAAAGAAAGAGAGCGAAAACATCGCGGTAGAGCGAGGAGCTGAACGAGCAGCATAGTGCGGCACGGGTAGGTATAGCTAACTAAACCGATCGTATGACAATTAGTAGAATTGCCACCCTGTATGTATTCACGTCACGTGTGACACGTGCTAACCACGGCATATTAATACTAGCTCACGGTTCTGACGTCATTATTTCTATAAATACTTAGAAGGAGAAGATTATATTATTGCAACCTTGTTTCTTACTTTTATAGTCTTATTAACATAATGTTAAGTGTGATATTTGTATAGAACCTATGTAATTTATACATCCTCATTGATTATTTTATTGAGAAACCAAGAGTCAGTGACCAAGTCTGAGCACCGTAGGTTAGGACAGGCAGGATACATGGGTTTACTTTCTTATGTCATAGGAAGGGTACCCTTCATCAGATCCTTCCTGGACCAGAAGCTCTTGGCGGGACGACCTAGACAAATTTCTGCCAGGGTGGATAGACGTAGACCAAGATAGGGAAGTGTGGTTTCAATGCAACATCGGGAGGCCTTTTCCACTTGGCTATAAAAAATACACGCGCGAAACGGTGAAGCACGCATCACTTCCAAAATAGATTCCAACGGGGAAACATCGTTGTTGCTCTCGCTTTTATTTACGGAACTGTCATTTGTTAAATAAGGAATGGGTGCTACGTGTTACATTACTTTAAGTCGGTCGCGTGAATATGGCAATCAGTCGCTTCTGACTGAGCAGCGCGGTTGTCGTACGGTTGTCGTACGGTTGTCGTACGACTATCGCGCTGCATTCCATTGCCCTACATATTTTCATCTATTTTTAAAAGAACTATGTTTATTTTACAGAAAAGAACGATTCGAGCCATTTCTAATTTAACACTCCTTGAGAGAGCTTTTTGAAGAAATTGACATACTAACTGTAGCTCTTCAATTTGTTTTCGAAAATATAATGTAGGAACATACGCAAGAACCTTAAAATATTTTCCAATCTTAGTGATAGCTGTAATGTTAACCTAAGAAAGTTAGCAATTCTTTCAAGGGTCAGTGCATTCTCTACAATAACAAGATACCTCTGGAGATTTTAAATTGCCATTTGAGCAATTAAAAAACCATGTAAATGCGGCTTTGTCAAAAAAGGGATATTACAATGTTCAAGATTACTTAAATGATGGGACTGTATGGTAATCTAACTCAACCCAGAACTTGCTGTTAATAATTTTGTAATTATTTATTCCTGCTTAATTAGTGTTATAATTAATATTGTAAGAATTTTATTACCTAAACACAACCAATTTTAAAAAGAGATCTAAAAGTCAATCTGTGGCAGTTTCTAAGCCCTGCTTCCCCACAGTGGTCGCACCTAAAATTACGATTGCTAAGTATATGTAAATATCTACAGTAATAAAGACATTTGATTGAATGATTGCATAGTGTGAAATAGCACTAACAGCAGTCTGTGCATTTGTGACATACTCAGTTTTGACGTATGGCGTTTTGAGTAATTTACTGCCTCTGTGTCGCTGCAGTTGTGGCTTTGCCTACCATGCGAGAGGTCCCGGGTTCGATCCGAGGATCAGAAGAAAAAGCAACCCCAGGTCTTGGATGATCTTATGTGTGTGATGTCGCTGTTTCTGGTTCCCACGACACAAGACATCCTAGTGTGGGGCCAGAAGCAATGTATGTGCGACCATACTGTTTTGCAGAACTAGACCCTGTACGTCCCAACATTTATTCTGTCACTTCACATCAGAGTCTGTGACATCCAATTTCACCAAACTGCCACTCGGACCATAAAATTAAAAGCGTTCGATTTAATCACCTCGTAAACTTGACGGGTTAAATAAAATGGTGGATCGGGGAAGGGGTAATTAGGTAGTAGTAGTAGGTAGTAGGGGGTCTTATTTATTTTATGTTCAGGAGGCCGTTGAATTTTGAGTCAGATTGAAATGAAACCTAGGTAAGCTGGAACAAAGCTTTTGACCAAGGTATAAAAAATAAATGGAAAAGTACACTCAGAGGCAAAAAATTTGGCCCGGGTGCTCATCGCAAGTTGCATAAACTGCTTTAATTAAAGGATGTTTTGATGAAGACAGCATTTATTTAAGTGCCGTGACGGTGCCGACTTGTACGCAAATTGCAACTTAAATTAAAACTTGTAAAACTATAGAAATAGAAAACAACATATCATACAGTAACTTTGACTTTATAAAGAAAAAACCCGCTAAACAGAAAGATATATCCCCAAGTCTGGCCACAAGGGGTTCGCCGTGATAGCAACGCATTGCCGACAAACATTGCTAGACTAAATAAAAACATAATTTGTTAGAGGGGCTTCCCCGTTTGCTTCGTACAAAAGCTTTGTGTACCTTCTCGAGTATTAGGACATATGAGCTTTCGTGTGAATTCCAAACGACCGAGCTCAGTTCAATTTGTCTCAGAATTCTAGAGACACTAAGAAAGTAATAATAGAAGTTCAATGAAGAGATTATTTTAGAGGTGGATTCATATTTAGATCCCCCAAGATCCTAACAGTTCCCAGGACTAGCTACATTTTCTTCTGTTTAAGTGAACCAGTTCATTTAAACGGTCTGATATTATGTAGAGTTACGGCAGATATTAAGGCATTATTCGGTGATACCGTTGACGCTCCGTGCACAATACCGTCCAAAAGTACCGGCACGTGTTACCTGAGCCGGCTCTCAGTGCAGTAATGATTGGCTTTACATTCAAGGTGCTCTATCTTGGCGTTAAAGGTACTAGAGTGTCCAACTGGTCCATGAAACCGCTCTACGTCCCGAAGATCCTGTCAAGCATCTTAGAGATTCCTGTGAAAACTTTACCGACACATAAATTAAAAACGTTTATTAAAAGTAAATTATGTTTGAAGGGATATTACGCCGTGTCAAATTATCTAGAAGACGTAAATCCTTAGGGGATAAATAGCTTGTCTTCCATAGCTAATGATGACTTTTACCCACGCCGCCGACTCGACTAGCGGGTCCTATCACACTCGGCTAGTAAGGGTTGTCACTTACTACTTTCTTAAAATAAAATAAATAAATAATTCATAAATTCCAAATTCCAAATGACTTGATTATAGATATTTACATATACGTAGCAATCGTAATTTTTTGCCACTTCTCTACATTGGACCAATGCAGGAGAAGTAGGGCGTAGAAACTCCCACAGATCGATTTTTAGATCTCTTTTAAAAATTGCTTGTGCTTAACTAATACAAATTACACTATAATTTAATAAGCAGGAATAAATAATTACAAAATTATTAACAGCAAGGTCTGTGTTGAGCCAGATTAACCCCATACAGTCCCGTCATTTAAGTAATCTTGAACATTGTTATATCACTTTTTCGACAAAGTCGCTTTAACATGGTTTTTAAATTGCTCAAATGGCAATTTCAAGATCTCCAGGTCCTGGAACCTGTACCGTGGAGGGCTAGGTACACATTGTCATTAATAAAACATAATAAACCTTATATGGACTTTTTTCGTTGCCCTAACGGTGCGGCTCTGGATGTTAAACTCAGATTTGGTGGAGTTTCTAAACATGGGGTAAAAAAGCGCTACAAATAATTTATTCTATTTATTCAGTATAATTGTATCGATCAATTTCTTCACTTGTTACTGAACAACATTGGAAATCTCTTATTTATAAATTTACTGCCCAAGCGACAATACACTTTCGGGAATCACCCGCCATTTTGGGCGACATTATTCTGAGGATAAGTAAGTGTTTTGTTAAAGTATACTTTACACAATGATTTTCAGTAACGAATTTGTTATTATGATTAGAGGTTATCTTTATTAATCGCATAAATATTCGATGCATTAAACTTATTATTATCATATGATTATTGTCTGACATGTAACCTGTACTTCTTGTTGTGATCGCACGCGGGTTCAAGGCCTAACACAATAATTTGCCTGATTGACTGTACTGGTATGTTTCAAACACAGCTGGTATATTTATGAGTCATTATGGGTGATATTGAAAATGTGACAACCATGCTCAGAATGTGGCGAAAATTAACCTAAATTTTTTACCAATGTTTAGGGCAGAGAAATATGCGCAAAAGTAAATTGTAGCTCAAGTCGTATTTTTATTAAATTACAATTGATGGAACCCTCTCGTCTAAGTATGGAGCAGGATAATTAAGCTAATCAAAGAAACTCTACGTGACAGATTCATCTGTCATTTTAGGGCTTTTCTGTTCAATAGGCATTCATTGAAAGAGACCCCCCAAGTTTAATAAAAATTTGATATTTCATCACTCATCATATCACTTTGATATTTTTCGTAATTTTCGCCGACACCTGAATCCGTGCTGCTCGGGAGAGATTTTATCGATGTGATGTGTAATTAGTGGGCAGATAAGGGAATCGAAAAGTTTTGAGAGCCACGGTAGCATAGAAATGTCTCTTTTTGTAGACAGGAACTATTCTAATTTTTCCATTTGGGAAAAAACACTCTAAGGATCGACTAAATGTTACGGATAGTGGGACGCAGAGGCCTGGTGTAGAGAGTTTCACAAAGACTGCAGGAATTTTATCAGATCTCGCATCATTGAACATATCAAGACTTTACCATATTTAGGGTTTCCTACCTTAAAAAGAAACCAAAACCTTATAGGTTACTTCCCGTTGACCTAGAATCATGAAGTGTTGCATAGAGCAAGGTCTTATAGCACATATAAAGGGAAAAATCTGAAAACTGTAAATTTTTGTCTATGTGTCTGTTATTTTTGACTGACAAGCTATATCAGATCTAAAATAATAAAAAGTGATAACAAAAATAACTCAACTTGGGATATAATTAAAAGCGAGACTGGAAAGGTCAGTATTAAAAACAATGAATATGAATTAAAAATTAATGATATTACTTTCAAAAATGATATTGATGTAGCTAAAGCGTTTGTTTTTTTTTTACTGACATCCCAATCTCTACTACGAAGTCTTTAGACTTTTCCAAAGTAGTCGCTGAATTTTTGCTAAAAGACTATGTACCTAGATGTGAAAATCAATTCTCATTTAATTATGTAGATGATAAAGATATTATTAAAGCCTTAAAATCAATAAATGTTAAGAAATCTGCAGACCTATGGGATATTTCTGTCCATGTTGTGAAGCCCCTAATAAATGTTATTGCACTTGATTTAGCTTTCATATTTAATGCATCTATTGAATCTGGCGTGTTTCCTGATTTAATGAAACACAGTAAAATAATACCTTTGTTTAGATCGGGTAGTACATCTGTCCCTTCTAATTTCAGACCGATATCGGTATTGCCTACATTTAGTAAAGTTTTTGAAAAAGTAATTTTAAATCAACTTCTTACACATTTCAACACCAACAACATGCTCCACTGTAAACAATTTGGTTTTACACCAAGCAACTCAACTACTGATGCCGGTATTGAGTTAATATCACATATATATGATGCCTGGAAGGAGTCGCATGATGCTCTAGGAGTAATTTGCGATTTGTCTAAGGCTTTTGATTGCGTTGACCATGCGACATTGATCAGGAAATTACATCACTATGGAATTAGGGATAACTCTTTAGATCTTCTCTCTTCTTATTTAAATGACAGGATACAGAGAGTTGAAATTAATGGAAAACGATCTCCAGGGTCTGTTGTTACTATGGGTGTACCGCAGGGTTCCATACTCGGGCCATTCCTGTTTTTGGTTTATATTAATAACCTGCGACATCTTGTCAGAGATAATCATGAGATTGTACTGTTTGCAGATGACACTTCACTTTTGTTTAAAATGAAACGACGCAGTTTGAACTTTGACGATGTGAATAATGCAATCTCTAAGGTAGTCAATTTGTTTAATGCCAATAATGCTGATAATCTTTTACTGTACAAAACAAAACTAAATGTATTCGGTTTATACTCCCCAATGTTAAACAAGTCTCGGCTAATTTTAATGTTAAAAGTGAAAATTTAGAAACTGTAGATAGCACGGTCAACACATAGATAAGCTATTGAAAAAACTCAGTTCCGCAGTTTATGCAATCAAAAAAATCCGTCTTTTTACGGACGTGGAAACAGTTAGACTAGTTTACTTCAGCTACTTCCATAGCATTATGTCTTACAGCATACTGCTGTGGGGGAACGCTGCAGACATTAACATTATACTTGTGCTGCAAAAGAGGGCTGTTCGTGCAATCTACAATATGGGTCCCAGAGAGTCACTGCGTTGTAAATTTAAGAAAATCAACATTATAACAGTGCCGTGTCAGTATATTTATGAAAACCTATACGAAAAAATGTACGTCCACAAAAATATTGATAATTTTCCTAAGAATAGCGACAGGCACAATGTCAACACTAGAAATGGGAATAAAGTAGCTATACCTACTACTGGGCTCTATAAGGTTAATGTATCTTTTAAAGGGCAATGTATTCGCTTTTACAACAAAATCCCAACTGAGTTACAAGAATTGTCTGTAAATAAATTTAAAATGTTGTTAAAAATCACTTATGTAAAAAGGCTTACTACAAATTATCAGATTATGTAGAAGACAAGAAAGCTTGGGACGATGTTTGCTCCAATTCTGTAAAAATAACGTATAAAGCTGGAGGTTTCTAGTCGCCTCTTTGCCTTCAGCATCTAAAACATTGAGGTGACGGAATTAAAATTGAGTTCTATATTTCCCTATATCTTATATATATGTTAGTTTAAGATTTGACATTCTCCAAATGTAACCTATGTGTTTCTTATGGAAATAAACTCTTTTTGATTTTATTTTTTTTGACTGTCTTTAGCACTGCTCTGCATTCGCTTTTCTTGATACTGTATGCAGGCATTGCAACATTTTCGGTCACGTGTTTTAGGCTAACCTATCATTCAGCCTACTATTCAAACATCCTGCCTTCAGCCTTAACGTAACGCTTTGGGTATCTTTTGGCTTGCGGTAATAGGTGGAACTAATGCGTTTCGACTGTTTCGGTGCATTACGTTGCGCAGAACTGGCACCCCCCTGTAAACGTTACTCACGCTCCAAAAGAACGTTGAAAGACTGTATACTAAAGACTTACTAAAGAATAAAGCGGCGAATTAAAAAAAACTTATTCTTGAATGTAACACCATGTATTATGCTAGTCTATGTTACCGGCAAAGTAAAAAATACGCGCTTGGTTCCCATACATTTCACCGTGTTAGAATCGTCTATCTTATTGTACGGAACCCTTGATGGGCGAGTCCAATTCGCACTTGACCGTTTATTTTAGTACAGAACGCTCGCAGATTTTGATGTTTGACAGGCCTATTTGATTGGTTATATGTGCGTCAGTTGTTACTGAGTCGTGATCTGTATAAACTGAGGAAAAGTAACTGGAAAAGTAGCTGCGATCTGTGCGAAGCTTTGTGATCTCGCTTCCACAGTTTGCCAATAAGTTGTCCATGTACATTTTCGCTGGTAGTGAGGCGCCTTTTCGCTTGGACTTGATGAAACTCCAGAAAGCCTTGGGGTTATCATGAATGCAGGATTCTATATTATTCAAGTAAAATTTCATGCAAGTGTCGTAGAGTTTGTGACAGCTTTCTTGGGCGATCTCGAATCCTATTTTGTTGCAGGGGTTCTGGGTGTTTACGATATTTCAATCTAATTCGCTGTTTTCGGCTAGCAGTCTTATCAATTGTTTGTTGAACCAGGGAGGATTTTTCTTTTCATTCTTTGTTTAGAGAATGACATCTTTCAGTGTAGAGTAGAAGAGTGACGTCATTTCATCGACCTTTACACAATGCTGGAATATTTCCTCCTACTTGACTTAAGCCCTTCGTAGTCGGATGTCCAACTTTGGGTTTAAGGTGGATAAGGCGTGGTGAACTAATGAGAATGTCTAGAGGAGGGTAGTAGGAGGCTAACTCACTTAGGGTGTCAGGGCGTGTCAGGGAGATCAGGCGACGGTCACATGGGAAACACTCGTGAGAACCATATCGAGAATATTGCCGTCTCTATTTTTTTTCTTATTTTTTAGTCTTATTGTGTTTCATAGAAATAAAGTCGACGAGGCGAAAGCTAAGGTTCTTTGGTGGTTGAATGGGGCCATGTGAAAGTGGTTAACGGCTCCGTGCCATTCTATGAAATTTAGATTAAAGTCTAAGTAGTATGGCGACTTCGTCGGGGTAGTTTATTATTCTATTGGCGTTGTCAAAAGAATCGAAAAGGGATTCTGATTTAATTGGCAATGGTATGTATACAGCACATATGGCCAGCTTTTTTGTGCACCCTCCAGTCTTAGTTTCATTATTGACCCAAAAGTCCTCAAATTTCTTGTCCTTAACCTCCAAACATGTCACGCGAGTAAATTGATATTTTTTTGAAACTGCAACGAGGTAGACACCCCGTCTTTGGGCTAAAAAGACGATCCCTTCTGTAGATATATATGGTCTCTAGAGTCCATTAATTCAGAATTAACGACATTTGCATTGAACCAAGTTTCTGAAACTACAATTATTTCTTGATGATGAGTTTGTCGAAACTCAGTTCTGGACTCGGTTATGTTTGCTTTTTTCTTATACGATGGCACGGAATCGTTAGTGTGCACTTATTTTTTTTTTAATTTATTCATTATTTTTATTTGACTGCCTAGTCTACATCCTCTTTTGTAAAAATACAGTAGTGTCATTGTAAACAGCGGAAAAATACCACGCCACGGCAGACAATACCATATTCTAGATCTAAAATTTAAAGCAAATAAGCAGTTTGTTTTGTAATAAGCAAGTAACTACGTCCGTCTCAATTCTACATCCATTTCGAACGTAGCTGAAATCATTTTAGTAAATAATATAGTTGTTACACTCAGATTCGTAAACCTCAGACGTTTTTCATAAATTAGTGTTCAGCTGGGTCACCAAGCAAATTCCGTTTCTAACTGTACAATCTCATGAACCGGGGTAGACAGATATAGGAGGTCTCAACCAGCTACGATACTTATGCTTTAAGGAGTTGTTGAATTTGCAGGCTTCGATTACTCAATGAAGGAAGAGTATTATACATAGTAAAAGAAGATTATTTGATTTAATTTCGTGTGACGTTGAACGTGCGTTGCGCAGAATTGGAAAGAGTAATTTTATTTCCAAAGCTAAGATAGATATATAGATATTTACGCCACATATTCTGTATTGCCCAATGGGGTAACAATAACTAGAGACGCAATACAAATATGCGATGAGATAAAAAAAGTTTTTTCGATTTTCGGAATATTGGTCTGGATTATAAATACAAAAATGAATCACTAAATATAGTATTGTTGTAACTTGACCACAATAAAGAAATCTACAAGAACCAGTACCACTTCACATCATCATCGCAGAGTTATTCAATTAGCGCCTTACATAATTGTAATAGCAGCTAGTTGCTTATCAACAGAGTTCAGGCGAGCGCCTGAAATTGCCTTACTGAAACACTACGAGTTCTCCATATAGAACAATGGGTAGCAATTAATGATCTCTACGGTGTGTAGATAGATAGGTAGGAAACTGTATCCCATTGGTATGTAGAGAGTTATTGATCATAAGCTCTGTGTGTTTATCAGGCTCTTACTATTCAGGTTTAACGTTGTGGATTTTTAATTGAGTGCGTGCGAAATAATTTTGTCGCTTTATTGAAAAGTGTTGATATTATAAAATTCAGTTGCAGTTATGGCAGGGTGTGTTTGGTAGATGGATGCGGAGCCTTAAAACGAAGGTACAGGCCCCGCCACAATACCTACTAACTTTGAAATTGTCAAAATGTTCATTTTAACATCATATGAATTATCTTTCAGAGATATGAATCTCAAGACCTGCCTATATCTAGTCAAGTATTGACCTTATGTCTGTATACAAAACCTTTACAAACGACCTCTGTGGCGCAGCGGTTGTGACTCCGCCTATCATGCGAGAGGTCCCGGGTTCGATCCCCGGCCCAGCCGGGGTAAAAGAAAAAGAAACAGGTCTTGGATGTTTATATGTGTGTGACATCGCTGTTTCTTGTTCCTATCCCACGACACAGGGTATCCTAGTGTGAGGCCAGAAGCAATTTATGTGCCTGTATGCTTATGTTTATGTTTATCTTTTGTGGTAAAGGTAACTTAGGCGGATTCTAATTTCAGACATAATCACTGTTTCGTGAAATCTTGTTTCTTATAAAAAAAATGTTTCTTATCCTTAGACTAAAATGAGTAATAATTGTTTTGATACCTTGCGGCCGTAAACCACAATATTTGATATAACAATTTTGTATCTCAATATTGGTAATGGGAGCAGCGAAAAACGTGTGTACTGTATAACGATCATATATTGAATGAAACATTGAGTGAATCATCTTTATGAGTGGTAAATGAATGAACATTTTATAGATGAGTGAATGGAATTTTGTATTCCAATAGTCCCCCTCAAAATTTCTACTGTTATATAATTCAAATAAGTATTAATTACTTATTTATCAATTGTGTACTCACATAATTTTAAGTTTGATTACATGTAAGTATCTCAAATTATGTTTTGGTTACATAATTTTTAGTATTTACACAATGTGTATTATAATTTCAGTAGACATTTAAACTATAATAAGTTTAATTTTGATCTTAATTGGAGGAATTTTTCTGATGGTACCATTTTCGTGAAGATGTCAGCCAGTTGATTTCCTGAGGAAACGTATTCTAACTTTATTACTTTGTTAGTAATTTGTTCACGTGTGAAATGGTATTTAATGTCTATATGTTTTGATCTTTTATGGTTTGTGGGGTTATTTGCAATACATATACAGCTATTGTTATCTTCATATATTGGAATGGGCTGTGGTATTTGGATTGCAATACTATTTAACAAAGATCTTATCCACATTGCTTCTCTCACAGCTTCGAATAGGGCCATATACTCAGCTTCCGTTGAGGAGGCGGCAACTGTGCTTTGTTTGCGAGTATTCCATGATATGGAACAGTTATCAAACACTTGGAATATGTAACCTGTTGTGCTTTTACGATCATTTTCGTCGCCTGCCCAATCGGAATCTGCATACCCATGAAGTAATTGCTGATAATCGCACTTCTTATAGGTCAACTTTAAATTAAGAGTTCCTTTAATATATCTTAAAAGATGTTTTAAGCATTTCCACAATTCCGTATTATTCTTGCTTTGGTACCTACTCAGAATACAGATTGCTGAGCAAATATCTGGCCGTGTGCAAAGCATGGCATACATGAGGCAGCCTATAACGTTTTTGCAGGGTGCATCATAGTTTGTATCGGAGTTCAGGGCCAGATGGTCTAATTTTGATGGGAATGGTGACTTTGATGGATTACAGTCACTCATGGCAAACTTGCTTAAAACATTATTTAAGTAAACTGACTGATCTAAAGTGATTGTATCATCAATTCTAATTACTCTTATGCCTAAGAATAATTTTATTTCATTTAAGTCAGTCATGTCAAACATCTTCATTAAACATTCTTTATACATTTTTAAAATATGAGTTTGCTTTGTACATAAAATCATATCATCAACGTAAAGTACAATATTTACATTATTGTCAGTGCAATTTTTATCAAGAATGTATAAACATGGATCTACTCCTGAATTTTTAAAACCAAGTTCCTTGAGAACGTGATCAAAACGTTGGAACCAGCATCTAGAAGATTGTTTTAAGCCGTACAATGTTTTAGTTAACTTGCAAACCTGGTTCGGTTTTGCAGAAACACCCTCAGGCACCTCCATGTAAATATCATTTTCAAGTACTCCATTTAAAAATGCAGTCTTTACATGTAAGTGATGTACTTGCAAATCATACTGATTTGCGAATGCTAACATGAATCTGAATGTAGATATACGCGCCACTGGTGCGAACGTTTCGTCAAAAAAATCTTGAAGATATTTTTGCGTAAAACCGCGAGCTACAAGACGTGCCTTATAACGGGTTGGTTCTCCCAACTCATTATTTTTAATCGTAAAGATCCATTTACAATCCACTATATTCACATGTTTGGGTCTTTCTACAAGAACCCATGTTTGATTTTTATGTAAAGATTCTATTTCACTCTCTACAGCTTTAAACCACTTATCGCTATCGTCCCTGTTTGAAATATCACCATAAGTGCTTGGTAGCGACTGAACAGTAGTTAATGATAAGTAGCACAAATCTGTATCACACATTTCTTTATAATTTATTGACGGCAGTTGTTGAATTCTTTCACTTCGCCTTATTTTGTTTGACGAATTTTCGGCATCCGATTGATCATCGGGTAGACTCTCGTGTTTCGTGCCTGTTGACTTATTATCACCGTTAGGCATATCAACTTCGGCGGGCATTTGTTTACTTTGGTTTGTCGGCCTGGAATGAACAAAGCTCAATTCGTCGAATATGACATCACGGGCTACAAAGGATTGGTTATTTTGAACATTGAACAGCTTATAACCATTATTATCGTATCCGATTAGTATTGCTTTAAACGATTTATTCCCAAACTTTGTTTTTCTCGTTTTATCATGGACATAGGCCGTTGCACCAAATATTCTTAGATGTCTTATTTTAGGTTTTTTATTATGCCACATTTCGTATGGTGTTTTGTTGTTGGTCAGAGCTTTAGTAGGGAGTCTATTTATTAGGTAGGTAGATGTTAATATTGCTTCCCCCCAAAAAGACTTTACTAATTTCGCATTTGCAATCATGGTTCTACCCACTTCGGTAAGCGTGCGATTCATTCGCTCTGACACACCATTTTGCTGTGGTGTATATGGTACCGTTAGATGGTACGTGATACCCTTGGAAACACAAAACTCTTTAAAATCATTTGAAAGATATTCTCTACCGTTATCGCAATACAGATTTGTGACTTTCGTATTGAATAGATTTTCACTCTTAGCAACAAAATCTTTAAAACATTTAAGCACTTCCGATTTTGCATTCATTAAGTACGTCACTGTATAATGAGTGTAGTCGTCAATAAAACTAACGAAATAGTTTTTGTCATCAACGGTGCTAGGCGTTATCGGACCACACACATCTGAGTGTATAATGTGAAGGGGCCGATTCAAGTGCTTTTTCTCTTTAGTTTTTGCAAACGGGAGACGGGATTGTTTACCAAGAATACAAGGTTCACAAATGGTATTGCTGGGATTTATCTCATTTATCAATGAGTGGTCGCTTTCATCTATTGTACCCTTTAGTATTTGAAACTTTTGTTTGTTGACATGTCCAAGTCGTCTGTGCCACAAATTATAAGCGTCAGCGGAATCATGGGTCAAGTGAACATCGTGTCGATTTACTCGAAAATTTAGTCTGAACAGGTTATTACTGTTGACCCCAGTCATAATGCATTTGTCCTTATGATGCACCTGAACACCGTTGTTGCCAAAAATCACTGTAAAAGCTGCATGTTGCATCCTATTTACAGAAAGTAAATTATGACGTACCTCGGGCGAAAACAACACATCATCAATCAAGCCTTTAATACCCAAGTTTGTTGTCACCTGGATTGTTCCTTTACCGTAGGCTTGTATAGACTCGCCGTTTTTCGCAACTCCGATCTTGAGAGGCGTCGGTAGTTCCGAGTACGTGGTAAACACATCAAGGGTGTTTACAATATGATCAGTCGCACCCGAATCTAAGAGGAAAGATATTTCCGTATTAGTAAAATTACTGTTAGAATCAAATAACTTACAATCGCGTGAAACCATAAAAGCGAAACTGCCCTCGTCATTGTTGCAGGGCTGCGCGTTGTGCGCCGACCTCTGGTAGCCGCTGCTGTTTTCGCTGGCTCCATCTTTCTGGATTTTCTTGAAATATCGGCAGTCCTTCTTATAATGATTTCGGCGCCCACAGTGATCGCAGTACATTTTGGAAATTTTGTACGTTGAATTTCCGGCATTATGATTTTGTTTCACTTGAGGATAGGATTTTTTATACGAAAAATTTCCTTGCTTTTTCGGACGGGAAAAATTCCTCATGCTTGCATGTAAAGCCTTGAGCTCTGTTGTAGGTTCAGCTTTGAGTTTCACTTCATGATCAAGCAGCCGTGTCTTCACAAAGGACAGGTTCAAATGTTCTTCACCGAGAGTTTCCAGTGCCGTGATAACACCATCGTATGAACTGGGCAGCGTCAACAGGATGTGAGACACCTTATCCATTTCGTCGAGTCTTGCTCCGGCGGAAATAAGTTCAATAATGATGTTGTCGAACTTTGTGAAATGTTGAAGTAGGGAATCATCTGGCTGAAGTTTGAGGTTCAGTAATTGCTTGCGTAGCGCCAACTGTGTGGCCAGGCTTCGTCTTTCATAAATTTTATTGAGATTATCTAGTATGGATTTAGCCGTTACAGCGTCTTTTGCAAAATTCAGAAATGCATCACCCAAATATTCCACAATAATACCTTTTGCAGTCTGGTTATTTTTCAGCCACTCAGCGTCAGGATTAACCGGTATTGGTTCTTCAATAACAGCAGCCACTTGAAGTTCTTCTAATAATGATTTTAAATTGCTGGATGTTTCGTTTGCTTCGCGACTCCATTGTTCAAACAACACCGCACTGAAGTATCGCACCGCACAGTTCAAAGTTCACATAAACAAAACGTAAGAGCTTTAGCTAGCTTGAATTTATTTATTTACTTTGTGCTCTGGGCCCATAACCTATTGGTAATGGGAGCAGCGAAAAACGTGTGTACTGTATGACGATCATATATTGTATGAAACATTGAGTGAATCATCTTTATGAGTGGCAAATGAATGAACATTTTATAGATGAGTGAATGGAATTTTGTATTCCAATACTCAAGTTGTAATTATAAGCTGTTTCATATGTTTTTATGATTTTAGTCACAACTTACAAACTGTTTTATATCAGTAAGTATTCATTTCAGGAGGACAATCCTTTTTGATATCGACAGCTTACCATTATCAGTTACAAATTACCGGGGTATGCATAACTCCATACCGAGAAAATCACATACTGTGGAAAATCACAAGTAGTTCATGTCGAATGATGTAGTTAATACATATGATATTATGAGGTACTAGCCGTCTAGGAAAACTAATTGACTAGGTTCGAGGCCATATGCACGGAGCTAGGTACTGAAAACGAACTGATCAATAAATAACTAGTTTACTTTCCGCTTCACTTCTTGTGTAATCAAATGGGAGGCTACACACGGCGCTACGGGTTGAGGACTCGTCTGTGATTCAGTCAGTTACTCAGTGTGTATAGGTGTATTGAGCAAAGAAGAGGTTTCGCACAATGTACAGATTGCAGGTGGTGGCAAAAGGTGATTGAAAGAATGAATGAATTTACAATAATTTACAACAAAAAATACCCACGCATGTAACCAATGTCACACAAGTCATCAGGGTAAGTCACCTTTAACCACATACTGAAGTTGAAACAATTTTAGGGCGTCAAGTTTAAAAAAAAGTTGGCACTAAGTTTTGGGATATACCTACATGTCATACTATGTTTTGGTTATTTTTTTTTACAATGATAAATTATTTTATTTATTTCATTAACATTACTTGTTTGTGATATAAATTATAAAGCTTAGCTACCTATATATACATTTGGTTGGGCACCACATTTGGCGATTGGTTTGCCACCCCTCATTCCATCCACTTTTAGATTTCCAAACCAAGACAAAAGGTTTATTCACTGCAAAAGTCAATCGACTTCGATTTATTTTAATTGTATTACTTATTGCAGTTTTCTGTTGAGATTGCTGTCGCTACAAAATAGTACATAGGTTTCGAAATTCCGCTGTCACCTACGTCTCGTTTTTGTTCTCGTTGATATCCACATACCCGAAGCTTCCTATATGTGTCAGTAACCTGAGTTACAAACTAGTTTAATTCCTTTCAAGTAACTACGTTTGGTATCGTAGGCTACCAAAGGCTTAACTTTACGTTTAAAGCGATACATATAAAACTACCGGTACCATTGATGGTGATTATACCTATGGTGTATACAGGTTACCATCACACGTTATACGCGATAGCGGTTATTGACTCCTGTCTACCACTGTCTGCTCGTGAGTTGGCTAGCGATATTAATTTATAACGCGCTACGTTCGAAATCACAGTCGTTTAGCTTACCATAGAAGCGGTCGCCGATCGTCTCCACAATGACAGCTAACGCGATGCTAACTCATATAAACTATACCTACAAACATGGCACCTTATCATACCTTACTAAATCACAGGATTTGGTGGTCAAGAGGAGGCCGTGTCCAGAAGTGAGTCGATGAGGACGGAGTATGATGATGATGATGAAACTCACCATATGGTATCTGATGTGGGTCCCACCAGACCTGACGCCCTCGTTGAGCTGGATGGAGCTGATGCTACCAGCATCTTCGTCCATGAAGCCGGTCTTCTTGTAGCGTGCCATCTGGAAAAACATCGTCACTATCATCATCAAACTAATGTTTTAACCGACTTCAAAAAATGAGGAGGTTCTCAATGCGGTTGTATATTTTATTTTTAGTTTTTCATGTTTGTTACCTCGACATTGGTATTTATTTACGAACCGATTTGGGAAATTAGACGAAGTCTTTAAGTCCAAACTATCACAATGCCTGCAGGCCAAGGTGTATAACCAATGTGTCTTGCCTATCCCCACCTATGGAGCCGAAGCATGGACACTCATTAAGCAAATTATGCACAAAATTAAGGGGGCCCAAAGAGCAATGGTGCACTCCATGCTAGCTATCTCTCTCGTTCACCGCGTGCCAAACTTCGAAATTCGACGGAAGACCAAGGTTGAAGATGTTGTTAAGCAAATAACAGGACTGATTTGGTGATGGGCGGGACACATGGCTAGACGGGATGACGGACGGTGGACCAAAGCAGTCACAGAGTGGTGGCCAAGGGGAGCTACAAGGCCAGTGGGCAGACCACCTGCCCGATGGTCCATGGATATTTTTATTTATTTATTTATTTTGTAAGCGATCCAACAGAATACAAAATTATGACAGAGTTATCAGATAAAATTAATTATGAATAGGTTCCAATTACAGGTTCGCATTAAATTTACAATTATTATTATTAATCATTAATGTTTTGATAATCAGATTTTTAAAAGCGAATTGAGATAAATTAAAAATATCAACATCATTAATTCTTGTAAATATTCATTATTCTATGTATCGTATTATTTTGTCCATAGTTTGAACGATGAAATGGGTTCTGGTCTGTGCTCTAAACTTAATACGATACAGCATCTCACGGCAGTCAGTTAAACCTTTTACAACGTTGTATAGGAACATCATGTCGGCTATAATGCGTATATTCTCCAATGATATTATTTTATGACGCTTATGCACTTTCAATAATGTCAGAACTCGATAACCTGTTGCAGAACTTCAAGTGCCTCAAGAACTTGTTCTGAATTCTCTCTATCCTAGACGAATGCTCATCATACATAGGGTTCCACACCATGGAGCAGTACTCCAGATGGCTGCGGACAGAGGCACAATAAAGCATTTGGATATCACCAAGTCGGTAGGATCTCAATGGATGCGCTTGGCACTGGACTGTGCAGATGGGGTTATATAGAGGAGGTGTATCTAGGGTTGCCAACTTTTTTTACAAGAAATAACGTATTTTTTTATGTAGATATAGTAAATAAAAAGTACAGTGTCATAAAATAAAGTATTATTTATTTAAATGTACACATATTTTTTAGTGCTTTTTGCACAATTTACCAGTGATTGGTTCTTTTTGAATGCACTGTAAGATGAACTAAAGTCTGAATCAAGATTTAGATATATAATCAATTCATTTTTAATTAATTTTGAAGATGCCATATGCCTCTCTTCCCGCCACTTTGCATTCATCACTGAAAACACTCTCTCAGTGAATGATGAAGTGGCCAGCACAGAGAGTATATAACATAAATTTTTTCTTTAATAAAAAAAATCATCAGGACATTTTTTGAATTTAACTTGCCATTTTTCAGAAAATTCTGCATCATCTTGCAATTTAACATAAAGTTCTTTTAAAATAACTATTTCCGAATATAAGCTGTCCATGTTTATATTCAGCCTTTGCAAATTTCGTTTTCCTTCTATTACTTGTTCTAGATGATTAAATTCAATATTAGTCTTTAAAGGTATGTTCTTTAGTGCATTAGCACTGGCTATTAAGCCAGTTAACATTGCTAAAATCAAATCACTTTTCTAAATATATCAAACATTTTTCAATGAACAATGATAAATTTCTATTAATTGTATTAAACAGGTCAGGAGATGATTCTTCAATGGGCTTTAATTTACGTTTTGTAGCATAGCCAAAATATTTATCATTCTTTCTTTGCAATAATTGTGTTCTTAGATGATCCATTATGCTGAAATTGTTACTACTATTGTTACAGAATTACCTTCTAGAGCTTTTACAGCGCTACAATATATATCAGGATCATTTTTTACCTAAGTATAGGTTTTCTCCCACTCATATTTGTATTTTTGAATCCTTTTGGTTTTAGTTAATTTGGCTTTCTTAGGAGGATTCTCAGGACCAACCACACTATCACTACTTTCACTGTCCATATTTCTGGGTAAAAAATTAATCGCTTTCTTTCAAATTAATTTACGTAAAAGTAAAACCAACAATCTTCAGTTTTCGGTGTCCCTCGCACGCATGTAATTATTATGGCTGCGTTCTCAGTTTATGAGAATCTCTATTATTGTGCGCACGTAGCGCCATCTCTTGATTGACTTTATAACTGCTAACTCCTTTTGGCTCGGCCTCTGTCAATTTACGTTTCATTTTACGTATTGATTTAACGCAATGTTGAAATAAAGTATTTTCGCGTACTTTATTGCTATTCAAAAGTATAAAGTACGAAGGCTAAAAATAACGTAAGATACTTTATATTAAAGTACGGTTGGCAACCCTAGGTGTATCCCCACCTGTGGGTTGATGAATCGATTTGAAAAATTATTTTTTTAGTCAAAATAGTAACTTCCAGTTTTGTAACATTTTTTTTGAAAATTAGAAATCGGTCTAGTTGTTTGTTTTCTAGTTTTTTTTTATTTTATGTAAACATAACCTCATAATATAACTAATTATACTGTCTATGGAATCTTGATTTATAAATTTTGAGGACCTTTTGTTGAAGCTGTAAAACGTAAAATGGTGATAAGATGTAAAATTCATGGCTGAGTTAGTATTATATATATTATAAATTAGGAGGCAATGAATCAATAAAAAGGACAAGGGAAAATAATTGTTGATCTTTACTTGACGCTTTCTGTAGAATAATTAGTTAGCGTTGTGAAAAATACGAATCAGTTTATTAGAGCCTATCTGATTTTCCCGTTGCTTAGTTATAAAATGAGAAGTTAGATCACGTGGCCAATAAAGGAATCTGTGGGTTGACTTATTTATAATATAACTTATCATAAGTATTGAGTACGGTACGGTTCCAACAGTCCCTAATTAAATAAATATTTATTTTCTAAATAATGATGACATTAAAAATCCAACTAAGTAGGTTGTTGATAGAAATACGAGATTTATTAAGGTTTGTAGGTACAGTCAGCATCGGATATGTGTGCGTGCGCAAGACACTCACAGATAGATCAACACATCATAAACAATAAGAAATATCTACACAGCAAAAGTGTTAAAATTATGTCAACACCCTCTGTGTAAGCATGGATCCTGATATATTATGGCTTATGTTTAAACGATTACCAAAAACGCACCTATTTTACTACCAATAAATTCGAAATGACTGCTAGAATGGATAAATGTCCACCAAATTGTGTTTGGATAAATGATCACCAAACTTCTTTTTTATGTTTTGTGTACTTAAGTTTATGTTTTACGTATTTTTTGTTGTTTTTACATGTTCAACCTAACACGAAGGATAAAGGGGGCTTCGCTTCGCTCACCCCCTTTACCCTTCACCTTAAGCTACCGCAGTATTTTGCACTGATATTTTTTGCAACTTTTGGTGTTCATTTATCCATTTTGGGTAGGAAAAAATATTTTGGTGATCATTATATTTGTTGCCACACTGTAGATGTGTAGATGTAGATGTTTGTACGAACGTGGTAGATCTATATGAGCCGCTTTCGAGCTCATATATATCTGATGCTCACTGTACCTAATAGGTCTTAATAGTCGCATCTTAGAAACGCGCCATTAGCGATCATGATGGTCCCATTGATTCTTGATGGTGACCAAGCCAAACCATGTTGCGTAAGAACTGTACAACAACAAGGCGCTGAGGCATACACAGATATTGTTCATCGGTATGCAAATTAGTGAAGGCCGAAGTCTGTGTACTATTCGGCACCTAACGGAGCTGATTAAAATACAGAAAGCGGCTTTACGCTTCCGGGACGCCCCTCATAATAATAATAATAAGCCTTGCTTGTTTATTCCTTAATAAAAATAACTACAATATTTGCAATATACGATACAATTTAGATTCTCAAATTTTTATTTTTGTATAAGATATTTGAATTTTATGGTATTTTATTATTCATATGTTCAATTTATGTTTCATAATAATGTTTTATAAATTAATTATTTTTTATCAAATTGATGAACTGTTATAACCCTGTTTTCTTTGTAATAAAAGCTAAACAAGCAGATCACCTTGTAACGTGTATATTTCCATGATATTCTATTGCAGAGTCAGCCCTTTGGTTACCTGCCATTTACTTGAATAATATTTTTTTTAGTCAGTTAGAATTGTTCAATTGCGAGGAGCGGTCGCCTCCACTTTCAAGAAGTTATAAAAGTTGTGTCGTAGTGATCTTGTAAGATTTGTCAAAAGACAATAAAACTAGTTAGGCGAACATTGTAGTTTTTTTTTTAAAAAGACAGACACCATAGGCCTCCTAACAAATTGGTGTCAGAAGTGGGATTCCAAAGAGGTCATACAGACATCTAAGGAATCCGAATCCCTGGCCAGTGTTTGTCCTGATCGACGATAAGACTCGTGCCTAGTACGAGCCCGCATCAGCTACAACCTAACTGTCTTGATCCGACGGTCAGTCTCCGCCCTCTGAGCGTGAGCCCGCGATCCAGAACACTACCACTGCGGGTACTCCATTCAACGCGCCCGACGAACAGCTCTAGCTCATCATCACCATCGCCCAACATCCTGGGTGCATTATCCTGCAGCCCGTTTCCAGCCAAAAATCTAACACGCCGCCTGTCGCCGCGTGGTCACCAAGCGCTGTCACTAGACACGCGTCACGCGCTGCCTGCCCACGTCACGCAACCTGCCGCGTGATACCATCGCCAAGCCCGAGAATGCAGCTTAAGACCAATATCGTCGTGTGTCTGTGAGTTACAAAACCCGTTTACTTTTGTGTTCTACCGTTTTCATGTGAAAGTGTTTTTAAGTCCTACTTTTAATTTTACCTGCTACATCTTATGTTTTACGGTGATTTATTTTTACATTTATTTTATTGGTATTGTCAAACATTTTGTCTAAGACTACCTAAACATAGCACAATAATTAATGTCTGACGTCAAATCCGAATCTGAAGATTCCAAATTAAAATCGGAACTTCCAGAAGGTCACGAATCAATCAGTTCAGAATCAGACGCTTCTCATACTTCCTCTGACTCTCATTTTGGATCTAGTGTCGACTTATCTGCTATTTTTCCAACCAACATGCCACCAAAAGTCGATAAAAATGCTGAAATCTCCCTGTCAGTATTGACTAAATTTATAAAACCATACAATGGTGATAAAGAATCCCTTCCAGCATTCCTAACTAACTGCGATAATGCTATTTCGTTGGCAAATGCGGACCAGATCAATGTCTTGTGTAAATATGTAATATCCCAACTGGAAGGCAAGGCGCAGGTTGCCTGCAGCCTCAAAAACTTCGATTCATGGGACGGAATAAAAAATTTCCTTCGAGCAACATTTGGAGAAAAGAAACATGCCACACATTTACTTGTTGATCTTCAAAATTGTAAACAGTTGCCATCTGAAGATGTGACTCAATATTCGATAAGATTAGAATCGATCTTGACACGCATGCAATCTGATATTTATTATAATTGCAAACAGCCAAACGAACTCGTAGGGCGAATAGCTGCCATGGAGGACCTTGCCCTCAACACATTTTTGTTGGGCCTAAACTCCTCAATCTCCAACATAGTGCGTTGCCGTAACCCACCTAAATTAAATGACGCTATACAATGCGCAGTTGAAGAGGAAAAATTATATAACCTCACCAAATCGTCGTCTTCGTCGTTCTACCGAGCAAAACAATGCTCGTTGTGTCACAAGAAAGGGCACACTTCTTCTGAGTGCTTTAGGAACAAGCCTCAAAATCAAACTCAAACCCAACGATCATACGCCGTCAATTCAAGACCTGCTTTTGATTCTCTCCAAGGTCCTAAACAGTGTAGATACTGCAAAAAACAGGGTCACACCATTGACGAGTGTTATAAATTAAAATATAAGAATTCCCAAACTTCCCAAGGTCAAGATCCCTCACAAGGTACTTCGGCACAGGCCCATGTGCATAATGTCTATGATGAACCTTCTGATGATGCTTTAAACCAAGAATGATTTCGGTTGTGTGCCTGCCGAAATCGCTTAATCAAAACGGCACAAATAACAAACCCTTTGAGGTCATCTCTCAATTATCATACGCCGATGTATTAAAGAAATCCCGGACTACAGTTCCGAGGTCATCTCAGGTTACCCTGAGTTCTACTCTGCCTAAACACCAGAGTTCTACGATTAAATCCCGGAATATAGTTCCGAGGTCATCTCAGGTTACCCTGAGTCCTACTCTGCCCAAACACCAGAGTTCTACGATTAAATCCCGGAATATAGTTCCGAGGTCATCTCAGGTCACCCTGAGTCCTACTCTGCCTAAAGACCAGAGTTATACAATTAAATCCCGGGACATAGTTCCGAGGTCATCTCAGGTTGCCCTGAGTTCTACTCTGACTAAACCACAGAGTTCTATAAATAAATCCCGGAACACGATTCCGATGTCACCTCAGCACTCGCTGAGTCCTACTCTGTCAATACAAAAAAGTTTTCAAAACAATTCTCAAAATCAAGATTCGGGAAATATTAAAAACTTTGAACTAACTGAATCCGACCCTGTCCCTGATTTTATACCAATTCTCGAGACTACTATAACTAATAAAAAAATATCATTACCACACATTTATTTGCAAACTAAATACGCTGTGAATCCACTATGCTTGCTGATCGACACTGGCGCAAGCATCAGTATAATTAAAAACTCAAGTTTGAAAGAAACTCCTGCACTCTCACGTGAAATTGTAAAAATTAAAGGCATAAGTAAATCAGAATCCTTAATTACAACATTGGGCACCTTCCAGCTGTATATTGACTTACCCTCAGAAACAATCAATTTTAAATTCCATGTCACAAATGACGATGTGTGCCTCGAAGATTATGACGGAATAATCGGAAGTGATTTTTTCGGACATTTCAAAGTTAACATTAACTACGAATTGAAAAGCATACACATTCGCAATGTACAGTTGCCTATTGTTTATAATCAACCTACCTACATCATACCGGCTCGCAGTGAAGCCGTTATCGAGTGCGGAATATCAAATTACTCACACGAGCTCTACCAAGATAACGAGGCCCTCGTTTTAGATCATCTTTATTGCGAAGGTGTTTATGTCGCTAATTGCATAGTTTTAATCAAACCAAATGGCAAAGTGAATATCTCAGTTTTAAATACTACAAACTCTAGCGTCAACGTCAAAGACTATGCGGTGGAATTAACACCCATTGAGAAATCAAAAACGACATCTGATTCTTGTCGTAAAATAAACTCTATTTCTGTTTCTAATTCTGATCGAATAAATCAAGTCTTAAATCAATTACGCTGTTATCATCTGAACGATGAAGAAAAAGCAACTCTTTTTGAGTGTTGTCGCAAATACACTGATATCTTCCACCTTGATGGTGAATCCCTGACCTATACTAACGCCATCGAGCACACTATTAACTCCGGTGACTCTCCCCCTATTCATGTAAAATCATATCGATTTCCTGATTGTCATAAGGAAGAAGTCGATTCTCAAGTACGAAAAATGCTTGATCAAAATATTATCCGCCCCTCTATCTCACCATGGAGTGCTCCCGTATGGGTAGTCCCTAAAAAAATGGACGCTTCCGGCAAGAAGAAATGGAGGATTGTTATCGATTACCGCCGTTTGAACGACGTCACAGTTTCTGAAAGTTATCCTCTACCACTTATCACCGACATACTCGACCAACTGGGTCATTCTAAATATTTCAGCACTCTTGACCTGGCAAGCGGATTTCATCAAATAAAGATGAGTGCTTCAGATGCCCTCAAAACAGGATTTACCGTTAGTACTAACTCGAGCGTCACTGGCCACTACGAATTTGCCAGGATGCCCTTCGGGTTAAAAAATGCTCCTTCTACGTTTCAGCGTCTCATGAATACAGCTCTTTCAGGCCTTCAAGGCCTTCACTGTTACGTTTATCTCGACGATTGCATAATCTACTCACATGACCTGGATTCCCATATGACCAAGTTACAACTTGTCTTCGACAGGATGCGACAATTCAATTTAAAATTACAACCTGATAAATGTGAATTTCTCAGACGGGAAGTCGCTTACTTAGGACACATAATTACAGACAAAGGAGTCAGTCCCAATCCCGAAAAAAATTAAAGCTGTTACTGAGTTCCCAGTACCAACCAATGTAAAGCAAATCAAATCCTTCCTTGGTCTTGTCGGTTATTATCGACGCTTCATTGAAAATTTCTCGAAAATCACAAAACCCTTAACATCACTACTCAAAAAGGATATCCCTTTCGATTGGACTTCAGAACAAGAAAACGCTTTTCAACTCCTCAAGGTAAAGCTCACCACTGCACCTCTACTCCAATATCCTGATTTTTCTGCCCCGTTTGTGATCACAACGGATGCTTCTAATTATGCGGTAGGTGCAGTCCTTTCACAAGGTGATATAGGTAAAGACAAACCTATAGCCTATGCATCCAGAACCTTAAACAAGCCTGAAGGAAATTATTCGACCACTGAAAAGGAATTACTAGCCATAATTTATGCTGTCAAAACATTCCGCCCTTACCTTTTTGGTCGCAAATTTAAAATCGTGACGGATCACCGGCCATTAGTCTGGCTATTCAACGTTAAGGATCCTGGCAGCCGACTTATTCGCTGGCGCCTTAAACTAGAGGAATACGACTATGAAATTGTATATAAACAAGGTCGCCTTAACTCCAACGCCGATGCGTTATCGCGTTGTCCTGTGAATATCATTGATTCCCAAAATCTACTTAACTCTCCATATGAAAAATATTTTAAGGAACAATTTACAAATAGAATCCCTACTCCAAATACCATAATGGAAGAACATACCGAAGCTCTCCATCTATCTAAGCTTAAATCAATCGCGTGTCCCGTCTCACTGGACTTTGACTATTCTATGCCACATTGTGAAGAGCTAATGTCTCAACTAAATTCCGCTGACTTACTTGATTCCGAACGCGAACCATTTACGATTAAAAGCGTAAATATGAATAATAAAATGTACTACTTTCTATTCACAAAAATCCACCACTACGAGGAAACTAAATTTAAGGATGTATATAATTTACTCATGAAACTCCGAGACCAGATTCTGGAAGATAGTCCGGAGACCACAGACCTTGCATTACCAGATTTTTCCGATCCATTCTCTAAGATAGCTTACACAAAGATTTATAACATGATCTCTCACATTTTCCACAACACGAACATTAAGATACATGTTTATAAAAATCAAATGATTTACCCAACTCCTGCCGAAGTTCCTAAAATTCTCAAAGAAAACCACGATTCTACTATCGCTGGTCACCCAGGTTCAAAACGAATGTATAACAGAATCAAGGCTTCCTACTACTGGAAAGGCATGCAAGGCATTTGAACGATTAGCTCTCGACGTCGTAGGTCCCTTACCGGACGCTGGCTTCCAAAACTTCAAGTTCATCTTGACACTACAAGATGACCTCACAAAATTCTCAAGCGCCTACCCTATGGTCGGTGCAACAAGTGAAGAGATAGCACGTAACCTAGTGCATTTCATATCCCTTTTCGGATTTCCAAAACACATCCTAACAGACTTGGGTACCTGTTTCACATCAGATCTTTTCAAACAACTGACAGAAATTTTAAAAATTAAGCCCCTTTTTACCACTCCATATCATCCACAAACAAACGGAGCTCTTGAACGCTCTCATGCAACTCTAAAAGAGTATCTTAAATCATTTGTCAATGAAAATCAGAATGACTGGCATTGCTACTTATTTACAGCTATATTAGCCTACAATACCACTCCACACTGTACTACTGGATTCACACCACACGAACTTCTATATGGTTATAAACCATCTATTCCCAACTCATTATACGATACGTCTAACAATACTACCTATAGTGAATATATCCGTGCCCTGCAATATAGGATGCGTTTCAGCCGTGAAAAGGCTATTCAGAACATAATAGCAAGTAAAGAAAGGTCAAAACAATACTACGATGCTCATTCTCGCGATTCACATTATAAAACCGGTGACATGGTTTACCTAAAGCAGCATCATAGGTTACGCAAGGCTCTATCCCCTATTTGGAAAGGTCCATATAGGGTTGTCAAAGTACATAACAAACATAATGTCTCTTTACAAGTGGGCCGTAAACATGTCAAACACCATACTAATGAAATTAAACCTGCTAACTAGTCTAAACATAACCTTTTTCATTATCCTTGTTTCCAGAGCCTTGCTCTACGGATGCAGCGCTGAATCGAAAATCACGCCAATAGTTCATAGCCCAGGAATTTACTTTGAACCCGTAACTTCGATTAATTTCTATAACGACTACTGGAAAGTAGTAACACACATTGAGCTTATATCATTACATCCTTATCTTGATAATATCGAAACACTTTTACAAAAATCTGAGAAACTTTGCAATAAAATACAACTATCAGATTTGATCCAATGTAAAGAAGCTTTCAGCCCTATCGATGTTTTAGTGCAATCAAATTTAATTAAACTGCAATCACTATCTCACATAACTTTGAGTAAATCCCAAAGTAAGGTCAAGCGATCTCTAGAATTTGGTGGGGAAATCCTGAAATTCTTTTTCGGAACCCTGGATGCCGATGATGCCAGAAAATACGATTCCGCTATCGAATCGTGTAAGAAAAGTGAAAATGAACTATTTCACTTGATGAAGGATAACATTCATGTTGTTAAATCTACCATAAATAATTTTAATTCTACTATTTACAAACTTAGTCAAAATGAAATCAAAATAAACTCCCAAATTGACAACATGAATGGGATCCTGTCTCAAATTACCAAGATAGACAACGAACTGTTCTATATCTCTAGGATAAATAGTTTACTAAACATCATAGAAAGTTCTGTACTTTCTGTATCGAATTTATTAGATACTACGTTAAATGCTATTTTATTTTCTAAGGTCAATGTATTACATCCTAGTGTGATAAGCCCTTTAAATCTGTTCAATGAGTTATCAATGCATAGTAACCAACTAGACAAACGTCTGGACTTTCCATTGCCACTTAACGTAAACAATATCCACTCTATAATTGACGCGTCCAAACTTAGTTCCTATTACTACAACAATAAAATAGTGTTTGTCCTGCAGGTCCCACTGATAACGTCAGAAACATTCATGGTTTATAAAAACATACCTTTACCTACTCCACATGATGAATCACGGGTTACCCGTACTTTTGCGCTCATTCAACCTTCTGATAACTACATTGGACTTAGTGATAACAGAATTCATTATGCTATGTTTAATAATCTAGACAAATGTAAGTTTATTAGTGGTAATTATTCTATATGTGAACTAGTTTCAATATTTTCTAGCTTAGGTAACCCTAACTGTGAATCTAAGCTCCTTACGGAAGTGACATTATCACTACCTTCCCAATGTTTTTCAAAACTACTCATAGGCCAGATAGATATTTGGCAAAAGCTTAGTAATAATAGATGGATTTATGTACAGTCCGATCCTAGCAAACTTACTATAAAATGTCACGACGATATTGTCGACTATTCTATCATAGGAACTGGTATAGTTAAACTAACTGAAGAATGTATTGGATTTTCAAGGACTATCCAACTCATGCCAAGTAATTCTTATACTAATATAATTAAGTCTCCTCTAGATATAACTTTCGATATTACACAAGATGACTGTTGTAAGAAAGAAGTGTTTAACAAAACCTTACCTCATTTAACCCCTATCAATTTGAGCAAAATTAACTTAGAGTCCTTGAAATACGCATCTCACCACCTAGATAATTTGGAAAATGAAATAAATAAATTACAGTCAGAGTCACACTTTATAAGATATGCTCAATACTATTCAACGTTTACTTATGTTTTGATTATTTTGATGTTTTTATTTATAGGATACAAACTGTATAAATGTTATAGGTACCGGAACATTAAACCGGATTCTGGATGTTGTATACAGATTTTTAATCAATGCCACAACAAAAAGATGGTGAAACATAACTCTAATATTACCAACTCCATAGAAATGACTGATGTCTCCTCATCCGAAGATGAGAAGAGGTCAATCAAATCTTTACCAGCCCCTCATACAAGTTTTAAATTAGAATATAAACATCCATCCAGAAGGAACCTTAACTTTTAGTTTGATAAGATGCTAAACTAAGTATAATAACATTTTCTCAATTTTCCCATGTATTGTAAAATGACTTCTTGAAATCAAATCGGTTATCTGCTTATTTATCTTTCTTCATTATTATCATTATCATGTATTTACTTCGCTTCATTCTTAGGGATGAAGCTTCGTCAAAATGGGGGAGCTGTTATAACCCTGTTTTCTTTGTAATAAAAGCTAAACAAGCAGATCACCTTGTAACGTGTATATTTCCATGATATTCTATTGCAGAGTCAGCCCTTTGGTTACCTGCCATTTACTTGAATAATATTTTTTTTAGTCAGTTAGAATTGTTCAATTGCGAGGAGCGGTCGCCTCCACTTTCAAGAAGTTATAAAAGTTGTGTCGTAGTGATCTTGTAAGATTTGTCAAAAGACAATAAAACTAGTTAGGCGAACATTGTAGTTTTTTTTTTAAAAAGACAGACACCATAGGCCTCCTAACAGAACGCATATTAAGGACTAAAGATGTGCGATTGTGAATAACAATCG
Source organism: Argyresthia goedartella (assembly GCA_949825045.1). NCBI lineage: Eukaryota > Metazoa > Arthropoda > Insecta > Lepidoptera > Argyresthiidae > Argyresthia > Argyresthia goedartella. The sequence continues at coordinate 16,175,179 of OX463834.1, forward strand.
ATAAACTCATCGATTGTAGTAGTTATGCAAATCAATAACTACATCAATCGAATTAGTTCAATCGATAATCGAGCATCTTTTCAATCCTTCTGATTTAAATTTCATTATTACTTCTTAATTCGATTATTCGTAATCTCATCTAAAAGTAAACTCTATTTACTGTATTTTACAGAGAAAAACTACATAATTTTGTGTGGCAATTTGAATCAGTAAACCATCGAAATTTACAAATATTACAAATTACTAGTTTGTATTCGAATGTTCCTAGTCTTAATTCCGCCCCAATAAGAAACTATTTTAGAAGACGACCCGAATGGATGAATCGGCAGTGATCCTGCCTACGAAGTCAAGGGTCCCGGGTTCGAGTCCCGGTGGGGGCAAATATTTGTTTGATAAGAACGGATGTTTGTACCCTAGTCATGGTTGTTTATCTATCTAAGTATAATATTTATCTATATAAGTATGTGTATCGTTGTCTAGTACCCAAGATACAGGGAATCCTAGTTTGGGGCTAGATCAATGTGTTTAAATAGTATCCAAGGTATTATTATTTTAATTGACAGACACTTCGGCCGTTTCTAGAATGCGATTATGACATTTCCTTAATGCTTACTTATTGTTTAATATTTTTCATTGCATATGTCAAAAATGTATGGGTTTAGAGCTGTCAGGATCGCATTCTCTCAGCGGCCAGTTTCGCACGATGACGAACACGATCAGCGTGTCCTGCGGGGCGGGTGTAGCAGGGGACATGACTTTACTATGGTTACGCAGTGACGCGAATAAGTAGTTATAAAAGCAAACCATGATGTACAAGAAAAACGCATTTTTTTAAATAGCAAACTGAATGTATGAACTAGCGGTTTGCAAATCAGTAACTAATTTTACGAATATCAACTAAAAGTAGACGTATCGTACTGTATCGTCCGAGAAAAATGCTCAATTTTATATGGCAAACTGAATGAATGAACTTGCGATTTCATTCGAATTTGCAAACTAGAATCGATTGTTTTTGGATTCGAATCATAGTATCAAATCATTCCAATATTGCATGAGGATTAGGTACCTTAATTTTCCTGTGTGTTTAGATAGCAAAATGTTGTTTACAAAGTTATTGGTGAGGTTAAATATATATGCTACTAGCTTAATTTTTTGCCTATTTTCTTAAATATGTTTTTAACTAAGCACTTCAGGCTTACGAAAAAAAATATTTGAGATCCTCGCTATAAGACCTTTTATTAGCCATTTCACACTAGACAGTTCGAAAAACATTTTTTTTTTTAATTATCTGTTATACCCGTCAAAATTGCCCCCCTAATTCAAAATGTATTTGCTTATGTATCACGTTCATTTTTGTTACAAAAATATATACCTATGTGTATCAAATTTAATCTTCATCGGTTCAGAACTCAGTCGTTTAATATTACTTTTACACATCTAGGACGTCACACACGAGTGATCCTATAATGGTTCCGTTTTTCCTTACCCTAACAATGTGTTCGAAAAGGGAACCTATGGTAAGTATTGGCGCCTTGGATTTTCCAACTAACACTGCATACAGTGGAAAGTATTTATTTTTTAAATAATTGTTTTAAGCTAACAAAGAACGGGAATCTTTGTTGGCTTTGGGAGGAGGGGTAAAAACAGTTTTCCCAGTAAACCAGCCGTAGGGGGGATTGAAATGGTCAGGAACCACTGCGTTAGATGTTGTTAACAGTGTGGTGGTGGGCGGGACGCTCGGCTAGGCAATGGGATGAAGGACGGTGGAGCAAACAAAACAGTCACAGAGTCCAAGGCCAACGACAAGCCGATTGGTCGGACCAGACTGGTCTAACGATATTGTCAACAGAACCTCGATGGATGCACTATACAGAAATATAGGCACGTTTGTAGGGTCTTCCTAAGTTACACCGATTAGACCAGATCGACTGAGGTACAATATTTTTTTCGTTAGCAACCATGTTTCTTGGAAACGAACATTCCTAATTTATCTGTATCAGCCTTACGCGATGACAGTATAAGTAGGTACTTACACTATCAATTCGTTTTCGTATGTTTACGGCTGAAATCTCCTACAAACATCGCAGTATTCGTATCTGCGTACACTCATGCTTTGATCTCTGAAAACATTGACATCATGAAACGTAGGATAACAAACGCACATCGTTCAGTATCATGTTAATTGCTTGTTTCCGTGGTAGCCAGTGTAAAAATATTCGCTCGTTTATGATCATTAATATCGGTTTAATTGGGGTTAATGCCCACAACTATCATACGTTATTCGTCATCATGTAATATAGGTCTATCTCTCTCTCTCGTTTTGTTATAAGAAATCTGTTGGCTCGTCAGTAGGTAATACGTACATAGCTGATAGCGTCTAACATAGAAAAACCTAAAATTAAATAATTCTTTCGACTATTCTAAACGTTTTACGCGTATAGTAAGGCACTGGTTTTTTCGATAAAAATAAGGGGTAAGAGAGCTTATTGTCGCACAGCACCACGTATCGCACACTTGGCACATTTACCTCAGTATCTATAGATCTCTTCCATTAAATACATATTTTTACGGAAAACATACTCCATTTCATATTCAAATTTCGGTGCGATCGCTATTTATTGAACTTGTCTGTAGTGTGCGGAAGTGCAAAGTGTTTTTGCTGCTCGGGTCACAGCATGCTTTTGTGGCTGAAAAGTTTCATACTGGTGTAGGCATTTTAAATAATAATTAGCTTATGAATGCATCAGTCGATGAAGTAATCTTCCCTATTAGAGTACTCATTTGATATTTATTTTATACTTCAAATAAATCGCGTTAGGCTTCCATATTTCGTACAAATTCTAGAATCGTACGGTTCTGCGGTACAAGGTTATCTTTCGTAGAATTAAAATAAGTCCTATTTTGAGAGTCTAGAAATAATAATATTGCATTTATAACCACAAAATCCTAATGTCGCAGACATGTAATTAAATACAGAATTTTGAACTTTATTACCTTGGTCATTAAGATAATATTTGAATAGGCCAGGTTTTATTTTATGACCACGTATCATAGTTACATAGCCTTGTCTGATTGTCTTTTTGTAGTTTATCCCTATGACGATCAGTGACAAAAACATCAACATTTATACAGACACATACATTTCTTCTGACCCCACACTAGAATACCCTTTGTCGTGGGAACCAGAAACAGCAACACAAATACAAACACATAAACCAAGGGATTTTTTCTTTATCCCCAGCCGGGGATCGAGCCCTGGAGCTCTCTCATGGTAGGCAGAGCCACAACTGCAGCGCCACGAGGTCGTCAAAACGCCGCTTATTGTTCTAGCTAGTTTGTTTTATTAAAATAAAAATGTATTATATATTATATGTATAACTCTGATGATTCCTAGAATAATATTGTGTGATATTTGATTTTGCCATAAGTGTTGATATAATGGCACATGTTACATTTCATATAAAAAAACGACTATGTTCAAGATTTACTGGCCAGACTTACACATTAAAGTGACATCAATCAAAATAAATTCCAAATAGAATAGGGACACCCATTCAGCATCCGACTCAGTCAGATGTTGTTGCATAACCCTAACGAAATGCAACTATTTGAGATTATTTTCCTGGATTTTATCAATCTTATCGGAAGGTGGAGGTTCAGTTCACATGTAAATTCTATGCACTGCAAGCTTTTGGCCGTTTGAACCACTAACATAAGCATGTCAATTGCTTCTTCTTTTTATTGTTGATATCAATCGGATAAGTATCACAAATGGGATGTTTTGACATTAATTATAAAAATCGATTTATTGCGAACCCTGATTAAGTTAATTTTGAAAAGTATGTCAGTTCACAATGATTGTGGGATATCAGCGCACCATCTTACCGTAATTAGGCTTTCAGTGTGCGATACCAGGCAAATTGAGTCCTTGATGTCAAATCAATGAATTACTTCAAAACCCAGACAAAGATGTTTTATTACTAGAAAAAATATAGCTAACATCTAAAGTTGTTAACTTACAAGCTGGAGGAAGTTAAAAGTGAAAAAAGTTTGATGGGGTACGATACTAGGCGCTCTTATCCTACCTCTATTGCCTGCCTTACCCACCTACCTTAAACCACCAGGTTGCAGATTACTAATTATTTGATCAGTCGAGCTATCAGATCGAAAGGCTCCTAAAACCCATCTGCACCGACACATCCGAGTAATTTCAGGTATTAGAAGACAGTACTAGACAGACAGTCAACGGCCTACTTTTCGCTTTCACGTTGGAAAACGGCCGGAAATTAGCGCAGTTGGATGGAAATGTGCAAGAGTGGAGAGTGGGAATTCAACTGTAATTGCAGAGAGGAAGGCAATATTCTGACGTGAAAAATAGAGAATTGAATAACTGGCTAGAGCATAACTGTGCCGCTGCCAAACAACTCTTGTTTATTTCATAACTTTCAGTATTTAAAAGTATGACCGTAAATCCAGTTTGTCATTCACAAAAACACTGGTTTTGTCTAAAACTAAATTGCGCGAAAAATTTAGCGATACTAGAAATACTGGTGTTGGCTGAAAAACTGAATTGTGCGAAAAACGGAGACCGATTCGAGTTACATTGAATACAAAACAAGCGTTTTTGTTCTTCTCATAAGTTCAACCTAACACGAAGGATAACGGGGGCTCCGCCTCACGCACCCCCTTTATTCTTTCAATTACTCTGACCCACCACTTCGCCCAGACTTTATTAATCAACAAGTAAATTTTTCCTCTTTTCAGGTTATTCCGCTGTTTATGGGCATTCGCACAAAAAAATTCAAAATTCCAAAATTCCAAATGTCTTTATTACTGTAGATATTTACATATACTAAGCAATCGTCATTTTTTGCCACTTCTCTACATTGGACCATTGTGGGAGAAGAAAGGGCGTAGAAACTTCAACAGATTGATTTTTAGATCTCTTTTAAAAATTGCTTATGCTAAACTAATACAAAATATATATACTTATGTCATTATCATAATTAATAAGCAGAAATAAATAATTACAAAATTATTAACAGCAAGGTCTGTGTTAAGCCAGATTAACCCCATACAGTCCTGTCATTTAAGTAATCTTGAACATTGTAATATCCCTTTTTCGACAAAGTCGCTTTAACATGGTTTTGAAATTGCTCAAATGGCAATTTCAAGATCTCCAGAGGTATCTTGTTGTAGTAGAGAATGCATTGACCCTTGAAAGAATTGCTAACCTTCGCGAGTCTAAACCGGGGCGCAAGTAGTCCATGATAATTTTTGAGGTATACATTACAGCTATCGCTAAGTTTGGGAAATTTTGTAAGGTTCTTGCGTACATACATTATATTTTCGAAAATTAATTGACTAGCTACAGTTAGTATGTCAATTTCTTTAAAAAGCTCTCTTAAGGAGTCTGTGCGTTTTAAATTATAAATTGCTCGAATAGCTCTTTTCTGTAAAATAAAAATAGTTTGAATATCCTCTGCTTTCCCCCACAACAAGATACCATAGGACATGACACTATGAAAGTAACTAAAATATACTAGCCTAGATGTAGCCACATCCGTGTTTTGTCTGATGTTCCTAACAGCGTAAGCCGCAGAACTTAATTTACCAGCCAATTTTTCTATGTGGGGTCCCCACTGCAATTTGCTATCGTTGGTTATTCCAAGAAACTACTTGTCATTTACTAATTCTAACGTATTGCTGTCCAACACTTAACTGGTCTCAACTTGCCTGACATTTGGAAATGAGAATTTGATACATTTGGTTTTACCAGCATTTAACAATAAATTATTTACTGTGAACCAATTCAAGGTTTAACATCATTAAAATCTTCTCTTTGTCTTTAAATTTTGAAGACCAGTGAAGTATCATCAGCAAACAACACTACGTCAGTCAATTTCTCCACCATAAAAGGCAGATCGTTAATATATACCAGGAATTAGAAAGGGCCTAATATGGAACCTTGTGGAACGCCAATTTTTACTCCCGATCCATCAGATTTAACGCCCTTAATTTCTGCCTTTTGAATTATATTGCTTAGGTATGATCTTAGTAGATCCAACGCTTTATTTCTAACTCCGTAATGATTTAATTTCATTAGTAGCGTATCATGATCAACACAATCAAATGCCTTCGACAGATCGCAAAAAACACCGATTGCATCCTGTGCGGCTTCCCATGCAGAATAAATATGAGATATAAGGGTAATACTTGCATCCGTAGTCGATTTACTCCTAGTGAAACCGTATTGCTTAGCGTGGAGTTGTTTTGTACGGTTGAAGTGTGAGAGCATTTGATTGAGTATAATCTTTTCAAAAAATTTACTTAGTGTTGCAAGAACAGATATTGGTCTGAATGATTTGAAGGATCACCCTTGTCTCCCGACTTGGACAGAGGTATAAGTTTACTGTGTTTCATGAGGTCTGGGAAAGCTCCATCATCAACACATTTATTAATATATAAGCTAGGTGTGGGACTATAACAAGTATTATTGAACCAATGACTTTGACTGATATACCGCACAGGTCTTCAGTATTTTTTAAGTTAAGTAATCTATACGTTTTGACAATATCCTGGGGATATACATGATAAAATTTTAAATCTACATTACTGATGCTAGTGCTGTTTTTTAACAAAGTCTCTGCTTCATATGGAGATGAATTTAGACGCTCTGTTGTGAGTAAAGGTACATTGGTGAAGAATGTTTCAAAATCTCGAGCTACCTCAGCGTTGGATTTAACAACATCATCACCTATCTTTAAGCAAAAATCATTGTCCCTTGGTATAACTTTGCCAGTTTCACGGTTTATGATTTGCCAAACCGTTTTCATTCTATTATTTGATTTTTTTATTTTTCTATTAATGTATAAAGTTTTTGCAGTCCTACAAACCAACTTGAAAGTTTTGGAATATTTTTTAACATAGTCATGGAATTTTATATCAAAGTTATAGGTTTTTTGTTCATAAAGGTCATACAAGATAGCTCTACTTTTACGAATTCCAAATGTTGCCTAGTCATTAAATTTTGATTTACCGTTGTTGGCACTGACTTTCTTTAATTTAAAAACTGTATAGAATTCTGTTTGAATAACGTTGAAGAAGTCAGAATAGATTTTGTTCGGGTTCTGTTCATCAAAATCCGGTACTGGCAAATTTATATCTAAGTTTTTCATATACGTCTCTAGTCTATGGGATGTAATAGGCCTATAAAATGATGGATCAGTCTTATTTTTACTAACAATTGGGAATGAAACTGTTTGACCACTGTGATCGGCTGGTAAACAGTTAATTACATTTTTACTTGTGAATACACAGTCACAAAAAACGTCATCTAACCAAGTTTGGCTGGTAAGTGTAATTCTAGTCGGCTCTAGAAATACATGACATAAAAATTATTTGAACAGAGTTAATAATCGTCGCTTCAGTGTTGTATCTACAAGCAGATCTACATTAAGATCGCCACAAATAATTAACTTTTTTCTGTTATTACAAAGTTTAATGAGGGCTTCCTCCATAATTTTCTCGAATATTTCAAAATTGCCATGGCCTTTATCATCTCTCGGAGGTCTGTAGACACAAGCAATAATATGGCTATCCAACTCAACACAGGAAACCTCTATTTGTCTTTCTACAGTAAGTGTAAGAATATCTTTCCGTTGTTTCACCTTAATATTATTTTTTACTAAGATTAAAGAACCACCTCTATCAGCAGTCTTTCTATTATAACAACTGACAATTTTGTAATTACACAACGGTCAGTCGCTCAATTAGTGGTTTATTCGCTCGTTTTATGATTCCTCTTTCATAAGAAACTTTTAGCTATGAATCAACGTAATACATACCCTGAAAGAGGCGTTTTATTCGACCTGACGCCTTATCCGTGGAAATAAGTACCTACCAATTAATCTGATTAGATCTGAGATGCCCATGTTTTGGAACACAGAGATCGGAAACATGCCTGTTATTCAATCCTATCAATTTAAAAAATGCGAAGACTAGAGTCACGCCCCTTCCCATACGAGATAGCAAGGACACAAAGGTGTTTCAAATCCCATAAAAAAGAAACCAGGCCCGTCCGAACGAATTTTATCTCAAAATAAACAGCATAATTAGTATAGTAAAATATTAGCAGCCCTGGATTTACCAATAGGCCTATAGCGACAGATTCATTGGTAACGAGTGATTTAACCTATCTAAGTGAAATATCATGAAAATAGATGTTAGGTTTCTTATTGCTCAAGTTGCTAGGCGTGTGAATAAATAGTAGAAAAAATATTCCTGCTTTCTCATTATTCTACTTATTAGCAATGTGAAGACTGAGGGGAGGTTTGGACCGCTCGCCCTTCATAATTAACATATAACATAATAACATTGCTTGTTGATTGCTCGTTACACGGGGTAAGCAGCATAATACCTAAAGATCATATTACCTACGTTCGAAATCCCAACCTTCGAAATACCGAAGATGGAAATACCTAAAGATCATATGACCTACGTCCGAAATCCTAACGTTCGAAATACTGAAGATCGAAATACCTAAGTTCTATATCCATATAATGTTCTATATAATGTTCGAAATCCCGTAAGTGCGAAATACCGAATCTTTCTAGTGCCGGAGTAGGGGGTCGCCTCGCTCCGCTCCGCTTCGCTACGGCTCTGGGGTCTGCTGTTAAGTGTGAACCTAACTAACCTATCTTTATAACCTAGCTATAGCAACCAGTTCGGTTCTGTGACATAGTCGGGGATGCCCAACTTTGTTATATTTCCTCTTGCCAAATTCGCTTTCATCCCGTTGTTCCATCTCGCCCCGTCAGACAATTTTCCCTTCATTCAACCCCCCACCTACTCCCCATGACTATTTTATGTTCTTGTAATCATTTTCTGTGCTTTTATGTTTTATGAAGAAACATTATTATTATAATTATTATTTTCCAACTTTTGAGCAAAGGGGTATAAGTTTTGGCGATACTCGCGCTTCCTTGGTCCCAAGAGGTCAAATCTGGTGTCTACGGGATCGTCTCGTGTGGGTGGAGAGAACTGCCTAGTCTGATTGATTAGGTATAAAGTTTTCGAAATAAAATCAAAAACTGAAATCCGCTATAACGAATTCGTTTGCTCTTGAAGTTTATCGGATGAACAACTGGAATTATTATTAATAAAATAACCCGACTGCGATTTCTTTCAATACCACATACAAACTTATGAATGGCTGGTTACGTACAGAGAGTATGAAAGTAGTAGTGCACCAATAACTTTGTAAAGCCATAAGTCCGCCATTTAAGAAAAAAAAACTGATTCGACAAAAAAATAACTATATTATTATCACACCTGCTCACACAATTTCACGAGAATCGTTTGAGAAATGAATGCGACCGGGAGGCGAGAACAGACAGACTGACAGACAGAAGGACAAATGCATTTTTGGCCAATCTCGAAACCTGGACGCTTCGTTCGGTCGGTCAATTATCAAAGATTCAGAATGCAAAAAGAAAAACATTTAACCATCGAATGTGAGACTGATTCTTTTTTATTATACCCTTTATTTTCATACACATTTCGTTCGCGCCGGACCTGGGTTTTTCAATTAAACATCTCCTTTTCATTACTTTAAATTTGGTCATCGCTGCCTGTTTAATAATGGGCCAAGCTAAAAAAATATGTACTACTTTTTAGGGTTCCGTACCCAACGGGTAAGAACGGAACCCTATTACTAAGACTTCGCTGTCCGTCCGTCCGTCCGTCCGTCCGTCCGTCCGTCTGTCACCAGGCTGTATCTCAAGAACCTAGCTAGCTAGAGAGTTGAAATTTTCAAATCCTAAAAAACAGGATAAAATAAATATTTATGGGGGCTCCCATACAACAATTCTTTCAATACCACATACAAACTTATGGATGCACCTGGTTACGTACATGGAGTGTGAAAGTAACCGCACCAATAACTTTGTAAACAATATTTTGCTGTGTAAAATCCAAACTATTCACTCCACACCATCGCTTCCATTGAACGGTGGTACGGAACCCTTCGTGCGCGATTTAGACTCGCACTTGACCGGTTTTTATTTTATTTTGTGAAATTTAGGCTACTTTGAGAAAATATTTCGGGTATGTAATGGATGTCTTATTATCTTTTTAATAATATTTAAAATAACACCCCTCGTGACATCACATAGTCACCGTTTTGGAACGGTTGTACTTGAGGCTGGTTGTATCCACTAAACTAAACAACTATATATATATATATATATATATAGTTACAATTATAGAGGGCAAGCTTGAGGGCAAACGCCAGCGAGGGCGTCCTAGGGGAAGATATACAGACCAACTAAAGAATTGGAGCCATAGTGGATCGTACCAGGAGATGAAGACCAAGGCCCAAGACAGAGAGTACTGGAGGTTGCTGCAACGACAGGGGACGACAAGACCCCTTAATATATGATGATGATGATATATATATATATTTGTTGTCGTTACGACTGAAATCTGCCTTATGGACTGACAGGACAACTGTTGATACTTGACAGTTTTACAGAACAGCCAGATAACGATGAAGGGAATTTGAACTAACAACTAGTGATGCAACGAATACTACATTTACGAATACGAATACGAATACGAATATCAAACCTACTATTCGGTGAATACGAATACGAATACGAATATCTCGCCATGGTAATAAAAGACTAATATTTGATGAATTTCTATTCTCCTAATAATTAAAATTTACAATAGGCAAATTTTTATTAAAAAAACATAAAATTTGTAGATTTTCTGGTTTTAGGCGATTTCTTTTTTCAGTCTGGATGTTTCCAGCTGTTGAAAAAAGTCTTTCCGAGGCGACTGAAAAAGAAAAATATTTCTGGGCGAGTTTTTTCAGACTTGGAAAATGAACATCTTCTCGCCAAATGCCTATGCACACGTCGTATTTTTACGTGCCGACGACCGACGCGCGAATTTGCCGAATACGAATATTCAGTAAATGTCTATTATTCGGCGAATACGAATATTCGTATTCGTATTCGTTGCATCACTACTAACAACGCCGAGGAGGACAAAGGAAGTACATTACGTTTTGTACGGCTATTTCAGTAATCCTGTAATTTTTTTGGCGGGCATAACGGAAATCAGTTAGGAACACAATTATCTCAAAAGGCTTTTCTCAGTTTGGTGTCTTTTAACATGGGCCATTATTCTTTATTGTCTTTTCCATCCATAGCCATGTCATGTTTGATGCGATACCAGATAAGAGTTTATAATCAAGGCGCCAACCCCTAGAAAGTCTGTTAACCTTGTTGTAAGAAGCCATCATAGATCAATTACTATACATACATATTAGGGTGTTGCTTATTTGGTAAAAAATAAATAAATGCGGAATTGTCAAAGTCTCACCCCCCCCATTTTGTTCTACTATCCCTATTATCACACGCTAGTTTTTTTTGTTTTTTTTTTTAAACTAATTTTAGGGGTCGCTACCAGCTGTTAAAGTTTTGAGAAAAAAATATTAAAATACAATTATAAATTACAATATTTTTTATTAAAATCAAATAATCTTGTGATAATTTAGCATTATTAAATTAAAATTTGGATTTCTATGACACTAAAGTAGATTTTTTTCGCATTAGGGTACTTCTTTCAGAAATCATTCACCACCAACAACAGGTACTGCTTTTGTTCTTCATTCCGTGATTAACTTGTTATATTCATCCATTAATGCCACGCCTCTTTCGGCTATATCATTAACGACTCTCATTGAATTAATCACATCTTTGGCAGCTTGTATTCCGGGTCATCTGGCCAACTTCCACTTTTTTCTGCAAGAAGCTAGTCGGCAGATTCGTGATTTCAAAAACCTCATCGTGTTGCTTGTCACAAAGTGGTCCAACTCTTTCTCCCTGATAAGGCTCATGTCGGTAGACGACAAGGTTATCCTTTTAGGTGTGTGTTCTAATCCTTCATTTTGTAGAGCAGATGCCATTTTCTGTCTTGTTTCAGGATTCGAGTGCTCTTCGAAAAACCCTAGTGCTACCAATTCTTCTGAAAGATACCAAAGCTGACCCTGAATCTTTTACAGGGAGACATAAGCCACATTTTTGTTAACTCACTCGTATTCTTTGATGTCTTTAGCATTTGCAAGTAATTTTTAGGTGCTGAACACTCTGAGGGACAGCTGAACCAGTACTTGACGTAGATCGCGACTACAAACGCACACACTTCCTGTAAATTGGCTTCTTCTTTCTTTGTTAGTTTGAATTGACGCGCAAATAACATTATTTTTAAGCAGTAGATGGCGTTTGCCATCCATCGAGCACGGTGAAGTCCAGCAGGAGCTTTAAAGGATTATTTAAAAGATTATTCTCTTTGGAGGCACGCCTCCTAAGTAGATTATTGTCAGATCTAACAATTCTTTGTAGTCGTCGCGTAGCTGAAATTTGTTCAGTTGATCTTTAGCAAAAGCCAGTATATCAGAGGCATTTTGTGTATCATATGGTGCACGATTAAACTTGGATTGGTCAATCTTGGGCCAAGCTGCTTTAAATCTTTGGAACAGAAGTATTTCCGGTCCACTTGATGGGCCGAGAGCTTGACTTACTACTGCCGCCAACGTGATGGCGACAAGCCAGCCAAAGTATATCCTTCTGCATTTTTTGCTCGAGTAAAATGCAAGCGCCATTCCTTAATCCTGTATTGACCGCAGTTGTGTCAAAGCATAGCCTTTTATTTTATCTTTTAAGTTCCACGACGTTATAGTTTCGTAAACAGCTGAAGCACACGCCTCCCCAGTTCCTCGATCAAGCTTTGGTACTGCTAGAAGTTGATCAACCCCTTGTCCTGAAACTAAAATTAGTAGACGATCTACTGTTGCGTGTCCTGTAATGTCTTCTAATAATTTCCTATCCCAGTGCACAATCAGAGGAACCTCAGGCTTAAATGCTTCTTTCAACTCTAAAGCTACAGCTTCACGATGTTTCACTCGCAGCCGTCGAATCGATGAATAGTTCACGCTGTACTCTAGAGGATCTTTCCCCAAACTTTTCAGAGTTTTTGTTAACACAACAGCGGCTTTTCTATGGCTCCACCTAGCAGCATCTAAACTCACAGCCAAATCGGCAGGAAAAAAAAATCTACCTCTTTTCAGCGGTGATTTTTCAGTTTGTGGCTTTGGCTCTGAATAAGTTGTGTCTTTGTTCTGAGTTGTGTCTGTGTAAATGTCTTCAGAAATCGTATTCAAACTCGAACTGCCGTCGCTTGTGGTCGACGATGATAGAACACATTTGTTAGTAAGAGCTTGCATCGCATCTGATTCTTTTTCTTTCATCTGCTGAATCCTGGATACCTTTTTTTTCTTTTGATTTTCCTTTTTAACACTTGCCTTATCTACCGAACCAATTTGGCCAAGACGGCTTTCACGTTGATTAATCAGGAATTGTCGGTCTTCTTCATTTGTTATAATTGTCATAGCATCGGCATGGGCTATGTCAAAGAGATTCGACAAGCCATCTTTCCAACTTTGTGCTCTAGCAATCACAGTCTCAGAACGTTTTGCTTTATTTTCTTTGTTCTTTTAAAGCTTTTGCCACTCCGCAAAATACTTTTCTGTCTTGATGATGACGTGCTGCTTCCACTTAGTTGGAATCGCAGCCTTTTCCCACACACACAAAACGTCTTCCGTAGTACAAGTAGCAGCAACTTTGATAGACATTTTCATTTCCATCTTGTAGTGCCAAAAAAGACATAGTACCTCTTGTATTGATGGTAACCTTGACTGATTTAATGATGATATCGGCTGGCCTATTAACCACACATCCGTTTTTTTTCTAACGAAATTCTGGAGACAAGCCAAATATCACAGTCACTCCGCGACAACAGTCAATTGCACACTAAAAGCGGTGTATGCAATGATCCGCGGGGTAACCGTTGGGGAGCAGGGGGAGGTTGTATCGAGTAAAGGGGATTCCCGGGCCAATGATTATGCTAAGATACATTCAAAAAGTAAAATAAATACAAAATGGAGGCATGTTGTATCGATGCGTAATTTACGTTTTTTTTAAACTTTGACAAGCGGTAGCGACCTCTTAAATTCATTAAAAAAAAATAGCATGTGTTAATTGGGTTACTAGGTTAATTGGAATATCCCTCCATCATTAGCTTATTTCACGAGTATTGAGTTTTGGTTCTGATTTTTAGTTTAATATTTTTCGTACTTCGTCTTGAATTTATTAGGTTAATTAAAATAAGTAGTAGGCTAAGATGTTGGGATATCTCTCCATATTTTCTTACTTCAAGGTTTATATATCTTGGACCATAAACATTCGCCAAAGGACAAGCTTATGTGGCGCTTATTAGAGTACGATCTTTAGACGGCGTAGTAATTACCGACCTAGATCAAAGAAAACTTTTTAACAGCCCACATAACAGCATAGCGTTGGAAGAATTAGAGCGATTGATACAAACTATACGCCGCCGGTCGCACACCGAGGTCACAGAAGAAAGGCCAATAAAGTAGCCATCGTCTCTTGCTCCCTTTCCAACATAAATACTTGGTTCACTGAGGGGGAGGCCCCATTTGTCCTCGACTTTTTCCAAGTATTTTACCGTGACATGCCACTTCTAAAAGTATGGAAAATCGACGACGCGACACAACGCAGCGCACAAGTGAGGCCTCACTGTAATGTTACCAAGAAAGTTCTATCGAGTTTCATTAATATTTAGTAGCTAATATAAACTATATCACTGCAGTGGCCCCTAGAAGAAAGTTCTATCGAGTTTCTTTAATATTTAGTAGCTTATATAAATAATATCACTGTAGTGCCCCCTAGTGAGTTCCTACCGTAACACCTATTTATGAACCCTCACTAATCAACCACAAACCCATTACATTTTTTTTATTAAAACCGCATCAGAATCAAACGAATAGTTTTAGTTTTGCACAAACACATGTTTACCGCAGCGCCCCCTGGTGAGTTGTCATCATAACACCTATCTAAGAACATGCAGCAATTAAAATCTGTACTCATCACTGAAAACCGCATCAAAATCGGACTTGTAGTTGTGATTTTGCACAAATAAATGTTTACTGCAACGCCCCCTGGTGAGTTGTCACCATAACACCTATTTAAGAACATGCATCAATCAAACCCGAACCCATCACTGAAAACCGCATCAAAATCGGACTAGTAGTTTTTGAGAAAAATGGCAACATTGGTTTGCACAAACATCCTCTCAACCCAAACGCATATACCATATATCTCCGTTCCGTCGTGGGTAAAAAATCATGCCCAACAAGTTTTTTTTTCTGCTGCTAGTAAAGGCTTAGACCTGGTATTTTCAACAGGGAAATAATTTTATCAATAAAACATAAGTAGGAACTACATAGTTGCTGTCGTAGCATTTTTTATATCATTCTATATTGAGATAATAGAATGAACAAAATAATTTACCCATCAACATGGTTTTTTTTTCCAAAAATTGGAAACATCGGACCTGTCATTTTCCTTCGTTATTTGAGCAATTAATTATAGTATCAGAACGCTACAATTGATTTTTTTTACAAGTTTTTCGCGCACGATTAGGGTACTCGTAGCATATGGACAGAGGACAGATAAAAGAACAATTAATCCATATATTATAATACGCAGAGAAAATTGGGAGTAAACATAACCAACCTCTACACCCCTCGCGTACCACCACGCGTAACACCAAGGTGAAGTGGTGGGTCAGAGCAGGGCATTTCAGGGCATAGGTTACATCCTGTCGGTCTCGATTACAATTTGTCGATAGTTTACAAACTCACGTGTTAGTTTCACAATATTACGGTGGCATATTGTTACGTGGCTGGCGTTGAGTAAAACACGGATTGACGTTTAGGAACCAACTGAGTTTATTTAGGAACGTAGCCTGCTTATGTAATACCTAACAATTGTCATTAACAAAAGATATTAATTGTAACCACATCAGGACCGTCCTGTGACCGTCTGGGATAAACAAATGGTGATTATAATATCATTGTTAATTAGTCAACGAGGATGTTTACAACTAATAATGGGAAGATTAAATAAAGTCATTATTAATAATAATAATAAAAATACCTTGGACACACACATTGATCTAGCCCCAAACTAGGATTCCTTGTAGTACGGTAATAGGGTAATACGATACACATACTTATATAGATAAATATTATACTTAGATAGATAAACAACCATGACTAGGGTACAAACATCAGTTCTCATCAAACAAATATTTGCACCCACCAGGACTCGAACCCGGGAAATAAATAAATAAATAATAATAATAATATAATGATTAAATATCCTAAACTAAATTATCGGGAGAGAGAGACAAGTACACACGGTATCAATTCACCTAGTAACAAATATAATAACATACATATGGCGTTATTTTACATAACAATATGTACCACATTCATAATGCTCGATGGACTTAAAAAAAAGCAGTTGACTACGAGAGTAGCTATGCCAGGGTCGCCATGGTGATGTCAAAGTTATTCAGAGAATAGTGTATTTGCCTTCGTGCTGGTTGCACTTAAAGTTAAGTTTGTCTTAACTGCGTCGATTGCTGGGAATTGGATTTAGTTGGTGAGTAGGGCAATCTTTTGTGCAGACTCCACTGCAACCCAGACAGAGGTCTGTGATACGGAATGCACTTTGATTTAACCTCCATGTTCCCTAAGCTCTTGTTTACAGAAGACCTCAGAGATTTGTATGACTACTGGTCTAGTAGAGGGAGAAGACTTATTACAACAACAGAAACAGCCAAGTGGAGTCAGACTTGTGCACCGGGGGTTGCCCACAAATATTTTTGTAAAAAAACTAGAAATGTACAGTTTTAGGATGTTTTCTTTTACTTGTGCTCATTCGTTTTAAAAGACCTTACTTAGTGCCAAATAAGTACTCTAGCCAGAGGTTTTGGTTCCCTTGCCATTAACAAGCAAATTCCGACAACGAAGTGATCTAAGAAGGGTTAAATTTGTCCTTTAAGGTACGGAACCTTTACCACATAGCGTCGCACATTTTTCCATAAGGGTTTGCAGAGACAGGGGGGTAGCCCATCGCCGCAACCGTGGATGAACCAGATAAGAAGGCACCCTGACAGAAGTACGATAGAAAGTAGGATGTCAGGCTTTACAAAGTTGTAGGTACTTATGAGACGGATGTAGGGGGTAAATATTTGTCATACATGGGCACAACTTTAATACACATTAGCTGGCTAGAAGCTTGTTGTACCTAATGAATCACTTTTGAGTTTATGGAGGCGGTAAATAAAAAAATGACAAAAGATGAAAAAAGCCATATATTGAATGTTAATATGTGGGTGACGTCTGTTGACGACTGTTTCTGCTTCCCATGACGCAGCGTAATATATGTGCCTGTATATACAATACATGTTTATGTTTAATACACACGAAATTGTGTAATATTGTGTATAGGTCCAGTTCGCGACAAGTTTCTTTGGCTCTGAGAGAGAGAGAGAGAGAGAGAGAGAGAGAGAGAGACCTCTCTCTCTCTCTCTCTCTTACCCTATGCAAGAAAGAGAGGTTACAGCTCGCTCAGAGCCAAATAATCTTGGTGGTGTCTGTACTGTTTCTGTACATACAATACACAGAGCAACGAAACAGAGTGCTTACAAATATCGTAAAGCTATTGCAAATCAATCGGTTCTGAGAGCTTTTGCCAATAGAGATTAAACTGGAGTGCTGATACCGAAGCTGGAAGCTCGCCGATCGATATTCGCGAAAAGCTCTCGACCGCTTTCGCTATTGGAGACAAGCAATAAATATCGTGCATATTGTTGAGTCTAAAAGCTTTTCCCGTGAACTCATTTATGGCACACTTTACAAAAAGGGAATCGACGGTTTATGGGAAAGCTGCGATTGTGACTTTTAACGTGATACCAAACTACAGAATCATCTACTGATTAAATTTTTGGGTTAACGTTTATTTGCATTTGATTAAGATTCTCAATGAAGGAAAACGCGATTGGAAGAAATTTTCTCGATAGAATTTAATTACGAAGAGACCTCTAAATTTTTTTCCTGTAATTCTGAAATCCTACTAACTAACTAACGAGATGTCGCGCCACACGTTATGGGCGGTGGCCTTGAATGCGCAGTAGTCACTTTTCATTATCTGTACATATGCATAGTAATTCCCGCCAACCGTAATTGCCGTAATTCGTGGCGTGAGGGTACAACAGGGACAATCCATCACTAAATTTATTCAAAATCTGGCTAAAGACGCACTGTATCTCTCTTCCAGTTAGTTATGTCATCTTAAGATTGACAAAACCGTTAGTTTATAAACCAACTCGTTAGTTTGTAAACTATGATAACAAATTGATAACCAGACCGACAGGGTTTACAATTTACGTTTCTTTTGTTACATGTCAGGAATTCCCGGGAAATACGCCGTTCCCGGAACCGGGAAGAATTTGGCGAATTCCCGGGATTATTTTAAAATGATATAAATGCTCTGGAACACTCATAAATGACGACCCGAATGGCAGAGTTGGCAGTGACCCTGCCTACGAAGCCAAGGGTTCCGGGTTCGAGTCCCGGTGGGGGCAAATATTTGTTTGATGAGAACGGATGTTTGTACCCTAGTCATGGTTGTTTGTCTATCTAAGTATAATATTTGTCTATATAAGTATGTGTATCGTTGTCTAGTACCCAAGATACAGGAATCCTAGTTTGGGGCTAGATCAATATGTGTAAATAGTGTCCAAGGTATATTAAATCTGCATCTAAATTAAAGGAGGACTCTAGAAATAAAATTGTTTAATTAATTCAGAAAATATAATACATTGGCCTGCCAATCTGCATTTAGTAACGCCATTACAGTCTTCACATAATAAATGGCCCGGTGCCAAACTAAATTCAACCTTATTACGTCAGTGACACGGACACAGGAAGCTAGAAGAATCGTGGACAAAGGTTTGTCGGAATTCAGTATTCAATTTGAAAGGGAGATAGTTGCCGTGACAAGCGATGGCCCAAATGTAATGAAAAAGTTTGGCCAAGCCCTGCAGAAATGGTATGTGGATTAATAATGCAATTCATCCAGCGGTAACCGACGTCCTTTATAGAGAATCTACTGCGAATCATAGCGAAAATGAAACGGTTAAAGAGTCAGACATGTACTCCTATGATTGTAGTGAGGAGGATTTGGTACACTTGGCAGCGGAGATAACCGACCGTGAAATCCGACCGGATCTGAAAAGGGTTCTAGAAGAAACTATTAAAATAGTTCATTGGTTTTGCAGAAGTCCATTTCAAAACGCAAAACTTCAAGAATATGTGCGATCGGAACATAACAAAGAAAAGTCACTGTGAGTGACGTAAAAACGAGATGGCATTGAAACGATGATAAGCCGTTTTTAGAAATAAAACACACAGTTGAAACACTGAGCTCCCAAAAAGTAGGCATTTTGATATGCGATGCAGTTATCACGGCTTTCGTTTTCATTCTTACAAGAAGAAGAATGAAAACGATGGAATCTCCAATTGCTACGGGGTTTTCAGACTGTTTGGGGCAAAGACTAACTGAAAGAAGAGATGCTACTCTGTACACCTTAACGCTATTCCTTCAAAGCCCAACTATAAGCCCCAATGAACATATCACAGACAGTGCTGAAAAAGAAGCAATAGCACGTTATGCTGAGAAGCTTTTCCGCCGGTTATTCCCAGAAAAGTCCGAGTCAACTCTAAATTTCATAGCTGAATGGCAAAAAAGACAAGCAAGTTTCTCCGAAGAGCTTCAAGATGCTATTAAAAACGTTGTCAAAGGCGCGCCACCACCTCGAACTAGGTTTGCCAAATTAAAGAAAGATTTGATCTTTATTCATCAACTGGTAAACGGACACCTGAACTGGAACTGCCCTTCAATGTGATGTGTGCCGATCATGTGCACATTCACCGAAAGCGAACGGACAATTTCTGTCGCAGGAAATTTCGAGACATAAATTAAGAGCCGATTGAGCGATAAATCACTAAGTTCATTAATATTTATTAAGTATTACTTTACGCCCTCCCCTCACTCTCGTGGTATTTCTAGAATTATTATTTCCGTTATAGGTTTGAATTTTTATAACCATGGCATGTTCAAAATCACGAAGCCTACCGCCAAGCCTACAAGCCTAGGCGCGGGAAGTGAGTTGTTAAACAAGTGTAAAAAGAAAAAAAATGATTAAGGCTGGTATTTCAATAATTGACGAATCATTAAAATATCAGTACCAAAAAAAAAGTATGATTTTATGCTTCATAATTTCTTTTATTTTGTAGAAGTTAAAACATAATTTGTGATTGTAGGAACACAAATCTGTGATATTTAAACTTTTTGTTTTTTGTGTGATTCATAAGAAAAAAAGAGTTTTATTATATATGAGAATAATAAAAAGCTTTTTTCTTATTGATTTTCGTATTTTATTTGACTTCTGATAGTGAAAAACAGTAAAATACTTTCTTCCCGGGATCCCGGGATTCCCGGGAACTTAAAAATACAATGAAAAAGGCAGGGAAAAACGAAACCTAACCTAACCCGAAGACTTAGCGGGGGCTTCGCTGCGCTCGCCCCCTCTAGTCTTCACCTAAGCCACCGCAGTGTTTGCCCTGGTATTTCGATTGCAATTCAAGTTTAAACGAGTTAACAATTTAACGGTTTTATTATAAACTTACGCGTCATATCGTAAGTCATGATCATATCATATCGCTACAATTGTCCATTTTTCGATAGTTTGTAAACCAAGGAGAAAAAAACGTTAGATTATAAACTAACTGTTTTGACAATCTTGCGGTGACTGATATATATTATATTGTTATGTATTAGTGTATTACACGGTTTATATAGGTCACCGGAAGATAGTCAAAACCGTAAATATATAAATATATTTACGATAAACCACCTCGGTAGTTGATCAACTATCGGCAGATAGTAAAAGAGACCGACAGGGTTTAGAATTTACGTTTCTTTTGTTCTTACATGTCAGCCTAACACGAAGACTATTCTGGAGCTTCGCTGCGATCGCCCCCTCTAGTCTTCACCTAAGCTACCGCTGTGTTTGCCCTGGTATTTCGTTTGCAATTCAAGTTTAAACCAGTTTACTTTTTACCGGTTTTAACCGTTAGGTGATCAACTACCGCCTCATATAGTACGCTGTACGCTACATTTTACTATCTGTCGATTGTTGACGAACTTACGAGAAAAAAAACGTTAGTTGATCAACTGATGGTTTTAACTATCTTACGGTGACATATTAGGTCCTTACATATGAAATTGGCGTTTTGCATGGGAGGAACATAAAGTCGTTTTTTTAAATATAATATATTTATTTAATCAAAGTATGTACCATTGCTATCTATACACTTTTGCCATCTCGTAGGTAATTCTTCGATCCCTTTACTAAAAAAAACATTCGACCGGAAACAATAAAATCCTTGAAGGGCGGTTTGGATTGTCCCATCGGAGTTGAAGACGGTTTGGACTGCCCCATCGGAGTTGAAGACGGTTTGGACTGCCCCATCGGAGTTGAATCTTTTCCCTTTCAAGAAGTTATCCAAATTTCGAAAAAAATGGTAATCTGTTGGAGCAAGGTCCGGAGAGTACGGTGGATGTCTTAGACATTCCAATTGAAGCTCCTCTAATATGGTAGCCGTCTGTTGTGCAGTGTGTGGTCTAACGTTATCATGAAGCCTGGCCTGGAAGCATGGCCTAGAGCGATTGACCAGCCTCGGTTGTTTAGCAGCTAGCTTTTCAATCATGATTTGCTGTTGCTGACAATAGACATCTGCCGTAATCGTCTGGCCAGATTTAAGAAAGCTGTAGTGAACGACACCAGCACTAGTCCTCCAAACGCTCATAATTAACTTTTTTGGAGTAAATTTTCGCTTGGGGCATGGTTTGGCTGGTTCGGCAGGGTTTAGCCATTGCGATATGCGCTTCCAATTATCGTACTTCTTCTCAGTCGTAGCACTCTTGACAGAGCGGTCGTGGTCGTCATTTCGGTCGAGTAACCCGCCTCACAATTCGTCGCCATTCGTCTCTGAGGGCTGCTTTTTTGGTGCATTGGTACAGGGGGTGATCCAGTGCTGCCTTGATTTGGTCTGTCCATCTCATTGGTGATCTGCCACGCATTCGGGTGCCCTCTACTCTGCCCTGCACCACCAGTCGCTCGATGGACATACGGCCACGTCGAGATACGTGTCCAAAGAAGGTGAGGATACGAGCCTGGACTAATGAAGATAGGCGCTGCTTGATGCCTAGTTCTTAGAGGATGGAGTCATTGGTACGGAACTCTGTCCACGATATCCCAAGCATTTTTCTCCAGCACCACATCTCAAGAGCATCTATCCTCTTTTTCTCGTTTTCCCGAAGCGTCCATGTCTCTGCAGCGTAAAGAAATATGGGGAACAAAAGCGCTCTTACCAGCCGGGTCTTTGTGGCTTTGGTGATATTGCGGTTCTTCCATATTTTCTTGAGCCTATCCATAGAAGACCTCGCAATCGCCATACGTCGCTTTATTTCGTCCACGCATCCGCCATTGTTGGATATCAGCGCTCCCAGATAGACGTATGATTGGACAACATCACAATTCGCTATTTTCGCGACTTCGGGCAAGTTGTTGTTGGCACGATCCACAATCATCATCTTCGTCTTACTGCGATTGATCTTAAGGCCAAACTCCAAGCTGTCGCTTTCCATTTCATGCAGCAGGTCTTCCATATCTCGCATACTGCTTGCGAATAGGGTGGTATCATCTGCGTAGCGATAGGTTCGAGATCCTCAGGCCACCAATTGCGACACCGTCCGTCCAGTCTTCAAGGGCAATTCTCATTATGAGCTCTGTGTAGGTGTTGAACAGAAGCGGAGAAATAATGCATCCCTGACGGACTCCCGCGCTAGGGTGGAAGTGGCTTGAAAGCGTCTCGTCTGTTCTCACTGACGCAGTCCCATCCTCGTAGAGGCGCCTTAAGAGGTGCACAAGGTGTGTTGGTGTACCCATCTCCAGATTATCGTACAGGATCCACTTTTCATCACAGGTAATGATTCGATTTAAAATGCTTTTATTATTGTGCCGGGTGAGTAATGCAAGGCAGCAGTCAACGCGCGTTTGTTGATTTACTTCATTCAGTTCGTGAGCTTTCAAGCTTTTTCACTTTACCAATTTGCTTTAAGTGGATTAAAACAGTTTTATCACTAACACCGCAGCCTGCAGCTAACTCGGACGTGGTTTGCGATGGATCCGCTTCCACAATAGCCTTCAATCTTCAACTTCAACTTCGGACTCCGGCCGTCCACGGGGCTTGTTCTGCAGGTCGAAGTTTCCAGAACGAAAACGTTGGAACCAAAAACGCACTGTGTTTTCTATTGCGGCACCGTCGCCATACACATCATTAATCCTTCGAGCCGTTTCTGCAGCACTGGTGCCACGGTAGAACTCATACTCGTAAATAACGCGATATTTCAAGTTTTCCATTTTGTAAGCTGAGTGACGCAAGAAAAACAACAACTGAGGAAAAAATAAATGAATTTTAATTTTAGAAACACACATACATGAGTAAATAGCTGTATAAATTTGAATTTGGAATTCCTAACCATAGAGGAGATATTTGATATCAAAGTGGCCAGTACGGCGAAACGCCAATTTCATATGTAAGGACCTAATATATACATAGTCAGGTCATAAGTTCTGTCACATGTGCAATATGAAATAATTTAGACATGTTTATTATTTATGTAAACATTTATATAGCAAAATGAACTTAATAAAACATAGATTCTTATGGTAATAAAGTTTATTCAAAATGACCCCCGCGATTTTGAATACAGGCCTTTATTCTGCGCGGCAAGTCGTCTATCGCAGCACGAACGAGGTCCATGTCAATATCGGCGGCAGCCTTAATCAAGGATGCCTTGAGTGACTCCAAATCAGGATGAGGCTTTGAGCAGGCCTTTTCCTCCAAGTGCTGCCATATCTTGTAATCTAACGGACTCAAATCTGGACTGGATGAGGGCCAGTCTTCGTGCCGGATGAAGTCGATTTCACGCGCCGCCAGCCAGTCTTGTGTGCTTTTCGCTCTATGAGCTGGCGCAGAATCTTGTTGGAATACCCAGTGCCTGTTATTAAACATGGTATGAGAAACAGGTTCCACAAGGTTCTTGAGGACTGTATTTTGATACACAACTGCATTCGTTTTTACGCCTTTCTCACAAAAATGTACCTCAGTTAAGCCCCAATAAGAGACTCCCAACCAAACCATGAGCGAGGATGGAAAATGACCTCGTTGGACACGCGGAATACGGTTGCTCGCTTCTTCACTGCTGTGTACGTACACCTTCTTCTCGCGCGGCATCTCTTCAGTCTCAGGTCCATTAAACGAGCGTCCAAACGATGTCCTGTTTTTCTTCGATATGCCCTAAGCCCTAAGTCTTCATTTAACACCCTTTTCACCGTGGTCCTGCTTAACCCCATCTGAAGGGCCAACAGTTTCTGCTTACGTATGGGATTTCTTTGAATTCGCGCCTTCACAGCTTTTATCACTGCTGGAGTCCTAACAAAGCGAGGGCGACCACTTCTTGACCTGTCATCTACACTAGAGTCTTCATTGTATCGTTTTATGGTACGATAAACGAATCTTTTGGTTATATTCAAATTTTTCAGTAAGTCGAAAATCTGGATTGGCGCGTAACCGCAACGATGCAACGCAATAACTGCGACACGATCTTCTTTAAGTGTCCACTCCATATTTAAAAATGAGGAAAATTCTAAAAAGTACACATTTTTATTTTCATGAAAAATTCGAAATTCGAATTCAATAAACTTTTTTGTGGCCAGCGTTATAAATTCAAAAGTTTTTATTGTGTGACAGAACTTATGACCTGACTGTGTATATATATTTTGGTATCGCCTTATTGAGCCGTTTTCCCAGATTGTTTGGCATAGGCACGGCACATACGTGGGGGCGTTAAACAGAGCGATTTTATATTCCCACCTATGCGATATGCGTGGCTCTGACCTGACAAAAGGCCACGTTTGCATGTTCTGCCCGATCGACATTAAAGGATTGGGTACCCAAAATGGCATGCCGTGCAAACGTGGTTTTAAGTTAGAACAGATTCACGCATGCACTTATGTGGGCACGGCGCCTTCTGGCCACAAGGGGTTTCCTAACGACATGTAGCCAATTTGTAGTAATCTCTCATCTTAGGCCCTAGTTTATTACGCCTAGTATTTAATCTCACATCAAAAATACTGATTTGTACAGCAAAAAAGGATTAGCAAAAACACTTTTTATGTTTTATGTATTTTTTGTTGTTCTTGCATGTTCAATTCATTCATTCAACAAAGGGGGCTTTACCTCACTTCACTTCTGTGCAAATCAGTATTTTTGACATGCAGTTTAATATTTCCCGTTTATAACTGACTGAATACAGATACTGCTGCGCAAGGAATAATGTTGAATTCCAATTCCCATTTTTGAAGCGCTAATTCTAAATTACGAAATAATATACATTATAAAGACGTTCCTTTTCTTTAATCTATCTGTGTTTGAAAACGTTATTGTCAATGAGAGCTACATAAAAAATAAATAGTTTTCACCTAAAAGTTGCTAAAACTAAAACGTGCTATTTCTTGGGATCTAAAGAAAATATTGATATTGGTCTTGCATCAAAAAAATGGTCAAAATATCCTTACTGTGTGTTTGAAGTTGAAGAAATAACTAAATTTTCGCAATGTTATGCGGCAGCGACTGACATAACTGCCATGTTGCGTGTAAGCTGACATGAACTTTATATGAATAAGGAATGAAGGAATATGTGTCCGTATTTTCAACCACCACGAATCGGCACAATTGTGCCTGTGCCGCCCCGTATAAGAAAAGGCGAGACGCCATTTTGATACCTATATTATAATTAATATAATTATATATTATAATACCTTGGACACTATTTACACACATTGATCTAGCCCCAAACTAGGAGTCCCTGTATCTTGGGTACTGGACAACGATACACATACTTATATAGATAAATATTATACTTAGATAGATAAAAAACCATGACTAGGGTACAAACATCCCTTCTCATCAAACAAATATTTACCCCCACCGGGACTCGAACCCGGCACCCTTGGCTTCGTTGGCAAGGTCACTGCCGACTCGGCCATTCGGGTCGTCAATTTTTGTACGGTTCACTAAAAACAGTATGAGAGGATACAGTTTCGCTATTCATGTTTAGAGCTGTTACTAAATAGATAGCTTAGCCAGACACACAAGCTTAGGTAAACACCCCAGCAGCCGTCCCGACAGATAAAAACCTAATCAGCAAGGTCAAGGGCACAGAACAGAATTACATGGAAGTGTATGAAAAGGGAAAGTAGAAACAAAAGACATTTCACGGGCAAATGCAAAACAATATTGGAAACACAGACTGGTCACAGAAAAAAAAACCGACCAAGTGTGAGTCAGGATCGAGGATTCCGAAGAGATCGCATTATTTTGCGTGATGGAACTACTTTACGGTTTTCTGATGTTTTTCTTTACGTCGTGCCAAATTTCATGATTCTATGTAAACCGGAAGTACCATTTAGGTTTTAATTTCCTTTTTCACAGACCTGAGTTCAATTTTACTTTGATACCTCCACGCCTTTCTAAAAACGAGGCGTAGGTACGGACGGATACCGAAGTGATCCTTTATGAGTTCCTATTTTCCTTTGAAGGCGGGACCCAAAAAGAATAAATAATGTCGTTTTAAGTCTCTCTAGCAGATAATATAAAAGGAGCCAATATAAATCTAAATACATGGTTAAATTCAGTCATTATGAAAAAATCGTTTATTATGACGAAAAAAGTGTGGCGAAGAGTGTGATTTTCTCCAATGTAACGACAAAATCACGGGCCATTTCACAAACATTCTTATGTTGGTATATATGCGTTATATTGATAAGTTGTTGTTAAGTGTCTCAATAGAAGAGGGTCGTTGGAAACACACCAAACACTTCACGAAACGCCATCGAAAAAATTAAAGTTACAATTACAAATCATACGTCGTACATCTGAAAAGAGATGAAAATCGATAATTCCAACAAGAATACAATTTTGAAAATAAATAGGTACTTGCCAATTTAAAGCTATCGGTAATCGATTTACTGTGTTAATTCTATATAAAGAGTTTTCTTATTTTCAATACCAATAAGCGAGTTAAATAAAAGTCAATGTAAATCTGACACAATATCGCGCCCCGGACTTCCTACAGTTAGTCCGTTTTCTAACCTATTTATCAAAACAAGAAATCACATCTATTTTAAAAAGCAAACCTGAAAATATGCTCGATATAATTATTGTCGGCACGTTAATTTTTTACCGTTATTCCGGGTTTCAGATGTAGAGTGGGCATCAGTACGAAAATAACTTATGGCACACACACTTCACCACACATTTGTATTAATTACTATTTATTTTTCTAAGCAATAAAAACTGTAAATAAAACAGGCGCCAAAAATCGGTGGGCCCCGTCGCATGGTCCGAAATGTTTTGGTTCCTTCTGTTTTCCCGAGTTACTAATGATCGAATTTGAAGGAACAGACAGCTACAACGCCATCTATATGCAGACGATAACTTTTGCTTTATCCATTTCTAACACAATAAGAAGAACTTTTCACAATCGACTATACAACATTTTTATCTGGTTTGAAGTAATGAAATAATTATTTATTCAGTTAAAAGTGCATAAATAATATTCCATAAAGTAAATAAAATACTCTCTCCGCTTGCTAAAACTAAACATAAGCTATAAAAACATAAAAATCTTATTGTATTAACAGAACTAGCGGCATCTAGCGGTGCTGTACCGAACTACGTCCAACATTTACGCGCTAGGCTTGGAGGCGTCGAGATACACTTTTTACCGCGAAACTACGCGGAGCGTCTCCCTATTCAACGGTCTACTACGCACGCGCGGTGGAAGGGGCTTCGTAGTAAACGAAATGAAAATAAATCACCAGAAGGCGGTCGCCCGTGCCAAGAGATAACGTATCAAAGCGCTTTCGTATCAACAAATAAACCGGTCGCCGAAATTGCTCAAAAAATATAGTGAATAGTGATACCTTTTTATTGGATACCCAGCCAAAATGACCACCGCGCCAGTGAAAAAAGTGCCAATACATCTGCAGGTAGGTCCTATGGTTATCATTATGACAATTGGTCACCTGTTGTTTTCTGTAATATTTCGCGACAAAGACTCACTGACTTCACGGGCCTCTGGGCATGGGCCCCATATTATTATTATTTTTACAAAAAACGTGCCTTTCGTGGGCCCCAGATTTTTGTGTGTGGGTACTAGGGCTGGCACGGTTTCCGTGACCTGTTTTTGTGCAGATTTGGGATGCCGGTGCTTGCAAATACGGTGGTATTAATAGATCACAATACCACCTGCTTTTGCACTGTTGATTACGATTATTATGATCTTTCTGGCTTCTTATCAGCTACTCTTTTAGATTATTTTTATTACTATCGGTTTTATCGCCTTTATTATAGCTTTACGTAGTATTTTAACACTTCTTGGGATTGTAAGTAAACGCCGTATTCTTAGGTCGCGTTTTTGGGGTATCAACTCCACTCAAAAATATGGGTCAGAATCTATTCCATATTATATCTTCTCTGGGGTTGCTGACCCCTAATTTTTGCTCATCGGTTACCGTACGTGACATGCGCAATGAGTTCCGTATAAAGTGGCGTTCCCTTTGAATGGGATGCTGAAATAAGTCGACCTTCCAATTTTGAGACTAACCCGTTTAATTTACATAGGCATGCTTGCTCAAGTATTTTTTCTGGATGAGGGGTAGGCAGAGACTAAAGACCTCCACCTGCTACGATCCTGGCATACATCTCTCGCTTCCTCAACTTCTACTACTGCCTACTTTACGTTAAAAAACGTCTGTCTGTCACCTAATTTAGATTTGTATAAACAGCGTTACCTGAATTAATATAATAAATCTGTAAAGTAAATATGATTCACCAAATGATTGCAAATATGTCTCCTAAATTAAAGATTGGTCACGGGTAAACTATAGATATCGTTCGCCTTAATGTTTGTTATTGAGAAATAAATTATTTAATTTAAAAATTTGAGGTACTATTTACATACCCCCTGCCGGGAAACCCCCTTTTTTTTGAGGTAACGTCTATCTTATCTCTCCGGCTATTAAGGGGCTGCGGCGGCAATAGGCACAATGCAGCGCATCCATCTAAAAAAAAAACACGCTCCGGTTTTGCTTCTCCTAACGTAACCTATATGACCCAATTGAAATTTAGCCACAATAACCTACTCTTGCCAAATTTGACTCAAGAAATATAATGCTACTTGAGCTCATTCTTCACAATGTTTATTTTTTTTAATAAATAGCAGAATTCAGTTTCATTTCGCGTAAGTGTTTAAATTTTAATTTTAATCGTAATTTAATAAAAACTAGTCTCCGGCAGTAAAAAACACTGTAAAATGCAATAAGACCGCATAGGAAGCTCTCCCCCAACACTGCACTGGGTTGCATACTT
Organism: Argyresthia goedartella; assembly: GCA_949825045.1. Taxonomy (NCBI): domain Eukaryota; kingdom Metazoa; phylum Arthropoda; class Insecta; order Lepidoptera; family Argyresthiidae; genus Argyresthia; species Argyresthia goedartella. The sequence goes on from OX463834.1 coordinate 16,204,745, forward strand.
AGGGGGCTTACTTGGAGCTCCGCTTTCCGTTTTTGGAAATAAATTAATTTTGTTAAAATTAGCAATTTTGCTATGAATGTCACATGACACTTTCATAACAAAATTCATTTCTTTTTCAAAAATTTGATGGAAATCCCAGAGGGAAATTGGAACTCCAAATAACCCCTCCCATTTACAGAATAATAAAAATCGTGTGAACGTTAGCTATAGCCAACCCTTGGTCACCTAAGTAGTAGTAGCTGTCACATAATCAATCTGCAAAATTTCTGGTCAGGTTTGGTGAAGGCTAAAAAGGGGTTGAGCAAAGCGAAGCCCTCTTTAGCCTTCTTGTTAGGTTGACTCACATTTAAGTATCAAAAACCCTCGATTGGTGACCAATTTATAACTGGTGATACACGTTAGGAGATCAATCTAATAATTAGGTGACCAATCTAATCTATCTAAATGTCCATACTAATAATTTGATAACCAATTATTCAGTTATAAAATTTAGGTGACAGTTTTCTAATTTTAAGGAACCAGCATGATTAATAAGGTGTTCAAAAAGTCATTTATTAGGTCATCAATAAAATCATACCCAAAAAATGCCACGGTACTTAATATACTAGGCTTGCCTAGTATGTATACTAGGCCTTGTACGTACATAGTATTTCCAGTAAAAAATATCCTACCAAAAACATTCTGTAAAAAACTAGCCAAGTCTCGAAAAGCTGCTTGTTTTTCTCTAAAAAGTAATGAAATCTAGACAAAGTCGTGCCAAGTCTAAGGTTCCTTACTGCGATTTCTTTATTATTATAGTTAATGTTGTGTGACTTGGCCGTTGAACATTCTTTATACGTTAGTGGGTACAAGTCAATTTTGTTAACCCGTAATGTTACATCTGTTGTAACTACCTATTTTATATCTGTTACTCTCAATGTCAATAAAAAATAAATCATGGCAAAGTTATTTTTATTTTACATACTAATTTGCTTAAAATAGAATTCCTTTGTATACCCTTAACGACCAGCATAAAGCGATCACGGAAGGCGCCTGCAGTCATTTTCTAATATATCATAACGTGTCCCTATCAGGGAACTTGCAGCTTGTAATTTATTGTAATTTAATACGACGCAATTAAAAATTGACGTGTACCCACTAACGTATAAAGATTATTCAACGGCCAAGTCACACAACAATAACTATAATAATAAAGAATTCGCAGTAAGGAACCTTAGACTTGGCACGACTTAGTCTAGATTTCATTACTTTTTAGAGATAAACAAGCAGCTCCATCGAGACTTGGCTAGTTTTTACAGAATGTTTTTGGTGGGATTACACTTCTTTTTGTAGAAACGTGGGCATATTGATTTATTTTATTAGATTTACGGGAGATATCCGGGAGATATGAAAACGGTATACACCGAATCTATACCAAGAGAAAACCAAGTTCTTGTGTTTTCTAATCAGGTACTCCAGATCTTCGATTATCCTAGTTTTTATAGTTTTCCTTTTATGTGGCCCTAAAACCCTAACTCTGTACCAAATTTCAGCTCTCTGAGTTTATGGGAAGTACTAGTTCTATTCTGATGATCATGAGTGAGTGAGTGAGTGTCATAAATGCGAAACTTTGCTGTCGCTTAACTTCGGAACTAAATGACTTGAAATTTTGGATTTTAAGTATGTGATTATAGCTTACTGGATGACGAAAATTTCTGCGTTCTGGTCTTATCCAGAGGTTCTCAAACAGGGGCCTGAAAATGCGGCGAAATGGTTCCAGTAAAGGAGTGTACGGCAGTGTTTGCTTCGCGTTCGACTTGGCGGGGGCACTGCCGTCCCCCCCGATATTCGATTTTTCAACACGCGCACACACATACACCCACATTTAAACACATGGACACACACTCATAAAGAGGTGTGTGACACACAATTTCACGTTATTATTTAACAGTTGTAAGTTCCAGAGAAAGCACTTCGCTTTCGTCTTACAGTCCCCTCGGTACTTTCACAAAGGGTCGTGAAACATGATTTATAGGTACACTCAACCACAAACTAAACTGCCTATTCTTATTTTAAATAGCAGCCCTTAAATGAATTCTTAACTTGGAGCCAACTTCGCCCTAAATCGATTATTCTCGATCGTGCTCTTGAATTTTGTAAATCGATTTTCTTGGAAGTCGTTTGGGTTTAAGTATGTATGTATAATGAATGTCTGAACTCGAGAGTAATATTCTATATAATACGATATACGTACATATATATATTTTCGTTTTAGCGATACCTTGAATTGGCCTTGGATATAAGTATTTATATCCAAAGCTAATTTAAGGTATTGCTAAAACGAAAACATTTACCGTGTGACCACAAAAATATTAAACGTAGTTTAACCTCAAAACATGTCATGCCAAGTGCCATACATTTTTGTCTTTAAACGGGTGTTGAAAGGCAGTTTATTTTTTGTCGTAAGACCCTGGTTTCAAAATCTAAATAACGTTACCTACTTACCAGATATCTGCCTGTTTACAAGGAATCCTTTAATCGCGCGCTGCTCAAAACAAATCCCCACAACTTCCATGCAATGAACCATGGATGTATATTTTTGAAAGGTAATATTGTATTGCTTTCAAATGATATAAAAATATAATAAAAAATATTTAATTCCCAACCTATATTTAGGGCATTATCGCAATAGGTCGTAGTTGTGAAAATCTCAATGAATAGGACGTAATGTGATAAGAAAAATAATAATTACAATTTATTTTATTTCTCCCTCAATATTTTGTGTTACCCCCCCGCCCCCGCTGGCTTCAATGACTACCACTTCGACTAAAGCAGTTTCCAGGTCTTCTATCGACGCCGGAGCTGGACATCTTTCTCGTACCCGTCTTTTCAGCTTGTCCCACATATTTTCAATCGAATTCAAGTCAGGACTGATGGCTGGCCATTCTAGTATAGGAATCCAGACTTCTTACAGGTACTGTCTAGTCACTGCAGTGGCAGTGTTGTGGCAGCAGGCATTATCGTGCATAAGCAGGAAATCTTCGCCAGTAAATCCGGCATAGAGGAGCACATGCCCTAGCAGAATGCCGTTGATGTGTCTTACTGCGGTTTGCCTTCCTCCCCGAACTCCATCAGGATTGAATATCAGCTCCGTTTTTGCTTCAATAGGAATCTACGCCCACGTCATACAGGAAACCGTATGCCACTGATTCCGCAAAACAGCATTGTGCGAATCGCTCCCCCGTCTCTTATAGACTCCCCGTAGACGGTCGCTTCCATGCAGGCACATCCTGGTTTCGTCCGCGTACAGGACCCGGCACCATTGCTCCAAATCCCACTCTATGTAATCGCGAGCAAACTTAATCCGGGATTGTCGGTGGGCTGGAGACAATTCGCTGACAGCCTTCCATCGAACTTCTCTGACCTGCGGCTGGTCAGGTTTCGATTTCGGAAGGGGTGACGATAAATCGGTTGTCTCTCACCGAAACACATCGCAGTCGTCCAGATTCTGGTCTCCGGACTAAGTTTCCAGTCTCACTGAATCTCTTGTGTACCTTTGAGACAAAACACTGGCTCAGATGAAGCTAGTAGTATTATGCCGAGGAGTTGAAAGGAGAGACACCGTGTGGGATCTCCGATTGCTATCCCCGGGGAAAAGAAAGTCAAAACGTTGGCGTAGATATGTGGGGTTTCGGGGATTTCGCAAAATATTGAACAGGTAGGAGAGAATGTGCATGTCACGGCGAAGACGGATCGGGACCCACCCCAGCTCCTTGCGATACTGGGAGACACGGTCATACTTGCGTAACCCGTAGACAAACCGAATCCCGAGATTTTGAAAGAGCAAGAGTGATTTTAGTCTGCCGTGGCAGGAAGCACTGCAATCTTCGGACGGAGTGAAATGACGCAAAGACTCGTCTGCTGACCTCACAAACATGGGGCGACCAGGACAGCAAGTTGCCAAATATAACCCCAAGATTATATAAGATGCATTTAATAGTCGAGCCAGTGTTAATAAGTAATTATTATCATTACATATGTACAAAAGGGCCTATACAATATTAATTTAAATATAATAATAATAATACCTTGGACACTATTGTCACACATTGATCTAGCCCCAAACTAGGAATCCCTGTATCTTGGGTACTAGGTACTAGACAACGATACACATACCTATATAGATGAATATTATACTTAGATAGATAAACAACCATGACTAGGGTGCAAACATCCGTTCTCGTCAAACAAATATTTGCCCCCACCGGGACTCGAAACCGGGACCCTTTGAATAGGAAGGAATATGAATTAGGTGGGTGCCGTTTTACTTACACATTCCTAAATTTGTAACACGAACATATTAATTTGATAAATAAACAAGTAACGAACGTGATAAAAAACATATAAATTTAGTTTAAACTGCCAAGTGACGAAAATGTAGTAGTAACGTAGTACGCCCTTTAAGTTTGTGACTATGAATGGCGTAAAATCTAATTGAAAAAGAATTGAAGACAAGCCAAAGTTAACACAGGTATTTTGTATTACGGTTATCGGTTATTTAAAAATAATAGCGAGTAAGATTACTTATGTTTGTGCTCTAAGTATAATTCATACTTTCCATCATTATTCTTATTTGATATTAGGTTTCACACCAAATTTATAAATATTGTCTTGACTTTATGTTTCTTGTTTACTCAATACTTATTGTTTATTCATGATTTTGATAATGCGGTGGAAAGATAAACATATTATTTTGTATGAGAGTTTGTATTACTTGCAGATGTATGGGATTCGTAAATTAGTGAAACCATTAGTCTAGAATAATAATTGAGACGATCATTGCTGTCTATACTAATTTTCATTTAACATAATATGTAATAACGTGGCTACTATCGCTACTCCGTGGTAGCAGTCGTAAAGCTGTGTCAGCCAGCAGAGGCCCTAATAGGGCAGCTTGAAAACTTCTGACAGTCGGGCTGGCCACTAGCCCGACACTCCTACCCAACCCACACTGAGCCAGCGTGGTGGAGTACGGCTCAATCTTACTTGAATCTGGGTAAAAGCCTGTGCCCCTTGGTGGTATGTATGTATGTATGTAACAGGCTCTTAGTACTGTTACTGTCCCTCGCTCGGGAAATGACAGAGCCCCAGTGTTATATTTAAGCAGCACTCCATTTGAGCTGGCAATGTGCATTGGGCCAAACAGTATTATACTTTTAGCATTGTGTTGGTTTATTATATATGTTGCTATACTTTCAGCATTATGACAAGAAGAAAATCCATTGTTTCACAGTAACTACGACAAGAAGAAAATCCATTGTTTCGCAGTAACTACGAGTACAAGCTTTTCTGTGACTCTATGTTAACCTGTACCTGTAATCATAAAATCATAAGTTTGTTACAGCACAATTGAACAAAGGCGCGCTAATTCCCATTTCTATCTTCTTTCTAAGCAATAGAGTTCATTGTTGAGACTGCGTGTTTTTGTTTGACTCTAACATCTTGAAGTTAATTATCTTCTTAAGTATATAGAAGTTTTCACAAAGAACTTAACTTTCTTGTAGTGATATAAATCAAACTCTGTGCTCATCTGTATAAAGAGCCACATAAGAAATGAGTAAACAGCTTTCTCTAATGAAAATTAGTACTAACTAACCAGCCATAGCTCTCTTTTAGATTTCCTTACGTAACATGCATAAAGCCATTTGTTAATTGATATTATGTGATATAGGCAAATTGTATATAAAAATCAATCTTTGTGCAAGTAATTGTGCAAAAGTGTCACCTATTTTTAATTGGCCCAAAAATATTATTCATTCATTAAATATAAAACTTTATGACTACATAGTATTAAACCACTCACATAAACCTAAATACCACATAATATTTTTTTAAACAACCATAGATGTGACTAACTCTCATTCAAGATTCAAGATAAACCATTTCACTGCACTTCACTCTGGACATTTCTCGATATCGATTTTCACGCGGCGAGATAAGCAATCTATTAGATTAAACGATTCTATTATGTCCAGTTGGCAATGCTGTTGTGCTCTAATGTAGCCTTTATATACTGGGAATTAGATTTGTGCAAAATTGGATTGGTTTAGGATATCGTCTCTTCCTTATCCAGTCGGAGAGGGTATTGGCAGATAAAATTTTGATTATCTTATCACACTGGTCTTCGTAACATCCGCTTTTCAGTTTCCATCGCAACCCGCACGAGAAATTTTGTTCTCCACTATTGTCATTATCAAATCCTCGTCCGAGAATAAAAACAGGTTTTTGTGTTTCGCATTTGTTTCGCAATTGTTTCGCACATCTTTATTACGATGCTGACAATAACTTCATCAAAACAAAACGACCACATTTCACCGGTGAGAAATTTTGACCTTGCAACGCACATGTTTGCCAAAACTGCCTTATAATATTAGAGAATTTTGAATAACATCAAAATGAATATTAAATTACCAGTAAGACTCACACAGAGTATTGGAGATAGCGTTAAACGGAATGGACTATAATCTATTTACTTTCCTGAGTTTTCTTCTGTTTTGTCGGTAGAGGCAGCACTGTCTATGTGTAAATCTGACAGCTTGCCGGAAATTCAAAACCGGCCTCATGGGGCCTTCACCAGGAAGTTCTTCCTTCGTCTGTGTGAGTCTTACTGGTAATTTAATATTAATTTTGATGTTATTCAAAATTCTCTATTAAATTGACCGTGTAAGACTCACACAGAGTATTGAAGACCTGTTTGATATCTGCTGGTGACAAAACAGAACGCCATGTGAATCCAAATAATGGAAGTGTTCTAGTTCTAGACCAATATACTTCCTTACTGGATGTGTATACTTCCATTGGCATCTAGATAGGTGTTATGATCACCCTGTAGTAAATCATAACCATCTGTAAATGTAGAATAAGTTTAATAGGTAACTCAACCAAATAAAATTATTAATTATTATTATGTCTCTAAGTAATTGAAAATCACAATCAATATAACATAAGACCTCTTTAGGAAGGTCTAGGGCAAATTAAACATGAAATGAAATAATTTACTGTAACCACTAGTTATAATCAGCAATAATTATAGTGGTAGAGCTACTTAGAGAAGAGTTTCTCTTATTTGCATAATACTCATAGTGAGACTAATCAGTCATTTAGATATAATAATAGTAGTCATTGTCATATAATCAGCAATTGGGCTTTAAAATTATTAAATAACAATTGAGATCCCCTTTTAGGTTTCATTATTTCCTGACAGTAAAAGTTTTAAAAGTGTTTCCACTCTTCCAGTTTCCTCTGGTTAGTATTTCCTCCATTGGTTGATTCTCAAGCCAGCCAGCTGAGGCTACTGATCTACTGATCTAAATGATCCTGGGGGAGCGTCGACCCCCGCCTCTTTCAGTACGGATCTGATCCATCCGCCTATGATTGTTCTTGAAGCTGGTTTAGTCTGACCAATTATTGAGACAAAGAGATTAGTAATCTTTCCCTCCTTCCGTCTGAATTGTGCAAGTGAGATTAGTTTCTTTACCCAGGTTACTGGGCAGATCGATTTCTCTGGGTGTTCAGACAGTAGCCATCCTGACTGCCTTTGCACTGCCGAGTCTGTCTTGGATACGAATGTAGGCCACAGTGTAATTTCCCTTTCTGATAACTGAATATTGTCTTCAGCTGTACTAAGTAATGTCATGGTCATGGACTCTTCTGCCTGAAGCCAGGAGTAGTATAGCGGCTGTTCTTCTTGAAACTTCAAACAAGCTTTCTTGTATCATTCTCGACCTAGTGAGCCAATCAAATACAGTCTGTGGGTCCCATATAGGTGTGTTTGGTTTTGATGGTTTAACAGCTGAAATTGCCCTCAGAACCTGTTTAATGATAGCCATATCTGATTCCGATGTTTCTATTTTGCAAAATGTGAATATAGCAGATTTGTGAACTAAAATTGTGCTGTATGCCAAATTCTTTTGTATATGTAGATGAGCCAGAAACCTTGCTACTTGTTGAATCTGTGGACCCTTGGCATCTACATTATTAGCCTCACAGTATTCTATCCAGCGTCTGATTGCTGGTAGATATGTTGATATAGTGGATGGTCTCCAGCTAGATCCTAGTAGCCTTCGTTCCTCTAATGACCAATCATCTGTGTCTTCTCCCCACCGCCAACCAACCAGGCTTGAAGAATTAGTTGGTCTATCTGAGGTGGTGCCCGGTTTGTTGACATATCTCTCAGATTGTGTTACAGGTCCTTTATCAGTCTTGGTTTTTCTAAGGCTCGACTTTGAAGATCTGTCATCCAGAATGTTTTCTCCCATTGAGGTGCCATTATTATGTACCTTCCGGAGGCCTTGTTCAGGTGTGCTAGTACTCGGGGCATTAGGTTTGGTGGAGGAAATATCCAACCTAGATTGAAGTGCCAATGACGACTGAATGCGTTTGAGAATAAAGCTGATTTGTCCTGGCAGTCTAGGGAGACGTACCTTCTTACCACGGCTGTTGCTCTTGACGCGAAAAGGTCGACGTCGGGAGTTCCCCAGTACTGGAATAGTTTGTCTGTTACCGCTGGAAGAAGGTGCCATTCTGGTAGTCGCCGTCCTCTGGAGAGGTGGTCGGCTAGGCAATTGAACCTCCCCGGGAGGTATTGGGCTGACAGGACTATGTTTAGGCTGTCTGTCAGCTTCAACAATCTGCTTGTCAGTTTCAGAAGGTTTAGGGACTGAGTTCCCCCTTCGTTGCGAATATTTCACAATTATTTTCTGGAATGAAAATTGACCATATAAAGTAGGAACCATAATCCGTGAGACAACTTTGATGATTTATGTTGCCACAGGCAGGGTAGTGCTGTTAGTATCGATATTAAAAAACGAATAACGGTTAAATGGTTACGGAAACAAACGGATATTACTTACTTGGTGTTTGTAGACAAAACAAAAACGAATGCATCCATTGTCATAACCTGTTTCTGGTTTAAAAAAAATATCCCCAGGTTTGGATGTTTAGATGTTTTTATTACTATTTGTATACGCTAACCTAATCTAATGGTTAAAAATGATAAAATAAAATAAAATATTAATGTCTTCGTTAATCAAATAAAATTTTAATGTCTTCGTCATCTTCAGCAATGTCAACAGGCGCAGCTGATGTTGAAGGCTGAGAACCAAATTATCTTTGGTACCCATACTTCATAGTACACTATTTGGCTTTCCTGCTCTCTTTAGACCAAATCTCACGTAATATACGTGAGATTTGGTCTAAAGAGAGCAGGAGCAGGAAAGATTGCATTCCGCCAATCGATTTCTAAGTGTTGCCTGTTTAAAATATTATTTATTCTTTATTACACAGATAATAAGGTTACAGACAATTAATAGAAATGTAATGAGCAAAGGCGAGCTTATCTCCAAAAAGAGATTTCTTCCAGCAAACCTAGGCAAGACAGGAGAGTACAGGAAAGTCCTAGTTCGCAATAACACTATATATACGTACGAAAATTACTTTCAAAATATATATAAACTATACCAAATATAAAATAAAAATATATACTTCAACTACATAAAATACAATATATAGCATGAACTTAAACTATAATAAATCATACATATACCTACATAGATATGGTACCTTTTACGGAAGAGAAAGGAAATGCACTTTCAATCTTTTCTTAAAAGTGGAAATTGAGGGAATTTCCCTAATAGCGCAGGGAAGTGCGTTCCACAGTCGGATTGCCCTTAACCTAAACGAGTGTTCGTAAGCGGCAGTGTTATGCCAAAATATTAGTGATGAGGCCGTTGAGTTGCGTTTAGACAGATGTTTTAACTTACTTTATTTTTGTAAAACAAAAAAATAATATGCTAGGCAGTTATGCTATATGCTACTAGCCAAACATTTATGCTAAACAGGAAGAAAAAATGCCAGATTTAGCATAAAATATGCCAAATTGGCAGCGCTGACAACTGTCATGGCGTTACCACCAAAGTCGGCAAAGCGGCTTGAATGTTTCGTGTCGGTACAGCAACTGTTCAGTTGAAAGCGTCCCTAGCAGCTATGTCACACTAATGTCATTTCATATTGGGAGGGCATTAGTTTCGTGTTTTAGCCATCTGAACAGTTAAGTTGGTGGCACTGTACTGTACAGACATCAAGACAAATGTCAATTTAGAAAAAGTAAAATTTGTTTGTCTGTAAATTGCCATATCCGCATCATTGTGTCTTAATGCAGGTAATTTCCCTATGGTCTCCGAGTCGATTTTAGAGCATTTATGATAAGTGCGTAGATAATAATTATTTATTGAATGATTAAATAAAATAACATCAGTAAAATGGAGGGAATGCGTCGACCACGTAAAAAAACAAAAGAGAAAATGTTACAGTTAGATCACTTAGTTGATTCAGTATCCCGTCTATTCATTTAACGTGTCTGATAATGATGATTTCTCGATATCGGCCTCATCACTATTTAATTTCGTCTAACTAACCTTTAGCGTTATTTACTTGTCATAATTGTCTCACGGATACTAGCGATAATGAAGTAATTGGACCGTCGTCGCATGTGTTCATTGAAGGACGACGGAAAATACCTAGTCGGTCCATAAGTTCTGTCACAAATATTTTGCCGCATAGTAAATAATACCAAGTTTTATTTTATTTAATACTATATATGGTTTGATAGCTCATTAAATACTGATAAATTAGAACGATTATTGGATTTAAATGCTTAAAGCCATATTACACAAATGCTAGTTTCTTCAGAGATTTTGCACTTTTTTACCCAATCAAAATACGGACGTGATTCACTTTATCTTTTTTCCATGACTCTTAAAACCTTTCAAACTTACGTGAGATTTTAGTCAGAACCCTCCCTGAACCCGTTACCTTCATTTTGAAGCATAAGATAACTAAAACTAATTTTCATATTCACATTTTACGTAGTGTACTTGTTGCCCACAAGATCATTTTTATACGTTTTTCTGAAAACGTAAAAAGTACGTAAAGTTCTCTTTGGGAGCAGTTGGAACTGAAAGCTAACAGAAAATCAAATGCTAGTTGTTAAGCATGGTCTAAAATCGAGGTTTCAGAATAAATAAAAAAAACCTTGTTGGTTATCTGGAACACTGTTTTTTTATTAAATTTGTGGTAAGTGGTATTTTTGTCAGTTGCGGCGTGTTTTGGGTTCGCGATTGTCTCAAGTTATAAGGTTTTTTGTCATTTTGCGATAATCCTACAAAATGTATTGTATTGCAAATTGATTCGTATAAAATAAGCTTTTTAATCATGTATAATACGAATAAGAAAAAGTTTATTGCTGAGTTTTATCTATCAAAAACCTTGTGACAGAACTTAAGGACCGACTAGGTATTACGAGGAAACTTTCGTATTCCTTTGATGGGCAAATTGGAGTTTTGAATGATTTGCTAACGTTGGCGCAAATATGTCTCCCACCCCGTATGGAAAACGACGTGACGCTATTGAGGCCCCCGCAGACGGCAGAAATTTTGATCGGCCGATAGTTTGGTCTGTTTGGGCTGCCATAGTAATTAGGCCGATAGCGAATCGTTATAATGTGCGCACTTGCATACATCTTCATACTGATTAAGAGACTGACTAAATTATAACACGCTGTGAGTCGGAGATTCAGATTTCAGTTTTTTTTTTTATTGATTATAAATAAATAAATAAATTATCTTATTCAACTACTAACTACAAGTCAATTTTTTGTATAAAAAAGAGACTACACCCTTTCGGAAGGTGGGCCTCGGGGTTAAGAAGAAACGGCAAGAAACTCCCCCATACCTTCTTTTTAAAAAAGTGGTACTACTGGTTTCGGTCTAAGGAAATTCGCCGGCGAGTGATAGACTTGAATTGACTTGATCCATCGCCCCTCGTCCAATTTCTGTGCGCTGAGATGGTATCGACCATGCAGTTTTGTCATCTAAGTATTCCTTAATACTATAATAGGACTTTCTTATCAGCTCATTGTTAACATAGTTTTTGAACCTCTTTTCAGGTAGGATCAATGATTCTTGTGGTATTTTATTGTAGAAGCGAATCGGAGTCCCCGCAGACCGCAGACTTTTTGATCGGCCAATAGTTTGATCTGATTGGGCTACCAGCGTAATTCACGTAACTGCCGATACCGAAACAAACGCACTTGCTACACATCTTCACACTGATGAAGAGAACGACCAAACCATATCAGCAGATAGAAAGTCTTTAGGAGAGAACACATTATGGAGAGTAGTTTTGCATTTGCATCATGTGTGTGTGTGTAGTGTTGCATGTGCATCATGTGTGTGTGTGTGTAGTGTTGCGAGACTTCTTGATTACAAAAACAAACAGGGATTGTGTCATATCCTCGCAACTGGTATACTTTTGAACATTTGTTGGTTCTAGTCACTTTCCGATAACCATATTCGGGCTCACCTCGGCTATTTCAAATGTTAGATTAGTTATCATTATCATCGATGACTACTTTTATCTTCTTTACCTTTTATTGGACATTGTTGGATTTGATTTTCGAAGCATTCTTATACGACTGTGTTCTTATAATATTATTATGGTAAGTTTTAATATATAGTTTTATCCATTATATTATAATTTTTCATAATACGTCTTTAAACAGGTTGTAACAAAAAAGTGTAGTCATATTTTAAGGCGTTGATAGTTACATCATTCTGAACAACTTTCTCTGTGAAAACGATTTGATCTTGAAAATTCAAATTCAAAAAGAGTTTATTTCCATAAGAAACACATAGGTAACATTTGGAGAATGTCAAATCTTAAATTAACACATGTTTAAGGTACAGGGAAATATAGAACTCAATTTGAATTCCGTCACCTCAATGTTTTAGATGCTGGAGGCAAAGAGGCGACTAGAGCAACTGACTATCTTTGTGGCGCAGCGTTTGTGGCTCTGCCCACGATGCGAGAGGTCCCAGGTCTTGAATGTTTATAGTGTGTAACGTCGCTGTTTCTGGTACCCACGACACAGGGTTCTAGTGTGGGGCCAGCAGCAACGTGCCTGTATGTAAATAAATAAAAATTGACCTCTCCATACAGTTTGGGCCGGGTGATCAGCTGTTTTGAATGGAGCGGTGAAAAATAAAATTAGCTCTGATCGAATCAGAATTATGTCCATAATAACCCTCTAAACTAAACGATGACTACACCTTTCTTTTATACCCTATATAGGTCATTCCGAAACACCTTTTTTGCGAGGACAGAAACAAACATGAAATAAGAAGTTCAGCGATCTTATCTATAAAAAGATATAAGAAGAAACACGTGGGCAGCATACCTTGGTGGGAAAAATAACTTTATTTTTACAGTAAACACGAATGTGTAGAAATCAGCTACACTGAATGTCAAGTTATTCTTCTATTATGTTGTACAGCGTATTCGTACCTACAGCCTTTGTCATTAATGCTTTACATTGTCAGCATGTGTGTGTGACCTTGGCTAACATGCTTGGATATCTATGACTGAAATGGTACTTCCTCGGCCCTCCTTTAGTTAAACTGTGCTGTGTTTAGTCCGGTAGAGGGCAGTTTACATTTCCTTTAGTACGGTCCATTTAAACCGGCAGGACTTTTAGCATACGAAGAAACGACTGCAGGTGCATTACAATACAGGTTATAGGTGCCACTGAGTGAATGAACTCAGTTGTGCCGAAAACTTGATTTGCAAAATACAGTTTTAAAGAAAATAAAATCCAGGAACTTGTACTTAAACAATCATGAATATGTTTTGTATGACCGTGTGTGAATTGCTTATGTTGTTAGGTTTACTTATTGGCAATACTGAGAACTGAGCTAATCCTTATTGTTATTGCTACTATAATTTATATCATTCTCGTCTTTGTTTTGATTTGATTGACCTTTGACTATTGACAGGTCAATAAATGATTTCCACTCGACTGTTATGTCAACACCGCTAGTATATTTAATGAATGAAAGAAGCAGCCCTTAGAATAACTTTTATCTGACGTGTTATTTGCAGCTTTCATGGGCATTGGGCATATGTCCAATGTCTACTATCCCCTGTTGGTATAAACTTATAAAACAAACAAGAAACACGATACAAACATCCTCGTGTGGCTTTTAGCTGTACAAACATTACTAGATTCACTTCAATATCTCTATTTGTATCTTCTTGTATCTTGATTTCGTAAGAGTTCGTTTCTTAATTATCTCCTGAGTCCTTATCTAAGCTAGTTCATTAGTATATCGTATAGTTTATCAAGTGAAGTGAGAACTTGTCAATGGACCAAACTAAGATAAAGTAGGGTAAACTACTTTTGATCAACAATTAGTAACTTTGAATTAATTTATAATGAATTTTATGCCTAAAATGTGGAATCGAAATTGCTGGAACAAAATTAAACGTTGCAAGCTTTATTCTAGCTATGTACTAGAGTTGTGGAGATCGATACAGTTAAATTCGAGACATACCGATTCGATTAGAAAAATACGTCGATTGCCTTAAAAATATTAGTTTTCAAAAATAATTTTTAGTTAGTTTTAAGTTCTTGTCGCTTGCGCTTGTCACTTCGTACGTTTGTTACTTACATTATTTTAAAGTCAAAGTTTATCCGACTATATAGGTATTACTTATTTACAAAACATTGTATTAAAAGAAGACGTTTCAACAGTTACTTCAAAAAGGAGAACAATATAACGACCGAATAAAAATGAATTGAGCGAATGACCATGAACAGCGGAATTTCCTGAAATGAGCGAAAAAATACTGAATTCTGCTCCGGCAAAACGTACCAGGCACACTCGTACTAAACTTTTTCACGTCCCTTACAACCGTACCAATTTTGCATTTAACTGTACTTGTCTCAGATTGCCTAATACTTATAACAAACTTTTCTCAGACATTGACCCATTCTGCGCCAGTAAACCTATGTTTAAGCGGAAAGTACCGCTGAAGTTATTAGAAAACGACAAAACTGTATTAGACTACCGCCATGTAAACCTACTCTTACCATCGCAACAATACAACTTTGTAGATTATTGGTCGAATTAGAATACATCGAGTTTTTAGCTGTAATTGCCATTCATCTAAACACATAACACACACACACAAACACAACAATACTAACTGATAAACACACACACACACCCATAAACAACCTTTCACACACACGCATACACTGCACATGTTACTGTACACTGTACCCCACCTAAGTACAACATAATATGCACATAGATGTTTACTGTTTTTAAGTTACCTGCCTACCTGTCTCTTTGAGTGTACCCTCACCTGTTCTTATTTGACTATTTACATAGTGAAATCCTTAATTGGCCTAGTTATTTAATCTACATTCTTGTTTAAATTTATGTATGGCTGTGGATTTTTGTTAAATAAATAAATAATTGCGAGACAAAATTACTGATTTGCGCGACTAAATTACTGAATGGTTTAGCCACCGCTTATTGGGTAAATAAAGACTGTCTTGACGAATTGGTGGGTCAGGGTAGGTGAAGGATAAAGGGGGTGAGCAAAGCGAAGCTCCCTTTATCCTTCTTGTTAGGTTGAACATGAGAGAACGACAAAACCCAACGTTCGTTTTGTATTTTATGTTACTCGAAATAAAGTTTTCAAGTTGCTGTTTTTACATTTATAATCGCGCAATTCAGTAATTTCGTCAGACGAAGCCAGTATTTCTAGTTGCACTATTTTATTTTTGTATTGTCAGTAATGCAGTCAGGCAAAAAAAAACAAGTAAAACTGGATTTACAGTCATACGGTTAACTACCCCCCACAAAAATAATTATTTTCTGAATGGGAATTAATAGAATAATCGCAGTTAATCAATTGTCAAACTGAATTCAACAGTATTTTTTCTACCATAAAGCGGCACGGCAAGCCACTAACTGTCAGTTTGGTCCAGTTATGTAGACTAATTAGTTATGTTCACTGCCAGCTACAATCTGCCTCTTAATGTTGTCATTTTTAGGGTTCCGTACCCGAAGGGTTCCAAACGGGACCCTATTACTAAGACTTCGCTGTCCGTCCGTCCGTCCGTCTGTCACCAGGCTGTATCTCAAGAACCTAGCTAGCTAGAGAGTTGAAATTTTCACAGATTATGTATTTCTGTTGCCGCTATAACAACAAATACTAAAAAACAGGATAAAATAAATATTTAAGGGGGATCCCATACAACAATACCACATACAAACTTATGGATGCACCTGGTTACGTACATGGAGTGTAAAAGTAACCGCACCAATAACTTTGTAAACAATATTTTGCTTTGTAAAATCCAAACTATTCACTCCACACCATCGCTTCCATTGAACGGTGGTACGGAACCCTTCGTGCGCGATTTAGACTCGCACTTGACCGGTTTTTAAACATGGCCACTGTTCTTTGAATCATATGCCTACTTATTGACAAACTTCATCCTCTTTACTTTGAAAAATGATCACAATTTGACTCCCAGCAACAATGAGGCAGGTAGATACTCAGTTACTCGGAATCATCTCGATAACTCTTCAAAATATGGAAAGTAGCGTGTGGGAGGGTGAAATGCTTGACAAGTGAACACCTTTCACATTCTATAGCGTTACACCATATTCATCAATTGGATTATTTTAATTTTAATGGTAATACATCATTGTATCGTGTCAGCTGAAAGAGAGTTTACACGCGAAGAAACTCCTACAGTCTACATCCTTTAGAACTCAAATATAACCAAAAATAGGCGTGCAACACCGTACACATGTAAAAAGATATTACAGGAACCACACAGATACAAACCGAAGAAATAAATAAGAATTGGCTGTATGGTCGGCAGACTTTAGCCTGTCCAGATGGACAGAAGAATTAAAAAGGCGCTAGTTTCTTACTTTTATTTTATCGTGTTATTTTTTTTCTCTAACTAATTAAGACTTGAAACTCTGAAGAACTTATACAACTTATTTTTTTATATAATATGCCCCCGATACAAAGTTTTTAAAATAAAAACGCTATTGAAATGCCTTCAACTGGGGCCCTATTATGTTATGGAAAAAGCATAGCGATAGCATATCGATTGCTTCCAAGGGCGTAAAATGCTGTATTTGGCAGTCAGTCTCCAAACATAATAGGCGCCGCCGACAAGCCAAATACGGCATTTTGCAGCAATCGATATGTTATCGCTTCCCCCGCCCCCCGTTTGTCCGTTACATATTATATTAATTAAATTTACACAACATCACTGAAGTATGAACTTCAAAAATCTAGAAAAATGTGTGATAAGATAGTTATAATTTCACAATTTCCTATCTTAATTCTTACCTCATAACTACGTACAACCGTTTGTTATGCGTTACAATAAAATGCAATTAAAACCGTAAATTGTATTTGCAATTGTAATTTTATTGCCACCAGTTCAATGTCAATCAAAGATACGGCTTTGTCAATAGAAAGTCGAATCACGTCTGCGCAAGATTCTCGATGTCGCGCTTTTCTCTACAAGTTTTTCTGGAATCGCAAATGGCGTTGGGAATTTTCTAAGCCAGTGGCAGTTTTTCTTTCGTGTGTTCCACGTTCAATGACACTGTTAATCTTCTTACCGCATTTTAGTCCTACAATCACCATTTTGCTGTCAATAATTGCCTTGAGAACACGGTTTTCTCTCTCAATGCGCGGCTTAATTTTGCTTTTTTATTGGATGGTGATCTTGGAAATCGCTGGCGTGAAGCACTACACTTTCCTTGTGTGTGGTGTGAAGCAATACACTTTCCTTGTGTGTGGTGTGAAGCCGAGGGGAGCGTGAATTTTGACTATTTTCGGAGTTTTCAGCTTTCAGTCCAAGTCACGCGTGAGGCGCGCCGGCCGCCATTTAATGGTGTTCTCAATTTAAATTTGAACTTCCTTCCATTCAAACGTTTTCTTCTTAGGATAAAGTGCCTGGATTATTTTAAAATAATGCCTGTCGATCTTCCTACTTCCTCTATTAATTCTTTGTCTGGGATCAATATAAAAGTAAGTTCTATATCTAATTTTAGAGTTTTCATTCTTCTACTTTTGTCTCGTATTTAGCAATGTATTTATCTGCCAGATTTAATCCAAACCAATCCAAAAACTCGTGATTCTCAATGGTTTATTTAATCCCAAACTTACGACATGACGGAAAATTGTGTATTTCTCAATAGATACAACTTTTTTTTTGTCTATTGTATAATTGAACAGACATTTCTTTTTTCTATAACTGTAGTTCATGCTATAATTTATAATGGTGTATTGTTCCAGAGTTCCCAGAATCGGCTGCTGATCAAGAATGGCAGGATCGTCAACGATGACGGCATGGAAGACGCCGATGTCTACATTGAAGACGGCATCATCAAGTGAGTCATCATCTTCATCAACAGCATTAGTGTATGGTGACAACCACTGTGGTGTTGCGGTCGAGGCTGTGCTTCCCAAGCAAGAGGTCCCGGGTTCGAATCCCTGCTGGGGAGGAAGAAAAAGAAACCCTAGGTCTTGGATGTTTACATGTTTGTGACGTTACTGTTTAAGGTTCCCATGGCCAGAAGAAATGCAAGTGACTTTAAATGTTAGTCAATAGTCGAATTTCTTTATTACTGTAAATATTTACATATACTAAGCAAACGTAATTTTTTGGCTCTTCTCTACATTAGACCACTGTGGGAGAAGAGGGCGTAGAAACTCCCACCGATTGATTTTTAGATCTCTTTTAAAAATTGGTTAAAGGTCATCATTAATATCGTCATCACAACCATATATATATATTATGCTTTATTTTTGGCGGCGCCAAAATTACTGATGACTGTGCTGTGTAATCATTGTCATATGGTTAGGGTTCCGTAGCCGAAGGCTGCCAAACGGGACCCTATTACTAAGCCTCCGCTATCCGTCTGTCCGTCCGTCCGTCACCGGGCTCTACTGGATCAACAGAAATAGGTAGAGAGCTGAAATTTTCACAGAGGGTAAAGTTCTATTGCCGCTATAACAACAAATAATGAAACATACCGGTTATCAGGAATTAAAAGTAGTACCCATACAAGAGATTATTTGTATGGCCATTTTCTTAGCCATTTTGTTTTTTAATTTGTCTAGCGGTGAACTGAACTGGACTCTCCCAATATTATCGGAAAAGATCTTTAATTCCGGGTATTGAGTTTTGTGCTTATTTATTTGTCATTATACGATTAATTCTTTTGAATTATTGTAAAAAAAAACTTTAACAAGCGTACATAGTTCAATACTTACACACTATACACAAAACTCTTTAACAATGTCTCGATGTACTTACGGCCTTGAATGTAGTAGTCTTATTATTAAAAAAGACTATCGTTTTACGTTTTTTTCCATGTACAATGGTGTGGAGCCCTTCGTGGGCGGGTCCGACGACCTACTCGCTTTTGACCGGTTTTATTACAGTCACTATAATCACCAATAGTTATTAACACTGCCATCCATCAGTACACGTATGATTTTAATAGCCATATAGAGTACCTAACTTATTAATTCTCTATTTTTAGCCAACAATTCTCAATATTCTGTCCGTGACTGCAGTATACCTCCGCAGTTATAATTCAATCACCTATTGCTTAAGTAGATGATTAATCAAACGAAATGAAAAGTGAATCTTATGCAGGACCATTTAAGCGTGGAATCACTTTCCGTGGTGATTAAGACGGTTCAGTCTGTTCGATTACTAATTTAATCGGATGATTATCATCGAATCTCGCATTTTACGATGCCTAGATTTATTTCTTTTCAGTTAATTAGATTTGGATTCCTAGAAATCATAGAAATTTCGTTTGATGATGTATGGATAGACTAAAAAGAATTTTGACTGGTAGCCAAACACCATATACCTAACTTTAGCATTTTCTTCATCACAACCAAATTCTTCGAAGTTTCCAAACCAAACTGAAAGTTTGACTGAGACTCAAAGTCGCTGTCTTTCGTCGGGGAAATGGCAGTGCCACGACATGATGTTTAAGTTGCACTTAACTTGAGCAGCATTTCTGATACCGACCATACCGTACAGAACTGACGGTAACCTGTGAACAACAGTTACGGTATAACAGTTGCGTCTATGTTACTCTTACATAAAAATTACAGTTACTTATAACAATAACTTAAACAAATAAGTGTTTACGCTGCGTAGTCTTACGACATGTTTACATAAAACTTGCAATTACGCACCTTGTCTATCATGAGATAAGTGCCATGATTTAATTACTCGATTCGTGGTGGTTAAAAATAGGAAATATTAAACTGCACATCAATAACACTGATTTGCACAGCAAATATACATATTTATACAGCAAATGTCGGGGCAAAATACTGCGGTAGCTTAGGTGAAGGGTAAAGGGGGTGAGCGAAGCGAAGCCCTCTTTATATCCTTCGTATTAGGTTGAACATGTAAGAACAACAAGAATACTTAAAACATAAAAAGTATTTTTGCTGATCCTTTTTACTGTGAAAATCAGTATTTTTGATGTGCCATTAAATACTTAAAAATTTGGAAACAACCATATTAAAATAAAGTTCACAAGCAGCCCACACTGCAACATGGCTGTTACGTCAGTCGCTGCGGCAGAAAATTGCGAAAATTGTGTTTTTACCCGACTGCAGGGAAGCGGAAAAAGGGACGGTTATGCGTTTCACGCTTGCTTCTCACACAGGAGATGCAGGTTCGAATCCTGACGATGTACCAATGAGATAATTAATTTATCTTAAAAGATGACACGTTAAGCTGTAGGTACCGGCTAATATCGCAACTTGGTAGTAGTCGTAGAACCCCTCCATCAACGCGCACTGAGCCAGCGTGGTGGAGTATGGCTTAATCTTACTCGTATCGGGGTACAGGCCCGTGCCCCTCGGGTGGGACATTATTGGCTATATTTATATGTATTTGACCTGTTTGTATAATGTATGTGTATGTGTGTCTGTTCCTATGTTCCCTGATAACTACTCCATGGCTCAACCGATTTTGATAAATTATACGTCATTAGATTTGCCTTGATGGCGCGAGTGTCACTGGGATAAAGAAATAAATTAAATGGCGCATTTTATGCCCTTAATTTATGGGCTATAACTCTATTTACAAGACCCTCGAGTGGAGTATCAAAATAAAGAGCTTTAAAAGATAAGTTTGGAGATGTTTACTTATCTCGCACAAGCTATGAATGATAACATTATTGTAGAACAGTGTTCAATTAAATTAAATTGAAATGCAAACAAATTTAACACTGGACTATAATAATTTTCTCGAATGTCAGTAATTATGTATAGTGCTTGTTTTATGCTTTTCGCAGTCTGGTTTGTTTATTTTTTATTATTTAATTTAACCCTTTACTGCATACTGCGTACATATATGGTTTCATAGGTTTTGAATTTATTACCAAGTTATAAGGTTGAAAATCGCGATCCATTTCGGGTCAGTCCATGCATGGGGTTGATAATTATTTCTTCAAAACGACTGATTTTTATAAAAAAAGAATTCCTTAGATATCTTAGATATAATGAATACCCATTGTTGACGCAAGCACCATATCAATATTCATTTTTGATCCTAAGGAATAGCAAGTATTATCCAGTTTTGGGTAAAAAACATCTATTTTATTTTTTTCATGTTGTTCCCTTTGTCATAGTTTTTAAATACACATGTTGAAAAAAATGGCATATATTATTTGTGTTTTTGGGAGAGGAACACCGCTTCAACAATAGGCATTTGACCCAATTGGTCGTTACCCAGCGGCATGGGTAATTGTGCGTACAAAATTTCAAAATTCAGTAAAGCGTGTAACAGAAAGGTGCTATCATATTTTAGGTTGTAAGACATCATTCTTTAACCCCTTTCCGGGCATTAGCATATAAACATTTTCATTGGTTTTGGACTTTATCACCAAGACATAAAGTTGAATATTTGGTGGGAAATATATTTCCCGCTAACCAGAAAAGGGTTAAAACTTTCTCTATGAATCCGATTTGCTCGGACCAACTTTATTTTTCACTTCTTTTTTGATCGGGCGGTCAGCTGACTGATCACTGATGTATTGTGAAGTGAAAAATGAAGTTGCTCTGATCAAATCGGTGGCATAGTAAAAATTGTCAGAATGGTTTCCCTTAAAACCCCTTAAGACATGACTACACCTTTCTTTTAAACTCTGCATAATTATTTGGCAAGCCAGGCAAAGATAACTTTAGGTAACCGTAATGCTCTGAGCATTACGGTTACCTAAAGTGTTTTTTTTTTCATTTGTGTCATTTTTTTTTCATTTTCGTTCAATTGTTTTAAAGAAATGATATAAGTATGGAGAAAATGCATGAATCGCTAACTTTTAATCCCTCTTGGTGTATTGTCCATCAAACAATAACAAATCCTGCATACTTCAGATTTCTAACAATGTATTTCATTTTATTATGCCATGAGTAGGTACTTGTCTCCTATGACTTTCCTCCATGCCCTGAAATATTCAGTTTGAGTCACGATCTAGAACTTGTAGTGATACCAAGTTTACGTAAGTCTATTTATGATTGGACGTTTGCCAAAGAGAATAAAGTTCATCCTAATATTAAAATTATTTCGTCCATAATGTTGCACTGCAGTTTCCACATTTATTTGAGAGCAGAGAGCATACACTTCACACACAGACACCCTACATTTTACATTTTAGAAACTAGTGAACTCCGAGAAGATTGAAAAGAGTCTGTAAAATAAACCAATCTTTTGGTTTGACCCAAACTATCACGCCCACTTCCTTTACTCGTAAGCCTCGATGCTGCTGAGTGCTTTCTGACACCCCAATTTGAAGTTTCCACCGTAAATCTTGCATCGAAACTTATTTGGGGAAATAAGGAGCCATTATGTTTTGAACTGTCGTCAACACATGATCAGTAGTATGTGAATTCGACCGCTTGAGACCCAGCGAGCATTTAGCATCATCGCGTAATAAAGATGTCTGCCGTAGTTTCACCTCTCATTACCGCACTATGACGTAAGTGTGCGCCACAGATGTACAACGAACTAGAGCTCCCATAAAAGGGGGCTAGATATTTGGTGTTCCCCTGTCTATGCTATATTTAGCATCACGCCTTTTTCCGGTAGTGGTGATAGAGTATAGCTATACTTACTCCATTTTACGTGACAGAGGGCTATCCCATCGCGGGAGAAAGAGAGTAACTTTGCGCGTTGTAATGCATAGCTACGGTGGTCCAACGTAGAGAAGAGGGAAAAATATGACGTGTACTAAGTAAGCATATTTGTAAATATCTACAGTTATAATGGAGTTTTGAGTTTGAGTTTAAATGGAGATATGATGTCTTCTTTCAGATTATAAAAGAACGATAACATAGCTGATAGGAATAGGCCTCGTTAACATCCTAGTTCTGACGTTCATTCTTACACTGTCTGTGGCCGGCCCGTATTCATGCAGCCACTATAACCACAATGAGAGGTCAAGCACCGAGCCCGAGCCTAGTCCAATTAAAAACTTCTTCATTGTCTGTTTTCCCGCCAAACTGAACCGCGTGAGTGTGACAGACAGGGCTGCCAACTGGAAAAAGAGATATAAATAAAATAATAAAAAACCCACGAATTGTGAATACTTATCTAAAATTTGGTCATTTGTTTCCTTGTTAGGCTGATAACTTTCGAACCACTGAACTGATTTCAATAAAATATATGCTAAGAACCATCGCTGTGAAGTCTGCTGCAGACCACAGAAAACCGCTTTTAAATCCAACGAAACAATTGACCGCAATTCTTCGTGAAGCTGATAACTTTCGGACTAATAAACCGATTTTAATAAAACATATCTATTGAAATTTATAACACCTCTCTTTTGGTCGTCGGGGTTAGAAACTGTAAAATATAATAATTAGGTAGTTTAAAAAAAAAACGCATGAATTTGTCACGAATCAAACGAGTCCAAACTCGGGGGGTTTACTTTCCTTTGAAGAGTTCCACATCCACCTTCAGGTCCCATTATCAGATCAACTCGATACCCTCACTAATCCATCAACTACTCACCGTGACGATTCTAAAGAGGCCAAACTGGGTGGGTTTGCGTTATTTTATTACGGAGTTCCTGTGACCACGATCCGGCTCTAACAACAGATCAGCTCGATGGTATTATAATATTGCATTGCCACCGAACTTACATAATTATTCCAAATTTTAACTCAATCGGAAACCGGGACGTGAGTCAAATTTTACTTGCAAGATTGGTTTACAAATTTAGTTACAGGTGAAGCTAATAAAAGCGTGTTAAATATATAAGTTAAAAATCTAAAAGTCAACACACACAGTCAACTTATTGACTTACTCCAATCCAGAGAAAAATCGACTCAGATTGTGACAAATTGCCATGACGTGATGTGTATTGGAAGAAACTATTCTTCGACCTAACAAATAATCTGGGTCTAGTACTGCGCTCTCTACGTCCTAGGCCATGTGCATGTAGGCCATGCGCATCGCAGGTAGTTGGTTAAATCAGACACTGAACTAACTCTCTAGACCGTTAATTAAATACCGACGTTTAACCAAGTAACTAAAATTCTGTCAGACAAATGAGTGAACGAAACCTTTAACGAGTTGTTCAAACGTTGCTAGGCAACAAGACATAAAATTTATATATTTTTTTATGTGAACTTAAGTTTATGTTTTAGGTATTTTTTGTTGTTCTTAGATGTTCAACCTAATACGAAGGATAAAGGGGTTTCGCTTCGCTCACCCCCTTTACCCTTCACTTAAGCTACCGCAATGTTGTTTTCCAACTCTACGGCTTTCGGTTACACAGATTGTTAACGTTTTCGACGATGCTTTTTTAATCAAAATGCTAGTGACTTGGTTAATCGTCGGTATTTAATTAAGGGTCTAGAGAGTTAGTTAAAGAGTCTGATTTAACCAACCAACTGCGACATGCATATGCCCTGTCTTCTTTTGTCCAACAGTATGCCAGGGGGCATTACTACTGCAGTGAAACTCCGCGGCTGTGCTTCCTACAGTCTAGGGTTGCCACTTAGTAAAAAATATTTAAACAACTATAAAACTTTTGCACTAAGCAAAAATGATATTTTACAAATGCTGGGGAAACCGAGTGAAGAGAGAGCTAACAATATGGGAGTCGAGCAAACGTACCATTTTCTTGAAGCCATTTTCGACCCCCATGTAACTTCGTTGTGGTTTTATATTCTGGCTCCCAAATATTCACTATTATCATTTATCATATGACTTTGAAAACAACATCGACAGATTTTAAAATAATATTTTCAGGCTATAAATTTTTAATATTAGTAACCAATGTATTTTGCATTTTGGATGTTTCCCGAAAGAGCGGTAAAGTGACACCCCTTAAGCATACATTATGTGTGCCGGTTCCGTCCTAGGCGGTAGTCCGGCCACGTCACACGTTGACTGCTAAACAGCTTATTTACGCTAATTCCAAACGAAGTCACGGAATTGGAGCTAGCTCGGTTTCTTTGGGGCAATTGATACACGACGGAGGTTAGATTACTTGTGTTTTTAGACAGCAAACATAAAGAAATACCTCATCATTATGCAAGGAGGTGGCAGTTCATTAGCTGACTGATAGTAACCGTCATTATGAACAACTTTCACCCAGAAAAATATGGTCGCAAATGAAAAAAAATTGAGTCCCCCATAGTAACTCGTAATCTGCTGATCGGGTCAGTGTACTGAGGGACAATTTTCTTTTTCCATTTGCGACCATTTGTTTCTTGGGGAAAGTTGTTCATAATTATGGGTACTTTCATTCCCCAAAATATGGTCAGCTAATTAAATGTCACCTTGTATAAAAAATCAGTGACTAAAATTTACTAAGTAATTACACCTTTAAAAGTTTAAGACACCCGTCAAGAATTTTCACAAACCTCTGCCGTCCCATCTGGAAAATCTTCAAAGTGTTACTAATGCAATGTAGTGTAAGTAGGTGCACTATTTTATAGTGCTCAGTGACCGTGACGTCTTCAGGTCAACTTCACTCGGTGCGTGAACCCATTTCTAACGTTCTAAACTCAGACGTATACATATAGAAAGCATGGATATGTGGAAGCCGTTCAATAAAAAGAGTAGCCCTTCAATTTCCCCACCGAAGGGCACAGGCCATTACCCGACTACGAGTAAGATAAAGCCATACTCCACCACGCTCTGGCTCAGTGCGGGTTGGTGGAGGGGTTTTTCGACCACTACCAGGTACGCTCTGGCTCAGTGCGGGTTGATGGAGGGGTTTTTCGACCACTACCAGGTACGCTCTGGCTCAGTGCGGGTTGGTGGAGGGGTTTTTCGACCACTACCAGGTACGCTCTGACTCAGTGCGGGTTGATGGAGGGGTTTTTCGACCACTACCAGGTACGCTCTGGCTCAGTGCGGGTTGATGGAGGGGTTTTTCGACCACTACCAGGTACGCTCTGGCTCAGTGCGGGTTGGTGGAGGGGTTTTTCGACCACTACCAGGTAACGATAGTAGCCGGGACGTACAGCATAACGTGTCATCCGAAACACTGAACGTCCGATACTGTACTTAAGATAAATTAGTTATCACTTGGTCAGGATTCGAACCTGCATCTTCTGTGTGAGGAGCAAGCGTGAAACTGATTCGACCACGGAGCTCTTTTTTACTCTTTTTTGAGATGTCGTATGATTGGATAATACCGAATGCTCATATCAGTACTACCTAGTATTTTTACGACATAGTGCACGCGCGGATAGCAAGAAAATAATTGAGGAGGGTCGTACAGAACCGAGTTGAATGTCGTGTTCATGAGGAGGCCTATACTCAACTGAGGGTTCAGGGTTCAATGAAAGGTTGATGATGATGATGACGCATTTTTCTCACATATACTCCAGGATGTCTAACAGACTTGGCAGCTAACAGCTCGCCCTTTTATGAAATCAATGCTCTCGTGACATTTTCGCGTGTAGGTCTGGTACTTATTTCGCTGTTAGTCATGCGGTGAGGTCAGATCTCGATGAGGGAAACTATAAGGAGAGGGCTACGAAAATAACGCATTTTTAACGAGGGGCGTTATACTAATAAGAGTTTGGGTGAAGGTTAAATTTTAGATTATATCTGAGCCACGCAAATGTTAGTTTTGAATAAACCAGTAATGCCCCCACCGGGCCTTTACCCGGATACGAGTAAGATTGGGCCATATTCCATCATGGAAATGTTAGGTACCTTAACATAGTACTATCACAGAATACCTAATAGTACTAGTACTATGAAGTTCTCTGGTACTATGAAGTATTCTGTGGCTATAGCAAGAAAATAAGTGCACCGTCCTTGTTACGTTACTTATCGTCGACACACGTCATTTGTTATATTGTAGCTCAAATATTAGTTAGACTAAGAGATAAGCACACGTCCGTAAATTCTCATGTTACCGACCTAACTCGACATTTTTCGCGTAATCTATTGTAAGACATCCATATAAAATATTGTAAACAAGCAAATGAATAACAACCATAGATTCCCTTATCCGATTTTTTTTCTAGCCTGCGGAATCGGTAAACTGTGACGTTTTTTATAATCTTTTAAATATCTACTTTCTTGTCTTGACAAGTTGTAGCGGTCGACGCTGCGCTTCCCAAGCGAAAGGTCCCAGGTTAGAATCCCGAAAAATTGAACTTCAGGTCTTGGATGTTTACATGTTTGTGACGCCACTGTTTCCGGTTCCCACGACACAGGCTATCCTAGTGTGGGGCCAGAATCAATGTTTGTGCGTGTAAGTACATGTTAAGTTATGAACATAATTGTATTCTTATAAATACATAAAGTACACTGACGAGCAATGAAAAAGTTCCAGTGAGATAGCACCAAATTACTCCTAAACGGGAAAGGTTAGCTTAATGACGCCGTCTGCAATATTGAAGTACATTTAACAGAGCATCAGAATATTACCAAGTAAAAACGTCATTATTGTGTTCAAATTTTAAATTAAATGTTTTAAAAAAATGGATAGGTGTTTTTCGCCATTTTGTGGGTGGAACTGTTTCATTACTCGCAGTGTATATTTGTAGCCTAATAAGAATGACAGACTCAAGAATAATGTTAAAGTGCTGTTTGTTGTTCTTCTTTTGCGAGTCTTAGAAATACATGCTAAAATTTTAATAAATAAATAAAATAAATAAAATAAATAATAAATAATAATAATAAATAATAATAAAGAATCTTCTGCATTACAAATCTGTCTCTCTTTTCGGAGCTCCAGCCTAATTGGTTCGCTCGTAGTTATTTTCTCGATCTTAACAGCAAAATATCAAATACTATAGTACTAGTGGGTACGATAGAGTATAACCTGCCTTGAACCCCGCAAATTACTTAAAAGTAGCCGGTATAAAACACTCGAACACTTACAATTTAATTTTATTATCACGATAACCCACTTACAATTACCACCTACTAGTTTGTATTACCTACTATTGAGAATAACTATTCTCAAACTACACCATCCTTTTGATAAGTAATAATCAATATTGATCTTCAGGAACATTCTATCAAAAAAAATGATTTACGTAAAAAAAATAATTTAGCCAAAAAATACTCTTGGCATAAGCAGAAAAAAATGAGTTCCTATAGAATTTTTGAAACGTCATCATTGTGTCCGAAAGGCCCCATCTTATCATAAATAACTGTTCCTCATCTTTTGTGACCTAAAGGAATTCAATGCAAGGGATTATTTATTTTAATTATTTTTTGTTGAATGAGTCTACTTTGGCATGGACTCTTATAAATATTGTTAATTCTATGATACCCAATTAATATTTAATTTCGGCTCGGAAATTTCTACAAAAAATACATTGAAAATAATGGATTCAATTTAATGTAACAATTATTAAAATGCCTTCATAAATAGGGCAATCCAGATCGCTATTAACCATTTTAGGAATTACATCGGGATTTTTATTACCTTCGATAATATGGATACGGTCAATTTGGTTATCTTTGAATTTCTTTTAATTTTTTACAGGTTTTTTTATTACTTTGATTCTTATACAATAACATGTTTATTTTTTGAGTAAATAGCGTTCTTTGATGTTGTTTTACGTTCCTAAAATATAAATTAATGGAAAAAATAACAGAACTCCATGAAAACTGCTCCGAAATTCACATTTAAAGTTACGGTGAATTTCAGGTAATTTTAAAATACTTTGAATCTGATATTTTTCGGATGTAAAAATTAATATAATTTGACTATTTTAGGGTTTGGGTAACTTTGAATGATATATTAGTATTATTATAAACCAAGTGCATCAAAAGAACGTCTACCTGACCTGCAGAATGAATCTAGATGGACAATTTGGTAGCTTAATATTCAAATAACAATTGAAAACCTTGTAATATATATATATTTTTTTAAATAATATTTCACGAATCGAACTAGACCCTACTACGCTCAATAAGGCTTGTGTTAGGGTTCTAGACAACGATATATTTAATAGAGATAAATACTTATGTAAATAATAAATAAATAAATAAATATTAGAGGACAATTTTACACAAATCTGACTCGGCCCATAGTAAGCTCAACAAGGCTTGTGTTATGGGTACTAGACGACGATCTATTTAATACAGATGAAAACTTATGTAAATACATAGAAAACATCCAAGACTAAGAAACAAATATTCATGCTCGTCATCACACAAATATTTACCCTTACTGGGATTCGAACCCAGGCACGTCAGCTTCGTAGGTAGGGTCACTACCCGCTAGGCCAAACCGGTCGGCAAATCGTTTTCACTACTTTATTAAAAGTTAGACCACGATTAAAAGTTAAACAAACTTGTCTGTAAGTTAATTTAACGCCAATGACACATACAGTTGTTGTTTGTTGAAATTTCTCTAGAAGCATGAATGTTCGATTTTATTCAAATTTTACTCGTATACTTATTCAAATAAGTCACGTCATCTGGTTCCATACAGCAGATTTGTATGCGTGCCATTCACAGGAAGTCGCTAATGCCGTAACAAGCCGAACATCCGCACATACACACATACATATACATCCATAACTAGTAGGGACATACCGGCCAGTACCATGTTGGGTGGCACTCTCGATTCCATTCCTTTGCTTCGTGAAAAAATACATTTAAGAATTAATACCCAACGTGCAGGAATTTATCGCTTTTTTTTATTGGCTTGGGTATTTAGCGTTGAATCCGTTTTGATTAATAGACAGCCATAAAACGAAAACAGAAGGGTGTCTGTTAAATGGACTATAAATTTAATTAGAACAAATAAAGTGTTAAACTAAGACCAAAAATAAGCAGACTTCCCGCATCGGATTTAAGAATGAGGTCAACAGATTCATAACCCTTACAATACAATGTTATTCTGAGTTGCGTGTGATTGGCTTAATCGAATAGGTTTGAAGCCAATTAAAATGTATTTTGTACTCGTCCGCTTTGTTGGCTGGGACCTTCTTCAACTAACGTAGGTACCTATTTATCTAACACATCTGTATGTCGGACATTACATACCAAAAGTGCATCCTTCTGTCCATCTCCAAGAGAGCCGTACGATTAAAATACTTTGAAAGTACTTACTGGTCGCTAAAGCTGGCTACTGGCTCCAATCTGTTATTCCTGAGTTTTAATCTATCAACTCGAATGACAAAATTAAACAGGTAAAATTTATCGAGTTATGGAAATCTATCTACTGAATCTCCTATGGAAATCTATCTACTGAATCTCATATGGAAATCTATCTACTGAATCTCATATGGAAATCTATCTACTGAATCTCATATGGAAATCTATCTACTGAATCCCTTGACGCAAGGGGACTAACCATTTGCGGATAGCCGCATATTTCTGTAAGCGCATGATTCTAAAACGCGTTTTTTCCTCACCAGGCAAGTCGGCCGCAACCTCATCATCCCAGGCGGCACCCGCCACATTGACGCCAGCGGCAAGCTCGTGATGCCAGGTGGAATCGACCCCCACACCCACTTCGAGTTGGAGATGATGGGTGCCAAGACCGCTGACGACTTCTATAAGGGTACCAGAGCCGCGGTGGCTGGGGGCACCACTACTGTCAGTGAGTATCATCGATATGGTCCTTTTTCTAGCTGTATCTAGCTCATAATTTTTCTGTGTGCTAAAAATTTCATTGTCATTTCAATGTCCCGTTCTTTGGTTCTTTGCTCACAACTCGCAAACGACGAATCATAGGACATTTTGTTGTACCACATAATAAAAGCTGATAAAATTCTCTACAACTTATTCCATAGACTCTTTACCTGTTCCCTGTCCTAGTCTAGGGTTATGGGCCCATTGCCCCGGCCCTGGAGATTTGCTGTCAATGTTTTTCCAATAAAATGAAACCAAACCCACGAAACATTTCTCATTTTACTATAATAATAATAATAATCCTTGGACACTATTTACAGACATTGATCTAGCCCTAAACTAGGATTACCTGTATCTTGGGTACTGGACAACGATACACATACTTATATATAGATAGATAGATAAACAACCATGATTAGGGTACAAACATCCGTTCTCATCAAACAAATATTTGCCCCCACCGGGACTCGAACCCGGGGCCCTTGGCTTCGTAGGCAGGGTCACTGCCGACTCGGCTATTCGGATCGTCAAATGATTACTATTTATATTATTTGTTATTTTCCAGTTGACTTCGCTCTGCCGCAGAAAGGGCAGTCCTTGATCGATGCTTACAACAACTGGAGGCAGAAAGCTGACGGCAAGGTGACCTTTAGTGTTGGCTACATCTGTGAAAGAAACTTTCTATGTAGACTGCGTAGTATGCATTTTACCAGTTCGCGCATTTTGCGTCTTGTTGACGTTATGCATATTCTACAGTATGAACCGGGTCTCTAATTAATTAGTTAGGTTGGTAAAATACTAGTTCTTAAAAATCAGTCAAGTGCGAGTCGGACTATGTGAACTTTTTCGGGAAAGTGGTAATCATTAAGATGATCATAGACATTTTGGTAAAATGAAAACTGCGTGCCTTAACGGACTCGCAAGCGAGAGGTTCCATGGTACAAGAAAAAACTTTTTGTTTTTTATCTTCTTTTATATAGCTTATAATGTAAAAAACATGCACAAAGGTTAACTTTTCTATAATAAGATATTTCTTCCAGCAAACTATTTGTTGCTGAAGCAGCAACATAAATACTTACTTATTTTTGTGTAAATTTTAAGTCATCACCATTATAGTGATGGACGACGGGCAAAGGAGCGGTGGCTTTGTAATAGTAATAATAGAATCCTGGTCTCCGCAGCGGGTACGAAGAACGAAGTACGTACGAAGCCCATAAAATGTGCGGAGGTACCGTCCAGGGTTAGAGTCTGGTCGGATACCTTTACCCGATAAATCTTAGTTTCAAATGAAACGTGTCTATCTGACAATACAGTTGTAATTTCGGGCAGGGTTTGTAAATTATATAAACTGCAACAGAAAACAAACCATACTGCGATTCAGGATACACCTAACGCCCTCTAGTGACTATTTGTGAACTCTATAATCATAAGTTTTGCTTCGTTAAGGCGATGATGGAATAAAAATGCGCTGTCGAGTGGAAGTGAGATGCAATAATTACTCGCGAATAAGAAAAAGCGGGATGCCAATAATGCACTCGCGACTAATCTGAAACAACGTAAGCGCCAAAACGTAAAAAAAAAAACATAAAAAAAAAACTATTTCAGGGAATTAACTTTCAAATTGAAAATCGTTAGAAATAACAATTGTTCATACATTGCAATTATCACACAGTCATATTCACTTACTACTGCGGTGTAATAGGATAAAACCATAAAAAAAGGGTTGACTTTGTATTTATTTTCTATCGAGAAAATTTTATCCAAACATGTTTTCCAATTAAGAATCTCTAGATTATATAGTCAAATTACATATACCAGAAATTAATTAAGATTTGCTCAGTATTTCCTGAAAAACACATAAAAACAGCACCCCATATTTATTTAATCAGCGTCTTAAATTTGACTTTTGCGAAAGAAAATGTATGATATCTATAAAAACATATGACATTGGCGAAATTATCCTAAGTTGTTAGACCGCCTTTAAATAAGAAATTAATTAGAACTTTATTGATTGATTGAGTATTTAGGAATGGTATATCTGATTTCTTAGTTAATATGAAATAAATGCTTTGCATATTGTATTCGATTTATAGATTAGTTAGATAGATAATATTTGCGGAGGTATCAGCCAGACTTTTAGCCAACTGACACCCTTTCCCGATAAATCTTTGTTTCTTGTTGCTAACACGATTGTGTCTACTCGCAGAACTGCTTTCAAAACTATTTAGGATGCGGCGTGAAACCAAGACATACCGCGAGGCAGGGTACACCCAGCGCCATCTAGTGATATTGTCGCAAATTTTTAACCAATCGATGAGACCATAGAAATATTTCTCCATGGACGGTCACTCCG
This sequence comes from Argyresthia goedartella, assembly GCA_949825045.1. Lineage (NCBI taxonomy): Eukaryota > Metazoa > Arthropoda > Insecta > Lepidoptera > Argyresthiidae > Argyresthia > Argyresthia goedartella. The sequence goes on from OX463834.1 coordinate 16,238,137, forward strand.
CAGTTCTCCGCACCGTTCAGACGGTGCATATTATGCGGAAGTCGCAACGATAGACGCATGCGTTAAACGCACTCCGTTTGCCGCATGTGCTTCGCAGGAAAGGGCAATTATTTCGCATTTTAGTGAAAACTTTCATGCGTAGGACGTTGCGTTATTACATGCTGTGTTTTAAAAATGTTCTTAATTAACCCTGCGGCACAGAAAATAGCATATTTCATAATAAGTTAATAAACATTTACATACAGGCACATACATTGCTTCTGGCCCCACACTAGGATTTCCTGTGTCGTGGGTACCAGAAATAGCGACGTAATACACATATAAAAATGCAAGACCTGCACCCGTAGCATGCCGGCCCCCGCGGGGTGTGTTGACGCGGGAAAGAGAAGGATGGAGCTATGCGCTATAGAAAGCTCTGTCCCTCACCTCTCGCGACAAAACCTCCCCCCGCGCTCGGCATACTACGGGTGCTGGGTTTTTATTGAGAAAATGAACAATTGCTTTTATGTTTAGTAGAGGAAGATACGCCCGCCGCATGCGTTGATCGGAAGCGATTCACGCAACAAACAATGGCACTCCATAGATCACTATGGAGATAAATAGTAGATTGTTAACCAGAGGTGAAAAGTGACCCATTTCACCAGGGATTTCGTTCTCGAGTCTTGAAATTTTTAGCATACTTATTAATACGCATACTGCCAACATTAGAATAGTTTAATAAACGTATCTATTGGTTTCAATTTTGCTTTTTAATATAACTCAATCATCATCGACTCCGTGACCAATCGCAAAAATTAAAAAAAAAAACTTTCCACCGTAGGGATGGAAATAGTTATTTATGCTACAAGAGCGCAAAGTTGATTTTGCTACGAGTGCTTGTTTGGTCCCGAGTGAGCGAAGGATTCTAGAATCATTATAAAACAAATAACCCGTCTGTATTTTCTTTCAATACCACATACAAACTTATGAATGCACCTGGTTACGTAGATGGAGTATTAAAGTAGCCGCACCAATAACTTTGTAAACTATGTTTTGCTATCTAAAATCCAACCTATTCACTGTTCTCCTATGTAACTGCCGCGACTGAGACAAATCCATCGACTCCTTAGTTGTTAAAATCCGGCCAGCCGTTTGGACTGCAGCGCAAGCTAACGAAATATAAGTATATAATATATACGAGTATATGACCATATACTCGTATACCAACAAGCATACACTCGAAAAACATTACCCTCCTTCTGTTGCAGGTATGCTGCGACTACGGTCTCCACGTCGGCGTGACCTGGTGGTCTCCATCCGTGAAGAAGGAGATGGAACAATTATGCGGAGAGCAGTACGGGGTCAACTCTTTTAAGATGTTCATGGCGTATAAGGGCGCTTGGATGTTGGATGACTACTGCCTCTACCAGGCCATCGAGACCTGCGCAGACTTGCATGCGTTGCCGCAGGTATGACTACTGCCTCTACCAGGCCATCGAGACCTGCGCAGACTTGCATGCGCTGCCGCAGGTATGACTACTGCCTCTACCAGGCCATCGAGACCTGCGCAGACTTGCATGCGCTGCCGCAGGTATGACTACTGCCTCTACCAGGCCATCGAGACCTGCGCAGACTTGCATGCGCTGCCGCAGGTATGACTACTGCCTCTACCAGGCCATCGAGACCTGCGCAGACTTGCATGCGCTGCCGCAGGTATGACTACTGCCTCTACCAGGCCATCGAGACCTGCGCAGACTTGCATGCGCTGCCGCAGGTATGACTACTGCCTCTACCAGGCCATCGAGACCTGCGCAGACTTGCATGCGCTGCCGCAGGTATGACTACTGCCTCTACCAGGCCATCGAGACCTGCGCAGACTTGCATGCGCTGCCGCAGGTATGACTACTGCCTCTACCAGGCCATCGAGACCTGCGCAGACTTGCATGCGCTGCCGCAGGTATGACTACTGCCTCTACCAGGCCATCGAGACCTGCGCAGACTTGCATGCGCTGCCGCAGGTATGACTACTGCCTCTACCAGGCCATCGAGACCTGCGCAGACTTGCATGCGCTGCCGCAGGTATGACTACTGCCTCTACCAGGCCATCGAGACCTGCGCAGACTTGCATGCGCTGCCGCAGGTATGACTACTGCCTCTACCAGGCCATCGAGACCTGCGCAGACTTGCATGCGCTGCCGCAGGTATGACTACTGCCTCTACCAGGCCATCGAGACCTGCGCAGACTTGCATGCGCTGCCGCAGGTATGACTACTGCCTCTACCAGGCCATCGAGACCTGCGCAGACTTGCATGCGCTGCCGCAGGTATGACTACTGCCTCTACCAGGCCATCGAGACCTGCGCAGACTTGCATGCGCTGCCGCAGGTATGACTACTGCCTCTACCAGGCCATCGAGACCTGCGCAGACTTGCATGCGCTGCCGCAGGTATGACTACTGCCTCTACCAGGCCATCGAGACCTGCGCAGACTTGCATGCGCTGCCGCAGGTATGGTGCTTTAATTAAAACGCGAGTTTTAGTTGGCATACTTTTCTATAAAACGTCAAAGTTTACCGGAGTTCTTTCTGGACTTGGTATTGCACGGTTCTTTGGCACTTTTAAGTTCGTTTTTATCACATTAGACTTCATTCGAGACAGCCGTGTTTGTACGGGGTGTGAAAGAAAGGTGAATTCATATTTTAGGGGGTTGTTATATTCTTCATGGGGGACTTCATTCTGAACAACTTTCACTATGAAACCGATTTGATCTGAACAAATTATTTGAATGATTTGTGAACACATGTCACTTCTCCATACATTTTGGGCCGGGCGATCAGCTGATTTGCTGATACTTATTACAATTACATGGGGCGCACTAATAGTTTCCGGAATGAATAAGAAAAAATACTATTAAAGGTCAAAAATTAATTGATTGTTTCTCAAAATATTCTTCCTTTGCGGAAATGCACTTTTTCATACGATTAAACCAATTTTGAAATTATTTGTGCCACTCCTCCGTGGTGAACTCATAAACGTGTTTTTCATACTCTTCGACAGCCTCTTCTGGTGATGAAAATCGTTGACAGGATAATTGCTTCTTAATTTTTGGGAACAGAAACAAGTCACAAGGTACCAGGTCCGGACTGTATGCAGGTACCTCCAAAATTTGTTTGTCTGTCTGGCCGTGTGGGAACTAGCATTGTCGTGGTGCATGATGACGGCGTTTACGGTTATTTTTAAGGAGTTCGTCAATAATTACCGGTCGTGTACCAGTCACTATTCATGGTGCGACGATTCTCTAAAGCAACAGTAGCCACGTGTCCAGTTTTATATAAAAAAAGAAGCTATCATCCATTTAGATGCACTATTCACGCGCGCCACTTTGGTTGGTTTCGGCTCATCTTAAAAGACCATATGCTCGATTGCTGCTTTGTTTTGGGATCATAGAAATAAATCCATGTTTCGTCTCCTGTGCTATGTTCCACACCGAATTTGACGCCCCTTCGTTGAATCTGGTAAGCATGTCATTGTACCAAATGACGCGGTCCGTTTTTTGAGCCTCGGTCAAATTGTGTGGGATCCACCGCGACCACAGCTCAAACACTAGCAGTCCATAAAGCTGCTAACGCGATGCCAATAATCTATTGTCCCAATTCTGATAATGATGGATAATGATGACCAATCTTTCTCACCATTTCCAGGTCCACGCGGAGAACGGTCACATCATAGCTCGGAACACCGAGAAGCTGCTGGCTGCCGGCGTGTCAGGTCCTGAGGGGCACCAGCTCTCGAGGGACGAGGAGGTGGAGGCTGAAGCGGTGAACCGAGCCTGTGTCATTGCCAACCAGGTGACGAAATATCCAATATTGTCCTGTGGTTTCAATCAATCAGCTCACATCCATCCACTGCTGGTTCTGGGCCTCTTCTTAACCACGCCATCTTCTCCGGTCCTGAGCTTCCCACACCTACTGCCAATGAATGTGTGAAGAATATCGTTGTTTTGATGTTATGGTAATGTTTCCAACAACCCACCTGTGATAAAAGATCTGAGTACGTTTTACTTTTACACGGCCTACTGCAGCAGCAGGCATGGCCAACCGAACCGACACAGAAGGCATACTTGAAAATTAAAAGTATGTAATTGTTCGATCGCACAGGGATTCCTCAGTGAAAAGTCGATCTTTGGTATATCCAAGTTGGACAATTGGACATCCCTAGTCTACTGTTAATTCCTATTTACTGTACCAGTAAATTGGAAGAGAGATTAGAGAAGAAATAATCAACACGACTTGGCGGGCACGGCCAATTTTCCATTTTTATTTTACTGTATTCCATAATTGTGTGCATTAAAGTATAATGAAAGAAAGAAAGAAGAATTGAATGTCTCCTCGTCTTCCAGGCGAACTCTCCGCTCTACATTGTGCACGTGATGTCCAAGTCTGCCGTCCTCGCGTTGGACCAGGCTCGCAGGCGCGGCCAGAAGAAACCGGTGTTCGGAGAAACACTGGCAGCTACTGTTGGCACTGATGGTAAATAATCATGACGGCTTCTGTGGCGTAGCTGTTGAGGACACACAGGAGATTCGGGTCCGCATCCCGGTGCTGACCATGTACCATTGAGATGAATTTCATTTGGTTGCTTATCAGCATCATGAGTAATCCTTCATATCTCCATTACTGGCGGCGACGGGCTCTCTCCTTGACATGTATGGAATAATTACAAATACAAAATTAAAACACCCCCGACATATTTTGAAAGGTCTAAAATTTGGTTCATTGTTTCGAACCACTGAACTGATTTTATTTATTTTATCTACACACCGTATCATAAACCCTCTTTACTTCGTACAAAAAACGCACGTTACGATCAGCATAATGTTAAACTACTTGGTAAAAACTCATTTCTTATCTAAAAAATTACACATTATGACCATAATGTGTAATTTTTCTACATATTATGACATTCAAATTTTGAACGCCGACGCCCGCCTGCGTGCCGCCCCTACTTTGTAAAGTTGGTACTACTGAACAAGCTAAACAAGTGCAAAGGAATTATCAATGCCACCATGCCGGTCGAACATGCGGTTCCTGAACACATTAAAGAGAGCTTATGATATGTGTGTAGATAAACTAGTGTATGTAACTGTACATAATTAGGCATTAAAACTCTCGAGTGATATTATTATGTAAATCGCCTTCGGCTCGTTTCATAAACCCGCTCTCGAGTATTAATGCCCGCCATTATGTAGCAGTCACATAAACTACTATAAAACACCAAAATGTGATTGTAATAGTAGTTTATGTAACTGCTACATAATGGAGGGCATTAATACCCGAGAGTGGGTTTATGAAACGAGCCGAAGGCGAGTTTCATAATAATATCACTCGAGAGTTTTCATGCCTAATTATGTACAGTTACATACACTAGTTTATCTACACACATATCATAAGCACTCTTTGATGTGTACAGGAACCGCATGTTTGACCGGCATTGTGGCTCTGCAGTTGTTTAGCTTGTTCCGTAGCACCAACTTCGGGCGCCGGCGTTCGAAATTTGAATGTCAGTTCAGTACCAACTTCACAGACAAACTAGGGGCGCCATGCAGGCGGGCGTCGGCGTTCGAAATTTGAATGTCATAATGTGTAGAAAAATTACACATTATGGTCATAATGTGTAATTTTTCAGATAAGAAATGAGGTTTTACCAAGTAGTTTAACATTATGCTGATCGTAACGTGCGGTTTTTGTACGCAGTAAAGAGAGTTTATGATACGTGTGTAGATAAAATAAATAATATGGTACATACCGGAAACTAAATTATCCCGTTGGCGAGAAAATTAGTGATAAAATATTTGCTCGCTAAATAAATGTCGTTACTAATTTACTTATGAAAAAAATCCACTACAAACGCCATCTATCTTTTGCATAGTAACTATAGGCATCGCACAGCTGTGCAACATAAAGTCCGGTACCAACTAGGAGGTTTTAAATGTAATACCTAATTAATCACTGGCAAACATCTAAGGCTACCTACGCCATCTAGCGATAGGAAGCTGAGACTTCTCCACTTCCCGTACAAAATCAAATAAGATCCTTTGGCTGTTTCTCTGCTGTTTTCCTTATTTTCTTTTTACCTCAACCTCCTCTGGACTGAGGAGAATAAATGTGCATAGGAATTATTCAAATGGGTCGGGCCATTTTAGAGATTTAGTAAGACTAACGTACAGAGATTTATTTGTATAAGTATAGAAGATAGGCAGATAGATAGATTTCTGGACAAGCAGTTATTGTTACGTTGTTTCATATACAATTACAAATACTTGCAGTGTTCTAGATTTAAATGCACTGCATTTTAAGGTGCAACAGCATGCACGAAATATAACACATTTTCTGGATTCAGATTAAACTAACTAATACTTTCTAATTATGACAAGAGAATATCGCTGTTCCATACAATACAGGTCTTCCTAGTGAATGGATCAACGAGACCACATAAAATGTTATAACTTAGAATACAACTAAAATAAGAAATAGAAATGTAATTCATCTATGGTAAATAAACATTTATTCATTCATTCATTCATTCAATAAACATGCAAAATAAATCAAGTAAAGAAAAAAGATAAAGAAAACAGGAAAAACACTTCTACAATTGATTTGATGATGACCGCTGTGGCGCTTTGGTTATGGCTCTGCCTACCATGCAAGAGGTCTCGGGTTCGATCCCTGGCTGGGGGATACAGAAAAAAAACAGGTCTTGGATGTTTATATGTGTGACGTCGCTGTTTTGTGGTTTCCACGATACAGGGTATCCTAGTGTGGGGCCAGAAGGAATTTGTCTGCCTGTAAGTAAATTTTTATCTTTATGTTTTTACTAATAAAAACAACTGCCTTAAAATCCGTCCACCCGTTTGAGCGCTAGAGTGCCACCGACGGACGGACGGATAGGCGCATCAAGCTTATAACATTTCTGTTATTCGTCAGGAGTGATAAAATGGCGAAAACCTATGTTTTGTTTGTTTAATTTAAAGCGAATAGAAAGAAAGAAAGACAGAAAGAAAGACAGAAAGAAAGAAAGAAAGAAAGAAAGACAGAAAGAAAGACAGAAAGAAAGAAAGAAAGAAAGAAAGAAAGAAAGAAAGAAAGAAAGAAAGAAAGAAAGAAAGAAAGAAAGAAAGAAACAAACAAACAAACAAACAAACAAACAAACAAACAAACATTTAATATAAGGACAATGAACACACTACAATTACAACAAAGAAACAAAACACACAGATGAAAAATGGCAATGACACATATATGAAATGAAATGACAGTCGTAGTGTGTCACTGTCATTATAAATGGCGTCTGACTCAGCATATAGCAATGGTACTACTGCTTCTCTTCCAGGTACCCACTACAGGAACGCGTGCTTCCGTCACGCAGCAGCTCACGTGCTGTCTCCGCCGCTGCGGCCCGACCCGGAGACTCCGCAGGCCATGGCGGAGGCGCTGGCCGAGTGAGTGAGACAAGATAACATTTCTCCCAAGCGAGAGGTCACGGGTTCGAAACCCGGTTAGGGAAGAAACAAACATCCCAAGTGCGTGACGTCGTTGCTTCTGGGTCCCACGACCCAGGATTACCTAGTGTGAGGCCAGGAGCGATGCAAGTTTCTGTACATAGATGTTTGTTTTTACTGTTTCTCACAATACACAAGACAGATTAAAATTATAAAGTTATACATATAAAGACTTGAAAATATGGCTAAATACAACAAAAAGTAAAAAATAAATACAAATGATACAAAGAAGAAGGGCGAAGAAACTCTCATATTGCACAATGAGCACATAGTAGTATTCTTTACAGTAGACGGGTAACTGCTGGTTGCGGTTGGCTCAGGACCTTGAGGATTCTCGCTTTAGAGAAGGGATCTATACATACACCCAGCAGGGTCGGTGTGGGCTGAGCTGGAGAAATCACATCTTAACCTTTGCATTACCTTCTTATCTGTTTAAACTACTTCAGTTTCGATATATAATTAGCATTCATTTTGTAATTTGACAATATTTTATTTAAAAAAGGAAACGCAAAAGATGCGACGACTGTGGAGTTTCTTCGGTGAGCTCTTCTCCACAGATTCCGCCATTGGGTTAGTGAACTCACCCAAAAAAATGTAATGACGGATCTAGGTGATGTAACAACATCCTATGGAAATAAATGATTTTTGATTTTGATTTTGATTTTGATTTTCAAAAAAGGAGGACTTCTCAATTCGGCTGTATGTTTTTAGGGTTCCGTACCCAAAGGGTGCCAAACGGGAGCCTATCACTAAGCCTCCGCTGTCCGTCCGTGTGTCCCCAGGCTGTATCTCATGAACCGTGATATTTAGACAAATGAAATTTTCACAGATGATCTATTTCTGTTGCCGTTATAACAACAAATACTAAAAAACAGAATAAAATAAACACTTAAGGGGGCTCCCATACAACAATTCTTTCAATATCATATACAAACTTATGAATGCACCTGGTTACATACATGGAATGTGAAAGTAGCCGCCGCACCAATTACTTTGTAAACAACATTTTGCCATGTAAAATCCAAACTATTCACTCCACACCATCCCCACCCTTGTACGATGGTACGGAACCCTTCGTGCGTTTGTTAGACTCGCACTTGACTAGTTTTTTTTCTACTTTTTATGTTCGTTATTTTTTATTCGAACAGTAACCCTCTTGTTATAGACCCATTTAAATTAAATCTGGAATAAGTCCAGTAGTTTCGTTTCTAAAATAAAATAAAAAATACTGTAATTTTGATGTCATCCATGTAAACGAAATTGCATGTGTTTGCCTTCCAGTGACTTTGCATGTTTACTGACATTGTCATGAGAATCATGAGATGCATTCTAGCTACAAGAAGTGCCCTATATTCGTGTAATTTCGGCCACACATAGGGCCGTATTTACACGTCATTCAAATCCCGACTGGAAACGAACAAATACGGCTTGAAGTTAGGTTTTTTAAAAGATTCTAACTTGGTGAACTAGGTTTTTTACTTGGTGAATTAAGTTTTTAACCTGGTGAATTACGTTTTTAACTTGGTGAATTAAGTTGTAACTTGATGAATTAAGTTGTAACTTGATAAATTAAGTTTTTAACTTGGATAATTAGGTTTTTAACATGGTTAATTGTGTTCCAGTGACATGCTCCAGCTGATCGGCAGTGACAACTGCACGTTCCAGCAGAAAGACAAGGAGCTTGGCAGGGGCGACTTCAGCAAGATCCCCAACGGGGTCAACGGCGCCGAAGACAGGATGGCTGTGCTGTGGCAGAAGGCAGTCAACACTGGTCAGTAGACGTGGAACTCTCCGCCTATTACGGTTCAGTTCAGTTCAGTTCAAAGATTTTTATTCATAATAGCACAAAAGTTTAGACTTAATGAACGTCATAACATAACCAGGCAAGCATAATATAACATAAAGTAGGTGCCTAATTATTATTACATAATATATAGGGTGCAATGAACTGGTTTAATGCCAGATGTCGGTGGTGTTCATCAGATAGAGCACGCTGACGGCCGGACGGACAGACGCATAGTGGAGCCTTAGTGATATAACATAGCGTCACTAATTCTCTCATACGAGGTGGCAAGAAATAATTAGGCACATAGGCACTTGGGACCTAAGTCTTGATTAAATGGGTGTCATAGTTTGCCATTTTCCCCGGCCCACGTCATTTGTTCGGTCATCATTAAAACAAGTGGAATCATTTTAAAAACAATTATTTATTAGTATTATTATTATAATTACTACATAATAGTAGTTTATCTACACATGTATCATAAACCCTCTTTACTGCGTTCAAAAACCGCACGTTACGATCAGCAATATGTACTTGGTAAAAACTCGTTTCGTATCTGGAAAACTACACATTATGGTCATTATGTGTAGTTTTTCTACATATAATGACATTCAAATTTCGAACGCCGACGCCCACCCGCGTGCCGTCCCTAGTTTGTTTGTGAAGTTGGTACTGACATTCAAATTTCGAACGCCGACGCCCGCCTGCGAGAAGTTGGTACTACAGAACAAGCTAAACAATTGCAGAGCCACAATGCCGGTCAAACATGCGGTTCCTGAACACATCCAAGAGAGCTTATGATATGTGTGTAGATAAACTAGTGTATATAACTGTACATAATTAGGCATTAAAACTCTCGAGTTATATTATTATGAAACTCGCCTTCGGCTCGTTTCATAAACCCACTCTCGAGTTTTAATGCCCTCCATTATGCAGCAGTCACATAAACTACTATTATGACATGACACTTCCACAACTGAGATGAATCCATCGACACCTCATTATTAAAATCCGTTAAGTTGTTTGGGCTGTAGCGCGTGCTAGCGAAATGGTCATGCATACATAAACATACATATATACGTACATTCATTCATACATACGCTCGAAAAACATTACCTTCCTTCTTGTGCAGTCGGGTAAATTGGAATTAAACTGATTAACTGATCCTGAAGACTGCTCTAATAATTTTGTTAATCGACGACCAAGATACATCTTTGGCGCTGAATAAATCTCATCACCTCTCCAAGTATTTAAGTGAATGTCTTACTGTTCTTACCTCATAAATGCTTGTACGGTCTGTGTTCGTATACTTGAGCTAAGTAGTAAACAATGGCGGGATTAGTATCGCGGACGCTATGACAATCTGTGTGCAGGAATTTAGTCAAAATACGGTTTTGCCTAAAAATGTTATTTATACAAAAATATAAAAATATTATTTATTTACTTATTTACTGATACGGCAATCAGTGCGTGAGTGTTCCAACTAGTGTCTATAACTTATTGCGGTGCTACGTTGCCTGATTCTTTCGGAATGTCGTAAATGTGTTTGTTTACCACTTAACTAAGTATGAAAGCACCGACTTTAGATTTATTACTAAATTTACCATAAAGCCTCTATGGGAATAAAAATAATAATAGTGTTTTATTCATAAAATCTTACAACAAGAAAATAAATTACAAGAAGATTAAGAACTTATATCTGTAAACTTGGGTAAACCGTAAAATGGAACTTTTATGACAAATTTTGAGGGAAGATTTTGGGGAAACAACATAAAATTTGCTTTCCAAACACAAGCGATGTGACAAACCAAGGGAGCGATGAAATAATCTGTTCATCAATCCAGGCATCATGGACCCGTGCCGCTTCGTGGCAGTCACCAGCGCCAACGCCGCCAAGATATTCAACGTCTGGCCGCAGAAGGGGCGTATTGCAGTCAACAGCGACGCTGATGTGGTGGTCTGGGACCCCAGGCTGGAGAGGACCATATCTGCTTCTACTCATCGGCATGCGGTGGACTTTAATATCTTTGAGGTAACTGTCCAATTGTCTCACTGGCACGACATGATCAGAATGGCCGAAAATTGCAGGTATTGGGGGTAAATAGGGGAGCATATGTCCAACGGTGGCAAACACATGAAGAAGGAAAAAAAATACCAAGAGTTCCCACGAGGTCTTAGAGGTACCAGGGTTTAGGATTCGAATCCCAGCGGTGGAGAGAAAATTGTGTCTTGGTGTTCGAGGCTGCAGAAGGGGCGTATCGCAAAGCTGGAGAAGACCTTATTCGCATGAAGACCTTATTTATTACTTATTAGCATGCAGTGTATTTGAGGTAACTATCTCAGACAACTCTCAGAGCTGAAAGCGGTTTTTTAATACGGGTCATTACATAGAAGCAAAGTAGGGTATGGGCAGTATCGGCAGAAGGATAAACTAGGATCTTGGATGTTTTTTGAGGTAACTTTTTAGCTAAAGTATCAACCAACATCTGACACCATTTTTACAAGGTCTCTGAAGAAAACCAGTGGCATAGGTTTTCCTGTAACAGTATGCTGACTCTAAACCCCTTTTGTTGTTGCGGCATATTTTTAACCCCCGACGATAAAGAGGGATGTTATTAACCCCCGAACGACCAAAAGAGGGGTGTTATAAGTTTGAAGTATCTGTTTGTCTGTGTGTGTGTATATGTCTGTCTGTGGCACTCTAGAGCCAAAGGGTGGACGGATTTAATGCGGTTTTTGTAAATAATAGTAAACCTCCCTTCGATGGTTCTTGGCTATGATTTATCAAAATCGGTTCAGTAGTTTGAAACTTATTAGCTTAATAAGGACGCAAGTCGACCAAATTTTAGACTTTAACCCTAGACGACGAACAATATGAGTGTTGTTTTAGGTTTGAAGCGTCTGCGCATCTATCTCTATGTGTGTGTGTGAGGGTGTGTGTATGAGGGTGTGTCTGTATGAGGGCGTGCCTGTGTGTATGTCTATCTGTGCCACCCTAGCGCTCAAACGGGTCGACGAATATTGGTGATATGGCAGACGTATTGAAGACGACGAAAAAGAGGGTTGTTATAAGTTTGAAGTTTACATCTGTGGGTATAAGTGGGTGTATGTTTGTGTGTGTGTGTGTGTGTGGGAAAGGATGTGTCTGTCTGTGGCACCCTAGCGCTCAAATGGGTGGACGGATATTGGTGATGCTGCACACAAGTCATAAAGAATGTATTAAGTACTGAGACACAGATTGACTTCCACATTTTTAACCCCCAGCGACCAGGTGAGGTGTTATCAAAGTTTGAAACCTCTGTAGGGCGCTGTGTCTATAATCTAGCGGTCAAACAGTTGGTAGTATTTTGATGCGGTTTTCAGTAAACGATGGTAGTAGACTTCCCTGTGAAAAATCTTAGATATGTTTTATTAAAATCGGTTCAGTAGATCGAAAGTTCTCAGCTTAATTCGGAATAGCGGTCTAACGTGGACTGATTTTAATGCAATTTTTATAATTGGTAGCAGACTTCACTGCGATGGTTCGTCGATATATTTTATTAAAATCAGTTCACAGGTTCAAAAGATATCAACCTAAATAGGAAACAAGTGAACCAAATTTTAGCAGTAAGGTCCCATTAATGTTTCGGGGATGTTTAAATTTTTTATTTATATTTATTGGTATATTGGCAAATTCTCTTTGGAGTGCTTATTCAAGTGAATACCTACTATGATTTTCATTAAACTTTAGTACCAACGAGTAGCGTATTTACACTAGACTACATTTTATTAAAAATCTTGCACCTATAAAACTATTTTTCGTACCACTTGCTCAAAAAAGTGACATTCTATGCCACAAAAAGCGAACATAACAAGTCATTTTTAATCTGTTAAAAACAGGGAAAGAAAATTGTACTGAATTTCATTCATCTTCTAGGGGGAGAATGTGATCTAAATTTGGAATACTTACCGAAATTTATACTGAACTACATCTGTGTTTACACCATTGAGTTTGTATATAAAGCATTATACATCTTTTTGAAAAAGGAATACGCATTTATTATGTATGCAGTTATGATTATTAAATAAAATTACGAAAACCGACGAGGCTCTATGAGCTTGATGCCTTTGCTTTTCCGACAAAAAAATATTAGTCTAGGAATTTGCCGCGTTTTTGTTTTCTTCAAATACATAAACGCTAGGTTTATTTTAATTTATTTTTATAAATAAGTTAATATTCTAAAAAATACGTTATGATGTTAAATCAAAGCGACAGTGACAGTGAATTGTCGGATTCCATCAGTGCAAATGCTGCCGCAATTATAAATAATTTGCTTCCAACAAAATCCAAGGAAAATTATTTAAAAACTTATGAAGAATTTTCAACGTGGAGAAGTGCGAAAGGCCTATCAATTACAGAATCAGTACTTCTTGTCTATTTTGATTATTTATCCAAGACAAAGAATCCGAATACACTTTGGTGCATAACCTCAAAACTGAAAGCTACAATAAGCATCAAACATAGCATTGAAATAAATAGATTCACGAAATTACTGGCTTTTTTAAAAAGAAAATCAGAAGGGCATTCCGCAAAGAAGTCTAAAATTTTACGACTCAAAATGTGGAAAAATTTCTTAATGAAGCTCCTGACGAAATTTTTCTGGCCACAAAAGTAAGTATACATGATTTAACTATGAATATTTCGTATCTTAGTAATGGTAATTATTCTATATATTTACCTGTTTTTTATCTTTGTTATAGGTGGCCTTAATTTTTGGACTCAATGGTGCTTGCCGCGGATGTGAACTTGTAAACTTAAAGGTGGAGGACGTTGAAAATCATTCCAATGAGTTGCTGCTGATTAATGTAAAGGAAACTAAGACAAAGAAAAATCGGTCATTCATTGTACAAGGACACTATACTAAAATCATTCATAAATACCATGCATTACGTCCCACCAACATGGAAAACAATAGATTTTTTATAAACTATCGGAATGGGAAATGTACTCGACAAGCCATCGGCAAAAATAAAATTAGCAATATGCCAAAGGAAATTGCTAAATATTTAAAACTTAAAGATGTTGAACTCTACACCGGTCACTGCTTTAGAAGAACTTCGGCGACTTTCTTGGCGGATTCAGGGGCGGATATTACGTCAATAAAAAGACACGGTGGTTGGAGCTTTGATAGAGTAGCTGAGGGTTATATCGAAAGCTCAATGGCGAATAAAACCATATTAAGCAGTCAAATTAACTCATCAGATCATCAGATAATCAAACTTAATCCATCAGAGCCACAACCATCAACTTCCGGCATCTTATCTTCGTCCGTAACTCACGATGCACCACCACCGCTATCTCCGACGTACTATCTACAATGAAACGCAAGTTCCACAGACGCAAGAACAGAGAAATACTCAAATCAACTCATCAACAATAAATGTACCAAACAAAAATGTAACTCTCTCTGTCAATAATTGGACCAATGTTTCGAATATTAACTTTTACTTTTAATTGTCATTATTTCCAATAAAGGCTTATCTCATAATATTATTGTATTAATTTTTTCGCAAATGGTACGAAAAGTAGAGTATTTTCCTCGGTGATAAAGGTGTCTTAGTCTTGGGTGAACTTAAATCCCTCGCTACACTCAGGACTCGTCTTAAATCCCTCGCTTCGCTCGTGATTTAAGTTTTTAACTCCCTCGCTACGCTCGGGAGTAAACCTCAAGTCCTTCGCTACGCTCGCGATTTAAATCGTCACCCGCGACAGAAGACACTGCTTTATCCCCTTGGTTAATAATCTACTATTAATTAACTTTTCAGGGTCAAAGCGTGGTGGGCAGCCCTCAGTACGTGATTGTCAACGGTCGAGTCTGCCTTGATGATGGAGATCTCAAGGTTGTTGAAGGTAAGAACAGTGGCGCCAGGCCATTAATTATGTGGTGCCTATTATGGTACTAACAAATTCCACCGATGCCCCCTAGATGTCACTATCCATCGTTGTACATCGCGATGTTGAGATGCATTGGCTGCTAGTGACTATCGCGGTGCAACAGACCGTCAGTTAGACTTGCGCAAAGTGTGTCTTTATCAGGAGTAATCATATCTCATATCTATTGATTCGGTGAAACATTAATCTCTATCATATCTCACTCATTCAAATCTATGGCTTCTCATAACGCTCCAACTCCCACTTATTTTTTCTTACTCTTTTATCTCACAAGGCTCTTATATTTGTTTAATGAGTTGATGAGTTGGAAGAGTCTCGAAAAATAACCTACTCAATACAAAATATATAACAAACGAATTGCAACAGTTGCATTTTAATTTCACCATTTGAACTATGCCTTAACCAACTTACCTAGAGACCACTTTTTATTGCCCGCTTCGATCCCTTGATCACTTTTGCCTTGGCAGCGAACTGAGGCCTAAATAGCTTCTTCATACATTATTATGAACGTTATATCCCATAGATTTTTTATTGCTTTTCGAGCTTATTGCAATGCGATAAGATTCAAATCAATAAGCAAACTTTTGGAAACATTATGCCTATTATAGTATGACAAACACATACTCTTTCTCGCTCATCTTAATCCAACCGATGATAGCCGAAAAAACCCACGTGTTCGTTTCCGCGAATCTCGCTCTGGTGTACAGATGAACGCACACCTATCCATGCTTATCCGGTCATGCTTGGCGTGCGAGTGCGACAGAGCAAGGCGCGAGAGCAGCATGGTAGATTCCTTCGGCGCCGTCGATCCGTCCGGTGCGGTTAGTGTGTGTTCGCCTTCGCTATCGCTACTACTAGATATCCGGCTCAAATTTGGACCAAGGATTATGGTGATAAGGTTGTTATTCGCCTAAAAGTGACATTTAAGACTGAAATACGTGTGGTTGGTTTGGTCAATTGTGTATTTGCCAACAAGATGTGGACCAAATGTAGACCAAATGTTAAGGTGATAAGGTTGCTGTTTGCCTAATAGTGACATTTTAAAACTGGAACACGTCTGGTTTTGTTGGTTTGTTCTCACACAACTGTGTTTAGTGTAGCCTGGGCAGAGAGAGCGAGATTTGTTTGGGGAGTAAGATATGATTCATATCGCTGGGATGTAACTATGATATAATGGACGTCAAGCGATATGTGTGTCATATTATATCTTACTCTCGAGTTACCCAAGTCTACGTCAGTATCGCTTCTCGGCCTTTTGGCTAAGATCAAAGTGTAGTATCTGTTCTTTTCAGCTTAATATCTGAAAGTTCCCTCACTGAGGGACCAGTATATTAAACTGATTTTTGTAAACCGACGGGATGTTCGGGGCTCGCTCCACTCCCGTCACGGGTCGGCCCGGCATTGCAGTGCCGCCGGGAACGGCCCAAATAAATAATTCATCAACCTGAAGCCTAGTTGAACGCTAAACTGAGCTCCGTGGTCTAATGGGTTACACGCTTGCTTCTCACACAGGAGATGAGGGTTTCGATTCCTGACCAAGTACCAATGAGGTAATTCATTTATCTTAAGTACATTTATACGGGAGTTTTAACGGTGATGGAAAACGTCGTGAGGAAGGAAACCTTCATTGCTCCATAGCTGCTCTTGTCACGCAACATGGAGTATTGAATAACTGGCTCAAAGTGGGCACAATTGTGCCTCTGCCACCCCTTATGGGGAAAGGCGTGACACTGAAACCTAGCACTTTGATTGCTGATTAATCGTTAAGTCCATTTCTCAAAATGGTAGGTCCCATAATGTTATTTCCTCTCAACGTCCCGTTCCCAAAATATTTCTTATCTATATAACCTGAATTTGGAGTGGGCTGATTTCCCCCTTGACCGTCTAAACAACCGGAGGCTTTTAATTTACTTGTGTATTTATTAATGAAGAACTTCTGCCACCTCATCTAGAAAAAGCCGTTGTTCCGTCCGTGTGACAGAGGCGCAACTAGTCGAGACACTCACTGTCCATAATTGGCCCTAAGCTGTATAATGCCATACCCGACGACGTAAAAATTAACCCAATAATACTGCTTTCCTCCGAAACTTAAAAAAGCTGCTAATGTCAAATGCGTGCTATTCGATAGACGACTTCTACAAAATCGCTTGGTCAAAACAATAACATATCATAATTAATGAATTAGAATATTTAATATACTAACTAATAAGTTATAAACTTATTTAATATAATAAACAATTTTGTTTTTGTAACATGTAAAATCCTTACAAGAAAAAAATATAATTTGAATTAAGTACTATGAATGTGACTTGTAAACTGTGTTTATTAACAAAAAATTGAATTGAATTGAATTGAAAAAAACATAGTCAAATATATAAATAGCACTGAAAGAGATGGAACCAACTAATATCAAACCTATGCCCAACTGTATGTCGATGTGAGATGATGATGATATAAATGATAGATAATGAAGAATAAGTTCGATCAATTGCCAACAGATGTCACTATCCAACTTTGTACATCGCGATGTTGAGATTTATTCGCTACTAGTCACTATCGCGGCTCAACTAACCGACAGTATCGCTTCTCGGCCTTTTGGCTAAGATCAAAGTGTAGTATCTGTTCTTTTCAGCTTAATATCTGAAAGTTCCCTCACTGAGGGACCAGTATATTAAACTGATTTTTGTAAACCGACGGGATGTTCGGGGCTCGCTCCACTCCCGTCACGGGTCGGCCCGGCATTGCAGTGCCGCCGGGAACGGCCCAAATAAATAATTCATCAACCTGAAGCCTAGTTGAACGCTAAACTGAGCTCCGTGGTCTAATGGGTTACACGCTTGCTTCTCACACAGGAGATGAGGGTTTCGATTCCTGACCAAGTACCAATGAGGTAATTCATTTATCTTAAGTACATTTATACGGGAGTTTTAACGGTGATGGAAAACGTCGTGAGGAAGGAAACCTTCATTGCTCCATAGCTGCTCTTGTCACGCAACATGGAGTATTGAATAACTGGCTCAAAGTGGGCACAATTGTGCCTCTGCCACCCCTTATGGGGAAAGGCGTGACACTGAAACCTAGCACTTTGATTGCTGATTAATCGTTAAGTCCATTTCTCAAAATGGTAGGTCCCATAATGTTATTTCCTCTCAACGTCCCGTTCCCAAAATATTTCTTATCTATATAACCTGAATTTGGAGTGGGCTGATTTCCCCCTTGACCGTCTAAACAACCGGAGGCTTTTAATTTACTTGTGTATTTATTAATGAAGAACTTCTGCCACCTCATCTAGAAAAAGCCGTTGTTCCGTCCGTGTGACAGAGGCGCAACTAGTCGAGACACTCACTGTCCATAATTGGCCCTAAGCTGTATAATGCCATACCCGACGACGTAAAAATTAACCCAATAATACTGCTTTCCTCCGAAACTTAAAAAAGCTGCTAATGTCAAATGCGTGCTATTCGATAGACGACTTCTACAAAATCGCTTGGTCAAAACAATAACATATCATAATTAATGAATTAGAATATTTAATATACTAACTAATAAGTTATAAACTTATTTAATATAATAAACAATTTTGTTTTTGTAACATGTAAAATCCTTACAAGAAAAAAATATAATTTGAATTAAGTACTATGAATGTGACTTGTAAACTGTGTTTATTAACAAAAAATTGAATTGAATTGAATTGAAAAAAACATAGTCAAATATATAAATAGCACTGAAAGAGATGGAACCAACTAATATCAAACCTATGCCCAACTGTATGTCGATGTGAGATGATGATGATATAAATGATAGATAATGAAGAATAAGTTCGATCAATTACCAACAGATGTCACTATCCAACTTTGTACATCGCGATGTTGAGATTTATTCGCTACTAGTCACTATCGCGGCTCAACTAACCGACAGTATCGCTTCTCGGCCTTTTGGCTAAGATCAAAGTGTAGTATCTGTTCTTTTCAGCTTAATATCTGAAAGTTCCCTCATTGAGGGACCAGTATATTAAACTGATTTTTGTAAACCGATGGGATGTTCGGGGCTCGCTCCACTCCCGTCACGGGTCGGCCCGGCATTGCAGTGCCGCCGGGAACGGCCCAAATAATTCACAAAACAACCTGAAATCTCTAAATTAGAGCATGGTGCCGGTTAGTTGCCGATTAATCCCTAAGTCCATCACTCAAAATGCCCAGGTTCAATGTTTTTATCTCACAATGTCCCGTTTCCAAATTATAACAAATTGTTTGCATCGGTCATAACAGTTGGCTTAAGTTATATTTTATAAAAAGTAAAGTGTCCTTTTAAAATGATGTTTAAAGTGGCCATAAGAATTTCTTTCTTGGTTTTCAGTTTCTTCACTTTCATTTCTGAATTTCATTGAACCAAGCCAAAACTGAATTACAACAGAACTGAACCGAAACCAAAACATAGACGTTTGTTCATTTTACAAAATAGCGCGATTGGCCTCCTGGTTTATTTGATAAGTGACCAGTGGTCCCGGGTTCGAATCCCGGCTGGGGTGGAAGAAAACAAATCCCCAGGTTTTGAATGTTTACGTTTTTCTGACGTCGCTGTTTCTGGTTTCCACGACACAGGGTTTCCTAGTGTGGGTCCAGAAGCAATGTATGTGCCTGTATGTAAATATTTTTCAAATGCTAAAATCATGCATCGGCTACTTTCTTGGTAACATTCCAGCTAGTTTAGGGCGTCCCGAGTTAACCAGTTAGACATATTTTTATGTCACGTCGCACGTCTGCCCGCCTCCACTTCACAAACAAGACATAACAAGGTACTCTATGAACGAGACAGTAGGCAGGCCTTAGTTAGCGTCTGGATGGGTGGACGCGACGCAAGCGCTTGCGGCAAATCCTGTGACCAAAAAACTGACACTAGATCGGATCTGCTGCAAGCTCTCGCAAGCCTACGCAAGCCAAGCCACACGACCTCTCCACACGCTTGAATTTATGACGGCTCGTGGAGGCTTGCCGAGCGTGTGGACGCGCCATTAAAAGTTTGAAAACAAACTTCATTGAGTTGATTTTCTACTTAGGACTATAAATCATCTAATGCTAGCTATATCCAGGTCCGGAAATTCGACCTGGATGATGCTCTGGAACATGCAGTAGGGACTACTCTACCAGGTGACAAAGCAGAAGTGGCCATGCTGGAGCTGGATATTGCATTTATAGTCCTTAGTAGAAAATCAAGTTGGTATTCAAAGCGTTCAGGTATGGCCCGAAAAACTTTTGGACATCTACGGTGTACTGGAACATGCAGTAGTGATGAAGTCGTCGCGTCATTTAATATGCTGATGTGGCCCATAAAACACAATGTACACAATAGATGGAGCACTTGCCGATTTCTCCACTGTAAATCCGTGTTGATTGTGCTTGACCCATTTTGCTCTTAAAGTATCGATACTACAGTATTTTTTTATGTATGCTTTCATTCATTCGTGCCAAATTTCATGATTAACGGGAAATATATACTAGGTCGGGCCATAAGTTTTGTCACATACAATAAATGACACAAAAATATCTGTAATCAAAATATTTTTTCCGACATCTGAGCTAAAATAGGTTAGGCACCTTCGCCGCTTTATTTTGGGTTCTCAGGCGAAAAAAATATATTCCTAACTCGTTCGAAAAGGCTTTTTACGAACCTCGCTACGACCTCGCCTTCGGCTCGTGCCGTGAACTTCTCGGTTCTTAAATATAAGCCGTGGGAAATGTACTATTTCATACTTTTCATTCGGAAAAGTAAGTTTTGCACCACGAAGAGAGTTTGGCATGTATAGCATTTACGCAATTTTCCAATTGAACACAGATCTTATAAAATAATCGATTGTAATTTCATCGAAATCGATTGAAAACGAACAAGTTTTAACTTTAACAACGTTAAGTATATGAAAAATTATTAATTAGGGTTCCGTACCCGAAGGGTTCCAAACGGGACCCTATTACTAAGACTTCCGTCCGTCTGTCACCAGGCTGTATCTCAAGAACCTAGCTAGCTAGAGAGTTGAAATTTTCACAGATTATGTATTTCTGTTGCCGCTATAACAAAAAATACTAAAAAACAGGATAAAAGAAATATTTAAGGGGGCTCCCATACAACAATTCTTTCAATACCACATACAAACTTATGGATGCACCTGGTTAGGTACATGGAGTGTGAAAGTAACCGCACCAATAACTTTGTAAACAATATTTTGCTGTGTAAAATCCAAACTATTCACTCCACACCATCGCTTCCATTGAACGGTGGTACGGAACCCTTCTTGCGCGATTTAGACTCGCACTTGACCGGTTTTTTTTTCGTAATATTTAAACAAATTGTCACAATAAATTATATGTTTAACTGAAATCAAAACATTCTATGACTGTCATTGTGATATAATGAATTTTGATATCCGATACCATTGTTATATTCAATTCGATTATTTTTACACATTAGTAAAAGTAGCACAGGAATATTTTATCTGTGGTGACCTTTCCCTAATCCTTCACAATCCACCATAATATAAAAAAAAGTTTTCGTTGTTCGATTACTGTAAAAGTGGTGAAAGTATAATTCAAAGTTTAGTTATTTCATTATTTTTAGAGCATTTTATTTCAATTTTTCTCTTAGTCGGTGTGAAAAGTTGTAAGTGTCACTCAGGAGCAAAATTATTTTCGTCATGCGCGTTAACGTTTGAATCCTTCGTTGCGCTCAGGATTCTAACTTCGAATCCTCCTTCGCTTCGCTCTGGATTCAATGTACCGCCTTGGCCGTAAATATATAATTTTGCTTCCTTGAGACACAAATGCCCAATATATCAAACGAAAGTTTAGAAAATTCAGATTTAAATGACATTTAAACTATTCAAAATGACCTCCCCTATTTTTGATCTTCATAATTAACATCCATTCCAATATTGGCCACTGCTTTAAGCTTTAATCAGGGATGCTATGAGAAACTCCAAATTGCAATGAGGTTCAGCGCAGACCTTCTTCTCTAAGTACTGCCATATTTTATAATTCAAAGTATTCAGGTCTGTACTCGAGGATGTCTCCGAGTCTGATAAAGTCGATTCCACGGGAGAAGAGCCAATTTTGACTGCTTTTTGTCCTATGAGCTGGTGCAGAGTCCTGCTGGAATATCACGTGTCTGTTTTTGATCATAGTCTGTGAAAAAGGTTCCACGAGGTTTTTTAGGACTGTGTTTTGGTATACGAGTGCATTTGTTTTAACTCCTTTTTCACAAAAATACACCTCAGTTGGGGCCGAATATTAAACCCCAAGAAAAACCGTGAATCACGAAGTATGGTGACCACGTATGGTGAACACGTGAGATACGTCTGCTTGCTCCTTCACCGTTATGCGCATTCACTCTATCATTCCGTCCGAAAAAAGGATTTTGCGGTATTTTTTTCTCGCGTATCGCTTTAGCTATACTCGGGATCTATCGAGCCTGATTTTCTTCAGTAGTGAGATAAGCAAATGTGCAGTTTTGTATATGACATTATTTACCCAAAATTTAATATATTTCGTTAACGTACAACTTCGAGGGTTTTGGGTCACCAAAAGTTGTCCCTTTCGAGGTAGCAAACTTATATTTTCCATACCCACAAGATATCAAATAATCTTAGAAAAAAAATATTTTGTGGACAATAATGTAAGCTGAATCCTCCTACATATTGGGTTGTGGGTATTAGTCCGAACTCAGCAGCAATGCTGCGCAGTACTTTAGTCCCCATACAATAATGTATTATCTTCGTACATTTAAGGTTTTTCAACCGAAGCGACAGCTTTTTTTTTTGTTGGAGGGAAAAAATGGAATTACCCAGGGCCAGGAGTCAGACCTCCCTGCTATGTCCGGGTCCCCACATATTGAGCGGGCATCAGCTCGTGTGCTATACGGACTATAAACAACCCCTTTGTGTTTACAGTTGTCTTACTAAGAATTAACTGTGAGCCATGGCCTCGGTCGGTATATGCTGAAGGCTTTCTACCTGCAATTTGCCCTTTTGGGCGATATTATGTGTGTATGACCCTCCCGAAGCGGCAGCATTGCTGCGCAGCAATGTCACTCTGACGCCGCGACAGACTACTTAGTTATGAGGCGTGCCTGACAGAGATAGCGACAGCATTGCCGTGCCGCCAAAGTTCGGAATGATAGATACCTTAACGTTGTGCCATAAACTCTTATTACGTCTGCTCTGTCCCTAGGGTTCGGTCGCTTCCTCAAGACGCCAGTGGACAGTCCGGTGGTGTACGGGGGCGGAGCGCCCGCGGCCGCGCCGGGGCCTCTGACAGTGGACACTGCGCCGCATCACACCAACGGGAACACGCCGATGCCTTCTCAAGGTGAAAATTAACTACTCTGACTGTCTCCCTTCTAAGTCGTATTCGGCCACAGCAACTGCTTCATGATGCCGTGGTAGGTTTGTGGGGGACGATCGAGTGCCCTCGTGGCAAGAATAGCCCATCTTGGCAGTAAAACTGCCTCGACTGCACTGCAGTATGATACGCCTCACCATGGTAAAGGCTCCGTACACGAAGGGTGTCAAACGGGGCCTTATTACTCAGCTTCCGCTGTCCTTCTGTCTGGCCGACAGCGGGCTGAATCTTATAAACCGTTATACTTTATGCTGAGTGCTGAAATGTACAGAATTTGTATTTCTGTTGCCGCTACAGCAACAAATAATTAACTACACGTAATTTAAAAAAATATAAAGGGGTCTTCACTTCATGCATGTGAGTAGATCTTTTACGATGATACGGAATCCTCCGTGTGCGATTCCGACGCACACTTAACGGTTTGTATTACATTATACAGTGGGTTATATATCTCACCGTAAGATTGTCAAAACCGTTAGTTTATAAAATAATTCGTCATATCATAAGCGGTACGGTACAGTTTACAATTTATCGATATTTTGTAAACTAACGAGAAAAAACGTTAGATTATAAACGGTTTTGACAATCTTACGGTGACATATATAACTCATAACTAGAGGCAAGACCATTCAGTTACCACCAAATTCTTCAGTTTTTTGCGTGACAGGGAGTCAGCCCAGCGCCGCTCAAGCGAGTAAGAATATGCCTTATTATCACACTATTCTGCATCTGCATCTGCTTCCAGACCTGACCCTGCTGAACAAGCACCTGGAGGGCATGAGCATCTCCTCAGGAGCGTCCACTCCCACCGGCAGGAAGATGAGGGAGGCTGGGCAGAGAGACATGCAGACTTCGAACTTCAGCCTCGTCAGTAAGTAACCACACATTCTGGTTACCTATACCAGCTGCCCGTGACTTCGCATTTCAAGAGAACTGGATTTAATTTTGACTGTTAGAGCAAAATACAAAGTTAAAACTTAGAATTGGATGTGCGAGCCCCCGACGACAGCCACCGTTTTGAATTCTCATGATATCCCTATTCTAAATGAATTTTCAGGTTTTTATCTTTGCAAATTTGGCTTGACCAATTATTTTATACAAGCTTTTGCTTGAATTATTGCTACTGATATCAGAAATACAGAATAAGGCTTGGTTCTGCTTCTTAATTGGGAGGTCCCGGGTTGGAACCCGGCGGGAAGGGGGGGATATGAAGATATCTTCTCTCACGATGTTCTCCGTCACAGTCAAAACCTTCGTATAATGTACTCAAGATAAACTACTTTTACAAGGTATCTTATATAACCTTATATTTTGCTATTTTCAATTTGCAGAAGAGGTTGAGGGCATTGACCAGAAGACCTCAGTCCGTGTGCGGAACCCACCGGGAGGAAAATCATCGGGACTGTGGTAGAGTACCTGACAACACCGGAGATGACCAGAAATAACCGGTTCTCGGCTGCTGAAACCGGTTAAACGAACCAATACAGACAGGCTGACAAGGCCCTCTATGAAAGTGGTCAAATACCTATTTGATATAATACCAAATACATCCAGATACTATATTCTCTGGCTAATACAAAGAGTCAACCATATTCATAGGGTTTCGTGACAGTTTTTTTTTAATAATCGTAATCCAAAGTTTAGAAAACCGGGTATGTTAGATTGCTGATCTAAAGTTGGTTTAACTGTACGTTATTTTTTATTTTAATTAAGGCTTATATTATAATTTTAATGACTGTTAGACTGTTAGGCATGACAAATATGATACAGACTTGATGTTGACGCATAATAATCGACATTATTATATAATATTTGCTATTTGGTTGTTTGAATGGATATTTATTTACTTAATAGACTGAATAACGTTTAGAACCCGAGGTTTATTCCTAACATAGTTAAGTTTTATTTAAGTTAAAATATCACTAGTGATAAGAAAAATCGTCACGAGTCTACTTAATTATGTCTAAATATCGATGTGAAAAGGATAATGTGACTAATAACAACGTAAAATTCAGAGAAAAATCACTCTTAATTTTGTAGAATCGTGAATTATAAATATCCTTTATAATATTTCTAACTCGCTTCCAAACTCCCAATAGTGTCAAAAAGTTACTTTTTTGAGGTTTCATAGCATTTAAACGATTTCATACTTTTTATACAGATTATAATAAAAACTCTACATGGCAATGTTTGTTTAGGGCAGCGAACTGTTAAAAAATATTTAGATAAAGAAATCCAGCTTTTTTTAAGCACGTGTTTGCTGTTTCTTCTCTCATTATTCAAAGTAAATCATTAATTGTGTGTGTTCTTACGCTAGTTTATTTTATAATCATTGAAATTTATATAATTTTATTAAATTTTCTTTGACTGAGTTGGAGGCTAAAACTGAAATGTCTATAATCGATCAAAAATGTAAGTACAAATTGTCACTTTTCGATAAAAGCTTTTATCCTTTGGATATGATTTTCCTTTTTCTATCAGCTCATATTAAATTTTGCATCTCATTTTCTACTATTTTACATTTTCCCTGGATGTATTACTATATTAATTAATAATTATTAGGCATTGTCACAAATTATACAATGTAACCTCTAATTATTGGTTTTTATTCTGCCCACTTCCATAATTATACAGGATCAATTCAAAAGATACAAAGAGATCCTACCTATTCCTCTTCCGGTAAAAGGCACAATTATACTTATGTGTGTATTGAATTTGCTTGATGGCTGTGACTTATTCGTTCAAATTGAACGAAAAACACAGTCCGTCCAGACCTAATAAATAAGTTTTCTAATTTATCATGTTTTATCCAAAAAACAAAATACTATAGGCCCGCCATAACAGCCAATCGTCTTGACCCTAATAACAATAAATACAGCCTACAAAATCTATCAATACATAATACCTTTCAAGAGGTATTAGGTATGGTTATACCTAAACAGTAGTCTACTGTCGTACCCATTTCATTTAGGATCGGCATTATTATTTTATATAAAACAGACAAGATCTGAAGTAACTTCTATTAATCACCTATATTTTTTTTACTTTAATTAAATTAAACTTTGAAATTAATTACATTTTTTAACTTTAAAAGGAAATAAAAAAATAAAACGGACAACAATTAAAATCGCTACACTGCGAACGATATAATTTAAAAAAAAAGCTATGTACATAGAAACTATACAGTAAAACGGAAACGCATGGGGTTTCATTCATACATTGCACATCGGAGCTCTAATCCTTTCTTCATTCACTCCAAGACTGCAACATTTGTTATTCTATCTGTCCATGATATCTTCAACATCCTTCTGTAAACCCACATTTCAAACGCGCGTGTAACCATGGAGCAATTATAACCACTTACACATTGTTTGAGTTAGGGTCCATGCAAAGAGTGTTTTAAGGGAAAAGAGAGCCCTCTCTCGGGACTTTTATGCATGACAAGGTTGAAGCGCCATCTAGTATTCAGAGTCAAAACTAATTCATATATCCATACCGTATACCTATATATATATAAGTACATTCAATTCTTTCATGGGTAGGTAAGTATTTTCCAGTAATAAGCTAATTTTAATGTGTATTTTTTTTGTTGCACAATGCACATAAAATATAACAAAGAAGTTGCAATCAGAAAAATAACACACTTATTGCTCATTACTGGAAGAATGTCACGTCAAAATGGCATGCTTGGTAAAATTAGTACTAGTAGTACCACTTGTTAAAATAAAACAGGTGTGTTTTCATTTTCCAACTAAATGGACAAAACTGTTTTCTTGTGAAATTGTGACATGTAATTGTTGCCAGTAAACATAATAAAGATTATTTTTGGGTGACCTTAAAGAAAAATATACCTTTCGCTTTGACAAAATCTCAATTTTAAATTGCGTCAGCCCTCTTGAAAACTTTTATTGTAGTTTATTAAGTTAGATAAATATATCCGCACTTTGTTAAAACGACACAATCTTGAATGAATTATCTGAATTTCAGCAGAGAGTCATCTGTTGACTATTTGAAGAAACTTTAAAAAACCGACTTCTACTATAATTAACAGATGGTGACTCTTTCTTTTATAATATTCTCGTTCTATAGGACTGTCCCAAGATTGGGTCCATACTTCAGCTCCGTACAGGAAGATTACTTATGTGGCTTCTAACTAGACGGCACCTTGTGAATAGTTTATGGGTTGAGGTTGAATGACAGATTAACACATGAACGAAAATCGGGTCTATGCCCAATGATGTGTGCTGATGATGATGAAGAATAAGTTCGATCAATTCCCACTAGATGTCACTATCCAACTTTGTACATCGCGATGTTGAGATTTATTCGCTACTAGTGACTATCGCGGCACAACAAACCGACAATATCGCTTCTCGGCCTTTTGGCTAAGATCAAAGTGTAGTATCTGTTCTTTTCAGCTTAATATCTGAAAGTTCCCTCACTGAGGGACCAGTATATTAATCTGATTTTTGTAAACCGACGGGATGTTCGGGGCTCGCTCCACTCCCGTCACGGGTCGGCCCGGCAATGCAGTGCCGTCGGGAACGGCCCAAATAATTCACAGGATAGGAATAAGTGGTCTAAGAAAGGGGAAGCCTTTGCCCGGCAACGGACACAAAACAGGCTACATCATTTTCTGTAATTTTCTACTCAAAAAGACGACAGTCGTATTGCATTGCTGCGGTCACGAGCCAACTGAGATTTACAAAGGTTGAAAAAAATTAAAATAAATTGTACGTTCGTATCGTATTATCAAACTATTCACGGAAGATTCGAAATTATAAGATAAGCAGAGGAGCGGTAGTCCCTGTTCTGTTCGGACTCCAGCAGTGATCAAATCAGTGAAGGCGCGAATTCAAAGAAATCCCGTTCGGAAACAAAAATCTGTTGGCTCTCCAGATGAGGATTGTAATAAAAACTCTGCATGGCAATATTTTGCTTAACTGTTAAAAATATTTAGGCTTAGAGATTAACAAAACCAAGTTTTATTTAAGCCCGTTTTTGCTGTTTTGCTGTCTCATCATTGAAAGTAAATCATTAATTGTTGGTGTTCTTATTCTAGTTTATTTTATATGTAGGTAATGAAGTGAACTCGCTGAGGCACGCACAACATGACATGTTGAAGTAGGTCTTCACGCTTTTAAATAAATATAATAATCCGTTGGCACAGCCGTAGCGCTACCTCGATTACTCGTAGTCGACAGGAAATTTGCGTATTTTTTCTACATTTTTCAACCCCTCACCTACGACCTCTTGAAGGACCCCCGGATGAAGAAGTGGAGTCATTATAAATCCAAAACAAAAACAACCTGAATGCATTTTCATTGAAAACAATTTAAATGACCACCAAAATATTTTTTTCCTACCCAAAATGGGTAAATGATCACCAAAAGTTGCAGAAAATATCAGGGCAAAATACTGCGGTAGCTTAGGTGAAGGATAAAGAGGGTGAGCGAAGCGAAGCCCCCTTTATCCTTCGTGTTAGGTTGAAAATGTAAGGACATCAAAAAATACTTAAAACATAAACTTAAGTACACAAATCATAAAAAGAAGTTTGGTGATCATTTATCCAAACACAATTTGGTGGTCGTTTACTAATTCTGGCGATCGTTTCAAATTATTGGTAGTAAAATAGGTGCGTTTTTGGTGATCGTTTAAACATAAGCCATTTTCATTAGATGGCACATACAAACTTATGAATGAACCTGCTTACGTAAATGGACTATAAAAGTAGTCGCACCAAATTTTGTAAACTACATTTGTGATCTAAAATCCAACCTAATGACTTTTCACTAAAATTATATACATAGCATATGTCACTCCCAGGCCCAGGGTGTCCACCACTCCGACGACACCTCATTTGTTAAATGAAATCTGTCAAACCGTTTGGGCTGAAGTGGTTTATTTAACATTTTCAATCCCAAATCTCAAACCATAAAAAAACTATAATCAAAACAATAAACTACATAAACAATTCCTACATATATAAATAGTAGTTTATTTACACACGTATCATAAACCCTCTTTACTGCGTACAAAAAACGCACGTTACGATCAGCATAATGTTAAACTTCTTGGTAAAAACTAATTTCTTACCTGAATATTGATCATTATGACCATAATGTACCAAAATTTGTCAAATTATGACATTCAAATTTCGAACGCCGACGCCCACCTGCGTGCCGCCCCTAGGTTGTCTGAAGTTGGTACTACAGAACAAGCTAAACAAATGCAGAGCAATGATCAATGCCACAATGCCCGCCTGCGTGCCGCTCCTAGTTTGTCTGTGAAGTTGGTACTGACATCCGACGCCCGCCTGCGTGATGTTGGTACTACAGAACAAGCTAAACAACTGCAGAGCCACAATGCCGGTCAAACATGCGGTTCCTGAACACATCAAAGAGAGCATAAACTAGTGTATGTAACTGTACATAATTAGGCATTATGTAGCAGTCACATAAACTACTATTATGCAACTGTCGTACAATAGTGAGTTTTTATGGGACGAGCAAACCAAGTTTCATAAGGGAAATATTAAACTGCACATCAAAAATACTGATTTGCACAGCAAATATCAGGACAAAATGCTGCGGTAGCTTAGGTGAAGGGTAAAGGAAAGTGAGCGAAGCTCGTGTATGGTTGAACATGCAAGAACAACAAAACATACTTAAAACATAAACTTGAGTACACATAATAGTAGTTTATGTGACTGCTACATAATGGAGGGCATTAAAACTCGAGAGTGGGTTTATGAAACTCGCCTTCGGCTCGTTTCATAATAATATCACTCGAGAGTTTTAATGCCTAATTATGTACAGTTACATACACTACTTTATCTACACACATATCATAAGCTCTCTTTGATGTGTTCAGGAACCGCGTGTTTGACCGGCATTGTGGCTCTGCAATTATTAAGCTTGTTCTGTAGTATCAACTTCACGCAGGCGGGCGTCGGCGTTCGAAATTTGAATGTCAGTACCAACTTCACAGACAAACTAGGGACGGCACGCAGGCGGGCGTCGGCGTTCGAAATTTGAATGTCATTATATGTAGAAAAACTACACATAATGACCATAATGTGTAGTTTTCCAGATACGAAACGAGTTTTTACCAAGTAGTTTAACATAATGCTGATCGTAACGTGCGGTTTTTGAACGCATGAAGAGGGTTTATGATACGTATGTAGATAAAATATTTAAAACAAAGTGTTGCTGTGCAAATCGGTATTTTTGATGTGCGATTAAATACTAGCCGTTTCATAATAGCATCACACGCACAGATATACACGAGTGTTTTAAGGCCTAAATGCCCTCCATTATGTAGCCGTCACATAATAGTAGTTTATGTGACTGCTGCATAATGGAGGGCATTAAAACTCGAGAGTAGTTTTATGAAACGAGCCGAAGGCGAGTTTCATAATAATATCACTCGAGAGTTTTAATGTTAGTTTATCTACACACATATCATAAGCTCTCTTTGATGTGTTCAGGAACCGCATGTTTGACCGGCATTGTGGTTCTGCAGTTGTTTAGCTTGTTCTTTAGTACCAACTTCACGCAGGCGGGCGTCGGCGTTCGAAATTTGAATGTCATTATATGTAGAAAACTACACATAATGACCATTATGTGTAGTTTTCCAGATACGAAACGAGTTTTTACCAAGTAGTTTAACATAATGCTGATCCTAACGTGCGGTTTTTGAACGCAGTAAAGAGGGTTTATGATACGTGTGTAGATAAACTACCTTTATCTACACACATATCATTAGTGCTCTAAAAACGGTTCAGAAGCCGTTCGTAAAACCAAACAATAAAAAAATGACAACTGTCATGGCGGTACCACCAAAGTTGGTAAAGCGGTTAGAATGTTTTGTGTCGGTAGCTTTACCGACAGTGTTGTTGGTGAGACTAAGCAGTCTCTGTTCAGTTGAAAGCGTCGCTAGCGTCTATGTCACACTAATGTAATTTCATACTGGGAGGGCATTCGTTTCATGATTTAGTTACCTAAACAGGTAAGTTGGTGGCACTGTAGAGACGACAGACGTGAAGACAAATGCCAATTTTGAAGATTCTACGATCACAATAATCGATGCGTTAAAGTAAAAATTGTTATTCTCTAAATTGCCATATCCGCATCGATGTGTCATATACTTAATGCAGGTAATCGCCCTATGGTTTCTGAGTAGATTTTAGAGCATTTATGAGACGTGCGTAGATAAAATACATATTATACTTGAGAAAGGTAGTACCCCTTCAATCTTGCTCTGAATGAGTTTGGGGATTCACTATCCCTTATGGCAGCTGGCAAGTGGTTCCACATTTGAGCCGCTCGAACGGTAAAATAATTCAGAAGAGATTGAAAGTAGAATTTTTCTATCAGCTCATATTAACGTTTGCATCACAATTTTCTAGTGATTACACATTTTCACTGGAATTTACATTAAATAATGATTAAAGAGCATTGTCACAAGTTATACAATGTTACCTCTGATTATTGGTTTTTATTCTGCTAACTTACATTTTTGTACAAGAGTTTCTGGTATCAAAGAGATCCTAACTATTCCTCCACCGGTAAAGGTGCGAGAATACTTATGTATGTTTGCATGTTGCATGATAGCTGAGATGTTAATAAAACGTTATTTTTCCATTTCAAGTTGTTTATTAAAATAATATTCGTTCGAATTGAACACAAGACACGGACCAGACCTAATAATTGAGTTTTCTAATTTGTCATATTTTTTCTACAAAACAAAAGTACTAATGAAAGGCCCGGCGTAAGAGCTCATCGTCTTGACCCTCATAACAATAAAAACAGCCTATAAAATCTATCAACATAAAAGACCTTTCAGAGGTATTAGATATTGTTATACCTAACAGTAGTCTACTGTCGTATCCCTTTAATTTGGCACAGCATTATTATTTTAAGTAAAACAAACAAGATCTGAAGTTACTTCTAGTAATTAAGTTCTAGATGGTTTTGGCACGCTTTTACTACAGAAAAGTTCCAAATGTTATGAAAATAAAAACTGAAAAAATTAAAGTCGCTACTTCTTGTGCGAACGAACTCAAGAATTCCATATTTCAACTCAATACTTTCAATATAATTCCTAAAAAATATCTTTAAGAAAATCTAATTTATACTTTAGAAAACTATACAGTACCCATGTGTTTCATTCATATTGCACATTTCATGCAAAATCAATGGAAGAAGACCTTTTCGAAAAAAAAAATGGCATGTCACAAAGTTTGCGGTCTGGTCAATTGATTAAAATAGTAAAAAAAGTACGGTTCCATTATAATCGACACAGGACTATACGAATATTCAGTTGCATTATAATCGACACAGGACTATACGAATATTCAGTTGCATTATACAATTTATGTTATTATTTTGTCATTAGGTTTGCAATTTGTTTTAATATACAAAAACATAATTTGCGTTCACAATGTGGTGGCACAATCAATATGAAAAATTTATTCGAATTATGGGCTCATTGCAAGTAACAAACATTAAACATTCTTAATAATAACAATAAAAAAGTAATTAACAAAAAGTTTTGCATTGGATAAAACAAACCATCCGAGAACGTTTCGAGGATACTAATCACTTTTTTAATAATATATAAATGCAATGTTTTACCAAAAAGGACTTCTATAATTTACTTTACGAATTACAAATTTACTTATTTACAATTTGAGGCTTCTATATAACTCTTTGAGGTGACAAATTCTTATTTATTAAAAAGTCAATGAACATAAGAAATTAAAAAAATATAAATCCGATCAGATTATGTAGGTAAGATTATGATGAATTATGTGTGTCGGTATTCCGCTAATATTTTTGTTTAAACTTCTTCTTTTTATATAATAATCGTGTATGTTTACATAAGTAGCATAGTTCACTTAACTTCTAATATGACACAGTTAGATTAAAACTATTTTTATACATTTAGTATGTACTTACACATATACAGTGTCTTATTGTACCGATCTGCCTTTTTAATATTTTATCACCAAAGTCGTCCATAAATAAAATTAAAACACGAAATGCAGTGGAAAGGTAAAATAATTTATTCTCGTCGTTGGGTAGTTAAATATTAAATTGGAATCGGTACATAATTCTTACAACGTGTCACCTAGTCTAAGTCTACAACAGTCTAATCTGCTTCCGCACAACGGAAAAACTGGGTTCCCTTCACTTGGCCCTTAACCATCATTTATACACGAGCTTTTCGCAAAGAGAACTATATAAAACTACCTTCCAAACGTCTACATGGAACCTTTATCTGGTGCAGGCCGATTTATTAGGAAAAATAGCTTTAACAAGACGTAATAAGTCGCAAACAATCAATGCAGTTAACAATATTTTGTAATCGAAACAAGAGAGCGAATGGTATTTATGTTACGAATTCAAATATTGATAAAACCATTGACGGTGGAAATTGAGTGTGAACCAAAATAGTCATGTAATTAATTTATATTAGTACCAATTTCTGGTGTTCAAAAAATATTCGTGTGTTTTAGAAGAATTTTGTTGCAAATGGCACATACAATGTGACTAGAAGTTAAGAGAGTGTTGATCAATCACAAAAATCAATTAATATTGTTTTGAACACCAAAAATGTAAATGTGAATTAAGTATGACATGCGTATGACTTTATTGGAGCTCACAATTTTGAGATCATTTCAATAAGATGACTGGTAATGTGCATCTTTTTATATGTCTATTGATTAAAGTGTACATTGCTAACACAGTAAGTATTAATTTATAGACGTACCACACATTTTGTTGGGCGGATTATAAATCAATATTTTAGGCCAATAAATCAAGCGAAATCATCAGTAGGGAAAAAGTATTTAGGGCTAAAACGAAAGTGTGAGTATATCTATAAATTAATTGAAGAGCAGCATCCACCATAAATTAATCCATGAGAGGTAGACTGCAAAGTCAAATAACACTTTTTGTATTGCCGAGTTGAATTTAGCAAAAATATTTTTATCACAACCAACACGACCTTACTGAGACGCCTTCAGCAGATGGCGCTAAGCGTTTAAACTGGCTGGAACGGATTTTTATAACAGCACAAGTATTCCACATATTCCCTGACATCATTTCATTTGATGCTTAATGTACTACAACTTCAACAATCCAATTGTCATAAGCGTGCCATTGAAATGATATCAAAGAATATCTCGAACATGTTTTATTCGACCCAATTGGTACACCACTGCCGCGTTTAGAGATTATAAAACGTAAACTTTGAACAGCATTAGGAAACTAAACGCACCCACGGCCCACCAATTTGTTCAAAAGTAACAATATCCTGCCAGCCAGCACTGTCAGACCCGTCACGTCACACAGGCGTCGTTCTGCGTCCTTCGCACCGTCACGGTTCCACGTACACTATGATACCGATATCACTTCATGCCCGGGCCTGGACTGCGCCGCCCTCGGCCAACTCTGAGACGTCAACTGGCCTACTGAGAGTGGATTATTCGCGTCCCTTGGATTGGTACCGACAGGGTTCCTTGGCGGCGGCGGATTGGGAGGCTCCGACGCGGGTGACGCTAACGATGATAAGGCACTCAGACCTCCCGGACTGGAAGCGGAGTTCAATGGCGTGTCGGCGTCACTGGACGCGTCGGACATCTCCTCTAGCTTCACGTACTCGCCGTCGGAATCAGGGGATTGGGGCGTGGCCATGGGGAGAGGCACTGTGCCCCCAGAAGCCAGGGCCAGGGCTTCCATGTACCGGACGCACTTTTTCTTCCGCCTGAAATATGCAAAGTTCACAATTAGACATGCATTTCTCCAGATGTTAATTATCTTGCACTGTTGTGACGATGCGCTAAAATACTACAAAAATAAACGAAAAATTCAACGACCATGCTAAATGTCAATTACTCTAAAGATGGTGTAAATAAACACTATAAATGAAACACGGCACAACTTCATGCGGAATAGAGTTAGTCTTTTCAAATAATAAACCTAGAAATGAAGAGAAAAATAAAACAATCTAAAAACTGAAAAACACATCGAGTTCAAACCATAAGTAGGTAACCACTAAAACACAACGTCGAAAGCATACTAGCGACAAGGAATACCATGACTGGCCTTTCCATTCATGATTAGTCCTTTTACTTTTATTTATATATTTTAACGTAACACAGAAAGACAGATGTACACAAGCTTATCTAAGCAGTGAATTTAATTCTTTAAATGTTTGCCTGCTCTCTAAAGTTAGATATCGTCTTATAATAACACTGTCAATTAGAGTTACAAATTCATTAAAGATCTTCTAGTGATCTGCATTAAACAAGGAATTTTGTTACTTTAATTGAAGATGGCACTCATTAATCACAAAGTAAAAGGACCAACGAATGTTTAACTCCAAAATCGCGTACAGCACAACACACACGCTCCTTCAGGAGAGACTGACCGTTCGAGATCGTAGGGCGGGGCCGGGCCGGCACTAGAGGTTCACGTAAGTGGGCTCCTGAGGGGGGCTCCCGACTAGGCTGGCGGGCGCCAGCGAAGTAACCGGCTCCGGCCTCAGGAGCCCTAGACCTCCCGAGACCATAACGCCACTTGACTCGGGACTATTGTGTGTTAGTACGTAGCGGAAATTAAGGATGAAGAGAGAAAAGTTATTTGAGAATTGTATTATTTTCAAAGATGTAAGTAAAAAATTGTGAAAACAAATTTGAGTACCAAAAATTTGGTGCCCGAATAAATTAAAACGGTTTAAAATTGGTGAAGAAGAAGGTAAAGAACAAAAATTGGTGGAGCACCAAAATTTGGTGACGGAATTAATAAAGGCGGTTTAAAATCAGAGCACAAGAGTCAAGTGGCGGTTGGTACAAATAGTAACGAAGTTTCGGTAACCGAATGAAAAATTAGATATCACCAATAGTGGCCGCGTCCAGCATCGATCCATCGAGAAGCGGCAATCATAAGTGGAGAAAACAATTCGATGAGTAATTTGATTATTTATATCAGATTATAAAAATACTTTTTAAAATATTTATATTTTAAAGCGAGCGGCATTCAGAAAATGTGTCAAGATTTTTTTGAAAGTGTTTTTCTTTATTTTGTCGACAAATGATTGCCCTTCCTTTTGATGACCACTCTAGTTTCTCTAAAACCTAATTCCACTACAGTTTCACACTGTCTACTTTCAAAAAAATCTATATTTCTCTTTGTAGGAACTAAATATATTTACATCTTATTTCTTTGTGAAAAGACACATTTTCTGAATTTTCCGAATGTAAAATTTGTCGCTGCGCTTTTTCAATATGCTCTTAAAAATGCGCATTTCAGGAGCAATGGCGCAACATTTTAGACAAAAACATTTTAAACAAAAAACACAACAAGTACTACAATAACATTTTAAGTCATTGAATTCAAATCCCGAGTACAAATAAAACTAAAACAATTACAGAAAAACAAAATTTAACGACCAGGCTTGTCCACTTGTCGAAAACGAAAGATTTAGACAAGTCTTTCCACATAGAAACAATACAATTAGAATAACGTGGTCTCAAAGTATGGATAGACCATGTCAGTCCATGCGTTGATTACGCGTTATATAAAAAAAACTACGTACTTAAGCAAAATGAAAATAAAACACATTCAAAGGAGCCCACCTGCAAGGTTTACACCATTGGTTCTGTTGGTCGAGTCCGTACCTCGCTCGACATTTCTTCAGGTTATTTCCTAGAAATTGCCATAAATATGTATTAGAAAACATTCTCGTAAGTTCGGAAGGGTTACTTACTGCGTTGAGTAATATTTACAGAGTTTCTTGAAAATTAAATTATTTTGAGCAAATAATAAAATATGATATTTTGAGCAAATGCAAAGTAAGTTATCGACTGAATCAATAAATAATCAAAATTCTATTTAGGGAAATGATAAATAAATATGATGTCGCAGTAAACTTACTACTTTTCACTTAACGCGAGGTTAATCGGAATTCCAATTGTAATTGTATGAAAGCGGCAGCAGCGAAATTTACCAGAAATCATATTTGCGCCTTAAGAATATTCCAGCTAAACTAATCTACTTCATACAGATCTATCGTGCACCAACCACCAATGTGTTAGTAATCATGCAGGAATGGATCGGGACCAACGTAAAGGAAAAAACACGGAAATAATATTGGTTTAAAAAATAACAGACTACTCGCATAACTTCCAAATATAAAGGCCACTACGCTCTTCTACGGTTCAAAACAAAAATAACCACAAATAAATGACGCCATAGAAGCAAAAGTTGAAGCAGAATAGGTTCTCCGGAAATTAAATAAACTAAGTTCATTTGGCCAATATCATTAAACATCAATAACGCAGACAAAGCTTCGACAGTTGCGTTTTTATAATTTCAGTCTTCGTATGTCCTTTCCACGAGTTGCGCTGTGATTCGTCCTAGAGTGGTACCAACAGGACTTCATCCACGCGCAGTCTGATTCGTTCTATCTCCCTGCATTAGTGGTCCGGTGCAGCGGACACTGAAGGCTGTCCCAGCCCTGTTGGGGTATATCTGCGCATATTCAATCCGGTCCTGCAAAGCGTTCTGTCTTGTCTGTCTAACGCATGCACCACATCCCCTCGCCACAGGCAAAACATCGGAGCAAAACGGAAAGCCAAAAACCGGGACAACCTTCGTCGGAGCGCCTAGGAGATCGAATAAATAGCAGTTGTACAAAAATAAATAAATGCGGTAAATATGTAAAATAAAAAATGCTGCGTTTACTGTCTACAACCTGTACCCCTTCAACCATAGACATTCGGCATATATAGAGTTTAAAGGTCTACGTCGTCGTCGATCTGAGGATGGGAGTTCAATTGTTTTGAACTCCGGGAGTCGGGAGAGGAGGCGAGCGAGCAGCGCGCGACGGCTTACTCCAGCGTTAGTTGACCTCGATTACTTCAACTTTTATTATGATTATTCAGCCCGCCCGCTGCTCTACACTGATGATAGTGAGGATCGACCGGGTCGAACTCTTTAGGTCGGGATCGGGAAGGGAGGCTTTGTCGACGGCATAAAGGCAGTACCTCCATCGGTTGTCTCCTGTTTTCGTTTCCTCTTCTTGCCCCTTTGCGTATTAGCCCTAGACGACCAATCGGGATAGAGCTGCATATGCAGCTGTCTCTCACGCCGCGCCAGCTCGTAATACTTGGCTTGCTCCTCCCGCCCGAGCGCATGCCACTGAACCGACATGGAAACAAAAGAGAAATGCACTTCGTAGGTGACCCTCGACCGAGCCTAACCCCGTTCGTGCTAGAAAAACAGCCCGCGGAGCGCTACAAATTTTGACACCTACGGTTTTGAAATGAGAATGGCCAATTGTATTCTAGTGCTCGTAAGAACCTATTCTGCGGTCGATCTGAGTCGCGGCTCTCTAGGACATCTAACAAACCAATATAGTTTCCTCACGGGGTGTGGGTGTACAGTACACGGTCACTCGACGACTACTGAACACAGAACACCAACAGACAGGCGGGGGCGCCCGGCGACGACACGACACTCTGCCTGCCCTGCAGTCGCCGAGCACCCCCGCGCCCCGCACCGACATGGTTCCTCAGCCGCTTTTCTAGCACAGGCCTCGCCGGGGCCGACAGGACAAACACGCACACACGCACACTCACATACGGGAAGGGATTTCGTCGGTCCGTTGCATGTTAGTGGAACAAGCACGGTGGCTGTTATTTCTGGGGTTCTCCTCTGATTCGCAGTCGCGTGTTAGTGACTATACGTGCTGGGAGTCGGAGTTGGGAGAGGGGGTTGGGGGATGGGCGGACGGGAGGGGGACATGAAGCGTGTTGCGAAGCTCCCGTGTAGAACCTAGGGCTCCAATACCTCCCAGCTCAGCGGGACTTCGGTCCTTTTTCCGTTTTTTCTTTTTGGAACCGTAACCATAGTTGTCTCTGGCGCTCCACCCCGGGTACAGCTGCATATGGAGTTGTCTCTCCTGTCTCGCTTTCTCATAGTACTTGGCTTGTTCCTCGCGACTCAACGAATGCCACTGCGTGTGTTATAGTAAATTTTTGGGTGTTGCTTAACTTCGAAATGACCCACTTAATGTGTATTTAGGGGGACACAGAAAGCAATGGGCGGACTTGAGTGGCCGGCAAATTCTCACTTATATTAAATTAGTTTCAACCGACTGGTACAACAACTAGAAGTAAAATATAGTCAGGATCTAAAAAAAAAAGTCTACCGCGCACTCAAATTTTCCCAAAGCTATTTTTTTTTATTAACTCTCCCTGAGATCGGTGTGTCGTTAGAAAGACAAGAAGGGATTACTAACATCATACATAAGTGTCATATCGCGAATGCAAATTGTCCTGTTATTCTAGTTAGGACTGAGATAGCGTTCTTGGAACCCACTAACGGATCACTTCGCGTTAGTCGATACAATAAAGCGACCGAATCTTCAGGCGTCAAACTAAAAATAGGTCTCAAATAATAAAATAAAGTTTGAAAAGAGAATTAATCAAATCATCTTGCTCATCAGCTCCAATCCACGGCAAAATCAACGCAGTTTATGTCCAATTGACCAAACTTTTGTCTATAGGAAAACTGGTTTCCATAATTTTCGACTCAGTCTACATATTATGGCAGGACAAGATATGTCAAATTATTCCTTATTCGAGTAGGCGGCAACCAGGAAGAATATTCCTCATTGCCACCACTGGGCTGGGCGGCAATCAGGAAATCTATTCCTTATTGCCACCAGTGGTGGCGATCGAGGTGGTGGCAACCAGGAATAGACGATTTTTCCAATGAGTTTTGACGCTTCAAGAATTGGCCTCGCAGTCCCAATATTATTTATTATTCAATATGATCAAGCAGATCGCAGATAGCGTTCGCCTCAGTCAGGTGTGTGGGTAGAATCTATTGTCTTCCATAATGCAAGGCAAGCGGAATGCCCAATCATTATGTAGGAGCCGGTATAGCTACTCATTCCTAACCAGAATACTGTGGGCAGATTGAGAGAAATAATTGTCAAATACATTTT
This sequence comes from Argyresthia goedartella, assembly GCA_949825045.1. Lineage (NCBI taxonomy): Eukaryota > Metazoa > Arthropoda > Insecta > Lepidoptera > Argyresthiidae > Argyresthia > Argyresthia goedartella. The sequence goes on from OX463834.1 coordinate 16,278,796, forward strand.
TAAGCAGTCTTAATCAAATCAACATGGCTTTATGCCTTTTCCCATTGTCGCACAAGTTCAGCCAGTTATTCAAAACTGCATTAATTAGTATTAACACATTAGGTTTATTATAAACAAGTTTAATGTAGCAGATTCCGACTACTATCCGAAGCGGCCGATAATTTCGAATCGAAACTTTAAGACTGCTCGCAGCCGACAGACTTTCCATCGGCCGACAATTCAGTCGGCCTCTTAATAAGTATGAAGATGTATGCGTCTGCGCACATTACAGAGCTTCGGTAGGGAACGGCCGAATACGCTGGCAGCCCGACCAGGCCTAACTAACGGCCGATCAAAAAGTCTGTGTCTGCGGGGACTCTTAGAATGACTCTGTTTATGTTTCTACGCCATCTTATTTTTCCTTAGCCCAATCAATATTACTTAGTACACACTATTGCTAAGAATCTTCAGCACTGCTATAAAGGTGGCCTTTTCTCAACTGATTGGATCTTAGGGAATGATAGTGCCCGTCGTTATAAGCCTTCCCTATGGTATATCCTCCAGGTATCAGGCAGGTCACGCTGCAAATTTCAGGGTTTCCTCAGTTTCCTCAAATGAGTTTTCCGGACGACGTTTTTAGTTTTTATGAACTCAATACACGATATAATTAAGTATAGTCATGATAATACGTGGAATACAAACGTATTGGTTTGGTATTAAGAAGGCAGTAAGGTTAGGCGGTAATCAACAGTTCATTTTTTATTGTGTTTTAAGTGTCAATTAGCGTCACCCCTTTTCTTATACGGGATAACAGAGGCACAGAATTGCCACATTTAGCCAGTATCAACTCTAATGGGTTATAGTTCTCTGCAAATAAATACAAACGTTGTGTCTCATTTGGTAAATAGTTTAATTTTCAAAGGGATTTAAGATTAAAATTTCTTTATTACTGTAGATACTTTCAAATATGCTTTATATACTTTTTTTTGCCCCAGCGCCACGTGTGGCTTTTACTGGTACTTAACTTGAATAGTAATTATGATTAAGCACAAAACACCAGTAAAAATACTGCCTTCTTAATAAATACGTCACGGTTTTACACTATTTTCTACTCTTGTCCAAAATGACATTGATTTCAATTTGACAGCAATTCCTTAGGCAATTTGTCAGTAACATATTTAAGGCCGAAAGATAGAAAAACGGTAAGGCTCTGTTCTCATTACGGCTGGCAGTACGCGTAATCTGTTTCGCTTCCATAGTTTGACACATATCACTACTAAATTGCTTTCCACATAATTTTTCCCTTCGCCAATAAGATTGTAGCAATGAATTCAATGTTGTAAGGTTTCAAAAAATGTGTTTCCCAAAAGTGAGGACAAAATTATCTTATCAGTGACTGAACTAGAATACCTACCCCAAATTAACAAGGCGTTAAAACGATCTTTAGTAAAAACAAATAGATAGAAATAGATAGAATGAAAGCAATATTTCAGCAGCTAACTCCCTGTGGAGTTAGCTGCTTCTTCAAATAAAAAGGTGATTTTGAAAAATATATGCAAGTACGACTCAATGAAAAAAGGGACGGAAAATTGTCCCTTTTATGACGATCTGGCAATTACATACCCGCTATCTTATTTTTTGAAAGTGGATAATAGTTATCTGAGTCTGGCCACAGGAAATTTCTATTCCCTATTTTTACAGTTGTGCACTAAAGTCAACTTAGCGGCGGAAGAAAAAGTCAAACGGAATGCACTTTACTTTGCAACGTCTCAAAATATGGAAACAAGACCGTGTGTGCGGACCATCAGGCGTAATGAGAACAAAACCTTAGCAGTAAATCTTTGACATTCCATAGATGTTTTATAAAGAACATCATCGTAGACAGATTAGTGCTTGACTAGCTTTCCATCCGGCCTAAAACGTTTGGACAAACGTAGAAACTAGCCAATCCGAATCAAAGAATCATACCCAGAGGGTATTAGGATAACGAAGGTACTGTAACTCACCCGTCGGCCTAATATTTGGTTGATCGCCGCGGACTCCTTCAAAGTACACTCGGCGACAACTTTGGCTCTCATCTCCTTCATGTACAGCATGAAGGCGTTTAGGGGTTTCTTTATGTGCGGCTTCTTGGCGTCTTTACTGTTGTTGTTGCTGTTGCTGTCCGCTGGCTTGTCGTTGGCGCTAGTGCTGCTTTTCTCTAATGACCTGCAATCGGGAGATGGGTGGATTTGAGTTTTATTTTAAATTACAGCAAGTGTGTATTACAGTTCTATAAATAACCTCCTGAATGGCGTTATACAGAGTGTAACAGAAAGGTGTACTGTGTACGTAGATGTCAAAAATAAACATGCTCTCATTAAATCGGTTTCTAGTTTGAAAGTTGTTCAGGTGCACCGTGAAACCTTTGGGTTACACCCAGGAGAATAGGTCTGAACCCGCATCAATGCGCAGCCGTAGAAACACTTCCAAAACCCCATTTTCATGATGAGGAAGCGCTTCGTTATCATCCAAAATCTCGACAAAATACACGAAACCTTGTCATTCGATAGTCTTCCCTTCGTTCCCTTCCTGTGGTGAATGTCCACGATAAGTTATAATGTCTAAATAGTTGACACCTTTGGAAGCAATCGATCATATTATCAGTTATCTATCAATATGTTAATAGCATGCCCAGTTGTTAGCGATACGACTGACACGCAGACACGGTTGCATAGGGATATAGAGGAGTTGCAGTCACGTATGTGTTGTCAAATTATTTTGATACTTTCAGACAACGATGGTAATCGTAGGTTGAAATTATAGTTTAGAGTAGACCATTATGATATGATTTATCAACCAAAAATTTTTTATATTTTTTTTGAGAAAATTTTATCACACTCCAAGTAAAAATATTTCGTAAATACGTTTACTTACATCGATTAAGTTCTACATATACGTATGTAAGTGTACTTATAGTGGTATTCTTTAGAAGTATGTAAATTTATTTACCCATAATATTTTTTGAAACTCGTCAAAATAAAAGCTCTCAAACACCAACACCTCAATCTATCAATGGTCAAGTCACTACACCCTCCGTGCTCATGACAGCGGTGACAATAAACAAGCGCGCGCGTCCGGTTGGAAATAGACTTCCGGTGCGCGCGCGCATCCAACAACTATACGGTAATAAACTAATAAGAGAAGCGCTGCTGGCTTTTTATAAGAGAATTTATCAAATTATAGAAGCGTGAATGTAGTGGGAAATTATTGTTCGCTCAGAATTGTTTGGTCAATTTTTAATGAGGTTCTATGTCTAATACCAGCTGAGGAAAGAATTAAAATACAATATTTTGGGTTTTTTTTTGTAAATAAATCTGGGTTAAGTTAAATCTAATATTTTGAGATGCGGTTGGATTCAATTCATAGAATATCTATGAGAAAAGCACGTAGAACATAAACACAAACATTTATATTATATTCAATGGTTTTATTTGAAATATATTAATCCTTTATCAACATTCTGCAGCAGTGAGGAACTCATAAAACCTTAAGGTATGTCCAACTCAAAATGGTCACACAATTTATCCACACAAACATGGTTGATTAAATAACCAGTTAAGCTTCAAAACAAAAAAGATGTACTACGTGTAAAAAATTACAATATCCCATACATAACATCACAGGCAGGCCATGTAAATAAGGTGGTAGAGAAATTTAATTAAAATGATATATGACCCACCTCGGCTGTTAACGGGTTAGTGTGGAAGTACGGTTGGCAGAGGAAATAAACATCCTGATGGTTTTTTTAAGATTTAAGGATTATTTTTTTATTATATTATTTATTATTTTTTTATTTTAATTATATTGTATTTTGATTTAATTTTATTCAAAGTCAAAGTCAAAGTACTTTATTACTGTAGATATTTACATATAGGTACTTAGCAAACGTCATTTTTATATATATTGCATTGCATTCTATTTCAGATTATTAGCGAATGAATTTTATAATGACGTTACTTGGCAATAGTATTTTTTTTTGTCTTGAGAACTAACCCTAACATATAAAAGCTTTTCAGAAGATAATCTAATAATTCAGATTCGATCGAGATTTCGATATCCCCAGAGAAGTAGACGTTCAACGTCTACCTAACTAACGAGACTCGGAAACTTTATTACCAGCATGCAACTGTAATACATCCAGCCATACTTACACGAAGCGATTATGCCCCGAGATAAAAAAAAACCTCTTTGCCAGTCACGCACGCACGCGCCTCTGATATCAATCTTTAAAAACCGTTACAGAGATGTAAAACAGTATGTTTTGAAGCGATTTATTTAATTATCTGTTAATATTTTGCATGCTGGCAATCGGACTTGATCTGATCACTTTTATTGCTACAAAATTATTTTCGATAAGCCCAAATAAATCAATTGTATTAAAAACCCAAAAAAATAACTAGCTACCTAGCTTAATAAACACCAAACTTCTTTGACCTTAATGAAAAACATATAGACGGTAAAGGAAAAATGATAGAATACCCGAGTGATTAGAACGTGATAATGAGCTATCCAATTGATATTTAAACTAGTTTTTACTTTATATATCCATTTCCGAGCGCGTTTATTTTGCCAACGGTACCTAGCACATAATTACAACGGCCAGCCGCTGAATACCTCGTTTGGAAGCGCGCTCAGCATTGTGTCGATGCTACTTTATTTTTTCTTTTTCATTTTTAAACGCCTCTTTCCTTCGGCCATGATTCTTTTCGGCCTGTGACGCGGGAAGTCGTATATTTCAGAACTCAAACTTCTTGGAACGAATCTTGTGTTATAATAAAAGTCTATATTAGTTAGAACAATTGACAGCTATTCTTTAAGTTCATTTTACTAAATGTTTAACTTTGTAAGTGCCAACGCTTGAGGTTCAGCCATAGAGTCCATTTTTGAACAGATTTACTTTTTAATTAGTCTGCAGTTTATTCAAGATGCCTATAGAATACGCTCCTGTGCATTCTATTAGTAATAAATTGCGTTGTCACTATTAAAGTTGGTTTGAGTATTTTTTAACGCTTGTTTGTGATTCTTCGTCTGAGGAAGTCGTTTTTCAGCTCTCTTACGTTTCCCTTTCATTCCCGAATTGGACGTTCAATACAACTAATTCTGGCTGTCATATTAAAAAGTGCAGGCCGGTAAAAAAAAACAATCTGATTCAGTGGACGCATCTGTCAAATATTGTTCGTGCCCCATGCATTGCTTATCATCAATCTAACTCAAAAAGGGGGTGGACAGAGTTTAGTCGCATAATAGTTGGGGCGATAACGATCAAGCAATGATATCTTTGCGCTTTACAAAACGCGTTTAAGCGTGTGTCACATGCGCACGATTAGGGTTCTGTTCCTTCTTATTACTGTAGTATTTAACAAAAAAAAACTATTTTAGGTTTTTAGAATATACGCTGAAGATATTTTGTTGAATGCAGTTTTAATACCTACCTTATATTTATTTATTTGGGACATAGTTGAATAATAATTATTAGTGACGGCGCTAAACTCACAAACGGTGGGACCGATTTCGATGACCTTTTATAACTATTAGTTGCAGTCTTGGGATGGACGGAGAGAAAAAAAATAAAAACGTGTATGGGCATTTTCTAAGATAATTCAAGACGGCGCGGAGGTCATCGTCTGCATCCAATTCGAAATTTGAATGTTGTTTTTTCGTTCAAAATTCGAAGCGGCCTGTTCTGTTCACGGGGCGACGACGTCTGTCGAGATAGCAAGTGTGAAATACATCAATAAAAAAGTTTACTCCAAAACTAGCCACCACACGGAGAAAACGAGTTAATTAATATTAATTAAATTTTGGTTGTTTTTAACCACGTAACTTGCTTCGTACAGGACCTGCAAAGCTGGTGGTTCAAAACAACTAAGTGAACTTTGTTAATTTTTAGCTACGTTCACTTGTTTGATTTTGGACAATTACTTGATTGATAATTACCAAGCGCTTGGTTTCAATTAAGCGAGTAACTTGGTTAGGAACAGCAAAGAAATTCGTTTAATTTTAGCACTGCCAACATGGTTGATTTTAGCTAAGTAGTTGGTTGATTACTACCATGCGTGTTGTTATTTTAACAAGTAAATTGTCAGAAAATAATCAATTTAATTTTTTGTTATTAACCATGTTTAAAAGGGTTAGTAGTAACCAAGTAATAAGTTTAGAAATTAATAAGCACTTAATTACTTTTAGTCGAGTGTATTTAGCAATGAAAGCTTCGTAAATAAAAGCAAACCAAACTCATTAGATTTTAAACGAGTCTTCGTTAAAAATAACCATTTCGACGTTAGCAAAGCTAAAATCGCACTTTGCTGGCCGCTCGTTTTCTCCGTGCAAGAGAAAAATTAACCGGCTTTTTTCACGGATCCCTAAAAAGGACTATATTTGTCACAATCAAGAAGCGTGCACTTATGCCTTACGCTTTTTATTCCACTGCCCCAATAAAAACCCTCTTAAAGTATTGAGTACTTGTATTATAAGTGCGCATTAGGGATTATAAATTGCGAGGCAAATTGTTGCGTATGATAAATACACAATATTAATCATCTTCTATTGATGTGGGAGTTTATGTACTGTTTTACACTTTATAATACAGGATATAGATATATTAAATTTAATTGAGGCCGATCAATAAATATACCATATTATTGCATGGATTAAAACTGTGATATAAAATTATCGCCGGGATTAAAATTAACATAAAATGCAGCATTCATATTAGATGTTATTGGAATCAAAAATAGTTTGTCAATACGGAATACTTAGAGTACTTTGCAACAAAACCGACATAGCGTCACTCATTTTCCCATACGGAGTGGCAAAAGCACAATACAAATTGTATATTTCCAGCAGTTGTATTTTATAAAAAAGACGGCATGTAACTATGACGTCACAATATTTCATAGAACTCGCCGTGAACAAAATTGCTGTTGTGAAAGTTCCTAAAAAGTATCTATTTTGACTAGCAGTCAAATAACGCATTGCGCCGACGATTACGCAGCTATATAAGTAATATAGATAGATACGTCCCTTACCATGAAGAACATTGAGCCAGTTAACCACGGATATATTACAGATTCTATTTATTATCTAACAACAAAATACTTTATCCTCAAAGGATGTCAGAGACCTGTCCGCGATATTCTAACCCTGAATAATAATTTTAGCCCATAATGTCCCCACCGACGGGCACCGGCCTTTAGCCGGATAAGCTATTCCACCACCTCAATGCGGCTTGGTGGGGGGGGGGGGGCTAGTGATCAACCCGACTGTCAGAAGTTTTCAAGCTGCCTTGTTACTAATTAGGCAGCTTGAAAACTTTGGATAGGAATCCTGACATTGATATCCTCAGAGAATATGAAGAAAAATTGACGAAAAATGAAGCAAATGACGAAATTTTGCCATATAAATCTGCTCTACTAACATCCACAGATGTCGAACGCTCCTTTTCCACATATAAATGGGTGTTAGATGTAAAAAGAAATAGGCTAAAATTAGAAAATTTAGAAAAAAATATGGTAATTTATTTTAATTTAGGTCATACTCAGTTTTCTAGTGAAGCTGAAAACGAATCAGACCAACAAATAGACCAATGACTTTTTGTTTAAATAAGTAAATTGTTGTTTAAACGTGTTGATCATTTTAATTAAGAGTTTTATTGTTCTATTGTATATATTGTATTTTGATTTTTGAGGAACAAATAATTTGTATGTTCTTGTATGTACAACTTCAGAATACAAATGTTAAATGATTGTTGTCTTGTATAAATACGCGTCGAAGAAATTGTTACATAAAAAATAAATGTGGTTTATTGAATCAAGTTTCTATCTATTTATTTTACTATCCTTAAGCCCGTCCTTATACTTACCCGTCGGAGAGGAAGTGTATTCTTTTATTACTCGTTAAGGCGAAAATAGCTTTTTATTATTTTTCTACTTGAAAAGCAAATCCCGGGATTCGGGGAGTATCCATATTATTCTTCATATGGCAAGTACATAAAATAGCTCTGCCTACTCCGATCACTGCTTTTTAGAGCCTCTGTCTGACCAGCTTTACGACTACTACTACCATGTAGCGATAGTAGCCGGGACCTACAGCTTAACGTGCCATCCGAAACACGGAACATCCGATAATGCACTGAATATAAATTACTTATCTCATCTCAGGGACAGCCCTGGATTCGAACCAGCATCTCCTGAGTGAGAAGCGAGCGTGAAACCCACTAGACGTGAATCCTAGACCACGGATCGCTCAACTCTGAAAACCTTCTAGAAAATGATAGAACAGCCGTGCCTCTCTTCGGATCGGCTTTTGATGCGGATGAAACGCAGGTCTTACCTCGCATACCGCTGGTGGGAGTCCATTTCGGCCTTCGTCGGCGGCGGGGGCACCAGCGCGGGGCCCAAGCCCAGGCCTAGGCCCCCGCCCAAGGTCGGACTAAACCGGTACAGCTCGCTGTTGACAAAACTGATGACTATTATGATGGAGGTCGGGCTCTGAGTCGGTTGTCATTGGAGATTGGTGGTGGATAGATTTCCTGCCGCATGGTTATTTGTTATTTTTAAAATGTCATGCCATTACACATGCGGAATAGTGGAAACACAGGGCCACTTTTGAATATAAATATACCTGATTTCACTGGAGGTTAAATGAGGGCAGTGGACGAAATTAAGCTGAACAGACGAATTATTCAATTCAATTTCAATTCAAAATATTTATTTCAGATAGCATACATTTTGACACATATACATCCATATGTAGATATTAATTTATCATAATAAAAAAGTTTAAAATTAAACTAAATACATCATCCATCATCCTTGAATAATAAATAACACCCACACTCACACCCTGCTCACACAGTCACACACACCCTCTCACACACACAAAACATCGTCCTAAAATATGATTATAATTTATGGTTTGTTACTGCGAAGGTGCACATCCATCCAGTACTTCAACATAGGGCTATCCACCTTCCCAGCCAGAGTACTGAGGATAGTGTTGGAGCTGCCGAAAAAGCGGTTTCTTAACGAGGCAATCCTCTTTCTCATTATTGCAAAGAAATCGTCAATCCTAGCTTCGGCAAACATAGCCGAGGCGCTGCAGTATCGCGGCAGCCCCAACAGTATTCTCAGAGCATTATTATATTGGGCGCGCAGGGCGCTGTAGGCTCTCCGCGTATAGCTGACCCACAAGCCACTAGTGTAGAAGGACTGACAAAATGCTCTGAAAAGTGTCAATTTGACAGCCCTTGTACACTTCGCAAACCTGCGGGCCAGCATATTACATCGGACCGCCATCGCCCTGCGCTCCCTTTCAATATCAATGTCATCTACGAGCCCCTCTGTGACCACGTGACCCAGGTACTTGAAATGTGGAACCCGCTTGAGAGGTGCTCCACACAAATTATTACATTTATAATTGCTTGATTTACATTGGCTGTCAAGGTGCAACTGGCGCCAGCCACAAACGCACCGTTTATGTAATTCTCTGCCATGGTTGGCAAGCTCACGCCAGCCACAGACGCAGCTTACATTAACATAAAAATTTATAGGCGCTTCTGGCCCCACACTAGGATACCCTGCGTCGTGGGCACCAGAATCAGCGACGTCACACACATAAACGCCCAAGACCTGTGTTTTCTTTCTCTTTTCTGTATCCCCAGCCGGGGATCAAACACGGGACCTCTCGCATGGTAGGCAGAGCCACAACCGCAGAGCCACAGAGGTCGCCACATAACTGTCTGCCAAGATTGGCAAGCTCACGCCTGCCGCAAACGCACCTTTACAAGTTCTTGCTTGCGGGTGTTGGCAAACCTTGGCAACCGTGTAAAGTCAATGCGCTTAGATAGTGTCTTACTTACACCCGCACTTAATTATCATAATGAAATAGACAAGGCATATGATCGTTTAATAAGAGGCGGCACGTGCTAATGTAGCGCGACCGTAACCTTGTAAGCGAATGGATTTTAACTCAATTATTAGGATGGTTATGGGTTTTCGTAGCAAAATAAAAAATATAAATGTAGCCAATTCATTTCCCCACCGAGAGCTTCAGGCCTTAATACGTAAACGAGTAAGATTGGGCCATATTCCACCACGCTAGCTCAGTGCGTGTTGATGGAGGGGTCGGGCTAGTGGCCAAACCGACTGTCAGAAGCACAGTACTTTAAATATTTAAAGTTCTGTGGTCAGAAGTTTTCAAGATGCCAGTTTACCTAGTAGGTAGTTTGTACCTAAATAGAGTAAATTAAATGTATATTGAAACTTTGTAACAACATCTTGCAGCTTACCTTGTAAGACTAGAACTGGTAATTGGCAGCGAGGTAGGGTAGGGACTCCGGAAGCCGCTGGCCGCCGAAGATATCGGGTACATGGAGGGGGTGTGCCTGTAAAAACTGACGTCTTACTTGAACCACCCTTTTCTCAGTGCCGCTGGCAGAGACACTAAAGCTGGGTCCAGATATGTTCTTTTGTACCTCCGTTTCGTAGCATCGTCGCGATCCAAGAACGCTTGCTAGTACGCCCGGACCGGCTGCCTGCCATCGAGACGCGCCTTACCACCGTACCGTACCGTACCGGCTGCCATCGAGACGCGCCTTACCACCGTACCGTACCGAACCGAACGGGCGTCCAAACTATAGCGTTCTTGGATCGCGCTGATACGAAACGAAAGTACGTTACGGACAAAAGAACATGTCTAGACCTAGCTTTACGGATTCTAGGTACTTTCATAACCTCTCCTTCTAAATGGTTACACAAATTGTGGGTAACATTCACAGGTAAGTATGTTTAAACATAGGTAAATATTCGTAATTCTAGTTACGCATTGGCGCATTCATTTAATTATGAAGATTTCCAAACTCAGGGTAAATTAGAGTCAGGGTCAGCATCAGTTTTTTTGTATGATGGTAGGTTCTTTTGGAGTTGGATGACGCCAAGATTTGTTGGATCTAAGGACCTTAAATAATCTTGAAGGATCGGTCGGGGGAGTATGCTAGCCCACCAGATCCGCTGAACTCACCATGACGCCGCGACTTGGGACATCTCCGGGCTCAGCATGGGGTACGGGTACGCGCCCCCGGGGAAAGGGTACATGGGTGTCCGCGCCAGACCCGCCGCTGGAACGGAAAACGAGACATTAGTGAGATCCTCTTCTTCTTCTTTCCAACCGACTTCAAAAAGGGAGTGGTTCTCAATTCGACTGTTCTTTTAATCTTTTTTAGGCTAATCTCGTCCATCAACTATTGTTTTAATTAGAAGGTAATACTTCAGAAGTGGTTCCATATGAAATTTATCAAAATTGATTTAGCGCTTTTTGAAAAAATCAACAAAGCTTAGCCGTTTTAGCGTGATTGAAGCACAAATACGTAAACATCTAAACATCGCTACTTTCACATTTCTAATATTAGTTGGATTCCCGATGAGAGGTAGCCAGACAGGCATCTAGCAAAGAAAGCAGCAACCAAGTGATTTAACTACATATATTCATCTGTTGTCAAGCGGCCGCGGCGCCTCGAAAGCCACCAAAGGTCCCGGGTTCGTCTCCCGTTGTGACGTCGTTATTTCTCGTCACAACAGGGTAGCCTAGAGGCACAGGACTGTGATGATTGGCGCAATAGAAAAGAGGCCTATGCCCAGATGTGAGTCGATGTGGGTTGGGCATCATGCAGATTATCCTAGATAAGTGCTTGTGACTCACCCAGCTTAGAATCTAGTTGGTACGGCGGGGGAATCCCCATGTGCGCTGGTGGGGGTTGACCCAACTCTCCTCCCGGGCAGAAGAGAGAGAGTCCACTCCCCGCTGGTAGACCCATCTTCCCGGTCTGCAACAAGGAAAGAAGGTTAATGAATATTATTGACATATGTAATCCATGTATGTCCCCACTGATCTGGCTTTCACCCGAATTCGGGTAGGATTGAGCCATATTCCACCACGGTGGCTCAGTGTGGGTTGATGGAGATTTGTTTCAATTTTGAAAAACCCCAATTAATGGCAGGTATCTACCTAATTATAAATAATGGATCCATTATTTCATAATTTCTTTACTATACTGCAATCAAATCATACAGATAACTTATAGGATAAAAGTGTACACGGCGAGCAATTCTAACAATAATATTGTAATATGAGTATATGAAATTGTGTAATACAGAAAACCTATGTAATAGTACGTGTAAATCGAATGTGTCGTTAACTAAATAGAGACAGAAACAAGAAGCAAAGACTAACTATAACTTAACCAAACAATTTAGACACGATTCACTCTTTGAATTACCCGCGCAAAATGTTTTCCCCCGCTTTTATCTCGGGCTAAATTGTGTTTTTAATATGCCAAGACAGGGAAACTAAAATGAAACAAGTAGATGTGATAGACACGTCATTAGCAACTAAATTGGCGCGGTGCCTGTATAAATTTCGTGCTACCCTCCCGCGTTCTCCCAATTATGTAAAATGGCGCCCAACAAGGGCCATTCAGCCGCGTCGCGCCTCCAAGTGTCTCACTTCTAATTAAACGAGACTTCATTTCATTCCACTTTCATGGTAAAAAATAAACTGTTGCGAGGCACGTTTCACTACTCCCAATCCCGATATTAGGTAGTTTCAATTATGAAAATCTTCTTCTTTAAAAAAAGTTCGACAATTTCTTCGTATATTTCTGAACGCACAGGAACTGCTTATTAAGACAATAATTACCATGAACAATAGATCCTTCACTAATTAATAATAATACACGGACAAACAAAGCCCTCCATTCACGCTCGGCACGACAGCCCTTTCAAAAAAGAGGATAATAAAAAAGAGAATAACCAAAACGGTGGTCGAAATGGCTCGACATGAGCACAGAGACAAAAAGAAGCCCCATAGACAATGATGACAGTCGAGGACGCATAATGCGGGAGCGCGCGTTCTTAATTTGAAAATATTTTCATAATAAGATTTGTCTATGGCGCAACCGTCAAAAACAAAAGACAGCCGCGCTCGTTCGCTCTTTGTTTCATCTGACAGTTCGTAATAATTTAAAAATTAAATCACATTGTGCACCAATTAACATAGCTACCTTCTATGATGATGTTGAGCTGGTAAAGCCATTGAGGGAGTTGACAACTCCTAAAACTTGTTTTTCTAATTATTGGCGGGGAGGTTGTCCCGTCACCTTTTTGCGTGTACATTTTGAATTTAGAAGGCCTCTAATGAAGGCCAGGTAGAGTGGCCGTGGGGCCTATTAAAGGAATCCGAGAGGGTAGTTATTGAAACCGCATGAAAGCGAATGACGTTACAGCCATCTACTCGACCCGAGGGTCGCATTCGCTAATTGGGACTCGAGGCCGGAGGACGCGAGAAATGCTCGCTCCAATCGGAAATACGCGACTAATACTTCAAAATTCAATAGGTTTGTTAACGAGCGAAACGCGGAATGTATCAAAACTCTAGTGCTTTATACAACCCTTCTAAATTATACAACAAAATTCTGTACCATTTTTCTAATTTATCAACACAAAACACCGTAAAATTCTGAATTCCGCTTTTCCGTCGGGGTGAACGCACACAGACGTCAGCGTACACCCCTTTGGTTCGCCAATGCGAGCGAAGTAGGGCGTAGTATCTTGAGAGGTTCGCCCCTGGGGTAGTGGGCGTGGAGGCAGGCAGGATGCTGTGTTGCCATGGCAACGAAGCGTAGGGGTGAGAGGATCTGCGGTGGTGTGAGGGTGTGTGACTGTGTGTGTGGCGACCTTGCTTGTTTTGGTCCAGTTTCGGAACAGTTTGATGATGACACTAGCAACTTTTGGGACTGCTTCATTGAGCGTGTCGTGACACTGTTTTACCAGTACACGGCAGCAATACATATTTTGTCTACATAGTTTGCGGGTTTAAAGGTAACACATTTTTTAATGAATTTTTACAGATGACTTTATATACGTTCGTTTTTGCATTTGTATTTTCGTTTTTCGGCTTAGCGGTATTCGCACATCGAACACGAACGTGCGGATAGCACCATCTGGCCGACACGGGTACGGGATGGGTGGCCGTTTCAATGTGGCATTTGTTTTGGGCGCTTCCGTGTTTCGGATGTCACGTTAGTAAGCTTTAGGTCCCATCAGCACTATCGCTACTCGGCAGTAATGGTCGTAAAGCTGTCTCACAGGCCCTAACAGGGCAGCTTGCTGACTTCTGACAGTCGGGTGGGCCTCTAGCCCGACTCCCCTCCATCAACCCGCACTGAGCCAGCGTGGTGGAGTATGGCTCAATCGTACTCGTATCCCTCGGTGGGTACATTAATGGGCTACATTTTTACATTTTCAGGGCTTGGGTAGTAACAGAAATACGCTCAACAAAAAGCTCATAACAAAAAAATATACATATCAAGTTTCCTGTAGAGGTACGTCGTCCTACACACATCCAAGGGACTGTCACGCACACTCGCGAACCGATATTAGAATTTCCCTTCGGTGTGTGAATATGATGAATTACTCGCTACCCCTTCTGTGACAGATCCACCCCTGGGGTTCATTTTGACCGAAGCCTTCCGGGATGGGGTCAGATAAAAATCCACTTTTATACACACAACTTTTTGTTAAAAAAAAGAAAACTGTATGTTAAATGTCGGAAGTAAACTAAGTCGTATGATTGTTTACGAATGGCTCCTTTATTTTAGACGCAGATGATTATCTTTAAAGAAAAACAGTTTGAGTTACATAATGAAACTATATTTGATTAAGGCTTGTTTCTCGGTAGAATTAGCAACTCGATTCGTGGTAGTTGAAATATAGGATACAATCATATTCAAATAAAGTTCATAACAGCTCACAATGCAACATGCGCTACGGTTATTGTAGAAGAGTGCGAAAACTGTGTTTATTATCTTTTTTCGAAAACCTTATTTCCCAAGAGGTAAAAACATCTATTTTGTTTAAAAAAAGTTCCTTGAAAGTCAAAATGTAAGTTGTCGGTCACGGTACAAAATCAAAACGGGACTTTTATCACTGAATTTATTTATAACATTTATCAGTCTTCTATCTAACATAACATACTATTGACTTGAGTTTCTGACCCCACACTAGGATACCCTGTTTCGTGGGAACCAGAAACAGCGACGTCCAAACAGTACAGTGACTACAAAGATTTTTTGGCACGCGCCTGCAATAGAAAATTATCCTTGTGTTATTATTCGTAAGATCCATCGATGTGTCATCCAAGTGCCAAAAGATCCTTGTAGCCCTAAAACATCCAAGACCTGGAGGTTATTTGTTCTCCCTCCCCAGGCGGGATTCGAACCTGTCCCTCTTTCTTGAGAAGCACAGCCTCGACCGTGACTCCGCAGAGCTCGTCAACATCTACTTTCTCCCATCTATTTTTTTTACGGTGATTTTTCTATTTTCCGAGGGCTAAAGATATAATATGATAGACATAAAGTCTCGTTAGGGCTTCCGTTTCCGGTCGGAAGGAGCAACATGGCGGAAATGGATTGGAAACGACGCGGATCACCGACTTATGGGGTTCGGGTTGAGAGGTTTTAAGATAACTATAACTATGATATTATTTATATAAGGGGGCAAAGTGATTCAAAATCCTAATCAATGATTATCGTATCTTGCGTGAATATGTCACGAACTGTCAAATAAATTTTGAACGACAGTACAAAAAATGTCGAAAATTGAAATAAAATAAGTAAAAAAAAACTATAACCCGACTACGTGAGTTAAGAGGTTTAAAAAGTGCGAAACAAGGAAATAATTCAGAAAGAAGTCAAGAAATGCGAAGGTACAAAAATGGTCGAGGTAGAGCCGTGGTCGCACCTACTGTATTCTCATTCTCCACGAGACCACGGCTCTACCTCGACCATTTTTGTACCTTCGCATTTCTTGACTTCTTTCTGAATTATTTCCTTGTTTCGCACTTTTTAAACCTCTTAACTCACGTAGTCGGGTTATAGTTTTTTTTTACTTATATTTTTTTTTTTATTGTTTTTAGTATTTGTTGTTATAGCGGCAACAGAAACACATCATCTGTGAAAATTTCAACTCTCTAGCTATCATAGTTCATGAGTACCAAACATTTACCTAACTAAACAGAGTTTTTCATGGCCGCTAGAGGGCGCCACATCAGATCTACATAGCCTATGTCACCCGCAGAATTATTACAAATCTATTGACACCTCATTTACTAAAATCGGTTCAGTAGTTTAGGCGCTACGAGTGGACATACATACATACCCACCCACATACATACATAGACTGCCAAAATCATTACCCTTCCTTTTGGCGGTCGCTGTAGTCGGGTAAAAAATGGCATCCCCGTAGAGTTTCTTGGTGCTATCTTCTCTGACGGGCGTATTTCCGAAGCACTGGAGTTCATGGAGTTTCTTTTTCCTGTGCGAGATCCAGCCGTGAATCCCCACTTGAAGGAGAAATTTCCTT
Source organism: Argyresthia goedartella (assembly GCA_949825045.1). Lineage (NCBI taxonomy): Eukaryota > Metazoa > Arthropoda > Insecta > Lepidoptera > Argyresthiidae > Argyresthia > Argyresthia goedartella. The sequence continues at coordinate 16,295,232 of OX463834.1, forward strand.
TTTCAAACTCAAATCAGTTGTGTACTCATTAGTCTAATTGATCATAATTTATTTATTTTTCCATGTTTATGAGACTTAAGTAAGTGTTTGACTTATAAAAGTGCATTATTTTGCCTACTTGCAATAAATAATTTGATTACACCTGAATAAGAGTTTAGACTTGAAAAATACCTTCGAAAGTTAACCTAAGGGATAAACAAACACGAGTCAACACTTTTCTCTATAATATAAATAAGGTGAACTTTGTATAAAAATAAAAATAAATACTTGACCAATGAATCTGAAATTTGGCAGATAATTTTAATTTAATTTAATTTAATTAGCTTGGACACTATTTTCACACATTGATCTAGCCCCAAACTAGGATTCCCTGTATCTTGGGTACTAGACAACGATACACATACTTATATAGATAAATATTATACTTAGATAAACAACCATGATCAGGGTACAAACATCCGTTCTCATCAAACAAATATTTGTCCCCACCGGGACTCGAACCCGGGACCCTTAGCTTCGTAGGCAGGGTCACTGCCGACTCGGCCATTCGGGTCGTCGGATAGATGCGATACTTCAGATCTGTAAAGGATCACAGTGGGAAACGAGGGCCAAGAGTTTGTAAGAAACTGAAAAACTACTTGACCGGTGAGTGAAGATGTGGCATATAGTTAGGAAGTAGTTTCTAGATCCGATACGTCATTGAAAGTGTAATTTTAGAAAATTCCCAGAGGTGAGAAAAGGTTGAGGGGGAGTATTTACGACAGGGTCGTATCAAGGTTGGGGGTGCAAACAAGATTTTTTTTTAAGATGAAACGTCTGTATTCGCGTATGACTTGGCCATTTTACACAACTCCATGCGGGTGCAGCCACGGGCAACGGCTAGTTTTATTAGACCAATATTAAAACAGAGAAGTAAAGCAATCATTGGTAGAAGTAATGTGCCCAATGAATATATAAACAATCACCCATCAATGGAAGGAAATGCTTTATTATTAACGTTCGCATGTCATAATGATAATTTTACCTTCAAATATTAGGTCCTTACATATGAAATTGGCGTTTCGCCGTACTGGCCACTTTGATCTCAAATATCTCCTCTATGGTTAGGAATTCCAAATTCAAATTTATACAGCTATTTACTCATGTATTTGTGTTTATAAACTTATAATTCATTTGTTTTTTCCTGAATTGTTTTTTTCCTTGCGTCACTCAGCTTACAAAATGGAAAACTTGAAATATCGCGTTATTTACGAGTATGAAGTTCTACCGTGGCACCAGTGCTGCAGAAACGGCTCGAAGGATTAATGATGTGTATGGCGACGGTGCCGCAATAGAAAACACAGTGCGTTTTTGGTTCCAACGTTTTCGTTCTGGAAATTTCGACCTGCAGAACAAGCCCCGTAGACGGCCGGAGACCAAAGTTTATAATGAAGAATTGAAGGCTTTTGTGGAAGCGCATCCATCGCAAACAACATCCGAGTAAGCTGCAGGTGAAGCGCTCATCGCAATGGCTGAACCCTACCGAACCAGCCAAACCATGCCCCAAGCGAAAATTGACTCCAAAAAAGTTACTTGTGAGCGTTTGGTGTACTAGTGCTGGTGTCGTTCACTACAGCTTTCTTAAATCTGGCCAGACGATTACGGCAGATGTCTATTGTCAGCAACTGCAAATCATGATGGAAAAGCTAGCTGCTAAACAACCGAGGCTGGTCAATCGCTCTAGGCGACTGCTGCTTCATGATAACGCTAGACCACACATTGCACAACAGAGGGCTACTATATTAGAGGAGCTTCAATTGGAATGTCTAAGACAAATCCCTGGGAAATGACACCAAAGATATCAAAGCGCTTCCTAAATGTGATGCTAAAACGCAAGTCAACGAGAATAACTGGGAAAAGGTTGAAAATACGAATGAACTAAGTTTAAGGCACAACAACAAAAAAATTGTAATTATTGGAGGACAACAGTGTGTGGGATTGGCGGCAGGATTACACCGATTAAGACAGTCAAACAAGACAAACGAACAATACGCCATAACATCATTCACAAAACCGAATGCCTCCACAGAAGAAATATTGACCGCATGTAAGCTGTACGAACCTAGCAACGAGGACAAGGTGATTTTATGTGTTGGTCAGCACGATACAAACCCCACAAAAATGCTTATCGAATTAGGCGCTGTTCTGAAGACATTAGCAAGATCGTCTACATTTGTGCTGGAGCCGTTGAACAGTGATTATCTTCGTGAAGAAAAGCTTAAGCACGAGCTAAAAGTGATTTGTCAAAACTTTCCAAATTGTAGGTTTATAGAAATTCCTAATAACTACGACTTAAGAAACCAAAAGAAAGCGCTATGTAATAGGATTAATTATGAAATAGATTTGGCTGATTACTATAATAAATTCCTCAGTTTTGAGGGCTTGAGGAGTTTGCTGACCACAAGAATACTGGATACAGAAGCACATAAAGCGGCTAAGAAAGGGACGATCCCCTACTACTTTCCAGTTACGGAAAAAAAAATAAACAGCAATGACAAAATTAAAGACAATGCAACGTTTTTTCGTGAACAACATAAAACCGGGTCGTGGTAAAAAGATCGAGAAAAATAAAGTTAAACAGTCGTCACATATAATTTTCCACCAGAACATTGCCAGTATTTTGAGCAAGGTAGATGAATTAGAAATCGTTATCTCAGAGTTCCTCGACTCTGAAATGCCTATAGACGTGATCTGCCTTAGTGAAACTTTTATTAAAGAAGGTGAAGAAGGTAACCTTAATGTAGAAAATTACAATCTGAGTGCATCCTTTTCAAGAAAACTTAAGAAACGTGGCGGTACATGCATACTCTGTAGGCAGGACATAAATTGTGTAGAACTAACTACGATCAAAGATCTAACAGAAGAAAATCATTTCGAGGTATGTGGTGTCTCAATAGAATCCATAAAACTAATATTAATATGCCTATACAGAACACCAAATTCAAATATCGAAATATTTTTCCAGCGGTTTGAATCGATGCTCGAACGATTAAACGTAACTAAAAATAAAATAGTGATATGCGGGGATTTCAATATAGATTTTTTAAACGATAATAAACATACGATAAGGTTAAAAAACTTGCTCTTACACTTTGGTCTCATATATCACATTCAAGAGCCCACACGTCAAAATAAATGTATAGACAACATTATTAGTAACATAAATGGTTCTGAAGGAAAACTTCATGGATTAGGCCTCTCAGATCATGACACAGCACAGACACTACATTTTACTAAGGTTCCCTGTGAGACTGGTTCTACAGACCACTGGTTTGAACAAATACCTGATTATAAACAAGAAAACATCAATAAGTTTGTGGAATGCATAGAGAGCCTATCTTTTTCAGACGTCCTGAGTATAAATAACGCAAATGAAGCCTTTAATTTATTTCATAGTTTAATATGCCTATTCTATGAGCTATGTTTTCCAAAAATACTAATAAAAAAATACAAAAATAAGAAAACATGGATTACGGGGTTTAAAAAGGTGTTGCCAGACAAAACGAAAACTTAGACTAGGTTATTATATGAACAAAACTGACGAAAATAAGGAGAAATTTAAGACGTACTCAAAACTACTAAGACAATGTATTAACTCTATAAGACTACATAAAAACAGAACATACATACAAAACGCAAAAAATGCTTGTAAGGCTACTTGGAATATTATAAATAGTAATTTGGGCAACAAAAAGAACAGAAAGGATATACAAAGTATAAAAACAAAGGAAACTATACACAGCGATGGTAATGAAATAGCAACAGATTTTAATAATTTTTTTACAGACACAGTTAAAAACTCAATAGAACCTCAAAATAACAAATTGGACTCAAATCCTTCCAGAAATAATATTTACACTATATTTTTCCAGCCCACAGACCCTTCCGAAATCTTCAAAATAATTCTATCTCTTCGCAATACAAACTCTGTTGGTATTGATAACATAAATACTAAATTACTTAAGATTATCGCACGACATATATCAAGTCCCCTATCTCATATAATAAACCTGTGCTTGGAGCAAGGATGCTTTCCAGAAAAATTAAAAATTTCAATTGTATTGCCTGTGCACAAAAAAGGCGACAGACAAGAACTAAATAACTACCGACCAATAACTCTGATACCAATTTTCTCAAAAGTAGTCGAAAAGACAGTATATAAGAGAACAATGGACTTTCTGGAAAAATATAATATTTTGACAATAGAACAAAACGGATTCAGAAGAAACAAGTCAACAACGCTAGCCAGTTTTAACTTGATGAAACACGTAATAATGGGCCTCAATGACAGGTTCCCAATGGTAGCATTATTTCTTGATTTAAGCAAGGCCTTCGATTTTGTTGACCACCGTATTCTTCTAAATAAGCTCGAAAACGTTGGTATAAGAGGTACGGCACTGAATTTCTACAAAAGCTATTTAACTCAACGTTCTCAAATAACTCGGATAACCAAATTTGTAGACGAAACGAACACGGTGAAATCTTTTGACTCTTCACCAGAGATGATATCATGTGGTGTTCCACAAGGAAGTATCCTCGGACCGCTCTTGTTTTTAGTGTACGTTAATGACCTACCTAACACGCTAAAATGTGATAGCGTAATGTTTGCTGACGACACTACAATTATTGTAAAGGGAGTAAATATTGACACTTTTGAAACTGACTTAAACCAAACCTTAGATAATGCTCTAATGTGGCTTAAGAGTAACAATCTAATTATAAATTCAGATAAAACAAAGTACATTCAATTTACAACAAAGAAAAACCAGAAAGCTAAACTAAATATAGCAATAAATAATAATAAAATACAAGAAGTAAATCAAACAAATTTTTTAGGCATTGTCCTTGATGAATGAATGCACTTGGAAACCACAAGTCGAAGCAGTATGCAATAAAATAAATAAATTCGTATTCGCTATAAGAAAAATAAGGCAAATTACGTCAGTAGAAACTGCGCTTCTAGTATATCACAGCTATGTCTGCGCTACTTTGCGATATGGTGTGGTTCTGTGGGGAAATTCTACAGAAAGCCACAGAGCTTTTGTTGCACAAAAAAATGTCTTAGGGCTATATGGGGCATGTCTTGGAGAGAATCATGCCGACCGATCTTTCAGAAATATAAAATTCTCACTTTTTACGGCATTTATATTCTTGAAGTCTGTAAATTTGTTAAGAGAAACCTGGAGCTATTTGAAATGCATAATAATGAGAATAAAAGAACAGTGAGGCATAAAACGTTAACCTATCCTAAAGTTAGACTCGAGCTTGTTAGACGAAATAGTCATTACATGGCAATAAAAATATTTAATTCCCTGCCGAATGACATAAGTTCTCTCCCAGAAAATAGATTCGACAAAGCACTTTCTAACTGGTTGGTTAAAAAATGTATATACAGTATAAATGATTTCTTTAAACCATAATGAATTTCAAATCCAATAATGACATCTTAAATTCTTGACATTGTATAATAATTTTGTAAATAATATAGCTTCTAATTTTAAATCATTATATTTGTATACCATATAATGGTGCTACACGCTTGTCCGTATTTATGTATTATATAAAACCTACATGTACCGTGTTTGCTGACAAATAAAGACTTGAATTGAATTGAATTGAATTGAATTGAATTGAATTGACATCCACCGTACTCTCCGGACCTTGCTCCAACAGATTACCATTTTTTCGAAATTTGGATATCTTCTTGAAAGGGAAAAAATTCAACTCCGATGGGGCAATCCAAACCGCCTTCAAAGATTTTATTAATTCCCGTCCGAATGTTTTTTTTAGTAAAGGGATCTAAGAACTACGTATGAGATGGCAAAAGTGTATAGATAGCAATGGTACATACTTTGATCAAATAAATATATTATATTTAAAAAAAAACGACTATATGTTCCTCCCATGCAAAACGCCAATTTTATATGTAAGGACCTAATATTAGAAGTATACTTTATCATTCTTACGGTCCACTGAGGACCTAATATCTCCCAATACTGCCAGACAGTCAGCCATCCAAAACAAACAATACCTTTTCCAAGATACTTAATCCCTCAATTTCGGAACATGGTAGCGGAATACTCGGATAGGCAAATGTCCCCCCCCATCCCCCCTCGGGGTGGCAGGCGAGGGGAGGAGGGAGGTTGTTGACCTTTCTCCGGAGGTTCTACGCATACAGAGGCATTCAGGTCCTTGCAGAAGGGATGTCGAATGAGTTTAATTGTGGAGAATAAATTTCGAGGATTTTTTGATATTTTGGGGTATTGTGGGAGGATGTGTTCGAGGTCATTGCAGCAGGATGAAAATATTGCTTTTTTCAGATTGTACACTAAATAAAAGATTCCCCGAATTAGTACCTGCCAGAAATTAAATGTAAATTTTTCCTAGATCCTACAAAGTTCCAACTATTCCATTCCGGTCACTGCTTATCACCCAATCAGCAATGAATGACAGAAAAGGATAGTAAATAATGTTCATTTTGTATCTTTTTATACAGTGTCGAAGTCTCGACTGCACCGCCGAGACCGTCTGCGATCAATCTTAATTTGTCGCCAACTCAGTCAACTCAGTAATTAATCATTGGTGATTCACTGGGAATATGTAAAGTCTGTACATATTCTCATAACTGTTTGAAATGGTAGCTATGTCTGCCTGTGCTCCCGCTTGGTGGCGCTGGCGTAGTTGGCTGCAAAGAGTTTCATTCATCTGAGGTTTAGGATCAAAAACACGTCACTTGATCATTCAAATATACTTGAACCATTGCACTATCACACCATTGCAAAATTAACCTCAGATGAGGTTAGCACGCCATATTTTATTTATAACAAGTTAATAGAATTTGACAACTTTGGCAGAAACACTCGTCCAACTACACCAGCGCCATCTGCAATGAGCTTTTGAGAATAGGTACCATTGTCGACGCGTCAAAATCTTGTTGATACTTGAAACTCGGCAATTCTTGTCCTGTAGTCTTAGATTTTGCAACTCGCTTATTTTTTATCAGGTACGTATTTTAGTAATTTTAGAATTGCTCTCTCTCTCTCTCAATATAATTCTAAAGGCATCACAATTAACTAAATAACGAATTAAACTGACAGCTTTTGACCGTTTAATAGACGCGTTCTGAACTCAGGGCACTCACTGTACACTTCTAACTCAGTCTGAGCGAATCCGACGAGACAAAAAGATCGAAGATTGTTCTGTAGAGTATTTTATAATACCAGAGATCGAGTTACTAAATGAGATCATCAATGTAAAGGTCAAAATACCGAAATAAAAGTTTATAACTACATAGGTATTTTAAAAAGGTTGGCTACCTCTGACAGAAGGAAGATCACAAAATGAGTCAGTGAATACTTCTGCTATTTTCTGGTATAGTAGTGTTTTGTGGTTATACATTGCTTTCGTCAACTAACCCTTACAATACCGATACCGATGAGTTATCAATTTGACCAGTATCATTTTAGGATAGTTTAATACGGCTAGTATTTAATCGCACATCAAAAAGACTGATTTGCACAGCAAAAAAGGATCAGCAAAAACATTTTTTATGTTTTAAATATTTTTTGTGTACTCAAGTTTTTGTTTTAATTATTTTTTGTTGTTCTTGTATGTCCAACCTAACACGAAGGATAAAGGGGGCGTAGCTTCGCTCACCCCCTTTACCCTTCAACTAAGCTACCGCAGCATTTTGCCCTGATATTTGCAGTGCAAATCAGTATTTTTGATGTGCAGTTTAATATTACCCGTTTAGTATTTCACTGACATACCTACAAAAGCGCTAGTGCCAAGAAACCACATAGGTATCTGAAGTTAAACCAAAGTCTTTTATATCCCTTTAAAATTCCCAACTTCACCGACTATTTCATTTACGCGTGCCACGAATCGCCTCTCCATATCGTAAACGCACCGAATAAAATCTTTTCACGAGGAATTTTCTAGAAAATGTGCAGGAAATTCACTGCAAAATTCACTTAAAAGGTGACGTATAGAGGCGAAAATCGCTCGAGATGTTTCGAGTTAAAATTAAATTGTTGGTGACGATTGTCTGCCAGACTAATCGTAAAGATTCTTGAAGGGTCTTTCGTCCTTTTCGCACTTATTCAAGGAGGGTCACTTGTCTCACTCTGTGACTCTCAGAACATGTGAGAGATGTTCCGCGTTTCCGTTCTGGGTGTGAATGAAATTCTACTTGGGTAATGGATACTTCAAGTGCAAATACATAGTTGAAATCAAAATGATCTCCCAAGCGTCATGTTATTATTCCTTTTCTGGCTTTCGTTGTAAAGATTTGGAACTTATCTCAAGCATTGAGTTAACTTTGGAGCCAATGGGTTAAATAGAACCATTATCAAATTGGTATCTTTTGAATTATATACAAGTAAATGTGAAAATAATTAACCTACAAAATAATTACAAGGCACGGCTCAAAGCGGTTGATAAACATAATAACACGATAGAAACAGAATATGATTGATCATAATTTTACGACGGCTCTGGCGCATTACTGAGTCCTAATTGAATGGACATGTCTTGGTTAATGCAAGCTGCTCATTTACTCAATTGGCCTACTTATTCTGGGTGGCAATTTCACTTTGAATACGTCAATGCAAAATTGTTTTATACATACTTGTAAAAGTAAGTAAGCTAGTCATGAGCCGTGCATAAATGTGTGATAGATTTTTATTCGGACAACTTCTTTAACGGATTAAAACAGCACAACAATGTTATATAGTAACGTGTTATCAGCTGATCGGGTCAATGTACCGAAGGGCATGTTTATAACGACGGGTGCTATCATTGCATATCATCATTCCCCAAAATATGGTCAGCAATTCAATGTTATTATGTATTAACGATACTACTGCGCCCACGTTCGTCCAGTGCGCAAGATATACTCCTTGCGCATCAAAGGGCTACAATTTTTTTTCATCAGAATACACCTATGGGAACCTTCCTTGCGTGACAATGGTCGCGGGACCCGTGACACAGGTTAATAAACAAAGTGGGCAATTAACGCACACGACATGTCAAAGGGTTAATATCGGGTTGTCGCCTCGTCTGCCGGCTACAGTGGGGTGCCTTTGACCCCGCATGGAGTAACCTCGAGATTTCTTTATTACTTAGAATTGGGCACCTGGATTGTTCAATTAGACTTAATAACTTGGTCTATTAAACTGTACTGTAGGTTGGACGTCTTCTCTTACATATGGTGCATATAAACGAAAGATCAAATTCCACTGTATGTGGGTGAAAATATAAGTTGTAGTTATTTTTAGCACAAGGCCCCCAACATTTGATGCAGCAACATTGCATTGGGTTCGAAAACACGTCCGCGACATTTTGCCATAGTCAATGTCGCGGGGCGAAAGGTCCCCTCACTCCAGGCGGAAAGAACCGCAGTGTGAGAGGGACGGAACCGGGGAAAATTACCAAGGGTCGGTTTTAAATTAATACGGAATCAACTTCAATAGCTATTTCAGTAACAGGTACTCATATAAATGAATATTTTTGAAGTATGAGTGCTAGTCTAATTTGTCAAAGAGAAAAAAATAGACCTCACTTCAATAATTATTTATATCGAGCAATATTCCTCCAATTGCGTTTCTGATAACACAAAATCTTGAAAAAGGTCTTACAATTGTTATAATAATCTATTTTACTTGGGACTTCTGTTAAACAGCAGAGAAATAATTTAAAAAAATGACGATTTTATCGGTATATCACCTTAATTCGGCACGACACGTGATTCAGCAGTTGTTGATTATGTCGCAAATTCAATAATAGTACTAAGTAACAACTATTTATCTACTTCTAAGTTGCAGTTTTATTGCGGCAAACCAAACAGTAAGCAATCATTAATGGATTTGTAATATGATGATGATAAATGATACCGGATTGAAAGCAATAAATAAAAGAAAATAAAAAAGCTATTAGGAAAAACATTCGATCATACAACACCGAGACAATAGTACAATTGAACAAAATAGAGGACCAAAAGCATTCAACAAAAAGACAAAAACTGGAAAATCCGAAATGATTAAACTAAGTGTTATCATATCACTTAGTTTAATTATTTAGATAAGAACGGCTCTCTACAGTGATAAACAGAGAGGACATTGGGGCTATGGTTGAGGAGTTCTGCACAGATCTCTATAGACCCAGTGCAACCGAGCCGGTCACCACGGACGGCGACCCCAGAGCCAACCCAACCGAATGCCGAAGCGAGCAAATCCTGTCTCCCATTCTACCTTCTGAGGTAAAATGGGCCATGAGGCATGTTCAGCTTCTGGTAGTCGGTGGTGACCCTATACTTGAGGTCCTTATGGAACTCTTTAACAAAGTCCTCCATGGTGGAGTTTCGCCGGAACCCTGGAAGAGTGCAGTAGTGACTATACTGCACAAGGATGGGGATATTAACAATTTGGGAAACTATGGCCCGATAAGCCTTCTCTCGCAGTTCTATAAGCTCTTTAACTTAGTTCTGTGCAACAGAATCACCCGCCAACTCGACGAATGCCAACCTATCGATCAGACAGGCTTCCGGAGCGGATAATATAAGATAAGATAAGATCAGATAATTTATTGGTGATTTAAAAAAATAAATTGACATTACATGTCAAACAATAATCAATCGAAAACATTGTAAAAAATCAATAACCACAGTAGGTATGTAAATATGTATGCAATCACGTATGGTAAAAATGTCCACAGTAATTAATAAATCATATAATAAGTTAAAATTATCAAATAAATTCATAAGTTTTTAGTCAAACTTAGTACTGTCATCAAAAATAATAATAATAATCAATTTCATTAAACTTATTCTATTTCTTCCTGTCAATGAATTCCGCCACTGTGTAGAAAGCTTGCCCGGTCAGCCATTTTTTGAGGTGACGTCTAAATTCTGCCAGAGACTCCGCTCTCTTCACCTCATCCGGCAGATTATTGTATACCCCCGGGCCGCACACGTATACGGACTGTTCGTTCTTAGCCAGCTTGTGCGGGACAGCCGACAATGTGCCCAAGCGGCGCGCTCGCGGACATACCCTGTACAATTGTAGATTTTGCCTCACGAATAAGGCAACCTGCAATATACACAGGGAAGGTAGCGTCATGATTTTCAAATCCTTAAAGTGCGGACGTGCCGAATCGGTAATGGGTATACCCACAATCGCACTCCACTATCGATCACATCCATACGGTGAAACAGTTGATGGAAAAATCACAAGAATGGAATCAACTCCTGTGTTTCGCCTTCATAGATTACGAGAAGGCTTTCGACAGTGTCGAACACTGGGCGGTCTTCCATGCACTCCATCGCTGCCAGATCGACGCCCGATACGTGGATGTCCTCCGGGAGCTTTATATGTCGGCAGCGATGCAAGTGCGAATTCACAAGCTGATGAACCGCATGCCCATTGTACGAGGGGTGCGTCAGGGAGACACCTTATCACCCCAGCTCGTTACAGCCGTCTTAGAAGACATAGTAAATTCGCTTGCATGGGACCAGCAAGGTATTAAAATCAACGGTGCCTTCCTGACGCACCTCCGCTTTGCCAACGATATCATCCTGTTCACTGACAACCCTGGAGACCTCCAAAGCATATTTAAAGATCTCTAGAGTGCTACTCTTAAAGTTGGCCAGAAGATTATTATGTCCAAGACTAAGATTATGACAAACATCTCTGACGGCTCATTTGCCAACATCACTGTCGGAGTTGAGACGTTAGAGGTGGTTCATCATTATGTCTATCTTGGACATATTCTATCTTTTGGAAGAGAGCACCAGGCTAAGGAGATCCCCAGGAGAGTCCAACTTGGATGGGCAGCGTTCAAGAAACTCGAGAGAATATTCAGGGATCGAAAGATGCAGCAATGCATGAAAACCAAGCTATTCGACCAATGTGTTCTGCCTACAATGACGTACGGTGCCGAAACATGGACGCTTACAAGGGATATGGTGCAACGAATGAAAGTAGCCCAAAGAGCCATGGAGCGTTCCATGCTCATCACACTCCTATACAGAGTCAGAAACGTCGAGATACGTCGACAGAGTAATGTCCAATATGTCGTAAAGCGTTCCACTAAGCTAAAATTTAAGTGGGCAGGGCACTTGGCGAGGCGAGGTGATGGCATGTGGAGTAGATCCCTGACCGAGAGGTGGCCGAAAGAAGGACGAAATATCTTGGGTCGAACGGCAGCCAGATGGGTCGACGATATTATCAACATCGCGGTGAAGTCCTGGATTCGACTGGCACAGGACAGGAGAGGTTGACACAACATGGAGGAGGCTTATACCCAGCAGTGCGCGGAAAGAAGCTGCCAATGATGATGATATGATACCCGTCGTTGTTGGAAATAAGAAAATGGTCAAGTGCGAGTGGGACTAAACGGAACAATATCTCGTGCATGGGGACCTCTTTAATTTTTGAATTTTCGTAAAGTTCATTATTTGTTGCCGCAGCGACAGCACATATTCTGTGAAAAATTCAACTCCACCTACCTATTGTGGTTCATGAGCCAGCCCGCTGACGGACAGACAGACGGACAGACGGACAGCGGAGGCTTAGAGATACTTTTAAATTCATACACAACCAAAAAAAGCATCACACCTTTTCCCATACCGGGTAGCAGATATACGGTTGCGCCAACGCTTAGCCAGATCTGTATTCTATTTTGGTGGCTAGCCCATCGCCGTGGTTATGGAGATAATTAGAGGGTTATCCTCTAATTCACGCCGTATCTTCCATCCAGTGTATCTTACACGGTGTATTAAATCGAGTCAGACACATGGATGCATATAATTTGCTCTTTTATTTCAGTGCAAATCTGCTTATAATACTTACAAATAAATACTTGTTCACTTCACATTACCTGAGTGAACTGAGAGTTAAACTTATCATATTATATTTTATGATTTTTCTGAGATAAAGATAGTTTTGTTTTTTCTGGTATAGGTCTGGTTTTTTCAAACTCCTAACATACAGTGAATCAGAAATTCTATTATTATTATTGCTTCAATTATTACTTTTGGCATAACAGAAAGTCATTTAATCAGATGGAGGTTAAAAAAGTTTGATCATATTAATTTTATTTATGACATGTCCACGCTTTTCGATCGGTCAATCGGCCCAAAGATAAGAAAAAATAAAATTGCTCCGATGAAATGTGTTGCACAGTGTACAAATACAGTTAGGTAGAAATGTGCGTTTTTAATTTAATACGGGGTCTACGCACTATCCTAGAAATGTAACGATCCCCCAGAGTTTAGTCTTACAACTGTTTCAGGCTCAAAATTAATTATCCAAATCCCTTTTACACAAAAAAAAACTACTTTCTATTTCGCTGTGTGTAACACCCAGGTGTGGGTACGGTTAACCCTGCATTTGGCACGGACGACGCCCGGGGCAGCACTTCAAAGGAAATATAAATGTATGAATTGTTTAACGCAAAATCCGCCTGCGGCGCCTCGGGTCTTTTTACCCCTTCCCCCTTGCTGCAAGGGTTATGTACGATATTTTATTTTAATTTGTTGTATTTATTTTAAAGCGGTAAATGGGATTGTCGCCATTACTATTTGGTTTGTCTTGTTTGGTTTTATTTATAATGATATAACATATTGTTTATCCGTGGAATACAGGCCTCGACGACTTAACTCCTGAATACAGTTCTTTCTTATAAGAAGAAATCGGTTGGATAAGAGTTTATACTATGGTCAATCATAGTATTAAGAAAAAACACAATGGTGCATTATAAGCATTAAAGATTATTGATATTTTTACAAAATAAATTGGGGAAACACAGGTTTTAGGATAAAAAAACGGCCAAGTGCGAGTCGGACTCGCGCACTTAGCCGCACAAAAAAGTTTGTACTTAATTTTACCCCCCATATTTAAACCATACATGTATCACAATTTTTCCAGTAATATTTAAGTAAAGACATAGTCTTTACTTATTTCAGAATTTTAGGATCAGTTGTTTCGGAGATAAGAGCCCCCCCCCCTCTTATCTCCGAAACTATTGATGCTAAAATTCTGAAAAAAATACGTTATTATGTCTTTACTTAAACATATATATTTTTGCCTATTTTCTTAAATCACTTTTTAACTAAGTATTTAAAATTGAAGTTTAAGATCCTCGCAACAAGCCTTTTCAATGAAGCATGATACAGTTTTAAAAACGGTTTTTCGTTAATTTTCTGATTTGCTCCCTAAAAGTACCCCCCAAAATCAATTAATTTAGATTTTTAGTTTACGTAATACGTTCGTGATTTATTCACATAAATTCATAAGTGTACGATATTTCTACTTAATCGGTTCAGAATTCGGTCATTTAATACACTCGTACACATTTACGGACACACACGGAGTGATACTATCATGGTTCCGTTTTTCATTCATAAGCTACGCAATAAATGCCTTTATCGTGATAGTTGTAAGTTACGTATTTTTTCCGTGCAATTGTGGCTATTCAAGGCACATCTTAGATATATAGCTCACATATATCGAATGTACAAGTACAGAGATTAGGCCCAAGGCCTTCATATCTCCATATTAGCGGCGATGAGCTAGCCCCCGTCATACAAGATTATGTATTGAATTACTGGCTAAACATGGGTGCTTCTGTGCTCTACCACCACTTATGGAAAAAGCCGATATACAAATTTGTTCCTTTATATTTTATAACTTCAAACGTCATCGTCTAGGATTACTAGTATACGAAATACACAACTTAACCCTTAAGCAGCCCGGGGACGTATGCTTCCCACATCATTTTCAACCTTATAGCTAAGCAATGCGAAACCCCGCGAAAAACAATTACATAATTCATCTTGTCTTTATTGCACAGAAATCTTACAAAAACAAGAGTTACATAAAAATAGTGTATTAAGGAGAGCTAATCTCTACTGAGAGATCTCTTCCAGCAAACCAGGTTAATATGGAAAATGTTCACGATAATTCCCTGCTTAAGGGTTAAAATACTAGACAAGGCAAAATAATATTGTCTTTCGGCAAAAACCTACTTCAAACGGATAAGCAAATGCGGATCCTAAGGGGAGGGAGG
Source organism: Argyresthia goedartella (assembly GCA_949825045.1). Taxonomy (NCBI): domain Eukaryota; kingdom Metazoa; phylum Arthropoda; class Insecta; order Lepidoptera; family Argyresthiidae; genus Argyresthia; species Argyresthia goedartella. The sequence goes on from OX463834.1 coordinate 16,310,337, forward strand.
GTTAACGATGTCATTTCCCGTTAAAATATTAAAAGGGGCTTCCAGTACCACGCCCTGTCATTGCAGGGTTAATAAAGGTTAATGCCTGTATTCCCTGTACTAGTAAAATTCACAGGAATTATCCTGCTTAACGAGCTCGTTTTTTACTTAGGGTACCTGACTCAAGACAAAGTCGTATGACTATCATTTTGCCACCAGCCTCTGTGACGGTAAGAAGTAGAATTGACTGGACCGCCCCAGATTCATTTTCTGAATCATGAAATCCATAAATTGTCTTATGGGTGCCGTCACCATAGAATGTACACTGACGAGCAATGAAAAAGTTCCACCCACAAAATGCTGACAAACACCAACACCAATTTTTTAAAACATTTAATTTAAAAATTGAACACAATATTTACGTTTTAAATTGGTAATATTCTGATGCGCTGTTAAATGTACTTCAATATTGCAGACGGCGTCATTAAGCTAGCTTTTCCCGTTTAGGAGTAATTTGGTGCTATGTCACTGGAACTTTTTCATTGCTCGTCAGTGTAGTAGTAATAGACTACCGAGACGGGTTTAGTTTTCTGGTGACTTAGTTCATTATAAGGTGATTATAAGGCCTTTGCCCAGCAGTCGGACCGTAAGTACAAGACCATACCAGCAACAAAAAAAAAGTTTATAAGACGGACGCTCTAACGGTGATGGAAAACATCGTAAGGAAACCTTTATATCTCCGATGGTCTAGCCCCCTGTCACGCAAAATGACACAATTGTGCCTCTGCCACCTCGTGTGAGAAATGAGAAAAGGTGTGACGCTACGTTTTATTTTGTGGTTTCAAGTCGAAAGCACGAAATAAAACGTCTTCCTCCACAAAATATCAATCATCGCATCATAAAGAAAACAAATACCAGATTCATCAAATGCGTTCTGATAGACCATGTAACTTAATAGTTTTGAAGCGAAAGAATTTCCTGTGGGTTCAATGACCTCAAAATCCCGAACACATTTATTTATTGTCTTAAGGCAGTCCTTATTGCGCACGAAATAAGAGTTATACACAGGTTTTGCAAGAGGATTCGACTGTACCACGAAACATGGTGCATTTAGAATGACTTGTGATCAACAAGTTATGCATTTAGATGACTTGACCTCATGTAGGTCACAATCGTTGGTTACTTACTAAAATTTACGCTATTCTAATTGAAACTTTTAGAAATTATAAATACTATTTTCTGACTTACCCATCTGCCTGCAAACGACGCTATAAGGAACGGGTTGGTAACTATAGCTCTATTCTGTACTAGCTGATGCCCGCAACCTCATCTGCGTGTTCCTATTACCGAGATAACGTTACCCTCCTTCTGGTGCAGTCGGATAAAAAGTATTCTATATGTTAATCTTGCTCTTAAACTATCTCTATGCTAAATTTCATTCAAATCCGTTCAGCCGTTTTAGCGTGATTGAGGCATAAGCACAAACAAAAAAATCAACCAATCAGAAGACGATTATTTGACGAGATGTCTTTTCCTGTGATGTGATTGGGCGAATGGCATTGCCACTGATATCAGAAATACGTAACAAGGCTCGGAAAAACAGATGGTCCATGTAAAAAAAAACAAAGGCACCAAACTGATAAAACCATTTCGAGATAATTGTGTTCCCAACTAAATTTCGTTATCGCTAAGAAAATATTACAGGATTACTGAAATATCCGTAAAAAACATAATGTCATCTGTCCTCTACGGCGTCTTTTGTTCAAATTGTCTTCGCCGTTTAGTTGGCGGTACTGTAAAACGTCAAGTATCAACAGTTTTCCTGTCAGTCGATAACGCAGAAGTCGGTCGGAACGTAATAAAATATTGAAATCCTGTTTCAGTTTTATAATCGAAATCAACCAGCCTCAAGTACCTACAACCGTTCCAAAACTGTGAGCAGGTGATGTCACGAGGGGTTATTAAAAAAAATATAAGATATGCATTACCCGAAATATTCAAATTAGTTTCTTTAAACAGCCTAAAAGAACCATGGCGAAAAAATAGTTCGGATATTTTTGAGCGTCAAAGAGACACCTAGACTAAACTTCATTTTGTAATTTTACAGGTTTTTCAATTTATTCTCAAATTCGGAGGAGGCCAGGTAAAAAAGCAAAATATTTTAAGAATGTAACTTGAGCAGTTTTGTTTTTTTGTCACTTATCTATTATTTTATACATTTATTGAATTAAAACTTGAAGTGGTGAGAAAAATAAAATAAATAAGTTTATTTATTGTTATACTAGTGCTGCGATTGACACCTTATTAAAATGATTTTTGGATAGAAAGTCATTGCAATTCAAAATAAATATTTTATTCTGTGATGCGTTGAGGAAGAAACACAAAAAAACAACGTACTTGATCGAGTTTGAAGTTCATTGTTTTTTTGCAGGTCGAAATCCTTATTAACATTAAATTATGGGTTAAAAAGGCCTTGTTTGAACAGACTGCAGTAGTGGCGATCACTTTCTCTCATTTACATCATTAAAACTGACAATTTGAGGTAAAACAGAACATTAGTGAGGTTAGCATTTATTCACAATTCATCAAGCAATATCTCAGTAACCTGGCCTCGTCTAGCATAAATTGTTAGACATGCAAGTCTAGAATCATAAGCAGAATATTTTAAATATTTTTTCATATAAAGACGCAAGTATTTAGCCCAACATTTTTTTTTGTCCTTTTAAAATATAAAATAAAATACGCATTTTTTTTAGCATGGCCCGATGCAAAATTATTTTCAATTATGAGATAAATTAAACAAAAGCGAGCTTATCTCTTTGTATCATCTAACAAGAGTTAGGTTATTCTACATCCATGATTTTGTCGTCGAAAACCGTAAGTTTAGTCGCATAAAAACATCTACCTTGAAATATTTATGTGGTCACTTTTTGAAGTCCTGTTTCTAATTAGATCACACATGGGCGGTCAGAAACTAATTAGCTAGTTATTTAATTAAATCCACGTCCATAATAAGAAATTAGCATAAAACTTTAGACGAAACCTTCATAGTATTAATGTAGGTAAAATAGTACAGGGTGTAACAGAAAGTGGTCATAATTTTGAGAGCAAATTGTGGACATGTTTCTGATCTGAACGACATTCACTGTTGTGATCATGCGAGAAAATTTACTGACCAAAATTACTGGAGTGGCCAAATTTTCTTCGATCAAATCTAAACATAAACATTTACATACAGGCACATACATTGCTTCTGACCCCACACTAGGATACCCTGTAACGTGGGTGAACCAGAAACAGCGACATAACACATATAACATCCCAGACCTGCAGTTATGGCGTAAGTCGTGAGCTATGAACTTCATACAGACCTTTATGTTTGACACCTTGCACCAGCTTTATCTGTCTAATTGGTATCACGCAAGTAGCATCATAATGGAGGCCAAACCCAAGCTCATTGAATGAAGCCTAGAAACCTTCGGTGATACCCCGCGATCGATGAAATTGTATGAGCATGAGATGAACCATAGACACACGCTATGAACTTCAGAGAGTTACGCCATAAGGCTGTTGTTTTTTTTCCTTTATCCCCAGCCGGCATCGAACCCGGAACCAAGCGTGCCATGCGGCATTGCAGACAGAGCCACAACCACAGCGCCACAGAGGTCGCCAATATGTGTGAAACATGCGTGTATATAAATAATTTTTAAGCTTTCATTAGCAGTTCTAACTTGAAAATAATTTACACATACACACTGGCACTTCCACTGGCCCGCATTCCCTGTGCATGAGAACAAAAAGCGACGCCTTAAATTCATAACCCGAGGATTTTAATATGACTAGCTAGATCCTTCTGTTCCACTACATCCTGTATTTAGTTGGTATTTGTTGATTTCGAATGCGTATGCGGCGGAGTCGGCAATAATTCTGCCTTAATTACTGCCATCGATATCGGCAGATTCCTGTCTTGTCTGCCTACTGGGAGCTGTGCTTTACTAGACAAGAGTGATGGGCTGAGGCGATAAAAATATCGATTTTGAGTGATGGGTGGATGTATGGTGCATTTAATCAAATATCCCCGAATAACGGACTAATCTGTCTAATCCAAACCAAACTCTTTGGTTTGGATAAAAAAATTGAGCTTATCATATCGAGTTAATCATTGACGGATTTTTACAGTAGGTATCTATTTTGCTTCGTAGTTAGAACGTGCGTGAAATTTAAGCAAATAAGATAAATTATCTTATGGATTTATTCACCCACCACAGAGATATGATTTACACACCCACACATCCCAAGGCTCTTTTCGGTAAAGAGAGGTAAGCAGACATTAACCTCCTCTTGAATAAATATTTCTTGACTATCATAATGTAAAATGACTGCAATAAATTATCCCCGAAGACCAAATCATCGACACCATCGACATCCTCCGGCAACCCCGTCACTACAACACAAACAAGACCCGATAACGAGGTGAAATATTCACGTTGCAGGCGCTACGTAACCAGATATGTCTATCTCCCTCCCTCACGTCGCTCCCCGACCGTGGGAGCGAGACGAGGCGCTCCGGCGGCATTTACAAAGAGGTCGCAGCCTCTTTGATCTCGCCGCTCGCGCGTGCGTGGTGCGCGTCTGTGTGCGTGTATGCAGATGAGACCCGCGTGAATTTGATAATTGCGCAGATTAATGCGATCTGCTGCCTGCCTTATTATGTCCGAGGGTTTGGGCGTTTTTGACAGCGGGTTTTCACGGTGGTAAAGTAGAGCTTGGGCTTGTAAAGTTTGGGTCAGTACCATCTCGCCTGGAGGACGGTTCTACTAGGTACTTGTACACTTCTCCATGATAGCGACCATGGTAGAGTGGTGACGCGCTTGCCTCTGTCTGACACAGGAGATGCGGATGCGAATCCGGTGCTGAGCAATGACTTATGTAAGTAATTGATACGGACTTATAGACGGTGGTGGACATCATGAGGATCCGAAATATCTCCATATGCTAGGCCTGCCTGCCCCCCTGTCGCGGAAAATCGACTAGGTGTCGAATTACCGGTTAGACGTGGGCACAACTGTGCCTCTGCCTCCCCGTATGATAAAAGGCGTAACGCTATGTTGATTTAACATTATGTAAGTATAGGTAGTCACCTGCCATTCTAGTTATGCGTGACGGTGTTATCGGCCTGTACCGGCCATGTCGAGAGGTTTACAAGTTCTAAGTGTAAAGTTGATAACACAACACGGGGTAACATGGCGGATTAACTGATAACAACTGATTACAACTCAGTATAATCCGCGTTCGAAAGGACACTGATACGGTTGGTTGTGATATTAGAAAGTGTCGATTAGATTTGTGTGTAATTTAACTGAAAAATATGATTTTAAAGGGAAATCTGTATGGATAGCAAACTTTGCGACTCCTTCACACCGCACTGAGCAAGCCTGGTGGAGTATGCATGCCTCAATCTTACTCATTACCGGGTAAAGGCCTGTGTCCCTCGGCGGGGACATAAGTGGTGGGCTATATTTGTATAAGGAAATCTGATTGGACAACACACATGTCACGCCTGGTGATAGAGATACATATTTGCACCCGACTGGCAGAAGGAAATGTTTGTGGCGTGACTGGGAGTTAGCCTATCGCCGCCGCTCTTGAGATCGTCGCAATCACCTTTATTAATAGCCTGCCATGACATGACATGACATGTTATGTCGTTATACAGTTGACAGTCACAAAATAGAGGGGGGTAATGCTACTAATCGACAAGTCTCGCACAAGCATATCGCAGGCTTCATTAATATAGTACTGGGAACATTTTCAGGCGTGAGAGAAATTCCCCAAATCATATTGTGCAAACTAGGACACTTTTCCGGTGTGAGAGGCTCGCTGGCATTTCCGTCAGGCTAGTATTTAATCGCACATAAAAATACTGATTTACACAGCAAAAAAGGATCAGCAAAAACACTTTTTATTTTTTAAATATTTTATCTACACACGTATCATAAACCCTCTTTACTGCGTTCAAAAACCGCACGTTACGATCAGCATTATGTTAAACTACTTGGTAAAAACTCGTTTCGTATCTGGAAAACTACACATAATGGTCATTATGTGTAGTTTTTCTACATATAATGACCTTCAAATTTCGAACGCCGACGCCCACCCGCGTGCCGTCCCTAGTTTGTCTGTGAAGTTGGTACTGACATTCAAATTTCGAACGCCGACGCCCGTCTGCGTGAAGTTGGTACTAAAGAACAAGCTAAACAATTGCAGAACCACAATGCCGGTCAAACATGCGGTTCCTGAACACATCAAAGAGAGCTTATGATATGTGTGTAGATAAACTAGTGTATGTAACTGTACATAATTAGGCATTAAAACTCTCGAGTGATATTATTATGAAACTCGCCTTCGGCTCGTTTCATAAACCCACTCTCGAGTTTTAATCCCCTCTATTATGCAGCAGTCACATAAACTACTATTATGTGTAAGTATTTTTGATGTTCTTGCATGTTCAACCTAACACGAAGGGGGCTTCGCGTCGCTTACGATGTGCAGTTTAAAATTTCCCTTTCCTTCAACCGTATTGGACAAGCTAGTACACTTTGGAGGAGGAGGGCAAATGCAATGAGCATTTATTTTTAAATGTCACATTTAGGGAATTCTGTCACATCTGAAAATATTCCCACATATATACTACTGAAACCTGCGATATGCTTGTGGGGGGCTTGTCATTTTGTAGCACTACCCCAGGACTGTACCTACTCCAAAAAAAAAACAGTTAGACGCTTATTCCTTTATGGGGAAGCACAGGCCCCCTCCAAAAAGTACACATAAAATCGAAACCGGAAGCCGGTCTAATAACAGAGTGCCTTCAAAAATCGAACGCGAAAAGATCCCGCCAAAAATGGGACAAAACGAAAATGCGAGCACGAAAAGGAAAACTGCGAAAATTCGAACCCCGACCCCAGGACCCGCCATTGTCGTTATTTTTTTTCATCTTATTTAGCGCTTTGTCGGCGCCCTTTGAAGTCACCCACCCCCTCTCCGCGCCCCTCTGCGGGGGTATTACATACAAATTGCGTCACGCGGACGTACCCCCGCGTCACATTCGAGGCTTCGAGGTAAGCTCCACTATTGCTGAACGATCTCAGTCGCTATGATGAATGTGATAAGCGGCGGGGAAATGACGTAAAGGTGTGTCTTAACGTGAGCGGTGTTTTTCGGCGCCCCATTACGAAATGTCGCGAGAGAATGTTTATTTGTGTAAATAATTTGTTGCTTCTGACGCAAAATAGACGAAAATAGGGTAAGAGATTTGCTCTTATACCTAATCTCTGTACTTGTACATTCAAAATATGTGAGCTATATATCTAAGATGTGCTTTGAATAGCCACCATTGCACGGAAAAAATACTTAAGTAACAACTATCACGATAAAGGCATTTATCGTATTGATCGACTGAATGATAAATATAAAAAAGTAAAAAGTAAATGTAAAATATAAAGTACAACAATCAACGATTTCATCAAAACATCAAAAATACGTAAATTAGAAAATGTTAAAAGCCGTTATTCACCCGTTAAAACGGCTTTTCATAATACAGAGATCAACCTCATAAATCATAAAGTTTTATCTATTTTTTCGCCTTGAGTTTTTCTTAATAGAGAAGAATCGAGAATGAATATACTTATTGAGCGTATTCATTGCCAAAATAGCGTTGTCTCGTTAAAATAAATCATAATTATGACTTTTGAATTTTATAAATCTAGCATAGCTGAGCATCAAAGGAAACAACTTTAAAAATGCGTAAAAACGTCAAAAATTCTAGTTGATGTCACCATTATAAGAAGCACAGTGATTCAATTAAAAAAAATGGTCAAGTGCGGGTCGAAATCGCAGACGTAGGGTTATGTGTACCGTTGGTAAACTTAAGCAATAAAAATATTTCAAACAAAAACAAAATAATATTATGTCTGAACGTGGATTCGAACCCAGTAGTTAAAGATTGCGCAACCGATAACAAACCAATTGCGCTACCACAACCATGTGACAAGCCGCGAAATCTGCGATCATATTTAAATCATGATATGGTTTGTGAGGTTTATCGCGGGGGATGTTAAAACAGCCACCCTTTAATTTATAAAACCTTGTGTAGTTAATTATTTGTTGCTGTAGGAACAGAATTATATTTTCTGTGAAAATTTCAACTCTCAACCTATTACGGTTCATGAGATGCAGTCCGTTGACGAACTGAGGGACGGACAGACCGACAGCGGAGGCTTAATAATAGGGTTCCGTTTGGCACCCTTCGGGTACGGAACCCTAGAAAGTAAGACTTAGAAGAGAAATTAATGTATTAAACATTAATTTCTCTTCTAAGTCTTACTTTTTAGGGTTCCGTAGCGTATTAAACGCTACTTTGACTTCTTTTTTTAATTAAGTTGAATACTTTTAAAAACGCCAAATATCACAAGAAAATAAATAGTTTTTTGTTAATAATTAGTTATCGAAACCTCTTACAGCAACACACCCCAGCCCTAACCTCATCCGTTCGTAAATTAACTCCCAGTTTAAAACTTAAAAAAATGCATAAAATGTCTAATTTTAGTATATTTACTTCGCAATCAGACGGACAGGCATTCTTTGTTGTGGCTGAAGGAACGACGCCCCTCGTTTCCAAAGAGTTAAGCTGTTTCTCTATAAAACGAAGCTACTAGTAAACGGTTTATTGCGGAGCTATTAAAGCGAGAAGCTCGTAAACGTGTTTGGAATAGAACGAGATGAGTATTTTTTACCTATTAGTTTCTGGACTCCTTGTTTTGTTTTCTATGTACATAACTTTGCTTCAAAATGTCCAGAACAGCAAAATGAGGACGATGTGAAAAAAGTTTATGCGCAAAAAGTACTATCAATATTTACAGATATGTTTTTGTTTACGAAAGGATAATTCAGTCAATCTGTATGGGAATAGGTGTGACTCTTTGTTTTTTACTTGTGTTTTAACGATTACCAAAAACGCACCTATTTTACTAACAATAAATTCGAAATGACTGCCAGACTGAATAAAAGAACACCAAATTGTGTTTCATGAAATACTCTAGAAATGGAGCTATTTTACTTTTTTATTCTATACCATAATAATAGTTTATGTGACTGCTACATAATGGAGGGCATTAATACTCGAGAGTGGGTTTATGAAACGAGCCGAAGGCGAGTTTCATAATAATATCACTCGAGAGTTTTAATGCCTAATTATGTACAGTTACATACACTAGTTTATCTACACACATATCATAAGCTCTCTTTGATGTGTTCAGGAACCGCATGTTTGACCGGCATTGTGGCTCTGCAGTTGTTTAGCTTGTTCTGTAGCACCAACTTCGGGCGTCGGCGTTCGAAATTTGAATGTCAGTAAGTACCAACCTAACAGACAAACTAGGGGCGGCACGAGGCGGGCGTCGGCGTTCGAAATTTGAATGTCATAATGTGTAGAAAATTACACATTATGGTCATAATGTGTAATTTTTCAGATAAGAAATGAGTTTTTACCAAGTAGTTTAACATTATGCTGATCGTAACGTGCGGTTTTTGTACGCAGTAAAGAGGGTTTATGATACGTGTCTAGATAAAGTTAATTTTATACCAAATATTTTATATTATTGCTAAACAGATGTCACCAATATAAGGTAATTGTCGATGGTGCTGATGGATTTATTTTTTAATACCAATTATAATATTGCGTATCCCAAACACTTGTTTATTGTTTTATGATTTTATTAAAATATGATAACATAGCCAAATAATACTGCATACATGACTAAAGTAGGTAATAAAATTAATCAATGGTAGAAAAAAATAAAGGGTAATATTACATCGCACATCAAAAATACTGATTTGCACGGTAAAAAAGGATAAACAAAAACACTTTTTGTGTTTTAAATATTTTATTGTTGTTCAACCTAACTAATGAATGTATCTTTAAATTGGAACTTAAAGCATTGTTTTTTAGGCACATCGGTATAAAGTGCATTTAGTTTATATGGAGTTCATATATTTTACTTGGTTCAAAAATTCATTTTGGTGATCATTTAAATTGTAGCCTTTTTTTGGAGGGAAAGTTGCGTTTGACTTGATGACCTTTGTGGCGATGTGGTTCGAGAGTCGGCCTCCCGTGCGAGAGTTCCCGGGTTCGAACCCCGGTTGGGGAGGAAGAAAAAACCCACCAGTTTTTGGATGTTTACATGTGTGTGACGTCGCTGTTTCTGATTACCACGACACAGGGTATCCTAGTGCGGGGCCAGAAGCAATGTATGTGTCTGTATAAACATGTTGTATGTTGTGGTGAAAAAAATCGTCCTTGTACCTTCATACTAGTTGACCCGAAAGACGTCATTCTGTTAAAATCTATTGGACCGTAAGGCCATCTTTTGATGACAGAACCAAAAAAGGAACTAAAGGTTTTTTTATTTTTCGTCTGTTGTAAGACTTCAACGAATAAATGAAAAATCATCCAAATAGTTCCAGACGTTTGCGAGTTTTGAGCTTAACAACACATTTACGATCCATTTTTATACCTATATTGTATATACACACCTATAGAAGATGTAACCATCTAAGGATGTGTCAAAACTTTAACATACCTATTTAAGAATGAATAAATGACATTAGTTCTAATTAAGAGTGGTGTTCGTTAGGAAATATGTGGATGAGCTATATCTATACGATAGCGTAATCACAATCATAATAAAATAAATCAGACAATAATGTGACAGAAATAAAATGTATCTCAATAAAAGTCCATATCATTTTGTGTAACTTATTTCCAAATTGGTCGTTTATTCTTTTACTCGTGCGATCAAAATGAATGATAAGTAATATGGTTTCCATAAACATCACTAGACATAAAATATAGCTAACTGTGACTGTTACAAATTAAAATTGGATATCCACGTTCTAATAAACCTCGTATAGTTAGAAGTTTTTTTTAAGGAATAGTATTTTTAAAATAATTTTCTTTCTCATCAATTTCATCGTCAAAATTATAAATAACATATTACTTAGGTATAAGGTAGGGTTATACGGAGGTTTAAGGCTCGTGTGTACCTAAAATTAGCAACTCGATTCGTAGTGGTTGAAAAATTCGACACAATCGTATTAAAATAAAGTTCATAACAATCTCACACTGTAACATGGCTGTTATGTCAGTGCCTGCCGCAGAACATTGCGAAAATTGTATTTTTTTAGTTATTTCTTGAAAACTGCAGATTATTTGTAAAATGTTAAACTCATCGTTTTCAGATATTTTGAATACCTATTTTTGACGCATGAAACATATCAATATACTTTTAAGACCCTAAGAAATTGCAGGTTTTAGGTAAAAAACATTTACTTTAATTTTATTTTTTAAATGTTATTTTTTTTCAAACAAACAGGCTGAAGAAAAGGAATGTCTTCATAACAAATTTTTATCGGAATTTAGGAAGTGTCTCCTTTAGGAGGAATAGCGCTTCAAAGATTGTCATTTGACCGAATTTGACGACACCCAGCGCCTTAATGTTGCAAAGCTAGCAAACTCTATATTCACCGTATACAGACTATTATATACGTATTTCGAGGTATCTATATATCAGTTGTTGGCTGACGGACATTCAATTGAACTCAGGCTGACCAACCCGAAATGGCGACGCATAAATCCAGCGCTTTAGAGCTATTCTGCTCTGTGTTACTAGCAGTACTACCTGCACTAGTAAAATACTAGAAGTATCAAGACATCTGCCAACTGGTTTTAGTCTAAAACTCGTAACACGACGACCGAAGATTTTTATTATTTCGACCAAAAACAATTTTTCGACCTATTTTGGCCTTTGTATCTAAAAATCCAAATAATATAATAAATGTGAGAGGAGCGATATTTGGATGTTTGTGTGTTTGTGCCTTAATCACGCTAAAACGCCTGAATGTATTTAAATGAAATTTAGCACAGAGATAGTTTATGAGCTAGATTAACATATAGGATACTATTCATCCGATTGCAGCAGAAGGAGGGTAACGTTATGGTAAATGCTTCTTCCTACGAACACGTAGATGAAGTTGCGGGCATCTGCTAGTGGTAAATAAAACTAATAATACTTTACAATAAGTCAGCTGGAAGCGCCATGAAAAGCAGTCTAGATGGAACAAACAAAACATTACGTTGGTTTGTAGAATTGGATTGGATTCATTAACATTTTTAATAAGTCGATCATTGATGCCTATTGGATTCCTAGATTTGGGTCTGTGACTTTCCTTTATCTCATCAAATAAAACCAGAGCGCTGTCTATTACATCGCAGCTCTACGTTGCGTATTTCGGTCGGCTTTGATCTTACCCGCTGAGTTTAATGAGCCAGGGTTTATAAACGAACTAGTTAGACTACCAATTGTTACTGCACTGTGTCGTGTCCAAAAATTGGTAATGGTTCACTGCGCGGACTGAAGTCTACACGTTTCTTACAAACATTGTTTAGTTGGCTATCATATGTATTGTTTGTTAGTAGAATACACTGCATTATTTCATTAGTCAATGTGGATGATTTTTGTTTATCTGAGCAAAAACAGCCACATTGTAAAGTAAACAGCGAGGAGGGACCGAACTTTTAATCTACCGCAGCGCGACAAGCCAATCGTGAAAAATGGCATTTCGCGAAAACAAGCAGCGTGTATCTCTCGAAAATAATAAAACGCGACTTTTCATTTTGTTGCGCGGGAAAGGCGAACAATGGCGGGAAAATTGCGCGTCACTCTGGGCATTCCAATTTGTCAAATGCCGGCCGCAAGATGGCGGATTCAAAATGGCTGCTGTAGGTGGCGTTTAATTAAAACTTCGTCTCTCATTCCGCTGTTTGGGCTTGTTTGAATGATGTGTGACCTTGGTTGGATTAATTTCGCTATAGGAAGGTCAGTTGTCTGCATCATCAATTCTCCTCTAACCTAAAGGAGGCCCTCCGAAGAAATATTTTCTTTACATTAGCTTTTACACTTATATTTAGGATATTATTACTTCATTAAATAACCTACTCAAATAAATCTACGATTGGTAGAATGTACTATTGATAGACAATCACTCACACACAAATCACTGTATCAAGTATTAAATAGGGTTCCCTGTGCACTCATGGGATCCGGTAATTCTTGTATTTTATTTAGTTAATTAATAAGACCAAATTCAAACAAATCCAACTATTTATTGATACACTCAGCGCCCTGTGAGCTTGGGGGAGTGAGGAGACTGTAATGCTAGGGTTGTGTATCAATAAATGATTATTTTTATATAATAGCACTGGATAAAATTGAGGCTCCATGCGCTTGATTTTCCAACTCGTATGCACTGTATAATTTCATACCTAACGAGACATATAAAGTGTTTTAAACGAAAGATAATTAATTAGTAAAAAATTAGCTACAAAAATGCCTTTACCTTGAGATACGGTTTCTTCCTACAATTTGTGACATTTTTTATTTTTTTTACTAACATTGTATTATTTCATGAACAAAGTTTTAAAGACAAAATTAGTAAGTACCCTTTACATTAAACAAAGACATAATTCTAGGTGTTTTATACAAAATGTACCTAGATCTGCAAGAAAAAGAAAACCTAAAGTCAATAAACCAACGAATCAATTAAAAATTCTAGTCACAAACACGACCAGCAGCCCTACGTCGAGTGGTACGAACACAAGGGCCCAGGTTCGATGCCCATTGTGTGTCTACCCACTTGTTTTTTAATACTCCAACTAAAATGGGGTAGTTTCTATTATTTCTGCCCACTGTTTTCGGTACCGTTGACATGCACTTCGTATTGTATGGCGAATGATAGGGGACAGATTACTCGGGTCGGTCATGGGATGGCTTCTGGGACTTTCGTTTTGTTTTTTTTTTTACTTTTGCGTTGGGGTCAACCCTTGTTTTGGTTTTTACGTGGTTATTACAATTTAGGTATCTTGAGTGATGAAACGCAATGGTATATCCATACCAAAGGAAGAATTCACAATTTCACAGGCTTAGCTAATAATTCTACGATCTGCGCAATAAAGGTCTCTGTGCTTCACTATGCAGAACTGAATTCAGACTGTCTTTATAATTTATATTCAATTAATTCAATTACTTTGTAATACTATGTCTGGTATATCTATAATAGCTAAAATAATAATATTTCATGAAACCCAACAGTATAATAGCATAACCACCCCTCTTCAAATATGTACCCAACAGAAAGGAAAGGAGGCGATAACCTACGGAGCCTCCACAGAGCACTTCCGGTCACCGGCGCCATTACGCGTCTGCTCATTTCCGGTACCCATATCCGGCTTTGCTCCTCAGTTTTCTCTCTTGATACTTTTATTTTTTTTAAAGACCGAGTATATACACGGCTACTGTTAACTCAGAGAGAGAGAAGATATAAATAAAAAATAAAAACAGGGTTTTAAATTCACTCACATGTGCGCCGGGGCGATGGGCTAGCACATAAAATGGAGTATTCCAATTGGCTAAACGTGGGCGAAACTATGCCTCTGCCACCCCATATGGGAAAGGACGTGACGCTAAGTTTGATTTGTTTCGCTGTTGTTAAATATTAACTAATTATTATTATTATTATTTATAAGTTTTTGTTTGGTTAGTCCAGGACCGCAATAAATGGCGTAATAAAGAGGAGACCTTTACTCAGTAGTGGGTGCAGGGGGCTGGATAGATAGATAGATAGATAGATAAGTCTTTGAAGAAGCCGTTGGCGGATATTAAAATTTTAGGGTTCCATATCCGAAATGTGCGAAACGGGACCCCATTACTAAGCCTCCGTTGTCCGTGTATCTGTCCGTCTGTCCGTCCGTCACCGGGCGCTATCAGATCAAACGAAATAGGTAGAGCTGAAATTTTCACAGAATGTGCATTTCTGTTGCCGCAACAGCAACAAATAATGGACTACACGCAATTTTGAAAATTAAAGGGGATCCCCATGCAAGTGACTTTTTTTTAATACCTTCCCCTGCGAAATACTTCATAACATCATGGTTCAATATCACCATAAATTTTGCTGCTCTTAATAACTTTGAGATGGCTCAGTCGGTTTCGCAATCTTGAAGAACCGGGTTCGATTCCCAGAAAACACTTATATTTTTTGTTTTTGTTTTGGTTTTATTATTTAAGATTTTGTGTTTTTTTCTTGTACGGTGGTACGGAACCCTTCATGTGCGAGTCCGACCCGCACTTGACCGATTTTTATTATTATACAATATTTTGTTGATTCAATGAACATCTAACAAACAAAAATAAGAGAAAAGGAATGCAAGTACCAAATTCAATTTGAGTTGCGAGCTCATTGCCTGACATAAAGCGGTTCGCTAATGGGCAACAAATAACCAGACTCTAAAACGTGTAACGAACCCAATAATGAGGTAAGCGCCACCACCTCATTATCTAACCACGGTACCCTAAAAACTAGAACCGCACGACCGAACGCAATCAGTATGGATGACGGAACCCTCAATTAGGGACGCGTGTCGCCCAGTGTGGGGCCATAGTGATATGAAACTACTGAGACACACTTTTTGTGGGAATGGCGACATTTTTGTGGAAATACCCGATATTAATATTGTTCAATATTTAACTGTATACGAGGCGCTGTCATTATTCTTCCTAGAATGGACCACTCAAAGTTTAACTGATACTCAGACATGCTGTCACGGTCTTTCGTTAAGGAACTAACGTCGGCAGCTGTCATGATGAGAGAAGCCCGCGCTTTCGGCCATTAGACAAGCTACGCGATTTCTAAAAACGCAAAAGTCGCTAATTAAAACCTTCTGATATATCGTTTGGCGCCCAACGTGGGTCGCGCTCAACATATTATTATGAATTAGGTTCAAATTCAGCGGGCCGTAAAAATATCAATATGCAGCGGATTCTATATGACACTGTACAGCAGCTCTACTCGCTATTTTGACACTCTAGACTAGAATTCATAATTCTTAATTCTATTGCACAAAAATTATTAAAATAAAAAGATATATATTAAATTAGCGTACAAAGGCCAGCTTATCTCTAGCAGGAGACGGGCTTATCTCTAGCACGGGTAGACCTATGTGTACAGCAACACCTAATTATAATTTTCCTGGTACGTGCGTACACAAATATTACATCTCAATAAACTAACTGTACGGGTGTCTAGTTGTGTACATACATAAAATATACATCCTAATAGTAGTTTATGTGACTGATACAATTATGTACAGTTACATACACTAGTTTATCTACACACATGTCATAAGCTCTCTTTGATGTGTTCAGGAACCGCATGTTTGATCGGCATTGTGGCATTGAGGTTTAGCTTGTTCTATAGTACCAACTTCACAAACAAAGTAGGGGCGCGGCAGGCACGCAGGTGGGCGTCAGCGTTCGAAATTTGAATGTCTTAATATGTGAGCGAGCCGCCTCTAGTTTGTGAAGTTGGTACTACTGAACAAGCTAAACAAGTGCAGAGCAATTATCAATGCCACCATTCCGGTCGAACATGCGGTTCCTGAACACATCAAAGAGAGCTTATGATATACGTGTAGATAAACTAGTGTATGTAACCGTACATAACTAGGCATTAAAACTCTCGAGTGATATTATTATGTAACTATACATAACTGGGCATTAAAACTCGAGAGAGGGTTTATGAAACGAGACGAAGGCGAGTTTCATAATAATAACACTCGAGAGTTCAGGATCCGCATGTTTGACCGGCATTGTGGCTCTGCAGTTGTTTAGCTTGTTCTGTCCGTAGTACCAACTTCACAGACAAACTAGGGGCGGCGCGCAGGCGGGCGTCGGCGTTCGAAATTTGAATGTTATAATATGTAGAAAATTTACACATTATGGTCATAATGTTCAATATTCAGATAAGAAATGAGTTTTTACG
Organism: Argyresthia goedartella; assembly: GCA_949825045.1. NCBI lineage: Eukaryota > Metazoa > Arthropoda > Insecta > Lepidoptera > Argyresthiidae > Argyresthia > Argyresthia goedartella. The sequence goes on from OX463834.1 coordinate 16,327,248, forward strand.
AAGTAGTTTAACATTATGCTGATCGTAACGTGCGGTTTTTGGACGCAGTAAAGAGGGTTTATGATACGTGTGTAGATAAATTTAATTAAATATCAAATATATATACTAATAAATTCATACATACAACCTATATTTCTACAGAGAGAGAAAATGCTTCTTCACGCGACTTTTAAATATATTGAGAGTAGGACTGTCCCTGATGGTGCCAGGGAGTGCATTCCACAACCGAATGGCCCGGGGTCTAAACCCGTGCTCATAGGACGCGGTGTTATGCTGTGGGGTCGTGAGCATGGAAACTGCGTGGGTCCACTTTGTGTTTTATCCAAGTTATGAAGAGATAATATCACATATTCACTTTTACATTAACAATAAGACCGAACCACGCCGAACTTAACCAATGAAACTGAATCAATTAAAAATATTGCCTTCTTTTTTATCTGTTATCTTGTATAGACAAAGAGAGATTGTTTAAAAGACAAAATGAAATCCGAAAGACTTAAAATAATATCGCGTTCGAATTTCAAATGCCAACGGAACAGGCAGTAGATTCTTTTGTAAATTAAAAAATAAGAGGGAGGCAACTGCTCACGTCCAAATGAATACCGGATCCTACAATCCTTCACGTCCTTCACGAGCAACAAATCACCACTAAAATATCCAGGTTCTTAAAAGAAAACCTGTCCAAATGTACTGAAATATATATGTCACCGTAAGATAGTCAAAACTGTTAGTCGATAAACTTACGTTTAATTTCTCGTTAGTTGGTCTAATATCGACAGGTAGTAAACTGTAGCGTACTGCATACTACATGTTAGTTGACGCGTTAGTTGATAAACTAACGGTTAAAACCGTTAAATAGTAAACTGGTTTAAAATTGAATTGCAAACGAATTACCAGGGCAAATACTGCGTTAGCTTAGGTGAAGAATAGAAGGGGCGAGCCCAGCGAAGGCCCCGAATAGTCTTCGTGTTAGGTTGACAGGTAAGAACAAAAGAAACTTAAATTCTAAACCCTGTCGGTCTGTTTTACTATCTGTCGATAGTTGATCAACTAACGCGTTAGTTTATCAACTAACGGTTTTGACTATCTCACGGTGACATATACACATATAAAACGTGACTTTGGCGATGTTAACCTAAGTTGTTAGAACGTCATTAATTAACAAAATAAATAGGTAATAAAAAGTGAGACTTGAGGCTTGTACAATACTATCAAACTACCTGTGCACCGTGGTTCGAGACGTCATAACAGGACTCTTTAAGTTTAGCATTTCGGCGACAAGGATATTTGGCGCGGTCTGTACAGTTCGCGCCTGCTTTCTTTGCCTTTGAGCAAGCTGTCATCTCTCTCTTTCTCACCCCACTTACCCAATGGGCGAAAGAGAGGTCACTGCTGGCTCAAAGCTGAAGTAACTTGACGCGGCTTGTACCTGTCAATCAATAAAGAGATGTCTCCCTCCTTTCTCCTTTCGGCACGTGTCGTAGACAGGGGCTGATGAGTATTGATATCGCTAACATATCTGAGTGTTAGTTTAATTTTGAACAACATCTTTTATATGCCTCTATTACTTCTTTTTTAACAAATCAATGAAGTTGGGAAAGTCAAAAATAAAATAAAATTAAAAGTGACATTTTGAATACCCGGGGAATTACGTAGTATGATGTGAATGTGAATCTACTCTGCCTCTCTGACCTCTACTGAATCATTAAAGTCATCAAATCATCGCAAAAAGAACCGACGACAAAATGATACAAATGCTTTATTAGAGATAGTCCCTCAATTTTCACTTTTGAGAAAAGATTGAAAGGGCATTTCCTTTCTCTTTCGTGATAGGTACTTTTATATATGTAAGTAAGTATATGTTTGATATATATTTTATTTTAGTATATACATAATTTATTTTATTACAATGTTTTAGTTTCGTAAATAAATAGAGGTATACCGTGTTACCACAAAAAATATTAAACAGCGTTTAACCTCAAAACAAACGTCAAATCCTATACAATTTTGTTTTTAAACAAGTGTTAAACAGTAGTTTTTTTTTTGGTAAGGCCTATTTAGTTTTATTGCGCACTAGGACTCTCCTGTTGCGTAACTTTTTCTGGCCTGCCTGGGTTTGCTGGTAGAAATCTCTCCTTAAAGATAAGCTCGCCTTTGCTCATAAAATGTTTTGTTATCTTACCATTACGATTTCTGTGCAATAAAGAATAAGAACACAATTAATCGAAAATATAGTCCGCAAAAATTGCAAATACCGTACCTACTACTAACACTGCTACACAAGGTAAACATAACACTGATTTGCAAATACAACCGGGTAGTACACCCGTCACCGGCAGGCTAGGGGGTGTTGGGGGTTGACAAGAGGGGAGGGGTAGTCCCTTTGAAGTCGCCGCCGCGGGCTACCCCGAGACGCCTGGAGTGAGCCCGGTTACCGCTGCGCTTAGCTTTGTTTCCCGGTTAAATGGCAGACATGTTGGAATATTGGTTGTATTTCGTCCTTCGAGCCGGATTTGGAGAACATCTCTGGATTATATTTCAATTCTAGAAAATGCCAAGCAAATAGCCCAAGCTGCCCAATTTGAGAGCCACTTAAATTTCATGCTAACGCTGTCATTTCCCTCACCAGAGCCAGCGCAAGAATTATTTACATTTACTTTCACTGCCACAATATTCGCAATAATTCTGCATCAAAATTATACCTAAATTGACATCGTGGTACACAAAGAAGGGTGACCAACTGACCACGCCAAAGAGGACAGTCCTAATATCGCCTAGCCTTTGACATGCTGATGCTCGATTAATATTTTCATTACGTAACACGCAATAACCCCCGGATCCCAGTCCTAAATAAATAATACATTTGTCGGTACGAAACGTCACTTGAAACAACATTTACGACATTATCTGCCTCTGTATAGTCGATCTGGATATTTATTCGGTAGGAATACACGTATTTCTGTCTTGTGTTTTTTGTTTGTTTTTAGTTATAAAAATAAAATTGAATAAGTTAGTTTTTATAAGTAATTTAAAATCAAATTTTTGAGTAATGGATATTCAGAGTTTGGCTGTGACAGCAATCATTATTTTTTTGGTCTACAAGAGACATATTTTGAAAATATTCAATACAAATATGAGATGTACTAGATAAGGCATTATATCTCTTATTTTAACTGTTTAGGTAAGTACAGTTTATGCCATAATCATGAGCATACTTGCTTACGCGACCAGCATATTTTTTTAAGACAAAACCACTTTCCATGACAACATCCTCCGGTAGGCTGCGGACATTCCAGAGTCGGAAAGGGGACATCACCAAGGGAATTGTCTTTCAAACAACACGTGGTGGACTGTACGCCGACTGAATTGTAATGTTATCACATTAGTAACTGCTACTCGTTTTTTTTTTAAATATATGTTTCTTTTGAAGTGCTTCTAGTGTCACGGCTTTAGGGCTAGCCAGAATGCATAGGTACTCCATTATTGGGTTGTCAAATGTAGCCTTAGAAGTTTGAAATTGGTTATGCAGGCCTCTGTGGTTGTGGCTCTGCCTACCATGCGAGAGGTTCCGGGTTCGATCCCCGGCTGGGGATAAAGAAAATAAAAACCAGGTCTTGGATGTTTATGTGTGTGTGACATCGCTGTTTCTGGTTCCCTCGACACAGGGTATCCTAGTGTGGGCCCAGAAGCAATGTTAGTGCCAATATGTAAATGTTTGTGTTTATGATTACCTTCATAAAATGTTTTGGGTGAGTGAGACAGATGATGATACAGTCACATTGAGCAAAGTGTGGTAAGAACCCTCAGTTCTATTCTAAGATAGGTTACATACGATGGAGCTGATTTCAAAACTTATTTTTAAGACTGACTTACGGTTTATTTGGACTTCTACTTAATAAAAATAGTTATTTTCTGTGATGCTTACCTGAAACAAAAAAAATACATTTTAGATAAAATAATCCTATGTTACAAAACGCGGACAAAAAATTCCTGCAAAACTGCCAACTCACGACACCAGAAAACTTTTAAGATGTTAGATATAAATTCTTCAAATACAACTTTTATTGTCAAAGAAATAGGCTTCATATACTGCATCCAAACATTTTCTAAAATCTTATACAAATATTTTTTACTAAAGTCAACCAAGATTCAAGATGTGTTTGTACAAAAATGTGCTTAAATATCGCCGACGAAAGGTTTAATATTGCATGAAAGTTTATATAAAGTAAATCTGAGCTTTTATCTCAAATCGGCATATAACGTGTCACTAAGCTTTTGAGTGTTTTTAAATCTTCGGTAAATCCTTGTCGAGTGATAAAAAGATTGGTGTCTGTTAGATTACGTAAGAAAATGCTAAGAGTGGCTTAACTTACTTTTTGTAATCTACTTCTATATAATAGCATGAAAGTATGTACAAGATTCTAAATCATCGGCAAACTGTCACCTAGTTTGCCGATTCCACAGGCTACAAACTAAACTACTAAATTAAAAAGGAATATATGGTTAGTTGTCACGCCTTGATTGTTAATAGTAGTTTATCTACACACGTACAGATGTAGTAGTTCCTTTCGTATTTTCTCGGAAATGTTCGTTTTCGTTCGTTCGTCAAGCGGGGAATTTGACATTTGACATTGATAAATAAAGTATGCGATTTATTTGATACCTACACGTAATTTAATAATACAGTAATTCATAGACACATCGGCACCATTCGGGTGTTATCGTTGTTCCGAGTTTTGCCGATAGGAAAGGATTATTCACTACATCTGTATCATAAGTAAAGAGGGTTTATGATACTTGTGTAGATAAAATAATTATGCGCCGGCGCCAAATGAGTTCTTATTTCAAAAACTTTCATAATTTTTTATCGAAACTGGCCTAGTGTCAAACTGGCCTTTAAATGTCAGCACAAATACAACCTCCTTCCTTTGGCATACAGGCCTTTTTGCTGGAACTCCTATAAGAAAACCATAATTACGGACTGGCTGGATCATCATCACATAAATTAGTAATAATAATGGCCACGCAATACAGTTTGAACAAGTAAATAATATTGCGAAGGGTTCACAGACTGACGAGCATGGTGGGTATGAAGCGAGTTCACAGAAGCTATCAGCATAACTTTAGTTTGCTAAGAAACTAATAACTTTAGTAGTTTATGAAACCTTCTTACTTTTTGGGGTTCCGTACCCAAAGGGCGCCAAACGGGACCCTGTCTGTCAGCGGGCTGTTCTCATTAACCGTAATAGGTAGAGAGTTTAGATTTTCATATAATGTATATTTCTGTTGCCGATAAAGCAACAAATAAGGAACTACACGCATTTTTGTAAATTAAAAAGGGACCAAACGAAATACGGGTTTTATTGCCGTTATTTTGTACGATGGTGCGGAACCCTTCGTGTGTGAGTCCAACTCGCACTTGACCGATTTTTGATACTACGTATGGGGAGACAGATACTATATATAATATTTATTTTCAACCGACTTCAACAAGGAGGAAGTTCTCAATTTCGACTGTTTTTTTGTATGTTTGTTACGCGATTATTCCACCAATTATGAATAGATTTTGATGATTCTAGTTTTGATTGGTAGATCACACTTCAGAGGTGGTGCCATATAAATTTTATCAAAATCGGTTTAGCGGTTTTTGAAAAAATCAACAAAAACAAAAGGTTATACAAAGATTACGTTTTGGTTTGTGGTTCCGTGCAGCAAAAGTTTTGATGAGGACTTTTCATATACAGACTTCATTCGCATCCGGGGACCGGGGAGGAAGAAATAGGGCTTGAACTTAAAGTCAGTTTTTTATGTTTTGAACTTGGTGAATTATTTCAATAAGTTTATTATATTAAACTTCATGTTACAACAATCATAACCTCCATAGTTGTTACGGCTACACTATGTTAGTCAATTTCTCCACCATAAAAGGCAGATCGTTAATATATACCAGGAATAAGAAAGGGCCTAATATGGAAAGTAGTGGAACGCCAATTTTTACTCCCGATCCATCAGATTTACTGCCGTTGTGTTGATGGGCTAGCCCCCTGGCATGCAAAATGTACTTTTGAGTAATACTGGATCTACTTGGGTACAACTGTGCCACTGCCATCCAGTGTGGGAAAACTTTTTTTAGACAATACTCGACATTGCAGCAACCTATTTGCAACAGAGCAAGCCCTGCCGTGAACAACCAACCTCATTTGTTCTAAGACGCAGGTATGGGAGGGGCTTAACAATGGCTCCTTCGCTACGCAACAGGCGACGCGCCGCACATATTAATTTATTTTACGCCATTTTATTTATCAATTAATGACTTGATGGTCCTACGTGAAGAAGCACCTTAATTACGAATATATTCAATTTTGATACGATAATGCGAAAGAATTTGCGCGTTGCATTTTTCGCAGACAGTTGTAGTCGTATAAAAAGACAGTTACGGAAGATTGTCTGTAGACGGTTTTCAAGTTTTCTTTTATTTATGTTTTTTTAACTCAGAAACGGACGGCACGTCGGAAACGGTCGTGTAGCAACATCTGGCTGAGACGGGTACTGGATGGGTGTCCGTTTCTATGTGGCATTTGTCTCGGCCGCTTCCGAGTTTCGGATGACACGTTAAGCTGTATGTCCCGGCTACTGTCGCTACTCGGTGGCAGTAGTCGTAAAGCTGGTCAGAGGCCCTATTAGGGCCGCTTGAAAACATCTGACAGTCGGGTTGACCACTAGCCCGACACCCCTCCATCAATCCGCATTGAGCCACCGTGGTGGAGTACGGCTCAATCTCACTCGTATCCGGGTAAGGGCCCGTGCCATTCGGTGGTGACATTAATGCGCTACATTATTATTATATTATTTACCTTAGAAATATTTTCTTCGCGTCGTATTTTTCGCATAATACACAAGACGGTCGTAGATGCATATAAAAAGACAGTGACATTTCTGGTTCCGTTTTAACGGTGATGCAACACATAGTGAGGAAACCTTCATCTCCAAAACTGCGGCGATGAACCAGCCCCAAGTCACGCAAGTTTTATTTAATAACGTGAGGCAACTGTGCCCCTGCCACCGCGCAAGGGTAAAAGTCATGACGCTGTGTTTTATTACGCAACCGAGAACAAAGCATAAATATACTGCTATAAGATTCCTTTTATCATATCGGCTTCACAGAAAAAGAAAAGATAACTGCCTCTAAGACAAGCGGTGTAATCTTAGTAACGAGAAACACCAGTAGAGTCGAACGGACATAATTCTCCTACATACCTAAGATAAAGGGTAGTAGTTAACAATTTATTGTATAGAACGAAACAGCAATACATGCAATAGGCAGTAAATAGCGTTGTACTAATAAGGACGCTGGCTAGTTATCTTTAATTGATAGTATCTAAGTGTATGTAGGTGAATGTAATTTATCTCTTGGAACTGATGTTAGTGGAAAGACATTCTGGCTAAGAATGTGATGTGGTGTTAGTACTGTGGGTTAAGAACAAGAAACAAGCTGAATCTAGCCCTAAATAAAACACATCTAAAGATTTAACTTTGCCGCAAAATCTACTTAAAATCCGGCTAACAACAGTCTCAGTAAAAGTATACCTACCAAACAATGAAGCAGTAACATTTTAAAATCTAAAAGCTTTTACGCGTCACCCAGTTTTGTACCCACCTACTGACTTGCCAAAAAGCTCGCTGTAATACCTAGACGTACCTAGAGTCTAGACCTGCCTGTAGGACTACAAGTAGGGACTAAAAACAATGATGGACAGTTTTTGTCAAATTCTCGTTTAAGTGACCCAGCCAGCGCGAAGCGAGCACGAAGCGAGCACAAAGCGAGCGCGAAGCGTCTCCGTTGAGCTTCGGCAAAAATGCTTTCATATGTGCGATTCCCGTGAAATTTTGGGAGAAGGTTCGATAATTGTTTGATTTTTGGATTCAGATTTCTTATTTTTTTCAAAATGGCGCAGATATGAAGGTTGAAAAGATAAAAAAGAAATCTCAAACGGCTTGACGGATACAAATGAGCAGTCGTTGGATTCGTGAAGACCTTCAGATCGAGTGACATAGGCTACGTAATTTGGGTGAAAAATCAATAGGTTGGATTTGAGATCTCAGACTGTAGTTTACAAAGTTATTGGTGCGGGCGGCTTCTTTCATACTCCATGTAGGTAAAACCAATTCATAGGTTTGTGTGTTAGTAGAAGTTCAGCTTTCAAGCAACAGACTCGCGAGGTCTTCAGTTCACAGAGCAACTAGTGTATACGTTTAACTTTGTGCAAGCGAGCAACACAACATTCTTGAGACCTTATTTCCAAGTTATCAAGAGAGATCCTCGATGAAGGATGTTTGCCAACTTCAGAATGCGATTTTTTCATAAGATTAATTTAAAACGATTGCGAGTGGTGGAACGTCAATTTGAATGTGATCGGGATATTTCAAGAAATACAGAATAGAGCTACTGAGAGACTGACCAAATTAATGATCTTTCAAATACTCTCGATTCTGGAAAGACTAACCTCAAAAGAGGTTAGACGCGCCATGCCAAAGAAGAAGTTAGAAGAAGAAGAAGGCGATACGTAAAAATATATATAAAAGGAATATGAATGTAAACGAAGGTGACAGCATTAATTAATTCCACTTAAGGAAGAAAAAGGGGGAAAACAATGCGCTCGACTCAAACTAAAATAACGAAGCGTCAAACCGTATAAATTGTTTAAAAATAAAGTACGTTATTTTGTCAAAAATATTTTTAAGGATAATTGCCAAAATACATAATATCCACATTTTTAATGGAATTCCGCAATGAAATTAGTTAGGATTTCAGAATTATAAGAAAAAATAAAAGTATTTAGAGGTATTTTCGTAATTAAATTCTTTCGAGATAATTTCATCCAATCGCATTTTCCTTCAGTGAGAATCTTCATCAAATTCTCAATAAACGTTAATCCAAAAATCAAATCGGTACATGACTTTATGGAGAAGTAAATGGATTCGAAAAAATCCCCATTTTTTTGTATTACCCTAATGATGTTTAAAATACTCTTGACTATGGCAAGATTACCCTGAAAAGAGGTTAGACTCGCACCGTGCTACCACAAAAAACCTTAAACAGCGTTTAACCTCAAAACAAACGTCAAATCCCATACACTTTTGTTTTTAAACAAGCGTTGAACAGTAGTTTACTTTTTTGTGGTAAGGCTCGCAATGTCAAAGAAACAGTCACTATAGGTACCTACCCTAATTTTCGGTAGAAATTATTGAGGGAATAAGAGCCTGCATGTACGTCTGTGAATGGCAGGCTTAAACCTAGACGTGACTTGTGAATATTTGATGTTAGAGCTTCGAAATATAAAGAGGGCTTTTAGAGGAAAACAGTGAATGTTACGAAAATGACGAAAACCCAACTGAGGGAAGAATAAATCTGGGATTGAAGGTTTTTAGGGTAAAACCGATGAGAAAAATCGATGAAGTCGTATCGACTAGTGAAGATTCCACTTCTGTTGGTTGGTTCTAGGTAATTAATTTTAATCGTAAGTATACCTATCTGTTTCTGGTTCACGACAGTACATATTCTAGTTTGGGGTCTGAGGCAATGAGGCCTGTAAATCAATATTTGTTTAAATTTTTTTCGTTGAAATTGTATTATTATTTATATTGATGGATCCATATAAATAATAACAATCGGTCAAGTGCGGGTCGGACTCGCATGCGAAGGGTTCCGTTCCTACAAGAAAACTTATGGGATTGATACCAGCCTACAGATTGCGGACCATTATGAAAAAACGCGAATTCTTCGATGATACTTAAGGGTGTCCGTCTCTTATATAGAGACCCCCTTTTATTTATAAAATATCGTGTAGGTATTTATTTGTTGCCATACGCATTCTGTGAAAATTTCGACTCCATACCTATTACGGTTCGGACAGACAGACGGACGGACAGCAGAGGCTTGGCACCCTTCAGGTATGGAAGGCTAAAAATGAATTGCTATATGTAAATATAAGCGCGAAACTCGCAAACGGCCGATTGGGATGAACTTTTGAATTATATACGTTCAAGTCTTCAAAAGGTTGTTGCGAAGAGATTTTTTTTAAAAACGCAAAGGGAACAGCCGAAAAATCGAAAAATATTTTGCACTGTTGATACCTACTAATTTCAACAGATGACGTTGGTAGCGGATTTATTTACGACCTCTATGGCGCTGCGGTAGTGGCTCGGAGCCATGCGACAGGTCCGGGTTCGATCCCCGGCTGGGGATAAATAAAAAGACAAGCCCAGTTCTTGGATGTATCCTAGTGTGGGGACAGAAGCGATGGAAGTGCCTGTATATATAAAAAAAATACAGACCGAACGACTTCTTTCGGGTCGGCAGTAGCACACAGATATTGATACAGGTATTACAATAAAAAAAAAATCTGTAAAAAGGGGAGTTTGTCTTAAAATAGTTTTGTTCCTTGTCTCGATACAACTGAAAATATATATGTCCTAGCTATATCGTTGAATTTGGTCATTTCATGATATAGTCAATTAATTCATGAAATGATCAGGATTGAATTTCACGAAACATGTCTTTTAAAAGCATTTCTATTCAGTACTACGTGGTGTTTATTGTGTTATATATGTCGAACTAACACGAAGACTATTCTTCAGCTTCAGCAGGCAGAAGTCTTCAGCTGAGCTACCGCAGTGTTTTGCCCTAAAATATTCCATCGTTCAATGAAAGTTCTAATTCAACCATGGTTGGCTATTTCATGATATAGTCCATTCTACGGTATTGTTACGAAATATATACTAAAAAGTAATGTAATACAGTAATGACGTCAGAGCAGACTTCAACTAACCAACCGTACCTAGGCATAGTCCTAGACGGAAACTAGTTAGGTATTCCAGCAACAAGGCGTTTTGACAGACCGGAGACGCCTTAGTGTTAGGAATATAAATTAGGAACCAGTTCCTAACGACCACAATTACAACTTGATTGTTTTGTAAGTTAATCAGTTTTTATCGACTACAAATATAATAAGTAGGTACCTATTTAGTTACGAAATTGTAAATAGAAGAATTGCCACTTTGGTTATTTATAATTATATTGACGAACTTGTTATGACCACTTTTTTAATACCAAGGTCCACTTGCACCAAGGTCCACTTGCACCAAGGTCCACTTGCACCAAGGTCCACTTGCACCAAGGTCCACATGCACCAATCTTGACATATTTGTCAAGATTGTTGTCAAGACTTTTATTTGTCAAGTTTCCTTTGCTATCGAATTATCTCAATGGGACTACCTCTGTGGTGATGCGGTCGAGGCTATTCTTCCCACGCGAGAGGTCCTGGTTTCGAATCACAGCTGGGTAGAAAGAAAAAAAAATTCGGATTTTGGACGTTAAAATGTTTGTGACGTCGCTGTTTCTGGTTCCCACGACATTGGGTATCCTAGTGTGGGGCCAGAAGCAATGGCAATGTAGCAGGAAGGGTCTAAAAGTGTTAAGTTATCTATTTATCTCCTAGGATCGTTTAACAATGTGTCCGCAACTTTACACTGAATCTAAATTCGACTAGAATCTAAACTATTTTTCTGTTTTAAATCCAGATAAAACGTAATCCAACGAATATTATAAATGTGAAAGTAGCGATGTTTGTGTGTTTGTGCCTCAGGCCCACTAGCTATAAAGCGGATTAGCACTATTCTCCGATTAACTTTGACAACTCCATACAAATTTGTATGGAGCTAAGGGCACTTAATCACGCTGAAACCGCTGAATGGATTTGAATAAAATTTAACGAACATACAGTTTATTACCTAGATTAACATATAGGATACTTTTATCCGACTGCATCAGAAGGAGGGTAATGTTTTCTGGGTTAATGATAATTCGGGAAAAGATACGAGCAGACAAAGTGACGGGCACCAGCTAGTATTAAATAAACCCTCGCCTCGCATTTTGAGCGCCTCATAAGTTGCTTTATATATTTTTTATATGGTTCCGTGATATGAAATAGTTGCCCTCTTCGACGTCATATTCAGGTCCGATGAGACGTGACAGCCATGGACAGGGTAGGGTAGGGTACAGGGCGACTGTGTTTATATTGCTGGTGTATTAGCTCAGTAAATGTGACCAAGTTATACGATGTATAGCTAGAGTAAAAGGCTTCATGGTTAAGGGGATACCTCGTCTGTGCAAAGGCCCCCGTTACTCTAGGCGGAAAGACCCGCAGTGTGAGAGGGAAGGAATCGGGGAAAAATTACAAAATGCAGCGCCAAACCACAGAAAAATTGTATAAAATAAAACAACGCTATTTTGTTTAAAATATTTTTAAGGAGAGTTTACGAATCCATAATATCCACAATTTGAGCGCAGTTTCACAATGAAATTAGTTAGGATTTCAGAATTACAAGTAAAAATTAAACAATTAAGAGGCCTTTACGTATTTGAATTATATCGAGAAAATTTCATCCGATCGCGTTTTCCTTTAGTGAGAATCTTAATAAAATACTCAATAAACTTTAACCCAAAAATCAAATCTGTAGATGGCTTCATGGTGGAGTAAATGGATTCGAAAACAACCGCTTTTTTTCCTATCAGAGAATGGCAATGTACGAGCCCTTGCTGGCGGTACATTAAAACTTGATACTGATGATGATTGGTGGAACAGGAAAGAAGAGTGATAACTTGATAAATCACTTTATTTATGATGATTACAATTGGTGCGCACTTATTGATAGACGAATGTGAACTGATCGATGAATCTAACTTACAAAATAATGAAAACTACAATTAGACATTTATGCTGACGCTACTAAGTCTGACGATGCACGATGGAATCGTACATATTCCGGGGCCTGAGATGAGAAAAATCTTAAATAATTAATACATGTCAATTAAACCTTAAGAAACTTAATAAAATTGCACATCACATCAACACAGAACCACTAATAATCTGAAATCTTGAATTGCACCCTTGCGTTCTTGTCAGCGCGGGGGTGTATAGCAGGTATCTCGATGCTGTGGTTGCCCGCGTTGCTCGCGTGCGCGGCGGGGGGGCGGGGGGCGCAGTGCTGTGCACCAACCATCCACATTGCAGCTTTCTGATGATTGTCATTATTCCAATAATGACTAAGATTCCGCAAACCACATAAATCATAGTGTAGTGATGAACATCGTGATAAGAGAGGTCTGTCGATATTACTTCTGCTTGCTTCAGCTGGTTTATCCTCTCTCCTAACAAGGACAATTGTTGTTGCATGTCCTGTGAATCATCCTGTGCTAAAGTGGTAGGGATGGTAATGTTGATGATGTTATTTATCTGAGGAATCTTCGGTGCATATATGTCTGGTTTTAATTTAATTTCACTTGTTTGAATTTTGTGTGGAGTCACAGTGAAACTATCCGTTTTTATGACGCAGTTCGGACTCACATGTATTATACCGCTATTGCTCAGCTGATGTGTTGTCACCTGATCTTCGCATATTGTTCGGACTTGACACCGATTACAGCAAAAATATAGGTATGTATTTACGCTGTTGACCTCTTGCCATTTATTTCTGCATGTCTTGCTCATTGTTGTACATTCTGCAGCTTCCAGGTCACAAAAACTCTTGTCGTCTTTTAGGTGATACTCTGGTTTCAGGAGTTGACAATAATGAGTTTGATATAGAACCAAACAGAAACTGATGTCGGTCTCGGTCAAAGGAATGTAAATGTCCTTTTTCATGTTTAGCGCAATGTAATCCGATATTGGGACAACAGTGATTGCTTGCTGTCCTTTCGCTTCTGGTATCGGTATCATTTTCATAATTTCATAACTGTCTCGACTGATGAGTGGCAGTTTTATTTCAAAGAGAAGTACGTCGTCCAAAAATCGTGATTTTACTTGTAGTAATTTATAAATTTTGTACACTTCTGTGTGGAGGTTCTCCAACAGCAGCGATACATCTTTGGGTAAATGGCTTGCAATTGTCGTCAATTCCTTGATGAGTTGCTCGGGAGTTAACAAATGGTAATTGAACCGACCGTGGTGTAGATCGGTGATAGTATCTAATAATGTGTTTTGAATATTCCGTAGACTGAGTAGCATGTTGCTTGCTGTTGTCGCTCCTATGGTGAAGGAACTAATGATGCGATTTCGTTGGGCTTCATCGTTCAGTTGCTTTACGGATTCTTCTATTGCGTTCATATGTTGGTTCATCATCTTGCGTTGATTTTCCATAGTATTTTCGGCTCCCTTTAACAAAATGAACTCTGCCTCTATGATTGAAGTCTGATTTTTCCAAAGTGATGCTATATGTCTCTCATTGTCTCGAACTAGAGCTATGTCTTTCCTGTATTGTTGGGCGAAATTCTCATCCAATATTCCAAACAATCCATTAGCGAGATACCCGACACCATTGATAAGGCCACGGCGCCGGCGCTGTCTGGCAAGTCGCGTGCTCGACGTGTGCTGAGTAAGTAATACTTGGTCGTAGTACTCTAGTTCGGAGAATCCGTGCCGTAATTGAAGTAGTATGACATCACAGTGGGCTTGCTCCCGTATCATAATACATGTCTGTTGGAGCGTTTTTGTGTATTTGTTGAATGCGTCTATTCCATCCCAATAAGGTTGCAAGTTATAATAGGCGACAATTTTCCACTCGTCTTTAATCAGCATCATATCTGAGATCTTGTCGAAGTATATAGCTTGTCCTTGTCTGAATTGGGTCACATTTGTGTTGCAGTGAGAATCGCATACGAATGTTAGCAGCAAAAATAAGGCTGTAACAACTGCACTGAGTTTGAACTGGATAGGACTGATCGCACTTGTTCGCGTCGGTCTCTGTAGGGTAGCTGTAACTACGTCACTTGATTGACGTGGTTCTACCTTCTGGCTCTGAGGTCCCGCATCTTGATCCTTATCGTCGTTCTCCAGTAAAGGTGAAGTTTTTACAACAGGCCGTTTTAAAAATCCATTCTTCGTTTTCAGCGTAACGACACGTACGTATCCGTCTTTGCCTTGGTGCAATTCCGTAACTCGACCCATCGCCCACTTGCCTGGGGGTAGATGTTCATCATGGATCATGACGACGTCGCCGACTTGATAATTACGCCGCGGATTTTTCCACTTGCTTCTGGCGGCTAATTGTATCATATATTCTGAGACCCATCTCTTCCACAAATCTTGCAATATTTTTTGTGTTAGGTACCATCTTGTGCGCTGGTCTTTCTCTGTCTCAACCAAGGTAAGAGTTGGTCCGCTGGTTAAGAAGTGAGCAGGTGTGAGATAATTCAGGTCTTCCGGATCTTCAGATAAGGGACATAATGGCCTTGAGTTCATGCAACCCTCTATTTGTGCAAGGAGGGTTGAGAATTCTTCATATGTAAGGCGTTGGTCGCCGACCACTCGTTTCAGGTGGAATTTGAAACTTTTTACTGCCGCCTCCCATAGACCTCCTGCTGACGGCCAGGAAGGGGCGTTGAAGTGCCATGTTATCTCCATGTCTGCTATCTCCCTCAGAAATTGATCGTTGATGAGCTCTTGTATCTCCTGAAATTCTTGTTGTAGGCATCTGTTAGCTCCAACAAAGGTGGTCTTGGTACCACGTCCCTTGTTGGATTTTATGTAGAAATGTCCCGTGTAGTCAACGCCGGTATGCAGGAAAGGACGAGATGGGTTGATCCTTGATTCAGGTAAGTCTCCCATTATTTGATTATTTTTTGTAGGCTTGTGTTTCTTGCACGTAATACACCGACGAATAAACTGCTTAGTGGTCTTATTTCCACTAAGTATCCAATATTTTTGTCTTATGAATGACAATGTAATCCGAGCACCACCGTGGTAGGTATGTTCATGCGCTTGCAAAATAATTAATTCCGTCAAGCGGCTTTGCTGAGGTAAAATTACAGGGTGTTTCATCTCTGGATTAATGTGTGCGTGCTTCAGTCTTCCCCCAACTCTGAGTATGCCATTTTCATCGAGGAAGGGTGTGAGACTGAAGATCTTGCTTTTGGACGACACTTGTTTGCCGTTTTTGAGGTCGTTTATCTCGTCGTGAAATTCTTTTCCTTGAACATCCTTTATAATCATTTGAGTAGTTTGTCTACTTTCAGACAGTGTTATGTAGGGCTCATATTTTCTGTCTTGTTTCCGACTTATGAATCGACGTAACCATGACAGTACGTGTACTACCTTGATGTATGAGCTGTACTTGTTTAACAACTCAGTTACAAGATTGCTGTTTCTTGTTACAGCCTGTACACTCGCTTTCGTTGGCTTGGCCTCTTCATCAGTCGAATATAATTTGCTCAATCTCTGTTTTTCATCGAATGTGGGTAGCCAAGTCGGCCCTTGCCACCAAAGTGGATGTTCTTGTAACTGTGTAGCGTTGAGTCCTCTGCTAGCACAATCTGCGGGATTTTCGGCAGATTTGACGTACCGCCAACATGACGCGGGCATAACTCGTGTAATTTGTTGCACCCTGTTAGCAACAAACGGCTTCCAGCGCTGAGGCTGACCTTGTAGCCAGCCAAGGACGGCAGTCGAATCAACCCAACCATACATCTTGATATGATGGTTGCTCAAACTATCTTGTACTTTTTCCATCAGTGTGGCCAGCAAATGGGCTCCGCATAACTCCAGTTTTGGTAACGTTATCTCTTTATTGTGTGGTACTAATCTTGATTTGGCCGCGACGAGAGTGATTTGATATTGGCCACATATTTTTAGTTTGCAATAAATAACGCAGGCGTATGCCTTTTGCGATGCGTCACAATAGCCGTGCAACTCTATATCGCTTGAAGTGTTTGTACCTAACCATCTTGGTATGTTTAGGTTATTTATAGCTGATATGTGTTGTTTTATTTTTATCCATTCTTTGTGAATATCTTCGGGTATCTTGTCATCCCACTGAAGATTTCTATTCCAGACGGATTGAAAAAGTAATTTCATTTGTGTAGAAATTGGCGTGAGCCAGCCAAGGGGGTCAAATAATCGGGCGATTTCTGATAACAACTGTCTCTTCGTACACACTGTCTTGGTATCAGTCGTGGTTTCAATCTTTGATCGAAATGTGAAGACGTCATTTGCCGAGCTCCAATTAAGTCCCAACGTTTTCATCGATTCTGGTTGTATGAACTGATAAGTGTTCTCAGTACCTTCACCCTTGTTGGTGTCTTGTTGCATTAAAGCGGTATGATTGGACTTCCATTTTCTTAGATTCAAGCCGCCTGATCTCATCAGTTGAATAAGATCTTCCTGTAACCTTTTGGCTGCCGTCACCGAGTCCGACCCATGTAGCAGGTCATCCATGTAGAAGCACTCCTCGACTACTTTGGCAGCTTCTGGGTACTTGAGTCTTTCATCCCACGCCAATTGCTTCAGCGTCATCATGGCGAGAAAGGGCCGCCCCCTTTTTCCCTTGGTGCCGTAGGTGACTGTTGTCAGTTGATACTCTTGTACGAGTTGATGTGGAGAGTCTCGCCATATGATTTTCTGGAGATGTTGGTGCTCTGGATGTACCCACAACTGTCGAAACATCTTTTCTATATCCGCCACAAATGCGATTCTGTGTTGTCTCCATTTTAGTATAAGAAACAAAATATATTTTTGTAAATTGGGTCCTTTGTGCATCAGGTCATTCAAACTGATCCCATTTGAAGTTTTTTCGGATCCATTGAATACCACACGAAGAGCCGTTGTAGTAAATTCTTCTCGTAAGACGCAATGGTGGGGCAAAAAATATTCGAGTTTCTTGTCGTCACGTGCCCCCTTCATATGTCCAAGCGATAGGTATTCGTCCACAAATTCTTTGTAAAGCGAAGCAATAATTTTTTGCTTCGAAAATTTCCGTTCAAGTTGTAGAAATTGTGCAATCGCTTTGTTTTTGGACTGCCCTAGATCTGATTTTGCAGTCGATTTAAGAGGGAGTCGCACTTGGTATCGTCCGTCGCTCAACCTTGATGTTGTTGACTTATAGAAATTAATGCAATCTTCCTCTTCTGATGAGTTTCGTGATGCTCCTTGAATGTCCTCTATCTGCCAAAATTGTTGAATGTCTTCTATATTGTTCAGCACTACGTTGCAGTGCAGACTTTGAATTTTTCCACACAGTATCCAACCAAGTCTTGTTTCTTGGGCTAACGGTGACGATACTTGTTTTCTTACACCGCTAAGGACAATGTTGGCGTATACTTCGGCACCCAGGAGTATGTCAATGGGGTTGCTCAAGTAAAACTGCGGATCGGCTAATTCAATTTCTTCGAGGAACGCCCATGATGGCTTACTGATAGTATTGTTTGGTAAGTTTCGTGTCAAACTTTTCATAATTAGCGCTTCTACTTCAAAGCTAAAGCTTCCCCTTAATGACGTGCATAGTATTTTCATAGCGCCTTTACATGTTGTGTCGTTAGTGCCGATTCCAGTGATAACGCCTTTGCAACTCTGTCTTGGAATTTTCAGAAGTTGTGAAGCTCTCTCGCTTATTAAGGAAACTTGTGAGCCTTGATCTATGAGCGCGCGCAAAACATGTTGAACTCCGTTTCTGGCTTGCACTTTGATCAGCGCTGTCGCTAGCAAGACTTCGTTTGCTGACGATTGCTGAATAATCTTGCCTGATTGTTGCGCAACATGTGTATTTCCACTGTTCTTTGTCCACTGCTGTGATTCTAGTGGCATATTTCTTTGGGTTTGATTGTTAAAAGCTTCATGTAAAATGGTATTATGAAAGCCATTACATTCACGGCAGCGCTTTGTCGACGAACAATCTTTCCCTTTATGAGAATAGAGACAATTACTACATATGTTGAGCTTAGTAATTGTTTTCTTTTGCGTTGCAGGATCCATTCCTCTGAACTGTGGGCAATAATAGACCCCGTGATCTTGATCGCAAACGGGACATTTTATCTGGTTTCTTGCTTGAGTATTCGAAGTAGCCTTGTTGCTTGAATAGTAGTGCTTGGAACGTGATGCATTGTAAGGGGTCGATGACGTAGAAGGTGGATTGTTAGACGACTTTTGAGCAGTATTTTCCTGTTTTCGTCTTGATGCTTCTAATGCAGTAAATCGTAATTCGAGATATTTCAGGAATTCATCCAATAGCGGTATTTCTCTTGGATCTTTCAACATAGACATATAGTCATTGTGTGTTTCGGAGTCCAGTTTTGATGATAAAAGATGTATAATGATGGGGTCCCACGTATCAATGTTGATACCCAAATTTTTTATGCCATTCAGACATTCTACCGTTACATCATGCAGTCTCTTGATGTGACCCGATGTGCCTTGTTGCAGAACGGGGAGGGACATCATAGTATTCATGTGGGTTGTGAATATAAGCTTTTTGTTATTGTATCGATGGTTGATGATGTCCCAGCAGGTGACGTAATTTTCGGAGCTTATCGGTAGGTGCTGGATGAGGCGTTCTGGTTCTCCCTTAATTTTGCTTTTTAGAAATTGCATCTTCTGCGCACTTGATAGGCAGGGATTGTTATAAATGGTCTCCGTGAAAAGATCTTTAAACGATGTCCACTGTTGATAGTTGCCATGGAAAACAGGAATATCCAGTTTAGGCGTGGACTTTTCACGATGAGCCACGGACCACAGCTTGCTATTGATCTCTCTTTTTATCTCACAGTAGCTCTTCTCATGCTTGGTGAAGGTCTGCTCGTAATATTCATCTTCTTCCCCACGGAGCTCGCTATCGATGTCCCAGTGAAGTTTATCGATAGTTGCCCACCGTGCATCTAAATTCTTAAGTAGGTCATCGAATTCCTACTTTTCCTTTACTTCTGATAAGTTGATGCTTGATAGGGTGCGGGAGAAGGCTTTGAAGTTACTTGTTTGCCGACGCATCATCTCCTCTAACTTGTTGGGATATTTTTGCGCAGATTCGGCGTGCAGCTTGTTCTGCCTCGGATGCTGCTGACTTGATTCGCCGCCCGATTTATCTTCTTCCGACACGTCAACTGTCTTAGGAATTAATAGTGGCGTTGGTGGTTTTAGAGAAAACCCGGGGCTCCTGAGAATCGACTCCCTTATTTCTTGGTAATAAGATTGGGAATGCTCGTATTGATTGGCCGTAAAGTAGTCGCCATCTTGATTTTCGGCCATCATTAACCGCTCATGATTCCGTTGAAACTCAGCCCAATACGTATCTAACGTTTCTACCTTCCTTTTGATATAATCAGTTGTCTTGCGAGATTGGCCGTCTTTTTTGTAATTCGACCATAGCTGATTTATTCCGTCGATAATTTGTTGCTGATTTTGCAACAAGTAGACGAATTCTTGGCTTGTTTCCATTATAACTCACTTGGTAGAGATATGTAGAAACTCACTTGTTTGATAAATAATTACTTGATGAATTTCTTGATAAAATCACTAGCTTGATAGTTCCTGTTCCCTTGATGAAATTGAGTTCCTTGTCATTCGCTTCTTAGGGGTTTCTTGATAAACCTTGTTACTTGATTAACTTGTAGAGCTTGATCTCTTGGTAAACTTGGGAGAGCTTGTTCTCTTGATAAAAACCTCCTTAGGGCTTAAATCCTTGATCGCTTGGTCGTGCGTGTCTAATGCTTTTGTATTCCTCACGTATGACTTTTTGCGCCTTCTCAACTCTACTGGGGATTGCCGCTGGTGGCAGGCCAACAGAGCCGATTCGCGGTCACACGATCAAAACACAAAGTTGCACTAAACACAGGTTTCGAAGGACCACTTAATGTACGAGCCCTTGCTGGCGGTACATTAAAACTTGATACTGATGATGATTGGTGGAACAGGAAAGAAGAGTGATAACTTGATAAATCACTTTATTTATGATGATTACAATTGGTGCGCACTTATTGATAGACGAATGTGAACTGATCGATGAATCTAACTTACAAAATAATGAAAACTACAATTAGACATTTATGCTGACGCTACTAAGTCTGACGATGCACGATGGAATCGTACAAGATTGTTGTCAAGACTTTTATTTGTCAAGTTTCCTTTGCTATCGAATTATCTCAATGGGACTACCTCTGTGGTGATGCGGTCGAGGCTATTCTTCCCACGCGAGAGGTCCTGGTTTCGAATCACAGCTGGGTAGAAAGAAAAAAAAATTCGGATTTTGGACGTTAAAATGTTTGTGACGTCGCTGTTTCTGGTTCCCACGACATTGGGTATCCTAGTGTGGGGCCAGAAGCAATGGCAATGTAGCAGGAAGGGTCTAAAAGTGTTAAGTTATCTATTTATCTCCTAGGATCGTTTAACAATGTGTCCGCAACTTTACACTGAATCTAAATTCGACTAGAATCTAAACTATTTTTCTGTTTTAAATCCAGATAAAACGTAATCCAACGAATATTATAAATGTGAAAGTAGCGATGTTTGTGTGTTTGTGCCTCAGGCCCACTAGCTATAAAGCGGATTAGCACTATTCTCCGATTAACTTTGACAACTCCATACAAATTTGTATGGAGCTAAGGGCACTTAATCACGCTGAAACCGCTGAATGGATTTGAATAAAATTTAACGAACATACAGTTTATTACCTAGATTAACATATAGGATACTTTTATCCGACTGCATCAGAAGGAGGGTAATGTTTTCTGGGTTAATGATAATTCGGGAAAAGATACGAGCAGACAAAGTGACGGGCACCAGCTAGTATTAAATAAACCCTCGCCTCGCATTTTGAGCGCCTCATAAGTTGCTTTATATATTTTTTATATGGTTCCGTGATATGAAATAGTTGCCCTCTTCGACGTCATATTCAGGTCCGATGAGACGTGACAGCCATGGACAGGGTAGGGTAGGGTACAGGGCGACTGTGTTTATATTGCTGGTGTATTAGCTCAGTAAATGTGACCAAGTTATACGATGTATAGCTAGAGTAAAAGGCTTCATGGTTAAGGGGATACCTCGTCTGTGCAAAGGCCCCCGTTACTCTAGGCGGAAAGACCCGCAGTGTGAGAGGGAAGGAATCGGGGAAAAATTACAAAATGCAGCGCCAAACCACAGAAAAATTGTATAAAATAAAACAACGCTATTTTGTTTAAAATATTTTTAAGGAGAGTTTACGAATCCATAATATCCACAATTTGAGCGCAGTTTCACAATGAAATTAGTTAGGATTTCAGAATTACAAGTAAAAATTAAACAATTAAGAGGCCTTTACGTATTTGAATTATATCGAGAAAATTTCATCCGATCGCGTTTTCCTTTAGTGAGAATCTTAATAAAATACTCAATAAACTTTAACCCAAAAATCAAATCTGTAGATGGCTTCATGGTGGAGTAAATGGATTCGAAAACAACCGCTTTTTTTCCTATCACCTTAAATCAGAGCCTAGTCGGTTAGTAGCCCGATCAAATCATAATAAATGTTTAGATAAATGTTCCTAATAGCTACAATATGATTGCACATTGCTGTTACACCTTGTATAGGCATAAAAGCCTTAGTCGCACTATAGCTACGTTCGGTTCTTGGGCAATAAAAGTCCATTTTAGCCACGTGCCACAGACATTCAGTGCACTGATGGGTTTGTATTCGCGACTTGGGGTGTTTTGAGGTGTATTTTTATCCTTATTGCAATTTAAGTGGTGCATGACCCTGCGTGTATTATGAGTTATGAGACGCGAACGTGATGATTTATAGGGTTCCGTGCCTTAAAGGTAAAAAGGAGCCCTTATAGTCGCACTTTGTTGTCCGTCTGTCGAGGTCTTTGTTGTCCGTCTGTCGAGGCCTTTTTTCTCAGGAACGCGTGGAGGTATCAAACTTGAAATAAATATAGATAAAAAGCTTATAAAATAAACCGCCATTTATGTCATAATTTTGCTAAATTTGCTTTGATACTCGCAAGGGTATCAAAGCCTGTATAAAGTATAGGGTACTTACCGTTTACCTAGAATCATGAAATTTGGCAAGAATCATGGTAAATTTGTAGTTACTTTATAAACAATAATACATATTAGAGGACAATCATACACAATCGCACTAGACCCATACTAAGCTCCACAAGGCTTGTGTTATGTGTACTAGATGACGGTATATTTAATACAGATAAATATCCATGTAAATACATAGAAATCATCCAAGACTAAGAAACAAATATTCATGCTCGTCACACAAATATTTGCCCTCACCGGGATTCGAACCCAGGACCGTCAGCTTCGTAGGCAGGGTCACTACCCGCTAGGATAAACTGGACGACAATGCGATTTGTGCGGAACCCTCGGTGCGCGAGTCCGACTCGCACTTGGCCGTTTTTTAAATAGTTGGCCCAAAAGTGAGTTTACCCCATACGGGGTGGCAGAGGCACTGTTGCGCCTACGCTTGGCCATTCATTTAATATCCCATTTTGCGTGACAAGGAGCTAGCCTCTCCCCGCAGAAACTAGTTTTTTCAGGCGGTTCTACAGTATTTTCAACCGACTTCAATAAGGAGGAGTTTCTCAATTCGTCTGTTTTTTTGTGTTTGTTACGCGATTACTCCGTCAATTACGAACCGATTTTGATAATTATTATTTTGATTGGTAGGTCATACTTCAGTGGTGGTCCCATACAAATTTTATCAAAATTGATTCAGCGCTTTTTGCAAAAAATCAACAAATACAAAAAAATACAATGATGACGTTTACGTTTGTGGTTCCATGCAGCAAAAGTTTTGATGAGGACATTTCATGTGCACAGACTTCATTCGCCTCCTCGCCGGGGAGGAAGAAATAGGGCTTTAACTTGAAGTCTTTAACTTGGTGAATTATCTTACAGCAGTTCGGTCTATATCATGCGATTTAAAATACAACACTGAATTATGATTGCTCACTTAACTTAGATGTCCTTATAGGAATCGACGGGCCATTCCCAACTCGTTAACTAAAATATGTTCATGCTTGTCAACTTGCCTCACACACGCGTTCAAATTGCATACCAATTCACATTTATATATAATTACGAAATTAGAATATTACGCGTTGAAAAAGTATGCGAATCGAACTGTCAGTGACTCTTATGTACAATGAAATAAGGTTCACTTAATCTGAACTGAACCCTGCTTGACCCACTGAACCGCCAAGAAAGCGAAGACCAAAAAATCAAAATTCCAAGATTCCAAATGTCTTTATTACTGTAGATATTTACATATACTTAGCAATCGTCATTTCCGATAGAGGAAGGTCCAGAGTTCGGATGCCGGCGGAAAGAGGAAAAAAATAACGAGGTCTTTGGTGGATTATAGTTTGTGTTTTGAATGATTTTCCATGACCCAGGGCATCCTGGTAGCCTGGTAACAGTGGCTCTGTGAGCTGTAGACCGCGCGAGCGACACAGGAAATTTGCTTTTTTTTTCCACCCTCCCACACCCCCGACCCCTTGAAGTTTATCGGATGAACAAGTGGAATTATTACAAAAACTAATAACCAGTATTTTCTTCTACCACACACAAACTTATGAATGCACCTGGTTACGTACGTACATGGAGTATGAAAGTACCACCAGTAACTTTGTATATTATATTCGACATATAAACATATAAGTATCGAACATGCTCATAAAGTTCCACGAATATCGGTTGAGGAAAGCGACCTG
Organism: Argyresthia goedartella; assembly: GCA_949825045.1. Classification (NCBI taxonomy): domain Eukaryota; kingdom Metazoa; phylum Arthropoda; class Insecta; order Lepidoptera; family Argyresthiidae; genus Argyresthia; species Argyresthia goedartella. Next base: position 16,351,771 of record OX463834.1, read on the forward strand.
TAGAGGAGAACATCCGAAAATCCGTACATACGAAGTCATTGTTGCCCAATTTTCGCTTTGCTTTGCAATATCCCACAAAACAAAATCATTACCAAGCAACATCTATTGTCTATGCCCATCCAATCAAGTGGTGCTCGCATTGAGGACTAGCCCCTCGTCCCTAATGGTACGAAATCAAATTGTTTCGACAGATGCCGGTCCCAGGTTCGATGCTCGGCGGACCGACGACAAATTTGCGATATTACATGCGGATTAATGTCCATGCACTTTTTAGGGGCCCAGTTGTCTTTTTTAATCACCCCTCTATTGCAAACGCAAATAAAAATTCAACTTTATGCCGTATATTTTAGAGTAAAAAGCGCACTAGGATTTAAGATTGCTCTTTGGTCGTTTTAGTTGTCAAGCTATTTGGGAGATGGAAAAGGGTGATGCCCAGTGCCTAGATGGCATACGTACGATGGTTATCATAATCCCTGCATTGACGTGATGTGACGACAAATGTCCTTACTCACAATAAAAAAAAAAAAGTCGTGATAAACTTTTTGGTTCGGCCTCCGTGGTTCTTTTGCCGCTGGTTTTCGTTTATTTTAGGTAGAGTATCAAGGATTGGATGACCTCTTGGGAAGATCTGAATTGAACAGTTCACAATGTAGTTTTAAATGTTGTTTATTTATGTAGATAGATGTTTGTGATGGACTCGGTGTCTGTGTGTTTGTCTGTGACTGTTTGCTGAGTGTCAAGAGCAGTGTTTGATCGGTACTCTTGTAATTGATTCTTTGGACTTTAACGTTTCTGTAGGTAGATCATACGCGAGTTAACATCACAGTTTATCTTGATTGTTGCTTAGAAGAAAAAAATATTGGAACATTAATGTTTTAGGGTTCCGTAACTTAAAAGGAAAATATAAACCTTATAGGATCACTTCGTTGACCGTCCGTCTGTCGGTCAAGCAAGACCATTTTATTCAGTAACGAATTTCATTCAAATTGAAATTAATATCAGTTACTCAAGCCTGTGGTCCCTTAGATATGTTACAAAATCAAAATTTTAGGTCAACGAAATCAAAAAAGGCGGCCGTATATCTTCACAAGGGAATCAAAACCTGTAGGTATTTACCGTTAACCAAGAACCATAAAATTTGGCATGAAGCAGGATCTTAAAGCACAAGTGAAGGAAAAAAATCAGTTCCTTCGGGAAAAAAAATGCGATTTGTGCGGAACCCTTTGTGCGCGAGTCCGACTCGCACTTGGCTGGTTTTGAAATATAAAGTGAACCAGGAAAAAACTAAATAAAAGTTTGTTATCATGATTAATAACATAACACATAACATTTACATACAGGCACATACATTGCTTCTAGCTCCACACTAGGATACCGTGTGTTGTGGGAACCAGAAACAGCGACGTTACAAACATGTAAACATCCAAGATCTGGGGTTTTTTTCTTCGATTCGAGTCCGAGATCTTGGGGAGATTTTCGACCGCAACACCACAGAGGTCGTTGAGTATCATCTGAATTTTCTACTTCCTTTAGATAAATCAGATTTCTAATCTATTGAACCAGAATTTCGTCTGAAAAATGCGATAAAATAATTAAAACGCACAATATTCGGCCAAAAGGGCGTACCAGAGCTCTCAACTCTACAAAATTAATATCGACAAATTACGATCGAAACTTGCTGAATCGACGAGAATTTAGTAGACAGCAAACAACAGGAATAATAGAGTAGGACCCCTCGCTTCGCAATAAAAGGGATGTCAGCGGATTAAAATTGAACAAGGAGTAAGGACTGGCCATAGATAAAGTTTGATTCTAAAAAGCTAAAACGAAAAGAAAATAGAGCATAGTTTCAAATTCAAATTTCTAGCAGCACACTGTGCCGGCGACTCGAGATGGAGTAGAAAAAATAAAATAACAGAAAAATAAGAAATAATCGTTGGAGAAAATTCCCGACGACAAATGAACAGCGGCGGCTCAAGAGGTCATTAGAGGGCTCGATCTAAAAAAGGGGGGCTGGAGGGGGGACTTTTGAGTACTCAGTAATTGGACCAGGGAGGGTAGTCTTAAATCGCATTCGAACCAGCACAAGCGGAAAGAGAGCTCTCCCCAGCTATAATTAACGACAAATATGGGTGAATCGATCCTCCATGATAATGTATGAGCATGAAAGAACGCCCATTAGGTTATTTCGCGGAGTGCGCAATTACATATGCAACTCCGTGCTTAAATATTCAATGTCGAAACCCCGTTTTTTGATGGGAAATATCGGCTGTTCGACACAAGTGCACACAAGGTAATAGCGTGTTGTGTTTCCATGCACAGTAAAACATTGTTGTTTGAGCATTTTGCCGGTGTTTTCCTTACCTTGTTTGCTTTGATATTTTGTACTACTAACAACTAATGAAATTACCCTTTCTTACTCCAATTGCATGGAATTAACTTTTTCTTTCCGATACAAAGCAATAATGCGACATATTTATAAAACCAGTTCTGTATCAAGGCGATATGGGACAGCATTTTCGAGACACTAATAAGGCGATGAAGCGTTAATCGCTTCCACGAATGATAAAAAGAGAGGACTTGTCAAAACATATCGAGTTCTAGACCACACAGTGCACGGCGCGTCTAAAAAGCGCGGCAAAAAACAGAAACAAGGGAATCACGTGATCTTATTATGTTAATAGGTTTGAGATATGACATCATCAGATATAATCCGCTTTCCTCTGAGAATGGACACATTAGAGGCACCAGTGTCCGGGATGAGGCCCACAGGGACTCGGTTCCTTTGACAAAGCTACGATCGATTTGGAATGGAAATTAATATCTCCGTACGTGTGGGGAAACAAATGTATTTACCGTTAATGGTGAATTTCTGAGGCGAGATTTAACGCATATTTATATTGTTTACTACTTGTACTAATATTGTTATCATAGTTTTGAGAGGGGACATTATGCCTTTGTACATATTCGTTTTTTGATGGTTCGAGTCCCGGTTGGGGGGGAAGAAAAAAAAATGCCCAGGCCTTGGATGTTTATGTGTGTATGTGTGTGTGTGTGTGTGTGTGTGTGGGGCCAGAAGCAATGTATGTGCCTGAATGTGAATGTTTATTTTCGCCGTGAATACAATTTCCACGCAACGACCGACGCATCTTAGTGAAATTGTGTTGAAGCTTCACTCAAATACGGATTCCAAACTGAATGGGGAAAAAAACAAAGGTACCAAATTGAGAAAACTAATCCTAGATAATTGTGTTCCTAATTAAATTCTGTTATTCCCATCAACAAATATTACAGGATTAAAGAAATATCCGTAAAAAACATAATGTACTTCATTTGTTCTCTACGCCGTAGTTTGTTCAAATTTCCTTCGCCGTTAAGTTGGCTGTTCTGTAAATCTGTCAAATACTGTCAGTCGGAACATAAACCAATATTGATATTATAGTTTTTAATTTTATAATCGGAAAAACCAGCCTTAAGTACAACCGTTCCAAAACTGTGAGCAAGATACGTCACAAGACATCTATTACTCGAAATATTCAATTAAGTTTCTTAAAATAGGCTAAAATTTCATAAAATATAATGAAAAATAGTACTTCTTTTTTAGCATGACCCATTCAATAAAAAATACGGAACAACAAGTTTATTACTCATTGATGCGTTTACTACGTGTGACGTGAAAAGATTTGTATATTATATGAAATATTAATAATATTCCAACACTCCTATTCAATCTTCAAAATGTTGAATAAGCCAAAACTATAACAAAGCAACCCGTAAAATTATACACCTACTAAGCTCCTGTCACGAAAACAAACATTTGCCGATTCATACCACGGGAAGATGAGCCGTGTAATAATCATAATTATCGGTTATCCGACTATAATCGGACCCCTCGCCGAACCGCACGCGAACCTAAAAAGGCGTCAAATAGCTCGTTAAAATCCCACTAGCCCCTCGACAAACAGAAATATTACTCATAACATAATCCCCACTTATAATAGATTTAACCTGCTATAAAATCATATTTGGTTTTTTTTTGGCGAACAAACTTGTAGGGAGGGCACACTGTGCACACATCTTTATGATAAATTGTGCACGATTAGTACAGCACAATGGGATATGAGTGAGGTTATAATCGTAATAATTCATTTTTTGCCCAGGGTTAGATGGGGTAGTTTGTAAATTGGATTGAATATTTTCGGTTTTGGCAACACTTGTGTGGTGCGGTGTGAAATTGGACGCACTTTTAAGGGTTAGGGTTAATCCGCGGACTTCAAGTGGTTATTATGTAATGGAGTCTTTATATTCCTGTTTGATAGGAATACCCTTTGATGTGCCGCAAAAAAGTTTTTAATTATTCTTTTATTTAGCTTTTTGTCGCTAGCGTGTTCTTTGTAAGGCGGCTTGAGTTAGTTAAAGACTAGTAGTTCTGTGACGTACTTAAAGAAGCAATTGAGTCAAAATCTAATTTAATAGTACATGTAATCAGGTGCTGCTTTATTTATCTTTTAATGGGTAACCCCCCGCTTTTGTCGCTCTCTGAATATGATTACATGTTAATACGTCTATGTGTCCAGCTGCTGTATTTGTGTGGTTTTTAATGAATTAGTTTATTCAGGTATTAATACTTATTGTCTAATAATAGAGGTATGAAAGTCCATAGCCCATATTCTAGGAATACAATAAAAACTAGGTAGGTTCCTTGGATGTTTATGTGTTTGTGGTTCCCACGACACAGGGTATCCTAGTGTGGGGCCAGAAGCAATGTATATACCTGCATGTTACGGATAATTGTTAGTCTAGTCTAGGACATATGTAGATACACGACGCGGTGCGGTCAGGGGGTAGACAGGGTGAGGGGATAGGAAATTGGACGAAGCAATTACTATTCGGCGGTTGGAATAGAGGTCTGGTCAGGAAGGCTTAACATATTATGATGATTAAATATTCATTTGATGGAACATTTACTGACAAACTTGCTAGCTCATCGCTAGATAGAACTCTAAGCTCGTGTTTTCCTTATTTTACTCTTATGACATGTCTCGTGTTAATCTGTCATCCAGTAAGTTTGTACTTTGAGAGAATGTAAGCAGGGCTCTATTAACAGGATTTTTTAAATTAAATTAAATATTTCCTAAAAGCCGACATTTCCCCCCTACCACCTTGATACAAAATCAGAGCCCCCCTACCACCTTGCAATCAGAGCATTTCCCCCCTACCACCTTGATACAAAATCAGAGCAAGCTCAGTGAGTACTTCCAAAACTAGGTCCCTTCACTCATTTGGTTCTAGAAAGACGTCAACGTCAACACAATGAGACCCACACAAAGGCTCAGAGAAGCTCGCAAGGGATGATGCTATGCTTTTAAAAGTATTACCTCCCCCCCCTCCCCCTGCACTGCACTAGCCCCCTTCAGTACCGCCTCACCCCCTCCGACGCCAGTCAATCAAGGGAGATGACGTTAGTACTGGCTGATTGTAATGATAGGACTGTAGGAAAGAAGAATAACTGCTTGATGAGTATAAATGTTTGTATCACAGGGATTGGCATCACAGTGGTCCAATGTAGAGAACAGGCAAAAAATTACGTTTGCTAAGTATATGTAAAGAAATTTGACTTTGACTTTATGTAAGGAGAAACTTCGAAGTTATTTGGTAGTTGATAATTTCGTCTGTAGTGTTTATTTAGCAGAAATAGAAACTTTTTGAAATTATAGCCAGAAATTATTTTATATACACTTAACTAACATCCCTCGCAACATTTCCGTTGAGATACCCGTACCTCTACCCCTAAGGGAAATACTTCTATCATCATTATCATCTTGTGATCACCCACTGCTGTACACATGCCTCCTCCTTTTTGTGCCTACTTATCCGGACCAGCAGCCTTATGGCGTAACTCTCTGAAGTTCATAGCGTGTGTCTATGGTTCATCTCATGCTCATACAATTTCATCGATTGCGGGGTATCACCGAAGGCTTCTAGGCTTCATTCAATGAGCTTGGGTTTGGCCTCCATTATGATGCTACTTGCGTGATACCAATTTGACAGATGAAGCTGGTGCAAGGTGTCAAACATAAAGGTCTGTATGAAGTTCATAGCTCAGACGACTTACGCCATAACCCAGCTGTGCCAATCGAATCCAGGTTTTCCCGCGATATTGGTATGTCGACCCATCTGGCTGCTGGTCGACCCACGCTTATCTTTCGGCCACCACTCGGCCAGGGATCTCCTCCACCTGCCATCACCTCGCCTCGACAAGTGTCCTGCCCTGCCATTTGAGCATAGTGTTTAATCGATACGTGTTATGCTGTTCGGATGCAACAACTTACTTCAGTATAATTATTGACCGAGCAATCGAAGCGTCTCCGTTTCAGGATTGGGCAAAAATGCTTTCGTATGTCCGGATGTGTGTCCGGATGTTATCCTCTACAGGCCGCATTTCCTGATTCTCGTGAATTTTTGTGGGCAGATTCGATGTTTTTTTTTTCGATTCAGTTTTTGTAAAATTTCAAAATGGCGGAGATTTAAAAAACCGCTACAGTCCAAACAGCACGACGGTTTTTTACTAATGAGGTGTCGATGGATTTGTAGAGACCGTGAGAGTAACAGGCTGTATAATTTTAGTGAAAATTAAATAGGTAGGTTTAATTAAGACCGCAAAATGTAGTTTACAAAGTTGTTGGTGCGGCTACTTTCATACTCCATGTACGTAACCAAGTGCATTCAGAAGTTTATATGTGTTATTAAAAGAAAGTGTCACCCGCGAGGTCTACAGCTCACAGAGCCACTTATAAAAAAAAAACACCCATCCGCAAATCCCCTGTTTTGAGTACGACAGAAACGGACCGACTAAGCGCAGTGGAAAGCGCCTTCTAGAAAAAAAAAAAATGGCGGGAATCGATCGGTGCGCCTGAATTGTGCCTGAAACAATCCTTGAGTCCTTGATTTACCTAACCTAATATTTGTGATACAAAAGTGAGGAAACCCGATTGAAACTCAGAATAGAATAGAAGAAGCTGAGTTGTGACAAATACCTATTGAAGGTAAATAATTCACTTTCTGGGCCAAATTAATCAATTCCTTTAACATCTAGTGATTCGGTTTCCGACCAGTAATACAATACGCAATAACAATACGGATGTTCCAACTTCCAACAGGAATGAATGAATCAACGTTGTCAATGACCGTTCAATTAATTTAAACAAACTATAACAATAATTTCTTTATGGCAAACAATACGTCATACACATGAAATAATGTCTTATTACTTGTACAGGTCAGTAGCGACCGATTTGCCTATAATAATAATAATATATTTATCTACACACGTATCAGAAACCCTCTTTACGGAGTCCAAAAACCGCACGTTACGATCAGCATAATGACGTAATACGTCTTGGTAAAAACTCATTTCTTATCTGAATAAAAATAATAAAATTTTGGTACATTATGATAATAATGTACCAACATTATTATCATAATGAACCAAAATTTGTTGCGGTTCCTGAACACATCAAAGAGAGCTTATGATATGTGTGTAGATAAACTAGGGTACGTAACTGTTCATAATTAGGCATTAAAACACTCGAGTGATATTATTATGAAACTCACTCTCGAGTTTTGATGCCCTCCGTTAAGTAGCAGTCACCTAAACTACTATTATTTGACATCAAAACAATTAGTCACATGCAAAGTATTACATTGGATGGTTTCCTAGTTAGAGTTTGAGATGTAATGATTGATTTATAGATATATAAATTAGGCAGAGCCGTTGCTATAGATCTCGATAATATGCGCTTTCATACAAATATAAATATGGCTTTGTCGCTTCGTTCTGTTTTAGATTAGGTTAGATGTTAAGTGTTTGTTTACAATTGTGTAGTGTTTCTGTGAGTGTAGTGATTGTGTGTTTGTGTAGTGTTGGCAAGTTGGGCAAATGAAATTAGTCATCCCTGTTACGTGATGCTTCTGAGTCAATGTACAATGATTTAAACTGGAAACCATACATTGAACAAGTATGTAGGAAAGTTAATCGGTTCATGTATGTGCAATTGAAGTTGAGAAAAACCACGACACGGCAAACAACACTTGCTGCATACCACGGTTATGTCGAATCAATACTTCGGTATGGTATAATTCTATGGGGGAAAATCTATCTCTATTTGAAATCTCCAAATTGGTCTATCAAAACTTAAATATGTTCACAGCAGCAAAACAATGGTTCCCAAGAAACACCAGAAATCCAAATGGACTAGTTCTTGATCACATGCCGCGAACAGCAAGATAACAAATTAATTGTTATGCAATGACCATCAAAATATCAGTGCCAGATGACCTAAAAAATTTACCACTAAATCTAATCAAACAAAAGTTTTTCTCATGGTTACTGCAGCATAATTTTTATTCACTAAATGAGTTCTTTACTAAGGAAGGAGTTATGACGTCATTATTTTTTTGTATGGGTTTCTTTTTTTTCTGAAACCTATCGTGTGGGTTCAAACTAAAGGGTTTCATGAGCCGATTCTAAAATTATACTATACCCACCTGTTTTCTAAAAATCCAAGAAATATTTTCAAAAAAGTTTGGACTCCTCGAAGTAGGAGACGGATTAGTAAAGAGGAGCTATACAGACCATGATAGTGAGTGAAATAGACTATAACTATTTTCGTGAAAATTCAATACATTGTATTTTAAATCGCAAAATGTAGTTTACAAAGTTATTGGTGCAGCTACTTTACTACTTGATTTTGATTGAATCTAAAATACTTGCCTATAATTTGGTTTACAGTCCCCCCTGTTAGCGAGGTCTACTGCCCACAGGGCCACTAGTTAAGAACTTACACTTATACTACATAAATCATATGCAAATAAATGAATCAAGTGATAGGAGCCAGTCGCTGAGTTAGATTTTGCATTCGTGATGATACTGATGATCTATTTAGAGTGTATAGGTTAGGTATACTAAAACAGACTTTGCTCTACATATCTTTGCTTAGGTAGTATAGGATCTGTAGGCAATAAAATAATTGAATTTAGGAATTTCATATATTCTGTCTTTTCGCCGTATATTCTTATATCTGTTTTAAGTCGATAGTAGCAGTAGAGGTGTTTTTTCAGCATGGTATGGTAATTTCAATGGTAACATAACGTCAAGCCCTTTGCCACAAGGGTTGGCAGAGGCATAGATGTGCTCAATAACTATTTTTTTCTTGGTGAGAAAAGTCCACAGGGACTGTGTAACCTCAATCCTTCATGGTTAAATATCTTACAATTATTACCACTTATATCCTGCCTGTTCCCGAATAAATAAATAAAAATAGCCTGTCATTCCATACACCATTTCGCGTATCAGTGGGCTAGCCCATCGCCCGCAGCTATGAAGATATGAAGGTTTCCTAACGTATTTTCCATCACTGTTAGAACTTCCTTAAAGTTATAATGAAGTCTAGAATCAAGACAAATAACCAATCTCCATTGGTGTGTACCAATGGGAGACTATGTGGTCAGCACCGGATTCAAACCCGGAGCTCCAGCGTGAGAAGCGGGCGTCGTGGTTTTGTATGGATCTCCGCCAGATCCATACAAAACCACGGAGGACTTCATTCATTTTGCTTTATGGTGTTTCATTGCGACATTGCCTAGTGTATGGATGTAAGTGATTTTATGCTAGTAAATCTAGGCTGTCGATTTTACGAACGTAAGCTATTTTAGTGTAGTAAGCCGGAACGAAGTAGGGTTTGCTGCTGTCAGTTTAGTTCGTTAGTTAGTTTTGATGCTTTCATAATTCCATATGTCGTGGACGACCTGTAGTTATACTGATTGACTCATGGTAGGTAACTTCAGAAGTCGCCGACAAAGAGAATGTATTCAATTATTCTTAACTTCCGATTTGGTGAATCAGCCTTTGATGTGTGGTGCAAGAAAACGGAAAAAGAGCTTTTTGAGAATCATTCTACCGATATATTTACATTTAGGGAGCACCACCACATCATCGTGGAACCAGAAGCAGCGACTTCTCTCAATAAATCATACGGATTTCCTTAGGCAACGAATATATTGTTCGCCAATATAAGTTTGAATCCCAAATATGTTAAATGTTAACCAAATAGTAGTGCCCCCATTTTGACGACCTCTGTGGCGCAGGGGTTGGGGCTCTGCCTGCCTCGCGAGAGGTCCCGGGTTCGATCCCCGGCTGGGGGTAAAGAAAAAAAAAGCCAGGTCTTGGATGTTTATTTGTGTGTGACGTCGCTGTTTCTGGTTCCCACGACACAGGGTATCCTAGTGAGGGGCCAGAGGTCACTTTAAGTCCGAATACTATAGTAAGGCGTGTTAGGTCACAACTTTATAATACAACCTGGAGCCGAAGCGACGCGGAGCGGAGCGAGGCGACCCTATGTAGTTTAGTATATGTATAATAGGGTGTAAACTTGCACGTGAAAATGTTGTTAATTAGGGATGCAAATGTATATCTTTTTGGATGCAACTTTTAAAACATAAGAAATTTCCTAATAGTGATGAAAAACATCATGAGGAAACCTTCATATCTCCATAAAAGCTGCGGCGATGGGCCAGCCCTTTGCCACGCAAAATGCAGTATTGCATAAGTGGCCGCTTAACGGGGGCGAAACTATGCCTCTGCCCTCCCTGATTAACAAAAACAGTTAAATAAAGGCACATACATTGCTTCTGGCCCCACACTAGGATACCCTGTGTCATGGGAACCAGAAACCACGACGTCACACACATGTAAACATCCAAGACCTGGGGCTAAGCTATATTAGATTGGTGTGTATAGCTGCACTCGCTAAGTCCCATTACTTGGGACGAAGGAAGTTTCTGGGTATTGTTTGAAAGAGTCGGTTCAAGGACAGACGAGCGCAGGCGCGGAATGTAGTCTAACTAGCCAGCTTCCGGCGGTTTTTCAATTAATAAATTAATAATATTGAGAGGATGCTTAATGCGGAAACTGCTACTGATTAGATTTAGCGGCTATTTCTTTGTCATCGGTGGTCTGCGATGATCCTGATTCTCATGAGTGAGTTGATGAAAAAAACGGTTATTTAAATGCAACATCGGTATTGTTTCAAGTATGTATAATCAAAATTAGACAACTTATATCGCGGAATAAACTACGAGCACAAAAATCTAAATCAAACGCCATTTTTTGCCTTTTAGAGACGAGGAAATCTGAACCACAGTGGGAGAAGAATGAGACGTAAAGTACAATTCGATATGTTCACTTGAAGCAATCTCTTTTTAGATCTCGCATTTGTATATATGTCGCAGTAGGTTGGTTAATTCAGACACTTAACTAACTCTCTAGACCGTTAATTAAATACCGACGTTTAAACAAGTCACTAGAATTTTTATTTAAATTAAGCATCGTCGAAAACGTTTAACAATCTGTCTTAACGAAAGCTGGCGTGTTGGAAAACAAGATGGCGTCACGACAACAGCTTATTTGCACAGCTTATATCAGGGCAAAACATTGCGGTAGCTTAGGTGAAGGGTAACCTTCGTGTTAGGTTGAACATGTAAGAACAACAAAAAATCCTTAAAACATAAACTTACGTACACATAAAAAATATTTATATTATATATGTCTTGTTGCCTAGGAACGTTTAGACAACTCGTTAAACGTTTCGTTCACTCACTTGTCTAAAGGAATTTTAGTGACTTGATTAAACGTCGGTATTGAGTTAACAGTCTAGAGAGCTAGTTAAGTGTCTGATTTAACCAACTAACTGCGACATATATATGATCTGTAGAGTAAACTTCAGTATTCCATTCCATACATTTGATCCATCATCTCGCAGCTCATCGCCGCCGCCGCCCAAAAAGAACGACGTATATTAGTTTCTCGAATTAAATTAAATGGGCGGAATATTTTATAAGATGTTTAGAGAACTGCCAAGTACCGTGATTAGTAGTCGTGATGACATGATGGAGGTGGGCCTTTTTGGCGGTTTCTTTAAAGCAAATACGTATTTTTTTGTGAAAAAGTGTTTGTTTTGGGTGGTAAAGTAATTTATTTTTCCGACTTCTGAGCTAAAAATAGCACCTTCGCCGCTTGATATTGTGTTCTCAGGGGGAAAAATTATATTCCTAGGCTTTTTACGAACCTCGCTACGACCTCCCGCCTTCGGCTCGTGCCGTTAACTTCTCGGTTTTTAAGTAGCCTTTGCGAACTCGTGAAAAATGTACTATTGTGTACAGTCTATTGGCCTAAAAGTCGTGCGAAAAGTGAAGCAATCTAATATTTACTGTTATACATATTATAATGTTATAATGTTTTAGTTTCGTAAATAATTAGAGGTATACAAGATGACATTTAATTAGCTGACCATATTTTGGGGATTGGTAGCACCGATTATTATGAACAACTTTCCCAAAGAAACATATGGTCGCAAATGAAAAATATTTTTCGTCCCTCAGTACATTGACCCGATCAGCTGATAACAAGTTTCTATGGGAGACCCAAAATTTTTTTTCGTTTACGACAATATGTTGCTTGGGGAAAGTTGTTCATAATAATGTGTACTATCATTCCCCAAAATATGGTCAGCTAATTAAATGTGACCTTGTATAGTTTTATTGCGCTATAGGACTCTACTGATCCACACATTTTTCTGTCCTGCCTAGATTTACTGGTAGAAATCTCTCTTTGAAGATAAGTTAACCTTTGCTAATAAAATGTTTTATTATCTTACTATTACTATCACCAAAAGTTGCAGAAAATATAGCGAAGCCCCCTTTATCCTTCGTGTTAGGTTGAACATGTAAGAACAAAAAATACTTAAAACAAACTTAAGTACACCAAACTTAAAAATACGTTTGGTGATCATTTATCCAAACACAATTTGTGATCATTTACCCATTCTGGCAGTCATTTCGATTTATTGGTAGTAAATTTTCATATTTTTTGGTAATACCATAAATTACTTCTGGCCATACACTAGGATACCGTGTCGTGGGAACCAGAAACAGCAACGTCTCAAAAATGTAGACATCCAAGATGGCGATTGTTTTTTCTTCCTCCCCACCCGGTATTCGAACCTGGGACCTCTCGCTTGAACGCCAGCCTCGGCCGTAACACCACAGAGCTTGTTTTTTTTAATTGTAGACATCTTCAAAAGTTGTGCGTAACTAACAACAGAAAAGAACATACCATTAACAATAAACTGACGTTTACGGCAAAAATAATTTGAGTAAAAGCGCTAAGAGCCCCCCCTAAAGATAAAACGGCGCGACTTGAAATCTCCCCGAAAACGTCATTACCGAACATAACTCCGCACTCCGCCGCTGATCCGGACTTTCACAATATCTCCGCCAGATCCATACAAAATACTTTAAGCGGAAAACCCATACGCATCAAGACTCCCAACAATGGAGGTATATCTCACAATCGCAAGTAATAAAAGCCCAGAGCGCCCACATTAAAATCTTATCCCTTTCTTAAATAAAAAATTCACGAAAAAATAAGAGGAGAGGAAATCTCCCCTCTATTATTCAGCGGAAAGCGGCCTGGGGCTGCCCCCCTGCCTTTCTGCCCCCCCGCCCCCGCCTCTGGCGCTACAGTCCAAATTCATACTCCATCGGCGAAAGACAGCCCAAAGAAATTCTAACTTTATCGCGTAGCGCCAAAGCAACAACTGGCGTGCGGACCTTCCGTTCGCATTCAGGGCGAAGTCGTCCCCATTTTTCATGCAATAGAGTTAAAATTGGAGTGTGTTGCAGTCGACGGCCGCGTTCAAATCGCGACTTAGTTGTTAGGTATTTGAAAATGAGATGCAGCGTCGAGGTTAGCGGGCGGCTGTTAGGGGGGGGGGGGGGTGAGGGGTCGAGGGGGGGGGAGAAGGGGATGTTCGAAATCCGAATTACCGGAGCGTGTGTAATGATTTTCCCGGACGGAATTTTATTCAGTATAGTATCGACAGGCGACTGGTTCGATTTTTTTTCTTTGTCTCTCGGCGTTGTCTAATGAGTTCGGGTTGTTTGTGACTTGCTCGCCATTTTTGGCACAAAACGTTCTAGTATTTGTGGACTGTCAAAGTTTTGACCAAATTGGTCCTATGACTGAGGTCCAATTGCACGACATTAAATTAACCCGTTTAGCGTTTTAAATCGATTTACCATCTGTCAAAATGTATCAAATATGTTAAAGTTAAATCAATATAGCACTGCTTTGGCGCATGTCGTGCATGTGGTTATAGGAGTAAGGGTAGTATTTAACGATTGACTGTAAATCCAGTTTTTGCTTAACAAGAATACTGGTTTTGCCTGACTGAATTACTGTATAGCGAATATAAATACTGTCTTCGTCCAGCAAAATTACTGAATTGCGCAATTGGAAATTTAAAAACAGCACCTTGAAAACCTTAATTCGAGCAACATGAAATACAAAACGAGCGTTGGATTATGTCGTACTTACATGTTCAACCTAACACGAAGGATAAAGGGGGCTTGGCTCGGCACATCTCCTTCATCCTTCACCTACAGTCTAACTGATCACTAATTTTGTCGCGCAATTTTTTTCGCTCATTTCAGCAAATTCCTCTGTTCATGGTCATTCGCTCAATTCGTTTTTTCTTCTGTCGTTTTATTATTTCCCTAAGAGTGATGACTGAAATACTAGCACCAATAAGATGACATGCTTGAAACCCTAATTGGCATTACGCCAGTCCATAACTTGGTCGAGCAGAAATGTTGAAATTTTTGCAATAGTTTTTGGGGTTAAATATAAAAATAGACCCTTCTACCGGCTGTCTGATAAAATATAATACGGCCGATTCCACTTCGCACCCGCACAGTAATACTATAATAAAATTAGATTTAAAAAAAAATCAGTCGGAGATTAAGAAAATAGATTGGAGTGATGCGTTAATATTAAAAGATCCAAATAAGATAATGAGACTGATAATTAATAAGTTCACACATTTATATGAGTCATGCAAATACACCAGAAATAAATACACGGGGAAAAGGAAGACATGCGAATGGGCCACTAAAAAGCTTGTAAATATGTGTAAACAAAGAGATAAATTATATAAATTATGGAAAACAGATGAAAGTAATGCCGAAAATCGATTAAAATATAATAACTTCAGAAACAAAACCATAAAGTATACAAATCTCATTAAAAACAACCATACGAAGTCAAAAATCAGTAAAAATTTAAAAAATACAAAAAAAATGTGGCAAATTATAAACAAATTATGCGGGAAAATGAGCAAATCAATTAATAATATGTTCTATGCAAGGCTTTTAAAAATAAAATAAAAAATATAACTAACGAGTTCGCGGAAGGTTTTAGTAAAAACGTTAAAAATATAAGCGTTGACTGCAAAATACCCCTACTCAAAAACAGCACATATATAAATAAGACGGATAGATGTATAAAAATATATAAAGCTAAAAATGAAATAACGGAAAAAATTATTCGACATATGAACAGCAAAAAAAGTCCGGGCATAGACGGAATACGAGTGGAGGACATTAAATATATAAGTAACGACCTAGTGCCTATAATAACACACCTAATAAACAGATGTATTGAGTCATCCATCTACCCCGAACAGTTAAAGATAGGTGTAATAAGACCAATATACAAAAGCGGTAAACAAAATGACGTAAACAACTATAGACCAATCACTATACTATCATGTATCGACAAAATTATTGAAAGATATTTTGGCAACCAAATAAACAATTATATACAAAAGAATAATATTATTAATAATAAACAATACGGATTTCAAAAAAACCAGAGTACGGTAAAACTATTATCTAAATTTACAAACGAAATTAACGAACACCTTAACAATAAAAAACATGTACTTACGATATTTATAGACTTCAGTAAAGCATTCGAGACATTAAGATACGAAACACTTTATAACAAATTAGATCAAAACGGCATCTCCGGACCACTACTCAACTGCATAAAAAATTACCATAGCAATAGACAGACAGTAGTAAAAATTGCGGATACTCTGAGTGACGCTATACCTACAGGAGAGGGCATCGCACAAGGGTCCATTTTAGCTCCTTTAGAGTATTTATTTTATGTGAATGATATGTGTAACGTCACTCAGAAAGGGTCAGTTTACCAATTCGCCGACGATACATGCCTGGTTTCGGCTCACAGGGATATACGGGTAGCAGAAAAACATATGCAAGAACACTTTGACTTGATATGCAAATGGGCACACGACGTGGGGCTGGTGCTAAACCGTAATAAAACTAAAATCATTCACATTAGATCCTCGCACAATACAGATGAACACTCATTAAAAGTAATAACTCACGAACACGACTGCTTCCATAATAAACACCTAAACTGTAAATGCAATGCGCTAGATATAGTAAAACAACAAAAATATTTGGGCCTTATTATTGACGAGCGCTTCAACTGGGACCACACATTCAACATGTATGTCAAAAGCTGAGGGCTATACAAAGCAAGCTAGCCATATTAAAATATAAAGTCCCATATAAAATTCTACGACTAATATACCTAGCAATGGCCGAATCAATCATTGGATACGGCTTATCTAGCTATGGCAAAACATATAAAACTTACCTAGACTATATTTACAAACTACAAACCAGTATGCTAAAACTCATTGCGCCAAAAAAAGTTAAGATGGAATGTAAAAATAAAAATCACTGGAACGGACTATTTAAATACTGCAAAATTCTCACAGTTTTTGATAAAATAAAATTACATACACTAATTGAAGAAAACCATGACAAAACAAAATTGAACAAAAAAAAGCGACCCGATAGATTGCGTAATTTACCTTATCAAAACTCATTCCACTTGCCACACTTCAATAATGTGTATGGTCAACGAACATGGATGTACTACTTGCCTAAAATTGTAAATGAACTACCAATAGATCTCCAAAACATGTTTATAAACAATAATAATTTTAGTTTAAAGGTTAAAAACCACTTAATTGATAGTTACATACCTACCTAACATAGAACAAAAGGTCTTAGCTTGAGTTTTACCTAAGAACTAACTTCATTCTCTTTTTATTATACACCTAATGTATCTGCTTATAAGTAAACTATTAACTGTATAACGAGAGCAATGACAGCGACGGATAAACCATGTCTGGTTTTTGTTCGCTGCTAAATATACCTAAATCTAAGTTCTGAATATATGAATAAATAAAAAAAAAAAAAAAAAATGTGCATGTACTACACAAAAGAAGAACTTTCGGACAACAGTCATAATCGTCCTAAGATCTGACATATAACATACCGTTACCCGCTAGCTCTGTAAGCCGCATTCGTAATGATAAACTACACAGGGTGTCCTGAGCTCACGGCGCCGAGACGTGCTGTTGATACAGCGTGTTGATTGTACGGTTTTATTATATGTATCTTTTTGAGAGTAGAAGTAAGCCCACTTAAACGTTCATAGCTTCATAACTGCGGCGATGGGCAGGTGCCCTGTGCCGCCACGCAAAAATAAAATAGTAGATAATAATACCTTGGACACTATTTACACACATTGATCTAGCCCCAAACTAGGATTCCCTGTATCTTGGGTACTAGACAACGATACACATACTTATATAGATAAATATTATACTTAGATCAGTGAACGATTATCTGACTTAGATAGATAAACAACCATGACTAGGGTACATACATCCGTTCTCATCAAACAAATATTTGCCGCCACCGGGACTCGAACCCGGGACCCTTAGCTTCGTAGGCAGGGTCACTGCCGACTCGGCCATTCGGGTCGTCGGCAAAATGGAGTAGGTACAGTATAAACGACCTCTGTGGCGCAGCGGTTGTAGCTGTGCCTACCATGCGAGAGGTCCCGGCTTCGATTCCCGGCTGGGGGTAAACAAAAAAAATCCCAGCTCTTGAATGTTTATGTGTGTGACGCCGCTGTTTCTAGTTCCCACGACACAGGTTATCCTTGTGTGGGGCCAGAAGAAATGTATGTGTCTGTTTTTTTTTTTTTATATATAAAGGCGTGACATTTTATTTTGTGTTAAGTCCCCTACGCCACACGCACCGTAAAGTTACACTAGCGAAAGTTTATTATTGTCTGCATAATATCAAGTCTTATCCAAAGAACTTATTAAAAAAACGGACAAGCGCGAGCTGAACTCTCACTAAATTCACCTCGCGCACGGAGGGTTCCGCAGGGTTCGCATTTTTTTGTGAAGAAACTACAAATTCGCGGTTTTCGGATATTTTTCTTTACTTTGTATATTTCGTATTTGCACTTGTGCACCACGGATGTGGCTACATCTAGGCTAGTATATTTTAGTTACTTTCATAGTGTGATGTCCTATGGTATCTTGTTGTGGGGGAAAGCAGCGGATATTCAAACTATTTTTATTTTACAGAAAAGAGCTATTCGAGCAATTTATAATTTAAAACGAACAGACTCCTTAAGAGAGCTTTTTAAAGAAATTGACATACTAACAGTAGCTAGTCAATTTATTTTCGAAAATATAATGTATGTACGCAAGAACCTTACAGCATTTTCCAAACTTAGCGATAGCTGTAATGTTAACCTAAGAAATAATCACAGACTATGTGGGCCCCGTTTTAGACTCGCGAAGGTTAGCAATTCTTTCAAGGGTCAGTGCATTCTCTACTACAATAAGATACCTCTGGAGATTTTGAAATTGCCACTTGAGCAATTTAAAAAGCATGTTAAAGCGACTTTGTCGAAAAAGGGATATTACAATGTTCAAGATTACTTAAATGACAGGACTGTATGGGGTTAATCTGGCTCAACACAGACCTTGCTGTTAATAATTTTGTAATTATTTATTCCTGCTTAATAACCATAACAATTAAATTTTTCATATTTGTATTAGTTAAGCACAACCTATTTTTAAAAGAGATCTAAAAATAAATCTGTGGGAGTTTCTACGCCCTTCTTCTCCCACAGTGGTCCAATGTAGAGAAGAGGCAAAAAATGACGTTTGCTAAGTATATGTAAATATCTACAGTAATAAAGTAAAAAAAAAAAAAAAAAACTTGTAAATTCACATTAAGCTTATAGAAAAGATAACTTATCCCTAACAAGGGACTGAGAGACTTACTTGTGCTGTAAGACCTTGCTTCATGACAGATTTCATGATTCGAGGTCAACGGGAAATATACCATAATAAGCCTACTGGATTCTTGGCACAGGACCGGGGCCCATATGCTGCTAATTGACAAGCCTCTCACAAGCATATCACAGGCTTCAGTAGTATAGTGTTGGGAGTATTGTTTTTGATTCCCCTGCCAGTATCAACCAAATTCGGCTAAGCGGCATAAACAGCCGTATCTTTTGATCACTACCTCGATCTAGGCTAGAGGTTTGATTTTTCACACCTCCAAGGGACCATGGACTTGAGTAATTGATATTAATTTCAACTTAATACCTCCACGCGTTTCTGAGGTTCGGACAGACAGACAGACAGACAAAAAATTGTTCCTATAAGAGTTCCATTTTTCGTTTTAAGGAACGGAACCCTAAAAATTATTCAAATATTTTTTATGAAAAAACTATAGCTTTTGTTGGTTTATAGTATCTCACTCGAATACGGGTTAAGGGCTGTGCCTCTCGGTGAGGATATTATTATTTATCTACACACGTATCATAAAACCTCTTTACTGCGTACAAAAACCGCACGTTACGATCAGCATAATGTTAAACTACTTGGTAAAAACTTATTTCTTATCTGAAAAATTACACATTATGACCATAATGTGTAATTTTTCTACATATTATGACATTCAAATTTCGAACGCCGACGCCCGCCTGCGTGAAGTTGGTACTACAGAACAAGCTAAACAACTGCAGAGCCACAATGCCGGTCAATCATGCGGTTCCTGAACACTTATGATATGTGTGTAGATAAACTAGTGTATGTAACTGTACATAATTAGGCATTAAAACTCTCGAGTGATATTATTATGAAACTCGCCTTCGGCTCGTTTCATAAACCCACTCTCGAGTATTAATGCCCTCCATTATGTAGCAGTGACATAAACTACTATTAAGGCCAATCTGTCACTGATTCAGCTCATAATTAGTACCTTCAAAGCGGCGATGGGCTTCCTAGCTGTCTACGCAACAAGGAATGTGCCTGATCAAGTTATCATGGAAGCAAAACTCCACCCTCACTCACGACAAAGAGGTTATCAGTATATTGTGGGAAACCCTTTCCATGAGTGGGACCTTTGTATGCGCTCGATAAAGTCAACCCCAGAGGAATGACTTCTGACCCAACACACGCAGCAATTACTTCGGTTTATCAATTTATCAGAAGCGCCATTAATTGCTCAGTAAATGCACTGTGGAAAATAACGCGAGGAATAAGTGTATGTGACTCGGACTTTGTTGAAGTAAGAAATACAGCAGATTTATATCTGCTGTATTTCTTACTTCTTATGAAAATTATTTTCTACAGTCGTCTTTCTTTTTTATTGCCAATAATTTTAAACCTAGCCATAGAAATTATAAAATGTTTACATCGCATCTCCTTAGTACTAAATCAAGCAACATGTTATTTTGAAAAAAAAAAAACATTACACTTTAGGGTGCCAAACGGGACCCTATGACCGTCCACCCATCCGTCCGTTTGTCCGTCAGCGGGAATTAGGAAAATTTCATAGAATTTGAGTAAATTTAAAAAATTAAACTAGGTCCCCATATAAAAATACGTATTTTTTGTTGCGTTTTTCTATTACAGTAGAAAAGAACCCTTCGTGTGAGAGTACGACTCGCACTTGACCGATTTTAAAATGTAGCTAGCCTATCACCTTAGCTGCCAGTGCGTGAAACAAGAGGCAAGAGAGTAGTTCCACCTTCCCCAAACATTTTTGGTCATTAGCTGCTGCCTCGCCAGACCGACGCGAGCGTCCCCGAAATCGTCGGTCGCAGTCAACCAGACAAAAGCCGATACACCCTCGCAAAAAGAAAAGCATTTCCCTCCCCCCGCCCTTCTTCCGAATTTCCCGCCCCTGGACTAGGGCGGCGTCGGTAGGGGCGGCGCACAACAGAGACGCAGCTCAAAACTCCATAGAAAGGACTGAGACGGTCGTATTTCCACCTGTTGCGTCTTTTCATATTTTCTTTTTGCCTTTCTTGTAGGATTTGAATGGCGCTCGGCAAGCATGCGTACTGGAGTTAGGTATTTGAAGTTATTGACTTTGGGGGTGGTTGGGTATTCGATTCTTAGGCTTCGATTTTTAAATTGTATTCATTTTGTTATTCATTTTTCATTTTGTCCGGATGCAGTCTGCTGGGGGTTTACAGGTCTGTCGAGCTGGAACTTTGTCGGGTGTAACTGTACGAGTAGTGTACTGCGTAGTGCAATCGATGAGTTCCCTTTTTGCCTGAATCAGGGCATCTTCGTGACAATCCTATATAATTTGATGTTCTACAAAACAGGAATAAAAGCACAGGATAACTAAATATTACATAAAAGGCCAGACTGTCCGATATTGATGTTTTTATGTCAAAACAAACACATTCTTCAGATGTTTGCATTGTAGAGAGCTCTATTAGTGCAATGATCATAGTCATTGAATATAATTTTCTATCGATCTTCTTAAAAAAAACATACTAGTTCAAAAACCATAGACAAACTATGATAGAGTGGACAAAGACACTGTTCTTATGTGATATTACTCAATACTCTTTTTTGAGCTTATCGCCACCAGCTATAGAAATATGAAGGTTTCTTCAGAATGTTTTTCATAACCGTTAGTACAATCATCTGTAATATTAAATGGCCCTGCAAAAAAAAAAACACGAACTAGTTTTTTTTTTTATTTATGTCTATTTTGGTAGACTAATTTGAATATTGCGAGTAATGAATGTCTTATTATATTTTGAATAATATAGCACCCCTCGTGACGTCACTTGCTCACAGTTTTGGAACGGTTGTACTTTAGGCTGCTTGTTTATAGTTTAAGTTCCGACCGACATCTGCGTAAGCAACTGACAGGAAACTGCTGAAACTTGTCCGTTTTGCAGGACAGCCAACTTAAGGGCGAAGGGAAATTAAACAAACTATGCCGTCGAGGACAAATGAACGACATTATGTTTTTTACAGATCATTTCACTAATCCGGCGCCATTTTTTGAATAACGGAATTTAGCTGAGAACACAGTTATCTCGAAATGTTTTTCTCAGTTTGGTTTCCCTTTCCACCCTTTCCAGCCTTACCATAATCTACCTTAATCAACTTCTCGGTTAAAAACAGTGACATACCTCAGTGAATAGAACGTGTTTCGTATATAGATGGTGAGAGGGCTAAAAACTAGACGCGAAGAGAGTTTATGGACTTATAAAGACGCAATTAAAACTGGACGAAGTCATAAATGGCGGTTGGTACCGTCGAGGACAAAAGTATTAACGAGGTTCTATTTTTAAAGATTTAAATCAATTTAAAAAATATAGCTTCCCATGCTGTTGTGCCCACTTGTAGTTTTGAATACTTCATTTTTTATGAATATTATTTAAAGATAAAAGCACATAAACTAAAACTGGTCCCATAACAAATTAGGTACCACAGTAGGTACGTGTCACCTTTGCAAAAGAGGTCATCGACTCCTACTCTGTACGCTCATGATTGGGTTAGCGATACTAAATACTTATTGCGTGCAACGATCCAAATTACTGTCGTTTAGCGTATCATGGTAGGGGTCGCCGGCCCTTACCATGGTCAACGACACTTTACCATGGTTACCATGTATGATTCACTATTTTACCTTAGATTACCGGGTTGAGTCACTATTACAACCGATCAAAATTTTATCAAAACGCTCAGTTTATCCATAGACAATCTAATAAGACTTAGATAACTGTTATTTTATAATTAAATAAATATTGGCCCAAATCCGTGCCTCTGTCAGCCCGTATGGGTAAAGGCGTGACGCTAGGGCACACTCTAAGACTTGTATAAAATGTATCTGACAATTGCAAAACCATAAATACTGTTCAATAACACCAACAACCCTCAGTGGTTTAAATGGTGTTTAAGCATGTAACTTTGTTTGTTATTTTTTAATGTCATTACAAAAATAAAATAAACAATACCTATTACACACAAAAGTTAACTTGGCACCTTACTCTAATGACGTCATAACGTCCGTCACTGTCCTACTGAGGCGTCGAGGGCGAGAGTGAACAAGAAAGGGAGGGGGAACGCTGTCCTCGCGGGCGCAAGTTAACTTTGTGGCGAAGTACGTATGCATTTCTTCGAAAACCCACTTTTCACGCCCACTGTACCCACAAAACGATGAGCAGAGCAGGATGGCGACAGAAATAAAAACTGTTTGTGTTACCGTTTCCGGCGCGTCCCGGGTTCGAATCCCGCGCGGACACGTGGCCGAAGTTATTATCAGAACACAGTTATCTAATGGAAATAGTTTTCTGGAAAGTTATTGAGTTACGGTTAGGTCTGGAATAGAAAAGCTTCAGTGAAGATATTTATCACATTTAATAATATTTTGTGTCCTATAAAAGTTGCAAAAGGCTGAGATTTTTATGTAGATGTAGGGGACAGGTGCGTAGTCTATCATCCCTTTCCAAGCGAAAGAAGGAGAAGACATTGATGCATAGCTCTGTCCCTTTCATAGTAGTGTCACAATTTGTATTCAGGACGTCACTGCCGCTGATGGGTGTTTTCGCGTAACTGTCAACTGTAAGTTTGAACCCGCCATTTTTAGAAATTAATTATATTATTTAATTTTTTTCTCAAACTCGTGGTCAATTCGACATGATATACGTGAAAATGACAGCAAACTATAAAATCAATTAATGTTCTCTATTGTCTATATTTAACCGGCTGTAAGTTTGTTCTTTATCAATATTTTTTAACTATTGAAACTTCCACACTAATCGGCGTATTAATCTAGTTTGGACTTGGACACTTCATACACAAATCACGATACGTTCTCTTATCTATTTCTGTGCTGATAAACGGCCAATCAGAAAAACTATTAGAAAAAAAAACTGGACAAGTGTGGGACGGATCCACGAAATGTGTGTTCCGTAGTATACATAATTTTACTTCAAAATCTGCTTCTATTTCTATTGTTGAACCAAACTTTTCGAATCATGCACATTTATTTATAAATGAATGGTTTTCGTGAGTCATAATCATAAAACGTCTTTATTCCGGTCTGCTCGTAGCCATAGATTAAATCAAATTATAGAATTATTTTGATAAAAATAAAATGATAAAGTTTTGGGCTGCTTTTTAAACAGCGTCACTCCTTTTCCCATACGGGATGGCAAAATGGAAGCAAAATGTTGCATAGAACAACAACTAGACAGACTTGTGGACTGAAATTCACCGAAAATAACGTTTATATGTATAAGTAGAGAATACTAAAAATATCACCAATAGATAAATAGTGAATAACATAAGTGCCTCTCAAATACGATATCTTGAAATAACATAACTAAAATGTGTACTATCAAAGTTTGAACACGAGAAATTATGTCAGAGCCATTACGTTTGACGTGTGACGCGATAAGACATATCACTGATAAGAACACACGTATTAAGATACACCAGTACTTATGTAGTAGGAAATATGGCTACTTGAATGACATAGCAGACAATATCAGAATTCCGTACTTCCTGTAGCATCTAACTCGGACATCTAGGACTTTAGGTCGCTTTTGAAAAAAATACCAATTGCGCGATTATTTCAGATGTGCTGTCTTTTATTGCGACTTTTTTTGTCTTTTATTGCTTGTATGCGATGTTCTGATCGTTTTTTTTTTAAATGATTGAAATCCATCTGTCAAAATTACATGATAAAGCTACTGAGTCAAAACAATTACCTTTTATCAACTGTCTGAACGTCGTACATTATGAAATATTGAGGTTGCAATATTGATCTTATTTTCATGAAGTTACTTTAATTATTTTATCTCTAACACGTATCACGTATCACTCACCTTCTTTACTGCGTCCAAAAACCGCATGTTACGACCAGCATAATGTTATACTACTTGGTAAAAACTAATTTCTTATCTGAATATCGATACGTTATGACCATAATGTATCAATATTTCGACATATTATGACATTCAAATTTCGACCGCCAACGCCCACCTGCGTGCCGCCCCTAGTTTGTCTGTGAAGTTTGAAGTTGGTACTACTGAACAAGCTAAACAAGTGCAGAGCAATGATCAATGCCACAATGCCAGTCGAACATGCGGTTCCTGAACACATCAAAGAGAGCTTATGATATGTGTGTAGATAAACTAGTGTATGTAACTGTACATGATGAGGCATTAAAACTTTGGAGTGATATTATTTTTCACATAAACTACTAACTGGCAGAACTATCTATTGTCGAATACCTGCCATAGCATAGGTATTATTAACTAACATGTGACGCGATTATTTAATTAAGAGTCAATCTTTGAGTAAGCAGTTGTTTTAGCGGGGTACTCACCATTGAGACGGCGAGGGGGTGGGGCCCACAGTAGGGGAGTAGGGGGCCATGTGGTAGACCATATCGTTTCTCTAACGACTGATAGCGATATCGTCTTCGAGTTATCAGTTGTGCGTCTGGCAATACGAGAAGCTAAGTAAGGCTTGGCGATAGCTCCACTGGAATTTTTACATGGCAACAGCAGCATTTTGTTGGAAAATCACGAATCAAAAACATGTTTTGCGTTTTGGGAGTTCCCAGAATAAAACTCAAACAGACTGCAACGTTACGTTCCACAGAATACCTTAGTTCCACTCGTCAGTTTAATTTCTGCTGTTGGTTGCCGAACTAGAAAGTGCGCTGTCCGAATCCTACAGTGGGGTACTCACCATTGAGACGGGGAGGGGGTGGGGTCCCCCGTTGGGGTAGGGGTAGGGGGCCATGAGGTAGCCCATGTTGAAGCCGGCTGCTGCGTGGGGCTCGAGTTTACCTGTCAACAAGAATTATCGATAAACATAGTGATTTAAAAATATATCTTTTCAAATAATAACGTAGCGGTAGATAGAGGTTCTGCTTCACAAGCGAGAAGTCCCGGGTTCGAATCCCCGCCCCGGGGGGTTAGACAACCATCCACGTTTCTAAAGCTGTTTGTCACGTCTCTGTGTCTGGTCCCGGACATGGTATACTAGTTTGGAGCAACAGAAGCAAGTATTTTTTTGTAAAAACTCAATGGCAAGAAGTAAGTGTTTTTTTTGTAAATTCTCAAAAGGGCGTGGGCTTATGACTACTCGAAAGAAAATACTGATTTCCGAATATATCGATTAGCCACGTTCTTTTGTGTGATATCTGCACAGACAAATTGAGTACGACGGAAACTGAGTACCTACATCCTATTCAGTGTCACTGACCCGAGCTTTACGTTACGTTCACAGGGGTCCGATTCCGGTACACAATGACAGCTCAATGAAAATTACATGACTATCCAATATTTGGCGTTTGGAGAATATTTTGTTACAAGCAATTATGGTAAAAAATAATTTAATTGGTAAGCATTACAAATTAGTTAATCAACATTACAAAATCGACTGTCATTGATTAAACGTCAATTTTAAAGAAATCGGGATATAGCAAGGGATACATAATCTACGAGCTACAGAAGACCAAAAACAGCCAAAAACCTAGTATTTTATAGGGACGACGATAAATAAGTGAATCCATACTCTATAGGTACTTATATGTATACCAACACGAAAGCAGCAGAGAAATGAGAGCAAACCCACGGCCGAGACTAGACGGGGGGGTGAGGGGGTGCGGAACTGCGGGGGAGGGGGGATCCGACGAGAAAATTATACTGCGCCGACAGTCATTTGTGCGAGTAATTGCGCGAACACCCTCTGCTGTCGACAAATCGAAAACTACGGTACAGTCGTCGGAATAACCCTTATGGAGGTCGTTTAAAGCATATATTGTGCCGCATAGAGACTACAAATTGCATTGGGGTGACAGTACAGAAGCGGCAAAATGATGAACTGAACTAAACCCATCCCATGTAATGCGTAGTCAGATTCAAAGACGAAGGAGCTTTGGAGACAGAATAATTTAGAATTTGGAATAGTTTTTATTTTTTAATGTGTTTTAATTATTGTACACAAGCGCTTTCTCTATTTAACCCTCGTTAAATTGAATTTTTAAAATATAGTGTAGTTAACATCCCTTTCTTACATCCAACATTATTGCAAAAATCATTGCCTCTGCCCGCTCCTCAAGACATTCATGTAAAAACAGTCTAGTAAAGGACTATAGGATCCAGAGTCCACTAACTAGGGACCAGGGAACTAGGAAGAGTGCAATGAGCTCAAAACATACAAACAACTAAGATAAGATTATTTTAACTACCTCAACGGAGGACGCCGTAATGGAGCTAACCGATCACATTGTCAAAACATACCAGAGGCACAAGACAATCTGCATCTTTCTAGACCTCTCTAAGGCATTTGATACTGTCTCTGTTCCCATACTCCTCCGCAGGTGGATTCAGTGGGTATAAGAGACATGAGTTTAAACATCTTCCGTGATTACCTTAAGAATCGTTACCAGAGTCAACAGGAAGACCTCATCAGAGACGATGAATCCCCATTCGTTGGTGTGCCGCAGGGCAGTGTGCCTGGCCCCACACTCTTCTTTAAATCAACAATTTGTGTCAGCTCTCCCTCCCCAATGGCAAAATAGTTACCAACGCAGACGATACGGCTCTTACAATCGATGGAAATAACTGGAAGGCTACGCAGAAAGTATCCTAATTGTTCTGGACTGGTTTACCTCCAACCCTCTCACATTTAACGTGAACAAATCCCAATTTATCACATTCAGTCCTAAAACAACCTTACAACCTCACCTATCGTTCCAGATCACATGTGGTAGTCTGGATACCACTACCTGCTCCTGTATGGCTCTCACTAGAACTGCTAATCTTAAATATTTGTTGTTTTTAAATATATATGAGCTGGGAATCCCATCTCAACTCACTAGCAGCGCGTATCCTGAAATTGCTGCTCGTTTTAAAAAGCTAAGGCTATCAGACACACTCTGAACACTGTCTATTCCGCACTTGCCCAATCGCTCAAGACTTACTGCAACACGGTATGGGAAGGCGCATGTAGCACTTTCCTACTAAGTCTAGAACGCGTTCAGAGAGCCTGAAAGTCCTGTCCCGCAAACACCGCTATCCTACCACTCAAGTTCACAAGGACAACAATGTTCTCACCGTCCGACAACTTCACATTATGCAGTTTACTTTGCGTAAAAACTCGAGCACGCCTTGTGACTACGACCGAACTATTATAACGCAATATGTCGTTCCGATCGGGTGTGCCAAATTCTCCGACTCAGGGCAGCACCAGCAGCAAGGCATTACCAGCACCAGCAGCAAGGCATTACCTTGTTGCTAGCCCCAGCATTCATGATAAAGTCAATAAAACTAATAATTTACCTCCTGAACCTGTTCCGATGTAAGGTAGCTATTAAAAAGTGGCTACTTACGCTCGAATGAAAGCCTACTAAAAACAATAAAATAATAATTACTCTCCGTCGTAGGTTTTCTGCACCTCAAACTCTTCCCTCAAATCTCCCCCTCCATGCTCCCCCACATCCCCAATCCACATACTTCTTCTACCATCTATTAGTGGTTAAAGCACCTACTTGGAATTATTTTCGTACGATTTGTATTTTTCTCTGGGCACAAACGCACATAACAAGTTGTTTTATTCAATATCAATTCCCCATGTAACTTATGATGGGCGGAAGACGCTGGGGTCAAAGATACAGTGGCACCTAACACTATTTCCGATTAGTTATAAGAACAAACATCTTAGTATATTATTTAAATAGTATCCATGTAACATTTTCTTATGAAATAAACAAACTATCAAACTATATCCAACAACTCTTTCCTTTCCTCAACTTAAACCAAAAACTAACATTACATAACATAGCGTCACACCTTTTCTCATACGGGGTGGCGAAGGCACAATTGTGCCCGCTTTTAGCCAGTTATTCAAGTACTCCATTTTGCATGACAGGGGCTAGCCCATCGCCGCAGTTTCCATCTCAGTGAGAAAGTCCGTGACTTGAAAGTAATTTATCTTAAGTAGGTGCTTAAGATAAATTACTTATCTAATAGCATGGTCAGCTCCGGATTCGAACCAGCCTCTCCGGCATGAGAAGCGAGCGTGCAACCACATAACCACGGAGCTCTTACACTTATACCAAAAACTAAAAGTAAACCTATCTTCAAACACCCAAAAAACCTCGTCTACCTTTTTTGAAATCCCTCCATCGAAGCTCCCTCCTATAATTTGTAAAACAAAGTGTAAAGCCATTAGCCAGTTTCTACCAGTTCGGGATGCTCTCATCAAAGTAATTCCACGACTTGGCTGAGATTCCCTCAAATTGAAATGGCGCAGTAATATGGGGCTGGAGGGTAAAGTAGTTCTTGGCACTGATTTAGCCCTATGGTATAATATACATGAAAATGAAATGAAAATATCTTATAACGAATTACATTAAATTGTTAAATTAACAGGCTTCTTCATTGCAATATTATGATTAATAATGAGTGATGAGTGAATAATGAGGTGAGAACCTGTATGTCGAGTATTGTCGTTTTTTTTGGACATTCGCGACGTGAATGCCAATGCGAATTTTGAGGGTGAATGTGCGAATGCGAATGTTTTTGAATTCACACAATTTGAATGATTGTATATGCTACCGTAAGAACACGTTTTCAGTTAGAACGTGTTTTCTCTAGTTAAAAATAGTAGTTACTAAATGCCTTAGATAAAACTAGAATTTCGTAGTTATAACTAGAGTTTATAACGGCCGGCAGCCAAATGGGTCGACGATATTACTAACATCGCGGGGAATACCTGGATTCGACTGGCACAGGACCGGAGAGTTTGGCACAAATTGGAGGAGGCTTATACCCAGCAGTGGGCGGAAAAAAGCTGCCAATGATGATGATGAACTAGAGTTAACCAATATACATGAATGTAAAACTAGTTTTTAAGTAAAGTGTGCTATAGTGAAAACCCGTTATTAGTTAGAACGCGTTTTCGCAAGCCAAAACTAGTTATAACTACCTACTAAAACTAGCATTTTCTAGTAATAACTAGAATTTGAAGCTGAATTAACAGCTATAGGTGACATTCTGTCCGAATACCAAAGTTAGTTTGTGTTAGGTCACAACTTTCTGTACAACCTAGAGCCGAGTACCTTCACAGAACCATATTGGTCGCTTATTTGACATTCATTTTCGACAAGTAGTAAATTCTAGTTTTAACTAGTGAAAACGCGTCCTAACTGAAATCGGGTTCTTACTGCAACATATACAAACGTATCTAAGGCTTTCTACTGGTTGAATGAAACACGTGACATCGGTAGGCGTGCCCTTCGCATTGACTCGACATGCAAATATTCGCAATCGCATAACATTCGCATCTTCTTATGCGAATGCGAAGGTCTAAAATGATGCGAATCATTCGTGACATCCCTGGTCGACAGCCAGGATCCTTAATTTAGGTGTGCTTCGAAAGTTGCCTCAATATTGATATGTAATATGTATTTATATGTGAGTCAATATAACAATGTAGGTGTGTAAATGTGAATATCAATTATTATGTATCCTCCATTATTTAATCTTTTATTATTCTTAGTTTTAACTGCAATAGGTAGTTGTTAGGTAGGCTTTTTTATGTTTAGTTAGTTTTATGATTATTTGACAAGTATACTTTAGAAAGTATATCGGTTCGTTCTAAGTGACATTATTCTTAGCAAGTAAGTAATATTTAAGATTATGAAGATACGTCCGTAAGTCTGTTTTTAGTTCTTGGTAGGTTAATAGGTGAAGATGTTAAGTTTTTTTTTGTTTTATTGTATACGTTTAATGCTTGTATAATATATCTTGCAGCAAATACAGGGTGTTAAATCAGTAGTAATAACATTACTTCTGGGCCCACACTAGGATACCCTGAGTCATGAGAACCAGAAACAGCGACGTCACAAAAATGTAAACATCCAAGACCTGGGGTTTTATTCTTCCTCCCCATCCGGGATTCGAACCCGGGACCTCTCGCTTTGGAATCACTGCCACCGCAACACCAAAGAGGTGGTCAGTAATGGATAAATTAAAACTATAGAGGTCTACCTCTGCTATTCTTAAATCCATTCTTAAAATCTCATCATCTATGAGATCATTTTAAGAATAGATCACATCTTGCGTCTCTAACCACTTTTATTTATAAAATCTATATATATTATCTACATATCTAAATAACATATTCTGTAAAAACTAACGATCCGTGAGACACCGCACGTTGAAGGACAGACGGACTCTCTTCGGGTACGGAACCCTGAAAACGAGCATGAGAGAAGTTAACAAATCGACAAAATAAACCTGAAGGCATACCGGACTTTAATGGGATCCCGTTTCTAATCCCGGTGATGACCATGGGTTTGTTTGTTAACTGTATAGAGTAAAAAATAACATCCAAAAATTTTAATTTTAATCCCAAATTAACTTATATGTTCCCCAAAATTCTACACCCTATTTTAAATTAAACTACATGGGGTCGCCTCGCTCTGCTCCGCTTTGCCTCAGGTCCAGGTTATTATAAAATTGTGACCTAACAAACCTAAGTTTAGTATTAAGACAGAAGTGAGCTACAGCAGCCAACACGGTTCTGTGAAACTACGTGTAAGCACTAAATTTAACATAATTGGGAGTCAAAACTTAAATTGGTAAACAATATATTTGTCGACATGACCAGCCAGGTAACATGAGATCAGAAATAATTAACTGTAGGTACATTAAAGGGACGTTCTGAAGATGATGCAATATATCATGAGGACACCTTCCTCTCTTTAGAGCTGCTGTGATGCGATAACAGGTTAACCCTTTATTAGGCATAAGCATGCAGAATTTTTCTTTTGTTTTGAACTTTAATACCAAACAGTAGGTCGAAAATATGGTGAGTAGTCAGAGCCTCATAAAGGTTT
Organism: Argyresthia goedartella; assembly: GCA_949825045.1. Taxonomy (NCBI): domain Eukaryota; kingdom Metazoa; phylum Arthropoda; class Insecta; order Lepidoptera; family Argyresthiidae; genus Argyresthia; species Argyresthia goedartella. The sequence goes on from OX463834.1 coordinate 16,383,766, forward strand.
AAACGTGATCGCAACTTGGCTTCTGTCACCCCATATGGGAGGATTTTTGTTTTTTTTTTTTATCCGAAAATCTATCTGGGGGCGTCCAGCACAATACTGCGAGTTTATATCGGCTTATGTATAAACGATTACCAAAAACGCACCTATTTTACTACCAATAAATTCGAATGACCGCCAGAATGGATAAATGTCCACCAAATTGTGTTTGGATAAATGATCACCAAACTTCTTTTTATGTTTTGTGTAGGTACTTATGTTTATGTTTTAAGTATTTTTTGTTGTTCTTACATGTTCAACCTAACGCGAAGGATAAAGGGGGCTTCGCTTCGCTCACCCCCTTTACCCTTCACCTAAGCTACCGCAGTATTTTGCCTTGATATTTTTTGCAACTTTTGGTGTTCATTTATCCATTTTGGGTAGGAAAAAAATATTTTGGTGAGGCATTATATTTATTGCCGTTTATATCTTATCCGAAGTACTGTCTAGATCTGCATACATTTAAATCTATACCTTGTTTCGAAGTTACCTCCCAGTGTCAAAACTAAACCCAAAAAATTTACACAGTAGCTCGGAGATCTAACTTTCACCCACAAGGTTCACAAGGGGTACACTCGAGTACAAATGTGTGGACAAGTGTTATAGCGCATTACTGGGCGTCCGTCCGTCCGTCAATCCACAAATATTGGTTTAGGCGAGACCTACCGCGGGAAGAATTCCAAGAAAATGACTCGTTTTTTACGTGATTTCGGGGTTATAGAAGACGATGTGTACAGAGGAGGTGGTAGGTGTGGTGGTTGCACGCTCGCCCATCACGCAGGAAATCGGGTTTCGAATCCCGGTGCTGACCCTGTACCAATAAGATGCCATGTCAATAGGATCTTGATCCTCAGTTTATACTAACATTGATATTATTCGTAACTAGTGGTTCAGTGAAAACAGTAGTTGCCTCGCTTGTTTAAAATTTCAAGCTTGTAGCTCTACTAGAGGTACTCATTGGAATTTCGATGATCGATGAGTTGACTCAGTCAGTGACAAAATGACGGAACTTTGAACTGCTGACGTTTCCATTATTTTGGTTAAAATTGACTGAATTTTTCTTTATCTATAACATAGTTCAGGTCGAAAATACGATGTGCTTCAGCCTCCACTCCCCCTTTTGTTTTTTTTTTCTCGCAACATCTTGTGTAGAATGAAGTCCTTAGTGTGCCTCTCACATTTGTTTGAAATCCGTCGATAAATAACGCTACAGCAAACTTCCCCCCTTTCTCCGATATTTTCACCCAATGAAAAATAGCGATCCACTAAAAACAAAACGAGGAGCTTGCGTGCCGACTTTCGTCACCATCGGTTGAAAAACGCGATATGTAGGCCAGAACAGACAGATGGACAAAGGCATTTTTGGCCTATCTCGAAACTGGACGCTTCGCTCGCCCGGTCAATTATTCTATAATTGACCGAGCGAGCGCGTAACGCGGGCGAAGCGTCTCCGTTCTAGCTTTGGCATACTTTCGTTCGTCCGGATTTCCGGGTGTTCTCCTCTACAGGTCGCATTTCTCAACCGATTCTTGCGTTTGTGAGCAGGTTCGATAATTATTAGGTATTTTTTGCCGATTCAGTTTTAGGATATTTTTCAAAATGGCGGAGATATGGGTATGAACATGTTAAAAAAGCAGCTACGGCTCGACAGATTTAATAAATTAGGTGTCGTTGCCATTGTGGACATCGTGAAAGTGACAAAAGCTATATATATAACTTTAGTGTTGTTTTTTGAAATGTAGTGGGGGTGGAGAGGGGAGGGATTACAAATTTGCAGTGTCGCTCGCGAGTTCTACAGCTTACAGAGACGCGATAGCGGTCATTGACCCGACTACATTGCGCACCGAATCATACATGGTAATCATGGTAACGATCGGCGACCGCTACCATGACTGGCTAAAAGACAGTAATTTCGTATGTTGCATTGACTCCTGTCGGTGGTAGAGAGGATTCAATGCCTGCTATTGCCATGCTAACCAGAAAAGACTATAGCGGCCAAATGCGGATACTCAACTGCGGATGCTCAAACAAAGTACCACTAAAAGTCATACTGGTGCTGTCATTTCCCGAGCAAGAAACATCGACGTGACATGGCATAACCTGGGTTGATTACCATACATGAACTAGAAGCCGCTATAAGCACCCCAATAGGTGTGCTTCCCAAGCCAGAGGTCCCAGGTTTGAATCCCGGCTGAGGAGGGAAAAACCCCAGGCCTTGTATGTTTACATGTTTGTGACGTCACTGTTTCTGGATCTCAAGGCATAGGGTATCCTCATGTGGGGTCAGAAGCAATAAATAATGAACCAACTGTGTCCTTTTTGGTATCAACAAACGTCTGTCAGTTAGAACAGTTATAGCAAATACACTCTTATTAGTTATCATGAATAAGAGCGACTTAGCAGCGGTGCAGAACACGTATCGTATGGCAAGCGATGTAGGTGCATTTTATAATTTCTTTATTGCACACAAATAAATCAAATCACAAGCTATAGATATACATTAAAATAATGTACAAAGGCGAGCTTATCTCTAGTAAGAGATCCCTTCCAGCAAACCAAGTCAGTATGAGAAAGATTGATCGCTGAACACGGGTAGTCCTATGTATGAATAAATAGTCATAATTTCTCTGATACTTACATACATAAATATTACTAATCAATGAACTAACTATACGAGTGCCTGCATACCACATACATAAACTATACATCCTAAATATAAATAAATATTAAATATAATATATACTAAAAAATACACACATATTACCTCAATCTCTAGATAGGTAATGCTTCTTTGCACAATTCAAGGACAATTGCTGCGTCTACGTCGACTAGAGTAATGGTGTGTGGTGGTCATCAAACGTTAACTTGCGGTTGCGCATAATATTGCTAGGGTACTTCCAACTTTGACTACATCGCCTCTCATATACTTTAATGAGGGAAACGATGCGAGGTGTACGCTAGGTCATATGAATATACCAATAACCAAATCGGTTAGAGCGTCGTTGAAGCAAGCAATTCTAAAACCAAACACGATTAGATACCTAAGGGAGGGGCATTGCTCCGTCGAGGTTTATGAATGAGCAGAAACTACAAACAGGAAATCATAAAACCTATAATTTTGAAATCGAAAATTAACACTGACTCATCTCAAAACGCGAGATGGTAAAAAACTTGCTACCTGGTGGTCCCAGGTTTAGGGACCGGTCAAGTCAAGACCCTTGTTAAAATTCTGTGGGTACCATTATGGGTCGAAAATGTGGGGCTTCGCGCCACTTTTGGGAAACATACTTACTGCGATTTTGATGCGAATCACAATTTGTTTAATGAATTTAATGTCACTATGCTTATTTCAATTAGTTTGGGTATAGTTAATTTGCAACACGTGGGTATATTTTGTGAGGGATATGGCCCAGATAATTTCAGACAATTATGTGCGAGCTTATCTCCTATTAAATCAAAGACGCTTTGCCGTACGGTGAGACAAGGCAAAGCTGCTCCAATGTTGAGCCAGTTCTTGAATACTCCAAAAAGTTCATAGACTTAAACAAAAAACTATATATTCCAATACCAGGTGGCAGACGCACAATTGTGCCCACGTTAATCTATTTTACGTATGAGGGGGCTAGCCCATAGCCAAAGCTATAGCTCAAATTCAAACTCTAATATATATATTTTGCTCATATAACATTGTAACGTACTACCTCCTTGACCATATTGGCTACTGGCGGATTAGCCAGTTAAAAACTAAAACTATAAAAATTCGGAAATTCGGGTCTGGAATCTCGTCTGGCAGCTGATTGTTTTTTTGAGGCAGACATTGTTTGAGCTCTGAAACGTGAGGTTGTATCTTCTGCATCAATAATTTTTAAGTCACGCCTTTGTTGCGGCGATGGGCTAGTCCCTTTAGTACTGTAATGGAGCTGAATGTTTAGTTGCTGTAAAGTGCAGTTGTTGATATGAAACTTCCCTACTATCCCCAATCCATGGATAAGCATTGGGTTCCACGCCGAGGAGTAATATCCTCCTGGCGCTAACGGAGCTCTGAATCGGTTCCACGCCGAGGAGTAATATCCTCCTGGCGCTAACGGAGCTCTGAATCGGTTCCACGCCGAGGAGTAATATCCTCCTGGCGCTAACCGCATGATCACTTGTTGACGTCTGGAGAAGTGGACCAGTCGGATTGAGTCTACCAAGGAGCTGAAATCTACAAATTCCCGGCGAGTCCCTATCCAGCGTTTCAATTATATCACCAATATTCGACTCACGACCCTGTGATTAATAAATGTATCTTGAGCCTGCCAACATCTCTTTTGGTCAGGTTAGAGTCACACTGTTTCAATGGCGCCCGGATTAAGGGAATATTGGTGATAGAGTTTTATGTCTGGTCAGAGTAGTTAGGCCATAAGAGCGCCGTAGAACGCTAGATTTCTTTCGTAGCTTGTATATTTTGTTGTGTTTATTTTTGTCTGACAGGAGTATATTTGATCGTTTATCTGGGTACCTACCTCATTTCTACATTATTTATGGTCGCAGTCTGACGGCCGTTGTCATATTATAATTGTTGATAAATATTTTCCTCCAAATTCTCAGTACGAAAATTAAATTAATAAATTGTGAACATTTTAGTAGGGAAACTTTTCGGACTATTAAATAATAAATAAAGGTTAGTGTTTAACGGCCGATTTCTCGTACATTTAATCTGTTGTTGACAGTCCTTTATCAATTTCAGCTGTCAAAACGGTAGATCAATGGCTTGATTTTGTACCAGAAACCGGGCGTTAGTCGTGTACTCTGCTTACTTTCATGTAAATTTGTACAGTTTACTAGATAGGTAGTAAACCTGACGTTTCCTATAAAATATCTGTCGCTAAATAAGGCTGAATAATAACCTGCGTAATTATTAACCGCACCTTCTGTCTGAAGATAGGCTGCGACAGCGTTCTGTCTTATTCAATAGTAGTTAACGATTCCTTTATGTATGTAATAAGTATTTTGACCCTTGTATTATAAAAACCATCTATATCTACAGCTATGTAAAAGTTCTTTATTGTGTAACGTTACTCTGCAATGTCTGTTACTTTAGCTTATGGCCTCTTGAACTATAATTCTCTACTTTTTTACTCTTTGTTGTAGAATAGATATTCTACTCTATTATTATTTTCTGTACCCACTAACGGTGCAGGAAGTCTTGAACACTTGAGGGAGCTGCCCCTCATGGTGTTATTCTGCGTTACGATAGTAGCTAAGCTATCGGGGCGTTTATGTACTAAGGTTCTTATTTTAGTTCAAGGGATCTTGCTTATTTTTCAACTTCTGACAGTTAGTCTGGGTGTGCATTTGGCTATAATAATGGCACCCTGTGTGTAAGGCTGTGTTTACACGATGTTAGTGTGAACTCTTGTATGAACTTAGTATGAATTCTGATGTCTGATTGTTGGTACGAATGTGTGATGTTGGTATGTAGTTGAGCTAGACTGTTAGTTATATATTTCTCTGACATTGTAGATGGCGAGCTTTAGAGAATTTTATCTTAAGTAGTTAATTTGGTAAGTTAGTTTAGTTTAGTTAATATCTTAGAGGATTTTATCAGGTAAAATCCTACCCAAACAAGACGGGTATGTAACGTACTACCTCCTTGACCATATTGGCTACTGGCGGATTAGCCAGTTAAAAACTAAAACTATAAAAATTCGGAAATTCGGGTCTGGAATCTCGTCTGGCAGCTGATTGTTTTTTTTAGGCAGACATGGTTTGAGCTCTGAAACGTGAGGTTGTATCTTCTGCATCAATAATTTTTAAGTCACGCCTTTGTTGCGGCGATGGGCTAGTCCCTTTAGTACTGTAATGGAGCTGAATGTTTAGTTGCTGTAAAGTGCAGTAGTTTATATGAAACTTCCCTACTATCCCCAATCCATGGGTAAGCATTGGTTCGTAGTTAGTCTTTCTTATTTTCGTGTATTTTATACTCTCTATGTATTTCCCTTTTCTATACAGTGTCTATTGGACTGCGGCACTCTTAGATCCTAATTACCCTAGGGCCCTCGTCGGAAGTCTCCGTGTGGGGAGCCGTCGCCTGATAGCTGGGCGCTGTAGCGCTTTTGTATTCCTATCATTCACACTGGTCTCTTTCCAGGGTTCCACGCTGAGGAGTAATATCCTCCTGGCGCTAACGGAGCTCTGAATCGGTTCCACGCCGAGGAGTAATATCCTCCTGGCGCTAACGGAGCTCTGAATCGGTTCCACGCCGAGGAATAATATCCTCCTGGCGCTAACCGCATAATCTCTTGTTGACGTCTGGAGAAGTGGACCAGTTGGATTGAGTCTATCAAGGAGCTGAAATCTACAAATTCCCGGCGAGTCCCTATCCAGCGTTTCAACTATATCACCAATAATCGACTCACGACCCTGTGATTAATAAATGTATCTTGAGCCTGCCAACAATCTCTTTTGGTCAGGTTAGAGTCTCACTGTTTCAACATATCTATAGAACTCGGTTTAATGTGAATATGGAACCATTATAGTGCAGACTTGATTTCAGAGACTTGATAAATGTAATAAATTTTTATTTAAATAGACACCATAATTTTGTTTAACGAGCAACGGAATCAAGATTTTAAATAAACATTATGTTTTAGGCGTTTTATTTTACGACTTTTTAATAACACTTTTGAGCAACGAAATATCTTTGAAATAATAGCAGGCACAAATAAGCAAGTTATTTATAGCTAGATTTCTTATATGTAGTATCATTCATTCAATAATTCTGCAATTTTATTGGTAACGTTTATAAAATGCCTGTCACGCAAAATAAGTGGTTATGTATATATTAAGGCAATGCGTTTTGTCAAATGCCCATCTTTAAAGAGTTCCTCTTAAGGAAGACACTATTCCCAAAACCCGAAAAAATATATGTTACGAAGACATCCTTTTTCTTCAATCTGTATATTTATTTGGGAATTAAACAAAAAATAACAAGTAAATAGATGTTTTTACCTAAAACATAGCCATTTCAGTTCATAAAATCTTAGAAGGGTTATTATGACAGATAACCTAAAACTTCATAAAATCCACTTTTTAAACACTAGGGATGTTAACATAATCATCAATCAAACATAACAATCGGTGAGAATCGAAATTTAAAAAATAATGTCAAAATATATCCTAAGTTGCTGCATCCAATTCACAAATATTTGAAGAGTGTATAGAATCATTTAATTAATCGATGTTTTAAGCAATATCCCCTCACTAACAGGCTAAGACTGACACCCGTTAAGCACCATGTTATCTTTTTCATTCTGTAGGTGAAAAATTACTTGATATTTGCGTCAAAAATAGGTATATATAATTTTTTTCTTTATTTGGGACATCAACAGCACACTACACATAAATTCATGCAAAAAACAAAATACAGTAAATAAGGCCAATTACAGATATCCACAGAAGTAGAGTAAACATAAATGATAACATAAATAAAAACCGGTCAAGTGCGAGTCTAAATCGCGCACGAAGGGTTCCGTACCACCGTTCAATGGAAGCGATGGTGTGGAGTGAATAGTTTGGATTTTACAATGCAAAATATTGTTTACAAAGTTATTGGTGCGGTTACTTTCACACTCCATGTACGTAACCAGGTGCATCCATAAGTTTGTATGTGGTATTGAAAGAATTGCTGTATGGGAGCCCCCTTAAATATTTCTTTTATCCTGTTTTTTAGTATTTGTTGTTATAGCGGCAACAGAAATACATAATCTGTGAAAATTTTAACTCTCTAGCTAGCTAGGTTCTTGAGATACAGCCTGGTGACAGACGGACGGACAGCGAAGTCTTAGTAATAGGGTTCCGTTCTTACCCGTTGGGTACGGAACCCTAATAAAAAAGGGAGATATTCAAACTATCTTAAAGAGATAGGTTCGAAATTAAGAAATATTTAGCGGTTTAAAAAAACTCATAATTTTCGCAACGTTCTGCCGCAGCGACAACGACATCGGCGTAAAAGCCATGTTCAGGAAGCTGGAACTTCATTTTAATATGGTTGAGTCCAAAACTTCAACCACAACGAACAAGGTTGCATTTTTTTCCGATACATGAAACTCGGGATTACTGTGCCTCTGCCAACCCGTATTGGAAAAGAGGTGACGTTATGTAAACCTATATTTGATTGGTTTTCCAAAATGTCACGATTCCAAAAAAAAATAGCTGCGGCAATGGGCCAGCCCTCTGCCACGCTGATGGAGTTTTGAATAACTAAAAGTGGGCACAATTGTGCCCCTGCCACCCCGTATGGGAATTGGTGTAACGCTTGAATATTGTAAGTTTAAAATAAAGGCATAGTGCGACATAAAAGAGTAGAAAATAATTGAGGCCGCCACCGTCTTTGTTTGTAGTTGTTTTAGCTGAAATTAGACAGACTACAGGCTCACCTCTTGACGCGGAAGCACTTTAGTTCCGGAAGTTCCGTTTTCTACTCTTTAGTCGCAATGTATATTAATTTATTTTTGAAACTTGAAAACTTTGGACTACCTACTTACCAAGACTAAGATACAGTGACACAATACTAAAACCGCTACACAAGACTTATTTACTATCAAGCAAGTCCTCGGCTATGGCAAAAAGCTTGTTAAAACCATAGATTTCAACAATTCACTCAAGAAACTCCTTCGTCGTTGGCGCTAGATCAACATTACGAGGAAAAGACAAGGAGGAACATCAGCATCATACATTCAACTTCTTCGGTTGAAACACCAACCAATTTACAAGCCCTTTGACATAACAGAACAGAAAAGTAACCTCAGCCCAGCACCCAACCCATCACTTACCACCGTACTACTTTGGCGTCGTTTTTTTTTCCTCAACCCAAAACCCAGCAGGTTCGGGTCGTGGCAAGCTGATCAGATTAGACCACGGAACCAGTTCTCGAAAACGCGCCGAGAAGAAAAAACGAGAAAAAACAACACTAATAACAACAAATAACGAGGCGTCGGCCCCGGGGTGGGTAGGGTTGGGAAAGATCGAGACGTTGGGTTGTCGATATTACAATGTTTTACTGTCAACAAAAAGTGCAGATATTTGCAATAGGGTGCATTTTCAAAGTAAAGCGAAACTTAAATGAATACCTGTCCTAAATATGAAGTACTTTACATAAAAAACAAACAAACGAATAAGTCAGCATAGCAAACAAAATTATCGCAGAAAAATTTAATATATTTAAGGGAGAAAGCCAATTAGCCCCTGAATTCTATTTAGCCCCCCTAATTAGAATTGAGGGGCTAATTGGAACTAATACAATATGCAGAGATTTGGCTTCATTTTCTATTAGTTACAATTAGCCCCTCAATTCAAATTAGCCCCCTTTTACGGTACCTTTTCTTTTCTTTTATACGGATAAAGACGAACAAAACAAATTCGTAATGTTGCAGGCCAGTAGAATTCACCTACGGATGTCTTGGTATCCTCGATATTGAAGCCAAGTAAATAAGCTTTCATTTTAGCGAAAAAATATATTTAGTCTAACCTTCTGTTAAAATCGTCACTTTACTTTATCGATATCGATGAACCAGCCACGAAAACTCCCATACCTAGTGCGGAGGTGGAGCAAGCATCGAAATTATACGAAAAATATTGTAACTATAGTGACACATGATTATAAGCTGGTGATAAAACATACATAATTCTCACCTAATGATGGCCCGTGGGTATGGATAATACTTAACTGTGGACGTCAAGAAAATTACGAATATCAATTTTCGTGTGATGATTATTTGGGGAAAGGTGTTCAATGTGTTATGTGAGTGGGTATCATCTGCCTCACTCTCTCCCGCGTAAACCGCAGTATGTGTGTGAAACAGTCCTGAACGCGCTGAAACCGCACAGTTCGTGTCCTCCCTTCTTTGCTATTTCGGGAATTTAACGTGAACAAAATATGTGTACCTATCAGCTCAGCCCGCGGAAGGTGTTGAGCCAATAATTTCATGTGCATCGTATACTGGAACTCTACGCGACTCGGTAACTCTATTGAGTAGGTAAGTAACTATTGACTAGGTGCCTACTTTTGCCATGCTTTCACAATCAAAGTTATTATTTTAATATTCTATGTAGGTTTTAGTAAAGCAGGAAACATCGTGAAGCCTTCATTGCTGCATAGCTGCGGCGATGGGCCAGCCCCCTATCACGCAAAATGGAGTTTTGAATGACTGGCTGTGCCTGGCGTGAAGCTACATTGTATTTTGTGTTTGTACTAAAGGATTTATTTTGTAATAGGTATTCAATAAGGTAGTACGGTTCTAACAGTTCCTAATTTGATAAATATGAATTTTCTTAATAATGATGACATTAAAAATGCGACTAAGTTGATAGAAATACGACATTAATTAGGTTCGTAGGTACAGTCAGCATCGGAAATGTGTGCGCGACAGACACTCAGATAGATCAACACATTACAAATTAGAAGAAATAGCTACACAGCAAAAGTGTAAACTTATGTCAGTAGATGTTTCTGATTTGTAAGGGACGTGTAGATCTTTTTGACCGGCTTGCATGCTCATATATATCTGACGCTTACTGTACGTAATAGGTATTAATATCTTAGCAATTTAGTATAGCTGTTTTTATATGTACATAAGTAATGTTATAAATAAAACTCTTCATTTTCAAACAGTACTTCCCTTTCAGTAAAATTCACTTGGTACGTAAATTAGTTATCATATTAATTCTATAGATAGATGATGAAAAAAGAATTAGAGATGATAATAGAATGTGGATGTGCATGTGTTTTAGAGCACTTTCTGTATTTGAATACATGCAAAGACGATAGTACTGGAAGCAAAATGGAAAAGTACGCGTTCAACAACCATCTTACGGAAGATGTGGAGATTCTACGAGGAGTACGTCAGGGATGCATTTTGTCACCGTTGCTGTTCAACGTATATGCGGAAAGTATTGCTGAAGCTCTTGAAGAGGCAACGGAGGGCAACATACGATATGCAGATGAAAAAATACTACTCGCCAGCTCAATTGAAAATCTACAGCAACTTCTCACGCGTATGGAGACTTTCAGCGCACAAAATGGACTAAATATCAACACAAAGAAAACGAAATACACGATTGTTGGGCGTCCTTCACCTACAACTGCTGCTCTCCACGTTAAAGATCGTCCGTTGGAAAGAGTTCATTCCTACAAATACTTGGGATGTATAGTGAATGAACAAGAAGATCATAGTACGGAAGTTAAATGTAGAATCGAACAGGCCCGAAGTGCGCTCACTAAGATGAGCCATATTCTTTGCAACCGCAACATCAAATTGTCCACAAGGTGTCGTCTAGTCAGATGCTACATACTTTCAGTCCTTCTGTACGGTGCTGAAGCGTGTACACTAACCCAAGCAATGTGCAAAAGATTGGAAGCATTTGAAATGTGGCTGTACAGAAGAATGCTGAAGATATCATGGATGGATAAAATTACCAATGTTGCTGTTTTAGACAAAATGCAAAAAGGAGTAGAGCTCATACGGGTTATAAAAAGCAGGAAACTAACATATTTCGGACATATCATGCGCAACGACAAATATAACCTGCTCCAATTGATCATACAAGGCAAGATCCAAGGACGCAGAAGACCTGGTCGCCCACGTACATCCTGGCTCCAAAATCTGAGAGAGTGGTTCGGGATGAACACAACATCCCTTTTCCGAGCGGCAGTATCCCGTGAGAAGATCGCCGTAATGGTCGCCAACCTCCGATAGGAGATGGCACCCGAAGAAGAAGAAAGACGATAGTCATTTGTCAAGTTTTTCTGTTCGCACAATTAAATAGTACCACTACCCAGACCACACCAGAAATCGCCGACATACTCATATTATCACATCACTAGGCAGCATAAAAGAAAATAATGAGGCTTTGTTATTTGATATTAATTAAATAAATGAGTTAAAAATCCACATCAAGTGCTTTTTGGCTTTGGGTCTATTTTGTGAGACACTTTGGGAAAGACAATGTCCGCGTTTATTATTTTCTGTATTCGCTGGACGTCCACATTTAATTCGATTATTGCCTTTAGACATGTATCGATTCTTGCGTCTTGAAATGGCTGTTGCTTGGTGGTGGAATGTCACAGTTCAACAAACAACACAAACACTGGTCGTGAGTAGACAATAAAGGACCTTATCCGCCTTGGATGAGGAAGTATGTAAATTGCATTGCACTTGGCTTAGGCCCGTGCCGTAAAATAACCTCCTAATAATAGGAGAGAAAAAGAAATAAATAAAAATAATAATAATAATAATACGTTGGACACTGTATTTACACACATTAATCTAGCCCCAAACTAGGATTCCCTGTATCTTGGGTAATGGCCGAGTCGGCAGTGACCCTGCCTACGAAGCCAAGGGTCCCGGGTTCGAGTCCCGGTGGGGGCAAATATTTGTTTGATGAGAACGGATGTTTGTACCCTAGTCTTGGTTGTTTATCTATCTAAGTATAATATTTATCTATATAAGTATGTGTATCGTTGTCTAGTACCCAAGATACAGGGAATCCTAGTTTGGGGCTAGATCAATGTGTGTGAGTAATGTCCACGGTATTATTAAGGTATTATGCAAGTTCTATATTCGAATCCCTTGATATTGAACTACGCTATTAGTTTAGAGATTCCATACAATTTGGGCCCACATGTAAATAAACGAATAGTATTTTGATGGTTGTACATATGTGTCTGGGTGCCACAGGCAGGATATCGGAGTGTGGGAGACTATATGTTTGGCTTTATATATAATACCTATCCTAAAAACTAATATCAATAATATTTCGCGGGTTGCGACATCCAACTAATATTATAAATGTGAAAGTAGCGATTTAAAAATGTTTGTATGTTTGTGTGTTTGTGCCTCAATCATGCTGAAACGGCTGAACAAATTTGAATGAAATTTAGCACAGAGATAGTTTATGAGCTAGATTAACATATAGGATACTTTTTATCCGACTGCACCGGAAGGAGGGTAACGTTATATCGGCTAATGATACTTCCTAGCAACACGCAGACGAAGTTGCGGACATCAGCTAGTATAAAATAAAATCAAGTGGGTAATAAAATAATAATAAAAGTAGCCCATTAATATCCCCACCGAGGGACACAGGCCTTTACCCGGAAACGAGTGAGATTGAGCCATATTCCACCGCGCTGGCTCAGTGCGGGTTGCATTGATAATGTCGGCACCGTATTCGAACCTGCATCTCCTGCGTGAGGAGCGAGCGTGAAACCCACTAGACCACGGAGCGAAGGTAGGCAATAAAAACAAAATAAAATGACTCACCGAAAACGGGACTAAGATCCGATTTTACCGAAAGTTTACCGGAATATGGCTCGCCGGATTTCTCCTGAAACAAAACGAAACAAAACTATAATTCAATGTTTAATTATAATCTACCGTCATGGGTAGTAATGGATATCTATTACCGTCTAGACATCACATAAGTTATATATGTAAGTAATAATAAGATATAGGTCATGAAGCGAGCGCGACTGGTGCAATAAGGTGATAAGGTGAATAACAATTATCTTAAGTCACCTTATAAATTAAATGATGATAGAAATCTTAATTCAATAAAATATAATAGCGTCACGCCTTTTCCTAAACGGGCTGGCAGAGGCACAGTTTAGCAAATTAAATAATCGGTGTGGCGTGATAGGGGGCTAGGCCATCGCCGCACGCAGCTATGTTTACAACTTACGTTATCTCCTGTATGAGGTTTTTCTCACGATGTTAGTTCAGTAGTTATCTCAAGTGTTCAATATAAAAATATTATCCCCAATCAATGTTTACGGGGTCGGTTGCCCGTACGAAATCACGGCACCTTGCTAACTCTACTGGGGGCTATTCTGGCTTTTCTACCGACTCGTACCATCCGTACGAAGGCGCGTCCAGTCAGGACTATTCTTTGAATTACTTTGACAACTCCATATAATTTTATATAAAAACTTTCCCATATCGGGTGGAAGCGTCACGCCCACGTTTAGCCAGTTATTTTAGAGGAGTAAATTATCTTTAATTTTTAGAAAAAAAATAATAATTAAAAAAAAAAAAAAAGATAATTTACTCCTTCGCGGACGGTAACTGAAGGGCGGGAACGATATTTTGGACACTATAACTTTTAAAGGGAAAAATAAATGCTAGAGAATCTAAGTCTTGTCCATTTGCAAGTACTAAATTGCGATGTGACATAGAATGCTATAGAAGTCGAACGGTACAGCAGTGAACTGAAGGAGCAAGCTAGACAAAACTATCTTCTGCCTCGCTCGCTCCTTGCTATTTTTTAAAAACGCTCTAATATGACACTCTGGAAGAACCTTTGTGTTAGGTTGAACATGCAAGAACAACAAAAAATACTTAAAACATAAAAAGTGTTTTTGGTGATCCTTTTTTGCTGTGCAAATCAGTATTTTTAATTTTAATTAAAATACTCGATTAAATACATGCCCTAAAAATCTCTACCGCCCCAGAAAAGCCCCTCCATACTCTTGACCGCTGAAGACTAGTAATTGGATAAGTCCGATTCAGTTTACCCCAATCGGGCCAGCTTAGGGGAAGTGGAAGTAATTCGGGTATACGCTGTTAGTTTCCCCCACTGCCGTGTTTTGTTAAGAGTAAGTAATGGGTTTGTTATTAGTGTGATGGCCTGATTTTGGGGTGATGATAAAAAGGCTCTTTTGTAACACGATCGATAGAGAGTTTTATGCCAGCTAATTTAAAAAAAGTTCTGAAAGCTGTGCTGTGTCAGTCAAATGGCGTTGACTCGACAAGGCTTTTATTTATCAAAATTAAATGACAGTTTTTTTTTGTTGTTGACAAGTGACAATAGTCAAAGTCAATAGTCAAAGTACTTTATTACTGTAGATATTTACATATACTTAGCAAACGTCATTTTTTGCCTCTTCTCTACATTGGAACACTGTGGGAGAAGAAGGGCGTAGAAACTCCCACAGATTGATTTTTAGATCTCTTTTAAAAATAGGTTGTGCTTAACTAATACAAATATGAAAAATTTCATTGTTATGATTGATAAGCAGGAATAAATAATTACAAAACTATTAACAGCAAGGTCTGTGTTGAGCCAGATTAACCCCATACAGTCCTGTCATTTAAGTAATCTTGAACATTGTAATATCCCTTTTTCGACAAAGTCGCTTTAACATGCTTTTTAAATTGCTCAAATGGCAATTTCAAAATCTCCAGAGGTATCTTATTGTAGTAGAGAATGCACTGACCCTTGAAAGAATTGCTAACCTTCGCGAGTCTAAAACGGGGCGCACATAGTCTGTGATTATTTCTTAGGTTAACATTACAGCTGTCGCTAAGTTTGGAAAATGTTGTAAGGTTCTTGCGTACATACATTATATTTTCGAAAATAAATTGACTAGCTACTGTTAGTATGTCAATTTCTTTAAAAAGCTCTCTTAAGGAGTCTGTTCGTTTTAAATTATAAATTGCTCGAATAGCTCTTTTCTGTAAAATAAAAATAGTTTGAATATCCGCTGCTTTCCCCCACAACAAGATACCTACCATAGGAAAGTTCTTGTTATTCGGTTTCGTCACAGACCAGCTTTAGATCCACCAAAAAAAAACATAGTTCTTAAGAACAGGCATGGAACAATAAAAAATAAAAACAATGTCTCGTCAACTACTTTATTTTCTTTTCTTGCGCTCGCTGTCATAAAACTCAATATTGAATAGCAAATCTCCCTAAAAGTTTGGCTAAAAGTGGGCACAACGGTGCCTCTGCCAGCCCATTTTGGAAAAGGTGTGAAGATATAAATATAATAAGGTTTGCTTGTTTTGGCCTCTCATTCTTTGTCTGGACTCGTAGACGCCATCATAGCATATCGTCTTTTCTCACAAGGGAATACAGATGCACGAATTATCTAGCAACACTCAAGAAAGAACTGAGAAGAACAAAGGTACTAAGGATAGGAAATATGGCTCATGCAATGCTCAGTCATACATAATCATAACATAACGAATATTGAGCGGTTTTTTCGCGCGCTGCGTATGAAATTATGAAAAAAAAGAGCAAAGCAGGCATAGACACGGCGCGAGGAGATTCCCACAAGTTATGGCCGCAAATGTGATCGCCCGACCAGCCTCGATGAGTAGGGTTGGCACTAAATAATACATTAATTTATACATATAAATTATTTTTATTTATATTTATAAATTATTATATTAATTGAACGAAGAATTTAATAGGGCAAAACACTGCGGTAGCTTAGGTGAAGACTAAAGGGGCAAGCGCAGCGAAGCCCCCGAATAGTTCTTGTTAGTTTGACATGTATAACATAAAAAAAACACCACGTAGTACTGAATACAAATGCTTTTAAAAAGACATGTTTTCGTGAAATGCAACCCTATACAATTTATACATATATGAGTAAAATATGTTTGGCTGGTGAAGTCGAATGGGATATCACAGGACCGTGAAGGTTGAGAGAGAAGAGAAAAGAGGCTTATGCTTATGAAGATTGGTTGGGACTTGATAAAATTAAAATCTACACCATACAGTAAAAGGGGTGAAGGTATGTATGTGTTGTTCCAAATTGTTAACAGAAATACTATTTCAAATACTACTTCAAGCTGCCAATTCCTCGGGCAAATAAAACATTAAAATACATAATTAATATCACAAGACGCACACAATAATTGGACGCCGCAAAAGTAATAAATAAAAACTCCGTTAATTGATACTGCCAATAACCCATTAAGATGTCAAACTGTCAAAACACTGTCGCGTGAAGATGATATAGTATTATCATCACAGCATCTGGGTAACAGCCCTAACCACGCATTTATCCATCATCATCTGATATCAGCTTCTCGCCAGCTAGACCAGACATTTTTTGCATTCGAACGTTCCTTTTTGTGCAGAACCTCATTACGATTATTGGATGCGACAACCCTAGCTGTTGTCGGCGCAGATTCGATAGCTATTAAGCGCTCTGTGCCCACTTAGGTGACGTGACGTGTCATGCTACGTTGTGTTGGTTCTAATGGCAAGTTACTAGCCAGATCACCCGTGTCACGTCACGTCACGTCACCCAAGTGGGGACAGGCCATCGACAAGCAGTAACATTAGGTATTTAGCATCTAATCCATGTTATGCGAACCGTATATTGATTTAAGTTGCAACATTGTTTTCTTTAAAAAAGAATGTAGTTACACATTTATCTTTAAAAAAGAAGGTTGTCCGTTCTACAACCGACGTATTCGCAGTTGTCAAGTTCTGATGCCAAGATAGGGGCAATTAAGCCCTTTTAAAGTCAACTTAATTGATGTCCTTCGAAAGGGGCCGGGTTCGATGTCTGGACGAAGAATGGACGATGCTAAATAAATATAAGTACCAATTTAATTTTAGCCTATTTTATGGAACTTATCTGAATATTTCGAGTATTAACTAAGTAAGCAAAAAGTAATAAAAGTAGATGCCTAAATACTTAAATAATGTTTTAAATAACACTGATAAACATTTCAGATAATTGAGCAAAAGATAAAATATATGAAAAGATGGACTAATTACATTGCTTTACGTTTACGTTTAATTTAGCACAGGTCCCAAAATATATCATTCGCTACTGTGACACCGGCACGAACGGACGCTTCCTAGCAGCGTACGCGACGATGCCCCGTAAATTAGCGACAACCTAGTTTTCGCAATATCGTTACGCCATGGCTGTACCAGCCAAGCGCGCGGACACCATCTTGGTGAACGAGCTGCTCGCCTTCGTACAACAGAAGCTGGACGTGATGGACGAGGTCTCCCTGGAGCAGATCTGCTCGACCAGCTTCAAGGAGGTTGAGATCGCCGCCGCCAAGACTGTGCTGCAAGAAACCGCCATCACCACTGTGCGCCTTGTCGCGCGGAGGGGTGCTGCAAGCGGGAAGAAGGATCTTCAGGACATCTTCCGGGTGTTCAAGGAGACCGAACCCGATGACGTCCCGACCTACGTGGCCCGCGACCTGAACAAGCTGCCGCCGGTGACATTCGACCACGTCGACGCCACCCGGCTGCTGAAGGATATCGTGCGACTACAGGCTGACGTCACCGACATCCGGAGCAAGTTGGAGACTTCGGAAGGCATTTGCACTGAACTAAAACGTGAGTTGTTAGTATTGCGTCAGGCCAATACCTCGCTGCCGACGCAGCGAATAGCCGACGCGCGCGACGACAACGCGACGGTCAGCAAAAATGCCCAACAAGCGACTGACCCAGTTACGCGGGTTGCTAAGCCCGCGTTGACGAACACCGCACCGCTTCGTGACGTCACGAAGCCATGCCGACCAGCACCGAATGCGGTCTCTTCTGGTTCATCCAAATCACTGGAAGCCCAAAAAGAAACGTATGCTGCTGTGTCCCGCCGTGCCCGCCGCCGCCGCCCGCGCCCCGCACCGCCCGCCGCCGAACAACAGAAGCTGCAGGCTGCGCCGCGCGCGCAGCCGGCCAGGCCCGCTCGTGGCCCGCCGAACGCGACAGTTGATGGGGAAGGTTTCATCCTGGTTCAAACCAGGAAGCGCCGCTCCAGACGCAGCCGCAATCAGCGTGGCACCGCCCCCGCCGATGAGTGCAGCCTCAAAGCTGCCGCTCCCACGGCCCTAATCTACCTTTCCCGGCTCGACGTGAACATGACCTGCCAGGACATCGAGCGTCACATCCTGGAAAGGCTGAAGAAGAATCCGCCGCGCAGTCCCAAGCAGGCGACAGAGGTTTCGACGGTGCAGATTGATCTTTTGGAGTCAGATAGACCCAAGGACTTTCTGTCCTTCAAACTTCGGGTGCCGGCCGATCTCAAGACAATGTTCCTGGCCAAAGATTACTGGCCGGAGGGCATTGTCTACCGACGCTATAGGGAAGCGAGACCGAAGACCAAAATCCCTAGCTAGGCTAGAGTTACTATTGTTATATTTTATATCTATGTCTAGTTTTAAGGTATCTATCGATATGGGATTTTACATCCTGAAATAAAGATTTTTATTATTATTATTATTATTATTATATATCAATTGCAAAAATGCTATGATGATACCGAAATGCAATGATGATACCGAAATGCTATGATGATACCGAAATGCTATGATGATACCGAAATGCTATGATGATATCATGATACCGAAATGCTATGATGATACCGAAATGCTATGATGATATCATGATACCGAAATGCTATGATGATACCGAAATGCTATGATGATACTGAAATGCTATGATGATACCGAAATGCTATGATGATACCGAAATGCTATGATGATACCGAAATGCTATGATGATATCATGATACCGAAATGCTATGATGATACCGAAATGCTATGATGATACTGAAATGCTATGATGAAGGCCTGATGCCTATGATTTAAGGTGGCCTTATCTTCTTTCTGAGTGGGTGGATCTAGAACCCATTTACTTGGCATGATTGCCTTGTTCTAATCTTAGGACTTCACTATGACTGTATCATAATCTGAGATCTCACCACTTTATAGAACTAAAGAATAATACCTAATATCTTATATAACGTTGATAACGTTGATAGCGTTAATTTGATAACGTTCCGACTAACAACTGAGTTATTGACCAGACGGGAAAACTATTGACTTTTGTCAGTTTTACAGGCCAGCCAACTTAACGGCGAAAGGAACTCTACACAAAGAGTTCCGATGTTTTACAAAGAGTCGAAAATGAGCTGCAGACGAAAAATGAAGGAGATTCTGTTTTTTACGAATATTCCAGTAGTTTGGTCAAAAACACAATTATCTCGAAATGGCTTTCTCAGTTTGGTGCCCTTGAAAATTCTGTACATGGCTATATGGGTAAAAAAGTCATTATTAATTTGTTTTGAACTCGATATTAATTCAAACAATCCTGAATATTATTAAATAATTTAAAAATCTTCATCAATCAGAAGATTTATCTGACTCTTAACGGGGATGGGTGTTGTCAAATGCTTCAATGTCAAAGGAGACACTTCCCAAAACCCGAAAAACGATATGATATGAAGACTTCCCCATTCTTCGTGTCGAATGGATTCGAAAAAAAAAATGAATAGTTTTTGCACTGTGTATGTGTGTGTTTATTATTTATTTTTCAAAAACACCGATTATTTCTTAATTTCATTCTACAATTGTTTAAATATTTTTCAATTAAGTTTTTAGTAAGTTTTAGGTGAAAAACATCTAGGTATTTAGTTTATTTGACAAATGTTTTCCTAGTATATTTTATTATTTATTACTACCAACTTACAATATTTGAGGAAACGGATGTCTTCATAACGTATATTTTTTTCGGAACTTGGCAAAAGAGCTCATAAATAGCGCTTCAAAGAAGGGCATTTGACAAAATGCATCCCCCCCCCCCGCCGCCTCCTCCCCTGAATCAATTTGTATCAATATGACAATATGTAACTTGTCAATTGTACATTGTCAATATGTAAATAATAGAAGATGACACATCCTGACAATTCAAATTAAACTTAATATGACATGAGCATGACCATTTTTTTTTCAGTGTCCTCAAACGCATTTTTGGCGAAAAAAGACGTGGGAATTGTAAAGGGGACTCGGCATACATTAAATAAAACATATTAACATAGTAGAGAAAAATATATTCACTGGTTAGACTCTTTCTACGTCTATCTATCAGAAAACGAAATTAACATTTTCTGTTAATTGAAATTTTTATAAGACCTATTATTGGCACCTGTTCCTTTTATCAGATGTAGACAGTTGATAAATTAAGGTCCTAAAAGGACTATCATAATAACTCATGACACTCGCTCGGCCATATTAAGACAAATGGTATTTGACATTTATAAATATAGAGGGCAAATTATAGTTTGATACTCTAAAGGGTTTCGTTTTACTAAGTTTTTTAATTTAGAATCTTTTATAATAAGGAAATAATAATAAGTAATAAGTTGGAGAAGAGTAAGAATTAAAGGCAAGCGCTGTAGGAACTATAACTACCTATCATTTGTAAAATTAAAACGGTGTATCCAGATTTTATTTAAATATCTTTATGTCAATATTTAGTATCTGATGAGCAAAATTGTTTATCGATATATGTTCGGACAAGTAATGAATGATGTTTGGTATTTTATACTTACATGTGACATCGATACAAGTCGATAAAGATAAGATTACTGCCTACAAGTAAGTAGGTATTTGGATCAGTGATAAAAATGGAAAATGCATAATATTTTGATGAGATAGGTACTTGATAGGTACTTTTTGCGATGTATTCGATTACTTGTCGAGATTTATGATTCATTTATGGTAATCAATTTGATATTCTAAATTAGTCATGATACGAGTAAATACTCCATATTCATACGTTTATTAACCACATATGTAACAGTGTATTCTCTTGGTTTTAACCTTAAAACATTATACATAGATTGTACAATTGCTTTGCAAACAACATCGCTGTTCATAAGCTACCCAAAATGTAATGTGCTGAACTTATTTAAAGTTAACAATTGAATAAACAGCGTAATAACAATCTCTTTCGAAAAATAAACTGGCTAAGGACGCGTATTATGAGAAGCCTGTTGAAATGCGAATTTACCGAATTCTTGGTAGCTAATTATTTTTTATACAGCTGACGTATCATTCATTAATCATAAGTATTGGATGCCTATAAGGACTGTCGGTGTGGTGAAGTGGGGTAATTAATTATGGTGCAACTTTCATTGTTTTGGTGAAACAATTAATTATTGGGCTGTTTGGATATTGGTATATTTATTTCATACGATATTCCTGTCCATTGGACTGGACTCTGAACAACAAGGTTATATTTCTCGAAAGATCAAAATATATACAGGATATGAGTTAATTAATTACTGTGTCATATATCTTCAGTGATAAAATTATGTAGATAAACTATATCACCCATAATTCTAGGGACAGTTAAATCAAGCTGATAAAGCAATATTTTCGCAGTGTGAAATGTGAATTTTGTAAATAATTCGAAATTACCGTACCACAATCATCTTCGTTTGGGCCTGCCATGTCGAAAAAAAGGCCCGAGAAGAGCAAATAATACATTTTTCAATTTCGTACCATTTACATCGGAGCCGGCTTGTGTCCATGGCGTTATTAATGACTAACAAGACCACTTCTCGGAACGGTCGGGCCGGGCCTTACTCGCCTTTTTTTCCTCAAGATCTACGCTTTCTTGTTTTTCATCGTTGCGCCCTTTTGGCAGAAGTCGGCGGTTGATCCGCGAGAAGACAAATAATACGGTTTCGGCGACAATCTTTTTCTCAATGTGGTTTGCGCAAGTGACTCATATCGAAATGAGTGAAGCTTTGACAAAAATAGATTTTTTGACTGTTACAAAAACGGATAAGGAATAATAATATCATTCGCACATGTAGACTCAAGACTGGACCAAATACTCTGTGGAATTGAACTCTCTCTTTAAACATAACACGTGACGAGCAAGACTAACATCTCACAGGACAATAGACTAGATTATATGACATGTGTGATACGTCACTTAAAAAAGTGCTTAGCGACAAAGGTATCGGATCGCACATGTTGATAACTTGATACTTAACTGTCCACGTGTCCTGTTTAATGTCAATAACTAACTAGGTACCTGCTTATTATATAGGTATGTTGGCATGGCACATACTTTTCTTTATAGCTGGATGTTGGAGCACCTTTCAAGAATAACTTTGGCTAAGGAAGGTGAATAGAATTCCGTCACCATTAACAAAATAAGGAAATATTTCGGATTGGCAAATAAAATTGACGTTAAAATTGTAGCGAAAAATTAAAACAAAATCTTATAAAGGCAAAGCAAATGGAACACGGATTAGAGATAGTATATCTATGCTCGATAGTACAGAGATAACTATATTCAGGTCCGGCAAGGCCACTCCTGCAAATGTCATCTGGTAGAGTAGTCACTACTGCATGTTCCAGAACTAAGTCAACAGGGGGGTTACCACAACGTCTTATGCCAAATCAGATTAGGAACCTAATTTGATCCGAAAAATTACCATGATCGTCTTAAAACAAGCCTTGGTAAATAAATATGGTATGGTAGGTAAATAAGCCCATTATGGCGAATTGGAATGGAAATGGTTGCCATGGTGATGTTATTGTTTTGAACCTAATTTGAATCGGAAAACCGAAACTGATTCGCAAAATTATCATGAACATCTTAAAACAACTCTCGGTATAAAGTAAATAAATCCCATTAAGGCGTATTTGGAATGGAAATGATTGCCATGTAGATGTTCTTGTTTTGAACCTAATCTGAATCGCTGTAGAAGTTGGCAAACCCTCCCCCCCCCGCTTGGAATACCAACTTTGTCGAGTTGATTACCCCCCACCTCCAGCTGACCCTTACCCTCGAGAAGTTTTAGTATGTCTATCAGGACATCTCTAGGAATCCAACTAATATTATAAATGTGAATTGGATGTTTGTGTGTTTTTGCCTCAATCACACTAAAACGGCTGAACGGGTTGAATGAAATTTAGCATAGAGATAGTTTATGAGTTAAATTAATATATAGGATACTTTTTATCCGACTGCACCAAAAGGAGGGTAACGTTATCTCGGTAAATGATACTTCCTAGGAACACGCAGATGAAGTTGCGGTCATCAGCTAGTATATTATAAAGCTTGTGCTTAAACGATTACCAAAAAATTCGAAAATTTAACTACCAATAAATTCGAAATGACTACCAGAATTAGTAAATGATCACCGAATGTGTTTGGATAAATGATCACCAAACTTCTTTTTATGTTTTGTGTACTTAAGCGTCCCCAGGTGGCGGATAGGGGGTGCTCGACAGGTTGTCCTTACGACACCTGCAGGGCTGGAGGGAAATAAAATACCTCCCGCGGACCAACAGGCCCCTTGCCTAGGGTTACAGGTGAAGACCTCAACGGCAGTAGCGGCGAAAAAGGTGGACTTTGGTACGGCAATGCTGGCGGAAGAGGCGATGGATCTGGATACTTTTAGGCGGACAGGTCACAGACCGAAAGGGGGCGGAATCCTCCCGCATAGCGCCTGAAGACTGGCTCGGCGCCGAAGGCAGCCCGACTACTGATAAGCAACAGTGGCTTGGCGGAGTCGGCGAGTCAGCAAGGCAGCGTGTAATGCCGAGGGCGTCAGTAGAGGACAAGGCAACTGGCGGCCATACACTGCATCCAAATTCTCCTCCAATCGTATCGATTCTTCGTTCCATTGGTCCAAGGAGGACGAGGACGAGAGGGTGCATCTGCATATGCGCGCCCGTTTATGCACCTAAATATATCCTGCGCACTTGACTGTTTCAGCAAATATAACGGACACTGACTTACATCAAGCCCTGTGGCGACAATGAGAGGCAGAGAGGTTCGGTATCGATGTAAGCCGGGCTTTGGCTTATCTTGCACACAGGCGGCTGCCTGTGCATCCCAGACTCGCGGTCGAAACAAGAATAAAATTACGAAAATCCAACCATTGACTTTTGCCGCTTGGAATGTACGAACTCTACTCGATCGTGACACCAACCTATGCCCGGAGCGGAAAACTGCTATCGTTGCCCGAGAATTACGACGGTACAATATCGATATAGCCGCACTTAGTGAGACCCATCTAGCGGAAGAGGGCAAAATAGTAGAGCATGGAGGCGGCTATACATTCTTCTGGAAAGGAAACGCAGCATCAGAACCCCGTCGATCTGGTGTTGGTTTCGCAATTAAGAACGAGATAGTGCAAAGGTTGAATGAGTGTCCTGTTAACATCTCAGATCGTGTCATTTCATTGCGAATACACCTGGACAACGATAATCATCTGAACATTCTCAGCGTTTATTCCCCAACTTTGGATAAAGACGACGAAACGAAGGATAAATTCTACAAGGAACTTTCCGATGCTGTAGTGAAGATCCCCCAAAGAGAGCAGGTGCTTGTCCTTGGCGATTTTAACGCACGCGTTGGACGAGATCATGAAGCGTGGCCCAAGGTGCTCGGAAGACATGGCGTAGGCACCATGAATAGCAACGGAAATCTTCTGCTAAGTTTGTGTGCTCAGTATGAGTTGGCCATTACCAACACCTGCTTCAGATTGCCAGCTAAATACAAAACGACATGGATGCATCCAAGGTCTAAACACTGGCACCTGATTGACTATGCTCTGGTACGCCAAAAAGACCTATCTCAAGTGCAAATCACTCGAGTTATGAGAGGCGCTAACTGCTGGACTGACCACAGGTTGGTTGTTATCAAGATGAAACTGCGTCTCCACCCACCTTATCGCCGTGGAAAGACAACTAATGTCAGTCTGAACGTGCAGAAACTTCAAAGCCAAGAGACAAGAGCCGCCTTTGGGATTGCTCTGAACAACAGGCTGGCTACACGTAACACTAGCGATCAAGATTTAGAAGAGGCCTGGAAGTCTTTGAGCTCCGATCTTAAAGAAGCTGCTACCGAAACGCTGGGACTCAGGAAACTTGTTCGCGAGGACTGGCTCGATGACAATAACCAGGCTTTGGTAGAAGCTATAGAAAAACACCGGAAACTTTTGCGTACTCAAGAGCAGAGTGGCAACTTGAACCTACAAGACCAAATAAAAGTTAGCACCAGAGAACTGAGGAAACTTACACGAGAGACTAAGGACAAATGGTGGAAAGATAAAGCGCGCCATATACAACTGCTTGCTGACTGTAAACAACTTGGCGCCTTTTACAGTGAAGTCCGGAATCTAATTGGCACTACTCAACATGTAAATGTGCCATTACGATCTCTCGATGGCTCGCAGAGATTAACGTCTAAGGACGAGGTTCTCCAACGCTGGGCTGAACACTTCAACAACCTACTCAACGTAGATCGTTCAGCAGATCTGGAACATATCCGGGCCTTGATGCAATGCCTAAGTTAGAAGAACCGCCAACCCTTACTGAAGTGATCGACGCTGTAAATCAGCAAAAGAATAATAAGGCGGTGGGCCTTGACAACATCCCGGCTGAACTACTAAAATATGGCACTGCAGAACTTCATAAAATACTCTGGAAGCTGTTTGTACAGATGTGGAACGAGGAAAGGATCCCAGATGACTTCATCGCCTCGCGTATCTGCGCCCTATACAAGAACAAGGGTGACCGTTCCGACTGTAATGCTTACCGAGGAATATCTTTGCTATCTTCTGCAGGGAAAACATTTGCTCGTGTCCTGCTTAACCGCCTCATCCCTGTTTCTGAATCTTACTTGCCAGAAACCCAGTTTGGCTTCCGCCCGGAGAGAGGCACGTGTGAAGCTATCTTTTCTGTACGCCAACTTCAGGAGAAAAGTCGAGAACAAGGACAACCTCTGTTTCTCTGCTTCATTGATCTAGAGAAGGCTTTTGACTGTGTACCACGTGAAGCTCTCTGGATTCTACTGGCAAAGCTGGGCTGCCCTGAAAAATTCGTACGGATTATACGACTACTGCACGATGATATGAAGTGTTGTGTCAGCTTTAATGGTGAGCAATCCGAGTTTTTCTCCGTTACCTGTGGAGTAAAGCAAGGTTGCGTACTGGCACCGACTTTGTTTGCTCTCTACTTTGCTGCAGTCGTAAGAGAATCAATTGACGAATCGACATCTGGTATTCAAATCCGCTTTAGAACAGACGGAAAGCTATTTAACCTCGCTCGACTAAAAGCATGCACTAAGACATCCTGCGATACAATTAGAGAGATTATGTACGCCGACGATCTTTGCTTTGTGTCAGATTCTGTGGAGGGACTACAACAGTGGATCACGGCTTTCGACGAGGTATGCCGCAAATATGGGCTCAAAATCAGTGTCAGCAAGACGGAGGTCATGGCGATGGACACTCAAAGAGTCGACAACTCGACCCTCGATATAAAGCTTGGCGCAGACTCACTGAAGCAGGTCGATAAGTTCAAATACCTTGGGAGCACTGTATCGTCGAAATACGATCTTGATCCAGAATTGAATGGAAGAATTAGCGCTGCTGCTGCAGCTTTTGGGAGGTTGGAGCGCAAAGTCTTCCGATCGCATGACATCAAGCTATCCACCAAAGTCTCCGTCTATATGGCCATAGTTCTTCCGAACCTTCTCTATTCCGCCGAGACCTGGTGTCCATACCGTAAACATATCAGCGCTTTAGACAGATTCCATCTAAGATGTATTCGAAACATTTTGAACGTCAAGTGGTCTGACCGTATCAGGAATACAGAGATATTACGACGTTCTAATGTTGGTGGGGTCGAAGCTTACTTGATGAGGCGTCAACTGCGATGGTGTGGCCACGTGCGACGGATGCCAGAGGAACGACTTGCAAAACGTCTCTTATACTGTGAACTACAGAACGGAAAACGCAAGCAAGGCGGTCAGTTCTTGAGGTTCAAAGACGTGCAGAAGCGACATATGAAGAGTTGCGGTATCGACCACTCCACGTGGGAGGAACTCACGGAAGACAAGGCAAAGTGGCGACATACGGTGCACACAAAGATCTTCGATTTCGAGGCCCAACGAAGAGCTACTCTTGATGCCAAGCGAGACAAACTACGAGGCAGAACACCTGCCGCAATACAGTACACGCACCAAAATGGCGTGCTGACGTGTGGCCAGTGCAATCGCACTTTTTCTAATAAAATAGGCTACGCAAGCCATATGAGGGCACACGAACGACGCCTTCCCCAGCAGTTACAGTCGCCGTGACCGAACCCGGTCGGAGAACATCATCATCATCACTTAAGTTTATATTTTAAGTATTTTTTGTTGTTCTTACATGTTCAACCTAACACGAAGGATAAAGGGGGCTTCGCTTCGCTCACCTTCTTTACCCTTCACCTAAGCTACCGCAGTATTTTGCCCTGATATTTTCTGCAACTTTTGGTGACCATTTACCCATTTTGGGTAAGAAAAAATTATTTTGGTGATCATTATATTTGTTGCGATAAGATACATAATTCCAAATTATCGGAATTATTTCCTCCGATCGACGATTTTTTGTCTAATTTGCTTAGGTTAGGCTAAATACTATTGACGAAACAATTAATACGTGTGGTATGACACACCAGTAGAGTTGATACTTCCGTCTGAAACTTGTTAAGCTAATGAGTTAGTTGGCTTTACTACTGGTAATATAACAATGGTCGTATGATACGCAGATAGAGATAAGACAATTATGCATCCTTTATTTATTTAAATAAATGATGTAATGTATGGTGTGGTCATTTGACACAAGCATTGAAATAGAGAGGAAATTATATTTCGTTCAACAGAAGGATTAGCTAGTTTTTTATGGAACAGAACAACCTTCTGAATCGCCTTGGAAGAAACTCTAGATATCTAACTAATGTTATAAATTTGAAAGTAGCGATGTTAGGATGTTTGGATGTTTGTGTGTTTGTGCCTCAATCACGCTAAAACGGCTGAACGTATTTGAATGAAATTTAGCACAGAGGTAGTTTATGAGCTAGATTAACATATAGGACACTTTTTATCCGACTGACCCAAAAGGAGGGTAACGTTATCTCGGTAAATGATACTTCCCAGGAAGACGCAGATAAAGTTGCGGGCATCAGCTAGTATTTCATAAACGACACAAAAACAGCTTTATCTAAAACAGCATAAGGAAAATGTGAGTGATGCCCGTTCCGTGATTTTGACACCAGAACTTGCCATTAACAACCCACAATCCGGTGTACCCGCGAATTTCAATAAGCCCTGTGTCCATAATTTACAGTTATTATCTGTGGTGACCCCAAGACACCCACAGCAGACCCAGTCGTGGGTCTGACAAGAAAAAACGACCCAAAACGCAATCCTGGCGCGTGAAAAAACTCAAAAATCTCATTCAAGGTGTAACCTACCCTACGCCGTGCACCCAGATGCAAAATTCCAAAACCAACCCAACGAGCTTACGACGGTCTTGTATGAAAAAGGAGCCTTATTTCAGAAGTGAGAAAGGCTAAAGTGAGATATGGAAATTATCTACGTTTCAGGCCAAGCAGAATTGAATTTTACCATTGACAGATTAAGAGTCGAATTCTGACCGCAAGGCTTCGAGCTTTTAAAAAAAAGTCAAGATCTCGTTTGCCGGTCTCCTACTTACCTGTGAGCCAGAGCGGGGCCTGGAGTCCAGTAACTAACTGTCGACTCAATGTCAATGACGTGGTAATGATGGTTCCATCATCGTACGTTTCTGTAATCGCTATGATGAATGAATAATATGACTGATTACAAACACACTTTTCAACCAAGGTACAATATTGCTTACAGCTTTGGCAGCAAATCCACGCTACGTCATTTTCATTCATCAATTTATGTTTATGTCAATGTAAATAATTTCTCGCGTTTCCCGCCACAGCTCAGCGTTAGACATATTAGTTAGGCAATGATTTACACAATTATTTGTTTGAAAATATTCCCCAAACACCAAATAAATGATGACGCCACGCAGAAAAGAAGCATGCCTAGGACGAGTCGTGGAGGGCACATCTCTTTACTCTTAAATAATGAAAAAGTCGTGACAAACTTTTTGGTTCGGCCTCCATGGTGGCATTCGTGGCGCGTCGCGTCGCAGATGTTGTCCGTTGTCCTACGTCTTCCGTCATTTCTGTATGGCCAGCCGTTAGAGTGGACCGTGGTCGTCGCGTAATTGTCATTGAACAGTCTTTGTGCCAGCGGAATCGCGCCCCAGACGAGCCTGTATTTTATGGCGCCTGCGCATGGAACCGTTTGCCCTCAGCACCACGTGACCATGTGATCCAGGGATTCGAATTTTGAACCTCGTTTGTTAGGTTACCGCAATTGCTGGCTCACGGAATAAAGAGTTGTTCTGTGTGAAGAAAAATAGGTACTTTTATGAATTAAAAATTGAAACTAATGTATACCTATCCTACATACCTAAATTTTATCAAGCAAATCTATTATAAATCGGTGCTTCCAATTGGTACATAACGTACCAATGAGATAACTCATTTACCATAAGTACATTATTGGACATTGCGTGTTTCGGATTAGGGAAGCTGTAGGTCCCGGCCACTATTTCTATTCGATAGTTGAACTAGTTGTAAGAACACCTCAATCAACCAGTACTGTATCTCAGTATCCCTCGCCTGTGCCCCTCGGTCGGGACATTAATGGACTACATTTGTTATACATAGTCAGGTCATAAGTTCTGTCACATGTGCAATATGAAATAATTTAGACATGTTTATTATTTATGTAAACATTTATATAGCAAAATGAACTTAATAAAACATAGATTCTTATGGTAATAAAGTTTATTCAAAATGACCCCCGCGATTTTGAATACAGGCCTTTATTCTGCGCGGCCAGTCGTCTATCGCAGCACGAACGAGGTCCATGTCAATATCGGCGGCTGCCTTAATCAAGGATGCCTTGAGTGACTCCAAATCAGGATGAGGCTTTGAGCAGGCCTTTTCCAAATCTATTATAAATCAATGCATGCAATACAAGCAATGTGTGTGCTTGTATACAAATATTTATGTCGTATGTTTATCTATTTACAGGAATCTATAAAATACGCATCAAATATAGGTATTTAAATGAAGAATCATTAAACAATGGAACCTTATCTTTAACCCCGCATTTTTTTGTGTTTGTTATTTTGCTAGTTTGCTACCTCTTGTTTTAAGAATGAGGTCTGTCATTCATGTGATACTTTTTTGATTTATGACTGAGGAATGTCTGGCCGGCGAGAACGGGGCCACGGATTTGATCAAAAAATAAATCAAGTCGAATAAAAAATAATGAATGACCCTGGCTCGACATGGCTATTTACTCGGAACAGTGCCTTGTTTATTTATGTTGTCAATAACTTGCAAATTATTTTATAATCTCATTTTTATTCATACACAATATAAATATCAAGAACATTTGTATTCAAGCACCTATATTGCTTCTCCTGACTGACTCCACAAGAAAACAAAAAAAAACTGTTTGATGCTGATCTAAAATCCGCCAGCGTACAATTGAGTTTATCAGCCCAAAATATTTCCAAAAACCGTGACAAATGAGACAAAAAATGTGCCATTTGTCCCATTTCCCACAACGTCAACTTACGCTATCTCCCTACAAAGATTTGGCACCACTTGTGAGATTCACAATAGAAGGATGCCGGATGGAGCATACTGTTTTGTTTGCCTTTTTATATTGTTGTGGGGTAAATACGAGACATAGATAAGACAAACCTTTTTGGCATCTTTTTTGTGAAGGATTATTTTATAATAATAACAATAAGCCGACATTGTTTCAGGTCTTTGAAAAGGCGAAAAAATAAAAGGTGAAACGATATTTTTATTCAATCTTGGAATCTTATCTGATTTCAATTATTATGTATAATCTCACAATAAATTAATTTTGTCTTGTACCAATTCAGAATGCATCAAAAATACTATCTACTACAGTGAAAGTGAGGTTTTATTTTTAGGGTTCCTACTTTAAAATGAACCCATATAGGAACATTTTGTCGTACGTCTGTCTGTCTGTCCAGCTGTCTATCAGTTGAGACCCTTTTTGTCAGGGAGGCGGGGAGGTATCAAGTTGAAATAAACATCAATTACTCACGTCTCAGGCAATCAAAAGAAACCGCCGTTTGCGCCGCAAATTTGACAAATTTGTTTGATACTCGCGCGGGAATCAAAACGTTCGTTACTTTCCATTGACCTAGAATCATGAAATTGGCAAGTAAAGGAAAAAATCCGAAAACCATAAATTTGTTGTACCGCCACAACAAAAAGAGATTTGTTCGGAACCCTCGGTGCGGCCCTCAGACTCGCACTCCGCCGGATTTTAATAGTACCATAAATAAGTAGAGAATATGTAAAGTTAGGTGTAATTAGCAGAAACAAACTTATCTATAAATCCATACTGACTCCTCAGAGACAGAAGACTTTTTAGAAACAACTGGTATTCACCAGGAAAATGTCTTATCATAAAGTTGCTCGTGGCGTAATTCCTTCTCTTTTAAAAAGCAATGTTTTTTCATGAAGCCGCAGCTTAAATATGAAGTAACAAAAAAAGCTTATCTGAATCCTCTCAGTATTGCAAAGACCAAATATTATGTCGAGTTATCATAAAACGGTCCCAGAATCTTAAGAATTAAGATAAGGTCGCATACAGAAATACTGTTCAAAATATTAGGCTGGAATATGACTGTATTGCTCATGGTTCCGTATGTCAGATTTTATAGTAGTTTATATGACTGTTACATGATGGAGGGCATTAATACTCGAGAGTGGGTTTATGAAACGAAGACGAAGGCGAGTTTCATAATAATATCACTCGAGAGTTTTAATGCCTAATTATGTACAGTTACATACACTAGTTTATCTACACACATATCATAAGCTCTCTTTGATGTGTTCAGGACCGGCATTGTGGCTCTGCAGTTGTTTAGCTTGTTCTGTAGTACCAACTTCACAGTCAAACTAGGGGCGGTTTGCTGGCGGGCGTCGGCGTTCGAAATTTGAATGTCATAATTTGACAAATTTTGGTACATTATGGTCATAATGATCAATATTCAGATAAGAAATAAGTTTTAACCAAGAAGTTTATCATTATGCTGGTCGTAACGTGTGGTTTTTAACGCAGTAAAGAGGGTTTGTGATACGTGTGTAGATAAATTCCTTAACTGTCCTATTGGTTATCCAATACTGTAGAATTGCTGGTCTTTTTCTTCTTCTGGTATCATAATTATATGCCAATCTTCCATTTTGACTTTTAATTAAATTGTCGCGCTTCACGCTTGCTTCTCACGCAAGAGGTGCAGGTTCCAATCCGGTGCTTCCAATTGGTACATAACGTAAGTACCAATGAGATAACTCATTTACCATAAGTACATTATTGGACATTGCGTGTTTCGGATTAGGGAAGCTGTAGGTCCCGGCCACTATTTCTATTCGATAGTTGAAGTAGTTGTAAAAACACCTCAATCAACCAGTACTGTATCTCAGTATCCCTCGCCTGTGCCCCTCGGTCGGGACATTAATGGACTACATTTATTATACATATATGTATATTGTTTACATGGCCTTGCGTACAACCCGAAAATTACTATAGGTACTACATCTGTAAACATTTTGGGGCATTTCTACAAATGGTTCATATATAAAGGGTCGTCTGCCCCTAACTTAAAGTAACGTTTCGTTCAAGTGGCAATTTGTACGACAAGTGGCCGTCTTGGGGATAAATTAAGCAATTTGAGGGAAAACATTTGAGGGGTTAACCATTTGGAAACATAATGGATGTGCGTGGGACTTTTTTGGCATTTGTTGTATTGGAACGTGGAAGTACTACTGAAGTGGGGCATTTAGTGAAATTGTGTAGGTAGGTTAGGTTAGGTCGACTTATTATACCTATAATACAGTATGATATTCACTAATATAGTAGCTGGACGAGATCGCGCCTGTACCTGCAATTTATTTATTCATTCAGCTTTACACTTAAACAACATAATACGAACTGCTTCAATAAATGAAATGTTACTGTCTTCAGAAATGACTGTAAACTGAATACAGGTCAGTTATTTCTGAATACTGTATTTTTATGTAAACGAAAAAACGCCACGTACTCAAAACCTCCTAAGTGAGAAAACCGAAACATAAGGCTCAACAATGCGGCGAAGAACAAATGATTTCGCCACAAACATAAAACGAGAGAAACCGTTTAACAGTCGTTTCTCACACTAGGCACAATAAAATCGCGAGGTTTCCTCAAAAAGTGTGTTTTAAAAGAAAACTGAACATCAAAGGAAACTTATAAAACTCGTGCTCGCATACAATCGTTCAAAGGAAAGCAAACAAAAGCCGTTTATATAGAAAAAAATATGGAAAAACTAAGCCGTGTCCAACATTCGTTAGAGAGCATGACTGGCACTCAAGATAGTATCAAGAGGAGTGCACAGCCCAGGAAGGGATGTTTGGATGTGGTTTCTTTCGAAGACTTCACTCCCTGCATCCCTGCTTCACTAATTCCGAACAAGCTGCTGTTCCATACAGCTTCTTTCCGACTACTGCTGGGCATAAGCCCTCCTCGTTATTGTGCCAACTAATTCCATCCTGTGTCAATCGAATCCAGGTTTTCCTGGTTTTCCAGGCGATGTTGGTAATGTCATCGACCCATCTGGCTGCTGAACGACCCACGCTCCGTTTTTCTTCTTTTGGCCACCACTCAGATCAGGGAACTACCCAATACGATGCGATACTACACCATACGATGCGATACTACACCATATGCAATACTACACCATACGATGCGATACTACACCATACGATGCGATACTACACCATACGATGCGATATTACACCATACGAACGTTCGAAGGGTGATGATGGGAAACTCCAAAACTGATAATGCGCATAGAAATCTTCGCCAGATGTCGTATTTCCGAAAACACCCGAATCATAAAATCTTGCAACATTGCACTTGCAATTTGTACCTTGTTCGAAAGAAATATGAGTCAAGTTCATGTGTACACCACCCCGTACGGGAAAAGGCGTGACGCTATGTTTTTTATCATTGCCTTATCAAATTCAACCAATCTTGCATTCCCATCCTTGCGTTGATCAAAAAAACACTGGATGGTATCTAGGATCAAATTCTGCCGAGTCAGCGCTCAGATATCCACTGTCTGTTGATTTGATTTCGATGAGAGATTTTAATATCTTGAGCCTTGAATACTATTTCGTGTGAAGAATTCATTTGACTCTATATACACACATACTTATTAATTATTCGCAGATATTGCTGGGAGCGAAAATTATTGAAAAGCGTCTGTTTGGACGTGGCGCAATCCCTCATTTAATTTTTTATACTCAATTTTACAGGCGGTCACTACCAATTAGGGGCTGGAAAAGGACTTCATTAACTTTGTAGATAAAGTCAAAGGTATAATAGTAGATTAAACACCAGGAGGATAAAGCACTGTTTTATGTCCCGGGCGCGAATTTGAATCCTGGACTAAACGAAGATCTCGAGATGGAACTCCTGAGCGAAGCGAGTGTGTCAAGAGTTAATTCCCGCGTAGCGAGGGATCATTCCCTGAAGACTGAAGCCAAAGAGCATTGAGGGGTCTTAGCGCGCCCAAGACAAAAACAGCTTTATCTCCGAGGAGTGTACCCTATTTTTCAAACCTCCTTGGAGACCATAAAAAGCAAGGCTACTAAAAATAGGCTTGAAGTAGCGATGAATTCAATATGGTCTGCAATTCGAAGCAGATACAGGCAGAGCCACCAGAGAGAGAACTCTCTCTCGCCCTCTCTTACACCCCACCTTACACTTTGCGAGAAAAAGATGTTACAGCTCGCTCAGGGCCAAGGAAACTTGGCGCGGACTGTACCACACACAGACTTCCTAGCATAGGTACTTTGTCGAGGCTCTATCAATAGTGATGGTTATATTATATAATGTATCCTTCCGGCTGAAACAAACCTACCTCGAATTCTAATGAAGTTCTTATGGAAAAGAATACTACAAACAGTCAGAGAAGCACAGTTGTCTACATAACTAGTCCAATAAATCAACAGAGAATTCAAATTCATCAAAAGGGAGGTCCAAACGTTGAGCTAACAAGAATACGAAATACATGGATATGCTAACAAGTCCAACTGACACATTCACACTCCAAAAACACCTCTATTCATCCAACCAAAAGGTGTATTTTAAAACCAAGTGGTTATAAGCTGTGCGTGATACGAAAGTCGCCCGAAGGCGCTGCGTGCGCAGGTACGGTTGGAAAAAAGGTGTTGAGTTTTAAATACGAGCTTGTATAAAGCGACTACTTTAGTTAGATACCTCTTGCCATAGTAGGCTGTAGTCATAAGGTATTTGAGTAAAGTAGTTGTTCCATTGCTGCGAATTGCTTTAAGATGTGATATTGTCAGGCTGCAGGCTAGATGTGATGGACACTAGTCCGACGGAATATTGAAAGGGATAAGTGGATTGGTATTGGACAGGTATTGCCAGTAAATTTAAGTGTAGCGTAGACTGGGTAGTCTTTTGTCTGCTGTAGTAGTATTTTCAATTTGTCTTTGTATAGATTTGTAATATGTGCTTTACACTTGCTAAGGAGGAGGAGTTCTGCTTTTACACTTCTGTTGCAGATAAACCAGTGGACCTAGAAGCATGCGACTTTGTACAGGGTGTCCCTAAATATCGTAGGGGTGCATTATATATTTTTTTCCAAATTCAGAAATAAAGTACTGCCAGTTAAAAAGTCAATTTTCTGACTCAATCTAACATCTGGTTATCAGCGGTGCAGGGGCAGGCCTGAACGGAGATGGCGGGTCGACCGACGCCGACCAATTTCTGTCCAAGGGGTTACCACAATCCTTTTCCTATTCAAATCAGGTTCAAAACAAGAACATCACCATGGCAACCATTTCCATTACAATTCGCCAAAATGGGCTTATTTACCTAATACCAAGACTTGTTTTAAGACGGTTACGGTAATTTTGCGGATCAAATTAGGTTCCTAATCTGAATCGGCATAAGACATTGTGGTAAACCCCCAGGTGCACAGACGTGGGTCAGCATAGGATATTGTGGTTGCAAAATGGCCTTCCCGGTTTTTTCACTTTGCCAAGCAGTGGGACACATAACGGCGACAAAAACTATATCTAAACATGGAAGAGCTATAGTTTTAACTAAGTTATAATGGTTTCGTACGTACGTAGCGCCCGAAACGTAAGAGGAGGTCTTGCTGGTGGTGTACCTAGAAGAGAAATTAGTAAATCACAGTTTGTTGGGAAAATTAGTAATGTCAGTCTAAATACAAATAATTAAATATTTATACACACAGTGATAGAACCATAATAGGAGCAGGAATAAACACACAGGATAATTAAATAAATTCATAGCATGGCGAAATAAAATGAATACGTATAAATATCACGAGAGAGATATGATCATAATCAAATGTTTTAATTAGTTTGAGAAGTTCAGTTGATAGTTTGTTCATCATTTTTTTTTTATTAAAACTCAATATAATTTGTAAAATCTGCTATATCTCCTCACCTTTCCCGCTGCTAACCGTACTATCCAAAAAGGCCCCAAAAGAACATATATATTAGCCCACACTAACAGGCGACCGAGTGCCGATGTAAATAGCCATAACACCAGTAGCCTAGGCAAACAGCCGTGTTGTGTTGACTGTACCGCGGAATGCGAGAGGCGCGCACGCAGGCGGTAGGATATGACGCTTGGTAACGTCAAATTCGGTCGAATGCCCATCTTCGAAGCGCTATTTCTCCTACAGAAGACACTTTCTAAGTCCCGAAAAAAAAAAAGATACGAAGACATCCGTTTTCTTCAATCGGTGTGTTTGAGAACATCGTATGTCAATGGGAACTATATGTTTTTTTTTAAATTAAAAGTAAAAAAAAAAAAACCTCTAAAAAGAAGAAAATAAACTTTAAATTGAATTAAACCCATCAACACAATTTATTATGATATAAAAGCTTGCTGCGAGATTATCTTGTACGGATGTAGTTAGGTACCTATCTATTTTACAGAATGTGTTAAGTTGTTGAATTAATTAATTAAGTTGAATTGAATGAATTAAGTTGTTGTTGAATTTACAGAAGATTCTCGTGATAATTGGTGATTTTAAAATTAAAAAAAAAAACGGTCAAGAGCGAATCGGACTCGCGCACGGAGGGTTCCGTACCACCGTTCCGGACGGGCAAGGAGTAATCCTATAAGGGTTCCTTTTTTACCTTTTAAGGTACGGAATCCTGAAGACACACAATTATCGCAATGTGAGTAAGTGTTAAGTTCGCTGGAGAGTCGAAATCGGCATGAAACAATAGCCGAAAAGATTTTTTGGCGAAACATGCCAATACGCCTTTTCCCAAGCGGGGTGGCAGATGCACTGACTGTAACTCTGTAAATAATAATATGTAAATAATAATACGAGGTCCGTGGTTTAATGGGTTTCAAGCTTGCTTCTCACACAGAAGATGCTGATTCGAAGCACCAATGAGATAATTAATTTATCTTAAGTTAATTAACGGACGTTCAGTGTATCGGATGTCACGTTAAGCTGTAGGTCCCGGCTACTATCGCTACGTGGTAGTGGTCGTAAAACCCCTCCATCAACAACGTATTTAACTATGTACTCAGATAAACGAAACTCTTTGCTCATTGAAACCGGAAGTGGATAGACATTGAGTAACTCATTAACAGAAACAAAATCAAATATGATAATAAGAATAATTTTATTTATTATAATTCGAATGAGCAAATAATAATCACATAATGAAAAATAACAAAGCATAAAACTCAATACCTGTTCGCTTAGCATGCAGCCGTGGCATGCTAAGCCTGCTGCATTAAAGATCTTTTTTGCTAAGATCGGGAGAGTCCAGTTTTCACCGATAAACAAATAAAACAAAATGGCTAAGAAAATGACCATACCAATTATTTCTTCTATGGGTACTTATTTTAACTCTTAAAACCGGTATGTTTCATTATTTGTTGTTATAGCGGCTATAGAAATTCACCCTCTGTGAAAATGTCAGCTCTCTACCTATTTCGGTTGATCCGGTAGAGCCCGGTGACAGACAGACGGACGGACGGACGGACAGCGGAGGCTTAGTAATAGGTCCTGTTTGGCACCCTTCGGGTACGGAACCCTACCAAGAAGTGGTGGGCTAGCGAAACAAAAATCATCATATTTTAGAGTTCCTATGTTAAGTGTTATTTAAGCCATTATATTTAATATTGGCTAGCCCAGTTCAGTAACTGTCTATGTGCTTGGCATATGACATGGGCACAACTGTAACTGCACCCCGTATGGCAAAAGGGGTGACGCTATGTTATGTTGTCTTGAAGCAAATTCCAAGTAGAAGTGTAAAGACATCTGTCTACTGCGCATTCCGATATGCGCATCAAAGCCATCTATGGACTAAATCTAAATCTAGTTCGCGCCAAGTTTCTGTGCCTCTGATCCGGCTATCACCCTACGTCACACCTCGCTCAGAGCCAAATAATCTCGGCGCGGCCGTTACCAGAGTTCTTTATCAAGTATTCGAAATCTGATTTCTGAGAGCGTGGGTGGTCCCTGACGCGAATCCTACGATACGAGGACTAGTTAGTTCTCTCTATAACACCGTCGGACTATCTGTGCACCTCACCTATCTGAGAGGGCCGCAATGAAGTCGCGAACCCAGGTGCATAAATATAGTGATCGAATTGAGACTGCCTCCTGGGACTTCTGACACAATGAACATTAAAAACAGATGTCTCTTATGGTCGTAATTGGATGTGAAATATAAGATCGTAAACATGCCCATTTGGAAATTTCATTCAAATGCTTTGGTCGTATTAATTTATTGCGAAGACATGGTGTGGTTTAATAACCACTTTGCGAATCATGTCAAGGATCTTGATTTGTATGTTGCGTGTGTGACAAAATAACAGCAATGCTCACGTCGTGACAGATAGGTCTGTTCACACAAAATCACAAAGGGATTACCAAAAACACACCCTCTCTAAAAGACCCTTCAATAGCAGCATGTCGTCCCAAAATACCCGGACTATTAGTAAAGTATTATCCGTAACTGGCAACACTAATCGCTCATTACCCAGTTCCGGTCGCGCGGCAAACGGGGTGGCCACTTGTGCAATAATCGCCACCCCAACAATTTATTATTGTGGGAACAATTGCAATTTATATGTACATGTAATAAAGCAGTCAAACTTTTTCGTGGATGGAGCAGGAGTTTAGAAGGAAATTCTTTCCTCGAGTTGTAACACTGGCCATTATATGAGGCATTCACTCAAAATTCTCGAACACGGCAATTAAAATTACAACGTTCCTTTTTCAAATCATTTCCAATGATTTGAGAGGTGATTCTCAGGGTTGTAATGGGTAATATTGTATAGAATTGAGCTTTTTTATACAGCTAAACCGATTTGAGCGCAGGCCTGGTTTTCCTTTTAATTTGTTTTATTTAATACGTTCAGTTCAGCTTTAATTTCACATCACGTAAAAAACGCAGGTTAACGACCTTATAATAAACAAAGATTCTACAATATATCTCCGAATCGCCATGTTTCTCAGTTTTTCCCAGTTCTAAATGTAAAATTAAAATATATTTAACGACAAAAGATTTACTGTAGCACACGAGGGCATAGAAACAATAAGTCATAAAGATTTTTCACAGGGACCTGACGACCTCGAGTAATGAGTTCCCAAAACGCAGAATCCAGTACTGAATGAGCGAGGCGAAGTTATAGAACGACACAGAAAAAACTCTCAAAAAGCCACGGCAGTCCGCCGTAAAATTAAAAAGACAAATTATTGGAAGTCTTCGAGGAAGCCTGCCTTTGTTAGACCTCGAGTGTTTTTCAAAAGTTCCCTCGTTCTCTCTCCCACTCGCACACTCTAAAGCCCCATCGATCTATCTCAGCATCTTGTTAGTGCGAAGGGCGTTCTAATAAGGCGTAACAGACGCCTCTGCTGTTACGTAATTCTGACACTTTTACCTTTCATAACAAGGCATGTTATCGTGTTTCTGCCGCTTGTAATGCCTGCTTCGAGACGAATCCTTTAAAGGGCGTAACTGTTACTGGCTCAAATAGCGTGATATCGATTTATTGCACAAGGAATAAGCGTTCATTTCGCGTAATTGGCACCGGTCCGATACCTCGTTTCTTTGGACACGGTCTGATTTTTGTCTGGAACGTTATTGCCTGGGATGCGGTTCTAAATAGACCTCAGATAAAGCGCTGCTAAGGTTCGAATTTTAATGGCGTCAGAGTTTTGACTGTTTAAGTGCATTAACTTAATGATCGCCTCGTATTTGATGGAGCAGGTGTGGGTGATATCGGTTTATTCTCGGTTTTATACGAAAATCTCGCTATGTTTCTCGTGTTTACGAGATTGGGCTCGAAATATCGGATTCTTTAATAAGGTTTCAGAGTCCGAGATAATTACTGGATACAATGTTGATGGCGATTGGAGACTTAACTATGCCATTTTGTTCTTAATGAGTTTAAGCAATGCAGTACCAATTTGAGAGATAAGATCATTGATCAAAAGCGATTGTGATGCAGAAGGCGACGCACTCAGGTTATTTTTTTGCAATCCGTATTTTGTATCACGCTGGTAAGGATTCAATTTGACTGTTTTTTTAATAAGAATTCACTCATTTAAGACAGTGAAAGACAATTTTTATTTTCAACAGTGAATGTAGTTACTAACAACTTAATGAGACCAATTAGCTTATATGTAAAACCGACTATGCGGGGTGGCAGATGCACTGACTGTAACTCTGCAAATAATAATATGTAAATAATAATACGAGCTCCGTGGTCTAATGGGTTTCAAGCTTGTTTCTCACACAGAAGATGCAGGTTCGAAACCTGACCAATGAGATAGTTAATTTATCTTAAGTTAATTAACGGACGTTCAGTGTATCGGATGTCACGTTAAGCTGTAGGTCCCGGCTACTATCGCTGCGTGGTAGTGATCGTAAAACCCCTCCATCAACAACGTATTGAACTATGTACTCAGATTAACGAAACTCTTTGCTCATTGAAACAGGAAGTGGATAGACATTGAGTAACTCATTAAAAGAAATAAAATCAAATATGATAATAAACTTAATTTTATTTATTATAATTCGAATGAGCAAATATTAATCACATAATGAAAAATAACTAAGCACAAAACTCAATACCTGTTCGCTTAGCATGCAGCCGTGGCATGCTAAGCCTGCTGCATTAAACATATAGGTATTTTGCTAAGATCATCGTGACAGTCCAGTTTTCACCGATAAACAAATGAAACAAAATGGCTTAAAATAATTTCTTGTATGGCAAATTTTATTTTAAACAGTGAATGTAGTTACTAACAACTTAATGAGACCAATGAGCTTATATGTAAAACCGACAAATAATTACGATAGATTTTATCTTTTTCTATGAAAGACGAAATTGTGTACTCATATATAACTAAACCCTCGAGCTAGACTAAATGGGTAAATAAAGCAATCAATTTTGTTCACTGAAGAATAACAACATTGTATTGGATAAGTGTTTCTTTGATAAGAACCGATATTTTCAACAAACGGCACGTCTCCATTTACTTATCTTAATGATGTAGTGTGGAGGTTACCAAAATATTTTTAACTTATTTTTTTTTATATTTAATTAGCTGAAAAAAGTTACACAATCTGTTGTATGTAATCAAAACGTTATCATTATAGGCTGTATTCTTGGGTTTGTCCAAAAATAAGTGTTTGTTTACTTAGTACCTATCCAAGTTTACAAGTATCACCGAACCGGTCAAAAGGTTAACCGATTGTACACACGCACGGGATAAAAAAAGCAA
Organism: Argyresthia goedartella; assembly: GCA_949825045.1. Lineage (NCBI taxonomy): Eukaryota > Metazoa > Arthropoda > Insecta > Lepidoptera > Argyresthiidae > Argyresthia > Argyresthia goedartella. The sequence continues at coordinate 16,426,148 of OX463834.1, forward strand.
TTCTCGATATTCGACGCGCGAACAGACACGCGGGGTACTGTCTCAGAAATAAGCGTCAAGATTATTTTGAGCCCCCAAATGTGATTTGTTAGTTTATGACGAGGGGTCTTGAATCCTGGTTCTTGTGGTACCCTCGTATGAAGAACACTACACAAACAAAGAGGAGATGTAACATTTGTTCGGGGGCCTCGTGCGTCATTGGTTTACAAGTACACTCGAGAGGAAATCTAGCAACATAATAATAATAACTGCTTTTTTCTTTTTAAATGTTTTACAGTAGCTACCTACGGCTAGAACTTCTTTTTAATTATAGAAAGGCCAGTATTTATTAAAAATACTGATTTGCATGGCAAAAAAGGATCAGCAAAAGCACTTTTTATGTTTTAAATATTTTATGTGTACTCAATTTATGTTTTAAGTATTTTTGTTGCTCTTGCATGTTCAACCTAACACGAAGGATAAAGGGAGCATCGCTTGGCTAACCCCCTTTACCCTTCACCTAAGCTACCTCAGCATTTTGCCCTGATATTTACTGTGCAAATCAGTATATGTGATGTGCAGTTTAATATTTTCCTTATAGAAATACCTGTACCAGGAAGCTTCGCTCTTTCACACTTAGACGGTACGTTTATATTTTGGTAACATAAGTGACAAAACAAAAGTAAAAGGAAACAACGGAAAAACAAAAATTAGGGTGTGTGTGTATGGAAGTGTGTGTGTGTATGTAAGTATGTGTGTTTTGTGTGTAAGTGTGATTAACATTGCAGCGTTTTTATTTAAAAGGCTAGATACACTAGCTAGGGGACAAATTTCCTTCAACATGTCGCTGTTAAATTGCTGCGACATGTCGGGAGACATTTTGTCGCTAATGTATCCGAGCCTACACACAGGCATCTACAGAATCAAAATAGTGTGATGTGAAGCTTGCTTTGTTGACGACAGTACCAGTAAAGCACCAGTTGAGTGATTCATGAATCGATACATTTGATTTTTTTATAAATAAAAGTAAGTAATATAAAACTAGTAGTTACTGAAATATAGAAGAATTAAGCTTCGATGAGGAGTATATAAATTACCAATTTATATTGTCTTTTTAGCTCTCTTCGCCATTATAAAACCAACAAACTTCCTGTTTTTTATATAATTACCTACCGTTATCCATAATTATAAATGGTGTCCCGTAACTCAACGCCAACGAGTCACAGGATATAGGCCTGCTTTGCTTACAAAGGCTCTGGCAAAAAATTGAAAAACTGTGTCACTTGTCACATCGATAATTTGTTGTCAAAGTTGCTAGAAATGTATGACACTGTGCAGACTTTTTAAAGTTTTGCAAATTATTTGCTTTCAAATACCTCCAAGCAACAAGCTCCACCTTCGCCTGAATATCTCGCAGACTCTTCCGATGGATCACGTCCTAAATCTCTGACAAAACCACGTCAGCGGCCGATAAATGGGCGGAGGAAGGATCTCCACCCGCGCTCCAAACACGCACCCGGTCAATACGTGAACGATCGGCAACACGGCTCCAACCTTCCACGCAACTTGCTGGACCAAGCTGAACCGACTCCGGACTGACCAGGCTGGCTGCTGCGCCGAACTTGCTGGACCAAGCTGAACCGACTCCGGACTGACCAGGCTGGCTGCTGCGCCGAACTAATGTATCGCTGGATAAAAGGCAATCCTTTCTGCCCCATGCGGAGCTCATCTAATCTACATGTTCCTATTCTACATCAACGACCTACCAAAGATCATAGCTCAAAAGAAATGCGTCTTATTTGCCGACGACATTTCCGTACTTACGTCATGCTACAATGAAACTGATCTGAATGGAAATCTATTCCCTATTCTAAACAAAACTGTAAACTGGCTTAATGATCATAACCGAAATTAACTATAAAAAAACAAAATTAATGTTGTTCCACCCATACCAAAAATCTCCTATCGAAATTAACAAATTCCAAATGTCTTTATTACTGTAGATATTTACATATACTTAGCAATCGTCATTTTTTGCCACTTCTCTACATTGGACCACTGTGGGAGAAGCAGGGCGTAGAAACTTCCAAAGATTGATTTTTAGATCTCTTTTAAAAATTGCTTATGCTTAACTAATACAAAATATAATATTTTGTCATTATCATAATTATTAAGCAGGAATAAAGAATTACAAAATTATTAACAGCAAGGTCTGTGTTGAGCCAGATTAACCACATACAGTCCCATAATTTAAGTAATCTTGAACATTATAATATCCCTTTTTCGACAAAGTCGCTTTAACATGGATTTCAAATTGCTCAAATGGCAATTTCAAGATCTCCAGAGGTATCTTGTTGTAGTAGAGAATGCATTGACCCTTGAAAGAATTGCTAACCTTGCTAATTGAAACTGTAAATCATTTTAACCTACTTGGCCTAACAATAGATACACATATAGACTGGATAACTTTTAATTGTCCTCCTAGAGGACACTACATTGCCACGCCCGTGCCAGGGTCCTTATTTGGTACTTTGTTAAATTTGTTTTTACCATCTTTGTAAACCTTGTAAACCTATGGAGTGCAATAAATGATTGAGTACTGAGTATTGAGTATTGAGCCATTCAGAGCATGGCGCACCTCACAGACTGTCCTCTATGGTACATCGAGGGCGGACTGCAAAAAGTCCACTCCGCTGACGAAGACGCCATCAAATGGCTGCTCAGGCAGACGCCTTTATTGTGACGTAATCGCAAGGCCACTTCGAGGAGTCTCTACCTCTACCCATTTGCTAAAATTAATGTAGATTCTTCGTCGAGGTATTCGACATGGCGGGATTCGAAACCAAGGAACACAGCCATTTTTTTTGACAGACCTGTGTAAGCAGGCCTATGTCCTGGTACGTTTTGATGCTGAGATACGGAACAACTTATATCCAGGGTGTTGTTTTGTAAAGATACACCAGACTCAGGGGTGGTTATTTACAGGACATTGAAAACAGGGAAAAACAAAACAAAAAAAACAGGGAAAAAATCTTGAAAATCTTTGAATTGTGGCCTTACTTTAATCCCTTGCTTCTGCGCACGCAATATCGGTATCTCGGCGCGCGCGCACTTCGTGGATAGGCCTGCGGTTATTTCATATTGAACATATTGAACACGAAAAGGGCATGTAACATTTGGGTATAGTAACTGTCGAAAAATCATGATTTCTGCAGCCAGTGATGAAACGGGTGTCGATAGATAGAGTACAATAGTACTTTTAAATTAATTACACACATTTGTTTGTAAAATATTACAAACAAATGTGTGTAATTAATTTAAATTTTCTAAATTTCGAGAAATCTGAATTCAAAGGGCGACAAAAACAACTTTTTGCGATTTGAACTCAGATTTCATGCAAAGGATATCGTTTTAGAAATTCATAATTACACACATGTGTTTCAATTATTTACTCTATCGCTGGACATCGGTTTCATCTCTGGCCGCAGATATCAAGATTTTTTATAAAACGGTATGCCAGTCTCCATATAAATATGTTAGAACCTATTATACAACTCTTTTTAATTAAAAGCGATATGTAAGGAATCGTCCATGAGTCGGCCGTAACTTTACAAAACATGTATGCTTCTAAAAAATCTAAAACGGTTACAAACGTGATAAGAAAAATAAGTTATTTGACAAGTCCACAAAAAAAGGAAACCGCCTTCCTTTGAAGAAAGTACGAAGCCCAAAAACTTAAGAGTCAGTTTAAATATTTAAAGAATTCCATTCGAGCCTTACCTCACTTGAGATAAGTCTGAAACATTAAGATAAAAAGTCTTGAAACACTAGATAAGGATTTGTCATGTTATATTTGCTGTCATATTTACATTTATGTAAATATGACAGCAAATAAGCCTTTTCCATTTTATGCAAACCTTATGTTTGACCCTTTCGTAAATTGATTTCAACAAGGATTGTTGTATTCTTTTTTATATTGACAATAAAAAGGCAACTGTGCCTCTGACACCCGGTATAAGACGTGACGCTATGATGTTCCCCCATTTTCAGGGTCCCTACCCGAAGGCTGCGAATCGGGACCCTATTACTAAGCCGCTGTCCGTCCGTCCGTCTGCGAGCTGTATCTCAAAACCGTAATATGAAATTTACACAAAATTTGTATTTCTGTTGCCTCACCACAACACATAATGAATAAGACGCAGTTTAAATAATTAAAGGGGCCTCTATATGAGAGGCCTGATTTTTTTGCGTTCTTGGATGACGATACGGAACCCTCCGAGAATGTGTCCGAATCGCTCTTGGCCCGAATTTTTACCATTTGTGTGCAAAAAAAAATTATGAATTATGAGCGAATTCGGACAAACAGATCCAAAACACTACAGCGAATAACGACAACAAAGATCTCTGTGAAGTTCTAGATAGAATTATGAACACTAACTCACTAACTATGGAAAATTTGATAGGAAAACAAAAAAGTTTAATCTAACTGTGCCTGAAGTACCAAACGTATATGCCTCCCCTTGTCATGTTCCCTATAACGGTGCATATTTTTATCACGTTTCCTCGAACCGTCTCTTCGTTTGCGCCCGCGCACGACCGAGCAATTAAACCTCCCGAAATAGAGTCGTCTGCCCATTTCTTCCATTTACAAGTTTACAAGTCTAATAGCCGTTGTACGCTCTCGCGCGAGACTTCCCGATTAGGCTCCCAATATCAGATATACAATCTGCAAAGCGCAATGTCATCACCCTCAGGTCGTCTCGCGAGAATTCACCGCGGCAAAAAGGCATAAGATAAAAGGCGAGCAAGCACTAAAGTTGATCAATGATGAAATTCTATAAATATCTATGGAATACCAAATCGTAGCTGACTCGAGGTAAGCTTTCTTTCTTTTTAGATAAAAGTCCCGTGCACTTTCTTACTGATTAACGACCGATCCCAATAACCTATTTCTATCCGTGATCTGCAAATTACGCGTTACATTTGACAGTTGCGCTATGGGATTTATGTCAAATTTGACACCAGCAATCTCAAATCTGCAGATTATGGATAGAAGATAGAATATTGGGATCGGCCGTAATTGATTATGAATGATTAGACTAGTAGAATTGCAACTTGTGGCTGTGTGAAATAGGCTACTGTAGGTAATTGACGAACCGGTAGAGATTTACGGACTATCACAGGATAGTGCTTGCTAGTCGGTGTTCTTTACCCAGTCCAAACCCTATTTCGCAAAACCTAGGTACTGCGTACTGCGGAGATAAGACGACGTACTAAGGTCGTCGATGTCGGCAAGCTAATCACGAGATTGCAGGACACTTGGCAGGAGAGATGACAGAAGGTGGACCAAGGCGGTAACAGAGTGGCTACCCAGAACCGCAAGGCGTCCAGTGGGCAGACCACCAGCCTGATGGACGGGCGATATCATCGCCAGAGCTGGCAAGCAGTGGCTGCGCGAGGCACAGGACCGGAGGAGATTGCGTGGTAAAGAGGAGGCCTATACCCAGCAGCTGTGGATGTGATAGGGCAGGAATATTCAGCACACCATACCGTTATGTGTTTTTCTCATACGGGGTGCCAATCACAGTTGTGCCCACTTTTGACCGCAATAGTCCGTGACAGGGGGCTAGCCCATAGCCGCAGATTCATAGATATGAAGGGGGAAAACCACGATGTTGTATGCAGCTGATGTTATAATTTACGACCCATATTTTCTGTTTAGGAACCTAAACTACTACTACTAAATCAAGTTTTGGTATATTAGGTAAATAAAGCCCATTGTGGAGAATTAGAATAGAAATGGTTGCCATGGCGATGTTCTTATTTTGAAATTAATTTAAATCGCTATAAAGCTTGTGGTAACCCCTCAGCACAGGGGGCTCAACATTTTTTTAGGATTCCGTACCTGGAGGGTGCCAAACGGGACCCTATTACTGCCTCCGCTCTCCGTCCGTCTTATCTGATGGTAGTCGAACATTTGACAGAACTACACGATATTTCAAAATATAACCGGTCAAGTGCCGGTATTACGACGGACTCGCACACGATGGGTTCCATACCATTGCACACGAATAAACGTAAACGAGAGTATTTTGTACGAGTATACCTTTTTAATTCTTAATTATACAATATTAAATATTAGGTATACATTCAAGGCCGTTCGAAAGTATCGAACTATGTAATCAGGTTAGTGAAACTTTAATTGAAGCCGGAAGTGGATAGAAATTGAGTAGGTAATTTATTTACAGAAATAAAATATGATAAAAAACATAATATTATTTATTACAATTCGAATGAGTAATTATTAATCTTATAATGACATATATATAATAACAAAGCACAAAACGCAATATCCGCAATTAAAGATGTTTTCTGATAATATCAGGACAGTCCAGGTTCACCGATAAACAAATAAAACAAAATGGCTAAGAAAATGGCCATATCTTGTATGGGTATTACTTTTAATTTTTAAAAACCCTTATGTTTTATTATTTTTTGTTATAGCGGCAAAGTAAATACTCCCTCTGTGAAAATTTCAGCTCTCTTCTTATTTCGGTTGATCCGGTAGAGCCCGGTGACCGACGGACAGACGGATGGACAGCGGAGGCTTAGTTAAAGGGTTCCGTTTGGCTCCCTTCAGGTACGGAACCCTAAAAAAGGGGGTCCCCATGCAAGGAACGTAATTTTAAAGCCCTTATACAAGCGAAGTGTTTTACATTCGACGACCTCTCTGTCGCTGCTGTTGTGGCTCTGCCTACCCATGCGAGAGGTCCCGGGTTCGATGCCCGGCTGGGGGTAAAGAAAAAATGCCCAGGTCGTGGATGTTTATAGGTATATGTATGTGATGTAGCTGTTTCTGGTTCCCACGGCACAGGGTTTCCTAGTGTGGGGCCAGAAGTAATGTCTGCGCCTGTATGTCAATTATAATATGAACGAAAATTTCGCGGAAAATCTACGTCGTCGATGGTACATTTGTTTGACGTCGGATTCGCTATCGGTAATTGCCAGTATTGAAACCACGCACATATTTTTTCTGACTTCTGAGCTAAACATAGCACCTTCGCCGCTTGATTTTGGGTTCTCAGGCGGAAAAATTATATTCCTAACTCGTGGAAAATGAACTATATTGTTTTATTATTTTTAATCCGTTTTCTTGTACGACGCTACGGAAGCTTGTGAGCGAGTCCGACCCGCAGTTAAAACCAGTGCGTTTACTCGCCAGGTTTATTTATTTTTTCGTACAGGAGTACAAGTAAAAGATTTTATGTCTCAATTCATTCTAATTTCGTCGGACCGTATGCGAGTAATTAAACTTTACGAATTAACTGGAAGGGATTTTTCTTTCCGTTGCACACCTACACCTATAAGGGATTGTTCATTTATTACGTAAGACAATTTGGGGGAGGGGCCAAACATGACAAATTTTTACCCGGCTGCGTCTTCTGGGGTGTACTCGGTACATCATAGGGAGGGAGGGACCCAGAGAGAGGTAAAAATGGTCTCAGAAATGGTCTGGTAAGTGTGCATGGACAGGGTCCCAATTCTGCAGTGGAGATTGCATTGCCATCGCATCGCGACCGCTCCGAAGGGCGCAAAACGCCGCATTTGACAGTCAGCTTCTTAACAGAATTTGGCCCCTAGACAGGTATTATGCATTCTACCTACAGCAACAGAACTGTGAGGTAGGCGTCACAGTTCTGTATTGTACTGCTTTCAGAGTCTCTGTCTGTTTGTTCTCTCCGTTGTGTTTTAGAAACAAATAATTCATATTCGTTACAGCCACATGGAGTACAGACTATACAACGAATCACAGCTTTTACCTTTTACCACAAGGGCATACTGAGGCATACCTGCGCCCACGTTTATCCAGTAACAAGCAACGTTATTGAGCCAACTTTTCTGTATTTCTGATAACAATAGAGGTTATCTTAGCTTGGAATCGAACCCTGGCACTCTAGACCTCCAACCCTGCGTCAATAACCTCCACACAAATCACGATAACTACAGTTGTGACTATTGATTCACAAGCAAATACATAAAATACATAAACAGCAAATCAAACCATATTGTTGACACAATCGTCATATTATGTCATTATAACAGCACCATACAACTGTTATCAACTTATCGCAAACCCATCAATAAAGAAAATCTTCAAGGCTCCACGAGTCCGAGTAAAACCCGTCAAATTGATAACACTGATAACAGATATCTGGTGCACCCACAGATAAGAGTTACACGCAATGTAATTTGGCAGCTTGTAGTACGTCGCTACTGGGTGTTTTTGCGCTGTGGTGGTGCTGTGTTTCGGCTATGGAATTAGAGAGAGCGGGTTCTCTAAAGAACTACCCTGTTACCATAAAACATATTCAACATAGTTTAACCTCAGCCTCAACAAAAATCAATTCCCATACATTTTTGCTCTTAAGCAAGTGTTGAAAAGGTTTATTTGTTTACTATGAATTTTCTGTTTAGGTTAGTATTAGTGAGTTTTTATGCAATAGTCTTAGTATGTATATATATATATATATATATATATTGACATTAGATTAAATAATTTTTTATATCGTACATTGTGTAAAAAATAATAAAAAAAATGACGAAAATGACATCCTCGTAGAATTTCTTGGTGCTATCTTCTCTGACGGGCGTTTTTCCGAAGCACTGGAGTTCATGGAGTTTCTTTTTCCTGTGCGAGATGCAGCCATGAATCACCACTTGAAGGAGAAATTTCCTTTTTCAAACTCAAATCAGTTGTGTACTCATTCAATTCAAAAAATTCAAAATTCAAAAAGAGTTTATTTCCATAAGAAACACATAGGTAACATTTGGAGAATGTCAAATCTTAAACTAACACATGTTTAAGGTACAGGGAAATATAGAATTCAATTTGAATTCCGTCACCTCAATGTTTTAGATGCTGGAGGCAATTAGTTTAGTTGATCATATTTTTTTTATTTTTTATTTTTTCCATATAGATGAGACTTAATTTAGTGTTTGACTTGTAAAAGTGCATTATTTAGCCTACTTGCGATAAATGATTTCATTTGATTTGATTTGAAATATGATATCCCTGGCCTAATATTTACCTATGAGATAGAAAATTAACGTCACGACACAAGCTTTTTATCACAACAACCACGATCGACATAAATGTCTGATTACAACTATTTTCCCATTCGAGAACCGAACCCTGGACTTCAGATTGATGTGTCAGACAGATCCTTGACCACTCGACTACAGAGGGATAGTACGTGTGATGATCTGCCTGTGCACAAAAAAGCTTAGAGGTAAAAGCAAAAAAGCTTATCGCTTGTGGCCCATGTTTGTGGCCACACAATGTGGGATTGTAGCGAATTTTACAGATAACCATATCTATTGGGACATTATTGATTTGATGATAAGTCTTTCTACTGATAACGATATACTGCATTTACTGCCTTATTCAACCGATGAGCTAACGTGTCATTTATTTTTATGGATTTTTTACATGGTACCAGGTCTGATAGGTTATACATAGGTATTTAAATAGTAACTAGTAAAGTCTTGTAGCTTTGTGAGGTTTATAGTAATCGTAATACCTCGCGAGTCTGTCTTTTTTTTTTATTTAGCCATTAAGGTGTCCCACTGCTGGGCACAGGCCTCCCCCTCTTTCGTCCACACTTCCCTGGTCTGTGCCACCTCCGGCCACCCCGGCAAAAACTTGTCGAGGTCGTCCCGCCATCTCCGTTTAGGCCTGCCTCTACGCCGGTATCCGTCCTGTGGCACCCAGTCAGTGGCGATTTTCGCCCATCTATCTGGGTGCATGCGACTTACGTGGCCGGCCCAGTTCCACTTTAGTTTAGCGGTCTGTGCATCCAGATCAGCGATGCCAGTTAAGGAGCGCAGTGTGGTGTTCCTTATGCGGTCCGTCCTACGGACACTTAGGATGCTGCGCTCCATTGCTCGCTGGCAAACCTTGAGTTTGGACTTCTGAAGTTCGGTCAAACACCATGACTGAGCGCCGTAGGTTAGGATAGGCAGGATACACATGTCGATAAGCTTGCGCTTGAGGGTCAGCGGAAGGTTACCCTTCTGTCTGTCTTTGCATTACTTAAATTGTTCCTATTTTTATTCTGCACCCCCTCACACCCCCACCCCTTGGAAGTATGTCGTACGAAAAAGTTGTTCGAACAAAAAAGTTTTGTGACATTTTTGAACACTTTTAGATCTGGCTGAAATGCTTTTTTATTACATTTTCAACCTCTTATCAGGGTTCTCAAAAATCCTATATATATCGGATATGTATGTTAATAATTAAAAGAAGAAGAATTTCACATTCTACGTTGTGGATTAAACTACTTTAAAATGTCAAAAAATGGAACACAAATTTACAAGTAAACTTAACCCCATACTTCAGCTAAGGTTTCAGGAAAATAATCTCAAAAAATTGCAATCCCTGCGGGTTAAGCAACACCATGACTGAGTTGGGTACTGGATGGGTGTACCGATCCTATGTGGTTTTTGTTTCGGGAGCCTCCGTATTTTGCGTGACTCACTACAGGTGTCGGTCTCGGCTAACTCCCAGTAAACATCAATCTGCAGAATTTCTATATCAATGGAAAATAAGTAAAATATCAATGGATATAAATCCACATTAATATCAAGTGATACACATCACAATATATATCCGACGATATATATCTTGCGAACGCTGCCCCATATCTCCGCCATTTTGAAAACTTTCCAAAGAATTAATCGACAAAAGAAAACCATATTATCGTAGCGAATCAGTCGAGAAATGAGACCAGTAGGGGAGAACAGCTCGACAGACATACGAAAGTATTTTTACTGAAGCTGAAACGGAGACGCGTCGTTGCGCTTCGCGCTCTCTCGGTCAATCACGGTGTTAGAAAATAGTAATGTAATAAAATAACAGAGACACAAACTTCACTGACCCAATGACGGCGTCGCTAGCGTCTATGACAGGCAAGCGATTTTATACTGAAGACTTTAGTTGTTGTTTTGGCCACCGGTTGAGTTTGTAGCCCTTTAAATAGTTTGTCACGCAAAAAGTGAGTATAGAACTGGCTTAGCATCGGTGAAACTGTACCACTTCCACCCCAAATGGGAATCAGCTTAGCATTGCGGTCATTGGTAATATTCTGCCAACACAGATCCCCGTATCAATCCACAGTGCTAATATAAACTGCATACACAGTAACAGACGATAGGCTTGTACCATAAAATTGCATTTTGAAGGTGAGGCTATGCAGGCCAATGCAAGACGCCCACATGTAAGCAAACAGAATCAGTTGTAAGGCCGTTTGTAGACGATGAAACTTGTAGCGAGCGAGTTTACTTGAGGCAACATTAAGAACTGAGTTGTAAGAGTTCATTCCAATTATGTTTAATTGCACTCGTATTTCATTATCTTTTTAAATTATTTGTAATTGCGTCTCTGGGCGTATGGGAAAAGGCGTGACGCTGTGTTTGTTTTTTGTTTAGCCTCTCAACGACCCACGGCATCATATGATGCCAATTTCCCGTTATAGGTTTAGAATTTTATTACCATGGAGTGAGGTTCAAAATCTCGATGCCTCGTGACGAGGTTGGGTCGTGGTTAAGTTAAATGATTTATGTTGTTTACAACACTTTCATTGGTTAGAACCGGGATTGCACACTGGATCCGGATTTGACGATTCGTCAAAAAATACGAAAACATCATGTCATTACATGACGGTTCGACGTTTGACATTGCATACGGAATCCTGTTTTTTCACGATTCGTCACAATATCCAAATAGATATTGAGATTTATTCTAAGACGTTATCGTTAAGACGTATCCGTAATTTTTCACGATTCCGGATTAGTGATACGTGATTTAGAAAACATTGAATCCGTAAAAAAAACGTGACAAGACGATTTGTCAAAAATTGAATCGTCTTCGTATGAATGAGCCTTCACTTAGTTGATTTTGAGAGAAAGTTTCCTTTCACACAATCCTGCTTCATGTCTTCTAGAAGTAGCATCGTCTAGAAAGGATTTACGATCGTTATTAGGAAGTTATCGTCCCACGTCCCTCTCTATATGGCCTGTGAAATTAATAATAGAAACAGCATACGAGGTAAGCTCAACATTCAATGCTCTTGCCAAGTTTGTAGCTTCAAGATTGATTCGCAATCAATTATATGGAAAATAGTATTTATTATTGGATCCATATCAGTTAAGGCTTCGTTCTCACTACGGCTGAATGAGCGGCCGACAGTTCGTTTCTCAAAGAAGTAAGCAGGTATACGTCGCGCCACACGTTATGAGCGGTGACCTTGAATGCGCAGTAGTCACCTGTACATTTGCGCAGTAATAGTCAAATAGTCAAATAGTCAAATAGTCAAAGTACTTTATTACTGTAGATATTTACATATACTTAGCAAATGTCATTTTTTGCCTCTTCTCTACATTGGACCACTGTGGGAGAAGAAGGGCGTAGAAACTCCCACAGATTTATTTTTAGATCTCTTTTAAAAATAGGTTGTGCTTAACTAATACAAATATGAAAAATTTAATTGTTATGATTAATAAGCAGGAATAAATAATTACAAAATTATTAACAGCAAGGTCTGTGTTGAGCCAGATTAACCCCATACAGTCCTGTCATTTAAGTAATCTTGAACATTGTAATATCCCTTTTTCGACAAAGTCGCTTTAACATGCTTTAACATGTAATTTCCGCCAACGTCGCCCAGCGCTCTTAATTCGTGGCGCGAGGTATAATTAGTCTTTTGCTTAATGGCTGAGCAATAGGAATATTGCTTAAGATGCGTTTGATACCAATAAATTTGATTGAAATTGAAACAGATTGTGTTACCTGTGCCGCTTGGTGGGACAGATGGACACGACAATAATAAACCACACAAATTGTTCAAAAGTGTCACGACTTTGGCACAGGCACAATTGTACCCACATTAATATTTAATAGTAAATTTTACGTGACAGGAGGCTAGCTAGCCCACTGCCGTATTATGCCGATAGAAGGTATTTCCACGTTTGACGATCAAGCGAAGCCTCCCCGTTACAGCTGGGCGAAAAATGTTTTCGTATGTCTGTCCGGCTGTTCTCCCCTAAACAGGTCGCATTTGCCAACCGATTCTCGTGAAATTTTTCAAAATGGCGGAGATATGGGGGTTGTCAATGTAAAAAAAAAAAAACCCAAACAGCTCGACGGATTTCAACAAATGAGGTGTCGTAGGATTCGTGGCGACCGTGAGAGTGACATAGACTATTTATTAACTTAGGTGAAAAATCAATAGGTTTGCTTTCAGATTTTAGTTTACAAAGTTATTGTTGCGGCTACTTGCATACTCCATGTAGGTAACCAAGTTGACCGAGCGAGCGAAGCGTCTCCGTTTCAGGATTGGTCAACAATATGTTCTTTCGTATGTCCGGATGTGTGTCCGGATGTTATCCTTTACAGGCTGCATTACTCAACTAATTCTCATGAAATTTTGTGAGCAGGTTCGATAATTAAATAGTTTTTTTTCTGTCTATTCAGTTTTTGGATATTTTTAAAAATGACTTGATAGTAACAGTATAAATCAAATTAGTAAAAAGTCAATAGGTTGAGTTTAACCTCTCAAAAGACGAGGGCAGTTGGGATGGGTCGCGATTTTGAACCTTATGCCATGGTAATAAAATTTAAAACCTATAACGGAAAAGTGGCGTAAACGCCGGTGGTATTCAAGAGGTTAAGACCGCAAAATTTAGTTTACAAAGTTATTGGTGCGGCTACTTTCATACTCCATGTACGTAACCAGGGGCATTCATAAGTTTGTATGTGTTTTATGAATGAAAGTGTCACTCGCTAGGTCTACAGCTCATAGAGTAGTATAATTTACAAACAGGTACTCGAGACTGCCCAACAAGGACCATCCTAGCCAGAACCGCAGGAACATATAAAGTTCAGATAGCCACAACATAAAGAATATAACATCACCCCTTTTCCCAAACGGGGTGGCAGAGGCACAGTTGTGCCCACTTAACCAAATAACCGACACTTAATTTAGCGTGACAGGCCACATAGCCACGTTACGAACAATGCGAGGAGTCAGGTGTTACAGGGAGAACGAGTGACTTATCAGTCACTAACACAAGATATAATAAGACACTTACGACATGCGGGCGCGCCGTTAATCGAGTTGCTAGCTCACCACCAGCCTCCAGACCTCACGTGTCCTCGATCAAGACTTACAACACTAAATTCTGGGCAAATTTACTTCCATTACGCCGTGCCCGCTGAGGTGACGTGACGTGAACGTGACAAATTGAAAATGCTACCAAATCCGGAATACTTATCGCAGAGTAGTGGGAGTCTGTCTATCTGTCAAAGTTGTCTACTTTTTCCTTAAATATAATATTAATAATACCTCTGACACTATTTACACACATTGATCTAGCCCCAAACTAGGATTCCCTGTATCTTGGGTACTAGATACACATACTTATATAGATAAATATTACACTTAGATAGATAAATAACCATGACCAGTACACACATTCGTTTCGTTCTCTCTCATCAAACAAATATTTGCCCCCACCGGGCTTGAACTCGGGACTCGGGACTCGGCCATTCGGGTCGCCAAATATATGGCATGCTAACCTCATTTGAGGTTATTTTTTCCAGAGTCAAGTGTACTTGAAAGATCAAGTGACGTTTTCTTTAACCTAACCTCAGACGGATTTGCCTCCAACTACGCTACGGGCAAATGCCCGCCTTTTCTCGTGCCTTACCATTGACGTGAAATCTATGGAATGGCGTCTCCACTGCCATCCATGCCCTTAGATTACACGTCGACTGTCACGTCAGGTCACCTCAGTGGGCACAGCGCCTTAGAATCACAACGCATGCGACAATTGCCATCACACTAACCAAACTCGCCCAAGGCTAAACTCATGAGGGATTTAAATTAAAGTCCAATTAAAAACAGCTGTTGAAATGGCACTAGTAACCTGATATAATTTTAAACACTGCTGCTGCTCCATTTTGCGTTTATGCCGCAAACTTGAGGATCACGGAGGGATAAGTAATATATTACGAATAGGTATGAATTTGCATATTTGGTAAGTACCTGTTGTATGAGCAAAGGGGCCTTAGCAGAGCCGTACAATACGATTAAAATCAGTTAAAGATTCGGCTTTTCTCGGATATCATCGCCTTAATCCGATCTCTCTCTCTCTCTCTCTCTCTCTCTCTCTCTAGCGAGAGATGAGGGATTCACGACAATTTCCGAGGTTGACTGATTTTAATCGTATTGTACCTGATACCTGTATGTCTAGGAAACAACATTTTGTGAATTTAAATGCAAATTATACCCAACGTATGTCAATTTTGAATGTATTATATGTATATTTACTGTGTATTATGTTTATAATTTGTTCATTAATTGTACAAATTAAAAATAAATTTTATAGCTAAATCAGGGCGTAATACTAATAAACATAAGTTCGATGCGCGTAGTCCATCAACAATAAACCAAGATGGCCGTCATCAGTTTCCCGCCAAATGCAAAACGTCTGCGATCCAGATCCGCGAATTTAATTCAAGACAAATCCATGAGGAAATAAAGAAACTAAAACGACAGTGAAGCATTGCAGTCAAGTTAAACTACACTACCAGCGTAATTGTAAACCCTGTAGTCACTGTAATAAGGTCCAGTCCACGCGATGTATTTTAACTTGATCGAGGCTACCCGACAGAAACGGAAACCATAAGACGTGAACAGAGGCTTGTTGTTCCATATATAAATTAAAGAATAAGGATGGTTCCAGATGAGATCACGAGTCTGGTTTATTATTGAGACGTCGATCGTCGCTGTTTTCAGTTTAGCTGAAAAAATCGGGACCTTGCTTTAATATAAACACTCACTACTGAACCGATTTGGATGAAGAACATAGAATATGCACCAAGTTGCTATCCATGCGGGAAAACCGCAGCAGGCCACAACTGTTGATTCATTGAGCACACTTGTGGACTTGTAGTGACTAATATCTCATACAGAGATATTCAGATACATAGGTAGTAGGTACATATTGCAGAAACCGTAATACAAGATTACCATAGATTTGGCTCATGTCTATTGTCTAGTCTACGGGCTATGGAAAAAACATCTTCTTCTGTCTGCAAAAAGAGGATCCGTTCAATCAAAGTACATTTAAACAAACAACACAATAAAATCAATTGTTGTTGTGAAAAAATGTAAAAGAGCCAAGCAGGCGCACCGATCTCAACACGAATCTAATTCAATTCTTCACAATCCGACGGAAACTGTAATCTAAAAGAAATCGAAACGAAATTGCTTGTACCGATATCAACAAAGAGTATTGTAATGGCATCACGTACGATAATCGTCGCTATTATGACATACACGGCAGAATAACACCTAAAGATAATCCAATATTTATCCGACTTCGGAAATATTCGGGAGAGATCGGGCGGTCTCGGTATTCGTTCTCTCTTGCACCAGACGCGTGCGGGCGCGAAGAGCAAGGTAGAAATGTTTGTCCCTGCCACATTTGTTTGCACATCCAACCTCGACAGGTAAATTCGTGGACAAAAGCCAGTGGGAGTTCGTGTTTATAAGAAATACCTGAATACAGGTAGAGCCGTATTGTGCATCGCACCCCCTGCCATTGAATAATAGAGTTTTCGGAAATTATACAATGAATAAGTAATTTATGTCCGAGATTTCGGAACGTAAGGTACCTGTTTCTTTTTTCACCAATGGCGCCGAACTTATTTTGGTTACAGTTTAGTTTCGGTCATTGCGGTTGTTTTTGTGTTTGTTTTACGGGTAATTTGCGATTCCTTAGACATTTTTATCTACTATCTCTATCTTGATGCTTATCTGATGGGTATTTGTGTGACTGGGACAGAATTAATTGAGTGGTTAACTCATTGCGGGTAACGGATGGGGTGATGTTAATCTACGTAAGGAATTAGTCTTAATGAGGTCGTATACCTTTTTATGAATTTTAATTTTCTTCGGCCTCGTGCGCGTTGCGAAGGCGCGAAGTAATCTCGTTATTTCACGGTCGTAAAAACTTCGCTCTTAATTTATCCCTTCGGCTGCGAATGATAAAAACGAGACGTTATTACCGGCCATGTTGTAGTTTTAAAATTATTTATTTTAAACAAAACCTTTTTGAAGGCTGCCTATATTCCTATTGGGCAATGTAAACGTCATAATTTAACGCGGGAGTAAAATTCCTTTACAAATCGATTCGGATCGCAACCGGCGTAATAAAAAGGTACAATATATGATCCTATTGAAGTCTAATGTGGTACAATACTGGGAAATGGGATGAATAGAGACCTACCTGTGGATGACACCTGCTGCTTTACAACCAAATAACCAGTGGGGTAAGAAGTACAAACACAAAATATAGAAATGGTAAGCGTATTGAGCCGTCACATGACCCTTATGTATGAAGCAACTAGGGTCAGTTGAACAAGATAAAACTATTACAATGCGTCAGAATGTTCATGTTGACTCTACAGGGGTGCAAGGCTCGTCTATAGAAGTATTGAGGCAAATGTTAGGGTACGTTTGCTATAGTAATTGTTGATGTGAAGTAGTGGAAAACATCACTCCTACGATGACAATAAGATCGTTTGTACGCCTTTAGGAAGTCAGACTCAATAATTCTGTGGTGCTGACAAACAATTTTCACGGTAACATAAGTTTGTGATAGAAAATATTTCTTTGTATTATAGTGAAATAAATGTGAGCCAATCGCTTGACTCGAGTGTCCCATTACGCTTGGTAACCACTACAAAATACTGTGCGGGGCGATGTAAGGTTGGGCAATGCAGGTTATATCTGAAATCTACATATGTATATATATTAGTGATGCAACGAATACGAATACGAATATTCGTAATCGCCGAATAATAGACATTTTACCGAATATTCGTATTCGGCAAATACGCGCGTCGGTCGTCGGCACTAGATAGATGCTTATCTAAAGCTCCCAAATTTATCGCCGACTGCTGATCCAGTGGTCTTTTGGCGAGAAGATGTCCATTTTCCAAGTCTGAAAAAACTCGCCCAAAAATATTTTTCACTGAAGCCATTTTCAGACGCCTCGGAAAGAAGAAAGAAGAAAAAAGAAATCGACTAAAACCAGAAAATCTACAAATTTTACCTTTTTTAAATAAAAAAATGCCTATTGTAAATTTTAATTATTAGGAGAATAGACATTCATCAAATAACTTAGTCTTTTATTACCATGGCGAGATATTCGTATTCGTACACCGAATAGTAGGTTTGATATTCGTATTCGTAAAAGTAGTATTCGTTGCATCACTAATATATATCATAGAAGAGGTATACTAATCTCCACTCTCAAACTCCACTTAAAGCTTAAATCAAGTTTGCAACTCTCAATCTCAATTTACATCAGCCTCCGATCGTCTCGCGCGGGTGTCTGCAAACCTCAATAAATGACGTAATTAAAAAAAACTATAACACTCGACTACGTTACACTAAAAAGCATAAAATAAGATAGATAGATAGATAGATAGCAGATAAGACTTCACGTAATTATTCGATAATATTTTATAAATATTCGCGCCATCAAGACTCACGTCATAATCTTGCACCAGATAAACTCGCACCGAGCGAGTTGACCCTGTTCGATTAAACCTATTTCATCTCCGATCACGACATTAGTCCGGCACTAGTTTCATCTAGGAGCAGATAAAAAGTTTTTTTTTAAAACGGTTTGTCTCAAAAAAAAATTGTATATTTCCAAATTGGTCAGAGATAACTACTTTAAAATATTTCAGGAGATCAGGCACAGTCAGTTCCATCTACCTCACGATATGAAACTGCTTTTGAAATAGTGACATCTCAGCGAGGAAAGCCTTACTTCTTCGCGCTGGCCATAATACAACGCACAAAGAAAATAAAAGATGGTTCCTGTGTTTGGAGTTGTAAGAGAACAACGTGCAAAGCGACACTAGTTACTTACTGCAAGCAATAAATGTATCATGCAAGAGTACAAGCACAAATATAAGCCTGATTGTGCTTGCAAGCAAGTAGAATGGAACAAGTGGGAGGCAGAAATGATATCTGATTGTTGTCTTTTGGAACACTGTTGGTACAGTAATAGCCCAACAGTGTTCCAAAACACTGTATCAAGTCTCAACGATAAAGTAATCTCCCACATTTAAAACTTACCCAAATACGGAAATATTAGAACAAGTTGTTTCGAAAGAGAAATAAGTCGCTATGTGTAAAGACAGTCTGTTTAAATCAATAATGCAAGAAGATCATTAATTTCAGACTTTATATTTGAAAGGGTCCGACATAACAAAAAAAATACGAAACTCGGTATCGATGAACATATTATTACGACAATTAACGAATTTAGCGGTGAGAATATAAGTACATATTGATCTATGTATCGAACGTCTTGTCTTGTGATTTTTTTTAATAAAATAAGTAAAGTTCATCATCATCAAATCATTTATAACAAATACTGATTTGTAATTTGTTAGCTCTCAAGAATATTATATTGATATTTATTATTTCGAATATGTGTAATAATAAGCTAGATGCTTGAGACAATGTGATATTGTTGACTACTTAAAATTTATATAACTCAGACAAAGTGTTTTCTTTTTAGAGTCTAGAAAATTATTTATTAATAAATATTTAAAAAAAAACAGAGTTTTTGTATTGACTGTACATAACTACCTCAAATTTTCACTTTAGCGCGAGTTGACGACAACAAAAATAGGATTTATCGAACAGGGTCAACTCGCACCACGGTGCGAGTTTCTTTGGTGCGAGATGACGACTAACTCGGCGAATTAGTCCAATGACGCAAGAGGGGACACAGGAACAGACATACATACAATGTACATACACATTAGATATACATACACATATATATATATATATATATATATATGTGTGTGTATTTGACCTATATCTATATACATATATATATAGATATAGGTCAAAAACATGACCCTCCTCCAAAAAATATAAATACACTCACCTCACTCTCAGTCCAATCAATAAGACTAGACTTCTCCTCCAGCAGGTTTTCGGAACTTCTCTTTTCGTCTTCCCCGTCCCCCTCGTCCTTAAACACCTTAACCTCATCCGTGGACCCGAGCTCATCGCCGCCGGAGCTAGCAGCGGAACTCGAGTGGGCATGTGGCATTTTCAATCACTATCCACCCATTACCCCATCCCTAAATCAACGGCCCCGCACTATCTATCCATGGTGGGTCAGCGCGCCGCCATTTTGAAATTCGAAATTTGAATTTGGATGGGAGGAGACTACACTAAAGGTTAGGCGAGTTTTTTTTTTCTAAATTAATGAGATCACAGATTTGTCAGGTCGTTTTTGTTGGTGTGTTGCATCTGGAAAAGAAGAAAGGAAAATGTTAATAAAAAACGTAATGTACCGCTTTGTCTGTGAAACCTAACCTCGCCTGTTAAAGAAAATTGTAATATACCGGAAATGTATGTTAACCAAGCCTGAAGCTACCAAATACAATCCTATATATGGCAACATTTTTGATTCCTAAACGTAGCATTAACTTCACTTTCTGTGGTTGGTGACGGTATTTTTTTTGCGAGACGGAAAATCTTTGATTGTTGAGGTATACAGACAGAAGGTGCTTTATGACCAATTGTTGTCTCTCCTTCAGATAATCGTTTTTATTATAAATTATTTAGTTCAAGAATAATCGAAAGAAATACTGCTTAGGGTAGCACGGCGGTCATTTGGGCGCAAATCTTCGCCTACCCTTAGGGTTGTCACTCTGAACATGAGATCATCTGTAACAGCTTTTTTTCACTATTTTTAAACTAGATAAATAAGGATAACATATATTAGATTATAAATTATCCAATATGAGAACCAAATAATACCATCCAGGGAATAATTTCACTTTTATGATTAATTTTATATATATTTTTGCATAAACTCCGTGGTCTAGTGGTTTCACGTTCGCTTCTCACGCAGGAGATGCGGGTTAGAATCCGATGATGACCATGTACCAATAAGATAAGTAATTAATCTCAAGTAAATTAAATTTACGTTCTAACGGTGATGAAAAACATCGTGAGGAAACCTTCATTACTCCATAGCTGTCCTGTCACGCAAAATGGAGTATTGAATAACTGGCTAAACGTGGACACAATTGTGCCTCTGCCACCCCGTATGGGAAAAGGCGTGACGTTATGTTTGTATGTTTTATATATATTTTTGACAACCCTAGGCAATTCAGAAGAAATGTATGAAAGTAACTTCAGACAGGTTCCAAACGTCGCGTGCATTTTTTTTTGAGAAATATACTCTCAAAAAGAAGTAAATGAAGACTGGTGTAAAGCTCAGTTTTCTTAAAATTTTATTCAGTATGACAATTACACTCACAAGGCATCCAGGTAAGTATCTTCGTCATTGAGAAATACATGGTAGGCGAAGATAGGAAACAATGCCTAAACTTCGCCTACTGCCTTTGCGTTGCTTCCCTGTCATCACATCAGTATTAGATATTATTGAGTATTGAGTCATCAGAAGTAGCCCTATTAAATAGAAGCGTTCTGCTTTGCATTGTATGACCTAAAACTCTCCACAACATGAGAGATAGAAAACTATTTCAAAAACCAGGCGAAGTTAAGCAACTCGACGTTACAGTAAGAAATATAATTAGATGCATACTAATGAAGTGTGTAGGCTGGCCCAGCTATTTCTGTTTTACCGCTGGTCGGTAAGTATGCGGGTTGACCACAGTTTCGAGTTTGTTATACAGTTATGATATTCTCTGGATTTTGTAGTAACATCCGAGAATATACGAAAAATTAACAGACAACCATGAGGTGACGTTTGCTAAGATAATTCTAGAGATATGGCACCAGTAGCTCTATTCTGTAATTGTGAAATCCATCCCCATCTTCAAATAGGCGTTGACCAATCAGAACGTGATTATTTCACTCGATCATTCAGTGCGATTGGAATCGGGATATGTCAAGAAATACAGAATTCTTCTACAGACACCGGGGGTTACCACAACGTCTTATGCCGATTCAGATTAGGAACCTAGTTTGATCCGCAAAATTACCGTGACCGTCTTAAAACAAGTCTTGGTATTAGGTAAATAAAGCCCATTATGGCGAATTGGAATGGAAATGGTTGCCATGGTGATATTCTTGTTTTGAACCTAATTTGAATCTGGAAAAGATTGTGGTAACCCCCCTGTAGTATCAATAGCAGGAAAATTGAAAAATCAGAAAACAATTATTTTACACGGCTGCCTTTTCTTGCGACGTGATTGGCCAGCATTGCGAATGAAATCATAAACATTTGTCCCTTTTCCAGTACCCAAAAGTGTAGATGTACTTACGTACAGAATACATCATAGGTTTCTTGCTGTTGAGTTGTCTGGGTCAAGTGGTTTGCGGAGAATAAGCTCTTTGGCTCGCTCCCAACCAAAGATTTTAGATAAAAAGTAGATTAGCAACTCCGCAAGCTAAAATATGCGATGCCTTGTGAATCGTGGGGAAATGTCGCTAGATACTGCACTCAAAGTTAACGGGGTCTTTGATTTGAAGATAATTCAAGACCCCCCGTTATGATGTATATGGTTACATCTTCGTTACGTTATTTCGACGACCTCTTTGGTGTAGCGGCCGAGGATGTGCTTCCCAAGCCGGAGGTCCCAGGTTCTAAACCCGGCTGGGAAGAAAGCTAACCACGACACAGGGTAACCTAGTGTGGGGCCAGAATCAATGTATGTGCTTGAATGTAAATGTTATGTTTATCAATCTTGAGGTTCAAAAGGTCTACTTCCCAAAGTGTCAACTAAACAAAACTTGCACGATTACAGAAACCTAGTCTAGGTGAATGTTCTATGATAAACATAAACATCTACACACAGGCACATATATTGCGTCTGGCCCCACACCCTGTGTCTTGGGAACCGGAAACAGCGAAGTCACACACATATAAACATCCAAGACCTGGGTTTTTTTTCTTTCTCCCCAACTGAGATTCGAATCTGGGACCTCTCGCTTGGGAAACACAGCCTCGACCGCTACACCACAGAGGTAGTATATAATAAATATACTATGACGGACAAATGCACATATTAACGATATTTAAAAAAAATTAAGTTAACTTTAAGTTTTGCGCCCTGTTTCCTAAAGGAAAACTAGCTGCGACAACTCGTTAAGCTCATTTCAGCCTATACACACATCCGCTATTTTGTATTAATCTCGGATTAATTCTGTTAAATTGATATTAAAATACAAAAAAATAAATAACGGTGCGACCAAAGAGGTTGGCGACGAAGTTTCTTGAGTGTTGGTAGATTTTGTGCGACAATTATTTCCTAACGTCCCCCGCCAGCAAGAATTTGAGTCTCACTCAAACTTTGAATTCTCAGTTGAGGAATCCGAGTCCTAATGTGTGACCAAAACCAATGCATCAGTAGATATATAAAACACCGTGGGCAATGTAACACTAACATCTGCGCCCGCGCAGTCAACCAACGAAAAAGACCTGGATTCTGCTGACAAAATGGCGACTTAATGTCAGTACCGTCACGATGGCCTCCATTTATGGGTCTCCATTATCTTACATTTCTGAAATCCCTTTTCTTTGAAACCCTTATTTATACCATTATTCGGCAATTTCCTATACCTCTCTGTGGCGTTAGGGTCCGAGGCTCTGCTTCCCAAGCGAGAGCTCCCGGGTGCGAATCCCGGCTGGGCCACTGTTTCTGTTTGGCCCCACGACACAAGGTATCCTAGTGTGGGGCCAAAAGTAGGGAGTGGCAATCTTGCATTTTGCAAGATTTATCTTGCACCATAAATCGCGCGCGATCTCGCAAGATTTGCAAGATTATACAGCAACATATTCCATGACCATTCTTATGCGAGATATTCGTATGCGAGATATCGCAAAATACCGAGATTTTCCGAGATTATACCCTTAATCTATCAAACACCGAGATTGAATAATTTTGCTCCAATATTGCACTCCCTTACAAGAAGCAATGAATGTAACCTAATGCGATGCGTCGTTGTCGCGTCATTTTGAATTGTACTCAAAAATACAAACTGTAAATGCCACACATCGGGAAGAAACTGTCTCTCAAGACACAGCTTACGCTAATTTGAGGGTATTCCACACATCCTGTAATGTATTTTTTGCGAATAAACGAAATTTATCATTATTATTACTGTCACAGAGCTGCCATTTTGTTAGCGGAATCAAACCCAAGGTGTGAATGCGACGATATGAATAATAGAGGGCGACACACCCGACAAAAGAGTTATGCATGCCAATGTGGAGCGTAGAGCTGGTGATGTCATAGAACTGGTTGTTCGGCAGTTGTCGGAAATGGCGGAGACTGCCGAGTGGGGCTAACAATCAGTGTTTTTGGCTTTATACCTAAAAACCGGCCAAGTGCGATTCGGACTCGCACACGAAGGGTTACGTCGTTCGGTTAGTCCAAGAAAAAACGCAAAAAATCATGTCTCTTATCCATAAGAGACCTTATTTTTGGCTTTATTATTATGAATTAAATGGTGTCTTTATAGACCCCGTTTACTTTTAAATTACCTCTAGTTCATATTATTTTTTGCTTCAGAGGCAACAGAAATACACACTCTGTGTAAATTTCAACTCTACCTATTACGGTTCATGACATGATTACACCGGCCGCTGACGGACGAAAAAACAGACGGACGGTCGGACGGAAGGTCAGCGGAGGCTTAGTAAGAGGGTCCCGTTTGGCACCCTTCGGGTAAGGAACCCTAAAGAGAACTTGAATTAAATATATTTAATGGAAAGATTTGTATGTTTGATGGTTTTAAATCAGATGGGATCGACCGAGCGAGCGACTCCGTCTCAGGATTGGGCGAAAATGTTTTCGTAAGTCCGGATGTGTGTCTGGTTGTTCTTCTTTACAGGCCGCTTTTCTCAACTGATTTTCGTGAATTTTTGGCAGCACGTTCGATTATTTTTTATTTTTTTGGATACTTCACAAAATTTTACAAAATGGCGGTGATATGGGGTTGAAACTTCTTAAAAAAACCGCTACAGCCCAAACGGCTTGATAGATTTTTACAAATGACGTGTTGTTGGATTTATGGAGATCGTTAAAATTAAATAGGCTATTTTAATTTTAGTAAAAAGAGGTTGGATTTTAGATAGCAAAATGTAGTTTACAAAGTTATTGCTGCGGCTTCTCTCATACTCTAGGGGCATTCATAAGTTTGTATGTGGTATTGAAAGAAAATGAAGTGGGAATATCTGTATTTATAATAATTTCACTTGTTAATCCGATAAACATCAAGGGGTCAGCGGTGGAAAATAATAAAAAATGTATCGCTCGAGAACTCTACATCTCACAGTCAGTGTTTAAAATTTCGTGATAGCTTACAGGTCGATAGGAAATATTAATCTAAGTTAGGGCGTCGATGCCGCTATCAATCCCTGTTTCTTTGAGAACCAGAAGTCATGAGGATCAGAGCTATCAAAGTCACAGTCAAAGTACTTTATTACTGTAGAGTGTAGAGTGTGTTGAGCCAGATTAACCCCATACAGTCCCGTCATTTAAGTAATCTTGAACATTGAAATATCCCTTTTTCGACAAAGTCGCTTTAACATGCTTTTTAAATTGCTCAAATGGCAATTTCAAAATCTCCAGCTGCTAAATCGGGCGCACAAGCTGCCAATTGCTAAATCGGGGCGCACATAGTCTTTGATTATTTCTTAGGTTAACATTACAGCTATCTCTTAGTTTGGAAAATGTTGTAAGCTTCTTACGTACATACATTATATCAACTTGACAACCTGGATATGTTTATCCAAGACTCTTGTTTATTTTTTGGAACCAGTATTTTTGGTTTTAAGCCGCCTCTAGTAGAGTCAAATGTTCACTCGCTCGACGATGCAGTCATTAAGTATCACGGAACTGTCACCAATAATGTACATAATTCTACATACAAACGCACACTCCGTCTTCGGAATACTATGAATGATCTATCATAGTTATAACAGGGCTCCAGTTGTGTTTATCGAGGTATTTCTGGTGTAACTTTTGTAAGTATGGCTTTCGCGTTTCGACTTATGTTTTGCGAGAAGACTAATCGCGAATATGACATTTTGCGACATGGACGTTGACAAAATGCGCAGTTGGTGAAACACTCAGAAATGATAATTTTCTGCCCATCAATTCAGGAGGAATATTGAGATTCTGATTGTGCCAACAAATGTGAGAAGCATTAACTACGTCCTCCACAGTATTTTCCTTCAATTATCAACAACGTAAAATTATACAGCGTCACCCCTTTTCCCTTACGGGATGGCAGAGGCACAATTGTGCCCACTTTTAGTCAGTTACTCTATACTTCATTTTGCTTGACAGGGGCTAGCCCATCGCCGCAGCTATGGAGTAATGAAGGTTTGCGCACGCTGTTTTCCATCACCGTTAGAACGTCCTTATAACCTACTTAAGATATCTCATTGGTACATGACCACCACCGGGATTCGAACCTGACCCGACCACGGACCTCTCAGAAATCAATTCGCAGTATATTTCTGTTAAACTCCGGCAAATCCTTCTCAAAACTCGTTGTTCCTTCTCTCGCCTCTAACTCGTAAAATGTCCATAAAGAAACGTAACCTAACCAAGGCTGTGTTCTACGAAGCGAATGTACCTACACCTACTGCTGCATTTTGCAAAGGGAAATATTATAATGCACATTAAAAATACTGATTTGCACAGCAAATATCAGGGCAAAATGCTGCGGTAGCTTAGGTGAAGCGTATCCTTCGTGTTAGGTTGAACATGTAAGAACAACAAAAAATACTTAAAACATACACATAAAATATTTTGAACATAAAAAGTTGTTTTTGTTGATGCCTTTTTGCTGTGCAAATCAGTATTTTTGATGTGCGATTAAAAACTAGCCTTTTGCGAATAGTTCAGTCATCGGATTTTGACTGGCTTCGCAATTTATTAAGATTATTTTTTTTGCTCTGCTACATAGCGAAGCCAAAAGGGGAGTTATCTATTTGTATGTATGTCCCGTTGTGTCACCAGAACAACCTAACTTGACAGGATTTGACAAATGAGGTAAGTACCATTAGCCTGTAGACTCGCGTAAACCCTAAAACGGAACTTTTATGACAGACGTCACCTAGAGTACTGTAGATTCTATTGTGGGCATTTATGGGCAAAAAATATAAAATTTGCCTTAATTGTTTTGCCATTATTTTTTCTTTTCCGGCCAGCCGAGAAGCGAAAGGGTTAAAAGCGTCTTGATCATGCACTGGCTATAGGATACAACATCACTCTTAATTAAAAATGGCGCCCTGCAGAGGATTAAAAAAAGGTTTTTGCACAGGGGCGTGTTGGGAATCTTTCAAATCGTTTGGCTTAATTAGCACATTTAAAATGCTCTGCCGCGTATGGGATAAGCCGTGACGCTGTATTTGTCTGTTGAATCTTTCGAGCCGACTTCTCTTAGAACGTATTTAGGAACGCCATATTTTGGATTCAAAACTGCTATATTAATACGTTTGCACTCTACATAATGTAGTCTTTTAGATACCTAGTTTAATTTGTGGCCCTAGTAATAAACATTAACTGGCCCCACTCTAATACTGTATTGTTTTTAGGATTCCGTACCCGAAAAACAATACAATACAAAAACAATAAGATCACTTCGTCGTCTGTCAATACCTTTTTCTCAGGAACGCGAATTGATATCGATTACTTTTACGTTCTGTAGTCTGTTAAAATTGTGAAAAAAACAAATTTAAAGTTCAAGGCAATCAAAAGATACCGCCGCCTTATATGTCATAAATTGCTTAATATTCAGCCGGGAATCAAAACCGCAGTACTTCCCGTGGACCTAGAATCATGAAATTTAGCACGAAGCAAGGTGCACATGTGAAGTTAGAGAAAAAATATGTCTGTCTGCTTGTCTGTCCGTCTGTTTTTCTCAAAAAAGCGTGGATGTATCAAGCTGAAATTAAATTTTGGCACGAAGCAAGCACAAGTAAAGAAAAACAAGCTGAAAACCGTAAATTTGTATATTAAAAAAGATGCGATTTTAAGGAATCCTCGGTGCACGATTCCAACTCGCACTCTGCCGTTTTGATTAACCCCTGGGTGCCTAGCGGCGTCCGGGGACGCCATTTTGCCGTTGTAGGTTTTGAATTTTATTACCATGGCATGAGGTTCAAAATCTCGATGCCTCATAACCAGGTCCAGGTCCAGAAGTAAAAAGTTACATCCAGAAAAATATATTTTCATTCCAAATTTACTAAGTCTTCATCAAATTTACTAAATGCTCATCAAATATTGATTTGGGAGGCGGAGGAGGGAGGGATGATTTGTTGGCGTTTAATTTTGTGGCCCTAGTAATAAACATACACATACTGGCCCCACTCTGTCACAGAACAATGGGAGTGCACATACTTACTACATTACGTTGTTGGAACATACCCCACTAGGATTACATTAGACTATCTTGGAACTTAAATGTTAACGAGCTGTTTATTGCTTTAAGTTATTTCCTTTTCAAAACGACTTTGGCAGGATCAAAAGCAACCCTTTACCGTGTTACCACAAAAAATATTAAACAGCGTTTAACCTCAAAACAAACGTCAAATCCCATACGTTTTTGTTTCTAAACAAGTGTTGAACAGTAGTTATATTTTTTGTGTTAAGGAGATTTTTAATTGAGTAAAAGGTAATTTCCAAATTGTCAAATTTATCTTACGTATATAAGGCCTTAGATGTTTAATTGAGATATAGGTAATTTTCTGTCGAATTCCTCTTACGGATGATCCATTGATTGTGTGAGCGATTTCCCAAACTAATTTAGGTTTCTATTGACCATTCCTGACACTAATCATCATCAATTAGCGCCTGCGTCGATTTTGTGTAAATTGGAGAATATGTGGACCAAAGTCTAACTTGTCACTTAAAAGCTGAGGACTTAAAGTAGAAACATGTAAAACCTCAGATAGAAACGTGTTTGTGTAATATATGTAAAGTTAGATTCCGATGGCGGATTCCAATCACCTACTACACCTATTAGGAGAGTCAATAAACATCAGTTCATTACATGATTTAAATTGCAATAAAATTGCTTTTGCATTGAGATCTGCATCCATATTGAAAAGCATTTTAGATTATAGAATTCACCTTTAAATCACCAAAATAGCCTTTAGTTAGTTTTAATTTAATTAAAACAGTTGTTTCTTTATATTAGTTTGTTCATCATGAATGTCAGCAGAGATTCGTGAACGTATAATCGTAATTTCATTATTTTTGCTCGATAGAATAATGTCGCGAATTTATCACAAATCCATTTAGCAAATTTTTTATAATTTTATAATCGTTAATTTCTTTGTTGCACACAAACGATCATATGGTAAAGTTAATAAATAACATACAAATAGTGTACAAGGGCGAGCTTATCTCGATTTCGCACCGGATTTGAATTTATATATGTATTGATAAATCGTTACAAAAATTATTAAGACATGTTGTTCTGATAGTCCTTTAAAGATCGGTGAAGAGCGTTATTAACAATTCAATTCTTATTCAAGTTGAAGGTGAATTCTAAGTTTCGCTGGGGAGGTGCCCGCCCGGCCTTAGTTTTCTTTTATAGGCCCTTAGATCGATTTGCGTGTGCAGCGAGCGTTGCATTCTATGGCTGACGAATCCACAGTTAACCCTTAATAGCGCCTGGAGGTAAGTAATTTGCATTGGGTTTCGCATTTATTACCAAGCCATAAGGTTGAGAATGATGTGGGAATATATTTCCCCGTGAACGTTTAAAGCCTCCGCCACACCAAACGCGGGGCGTGCGTGGTGCGGGCGCGGCGGCAGCAAGGATTATGTAATACAGGGAATTCTATACAAACGTCACACCGAGAGCAGCGCGAGTGACGCGCGGGTCGACGACAGATGCAGCGCGACGGTGTAGTTGCGCGCGCCGCGGAGTGATATTACTGTGCGCGGAGCGCAGAGGATCGTTTACTTAGGCGTCAGAGCGCGCGCGGAATTTTGAAAATTTACAAAAAAGTCTTGACTGGATTTGGAAATGGATGGAAGGAATTGATCTTGAAGGAATTGAAGCTCTGTAGTTGGTATCATACTTTACTTTCTTATATTTAGTCGTATGGCCAAATATTAGATAACAGTTGGTATGCTTAGTTATGACAGTCGTTAAATTGATAAAAAAACTATCTTCGTGCGAACCCAATTCCCTACATACGATTCCGTTATGTCCTTTGGCATTTAGTTCACGTTTTTTCGAAATTTGGTGTGATTATTTCACTCAATTTTACCGATTAGCCTCTTTTGTCTTAGCTTACGAAACGCCTATTTTAAGTTTTAATGTATGTCACACTGAAAAGCGTTTGAGCGCAGCACCGTGGGGGAGCCGCGCTGCTGCCGCCGCAAGCACCTCCCGCTTCACAGCCTCGCGGTTGCCGCGCGGCTCCTACTCGTGCACGCCCCGCGTTTGGTGTGGCGGAGGCATAAGGGTTGAAACTAACAGCTACATACGGTTAAAGTCAAATAGCAATTCATAAGATACACATAGCAGCTCAATTTCTGTAATGTAGAACCATCTAAAGCCATTTGCCATTTTCCTGCACCATTGTTCTAACTCTAACTTTACATCTTCTCTTGAGCTTCTACTATACTTAAGGCCCGTCTATCGATATAATTAGCAACTCGATTCGAGGCGGTTGAAATTGCGCACACAATCATATTAAAATAAAGTTCATAACAGCTCTCGTCTAGTCTCTGCGGCAGAATATTGCGAAATGTGTGTGCTTTTTATTGATTTCTTCAAAATCCCTAATTATTTCGTAGTTTCACATTTTAAGATATCTTGAATACTTATTTTTGAAGCAAGTTTAAGAATGATTTATGTGAAAAACATCTGTTCAGTTTGTGTTTTCTTCATATAGTTCCCATTGACATTTGATGTTTTAAAACACATCCGATTAAAGAAAATGGATGTCTTCATAACATATATTTTTTCGTGATTTGGAAAATGTCTCCTCTAGCACTTCAAAGATGAACATGGTCACCCAGCGTCTTAACGTACCTATCTCTACTCTACTATGCTATACTATGGTATGGTCTGCCATGTGGAAGTCCTAGCTCGGTAGTTCGGATGCAAATGAGTCAAACAGCACTGCAGGACTACCCTCATTTGAATACATTTAAGGTTAAGTTAAACTGATGGTCATAGTTTTAACCGCGACTTGGTCGGATTAAATTGGTCTTGATAGCATCAAATACTAATACCACTACTATGGTAGTAACTAATTAAAAATTATACAGAGTGTTTGGTAGATCTATGCAAAGTCTTAAAACGAAGATAGAACAAATAATTAAGAATCATTTACCCCGCGCTTGTGTTAGCATAAGTGCGTTTCGTCTTTATCGTTTTTGGCGAAAAATCCCAGAAAAAAGCCGGATTAGGTTTTAGCGTGGATTTTTTACTTTTAATTTGGTATGGAGGTCCTAATATCAAAAAATTATGAGATAGCGTTGTAAATTATATCTCAAAAGACAGAGCAATCGCCAAGCATGATTTTAAAACGGTTTGCACGCAAACACCTCCTGTGTTTTTAAAATCAAATGATGCAGTCAAAAAACCCTGGCTTAACAGAAGATGAAGTTTTCTAAAACTTCAAAGTCACATATTTCTAGAATAAGTTTTGTTAAATTATTTAAACAGTACTTAATTAGAAATGATTTAAAAATAAATCACTTATTGGTCAAAATCACATTTATTAACTGTGAAATTCTGGGATTTTTCGATAACAACTTTGGCTAACACAAGTTTGGCCTAAATTGTTCTAAATTGTCTGCTCTAACATTGTTTTAAGGCTTTTGACACCCCTACTTAAAAAAAATCGTCTCCTGCGTTCTCCGGCATTGACAGCGCCAGCAAGTACTTGACTGTCACTCAAACTTTGTGTGGCGGTGATTGGCTAACCCCTGGCATGCATAATGAAGAATTAAGTTACTGGCTAAACGTGGACATAACCGTGACTCGGCCATCCCTGGGAAAAAACTTGCGGTGTTAATATGCACAGCAAAACTCGCAGGGGCGACGGACGTCAGTATGAAACGGACATTCCAACTGGGCGCTTGTTTCGAATAACACGCGCAATTTAAATTGACAGTCGAAGTTACGACACCCAGTTACGACCTTTTCCGGCGAGCTCCTTCGTTTACGACTTGAGAAAGGCGACGATTCACCATTGGAAAACCTGGTTGCATTTTGGTGTTTCAGTTTTCAGTTTCAGTTTTAAATAGTTTATTTTCATTGGATTTTACATAGAGAATCTAATATAAAACCTCTTAAAAATAGTCATTAAAATTAAAAATAGTTACCTGCCTAGGTGCATTCGAAATGTTGTCCTCAATGTGAGGAATGCACAAGAAACACATTGCATACTCTTTTCAAAATTCAAGTACTTATGTCTAAACAATAATTGTTTGGTCAATTTACATGAAAAGAAGCTGTCAAATGGAGCTAATTTACTGCCAGACCAGTTTATCATTTAAATAATCCTCAACTTTATAGTATGCCTTTTTAATTAATATATTCTTAACAGTTTTCTTGAATTGTTTTTCTGATAAATTAATAACATTGCAGGGCAACTTATTATAACACCTAACAGAAAGCCCCTTGAAGCTAGAGGAAACTTTGCTTAAACGAAAATGAGTGTAAGATAAATTTAATTTGTTTCTAGTATTAACTGAGTGAAGATCACATTTTCTATTAAAGCTACTGATATTTTTGCGGACATACATAATATTTTCATAAATATATTGAGAGGGAAGAGTCAAAATATTAATATCCTTAAATTTATCTCTCAAAGATGATCTAGCCTTCAAGTTATAAATGGCCCTAATGGCACGTTTCTGCAAGATAAAAATTGGCAGCGCCCCCCCAAAGGAGTACTCCATATGACATTACACTGTGAAAATAGGCATAATATACAAGCTTTGCTGTTTTTTCATCAGCTAGTTGCCGGATTCTTTTAACAGCAAAAGCCGCAGAACTTAATTTAGAGCCCAGTGTTTCAATATGTGGACCCCATTGCAGTTTACTATCCAGTGTTAAGCCAAGAAACACTGCCTTCTCGACAAAGCCCAGTGTCTCCTTGCCCAGGTTTAATGGTGCTTCTACTTGCCTTACATTTGGTAGAACAAATTTTATACAATTAGTTTTCTTAGTGTTAAGATTTAAATTATTTTTATTAAACCAATCTAGTAGCACCGATAGAGCAGAGTTCGCCTTGTCAAGAGATGTAGATTGTCTCTGTATATTAAATATTATAGAATTATCATCAGCGAACAATACAATATCGGCAGATTTTTCCATAAGGTATGGCAAGTCATTAATATAAATAAGAAATAAAAATGGTCCTAATACTGATCCTTGAGGGACACCCATTTCCATTTCACATCCGTTTGAAGCAATACCATTAACATTGATTTTTTGGGTTCTGTTCGACAAATAAGAATGAATTAATTCATTTGACTTATCTCTTATTCCATAATGTTTAAGTTTATTGAGCAAGGTCTCATGATTTACGCAATCAAAGCCTTTAGAAAGATCACAGAATACTCCAAGAGCATCCTCTGAATTTTCCCAAGAATCATAAATATGGGATATAAGAGCTATGCCTGCGTCAATAGTTGATCTACCTTTCGTAAACCCAAACTGTTTCGCGTGGAAAAGCCCATTAGAACTAAAGTGATAAGGCATTTGCTTGAGCATAATCTTTTCAAAGAGTTTACTTAACACTGGTATTATCGCAACTGGCCTATAGTTATTAGGATCACATTTTTCTCCTGTTTTAAATAATGGCTTAGCTAATTTCATGAGATCTGGGAACATTCCATTTTGATGCAAACATTAAAGATGTGTGCCAACAATGGAGCTATACTTGTTATAATGGATTTAATAACCTTAACTGATAGTCCCCAGTGGTCCTCAGTTGATTTTAACTTAAGTTGACCAAATGTTTTAATAATAGTATAATCGCTAATTTTCTTAAATGAAAAACCTTCATTACATCTGCTAACATTTTCTATCAGCAGTTTGGTTGCTGCTTCTGGTGATGAATTAAGCCCATAGGTTAGTTGTGCCTCTACCTACCATGGTTATGCAGGATTATCATCAATTAAAAATTAACCTCAAATGACCCAAAACTTAAAATATCGGTTCACATAGAATTACAAAACTTAGGCTCGCGTCTTTTCCCATATGGGGGCAAAATGGGGTGGGACTTTTCGTTAGTGTGGCCATGCGCCGCTCCGCTTCGCTCGACTCCGCACCCGTAGCATGCCGCGCGCGGCGCGGGTTTTGTCGCGGGAATTTATTTATTTATTTGGAACATCAAACAATCTTAGGACTGTAGACGTCTCTAGGTGACGTCTGACATAAAGTTCCGTTTTAGGGTTTACGGGAGTCTACAGGTTAAAAGATTTACATTTAGTAGATAAGTTACAAAGCAAAAAATGGGAATGTTGTGAGTGACAGAGCTATATATAGGGTGACATTTAATTAGCTGACCATATTTTGGGGAATGATAGTACCCTTCAATATGAACAACATTCCCCAAGAAATATATTGTCGGAAATAGAATTTAAAAAAACGTTTCTCAGTACATTGACCCGATCAGCTGATTACAAGTTACTATGGGAGACCCAATTTTTTTTTCATTTGCGACCATATGGTTCTTGGAGAAGTTGGTCATAATGATGGGTACTATCATTCCCCAAAATATAGTCAGCTAATTAAATGTCACCTTGTATAGGTTGGAGCCCAGCGAAAGGTGCTGGAGCTGAGACCTAACAGAACCTAACCTCAGTATTCGGACAGAAAGTGATTTACAGCAACCGAGTTTAACAAGACAATTTCGGTCACAGCTAAATAAGTGTGTAATAAAAGAGCCATTTTATTACGTTATTATTACAAAGTAATGATATAAATAGTGCACCATTCCAGTCCAGTCCAACCGGAAATGGCTTGCTGAACGTGAAAAACATATTTACAGCATTATTTGCCCTCTTTCTATTTATTTTCGTCTAACACATAAAGGTATCTGCCACCCCGTATGGAAAAACGAGTGACGATATGTATCTTTTTTTTTTTTTTTTTTGTTTTTGTAAAAAAATTTGATTTGTTTGAGTTTGAGTTACTTAACATTAACCTCGTAGTTAGGTCGACATTAGAGTAAGTACCCTCATTTGGTTCTACAACCGACGACGTCGCGTCGTTAAGTTTTGTGCTGTAGGTGCCATGCAGGATAAGCTATAGTTATAGAATAATATAGTATTATTTATTTCTTTTGTAAAAAAAAAATTGTGACATTTTATTGGTACGTAACGTATAGATACGATGTTATAATATCGTCATTAGATTAGATTATTTTCATATTGTTCACTGTGTCTTAAAAAATACGAATTAAAAAAAAAACATCTCCATAGAGTTTTTTGGTGCTATCTTCGGCGCATTTTCGAACTATTGTTGGAGGAAAAGGAAACTCCATTACCTCCATTGGTAATGGAGTTTCCTTTTCCCGTGCGAGATTCAGCTATGAATCACCACTCGAAAGGGAAATTTCCTTTTTCAAACTCAAAACATAATCAGTTTAGTTGATCATATTTGATTTATTTTAAATTTTCTACATTTATGAGTATTTGACTTGTAAAAGTGCTTTATTTTTGCCTACTTACAATAAATTATTTGAGTGTAGGTTTGAATTAATTATGCCTCTGCCACTCCTTAGGGAACAAGACGTGATACTATATATGTATGGTATGTATTTAAAATCATTTAACATTCTTCTATTTAAACGCTTTTAAGCTTGTAATCTAATTAATGCACAGAAACGAACAGAAAATATCATATGCCTATATTTAACACTGGGGCCATGGCTACAATGGAAGAGAAAAAGAACATTTTAGTAGTTTATGTGACTGCTACCTGATGGAGGGCATTAAAACTCGAGAGAGGGTTTATGAAACGAGCCATCTACACACATATCATAAGCTCTCTTTGATGTGTTCAGGAACTGCATGTTCGACCGGCATTGTGGCATTGATCATTGCTCTGCAGTTGTTTAGCTTCTTCAGTAGTACCAACTTCACAGACAAACTAGAGGGCTTCGGCGTTCATAAATTTGAATGTCATAATATGACAAATTTCGGCACATTATGGTCATAATTTATCAATATTCAAATAAGAAATGCGTTTTTACCAAGAAGTTTATCATCATGCTGGTCGTAACGTGCGGTTTTTGGATGCAGTAAAGAAGGTTTTTAATACGTGTGTAGATAAAAGAATTTATTATAAAATCAGACGATGCCGTTATGGGCTGGTTTCTAATGGTTATTCCCACCCCCAAAACTGGGACTAATGAGAAATGTGATAAAAACAATAAGAGTAGTTGAGAAATCGGACCATATCTTTTCCCGAAACCAAAGGGCAGAAAACCAATAAATCAGCATTCCAACGACCTTTAAACCCTCAATACAAAAACATGTGTAACATTTTCTCAAAACCAACAATGAATAGCTGACGTGACGGTAGCGATTCGGATCAAATTACATACTCTAACCTGGCGAAGGAATACGAACTTTATTGCTGTGTGTCAAGGTGGATTTTGTCTTTCGGTGTTACGTAGTAAGATTGATTCGTGGAACCCCCTAATTTCGTAAGAATAGCGCAACATGTGATAGTCTTCTTCGGTTACTTAGGGCCATATTTGCATGTGTCTTTAAATCTTAAGTAATACAACTGGACCAAGCCAACTAGAACTGCGGTCTGCGGTATGAGGCCGCCTGAGTGTCTAGTTGGCTTGGTGGAGTTGTACATACGCTTCAAAAACTAGTTAAATGAATACCCAATGTGTACCCAACTGTAGTACCCAATGCGTCCGCAAGCCGACGCAAGGTGTGGTAAACAACAGTCAAGAGAATTGATACGTCTCAGGAAAGGCCGCCGGAAAGGCCGCGGCTGTCGGCCATCCGATGGCAGGAGAGAGATAGCTTATTCGAAGAGTCGGAGGTAGGGGCGAGACCGCGTCCAGGAACGGCCGACGGAGCGGCGGCGGCCGCACCCAACGCAACGGCCGCCGGACCAGCCGCCCCGTTCCGTTGGCAAGTATAGTATAAAGAAAGACCCATCCGGCGGACTTTCCTAGGTAGAACCTGTGTGAAAGCCTTGACTACGCTACTATAATAGTAGTTTATGTGACTGATACATAATGGAGGGCATTAAAACTCGAGAGTGGGTTTATGAAACGAGCAAGGCGAGTCTCATAATAATATCACTCGAGAGTTTTAATGCCTAATTATGTACAGTTATATACACTAGTTTATCTACACACATATCATAAGCTCTCTTTGATGTGTTCAGGAAGCGCATGTTTGACCGGCATTGTGGTTCTGCAATTGTTTAGCTTGTTCTGTAGTATCAACTTCACGCAGGCGGGCGTCGGCGTTTGAAATTTGAATGTCAGTACCAACTTCACAGACAAACTAGGGACGGCACGCAGGCGGGCGTCGGCGTTCAAAATTTGAATGTCATAATATGTAGAAAAATTACACATTATGGTCATAATGTGTATTTTTTTGTTGAATGAGTTTTTACCAAGTAGTTTAACATTATGCTGATCGAAACGTGCGGTTTTTGTACGCAGTAAAGAGGGTGTATGATACGTGTGTAGATAAAATCCTTATTGCTTTATTTTAGATAATAGTGCGTTGGTGGTCGCCACAATAGCGCCCACTTTAGCCAGTTATTCACGGCTCCATTTTGCGTGACGTGAAGGTTTCCATCACCGTAAAATTAAAACGTCCCATCTTCCTATAATGTACCAGATAAATTACTTATCTCATTGGCACACGTAACGCCAATTTTGTTGGCCTCTGAATGCCGCCAGGAGGGGGTAGCGGCGCATGGGTACATGAGAGATGCATGCATGGGCGAGAGAGAGAAGTGAAGGTGGAAGGCTGGCTCAGAAGCCAAGGAACCTTGCGATATCTATACAATAAAGAATACATTGCGCAGGGTTTTGGCCGCAAATCAGCGCTACGTCATTTTCATCCTTCAGGATCACTTTTTCCACATTCCCATTTCGTCCAGATTCCCGTCTCGTCCACAATCCTATCTCGTCTACATTTCCACTTCCTAGCATAGGCACATCTTGATTGTTGACGTGTACATTAATCAGTTTTTTCTGACCAATGAAAAGGACAGCATGATCATTGTAACATGTCACTTCTACACGGGGTAGTACGGGCACAGTTTGTAACATGTCACTTCTATTCGGGGTAGTACGGGCACAGTTTGTAACATGTCACTTCTACACGGGGTAGTACGGGCACAGTTTGTAACATGTCACTTCTGATTTGATTTTGATTTTTCAGAGTTCTTTATTAATAGTCAAATTACAATAGTTGCGTTGCCAGAACCAACTGGCACACAATAACCTTAACTAAAATATTGTTTCTCAGGCTGAGGGTACCTTTATAAAACTTCAACATCCATAACTAAAACTATTTGCGACGTAAGCTTAATGAAATAAGTATGTTGTGTTATTATGCCCGTTTTGTGAACTTGCATTTGTAGCATTATTAAGACTAAACAATAAAAGAAATAAAATAATAACAAACAAGTTAACCTACCAGGTAAAACAAGGTGGATTCACTAAAACATCAGTATTACTAAAAATTTAAGTACAAAGAGTACGATACGCGATGACCCGTGAGGGGTGCATCCCATGAAATATAAGTATTTATAATAATTAGGTCACTTCTACACGGGGTAGTACGGGCACAGTTTGGCACACACTTTGTAATGGAGGACACATACAGTTAATTCTGTGAGCAAACTATTGAATGAGCGTTTCCTTTGTAATTGGCGAGATGCCAATTGCCGGAGTCTGCGATTATAAATTGAGACATGAAGTTAAATGTCTTTACGTCGCATTTCGACCAAAATTTAGTTAAGACATTGACTCGTTAACCTTTGACATGCCATAGATTTATAATATTGGATGTCAAAGTTGTCTTGAGATTTGTTTAGGAGACAATTCCTTTGATTAAACTTTCTTTAGTATACTTCAGATTTGTATACTTACATCCACATTACATAACATATAAATAATAATTTGAACTTTATTGAACTAAAGCAGAAGTGTTACAGTCAACCAAAAAACTGCGTCATTGGACGCTCGCTAAATAATTAAGAATTAACAACACCGATTAATATCAATAAATAACGTCAGTTAGTATTAAATGATAAAACACCATTTACCCTGTGAAAACCGTAATACATTTGTTCAAATCCACACGCCTCCTTCCGCAAAAGGTAAAAACCTTTGCGTGATTTACTCCATGCATTGTTAGTAAAAACACCCGTTGATTTAACATAATTCATTAAGTTCTAACTGCGATAAATCTGCAATAACACGTTATTTACATAGCTCCGTACAATGCCGATGATTTAATTACCAGTTGCTCGTCACGCCATCCGACATTGGATTGGTACCATCGGCTTAGCAAGTGTGGTGCATCTGGGTATGAATACCGTGGCGTTATCGCTTAGTTCATTAATTATTATATTATGCATCTTTAAATTGTTGTTTTAGTGTTGGGTGTGCTGGCAATGGCAGGTGTCCCTGTATGTGTAAGGGAATAACGTTTCTAATGATTTTAAGAATTATTGATAAACTTTACAGCTGAGCAACTTACAATCTCTGATTTAAGATGCTGATAATTAAAATAATAAAATCAAATAAAGCTAATAAAATTAATCAAAACGAATAAGCGTGTCAAATATCGTCCCCCAACAACAGTTCTTTCGTTACCAGGCGCCCAGACTTGGCGTGGAGGAAAAAATACCGCCTACTGGCAACAGGCATTCGCCACACTTGCTAAGGTACCGCCCATTGCTAAGCTTCGCTGGGTGGCCACTGGAGGGTGATCTGACCTATTATTTGTGATATCTCTTACTTTATCAGCATTGTGATAAATCGGAGGGCTTGCCATAGTTATTATATGCGAGTGTGATGCAAAAACTTAATTTGCGCTATAATGGTTGCATAAAGGTACTGATTTGGTTTTTGCTCTGTGATCAGCGGATGATTGACAGGGTTGGAAATGGCATGCTGTTAATGTACTGGTAAATGTTTTCTTTGTTCAATATAGTTGAGTATAGGCAATATAGGGCCGGTCAATACTGGATGCAGTGCAATCAAAACCTGAATATAGACGAATGGTTTTGTTATTTCTAACAAAAATCTTAAGTGGATATTAAAACGCTTTCAACAATATGTTATCCGGAAGAGATTTATATTTACCTATCTCGCCTATAATAAATCTCATCTTTAACTATTTTCGGAAATGTAAACTATAGGAAGGCGAACAAAGGGTTGTTCATATACCCGCATAGCATAAATATTTATTTTATGGTCACTCCCGAAACAATGGTAGCTAGCTGTTTTGTTATTTTTTGTCGTTCTGACCCGTTAACGCTTCTATAGTCCTGACCAGGTATGACTAGATTAGAAAGAATTTTGACACAGCATTTTCAGCTTGGCATCGCAGTATAACGGGACTCCAGGGATATATTAGAAACAAAAATATGATAAAACATGCCATTGTGTCTTTTCTTCAATGTTGACTCGTTCATAAGACCAATTCTTTGTTTCGTGGTGTGTTTATGAGACTGAAAATCGTTGATCCCTCGGGTCTGCAAGATGAATGACATTAGCAATAAAAGTCCGATCTATCAAAAATCGTAAAAAACTACGAATAATCAGAGGAAAACTGGACCGCTGCCAATTCACACCACATTTGTTAGCAGCCTATTTAAACCCAGTAGCCAACGCCAATTATGGACCTCTTCGCGCTGCCACTACCCTACCACGAGACCCACCTAAACCGATCAGCCGTTACCCGGACAAAGTTAATCATTCCATAATAGCGTGCACGAAATCCCGACACGCGTGTATTGAATTTGGTCAGGTTGTAAACCTGTCGCTTCTGTAATTTGTACCGTGATTATCATCCGGCCAGTGAACAGGTTAGCATTTTTACTGGTATTGGAAGTTAGTTGGTTGCTTTCGAATTCAGCGGGGTAGTAAGGTCGATCGCTGCAGGCTCCGTCTCCTTGGTATAAGACGAGAGGAACCGGTTCCTGCAAGGCAGGAGATGCGTGAGCTCGTTGAGAAACCGATTATTATTATTATGTATTCGGCGTATAAAGGCTTGGAATTTGGAGGGTTGTCGGCGCCCACGCAATCGTTTTCGTTTTGAGTTATACCTACACGGAGTTATGCTTGTTTGTTAGGCTTGAATGACGTTTAAACGCTTCTGTTCCGCTGGGAAAGTTTGTGGGAAACTCGGTTTTAAATCAAATTAACCACACGAATAACTTGAGATGTTAAAGTGCATGAAGTTGTGTGTTTTAAATAAATCTATCACTTACTGCCTGTTAAGTCAAATTTCAGATTTGTCAAAACCCGAAAAGCCTGTACCTAGCCTATACATAATAATTAAATTAATTTTATATATTTACACATACGTTCTGTAACATTAAGTAGTTGCGTGTTCTTACAATTTGTACATGTACGATGAGGG
Source organism: Argyresthia goedartella (assembly GCA_949825045.1). Lineage (NCBI taxonomy): Eukaryota > Metazoa > Arthropoda > Insecta > Lepidoptera > Argyresthiidae > Argyresthia > Argyresthia goedartella. Next base: position 16,467,849 of record OX463834.1, read on the forward strand.
ACAAGCTATGAACTTCCCTTGCTGACAGTCCAGTACAAAATAGCCAGGTGACTACAGCTGTTATATAATTACCGACGACTGACATCTGAGCACTTGAGTTTAATTATTGAGTTTCAATTTTCAATTACCGAGGCAGATTGCGTTTAACATGTCAACATCTTCCAGTTTATAATGTACGTTTCATTCGGCCAAACATGAGCACTTCCTCAGAATACACCGTTTCGTTTCAATAGACGTGTGAAAATGCAATATGTTCCCTTCTTCTTTTATGAATGGCATGCTAACCTCTTTTTAGGTTAATTTTGCGAGTGTCAAGAGTATTTGAAAGATCACAATTTGGTCAGGTTCTCTCGCGGGAGCCTGGAAATTAACGCCTTGAGAATGTGTTGTAGCTACTACCCAGAAGGACATGTAGGGTGATGGGTTCCTAGTATGCATTTACTACGGACGTGAAAATGCAATATCGTCTTCGGAATAAAGGCAGCCATTTTAAATGACATGCTGCGTCAATACCTCGGAGCAGAAATGTGGGCGGACACGGCAGCGGGGTGGCGTTCGAAATACCCGACATGTCTGTTGTCTCATCAAGACATTACTCATTCTCATTAGCAATTACAATGCCAAAAGCACGGCCGAGTTATTCGGAAGGACGCCACATGCCCTTGCCTCTCGGCGACAAGTTTAAAAAAAAGCGGGACGACTTTCATCAGTTTTTGTGCCACTTTTTGCGTTACTGTAAATAGTCTTGTCATTTCCAGGAATCCCTCATTATGGTGTCCGGACATAAGAATTTATTGCTCTACGCTTGAAAGAGCTTTCAGAGTTCTTCCCATTTTAGGCTAGGTAAGTGCGACGGAATGATAATTTTGTATATTTTGAAATTCCAAGTGTTCTGAGCTTAATAAATAATCAGACCACCCTGCCATGCTTGATGTCTTAACCTGATCGAAGGTAATCCATACTAATTATTAATTAATAGAGAATGAATTACCGTCGTTAATATTATTAAATTATCAAATTCCTAATTTTATATAGATTTCTTTATAATAAACCTTTTGGTTAAAGTTAGGTTTTCTTAGTTGCTAAGTACAAGTGAATTCCCATGTGCATCGCAATGCAAATGCGAACAAAAACTCAGAACTTTTTCATATTCAGCTGAAAAGAAGTGCACGCCGAGACCCAGATAAAAACGTGAGATCAAACCGAATTAATTTCCAGAACCACCAATGGTAAGTTGAAATAAATATCAAAGAGGAGTAAGAAACGCGTTCTGTATGCTGAGTACGCGCATCGCAGTACACGAGCGCATTAAAATTCTTACCTCTCGGCGAGTTCTCATAGACCGCCGCACGCGTGTAGCTTTATAGCTGCTATATAGCTGACTAAATGCGCTTGTAACTAAACCCTATCGTTAGTTCATTGGTTATCCGTTCGTGCACTTTGCACTCTTTGGTAAAGTTAGTTTATTACTTTGGGATTCCATTTTATTTGTCGCTTCTGTGCCGTGCGTTAGATTTAGATAACTTTAAAAAAAAATTAGAGACGTATACATCCTACATACCCAACCCTACATTTAAATTGTAGAGCTAAAATTACATATGTGTATAACCTATATGGTATTCCTGATTTGCTAGTTCTCAAATTTTAGCAAAACATTTCACCTAACATTCGTTGAAAGTCGAAACTATTGAAAGAAGCCAATAACAACAAACTTGATTGAGACTATCAGCCAAGTTTAACAACAACTTTGTGTAAGTCATGAAACATTTATTTATAGGCTAAGGTTACCTCAAACTTATGTCACAATAAACAAACTTAATACTCTCATAGTATGCTCCTATGTATTTCACTAGAGGGTCGTATCGGAGCTCAACAAAAATGTAATTAGATCCCAGTATGGCAGCATAGTACTCGCGAAGCGTAGGAAATGCGATAATATGAATAATTCATTCGAGATAATGACCAAAATAAGACGATTGTTCGTTTCTGAGAAGCCGTGTTGTTTGGGTTTCTTCTTGCGCGGTTTCGAGAATATCAAGTTCGCATTTGCCTTTTTTAACGAGTCAAGATTTTTGTAAGGAATTAACTTGTGTATTGTATTTCGGGGTTATGTGGTTGAGTTCCGGTGTAGGTATGTGTAACATGATAGTAACTTACTAATATAAATATCATACACATTACATTTATCTAACTATATGGAAATTAATCAGGGAAATATATAAAATATTTTGCTCAAATATACATAAATATACTAATACATTTACTGTTATTAAGAGTAGCAAGTTATTGGTTTAATACGTCGTTAGATACAATCTAGCCCAGCAATAAGTTCCAGCCAATAAATTATTAAATAATAATAATAATAATACCTTGGACACTATTTACACACATTGATCTAGATCTAGCCCCAAACTAGGATTCCCTGTATCTTGGGTACTAGACAACGATACACATACCAAAGTCTTCCGTCAGACTGCAGGCAGTGCACATTATAAATAAATGCAACGGCTGAAGTGAGTAGGTATGTAGCAATCTTACAGCATTTTATGGTGGGTCATAAAGAGGCGAAAATAAAATGACACTTTCTTTAAAAATAAAGGGACTATAAATAATATTATTTTTTGTTCGTGCAGAGGGTCCGCTGTAAAAGATGGGCTCGGGTCGACCTGGCATTCCTTCCTACGGCGACGAGTAAATTTTATGGTAGAATTGTACACAAAATTGTGTACGCACTTCTTTGTAAAAGATATTATATTCATCGTAGGTATCAAACTAAAACTGAACATGTTACCACATCATAATGAGTAAGCATAAAAACTCGCCGTAATTTTATGACATAACTTAGTTTTTAAAGGCCATCTCAACTTCTTATATCGCAGGTGCGTAAGTCGCACATTAATCGCTAGCCTTTGTTATTTATTAGGGCTCTATAAGTAGTGACAAAAACTAAATTGTACCACAATTAATAATTATAGATGTATTGTGAGTTCATGTCGCATTCAATAGTTGAATTGAAATGCCTACATAGACTAGGTTTTTAATACGCAGCTGACTTTCAATCACCCATTATTTTAGCTGAATAAGGGATGGCATCAAATTAATAAATAAGCTGAATAACAATGTTTATGACAAGTTGACGTAAAAAAGAAAAATACTGACACATTAGTAATATTATAGGTACCTAGATAAAAATACCAACAAGAGCTCCATGGTTTAGTGGTTTCACGCTCGCTTCTCACGCAAGAGATGCGGGTTCAAATCCGGTGCTGACCATATAGGAATAAGTTATTAATCTCAAGTATATTATGGAGACGTTATAACGGTGATAGATAACATCGTGAGGAAACATCTTCATAGCTGCGGCGATGGGCTAGCCCCTGTCACGCGAAATAGAGTATTGAATAACTTGCTAAACGTGGGCACAATTGTGCCTCTGCCACACCGTAAGGAAAAAGCTTGACGCTCTCTACCTAGATATTTTATATTTAATCTACCTATCTATCTAACATATGGATTTGAGTTCTATTTAATTTAAACGTGTCATCCATCATGGTGAAGACGGAAAATTGCAACCTAGCAACCTACCTTTTTTAATGTTGCCTGGTGTCTTTCCCACTGCTGGGCAAAGGCCTCCCCACTCTTAGACCACACCTCTTTATGCAAGCGTTATTTTATTATTTATACTTTTTTACCTGCCTACTATACAGACGAACTGATAGATCAGAACCAGACGAACGGAACTTACGACTAATTCAGTTCCTGTTCTTTTAGCATTTCTGCGACGTGATCAGGACGTATAGATTCGAGAAGGACATCTCTAACCCGTCATCTTTATGGTACAAGCTACTTTAATTATTACAGCCTAATTAAATAAGCGCAAATTATCGAAAGCGCATGGTTCCGTGACGATGCCTTTTCCTTTTTTATTAGATGTTCATTTCTTTACGACGTTCGCGAATGGTGAATATACCTATTAAGTAACATATAAAATTATGAACTCATTAAAATGAACTTGCGTTAATTGAGACGGAACTACTGCTGACTTAGAATAATACTGAAATGTGATGAATAAATTATAATTATTGTTAATCCGATAAGGAGTTATTATTAGTCTCCATACTCAGTTATCTTCTCTCAATAACCGGGTAATTATAACTGACCACTACACTGCAGGATAAATAAATGATCTAATATTTAAAATACAATAAAAAAACGCCACCTAGCGGCGAGATAATAACTCATTCATAAGGGGCGCGCGAGTCACTTTTCTCGGCACTTTCTTAGACGACAGTACGTACAATACCTACTTGAAATACGAATCTTTTGATGAAACCTCACATATTCTTGTACAAAAGTGAAATATTACAACACAATGCCGATAATTTAAAGCGCATTTAGCTAATAGGTAACTTGTCTAATGTAAGATTCTAAATCAAAGACTGGAGGATCAAAAACGTCTTCGCCTTGTTTCCTCAACGGCGTGGCTCAGAAACAAAGTTAACACTCGGTCCACCGGCATTGATAACGACTTAATTGCATTATAAATTAGTGCATAGCACTTCCTAGCTGATAACAAGCTAGCCAACTACCCAGCTCTGGCGCCTGCATATCGCCCACACATAACCAATCACTCCAGACTTCATCACATCAAGTTATATCAAAACTTGTCGCGATAAAAATACGACACCAACCAACGACCCCTTTAAAACAGTGATGGAGATGGACCATAATTAATCTGGCACATACCTAAACAGGAGCATGGTCTGTCCACACGCCAAAAACACGCTGTAATACCACTTTCTGCTTAAGCACTGCACAACACACACGTTTTTGCACTAATTGTAGGTTTGTTCCACTCGCGGTATTCACTTGTCATGTTATTTTGTTTTTTGCCGGGTTTTTGAGCGACGTACGAAGCGTCCGACCGACCGCGCTCCGTCTCACTACTGCAAGCTAGTGTGCGAGGGAGTCACGCACGCAACAACGAACCCACTCACACAGACACAGAAATCTGTGTACAGACAAGTGGCTGTGTTCGTAAAAAACCGTCGATCGGTATGTAGACTTGCTTGGTGTTTTGAAGACGTTGTTTTCGTATGCGGTTGGTGTTCCTAGAATAGGGTATGCGTTTTGCCTGTAAAAAGTGATTGACAGGTAAATTAAAAGTTAGGCTAGTAATTAACTACTCATTTGTTTTCATCTTGTCTGGAGTATTTTGATTACACCATAGGTCATCTGTACAAATAGTAACCGATTAATTATGATACTTTTGCGCGGTAAACACGGATGTCTTGACTTTTGATATAGATAAAAGGCTAGACTTTAGAAAGAGGACATTTATTTTGTTGGTAGTAGGTCATTCTAAACACGATCCCAAAAGTTTCAGGTTGTAGGAACTCAATAGTCTTCAGATAAGATTTTTTGAATATCTGTTTTTTTTTGTTTAATTGTAATAGTATGTAACGAAACGAAAAATACTTGCATTTCGGTGCTAAAATCCCCGCCAACCCTCAAGTCCGATAGTCCGCGGCGCCACCGTCGACTTGCCAATGAGATGAACTTATTTAGTTGCACTTTCCATCGCAGGATATGAGTCTGTTTTTTATGTTGCGTTTAGTTCTTGCTATGCTAGAAGTGTGTTTTAATGCTTGGGCAAATATATGCACCAACTAGTTAGTTTACGTTTAAATAGTTAAACGTTTCATCTCGTTTACGTATTTATGATGTCCGATAATAATGACAATAGTGGTTCTTGCGTCGAAGTGATTCCGGACCGGGGTTTACCACAATCTTTTTCCGCTTAAATTTAGGTTCAAAACAAGAACATCACTATGGCAACCATTTCTATTCCAATTTTCCATAGTGGGCTTTATTTACCTAATACCAAGACGGTTTTAAGACGGTTACGGTTATTTTACGGATCAAATTAGCTCCTAATCTGAATCGGCATAAGAAGTTGTGGTAAACCCCCGACTCTTTGGAGCGGCTGATTTCTTCGGGACATAGTTTTGTGTGCAATGAAGTGTTACCGCTCTAGGAATCTTTCATTCCTTAGGTTCCTTCGGCTGTACTTAAATCATGAACAAATAGGTAGAGAGTTAAAATATTCGCAGAATCTGTATTTTTGTTGCCGCTACAGCAACACACAATGTACTCCACGTGTTTAAAAAAAATAAGGAACGCCTGTATCTATTTCAAGAATTCCACGTTTCGAATCGAAAAATAGTTTGTTTTAGATGAGGTCTTAGTATAACCATATAGGTTGCTCATGTCATTTACACAGGGTTATTTTTGGGCCCCTAGCCAAAAGTAAATAAGATTTATGAAAAGACATAAAAAATACATATTTGGTAAAAAAATAAAAACAAAGCTGTTTTTATTTTTTTTAATTCTTATTGCCACTTTGTAAATCCTCAATTTCTAGGAGCGGTCACCCTGTCGCTCAACGCACCACGGGCGACCAAGAAGAACAATTGGTAACAAGGTAGTGCGTGCGGTAAACAAATGAAATAGTGAGCATAAATTTAGTTTGTGTTAGGACAAGTCGGCGAAAAATGTAAAAAAATATGTGGTTTTTTGTATTTCATAAATTGATTGTATTCCTGCAATAATATGACACAAAAAAATATTGGCTTGGGGTCAAAAAATCCTATATAACTTTGAAAAATCCTAATTGGCTTGGCACCGGCTATGCAATCCCTAGCGGTTTTTTGATACATGTCATATTCTCAAATGTAGACGGATCCTGGTAAGTCAGGGAGGGATTTAAAATCTAATATGATTTTACAGTCATACTCACATTTAGACTGAGATATTTTTGTACGCTGACATATATAACATGTTTGAATTGAACTTTTTTGTATCCTAAATGTAGTTTAATACTCTTAATAAATTTATTTTCAGAACCTAATTTATGAGTGTTTTTTTAGGGTTCCGTACCTTAAGGGTTCCGAACGAGAACCTCCGCTGTCCATCTGATCAACAGCGGGCTCTATCTGATGAACCAAACCCAACCATAATAGGAAGAGAGTTGAAATTTTGGCAGAATGTGAATTTCGATATAAAAACAAGAAATGGGGTTGGCCGGTGAAAGCTAATCATAGGTGGCGCCACGTGCATTTGGTTCCTTTATCCAGTTGCCACTTTCAACGATCGACTAATTTCTGGATTTTTTTCTGTTATAATTTGTTATCGGAATTTATTTACTACACAACAAAAGTAATTTTTCGAGTAGGTATATGATATAATCTCATGTATTTACTACTATACAACTTAATTTTGTCTTTTTGGCAGGGGTTTTTTACTGTATGCGCACATGACTGGCGATTGAGCACACGGTACTGGTAACACAGAAGCGTGACTTTGACGTTAGGGGAACCAACCGATACTAGCGCCACTTTGACAGTTGCCAACCCCATTAATTGCACGCATTTGGATAAATTTAAAGGGGTCCCCACAATTATATATACGCTTTATTTAAATTGCCATTTTGTTTTGTTCGTTACATGTCGTAAACATTAATAAATGTTATTTTTATCTGATCGTAAAGTTCAAAATTCTTTATTTTCAGTAAATATTAACCTATGTTTAGAAATAGAATCTTTTGCCTCTTATATACATTGGACCACTGTGGCAGAAGGAGGGCAAGAAAACTCCTATAGATTGTTTTTTACACTTCTTTTAAATACAGGTTTTGTTTAACTAGAACAAATATTACATATGTATTATAAATAATATGCAAATACAAAACTATCAAAGGAGTTCTGTATTGAGTTAAATTAACTGCATGTTCTCTTGTCATTTATGTAATCTTGAATATTGTAATATCGCTTTTTAGATAAAATGGTTTTTACTTGATTTTAAAATTGCTCAAATGGCAATTCCAAAATCTACAGTGGCCCCTACCCTAGGCGCAGCCTTTGTCGTGGGTGCCTGTAGGCAAATTGACTTTTTGCAGTTGACCTTGATTCTTATGATATTGAACGGTAAAGAACATAACTCAGGACTCAACTCAACGAATGAACATAGAAGAAAAACAGGAGTTTGAAGAAAAGAATAGCTGCTCTCCAATACCAGCTTCCTCCCCATATCCCATATATGACATTGGCTTTAGGCTGAAGAGTCGGGAGATTAAAATCACCCTTCTTTCCATCCTTACAAAAAGGTCACTACCCTCCCATTCACTCCCTCAAAACTTGTGCCCTCTGGTGAGCCGGTAAAAAAATAACACTTGACCGTAGTGATATGTGACTACCCACAAATCACCCCAAAAACCGCCAAACCCACCCACGCACTGGCAACATTAAAAACAAAAGAACCGAACAGTCAGCGAACCTTGAGTGGGCAGCGATATGTTCGGTGCGCGTGAGTTCCAGCCATGTTGTGCGCCAGAACAAGACAGCGCCCTACAAACATATCACTCTCTCTTTCGCACGCTTGTTAGCGCGTAGACTTACCGCGCTAAGTAACGCTGATATCCCCACCTTAACTGTTAACCATAAGGGATATAATTGATAGTTTTGATAGTAGTACTAAGTTTGTTAGTTTACTATACTCGTCAGCAAGTAAACGCACACATGCGCACGCATTGTTATCTACACAAATTTATAACGAGCGTCTCCGATTCTCGTACGACTGTTGGACACTCCTAAATTCTTTCGCGGAAGGATTTTTGTCTTTCGGGTTCCGTGTATGGAAGTTGCGGTAGGTATGTAATAATCATGCGTAAACTACCAAAACCCATACGATGTGGTATGAAGTCGTATCGTGTCGTGACGTGATGCAGGATCCTAATCGCAGCTAGGTACTTAGGGGGGTAGAGTACCTTAGATTATAGTCTAAGTAGAGTACCTACTACCAATAAAAACTAACATAGCGTCACCCTTAAGGTGCAACGAAAAAAAAATGGCTTTTTTTTCGAATCCATTTACTCCACCATGAAGACATCTACTGATTTTTTTTTTGGGTTAACGTTTATTGAGTATTTGATTAAGATTCTCACTAAAGGAAAACGCGATTGGATGAAATTTTCTCGATAGAATTTAATTACGAAAACACCTCTAAATTGTTTTATTTTTTCCTGTAATTCTGAAATCCTAACTAATTTCATTGTGGAACTGCGTTCAAAATGTAGATATTATGTATTCGCAAAATCTCCTTAAAAAACTTTTTAACGAAATAGCGTAGTTTATTTTTAAACAATTTTTCTGTGGTTAAGCGCTACGTTTTTTATTTTTTTTTCCCGATTTCTGGGAGTCTTTCCGCCTGGAGTAACGGGGACCTTTGCAAGGACGAGGTATCGCCTTAACTCCTATACGGGGTGGTAGAGGCACAGACATAAGGGCGGGAGGCGAGTTTAGCCAGTTAGTTACCTTATGTGGAGCCAATATTAGAGTTAAAACGTTTACTGTGCTCTTGGCCCCCAATATGAGATCATTACTCTTAACTCTTAATACACCTCTCTTATTAGGCTTAGGGACATTTATTGAGTCTAGTGACTAATAAGCCTTTAACATTTGACTTCTGTCAGTCTTAGCTTCATAGACTACCTACATCAGCTTATAAAACGATTAAATTGAGCAAATTACTTAGTTTCGGACTTCAAACATGTGTGAATCGAATGCAGTCATCGCATTCAATTACAGTTTTTTGGAAAAAAAACATCTATAATGTTTATAGATTATTTTCATTATACATATGTATTTAAAACTGAAAAAACTTCAGCAATATGCAGCTTTAATTTTGAAAAAATAAATGATATTGTGTGCCCTACGTTACAAGGTTACGTTGTTGAATTTTGATGAAATGTTAAGTAATTGTTACCTCATATTATACATATACCTCGCGCCACGAATGAAGAGCGTTGGGTGACGTTGGCGGGAATTACTGCGCATATGTACAGGTATTGAAAAGTGACTACTGCGCATTGAAGGCCGCCACTCATAACGTGTGGCGCGACGTATACCATATCTCTGTGGCGCTGCGGTAGTGGCTCAGCCTACACATGCGATAGGTCCCGGGTTCGATTCCCGGCTGAAAAACACCCCAGGTCTTGGATGTTTATATGTTTGTGACGTCGCTGTTCCTAGTTCCCACGACACAGGGTATCCTAGTGGGGCCAGAAGGAATGTATGACATACGCTTGACAGGCGCGCAGACCGTCGCCGCATCTATGGATATAAGAGTTTTAGCTGGGTGTATTGTTTAATGGTTCATCATCATCATAGCATAAATGAAACCACGAAGGTGTCATTTATGATGATGTTTTACTTCAGGTCGGTAGTCTGACAGACGTAGGGATTGCAATCCAGCAGCATTTTCTGTTCAGCTGGATTTTTGCTGAAGCGAAGCAAATCCAACTGGATGCAGCGCGGATGCAACATTATCAGTTTTTTTATCTATGTATTTTAATAACTAACATCACTTTGTATTTTCTTATTTTAATAACTATGTATCTCTTAGTTTTCAGTCTCACAAAATGTTAATAAAGATAATCATTAACAGTTTGTTATGAAACTCGAAAATACCTAACATAATTATGTTCGTTTCGTTGAAATTAACAGTTATGAGTGGCATTAGTTAAATAGGTAAGTACATAGTATAGTAACTAATAGTTCGAGTATTATTATTAATGATAATTATCACGATCACAATACAATCATAAATTACGCTAGGAGATACCCTAAATATCTGAAATAACAAAATATTTTACTAACTATGTAGTCTCAGTCTCTCAGTTCCGCATATAGATCGAAATCTCTAATTAAACATAGTTTACAATACAATATAAAATTGCACTTGTAGATATTTCAAAGAATGAAGAGAAGAAGACGTATCTGTCCATTAAAAAAAAGGTGAATGCTTGATTTCGCTGATTGCGGTCCCGCATCAAATGCTGGATCCCCAAGACCAAAAAAGCGCAGGATCCAGCTGGATTGCCGGATGACTGGATCACACATTGCAATCCCTAGACAGAAGTCTTATTATTAAGCAGCACTTGGTTAATTAGCAAAGTTCAACGGATACTCAAAGTGGGTAGTAACTAGGATCCTAAATGATCGATCATTGATCATGTTAATAAGAAACATAACCTACCTTTATAGCGATTAGGTCCAAAACAAGAACATTAGTATGGCCGCCATATGCCATAATGGGCTTTATTTGCCAACTATACCTCGCGCCACAAATTAAGAGCGCTGGGCGACGTTGGCGGGCATTACTGCGCATAGTTATGTACAGGCGTGGTACAAGTATTGAAAAGTGACTACTGCGCATAGGCTACCCAAGGCCACCGCTCATAACGTGTGGCGCGACGTATACCAAGACTTCTTATTGGACGGTCATGGTAATATTGCGGTTCAGTTTACGTTCTTAGATTGAATCGGCATAGGACGTTGTGGTAACCCCCAGATCTTGTTATCTACCTTGCTACCTCTACCTTCTTAGTTTTGGTAAATTAGATGGCGATATCTTCAACTACCTACCTAAGTTAGGTAGGTACCTACGTACATTGAAGATATCGCCATCTAATTTACCATAACTAAGAAGGTAGAGGTAGCAAGGTAGTTGGTTAGGAGGTAGGTAGGGAGTTAGGGACACTCCTTGGACTCTTACCTAGCCTGCCTAAGCACCATTTTTAAAGGGGTCCGTAGTCAACAGGGCCGGCCCGTAGACAAGATGCAATTCGCTAATATCACTCGCTCGCAATGCTAAGAAAATGTATGCGATTTGATATTTCGAGACGGAAAGTCATGACTTGTCGTTCTCAATTAGGATCCCATAAAGGTATGTAAGGTAAGTGCGCCTATTGTCGCACAGCACCATGTATCGCACACTTATTTATTTATTTATTAATACAGTTTAATGCACAACATTACAGACTACGTCCAATTCGTTGTACACATACAAATATACAAATAACATACACATCCATTTCAACCAGATTGAAACGTAACAAATTATAGTAGTATCGTACATGTCAGTTCAATAAATGTCAATAAATAATAAATGAAAATGATTCAATAGTAAAACTATCGATGCAGTATTTTGGAATAAAAATTCAGTTCATGATACTTTAATTACATAACACAACCCTGTCACACAATCCCCTCGCAGAACCTTCCACATTCTCGCACAATATGCCTCCATGCATCACCAAACAGATCAGTCAGTGGTGCTGCAGCCAACAGAGCGTTGAGACTGTCCCGCGCCCTCAGCAGCTAATAGCCGCTGGTGCCTGCGCGCGCGGAGTTATTTGTCGGGCACGAACAGCGCGCATACCCTACGGACAAGCGCGACACTCTCACATCACATCTGCTCTGAATATAACTGCCAACCTTCTCGAAGTATAGCGATTACTCATGTTCTCAGTTAAATTCATTTGTGAATTCGGTCATCCAACACGGACTTAATATCTACCTTCCTACCTACGAGTACTTGAAATATATTAGGTCCTTACATATGAAATTGGCGTTTTGTATGGAGAAATTGAAGTTAACTCAATTTTCAGTACAAACATTTTTGTATTTTTTTTAGGAATGACAGATGCTAATTTTATAAACTTTGTGTGTATGAATGAGACAACATTTAGCTAACAGAAAATTTTATATAATTTTTGAAAAAAGTCAGCTGTAAAAATATATTACGAATATTATCATAAAAATGGTTGACATTTAGGAGTCACTGATTTTGAAGATAACATTTTAGTGATCAAACTGAAAATTAAAGAAAATTTAATAAGTAGATGTAAAATATTGAAATTAATTTTAAAACAATAAAAAAAACTGGAAATAGCTATTGAATTACTCGAATTATGAACTCCTGAATCTGTAAGAAAAATTCGCCAATTTCATAGGTAAGCACCCAATAATTCACCAAGTTAAAAACTTAAAAAAACCGACTTCAAGTTCTTCCCTTCCCTATTTCTTCCGCCCCGGTCGGGTTGCGAATGAAGTCACATGTGCACATGAAAAGCCTTCATTACAACTTTTGCTGCTCGGAACCACAAACCAAATTATTCGGTGCCAAAACGTCAGCTGTGTACATTTTTTTGTATTTGTTGACTTTTTCAAAAAGCGCTGTATCAATTTTTCGTCTCGAATAAATCGGAAAAACAGCAACTAGAAAACCTAACACAAAACGATGTTGTTGTTTTTATATTTTTAATCTTACAATGTCACCTACTCTACCCCACCACTTCACCCAGACAGTATGTATTTAGCCAATAAGCGTAGGCTACACCATTCAGTAATTTTGTCGCGCAATTCAGATTTTTTTCGCTTATCTCAGGTGATTCCCCTGTTCATGGTCATTCGATCAAATAGTTTTTCATTTGCACATTTTATTATTCCCCCTTATTAATAATAATAAATAATAAATCTTTTTATTTCAGGTATAAAAACCCATATTGACAAATACCTTAAAAACTAGAGATATATAACATTTTATGAACCTAATCTAACTTACTTTAACTTAACTTAAACCTAGCTAGGGATTTTCTTCCTCGTCGGTCTCGCCTCCCTATAGCGTCTGTATACGATGCCTTCCGGCCAGTAGTCCTTGGCCAGGAACATCTTCTTGAGTTCGGCCGGCACCCGAAGTTTAAACGACAGGAAGTCCTTTGGTCTTTCTGACTCTAAAGGACTTATCTGCAGCGTAATCGTCTTCTGACTGCAAGGCGGAACCTGGACTTTCTTTACCCTTTCCTGGATGTGACGCTCAATGTCCTCTTTGGTCATATTCACGTCGAGCCTGGAAAGGTATATCTGCGTCGTGGGAGCGGCAGCTTTGAGGCTGCACTCGGCGGCGGGGGCGGTGCCACGCTGATTGCGGCTGCGTCTGGAGCGGCGTTGCCTGTAGTGGACCAGGATAAATCCGTCTCCATCAACGGTCGCATTCGGCGGGCCGCGGGCGGGCCTGGCCAGCGGCGCGCGCGGCGCAGCCTGCAGCTTCTGTTGTTCGGCGGCGGGCGGTGCGGGGCGCGGGCGGCGGCGGCGGGCACGGCGGGACACAGCAGCATACGTGTCCTTCTGGGGTTCCGGTGTTTTGGATGGACCAGAAGAGACCGCATCAGGTGCTGGTCGAATTGGCTTCGTGACGTCACGAGGCGGTGCGGTATTCGTCGACGCGGGCTTAGCAACCCGCGTAACTAGGTCAGTCGCTTGTTGGGCGTTTTTGCTGACCGTCGCGTTGTCGGCACGCGCGTCGGCTATTCGCTGCGTCGGCAGCGAGGTATGAGCCTGACGCAATACTGACAACTCACGTTTGAGGTCAGCGCAGATGCCCTCCGAAGCCTCCAACTTGCTTCGAATTTCCGTGACGTCACCCTGGAGCCGCACGATATCCTTCAGCAGCCGGGTGACATCGACGTGGTCGAATGTCACCGGCGGCAGCTTGTTGAGGTCGCGGGCCACGTAGGTCGGGACATCATCGGGTTCGATCTCCTTGAACACCCGGAAGATGTCCTGGAGATCCTTCTTCCCGCTCGCAGCACCCCTCCGCCCGACGAGGCGCACGGTGGTGACGGCGGTTTCCTGCAGCACTTTCTTGGCGGCGGCGATCTCAGCCTCCTTGTAGCTGGTCGAGCAGATCTGCTCCAGCGAGAGCTCGTCCATCACGTCCAGCTTCTGTTGGACGAAGGCGAGCAGCTCGTTCACCAAGATTGTGTCTGCGCGCTTGGCTGGTACAGCCATGGTATTAATATTGCGAAACTAGGTAGTGGCTAATTTCCGGGGCATCGTCACGGACGCTGCTAGGAAGCGACCGTTCGTGCCGGTGTCACAGTTGCAACTGATATGTGAGATTATTATTATTGAGACTTACCTACATATACAAGTATATTAACCATATGAATATACTTCGATCAAATACTGCGGCGACGGGGTAGCCCCTGTCAGGCAAATAGAGTATTGAATAAGCGTGGGCATAACTATGCCTCTGCCACACCTTATGGAAAAAGAGGTGACGCTAGGTTAATATACCTCGACCTCTCGAGTAGGCTTTGGGTATAGCAGGAGGAACACGAATACATATGTATAATGTACTGTATGTATTAATTACTACTCTTCCTGTAAATTGGTCTTTATTCTGGCCGGGGCCATCCATTTAAAGGTACAACAACAAATCAATAAATAGTAGCCCATTAATATCCCCACCGAGGGGCACGGGCCTTTACCCGCGCTGGCTCAGAGCGCGAAGCGCGATAGTAGCCGGGACCTACAGCTTATCGTGTCATCCGAAACACTGGACGTCCAATAACGTACTACGTAAGATAAAATTATCTGATTGGTACATGGTCAGGATTTGAACCTGCATCTCCTTTGTGAGAAGCAAGCGTGAAACCCATTAGACCACGGGGTCCTCACACACAACAAAAAATGAAATAAAATTACAAATGAAAAATGAAATAAAACTGTTATAAAATTATATTAATAATTAATGCTACAATTTAAATGATCACTAAAATGTTTTTTTGTCCCTAAGACTAATTACCAGGTAACAATTTGAACTCTATATAAACTAAATGCACTTTTTACCGATATGCCTAAAAACAATGATTTAAGTTACAAAATAAACATCATCATCAGAATAATTAAACATTTCCTTGCACTATAATAATAAAGTCGGACCGCTCGCAACCTGAAAGAGTGCATCGCTGCGTTGTTTTGCCGCGGACTGGCTAAAAGTGAGGCAGTGAGAGATCTCCGGTGCCGATCTACCGAAAAGAAATACTCAAAGCGATCTCGAAGGTAGATGGGGTGACTCGGATTTTTCAAGATATTGTACAGACAATAGAGAATATGAGAGTCTCGGCGACGACGAATCGGAAGCCACCCCAACTCTGCGATATTGAGAAACATGGTGTTACTGGATCTGGTTTACCTCTCCTGCGTTGCCACCTTTCGGTGCCGCAGGAGGCCGTGGCTGTTGGACTCCTTTCGGTGCCGCAGGAGGCCGTGGCTGCTGGACTCCTTTCGGTGCCGCAGGAGGCCGTGGCTGTATGACTCCTTTCGGTGCCGCAGGAGGCCGTGGCTGTTGGACTCCTTTCAGTGCCGCAGGAGGCCGTGGATGTTGGACTCCTTTCGGTGCCGCAGAAAGCCGTGGCTGTTTGACTCCTTTCGGTGCCGCAGGAGGCCGTGGCTGTTGGACTCCTTTCGGTGCCGCAGGAGGCCGTGGCTGTTAGACTCCTTTCGGTGCCGCAGGAGGCCGTGGCTGTTGGACTCCTTTCGGTGCCGCAGGAGGCCGTGGCTGTTGGACTCCTTTCGGTGCCGCAGGAGGCCGTGGCTGTTGGACTCCTTTCGGTGCCGCAGGAGGCCGTGGCTGTTGGACTCCTTTCGGTGCCGCAGGTTGCCGTGGAAGCATGCGACGCTCTTAAGACTGCAGCGACAATCGACAAATGATCTGGAGGCTTACCACAACTTTTATATCGATTCAGTTTAGGCTCCTAAAACAACATCACCACGGCAACCATTGTCATTCCGATACTCCATAACGGGCTTTATTTTATCTAATACCACAGACACTATAACTATATACGGGTATTATTTAAACGTAAGACGGTAAATCTAGTTCTGTTTGGCATAAGCACTGTTTTTGACTGACAGAATTACTGAATAGCAACAAAAAATGAGCGCGACTAGAAATACTGGCTTCGTCTGTAAAAAATACTGAATTAGGCGACTAAGAATAAATATCAAATACAAAAAAAAAACTCTATTACTGTGGATATTTACATATACTTATCAGCATCATCATGCTCAGCCCACATCAGCCCACCGCTGGGCACAGGCCTCTTCTCTATAGCGCCAACCCCAACGGTCCTGTGCCATCCGCATCCATTGAGATCCTGTCTACTTGAGTATATCGTCGGACCATCGGGCAGGTGGTCTGCCCACTGGCTTTGTTGCTCCCCACATACTTAGCAAATTTATTTTTTTGCCTCTTCTCTACATTGGACCACTGTGGGAGAAAAGGCGAGGAAACTCCCACAGATCGATTTTTAGATCTCTTTTTAAAATTGGTTGTGTTTAAATAATATAATTATTGCAACATGAATTGTTATAAATAACTACAAAATTACTAACAGCGAGTTCTGTGTTGATTTGGATTAACCCCATACAACCCCGTCATTTAAGTGATCTTGAGCATTGTAATATCCCTTTTTAGACAATGTCGCTTTAACATAGTTTTTAAATTCGAAAATCTAGAACAGCAACTTGAAAACCTTAATTCTTGTTCTTACGTGTTCTACCTAACTTGCCCTGACCCACTTTATCCAGATAGTCTTTATTTTGCCAATAAGCGGTGCCTAAACCATTCAATAAGCGTATGTATAATTAGACGCGCAAATCAGTATTTTTTTCGCTCATTTCAGGAAATTTCGCTGTCATGGTCATTAAATTAATTTGCTCAATTAGTTTTTTATTCGGTCGTTTTATTATTTCCCATTATATACTAACTAATCCTAAGTATGACTAAGACTTGTTTTAGAGCGCTTTATGGTACTATACCCTCATAGCGTTGCAATCAGCTTGTCTGTCCAAAGAAAAGTACCTGCCTTAGTTCACTCGAATAAAGGCCAGTACAAGACGTGAGAAAGAGGGTAACTTTGACTGCTTTGCTACATCTTGTGAACTTATTTTGAAGGGGCTACTTATCATTAAAATTTGTTTTAATAGGCGCAATTATTTAAAAAAATTAAGTCAAAGTAATCTTATCATTTGCTCCGATCTTTCATCATTTCCATGAGAATGAGAAAACAAAGCCTTACCTACGGCTTTTCTCTCATTACATTACGGCTGACGGTCGGTGGTGACTGTTCGTTCCGCTTCCATAGAGAGTTGAGACATCGATAGTTTGCGGCGTGTCATATGAAGAAGGCGACTAACCTAAATGTTACTTTTTATTGACAACTTTGACTCCCTGTTTTGCACCCCTTATGGGCGGAATTAAAGAAATCCTTTCGTATCGGTATCTTATTTACAGAGTCCTTGGAGGTACCTATACAAAGGTTTTTTGTTATAACGTCGAGGAGTTAGCGAAGCGAAGGCTGAAGTTCTGAAATGCAAAACTTTGCTTTTTTCCAGTCCAGAGTGCTTTATGGATTCGCTGTATGGGGAGGTAGCACCGATATAAACGGGATTTTTGTCTTACAAAAGAGAGCTATTCGTATTGTAAATAACATAGGATCATCACTGGAGTCTTGTCGGACTTCATACAATGAATTAAAACTCCATACTGTCACAGCTCTAATTGATTAGGAGACACCCTGGTAAATTCCCTCTGAGAGCTGCCGGTGTAAATGAGAGACTCAACGAAATAAATAAAGGGAATCTAGATGCCTTGTAAGAGGACGGCAGCTTATACACGAGCTACAAATATTACTGCTATTAAAGTCTACAATAGCCTCCCTCTAGTCATTAAAAATCTGTCAGGAACATTGAGTTACATTTACTCAGGAAGTAAATTTTTACCTAGAGTTAAGGATTATTTAATAACTATATCTCCCTATAATTTGACTGAGTTTTATAATTATAAGTAAGTGTTATTTAATGTATGTTGCTTCTATGATTATAAAAAAAACCTGTGTCATTTACAAAATTATTAGTAAAATAGATAAAAGAGTGGTCCTAGCCACTAGTGACTGTGACTTCCATTTTTTAACCAATTTATTAGTAATATGTAAAAGTGTGATTCTAGACCTGTGACTTTCATGGCAAATTGTTCTGTTTATTTTATAAATGTTTGTGTTCTTTTAACTGTATCTGTGATACCTATTGTAATGTGCACTAAATTGCTAAACCCATTGGGTAAACTTACATTGAAACATACATTGTATCTACTTAAGACTGAAAACTCGAAAACTTGAAAGTTGTTGCAATGAATACTGAAACTGAAACGGCATAACGAATTTTCAGGTTTCTAAAAACGTCTAGAGCCATCTGTCTTTCTCTTACATCACTAGTTTTAGTTTTGTGGTTCGTCGATAGATGGCGCTGGGATTTTCATTTCTCGACAGACGATGGCAAATAATAGTTTCTTCTTACTACAACAGATGGCGTTACCAGTTCTTATAAAAATAGTTAGAAATATTTACTCTAGATGTCGCTATTTAGAAAGTTGCCTTCTACTCCCAAAAGATGGCGATATGTGTTTTTAGTTTCAACCATTACATTCAATTTATTTCTACATTTTTTATCTTATAGTCCAATATTACTCATATTAATCCGATATGAAGATATATGAAATTTACTCATGACTGCGTGTAAATCCCATACCTACTGCTCTACATATACTAATCTAATTAAGATCTTATGGCCCTCATTTTAGGGATGTTTCAGGCAGTTCATTTAATACGTTTCAGTGCATTAGTGGTTTTGTTTTATCATGAAGTCTCTAAGATATTCTGTTTTGATATCAGCATTATATTTTTTGGGGCTTGTGAAATATGGTGAGTCTAATAGAATGGACTAGTTTCGACAAAATTCGGACAAAATTTGGACAAAATTCAATCCAAATCCAACCAACATTTAGAATCCGGACCAAGTGCTCGACCAAAAAGTGACTTCTTTCTACCTATTGAAGTATACAAAATAACCCAAAAACAAATTTAAAACCATGTCCTAAATAACCTGTCAAGCGAAGAACTAGCAAATTTTTCACTTTCGTCCTACATTTGTGTGAGAGTTTTGTACCAATGAGTAATGAAATTGAAAATATGAAAAACATGGTACCTTCAATTATTAGTTGGTGTCTCCCAAACTAGGCAAGCCTGTGTCGGTGTGGGACATATCGAACAAGACGTAGGAGGTGATTTAAGTGATTTTGTACATCTCGGAATTAACCTGATCAATTGGGGTCTTGAGAGAAACAGTGTCTATACAAAAAGGTATTTAAATTATTCTACCTATGTAGAATACTACCTATGTGTCATACAGGGTTAAAACAGGGTGTAGGTAGTCCAAAAGTATTTAAATTTAAATTTAATTTAAATTTTAAAGTACGATTTTGTCCATACCTTTCCGTTACAGCCTGTATTACAGATCAATAACCCAGTTACCTATAAAAAAGTTAAATAAACTGGAGCAACACTTACACTACACGCACTTTATAAAGAAGCCTTATTTATTACTTACATAACTTTTCAGGCAATATAGCCTCTATTTCTATGACGATAAGGATTGTTAAAGTGGTTTTTTAAAGGTGGCGATTGCAAAAGTGGAATGGATTAACACGTTAACTGCGTTGTTTGGCCTTAAGACCTCACAAGTGTACTTCCCGGCCGTGCGGCGACAGAATAGTGCGTTCTCTCTCTGGTGCGGACCTCATATCATAAAAACTATCATAGGTAGAAAAGAGACAAATATACCATTGTGTTTGTATTTTAAGTGCAAAGAGATGAGTACATAAATATAGACCTGGGGTCGCAAAGCCCCTCATCGCACTAGAGTAAAAAAACACAATTCCTTGCGTATGCGCGGTCTCCGGACCTCAAACGCGGGGGAGGTCGCCCCACCCCCTCCCGCGCCTATTTTTTTACGTGATCTTTGCAATTTGAACCAGTGATACACTGACCTTGCGATAAAAGAAAGTGAATTCAGATGTACCCTTTATCTAATGCGATGCGAGGCTATTCGACCTCTTAATATTTTTTTCAGTTATCTTGAGTTCCTTAGATTGGAATCTAAAACGAAGCCATATTTAAGTCAACGTGTTAAGTAGTAAGTAAGCCTTGTATTGATTGGTGGCTTCATGTGGTGCCATATACATTTTATCAACATTGATTTATCGCTTTTAGTAAAAACAACAAAGACAGAAATATATACCTACACAGATGACATTTTGGTTTGTGGTTCCGTTCAGAAAAGTATCGATGAGGTCTTTTCGTGTAAACAGACGACATTCGCATGCCGATTGCCGACCAGGGCGGGGGAAGAATTACGACTTGAACTTGAAGATTTTTTTAAGTTTTTAACTTGGTAAATTATTTATTTCCTCTAAAATTCAAAACAGCCGGTTCTCTTGAAACGCGGAGGCATATGCGAAGCTGCGCCAAGTGCAGCAATTTAAAGATAATCTCACATATCTCAATGGTACATGGGGATTCGAACCCGCACGGCATCTCCTGCGTGTCAGGTGAGCGGTGTAACTTGATCAACCACTCTCCCAACCCATTCGGGAAACTATTATAAGATCTCTAACTAACTCCCTTTCCATACATGGGTTACAGAAAGAAATCTCGATAAGCTCGCCTTTAAATGCTTCGTTGACACTAGTACCATGATTTGTACCATGATGGAACTAATGATAATTTTTATCAACACTAGTTCCACTATGAATGGAACTTTAAATCATGGTACTAATGATAACTTCGTTATGACTAGTTCCACTTTAGGTGTTCGATACTTGCGAAATTTTTAACAATTATTTACCGCTTACAAATTTATGTTATCCTGGTACTTTTACACCTAGATACATGCTAGAAAGTGGTGGTATTTGTAGAGATTTTACTTCAATCATATGAAATTAGCGAATAGGTAAACTGAACAGTGATGCACCAACTTAAAGAAAACTTGAGATTTTAAGAATAAAAAACATATTCAATCAAGAAAAAATTATAAACAATAATATAGTACTCTAAAAATCAATGAGTTTATCCAAAAAGTGGCCCACGGATATTTATAGCATGTACTTATCTAGGTGTAAAAGTACCAGGACAACATAAATTTATAAGAGGTAAATTTTTGTTAAAAATTTCGCAAGTATCGAACACCTAAAGTGGAAACTGGTGATAACGAAGTCATCATTAGTACCATTATTTCAAGTTCCATTCATAGTGTTGGTAAAATATATAATTAGTTCCATCATGGTGCAAATCATGGTACTAGTGTCAACGAAGCTTAAATATGGTGTATTTATAGATTCAGATTCAGATTCAGGTTAAATTTTTTATTAAATATAAATAAATAAATTATCTTATTCAACGTCAAAATTATAATTACTTATAACTACAAGTCAATTTTTTATATAAAAAAAGACTACACCGTTTCGGGAGGTGGGCCTCGGGGTATTATATTTTTGTAGTCTGTTTTTTAGAGTATAACGATTTTGTGGAGTAGAAATAACGAAATGTCTCTGATAACCACTCTAGTGGTCCCGCTTCTCTGCTACGGCTGCAACTCTCCCATGGACCCTTTCTCAGTCTCGGCATCGTGAACTGCGGCTGTGCTACTCCATGTGGGGAAAAATATGCCCATCTCTACCGAAGCGACTGCGGCGATAGGCTGGCCTCCTGTTACGCAAAAAGGAGTATTTATTTAATTACTGGTTCAAAGTGTCCAGTGACACTCTTACCCCATAAGGGAAAATATACGGAGTGCACAAATGGTCTTGCCCAGCTGATTCCTAGACGTTATGTTTTTTATCTACACACGTATCATAAACCCTCTTTACTGCGTCTAAAAACCGCACGTTAAGACCAGCATAATGTAAACCTATTTGGTAAAAACTCATTTCTTATCTGAAAATTTATACATTATGACCATAATGTGTAATTTTTCTACATATTATGACATTCAAATTTCGAACGCCGACGCCCGCCTGCGTGCCGCCCCTAGTTTGTCTGTGAAGTTGGTACAACAGAACAAGCTAAACAACTGCAGAACAATGATCAATGTCACAATGCCGGTCAAACATGCGGTTCCTGAACACATCAAAGAGAGCTTATGATATGTGTGTAGATAAACTAGTGTATGCAACTGTACATAATTAGGCATTAAAACTCTCGAGTGATATTATTACGAAACTTGCCTTCGGCTCGTTTCATAAACCCACTCTCGAGTATTAATGCCCTCTATTATGTAGCAGTCACATAAATTTATGTGACTGCTACATAATGGAGGGCATATATACATAACCGCATGTTTGACCGGCATTGTGGCTCTGCAGTTGTTTAGCTTGTTCTGTAGTACCAACTTCATGCAGGCGGGCGTCGGCGTTCGAAATTTGAATGTCAGTACCAACTTCACAGACAAACTAGGAGCGGCACGCAGGCCGGCGTCGGCGTTCGAAATTTGAATGTCATAATATGTACAAAAACTACACATTATGGTCATAATGTGTAATTTTTCAGAAAAGAAATGAGTTTTTACCAAGTAGTTTAACATTATGCTGATCGTAACATGCGGTTTTTGAACGCAGTAAAGAGGGTTTATGATACGTGTGTAGATGAACTACTATTAAAATGTTGTCATTAACCCCTCCAGCGTCCCCTCTGCTCTGCTACGACTGCAACTCGCTGTACGACCCGCGCTGCGGCGAGCACTTCGACCCGTTCAGCCTGGGCATCGTGAACTGCTCGCTCCGGGACCCGCTCGAGCACTTGCCGGAAGTGGAGCCGAGCGTGTGCCGCGCCGTCAAGATGCAGAGTGAGTGAGATTTAACTCTCAAATCACTATTTTACATACCGAGGGGACAAGGCACAGTTGTGCTTACATTTACCCCGTTATAACAATACTCCATTTTGGAATAAATCGCTTATGTATGTTGTTCTCCGACAAAGTAGGTGCAGGATTTGGGACTCTATTACATAACCGGCTTAACCAAAAAGTAACGAACATTTGCTGTCCAAATTGTTCATTTGTAGATCTAGTGAAGATGATTAGTCGCGGTATCTATGATGAGTACAGCACTATTGTAATTATGGTAGGAAATCATTCAAACATTAGTCGGAATGATTTGAATAAAAGTGTTGAAACACTTCTAGACTTACATAGTAGGATGAAATGCAAGTTTATACTATGCAATTTTCCATATGCCTGTAATTTAACAGAACTACAGAACAAATCTGTGCATAGAATGAATATTCATTTATTTAATTTAACATGTCATCACAGCGATGCTATTTTATATTTCGACATGAATAATTTTATTCATAACTTTACTCTGACACGGGATACATTGTACCTGTCTAATAAATATAGAAAATTAGTAGCTACATTGTTAGCTTATAATATATGCGACGCAGCTATAGTTGGTTTAACTAAGTTCAACTTGACATCAGCTTATTTTAAGAGTAATATGACATGCACCCCTATTGGGAATTCACCTGTTAATTATACTTTGCATGCAACATTGGAATCTGTTCCAAGTAATTTAAATTAGTTCATAAGACAATAGAGGAAATCTCTAGCATACAAGAGCCACTAAATATGTCAAAATGTAAGCCCCAGTTAAATATTGCCCATCAAAACATCCAGGGGCTACCTGGCAAAGAACTTGTATTAGAATTATTTCTAAAAAATTCTGACATTGATATTATTTGTGTTACTGAACACTGGTTGAAGGAAAATATGATGTCTTTTAACATAAATAGTTACAAAATTGTCAGTTGTTACAATAGAAAGACTGCTGATAGAGGTGGTTCTTTAATCTTAGTGAAGAATAATATTAAGGTGAAACAACGGAAAGATATTCTTGCACTTACTGTTGAAAGACAAATAGAGGTATCCTGTGTTGAGTTAGATAGCCATATTATTGTTTGTGTCTACAGGCCACCGAGGGATGAAAAAGGCCATGGCAATTTCGAAATATTTGAGAAAATTATGGAGGAAGCCCTCATTAAACTTTGTAATAACAGAAAAAAGTTAATTATTTGTGGCGATCTTAATGTAGATCTGCTTGTAGATACAACACTGAAGCGACGATTAATAACTCTGTTCAAATCATTTAATTTATGTCATGTATTTCTAGAGCCGACTAGAATTACACTTACAAGCCAAACTTGCTTAGATAACGTTTTTTGTGACTGTGCATTCACAACTAAAAGTGTAATTAACTGCTTACCCTCCGATCACAGTGGTCAAACAGTTTCATTCCCAATTAGTATTAAGGATAAGACTGGTCCAACATTTTATAGGCCTATTACATCCCATAGACTAGAGACATATACGAAAAACTTAGATATAAATTTGCCAGTACCGGATTTTAATGAACAGAACCCAAACAAAATCTACTCAGACTTCTTCAACATTATTCAGACAGAATTCAATAAAGTTTTCAAATTAAAGAAAGTCAGTGACTACAACGGTAAATCAAAATTTAATGACTGGGCAACGTTTGGAATTCGTAAAAGTAGAGTTATCTTGTATGACCTTTATGATCAAAAAACCTATAACTTTGATCGAAAATTTCATGACTATGTTAAAAAATATTCCAAAACTTTCAAGTTGGTTTGTAGAACTGCAAAAACTTTACACATTAATAGAAAAATTAAAAATTCAAATAATAGAATGAAAACAGTTTGGCAAATAATAAACCGCGAAACTGGCAAAGTTATACCAAGGGACAGTGATTTCTGCCTAAAGATAGGTGATGATGTTGTTAAATCCAACGCTGATGTTGCTCGAGCTTTTGAAACATTCTTCACCAATGTACCCGTACTCACAACGGACAGTCTAAATTATTCATCTCCATTTGAAGCAGAGACTTTATTAAAAAATAACACTAGCGTCAGTAATGTATATTTAAAATTTCATCATGTATATCCCCAGGACATTGTCAAAACGTTTAAATTACTTAACTTAAAAAATACGGAAGACCTGTGGGGTATATCAGTCAAAGTCATTGGTTCAGTAATTCTAGTTATAGCCCCACACTTAGCTTATATATTCAATAAATGTGTTGACGATGGGGATTTTCCAGACCTCATGAAACACAGTAAACTTATACCGCTGTTCAAATCGGGAGATAAGGGCGATCCTTCAAATTTCAGACCAATATCTGTTCTTCCAACACTAAGTAAAATATTTGAAAAGATTATACTCAATCAAATGCTCTCACACTTCAACCGTACAAAACAACTCCACGCTAAACAATATGGTTTCACTAGGGGTAAATCGACTACGGATGCAGGTATTTCCCTTGTATCTCATATTTATTCTGCATGGGAGGCCGCACAGGATGCTATCGGAGTTTTTTGCGACCTGTCGAAGGCGTTTGATTGTGTTGATCATAATACGCTATTAATTAAATTAAATCATTACGGAGTTAGAAATAAAGCGTTGGATCTACTAAGATCATACCTAAGCAATAGAATTCAAAAGGCAGAAGTTAACGGCGTAAAATCTGATGGATCGGGTGTTAAAATTGGCGTTCCTCAAGGTTCCATATTAGGCCCTTTCTTATTCCTGGTATATATTAATGATCTGCCTTTCATGGTGGAGAAATTAACTGACACAGTGTTGTTTGCT
Source organism: Argyresthia goedartella (assembly GCA_949825045.1). Lineage (NCBI taxonomy): Eukaryota > Metazoa > Arthropoda > Insecta > Lepidoptera > Argyresthiidae > Argyresthia > Argyresthia goedartella. The sequence continues at coordinate 16,494,095 of OX463834.1, forward strand.
GATGATACTTCAATGGTCTTCAAAATTGAAAGACAAAAAGGAGATTTTGATGATGTTAATGGTGTATTGTCTTTAACCTTGAATTGGTTCACAGTTAATAATTTATTGTTAAACGCTGGTAAAACCAAGTGTATCAAATTCTCACTTCCAAATGTCAGGCAAGTTGAGACCAGTTTGGTGTTAGACAACAGCACGTTAGAATTGGTAAATGATACGAAGTTTCTTGGAATAACCATTGATAGTAAATTGCAGTGGGGACCCCACATAGATAAATTGGCTGGTAAATTAAGTTCTGCGGCTTACGCTGTTAGGAACATCAGACAAAGCACGGATGTGGCTACATCTAGGCTAGTATATTTTAGTTACTTTCATAGTGTGATGTCCTATGGTATCTTGTTGTGGGGGAAAGCAGCGGATATTCAAACTATTTTTATTTTACAGAAAAGAGCTATTCGAGCAATTTATAATTTAAAACGAACAGACTCCTTAAGAGAGCTTTTTAAAGAAATTGACATACTAACAGTAGCTAGTCAATTTATTTTCGAAAATATAATGTATGTACGCAAGAACCTTACAACATTTTCCAAACTTAGCGACAGCTGTAATGTTAACCTAAGAAATAATCACAGACTATGTGCGCCCCGTTTTAGACTCGCGAAGGTTAGCAATTCTTTCAAGGGTCAGTGCATTCTCTACTACAATAAGATACCTCTGGAGATTTTGAAATTGCCACTTGAGCAATTTAAAAAGCATGTTAAAGCGACTTTGTCGAAAAAGGGATATTACAATGTTCAAGATTACTTAAATGACAGGACTGTATGGGGTTAATCTGGCTCAACACAGACCTTGCTGTTAATAATTTTGTAATTATTTATTCCTGCTTATTAATCATAACAATTAAATTTTTCATATTTGTATTAGTTAAGCACAACCTATTTTTAAAAGAGATCTAAAAATAAATCTGTGGGAGTTTCTACGCCCTTCTTCTCCCACAGTGGTCCAATGTAGAGAAGAGGCAAAAAATGACGTTTGCTAAGTATATGTAAATATCTACAGTAATAAAGTACTTTGACTATTGACTATTGTATCACATATCTATCTAGCAAGTCGCCTAATGTAAAACTGACAAGATTTCGCTTAAAAATGTCACATGACTTTTATATTTATACAACTTAAAGAGATTTTTAGACCAACATGACGGTTGGATTCGCCCTTTTTTGCTTTTTGACCAATAATGATCGTAGGATTCTTGGGAATAGGCGATATAACAGGTACGATGGGAATTATCATTGCCCATTAGTGTTGCAAGCTTTATAATAATAATATTACATTAATAATACCTTGGACACTATTTACACACATTGATCTAGTCCCAAACTAGGATTCCCTGTATCTTGGGTACTAGACAACGATACACATACTTATATAGATAAATATTATACTTTAGCTAGATAAACAACCATGACTAGGGTACAAACATCCGTTCTCATCAAACAAATATTTGCCCCCACCGGGACTCGAACCCGGGACCCTTGGCTGCGTAGGCAGGGTCACTGCCGACTCGGCCATTCGGGTCGTCAAAAGCACACCTAGTGTTGTAAAAATCGATTCAGTAAAATCGAAGACTTATCGATTCAATTAGAAAAATAGCTAGTAGGTACGTCGATCAATCGATCGATCGATCAGTAATTAATATAACGAAAAGGTATTATTTGAATAATCGTAACAAATGAATTGGCCAACTGTGACTATAACACTGTTTTTTTTTTCTACCATAAAGCGGCAACCCACCAACTGTCATGTTGGTCTAGTTGTATATGTCATCGTAAGATAGTCAAAACCGCATAAACTAACGCGTTAGTTGATCAACTATCGACATATAGTAAACCAGACTGACGGGGTTTAGATTTACGTTTCTTTTGTTCTTACATGTCAACCTAACACGAAGACTATAAGGGGGCTTCGCTGCGCTCCTAATCTACCGCAGTGTTTGCCCTGGTGTTTCGTTTGCAATGCAAGTTTAAACCACTTTACTGTTTAACAGTTTTAACCGTTAGTTGATCAACTAACGCGTCATGTAGTAAGCAGTACGCTACAGTTTACTATCTGTCGATAGTTGATCAACTTACGAGAAAAAAAACTTTAGTTTATTAACTAACGGTTTTGACTTTCTTACGGTGACATATATAAATAAGGGTTTAGATGTTTTTGTATCATCACTAGTCCGTCTAGACTAGATCCAGCCCAGAGGGGGGGTCATGATATTACCCCCACTACCCTCTCTGGATCCGCGCTTAAAAATATTATTTATCATTATCTGGTCCTTTCTTATACAATAAAATAAATAAATCTAATTATATTTATTCCCTTAACACCAATAATATGAAAAATGCTCTTTTCAAGACTCTACATAAACTCAATTATGACAAAACCGAGGATCTGCTAAAGATAAACATCTGACTTTTTATCACGCTTTTATTAGTTTCACCTGTATGTTTGTTTGTATGTAACCGACTCCTTTGGACTCGAATGTGACCCACTTTAAACGGACAGATTCAATTCAAACTTTGTACACTTATCAAGAATCAGCTACAATGTAATAATTTCATGAGTTTATTTCATTATCCTGATTAGGATCGCCAGGATTAATTAATTTCTCGTATTTGGGGGATTGACAAAACAGTCTACTTTCCGGCTCGCGCACTCGAACTAAAAAATGAAAAATAAAAATATAGTTTAAAAAAACTAAAAAACACCCTTTTAAAGCGCTTCGAACTAAAAAGTTAAAAATATTTTTTAATATAACCTTAAAACAATAATGAATAAAAAATTCTATTATTATTGTAAAAAAAAAGCGTCGGGCGCTTTGTTCCATATCTTTCGTACATCGAGCGCCCGACGCTTTTTGTTTCGAAGTGCTTTAAAAGCGTGTTTTTTAGTTTTTTAAACTATATTTATTACACTCTCTATGCAAGCCCCCTATTTTGCGTTTATTTATATATTCTACGGCTTACATGACAAGATATAGCATTCGTATTATCTCACACATCCTCTCACACACACTCACTCATACTCTTAAGTACTACACAAAGAGAGGCCAACTTCACACCTTCACATTTCACAATTATTCTAGCTAAATTTAAGTTTTTTTTTAGTCTTATTTTGTAGCGTAATCTTAGCTTAATCTTTATTTTTATTTTTTTTGGTTCAGTTCCTACCAAAGACCTGTGTAATTATTTATTAGCTAAAATTACTTTTTAAGGGAAGAGCACTGCAGCCTGAAATACAGGTTCTTACCTAGCTCAGGCTCAGATGTTCCAATTATTCATGCGAATATCCTAGCTAAGCACCTTAAATCTTGTATCTCTTTCTGTTTTTATTGCCTGAAGAAACGATTATTATTATTATTATTATTAAATATTCGCCCACATGTTATTGTTGTAAGTGCGTTTGTAACTGTAAGTAAAGTTTTTTCTAATATTATCTATCTATTCCAGTCTACGGCACAGTCCGGATCGTCCGTTCCTGTGGGTACATCACGGACCAAACCGATGACCACAAGTGCCAGCGCAGCGTCAGCTCCGACCAGATGATGACGACCTACTGCGCGTGCACAACAGACCTGTGCAACGCGGCGGGGAGGAGTCAGGCTGGCTGGTTGGGCCTGGCTGTTCTGGGATTAATAGTGTTTTGGCAGTTTTAAGACTATTTAAATCTAGATCTGTAGTACATAATGTAGCGCATAACTCATTGTTACAACATCCCATTATTAGGGACTCGATTCTGCTTGCCAAATGGCAGTCCAAAGATAATGACGCGGCGATGATGGCTATATCAAAATAAAATACTTGTCGTTCGGAGATTTTTTTCCAGACAATTAGTGCAACCAGTATTTTATTTTATTTTATTTTATTTTATTTTATTGTAGTATGAAGGCGAGTCAACAGCATTATCTGAATAACTCAGACAACTCCATATCAAATCGATTTCTTACTGGTGTCACTTAACCCATCAATAAATACATGCTGACGGAATGCCTAAGTTTACAATTTATAAAAATATCATAAACCCTCTTTACTGCGTCCAAAAACCGCACGTCCAGCATAATGATATACTACTTGGAAAAACTCATTTCTTATCTGAATATTGATACATTATGACCATAATTGATAATGGAGGGCATTAAAACTCTCGAGTTTTAATGCCCTCCATTATGTATCAGTCACATAAACTCCTATTACGCACCACCTACACCTAGGGTTGCCAACTTTTTTTACAAGAAATAACGTATTTTTTAATTTAGAGATAGTAAATAAAAAGTACAGTGTCATAAAATAAAGTATTTTATTTAAATGTTTAAACACACATTCTTTAGTGCTTTTTGCACAAATTACGAGTGATTGGTTCTTTTTGAATGCACTGTAAGATGAACTAAAGTCTAAATCAAGAATTAGATATATAATCAATTCATTTTTAATTAATTTTAAAGATGCCATATTTCTCTCTTCCCGCCACTTTGCATTCATCACTGAAAACACTCTCTCAGTGAATGCTGAAGTGGCCGGCACAGAGAGTATATAACATAATTTTTTTCTTTAATAAAAAAAATCATAAGGACATTTTTTGAATATAACTTGCCATTTTTCAGAAAATTCTGCATCATCTTGCAATTTACCATAAAGTTCTTTTAAAATAACTATTTCCGAATATAAGCTGTCCATTATATTCAGCCTTTGCAAATTTAGTTTTCCTTCTATTACTTGTTCTAGATGATTAAATTCAATATTAGTATTTAAAGGTATGTTCTTTAGTGCATTAGCACTGGCTATTAAGCCAGTTATCATTGCTAAAATCAAACCACTTTTCTAAATATATCAAAAATTTTTCAATGAACAATGATAAATGTCTATTAATTGTATTAAACAGGTCTGGAGATGATTCTTCAATGGGCTTTAATTTACGTTTTGTAGCATAGCCAAAATATTTATCATTCTTTCTTTGCAATAATTCTGTTGTTAGATGATCCATTATGCTGAAAACATCTACTATTGCTACATAATTACCTTCTAGAGCTTTTACAGCGCTACAATATATATCAGGATCATTTTTTACCCCAGTATAGGTTTTCTCCCACTCATATTTGTATTTTTGAATCCTTTTGTTTTTAGTTAATTTGGCTTTCTTAGGAGGATTTTCAGGACCAACCACACTATCATTACTTTCACTGTCCATATTTCTGGGTAAAAAATTAATCGCTTTCTTTCAAATTAATTTACGTAAAAGTAACACCAACAATCTTCAGTTTTCGGTGTCCCTCGCACGCATATGTAATTATTATGGCTGCGTTCTCAGTTTTGAGAATCTCTATTATTGTGCGCACGTAGCGCCATCTCTTGATTGACTTTACAACTGCTAACTCCTTTTGGCTCGGCCTCTGTCAATTTACATTTCATTTTACGCATTGATTTAACGCAATGTTGAAATAAAGTATTTTCGCGTACTTTATTGCTATTCAAAAGAATAAAGTACGAAGGCTAAAAATAACGTAAGATACTTTATATTAAAGTACGGTTGGCAACTCTACCTACACCTGGTCGGAAATGAAACTTTATGCATCATGCTAAACTTACATCAAGCAAGCCGTTATAGGTACGGCCTTACTAATAAAACAAGTTATTCACGGTTTAACAGTGTTTTGTCCTTTGCATCCGTGGAGTAAATGTCAAATGTCAAAGCAAGACAAAACACGCTATAAGTTAAACCGGGAATAACTTCTTTTATTAGTAAGGCCGCTAGGCTTTAGCGGTGACATAAAGTTGCAGTTCATTAAATCACAACCTAGATCACATTTTATCGTAGTTATTATTGCTATCGCCTTAAAATATAATTTCGAGAAAAACGCACGGCGCTCACAGCCCAGCTCCCCGGGGGCGGGAGCGGGGGCGGAGGGGGAGCGCGGCGCCGAACTTATTCGAAAATCGGGCTCGCCACGGCGAGCTGAGTGGAACACAGTTTAAATAAAACATGGCAAAACCCGCGATTGTTGCAAGACGCTGCAACTGAACTAATGGATCAAACATAATTTTTCACATTAATTTACTTTGATAAAATGCTGTTTTTAGTAGCTTTGGTTTTTATATTTTCTCGCAGGAGGTGCGAAAAGTAGAGTATACTCCTCGGGGATAAAGCCGTTTTGTCTTGGGTACTCTTGAATCCCTCACTGCACTCAGGACTCAGTCTTAAATCCTTCTCTTCACTTGGGAATTAACTCATAACACTCTCGCTTGGCTCGGGAGTTAAATCACGAGTCCTTCGTTTCGTTCAGGATTCAATATCGCGCCCGTGACATTAAACAGGGCCCCGATGCTTCTAACCACAAGCCTCACACAAGCCTATCGCAGGCTCGGAAGTCACGTTTCAACGAGTCGGGAGAGAGAGAGATAGCGCGAGCCTGCGATAGGCTTGTGTGAGGCTTGTGCTTAGTAGCATAGAGGGCCAGTGCTTATCCCCTTGGTGCACAATTTACTATTAATATATATATAATATATATATATATAATAATAGTAAATTATATTATATATATATATATTATATATTGTATATATATATATATACAATAAATGACATTATGGCATATCTCCCAGAATCAAAAAATTCAAACATTAATGTTGAGTTTATTTTTGATGTTGACATTATTGAGTTAGACTAGAAACAACGTGCCTAATATTTGGTACGAAGGTATATTTTTGTATAAGGCTAGCTGATTAACTCACCAATTAGGTGATTTTAAACCGGCCTAATTGTTAAATGTTACTATTTTTTAAATTAGGTAGATACCTCTATCGAGAGAGAACATTAAAATTATTTTGTTGCCTGATTAATAGTTAAAAGGAAGGCTCATTTAAGACTAAAATTTATTTACTCTATTTATTTTCTCTATCAAAGCAAAAACATTATAGAACAAAAGTTTATCGTTTTTTTTTATTATTCTTATTTTCGGTTCTACTTTGTTGAACTTGGGTGATCAAAGTAACATGGCCGGTTAACTCTGATCACGTGATTTTTTCTTTTTTTTTCCAAAAAATTAAATTACATCTAGTTTTTACAAGCTTAGACCAAAGTATTGGTAAAACCGATTATTGTATTTTTTAAATAATTATGTCTCGTAAATTGGAAGCGCAACAATCATGTAAAGCTAAAAATTTATCAAAGTAGTTTACTGTAACGGAATTACCTAAAAACCCTTTTTATAAGTATTGTGTCGTGCTAAAGTGCACCAGATAGTGTTTTTTTCGAGTTACAATAGTTCAGAAAATACGAACACAGTGGTATAAAATAATGAGAAGAAATGGAGTATCGCCAACATCATTTTTGTATTGTTGTGAAGATCACTTTAAGATTAGTATCTTTAGGTTACATTTCTATAGGTTTTAGTGTTATGCTACTTACGTGCTATTTTCTTGAATGTCTTAAAATTCCAAGGCTGCAGCTGCTTTCGAGAAACTTAAAGAAGCTTTGGTAACTGCTCCTGTCCTTGCTTGCCCTATTACGCTGGATGCTTGTTGAGCTGTACCGTCTGATATTTGGTGTCACCTTTATTTTCATAGGACCCTGTAACGTTTTAAACCATAAGAACACGTTAACAAATCATTTTCGCTCAGCATTTTCATACTAGCAGCACTTTTAAATCGATAGCGAAGGGGTTTACCTTTGGTGACCTTGTATTTGGCTTTCTCCGAAACTCTGCAGTCTCGGGCTTCGTGCGCGCCGGTGCGCTACCCTTTTTCCTTTCGCTGTTATGTAATTTTGGCTATGTGAACTTGTTAAATTTTATATTACGAGCCTGAAACTAAACTTTGACATTTGTTGACATCTTTGTTTATCTGGTTGTCATGGCAATGTCCATTCAAACTCGTTAGCGGTCTGATATGTTTGCTACAATACTTTTACAAAAATACTCTTTCTCTCTTGGCCACTCACAAAAATTACGTTTAATTTAAATAATTTTTAGAACTCTCCAAAAAGGGTATAAAAGCGGAACATTTCTGAAATTCTGGAGTCTCACGTCAGCTTCTGAACTGGAAGTACCACCTAAGGCCTTATCCCGGGGTCGCACTACCCCGGGATCCTGCACGCCGTTCCTTCAAAAACGAACCTGCAAGCCATTTCCTTCAAACAAGATTCTGCGAGCCGTAACTTTAAATACGCCCACTACCTTCATCGACGATCGTTCCAACAACGGAATCCTGCGAGCCGTAACTTCAAATACGCCCACTACCTACATTGACGATCGTTCCTACAACGGAACCCTGCGAGCCGTAACTTCAAATACGCCCGCTACCTACATCGACGATCGTTTCTACAACGGTATCCTGCGAGCCGTATCTACAAATACGCCGCTACCGTTCCTACAACGTCGATTTCAACAACATCTACAACAAAAAATACACCTGCACCCTGGTCATCACCCCACTGGTCTACTTCTCTCCGTGTCCTCCGTTTCCCTTTTTTTACTTAACCTGTTTTTATAAAAACCTGTTCTCATCTCCTTCATCCTCATCTTCCTTTAATTTTTTAAATTACTTCACTGTAAATAACCAATAAACTGTCACTCTAAATTTTATCCTGGTTGTTGTTTTCTGTTAGGTTCTGTTAGGATCGTATCTTCACACGACAAGGTAGAGGTAAGTTTTGCGTAGGTTATTCTTTGTTACCAGTTTACATAGTTTTAACGACAAAACTTTCGATTTTATACGACAAAAAAAATCTGTAGATATACTTGCAGTTTATAGAACTAGAAAACTATATACATTTTATCATGGAATGTAGTGTTTACATAAGTATTATTGAATTTGGATACAGAAAATCATCTTCAATACAACCTAATGAAAGAACGGGAAAAAAGTGACACATCGGCGAAAGGAGTTTGGTAAAGTTAGGTAGGCTAGTGTTGTCATATTTTAGGGGGTTGTTAAGCCTTGCTCTCTCGATCGGACACGCACAACGGCACAACTGGACACAACGCTGCCCACTGTTAAGCCGGAAAGCCGAGTACAGAGAACGGGATGAGCCGGAAGACCCGGAAGTGAAGTCACGCGTGATTTTATAAATTTCACTCCTCAATATAAATTTAATGAATGTGATGCCGGTCAAACATGCGGTTCCTGAACACATCAAAGAGAGCTTATGATATGTGTGTAGATAAACTAGTGTATGTAACTGTACATAATTAGGCATTAAAACTCTCGAGTGATATTATTATGAAACTCGCCTTCGGCTCGTTTCATAAACCCACTCTCGAGTATTAATGCCCTCCATTATGTAGCAGTTACCTAATGTGTCCTGTTTGCGAGAAAATGGCTAGTGAAGCAAACGAAATGTATCTCAAAATAAATAGAATAATTAGTATAGTAATTCTAAAAAAGAATAAGAGATGGCTAAAGTATTTTTTTTGCCTTCTGAAGTATTGCAGGCGTTTATACAAAATTTGAACTTTTAGTGAATAAAATCTTGATTATTGTCTCTTTTTGATATATGTATTATTTATTTTTACATTCTTCTTATTTTTATGCTGTTCAATAAGATATTAATATTGCCGACTATTTTATATAGGGTTTTGCTCTATTGCAGAGAAATAACAATAATAATACATAATGATAATAGTGATATTAATTAAGATTTTATTCACTTAAAGTTCATAGTCTTACAGTCTTTTTGCAAGACTTCAGAACGTCTGCAAATCTATCAAATCCTCACCGAATTTGACACTAATTCTTTTTTGGAATTTCTTTAACAATAATAATAGCTTGGACACTATAATAATTATACTCTATATTTTGAGATACATTTCGTTCGCGCCGGGCAGGGTATTTTATGTATGGGATTGGAAACGTCTCCTTTAGCATATTTTTCAGTGGTAATTAATGTGCGAGTGTACTAGTGTCGATAACTTATCTTATCTTAACTTAATCTTAACTTATCTACGTTGCGTGATTCGGATTCGGAGTTTTGTGAATTATGTTGGCTTACTTATCTCAAGTGTAAAAACAGCTACTTTATGCACTTTCCTTGTGCCATAAAGGAGGAAGTCCTCTCTTAAGTATGTAATAACAAAAAAGTTTATTGTTTGTGGCGATCTTGGTATAGATTTGCTTGCGGACACAACATTGAAACAATGATTAACAACTTTATTCAAATTATTTAATTTATGTCATGTATTTCTAGAGCCGACTAGAATTACACTTACCAGCCAAACTTGCTTAGATAACGTTTTTTTGTGATTCACAAGTAAAAATGTAATTAACTGCTTACCTTCCGATCACAGCCGAAAACAGTTTCGTTCCCAATTGCTAGTAAGGATAAGACTGATCCATCATTTTAAAATATTTATGAAAAATTTACTTCTTCAACAATATTCAAACAGAATTCAATAAAGTTTTTAAATTAAAGAAAGTCCGTGACCACAACGGTAAATCTAAATTTAAATGACGGGCAACTTTTGGAATGCTACTTTTACAAATTCCAAAAGAAGAATGCACTTTGTGATCAAAAAACCTATAACTTTGATACCTATACTTTTTCATGACTATGTTAAAAAATATTCCAAAACTTTCAAGTTCGTTTGTAGGACTGCAAAAACTTTACACACTAATAGAAAAAAAATAATCAAATAGTATACTGAAAATGGTTTGGTAAATAATAAACCGTGAAACTGACAAAGTTATACCTAGGAACAAAGATTTCTGCTGTAAGATAGGTGATGTATGATGTTATTAAATCCAAAGCTGAGGTAGCTCGAGCTTTTAAAACATCTTCACCAATGTACCCTTATTCACAACAGAGCCAGGGGGGTCTCACTCAGAGGTTTAGGTACGTTTGGCTGACCGACCCGGAGTTCGGGATTTCACTTAGTTGCCGCTCGCTTGGCTCGCACTCACATCGCGAGATGTCAGAGTAAAAGAAGCTCGCAGGCGAAGTGATGCGGCGCAATCTAGCCTGCACGGGCGGGTAACCATTTCTGTAGGTGTTTAGCGATTATTGAACGTAGCGCAGGTGTAAGCTGCATTACGCTTTATTGCCGCGCAGCGAGAGTAGCTATTTATTTAAGTGTCTTTGAGGAGTGATCTTTCTGTACGTAGTACTATTAAGTATTCTGTGACAGAGCGTCTAAATTCATCTCCATCTGAAGCAGAGACTTTGTTAGAAGCTAGTGCGTCAGTAATGTAGATTTTAAATCTAATCATGTATATCCCCAGGACATTGTCAAAACGTTTAAATTACTGAACTCAAAAATACTGGAGACCTATGGGGTACATCAGTCAGTCATTGGTTCAGTAATTCTAGTTATAGCCCCAGACTTAGCTTATATACTCAATAAATGTGTTGACGATGGAGCTTTCCCGGACCTCATGAAACACAGTAAACTGATACCTCTGTTCAAGTCGGGAGACAAGGGTGATCCTGACCAATATCTGTTCTTCCAACGCTAAGTAAAATATTTGAAAAGATTATACTCAATCAAATGCTCTCACACTCCAACTCTACAAAACAACTCCACGCCAAACAATACGGTTTCACTAAGGGTAAATCGACTACGGATGCAGGCTTTACAAGGGTAAAGCCTGCATATGAGATATAAGGATATCTCATATTTTTCTGCATGGGAGGCCGCACAGGATGCTATCGGCGTTTTTTGCGATCTGTCGACAGCAATTGATTGTTTTGATACTAATGAAAATAAATCATTACTGAGTCAGAAATAAATCGTTGGATCTACTAAGACCACACTTAGTAATATAATTCGTAAGGCGGTAAATCCCATAGAACGGGTGTTAAAATTAGCGTTCCACAAGGTTCCATATTAGGCCCTTTCTTAATCCTGATATATATTAATGGTCTGCCTTTTATGGTGGAGAAATTGACTGAAATAATGTTTGTTTAGAATTGATATAGTTTTTAAGCATCTCTTTTTGTAACGCCTGAAACCATCAGCTTAGCAGGGTTTGTGTTTTGCACCTAAGATTGATTGCTCGGCATCAACTTTCAGGCGCCCCTTTTTTTCTCTTCCTTACGGTGTAATTCAAATCAAAAGGGGGTTGTAAATGTATTGCTTGTACACTGTGCTAATAAAATTTAAATCTTCATTTATTACCGAAGCTGCCGATTTCATCAAAATACTACCTTTAAGAACATGGTCCTTCCAGTCGGATTTTGAAGATTTGGAGATATTTGTGGAGAAATTGAAGATAGCAAGATACAGTAGGTACATATAAGTATGCAATTTTTTTTTCCGATATTACTTTGAAGTGATGACGGTTCCTCGAAACATTGAGCTATTTCTACTTTAATTTCACTATTTATATACCAGGATTAAAAAGGGCCTCGTATGGAACCTTGTAGAACGCTAATATTAACACCCGATCTATCAGAGGCCGTTGACTTCTGCCTTTTGAATATTTTTGCTTAAGTGTGGTCTTAATATATCCAACGCTTTATTTCTAACTCCGTAATGATTTTATTTCATTAGTCATAATTAACGCAATTAAGTGCATTCGATAGATCGCAAAACAACGCCGATAGCATCCTGTGCGCCCACACACGCAGTGAAATTCATATTCAAATTATTTATTGCATAGATAATTTAAAGGCACAGACAGTTACAAGAAAAGTTGGAAGCAAAGGCGAGCTTAACTCTAAAGAGCGATGACGACCTCTGTGGCGCAGCGGTTGTGGTTCTGCCTACCATGCGAGAGGTTCCGGGTTTGAACCCCGGCAGGAGGTAGCTGTTTCTGGTTCCCACGACGCAGGGTATCCTAGTGTGGGGCCAGAAGCAATGTAGGAGCCTGTATGTAAATGTTTATGTTCATGTTCAAATGTTTATTTCTTCCAGCAAACCAGGACTTCCAGCAAGACAGGATTGTTTATATAACAGGACAGTCCTAGTGCGCAATAAAGCTATAAACATACGTACGAAAATTACTTTCAAAATATAAATAATAGTAGATTGTTAACCGAGGGCTGAAAGGCACCCATTCCTGAGGTTCGAGCGCCAATAGTTCGAGGCAGAAATAGGTGCTATCACCCGAGTAATACACTCTACTTTTTCTTTCACTCTACTTCTACTTTACTTTTTGATTTCACATATCGTTCCTTAGATATCGTTGGCAAAAGGTTTTCTACGACAGCTTGAGCCTCTTCTCTTATAAAATCAGGTGTTAATTCAATTTCAGAACCGCTAGAACTCATTTGTTATATTAAACTCAATTTCGAATATCACAAACAGTCTAATGGAACTTCCATAGAAAAAATTGCAATTTTTTATTTAAGGTTTCCCGCCAGTTTAATAAATACCACTAATAAATACATAAAGTACATTATATTAATTATAAACATCAAAAAGAATTTAAATGTCAACAAAACTAATAAATGAAGAATTAATCGTTTTATGGCTGTATAGGTTACTACCATTGCGTTGTTCAATATAAACTACGATTCATATATATTTTTTTTAATACATTTCTGCTTTAGAGCAGACATGTACCACTTTCAGCACGGTGCCTGGATGAACAATGACCCCCTTTCAGAGTATGAGTAATGAAAAATATATACCTCAACTATATAAACTACAATAGATAGCATGCACATTATTGACACATTAGTGACGCAAAGACTCGTCTGCTGACCTCACAAACTTGGGTGACTGGGACAGTAAGTTATCAAATATAACCCCAAGGTTCTTAGTTTTCTCACTGTAAGTAATTATGGTACCATCATACAACTAGTGGCCCTGTGGGCAGTAGAACTCGCTAACAGGGGGGACTGTGAACCAATTTATAGGTAAGTATTTTAGATTCAATCAAAATCAAGTAGTAAAGTAGCCGCACCAATAACTTTGTAAATTAAATTTTGCGATTTAAAATACAATCTATTGACTTTTCACGAAACTAGTTGTAGTATATGTCACTCACTCTCATGGTCTGTATAGATACTCATTACTGATCCGTCTCCTACATCGAGGAGTACAAACTTGGTATGTTTTGAAAATATTTCTTGAATTTTTAGAAAACAGGCGGCCGAAAGATAATGGTGTAGTATATATTTAGAACCGGCTCATGAAGCCCTTTAATTTGATACCCCACAAGATAGGCTTCAGAAAAAAAAAAAAAACATACAAAAAATTAATGACGTCATAACTCCCCAAAGGGGAAATCAAGAAAAGCCCTCGACAAAAAAAACTTTTAATTCAAGGAATACGTGTGCCAAGTTTTGTGAGGATCGCTTGAAAACTGAGGCCCCTAGACCGGAACTGACAGACACTCATAGAGACAGACGAAAGCAAAATCAGCCTCCTATCTTGTCGAAATGCAGCCTTTCGCTCGCTTCGCTCGCTCGGTCAATAATGGATCGATGACGGGCGAATTCTGTTATAAGTTAAGCGAGTGCCGTGTACCCATAATCATGGCTTGAGATTTTCCCGGGTTGACTAGCAGCCTATATGAAATAGTCAATTTCCTGATGCTGTCGAGGTCTGCATCCGTAGTCGACTTACCCCTAGTGAAGCGTATTGTTTCGCGTGGAGTTGTTTTGTTTTGTTCTGTTAGAATATTAGCAGTGAAATTTAAAGTTGCTCAGATCAAATCGGTTCCTTGGAGAAATTTGTTCAGAATGATGTCCATAACAACCCCTTAAAATATGACTACAACTTTCTGTTACATCCTCTTTACACATTATTTTACTAGATGTAGTGTGTGTGTTTGTGTATACTATACTGAAATATAAATTTACATTACTGTGTACATAACTTCTAAAACTAGTTGGCGCACCTCGCTTCCCTCGTTATGTTGCAGAATGGGTTACACGATGAATTTCACTCATTACAATAATGGTTAGACAGCTAAACCCAAGTTATACTTTACTGATAATAGGTAAGTGTTTCCTGAAAATACGAAATTACGTTAATCAGTATACATGCTACCGGCAATCTAGTTAACAGGACTACCTAGTTCGGGGCCAGCAAACCACTATACCTATTAGCGAAACAAATTTATCAGTAATTGTAATATTATATATTAAGATCAATTTTGTAAAAACATAAATAAAAAGTTCAAAATGTTCAAAGTTTAATCTGTGTAATCCGGTATTATATATAATCCCGAGGCAATATATATAATGCCTAAAACGTGCAGGTGATGTATGAAATATTATTTATTTTATACTTTGCTAGTTATTTTAAAGTTAATACCCAATGCGCAACCGCTAATGTAAGTAAAAGCGTAAAACACTGCAGTAGCTTAGGTGAAGGGTAAAGGGGATGAGCGAAGCGAAGCCCCCTTTATCCTTCGTGTTAGGTTGAACATGTAGGAACAACAAAAATACTTAAAACTTACCCGTAAGTAAAACTTAAAACACTGAAAATACTTTTTGTTGTTCTTACATGTTTAACGTATCACAAAAAATACTTAAAACTAAGTATTTTTTGTTGTTCTTACATGTTCAACCTAACACGCAGGATAAAGGGGGCTTCGCTTCGCTCATCCCCTTTTCCCATCACCTAAGCTACCGCAGTGTTTTGCCCTGATATACTACCAAAATCTATTCATTTTACACATTGCCGGTGGCCAAGTAGGTATTCTATATAATCCCTGCGCATTGTATATTTTACTTAGGTAGAGTTTGTAATGGACATTAATATTAATAATATTTCATACACTACTTGAACGTCACAGGTATTATAAATATTGCCTAGGTATAATATAGAATACCTGAATTATACAGATTGCCGGTAACCTACATAACACTTGCAGTTGTCTTACAGAGTATAAAAGTGTGATGTGGGCAACTTTATTATTCATGTTGTAAAAGTTGTCAAAGTTATCAAAGTTCATCATCAAAGTATCATTATCAAAGTTGTAAAGATCTACCAGTGTAAGCGGTTATTTGAGACAGAAACCTATTTGATCAACACAGCTTTTATTATTTCAAATCTACCCTGTTGCCGAACTATTATTTAGGTGATGATGCCTTTTAAACAGTTCATCTGGTTGACGTTTTGTTCTTTTTTTACCTACAATGCCACTCCAGTACACATTAGCGCAGATTTACGGAAGGTTTTTCAATGTGAACATGATAGCATTTAACTTTTTTTCTACTTATTAAGCCCTATTCTAATCTGTTGCCAAGTCGTTGCTGTGATTAAAACTAACAGACCCCAGTCTATGAAAGAGTGGTCTAATGTGACAGGTGATTGATCTAAGATTAATTCACAAAATCGGCACGTGATTGGACGAAATTAGATCAACAAGTTGTTACACCAAAGGAGATGGATAAACGACTACCTTAGCCATGACATGAGATGAGACTCTCATTCGCCAATAGCATTTAAGACGCTGATTAAATAAATATGGGGTGCTGTTTTCATGTGTTTTTCAGGAAATACTGGGCAAATCGTAATTAATTTCTGTTATATGTAATTTGACTATATAATCTAGAGATTCTTAATTGGAAAACATGTTTGGATACAATTTTCTCGATAGAAAATAAATACAAAGTCAACCCTTTTTTTATGGTTTTATCCTATTACACCGCAGTAGTAAGTGAATATGACTGTGTGATAATTGCAATGTATGAACAATTGTTATTTCTAACGATTTTCAATTTGAAAGTTAATTCCCTGAAATAGTTTATTTTTTATGATTTTTTTTACGTTTTGGCGCTTACGTTGTTTCAGATTAGTCGCGAGTGCATTATTGGCATCCCGCTTTTTCTTATTCGCGAGTAATTATTGCATCTCACTTCCACTCGACAGCGCATTTTTATTCCATCATCGCCTTAAATATTAATTGATATATTTTTGCATCTCTATTTATGTTGTTGAACTTGTATGAAATAATTAATAATAGTTCCGGGAAAAATAGAGAAAATTATTTGTAAACCATTTGTAAAAAACCGGTCTCGCGCTCGGAGGGTTCCATACCACCGTACAATGGTAGGGATGGTGAATAGTTTGGATTTTACATAGAAAAAAATTTTTACAAAGTTATTGGTGCGGCTACTTTCACACTCCATGTATGTAACCAGATGCATTTATAAGTTTCTATGTGGTATTGAAAGCATTCTTGTATGGGAGCCTCCTTAAATATTTATTTTATTCTGTTTTTTAATATTTGTTGTTATAGCGGCAACAGAAATACATCATCTGTGAAAATTTTATCTGTCTAACTTGATAGTTGATAACCGTGATCGGTTCATGAGATACAGCCTGGTGACAGAATGGCGGACGGACGGACCGACAGCGGAGGCTTAGTAATAGGGTCCCGTCTGGCACCCTTCGGGTACGGAATCCTGATAAAAACGACAGCATAACGTCAGTCAGACTCAGACAAGCTTGGACATTCAAAGTATTACATATAAACTAGCGACATCTCTGTGTCTAAAATTCTAAATATGCAATCACGATGTCGTTAGGGCTTTAAAATCGGTTATTTACGTTCATCAACTCACCTTGAAGTTTGTATCGGTACATTATATTGAAAATATTTATTTTTTTTACTTTTTGTACATTTTTTTATAATCTGTCATTTAACGACTCTGAAAACAAATAAACAACTTCTCTCGCAAAGACTGTTAAGTTCCTAAAACATGAAATAGATATATTTAGCCATTCAGAATTGTGTATCATCGATTTTCCCATCTCCTATCCCTTCCTTCTTTTTCTATTTCAAAAATGGTTAGGTGCCTAAAGTAAAAACGCTAATATATGTTTAATAGATCAGTCTATTCTTACATTGTGTGCACATTAGCCTCGCAGATCCGCAGTTGATCTTGAAAGTGAAGCGCGCATGCGCAGATGTTGTTGTGTATTTATGCTAGTTAGCATAGCTGCTAATTAAGATGATTTCAGTTTGTATTTTTGAAATGTACCTACTAAATCATCTTTATTATGTTATTAAAGTTCACTTGCGCCAAACTTTTAACTCGCAGTTAATGAGATAACTTGATAGTTCTGACATTAAATAATCCCCAGGTCTTGGATGTTTACACGGATGTGTGCGACGTCTCGCTGCTTCTGGTTCCCACGACACAGGTTATCCTAGTGTGGGGCCAGAAGCAATGTAAGTGCCTGTATATACATGTTTATTAAAGATATGATAAATATCGAAATTATCATATTCAGCGTGGGGTAAATGTGCCAGTTTTTTGTTTTAGTATTTTCTATTTAGCTCCGGGTTAAATGCTTGGCGCAAGCCGTCATCAGTTTTCCTGTATATCATATTACGGGTCACATATAAACATAAACATGAACCTGAACAAGTAAACAAACATACAGGCACATACATTGCTTCTGGCCCAACACTAGGATACCCTGAGTCGTGGGAACCAGAAACAGCAACGTCACACACAATTAAACATCCAAGACCAGAGGTTTTTTCTTTATCCCCAGCCGGGGACCGAACCCAGGACCTCTCGCATGGTAGGCAGGGCCACAACCGCAGCGCCACAGAGGTCGTTATTGAACATAAACATTTTCGTCGTCATAAACATTTACATACAGGCACTTACTTTGCTTCTGGCCCCACACTAAGAGACCCTTTGTCTTGGGAACAAAGATTAGGCGTTTTTTTTATCTTTATCCCCAGCGGGGGTTCGAACCCGGGACTTCTCGTATTGTAGGCACAGCCGCAACCTCAGCGCCACAGAGGTATAAACACTCTGCATTACCCTCTGTCTACACCACTCCGGTATATATTTTGTTGCAATAAATTACAAAACTTAAATTTTTCTTACTATTAACTCTACGTATTGGCCTAAAAGTGTACCAGTTAGACCCAGAAAATAATCTAATTGGAAAATCTAGATTTTACCCTTAGTAATTCGATTACTATAATACCACTTAATACTTCCCTTTCTTGGCTAAATCGTCATATAAGGATTAGTACAGAGAAAGGCCTTATTTCCTCTTCTGGTATTATGCGGTAATAAAAAGCCGCTTAGCCGCTACGCCGGTTTATATATAGCTGAGTGGGGATTAGCTTAACAAGTAACGGCTAGTATTTAATAGCAAATCAAAAATACTGTTTTGCACAGCAAAGAAGGATCAGCAAAAACACTTTTTATGTTTTAAATATTTTATATGTTCTCCAGTTTATGTTTATAGTATTTTTTGTTGTTCTTACATGTTCAACCTAACACGAAGGATAAAGAGGGCTTCGCTTCGCTCGCAGGTAAAGGGGGTCCTTTACCTTCACCTAAGCTACCGCATTTTGCCCTGATATTTGCTGTGAAAATCAGTATTTTTAATGTGCAGTTTAATATTTCCCAAAAGTAAATGCCTGCGTAGAATTCTAGTAACAAAGAGCCTTTTTTTTTTTTTTTGTTGTAGGGGAAAAAAATGGAATTACCCATGGCCAGGAGTCAGGCCTCCCTGCTATGTCCGGGTCCCCACATATTGAGCGGGCATCAGCTCGTGTGCTATACGGACTAAAAACAACCCCTTTGTTTTTACAGTTGTCTTACTAAGAATTAACTGTGAGCCATGGCCTCGGTATATGCTGAAGGCTTTCTACCTGCAATTTGCCCTTTTGGGCGATATATATGTGTACATGATATATATAGGAGGAGTTTGCCTGCTTACCCGATTTTATGAGCGGGCATCAGCTCATAGTCAACGGGCATGATAGCGGCATGTTAGGGGGGCAGATAGCCCCCGCTACTAAGAAG
The DNA here is from genome assembly GCA_949825045.1 of Argyresthia goedartella. Taxonomy (NCBI): domain Eukaryota; kingdom Metazoa; phylum Arthropoda; class Insecta; order Lepidoptera; family Argyresthiidae; genus Argyresthia; species Argyresthia goedartella. Next base: position 16,513,811 of record OX463834.1, read on the forward strand.
TGGTTATATATAATTTTTGAGACCTATCCTAATCCTAAACTACTTTATATTTATTTCATTTAGGGGGGCTCTGACCTCAGTCCGGGAGGTTTAAAGGGGCAGGGGGAGATTGTGTGTTCGTCGAATCAAGACGGCGATCTCTTTCAATCCAAATTTGGTATCTGAGACGCTGTAGTGCTTCGGGAACACAGCCTTCGTCAAGTTGACGTGCCTGAGGGGCGGGGGGTGGTTGGGCTTTAAGAGCTTTCGTGATATCGTCCTCCGGTTCTAGGAGGACGTCTTTGTGGCGCCTTTTGAAAGGGTGTTTCTTATTTATATCTGGGGTCGGATCATAAAGGGATGCTTGTACTATAAGCGGGTTTGGGTGGCTAGATGCATTAATGAAGAAGCGTTCGGACGCTTCTTTCATATATTGCTTTACTGTGGGGAGTTTAAAGTCACTATGGAGGTCTACGTTTCGCATGTACCACGGGGCACCTACGGCTTTTCGCATGAAGCGATTTTGTAAAACCTGAAGGGGCTTAAGGTAGTGGGAGCAGTGTGCAAAGACTGGACTTGCATACGTGAAGACCGGACTGATGCAAGTTTTAAATAGAGTTATTTTTCAGCGCAATGGAAGATTGCTTTTACTTCTCATGAGCGGGTGAAGCCTACTCATGTAGAAGGCTGCTTTGTCGCGGACCGTTTTAATGTGGGATTTGAAGTTTAGTCGGGAGTCTAATGTCACGCCTAAATACTTCACTTTATTTTCCCAGGGGATAGGGCGGTCAAAGAGGGTGATTTCGGGTAGTGAAGAGGACGCGCGGTCAGCTCGAGTCTTACCCCTTGAGAAAAGCACGGCTGCGCTTTTCTCGGGGTTCATTTCTATTCTCCATTTGAGAGCCCATTCACCGAGGTCGGTTACTGCTTTCTGGAGTACTTGACAAACGCGCGCCCTCTTCCTACTGGTGTAATAGAGAGCCGTATCGTCAGCGTAAAGGGCTAGCTCGACGTATGGCGTGCGGGGGACGTCTTGGACGTAAAGTGAAAAGAGGGTGGGGGAGAGAACTGAGCCTTGCGGGACTCCGGCGGCTATGGGGTGGGGCCTAGAGCGCGATTTTTCTACTCGATAGCAAAAACTGCGCTCAGTGATGTAGTCTTTGATAATGAGTACAAGCCTATCGGGGAGGTTGAGTTGGTATAGTTTATAAATAAGACCATTGTGCCAAACTTTGTCAAAAGCTTTCGCTACGTCAAAGAATATGGCACCGGTATCTTTGGACTTTGCCGTTGTGTGGAACCCTTTGTAAATGTGCTCCGTTATGCGGTGCACCTGTTGGACGCACGAGTGTTTGGGTCTAAAGCCAATCTTCTCGTTGGGTATGAGATTTTTGTCTATGCAAATGTCTTTGAGTCGGTTGAGAATAAGCCGTTCATAGACTTTGCCTATTGAAGAGAGTAAGCTAATGGGGCGATAGCAAGTGGGGTCGGTTCGATCTTTCCGGGGTTTGTGAAAGCCAATAACGTCAGCTTTTTTCCATGCGGTTGGAAAGGCACAGAGACGGAGGGAGGCATTGAAAATTACCGTAAGGGTTGTTAGGAGTCTGAGAGGGAAAGATTTAATTGCCATATTAGTGATTCTATCAAGCCCCGGGGCTTTCTTAGGTTTGAGTTCCTTTATTACTTTTTGCACTTCCTCAAGGGTGATCTCGGGAAGGGAGTCAATGGGGGGGAAAGAGCTTTTATGCTCAACTTCAGAGTTGACCATGTTAAGATGATCGGGGTCTATTGGTTGAGAGGAGGGAGTGCACTGGGTTTCTAGACTATCGGCAAGACATTCGGCCTTTTCGTCGTCATCAAAGGCTGCGGGTTGGTTATCCCGTTTTAGGAGGGGCATGGGAACAATCTCATCGGATTTGAGGTATTTACTGAATTTAAATATGGCAGTGTGACTTGGGGCTCTGCTGGAGACAAAGTCGTTCATGCGACTGCCTCTGAGCTCTCGCATGCATCTGGTAACCTCTCGTTGGAGGCGACGCATTTGAATTCTGTGATTGTCTGAGGGACAGTTATCATAATCTCTTTGTGCCGCATTCTTTGCACTAAGCAGCAGTCTCAAGTCCTCTGGGAGTTCGAAGCGATGGTTGGCCTGTACCGGGACCTCGCTAGAGGCGCCGGTCAGGGCTTCGTTGACACTGCTGCCTATGTCAGAGATTTTGGCTTCTAGTTGGGCTCTATTGTCAATTTCTGATGTGATATCTAATCTTGGGTCCCGCTTACTGAGAGCTTGCTTGAATTAACGGTTGTTAATAACGGTCCTGGTTTCAGTCGGTTGGTCGAATGGCCTGCCGAGATAGCAAAAGACCGGTCTATGATCCGAGTGAAGCTCGCTAAGTACACTTATGTCCCTGACTGGGAGGCTAATGTTTTTGAAGATACTGTAGGAGAGAATGTCTGGTCTGTGGTCAGCAGTGTAGGGATAGTGGGTCGGGGCATAGGGAGCTATGACTTCGCAGTCATCAAGGGATTCGAGAAGTCTGTGTACGGTCTGTCCGTTGGTATTTGTCTCATTACAGTTCCATTACTGGTGCTTGCTGTTGAAGTCACCAGCTAGGATAACTGTACTACCTAGTGCTAAGAGGGCTTTGATATCATTAGCTATCATCTTCTGTCCGGCCGGCAGATAGACTGATGCTATGACTATGGGATCGTGACCTGACATTGCAATACAGATGGCAGTTGCTTCGCAATCATCTAGTTGGGGGGTGACTATAGAATAAACGTGCAAAGATTTTTTATAATAGATGGCGGTCCCGCCTTTGGGGTTATTTGGTCGGTCCTGAGTCGGTAAGCGGTCAGTACGGAGGAGACTATATTTGGCTATATTGAAGCGCCTATGTTTGGGTTTTAGGTAAGTTTCTTGGACCGCGAGGATATCTATTTTATGTCTATTGAGAAGATCGGCGACTTCTTCTCTCTGTTTAAGGAGACTATCAGCGTTATAGAGCGCTAAAGTTAGACTGTGGGGCTTTGTCCGTCCGTTTGTCGCGTTTACTAAAATGGGCGTACTATACATGATGGTAGTTTAGGTATAAAGGGTGGGTTGGTGGGTGGGGGAGGTGACGAAGGCGTATGTAAGAGGGGTGCGCCTGAAAGAGGCAAAATTTGGGGGATATAGTGTGGGGAGGTCGAGAAGACTTGGGATGAATGCCTTAGGTGGGGGGGGGTAGTTTATGAAGTTGGCGGCGCTTAAGGTGCCGTTGGAGGAAATGGGGCCGTGGCCCGAAGCCTTGTCCAAGGGGGTAGGTGGTGTTGGGTGGAAATAGGGGCTTAGAAAAATTTAGAGGGCGTTGAGAGGGCGCTTGTTGGGAAGAACTCTGGCTCTGTTCCCACCTGCACTTGCGCCTGGGGCTGCCGGGCATCCGCCATAGTTGGCTGGATAGCCGGTCTGCCCGCACAACACGCAGGTAGGAGGGGTTGCCGCGTCCTTCCCACAAACGGATGTGGCATGATTGCCTGCGCATTTCACACAACGGGGGGGGGGGGGGGGGGGGCAAAGCATCTGCTTGGTCAAGTCCATACATTTGACAGTTATAACACTGTGAAATGATATTGGCGGATTTGGGGCTTTCGACGCTGATGTCTTTGAGACCGCAGAGGGATTGAAGGGGGCTAATCTGCCTACCTGCGGCGGTGGGTTCGGCAATTACTAGGATCATGTTAAATGCCTTTGCAGGCCAGTACGCGATTTTTGCACGGTGCATCCTATGTACTTCCATTACCGGGAAGTTTTTGGAGTTTAAGTCATTTTTGATGACGGATGTGGGGAGATTTGTGGGGACGGGGCGGACTATGTAACGGAAAGTCCTCTCCTCGGGGAGAGAGTAAGTATGGAAGGCGATATGGTTCGCCCTCAAGAATTTGGTGATTGCGCGGTGGCTTTTGGACTCTGCCACCTGGACGCGGGTTCCGGCTGATGTAATGGCGGATGTATATTTGATTCCATTTCTTTGCAAATGGATCGATACCCGAGTCCAGGCGGTTTCGTCTCGGACTATTACTGGTGGTGGGGGGCGAGCGCGGGGCGCGAGGGTTGGTGGGGCTACGGTATTCGCGGTACCGGTGGGGGATGGAGGGCTCTGAAGGATCAGAGTTCGGGGCGCGGGGGGGGCGGGGGAATTTGTTGAACACGGTGTGGGTTTTGGGGTTAGCGGAGACAGAGACATGGCAGCGGGCCTGATCTGTTTGGCCTCGGGGCTTACGGGGGACTCGGAAGACCGGTTCTTCCGCTTTTTGTTTTTTGAGATGACGGGGGTGAAATGAGTTTCCTCATTGAAATTGGATGGCGGTGAATTTACAGGGGAAAGAGAGCTGAGGGTTGGGGTTGGGGTTGGGGGGTTCGCGGGGGATGCAAGAACCGGCGAGCGAGGGTGCGAGTCAGCTTCGGAGCTGGTTGAGGGGCTAGCGGGGGGATCGGCGGCTCTAATAATTTGGATCAACGGGCGATCCGGAGGGAATGGAGACAGTTGTTGGAGGACATACTCCAACAACAAGGGGACCGACGACACATATTTACCTATCTCGATAAGTAAATTAGTGTCTGGTTGGGGGGCCATGGCTTGGGTGTGTAGCCTAGTGTGTGGGTGAGTGCCTACTTGTGTCTCGAACCGCCTCCGCCTCTATCCAGGCGGTCCGAGGTGAGTGGTACAAAATAATAAAACAGAAGAATGGGGACAGTAGAATGGGGACAGAGAGAGAAGAATAGGTAAATAAATAAAATAAAAATAATACGACCTTACTGGAACCAATCCAACCTGGGCACAACACACGCAGCGGACTGACCCGAGGGGGTCTCACGGGCGTCCGAGAGAGAGGTCTCTCGCACGCAGGCGCGGGTGAAAGTGAGGGAAACACTTGCTGCCGGGGCAGCAGCGGGCGAGAGTAGCCACAACCGTCCTGCACGGTGCTGGACGGTGAGTCCTGTCCTGTCAATGTAAGAAAGAGCCATACTCACCACTTCTACCACGCTGGCTCAGTGTAGGCTGAAATGGAAGAAACCAGAGAATTTACGTTTTGCGATTTTGAGAAAATTCTAAATAAATCTGTATTAAAAAAAATAACTAGTAAAGCATTAATTCTTAAAAGTTCCATTCAAAACATATATTTTATATGTTTTAAAGTACTTACGGCCACTTGCACCAAGCAGTGAACTCGGAGTCAGAAAGCTAATTTGATAGTTCTAATCTTATTCTATGTATTAAAAATTCGAGTAATCTTATTATCAACGGAACCTACTTTTCCAATACATCCTGAATACTTCGCAGTCTGCGTAGTTTAAAACGAAAGTGCCAGACATTACAGGAAGAAAACCCGGACCTACATATTCTAGGTAACAAGTTTAGTTCCTAGCTCGGTCCAGTTGGACCAACACGTTATGGGTCCAAGTATGTGTTTTATGGCTTCTCTGCACATATGAGGTCTACTTTGAAAACGACTTGACGGCTTCTTGGTAGAATGTAGATAAACGCAGTGGCTTCAATTCAGATGGCGGGCTTCCAAAGTAGCCTGTTGTGTGAAAAATGGAAAGACAGTTGTCGAATTACTGGCTAAATGCAGGTCTACGCCTCTGAAACCAGGACCGGACTAACAATTTCGGGGCCCATAGGCAATGAAAATCTCTGGGCAACCTTACTGTTATCTTACTTCCTGAATTGCATTTTTTGGTATGGTAACCAGCTGGTGCCCGGAACCTTGTCTGCTTTTAAGTACAAGGAATTAGGAATCATCATTTACCAAGACAAAATGTATCTTATATGTTGATCGTGATCACTTTGCCTCCTGCACCCGCTGTTGAGTAAAGGCCTCCAGTTTATTACGCCATTAATTGTGGTCCTGGGCGAACCTGTTTCCCACACTGAGCTAGTTGTTAATACATTATGAATAATTGCATCTGATGCATAAATAATAATCCACAAAACATACACAAGAGAAAAAACATACCTGTCAATATTTTAACGAAAGTCAAACTAAAAAAGAAACCACCTGACCCCATTCCGCCTTCCCCGCACATTCTGACCCAGGTCTCGAACCTGTGTCCCAGTGGTTCCGCATACACTTCCTGTTGACTACTAAGCGACCGTGGTCCGAATCTTCCTGAACACTGTTTAGTGCACAACCATTACCAACCCGTTCGAATTCAAACCTTAACGTGATAGTTGTAGGCTTCAAATTTGGTGGAGTCTGGTGGCAGGCTTAGTACTCGACTGTACAAGTCCGTGGCCGCTCTCGAAAGTGAACTGGGTTTTGGTGCGTGCGCGCAGGTGTTGACAACATTTGGTCCAGCACATCATTTCGGTTCAGTTTTCCAGTATAAAAATATTGTAGTACCTATCTCTTGTTAGAGATAAACAAGCTTATGTGCTTTAGTTGGTTAAATAGTGTTGTAAATTACATCGAAATTGACTAATATAGGAATGATAGTGCAGCATTAGCATTAGCCTTATCATACTTCAGATGTTTATTAATTACAGCTTGACTATACACATTCCTAACGTAATGAAAAACCATCCAACCAACAGTCAGAGGGGGAGGGCGTTGTTAAGTTATTTAACTTATTGAATATGCTCCAACTAAGTGTCCGTGGTCTAGAGGTATTCGCACATCGGAAACGATAGTGCGGGTAGCAACATCTGACTGAGACGGATACTAGATGGGAGTCCGTTTCTATGTGGCATTTGTTTCGGGCGCTTCCGTGTTTCGGATGACATGTTAAGCTGCAGGTCGCGGCTACTATCGCTACTCGGTGGCAGTAGTCGTAAAGCTGGTCAGATGCCCTAATAGGGCAGCTTGATAGCTTCTGACAGTCGGGTTAGCCACGACACCCCTCCATCAACCCGCACTGAGCCAGCGTGGTGAAGTATGGTTCAGTCTTACTCGTATCCGGATAAAGGCCCGTGCCCCTCGGTGGGGACATTAATGGGCTACATAAAAAAAAGAAGTTTATATTTTCCAAAAGGACTTCAAGATTCAAGATTTAAGATTCAAGATTCGTTTATTTGCTTATGAAATTAGGTAGACCTATCAGATGTTAATAATATTAGAAGTTCCTTATTCAGCTATATTTATACAGCATGCAAATAGTAGTATATTTCGATTTGTGTATAGGACCTATCAAGCATACACAAACAATTTAATATTAAGACTTATAAATTAGTGCAAAAACTCTGAAAGTGCATAAAAATTATGCTGTTGAAGCCATAGAAATAACTTTCTTTTAAAAATTATGAAAGGGAGACTTTTTATGTCGGTGGGCAATTTGTTCTATATTTTTACGCTCATTGCATAACAATTCTTTTGGTAAAGCTTTGTTCGTGGCTTATGTTCCAGTACTAATCTATCCGGATTTCTAGTATTCCTAGGAAACTGTTCTTTAGCAGTCGTGAACATATTCATGTTCTGTTTCACAAATTTTGCTACCTCAAATATATAGAGACACGGTAAAGTTAAAACGTTTAGTTTTTTGAACAGCGTTTCACATGATTCTTGGGATTTTACTCCTAAGATTGCCCTGACGCATTTTTTTTGTATAACAAACGCTCTGTTGACATCTGTACTATTTCCCCATAAGATGATGCCGTACCTTAACACGGATTCCACGTATCCGTGGTAGGCAGCAAGTGTTGTTTGGAGGGTGGTAGTTTTTCTCAGCTTTGAGAGTGCAAATACAAATCTACTTATTTTATTGCAAACCGTGTCAATTTGCAGTTTCCAGTTAAGGTCTTTGTCAATTACAATACCGAGAAATGTCACACTATTTTCACATTTTATTATTTGGCTATTATAGTTTATAGTGATATCACTGACATTGTTGAAATTCATTAACTTTGTCTTAGTCACATTAATTTTTAGATTATTATTATTTAACCAATCGTCTACTAACCCTATTGTTTTATGTATGTCATTTTTGTGTTTATCAATTAATTTATTATCCTTATTACCATTATTATAATTTGATTTGTTAAATAGAATGTCATTATTATTATTGCTTACTATAATCGAAACGTCGTCCGCGAATAAGATGGATTGGTGTAATGTCACTTTTGGTATGTCATTTATATATATTAATAACATATGTGGGCCTAAAACACTTCCTTGAGGTACACCAAAATTATTATATTTATATTCAGACTCATATTTAATTTCCTTGTTATTGCTATTTAATCTATTTATGTGCACACTTTGTTTCCTATCACGAATATAGGTCTGTATCCATTGTAGGGGTGGTCCCCTTACGCCATATTGTTCTAGTTTATCTAACAAAATATCATGCGAGACAAAATCAAAAGCTTTCGTCATGTCGAAAAATAAAACAGATGTATTGTATTTAAGATCGAAGCCCTTCGCCACACTAGATACAAGATTGAATGCTGCTAGAATTGTAGATTTATCCTTTTGGAAACCGTATTCCTTTGTAATTATTTTATGCTTCTCAAAGTAGTCATTAAGCCTAAATTGCATAGCTTTTTCAAATATTTTCGAGAATATTGGTATCAGTGTAACTGGTCGATAGTTGCTGGCTTCTTCTGCATTCCCTTTCTTATAGAGCGGTTTCACAATCGAAAGTTTTAGTTTTTCAGGAAATCGTCCTTCCTCAAATGATATATTTATTAAATGGCATAAAATTGGACATAGTGAATTGCTACATGTCTTGATAACATCTGTTTTTATGTCATCGTACCCTGTTGCTTCAGTATTTTTTAGACCCATTATAATTTTCTTTATGTCTTGTTCCCATACGGGAGTGATGAAAAAACTAGTTCCTGTACAATTGCGTTTATTGACCAAGGATGACCCAATAAGAATAAGAATATAACACAATGGGTAAAAAGGAATAAAGCCATCTAGCGATAATATTTGGTCAACTTTACTTTGGTTATCTATACTACTCAAAAGAAAATAAGGGCCACTTACATATTTCTGTTTTTGAGTAAATTTTTAGATGTAAACTAATTAATAAGTGACTAATTAATGATGTCCGGCCTCCTTCAGTATCCAACCTCTTTAATGCTGGTGTTTAAGTCTTACAGCTGGCCAGAAATTGAAGCAAATAAAAAAAACGATTTTCAGATCAAATTCCTTTCAGATGGAATCACAATTTTATTCTGTTAAAAAACTATTTCTGTCCATCTTTTGCTTCTTTTAACATCTTTTGTTAATAATGCCACGTCAACGAAGGCATATGGATACCATTACTGCCACCAGAGCCGTTACATTGATTGCTGAAGTTCATTCACAGCGGTCTGTAGCTTTTTCGTTGGGTTTCTCTCGCCGAGCCATCCAAAACGTGTGGGATCGGTTCCAAGAGACTGGCAGTGTTGCAAGAAGGCCTGGATCGGGCAGGGTGCGAGCGACTACGGCACAAGAGGATCGCTACATCCGATTGAGTGCCCGTCGAGAGCGCTCTGTGACGGCACGTAAGTTACAAAATCGCCTACGGTTGACAACGGGGACTCGTGTTAGTGACCAAACGATAAGTAATCGACTGCATGAAGACCAGCAAAGGTCCAGACGCCGAGTAGTACGAATTCCTTTATCTAGGGTTCAACGTGGAAATCGTTTAAGTTTTTTCCGCGAACATTCAGATTGGAGCATGAATCAATGGGGTATGGTGCTCTTCACAGATGAGTGTAAAGTGAAGCTTTGTAGTGATGATCGGCGGATTAGAGTATGGAGAGGACAGGGTGAGAGATTTTCCGATGTCTGCATCAAGGAAATTGACCGCTTTGGAGGTCCTAGTGTGATGGTTTGGGCTGGGATTAGCTTACAAGGCAAAACTGAGCTGGTTTTCTTAAATCAAGCACAGTAACTGCACAACGGTACATCGATGAAGTCATCAGGCCTCATGTGATTCCATTCTCACAGAGAGTGGGGCCAGGGTTCTGGTTAATGCATGACAATGCCCGCCCACACACAGCTCGGGCCACTCAGACTGTACTGGATGACTCCCATATTCGTGTCCTATCATGGCCAGCGTATAGTCCGGATTTAAATCCAATAGAGCATATGTGGGACCAATTAAAACGAAGGGATAGAGAGCATGAGCAAGAGGTTCACAACCAGCAACAGCTTATGGATGCTCTGAAACGTGCGTGGGAAGAGATACCTGATGAAAACATCAGAAACTTAATCGAGAGTATGCATTCAAGGCTCCAGGAGTGTGAAAACAGGAGAGGAGGACACACCCGTTACTAAACCATTAAAAAAAACAGCTTGTGTCAGTTTTTGTTTTGTTTTGCAAAGAGTTTCTGTTTAGTTTTTGCTGTTGACAATGGACTAATTTCATGTTAATTGAAATAAGTGAAGCAATTGACTACACAATTAAATGGTTATTAGCATAAGTTAAAACAAAAGCCTTGTTACATGTTATTTTATTAAATATACATAACTGTTTACTATATTTTTCACGTAGCAATCAAAATACTTAGTGGCCCCTATTTTCTTTTGAGTAGTATATTATTGGCTATGGAATTGGTGATAATCCTAAGGATATCATGTTAAGTTTCTTTATCCTTCTTCTTCCACAGTGGTCCAACGTACAGCAGCATATTTGTAAATATCTACAGTAATTAATAAATAACGTTCGCTCATATAAATAATGATCATTTTCCTTCAAATATTAGAAGTAAAAGATATATTTTATTTTTTATTTTATTTATTTAGAAAACCAATTAGAGTTTAATTCCCTTAATTAAATTACTTATTTACTACAGCCAATTATAGATTTCCATCAATTACTTAATTCAAGACTCCCCTAATTATGGGGTTAGTAAAATAGATAAGTTATTTATTCGAAACTATCTATGTTTTGTGTATTATTGAGAGGGAGTTGGTGTGAAAGCAGTGTGAGTGTTTGTGTATGTGAAGGTTGGTGTATAGCTATGATTGAAACTGTAATGTTATATTTTGTCATCCGCAGAGAGTGTCAAGAATTTTATGTTTAAAATACTTTTGGAATATAATAGGCTTGTCTTAATTCATTCGGCCTATTGACGCAGTACTAGTTCTCACTATATTTCCAGGACCTATCAAAATTTGTTTATTATATAACATACAATATATAGTTTCAAAAACTAGTTACCTCATTTACCTAAATTGCACATTAATAAATGCCCTCCGTGGTCAGAAGAGCTCCAAGGTTTAGAGGGTTTCATGCTTGCTTCTCACTCAGGAGGTGATGGTCCGAATCCCAGACCATCTACCAATGGGATAAGTTATTTATCTTAAGAATACGGATGTTCTAATGGTGATGCAATTTAAAGGCATTGTTAAAAAAACATTATGTTATGAAGCATATTATAGGTTAGATGATTACATTAATGACAAAGAGGTATGGAGCTCTGATTTTCCAGCGCAGCACAAGAACTACGCACATGATTGTAGCACAAGACCTATATTAGAAAAAAAAAAGAAAAAAAAAAGAAAAGTAGGCCGTGCTGTAGTGTACCAGTTTCTTGCGCCGCTTCTTCTCCGCTGCCATAACACATTCCGAAGCGGTAGTAGATTTTCTTGCATTATATAGATTCAAATGACATTCAAAAAGTGTTCGTAAGAATCTATTTTGAAGTTTGAAGGTTGATGTAAAACATCGTGAGGAAACCTTCATTCCTCCAGCTGCAGCGATAGGCTAGCCCCCTGTCACGCAAAGTGGAGTATCGAATTACTGGCTAAACAATGGACACACTCAAAATCAGTAAAAATTTCTGTATTACTGTAGATATTTACAGTAATAAATACATTTTGACTTTGACTTTTGCTTCTGCCACCGTGTCTGGATAAAGGCGTAATGCTATGATATGTTATGTGTTAATTCCATAAGATGATTGTGCGAACTAGTTCAGCAGCCTATGCAATGCAGTTAATGAATAAACTAATTGAAAACTTTCCTAATCTGCAAATATTTGCGAAATCCCTAATGAACTAGTCGCTTAATTAGTGGTTAATGGAGTAGAAATGGACGAATTCTTTAGCTAAATAATGGCCACTGCGAAACAGAGAAAGAAAAAAGTAATAATTTTGCATTTATGGAATGTTTTATTGCATTTTTTGTTGCATACTCTTTGTAGAGCCGATCCTAATTAAATCAGAGTCCAAAATGTCTGCACTAAATAAATAAAACTTATTGGTAGACTGGGTTTCCCTCGTAATCTTCGACCTTATACGAGGTGCATTCGCTTAGATAATGTCGTACACCCGCACGCAAATGTGGTTATTAATAATTATCCTTATACGGACAAGGTTATACGTATATCCTTTAACAAGAAGCTTTATACATCGTGCAACTCTTTCGGTGTATCCCACAGGAGTGGTTATGATCTTTCAAGAATAAATTATTTCCTGATTTAAGCTTATATTCGTATATATTAATTTCACATGAAATTTCTCATTAAAAGCTTATAGAAAATACATGTACAAGGGCAAGCTTATTTCTAACAAAACATTTCTTCAAGCAAACCCAAGATGTAAAAGATAACATGACAATGACAGGTAGGCTGAAATACAAGTAAATTATATTAATTAGTGTTTTTACTTAACCTACGTACTTAACCTAAGTACATGAATTCCTTATATAAAAACACATTACAAATAAATAATAATAAATATCCCTAAATTTATAAAAGAGAAAGATAATGTTCCTTTAGAAGATTCTTGAAGGTAAAGAGAGATGGACTGTCCCTGATGGCACAGGGAAACGCGTTCCACAGATTTATTGCCCTCATTTGGAACCCACGTTGGTAAGCGACGGTATTGTGACGTGGACGTGGACGTGGAGAGCGCATGTAGGCCGTGTGGGATCTACGAGGTCTAGTCGAGGGAAAGAAGTCGAAGGGTTCACGCAGAACGCTGGGATGTCAGTTAAGACCTGACACGAAAGTGAGGCAGCCATTTTAAGATCAAGGCGAGACATGGTCGAAATTTCGCAGTCCGAAGATGAACCGGAATGAATTCATGGACAAAGAGCTGTAGTTGGAGTAGTCTGATCTCGGAGTCACAACATTGTGCCAATATGCAGCCTATATCCCCATTGATTTGACCTCTTTGTTATACCTGTTCAAATTGCCACAAAACAAACAAACTCTTAACTCTCGACAAAAGCTTTCTACCCGCCCAAAGTTGCCGACCCCTGTCAGCACAGCAGGTCGAGAGAGAAGGAAGCTCTGCCGTCTGCGTGCGCGCCGACCTCAGTCGAAAGCCAACGACGACGCCACGAGCACGTCGGCGGAACCTAACTCAGCCAACGGTACACTATACGGTTACGATACTATGAGCACCTGACGTCGCTGGAGATTCTTCTTTTTCTTCTTCTGTGATTTGTGACCAGTGCGGGATATGCTTGGTGAATGATGCTCCAGCCTAGATTATTCTTAAAGTGTGGTGCAAAAATGGATCAGGACTCTGGGAAGAGCGGACTCGCTTGGGTGTTCTTCGTGCTTTTTTTCAGCACGACTCTTGTATCATGTCAAGGTAAGGCTTTTTATATAGATTGGAAAGGATCACGATTTCTGTACAATCGACGCTTTGTTTAGTTCAGATAAGTGGTGTCGCATTCGATGTGGAAATTATCAAAAGTAGTTGAGAGGAGGCAAGTGGAGCTTTAGTGTTAAAGACTTAAACGCGCGGCCTTAAATGATTTTTGATTACAAAGCTATATTCAAGTGATGTGTGACAGTGACCATTTCAATGCCTAGTTAATATTCTGCTCATAATTCCTCGCGATATCGATCTGATATTATTTACATATGGAATAAGGTGACTTTCTTCGACCCAAAAACTGTTTTAGTTAACAGTAAAGCACCGATTGGTACACCTTTATTTATATTTTATGCATCTCCACATGCGGTACATGACGCCTCTTACTGGTTTTGGTAATATTAGACACCACATTGACCTAATTTTGACGTAAATGTGAGAAGATTTATGTATTGCTCAATTCCATAATGACTAGGTTTAAAGACACATTTCATATAAAACATTAATGTCAAGGCTTTTTCGGAATCGAAGTTTCGAGTATATTGCTTAACTTAAATTTACATTTCTGAGTCAAAATCCAAATAAAACAGGAATTGTTCTGATAACATTCACTTATGTTATCAGAACAATTCCTGTTTTATTTGGATATATATATAGTGAAAGTTGTTGGTTTTATTCTGAACATCCTCAATCACGTCTTGCCTTGCTTGCAATAAATTTACACAAACAACATTTCACATTATGAACACTAGCTTCTCATGGCACCAGTAAATCAAATTGTTTCGTGACAGTATATGAATAAATTATTAAACCCATTGAGTCACGGAAAGCTCGGATATTGCCGTGCTTTTCCCATACAGAGCAGCAGAGGCACATATTTACCCAGGCGAAGCCAGAAGCTTTATAAATCAATTTGATCGAACGATACGCCGCCGTGACCACACACGGACTATCGCATTCCGGCATTCGACCACAAGTCTGTGGCAAGATGGTGGCGTAAGCGCACGGGGTCGCAAAATGTCACCCGACCACCGCTCACTCGTGTGAACAGGGCTTATTACGCCTAGTTTAATTCATTGCAGTGATGAAAAGATCGTGAGGATCCTTCTTTCCTACACAGTAGCAGCGAGGGTCTAGCCCACTACACAGTAGCAGCGAGGGTCTAGCCCACTACACAGTAGCAGCGAGGGTCTAGCCCACTATCACGCAAAATGAAGATTCAGATTTTCAGTTTCTTTTTTTTATTGAATATAAATAAATATATTATTTTATTATATACAAGTATTTTATTTTTATAAAAAAAGAGACTACACCGTTTCGGAAGGTGGGCCTCGGGGTTAAGAAATTCTTTTAAAAAAAGTGGCTTCACAACAGGTACTACTGGTTTCGGTCTAAGGAAATTCGCCGGCGAGTGATAGACTTGATCCATCGCCCCTCGTCGAATGTCTGTGCGCTGAGATGGTATGGACCATGCAGTTTTGTCATCTAACTATTCCTTAATACTATAATAGGACTTTCTTATCAGCTCATTTTTAACATAGTTTTTGAACCTCTTTTCAGGAAGGATCAATGATTTCTGTGGTATTTTATTGTAGAAGCGAATACAGTGCCCCATGAATGATGTGCCTACTTTACTAAGTCTAAATAATGGTAGTGCTAACCTATTTCTATTTCTAGTGTTAATTGTATGGCTATCACCTACAGTTTTAAATAAAGTACTGAATAGCTGCTGAATATTGAATAGAAATATAACATATACAGCCACATACATTGCTTCTGGCCCCACACTAGGATACCCTGTGTCGTGGGTACCAGAAACAGCGACGTCACACACATATAAACATCCAAGACCTGGGTTTTATCTTTACTCCCAGCCGGGGATTGAACCCGGGACCTTTCGCATGGTAGGCAAAGCCACAGCCGCTGCGCCAGAGAGGTCATCCTGTTTTCTTTCAAGTTTATTTATACATTATTTCTAGTAGCCGTATTGATAGTGACTTTCCAATGAGAATCTACAACAGTGCAATGAGTTTCTGATGGACATTTGTACAACAATAAGTGATCTACACAAAACCGTTTCAACCGTTATGATATGTCGATTCTTTGATGAAACTGCTTTAGTATTGAGTATGTATGAGAGAAGAGAGTTTCATATTTAAACGTCTGGACGAGAAGATTAGAGTGCGTTTCATTGCTTGTAGTTTCACTCATAGTATACTAAGAAAAGAAAGAAATGAATATGATGAAAATATTGGAGGACTCACTGACTCCAATTTATGCCAAATGACGTTTAGTATTTGTGAATTCAGTCACTTTTCCATAATGTTTCGCCGATTTGAGTGAATAAGGGGGAAGGATTACAAGCTCTCGTATAGCAGGACGCTGGCTAACACAAAACAAACATTTACATACATTACTTCTGGCGCGATAATAGGATCCCTGGCGTCGTGGAAACCAGAAATATGTAAACATCCAACCCTTGGGATTTTTTCCGGCTCCCTAGCCGAGATTCGAACCCGTGACCCTCATGGGAAGCACAGCCTCGACCCCTACACTACAGAGGTCGTTATTTCTATCATCGGCTATCAGTTATCTTTACAATTTTCGACTCGATCTGTCACTAGGCTGATAACATCGAACAATAAATATCTACCGATACAATCTTTGCCCCAACGTGCATTCATGGCGGACGAATTACTCTCTATTGCACAAAATAAAAGGGCCAATCTAAGCGTGGAATTGCCGATTCCACTAATGATCCGTTAAAGCTAGTTTGATTATAGTTGGACTCACGTAGGGCCAAGTTTGGTCACGAGCGGCCATCTTTGAAAGTGAAATTTTATTAAGGCGTCGTAACCGTAAAAAAACTTCGTGTGAAATTTCCTTGCGAATAAATGCATTGAAAATTCTCAAAGATCGTTGGTTGATTGGTTAAATATCAATTTAATACCAAGGTAAAATTCTTTCAGTTCATATGCTACTTGTAGAAAGTGCATAGCTAAGTTAAAACCAGTAAATTACCAGGTTTAATTAAAAGTAATTATAAGAATTTTGCAATGTAAACGAAAGTACCTTGATACGCGTGCGTCAGTACAGTTTGTTAACTATCGGTAACAAAACAATCTAAAATAAGTAAATACTAAAGCATTAGATAGAATTATAAAATGAAATGAAACTGAACATGAAAATGATACAAGGTACAAGTGATTATGATGAATTATGATCAATATTTATGCTATATCATGCATATGCATGTCACTATACTATGCATGCTAATGCAGGGATTGTATTTCATAATATCATTGATCAATATCTCTTTGACATAAAATGCCACTTTAGTTTGAAATGCAAGTTGTTATAATAATATAACAACTTGTATTTCAAACTAAGGTGGCATATTACATAAAAACTATATTATAAATTTAATAACTTCATTTCATTACATATGTGTATTTGTATATATCTTATATATATTATGCAAAGTACCGCTATCATTAAAAAAAACTTAAAACTACTCACATCTTCATTCTTTTAAGACTAAGTTTGTTTTAATAAATCGAACATAATATCATATGTTATTCATAAATCAAATATGGTGGTGTGGTGATTGAGAGATTTTAGGTCATATAGGTTGGGTTATTGTCATGATTTGTCACTGTTAACCCAACCAAACCCTCACTCACCACACCATATTTGACAGAGATTTTATACATATCGACTAGAATCCTCGCCTTAACACGTCTGAGAGCCGGTACGAATGGAAACCTGTACCTCAGTAGGTCAGCGCAGGGTTGGGCGCCTTAAGTAACTCGCACACGCGGATACAACTATCGAGAAAAAATTAAACTAGTTTTATATCGAAAAAATCGTTAAAACTTTTACCATCACAGGTGGCAGAGATGAATGGGGAAGGTTACGCAAAAAAAATGGCAGAGTGGAACTCTGACACCGGAATGCTTAGACGTTTCCTTGAAAGTTCCTCGACTCGACCTTAGCTCGAGGCATCCTCAAGGAATGCCTCGAGGTTTCCTTGACATTCGTATGCTGTGTTGACTTGGGTTTGACAGAGGCCACCTCGAAGAAGGGGAGTCAAGGAGCATCATCAGCATCAATTATTATCTTTACGCTGATAGCATTGGCGTTCCATTGCAAGCACAGTTTTTTTTATTGTTTTTGAAGTTTTCGTTGGTATGTAATTGGTTATAACGAATCGCAACACGAATTTTTTTACAAATGTCTTTCGACAAAAACTGCAATCCGCACACAGAGTTAGCAAGCGAATAGTTTAATTCAACTGAGAACCTGCATCTATAATAGAAATCTGTGGATCAAAACGATTATTTTGGGTATGTTCTTGATCAAAATGGATGAAGTCGAGAAAATAGTTGAAACGGATAATCTGACAAAGCACACACAAAACTGTCATAAATGTTGACATGTCTGGAATCATGGAAACCTCAAGATAGATTGAATTGGACATTTCTTTCGTCCACTCCCACTCCACACGACTGAGAAAATGCTCAAGTCGTGGCGATTTTTGACAACTGAGCAATCTGCCCAATCTCTTGAGTGTAGTTGAGTTGAGGTTGAGTTGAAGTAAAGGTGAGTGAAGGAAATTACTTAGCATACCGTTGTCACACTTTTCAAACATTATCAACAGAAAAGTTGTATGGATATCGACAATTCATTTCTCCGATGGTATGCAACATATAGAACAAATATTTTCATTTGAGAAGATCGAGCTGAAAGTATGATGTTTTATAAGGAAATGTAGAGCGAGCTATGGAAAGGGCTATGCTTGGTATTTCTCTACGAGATCGAGTCAGAAATGAGGAGATCCGTAGAAGAACCAAAGTTGCTGACATAGCCCGTAGGATAAGCAAGCTGAAGTGGCAATGGGCAGGCCACATAGCGCGAAGATCGGATGGCCGATGGGGCAAGAAGGTCCTTGAATGGAGACCACGTACTGGCAAGCGCAGTGTGGGACGGCCACCTACGAGATGGACCGACGACCTGGTGAGGATCGCTGGATCTCGTTTGATGCAGGTGGCTACGGACCGGTCACGCTGGAGTGCGATTGGAGAGGCCTATGTTCAGCAGTGGACGATAACAGGCTGAAATGATGATGATGATGAAGGAAATGTTCCGTTACTAAAGGGGTCTATGAAGAAAGAATGAAAACAGTTTGCCAAATAATAAACCGTGAAACTGGTAAAGTTATAACGGAGGGATAATTATTTCTGCTTAAAGAAGGTGATGATGTTATTTAATCCAACACCGAGGCAGCTCGAGCTTTCGTAACATTCTTCACCAATGTACCCTCACTCACAACAGAGAGTCTAAAATTATCTCCATATGAATGTCCTTATGACTTTGTTAAAAACAAAGCAGCTAGCGTCAGTAATTTAGATTTTAAATTGAATCAAGTATATCCCTAGGACATTGTCAAAACGTTTAGGTTACTCAACTTAAAAATATTGAAGACCTCTGGGGTATATCAGTCAACGTCGTTGGTTCAGTAATTCTGGTTCCACACTTAGCTTATTCAATCAATGTGTTGACGATAGAGCTTTCCCAAACCTCAAGGAACTAATACCTCTATTCAAGTCTGTCATGGGTGATCCTATAAAATGTCAGACCAATAACTGTTCTTCCAGCAAGAAGTTAAATATTTGAAAAGAGGATACCTACTCAAACAAATGTTTAACACTTCAACCGTACATAATTCACCAAGATAAAAACTTTAAAACAACCGACGTCAAGTTCAAGCTCTATTTCTTTCTCCCCGGTCTGGATGCGAATGAAGTCTATATTGTATACATGAAAAGTCCTCATCGAAAGTTTTGCTGCACGGTACCACAAACCACAACGTCATCTGTCATATTTTTCGAATTGGTTGATGTTTTCAAAAAGCGCTCAATCAATTGTGATTAAATTAACATGGGACTACCTCTGAAGTATGACCTAGTAGTCGAAATAAAAATCATCAAAATCGGTTCATAATGGACGGTGTAATCGCGGAACAGTCATAAAAAAACAGATAAACTGAGAACCTCTTTCTTTTTTAAGTCATTTGAAAAACAAATCCACGCCAAACAATAAGGCTTCACTAGGGGTAAATCGACTACGGATGTACCCTTATATCTCATATTGTCTCTGCACGGGAGGCCGCACAGGTGCTCTCGGCGATTTTTTGCGATCTGTCGAAGGTATTTCGGTTCTGTGGAACTACATGGGGGCACTGAATTGGGTGAACATTTAACATATTTATATTGGCGAATAATATATTTGTTGCCTTGATTATTCATTATTTTATTGTATTATTAATTTTAATTTTAATAAAAAAGAATGTTCATTTAAACTTTTGAATAAGTGTTCTTACTGTTGTTATGGATGTTATGGTCTAATTTTATTCGACGTGTTTGACAAAGGATTCTTTTCGAGAAAATAATGAAATTAATTTAATACTAGTTTGGTATTTGATTTAGTGTGTATCTTTTACGAGATATGTGGCTGACACAGAGGTTTTATTTACTTTATAATGCCTTAGTTAGATGGATGAATCTAAGGGTCAAAACACACCACGCAGAAATTACGCGACCGAAGTTCCGCGGCTGATTTTGCGTTCCTGAATTGCACCTTACGTAATTGACGTAGCATTGCGAGCGCAATCGCGCCGAACTTCGGATCTGCCGCGTAATCGCGGCGTGTAGTGGTTAGACAACAAGACACAAAAAGAGAAAATATACTTTGTAGTGGATTCACTCACTTCGTTAATCTAGAGCTAATGAGCTATCTCATGTCGATATTATCCGATGTCGTTTTAGTTTCGGTTCAACTTCATGGACTTAAAAAGACTATGGGGAAACACGCTTTTAAAAACTAACGAAACGATACCTCCAGGCTATAAAATACCGATACATTTCGCGATTATTTTAAAACATCTACAGACTCTATCGAGCTCTATCAATCACTAAACTATGATACGAGGCGGGTATCATGTCGACATATCGAATTAATAGGTCGCATACTAAGTCGTTGCAAAATTTAAGGCAAATCCGTTGGGTACAAAAAGTTTTGCAGTTCTATTTAAAATAAACAGGACAGAGAACAGCGGGCAGACCACCGACCCAGATGGCCGAGTCGGCAGTGACCCTTAGAAGCCAAGGGTCCCGGGTTCCCGGTGGGGGCAAATATTTGTTTGATGGGAACGGATGTTTGTATCCTAGTCATGGTTGTTTATCTATCTATGTATAATATTGATCTAAATAAGTATCGTTGTCTAGTACCCAAGATACAGGGAATCCTAGTTTGGGGCTAGATCAATGTGTGTAAATAGTGTCCAACTATTTTGTAACTACCGTAAAAAGTGGTTTTAAATACCAGTGGGAAGTCTATATTTGCTAACCTGAATGAACACTTCCGGAACAAGAAGTTGCAACAATAGTATTACTATACACCCAACGTATTAGGGACTGAAGCAATACACTCCCAAAACATACATTGTATGTCACAATATCATCGGTACCACATCGGTACATCTCAAATAAACAATGCTGATGATTATTACGGCACAATAGGTTTGCACCGATTAAACCGTTGATGCAACAATGCAGTGAAAAAATACAACATGTAATGTATTGTCATGGGCAATTGATTCGTCTAAAAGTTGGATTTCATCATCGCTGTAACTTTGTTAGATAAACTTGATTAGCGAAGACTTTGTTTTTATAGATAGATTAAAACACCTTTGCCTTTCCGTCTCATATGCAAAAGACGAAATGTTGCATAGTAACCAAACCCCTTTTTTTGAAATTCTAAAGATGTCAAAACCAACCAACCAATTAATTAAACTAACAGCTTGAAACCCGGCAGCTCTTGTCCGGTTGACATAGGTTCTATTTTGTAATTTGTGTTATTGGTTTATTTATGTTGCGACGCCTCTGGAATCGGCCACATGTGTTACTAAACTCAAAATATTAATCACCGATTGTTAAAAAATCCAAACAGCTAACAATAACCTAGACATCAATTTGAAAGTTAAAATAAACTAACAATCATTTGCTTTGTCGAATTAGCTCCTCTGCCAAAACCCACAATTTTGATCGATCCACTACTTTGAAACTCAGACAGATAAACAAATGGGCGAAAAATTAGAAAGTTCACGTCTCAATGAAGCTAACGAACTATACAAACACACACACACACACACACACACACAAACGCACACATAATACATAGTAAGATATTTGACCTTTCATCGTTTGTGAAAGTACACGGTCTAAGGTTACGCACTGAGATGGACTGATTAGCGATTCGTAGTTTGAGATGGGTGATGCAATGGAGATTGATTGAGGTTTATATATTAATTTACCTTATTTACTTAATTATCCACTTGTCTGTGGGGTAAACAAAAAATGGTCCGCGATTTTAAACCTTATTGATTGGTAATAAAGTTCAAAACCTATGAAAAATAATCAATCAGCTGTTGTTGGCCCCACAGCTGCTACTTATTTCAATACGGGTGGGCAGACGCCCAAATTCAATTTCAAATTCCAATTCGAAATTCTTTAGTTTGTGTAAATATTAACATATATTTAGAAAACGTATTTTCTTACCTCTTCTCTACATTGGACCACTGTGGGAGCAGATGGGCGAGGAAATGCACACAGATTGATTTTTAGATCTCTTTTAAATATAGGTTTTGTTTAACTATTACAAATATTTATAATAATATGCACAATAAATAATTAATAGTAGTTTATGTGACTGCTGCATAATGCCAAATTATGTACAGTTACATACACTAGTTTATCTACACACATATCATAAGCTCTCTTTGATGTGTTCAGGAACCGCATGTTTGACCGGCATTGTGGTTCTGTAATTGTTTAGCTTGTTCTTTAGTACCAACTTCACGCAGACGGGCGTCGGCGTTCGAAATTTGAATGTCAGTACCAACTTCACAGACAAACTAGGGACGGCACGCGGGTGGGCGTCGGCGTTCGAAATTTGAATGTCATTATATGTAAAAAAACTACACATAATGGCCATTATGTGTAGTTTTCCAGATACGAAACGAGTTTTTACCAAGTAGTTTAACATAATGCTGATCGTAACGTGCGGTTTTTAAACGCAGTAAAGAGGGTTTATGATACGTGTTTAGATAAAAATTATTAAGCGAGTTCTGTGCGAGATTAACAGCACGCACTCTTGTCATTTATATAATATTGAATTGTAATATCCCTTTTTGGCACTTGGTCCAAAAAGGTATATTAAATTGTTTTTTTAATTGCTCGTGAATGCATTGACCCTTGAAAAAATTTCTAACGTTCTAACCGGGGTGCAACTGTCTGTAATTATTTTTTGGGTTAACATTACAGCTATCGCAAAGGTTCTTGCGTACATTTTATTTTCGAAAATAAGTTGACTAGCTACAGGTAGTATGTCAATTTATTTTGCATTGCGTTTCAATTGCTCGAATAGCTCTTTTCTGAAATAAAAAAATACACTGAAGAGCAATGAAAAAGTTCCAGTGACATAGCACCAAATTACTCCTAAACGGGAAAGGCTAGCTTAATGACGCCGTCTGCAATATTGAAGTACATTTAACAGCGCATCAGAATATTACCAATTTAAAACGTAAATATTGTAAACTTAATATTGGTTCGATGTCTTAGGAGATATTAAGGTGTTTTTCGGCATTTTGTGGGTGGAACTTTTTCATTGCTCGTCATTGAAGTTTGTATATGTATAAGTCTACTAGCTATACATACATTATTCTGTTAATCTCATATATTTTTGCAGCTGATACTCGTATAATATTACCACAGATACTATAAGGCTAGTATTTAATCGCACATCAAAAACACTAATTTGCACAGCAACAAAGGATCAACAAAAACACTTTTTATAATTTAAATATTTTATGTGTACTTAAGTTTATGTTTTAAGTATTTTTTGTTATTTTTATCTTTACCCTTCACCTAAGCCACCGCAGCATTTGCCCTGATATTTGCTGTGCAAATCAGTATTTTTGATGTGCACTTCAATATTTCCCATACTATAATATCTGAATAAACAAAACAGGTGATGCTTTTAAATCAGTCGCTTCCGCCTATGGCAGTTCCACAAAATTTTAATGAACATGCCTGTATGTGCGAGAGAGAGAGATGTTAAATTGTCTGTCTGGCTAAGTATGATATGAATTAACCCACGATCTAGGTAAACGAGTGTTAATAGAGCTGATTCCACGATTCCGTTAGATTAAGATCGCGATTTGCTCTGTTGTTTTACTAAGAATGATACGGTGTTTACAATTTTACTTATGTGTGTGAATTATGACAATTCCATAATGGTGTTGAATGGAGTCCAAAATAAGTTTTTTAGGCTCTTTTATCGTCTTTAGAAGTACATAGCTCATACAAGCTCATTCTCTGAGGCGCTTGCAGTACTTCTTGCTGTTCAAAACAAAAGTGTTGTTAGCGCAATTACTGCTGCCCATTTTAGATTACGCTGATGTTTCGATATCATAATAATCATATATATCTGTGTCTTTAGATCTTTCAGGCAGTTGACTACGTCAGGGGTTGTGGAACAGGTCTTCGGGTGGACCGAGATATCGATGAATTGGGCGCCGCTGGGTGATGTGCTCCATTGTTTGGACCTTTCCGCATACATACAGGGCAGAATCTTTCCATCCCCACTTGTGCCGGAAGTAGATAGATAGATAGATAGATGTATTTATTCTTTCAGATAACTTAAAACTACATTACATCCCACAAAACCAAGTACATTTGGTTTGTCTGTGGGTAGGGAGTCGCACTTCTTTGTCTAGGTAGATGTATTTAGGTACATGTAATTTACAAAATCATAATCTTAACTAAAGTTAAAATTAAGTATAGATATTAACCAGAGTATTAACAGACACTGTGTTCAGCTAAAGGTAACAGTTCAGTTCAGGTAAGGTAGTGGCAACGCTCATGGCCCGTCCTCAGCCTATTCAGGCGACACCATAACTTTCGCGGTAGATTAAAATCTTCAGCTTTCGTTCCGTTGGGAGCTTTCGTTCCATGGTCCGTCTTCCAGCTGTATGATGTGTTGAAGGGTGTTGTGGTCCTGGCAGTAAAGCAGGACAGGGAGCGTAGTGCGTGGGAGTCGATTATACAGTGCCAGATATCATGGCATCATTCAGTTTTGTGTCCATTCTGCGCACGTGCGCAGAATTCAGCCGCAGATTAGACGAGGGCAATACCAGTGCTGCGCAGGCAATGCAAAATGTTGCAAGGGGTTAACTAACAGCTTTTGTGAGATGTTCTTTATATGTAAGGGCAGGGTGACGCCAACATATTTGGGGCAAGCGTTGTACCTTAATATTTCCCTGTTAAACACTACTGTGGGTTGGTGGTTTACCATGCGGTCGTTTAAGTGGAAAGGATACTTCGGTTTTGCTCGTGCCGGGAATGAGATGCCAGCATTTGAAATAGTTGCTCAACTTTACAAGATCGGATGTTAGGGTTTCTGTTCCCGAATCCAGATATTTACGTGACGAGAGCGATATCATCCGCATAAGTGACTTTAGGGAGGACGCTGGAGTTTTTTTGTATACATATGTGGACGAAAATTCTCAGAATTATCAAAATTACGATTGCATTTATTGGGTTGCATTGTAAGCAATTTTTTCAAAATCCATATTGGATTGGACCATTCGATTTTGAAAAAAACCTTCTCAGAAAGTATCCCATTGAATTGTTTCATCTGTTACTTATTAATGTTATAAACCTATTAACCTGCTGGTTGTAGGTTGTCATTTAAAATTAAATAAGGCCTTGAAGGTCACGTTGACAGATTTTAATTAAAAATTGTCAAGCGAACGCGGAAGGAAATGATTTCCGATCAAAGGTACAGTCTCGAAGCGAACGTGACCTAGTGGCGTCACGTCTTTTCCCATACGCAGTGGCAGAGGCACAATAGTGTCCAGGTTTAGCCAGATATTCAATCTTGCGTGACAGGGGGCTAACCCCTCGGCTAACGCATGTTTTTCTTGTTACAGTCAGCAGAATGACAATCTCAACATCTTTGTACTTATAAGGTGGCCGTTTTCACGCCGCGACCAAATCAGTTCAAAGGACCGCTTCGGCCGTCTATAGAACCGGAGTTTCGGAACTGGTTCCGTGCGACGCTTTTAAAGAGCATTATGACTGGCAGACTAACTGATTCAAAAGACGTCTTCCATTACCCTCTGATCCGAAATGCGTCCCAGAAGGTGAAATTTCTGGTGTATTTTTTTAAATATAGAGCGTTATATGCCAATTAATTGAGAAATTGAGCATATTACAGTTATTTTTCTGAGTTAGATCATATAACTATAGTTTTTTACACTCAAACTTAAACTCAATTTTTTAATGCATTTCCATTATTGCAATATTTTTGCCTATTTAGGCAAAAATAATGCACTTTTACAAGTGAAACACTTACTTAAGTCTCATATACATGGATGAAAGTAAAAATAAATAAAGTATCATCAACTTAACTAATGTGTACATGGCTGATTAAGGTTTGAGTTTGAAAAAGGAAATCTCCCTTTCAAGTGGTGATTCATGGCTAAATCTCGCGCTGGAAAAGGAGACTCCATAAACTCTACCAGTGCTTCGGAAATACGCCCGTCAGAGAAGATAGCACCAAGAATGTCTACGGGAATGTCATTTTTTTATTTTCGTTTTTTTTTGTTATTATACAATGTACAATATACAAATAATCTAATCTTATGACAATATTGCTAAATTTAATATTTATATTCTGACATCGTATCCATAAGTGCCAATAAGATGTCTCAAAATAACAATCTAACAAAATAAATAAATAAGAACAAATACTATGACTTGTGCACCAGCCATCACCCCCCTCGCCATATTTGAGGGAGGGGAGCAACCCGCTACACAGAGCCGCCGCCGCAAGAAAAGACATTTTAGTGAGCATGACCATAAACTCACAAAACCATAAACACGACTGAAGCGAAGCGGAAAAGAGGAGGGTTATGTGTTTTTGACGTGTATGTATGGCTATTCCTGTGTCCCCTTGTAACTACGCAACGGCTCAACCGAAATGACGTAATTAAAAAAATAAAAGACCCTGCTGCGGTACACTAAAAAGACAAGCAGATAAGACTGTTAACGTAATTATTTAGATTCGATAAAATTATTAATTACAGTGTTAAATTAAAATGCAGGTGGGACCAATTCAATACTACAGTGGGTTCCGCTTGAATTTAAATAAAATAAAATTCAACACTGCACTTTTTAGTCGGGTTTTTTAGTTTTCTTAATTACGTAATTTTTTGTTTATTATTCATAGACGGAGTTGGTACCTATCGATTTTACTTACTTTCTACCAGTAAATACCTTACAATTTGCGTTTACAACCTTAAAAATAACCTTTTAATCTTATCATTTTCCTCATTAAAACGGCCTTAACTAACGATTCTTGTGACACTTTTTGACAACTCTCGTGGTCTTGAGGTCAGCAGCTAATCTGTTTAATTAGAAAGTTAGTTCACTTGGACACACAAACCCCACACAAAGTCATACAATAGCCATGCATAGTGTTTGAATGAGATTATTTATTCATATTTGCATTCTGGTGTTGGTTTGCAGATTGGTCTGTTGGTGGACTTTGACCCTAATTGACTTGTTCTCATGATTTTCACGAGTTTATCTTTCAAGTGTGAAAACACCGGAACACTAAAAATGAGATTAGTGCTTAACCTGTCCACTCGCGTAGAGCATCAAGCATGGACTTGCATTAAATTTTAATTTACCTAACGTCCACTCACGCATGTACACCTAGGACTTGGAATAATTTTTATATTTATTTTTAGTACTAAATAATTCCTACTACCCACTATTTTTTTTTACCACTGGCAATACTGACCGGAAATAGAGGATAAACGTACCTTCTCTCTGGTATCTCACGCTTGATTCGTCGACTGACTGAGTAGATAAAAAAAAAGGTAATGTGGCTGGCCGCCGTGACAATTTGGCTTTTTATAGCCATTTTTTATGGCTATTGAGAGGGTTAAAAGTAAAACAGGAACTCATAAAGGATCACTTCGTTGTCTTTCTGTCCGTCCGCCTCTCAAGTGTTCTGTTGGTGCGCACGCGTTGCCGAGAAAATGTTTCTTGACAAACTAACGGACGGACTGACGGACGGACTACGAAGTGATTCTAGAAAAGCCCTCATGTAAATTGGGCTGAAGGGACAATCGGTGGGGAAAGCGCTTTTCTTTCCTTGTTTAATGGATTGATAAGGGTTCCTTTTTCCTTTTTAAGGTACGGTACCCATTTTTTTAAAAGCTTTTATTTAACTTGCAATGTATATTGTAGGTTCGGGTCTTATCTTTCCGGTCAAATTTTACCCACTTCCCGATTTCCGATTGAGCTGAAATTTTGCATGCATATCTACATAAATCGGATGAAGATACAATATTTTGATAAAATGGAGCTGATCTGAAGTTGGAGCCGGAAGGTGGCCATGGGATCTCTTCTTCATAGCCGTTCCAAAGTTTTAGAGTCAATTTACTAAAAGGTCTTCTTACTGACCTTCTTACTGTACAAAATTAACGGGAAAACGAACACTCAACAGTGATGCTTTCAATTAAATAAACAGGCTCAGAAACACTTAGATACAATGATATAGCAATAACTTAAAAAAATTACAACAAATTAAAAGTAAAAAAGCAGTTGAAAAAAAAACTTTCATTTAAATGCTCTAAAAAGAAGTTAATTAACTTTAAATTGAATCAAACCCATCAATGTGTGATGTAATTAATTAAATCACACAATTTATTTGATTTACTTGTGTAGACGTAGTTACCTAACTATTTTACAGAATGTGTTATGGAATTGACAGAAGATTCTCGTTATATTGAATTGACAGAAGATGTAAATCTCGCAGCACTCGCAGTAATCACATCTTTGGAATAATAAAACTATGGATGCTTTTAATAAAATAAGGGCAATGTAAGCTCTCTGGCTATATAAGAAGGGAAGAAGCTAATCTCCTCCAGCCTCCCTCTGAGGGCGAAGCTCGGGATCTACAAGACCTACGTGAGATCCCGCCTCACCTACGCGGCTCCGGCATGGTACGCCCTGTGCTCGGAGACGAACAAACGGAGACTCCGAGCCCAAGAGAACCTCTCTCTGCGTACCATCGTCGGCGCCCCCCGCTACGTGAGGAACGCGACAATCCAGAGGGACCTAAGATGGGAAACCGTGGACCAGTTTGTCCAGAGGCTGGCGAAGGGCATGTTCGCGCGTGCGGATGCATCACACCTTCCGCACATCGCCGAACTGGCGCCGCACCACGCGCGCCCGCCCGACCGCCGCCGCCTGCCACGCGACCTGGTTGCCTAGCCGGCGATCACCCACTGCACACCAGCGCCACATCAAGACCACCGCCCGCAGGGGCCATCCGATGACCTGTCCACAGGAGTGGACAGAGGCGATTCTTCGGGAAGAGGTCCGTCGACCTGACCCCGACTCCCCACGCCCCAGAAGGGGTGCGTGAGAAGATTATGAAGAAGAAGCTAATCTGTATTTTTACTAAGGTCTTCGGTTTAAATGTAGTCTCTTACTTGAAAGAAACATGATATTAATGTTAACACTTACCAGACATTAACCAATTATAATGATTAAAATGTTATAATGTCATAATAATAAGTAAGAACCTATTATGTTGCTTTGTGGTACAAAGGTTGGTTATTCAAGTGAAATACAATTAGCTGTACTTTTCCCACAATTTGTCTTTTCTTGACCGGGTGTTTTAAAAATACACAGGCTATAGGCGTTTTAGTGATAATTATGGTAAAGTTAGTTTGTTTTTCTGTTTAACTAAAATATTTAAAATTGTTATTTAACGAAACATACAAACATAGCGTCACCATATGAGAAATAACCCTCTGTAACGGAAGCCTAAGAATTTTTTAAAATAAGTTAGAAATTTAGAATGTAGGTCCTAAAAAGTCAAGAAATGAAAGAGTAGAATAAGAAATAAGAAGAGTGCCATGAATACTGTTATTTCATTATAATTTAAACTACACTTACACTTACAACCTAATACAATAAACGACCTAACAAAATCCTGGCTCTGAGATAGTCCCCACTTTCGTGTAGAGTTGGCACGCCGGCCAGTAGAGCAGCTACAGAGCTAGCTTAGCTAGCAGCAGTAGGAGGCGCATATGCTGTCTCAGAAGATTCGGCAGAGTCCGTTGTAAGGTCCCGGCAGAGCTAGAATGCTGGAGGTGTAACAGCTTTCTCCGAAGATCCAGCTGACTTCCCCAGAAGTTCCCGGCAGAGCTAGAAGGCTGGTTTAGCAGCTGTCTCAGAAGATCCGGCATAGTTTAGAAGTTCCCTGGCCACTACGACCCGAATGGCCGAGTCGGCAGTGACCCTGCCTACGAAGACAAGGGTCCCGGGTTCGAGTCCCGGTGGGGGCAAATATTTGTTTGATGAGAACGGATGTTTGTTCCCTAGTCATGGTTGTTTATCTATCTAAGCATAATATTTATCTATATAAGTATGTGTATCGTTGTCTAGTACCCAAGATACAGGGAATCCTAGTTTGGGGCTAGATCAATGTGTGTAAATAGTGTCCAAGGTATTATTATTATTATAATACCTTGGACAATTATTATAATACTACACCCAGGCATACATCACTTGTCACTTTTGGGAGCCCAAAGTAATCTGACCTTTCATGGGTCGAGATTTGTTAGGAAAACCTGGTCAAGTCCAAAGTTCATATTTCAAGTTTTGAATTCAAATTGACGTGATCTCCCAGAGGCCACGAAACTATAAACTCCATGGAGGAGGGTGAACTACGTGGTAAATATAAGAACATAAATCAGACAGGATATTGACAATCAATTCAAAACAACGCTTCGACAGTTTACTCGTATAAATAAAATTGAAGTGAAGAAAATAAATACAAGTTCCAAGAACGTAAGCCCTTTTGTAAGGCTGAAGGCTCTCAAAGGAAGTACCAATATAATCTCAAAACCCTTGTGCCTTATGTAGAATACGAATATAGCGACACTTGGGTGTGCAGTGTTTGTCAAAATACTACAGAGAGTTTTAGATTATGTATTTTAAATAGGTAGCAGATAGAGTAGGGAAAACCCTACAATACGGAGTGGCCGAGGCACAATTGTGCCCAGGTTTAGCCAGTTATGCGATACTCCAGGGGGCTAGCCCAACGCTCAGGAGATTGAAGGTTCCCTTCACGGTGTTTTCATCACGGTAAGAAAGTCTGTTTATCTCATTGGACATGGCCAGCTCCGGTTTCGAACCCGCATCTCCTGCATGAGCGGCGAGCGTGAAACCACTGGACCATGGAGCTAATTAATTCTTCAACTGTTTGACTAAAAATATATTTCTTTTCGTTGTTTTGCTCTGTATTTTTAACATAATTATTTTGTGTTCATGTATATTATATTTGCCTAGTATAGTATGTCTGTGATGCCTATCTATGAAATATAGATACTGGTTCCTACAGAAGCAATCTATCTATATCTGTCTGTTTTAACCACTCGTCTGTGGGTACATCAAAAAATGGTCTGCAATTTTGAACCTTATTGCTTGATAATAAATCTCAAAACCTACGAAACACAATTAATTATCTGTTGATGGCCCCACAGCTGAGTGGATAATCACGTAATTAGACTTCCACGACACAGGCTTGCCTAGTCTGGGGGTCACCGACTAATCATTGCACCATGTTTTAATTTTTATTATTTTCATTATAAATATTTATAATATTAATTCGATGCAGTCTGCACCAGATAAAAGTAGGGCCTCAGATGTCGAGCCAACACTATCGTGAGAATGGGCGCAGTGTATTACCTCTGCTGATAATAACTGACTATAACTCAACTGCATGAGCTTGTATGTAATATAGGGTATGAGAAATATGCGGTTTGTGGTACTAGTGTGATGTGGAAGATCGCTTTAAACTCTTATACATTTACATACAGGCACATACATTGCATCTGGACACACACGAGGATAACCTGTGTTGTGATATCCAGAAACAGCGAAAGCATAGTTTAGGTTAGATCTTGATGAACATGTAAACATATACCGTGTTACCACAAAAAACATTAAACAGCGTTTAACCTCAAAACAATCGTCAAATCCCATACACTTTTTATTTTAAACAAGCGTCGATCAGTAGTTTATTTTTTGTGGTAAGGCCCTTTTTAAGTTAATTAATTTTCCTTTGAATAACAAGCAGGGCCTATCGCATCTCTAATCTAGGTATAATATAAATATAGGTTTGGTCCATCGATATAGTCTGTGGTTTGGTCCGATTTTTATGTCTGTCTCTACTTATGTGTGGAGGCGAGTTTTCAGGTCGTTAGCGTACTGGCAAACCTAACATCACGCCTGCATTGAAGCCAAAAGGTTATGTGTGTGACCGGTTTGTATGTATGTCTGTTGATTTGATCCACCAGAACATCTAAACTACTTATCAGAATTTGACAAATCAGATATTGTTAGAAGCGAATTAATTGTCTGCTGGTTATAGGTAATGTGACATCAGACTAAATTCAATATGGCGCCTTCTAGAAGGCTTAAAGTATTTTTTTTAAGTTTTTTAAAACCATCCCTTGTTGAGTATCAACTTAAAAACCTTAGTTTGCACATTCCAAATATATCTATATATTATTAGCTCTTGCTTTAGAGAGCGATAATTTGGTAGTTTCGTTTTAGTTTTTGAACTTATCGTCTTATTTTTTTATTTTATTATAAACTGAAAAATAATTTAACATCTTAAATAGGTCCACGGAAACAATAGGGTTTGTGGGTGGATCATAGTTTACGCTATCATAAATAATATATTCTTAAATTTATTAGTACCACAGAATCACAGATTTTTAACGGGTTAAAAGTTATTTGCATGTTGACACAATCTTATAACTTATGGGGTGGTAAAGGCACACTTGCTTCGAAATTACCCAGGTACCTATGGGGGAGTCAAAATTACTACAAAAGAAGACATTTCCCATTATCTTTGATTGCATCGTTAATATAAGTATTATGTTGCCGCATTCGCTGGGTGAAAGTGAGGGGAAACTACTTTTACCGGCATTTTGCAAGACGAAATATTTCTTAACCTTTCGAGGCCTCGGCCTGGTTATGAGGAATCGAGATTATGAACCTTATACCATTTTGATAAAATTCAAAACCGATAACGGCACAGTGGAGTCGCCAGGGCTTAAGGGGTTAAATGAAGCTTGGCCCGTGGTTTAAGAGAAGGGCTATAGCCCTGTTGGTATTATGTTGTACTCGAACAAAGACCAGGTATCTATTCTGAACCTAAACACACGAACAAAGACCAGGTATCTATTCTGAACCTAAACACACGAACAAAGACCAGGTATCTATTCTGAACCTAAACACACGAACAAAGACCAGGTATCTATTCTGAACCTAAACACACGAACAAAGACCAGGTATCTATTCTGAACCTAAACACACGAACAAAGACCAGGTATCTATTCTGAACCTAAACACACGAACAAAGACCAGGTATCTATTCTGAACCTAAACACACGAACAAAGACCAGGTATCTATTCTGAACCTAAACACACGAACAAAAACATAGCGTCACGCCTTTACCCGTACGGAGTGGCTGGGGGCGGTTGTGCCCATGTTTAGCCAGTTGATAGATTGCTTATTTCATTGGTACAAGGTCAGCACCGGATTCGAACCCCATCTCCTGCGTGAGAAGCGAGCATGTAACCGCTAGACCACGGAGCTTTTTCTATTCTACGGTCATAGCTCTGATAATTCAACATCACTTAACTGAACATCTGCACTGGAATTGTGTTATTTATGTTTCTAATGAAATCTGAAAATACAACATCACATCCGATCTTATACACAATTTGTATTTGTTATTCTTTCTTTTATTTTATGGGTATTGACGACATCTTTGTTGTTGTGGTTGAGGCATTGCTTCCCTAGTAGAGAGGTTCCGGGTTCAAATCCCGGCTGGGGTGGAAAAAAAGACTAAGGTCTTGGATGTTTACATGTTTGTGATGTCGCTGTGTCTGGTTCCTACGACACAGGCTATCCTTGTGTGGGGTCAGAAGCAATGTGGTAAACGATTTATTCATTCATAAATCTAACAATCCAATCTGCCTATTGAATGAAACTCCGCTGTGTCCGTCCGTCCGTCTGTCACCAGGCTGTATCTCATGAACCGTGATAGTTAGACAGTTAAAATTTTTACAGATGACCTATTTCTTTTGCCGCTATAACAACAAATACTAAAAAATAGAATAAAATTATTATATAATAAGGGGGCTCCCTTACAACAATTCTTCCAATACCACATACAAACTTATGAATGCACCTGGTTACGTACATGTAGTGTGAAAGTAGCCGCACCAATAACTTTGTAAACAACATATTGATATGTAAAATCCAAACTATTGACTCCACAACATCCCTACCATTGTACGGTGGTACGGAACCCTTCGTGCGCGAGTTAGACTCGCACTTAACTGTTTTTTTAAAGCGACACACATCATCGATGAGTATTGAACAAAACATTTGCACAATCCAAGCTCAGGAAAGTCAATTGGTCAAATATGGAATTGCAAAATGCTGAAGATGCGTATAATGAGTGGGTATTTGAGTGGTTCCTGATTGAGTAATGGTGATTAGTGCTCATTTGCTGATTGGTGTTTGCATAATGCGTTACACAGCAAAGGTACTTTATTGTCTTGTTGACACACCTGGAGAGGAACTTTGCGGCGTTTGTCTATCACAAAGCTGCTTTCTGTTGGGCGTCATAAAAAAATAATAGATTCAAGACAAAAAGAGAATATAAGAAATGTGAACCATTTGTTTTTCTGTATATTTTGCACAATTTTCTTTAATTACTAACGGCCTATAAAGTTTGTTTATCATCAATGAATTTCTGATGACGCTTTAAAAAATGTATTTAATAGGAGTTTACCAGTGTAGTCATAAAATACTTTTTTGATGATCAACGAATGACCATCGTTTTAGCCACAGATATCGAGAGATAGGTTGATGGGCGTGGCACGTGCGAACAAATGTAGCTCCGACAGGTTAGATATTAAAAATTCTCGGTAGTCACCGGGCGACCGCAGTGACGAATCCATTTCCGTTGTTTTTCGAAAATGCCGACCTTTGCAATACTCACGTGCAAAAATTTAAGCGAGATTGTGAACTCCAAGAACGCCGGTGTCACATATCACTTGTAAGTCTCATTCCAACTATTATTTCTTCTTAAAACACAAGAAATAAACATTATTACGAAAATAAATCATTCGCGGAAAATTCGTCACGAATTGACATTAAAGTGACAATGTCATGTTGTTCTCGCGAAGTTTACTATACATTGCTTGTTTTGTATCTTAATTTCACTACTTATTGCCAAGCTAACACGCAATGAATATTTCACACTTATCTAAGTACGAAAGCAAAGATGCATCGTGATACGGAGGCGAACTGTTACACGCACACAGAGACGACATATAGTGATGGGGATAGTGATAGGAGAATTATGTTTTTGAATAGATAGATTTTATCATTCCGCAATTACTAATATAGTTAATGTAATAATATAGTTATTTTATTGCTCATTATACGTAAGTTTATTGTTAGTTATTCCAATGATTGCCAAACAGGCAGTTTAGATTTTAAGTTTGTTTAAAACCTCGCCCTACGAAGGATAATGGGGTGTTATAAGTATTGATCGGAAATTCCGATGCTTTCAGTCAGGTCCGAAGAGTTCACAGTTATCCTACCTTCAGAAACCTCTTTGCCTCTCTTTCTAGCTGTAAGGATTCTGTTGAAAAAAAGAAGAGAGGCAAAGGGGTCTCGTATGTCGTATAAATATGTCCTATTTACAAACAATTTACTATTTTATTTATAGAACCCGGCATTGTATACGACTGTCTATAGCAGTGTCTATAAATTATAATCGATCGATGATACACACTATCCTTGCATTGTCCCAACACTAGCTCGACTATACCTAATAGTATACCTGCGGTAGTGTGGGTGTGTTCGGACGATAGGTGCATGACATTGCACCGACCAATAAAGCGGAGGGATTGATGTACGAGTGGTGTAAATGTATGCGTGTTCTTAGTTTTCGGCGACACTGGTTCCGATACAAGCTTAGCGCCAAGGGCCTATCTCTCGATATCTGTGGTTTTAGCTCTTACGAGGCCTTTTCATGCTTTCTTCA
The DNA here is from genome assembly GCA_949825045.1 of Argyresthia goedartella. NCBI lineage: Eukaryota > Metazoa > Arthropoda > Insecta > Lepidoptera > Argyresthiidae > Argyresthia > Argyresthia goedartella. The sequence continues at coordinate 16,549,605 of OX463834.1, forward strand.
ACTCCATTGGCTTGAATAGATTGTGGTTACGGATTACATCTCTAGTTGAGGTGAATGAAACAAATGAATAGGAACGACTTCTGAGAAAAATATTAAGAGTAGATAGCTATTAGCCTATATATATGTTGATGTGAATGGATTCGCTCAATGTACTGATAGCAAAAAAGGTGATTGATGAACGAATGAATGAACACATACACAAATACACACGCACGTTGTCATAATATTTTAACATTACAATGTATTCTTTGAATTATAAGATACTTTTAAAGCGAAACAAATACTAGGTTTTTTCACAATAATTTAATTACTGCCTTGTAACGAAAGAGCGAGACCGTCTAGCACAGGTATTTAAATACTTAAAAGGAGGTCTCATCAAATTGTTTGTTAAGTTAAGTTTAGTTAAAGAAATCAACATTTTCAGTTCATTTCAATTACGCAAAACAATAATACAATACACAAGAGTTTATAACAAAAAATACCTCACGCATGAAATAAGTGTATCTATCTATAGAGTAAGTCAACCTTTACCCCATACTGAGGTCGAAAAATATTTAGGACGTCAAGTTTTAATAATAATTACACTGAGTTTCGTTACACAGTCTATTTCATGGATTGATTGGTGTCCGAAAAAGTAAGTACAATACGATTAAAATCAGTTAAAGATTCGGCTTTTCTCGGATATCATCGCCTAAATCCGATCTCTCTCTCTCTCTAGTGAGAGATGAAGGATTCACGACAATTTCCGAGGTTGGCCGAATCGTTAACTGATTTTAATCGTATTGTACAACATTTTGTACCATTGCTTTGTTACCCCGCATTCTCATTCACTTTTTGATTTCCAAATCACGGCTATAAAGTTAATAATTTCAAAAGTTTGCCGAATGTCTCGATGTTTATTTTAATTTTATTAGTTATTGCAGTTTTCTGTTGAGTTTGTTGTCGCTACAAAATAGAACATAGGTTTCAAAATTAGCTGTTAAGGCCCAAGATCACACAAGACCACTGAAGAGCGCTTTGGTAAATAAAAATATAAAATGATTTACACTAAATACATAGGTCTGAAAAAAAATATGTTTTTCACAATGAGATAATCTATAATTTCAAAAGTTTGTCGAACGTCTCGAAAGTTTATTTTAATTTTATTACTTATTGCAGTTTTCTGTTGAGTTTGTTGTCGCTACAAAATAGAACATACGTTTCAAAATTAGCTGTTAAGGCCCAAGATCACACAAGACCACTGAAGAGCGCTTTGGTAAATAAAAATATAAAATGATTTACACTAAATACATAGGTCTGAAAAAAAATATGTTTTTCACAATGAGATAATCTAGTTTAAATACCTTGTCGTTAAGTGATTGGATTAATTTGCCTCGATGGTAAAAATTCCTGAACATAGCCTATATTAAAAAGGAGATACAATAATTTTAATATAATTAACTGATTTTTTGCATAATTTTTATGCCTATATTTTCGTCTTTTTAAGCTCCGTATTAATCCTTAAATTTGGTCAATTAGCTTATTTCTGATTTACAGTAAATTCGAAGAAACACCTAATTTTTAACGTCGCCGGGCGGTCCGACGCTATTCCGCGCCGCCCGCTACCCCGCCAGTTCCGCTACCCCGCCAGAAGACGACGGGCGAATGCGGCGCCCCTCACCTCAACTACCCAGAACTGGGCCTTAAGTAGCTGTCAACTTCACATCAACTTAAAAAAATACAGCTTTATCTGTGTAACTGTATATTCCTTTTAGCATTAATTGGTAACTCGGGACTACCACTGAGAAAACTTGCGGTAGGATAAATAGATTTCGAATGGTATGGTAATATCAAATGTGAATGTAGAAGTAGGCTTAAAACAAAATCAAGTATTATAGGCAGATGTCTTACGAATTTGCGTGTATTTTTGGAGCTATTGTGAAACAAATAATAATTTTTATGTTTGTCTTTTTCAGGTAAGCACCACTTCTAAAGTTCTATTGGAAACTATGTAAGTCTTAAAATCATTTATATAAATAATAAATAGATGTAGCTGGGGGCCTTTACCCGGATATGAGTAAGATTGAGCCATACTCAACCACGCTGGCTCAGTGCGGGTTGATGGAGGGGTGTCGGGCTAGTGGCCAACCAGACTGTCAGGAGCTATCAAGCTGCCATATTAGGGCCTCTGACAAAGCTTTACGACTTCTCCCACCAAGTAGCGACAGTAGCCGGGACCTACAGCTCAACGTGTCATCCGAAACACGGAAGCGTCCGAAACAAATGCCACATAGAACGGACACCCATCCAGTGCCCGTCTCGGCCAGATGTTGCTACCCGCACGAACGTTTCCGATGTGCCGCTAGGCGACGGACGCAAAACCATGTATGGCATTGTTGTTGAGGCCTGCGTTTTCTAGAAAGGTTGAATAACACATTCTACATATATTTACATGTGTTAAGAAAATTAATGTAGACTAAATACAAGAAAAAGTATCACAAAATACTGTAGAACATACACCTTGACAAGATTTCCCAATTCGATAAGAAACGCAAGCCATCACATATTATTCTAAAAATACGGGATTTTCCCAGCTAGCGACAAAATACGAAATTCGCAACCAAACCGTGACCGGAAATGGGATCTACCATAAGTCTCAAATCGAATCTAATAATATTAAAATTAGAGTGATTTGCATGAATTCTGAGACGTCTTTTTTGATGAGTTTTCTGATTAAAAAAATACCTTTACGGCATAAGTAATTGTAATAAAAACATCAACTTAAAATTGACATTCTCGTGAAATACAGCTAGATTTTTTCGAGGTTTCACGGTTTCACTTCCATATAAATGCTTAATCGCATGCAGATTAACTCTGTAACTCTATCTTACCTCATGTTAAAACGTGTAACGTGTCTAGGACTAACATTTTGAAATAGCATGATAACGTTCTGACTTCAAATATACACTTACAACATTACCTTTCCATTTGAAATACAGTTAGCTTTTTATGAAGACGACTGCATATTTATGTTATCGGTCAGATGGAGAAAGAGAACGACAATAATTCGGCGGCGCGCACTCGTGGTTTGCAAGCGAATCAAAGCTGCGAGACGTATCAAATATCAAAAGTATCCATCACACCATCTAACACAACAAGATATTAATTTACAAGTTTCTCTCTTTCACTCTCAGTATCATGAGGCACGAGTGACTCCCATTCTCGATACCGAGACTCACGATCATTCGCTATAACCTGATCTAAAACTCTGTTGGATTATTCGCCTACACTCGATACTTTGCGTAATTTTGAGGGACCTGTTCTATGGACTGATTGAACAATATAGACTAGAAAATTATTGTTTACGTCGCAACTGAAGGGTTAAATCATAATTGCTATGTTCTATTGTGTTGTTTTATGCTTTGTTGCGGTGGAAATAGAGTTTAGATTGTTATAAATATGCATAAGTATCTGTATGTTTTATGAATTTGGTTGTCTTCACGGCTTGTGTTTTAACATTAACTTTGGAAGCGTCGTTTTATTTAATGGAAGGCGAAAGCTTTTTTTAGCTTTTGAACGTGACGTCGGTCAATAAACCTTTGCTAAGTATTTTTAAACGAACGAGAAGATTATTTTATTTTAAAAAGAGGAATGAAAGGAAGATATTCGTTGCAATAAAGTACATTGTCACACTCAGAAAATTGTGCGATTTGACGTTTGCCGCCGTAACATGTATTCTTTGCTACGCCATCTTCTCCGGTCCCAGCAGCTGGTGAATGTGGGCTGATTGATGGTAATGATGATTTTCTCGTATATATTATCCAACTAATTCGAATATTATAAATATGAAAGTAGCGATGTTTAGATGTTTGTGTCTTTGTGCCTCAATCACGCTAAAACGGCTAAACGGATTTGTATGAAATTTAGCACAGAGATAGTTTATGAGCTAGATTAATATATAGGATACTTTTTATCTGACTGCACCTGAAGGATTATTATAATTAAGTTTTTCAGATTATATCATAAGAACAGTACAATATTCTTTATCATTTTTATGTCAGTTAAAGGCATACAATAATATTCGCTCCCAAAAGAGGCTCCACCAACAATGCCTCAATCAATGAAACAAGTGACAGTTACCCACCCAAACACGACCACATTACTCTGATCCCTTTACTTTACTTAGTTATTGTAGAAACAACAGGTGTCAAACCTAACTTGTCTCATGCTAACAAGCATACTCGTATTGTAACCGATCACCAAATAAACTGAGATGTACCTATAGTGAGTTGTGACGTCATAGCTTTCTCCGAAGAAGAAAGTAGTCGTGCGTGAAGGTTCGATTGGCCTGTTATTTTTAGCCGCTTTGTTGTTTATGGTTCCGTGTCCAATGTTTTTGAAGGGTGCTGAGCGCTCATGAACTATGGTCACTTCTGGTTGCGGAACGAAATATAAGCCAACTTAGTCAAATACATTATCTAAGCCTAAATCCTCCACCTCGAGCTTAAATTAGCACATGGTGTTAAAAACTGCGTCTGCGAGCTAAGCTAAAATAAGTTAGCTTCGTTTATCGGTCTGCAATAAATCGTATAACATCTTCCTTAGAAACAGGTAATGTTGTCTCTACGCGGAACCCTCATATGTTCACTTGACTCAGTATTTTTAACCTGCCTAAAGCGAGGCTCACTTTGTATGGCCGGTGTAACTTTAATTCCATGTTCAGTCAAACAATAATAATAATAATAATACCATGGACACTATTTACACACTAATTGATCTAGCCCCAAACTAGGATTCCCTGCATCTTGGGTACTAGACAACGATACACGTACTTATATAGATAAATATTATACTTAGATAGATAAACAACTATGACTAGGGTACAAACATCCATTCCCATCAAACAAATATTTTCCCCCACCGGGACTCGAACCCAGGACCCTTGGCTTCGTAGGCAGGGTCACTATTAGGGTCGTCAAACAATGCCTCGCTCTTCAGCAAAAGAGTCTAAAATCGGGTCGAAATCCACGCGCAATTGTTTCACAGTACATACATGGTAGATTCTGTAAGATTCTCTACGATTTACATTAAACTATAACCATCTTATTACAAAAATAATAAAAACACAGTGTTAACTAAATACTGATTTATCGGTAAACAAATGTTTAACAAGCTTCTAAATTTCGTTACCACAAAACGCGTTCAGCGAGTTTTTGTTGTAAGACGGTAAATAAATGCCTCAAGCTGTCTAAGCTTTCATATAACGACCTTGGCTTAAAGGCTTGGATTCTTGTGTCAGCTAGTGATATTACTAGGTCAGTTTACATCAGATATTCCTTGCATTAATGACTTGGTTAGCCACCTGTTAGAATCAGCCTTATTGAGTCTCTTATAGCCGAATGCTGCTCAAATAAGTAAATTACTGCTTAAATGTCATACTGGAGCTGCCATTTCCCGAGCGTAATTTGTGGCTTTAAATGGCCGTCAAACTTTGAGTCGACGGGTGTGAATACGGGCAAGGCAAGTATTAAAATGTCCAACTATTCAAACAGTGTGTCTAAATCCCTTGTATTTAGTACTTCTCGGTAGTTTTCGTATGTCCGCCAACTGAGTACCAGAAAGGGCTAGAATCTAGAAAGCTAGTGTATACAACTCGACGGGAAAGTGGGCCAAATTGCATTGCAATGAAGTGCATACAGTTTTACTGCATTGGCCGCGAGTGTAATGATCTTGGCGATTTCCGTGAGAATTAAATAGGTTTTTTAGAGTTTCCTGTTAATTAATTTTCTATTCAAAATATTCAAAATTCTTTAGCTATATTTTTCGCGTTAAGTTGGGATGGTCATAAGGGAAGTCGGAAGTCGCGGAGGGGGTGACGTCCCGCCCACACCCCGCACAACCGCCGAAACTTAGTGTCACCTTTGTCATAGTGCTGTGCGAGTCCGCATTGGCTCCGTTTATCGATTTCTATGTTGCTCACGTTTGAATGCGTCAGTGCAAGCATCACTTGTGCTTGCACTGACGTATTCAAATAGCATCAGTTGCCTCTTCATTTTGTGCGAAAATAAAAAACCAAGGGTTCATTCTCAAGCATCAGAAAAAATTGTGACATTGAAAAGTTTCGAACGAAAAACTTGTTTGAAACTAGGAAGGGTGAAGGATATAAGATGTCAAAAAGAGATGGAATATTTTATCAGAGATGTAAGAGAAACCACCGACGAAGTATTCTTAAGTGTTTCTAGAGATGAGCAAAGGTTCGTTTGATTTTGTTTGTGATAAATAAAATATTCTTTTTAGTAAAAAGTGATCGGATCAGATTCAACCTATCTTTTTGGTAACTATCGACATGGACTACATCACTAAACTAGTGGCATCCCAACTTGACTTGTTGTTTGCTTCATATTGTATATCCCATATTAAAAAGTTGTACTCTAGGAATGTTCTAACGGTTTTGGTAAACATAAACAACAAACAACATATACATACAGACACATACATCATATCTGGCCCCACACTAGGATACTCTGTGTCGTGGGAACCAGAAACAGTGACGTCATATACATATAATAATCCAAGACCTGGCGTTTTTTTTCCTTTATCCCCAACTGGGGATCGAACACGGGACCTCTCGCATGGTAGCCTGAGGCAGAACCGCTGCGCCACAGAGGTCACGAGGAGACCTTCACATCCCCTTAACTGCGGTGATCGGTTAGCCCCCGGTCACGCAACTAAACGTGGGAATAATTGTGCTTCTGCCGTAGGGGAAAGGCGTGACGTTTTTTTTAAAGGCTGTGTTAATCTTTGAAAAGCTGCAGTAAAATCTGCAAGAAATCGGAAATATTCACATGACTCGTCTTATAAACAGCAGCAAGCAACTCCGGAAACACAAGGCATTAATCGATACTCGTACCCTCCGGTCAAGCGCGTTTCTATTCGGAGCTGCGCACACGCACCAGTTGTGGTGGAAGTACCCTCCGGTCAAGCGCGTTTCTATTCGGAGCTGCGCACACGCACCAGTTGTGGTGGAAAGCGCAGGTGACCCGATTGTTCGGTAATATTAGTGGCCGCTGTCGGAACTGCCACCTTGATTTGTGGCCACTTCAATGGACGTAATAAAATAGTGTTATTAAATCAATGGTAATAAATTGTAGCAATTGAACTGACTTTCGCATTGGACGACAGTTTGAAAATGCTGGTAGTGTGTCGAAGTTTCAATTTAAATGATAAAAAGACAATAAGACAAAAACTAAAACCCGACTAGCAAAATATCGCGCTCTGAAGAGTATGAAACCAATAAACAATGGACAATCGGTTGTCAACCTGTTTAGCCTAGCGGGTTGAGACGCTGTCTACGAAGCTGACGGTCCTGGGTTCAAATCCCGGTAAGGGCAAATATTTGTGTGATGAGCATCAAATTCTGATAGTATTTTGGACTTTCTGAGGGAACTGATGAACTTATACATACATCCATAAAACCATACAACATGCATACCGGTCAAAGTCATAACCCTCCTTGGCATAGCAGTCGTCGGGAAATAAAATAAATATGTAAACATATTAAACGATCTGACGCCACCAGTCGGTAGAGATTCGAAGCTGAACGGGTTATTTATTACATTGCAAACGATGGTGCATTTTTTCTTCTTGTATATGTCACCGTTAGATTTTAAACTATCGACGCGTTAGTTTGTAAACTATCGACAAATTGTAAACAAGACCGGCAGGGTTTAGAAGTAACGTTTATTTTATTCTTCATGTCAACCTAACACGAAGACTAATCGGGGGCTTCGCTGCGCTCGCCCCAAATCAAATCAAATCAAATAAAATCAAAAATCATTTATTTCCATAGGATGTTGTTACATCACTTAGATCCGTCATTACATTTTTTTGGGTGAGTTCACTAACACAATGGCGGAATCTGTGGAGAAGAGCTCACCGATGAAACTCCACAGTCGTCGCATCTTTTGCGTTTCCTTTTTTAAATAAAATATTGTCAAATTACAAAATGAATGCTAATTATATATCGAAACAGCCTGTTACTCAAACAATCTATTCCCATGGACATCTGTCCTCTAAGTAATCAGATATCCTATAGTAACCTTTTTTATACAATTTCTGTTTTATTATTATTTTAAACTTGTCTAAAGGTAAGTTTTTAATATCAGTAGGGACCTTATTGTAATAGCGTATACAATTGCCTTTAAAAGAATTACTAATTTTATGTAGTCGGCTTACATAAGCAACCAACTTGTCTTTATTTCTATTATTAAAATTGTGTATATCACTGTACTTCTGAAAATTAGTTATATTTCTTTTTACATACACAAGATTGTCATAGATATATTGAGACACAAATGTCAGAATATTGATTTCTTTAAACTTTTCCCTCAGTGACACTCTAGGCCCTAATCTATAAATTGCACGAACAGCCCGTTTCTGCAGAATAAATATACTATTAGCATTCGCAGCGTGACCCCACAATAAAATACCATAGGTCATTAGACTATGAAAGTAACTAAAGTAGACTAGTCTAGCGGTGTCTACGTCGGTAAGAGCTCTAATTTTTTTAACTGCGAACGCTGCCGAACTCAGTCTGTTCGACAATTTATTTATATGAGGATCCCATTGTAGTTTGGCGTCTAAAGTAATGCCCAAAAAGACAGTCGACTGCACAAGGTCCAATCTCTGTCCTTTTATAAATATGTCTGTAGTTACCGGGTTCACATTGGGTAACACGAATTTAATACATTTAGTTTTCTTTTCATTAAGTAATAAATTGTTAACAGTAAACCAGTTCACTATACTAGAGATAGCATTGTTTACCTCGTCATAATTTGATTGCTGTCTTTTAACTTTAAATATCAAAGAAGTATCATCGGCAAACAATACTAACCCATGTTTTGCTTTAACAAGGTAAGGTAAATCATTAATATATACTAAAAACAAGAAAGGACCAAGAATTGAACCTTGCGGTACGCCCATACTTATTGAAGACCCAGGTGATCTTTTCCCATTAACATCGACCATCTGAACCCTATCTGTTAGATATGACTCCAGAAGGCCAAGTGCCTGATCTTTTACACCATAATGGCATAACTTCCTGACAAGAGTGTCATGATGGACGCAATCAAAAGCCTTGGATAGATCGCAGAAGACACCTATTGCATCCATTGCGTCTTCCCAGGTATCAAAAATATTGTCGATTAGTTCAACACCAGCATCGGCTGTTGAACGACCCTTTGTGAAACCAAACTGAGCAATATGAATTAAATTATTGAGATAAAAATGACTTTGCAATTGATTAAGTATGAGTTTTTCAAATATTTTGCTAAGCGTTGGTAATATCGATATGGGTCTAAAATTGGTGGGGTCTGATGTACTACCAGCTTTGAATAAAGGTATAACTTTACTTAGTTTCATCAAGTCAGGAAACACACCATTATCTATACATTGATTAAATATACAACAAAGGTGAGGTGCAATACAATCTACAATGGAACTAATAATTTTTACTGATAGACCATTGGCGTCAGCTGTCTTTTTCATGTCCAGGGATTTAAACGCTTTTACAATGTCTTCATTATTTACGTGCCTAAATTTAAAATCTGTTTTACATTCCTCAAAGTTTTGTTTAAGTATAGATTCAGCAGCAGCGGGAGATGAATTTAAAGACTTGGTTGTTGAAATTGGAATGTCCGTAAAGAAATTTTCGAAAGCTTTTGCTACTTCTAGGTCTGTACTTAGCAATTGATTATCTATCTTAAGCTTGAAGTTATTATGTGTAGCTTTGGCCTTTCCAGTCTCTCTGTTTATAATTTGCCAAGTCGTTTTCATTACATTGCCACTAGATTCAATTTTGTTTTTAATGAAATAAGATTTAGCTACGGCACAAACGCGTTTAAACATTTTTGAATAACTACGAACATAATCTAGAGTCCCCTAACTTCACCTAAGTCTTCACCTAAGCTACCACAGTGTTTGCCCTGGTATTTCGTTTGCAGTTCAAGTTTAAACCAGTCCAAAGTTTCATTATAAACTAACGCGTCATATCGTAATCAGTACGGCACACTTTACATTTTATCGATAATTTATAAAATAACGAAAAAAAAAACGTTTTATAAACTAACAGTATTGACAAAATAACGGTGACATATATATTCCGTATCATCGTATATGAAATAACGCAAAAGGAGACGTGTCTTGTAAGGGGATAGTCATACTTTTATTTATTGCGAGTAGTTTATTATAGTTGCTCTAGCGGCAAAAGATATACACATTCTGTGAAAATTCCACCTCTCTATCTACTATTACGGTTCATGAGATACAGTCCGCTGACGGACAGACAGACGCACGGACAGACGCGGAGTATTAGGGTCCTGTTTGGTAATCTTCGGGTATGAAACCCTTATTTCTCGCTCATAAATTATTACAGTGCGTCCTGGCGAAAAATCACTGTCTCACAAATTAAAGAGCATAAAAAAATGCGTCTAATGAGTACTTAAACTTAAAACCGGTCAAGTGCGAGTCGGACTCGCGCACGAAGGGTTCCGTACCATTATCTATTAAAACAGCAACAAAATCACGTTTGTTGTATGGGAGCCCCCCTTAAATATTTGTTTTATTTTAATTTATTTATATATTTTTAAAGTGAATATATAACTGAATATTCTGTGAATATTTCAAGCGTCTAACCTGATGCCGTTATCAATATCAAACAAATACGAGAAAGAAAAAAAACCTTTTTTGTATGGGAGCCCCCTCAAATATTTATTTTATTCTGTTTTTTAGTATTTTTTGTTACTTATAGCGGCAACATTTGTGAAAATTTCTACTGTCTAACTATCACGGTTCATGAGATAAAGCCTGGTGACAGACGGACGGACGGACGGATGGACAGCGGAGCCTTAGTAATAGGATCCCGTTTGGCACCCTTCGGGTCCGGAACCCTAAAAATTAGGTCAAGCCATTCCTGAAAACGTTGGTTAAAAAACGAAGTTTTTTCCCAACTTCGAAATTGACTGGAATATAGTGATCCATGAAGAGCTCCGTGGTCTAGTGAGTTACACGCTTGTTTCTCATACGGGAGATGCAGGTTCGGATCCGGGTGCTGACCTGTACAAATGAGATAAGTAATTAATTTTAAGTACATACCTATGCATATCCGGAATACCGATATCAGACGCCGACCCAAGATGGCTGACGTCAGTAAGCGGCTATAATACGGCTGAGGTGGCAACTGCTATAACCCAACAACAACAGAGCGTCACGCCTTTTCCCGTACGGGGTGGCAGAAGCCCAGTTGTGCCCACGTTTGGCCAGATATTCAAATACCCAATTTTGCGTGACAGGGGGCTAGCCCATCGCCGCCGCAGCAATGTTGATATAAAGGTTGTAGTTATGGAGATATGTAGTCCATATTACCCGATTGGTCACGTGGTCTACAAGGCCTTGTCACTACTTCCAACGCGAGTATTTATCAACACGAAATTATCTCCCATCTATATTACTCATACGGCTAACTGCATAATTAACTCATCTCAAAGCGTAATAATTAGCAAAGTATACCACACAAGCGCTTACGTGTAAACATATAAATATATTATACGCCTTGCAGTTTTAGTTTCATGAACGAGGAGGCTATTTATGTATCTTGTGCAATTAGCAAATGATGAAAGATTAGCGTACGTACTACACTAACTTACTCTACTTTTACATCATCCGAGAGGCGAATTTAGTTTTAAAATATTGTATAATGCATGTGCTCGAAAAGCACGTTCTACAAGCTGCCAAATCGTGCGGGAGCGCCAATTATTTCGCGCTAGTGCTTTTAACTTTTCAGTTTTATTTTTATCTCGTCCTCAAACCGGCACAAAGAGTTGTTATTTTTTGAGTAAAGTTTTACAAATTAATTAGTCTTCTGTAGATCAGATAAGAGCATTTTTAACATTTGAATCTTACTCCTCTAATATTGAGCTGAAGTTGAAATTTTAAGTTCCGCTGCCGGGGTATCCAGCCTTAGTCTTATAGCCGATTTCACCAACGATTCCTATCTTTTAGGGGACACTTTATTTCTTTCAGGGGCCACCTATCGGTTGTTTCGATTTGCACTAAGTGTAAGGGTCACCTAAGCTCCTTGAGGACCCCCTAAATATAAGAGTCCGGCGACCGAAACAATCGCTAGACAGCTAAGAAAAAGAGCTAAGTGACCCTTAACTGTTGGTGAAATCGGGCATTAGTCTTCTAAACGTCCATCCATCTTCAATCTTTGCTTGTGTAACAGTAGGATCATCTAATACAGATATCGGGGGGTCCGTTAGTCCGTCCACCGTTATTGCCTCACCGCTATGCAGTATACCCCGCCCCCGCTCCAGTGAAGCTAGATGACATAACTTGCTGGGCAGGACATTAAAATCACCGTGGCTTATAAACATAAGTCATGCCTTGTCACTTACGGGCTGACGGAGGCACAGTTGTGCCCAGGTGCCCGAGTCTCTTATAAAACACACACAATTACATTTTATACACTCAATTACAGCAATAGTGTATTTGGCAGTCAGTCTCCAAAGATACTCGGGACCCAGGTCTAAGATAAATAACCTCTTTGATGGATGATGACTATATAATAATATTTTTTATGTACACACGTATAATAAACCCTCTTTACTGCGTCCAAAAACAGCATGTTACGACCAGCATAATGATATACTACTTGCTAAAAACTCAATTCTTATCTCAATATTGATACATTATGACCAGCGGCCCCTAGTTTGTCTCTTAAGTTAGTATTACTGAACAAGCTAAACAAGTGCAGAGCAATGATCAATGCCACAATGTCGGTCGAGCATGTCGTTCCTGAACACATCAAAGAGATCTTATGATATGTGTGTAGATAAACTAGTGTATGTAACTGTACATAAATAGGCATTAAAACTCTCGAGTGATATTTTTATGAAACTCGCCTTCGGCTGGTTTCTTCTACCCACTCTCGACTTTTAATGCCCTCCATTATGTATCAGTCACATAAACTACTATAAAGAACTCTTAAAACGTCAATCGTTTTAGTGAGTTGTACTCGTTTAAAAAGGCTAGTATTTAATTGCACATTAAAAATACTGATTTTCACAGCAAAACACTTTTTTGTTGTTCTTACATGTTCAAACTAACACGAAGGATAAAGGGGGCTTGGCTTCGTTCACCCCTTTACCCTTCACCTAAGCTACCGCAGTATTTTCCCCTGATATTTGCTGTAAAAATCAGTATATTTGCTGTGAAAATCAGTATTATGGATGTGCAGTTTAATATTTCCCGTTCAAAATACTAGAATGGCACCTTTGCTGCCGCTAGGTGGCGCTGGCGTGGTTGGAGGCAAAGAGTTTAATTCATCTGAGGTTAGGTTCAAAAGCACGTCACGTGATCTTTCAAATAACCTCAAATGAGGTTTGCACGCCATATATTTTAGGAAGAAGTAAATAGAATTTGACAACTCTGATAGATCCTTCCTCCAACTTATACACCAGCGCCATCCGCAATGACCTTTTGATATTAGGTACCATCGTTGTTATAATTATATGAGGTCGGTATTATTTACAAAATAATGGCGGAATCGAGAAGTAGGTAGTTTGAACCGGGAAAAAAGGTTGTAAGGGCAGGGAAGCAAATGAACAAGAAAACAGTAGGACAAAAGGAACCAACCAACTAGGTTGAAGTGAACTATGTGCGCGTACGCAGAGAGAATATATCACCATGTACTAAACCGACTTTCAAACAAGATTTGTCTGTCTAGAGTGCCCTACGACAGAGACTGTGAGAGTGTTCTAGGAGTGCATCCGGTGGAGGTCGCAGGTCGCGAGAGAGTAGAAATGTTGTTTACAAACACCATCTACTTACCTAGCTCGATTATGTAGCTTGATTATTGACGACCCTAATGGCAGAGTCGGCAGTGACCCTGCCTATGAAGCCAAGGGTCCCGGGTTCGAGTCCCGGTGGGGGCAAATAGTTGTTTTATGAGAACGCATGTTTGTACCCTAGTCATGGTTGTTTATCTATCTAAGTATAATATTTATCTATATAAGTATGTGAATCGTTGTCTAGTACCCAAGATACGGGATATCCTAGTTTGGGGCTTGTGTGTGTAAATAGTGTCCAAGGTATTATTATTATTATTATTAAGGTATTATAAATTTAGTATAAATTTATGATATTAATCGCGATACCATTAAAATTGACAAATTAGTAGATTTTTGCATTTGACAGGTTTGCAATTGATATCAGGAATACAAGCTACTGTATCTTTGTCGAATACATTTTTTGCGACAGCAATTTTAAATAGGATCGTGTCAAATAATTGTCACGACCTCTGTGGCGTTGCGGTTCGAGGGTCTGCCTCCCATGCGAGAGGTCTCGGGTTCTAATCCCGGCTGGGGAGGAACAAAGAAAAAAACCCAGGTCTGTGATATGTATAAGTGAGTGACGTCGCTGATTTTGGTTCCCACGACACAGGTTATCCTAGTGTGGGGCCAGAATAAATGTATGTGCCTGTATGTAAATGTTAATGTTTATTTATCTGAACTAAACACTTTTTCGTTCTGGAAAATATTCGTCTTTCCGTCTCCGTATCATCGCTATACATATTGTGTTAATAAAGTGTTGGAATTGTTGTGTATATATTATTTCGCAACATATCACTATTTTCACTAAAATAACTCACAAACGTAATGAGCGTTTGGCATAACATAAAAAGTAACCGTGAAAACGTGGCCTTTTGTCTGATCTGAACCACACATTCTACGTAGATGGGCACACAGCGCCTAAGATACCAAGAAACGACATTGCTAGGGAACTCATTCGCGTTGCCACCTTACGCGATCATAGACATACCGCGCTTTCCCGCCTTAAATGCCAACAACACGAACAGGAAGCTCATTCATAAACCGGACAATTAAACGCCCCCACAGTCAATGCGCGCGGTCCGTCGATAGAACGCCTTTTCCTTGCGCAGATTTTAGTTCCTCGCTTGGCCGCAGTGAAATCTGTATAGGCTCCAATGACCTTGATTCGCGAATTGAAAGTATCGACTGAACCGGACCTGTTGTATGTAGGCATCTACCTACAGGGGGCGACACGTCATGCTTATCGTGTTTTATAGTATGGCATTGTGGTCAAGAGGTTCTTTATGTACTTGACGAATCTCTCCTTCATGGTGTATACCATCAATAGAATTCTAATATTATGTTATACCATAACAACTTATTGTTAATAAGTAAGATGAGAACCAACAATTGTTTTCTTTCAGTAACTCATAACATATATCTCTGTGGCTATATAAATGGTAGATACAGTCCGCGCTACGTTTCATTGGCTCTAAGCGAGCTGTGACCTCTCTTTCTCGCATAGAGTAAAGTGGGGTGAGTGAGAGACAGGTGACAGCTTGCTCAGAGCCAAATAAACTTGGCGCGAACTGTATTTTACTGTGCCTTTACCAACCAGTATGGGCAATTACGTGACTCTATGTATTGTGGTATTCTCAAATCGAAGTTTTATTCTCAAAAAGGGGTAGCCAGTGCTATTTGTACTGTACATAATTTCTTTGGTATACACAAATCGTATAATAAAACAAGAGTTACAGGAAAATGGTGTCCAAAGCTGTTATAAGAGATCTCTTCCAGCCAGGTTTAGATGGGAAAGGTTGATTGCTGAACAGGGGTACAGCTATATGTACAACAATACAACGAAATAAACGAGTACTTACATACATACATATTAATAAATAAAATAAATTATATAATTACTATACTAATAAAATACTAAATATGTATAGTATAGGTACTACTACTATCTGTATATAAGTATTTATTAGTATATATGCTACGGCCAAGATATGCTAATGCTATTACGCATACTAACCGGCTATTACTCATACTTACCAATATCGATGGTTAAGGCAGCAATATTTATCACATTAACCGGTTAGTATATATAATCATCAAACGTCCGTGGTGAATATGATTAATACTAATTTTCACAGCTAATATCAAACACTGCGGTAGCTTAGGTGAAGGGTAAAGGGGGTAAGCGAAGCGTGTTATCCTTCGTGTTAGGTTGAATATGTAAGAATAACAAAAATGCTACTGTAAAAAATACTGTTACTAAATCTTGCCACTGTCCCCAACATCGAAGTCGTCAACTCTCATATCTACCCAGGACTGGAGATTGACCATAAGTTTAATTGGAGTTATCATGCACATAGAACGAGTGTGTACAAAGCTGCGAGCTTTTCTGGCGAATATTTACATCATAATAAATCGCCTACCTTTTAACATCTGACTGATGCTGTAGTGCTCTGGTAGATTCTGTAATCTCCTATGGACTCACTCATAAATCATACCTCGACTGTACACTGCGGCTACAAATTAAAATACTAAAAATAATAGTAGCTCCAAAAAGCAGACTCCAGTACACAAATGATGAGCTCAAACTGTTTAAACACTGTAAATCACTTCCAGTACATACCAAAGTAGATTACGCACTATTAAAATAATAATTCTTTAGCCCATCCGTCCAAATACCTCTAGAACACAAAATTGGCACCAGAAGCCCCACGAAGAAAAAACTGACGACTGCAGGAGCTACTTACTACTACGGAAAACGCCGAATTTCATTTCTTGTCCTCGTCTTCTTAACAGTCTCTGTCCCGAACTCAAATCGGCAATCAACCACAAATTAAAATCACACCTTATATCATTACTGCCTTAATTCTACACGAACTGTAACTACCTGCATACTAATGTAGATTATTTGTTTACTACATACAAATCCTTGTGGATTAAGTAGTAACTCTAAGTTAAAAATACAAGAAACTCTGTAGAATCTATAATAAACGAAAAAAAAACCTTATAAACTTAAGCACACATACAATATTTTACACCTATCTAATAAACATCCTGTGCAATATTGTGCATTATAGACAGACAATATTGAGAAGATTTTTACTTTCTTATATTATTTTATCTTTAATAAATCATATTTGATTAAGACAATAAGGGCGTCTTATTACCTTCACAAAACCCTCTTAAAGTAGATACATAATCGGACTGATTTTGTCTATATTTATTACATTCACCAAAATCAGTGGTTAGTATGAATACTTACCGGTAATTATGTATGCTAAACGGAATTATTGAGTTGACCGTAACATATATACTAATATATACTCGAAGGATACTACGTATAATTCTAAAGAGACAGGTAAGGTGGTATTCTTCTTCCTTCAGCATGCGTTATTATCCTCAGAAGCATCTAATCATTACATTGAATAATCACCTCCTAATCAGGCTCTAGTCTAGAGAACTATAATCAAATATATATATATAAATATACTTAACTCTAGGGTACGTAATAATAAACCGCTCTCAGCTCTGAGAGTTGTCTGTCAGTTGTCACAACGTTTCGTCAAAATCTGTCTTTCACGTCATGATATAGCTCTCAGAGCAAAGAGCGGTTTATTACGAAGTATCTCTAGGTCACATGCAATTAGAATACCTAATTCAACTAAAGTCTTAGAATGCTTTAGGAATGAAATTAATAAATTCTGCTAAAATCGAAGACGAAAACGAACTAGCTTCCAAACAGGAGCGCCTTATTGGTAATAGGAATAACAGGAATTTTTGTTTTTTGTAAAATTTATTGATGTGAACTTTGACTCAAAACTATTTTTTTGTCGTTGTCTCAGATAAATTTCTTTAATGGAATTGTGCGGTGGTCGGCAGAGAAATTTGTGGTTTCCACTCACGTGAGGTTAGAGGTTGACATTCACTTAAAAATTAGTAAACTTTCATGTTTAATAATAAGCTGAACTTTCACGTTTAAATAAATATAATATGTATCTATGTACAAGCTCATCATCTATAGTGTATACGGGTTAGCAATACGATAGTGGTCATTGACTCGACTGCTACTGCGAACAGAATCATACATGGTAACCATGGTAACGATCGGCGACCGCTACCATGATAAGCCAAACGACAGTAATTTCGAACTTTGCACGTAATAAGTAAGTATCGCTAACTCATTCTCGAGCATACAGTAGTAGAAAGCAGTCAATGCCCGCTTTTGCCATACTACCCGAAAATACTACAGCAGACGTATGTCACGCAAAGGATAGCACAATTACTATGTAAAATAGTTAAATTTGGATTCAAATGTGCTTCTGCCACCTGTAAGGAGAAAGACTTCAAGTCATGTTATAACTACAACATAGCTTAACATAAAGCCTTTTTTGATAAAACATGGCTCTTATTTCTGAGAACATAAAGTTCATGACAGCTCACACGCCTTGACGTTACGCTCATTAGCGTTTTGCGGGCTTTAAAATTTGAAGATCGTTTCTTTAACTCAGTGTTAGATAGGTAAATGTACTGGAAGTGAAAAAATGTATGATAAGATCTTGGTGTGAAGGTCCATAGGCTCTGCCGACCCTCGTCTGGGAAATAGGCGTGAGCATATGCACACGTATGTAACATAACAACCTTTACCGGCCATTACCGTCTAAACTTACCCAACAATTCGTAATTGTGCAAAAACTACGGCTCATTTCACTTTATCGCAAGAAATACACCACAGAATAGTAATGTTCTTTTTTTAACAACCTTCGCTTTCCAACAATGCCTCTCTTTCTCCGGTCAGTGACCGACGTATGCGGAAGCGAGATGAGAGATGATTTCCTTTTCTCCGGGGCATTCCACCTTGATGCGCCGTTAGCTCATCTCTGCGACAGCCACAACACTATTTTTTTTTTTTTTGTACGTTAGATCTTAAGACAAGGAGATAGGTTCACATTGTTATTTTCACTTTGTTATTTCATTTTATGCGAGACAAATTGAACACTGATGGACAGCTTTCATATGGTTCAGATTTACTGATTCAATAGCTTTTCCTGGTATGATAAGATTTCTAACTGTGATTTTAGAGGTAATACATTCCAACGGAGATCCGTTAGATTTGAGATTGAAGCTGTAACTTATGATGGTATGTTAAAGAGAATGATGTGCTAATCGATGACAGGTTGTCAGGTAAAAATGTTGATGGATCAAGGAAGACCTTTACCCAGCATTTTCACGTATCGACAAATTATGCAATATCATTAACTTTTTTCGCTTACGCTTGTGGAAGAATGATTGAAAAACGATTCTTAAAATAATTCCTGAATTCCACGCGCCATTTTAGTTTCGAGTTTATCGATCACGAAATTAAAGCTAGGTTACAGATCTGTACTGATAACTCTATAAATCTGCTGAGGGGTGACAGGAAATGATGATTTTAGAACTGCCCGATTCCTCCCGCGAAATTTCACTGACTTGCGCACGCGTCGATATCTTATTCGAACTTTCCGCGCGTGGGAACCGACTCTTGTTATTGTTTTTTATGTTTGTGCGTTTGTTGGTCAACTTATTCAATTCAATACCTAATTATTGGCGGTCTAACAACTAAGGCTGATAAGGAGCACTATAACCAGATTGTTAATTATTTATCAATCAATCAATCAATCAATCAGGCCAGCCACATTTTATTTAAAACTTACGGTAATTTCGGGAATATTACCATGTATTTTTATAGCGTTACTAAATATGTATTTTTATAAATTTTACTTTTGATTTGTTCCTCGTTAACAATATTCAAGTATTTCCTGCTGATGTGAGCAACTTTTCCCCATTTACTTAGTCAAGAAGTTTACAATCCTCCGAAGCCATGAAATATGACCGTACACAATACTGTTGTAGCTTATTATTATTTCTTATTTCGACGTTCAAGGTATAAATATAACAATATTATGACAGCAAGCCCTTACTGTATCCCGTCTCTATCTTTATCTTTCATCTATTATCTCAGATTATCTGTCAATGATATAAGAAGGCATAACAATAAGTCATTTGCTTTAGTAAATGACTAATAAACATGCCATTTAAATCAAGATATTAATCAGGTTTAAACGATGAATGAAAGGTTTTTCTAACTTGAACTCTCTTCCTCAGTAGTCTGACCAGAACTAGCTAGTATGTGTTTATATGACGCAAGTAGTTATTAGCAACCAAGGCCAGGGATTCAAGACCAGAGTAATTTTCTTTGAGAGAGTTGTAAATGCTTAGAATCGTAATTTATTAGAGAAATGCTGTAAATTGGATATTTCCCGAGTTCTATCTTTGTAGGGCCTGCAATCTACGTGTAAGAATCCCTTATGCAGACTGCTTAAATAAAGTGCCATTTATAACTGTCCACTATATGCCCACCAAATTTTCACCCTTATGACTAAAGGTTTTTATGGCAATCAAATCCAAAACCAATGATAAATTCTGCATGAATTGCTGACGCCTGTCATCACGAGACTATGAGTGTCAAAATCCAATACAATGTCAATGTCACGAACGAATGAATGTTTCTTGAACTTGACTGTAAATCGTACAATCATAAATTAAAAGAAAGTCCTAGGACGGCCTTGTATGAACACCACTAATAATCACTTCCTAACACGTCTTTACAATCATGGAGCAGTCAGTTGACCAATGAAAAATTGTGACACTTGCATGCATACCGACGTTGAGCTAATGGTTTAGCACCTGTACTTCCATATGAAAGGTATGTATTAAAAAGAACAGGTTTCGCAAGACCGCTAAAAAGGATTTTTAGAAAGTCGTGCCGCATCCGTTGAAGATTCGCTTGTGGGCAGATTTTCTATGTTTGTGATAGAATCTGTTGGAGCGAAAGTAAAAGAATTTCTTTTTTTTTTGGGCGTATTTATCCTAAATATCCCTTAGTACACACTTTAGTATACTTACAGTACAATACGTTACCCTACAAATGTCTAAACGTGGGTATAACTGTTTGAGAAAAGGAGAGCAGCAATGTTTGAGTCTTGCACTCTTTATTCATCTGTAGTTTTGCCTATTTGTGTGGTAAAGTTCAAAACCCGCTAAAACTCCCCCTATTTTTTTATTGGATATGAACTTTATAACCGAGCCATAGGGTGGAAAATTTGGCGGGTGCTTTATCGGGTTCTGAAACTAGACGACTTTTTAGACGATTTATTATACATTAAATAAATTGGAAATAGTCTAAACCTTAGAGTACACCCAATAACACCTTATTGAGTGTACCACTGTAGCTAGTTATTGAACTTGACACACGATAATAGGCTCGTTACAAGTATATATTGTCAAAACCGTTAGTTTATAAACTAACGCGATAGTTTGTAAACTACCTTAAAAATGTTGTTAAAAATCACTTATGTATAAAGGCTTACTACAAAATATCAGATTATGTAGAAGACAAGAAAGCTTGGGAAGGTGTTTGCTCCAATTCTGTAAAAAATAACGTATAAAGCTGGAGGTTTCTAGTCGCCTCTTTGCCTCCAGCATCTAAGACATTGAGGTGACGGAATTCAAATTGAGTTCTATATTTTCCTTTATCTTATGTATGTGTTAGTTTAAGATTTGATATTCTCCAAATGTAACCTATGTGTTTCTTATGGAAATAAGCTCTTTTTGAATTTGAATTTTGAATATTGACAAATTGTAAACCAGACCGACAGGGTTTAGAATTTACGTTTCTTAAATACGAATGTATTGTAAACTAACGAGGAAACAAAACGTTAGATTATAAACTAACGGTTTTGACAATCTTACGGTGACATATACACATAAATAATTTCGTTTCCTAATCTGATAATAAATAGCAACCGAATAATTTTATGTATCATCGCTTCGTATCTATCTACAGCAAGTAGACTACGAATTTTTAGAAAGATATTAATTTAAAAAGTTTAACAACATATATTTGTCGTGATGCAATAAATAAACATGTGTTAATATAAAATATAAATAAATATAAATATATATATAATATAAATATAAATAAATAAATATAATATAAATAAATAGAAAAGCACATAGTTGGCTATTAAACCTCAATTAGATGTAATACTGTATATTTTTTGTTTGATTTATAAATTTAATTTTGATTATATACCTGCCGAATTGTTAGAGTAAGTATAACATTACAATATGTATATGCTCCCAATAAGCAAACATTTATAGAATCCCTGTATGAGATAGTAGGTAACTCAGTACTTATATGGTATTTCCTATAGCTTTAGATCGGCTACTTAAAACTGGTAGAACTTAACTGCTAATTAAAATTCTTTGTACACTGCTGCGACACTCTTTTTGCCTCTTTACAAGGTGGTTTTCAACTACACTTACCTTGGGCAACATTTTTTTGGTTTAGTCACCCGAGATCTCTTAGTGCTCTTTCACACTAGCAGCGCGATAGTCGTGCGACTGCCGCGCTACTGTCGCGCTGCTCAGAATCAGCTGATTTCCATGTAACTGACAGCCGCGCGACAGCCGCACATGCCGTCGTCATGTAAATGCAAACTTAAAGGGTTGCGTTTTATTAAATAGGACCATTTGAATAGTACGTAATATAAACAATAATCCTAATTAATTTATACATATATTTTTTGTTTCGCAGGTAAGCCAAATGAGAAATATGTAGAGTTGGCTTATGATGACAATCTAGTAAGTATGGAATGGAGTTAAAATTACTAAAGGTATCATTATCTCATTAGGTTTGGTTCCGGATGCGTACCTGCCGACTCAAAGTTTGACAAACACTTAAAAAATTGTCAGTGTCCTGTCGCACACATCAGTAAGGTGTTAGCATCAGAACGACATTAAGTTGCACTTAACTTGAGCAGAAATTGGCAATTCATGTAATTAATCATCTCTAAAACCAAAGTTGTATCTCATTTTCACTGAAGTTTGTGCTAGCACGGTGACCTGGTTCCGCTCGTCAACAATCGAGGCAAAGGTCCCAGAGATACGTATAACGGTGATACACTTGAAAACACCATATAAATGCTCCTAGCTCACCGCGATTAGTGATGGAACGAATTCAATTAACCGGAAAATATTGTCGATAGCTTTAGAAATTTTTCGAGATCAAAATAATTAGTGAGCTGAAAAGGTACCTAATAAAACCATATTATATTTTCAGCCACTACAGTTCTGGATGTCCCATGAGCTTAAGATAAGATACGTCTTTGAATGAATAACATCGACTCGATCGAAAGTTACATTATTTGGCACTGACCTACGCATGCTTCAATCAAGGTCTGTCCTTGATCAATTTACACCAAAATATCTATTTATTATGTCAATTTATTTAGCCTTACCTTCACGGTTTATTGAACACTATTACGAATTGTTATAAAACCTTCAAAGCGTTTGTTTACCTTACGTGAGCTAAGATTAAAGCTAGATTTGAATGCTCTCTATAAAGATAGAAAATAATACTTGATGTCATTTGTAAATTGAATTGAATAGTAAAAACAAACAAAAAAGCGTAACGCCTTTTCCGTAACAATTTTTAATTGAAATATTCTACGTAATAGTTTCATATCACATTAAATTACTTATCAATAGATCACACTATAACCACCAGACAACAAAGAAGTAAATAATAAATTATAAATGATTGAAATGCACCTTTCACGAATACATGTTTAGAATTAGAATGAAATTGTTGAGAATGAAAGCTGATCACGCTTATAGTTGTAACAAAACAGAAAATCTCTCGCTGTATTATCGACACGTTTAGCACATCACTATCAGCTAGAACAATAGGGTATAGCATGCGCTGTACCGTGACAACTCCGGCGCATCCAAACTTGTAGCCAGTTTGTGACCATGCTTGGGTGTTTGTATATGTATATTAGATTATTATTGCTGAAAATAATTAAAAAACAACAAGTTTTGTAAATCCTTATATCTATATATAGGTGTGACAACAGTGACGTGACTTCACAAAAATAAACTACACTACGCCATATTATCCCAGACCCGAAAAATATTAAATATTTTGGATGAACCGCCATAGAATCCTGTGACTGTAACAAATACTTATATTTCTATCTTTCATGTCACCAAATCAAATCTACTGTACATACAGGGTAAATTAGGTGAGCATTTACCCAATTTACTCTCAGTGAGCTCGAAAATGATCGCCATAACTTGGAACAAGAATTGGTCAAAGTAAAGAAACTTATATAAACTATAGTGTTTTATAGTTGATGGTAAAACAAGCATGGCCACTCTACTCACGAAGAGTCACCAGCTCACTGTGTCGCACGCTCGCTCCCATGACCTAATGTTTGATCACCGAGCAACAACATTACAGTAACACCACCTTTATATGTTTTAGCAGCAACCACCTTTGTATGTTTTAGCAGCAACATTGTTCTATAATAAATAACTATAAAGAAAAAAAAATACCCCCGACACAAAATTTTGCTGACTTGTTAAGCTGATATCTTTCGAACCACTGCTCTGATTTTCATAAACATAGCTAAGAACCGTAACAGGGAAGTCTTCTACGATTTACAGAAACCCGAATTAATATCCGTCCACCCGTTTGAACACTAGAGTGCCACAGACAGGCAGACGCTTCGAACTTATAACACCCCTCTTTTTTCGTCGGAGTTTAACAATAGGAAACAGCTTTAATGCAGACATGAATATTTTTTTCTTCAATAAAAAGCAAATCAAACTAAGCGTCCCGCATTTTCCCATACGGGGAGCCAGAGGCGCTGTTGTGGCCAGGACTAGCAAGCTAATCATCACTTCATTCCCTCAATTCAATTTAGTACTATTTTTTTTCAATAATTTACAGAAAAACTTCTTTCCATCAACTAGTTGCTGTACTAACATATTATTGTAATCCATTTTTCTTTAAATGATCATCAATTACCTTAATATCAACCATTAAAGGAGTTAAAAAGGATTATCCAAAGGCCAAATAATGTACCTAAAGGTGACTGTCGTCATCGCGTCATTGACACTGAGCCGTCATTGTCTACCGCCGGAATAGGGCCGCTGTATCTGACTATCCGTGTAACTTACAAACGCTGTTAACCTGTACTCTCTCAGAAACCCAATCTTACGGTACTGAGCATATTTAAGACTGTTTTAATTGTTCCTGTATCTGTTTTGTTCTGTTTTAAGAAGTATTTATTGTGTCATGAGAATGAAATACCGTGTGAAAGGGAATACATATCGTAGGGTGATCGATTACTACCATAAATGAATTGGTGATGTACTGTCATAAAATTTTATAAATTTGTGTCTAGTCCTATCAATGTCAACATTCTATTCATTCATGTAAACCCCAGAGAGAGAAGTCAAAGTAAAATGATGTTCATTTAAGTATAGTGTAGGGGTCATAAAAATATTGGTTTGTACATTAACAAGTACATAATCGTTTACGTAATCTTAACGTTTTTTTACGCGTCAATTCAAAGTAACATAAAACTTTTATTACTTTTTGTAACCAGTTGCAGTTAAAATTCGTAAATATCAATGACGAGCAATACCAAATACGTATAATAATAATAATAATAATAATACCTTGGACACTATTTACACAGATAGATCTAGCCCCAAACTAGGATTCCCTGTATCTTGGGTACTAGATAAACAACCATGACTAGGGTACAAACCTCGTTTTCATCAAACATGTATTTGTCCCCACCGGGACTCGAACCCAGGGTCACTGCCGACTCGGCCATTCGGGTCTTCGAACGTAGGTAGAGATAATAAATAATATTTTATATTATAACAAATGCAAAATTTCGTTCTGTCACCCACACACATCCGTGAAATGAGACTGACCTCAATGTTTTGGTAGCTTGTGGGTTAAATGTTTCTCAAATTAAACTCCTTTTGAGAATTTCGGCACAAAACAAGTTTAAGTATTGCTTGATAACGGGGAAGCTTCCACAGCGAATAAGTATAACCTGAATACTTAATTGTATACCTACGCTTGTTTCTTTTTGAAAAATAACTATGACTAAGTTGACAAATTATGGTCTTCTGGATTTTGAATAACAACGGTACTTTCGAACGTTGCACGTAATAAGTAAGTATCGCTATCCCAGTAATGCGCGTACAGTGGTAGACATAAGTCGATGACCCCTATCGCAATGCTAACACGTATTTACTATAACGTCTATTCTTCTGTCCGTCTAGTCTAGAGACGGTGGCAGCCGGGTTCGATCCCCGGCTGGCGGTAAAGAAGAAAACCCCAGGTCTTGGATGTTTACATGTGTGTGACGTCGCTGTTTCTGGTTCCCATGACCCAGGGTATCCTAGTGTGGGGCCAGAAGCAATGTAAATGTAAATGAGTATCCGTCAAACTTCGAGTTGTCGATTGAGCATCTGACCGAAAGCCAGAGTGATAGAAAGCAAGTTAGCTTAATACTAATCTTGTGTCAACTTTGACATTACATAGATATTTTATATGAAAAGTTTAGAGTTTTTTCCTCCAGGGATAGCAACTGGAGATCGCACACGATGCCTCTCCTGTCAACTCCTCGGCACTCGGCAACACTGCCGCTCACAAACACTCGTTTAGGTTAACGGCGATCCGACTGTGGAACGCACTTCCCTGCGCTTTTAGAGATAGTCCCTCAATTTTCACTTTTAAGAAAAGATTGAAAGAGCATTTCCTTTCTCTTTCGTGATAGGTAATTTTATATATAAGTAAAGTAGCATATGTTTGATATATATATATATTGCATTTTTGTGCTTTTGTATTTTATTTAGTATATACATAATCTATTACATTATTATGTTTTAGTTGTACACAATTATATGTATACAGTTTTATAGCGCGCTAGGACTCTCCTGTTGCACAACTTTCCCTGTCCTGCCTAGGTTTGCTGATAGAAATCTCTCTTTAGAGATAAGCTCGCCTTTGCTTACTTACTTACTATTGAGATTTCTGTGCAACAAATAATATGAATCGCGATCGTTGACTCATTACAAGACTCTGCTTTTATCTTTCAGGCCCAATAAGTCCAATACTTCTAGCTTGTCCAAACCAAAACTCAGGACTCAATCAATTACAACAAATAAGACCAGTTATCAAAAGATAACCTACAAATACATAATAGAATTAATAGAAATGGACTGTCCATTCTATCGCCTAGATATAAAGGCTTTATATAACAACGTTATGTAATGGAGTGCAATATATTTTAAAGAGGTATTATAGGGTGTTGGATGACTGTAATGTAATACACGTTTACTCGTACAGGGTGATGTTTTTTAGTCAGGATCTAGTTGATTCTAAACTTTAACCGTCTTACTATTTCTAGTTAGACTTTCGTTGAACATATGTTTACATAATGTTTTATTTTTACAGCGTTTGACGCTTGTTTAGAGATAGGCACGGTTACTTTGTTTGATATTTTTTACAGTAAGGCGGTTTAATTTTAGTTTTTGGTCAATGACTTTGGCTAAGGTGAATGTGTGAATAGCAAAAGCGTTAGTAAAAGACACTGACCATTGCATAGACTGTTGTCAAAATAATCTTGCAATGACGCACATTGTACTCTTTCGTTTGGAATGTATAGGTATCTTATATGTCCTCATCCTCATGATTGTTGGTATTATTATCTACATCTTACCTATATCATCCCACTGCTGGGCAAAGGCCTCTCTTCCCCTCCTCCACTCTTCACGCCCCTGGGCTACCTCCCACCAGTTGTTGTCTTGGTACCTCAATTCGTCACTCCAGCGCTTCCTGGATCGTTTGTTAGTATAATAAAATATTGTAATTATTCTTCAACTAACGTGATCAAAACCTTTCGATAGCTATCTAAATTCTGTCTGAATTGTTACAAAAATCTTCGTCTTTTCGCAGATGTGGTTTCGTCTTTTTTTTCCGTTCCACTCTGTTTACTTCGTTGACTCGGAAAGTCAATAAAACATGACATACTGTTTTGGTGTCAGATTGCTTTATTTGGAGAAATTTGTTGGTGATTTCATTTCACTGTGCGATATGGAGCAAGCCCACTTGATTTTAATTTAGATTTCGAATAACACTAATACTTGTTTTATTTGAATAAAATGCATGATGTCTTTTAGTTAGCTATCTATGAAAAACGGACAAACACACAGGCAGACAGACCTACAGCGGGGATTAGTAATAGGGTCCTGATTGGCACTATTCGATTACGAAATCCTAAAAATGCTCGCAAGTATAATTTTCCATTTTGGTCAGATAATCCAAAAGTTACCCTGTATTATGCAAAAACTACCTAGTACTTGTTGAAATTTAATTCAAAGACCTGTAATATTACAATTAAATGTAATACAGCGAACGTACAATTTGAATATTGATAATGATACGATTTCATAAAGTTTCAATCAATGTTCGGAAGGACCAATTATGTCCAATCCATTCCTCCTACTTAGTATACAATCAGTCATTATCTGTGTCCTAGTTTACTGAGGTAGAGTCGCCAAGACATAAAGCTATACGCTGTCATGCAGTACGGTGATCTACATAGAAACAGTAATAACAGTTTCACTTGTAGTTACATTTTATAGTCTTCCTTACTACCTTATGCCCCTTTTCCAATATGTAGATGCTGGAACCGATAATTTCATCATAGTTTTACTTCACATAAAAATTAAAATAATGCCAATTCCAACGAGTCTTGTGGCATGATTGATTGATTGACAAGGGGTATTGACCTATACTCTATTTGCCGAAACAAGTAAATAAAGTATTGTCTCTGTTACACAATTTCATACAAAATACAATATAAAAAAACAGCTTGTGGGCGTCAACCAGACTTGTTAGAAGTAAAGATGCATTCATGATGTGCCTACGCTTTATACTCTCAACTAATATTTTTTTTTGTGTTGAGTAACTAGACAGTTGTGATGTACAAACAATACAAATAAAATATCCCCGTTTTCATAGTAACCTTTATTTAGCAGTTTTTTATAATCTCATATAATACATACATACCTATTATATGCGTATACGTCACGCTACATATAGACAGATAATTAAATGTGTGTGCTTAGAGTTTCCACCTAGTAGCGTCAATATTTTGTATGGTATTGATGAGTAATTTTTTGTTGAGGAAAAAGCTCGTTTGCGTCGTCTTTCTACATAACCATTTCCGCTTATTTCCTCAGCCATCGTCAACGCATAGTCGACTAGTCCGTTTAACAAGCGCCAATTCGTCAGGTTTGCACTCTATCACAAAGTCCAATAACCAAGCCGGTTCATATAAAAAAATAATCAATCTCAAAGTCCAATAAACAAGCCAGGTCATACGATTTTTTTTATCAATTGCACTAACACAAGATAGTCACGTCTGAACGGCACGAGTCGCACGAACAAACGAAAAAAAATTCGCACTGTAAACACGGTCTTAGCGTCGTGGCTCTACCATTCAGATGCCAGTACATTTCATTCCCATTAACTTGTTTCGGCAAATAGAGTATGGTATAATTTTAAACTTGGTCTGTTCTCAAATAAATAAAAAAGTTTAATGTTCAACAAAGATAACTTTACATAATGTAGGTTGAAGCCTTCTTTTAAGTATAAAGTGCCTGAATCAGAAGACTTCGCTCTCTCATTCCAAATCATTTAGTTGAGTCAAACAATCTTAAATAATGATAACAAAAATAAAAATATTAAAAATGAATCATGCAAGTACGAGACGATTGAAAGCTAGTGATTACATTTATTTTATCAGCCGGATTTTAAATTGAAGGGGCTCTGAATCAATTAAATAAACCCAATGTGTATGCATGTGCCAAAAAGTGATTTTTGTGTGGTAGGCTGTACTCAATAATCACAAACAAACAATAAATTAACCGAGCAAGAACTACTAGATTGCATTCTCTAAATCTGGTCCCCTATTATCGTTAAGGTCCTTCGAGCAGGTATGCTCGAAATCAATTATTTATAACAAGACCACTTTGCAAAGAGGACCAAGGTTGGTTAGATTTAAACTGGTAATTGGTTCGATGCCAAATATACTTAGACGACTGGTTGCCGAATGCACGTTCTGCTGCTCAAATCAACTATAGCTTAAGTAACATAATGAGTTGCGGTAATTTTCCGAATAGAGCGAAACCCAGCGACAGCATGGCTTTTACGGACAGTATCCGGCAAGCGTTGAGTTGGTGGCCTGCATCAGGCCCTGAGACTTTTTCGAGAGGCTACTGAGATTATACCGATTTATACCTATACTATTAATGTATTATACCTCCATGATACAAGATATACCTAGTGTGGAGACCACAAGCAATGTATCCCTTATACTGGTTGGGAAGCACTATGCTTTGGACAATACCTGTAGTTTGGCAAATAAAGGTTTTTGGACTTTTTTCTCTATTGTTTTTGCTCATGAGAATAAATATATATTGTTTTCCGGCTATGGGCTAGTCCAACTTTTATGCCAAAAGGAGTATTGAACAACTGGCTAAAAGTGGGCACAATTGTTTCTCTGCCACACCACATGGGAAAAGAAGAAAATACCTGTATGTATCTATCTATAGCCTATATACAGGATGGCATTTAATTAGCTGACCATATTTTGGGAAGTGTTAGTACCCATTATTATGAACAAATTTTGCCTAGAATATTTTTTTTGGTTCTCCCATAGTAACTTGTAATCAGCTATCGGGTCAATGTACTGAGGGACGAAAAATATTTATCATTTGCGATCATATGTTTATTTGGGAAAGTTGTTCATAATGATCGTTGCTGTCATTCCCCAAAATATGGTCAGCTAATTAAATGTCACTTGTATAGTTTCCCCTTCTGAACTTACTTACTGGCTGCCAGATAAAATGATCTTTATGTCACTGTTGATAAGAGTCACTTGCAGTTCAATTCGCTGACTTAATACAAGCGTAATAATTGGAGCTTTGAACGTTAAACCTATTCTAACAGCTCTTGTAATAAAATCGCAAGTGTTTCACGGTGCAAAGACGCGCGTGCGCATCGACAGAGCGGCGCCATCTCCGCTAAGTTCATGCGTGCCGCTGAGCGTGAAAACGGGAGAGTCATTCTTGTTTCATCTATTAATCTAGTGGCATAGCTTTCTGCTCAAATTAAGTGCCACTTAAATGTCACTGGGGCTGTGCTTTGTTAGCTGTGCATCTACATCTATCGAATTCAGTTCAAATGCTGTAGTCAAAAGAGAAAAGTGTTACTTAAATGCCGCTGTCACCTCCCTAAAGAGAGACAGCATCAAGACTTTGAGTTTCAGTCAAACATGAATGTCAGTTGTGCATCCTGGCCATAAATAAATAAGCCCGAAGATAATTCGGGCCGTAACCAATCAATCAAACATAAAGATATGAGTGGACATTTCGTCTCGTAGTGAAAGTGTGCCGGACAGACAGACGGACGGACGGACAGCCGATCGTGCGTGACTCGCCCTTAAGCCCTGAGGCTGGAAAGTGAGCACGAGATTGTTACGTGTTGTTATAGGCTATGTATTAATTAAACTTTTAGGTGGACAATTTATCTCCGCGTTGAAAATTGCCAACTAAATGATTGACTGACACAGATATTCGTGATATTAGGAAAAAGCGTCAATAGGTATGAAGAGTATTTAAGACGACGCAGTAGGCGTAAACAGCTTTTTGTTAACCTCAAGTTACGCAAAATAAGATTATTAAAGCTAGTCGAGTTGTTTCTTTATACCAACTTGTCGATCATGAGTGTCAGCAGGGATTCTTGAACGTATTTAGATTATTTTTGCTCGATGGAAAAGTCGCACGAGAGAAGAAGTTATCACAAAATGTATTTTTCACAATTTCGCACCGGATTTGAATATATGTTTTTATAATTATTAGCCAAGGTCTGTCCACTGCTAGGCAAAGGCCTCTCCTCTCCTCTTCCACTCTCTACACTCCTGGGCTGTTTCCTACCAGTTGATGTCGTGCTCCCTCAGCTCGTCACTCCAGCGATTCCTTGACGCGACCACATCCTTGTTTTGAATTTGGAATCCAGAGAAATGTTAAATTGGCCCACCATTGTGGTTGCATACGAGCGACGTGGCTCGAGTGGCCTGCCCAGTCCCACTTCAGTTCGGCCGCTTTTTTCGCTACGTCTTTTATTTTATATTTTTTCATATTTCTTTACTGCCCACAAAACTTATAAAAAAACAATAGTTACATGAAAATAGTGTACAACTGTGAGCTTATCTCTAATAAGAGATATCTTCCAGCAAACCAGGATGAGATGGCAAAGGTTGATTGCTGAGCAAGGGAAGACCTATGCCTACAACAATATAAGGAAATAAATAAGTACTTACAAAAAATAATATAATTACTATGATAATATACTATATACTTATAATAAACTATATATATTAATAAATACTTACATGCATAATACCTTTAACTCTAAAGGGAGAGGAATGCTTCTTCACACGACTTTTATAGTAGTTTATGTGACTGCTGCATAATGCCTAATTATGTACAGTTACATACACTAGTTTATCTACACACATATCATAAGCTCTCTTTGATGTGTTCAGGAACCGCATGTTTGACCGGCATTGTGGTTCTGCAATTGTTTAGCTTGTTCTGTAGTACCAACTTCTCGCAGGCGGGCGTCGGCGTTCGAAATTTGAATGTCAGTACCAACTTCACAAACAAACTAGTGACGGCACGCGGGTGGGCGTCGGCGTTCGAAATTTGAATGTCATTATATGTAGAAAAACTACACATAATGACCATAATGTGTAGTTTTCCAGATACGAAACGAGTTTTTACCAAGTAGTTTAACATAATGCTGATCCTAACGTGCGGTTTTTGAACGCAGTAAAGAGGGTTTATGATACGTGTGTAGATAAAATCTTTTATATTAGTTTTAGAACGATTCTCGGTATCCCGGACTCGGCCCAACAACCGGACCCTCAGAGTACTGCGCTCCATATTTCGCTGGCAAACCTCAAGTCTAAATTGAATATATGTACTTGTTATTTATTTCATAAAAATATTAAGTTATATTGCTCTGTTAGTCCTCTAATAGGTGAAGAGCGCTGGAGTGGTGCGCTGCCTTAAGTTGCACTTTACAACTGGAGAAAATCTGTGCCTCCGCTTTAAAAATAAGGCTTGACGTGACTATATGACTTTACATATTTTAATTTAATTTAATTTAGTGATTACAATGCAACAAAACAAACATAAATAAAAAAAAGCATCTACGTGCAATCAAGTATATTGATGAACGGGAAATATTAAACTGCACACAATACTGATTTGCACAGCAAATATACTAATTTTTGCAGCAAACGTCAGGGTAAAATACTGCGGTAGCTTAGGTGAAGGGTAAAGGGGGTGAGCGAAGCGAAGCTCCCTTTATCCTTCGTGTTAGGTTGAACATGAAAGAATAACAAAAAATACTTAAAGCATAAAAAGTGTTTTTGATGATCATTTTTTGCTGTGAAAATCAGTATTTTTGATGTGCGATTAAATACTAGCCTTGATAAACTGACCCAGTGACCGTTGCTAACTTCTAAGAGCTCTTTCACACGGGCAGCATGAGCGTCGGCAGCAACGAAGGCAAGCTTAAAACATGTCGGCAGCTGTCGATAGCAGCCTTAAAACGCGTCGACAGAAAAGTTAGCGTCGAAAGCAGACTTCGCGCGTCGACGCGTCTTATTTTGCTGTCGATCCCTTGAGCCTGCTGTCGGCAGCTGCCGACGTGCCTGCTGCTCTAAGAATGATATTTCATGCCGGCGATTGAAGTTCTCGTTTTGGCCACCAGCACTCGTAGCGCGCCGATCGATGGGGATGTTTTATAATAATAATATAATAATACCTTGGACACCATTTACACACATTGATCTAGCCCCAAACTAGGATTCCCTGTATCTTGGGTACTAACTAGACAACGATACACATACTTATATAGATAAATATTATAATTAGATAGATAAACAACCATGACTAGGGTACAAACATCCGTTCTCATCAAACAAATATTGCCCCCACCGGGACTCGAACCCGGGACCCTTGGCATCGTAGGCAGGGTCACTGCCGACTCGGCCATAGGTGAGGGAGAGAGCTTTATATAGCGCATAGCTCCGTCCCTCTCTTTCCCGCGTCATCACCCCCGCGGGGTCGGCATGCTGCGGTTACTGGTCTCTTAAGCGTGTGTCTAACATTTATTTTCTCAAGGGAAGCATGAATACTTCTTATAATAGGTCAAGGGAGGGTCGGACTCGCACACGAAGGGTTCCGTTCAAACAAAAACAAGAAGGGAATAATATTATGTCCGAACGTCGATTCGAACCCAGAACCCTAAGATTACGAATCTTATATCAAACCATTATTTTTTGCCAATTGCGCCACCACATGTGATAGCCGCCAAATCTACGATCATACTTGAATAATGTTATTTATGGTTTGTTGTATAATAATAATCTAATAATAATAATCGTTTATTTACAGAAATAAATGTACATTACAAGCTTGTTTAGCAGGGTAAGCAAGGGATGTATCGCTACTCCCTAAAATAGGGCGAACCCTGTGTTTTAGGATAAGTTGCTGCTACTTCCCACAAGAATAAATGCCTCAGAATATCGCGGGTGGTGTTAAAAACAACTCTTGTACGGGGCCCCCTTTAATATATAAGATCTCGTTTGATTAATTATATGTTGCTGCAGAGGCAATAGAAATACATTTTATTCATAAAATACCTGTCAGTCCGCTGACGGACGGATGGACGGACAGATGGACGGACGGATAGCGGAGGCTTAGTAATATGGTTCCATTTGGCACCCGTCGGTCACGGAACCCTGATTAAAACTAACAATGTATTGTTATGTCAAATGAAGAAACAAAGGCGACTCAACGCACTGTTTACTCCAAAACATCCGCTAAGATGTGCGCCCGCGCAACTGTATTTAAATCCGCATTTGCAAGGTCATTAACCTCGAAAGGTAGGACGGAACTGTATGGTCCCTTAGCAGTTGGGTTTTAGGCCCACTTAATATAATGTAACCGTTTGTTTCTGCATACATATACATATGTATATTGGGGATCTCTGTGGTGTTGTGGTCGAGGCTGTGCTTCACAAGCGAGTGGTCCCGGGTTCGAACCCCGGCTGGGAATACAGAAAAAAAAACCATGTCTTGGATGTTTATATGTTTGTGACGTTGCTCTCTCTGGTTCCCACGACACAGGGTATCCTACTGCGGGGCCAGAAGAAATGTGCAAATAAAGACCTTTGACTTTGACTTTGTATATGCCTGTGTGTAAATGTATGTTACATTTGGTCGAATGCGCAGACTGCCTTAACATATCCTCAGGATCTGGAGATTTCTATTGGAATTCTATAATAACATTATATATAAGACTACGGCTATTTAAGTTAAGTGCAATGCACTTTGGTACAAATGCTATACTATATGTAACGTACCGTTTCACCCTCCCTAAATTCTCTGACGAACTATACTTCGCATTTCCAAGCATTGTAGAGTATAGGCTACACTCTACTCTTTCAATCCAGTACAAACGAGTTACACTTGTCGTTACTTAATAAAAAAAACAGTCAAGTGCGAGTCGGACTCGGGCATGAAGGGTTCCATACCACTGTACAATGGTAGGGATGGGGTGAAGTGGATAGTTTGGATTTTAAATAGCAAAATTTTGTTTACAAAGTTATTGGATGCGCCCGGCTACCTACTTTCTTGTAATCTTTGGCTTAAGTTCTGTATTCTGTATTTTTTTAATAATTTTAGACTCTATAGTTTCGGAGATAAGGGAGGCGGAATGCAAATGTTTTGCACTTTATTGATCATAACTTCTGAAGTTAAATAAAACAAAATATATATAGAGCCCTTTTCAACGATATCCTACATGACTTATTACGGTTTCTTTACGTTTTGTAATTTTACCCCCTCCACTTTTTTGTAGGCAAGATTTTGTCACATCAGACTTGAACTATGTTGCGGTTATCAGGATTATTATTCTTGTAGAAGATTTCAAGACTATCTCTTATAGTTCCTCATCAAAAGTGCCTGTGATGTGACACACAGACAGCTTTGAGGTACGGAACCCTAAAAAACAAGATTTTTTAAATGAAGTCAAATATTCCAAAATGTCGGTGCGTGACGGCACAGTTAGTGAGAATGACAGGGAATGACATTTCGGTTTCATAACTTTCAACTATTCGTAGCTATAGTAATTTTACTTTTATTCCTAAAGGAGAACATGTGACGTCAACTGGTAGTTATTTCCCGAACAAAATACATGACAGATTAGCTTTGAGTGTCTGTCAACTTGTACTGGGTACATCCGCATATTATTGCAACCAATAATTAAAGACAACATTAAATTAGAACCAACTTACATAATCTTGGGTCGTGATTCTTACAAATGTTACGTTAGCTTGAAATGGTAATGGTTGGTTAAACAGTATAATCTTTTAAGTAATTGTAAAGAAGACCCCGCGTATTATTTCTGACGTTTTTCTTGTAAAAATATACATTACCGTAGATTGAATTCAGAATTATGAAAATACTTCTCGAAATCAGAAAAATAAAAAAGCGGCTAAACGTGGAAATCGCGCGATGCTTTGTTAATTCGAGTTAAGGGTTCCGTATCCGAATGGTGCCAAAGGGACCCTATGTGCCCGCGGTTAGTGATGCACATAGTATAGTAGCGTCATCTCTGTCGCACGAAGCACTAACTAACGGGTGCGACAGAGACTACTATACTATGTGCATTATCAACAGCCGGGCACGGTACTATGCCTCCGCCGTCCGTCCGTCCGTCCGTCCGTCCCTTCATCTGTCCGTCATTCAGCGGGCTATGTCTCTTAGACCGTAATAGGTATAGGGTTACCATGTGGAAAAATGAAAATTCCGGAGATTAGGCCTGATTTGTATTGGAAATTCCTGAGATTTTGTGGTAATTTCAATTAAAACGTAATGGAACTCTACAACCTATATTTACAATAGGCTGTTCGATCTCTTAGTTACTGGAGAGTTTACACGAACGAACTAGACATAGCCTGCCGTGGTGTTGATTTTATTTGTTATTTGTGATTTTAGTTAGACTGTTTGATCTCTTAGTTTTTAATAAGAATATATTGACGATTTGCTCGGTTTTAATGAAAATTCCTGAATTCCGGAGATCTTACGACAATTCCGGAGTTCCGGAGATTGGTCTAAAAGTCCGGAGATCTCAGGACAATTCCGGAGATTTGGTAACCCTAAATAGGTAGAGGTTTAAAGTTTTCACAGATTGAACTAAATGTCTTTTACAAAATTGAAGTTGTCCCCATGAAGACAAGTTTTTTCGTTTTGTCTTTTAAAATGATACGGAACCCCTACGTCTGTGATCCAACTCGCACTTTACCGGTTCCATTTTAGTTCACTAATATTATAACAAAAATCATATTTTCATCAAAAATATTTATTTGTTTCAGGTATGTCCTTAGAGTTACAAGCACGCCAGGTTCTTGGTAACTACCTACATATAGTTATGTTTTGTGTAACATTTGAACTGTGATAACTTTTCTTGCCATTGTACGAAAATTCTCTGCGAACTATATGTATTGAGTGATCTAGCCCCAAACTAGGATTCCCTGTATCTTGGGTACTAGACAACGATACAAATACTTATATAGATAAATATTATTCTTAGGTAGATAAACAACCATGACTAGGGTAGAAACATCCGTTCTCATCAAACAAATATTTGCCCCCACCGGGACTCGAACCCGGGACCATTGGCTTCGTAAGCAGGGTCACTGCCGACTCGGCCATTGGGGTCGTCATACACTTCATACTTTCATATTTAGCCAGACTGGTATACTTACCATGTAATAGTTCACAGCCTTGATATTTTGCAAGTATTTAGCATCAGTTGAAAGGCTTTGGTGTCAAATTCTTGTGTGTGTCCTCATATCTCACTAAATCCCAGCTTACGCATACTTCGGCCAGTCGGCCAGTCGGCAGCGCCAGTCGGTCGGCAGCGTCAATAGTCTGTTGTAACTTGAGATTTGGACAAACAGATATTTTAATATATGAATTTGACTTTATGGCGAAAGCCCACGTAATGACCAGTCGACGTTGCTTAAGTTAATGCTGGGAACTTCAAGTTTAAGTTTTTTGGTCAGTTCATTATGAGCACAGGAAATGCCAATGAGAAATTGACTAATGAAAATAAACGTATACTTTTGGAAGATAAAAACAGATTTTAAATCCATTGGCATATATTTTATCGTTCTTATCAGGTACGTATAAGTATTCTTTATTATATTAGCTTTTCAGAAGAAAATAAGTTGGAAAAAAACTTTCACCAAAATGTTCAGGCCTCTCGGCACCCAATGACCTCGCAGGGGCCCATAGCTACGAGGTAGCGTAGCGATCGGATGCCAAGAAGCAAGAACGTCGGCGATTCACCGAGCTAAAGTAAATAGATTCTATCTGACCTGGTCTGTGCTTCGTTCCCGTCAAACACCTGTCTCTCTGCAAGGCCTGGGTGCACCCTAGGCTCTTCTTGGTAGACAGGTTCTTCAGCCAACCAGGTATGGCTGGCAGGCCAGCTTCGACGCGCACAGTGTTCCAACACAGGTTATATTACGTAAATACGAACTTTATCTGGTTCGGAGAACCACAATACACTCAGCTATAAGACAATATATTTGTTGCCCTAGATAAATACATCTTGAAGTCATGCGCTGATCGCTCTTCCACCACATAGCGCCACGCCGGTTCCCATATGAGACGGCACAGGCACAATGCCAAACCATTTATAATAAATAAAAATTCCGTTCAATAGCAAATGGTCGATTTCCGCGTCAGACGCGATACTATTACCGCTCCTTAGATCATTCATTACACAGATGGCGCTGTCGTTAAAACCGTAAATAGGTAGTACAGTTGAGCCTGGAAGTCTTGGCAGTTAAAACTTGATACTTTTAAGCATCTTTATCTACACACGTATCATAAACCCTTTTTACTGCGTACAAAAACCGCACGTTACGATCAGCATAATGTTAAACTACGTGGTAAAAACTCATTTCTTATCTGAAAAATTACACATTATGACCATAATGTGTAATTTTTCTACATATTATGACATTCAAATTTCGAACGCCGACGCCCGCCTGCGTGCCGCCCATAGTTTGTCTGTGAAGTTGGTACTACAGAACAAGCTAAACAACTGCAGAGCCACAATGCCGGTCAAACATGCGGTTCCTGAACACATCAAAGAGAGCTTATGATATGTGTGTAGATAAACTAGTGTATGTTACTGTACATAATTAGGCATTAAAACTCTCGAATGATATTATTATGAAACTCGCCTTCGGCTCGTTTCATAAACCCACTCTCGCGTATTAATGCCCTCCATTATGTAGCAGTCACATAAACTACTATAATGTCCAACTTAACCTTGATATAATTCAGGCTGAATGGCGTATTTCCTGCACGCACTGGGGCCGATTATAGTCAACATATTGCTGCTGAGATTACATGACATTCTTTTAGACATGATGAATAAGCTACAAGTATGTATGCTCCATGATTGTATGACTGTCTCAACGGGGATGCAAATCTTCTCTCGTATCATATCGTTTTTGGTTGGTTTATTGATACAACAAGCTGTTGGTTGTAAAAAATATATTTATTTATCATTAAGTAAGTAAGCCAATATGCAACATGATTGATTTTGACTTAGTAATATCACAACTTTTACGAGGCTTTGAAGATTATCGATCGAATAGCCCTAGTGCCTCACTAGACAGATTCTGCGCGCACGCACTTATGTCGGCATTTTCCTCACGGTAATGGGGATTTGAAACGACTCTCCACAAAAACCCCAGATATATGAAAGAATGCAGGCATTACTGTTGATGCCCGTTGAAAGTCATTCACTGTCGCACTCGCGTTTCCTGTGATTGAGTGTTTTTTGTGTGAAAATATCAGATTCTGTTACAATTGGAACGCCATTTGGTTTTATTTTCTATGCTTCTTTTATTTCAACTGTTATTATACTTCGCGCAACGAGTTATGAGCGGTGGCCTTGAATGCGCAGTAGTCACTTTTCAATACCTGTACATATGCGCAGTAATTCCCGCCAACGTCGCCCAGCGCTCTTAATTCGTTGCGCGACTTATATGAGGATTTTGTAACACTTAGATAGACCACACCAAGAAAAGTTAAATATTCACATAAAATTACGTAATACTTATAATTTCAATTTTATACGTCACATGGTACTCTTACCCTGTACTACACAAGGTTGCCAAATCGTAGTTTATGTGACTGCTACATACTGGAGGGCATTAATACTCGAGAGTGGGTTTAATAATATATTACATATTTTATTTTTTTTTATTTTTTTTGTAATATCTCTCGAGAGTTTTAATGACTAATTATGTCCAGTTACATACACTAGTTTATGTACACATATATCATAAGCAATAGTCAATAGTCAATAGTCAAAGTACTTTATTACTGTAGATATTTACATATACTTAGCAAACGTCATTTTTTGCCTCTTCTCTACATTGGACCACTGAGGGAGAAGAAGGGCGTAGAAACTCCCACAGATTTATTTTTAGATCTCTTTTAAAAATAGGTTGTGCTTAACTAATACAAATATGAAAAATTTAATTGTTATGATTAATAAGCAGGAATAAATAATTACAAAATTATTAACAGCAAGGTCTGTGTTGAGCCAGATTAACCCCATACAGTCCTGTCATTTAAGTAATCTTGAACAAGCAAGTAATCTTCAAGCAAGTAATTCTTCAAGTAATCTTGAAGCTCTCTTTGATGTGTTCAGGAACCGCATGTTTGACCGGCATTGTGGCATTGATCATTGCTCTGTAGTTGTTTAGCTTGTAGTAACAACTACTGAATCGGCTCTCCATGCAGTTGTATCCACAATTGAAGAGGCGATTCAAAACAAATGCATCTGTCTTGGAACTTTTATTGATATAGAAAGTGCCTTTGACAAGACGCAGTATAGCGGTATAAGTGCATCTCTAACAAGGCATGGGGTGTCAACAGCTGTAAACAACTGGGTCACAAACATGCTTAACAAACGTATCGTGCGTCTAGCTGGAGAGTCCCTATCGGCGGAGGTAGTGCGGGGATGCCCGCAGGGAGGAGTGCTCTCCCCGCTTCTGTGGAATCTGGTCATTAACGACCTGATTACCAAGCTTAACGCTAATGGATACTACACCGTAGGATACGCCGACGATTTGGTAATCCTCATCACAGGTAAATTTGCGAGCACAGTATGCAACCTTAAACAAACAGCTCTTCGCATCGTGGAGCGCTGGTGTTTAGAATATGACCTGGCGGTTAACCCAACAAAAATGGTAATGGTCATGTTCACTAACAATAGGGCTCTTGGTAGGTATACCCTACCTAAGCTCTTTGGAACGGAACTCCAGCTAGCAACTGAGGTGAAGTACCTGGGCATAACCTTGGACAGCAAGCTCAACTGGGGTAGCCACATCGACAACAAACTAAAGAAGGCGAGTATTGCTTTCTGGCAGTGTCGGAGAATGGTGGGGAAAAAGTGGGGACTTTCTCCCAACATCATTCTTTGGCTGTACGTAACGGTGATCCGTCCTCTTGTCTGCTACGGAGCTGTGGTGTGGTGGACCAGGACCAAACTAACCACAATGGTAAGCAAACTCCAAAGCTTCCAAAGGCTGGCCTGCATGGCTATCACAGGTAGTATGAGAACTACTCCAACAGCAGCAATGGAGGCCATGCTGTGTCTTCCGCCACTCCAGCTATATATTAAGCAGGAGGCCGCGTCATCTGCGGTGAGACTCAACACCTTAGGACTTTGGAGGAAAAACAGGACCTCACACACCGCCATCCTAGGGGAAGTTTACAAAAAATTTCCCATCTCTATGGCTTGCAGTGACAGAATCCCTAAACAATTTGTTTTTGACAAAAAATACAATATACAGTTACATGAAGACCATCGGGTTGAGGGGCTCGACGTTAAAGAGCTCAGAATTTTTACCGATGGTTCAAAAACTGAAGCAGGCACTGGTTCAGGCACCTTCTCGGAGGACCTAAACATCAAGATGGCCATTCCACTGGGTGCCCATAATACTGTCTTTCAAGCTGAATGCATGGGCATCATCTCGGCCGCTAATGCCATAGCATCGAGAAAGGTAAGAGATTCCTCCATTCGAATCCTCTCGGATAGCATGGCCGTCCTACAAGCCCTAAATAGCAACACTATTAACTCAGGGCTAATCTACGAGTGTCACAAACGACTAATGGAGGTATGTCAACACAACCGCGTAATCCTTCAATGGATAAAAGGACACAGCGGATCAAGAGGTAACGATGCAGCGGATGAGTTGGCGCGTAAAGGATCTAGCTTGACAGCGTATGGTCCCGAACCTATCATCCCTCTTCCCTTCAAGATGGTACGCTCATTTCTGAGAGAGTCGACCAGGAATGATCATGCCACTCTTTGGACAAACCATGAGGAGTGCAGGCAGGCTAAGCTGGCCTTGCCGTCCCCTAGCGCTAGGCTGGCTAAGACCTTGCTTCGACTTAGTAGGCCGCGCATGCGACTGGTAACTGCAGCACTTACTGGCCATGGTTTCTTTAACAAACATCTATATGTCCTAGGTGTTACCGACAGCCCCCTTTGCAGAGCCTGCTTGGAGGCAGAAGAAACGGCTGCTCACGTCCTCATGGAGTGCACAGGAGTAGCGGACTACAGGGCTAAACACCTCGGTCAATCGAGGGACCTTCCAGGGATAGTCGGTAACGTAAAGGGCCTACTGGCGTTCCTGGAGGAGTTGGGTTGGCTCGAATGATGTCGCATTCCCACCCACACGCAAAATAGGCGCTTTCGTCGTCGAGTTGCGGAAACCAGCCCGTCTTACAATTGACAATTGTAGTAACAACTTCACAGTCAAACTAGGGGCGACACGTAGGCGGGCGTCGGCGTTCGAAATTTGAATGTCATAATTTGACAAATTTTTGTACATCATGGTCATAATGTACAAATTTTCAGATAAGAAATGAGTTTTTACCAAATAGTTTTGCATTATGCTGGTCTTAACGTGCGGTTTTTAGACGCAGTAAAGAGGGCTTATGATAGGTTTGTAGATAAACTTAATAAAACTTCAAATAAGTACCGTCAAAAGCTAAATAGTTAATAAAATATAAGTCAAAAAGGCAAACTCAACTTAAAACTAAGAAAATAGGCCGCTCTGAGTCATACCAATCAGATGCATAGGTCCATTAACACTTGCCGCGCTGTCACGCTGTTAAGAATTCTGTGCCGCAAGGGAGATCCTCCGCATGAGATATGACCCAGAGCCAGGGTCATACATAACCTAGGCGGATACTTTATTTGTAATATTTCTTTAATTGTAATTTTGAATGAATAAATTAACGTTTTTAAGTACCGTCTATTACTCCACACTTTGATACAAAAATTATAGTCTTTATGAAGAATATGGCGTATCTAATTGCTTTACTTTCCGCTTTGTAGATCATTTCTTAATTTGCTTCAACTGCAATTGCTGGTCTTTGTTCATCTATTCATACAATTTGGGAAGGCGGTCTATTGTCAATTGAGGTATTCACACAAATGCTTACTTTACTTTTTATTTGCATTTATATCTATATATTTATATCTACAGCATTTGAT
This sequence comes from Argyresthia goedartella, assembly GCA_949825045.1. Taxonomy (NCBI): domain Eukaryota; kingdom Metazoa; phylum Arthropoda; class Insecta; order Lepidoptera; family Argyresthiidae; genus Argyresthia; species Argyresthia goedartella. The sequence goes on from OX463834.1 coordinate 16,593,125, forward strand.
GATAATATTTGGAACTGCTGTTGGGTTCATGTCGTGGCTATTTGGTTTGAATTGTAAGTATTGGGACAAACTGCGTGATAATTAAACCAACTTAAAAACATAAAAAACCGACTTCACGTTAAAGCCCTATTTCTTCCTCCCCGGTCGGCACACGAATGATATTGCTTTTGCTGCACGGAACCACAAACCAAAACGTCATCTGTGTACATATTTTTTGTTTTTTTCAAAAAGCGCTAAATCAATTTTGATAAAATGTATATGGGACCACCTCTGAAGTATCACCTACTAATCAAAACAAGAATCGACAAAATCGATTCATAATTGACAGAATAATCGCGCCAAAAACATGTTGAAAATGTTAATCGTTATTTATTTATTTGGTACAGGTATACAATTCATATTTTTATTTGCCATTATTTTTTCAAACCGCTTCGATCAACTGCGTTTGTCCTTAGAATTTAAAACACCTAATAAAATGTCATCATTGCTGCAATAATGATACCCAATTATATCAATAAGAACATTGAAGTTCCCTTGTTTATTATTAGTAATATCTTGTGACCAGTTGAGTCAGGAAACTGTCATGGCGTCAATACTACTACCACTCGAACGTAGAAAGTAAGGTCGTTCCGAGGCCGAGGCGGTTTTGTACTTCTGAATAAATATCTTAATAATGGTATTGTTATTTTACAATAGCTGGAAATATCTATAAGTAGATGAAACTGTTAAAATGGTCACGTTTTTACACGTTTTGCTATTTTAAGTCTAGATCATCGGAAATAATAAAGCGTACCTTATTACCGTGGCGGGAAAAGTAGGCAAAGACGAGGACTTCAATAATACGAGTCAATCATGCCATTTCTGCCAAGACTGATAACTGTTTATAGCTTTTCTTAAAAAAAAAAACGGGTCTAAATTAAAACTATATAGAAAAAATTGTTGTTGTCAACACTTTTTAAGCAGAGATTTTACGTTGGTTTCCCCGCCATTGGTAGGTATTTTTTTCATATGCTTTTTTTTGAGGCGAAGTCAAGTAAGACGGCCTTTTGTGTATAAAAAAAACGAAAGAAAATGAAACCTTAGTAAAAACGAAAACAGCAAATTCATGTTCGGAATATTGATAAAACGTCACTTTCATGCTTACACTTCTGGCTCGCTATATGTTCGAAATTTGAATAAGTCTTCACTTTCATAGTTCGATTTCTAGCGCGTTTTTTTTTAAATTAAAATATTTTATTATAAAATATTGATATTTTGCGAATTGTATTTCCGAACGTAACATGTACATTTCTGCGCAAGTTTGGAGGCCATGCACACAAAAGTATGTGTATGTGTACTACACATAACCGTAACAATGTGGTGAAGTAAAAAAAGTAAGATACATATTTCGTTCTTTATTATTATGTATAACTTTACGGTTTTTTGATCACACTAGAGTCGCCATAAAGTATTATAATTACAAATCAAGTCAGCTTTATAAGGCTTTGTCAGACACATTAAATCTCCTTAACACGTTCACGTTAACATGTCAATATCGAAGTGCTATGCGGCGATGCACATATTGTTCTCATACAAATAGGATCGGCGTCTAGTGACGTTGTGCAAATAGCTAGCAAAATGAGAGCTACGATATAGTGCACTGACGTCCTAAGGCGTCGACTTATAAAGACGCCTGTGCTGTACAGGATAGACATAAAGGTACGCAACCGCTAACACCGTATAATAACGTAGACGTATATAGACGCCTGTGCTGTCCAGTGTAGACAAAAATATACAAAGCCGCTAACAACGTATAAAAACGTCGACGTATATAGACGCCTGTGCTGTGCAGTTAATACAAAAATATACATAGCTTCTAACAACGCATAATAACGTAGACGGATAAAGACGCCTGTCCTGTACAGCGTGGTCAAAAATATACATAGCCGCTAACAACGTTTAACGTCGACGTAAAAAAGCAGGGAGGTACCTAATTAGATTAAATAAAACGTTTTTTTCTAGTTCTTTGTACATACATTTATTTTCTTTATAATCATTAATTCAGTCTCAGAGATCAGATTCAAAACACTACTTTGTAAATCTGCCTTAGTTAGATAACTTTTACAAAATAGGGTACGTTGTTCACAACAAAGCAACAATAGCGTTCTAACAATGGAAAAATTTAAACTAAAAAGTCACTTCTTTATTAACCATAATAATCATGGAGTGACTGCAGATAAGATTCACAATTATTATAATCAAATGTATCTGGATAGAATAGCAATCACTCAGTTGAACTAAATTATATAATAAAAATCACTTTTTGTAGTTTTGGTTCATTACTTTACATAGTCTTATAATAAACTTCTAAAAATAATAGAGTAGTAGGAACTGTCATCTTAACAAGGAAAATTATATTGGGTACTTATAGACCCAGACTATACTTATGGCTATAAATGCCTCACTGGAATTAAATATCTCTGGAATAGTAGTAACAATTAAGTAAATAGACTTAATTAATAGCACGGCATCAGGCAGTTATCTAGATAAAATGAAACAACAAAAATCAGTCTTCAATATGCCACTCTTCAAAGCAAATTGCACAAAGTGCTGGTTTTTCGGGACAGCCCTTGCACCGAAGGCCTGTCTCTCTTCTCAATTTCTTTTTAGCACACATTTTACGTTTCATGTAATTTTTGGTTTTCTTTGTTCCAGCTTTTAGTGGAATTTTTTCAGGCCAGTGGCCTTTAATAGTATTATTTTCAATGTTGCCAGTACTCGTAGACGGCGTCTGAGTAGACGGCAATGTACCGGGCCATTCTCTCATTCTATTGTCGTGTTTGTTCCACAGTGGCATCAACATATTGGGCTTCATATCAGGTGATATGTGTAAAAGTGATCGTATCAAACTTTCTCTAAAACTGAGAAAATCATAACGTTTATCACCGCTTTTCAAATGCTTTCTGTAAATGTGAAAAGAATTCCACACGGAAAGGTCAAATATATGGAAAAACACTTTCTTATACCAGCGCAGTGATTTTCTAGGGGAAGAATAATATGAGACCATCTGGTCTTTTCTATCAATTCCCGACATATATTTATTATAAATATCTACTTCTTCTGGCTTTTCACGTACATTTCCATGTCTGTCAATCAAACTGGTAATTTTGGGATGTTTTAACGTCGTAATCATTAAAACAGGTCTTTTGTCAACCCATTTAGATACGTAAACCTTGTTTTTACGAACCCATACATGCTGGCCTTTTTTCAGTTTTTTCTTGGTGATCTCTATGGGATTACCTTTTCTATTGGTTCTGAGGGTTCCAGTTACATGAGTCTTTAGATCGACAAGTTTTTGGGAAAGTTCCACAGAATTGTAGTAATTATCCATGAAAAGCCAATAGCCTTTGAATAAGTAATGCTTCATGAGACGCATTACGATCTTTTCTGTTTTTTTCCCTTTTGTATTCTCATGATTATGTTAAGGACAAACCCATCCGAAGTTGTAAGTTCATAAAACTTGATCCCATATTTGGCTTTTTTGCTTTTTATATATTGTCTGAATGACAGGCGACCTCTGAATAATAGCATCGATTCATCCAAATAAAGTTCTTTATCAGGTATATAACAGTCCCTGAAATTCTTGTTCATTAGATCAATGAAATAGACGATTTTATCTTTTCCTTTTGAATTGAGTTCGGATACACACAAACATCTTAGTATTTGTTCGAATCTGCGCGCTGACATAGCGTATTGGAAAATGGGATGATAATATAAAACATCACTGTATGTAAACAGTTTTCGTTTTTGAGGAATATTTACTTGTCCCATGAGCTAACATAATCCCAAGAATTTCTTCATTTCGTCACTATCTACGTCTCTGTACTTTAATTGACGCTGTGGATTGTTTCGTGTGCGTCGCGCATTTGAGGAGCACAATGCCTTTCCGTATTCATTGGTCTTTGTAATAATGTACTCCAGAATGTGAGGTGGAAGTAATTTGTTAAAAATGTCTAATGGTGACATATTTAGTGTGATCTCAAACTGGACACCAGTTGACGCTTCATCGAAGTCAAAGTTAGGAATGTCTGAAGTTGTGTTTTCCCATTCTTGAGTTGGCTGAGGACTAAAGTTTCTTGGGCGTCGTTGATATGCTCCAACATCGTCATTACCACTTTCAGGATTTGGTATACAGGGTTCAGCAGGCTCCAAGTGTTGTCGTGGCAGTGGCAGCACGTGCGAGGTCAGGTCGGAAGATAACGAAGATGGCTGTTCTTGGACCAGGCACGGAGAAAGTGGTAGTGCATTTGGCAACTGCGCTGTTGGGCCTCTAAGCATTGTGCAGGTAGCTGTTCGTGATTTGAGCATGGAGAATGCAGCTGCATGTATGTTGTTGGGTTCACGGTTGACGAAGACGCCTGGGCTTGTTATGTAAGGGCCGAGGATGGCATAGGCGATTGCAGATGTGGCGTAGGTTGCATTAGGAGTATGGATGGCGAAGACAACTTTGCATGTGGTGTTGGAGTTAAAGATAGCGAAGACGGCTGCATATTTTCTTGTGGATCTAGATCTTGGGCTTGTGGTTTAGCATTATCTTTCCTTCTTTTGGAGTTATGCAAGAGTATCGGCGATTGGTATCCTATATCTTCAAGGTTGTCGAGTGAAAAGGTATCCCCCAAAATACCGTCTCCTACATTTTTTCGCAACACTTCAGAGTCTATCGACATATTGGCAATGCTATCTAGATCACAAACTGATTGTTTTAGACTTGTCTTATTTTTTTTACTCATGGGTTGTTTGCTTGTACTGCATTTCTTTCTTTTTTGAGTGTCAAAAATGCTTTGAGAACTTGAACAGTCTGAATCATCAGTGTTATCAAGGGAATCCTCAGATGTGGTATCTGATGAGGATCCACTGTCAGGTTTAAAGTTGGCAGGTGTAAACTTTTTTCCAACCGATGATGACTTTTTATGCAGTTTGCGTTGGGATAAACTCAACTTACATGAGCTGTCATCTTCTTCGTCATAAAGTGGGTCATAATCGCAATCCGAGCCATGTTCTCCGTCGTCTTCGAAAGGGTCTGGAGTTGTTCCCCGGGATGAAGAAGAGAACTCGAAGATTGTCATAGAAGATTTCGGCTGCTTTTGCTTGTTTTTATCCATCTAAAAAGACGTAGAATACAAAAAGATTGTTTAAAAATACTTTCACGGTAACACGTTTTATATAATGTATGTAATTTAACAGAACACTACTTACGATTTCATTTGATATTCGATGCGAACACCTGACGACAGGAAGAAACACACGCGCTTCTCTTGCGATGCGCACAGGCTGAGTGAATCCAAGGACAACTTAACGACACACGACGTACAGCGGCGTTGTGCGTAAACAAAGTAGGTACATTGTTCCAGGGTGGGGAGAATTCAAATAAGTTCAAAATTAAGATGCGGTGTAGCACTAGAGTTTTGAGAATTTGATGTGCCATAGCACAGAAACAGAACTCTTAGTCGGTACTATGGCAAGACGCCGTACTATAACGCTGTGCATAAAAATGACGATGTTTGTTGGGCGTCGTAGTACGGTGTGCCACAACGTGACTACCAAGAAGTGACGTACAATGTCGTTGTTCACAGGAGCGTGTTAAAATATTACACTAAATTATCCTGACTCAGATAACATTACCTTAATAAATCGCGTGACAAATGCTATCTCATCCCGAACCACTGTGCTCTGAAGCAATGTATGGATCGTGTGAGATTTCCGCATATTTTTAAGGGTCAATGCCGACATTTTACAACAGCATTTCATTCGTTGTGGGCAGTTTATAATCGTTGGTTTTTAAAGTGCTATTGACAACTATGTAAATGTTGATCTTTAAGATCTTAAATAGTTTTAATCCCACATGTGTTAGCATTGAGACACTTAAAATAATTTTAACCGCAACGCCATTGAAAACCTCCAATACTCAGCAGGTACTAGCAGTTTGAATAAACCATATAATCTGAAATGTTCGAAACATACACTTTTATTTTAAATAACAACCTATAAGGGATTTAATTTAAGAAATGGCGGACCATCTCAGCTGCTCTACTTAAAGAGATCCTACGGTAATAAGAAAAGGCTTTTGTTAAACTGTTTCAATTTTATTAAAAAATATACTTTCATCCCAAATTTACTAAATGTTCATCAAATTAACTAATTGTTCGTCAAAATGGTAATCCCTATTTTATATCTAAACTACGCTTCGCTACGCTCTTCTTCGCTTCGGCTCCAGGTTTTATTCTGAAGTTGTGACCTAACTTAAGTATACGGATAGAAAGTGACTTATATAGCAAACAATACGGTTCATGGGAGCACTAAATTTGATGAACGCCAGGTAAATTTGACAATAAAAACTTATATTGGTAAACAATATATTTGTTGCCATAAGAAAATAGATCCCCGGAAACGAAAAGCGAAAATCTAAAAGATCACATTGCCGCTCGCCGAGAGTAAGTAGCATATAACAATAGAAAATTGATTGATACAGAACTACCAAAAAGGTTGTTGTACAATGCATTTGCTCGAAAAGTTTTCCAAGCAGCCAAGTCGTGCGGAAAGTGCCACTTGTCGCACTAGTGCCCTTTATTTATCAGTTATTTTTTTAAATATTTTAACTCCTTCGTCAGCCCGACGCAAAGAGTTTTTATGATTTGAGTAGTTTTATCAAACATTTGAGAAGAAATTGGTTAAACACAGATTATCATTCGTTCGTTCATATATAATTATACTTCATTAAACACGTTATTAATTACCTACTTTATTTAGCCTTACCTATGAAATCTGCGTTTTGTATGGAGAAATATAAGGAAACTCAATTTTCAGTACCTACCAAAATTTTTGCATTTGTTTTAAGGAATGACAAATACTAATTTTACAAAATTTTGTGTGTATGATGATGAGACAATATTTAGCTAACAGCAAATTTGATGAAATTTTTGAAAAGTGTCGACTGTAAAAAAATATTACGAATCTTATCATGAAAATGGATGACATTCAGGACGAATTGATTTTGAAGATTAAATTTTAGTTATCAAACTGAAAATTATAGGAAAATTTAATATGTAGATGTGAAACTTTGAAATCAAATTTTAAACGATAATGAAATAATGGAAAAAGCTATTGAATTATACGAATTATAAACTCCTGAATCTGTAAGAAAATTTCGCCAATTTCATAGGTAAGCACCCAATATTTAGATTTTGGTCGATAAATTAATTTTAAATATTCGTTAAATTTTCATTCGTTAGGCGGAACGTATATTTTTCTAGTGACTTTTTGCTATACGACGTGGCAGCTGTTTGCACATGCGCAGTAGTAGTCAGCAACGCAGCGCAGTACTCAAGTCCGACAGCCGCGGCGCCACCGTGTCGTCTTGCCAGTGAGATTAGTGTATTTAGATCCATTTTCCATCGCAGGACATGAGTGGGGCGCGGATTATAGGTATGTTGATCGCGCGTGTATTTAAATAAGCCCACCATTTCATATTTTGTTTGTTTAGTTCATATAAATAATATATTTGCTCGCACAATGCCTATTAAAACATTGTATTTATATGCATTGTACGAGCTTAATATATTACACGCGCATAAGATGAGTTCCGACTCGTTCGACTTAAAGGTACATTGGCTCGCTTCGGTCGCTCGTGAATAAAAATGAAATCGTCGGAAATCAAATCACTCATTTTCCGCACTTGTAGCATAAACAGCTATTTCTTACCTACTCTACATGTATTTAGTGTCTCACTAAAGTGCACACATAAAGTTATGTCACCAAAATCCGTCACGTCTGTAATAATTAGCACTGGCCACCATGCAATAATCATAAAAGGAACATTTCGTGATAGCTCCGAGCAGAGTATTTTCTCTTTGTCGGACCTGTTCACGCCCAATTCATACTCGGAACCTGTTTTCGCGCCTATATCTGTCATTCGACCTCGTTCTCAAGATGGCGGCATCTCGGTCGGTATTCTTTTCGGTTTTCCATTTTCACTTTCATTATACTGAACTTTGTCGGTTTCGGCACAGTTTTATAATTGACTTTACAATTAGTACATACCTATTCTGATAAATCTTATTTAGATAATGACAAAAAGTCAACGTAAAACATTTATATTCTCTCGTTAATTGTTTATCGTTTACCCTAGGTCTTGGATGTTTATATGTGTGTGACGACGCTGTTTCTGGTTCCCACGACACAGGGTATCCTAGTGTGGGGCCAGAAGCAATGTATGGTGCCTGTATGTGAATGTTTGTTTGTTTGTTGTTTATTTTCTTCCTATTTAGCGCTCTTTGGTAAGACTAATACTTTAATATAAGCAGCCATAAGGGAATGGCCATTAGACATAGGCATGTAATAATCATAGGTTGTTAACATTCCATTTGCGGTCAGAGTGTTGCTAACGCCATTCTGCGAACGATACCTAATAATTAAATCAACAAGCATTAATTTCAACACCTGAGCAATTAAATCTATTAATTAATTGCGGCTTATCACTTTTTGTTTTTGCTTCTTGCTTCAAAATCACATACACACACTCACACACACACACACACACGCACACACAAACAGACACATACTTACGTTAATACACACACACCGGCTCTGATTATTATTATTTTTTGTTTTTCTGTTGTTTCCTTTTACTTTTGTTTTAAGTCAAATTATTTGACTTAACTTTTTTTACTGGAGGCCTTCTGTTATGCCTGCGCAGCCCGATCAGCGTAGGCGCAGGTGACTTCAAAAATGCGGTTTCACTCTCTACATGATGCCTAGTGACCTTATTTGAATACCTGCTGGCATTCTTTCTGGGTGGTAATTCTACTAACTCATTGCTCTACTGTTCGCCTATTCTTCTACTACCACTGACTATAATTTCTGTTTTTGATAGTCTACAAGTTGAAACATAAGGAAAGTACAGTAGAATCCCGATTATCCGGACTAATTGGGATTGGGACTAGGGGTAGGCCGTAAAATCGAAAATTAGGATATCTTAGAGTAAAATAAAAGGGCTATAAATAAGTTAAATGTTTACCAGATTTATTGTTCCCTTGTAGTTTCACAGAACCGTAGTAGTTGCTATAGGACACTTTCTTTATGAATACTAAAGTTAGGTTTGTCAGATCACAACTTTTTAATGCAACCTGGAGCCGAGGCGAAGCGGAGCTGAGTGAGGCGACTCCATGCAGTTTAGTATAAAATAGGGTGTAAAAAATTTTGGTTGTCATTTTGTAAATTTGGTGAACATTTAGTAAATTATGGGATATAATTGTATTTTTTTTTGGATGTAACTTTTTACTTCATTTGATAAACAGTTCAACATAAGCCAAAAAAAAAATACAGGCAGGCACATATATGCAGGCGCGCGCGCAGCAGCAGTCGCTGCCTGGCTTGCTATTCCACTTCCGGGCGAACCCCGAAGACCTGTGCTGTGGCGCATCGAGACGGGATGGGACGAGACGATTCCACCGGAGTACGCTGATCGCTTCGACCAGTGGTTGGGAGTCCAGAAGCGACAACTTCACATCTTCATGGAAACCAGCGTGAAAGCCTACGCCGCTGCGGCCAACTGGCGCCTCCGACACGACGACGGCAACATCATTAAACATTAAAAACATTAAACATTAAGGCTCCACACCTGTGTCGTTGGTACCAGAAACAGTGACGTCGCACACATATAAACAACCAAGACCAGCAGACTCATGGCGTAAGTCGTCTGAGCTATGAACTTCATATAGACTTTTACGTTTGACACCTTGCACCAGCTTCATCTGTCAAATTGGTATCACGCAAGTAGCATCATAATGGAGGCCAAACCCAAGCTCACTGAATGAAAACCTAGAAGCCTTCGGTGATATCCCGCAATCGATGAAATTGCATGAGCATGAGATGAGCCATAGACACACGCTGTGAACTTCAGAGAGTTACGCCATAAGGCTGCTGTTTTTTTTTCTTTAAACCCGCCGGGGATGGAACCCGGGACCTCTCGGATGGTAGGCAGAGCCACAACCACAGCGCCACAGAGGTCGTCGGTCGTTGGCCGCCGCCAAAGCAAAGGTGGCCCCACTACGGCTGCGGACGAACCCCCCTTCTCGAGCTTCAAGCCCCCCGTGATCAAAGTACATGTACGTACGACCAATGCTTGGGGAGTATAAAATACTAGTCCGGCTAACCGCGGTTCGGATAATCCGGGTTCTACTGTACATTGAAACAATTCGGAATGTAACTACTATCAAACATCACGGACGTTCTGACGGTGACGGAAAACATCGTGAGGAAACCTTCATTACTCCATAGCTGTGGGCTAGCCCCCTGTCACACAAAATGGGGTATCGAATAACTGGCTCAAAGTGAGCACAATTGTGCCTCTGCCACCCCATGTGGGAAAAGGCGTGACGCTATGCTGTGTTTATCACGGACTTTTCTTTGTTGCTTATGATTAGCAGACTACCAAACAAATATTGGGCAGCGAGAGTACAGCGATAGGGCAGTGATAGAGCAGATGTAAACTATGTAGATTCGGGGCCCTTCTCTTGTGTTAGTGACGAATATCTTACCTATCGGATAGATAATGATAGTGTAATAAACATGCTTCTAAGATTGATTGCGAACAGATGTTTCGCTCTTTGTAGGTTGTTCCAACTTTCTTATTACCGTTGATAGCTGAGGCTATTATAGTCACGATTGTATACTTTTGATTAATATAGTGTGACTTAATTAAATACTAAATAACTATATTTAATTCAGTACCGTTCAATAAAGCCTTAAGATATTTCTAATTTTACTTTGGTCTAACATATTGCACTAATGAGTTGGGCACGATAAAATAACGTAATTTTAAATGACAGAAGCTCGGAAAAGAAATAGTAATAATAGTTAGTTGACCAAGAAATCGTAAGTGCGCACCCTTTCACTGAAAAATCAAGAATTATCGTCATTCGAAAGTGGTCGAAAGCTTCACCGAATCGTTTAATCAATTTAAAAAAATTGGCATTCAAAACGTTGTGTTAACGCTTCTACTAAAATTCAACCAAATAAAGACTCTATTTAGTCACAAATACGGTTTAGGCCATTAAATAGTCGAATTGGAAACAGTTTAATTTTTGCTTGACCGCAAACATTGGATTTGAATTCGACTCTCGATTGAAATGTCACATAGTTTTATTCTATTTTAGTCACGTGACACGAAGTGCTTTGTATTTTTAGCACACAGTTTTCTAAAAGTAAGCATTGTGCATCTTACAAAATATAAGATTTATCGTCAAGATTTCCATAACATATACGTTTTGCAGAAAGTTGCATTTGTTTTATTGCCGAATACAGACAAGAAAAAAGTGCTACTTATTGTCACACTGACGCTGTCATTATCGAAGCGGGAGACATTGATATTGATAGCATGAATTTCAGTCAAAATAAAAAGAAATATATCAAATATGCTCAATACACGTATTTTTTTCGTCTTACTCTACGGCCTGCATTTTAGCCATAATCTTCGCACTACAGTAGGCATCGCCATTTTAGCTACTTTTGAATAACAAATACATCTAAAACGATATTGTTGAATGGCAGCCACATTTGTTGCGTCTGCGCATCTATTCACGCCTGTTACGTCCATCCACATTGTAAATTAACAGGTTAGGCGTGTGAAATAAGTTAGCATAATGTGATTTTCTTGACTCCACCAACTTTCACTGGAAACTTTTTTTTCTATCAAAAACTCAGATGGCCGTATCTAAGTAAAAAAAGTGTGCAGTTGACCTTAGAAACCTTTCGTTTTTAAATGAGGTTGGTCAACACTTGTAACTCGTTCTATTGTTTGTTTATGACTACCTCTTGTCAGCTTAGTTTGGTTTCTCCTCATATTCTAATAGGGCTGGGTTTTTGAATAAGTGGAAATGAAAGCAGGTATGTAAAATCTTGGCAATCTGCATAAAGATATGTTGACATTAATATACCTGAGAGCCTTTTAGTTCTATACAACCTATCATCCATGGGAAAATCTCTGCTTTTGTACCTTAAAGGTCTTATTTCAGCTTTAATTGCATACTGTATCTACTAAATTGAGTTCCACTTAATTTCTGGACAAAACAGAATATATCATCATCACAGTAGCCTCCGAAGTCTCATTATGTGTAAGTGGGAGCACATTGTACGCTATTTCCCAGCCGTTCTCGTACAGACAATTGTGTGGATGAGAATGCCCGGGGTACAGTGACCTAGTGCCACTGGCTTGATATTGGATGAAGATTTCCTGTTTGTGTTTTGTTTTTTTTAATTATTTCGATAGCGTTCGAGATTATTTGAACCTTCGGAGAAACAATGGGGAGTATTTCCTGGCAAGAGGCATTTTACCTGTTTATTGTGGTAACTATCTTCAGCCCATTGCTGGAATAGATGTTTCTAAATGAAGCAACATTTGTAGCGGCTTTTAATTTACTGAATATTTTAATTTTAATTATTTCATTTTATTTTCCTGTGGTGATCTCGGAATATTTCTGCTTCCACTACTAGTATAAAACTAAAGGCTATAGGATTCTTCATGATGATTATCATCACAGTTAGAACGTCTGTAGTTCCGTGACTTTGAGTAATCATTTTATTATATTGATTGGAACAAATTTTAGTGATGTCACATTTTTTATCGTTATAAAAGTACATATTTAAATAAACAAAACCGATTTCCTTATTGATTTTTAGTTTTTGTCTAATTAGTAAAACGTTAATATTTTCCGCGATTGATTAAAATGTTCAAATATTACACAATATTATATTCAACAAAGGAACATAGTGATCGTTTCATTATCATAAATTGGTTTCATTTCCTTGTCTAACCGGCTTTGCCAAAAATATTCGATAAGTTATTTTTAAATATTGGGTACCTACCCATTTTGAAGATGCAGATTAATTGTCGTGGACTTTAGACAAATGTTGAAAAAAGTCGATATCACGATTGTTAACAAGGTTTTTCTATTTGTGTCTAAAAGTTGAGTTTCTGGTCGAACTTGAAGACATTGAGTCGATTGAACTGACATTTCCCGAAATCTATACATATATAAAAATGAATCGCTGTACGTTAGTCTTACTAAACTTTTAATATGGCCCGATCGGTTTACATACTATCGTTGATTAATTTATTTCCTACATTCACCTCTTTGTTGGTAGCGGCACTTATGTTTGACAGTGCGATGCATAGAGTTTTTAAGCAAGGAGTTTCGATAATCTGAGGTCTGAAGCGTATAATTATGCTCAATAACCGGCCGATAATATCGATATGGATTTTGGAAACCTATTGAGGTGCCTCTAAAATGATAAACTAATAGTTTTATGACGGGGAACTATGAGAATACGAAAAACGAGATGCGTAGCCGCGCCACGGGTAGCTAGTTAATAACTTTGAATACATTATTTCTCAAAGGTTAATAATAATGATAATAAATATTATAGGACAATCTTACACAAATCTAACTAGGCCCATACTAAGCTCAAGAAGCTTGTGTTATATACGATATATTTAATAGAGATGAATACTTATGTTACATAGAGTTAATACATAGAAAACATCCTTGACTAAGAAACAAATATTCATGCGCATCACACAAATATCTGGCCCTACCGGGATTCAAACCCAGCAAACCAAGTGTTTGCGGGAATGAATAACAACTCAACATACATACATACTCACACTCATCAACATATATATAATCATATTAAAGTATTAATTAACTCTTAAAATTCTATCACATGGTCTGACCTAATCTCCCCTAGTCACCTTATAGGATGTTGCACAACTTGCAAACATTCTGATCGGCTATAAAGCCTTATCTCATGGACCAGTACTAATTGCAAACATTCTGATCGGCTATAAAGCCTTATCTCATGGACCAGTACTACTTGCAAACATTCTGATCGGCTATAAAGCCTTATCTCATGGACCAGTACTACTTGCAAACATTCTGATCGGCTATAAAGCCTTATCTCATGGACCAGTACTACTTGCAAACATTCTGATCGGCTATAAAGCCTTATCTCATGGACCAGTACTACTTGCAAACATTCTGATCGGCTATAAAGCCTTATCTCATGGACCAGTACTACTTGCAAACATTCTGATCGGCTATAAAGCCTTATCTCATGGACCAGTACTACTTGCAAACATTCTGATCGGCTATAAAGCCTTATCTCATGGACCAGTACTACTTGCAAACATTCTGATCGGCTATAAAGCCTTATCTCATGGACCAGTACTACTAGGGTACGGTACAATAACAGCAAGTTACGTTTTCAACTGATTTTCTTATTGTCATGAGCACTCGAGTCATATTTCTACCGTTAAATTAACTTTAAATTTCTGACTGTACGCACATAACCGTTTTGAAACTAGTTATAAATAGGCTGACGTGACGTTAGTCATAGTCTTGTCGCGTCATTTATCGACATCCTGAATGCTTTCCAGTTGGGGTGAAATGGCCTATGTATGTAATCCAAGCTAAATGAAAAAATCAGGGGCATGTCGTTCCAAAAGCATCAGAACTGTGTAAGTGTGTCCCCTGAATCCAACTAATATTATAAATGTGAAAGTAGGGATGTTTGGATGTTTGTATGTATGTGCCTCCATCACGCTAAAACGGCTGAACGGATTTTAATGAAATTTAGCATATATATATATATATATAACGTTACCCTCCTTCTATTGCAGTCGGATAAAAAGTATTCTTTATGTTAGTCTAGCTCATGAACTATATATATGTATATATATTAGATGAAGTTGCGAGCATCAGCTAGTAACTCATATAGGTACCTTTTCCAGTTTTCACTCAAGTCTTAATGAGAATATTTGTAGTGTGAAACAAAATTCTAATTAAATTTCCCACAACATTGTTTCTGTTCATAATTACAGAAGTAAGGTTTTCAAGAGAATAATAATAATCTTTATTTCAGGTTAACAACCCTTTATACACTATTCAAAGCAGGTCAATTAGAAAAAATAATAGTTGGCGTTACAAACTGACCTATGCAGGTCTTAACTCGTTCGTTTTACAGAAAGAAACATCGTAAGAAGAAAAATTGTACAGCAATCCATTTACTTTCCTTTAGTCATCGAAGTCAATATGTAATACTCAACACTTTTTTTGTTTCAACTATAGAGGATTCTTCATATTTTTTGTGGCATGAAATTAATGAAATGACTTATGTATCCAGAATATTTAACTGGATTTGACTCGTTTGTCAGATATCACACACACTTCCGAAACAGACTAATACCATTACAAGCAATTACTAAATGTAACTCCCGTGGGTAACTCCATAATTAATTAGAGCAATAAAAATCATTAGACCCACGACATAATCAAAACGAATATTTACGAGTATTTCACACGCTCTCTTTACCATTTACAACATTCAAAAATACAAATGGCGACACTATAATTACTTACATTCAGCTCTGCAAAGCCTGGGAATGGTACCTGCAACACAGATACAATATCTATGCACCTCTATATAACGCTAATTACCTAAGAGCGGTCGCAATGACGTCACGAATCCAGATGCAAAGATATTGTAACCGTGTAGTACTTCATTCATTCAAGATCGCTTGATTAAAGATAGTATCGTCTTTTTTTGACTCGTAGCCAGCCAGTACTTTTTTTTTTTTTTTTACTTTCATAGGCGTTTCACTTTTGCCGGCCATTGTTGTTTGGCATCGAAAGTTGGATATGATACCTTCATGGTCATCATAATAACTACTTTTGAGGCCCGATTTTATCTTTGATATTTCATCGCCATTGCCATAGTAATAAAAAAACATTTCCAGGTTCACCATATTTGGACAACTAACCAGGGATTTCCTAAATAGACAAAAATAATATCCAGTAAAAATTGGTCTGAAATACAAGACCTATTTAACAAGGATCTAAACGCAATCTTTCGAAACTGGTTAGGTACTTTTCTGGCGGGAAAAATAGTGGAAAAAGTATGCGATAGAGGAAGGCAGCTGTATCCAGTCGCCGTGCTAGAGTGAGATGACATAATGTGTGTTAGTAGGTCGGCCCAGCCCTATGTCAATGCACCTTACTGCAGTAGACAGCATTCCATTCATTAGGTGTTTTGTTACAAAATAAAAAGCTTGATAGATCTAGGCATTGCAATTCACATGTCTAAACGCAATGTAAACTTTATTTCTTTAGCAACCGAATCTCCCTTACTCTGTAACTCGTATTGTCAACAAAATCTACATAGTTAGTATCAAATTGAGGTTTAGTGCTTAGCATAAATAAAATAAGTACGTAAAGAAGGCGCCTGATCGAATGATAACTCTACCTACTCTTGCTCTAGGGTTGTCGCTTAGCGTCGCCGAGCCAGAGAAGAAACTTATCGATTTGTTAATTATTTATTTATTTAATTAATAACATAGGTATTAAAAATTACAGAGTTACATGCTTGGATATCACTTAAACCACTGAGGTTTGTGTGTGGTGCAACCTACCCATTACACGTATTTATGGCTAAATCTAAATTAGTGTAGAAGTCAGCTATATTCAATTAAAGTTAAAAAAGCGTGTATGTATGAATGCAACTAGTTCCTACATGGAGTATGAAATTAGCCGCATGTCCATACTCCTTGTAGGTAACTAGGGGCATTCATATGTTTGTTAATTACATTTTGCCACCAATAACTTTTGCATGTAATAATTTCTGCCACAATACAATAAACAACGAAAAATAACGCCAATGCAACAGTTATTCCAGAATAGGCCAAAAAAAACCAAAGAGCAGGGATAGAATTTTAGTATAGCAACTAAATATTGAAGCATAATGAATACACAGTGAAGACAAAAGACGAAGGCAACCAATATTTTGGAAAACAAAAATCGAAGTTTTTATGCAGTTACTGAAAGAACTCAGTGTGCTTCTCAGAGATAATGACAAATATACCTCAAGCTATGAAAAAACATCATCTTGGAAAAATATAGCGAAACTGACAAACAAAAGTAAAAACAGTAAAAACTCAGTAAAAACAAACAGAACATTAATCAGCAAACATAAACAATGATGATGAATCTAGAAGGACAGCAAGAACTCGAAGAAAATAACTGCTGCTCTCCAAATCCCACAAACTCCCCATTCCACATATTCTATATTGGCTGTAGGCTGAAGAGTCGGTCGATAGAAATCAACCTCCTTTCCTTCCTGACGAGCAGGCCACACCCCTCCTTTCATACCTTGTGCCCTCTTGTATGCCGGCCGAAACCCCGGAATAGGTTTAAAACCCTGGCGGGGGAGGCACCGTTCATTCATTCATTCATTCAATACCCATTTTAGACTGTTGTGTATAACTTTTTACAGTAACTAATCGCTCGTTTAGCTGAAAGCCACTTTAGGACAAGTGGTTGGAAGCTCGGTCTCAAAGCGCCTCTGTAGAGTGAGAGACTGCCGATATAACAAGCCGATGCAACATTAAACTCACAGTGAAGATGTTACAATGGTAGTTATACTTGTCATCAAACCGAGATACAAATAATTATGTAAGCGAACGTTACAAGTAATTATGGGAACACATTTTACTGTAAATTACACCGCGGTGGAGATAATCTTGCTCAAGTCTTTAATCTTTACCAAATCTTTTAATGTGCCTCTTTTACTCCTTTTAATACCTATATACTTTCTGTCAAATCCTCCATAAAATATTTAGTTAATAACAATTTAATGATATTTACTAATTTAACACGCCAATCTTTTAAACATAGTCATCATATTTTTTGTACCTATATTTCAGAGCCTATTAGTAATGTTGAATCATAATTAAGATCTCACTGATCTTGAGGGACTTCAATAGTTTATATGCAAATGTGCTACCAATTTCCCGTCGTTCTGGTTTAAAAAGACTATTATCGTAGCAGGATCTACGTTGCAACAACTTCATTCGAAACTACGAATAAGACCCAGGTATACCTTCCTAGGTAAATTACAAGGTGTATAAGTTTCTGAGCAGCTTTCCGTAAGAAAAATTGACATGCGATCGTTTGATTCACAGAAATAATATTCATCATATTATAATTTACCACATATTTCCCAAACATTGGTCAGCAAATTAAAAATCACATTTCGTAATAGAGTGTGTGAAAAGATACTTTTTATTTTTTAAACCTGGCCGATTCACTATTGTTACGGCTTATTTGCGAAACAAATTCTTTTTCTCAGGGGATTGCTTAATCTTATCTGTCGCAAGTTGAAGTATCCTCTATGTATTTTTTATTTGAAACGGCAATATCACGATTTGTCTAATGACGAACAACACGAATTCAACTTCACGTTTGTCAGATTTTCTATGTTTGTTTTGTTCGTGTTAGGTTCAGATATTACGCCACCTAATAGGATTCCAGTTGTTTAAAAAAACTCAGATTTGGCTTGTGTTAAATGTGTTCGCTTAGTTCAATGATGATGATAGCTCGAATCCAATGCTAGTATGCGGTAAAATAAAATTAATCGGCGAACTAACTGGCAAGTGCAAGCAGTGAGGGTAAGGGCTTAATTGTTTGTTATTATATCCTGCATCAGTGTAAATCAGCCAAATTGCTTTAACATTAAAATATTTCATACAATTGAAAGATGCTCAATCGTTTAAGACGCTGAACGTATTTTGTGAATATCGTTCTAGTGGTTATATTTAAAAAAAAATAAGAAAAAAGTTAGAAAGAAGATAAAAACTTAAAAAAACCGGTCAAGTGCAAGTCTAAATCGCGCACGAAGGGTTCCGTACCACCGTTCAATGGAAGCGATGGTGTGGAGTGAATAGTTTGGATTTTACACAGCAAAATATTGTTTACAAAGTTATTGGTGCGGTTACTTTCACACTCCATGTACGTAACCAGGTGCATCCATAAGTTTGTATGTGGTATTGAAAGAATTGTTGTATGGGAGCCCCCTTAAATATTTCTTTTATCCTGTTTTTTAGTATTTGTTGTTATAGCGGCAACAGAAATACATAATCTGTGAAAATTTCAACTCTCTAGCTAGCTAGGTTCTTGAGATACAGCCTGGTGACAGACGGACGGACAGCGAAGTCTTAGTAATAGGGTTCCGTTCTTACCCGTTGGGTACGGAACCCTAAAAAACCGGTCAAGTGTGAGTCTAAATCGCGCACGAAGGGTTCCGTACCACCGTTCAATGGAAGCGATGGCGTGGAGTGAATAGTTTGGATTTTACACAGCAAAATATTGTTTACAAAGTTATTGGTGCGGTTACTTTCACACTCCATGTACGTAACCAGGTGCATCCATAAGTTTGTATGTGGTATTGAAAGAATTGTTGTATGGGAGCCCCCTTAAATATTTCTTTTATCCTGTTTTTTAGTATTTGTTGTTATAGCGGCAACAGAAATACATAATCTGTGAAAATTTCAACTCTCTAGCTAGCTAGGTTCTTGAGATACAGCCTGGTGACAGACGGACGGACGGACGGACGGACAGCGAAGTCTTAGTAATAGGGTTCCGTTCTTACCCGTTGGGTACGGAACCCTAAAAACGACTTCAAGTTCAAGTTTCTTCCTCAACGGTCGGGATGCGAGCTCCGTGCACATGAAAAGTCCTCATCAAAACTTTTGCTGCACGGAACCACAAACCAAAACGTCATCTGTGCATATTTTTTTTGTATTTGTTCATTTTTCAAATAGTCCTTAAGACGAGCGAATGGCGACAGAACTCGGCGCGAGTAGGTATTTACCAAAATACAAGCTATCTCAGAGCTATAAGAGCGCAATTGCCTAAATTTTCGGCCGAATCATGCTTTTGGGCGGTAACGTTTTTCTACCCCTAAACCTTTATGGAATAAGACAAATTTGGTCTCATTCGTTTCCACACATCATACACGATGCTTGTAGTTTTTCCTTTTTTTGAAAATCTGGCTTGATTGGTTAAAAATAAATAAAATGCTGGAGGGTTTTTTTTGGTCAAAAAAGTGAATGTTTAGGTACTTATATTTACTCAAATACAAAATATTTAAAAAAAAACACAACGCACGAGCATGGTTTTTCATAGTATCTCAAACATGTGAAAAAATTGTGAAAATCGGACAAGGTTTAAGGGGTGAAAAAGGTTACCGCTTATTGTATGGAAGCTCGCGCCCACACGATTCTCTTAATCAATTTTGATAATATGGGACCACCTCTGTGTAAATCAGCCTTAAGAATGAGCTTTAGGATCCACTTGCATGACGTACGCTGAATCAGTTTAGCGAGCTAAATTGTTTTAACATTAAAATATTTCATACAATTGAAAGATGCTCAATCGTTTAAGACGCTGAACGTATTTTGTGAATATCGTTCTAGTGGTCATATTTAAAAAAAAACCGGTCAAGTGCGAGTCTAAATCGCGCACGAAGGGTTCCGTACCACCGTTCAATGGAAGCGATGGTGTGGAGTGAATAGTTTGGATTTTACACAGCAAAATATTGTTTACAAAGTTATTGGTGCGGTTACTTTCACACTCCATGTACGTAACCAGGTGCATCCATAAGTTTGTATGTGGTATTGAAAGAATTGTTGTATGGGAGCCCCCTTAAATATTTCTTTTATCCTGTTTTTTAGTATTTGTTGTCATAGCGGCAACAGAAATACATAATCTGTGAAAATTTCAACTCTCTAGCTAGCTAGGTTCTTGAGATACAGCCTGGTGACAGACGGACGGACGGACGGACGGACGGACAGCGAAGTCTTAGTAATAGGGTCCCGTTTGGAACCCTTCGGGTACGGAACCCTAAAAAATAAGAAAAAAGTTAGAAAGAAGTTAAAAACTTAAAAAAAACGACTTCAAATTCAAGTTTCTTCCTCAACGGTTGGGATGCGAACTCCGTGCACATGAAAAGTCCTCATCAAAACTTTTGCTGCACGGAACCACAAACCAAAACGTAATCTGTGCATATTTTTTTTTTGTATTTGTTCATTTTTCAAATAGTCCTGAATCAATTTTGATAATATGGGACCACCTCTGTGTAAATTAGCCTTAAGAATGAGCTTTAGGATCCACTTGCATGACGTACGCTGAATCAGTTTAGCGAGCTAAATTGTTTTAACATTAAAATGTTTCATATAATTGAAAGATGCTCAATCGTTTAAGACGCTGACAGTATTTTGTGAATGTCGTGAAAGTGGTCCTAATATCTGTTTGTATGGTTGGCACGCTGTAAAAACCGAGTTCCTCCACACAAATAGGTCGCACAGATCAACTACCTACCACATAAGGCCGCCCTCGTAAACCGAACCCTATAAAACGTAAAAACATTCATCACAGCCAGCGGATGTAAAAAAATCGTGTTAGTAAACCTAAGATCTTCATTCTGCAGGCGTCTGAGTTGACCGGGTTGCGTGTGCGCAGCCAATAAATACACACGGCAGCTCGGGGAACTAACACCTAATAAATTCTGTCTACGCTGACGGGCACCGCGCATCAAAAGCACACTTTCACGAAGGCTGCAGCGCCATCTAATCAGTTGGTCTTATTTGTCAGAATTTCACTGACACGGTATGTATGGAGCACGGAAACGCTAAAGGTTGGGAGGCGGTGGTTGAATAGTAATGTGCTGGTGGTAGGTTAAGGTGTCAGGTTGTCTTAATGTGGCTAAGTTATGTAGGTTTGAATACCCACTGATTGTAATTGACCTGCCTATGGTTTGCTAATGTTCGTGGCCACTGCTAGATATATGTCGTCCCCAATAGGCGGCCAATTCATGCTTTCGATTGGACGTTGGTAATAAACTCTTAATGAATTTTCCTGGGTGGGTAGAAAAGGCACAAGCTGGCACATGCCAAGTTTAGCAGGTATAATGCGACGTTAATTTTATTTTTTAGAAGTTCGAAGTTTAATGGCTCGTGTTACCCTACGAAATAAATTTAAATGTATGCCCAATATTTATAGAACTTATAACACTTAGGCCCTGTTCCAATTAGTCTCAATATATATTGAACAGATAAATCATAAATGTCATATGTAAAATGACAGATGAATCCGTCATAGAGCTTATCAAGACTATTTGGAACAGGCCATTAGAATTACTTGTACTCGTAAGAGTAAGATAAACGTAATATATTAAGTATTACCTTTATCTTAGCGCTGATGGGCTAGCACCCTGTACGCAAAATTGACTGTTGAAAAACGTGGACACAACTGACCTAAGCCACCCTATATGGGAAAAGAAGCTGTGATTAATTGTTTTGGTAATTAATTTAAATTGCATATTTTCCTTGTTACAGATGTAAATATAAACGAAGATGAATTAATAGAAGCAACGAGAATAAAAAGAGAAGGCGTTCAAGAAAATAGGGGTGAGTAATCAATTACCAATGACTCATTTCATCTGTTTATAGATTTTTGTAAAAATTACGTTCATGCCTGAATTTTATCTACTTTCCTATATTTAGTGCATCTTGTAGGTTCTTTGTAAAAATTGGCGTTACTTAAAAATTTGCTTTACATCTAATATCTACTTCTTCTTAATATTTCTTCTTTCTTATTAATTGTCATGCATTATCCATCTGTTTGTTATTTCTAATCAGTATAATAATAATAAAAATTATCAAACTACTGATTTGCATAGCAGTGAATCTCTAAATGTTTGGTTAAATAACTTTGTAGATATATATGTGCTCGTGAATAAAGAATGCCTTTCTACTATTAGTGTAAATACATATTATCTACTATCAGTAATTCAGCACTCTTCAATATCTTACCCGAAGTTGTCGGTTGTGTATCTGTCTGAG
Source organism: Argyresthia goedartella (assembly GCA_949825045.1). Taxonomy (NCBI): domain Eukaryota; kingdom Metazoa; phylum Arthropoda; class Insecta; order Lepidoptera; family Argyresthiidae; genus Argyresthia; species Argyresthia goedartella. The sequence goes on from OX463834.1 coordinate 16,615,893, forward strand.
ACACATTTGTTCATAATTATCAAAGCAAATAATTATCTTACCTGTAATTATCTGATCGTAGATGATATGCCTTCTATATTATATTCTACGTATCTATAATGTATTGTTAATTGTATGTTTTTCTTTCTCTTTCAAATCTAATCCTCGGGTGGTCGTGGTCCTCAACAACTCAACTGTTACCGACTATTGTATCATACTCGAACGCACCTCCGAACCGACTCCTCCCACGACTACGACCAACGACTACAACACTATAATAGACTTGACAGTTCTACTAGTTAACGACCAGAATCGACAAAACGACTACAACTCTAAAATAGGAAGGTATCACAACGTAAAACCACTCATCGGACTGCTGACGTCAACAGCGAGAACCTTTATCCAAGATGGTGTCACCACGGAATTTGCAACACAAATCCTTGGCACCACCTTGGACAACGGTCGAATATACGCTCAGCTACTCACTAAATCATCACTTGTGCTTTACAACAAGCAAAATGTAGACGATGGTTTAGTCAAACCGACAAGAACTGTATTCGATGGGCAGTGGAACGTCAAGCAAGATTTGGGATTCATTGATCCTGAGAAGTTTGTTTTGAGGAATTCAGATTATTTGGCGCCGAGTAGTAAAATGGATATAATTTATGCCAGCAAACCTCCACAGGATAACTTAAAGTACTGGAGTCCACCAAGCTCTCCTGATAATTACAATGACAATCAGATTTATGAAGAGCCTACTGGTCGTAAAGTTCAGTCATCCAACGCAATCCGAGCTAATAATGAAGCCTTTAACTACCTTGACGGTTCACAAATAGATACTGATAAGTTTGTTGTAAGTCCATCAATTTTAGAAAATGTTAATGCATTTCATCGTCAAAGTAAAGCTTACGATATGCCAACACCAGCAGCTATTAAAGTAGACTCTCGAATTAAAGTTGAAGAATTCAACGTATCGAATATTGTCAAAGTAAAACCTGAACATGATCTGCCAACTTTCACAATTAAAAATGAATTTTCGCCGATATTTTACTATATTGATAATTTAGAATCTCGTGGATTAGCACCGCAAGCGAATCAACAGTCGAAGTTGCCTAAAAGGTTGTTTGGTCAAAAAAGTGAGCCAAGACCTAAGAAAACGTTTACTTACGCTGGCTTCGCCGATTTCACTACAGTCGTAGGTGACACAGTTATAGTATTCACACCGAATACTGCTAAGGACCCTATTCCCGGACAAGTTAACGTGTTTCCATCTGCAAACCACGCGGGCAAGCTAGCCGCTAAAATAACTTTCTTAGCAGCTGATATCCCTGTAGCAACAGCCACTTATAAAGCCCACGAAGTCAATAAAAAAACCAAAACGTTTAATTTGAATGAAGAAGACAGTAGGTCCGAAAAAGCAATATATAATGACGAAGAAAGCTTGAAAAAGGTCTTGTATGATGTTGATGACAAAGTCCCAGATGCAGTTGGCGTTCAATACAATAATGGATTTAGTTTGAATTTAGATGTCATTCAACCATCTGAAGCGGCAGTCTTTACTACAGAAAATACGAGGCTTACCGAAGACTTGGGCGTTGTACCGATTCATGGATACAACTCTGTAGCAACAGATCCACTCAATAAAATTATGCCATCCGCCACTAATTTAGGATCACAGAAAGAATCTATTGTAACAAAAAGTGATATGATGAGTGAAATTCTTACAAATTCAGAGGAAGAAGAAGAAAATACAGGCGCAGAAGTCACTGAACAGTCAGAAGAGGATGAAGAAGAATTGAGAACAACTTCAGATGACGAAGATTTCATGACCACCACGGAAAGTGGACACAGCCAGGAATCCGGAGAAGTAGAAGTTACTACTGAAGAATCTAATGAAGATTCCGAAGAATTAGTATGTACACAAGTAGAAACTCAATCAACTATGACGACAGAGTACAAAACTTTGACTTATTTGACAACATATTTCATTCCTCTAGAAGGTGCTGACACTACTACCTCGATTAAATCTGACGTTGTTGTTGAGAGCAAAGTTGGATATCTTACTAACGTTGTGTGCAAAACCGAGCTCGACATTGAGCCCACACCTGTTGTTTCTGTTCAGGTGAAATCGTCTGTACAAAGTAGTTTAGAACAACCAGATGTCACTACAGAAGAAAATGTACTAGAACTTCCAATTTCTGAAGAAGTTATTACAGAAAATATTTCAAAAACAACCGAAAAAAGTCGAGCTGATGAGTCTAATGAGAAACCTTTTCTATCGGTTGACGGACGTTTTTCAGAAGAGAAGGCACCAACAAATGAAGAAAGTGTTACATCAAGCAAAAGCCATGTTGAAGTATCAGTCAGTACCGAACACTCAACTATACCTACAGAAAAACCGACAACTGAAGAAATACCTAGTAACGAAGAGCTTGACAACTCTGAGAATGAAATTGATGTAATTTACAAAACTCTATACACTACTTATACATACTTCACAACATTCTTCGGAGATTCTACTTCTAGTGTTGCTAGTCACAAGTCTATAGTAACAAACATCTTATCTTCCTCAATCGATCTTTCAAAACTTGATCCCGTTCTGCTTGGTGCTTTCAATGAAGATGAGATAGCTCCAACCAGTGTTGGCATCGGTCGACCAACAGAGTCACTTGCTATTAATAGCATTATTGATCTGGTGAAAAACAAAGATGTGATCGAATCGGTGGAAGGTAATGATGTCTACAGCTCACAGACACCTACGCCATCTCTTGGCGATGATTCAATCGCTAGCATAAAGCCCGATGCTGTGAAAACATACTTTACTACTTACACATTCTTCACGACCATCTATGTTGGCAGTGATGCTAATGTGTGCAGCAGACGCGAAGTCTACACCAACTACGTAGGACCTGACGAACTTATACCGACCAAAGTAAATCCTCTAGCTGAAAATACAAGAGCTCAATTTGATTTCAGAAACTGTAAGCAGGTCAAGAGAGCACAAAGACCTTCTGACTCTGAAGAAAGTTCTTCAATGGAATTAAGTGTCAGCATGGAACAAAATGATGAAACCACCGAAGAAACTAAAAAGGAACCTACACCAAACCCAACACCAGTTGAAGTAGACATGTTATTCAGTGTTGAATCAAACCCATTAGAATCCGAGAACTCTTTTGTTACAGACGTCAAATCCTCGTCGTCTAAGGGTGAACAAAAAATTATAGAAAACAATAATGCCCTAGAAGACCAGATTAGTTCTGAAAGTAATATTGAAGAAATAATGCCATCCCCCACACTGCTGCTCCAGACTAGTTACACAACTTTCACTTACTTTACTACTATGTACATCGGAAAAGACTCAAGTAAGGTGAAGAGTAGACTCGAAACTATTACTAATGTTGTAACAGAGACAATAACACCAAAGAAAGAAGCTATAATAGAGGAGAGTAATCTACCTATCACTTACTATACGACATTCACATACTGGACTACTTTGTACAAAGATAAATCTACCACGATCACAAGTCGAGAAGAGATTGTTTCTAATGTAGTAACACCTTCAGTACATTCTGTTCCGACCATCAGCCCAATAGATACAACACCTATTGATAGTGACAGCGTTTTACCCCCGAAAGATCTAGAAGTAGAGCTGAAACCATCTTTGATCAACGATAGCTTAGAACAAGATGATGGAAAGGCAACATTCTATACCACTTATACCTACTTCACAACTTTCTACGTCGGTAATACTTCTCAGATAAGAAGTAGTTTAGAGACGGTTACAAACATAGTAGATAACACTAAAGTGATCGAAGATAATCAGCTGGGAAGAAAGGTAGCTAGCGGAGCTGGTGATAAGAATGTGATCAAAGACAATGCTGATAAGCAAAAAATTTCTCCGTCAATCGTTAAAGAAGAGATCAAACCAACCAGTTTGCCAGATATTTCTGGCGCCGCACCCACAGTCATTTTAGGAACATACATTGACAACTTATTCGCTGTGGTAAAACCTGAAGATGGAAGTACAGCTAAGCCCAACGCAGAAAAGAAGATTCTCTTTTCTCAGGTAGCAGTTATTTCTGGTGACTCTGTTGTTGTTACCAACGATAATAAGACATTGAAATCTGAATCTAGTTCTAGTTCTGCGTCTAGTACGACTACCACAGAAAAATCTGTCAACAGTCTTGCTCCAGACGTCATTGAAAGTTCAGTTGCAGAAACGACAACAGAATCTAGTCAAGACGAACTGGATGAGGAAGAAAATGATGGTTCCAACACACGGAAAAAGAGTCGTCTCTCATTTACGACTAAGAAACCATCCTTCACTCCAGTCATTCGGCCATTTGCTTCAAGAAACAGACCAACATTCAGTCCAAAACGTGTGCCATCTTTAAGTAGTGCGACCACCATAACTAGATCAGATTTCACTCCTACTATTACTGCTACTCCTACGCTGAAGTCAGTGAGAGCATCAGGTTTTGGTGCTAATAGAAAGCAATCAGCTGGAAGTTTCCCAGGAGCCTCCAGTTCAAGAAGGTTCTTGGGAGGTCGGAGTAGCATTTCCAGCCTGGCATCTAATATTCCATCACCATCCAGGTCTGGTGGATTTGCTCGAGGAAGCATACAGCCGACATCAAGAAGAACTGGATTTAGATCAAGCTCTCTCAAAGTTAACAGCATAGACTTCGCCAGCCGATCGGCTATTCCGAGAATTAGGCCCACGGCCACATCGAGATTTAGAGGTGGACGGCAGTCTGCTTCAGTTTCACAATCGCCGATTGATGATCAGAATGAATTTGAGACCCAAGCCACTCAACAGGAAGATATCGCGACCGAAGCACTGGGTGAAGTCACTGAAGCTCCTATTAAAACTACTAACAATCCCCTGCTTAGATTTCGAAGGCCTTTGAATCGCCAACTCGGAACTGCAATCACTCCTAGAGCACCAACTCAGTCCACAACAAAGAGAACTACCACAGCTCGCGGTCGAATTACAACTACAACAAGAAGACCAACAACAAGGTCAACCACCAATCCCTTACTTTCTTTAAGAAGACAAAGACCTAACTCTTTATTTCCACGAAGAAATCTATTCAAGCAACCAGACCCTGAACCAGAAGAAGAAATCAAGGAAAACGAACAAGAGGTAGATGACCAAGGAGACGAATCAGAAGAAGGCGAAGATCTAGACGTCGACAATGATTACGAATCATCAGACCGAAAAGAACAGCAAGTTTCAACTCCAACAACGCCAGCAACCAAGAGATCTAACACAATCCAAATAAGACCATTCAGAAGGCGAGTTAAACGTCAGATTGACTACGGTGACAGGAAATATAGCAATTTTAGAAGGCCTGGACTTAGGCCTGGTGCAAAACCAGTAAACAATCGTCGATCTGACCCAGAGCCAGAGACAGAAGCCCCTTCTACAGCCAAGCCCAGAACCGGTGGTAGATACAATTCTCGTCTGACCTCAAACACAAGAACTACCACCAGTGCTACTGCCCCAAAATCTCCTCAAAGACAACCTTTTATAGTAAGAGGAGAAAGTAGGGCTACCACTACTTCAGCGCCAGCTTATAGAAGTAGAAATTCTAGGCCATCGACTAGAACGACAACTCTATCAACCAGACCAAAGGCACCAAGACTATCTGGCTACAACTCACAGCCTACTTCAAGATCTACCTCAAGATCAAGCTCAGGAAGAAGCAGGCCTCGCGTTAGCACAAGAACTAACAACAGACAAAGAAACTCCTATGAAAGCAACAGCGGCGAGCGACAGAACTTCAATCACATCATAAACGATGGAAAGATTACTGTCACTCACCAAATACCAACCGAAGTGACCATTCCAGTTGTGAACGGAAAAATCACTGAGTACAAAAACGTATTGACAGCTAAACCTAGCATCCAGATTTTATTACAGAACCAGGTCTCCACATCATTAGGTCCGTTAGGAAACCAACAGTTAGTACTGGCAACTGAAGCTACACAGGTTTCTGAAAACGGCGTAACTAAAGTAATTAAGTTTGTGTTACATGATACACCCACCAGCACAGTATTATTTACACCTACAACCATCAGAGGCCGAAAGACTTCATACTCACATATTTTACCAAGTACAGTGTACAATGTAGAACCAATCACATCTACTTTGACTCCAGAAATAAGTGCGAATGTTCCTCTTGCGAATCTATTACTGTCGCAACTGCTTTTGGGAAATCAGCCGCAAGCCCAAGTTAATCCTCTTCTGGCATTACAAGGTCAAGGATTTTTACCACAACAGCAACAAGTAATGGCTACTCCAGTTACAGAATACAAAACTAGAGCTACCACTTACGTAACAACTGTCACAGATGCTAGAGAAACGGTTTTACCTATAACCTTCAAAGGAGTTAAAATTTTGACAACCATCAAAGATCCGACTGTAAATGTAATTACTGCAACAGAATACATCACTGATACAATTGTAACAACACCAACTGTTTTTCAACAACCACAGCCTCAGTTCAACTCACTTCTCCTTCTGCTTCAGCAGCAACAACAACAACAACAACTGCAACAACAGGCTTTTGCTACTCCCAACCCACTGTTAGGTTTAGGACAACAGGACCTAAGTCTATTACAGAACAATTTGTTAAGTAACGATATCTACAACAGTCCGAAACCAAACGTGTTGCCCGATTTTAGCAGTAATGAGGAGTATTCTGATGAAAGCCAGGAATTGCCTGACAGTGTAGAAGATACCCCTCCTCTTCCTCCTCCGCCTAAGATTAGGAACAAACCTAGAGGCCCTAAACCTCCCCCTCCTAAGCTGACAAGTGTAGTAACTCTTTACGTTTCTGGTAGAACGCCTGGCGATTTCAGCACAGTGTTATCGACGATCGTTACTGAAGATACTAAAACCATCAGGAAACGAGAAGCCATGTATTTCGAGGACATCAAAGTGCTACCGTCGTTACTCCCTAATGTAGACGAAATAATGAGCTCTTATTCAGATGCTTTGGACAGTTCTTATAAGTATTTGGTTAATCCGGCGATTGAGTCGAGCCAGGCAGAAACACGAAGTCTGGAAAGTGTCATCGGCGAAGTAAATAAATATCTTGGTAGTGCAAATTAAGAGTTTTTTTAAATGTAACCAGACCATGGCAAATCACTGTTGACGACGATTCGTGCAAATCAAAGAATGGTTAATTGTATAAAGTAATGGATTAGTTATTTATTGTTTTACTTTGTATCATAGTAAGTTAAACTATGAATAGTGCCTTATAGTCTGTAATGGAAACTAGATTGTAAGGATAAAATACTCTTTTGTACTTGAATAGATTAACATAATACTCTACCTATTTTCATGATCACCAAACGTATTCCTTCTAAGAGTTCACGGTGGTATATCGAATTGTAGAATATACATAGGATCGTAAAATGAAGGTTTGGTAAATTAAAGGTTTAACGCAATTGTGAATTTAACCCTAAGTTACCAAGAGAGAGTGTGTTAGAGATTATAAAACTTGTGTCAACCCACAAACTATTATTATTACTTACCGTTTTTACCGGTATAGGTAACGTATTTCTATCAACTGCCTAAACTATGTCGCTTAGATTATGTCTAATTTACTCATAAACTTTTGTACTTTCTCGCCTCTATGCCTGTAAATTGCGAATACGACTTAAAATGTTAAAACTTAAAATAAACAATTCAAAATAGTTAATCTTATTTTATTATAAAAATATTCCTTAAATTCCTAGTAAGTTACTTTTCAGTAAGTTAGATAGTAAGTTACGTTAACTTTCAGTAAAATCACGAAATATAATGTAGTATAAAATTAAATAATTAACAACAAGGTGTAAAAAAAATACATTAGTTGATTGAAACAAAAATGTATGTGTGTCTTAATAAGAGTGCACTTTTAAATTAAGAAGAAAAACACGTTTTTTTTGCCCGAGTTTCTAATATTTGTATAACATTGTAAAGAAGATATTTCCATTAATTATGGAATAAAATATCCGGCCAATGGCCACTGCGGCTATGAAGACGGCCATTGCTCTTTTCATGAACATTTTATCTTTTCATGACTTTAAAAAAAAGATAGATGCAAAAATACAAAATACAAAAACCAAAATAGGAATCGTTTTTGGTTTATTCGCATAAACCCAACATTTCACAAAACCCCAAAGAAAGAAGTCGCACGGCGTCAAATCGCATTCTTGGTGGCCAGTTGATATCAGAATTAATTTGTGAACGGTCTCAGGGTAACTTTTCCTATTTAAATACCCTATTGCTTAAACAATAAATAACTACGCATTGTAATGGGTTTTGCATTGATAACGCGTTGTAATTTTGTGTAGCGCACCATTTTAGGGTTACGTACCTCGAAGGAGGAACCCTCTCGGATCACTCCCCCCAATGAAAATAGCCGCACCAATAACTATGTAAACAATATTTTGTTATGTAAAATACAAATTATTCACTAGGGATGGTGACCCTGCCCTTGTACGGTGGTACGGAACGCTTTTTAGGGTTTAGTACCCAAAGGGTAAAACGGGACCCTATTATTAAGACCCCGCTGTCCGTCCGTCTGTCACCAGGCTGTATCTCCTGAACCGTGATAGTTAGACAGTTGAAATTTTCACAGATAATATGGATTCCAACGAGGAAAAATCGTTGTTACTCTTGCTTTTATTTTCGGAACTGTCGTTATTTAAATGAGGAATGGATGCATACGTGACCTTGCAACACTTTTAGTCAGCTCGCGCGACAGCAGCGCGTGAGCGCGGTAGTCGCGCTATAATTGCGCGATGCATAGTGTGAAAGAGCGCTTATTGAGACATTTAAGTACGAAAAGGTAAATAATAGGTAAACATACGAAAATAAAAACTCTAAGGTACTGTATTGACAAACCTAACTGCTGAACACTGACCAAATGGAATGACTTCTGACTACATAGCAACTCAACGACTGCTGACCAATGACCGGACAACCGAAGGTTTCCGAAGATTCCCGAAGATCCTAACCCAAGCCTGGACCCCCAAACTAAGAGACCTCGGAGGTGAGTCTTAAGCGGATGTATGTAGACTGTGTTATTTGTAATCTAACCTTTTACCTTAAACAACAATCTCGCAATGCCCTTCCAAGGCGAATGATCAGGGACCTTAACCTTAATTTTCGTTTCGTATCTTCCACATATGATAATGATAAACAAAGAAAAGACAACAAATACATATTCTTATTTCTGAAAATAAGAATATGTTTTTTTGTCTTTTCTTGCCTAATAGTCATAACTAATTCAAGATTACATAAATGACAACGTTGCATATCGAACTCCAAATTCCAAATTCCAAATTATTTATTGCAACATTGTGGTTTTACAGTTCTTAAAGTTAGGAGGTCCCGACAATGGACCCTGTAAGGGCACTGCAATTTCTTACTAACTAACTTATATCTAACACAGAGTTTCATATCGCTTAGTATATTTTTTTATTCCTGCATAATTAATAATAATTAATACGTAATATTTGTACTGGTGGTCACAATGGTGAGGCCTTTGCCCAGCAGTGGGACACCGTAGAGGCTACATAAATAATAAAAATATTTGTACTACTTAGTTAAATAAATCAATCTGTGGAAGTTTCTTCGCCCTACTCTCCCACAGTGGTCCAGTGGTGGTATTTACAGAAAATATAGAAATATTTTAATTTTGAATATTGAGTACAAGAAAAAAGACTTTTTATGTTTTTAAAATGAGAACTGAACCAAATTCTCCGGAACTTGAAGTAGAAATTCTAGTTTTGTTTTAAATAATTAAAGTAGGTACTTAGTGTTATATATTTCAGGATTAATCTGTTTGTAGTAGTAAGGATTTTGTTAGTGTATTTTAAACTTAGATTAGTAACTAACCAATTTTTGCACATATATGTAGATTTGCACAGGTACTTAGTTGCAGTTTTCAACTGTTGGCTGTAGACACACTTTGTAAATAGATTCCGGAGCTTATATAGAAATACCAGGTGAGTATTACTTTTTTTTTTCGTTTGTATGCATTACTGGAGTACCGTTAAGTCGGGCAACTTTGAGCCAAAAAGTGATATGCTAATGTTTGTACCCTGTTATTATTTTTTATACAGTAACTTAATATATTTTACTTCTAATTGTCAACAAAAGCAGAAAACACGTTATAAATATATATTTTTTGATCTTTATTTGGCCTTAAGTATATGGAGTAGGATACTTTAGCCCAACAACATACTGGTTGTTGTATTGTAAAGTTGCGTCCGATTCAGGACGATTGTTTACTTGCCGTTTTTTTTTAATTGCCGTTTTGAACTTGCCCTGAAATAACCGCAATGTGCGGACACGACTGACTGGTCCATGAAGCGCTCGCGAGTGCCTGATATTGCGAGCGCGGTAGCAAGCGATAAAAGTAAGGCCACAATTTAATGATTTTCAGGTTTTTCTTTGCTTCAGTGTCGTGTGAATAACTACATCTGAGTCAGGCGTAACTTTACAAGGCAACACCCTGTATTTCAGTATTTGGCGACACTTTTCTTGTGTCTGAGATATTATACTCTTAATCATTGAATATAATACTTTGTAGCAGTTAACATGCTAACAAAATTCGGTAGAAAAACATAAACAAAATTGTGAATCTTTCACAAAACTAAAAGTGACCCGGCCTCCTATGGTAAATAGTTGGTATGTTGGTATTGCTAACCCTGTAAAAAGGTGTTTTTTTAAATAACCATTTAAAGTTTTAAATCATAAAAATCTAGAACTATCGTACTTTCACTCCAGGGCCAATGTTATTCGGAAACATGCCATGAAGTATCCGCTTTATGTCAAAGTAATGTAAACTCAAGAAAATCACTTAAAGCTGTACGAGTTAGTTTATAGTTATGACTACATGACTGACTCGTACATTTTTAACTGATTTTACATATACGTCACGGTCTACTAATTAAATCGATTAACGATACTTACAGAAGCTTTCGGGACACTAAAGTTACACTTTTCACTGCAAGCAAAACCATGCCTTTCATTGGAAGCTGTTTAATCGACAGATGCGATGCGACACGTGTCCAATGCACTAGCCGGCTAGTTAGCAGCACTGCAGTATAGCAGTTTTATTTTATATGAAAACTATGACACAGAGTGGAAAATTAAAAAAACATCGTTACCGACTTTAGCTGTATTGAATTATTGGCAATTTGCCTCAGCAACCCTGTATTGGAAAAGGCGTGACGCTCTACCGTTGTAAATGTATACATACAATTATTTATGTATACATTAATTATAGTCCTACCTAAAATATGCTTATATAACCAATTGTATATTTTCAGCATTTAATTCAGATGGGATAGTATACGACAATTCGCCATGGAGACCAGGAAGAGATATGGAGTTAGTTGATAAACCTGTCGCAGAAGATGACGAAAGGAAACTAAAAAGTCTAGCCACAAGAATCATGTCCAACGGTGTGGAAGTTCTAGTTAAAGATAAGAACCCAGATTCAGTCAAATTGGAACAGGTAAATACAATTAACATTGAATTAGTCATCGATGGTTTTGAGGCAATGGTTTTTATAATTTGTTTTGTTTCTTCAGCGAAAGATAAAACTACTATCGTCACTGAAACCAGTTCATGTGAAATCTTCACTGCCAAATCAATCAATTCTGTCATCAGCAGTAGCGACAGTTGTGAACCGCCAGCAAATAAACCCAATGTACCCATTGCCACAACTCGTCCAACATAATTACATCATCAAAACTTGTCTCACAACGTTCACTTATCTGACAACTTTGGTTCACAACAAACGGAGTGCTATTTCAACGTTTGAAACTATAGTTTCAGTTATAACCACAGAATCACTTAAGAATCTTTACGCAACTGATCTCTTTGCCGATATAAAGCCTACGAAAGTAAGATTTTGATTTTTACTCAACCCTGGGTGATTCCATGATTCCTTGGGAAATGAACCCTATCCGGTTTATGTATGCCACGGTGTCCTATTTGTAATCTCCTTTACATTTAAGGGCCCTACCCTATTTATTATACTCGTAATATACCTTATAAATATACCATGGTACCTAACATTCCCCTCGGTCTAGTTTGAAATAGAATTATTGCTTCGTAGCTTGGCAGTAATTTTTTTTTTCTCAATTTCAGACAAAGTTCATGGAAGTGAAGACAATTCACCCATCATCGGCAAGCAATAACTATCAAAATTCACCAAAGATCGATAAGAGAATCGATGACAATATCGAGAAAGATCATTCACATTTCGATTTGATTCAACCTTCTGAAGTACATTCACCATGCACAACCTCATGTTCGTGTGGCCATACGAAAACTGAAGGACTGAACACTAAATACAATAAGATACTTGCAATGGCAACAAAAAATAGTGCAGTCAAGTTAGATGTAAAACCAACAAGTATCGATAAAAAGACTCATTATGGACCTTACGAATTTGAGAGTAGTTCTCAATCAGCACCGGTAGATAAAATTGTAGAAAAATACACAGAAGTCATAAATGATTACTCAGATGAAAAGGACTCAGGTTCAGTGGAGGAGAGTGAACTTTTAACAAACGAGCAGGCACCGTCTCCGCCTAAGATAAATAAAGTTCAAGTAGTCAAATCTCCTGAGAAAACGAAGTTAGAAAAACCACAAAAACCCAATAACAAAAATAAATTTGTAGTCGCTGATCTTTTGAAACTAGGCTCACTAGGAATAAAGGGCCTATCGCAATTAGCTCCAGTGTTTGAGAAAATGACGGGAAATTTCATAAAAAGACAAGATAACAAAACAACAACAACCACTGCTTCAACTGTAATGCCAGTTACAAAAATAACTCCTTACGTAGTAAACAAAAGAATAGACAGCGAAAGCAATTTTCCAATTTACATTCCAGTTGACGAGATGGAAACTTCTGAATCGCAAATGGTATTCTCGAATGCCACATTACATCAAAACCTTGCATCTTGGGCGGACTATAAGCATCCAAAAGCTCACAATATAAAGCCACCCAAAATGATTCACGAGAGTCCATTGGTGAATGGTGGTATACCCATAAGCCCAGGCGATATAATCACAGCCAATTCAGACGTTATTGTTGGCAAACCAGCCGTAGGCGGGCCTTTAACTCTCGCAGCTAGTGGGATAAGGTTGCAAAATCCGGTCAACCCTCCATCATTGGACAGCTTAGTATCTAGTAATGAACAGTATGTTGTAAAAGAAAAACCTTCAGGCAATCAAGTAACGATTTCCATGAAGGTAGATGATTCTTACGATCTAAGGCCTCCGGAGCTACCTAAACCTAAACAGAAACAGAATCATTACTTACCTAGACCAAACCTGCCATCGCACCACCACGAACAGAACAACCACGGGCAAACATTCAAACACCATAATCCTCCTAAGAAGATGCCCACTCGACCACCTACAAAGCAAAATACTAGTGACAACATGATGAAAACAGAACAAATACAAACCACTACGTTGCTTGGGAATCATGGCAGGCCAGCGTTCTTGGATTATATCCCGTCTTTTGGAAGACCGGATAACAACGGTTCTCCGTTACAACAAAGCGTTGATTTCAAACCTTCAGAAGATGGGCCTGAGGTTTTAGATAATAGCCCAAGCTCGTCCGAGTTCATTGATACTAGATTAAAGACAAATGGAGAAGCTGTCATGACCGGTCAACAGTTGCCAGAATTAATCAATAAACCTTTCTTAGTTGACATCCAACCGTCGAGAGTTGCCAATGTCTTGATTCCTCATGGTAGCACTACTGCTTTAGTATTTGCTGGATCGTCAGAACCTCATAAGACAGGAGACTATGTCGATGATCCCTTACCATATCCAGAACCGGGATACTTTGGAAGCTTCAGCATAGACGCTCCTCAACTAATAAACGTTCATAATGTCCCACCAGGTAGTAGGCCAAGTCAAGTTAAGCCTATTATACCTCCACCTTTAGAGCCTTACACCCCGATCAAGGACCCTGGATTATATGACAATGAAGTTAAACATAAATGGAAAGAAACAAAACGACCTATCGACTACAGTAAGCTTCCACCTCCAACGAGTAATCAGGAATCACATTTTCAAATCGGACCTCAAATAACTGTATACAACCCGGAAATCTACAAGCCTGGTAGTAATGGAAAGTTCGAAAAATACAATAACAAGTACAATAAAGATGTTAAAGATGTCATTGATAAAGAGTACGAGAATTACTTGGCTGTGCCACCTCCGCCTCCAATAAAGAAACAGTTCCATGAGAACAACAATTATGCTCAAAAACCAATTGTTCATCAAAAGCCAATACAAGACATGAAAGTGTTCTTGAACATTCAACATCCAGTGCCTAAGCAACCTAGTATGATGAATCAAGATAAACTGCCTGCTAAAGTGACTTCAGAAATTTACTTCGCTTCCCAGTCTCCGCAAAATACGCATACTCCAACTTATACGGTTCATATCTCGAATTCTGCTAACCAAGCACAAAATAATTACTTCAGTCAAGCTACAAATAGACCAATAAACAATCTGTCTCCACAATACCAGTCATATAAAACACATGCAGAGGACTCTCTCAAGGTGATGTCATCACCATCTATTATCCACAATACGCCAGGAGTTATAAAAGACGTCAGCGTAAATAAAGATAAGATGAATACAGTAACTTTGAATACTGCTACTAATGTTGCTAATAATATCGGAGCAAATGGACAAATAGTTGGCTCAAGCGTTCCGGTATCAGTGGGTATCAATACAGTAAACACTGATGTTCCTATTGGAACTAACTTTGCAATCAAAGTGGAAGATATACCTTCGAATTTCGAAAGCTACAACATTCCAGTTCAAGGCAATCGCATTCCTCCAGTTACATACGACCACCATGGTCAAGGACCAGTAGACATAATTATAGGCGATAATAGATGGAATAAAACTGAAGCAACTTCAGCTCCTAAGATTGAAGTCAGTACTAAAACGATTAAATATCAAAGTTCAACTCCTGCTTACACAGAAAGGACCAAGCCTTTCTCTAGAGCGACTGTGAAACCTTCTTATGTTTCTTCAATAAACAGTCATGCCAATTTTCCGATGGTCAATGAACATACCACAGTGTCCAATCAAAATATAAGACCAGTAACAGAAATCATTGATGATATCAAGCCCGATGCAAAAAGACCAGCGAAACTTATTCCTAATATACCAACTAACTCTCATGGTTGGTATTCTAGTGTGCCGAACCAAGACTACAATAGTATCAATAACATAAAATTTGAAGCTACAACAAGAAAAGCTATTCCATTACTCTTTGAATACACTCATGAAAGTCTCAAGCCCGATTTTGGTCAGAAAATATCTAGTGTTGGTAAACCTCCTTCAGAATATTGGGTTGAAAACTCACATGGACTCCAAAGCGACGTTGACAAACTTTTCAATCAGCCAATTGAAACTGAAAAACCTTTCAGTCATACACCACAGCCGACTACGAAGCCTTTGAACTCCAATTATTTATCTCACAATTTAGGTGCCATAAGACAACCTGTCTACGATATTCCTGTGAGAGATAATAGCGATGAAACCACAACCGCAAAAGCAAGAACCACAACAGAACATAAACCTGATTACGAAGATTCTCATGAAATATATGATGGTGAGGAAGAAATCGGCGATGATAGTGATGGTAAAGTTAGTTCGGAATCAATGACAGTGCCCGTTATAAGTGCATCAGTCGAAAAAAATAATAAGAAAGAAGAATCTCTATCGCCAGAGATAACGCTCTCAAAGGATGAGGAAACGCAGAGACCCGAACAAACGCAAAATAAAAAAACTCATAATGAATTTGTCGAGTTCCCTGGATCACAAACTGAAAAGCCTTTTGACATCGAGTCTTACAATAAATCGAACAAATTCCAGTCAAATGCGATGAAACCCATTTATGAAAGTAACACTCAGATGAAACCTCGTCCGTTCCATTCTGTGAGTACGGCAACTACATTGGACCATCAAATGCATCAACCCCACTGGCAGATCAATGAGATGTTAGCAAATTCTAGTAACATGTCATATGAAGACAATATTGAGTTAAATATTGGTGAAGAAATCGGCACTGTTAGTACCTCGAAAACTTCTCCTGCAAAGAAAATACCGTCCCGCTACCATGAAATTGACGGTAAGTACAGAAAACCTCAAAGACCAGTGTTTTCAGTACGACCTAATAATTCTAATGACACCAATATCATAACTTCAACAGTTCACATCAAAGACAGGAAGCCACTAACAGTTATGGATGGAAACAGAGATAAGACAACATTACCAACATTCACCATATCATCTTCAAACTACGATTTAAACCGGTCATCGAGTGAAATCATTGATTTGTCCCCACCACCACCGACGATGGATTACTTCAGGCCTTCAAATACAGATGAAATGATTATGGGTATGAGTCCACCACCACCTGCTAACTCAGTCCCGTCAATGAGGCCATTGCCTCATTCAAGAACAACGCCAAGACCAGTTCTGCCGATCAGGACTCCGCCGCCATACAAGTCTAAGCCCCCTAGGACTCAACCTCCTAGAGCAACAACTCAAAGACCAACAAAGAAACCAATTACACGTGATGAAGTATCCACATACAGACCAGCCTATGATATGAACAACATAAGAAGACCTTCATTCAATCGAGATGAGCCATCATCACAGTTACTGCCGCCTCCGAGAAATGTACCATCAAGAGTTATCCATATAAATGATAAACCATCAGCGGCACCATCAATTCCAAATATAGTCTTCCCTACCCCGATTTCATCTGGTTGGATGACATCTTCTGGAGTCAACTTTGATTTCATACCGACTCCCATTCAATTCCCGGATGAGAGCTCAGAAATGTCACAATTACCCGAGAGAGTTTCTACCGAAGACTCCTTCTCTTATCACTCTGAACCGTCAACTGAACGCGAGCCGGAGTATAGTTCAGAAAAACCTTCACAAGAAGTTTACTACAACTCAAAGGAAAATATCACTACCGAAGGTTCAGCAAAACCACATACTTCAAGTGAAGAATCTATCATCAGCGACAACATTCCAAGTGAAACGAGTCAAGAAGATACAGCAACAGATAAATTGAAGGTGGTTCCTCTCAAAAATAGAATACGCAAACCTTATCCTGTACGCCATGATGATAATAAATCTTCAAATGTTAAAAACATGGTATCATCCAAACCTACTCCTATCATTCGACCAACGAAAACCATTCGTCCAGAACTATATCCAACAAGGCATGTCTCTACAAGGAAGATTGTTAGGCCTTTACCGACAAGATCTTCATCCATCGCTAGGCCAAGTATCATTGAAAGTTCAGAGTCTTCCATTGAAAGTGACCTTATTGAACCTTCAGAAATTCTGAAAGATAGTCAACTGCAATCGGAAAACGCTGAAAAGTCTATCGTGAGTCAAAAAACACCAGAACTAGAGAGCGCTATTCTCCAAAACCAATTACCACCAATTGTAAAACCTACTCACTACGCTGGCAATGAAGTGAAAATATCAGATGAAATCGTCCCAACCAAAACAGAATTCCGAACTACAGTAATCACACTAACAAAGACTTTGTCTGAACCGCCCATGACAGTTTCAAGCATTGGTTACGTTAACTTAACCCATACATTGACAGTAACTCATACAAAGACAAGTCTTGTAAGCCAATCTGAAGGGGCTAAGACTCAAACTCTTATCTTGACTAACACACATACTTCTACTATCGTTGACGTCGTAACTGAAATACGCACTCAAGTGCAGCCAACAACCATTATTGAAACTGTGACGAAACATATTCCGGTACAAATTGAACCAACGCCAGTACAAGAGGTGCCTACAAAGACTAAGATGCCTTTGGATGACGTCGCCATGTCTTCAGAAGAGAATGACAACCTCATCATCAGAGACGGCGAGACTACAGAGAATATTCAGAAGATAGACCAAGAAAACGAGGGCGAAGGCGATTCGTTCTTTGTTGTAATGAACAAATCTCAAAACGGTGGTCAGACTCCGCCTGTCAATACTGATACAGATACCTCAGACTATGACATCACACGTAATGAACAAGTGAATAATAATGGAGTATCCCAAGTGCTATTTGGCGAAATTCTGTTAGCTGGAACACCATATCTAGAAACAACTAACGTTGTCAATCCTAATGGTGAGCCATATTAAAATAAAAGATTACTTATTATTTGAATAGCCTTATTTTATTTTATTTTCTTGTTTTGTGCTTTCTAGGACCTGGATTCAGCAAGGAATGCCTACCGGACTGCAAGGCTTCAAGAAATGAGCGCTGTCAACGAATCGATGGAATTATGAAGTGTGTTTGCCGACCTGGCTTTGCTAGAATGTTCCCCGATAGACCTTGCAAACGTAAGCAATCACCATATTATCATCAGTTAGTGCCCAATTTAAGAGTGCCTATCCTGGTATGTCATAGTAGTAACACTAATATATCAATCTCTCTTCATTAAAAGATATGATGTTTTTGAAAAAAATGCTACCAATTCTAACAAATCAACGAATAAATCTATTTCCAGCAACATACACCTACTCAGTAAAACTGGCTCTCAGCACGCAAGGAAAAGAACGTCTTCTATACCACGAACATCTAGCCGACAACTCCAGCAACCATTACAACTCTTTAGCCCTGGCCACTCATGAGGGAATAAACCGCATGGTAATGCAGTCAGACTTGAGGGATGTGTATCATGGAGTTCATATTACTGGGTTCCATCCAATTGAGGTGAAGAGTCCGGACGGAGAGAGCTATCAGGGAGTTATGAACGACTTTTATGTTCAGGTAAATATTTGGATTGGAATACTTGCGTCTTTGCGCTTAATTTGTTCCAAATGACTCATAATATGCAAATAATCTTAATTTCTGGGCATGACGTAAAACTCAGTAGCATAACTTATGTCTCAAATTGCCAGCTATCAGACAATGCCCACGAGTCTCGCCTGAAGGAGGTGATCGAGAAATATCTTCGGAACAACAACTATAGCCTCGGTGGGACGGATGTGTTTGCAGCCAGCGAGTTCATGGACCGACTCAATGTTAGCGGTACGTACCTAAATACAAAGTAACTAAGTTATCATGAATGAGAATGTTATCATGGGCATAACATCACCATCAGATCTTTGCAATGAGATGAGACCACTCCAATGAGCCCCAGAAATAATTTATTGCTATTGTTTGGTGAGGGAGAGAGCTGAATAGTTAAAAGTGGATATTGGCTAAGGGTGGATAGAGGATACAGTAAAAATACCATAAAGCCTGGTGACGCTACGTCATCAATATGTTTGGAGTAAAGCTTTGTGGAGTATTTGTAGAGGTCCACATTAAAACGTTACATTTAAATATTTTACAAATAAAAAATAATAATGCAGATCAGTTCAAGTTACAGAATTCTATTGAAATATTAAATGAAATTGCAAAAAAGCATCGAAACTGATGGTGATAAACCGCCATGAAATCAGTTGATTGCATTAAAATGTAACAATTCTGATATTACATAACCAATCATGGTTATACTTACAATATCAAATATAATCAAACTTTGTGAAATTCTTTAAAATCACATGATCCTTTTGGTGTGAACCTCCATGTTTCAGATCCGTCTCTCAACTAGAAAGGAGAGTTAATAAAAATTTCCCATGCCTTCCGCAGATTTCGACGAATGCAGAAGTGGGCAGTTCCATGACTGTTCCGAGCACGCCCAATGCTTCAACTTGAGAGGCACTTACACTTGCAGCTGTCTCGAAGGGTTCGCTGACCTCAGTGTCAACTCGCTGTATCCTGGGAGAATTTGTTCTGGTAATTTTATTTATTTTTCTTTTGAATTTCTTCTTTTCTTAATTTTAATTGCGTCTTTTGAGGAAAGTGGATAGTCTTATATCACAGTTTGATAACGTTCTTGCGAGAACCTGGAAATTTTCTCTTTGATAATGGATTATTTTCTCGATAGCACACGGCTTGGCGGAGATGAAGTAGCCACAATCCCCTATGAGAAGTCTATATTTCTCGTTTTCGTAACGCATGCACAAATTTCCATGTATTTAGCCTTGTTGTAAACTAAACTACCCTCATGTTACAGCTGAACCAGTAGGCTGCGAGCGCTGCAACTACCACGGGGCATGTTACACTCGTGATGACAGAAGAGTGCTGTGTGAATGCTTCCAGTGGTACGCGGGAAGCAGCTGCCATATCAACTTGAAGGGTGAGTTTCTATTGTAATTATTGTGTAAACGGATGCTGTAGGCAACTTTTTTAATGATTTGTTTATGTATCATGTTAAGAAGATCAAGTAATATATTGATCTATTTATCCCCACTTTATAATCCACTATCACATTAATGTTAAGGGTTCCGTACCCGAATGGTGCCAAACGAGACCCTATTACTAAGCCTCCGCTGTCCGTCCGTCCGTCCGTCTGTCACCAGGCTGTATCTCATGAACCGTGATTGTTAGACAAATGAAAGTTTCACAGATAATTAATTTCTGTTGCCACTACAACAAAAAATACTCAAAAACAGAATAAAATAAATACACAGTCAGGTCATAAGTTCTGTCACACAATAAAAACTTTTGAATTTAGAACGCTGGCCACAAAAAAGTTTATTGAATTCGAATTTCGAATTTTTCATGAAAATAAAAATGTGTACTTTTTAGAATTTTCCTCATTTTTAAATATGGAGTGGACACTTAAAGAAGACCGTGTCGCAGTTATTGCGTTGCATCGTTGCGGTTACGCGCCAATTCAGATTTTCGACTTACTGAAAAATTTGAATATAACCAAAAGATTCGTTTATCGTACCATAAAACGATACAATGAAGACTCAAGTGTAGATGACAGGTCAAGAAGTGGTCGCCCTCGCTCTGTTAGGACTCCAGCAGTGATAAAAGCTGTGAAGGCGCGAATTCAAAGAAATCCCATACGTAAGCAGAAACTGTTGGCCCTTCAGGTGGGGTTAAGCAGGACCACAGTGAAAAGGGTGTTAAATGAAGACTTAGGGCTTAGGGCATATCGAAGAAAAACAGGACATCGTTTGGACGCTCGTTTAATGGACCTGAGACTGAAGAGATGCCGCGCTTTGTTGAAGCGGTACGCGGGAAAAAAGCACCGGGAAATTCTTTTTTCGGATGAAAAAATTTTCACCGTGGAAGAGAGCTACAACAAACAAAATGATAAGGTGTACGCACACAGCAGTGAAGAAGCGAGCAACCATATTCCGCGAGTCCAACGAGGTCATTTTCCATCCTCGCTCATGGTTTGGTTGGGAGTCTCTTATTGGGGCTTAACTGAGGTAAATTTTTGTGAGAAAGGCGTAAAAACGAATGCAGTTGTGTATCAAAATACAGACCTCAAGAACCTTGTGGAACCTGTTTCTCATACCATGTTTAATAACAGGCACTGGGTATTCCAACAAGATTCTGCGTCACCTCATAGAGCGAAAAGCACACAAGACTGGCTGTCGGCGCGTGAAATCGACTTCATCCGGCACAAAGACTGGCCCTCCTCCAGTCCAGATTTGAGTCCGTTAGATTACAAGATATGGCAACACTTGGAAGAAAAGGCCTGCTCAAAGCCTCATCCTGATTTGGAGTCACTCAAGGCATCCTTGATTAAGGCAGCCGCCGATATTGACATGGACCTCGTTCGTGCTGCGATAGACGACTGGCCGCGCAGAATAAAGGCCTGTATTCAAAATCGCGGGGTCATTTTGAATAAACTTTATCACCATAAGAATCTAGGTTTTATTAAGGTCATTTTGCTATATAAATGTTTACATAAATAATAAACATGTCTAAATTATTTCATATTGCACATGTGACAGAACTTATGACCTGACTATGTATTTAAGGGGGCTCCCATATAATAAACGTGATTTTTTTGCTTGTTTTTGCTCGATATTGATAACGGCAACAAGTGGATGATGGAAATATCCACAGAATATTTAGTTATATATTTACTTTTAAAATAAATATTTAAATTAAAATAACATAAATATTTAAGGGGGGCTCCCATACAACAAACGTGTTCTTTTTTTGGTCGATTGATAACGGCAAAAGGTAGACGCTTGAAATATTCACTTTAAAAATAAATAATAAAATAACATTTAAATGTATATTTAAACGAGGCTTTCATACAACAAACGTAATTTTTCTGCCGTATTAATAGGTGCGTAACCCTTCGTGCACGCTTGACTCGCACTTGGCTGGTTTTTAGGTTTCTGTACCCGAAGGGGGCCAAACGGGACCCTATTACTAAGCCTCCGCTGTTCGTCCGTCCGTTCGTCTGTCAACAGGCTGTATCTCATGAACCGTGATAGTTAGAGAGATGAAATTTTCACAGATGATGAATTTATGTTGCCGCTATAACAAAAAATACTAAAAAACAGAATTAAATACATATTTAAGGGGGCTCCCATGCAAAAATTCTTTCTTATGAATGCATCTGGTTACGTACATGGAGTGTGAAAGTAGCCGCACCAATAAGTTTAAATGAATTCAAACTATTCACTCCACACCATCGCTACCACTATACGATGGTACGGAACCCTTCGTGCGCGAGTTAGACGCGCACTTGACCGGTTTTTATTCACGATAAGGTTATTGTGAAGAGTTAAATACCTATATAAAAACTTCCCGGTATTAATTTCCACGTCTCATTTTGCAGTGGTTCTAATTTCGCTGGTCACGGTGGGTGCTCTGCTGACTATCGTGCTAGTCATCTGTGCTGTCGTGGCTTGCTCCAAAAGACCAAGACCTCCGCCGTCAAGGTCTATTGTCACTTGCATCCAGAATATGCCGAGGACTTTGCATCAGGTAAGATTCTTTACTATAGCTTGTCAAATTCGTAAGTACGCAGCACTCCCATGGTCTGCGGGCGCGGAGACGAAAGCTGCAGGGGCTGCGAGGGCGGGAAAGAAGAGCGCGGGCGGCGGGGCGCGTAGTAGGGACCGCCCGCGCTCTTCTTTCCCGCCCCCGCATCTTTCGTCCCCCTCGCCCGCGGACCATGAGAGTGCTACGTACGAATTTGAAAAGCTGTATATGCTACCTACTTACCATATCCTCTTTCCCGGAAGAGGTATCTCAACAGTGGTTGAGATATGATTGCACAGTGGTGCAACTGCGGACCAAATTTCAAGCAGACATGTTATACAACCCCCAAAAAGTTTTGTCGCTGCATAATCCAAACACCTTTTATAATACGATCAATCAGCTCATATTGATCCACTGATGGTAGAGATGTACCTCTTCAATATATCTCTTCCATCTGCCCGCATGGTGCATACCAATTATAGAGAAAACTGCTTCATAATAAGAGCATGCTCAACATTCGACGGTCTCAATGATGATGTTAATATCTAATAATAATAATAATACCTTGGACACAATTTACACACATTGATCTAGCCCCAAACTAGGATTCCCTGTATCTTGGGTACTAGACAACGATACACATACTTATATAGATAAATACTATACTTAGATAGATAAACAACCATGACTAGGGTACAAACATCCGTTCTCATCAAATAAATATTTGCCCCCACCGGGACTCGAACCCGGGACCCTTGGCTTCGAAGGCAGGGTTACTGCTGACTGGTTACTGTTGTTGGTGTCGATGATGACATTGATATATTCTGCAGCAGTGCGCAATCATTGAGGGCATCTATTATTAGAAATTTTGTTTCATCTCTAAACAACGAGGGATGATTGTGTTGTGTGGTTATACTAGCATTATCCTATACACTCATATGTAAGATGAATAGGTATCATGTTTGGTCTCTGTATAGTTTATAGACGGTTTATGGAAACAAGTACGTTTATATATATTTTTTTTAATGTATAAGTGTGACTTATGAGTCCGGTGTGTTATATCTTTAGGTAGGTACACTATTAAATTATTTATTTGCTTCTAGAAAAATAACTGTGGGAGGTTCTCATTGGCTTCTTAGTTAGTATAATTTTTAGCATATGCTTAAGAAAGCGGTTACGTTCCCCAAAAATGTAAAAAAAAAAAAAACCACATCATGTACTCCAGTCCTGAATCTCCCGCTTCCACTGCCTGGTAGCCATGGCGATGATGTCATCCATCCATCTGGCTAGATGACCGACTGGATGAAATTACTTATTCAAACACTGTCGCCATTCCAGGGAGGCCAACCTTCGAAGCAGAGAGCGGACCGCCGCGCCCTCATCACGGAGCGGGCGGACTCGGGTGATGCGTCTAGTTTACAAAACGCTTCGCTGCCTTATATGCCGGCCAAGGTAAACTATCCACGAAATAGGAGTAGGCATAAGATATTTCGATGAAATAGCGGGCTTAGACAAAAAATATATAAAATAAGGTACGCGAGAATTGTCCTCCACCGAATGAGGGTGTCCTCGCAGATCCATTCGTCAGGTTAATTGTTGTAAACCTATCCATGTTTCCACCTAAGCTTATACCTCGCGCCACAAATTAAGAGCGCTGGGCGACGTTGGTGGGAATTACTGCGCATATGTAGAGGGGTCAGAGTGTCGATAAGGGGGCGGAAGCTTATCTTCACTCCAACCTTTACGTTCTCTTACCATGGTCGAAAACCTCAAAGACGCAAACAGGAGGCCTTTTTCAGGACCATCCTCATGGCTCATGGCAGATGATGATGATGAAATGGCTGGTGTTCCAATTGGAAAGCCAACGTTTAAACTGATAAAGACATAAACATAAACATAAAGACTGATATTTTTACTACACACAAACAATAAGATACTAAAAACCCATGTAACAGATCTGTGCCACTAGATGGCGTTATTAGTATTTTGATGTACATTTTAACATCTTCATTTATCAACTGTAGATATTACGTTTGCGACGATATGTTTCTTGGGGAAAGTTGTTCATTTTGATGGGTAAATCATTCCCCAAAATATGGTCAGCTAATTAAATGTTACCTTTAAGGCCACCGCTCATAACGTGTGGCGCGACGTATAATCGGTAAAATTTAATATGGGTCTGGACCCGTAACCTGATATTTGGCACTAAAGTTTTATTTTTCATAAATAATGCTCCTACTACACACAATCAATAGGATACTAGGTAGATACCCATATTACACATCAGTTCTACTAGATGGCGGTAGTAGTATTTTCATGTACATTATAACATAATCCACCTCGTCCCCACTCAGAAACAGTCATCATCAAGTAAGAAGATGATGATCTCGGACCCACCGACACATGAGCCGCCGCCGCCGCCGCCGCCCGCCGTCATGATACCGAGGGCCAAGCTGCATCCACCGCACAGAGATAGGTTAGTATGAGGAGGTAGTAGAAGTTGCTATAGAATAACCAAAATTCGTCGTTTATTAGCATGGTAATGCAAAGGCATATCAGAAAATCAGCCTTCAAAGGCGTATTGTAACGTGGTTCACCCAAATGAAGCGACGACCACTGTATTTTCAAGGCATTTGCACGAGTAGTAAGATTGAGAATGGCACCTAATCTGTAAAGCTCGTTGGAGGCTGTCCTACTGTCAAAGTCGTAAACTTCAATTTACTTCTTCTTCTAATATACCGCATCTTAACCACATTTGAGGTTTACTTTGCCAGTGTCAAGTATATTTGAAAGATCACGTGACGTATTTCTGAACCTAACCTAAGATGAATGAAACTCTTTGCCTACGACTACGCCAGCGCCACCAAGCGGGAGAAAAGGTGATATTTCATACACTATTTCTTAGTCATCTGCCGAAAAAATATATACTGCCACTTCGACATTTGACACATGGCGCATCCACTGGACGAACGGAGACTACGAGCCGCGGCGAGCGCGACTGACTTTAGTGTGTGGTGCATTAGAGTAAATTAAGTGGTGTATTTTTCCTTGTGATCCTTGCCTGATTGCGTTAGCTAAGTATAATAATAATAATAATAATAATAATAATAATAATAATAATAATAAAAATAATAATAATAATAATAATAATAATAAATTGTTTATTTCAGGCAATATAAAACCCATAAAAAATATACACTAAATTTTAAAATACAATAATACAATACCTAAATCCAAAATAAATCTAAAACATCTCTCCTGGTGCACGCGCAGCCAGTGTCGGATTATCCCGCTCTCATATGGGTTCTCATGGAGTGCATAGACGAGCTCGTTTTGCGAGGTTATTGTATTTAGCTGAAAGAAAGAAACCTAGATTTGGTTTTATGAGAATGGCGTGCGCATGTATCAAGACTAAAGATAAAGATAGCGCGCTGCGTATGCGCATACGTATGGCTAATGGCCTATGGTATATTATCTGTGCCGGTCGACTATGTTAGTCATATTTTCACGTAATGTTAAGATAAGTTGACGACCATCACAGATAAGGTATATTTATATTCATCACGCCTCTGGCAAAAATGGCATTGTATGGCAGTGAAATATTTCATAATTTCTTTATTGCACACAAATCATATAAAAAACAAGAGTTAAATAAAAATTGTGTACAAAGGCGACCTTATTTTTAATAAGAGATCTCTTCCAGCAAACCAGGATAAGATGGGATAGGTTATTTGCTAAGCAGGTGTATATACAACGATATAACGAAATAAAAGAGTACTTACATAAAGATTAATAAATAAAATAAATTATATACATACTATAATATTAAACTGAATGCTTATGATATACTATTTCTATATTATGAACTAATAAATACTTTTATCTACACACGTATCATAAACCCTCTTTACTGCGTTCAAAAACCGCACGTTACGATCAGCATTATGTTAAACTACTTTGTAAAAACTCCTTTCGTATCTGGAAAACTACACATAATGGTCATTATGTGTTGTTTTTCTACATATAATGACATTCAAATTTCGAACGCCGACGCCCACCCGCGTGCCGTCCCTAGTTTGTGAAGTTGGTACTGACATTCAAATTTCGAACGCCGACGCCCGTCTGCGTGAAGTTGGTACTAAAGAACAAGCTAAACAATTGCAAAACCACAATGCCGGTCAAACATGCGGTTCCTGAACACATCAAAGAGAGCTTATGATATGTGTGTAGATAAACTAGTGTATGTAACTGTACATAATTAGGCATTAAAACTCTCGAGTGATATTATTATGACTCGAGTTTTAATGCCCTCCATTATGCAGCAGTCACATAAACTACTTTTATCTACACACGTATCATAAACCCTCTTTACTGCGTCCAAAAACCGCACTTTACGATCAGCATAATGTTAAACTACTTGGTAAAAACTTATTTCTTATCTGAAAAATTACACATTATGACCATAATGTGTAATTTTTCTACATATTATGACATTCAAATTTCGAACGCCGACGCCCGCCTGCATGCCGCCCCTAGTTTGTGAAGTTGGTGCTGACATTCAAATTTCGAACGCCGACGCCCGCCTGCGAGAAGTTGGTACTACAGAACAAACTAAACAACTGCAGAGCCACAATGCCGGTCAAGCATGCGGTTCCTGAACACATCAAAGAGAGCTTATGATATGTGTGTAGATAAACTAGTGTATGTAACTGTACATAATTAGGCATTAAAACTCTCGAGTGATATTATTATGACTCGAGTTTTAATGCCCTCCATTATGCAGCAGTCACATCAACTACTTTTATCTACACACGTATCATAAACCCTCTTTACTGCGTCCAAAAACCGCACTTTACGATCAGCATAATGTTAAACTACTTGGTAAAAACTTATTTCTTATCTGAAAAATTACACATTATGACCATAATGTGTAATTTTTCTACATATTATGACATTCAAATTTCGAACGCCGACGCCCGCCTGCATGCCGCCCCTAGTTTGTGAAGTTGGTGCTGACATTCAAATTTCGAACGCCGACGCCCGCCTGCGAGAAGTTGGTACTACAGAACAAACTAAACAACTGCAGAGCCACAATGCCGGTCAAGCATGCGGTTCCTGAACACATCAAAGAGAGCTTATGATATGTGTGTAGATAAACTAGTGTATGTAACTGTACATAATTAGGCATTAAAACTCTCGAGTGATATTATTATGACTCGAGTTTTAATGCCCTCCATTATGCAGCAGTCACATCAACTACTTTTATCTACACACGTATCATAAACCCTCTTTACTGCGTCCAAAAACCGCACTTTACGATCAGCATAATGTTAAACTACTTGGTAAAAACTTATTTCTTATTTGAAAAATTACACATTATGACCATAATGTGTAATTTTTCTACATATTATGACATTCAAATTTCGAACGCCGACGCCCGCCTGCATGCCGCCCCTAGTTTGTGAAGTTGGTGCTGACATTCAAATTTCGAACGCCGACGCCCGCCTGCGTGAAGTTGGTACTACAGAACAAGCTAAACAACTGCAGAGCCACAATGCCGGTCAAACATGCGGTTCCTGAACACATCAAAGAGAGCTTATGATATGTGTGTAGATAAACTAGTGTATGTAACTGTACATAATTAGGCATTAAAACTCTCGAGTGATATTATTATGAAACTCGCCTTCGGCTCGTTTCATGAACCCACTCTCGAGTATTAATGCCCTCCATTATGTAGCAGTCACATAAACTACTAATATGTATAATTCTAAAGAGGTATAAAAATGTCTCGGCTAAAAGTGCAATAAATAGACCCGTCTTTTAGAGAGCGGAGTCCGCCATCTACCGCAATTGGCAGCAAATGTCAGGCACGTTTTTACCGAAGCAACGGCATGACACACGCTATATCAGTAAACACCGACAGGGCGTGATGCGCCATCTGTTAATATTTGAAAGAACCACAACAAGCCAACAATGTTTTTTCTGGCCTGTTTAAATAGTCCAGAAATATTTTTTTTGTCTTGGTAAACTATTCATCGTTTTGCTGCCCCATTACTGACCATTTTTCGCCACATTTCCGAGCAAAGGAATGAAAAGGTGTTTTTCATAAAATGAGGCACCACATTATCAAGTTTTATACCATTAGATTGATGACGATTTTGTTGATTCCAGCAGGGAGATGGCAAGTCGCAAGCAGAGCCTGGAATTGAGTAGCCAAGAGGCCAAACTCATCAGTTACCTGGAATCTGGAGCCACTGTCACTAATGAAGAGGTACTTTAAACAACATATTATGTACGTTACAACATAACATGACGTATAGTTAACTTGTCATCGGAACCAGAAACAGCGACGTCACAAATATGGAAACATCCAAGACCTGGATATTTTTTATTCCTTCCAGCCGGGGTTCGAACCCGGGACCTCTCGCATGGGAAGCACAGCTTTGACCACAACACCACAGCGGTCGTATAGTTACATGCGCATTCAGCTGTCAATTCTATTGTAGTTCTTGTTGGGGAAAAGTTTGCTGATGAATGCTTATACAGACCAAGAAATATACTACAACTAAAGAATTACAGAAGGGCTACATAATAATATTTTCTATTTGATTCAATTGTTTATTGAATTAAAAGGGAAGGTATTCATGTCAGTAAATGGTGAATACTGATAGACAGAGGATATGTGATACTAGCATGTGTCCGAGGCTTCCCTTGCGCAAAACTCGTGTAGAAATGGCCGGTCCAAACGAACATCATCTTCCCCTCTCCCCCTGCCCCCGTCCCCCTTCAGTCCTCCCTCTCACTTCTCCCCCCCCCCTTCCCCTTCCATACACCCCATGCTCCTTCTCCCCCCCTCCCCCTCATTTCCCCTCCGTCGCCCTCCCTCTTCATAAGTCAAGGAGTTTTTTATTTTCATACTAACTTCAACCCCCTGTTCCCCTTCCTTAAGGGATGAACTTAGCCTAATCCCATATTAGTGCTATATAAGGAATCCCTGTACAAAGTTTCATGTCCCTAGGAGCAGAGGTTTAGGCTGTGCGTTGATATATCAGTCAATCAGTCCATTAGTCAGGACTTTATATTTATATAGATATGGGAAGCAGTTGCTATCGCCCGACATTCTCCCTAAGAAGTGCTAATAAAACAAATAAATTAAACTCACGACGTTAATTTCTTCTATCGAGAATGGTGATCTTCCAAATACACTTGAAACTGGCAAAATTGACCTCAAAAGAGGTTAGCAGGCCAAAAAGAAAAAGGAAAAAATACATAATATATATGCTTAATTTACAGATGATGAGAAGGAAGCACAGTATGGAGTCGTCGTATAGTGCTCCAAAAGACAGACATACTATGAATAAGCAAGGTAAACATTAACATATACATGAAAACAGATGATTGGCTACTATACCTCGCGCTA
This sequence comes from Argyresthia goedartella, assembly GCA_949825045.1. Classification (NCBI taxonomy): domain Eukaryota; kingdom Metazoa; phylum Arthropoda; class Insecta; order Lepidoptera; family Argyresthiidae; genus Argyresthia; species Argyresthia goedartella. Next base: position 16,646,175 of record OX463834.1, read on the forward strand.
CGAATTAAGAGCGCTGGGCGACGTTGCGTTGGCGGGAATTACTGCGCATATGTACAGGTATTGAAAAGTGACTACTGCGCATTCAAGGCCACCGCTCATAACTCGTGGCACGAGGTATACAAACCTACAATGGTTACTGCTTGCTCTACTCGTGGCTACCTAAACGATAGACTATCTACTGGGGGAAACAGAAAGGTGTAGGCAAATATTAAGGGATTGTTAGTGACATCATTCTGAGCAACTTTGATTATGAAACCGATTTGATAAGTGCAACTACATTTTTCACTCCCCCATACAAATCAGCTGACCACCCGGCTCAAAATGTATCGAGATGGCAAAAATAAAGTGTTCTGATCAAATTTATATCAATCGCTTTCGCAGTGAAAGTTGTTAAGAATGATGTCCCTAACAACCCCTTAAAAGGTGACTACACTTTTCTGTTACACCCCGTGTAGGAGTGATATATGAACAGAAAAAAAATTGAATTCAGTTCAGCTTCATTTCCAAGACTTGATAAAAATATGGGTTACATTTAGGTGATGGGTATGTGATTGGGTGACAATTAATCCAGTTTTTGGTTGTCAAAAATACTGATTTTGGCTGACAAAGAAACTTACTTGGGCGTATAACTATGAGTGACTATAAAAATCTCGAAAACTTTAATTCGAGTAACTTAAAATACAAAACGAGCGTTGGATTTTGTTGTTCTTACATGTCAACCTTACACAACCCTGACCCACATCGCCATCACTGATTTCTCCATCAACCATTTCAGTAATACGTTCGCTCATTTCAGTAATTCCTCTGTTCGTTTAGAATTTTTATTCTCTTAAATAGATTTTGTGCTGCTTACTTGGTAGTTGCTACTATTGGGATTTTTTCATCGACCAATGTTATTAGCCAATTTAGTTAATTTTTCGCTAATTCAGTTTCAAGCAGTATCAATCAGTAAAACAGTATCCCATGGTTATTCGTCTAATTTGATTTTTATTCAGTTATTTTATTATTCCTGCTATGTACTACGCCACCTAGTTAACTTTCCAGCCGCAAGGAATGCGTTTTCACTTGCTCTCTCGCTCGCTCTCGCCCTCGACGCGTTAATAAGACAGTGACGGACGCCATGACGTCATCAGAGCAAGGTGTGACATTGACGGTGACATTGATGTCATTTTGATTTATTTATTTATTTTTGTAGGAGCATTGGTGTCAGCAGGATTCAAGGTGTCAACGACGATCAGACCCGACGAGTCGATGATGAAAGATGATGACATGTCATCAGTCAACAAAAATGATTTAGAAGCGGAACTGAGGTTCGACTCGCTAAGGAAATCTTACAGGTAAGTAATGATCACCATGAGATAAAAGCCTTCTCCTTTTGTGCCAACCCGTTCATGTACCAGTAGTGATCAAATTGGTTTAATTTCTGGTCAATTGGTAAGATAGAACAAATCATATGATGAAATAAATTAGTTTTAAAAATAAGTTCTAGCTATTGAAGTCGAGGCATTGACGTAAACTTAACATTCCAGCCAAGAAGACATATCTGAGTGGACAGACGCTGAGCGGCGTATTGGAGAACTGTAAGTTAACTAAAACATTAAATGGACACTTTTTTATTAACGAGTGTAAGTACCCATTTTCAAGATTTACGTTAAATTATCTTTACTATGAAGGTACCCTGTGCTTTACTTTATACTTGCTTAAAACATCACTATTTTCAAACAGCGCTACGAATGTCCCCATACAGGATGTACGGGGCCAGTTGTGACCACTTTTAGTTAGTTATTGAAGACTCCATTTTACTTGCATACTTTATTCTACTATTTTTGCACAGAACCCTATCCGAAGCTCGGTCAATCGGCGGAACCCTACCTGCCAGCACTGGAAGAGCAGCCTCGTCCACACGACTCACACACCAGGTACAGTTCTTAATTTATTCCTAAATAAATATCTACATCAAAAAATTTTATTAATATTTTTTTCTATTTCTCAACTGAGTATTACAAAAGCATTACAAAACTTTATTATGAGTAATTTATTAGGTTTAAGTTACTGTATGATATTCTAACGAATTGTTAGCACTCTCTAGCTCGGGTCAGATATGCACAGTTTCGAATGAGATTGTTGCGACGCACGCGGTAGAAAAAAATGTTGCGAATGGCTCGCGCGGTCTGAAACACGTTGAATAGGGAACCTATGTAGCGAATGACGTTTCCGCGAACCAATAATTGGATGTTACGCTCGTTCAAAAGTGTTAGTATCTTTATCTACACACGTATCATAAACTCTCTTACTGCGTCCAAAACCCGCACGTTACGACCAGCATAATAATATACTACTTGGTAAAAACTAATTTCTTATCTGAATATTGATTAATTATGACCATAATGTGTCAATTTTCGACATATTATGACATTCAAATTTCGAACGCCGACGCCCACCTGTGTGCCGCCCGTAGTTAGCCCGCAATTATCAATGCCACCATGCCGGTCGAACATGTGATTCCTGAACACATCAAAGAGAGCTTATGATATGTGTGTAGATAAACTAGTGTATGTAACTGTACATAATTAGGCATTAATGCCCTCTATTATGTATCAGTCACATATACTACTATAATCCATTGTAACGAATAACATATCGCAACAATGTAATTCGAAACTACATATCAGACCCCTAGTCCGGATGCACAAGCGACGTAGTTTGACGGACATTTAAATACATGCTGCCATTATCTTTCGCTCGGAAAATGACAGTCCTAGTTATAACGTTTGAAAGCGGCACTTTGAAGCTGCCAGTGCAATATTTGTGTCTCAAAATCTCTTCCCAATGTAGAAGCGAACTATCGAACTAGTTCCGAAAGGGCGCTCAAACTTTGTAGATAATAAACACAGAGTAAGTAAGCAAAGAGTTTCGTTCAACTGAGGTTACTTACAAATGAATCACAGAGTAAAAAAGTACGTAAAGCAAAGAACTTCGGCGACTGCCCATATATACATTTTATCTGAAGCGAATTTGTCTACTTAAGAGCAAAATAGAGTTTTGGTTCACAAGGTTCCTAAGAATCTTATTTGCTTGAGGTCATTTTAAAAATATATCGATGATAATTTATTTTGTGGCTATATTTATTTTCAACCAATGTACCCGACGACAAAGCGTGTGACCAAATAGTTTAGTTTTATTTTCTAATACCTATCTGAAATGTCCGAGACACATTACCGAAATAAAAGAATCAAGCCTGTCGTTTAAAGGTGCTCAATTCTGCTAGCACAATGGCCGCTCAGTGATAATGACGCGACAGTGACGGTCTACTTTAGGTATCCTTTATTTGGCGTTTGGAGAATCTTTTGTTAAATAAGATATAAACCAAAGATTACTTAAGTACTTTGTAAACAACATATTGATATGTAAAATCCAAACTATCCACTCCACACCATCCCTACCATGTACGGTGGTACGGAAACCTTCATGCGCGAGTTCGACTCGCACTTGACATTTTTTATATAGATGATGTTCATAGACGTTTTGGATATATGAGATAAAAATTCGCCGGTGATTTTGAAGCAAAGAATTACGTTTCGTTCGTATTCAGAGAAATGCATTGTCAATATCCAGATATCCATCGAACCTCAGATGAATTAAACTTTTTGTAGTTGACAATGTTTATAAAATTACAAACCTCAGATGAAACTCTTTGGTTACAAACATATTGAAGCCTCTACCAAAAAGTTTTTCGCAATCTTCCCCATCCCATCGCCGTCTTTTTCTACCTTTTATACAACATTCTCCATATTTATTTATTACGTTTGGGGGTATCACAGGAGGCCAACACGATGGCGGAACGCGACCTCGGCTCCACCTTCCTACTACCGCACGTGCACCTCTATAAGCCAGACATTGTGGGTATCCAGCACCTATTACACAACTTTCTTAGTTCTTACAATATCCATGAAACAACTACCCAAGGTATTGCCAACAAGCTCAACGACAAAACCACGATACGTCATCACGCCTGTGAAACGCTCTATACTAATATTGGGTGCTTACCTATGAAATTGGCGAATTTTTCTTACAGATTCAGTTCAGGAGTTCATAATTCGAGTTGTTTTAAAATTAATTTCAATATTTTACATCTACTTATTAAATTTTCATTTAATTTTCAGTTTGATAACTAAAATGTTATCTTCAAAATCAGTGCCTCCTAAATGTCATCAATTTTCATGATAATATTCGTAATATATTTTTACAGCTGACACTTTTGTCTACGAGCTTCTTGGCTATATATTTTTGAAATTTCTTCATTGTACAAAAAGGTTGTTGGGGACATCATTATGTACGACTTTCACAATAAAACCGACTTGATGAGAGCTTTCTAGAAAATTTATGTTTCATATCTGGATGTAGTGATTTAAAATGTGAAAAAATTAAGTTGCTCTGATTGAATCGGTGAAAATCGTTCAAAGTAAGGTCTCTAACCCTTTAATATTTGACAACATATTTCTGTGACACATTAAGCACATCTTGATATATAAAGCTTCTGCACTTCTATATCTATACAGGTAGCCCGGAAAATCGTAGATCAAACGAAACAGGGAGATAGAGGGAGGGGTCATTGTGAACAAAAAATATCTCTACAGTATGGCCTTTATCCGACACAATAAAACTCTATAGGAAATTTTATTATTTGAAAAAAATGTCACTTAAAGAAACATATTTTTTCAAAAAAACTGAAAATTCCTATAGAGTTTTATTGTGTCGGATAAAGACCATACTGTAGAGATATTTTTTCCGTTATGTTGCGAAAACTTACAAGTTTATGCACCTACAGTTGTAAAAAATACTTAATTTAAACGTACTATCTTCCTAGCACGAAAAACACACAAAAAATTATCAGTTTTAATATCTTTTTTTTTTGCAATAAGTCACTTAAAGAGACATTTTTTTCAAAAAAATATAAATTGCTATAGTTTTTTATTGTGTCGGATAAAGGCCATACTGTAGAGATATTTTTTGTTCACAAAGACCCCCCCCTATCTCCCTGTTTCGTTTGATCCACGATTTCCCGGGCCATCCTGTATACCCGGGCCATCCTGTATACGAGACATAGTTGTCGTTCTAATTTCATTTTCCCATGAATTACATTTTGCTTACCTTATCATGCACTTTTCTGATACAGTTAACAGAATTATCTAAGTTCTACACATATTTCTAAATTTACCAATAGATTGGGTTTCCGCTAAGAAATACCTTGACCTGGGGTTGTTTGCTGTTTGACTATGTTATTTCTGTTTTATTTTCAGACTAGTGACGTGTCGGAATTCGATTCGCTATGAACCAGTACGCTACAAACAAAGACTATTGTCAAAAACAGATGAACTATGTATTATTTTTTAACATTATACATACTCTGATAGGCTTGAACCAGCGTGGCGGAGTCAGCTCAGTCTTACTCAAGTTCGAGTGAAGGCCTGTGACCCTTGGTGGGGATATGGATGGACTACATTTATGACCTTGGCTGAAGGATTCTATTCGTGGATTTGTACCACCAAAGTGAAGTTTACTTTCATACAATGTTTAAATTATTTATTCTTATTTAAGTTTAATTCATTAGTTTCTTACGTACCCTTTTAGTTTTGTAGAAATTTTAACGAAAAGAAGCATCGAAAATTTACTAAATGCCATAATAATTATAAGAATTGTTGTAGTCCTAAGCACTCTTGAGAAGATGATTTGAATGAGAAATCAAAATAAAATTATAAATCCCTTATTTATTCGTCAATGATTTCTTGTTTGAAGAATTTTCGTTAAAATATTTCAAAGTGTTATGCAACTTTTGGTGCCAATGAACAAAGAAACGACACAAATGTTCATACATATATTTTTACTGAAATTGTTAATTGAGGCTTTTAAATGCAAATAATTTTGCACATGCTATTTTTTGTTACTTAGATTACGTTTAAAAGTAGATACAAATACTTTTGTGAAACAATTTTTATATTTTTGTTACATGAAATAAATATCATTAAGCTATGATATTAATTTCATTTATTTACATAGTGATAATGATAAATCAGACCAGACCAATGAAACATCCAAAATAAATATGAGACAGCGGTTTATTAAATATTTAATAATATTTTAGATACAATAATAAAATATTTAGCAATTTTACAAATACAACTTGAAACAATCCGGAATAAAGCAACTTAAATTATTTTTAGAAACTTAATACATTATAGCATAGCAACATTGGATATTAGCATATACCTTAACATTAATTAAGCACACTGACTTTAAAACCAAAACTTTTAATCATCTATTTAATCATTTATTACGAAGCGTAACATTAACTATAATTATAATTAAAAGCACATTATGCTTTGTAACCGCCACAAAACAAGCATTACTTTAAACTTTTAACAAGCCTTCACATCTAGCGATCTTAATCCTTATAGAAACGACATACGACTCAAATTCCTTTAAGATGTTTCAGTCTCTTTATGAGCGTATATACCGACTTCTAAAATATTCAATATATATCAATTAAAAGTTAATAGTTGCCAATACATCGCTCTTATCCTATACCTATTCCATTACTTTGTCCGTAATCATTAATGAAGTTATCGTCAATTCTAAAATATTCCAGCATGGTGAACCCTTTCATTGTCCTTACATCACTTACAATTATCTTCTGACCTACATAATGAAGTGGAAGATGTAAGCAAAGCTTGTAAATGTATGACAATGCTACAACATGTCTCAAATACAGATATAGTCACTCCTACAGTTTATGAAAATGGAAAATGGCATTAGTCTACCTTTAAACTAGTTTATTTGTTGATAAACATTAAGAAGTATTTAAATAAGAAGAATTCCGATTAACCGCAAAGACGCAATTCTGTAGTTACTTTAAATTTATTAGCGCTATCTATCTACATATAAGTACTTATGTACGAAATTGTGCAGGAAGTTATATCTACTGCTCTATCGCCGTCTATCCTTTTGATAAAGCTTGTCTAGAAACGGTTTATGGTCACCGACCATATTGCAAAGTACAACACTACGCCCGGTTACCTAAAGAAAAATTAGCTGTGACTACATGTTAAATCCATTTCAGCCAATCACGTGCTGCAATTTTGAATTAATCTTCGATTAATCGCCTGTTACATTTGACCACTCTTTCAGAAAGTGGGGGTAAGCTGATCTACATTATTTAAAAGTAAATGAGTTTCTCTAATGGTTATTCACAAGCTAAACATTATAGATTGATCAACCAGTTTCTAAATGTGTAAAGCTACGCTTTCTAATGAATATTATGGACATAGCCTGCTATGGATAAAGTAGTACAAAATCCAATGTTTCTAGTAGAAAAGTGAGTACCAAAATATGTACTGTGAGTATCTATGTTCGAGATCAAAACATAAATCAAACTTCTCGTACATCATCTCCCTTGTATAGCCGTTCTTCTAATAAGGTTACCAAATCAAACTTCTCGTACATCATCTCCCTTGTATAGCCGTTCTTCTAATAAGGTTACCAAATCAAACTTCTCGTACATCATCTCCCTTGTATAGCCGTTCTTCTAATAAGGTTACCAAGTCAAACTTCTCGTACATCATCTCCCTTGTATAGCCGTTCTTCTAATAAGGTTACCAAATCAAACTTCTCGTACATCATCTCCCTTGTATAGCCGTTCTTCTAATAAGGTTACCAAATCAAACTTCTCGTACATCATCTCCCTTGTATAGCCGTTCTTCTAATAAGGTTACCAAATCACTTTAATTTAGGATAAGTAAGATTTATAACTCAATATGATCACTAAAGGTAACAGTTTCATCATATCCGTGACGCCTAAGTGATTCGTAGATATATTCCTTTCCAGCATTCCGTTCCCACCTTAAATTAAGAACCGATTTCATTAGTGTCTATCACAATTCTATTAAATTTTCATTACACGTTGATATTTTCGTTATTTCTTCAGATTATCTGCTTATTCTAAACTGGTGACTGTCTACATAAAATAGGTTTAACTTTCGTCTTGATGGTTGCAATAGCATGAAGTGCAAGACTGCCGTGTTTTGTAGGAAAAGTGTCTTGTCCATGTTGAACTCTAGCGTAGTTTTGTAGTGGCTACTAGTGAACATTAATATAACTAAGGCTGCTTCTTTGGAGTACCATCCAGGCTGGACGGGGGAGATTTAGCAATCATTGTTAGCGATCTGAAAGAAATAGTTAGAATGATATGAGAAGATTTGGGTCCTTGACGTCGAGTCCCGCCACGTCAAGTAGCCTCTACGTCTACACATTTACTAAAACTACTATAAGCGTTGTTGAATGTTGATTCAACGTTGAGACTATAAGACGTGATGGGATTCGACATCAAGGAAGGAAGGCTGTCCTAATTTATATTGGTCGCAAGACTGTGGTCTCTCGACTGAATAAAGTTGAAGATGTACAGAGAACGGACGAGCCGGAAGTGACGTCACACTTGAATTTAGGTCGTTTCGAAGGCACCATATATAATTTATATATAATATATTATATATAATCATCACACAGATTTGCTATTCGAACTATAACAACGCATCGATGAAATCATCATCTGCAGCTTGATCTAGTCGTGCGACCACCGACGTACGACCGATGTTAATTAAGGCGTCGCAAAAATTAGCTTAAGTACAACTATAAATACGTTTAAAACAAGTATAATTATTTTAATGTCGTTTCTAGTTAATTGAAGGTTATGGGCACCAAGACAAGCATATTTATTGAAGATCTCACTCACCATGCTAAAGAAGAACAAATAAAATAAGTGTAATCACACGAGTACATGAATCATATAGTCAAAACAAAATTAAAACAGCAAAAAAATAGGTGGAAAAATATAGATAATTATGAACCTTACAGGATCATACAAAGTCATATAATAAATTAAAGAAAGGAGTTTTGAAGTGGTTATTAAAAGAAGCAAATTAAAATTAACAAGCCATGAATAATGTTTTTGTGTACCTATAGGTCGTTCTTTTCGTTGGGATGGCTTAAACAATAGCAGCTGCAATGAACATTTGCATTGTTTAGTAGGTACATTAATCCAATATGACAAAGGCTAAATAGAATAAAAAGCCACCAAAACTCAAAGATTAAAAGCCGGGTGGTAGCATAGTAAGATGATAATTCAAACAAATGCAAAAGGTGGCATTACAAAAATAAATATTCGAAAATAATGGAAATTGAAGAAACATCCGAAAAATATGTCTAACATAGCATTATACTGAAACTACGAGAGAAGAATGCTGCAAGCATGTTAGTGGGCCATAGCATTAAATTCAAAAATATTTAGAGAGAGATGACACATTGAAATGCCTGCTGATAATGAATTCCGTAGGACTCTGAAATGCCCAGAAAGTAGCGTCTATTTCATCGACTAGATTTTTGCAATATATCACAGCAAATTGAAGGTGTTAAGACGAGCGAATGGCGACAGAACTCGGCGCGAGTAGGTATTTACCAAAATACAAGCTATCTCAGAGCTATAAGAGCGCAATTGCCTAAGTTTTCGGCCGAATTATGCTTTTGGGCGGTAACGTTTTTCTACCCCTAAACCTTTATGGAATAAGACAAATTTGGTCTCATTCGTTTCCAAACATCATAAACGATGCTTATAGTTTTTCCATTTTTTGAAAATCTGGCTTGATTGGTTAAAAATAAATAAAATGCTGGAGGGTTTTTTTTGGTCAAAAAAGTGAATGATATATACAATACAAAATATTTCAAAAAAAACAAAACGCACGAGCATAGTTTTTCATAGTATCTCAAACATGTGAAAAAATTGTGAAAATCGGACAAGGTTTAAGGGGTGAAAAAGGTTACCGCTTATTGTATGGAAGCTCGCGCTCACACGATTCTCTTAAATGTAAGTTTTCATAAATATAACGTACCTATTCTTACAAAAATGGCTTCAGAGCTCTAGCCTGTCAGATTATAAACTGCAGTATCTCTTAGCAGGTTGGCTCAGCTTTTAGCTGTCTTACCTCCTCTGAGCGGGTATGGGTGGCGACGACTGGGCTCCAGGTGGCAAAGAGGCTGGGCAGCTGCCTGACAGTTGAGGCTGAGCATCCTCGTCTTCGTCTTCGTTGCGATCTCCTGATGACAAAGGAAAGGTATCTCAGAGTTTGCCATGGGTTATGTAGTGGTTATTTACCTACTACTAGATAGAAAATATGACTCTAATGAATTAATTGATTTCCAGATCAGTGTCAGAAAAAAGTCGTCGTCATGATCATCGGCCCCATGTTTTCGCGAACTGCGAACTAAAGAACCCGCAGACCACAGACGATCTTAGATTATATTACGTATCGGCCAAATCAGGCAGCGTCTCCGATTCAGCTTCGGCAAAGATGCTTTCGTATGTCTGTCCGGATTTCCGACCGTCCGGATGGCGTCAAGCCGCATTGTATGTATGAATCATCCCTGAACGCGCTGAAAGGGCACAGTTCATGCCCTCCCTTTTTGCTCTTTCGGGAATTTAACATGAACAAAATCTATGTACCTGTCAATTCAGTCTGCGGAGGGTATTTAGGCAATGATTTCATGTTTACTCTTTAACTCTACATGTTTAACTATTAACTATAGCAACCAATTCGGTTCTGTGAATCTACATGGGGTCGCGTAGCTCCGCTCCGCTTCGCTCGGCTCCAGTAAAAAAGTACTTCATTTGTCCTCCACGGCGTAAGTACTTTGTTCAAATTCCCTCCGCCTTTAAGTTGGCTGTTCTGTAAAACTGGCAAGTATCAACAGTTTTCCTGTCAGTCGATAACGCAGATGTCAGTCCGAACGTAAAAAAATATTCATATTATATGGATAAAATAGTTTTTAGTTTTATAATCGGAAACAACCAGCCTCGACCACGTCAGGAGGAGTGATATTTAAAAATTATTAATAAAATAATCAGTTATCCATTAATCGAAATGTTGAAATCAGTTTCTTAAAATAGGCTTAAATTTCATGAAATAAAATAAAAAGTAGCACGTATGTTTTTTGCATGGCCCATTATGTGTTATTATCGATTAGATTTCGGACAATTCTATGGCGGAGATATGGGGTATCAAAGCAATGTGAATTCATAAGTTTGTATGTGATGTTGAAAGAATATGCACTAGGTTTATTTGTTTTTATAATGATTCCACTTGTTTATCCGATAAACTTCACGGGGTCTGGGGTGTGAGGGGTGTGAGGGAGTGGAAAAAAAGAAGAAAAAAAGCATATTTCCCGTGTCGTTCGCGAGGTGTACGGCTCACAGAGCGACCAGTAAGGAAGGTATTTAAACTCTTCGAACTCACCTCTAACAATAGGCGTATCACCGATGTAGAATGTTGGTGCTGCAGTCTCCACGGCGGCTTCCTTCACCGACCCGTCGCCACTGACCGCACTGAGAGTATCGGTGGAGTCGAACATGATGGTGCGTTCCTTAGCACGAGGCTGTCTGCCGTCGAGCTCCTGTGGACGTTCATATCATCATGATTTACACTAGACGGTCCATACCATAGTCTATTCACTGAAACGAGTTGATAGGAAAGAAATGAACTGCATTGCTATTTTTTATGAATGTGCCTTTTTTCAGTTTACTCTACGACCACTTACCTACGCTTTTTTGTCTTGTCTTTTGTATTAAATTATGTGACAGAGACAATGCTCTATTATGTCGTGTTGCAAAGAGACTAGTCTGTAAAGGCGCATTCATAATTCATAAAAATAAAGACGATACAATTATTTCTTTACTATTAACTCGTTGCGGTGAAATCACCGATTGGCACCGTAAAGCACCAATGTGTTTTCGATCCAGACTGTGCACTCCTTCGCGCGTGGCTGTCTTCCATAGAATTCCTGTGGACATATTGCCGCCAGACCTATCTCTTACCGGGACGGCAGATGGACAGATTTCATTTGTCTTGCCAGGAACTAAATATGTATATCCTTATTCCGTAAATACACCAGAGTATTATTAACAAAGATCCTCGCAATTGTGGGCATCTGAACACACTATTGTTGTAGTTAAAGTTACTTTGCGCAGGTGCTCGGGCTTTTATTTGAGAACAATTTAAATGACCACCAAAAATATTTTTTTCTTACCAAAATGGGTAAATGATCACCAAAAGTTGCAGAAAATATCAGGGCAAAATACTGAGGTAGCTTAAGTGAAGGGTAAAGGGGATGAGCGAAACGAAGCCCCCTTTATCCTTCGTATTAGGTTGAACATGTAAGAACAACAAAAAATACTTAAAACATAAACTTAAGTACACAAAACATAAAAAGAAATTTGGTGATCATTTATCCAAACAGAATTTGGTGATCTTTACCCATTCTGGCAGTCATTTCGAATTTATTGGTAGTAAAATAGGTGCGTTTTTGGTAATCGTTTAAACATAAGCCCTTTTATTTCATCGTGCTTGGCATCACCCTCAGCGCGCCGGAGATTCTCAAAGTCACGAACTTTGGCATTAAACAAATCCCTCTACTCCTGTCTTTTAGCGGCTTGATTTTCCTACTGTGTGGGCTCTAGGGCGCATTTCTTCACGTGCCACAGCTTGTATTTGTATCTGAGGAGTTGTCCGCCATGCTTACGCTCTCCTCAAGTTTCGCGAAGAAGAAGTGCTTCGCGACCCTCTTCTCTGTATCCTTGACACGTAAGATTGGCTACATAAAATACATGCGAGCCCCCGAACGATGACTTCAGATTCAAACCAATTGAAGCGGTCGCCGTGACCGAAATCGGTCGGACCACATCATCATCATCATTTGAGTTCAAAAGTTTTAATATCCCAAAAATCCATCAAAACTCACCAGCCTCTCAGTATCAGAATCCGGCTCCTGCACCTCATAGTCCTGCGAGTACTGCTCACTGTTGGACCCTGGCTCCTGGCTCTCCATGTGGACAGCAGTCACCGGATCCATGGTGTCCAGGGACGATACCATGGTGTTGGAGCCTGCGGGACGGTGGGCTGTTATCTTTGAGATGGGGCGTGCAAAGCGCAAATGATAGCGGTAGCGATAGATATTGACTTATTGCTAGCTGGGATTGAACTGACTTCGATCTTAAAGCCCAAAATTAATAAAAAATACTTTCTTATTTCTGCTTATGAAGGGAGCAAAATTGTCATGACGGTAGTGTAGTTACTTTAAGCCGGAATAGGAGCAAAGCAGGAGTTAGCCGTTGTGCACAGCATTGAAACTATCCATGAAATACAGATAAGCAAATCCTGTCTAATGACCTATGGTATTTTATTGTGGGGTCACGCTGCGAATGCTAATAGTATATTTATTCTGCAGAAACGGGCTGTTCGTGCAATTTATAGATTAGGGCCTAGAGTGTCACTGAGGGAAAAGTTTAAAGAAATCAATATTCTGACATTTGTGTCTCAATATATCTATGACAATCTTGTGTATGTAAAAAGAAATATAACTAATTTTCAGAAGTACAGTGATATACACAATTTTAATACTAGAAATAAAGACAAGTTGGTTGCTTATGTAAGCCGACTACATAAAATTAGTAATTCTTTTAAAGGCAATTGTATACGCTATTACAATAAGGTCCCTACTGATATTAAAAACTTACCTTTAGACAAGTTTAAAATAATAATAAAACAGAAATTGTATAAAAAAGGTTACTATAGGATATCTGATTATTTAGAGGACAGATGTCCATGGGAATAGATTGTTTGAGTAACAGGCTATTTCGATATATAAATAGCATTCATTTTGTAATTTGACAATATTTTATTTAAAAAAGGAAACGCAAAAGATGCGACGACTGTGGAGTTTCTTCGGTGAGCTCTTCTCCACAGATTCCGCCATTGTGTTAGTGAACTCACCCAAAAAAATGTAATGACGGATCTAAGTGATGTAACAACATCCTATGGAAATAAATGATTTTTGATTTTGTCTTCTCCCTATGGTGTTGGATTAAACACTGATCACGGAAATATTTGAAGGAAAAATCAGCTTATTCATCGCTATAATAAATATATCATATAAGACCTCAGATGTGCGAAACTCTAAATATAATGCCCATTGAATTTTCTTTTCTGTTTTCTGCGAAATATTAATGAACAAGGTAATGGTAGCATACTAAAGGATTGGTTGTCTGTCTTTCCTTCATCATTAGACAAGTAAGCAATATTGATGTTTACCTCCTGATGTCAAGCTGCCAGTCATTGGCGTATCGACTTCATAGTTGTATGTGGCTCGTGTGGCATTCGACGATGTTGCCTCCAAACTGTCGGTACTGCCCAACATCAGGTCAGCTCTTGCTCCCCTAAAACCAAACAAATTTATTGTACCTAACTACTCGATGGATCTAAGTATTCATTATTCTATAGCGCTAATCCGCACGTCCTGTGCTAACTGTATCCAGCGTGATCCCGTCGAATTTATCATCACTAGGTAGTGAGTGAGATAATCTGGGGGCACGGTAGTGCTTCGGCCAAGTCGACCAAAGGTACAGCCGTGAAATCCTTTTCTCGATGCCATTTAGGACATTTTCAAGCCCCCTGTAATTTTGTTGTGGGTATAGTAAGTAAATGATTGTATTTTTCTGACCTGCTAAGACTACCCGAGGAACTAAGCTCTTCGTCTTGGCCGCTCCAAGAACCGCTAGCTGGATCTGTAAAGTGTTTACCAGAAACAGACATAATACTGTGAGCTAAAGACTTCCCTGAGGATGGCGATAGCTCACGAATGACACTATCACTTCGAGAGAATTCCAAGTCTTCTGGCTTGCTTGAGGTGGTGATAATAGTTTGCTTTGTAACCGTCATAGTGCCGCCATCAACGCTATGTTGCTCGACAACAGTCATCAAGCTATCCATATCTGACTGCTGAGATGCAACCGAAGAAGACATTTCTGATCCGAAAGACATAGCTGTATCAACCTCATATTCTTTCGATTTAGTTCCGGGAATATCAACGCCATCAGAACTGGTTACAATATCAGACACTTTATTTCCATCAACGAATTTCTGTTGCATGACGGTAGTGGTTCTGATGATTTCTGTGACGCCATTGTTAGTGACAGTCCTGGTGACGGTGGATTGGGTCTTCTGTTTTTCTTCTTGGTCGAGTAGTCTCATCATCTCTTCGCAGTCGCCAGGTATGGATTCCGCGGATCCATCTTTCGGCTTCGGCGCTGCACAAATAAAAGCTGAAGATTTTCGACAGTCCTCAGATACTTCGGTTTGTGTGGATGTGGATTCGGGTGCAGGCTCAGGCACAAAATAGGCACCTCTATCATCAAACTTCTTAACAGTTACCACTCTAGGAACGACGGGTACAGACTGCTCTCGTAATTTTTCTTCTAAAGCCATTTGTTGATCAATGAGTTTTCTGATGGCCGCTGAGTCGGTTAACATTTTCTGCGATGGGCTACCGTAGCTTCCTACTTTTTGAGATGGGCTACCACTCTTCTGTGAGGGACTGCCACTTTTTTGTGAAGGACTTCCGCTCTTTTGGCTGGGGCTGCTGCCTTTTTGGGGTGGGCTACTTTCCGAGCTTCCACTATAGGATCTTTTTTCTTGCTCTAAGAAACTGCCGCTCACATCTTTGGGATCAGCTTGTAGTAACGCTTCTTTTTGTTTTGCCAAAATTTCTGCTCTCAATGCTTCTAAGCATGCCGATTCAAGTCCTTCGAATTCATTGAGACTAGATACAGACATGTCGTCACCCTGGCTTTTACTTAGCACATAGCGTCGAGGTAGTGAACCGTTTAAGGAATCTTGAGAGGACGAGGAATGTTGTTGGTATTGCTCCATTAGAGCTTTCTCGAGGTTTTCGAATTCCTGCAAGGAGCTAATTGATACGTCATCATTTTCGCCTTTGATTCTAAACCTCAACCTGGAAGCCATTTCAGATTCAGAAAGGCTTCCGTAGGAATTTCTGAAGCTGCCAAAACTCCCTACTGACTCTTTTTGGGAACTTAAACTGCCGATTCTGCTCGCATCAAAGTCAGTCATTTCCTCTTCCTTGATGTCTTCTAAAGGCACACGCTCATAATCGTATCGCGGATCACCTTCAAACTGCATTTGGACCCATTTCTTACCAGCTTCAATCTCTGCTATTTCTTGTGCTTGTAACCTTTTTTGTTCTACTTCACCCTGAAGAAGTTCTTCGTCTGAGTAAGATCCTGAAGTAGTACTAGAAGTCTCCTGTTTTTTGGAAGCCTTGGACAACATTTCTTCAACCTCTGTGTCATGTTTCTTTATCATCTTTTGGGACTTTATTTGGAGGCATTTCCCTTCTGTGTCAGTTTCTTGAGCTTCCCTTGCAACTTCTTCAATCACAACAAAGTCATCAATTTCACTTGGTTTATCAACCAATTCAAACTCATCACTGGTTGGGGATTCCCTATCACTTTGTTCTGCTTCGGTGTAACGAACGGTTGTATCTTCAGACGTGATGACTGCCTCCGACCTACTGCTAGTACCTTCGGTAAGCATTTCGGATTTCAACTCGGGAGTTTCCGAGATATCATATATATCGTCAAGTACATATTCCTTTCCATTGTCTGTTGACAATGAACTTTGGCTGGGTCCTGATAAAGGAGTTTGTGAGGATGATAAAATTTCCTGCGTTTTAAGACTTGATGTTGAACTTTGTTTACTGTCTAATTGAGAGTCTTCTGTCTCTACAGTAGACTTTTCCACCTTGGTTTTAGGCACAGAAGAGTCGCTTTTAGATTTAAGGATTTCTTCATATTGTTGGGAGCCTACTGGAATAATTTCATTTTCAACATCAACAAAATCTCTTTGGCTTGCGGGTTTTTCGGTAATCGGAAAAGGTGTAACAGCAACTTCTTTGATGACTTTTTTGACATATTCTTCAATTACTTCAACTGGCTTAGATTCAGCTTTTACTTCATGTAACGTTGCTTTGATAACAGGCGTTTCTGCCAATTCTTGTGATGGTTTACTCGTTAGTACGGTTTTGATACTGCCAGATTTTACAATTTCTTCATATTGTAATGAGCCTACAGGAATTATTTCACTTTCTAAATCTACAAACTCTCTTTGTACTTTGTCAATTTTTGTGACGGCAAATGGAACTGCATGTTGTTCATGAATGGAAGCTTTTGTTATTTGTTCCTTAATTTCTTCTTTTTCATTTTTGGTTTCAGATTGAGAAGAAAGCATATCCAATTTAGGAATAGAAGATGACAAATACTCATCCATCTTGAATTGGCTAGATAATGTCGTGGTATCAGAAACATCTTTATCCTTCGTAGAATCTTCATCAACTTCAATACTTTGCTGGCTTTCTGAAATGCTCCCTGCTATAAAATGATCTTGGAGTTGTTCTTTTGAGGTGAATCGCATTTCATGCGATCTTTTCATCTTTCCTATTGGTTCACCTGATTCATCGAGAACTCTTTTCTCATCATCGTCTACTGAGAGTTCATCTTCACTACCTTCTCGTTTAATAACTTTTTCTCCTTCATGAAGAAATTGTTCGACGTAAGTGCTGCTTTCCATTAATTCCTCTTTGAGTTCAGTGGCAGAAGGAACAAGTGTTTCAGACGCATCTGAAATATCGATACTTGCGATATGACTAGATCCGTCGGAGTCAAGGCTTTTCATACTGTCTCTCGAAGCAAGTGAGCTCGCAGCCGTATAGTAATCCTTAGACGTTCTCAAAGACGATGAAACATCGTGACTTGTCAGCGCGGTTTCAAAATCAGCAGTTCCGCTTTGTGCTGTCATCATGACGTCGACGTCAGAAGATAAAGGTCTGCTTTCAGAATGTTCAAAACTTTCGTAACGACTCCCGCCGGAGCTAGACCAGCCCTCCACTTCAGATGCCGATCGTCTCTCCCCTACACCAAGTTTAGATTTCATATGTTTTTGTACTCGTAGTTTTACTTCTGGACTTCCTTTGGAGCTGTCACGGTCAGAGAGAATGATTTCACTCTCCGTTTCTAAAATAGAGTGAGGCCCGCTGTCTGATTTGATTGAGTAATCCCCGCTATCGATGGGAGGGCTAGATTCTTTAACTTGTACTGTCACTTCTTTATCTTCATCAAGAGTTGTTTCTTCTGGAGAACTTATTTTTTGACTAACACTATCCGACATTCGACTATCCAAAATCCTATTTTTTTCTTCCGACTCAACATGAGTGGCTGGATTTTTTTCAGCATGCTCTTCGGCTTGTTGAGGTTCTTCAGTAATAACTTCTGGTCTATCCGGACTGACTAAGAGTTTGAATTGGAATTCAGATGGTGATTGTTTGTATTTACTGCTACCGTCACTTTGCTCACTTATTATTTCTCCTTGTGCTGCTTCAAGCGACAGCTTGACTTCATCAATAGTTTTTTCCAAAACCGACAAGTCTGCTAGTGGTTGTGCAGAAATCAGTGAGTCATAATCAACCCTTTCTGATTCAAGTTTCGCTTGAAACTCGGCAGAGGAAAGATCAGTGTCGTAGCCACTGCTGCAAATGTCTTCTAGACTTTTCTCTTTAACCAGTTTAAGTTCTTCTCGTTTTTGTCCATCCGTTGCAGTTAAGAACGCGGAATCAGCTTCGGTAGAAAATTCAGAGGCATGCAGGGTAGCTGCGCTGCCAGTTGAGTCCATAGATTTTTGAAGCACTTCAGCTTCATGTGATTCTAGAGACTTGATCATGTATTCTGTATCAATACTTTCACCCGACTTAACCATGATGTCCTTGGATGCTGTACTAATATCGTCTGATGTTTCCATCGTACTTGGTGATAAATCAGATTTGATTGTTTTCGTAGCAGCCTCGGTATCTACGACGGTTTTTAGTTCCAAGATGGTATCACCACTATCTGAACTTCTATTTTCTGATGCAGTTCTTAGTTTCAGAGTTTTTAATTCAGTAGCACTTTCAAAAAGATCAGTTTTTTGGACCGATACTTCCCAAAGCTGATCCTGAATTTGTTCTTGGGGTACTTTGACAGGTATCTTGGAGGGTTTGTCTTTCTTCGGGGTGTCACCAGTCTTATCGTCGTGTGGAAGATCTGGAGCAGCTTCTGATTCTGAATGAGTTTCTTGGCTTCCAGAACGACTAAATGTACTTTTAATAGGAGATGTAGAAATTTTGATTTCCTTGATGAACCCTACTTCATAAGTTTCATTGCCTTTTTTAAAAGACTTAGATTTGCTTTTTGGACTGGTTTCAGATGACCCTCTTCTATCTGCCGTTTCACTTTTGAAACTAGGTGCATGAGAGGCATCGGAAGTACTGAGATCATCATGTTCTTTACTTTCAATAACTGATTCTTCCTTGTGATGTTCTAATGTTGAGCTCACAATTTTTCCCTTTTCTGATAATTCGGTGCTTGAGACTACTTCATCTTTCTCAACAATTTTCAAAGTCGAATCCACAAATGAGGTTTTGGATTTGTCGTCATCTTCGATGATACCTTCGAGTTCTCCAGCATCAGTAAAGTATTCTTTTCCCCATTGTTCATGAGAAAGATCTCTTTCAGAAATCTTTATTTCGTGTTTTTTTTTAACAGTCTCATCTTTTATTGCTGTCATTCTTTCCTCCGATTTTGTCTGTCTACCAGTGTAAAGGCCCTGTTCCAAAAATTCACGTTCGACCTTGATAACGTCATTATCATCGGTGCTTTTAATGACAGTTTTAGTTTCTATATCAGCCCTCTTAGCCAAAGCTTCGTGAGCTCTCTCAGTTTTTTTTTGAGAAGTATCCGTTTGGTCTCCGTCTTTCTTCACGACTGTTTTTTCTTTTGTCTCACGTTCTTGTCCACGAAGTTCATGACTAGTTTCTGTTTTAATGATCAATGAATCATCATCAGATGATGACACTTGCTTGGTTTGAGAGAAGAATTCTTGTCCACTTATTTGTTTTGTTTCAGTCTCCTTGTGAGTTAAGACTGTGCTGCCACTATCAGTGGTACCGAATTTGGTTACCATGTCTGAAATGACTGCTGCAGGGTCGATAGACTGAAATTTAAGTTCACTACCTACAGTTTTATGAACTGAAGACGACGATGTAGACGTTTCTATTCTAGATTTTGAGTAGTATATATCCGATGAACCCGATCGCTGCAGGTCTTCCATTTGAACTGCCAATTGCTCTTTCTTGATTTGATCTATGACATTGATGCTCTTCTCTATCGTTCGGTCAACGAGCTCGATGGCCCCGGTAGTGATTGTTGGTTGGTCGACGTTAACGAAAGACATGTTATCAGCTAAATGTTTCGTTGGAGATTTTGATCTGGCGGCTGCACTTTGTCCCATGGATGTCGTCAGTATTTCTGAAAAGAAAAATAGAATGAATACACTTGAATACATAACTTTATTTTATGTGCAGGTTTGTCAATGCATGTGAAGAAATATTATATGCAAGTGAATGTTTGAATTAATAAATAAATATCTGATTTTGAATACAGTGACCACATTTTTTATTCTTATTTTTAAACCGACACAGCATTTGGATAGGATCGAGGCTTTGGAAGCTTGGAAGCGTGATTCAATAATGAATATGAACAAATTAATGGAATCAAAAACGAATTAGATGACACAGCAGTGATAAAAGCTTTAGTAAGTGGAAAACAAACAGAAGTGTCAGAATCAAAGCGAAACGTTACTCAAAACGGTGAATGAAAAAGATAAAATATGCCAATTAATGAACAAGAAAATTTTGGAAGATCAAGAAGCGATTATTACGAAAAACAATGAATGTATTCGGTTTCGCTTGTGGATCCACTTACCTATTGTAACGTAAGGGCTCCGCAAGAAAGAAAGAAAATTTACTGTGCTGGTCATACTGGCATAACACATAGTGACGGTTGCAAAGTAACGATTGTGACATTGACAAGAGGTTCCGAATAAGAAAATTAATCTGAATTTATTTTTGTTGGTTCTCTTGTGGACACTAGGTGCTTGTTTAAATTGGTTTTTGATATAAACTCTAATCTACTGTGCATTATGGAGAAACTGATGTCATTCAAGAAATTATTCTTTTGGGACATAATTGCTTATTGTTTAACTTATTATACCATTAATAGTGTTGGAATTAGAAAATAATCATGCGATAAATCTGCACTTAATCGAGGTGTGGCGAACAAAATTATTTTGCTATGAAATGTTACTACGATAACAAAAGAGTAAAGTTTCGCTATGACTCTACATTTGCTATTGCTTTGCAAAGCTTTTGTAGCTCTAATACACTAACTACGTCATGAGTATTTATGTTTTTGCATCATAATTTGCCACACACATTGGATGTCTTACATCTGTCATATTATGTATGGTATTTGGAAATGATGGAAAAACATTTTGACCCTTGATATAATTAAATGTAATAAATAAGTACTTTGACCATTAATTTGTTTAAGGATAACCTAAATATTCCACTTTTGTTAACTAATACTAATTTTGTAGACCAACGACATATCCTTACTATTAATATCTGAAAAACAACAGATTAGAGATTTCCGGGAGGGCTTTAAGGCCATATAGGCACAACCAGTAACTCAAAGTTTAATTGACACTCAAAGTCATGCTGTCAGTATCTCTTTCGGGAAATGACGGCGCCAGTATGAGATTTAAGTGGCGCTTCATTTGTACGGTACGCCGAAAATGGCCGCAAATCGTGTTAAAAGCATGAAAATCGGAACGATTGGTCGCCAGGCCATTTGAATCAATTGGACACATGGCAGGAAAAAAATATAAGAGAGGAGTAATGACGTCATCTTTTTGTGTATGGGAAAAAAATGTTGTGAAACCTATCATGTGTGGTATCAAATAAAAGAGCTTTCTGAGTTAATTCTAAAAATATATCATAATATCATTGCGTTTTAGTCAATTTTCAAAACATACCATGTTTGGGCTCCTCAAAACATTTTATACATTATCAGCCCACCAATGTATAAAACAGCACGTTGGGTGAAACTCAAAGTGCAGTGAAATTGTAGTTCCATCCATAAGTCTCGTAAAATAGTTAAAGGAATGTCACACTTTGTAATAATGAAAATAAAAATGAAATAGTAAATGTGAATATTTTAGGAATTGCTTTGTTGGGGTTCGATTTGAGGATATTAGTACCATCAGAGGTATATTAGTACCATCAGAGGTATATTAGTACCATCAGAGGTATATTAGTACCATCAGAGGTATATTTTGCTAAAAAATATTCAACCGTATCATATCTGGAGGAGCCCAAACTTGGTATGTTTTGAAAATTATTTTAATTTTAATTTAAAACAAGTGACGTGGCCATGTAATGGTGTGGCAAATTTTAAGGATCGGCTCGGTAAGTCCTTTCTGTTGATATCACGCACGATAAGGTCCAGAAAAAAAGGTTTTTCCTACACAAAAAAAGATGACGTCATAACTCACCTCCATATTTTCAAATTGATTCATATGGCCTGAAGATCAGCCGTTCCAATTTTCATGCATCATTTGCAGCTATTTGCTGAATTTCGCGGTGTAACGCTAGCAATAGGAGAAGGAGGACTATTCAAGATCTAAATTAAGGAAAGAGACGGAAAGTTCACTGACCACTCTGATGGGCTTCCGTCTCGCTCATCATGCTGTCTCCGGCAGACGAAGCCCTAGGAGAGTGCCGACTGGCATCCAGGAACGAAGAGTCGGAACCTAGTGTGGGGTTCGGGATGTTAGCACTACCACTAGCTTACTACATTACTCTGGCTGTGAGGTCCGGTTGAAGCTAACAGAAACATCAGTCGACAAAAATAAAAATCAAATGTAGCCTTTTGATAGCCCCACTGAGAGGCACAGGCCTTTATCCGAATTCGATTAAGACATCGCCATACTCCTCCAAGATGGCTTATTGCGGGTTGATGGAGCGTTATTTAACTTTCAGTACGTTAATGTTATCTGATCCATGTGAATTAACGCCTTACAAAGATAGGCCTCTATCGAGTTATTAGCGTGACAAAAGTTCTGTTGGCCTTAACGGAGCTAATATTTTATATCTCTAAATTTTCTTTTAAATTAGACTAGTCAAGCAGAGTGAGTTAAGTATTATCAAATAGCTAATAGAGTATACATATTTTAAATAAATGCATCTAAAAAGATACACCAACTATAAATCAAATCAAATCAAATTGTCTTTATTAAAAAAATGTCTTTATTACTTTAGATATTTACATATACTTAGCTAACGTCATTTTCTGCCTCTTCTCTACATTGGACCACTGTGAATATATATGTCACAGTAAGATTGTCAAAACCGTTAGTTGATAGACTAACGTTTTTTTTTCTCGTTATTTGGTCAAATATCGGCACATAGTAAACTGTAGCGTAATGCTTACTAAATAACGCATTAGTTGATAAACTAACGATTAAAACCGTTAAATATTAAACTACCAGAATTGCAAACGAAATACCAAGGCAAAACTGCGGTAACTTAGGTGAAGACTAGAGGGGGCGAGCACAGCGAAGCCCCCGAATAGTCTCCGTGTTAGGATGACATGTAAGAACAAAAGAAACGTTAATTCTAAACCCTGTCGGTCTGGTTTGCTATCTGTCGATAGTTGATCAATTAACGCGTTAGTTTATCAACTAACGGTTTTGACTATCTTACGGTGACTTGTTTTGACTATATTTTAACTCATAAAACTAGATATGTTTAATGAATTTCTGCTGCTGTTTCTTTTTTGATGCTTTCTGCATCACTTCTCTCATACCTACAGTGATCCTTCTAAAGATGTAGTTTCCATAGTTTCCTTTATATCTATTGTTGCATGTTTTCTTAAGAGTCTTCCTAAAGCCTTGGTCTCGCGATCGACCAGCACAACACTGCGGGCTGTCAAGTCAGAAAGTCAGGTAAACTTGTACATGTACAGAGCTAAGAATAAGTACAGAGAACGGGATGTGCCAGAAGTCACGTCACGCGTGATTTTATAAACACTGCTCCTTAGAAATATAACGAATGTGATGTTCATCGATACATTATTGAAGTCCAAATGATATGCTGTGTGATGGTACACTAAATTCTTTAGGCTGTAATAGAATGTGTAGCCATACCCGACCCGAACGGCCGAGTAGGCAGTGACCCTGCCTACGAAGCCAAGGGTCCCGGGTTCGAGTTCCGGCGGGGGCAACTATTTGTTTGATGAGCACGGATGTTTGTACCCGAGTCATGGTTGTTTATCTAACTAAGTATAATATTTATCTAACCCTTACATTTAAGTGGTTTAAAAGCCGCAGGGAGGCGATTTGCAATTAACAGTACTATCCATTTCGACGATTTATACCGGCCCTAGTCGTAAAATAAAAATAAAAATAATTGAGATATCTCGTTTCCAAAAAATTGCGAACTAGTAGTAGCGCGTCGCCTCACCATTCCGTAGGTAAAATCGTGATAGGCTACTATTAGATTGCATAGGTACCTATTTCAAGTGGCAAACGCGTTTGGTAGGTACTTACCAACATTGCAGATTTTTCGGGTTGGGTTTTATATAAGTAGGTACGCAGGAAGTTTGAATTTTGGAGTACTTAGTGTGATTATGGGGGGTCTTTAGCTATCCTCTAATACCATTTTCTAATTGAGGAACAACAATTTAGCACCTATTTATATACTTCGAATTTTTAATATAATTGACATAATCTTTGTAAAATTCGACCGTCAAATGACAAAATCAAAAGCTCCAACGTTGGATATTGGTACAAGATTTTAGTACAAATGACAACAGACATCGTTACGGTGGAAAACGGCATCGGCCATATTGGATGCCAATCGCCATCATGATTCATTCCGTCTCCCTCCATCCATGTTGCGTGAAATCGTGAATGTGCCATTAGACCACAGACTTGAATCATATCGACGCATTAAACCTACCATTAAGCCAGGATTGGTTACTATTAGGTTAGTTTCGGTAACAAAACCGACCACTGAGCTGTCTTTCCTGGGCACTCTTGCGGCTACTCCCTAGAGTGTTTTCTATGAGTCGGAGGCGCTGCGGAGCGCGGCGTGAGGAGCAGGCCAGACGAACGAAGCCGGAGCGGCTGAGGCTGGTCGCCGTCCAGAAAGCCGCAGCCGCGACGGCGAGTGAGGGAGCCTGCGAAGAGCTGCACGGGGACAGTCGCCGCGCTACGTTGCGCCGGAGCAGAAGCAATAGTCATAAATATGGGGGGGGGGGATATTTTTTTCCACAGCCACAGACTAAACGCCTCCTGGCTGGTCCATCGTTGTCGTGGAGGACATGAACACGCCTAAAATGGTACGGGTGTAACTTTTCTAAGTTCAACAGCTTCCACACGTAATACTGGCTCACGTTGAACCGAATAGCAGCCATTCGAGTCGGGAATGACTACATATCGCAAGTGCGATGATTGGCTAATGGCATGGCTTGCACTAGGCGGCTAGCTTCTTTGAAGGCCTTTGACGTTGCCGTCCCGCCGTGTGTAGTAAAAGAGGCGTAGAGCCGTCGAGCTTCTGCTGTGTTGTAATTCGCAATAGCGTATTGTTGAACCACACTAAGATTCTCCAAATTTGAGTAATCGTAATGCCGATCCATATTCGCGCGTTTTTTAAGCAGCGTCACGTATCGCACGAGTGACGTGCTGTGGGTAACTAAAGACTAGTCTTGTGTCGGTCATGTACGAAGAACGAATAGGAAACATTACTGTGCAATGAACGAAAAGAAACG
Organism: Argyresthia goedartella; assembly: GCA_949825045.1. Classification (NCBI taxonomy): domain Eukaryota; kingdom Metazoa; phylum Arthropoda; class Insecta; order Lepidoptera; family Argyresthiidae; genus Argyresthia; species Argyresthia goedartella. The sequence continues at coordinate 16,671,829 of OX463834.1, forward strand.
TTTCCCTACGCTAATCGGACATTCGGTCTATTAGGACTATTAGGACATCGCTCCGAGAGAGCGGCGGCGGGCGGGAGGCATTAAGCCATGCCGACTCGCTCTCGCACACACAGACACGGCATTGACATCTGTTTAAGTATGAAGGGAAATCAAATATTATTTAACTTTTTATTTCTGCCATGCAAACAGACACATAGAATTGTATAAATTTGTTAATATTATCAGAGTATAATATTCCTCGAGTTTCTGCTCTGCACGAAAAGAAAGGGTTACCTAATAACTCCATTTTTTATTTGATCCTACGTCAGACATAATAGTACTAATAAAGCTGTTAGATCTTACTGGTAGACTGACTGAAATGTCCTAGTACGGAGCGCTCTCTTTTGACCAAGCAGGCATATTTTTTTATTCATAAGATCCAACGTCCTAATAGTACTAATAGAGCTGTTAGAGTGTACTAGTACACTGACTGAAATGTACTAGTACCGAGCGCTCTCTCTGATGGATGACCGAGCAGGCACAAGACTACTAAAGACGCGCGCGCCGAAAATCAAAGGGTTGGGGGCGGGGCCAGATAGCATATGCAAGTGCGATGATTGGCTAACGACATGCGCTTGCACTAGGCGGCTAGCTTCTTTGAAGGCCTTTGACGTTGCCGACCCGCCGTGCGTAGTAAAAGAGGGCTACTAATGTTTCTCACTGTTTCAAGATTGTGTCGAGATATTTTTCGTAAATAAAAAAAAATATGCCTCGATTAAAAAAAAGAAAAGATAATATGATAACTACTGCTCAAGGCGATTCACCTAGCCTCCGCTTTAAAACCACTAAAATGTTAGGGAGTATAATGTATATCGTTATCTAGTACCCGAGATACAGGGAATCGTAGTTTGGGGTTAGATCAATGTGTGTAAATAGTATGCAAGTTATTCTATTTTAGAGGGTTATAGCATTCTGAACAACTTTCACTACGAAACCAATTTGATCAGAGCAACTTAATAATAATCACTTCTCCATATATTTTAAACCGGGCGATCAGCTGATTAGTATGGAGACTTATTATCAGTATTTTTTAGTTGGCTTTTATTTTCTCTATCCATATAATATATACAGTGTGTTATTTTCTCTATCCACAGATATAACAGATCAAAGCTTTAAGTACTCAGAGTTACCTTTAGTTAGTCCCAATGCTGCAAACCCCGTGTATCCAGAGAAATAGTAATTCAAAGTTCAGATCCATAGTCGATGTATTAGGTATCGCTAACCGGCTAACTGTCGCTAACCGGTCATTGGATGCCTTGGTACAAGGTATATCATGACAATTTCCTTGATGAGAAGCCAAATAAGTCCTTATTTCTTCGCTACGAGAGCATTTAGCATTCGCAAATTGCTCGTTGTGCTAGTTTGATTACATGTACCTGCCAGATTGCAAACATACTGCCTAGTGGAAATCTTCGTTTTTGGTGTTTATCCCGATGTTAACTAATAGCTCACCCCGCATTTTTCTCTCGCGTTTTCATGCATAAATCAGTTCACGACATAATTAATACGATATGTAATATTTTTATTTGCATACCTACATGTCATTGTCAACAATTAATCTAGCATAGCTAAACCATATCGGTTTTGCAGTAGCCGTGCAGTAAGTAGAACGTGTAGGCCTCTACAATGAGGTTTGTGATAAGATAACATAAAAAACGCCTTGGTCAACTACCGCCTAGTAATAAGAATTCTCTTTAAAAAAATACAGTGACATGGTTCTGATCTCTTTCTTATCTCATTATGTTTATAGTATAAGGTAGAAGAAAGGTATTAACTGTGGGAAGAAATTTCTATGATTTGCGCTGTTTACATAATTAAATTTTATTCATCGTGACATGTCAATACCAAGTAAAGATTCAATACGTAGTTTTGCCGATTTAAAGGAGTAGCAAACTTTTTGCAACTCTTTTTACTTTATGATCTACTTTGAAAAAGGAAATTAAACTAGAATAATTTTGATTAGTAAAGTCAAAATATTGTCAATTTGGAATTCAATCGGGAATTTCTTTGGTTTCAATTTTAATTTAATATTTGAATTGGATTACACAATTTGTAATGTGAAAATGGCTAGCTAGACCATTCGATTCACATAAATTCGTGGATATGTTATTATTGTACGGAGTGGCTCGTGGTAATGCAGCATCTGCCCTGATGTTGTACCATGCCCGTTTTCCAAACAGAAGACACCCGAGGAATGCTCGCGTGATTATAAATGCAGTACAATGCTTACGTGATATGATAACCGTCGTCTTATCCCCGGACATCAATACGAGGGTATAACATACCTCTAAATGTCAGCCGGCAATTAGGAAGAAGAATTACTCGATATTTTAGACATATTTTTTTTAACGCTTTGGTCCGGGTCGACGATCCCCAGGTCACCTGATCTCTTGATTTCTCCTTATGGGGAGCTGTTAAAAACTATGTTTACGCGGTAGACAATGACACAGTAGACATCCTCAAAAACAGAATTACCGAGGCTTTTCACATGATGCAACTCAACGTGGATTTAGGAACCATTCACAATAACATTATCAGACGGTACACTACTTGCTTACAGCAGAGCGGCAGACTTTGAAAATCGACCAATAGCGAAGCAGCGAAGCGACATTTTTTCCGCTTTGTGTCTGTATTTGTTATTTGTACATTAAATAATTTACTATTAACTAGAAAGTGGTTTATTTAATCTTTGAGTGCAAAATACACACTTCAGAAAATAACAATATCTACTTGGACTTATGAAGTGCGATAATATCTTTCTATCAGCCGACATAAGTTGTGTCACACACACGTCACACAACACCCATTAAATTGTCAAAGAGACGTTCCAAGTAGCTCCGAATAAGTACGATGCAGAATGAACTTAATCGATCGAGTTGCATTGTTTGCATTACATTGAATTTACGATTAAGTTTGTTAGAAAAAATGAAAAAGTAAAGTTTTGATTTTGATTAGTTGAGACCATAATTATTCAATTACTCGTGACCTATAGAGGATCCGTTTTTAATATTATCCCCGGTTCTAGGCCACAAACTGTATAACACTCATCGTGCGAGCTATGACACAAACGTTCTACAGCCTTATGCTTTTATACTTGGGCTGAGTAGGCGGAATTATTGTGGAGGACGCTCTGACTAATTTGTGGGCAAGAATTTCGTCACATACGATTTTGCCTAAAAATATATTTGAAATGAAATGGAGGAGTTTCAAAAAAAGCCCAGGTCGGGCTTGAGCAAATGTATCTCTTTTTAGGGTTCCGTACCTGAAGAGACACCTATTACTAAGTCTCCACTGACCGTCCATCCGTCAGTCCGTCCGTCCGTCTAAGCGGGGTGTATCTCATGAACTGTTAAAGCGATACCTCGTCCGTGCAAAGAATTGTTCCCTTTGCCTCGCTCTCCCTTTATGCCGCTTCTCGCTTACGCTTTGAACCAATTCCCGTTACCTCGCTCCTCGTAAGTAAAGATTCCCGTAACGCCGCTCGACATCGTTTTTATTTAAGGGTGTTAGTTTTGCGTGGCAGGGGCTAGCCCATCGCCGCAGCCAAACCAGACCAAAATCACTCTTGCTCAGTATCTCCTTCTACCCCTCATCGACTATGCTGATGTATGCTGGGTCAGTGCTAACGAAGAACTACTGAACAAACTCGAACGACTTCAAAATCTCGGGATTCGGTTTATCTTCGGGCTGCGCAAGTATGACCATGTATCACAACATCGCAAGGAGTTAAAGTGGCGGCCGATCCATCTTCGCCGGGATTCTCACATTCTCAATTTCCTCTACAACATTTTACGGAATCCACGCGTTTTCAATTTCTTTCTTCCAGCAGGCCTCAGAGAACTCACGCATTTTCTTTGATCACAACGCCACAGCATAACACCGCGTCCTATGGGCACGGGTTTAGACTCCGGGCCATTCGGTTGTGGAATGCACTTCCTGGCACCATCAGGGATAGTCCTACTCTCAATATATTTAAAAGTCGCGTGAAGAAGCATTACCTCTCTCTTTAGAATTACAGGTAGTATGTATGTAAGTATTTATTAGCACATTTATATATAATAGTAGTAGTAATTATTATATTATAAGTATGTAGTACATAATTATAGTCATTATATGTTTTATTTTATGTACCTATTAATAATTATGTAATTACTCGTTTATTTCGTCATATTGTTGTACACATAGGTCTACCCCTGCTCAGCAATCAACATTTCCAACTTTACCTATTAATATTTTAATAGGTATACTTGTATCTATCTATCTATCTAGCGTTTTTTCTGCCACAAAGTACCAGGGCAGTAGACCTTTGAAGGAGGTAATGAACACAGAATTGAAAAGCAAATACCTGCCAACCCATATGGGAAAAGATGTGACTTTTCCCATTTGTGGTGGCAGAGGCACAATTGCACCCACGTCAAAAACTTGGATGATTACGAAGCGATATCCAGCACTACTATGGGTGTATAGTTCAGTCCCACCATACCCCCAGGGGTATGGTGGGTCCAAGGCGTATCCTTGGATTTAGCAAATAAAATATATCTTGAATAGAATTTATCTTGCTCTTGCCGATGCTTGCCCTTAATGTGCGAGCGCCATAGTGGGAATAGGCACGAAGCCCGAGCGACATCGTGGGAATGCGTTGCAGGCGCAGAGCGGCGTAGCGAGAAGCGAGGTAATGGGAACAAACCATTAAAAGGTCCCCGTTACTCCAGGCGGAAAGTCACGCAGTGTGAGAGGGACGGAATCGGGAATAAATGTCATAACGTAGCGCTAAACCACAGATTAAAAAAAAACTATGCTATTTTGTTAAAAAAATAATAAGGAGATACATAATATCTACATTTTTAACGTAGTTCTACAATGACATTAGTTAGAATTTCAGAATTACAGGAAAAAATAAATCAATTTAGAGGTATTTTCATAATTAAATGTTATCGAGAATATTTCATCCAATCGCGTTTTCCTTTAGTGAGAATCTTAATCAAATACTCAACAAACGTTAACCTAAAAATTAAATCTGTAGATGACTTCATGGTGGAGTAAATGGATTCGAAAAAAAAACGCATTTTTTTCGTAGCACCTTAAAGGTAGCAAGTTGAAATTTTCACAGAATGTGTATTTTTGTTGCCGCTGCGGTTGTAACGGCATAAATAGCTAAGGTCGAGCTACCGTTGTCAGAAGCTATGATCGTCTATTCTATCTACCCCAAAAAGAGATGTCCCGATTCAGCTGTAAAATTTGTAAGTTAAGAATGATAAGTCTGAATTTCTCGTTCGTTGAGAAGTTCGTTAGGCGTACAATAGTCGAACGGAAGATTGGTTCAGGAAGTTAGAGTTTCAAGTTAGACAGAGAAAGCATGTATGCCCGCAAGCCGGTATTTCGAATCAGTTAGCGGTGTATTGCGCCAGATCGATCTTTGTTATATTTTGTGTGATGGTACCATTTGTTTTTTGTATATATGGGCGCTTGGAACTTCTTTTCGTGTGGTCGACCACAATTTATAATATTTGTTTGGGATATCGTATAGATATCCGTCGTAGTGTTACGACGTGAGTACTCAATGATATTTCATGTGCTCGCTAGTAGCGGCTTGTGGTGGTTCCAATTATATAATTAGTTCACGGCAATAACGATCCAAATAGACCGGGTTTACACAATTGCGATTTGATTTTCCGAAATGGGTTTGAACTAGCGGTTTCCTCAAAAGGTCCGTAACGTTTTGAAACCTTCAACTCTGCGCAATTTGAGCTGGATGTTATCGAAACGTTTTCATTAGCGCTTTTGGAGATCTAACCCACTCCACAGCGAGGTACATACTTCGGAAAATACCGATTTATGCATCTAACTAACCACAGCTCTTCCTCAACTGGGCCCAGCAATAAATACTTGACACAGCCTACACGTTAGACCTCCAGCGAAATTCACATTTAATTTAAAGATGCAACTTGAATCCAAACCGATCCAAGGCAAAGCAAAACAATCTACCCGTTCCTAAACAATGAACTTTAGACTGTAATTTGATCTCTTCGCGCGTCCCCGACAACACTCAAATGTCAAAAATTAACAACGTAATAGGTTATCTGAGTGGACAACGTTTATACTTTGTTCTGAATTTGTTATTTTCATCCGCGGAACCTCATCGATCAAACAGTCTCCCTATGCCCTGACAACCTAGGTTTAGCCGCAACTAAACTCCTGTCTAGCCTAGTCTAAAATCCTAGTGTTATACCACGTCCATCATCGACACCACTCGAAAATGGTTGAGTTTGATTTGAATGTGTTTATATGTTTAACGACTGTGTGTTTGGGAATTTCAAAACTCGCTACACGAAGGAAATGAGGAGAGGATTAGCCCGCGAATATCCCAGGAACCCTATGGTGAAGCAAAAAGAAAATTAGGGTCGCTCCAAGCCCAGACTCAGACTCAGATCAATTACCTACAAGTTCTTATCTAACGACCCAAGGATAGTTTTGGAATTTGGGGTATGTTGATTTAAAGGATAGGAACCGAGGTATATCTCGGCGCTTCAGAGACTCACGAAAATCCACTGTTACACGCAATCACAACTCTTCCAGTTCCAGACGCGTAAAACGGCAGACCGAACTGTATAGAATTCCTGAAAGACGAGTGTCACAGTAGCTTGACGCGGAGACTGAATGTCTCCCCCACCCACGCTCTCGCATTTATAGACCCCACATGTCTGAAAAAAAATGGCGTCCTTTGCGTGACACACGCTGCCCAAGCGAAAGCTTCTTATCCCTAACTACACAGGGTCTAATTTCAATCAAACATGCCATGCAGGCCTGCAGTCTACAATTTTGTGTATGCATATTTTCTATGATCAACCGTCGGTTATCACTCAAGTCATTTGGTATTGCCGATACACAAAATTTGCCGATCGCTGGCCATATAAGCGGTTGCAATTAATTAAGCCTACCCGACCGCTAGCGTCTTAGACAAAGATCACTAGAATGATATTCAAACCCGTGATGTCAAACTCGCCACATCGTACCAATCAAACGCAATTGTATATTTGCAGTCAACACATTAGCTTTCTCCGTATCGTTCCATAAGAACCTTTCATTATTTAGTTATTCATAATTTATTCAGCGCGCACCAAATCGGCTCTGATCCCTACACATTTCGCAGGAATGCGATAAAAAAACCTGACCTGACCTCGCTTCTCCGAACCAACCACGTGCTATGGCCCCTTTGTCAACTTACTTCGAATCACTCAAATAACCCAAGCGTTAAAGGAACTGACACAGCTAATTCCGATTCTCACTGTACACTGATTGCATTCGTTAAGCGATGTTCCATTACACGGTTCTGTGAGCTACATGAGATTTTATAAATTAAAGGGGGTCGCCTTACAAGAGACGTGTTTTAACACCACTTGGGATATGACAAACCATTACATTATTCAAAGGCTTGTGTTTAAACAATTACCAAAAACCTATTTTACTACCAATAAATTCGAAATGACTGCCAAAATGGATAAATGTCCACCAAATTGTGTTTAGATAAATGATCACCAAACTTCTTTTTATGTTTTGTGTACTTAAGTTTATGTTTTAAGTATTTTTTGTTGTTCTTACATTTTCAACCTAACACGAAGGATAAAGGGGGCTTCGCTTCGCTCACCCACTTTACCCTTCAGCTAAGCTACCGCAGTATTTTGCCCTGATATTTTTTGCAACTTTTGGTGTTCATTTATCCATTTTGGGTAGAAAAAAAATATTTTGGTGATCATTATATTTGTTGCCTTATTCAAATATTTTCGTAGATTGTGGTGGCGCAATTAGTTGAATCGGTTTCGCAATCTTAGGGTTCTGGGTTCGAATCCACGTTCAGACATATATTATTGTTTTTATTTTATTACGTTCAGTTCTTAAGGTACGACGTTTGCGGGTCCAACCCGCACTTGACCGATTATTTAGAATTACCGTAATAATTATACTATTTATTATGAGATACATTTCGTTCGCACCAGGCAGGTTTTTTTGTATGGGCTTGGAAACGTCTCCTTTCAGTGGTAAGTGTAATAGTGCCTATAACTTATTGTGGTAATCGACGTTGCTTGATTCTTTTCGGAATTTCGTGAACTGTGTTTACATATTACTTAGCTCAAGTGTAAAAACAGCGCCTTTATGGCCTTTTGCTCATGTCATACATATATAGGTATATAAGTTATTCAAATCAAAACCCACCTAAATCAAAGATAATTTTGACCAGCTAGATTGCCCAAATACCAGCGTATGTGCGACGACGCAAAGTTGGGCTTTGTCGATTGCTAGACCAGCTCTTTAGTGTTATGGGGCCTTTCCACAAAAAATAAACTACCGTTCAACACTTGTTTCAAAACAAAAGTGTATGGGATTTGACATTTGTTTTGAGGTTAAACGCTGTTTAATATTTTTGTGGTAACACGGTAAATGTTTAATTTGAAATTACTTCAATAAAATTACAGTTTCTATACAACCTATATACTTTATGAGTCTCTAAATACATTGCTAACTATTATTTTATGGGAAATATTAAACGGCACATCAAAAATAATGATTTTCACAGCAAATATCTGGGCAAAATGCTGCGATATTTTAGATGAAGGGTAAAGGGCGTGAGCGAAGCCAAGTCCCTTATTCTTCGTGTTAGGTTGAACATGTAAGAACAACAAAAAATACTTAAAACATAAACTTATGCACTTAAACACATAAAATATTTTAAATATAAAAAGTGTTTTTGTTGATCCTTTTTTGCTAAATCAGTATTTTTGATGTGCGATTTAATACTAGCCTTATTTTATTGTTGTTATTACTACCATGTATGTATTTATGGTGTATTAATCTTCGGTTTACCTCTAAGATGTGGCCCGGTTTGCTTATCGCCAGCACTATCTTCTGTTTTAGCTTTGTCCCTAGCTACAAGGTCGACCGGGGACGGTGGTGGTGTCTTCGAGAACTTAGATATAAGGTCTGTGGAGCAATCGCAATTTGAAACAAGTAATGGTAGGCAATTCACGAAAAACGTGAAACATAGTGTTGTGGAAATATTCACATTAAATTAAAATGGACTATACACACATAAACAAACGGAATTAGCTAAGCCGGGCTGCATATTTCTTTAGAATTTAGACTTCAAACTTTTGAACATATCATCTTAAGAAGGCCTATACTCACCCTGAGTAACATGGCTGGAGTCAATTTTGATGAGAGTGCCTTGTGAAATGTCTTCTAATAAATTAGAGCATCGTCGATTTAACTCAGACATATCAGGTACTTCTTCCACTTTTTCACTTTCCTCGAAATCTTCTTGAACATTAGTTTTTAATTCAGATTTCTGTGCTGGAGATTCTTTATCTGATTTCTCCCTCGACTTGGATTTGTCATCAATCAATTTACTTTCATTTATAATCGAAGTTTCTGAACTCGTCACTACTTTAACACTTTTAGATATGGACCTGTCCTCAGATAAATATTCTTTGCCTTCCGAAACATCAGACGCCAATGTCTTAGAAACGTCATAAGAAGAATGGTCTTCGGAGAAGGTTTTCTCATCAATAGACTTGGAAATATCTCTGACACTCTCAATAGAAGTTTTAGAGTAGTCTTTCGAGAGATCAACTGTAGAATCTTTTGACAACTCGTTCGTTGCAAAGTCTTTAGACGTGTCCTTACTATCAAAAGAGGATTTAGAATAATCCTTGGTCAAATCTATGGATTTCTTTGATAAATCAGGTGTTCCAGGTGCTACCTGCTCATCGACTCTAAAATCATCTTTGATATCCATAGAAGTTTTGGACGGATCTTTTACTAACTCAGCTCCACTTATTCTGGAAAAATCTGCGGATGTTGCATCTTCTAGAACAGATTTCTGATCTTCATCCGATGATTTTGTAAGAGTTGAAACTACAGTTGTTACTGAAGATTCAGTGGTTGACTTCGATACGATATCAGCTTGTCTGAGGTTGTCTACAAACTGAGTTTTTTTTGCGAAATTTTGTGAAAACTTATCATCAAAAACTTCATCTTTCGTAGTGCTAGTGGAAGCAGTAGTAAAATCAGGTATTTGAGTCTGTACTCTGTCTAGTCTTAAATATTCTGAAAACTGCTCACCACCATATTTGCCATCATCACCGAATTCAGCCTAAAATAAAAAATGTTTAAATGTACCGATTTTACAAAAAATATATAATCTAAGTAATGGTTAGAGTAAACTCCATACCTCTTTTTCTGGAAACAGGTCATCAGCATCATCAAGTGAATCAGTTCGTATTTTCCGAGTATCAAAACTGGAAGTCGTTGCTTTGTCAGCATCAGAACTTGGTTCTATGATTTCAAGTACTTTGGCTTTATCCATATCTGCAAAATAAAATCGAGTATTAGGTGTTTTTTTTTTATTATTATTATGACTTATTTTACTCAAGAAATCTATAGATACCAGATTCAGAGTCCGTGTAAATCTGCTCCTCAACTTCTTCGGGAGAACTTTGGACAGAGAAAGATCTAGGATACTTTTTCTTTGGCATTATTACAAACTCTCCACTATCTCTTGATAGAGATTTCATTAAAGCAGGCCTTTGTTTAGCGAACTTTTTAGGTTCCTCAAAAACAATTTCTTTTTTTATTTCAATTTCTTTTTCTTTTGCATCTTTCGAAATATCGTGATATTCTTCGATAGTTCTAACAGCTTCTTCTATAATAGAGTCTACTGATACTTTATCAGCCATGTCTTGCCGTACTTGTGCATCCGTTGTTTCTACTACAAGTTCATCTGAAGAAAGATCAAAATCTTCAGAGGCTTGTTTGATGATGATCTCAATGTTATCAGCCATTTGTTTCATAGCAGAATCAGATTTTTTCAACTCAGATTCAGATTTATTTTTATTTTCTGGGATTGGTATTGGAACTTTTTTTAAAACATCTTCATCTGACTCGACATCAGACTCAGCGATTCTTTCTAATGAAATTGCTGGACTAATGCAAGAGTGCCTCCGCTCATCTTTTTGAGGTGCTTTAGCATCATATGAACGTTTTTCAGTTTCCACAAAATCTTTTTTTGTATCAATATCTTTAACAGGACTTTTTGCTGCAGCTGCAATCGTGCCTTTATATAAGATATCATCAATAACAGGTTTTACTTGGTCTTTGGTAATTTCTGACGTTTCTTTCAAGTCTTTGAGTGAAAACTTGTCTTTAGTACCTTTCAAGTCATCTCCATTAATTTTGCATAGCGTATCTGTTCTAATTTTCGAAATGTCAAATTTTGTTGTGCTTTTCGATGTGGTTTGGAATTGTTTCTCAAGAGTTGTCGCTCCTGTGTCTTTAATTATGCTTTTCACTTCAGTTACAACTGTTGGTTCTCCGGATCTTTGCACACTGTAACTTACTTCTGTTTCCTTCGAAAAACCTACCTGAGCTCTGTCATTAATCTTCTCAATTTCAGTCGCGGTGGTTAATACTTTATGTACCGTTTCTCGTTTCAATTGTTGTTCCCTTTCTCTGAGCAAAAACTCGCTTGTGATATCTCTTTCTGGAGCAGTTCTACAATTAATGTTAATTATAATAAAAACATTCAAATAAACAATAAATATTATAAAGTGAGAGTTCTTCTTACCCAACTTCCGCAATATGTGGCAGCTTGTGGACATGTTCAGTTACATGGTCTTCAGGAAAGCCTTCAACATCATCTAATGAGTCACCGTGAACTAACCGCGATAACATAGATGGTTCAATTTTACCTGAAAATATTACAAAACTTAAATACCACTCAAAGTAAAATTGTGTCGTTATTAATAAATCTTACTTTGGTAAAATGGTTATCATAACAAAAGTTAAACACATACTAGTAACAGTTTTCATTTTAAATTCTGATTCCTGTTGTAATTCAACTTTGTCTTTAGAATCAGCTTGTGGTGCTGGAACAATAATGTCGTCTTCCGATTCCTCGAATGTGTAGTCCCTGGACTCTGTTAAACTGTAAGCATCTGAAAGCCTCTTATCATCAAGACGTAGTTCACTCACTGATTCGGCAGATGTTACTGATTGGCGCTTTACAACATCGACTGGAATAAAATAAAATATATATTTATACATACTAGGGTTAGAAGTAAAAACACTTTAGAACATAAAGTGGCACTAAAGTCCTAAATACCTTTTTCATCTTTGGCACCTTTAAGTTTCCCATGTAATTTATCCAACACCTTACAATCTGTAGCAGCTTTGGCAAATCCTTTCTCATGCTCTAAAAATAATTCAGTAGATCTAAGCGCGTCCTCCTCGGAAGAAGTCTTTTTATCGGTAACCGCGTCTTCAGAACTTATTTTGTCCGAAATGCCTTCAGATGATTTTCTGTCTGAGATTTCTATTTCTCGACTGCTTTCGGAAGATATTTTTTCAGAGGTTTCTTCTTTATCTGAGCGATCAATTTCTTCGGCTTCTGTTACAATAACCTGGAATTCCTGTTTCTTTGGTGCTTCAGAATCTAGTTGCAAATCAGTCAACTTTGAAATTGATATCGATTCAGTTCGTGAATGTCGTTTTGAAGGCATTTTCTTGAAAATAACACCAGTGGACGCTTCTTCAACTTTTTCAGAAGAATCAGAATCGACTTTGTCTGTTTCCACCGTGGTAGTTGTATCCATTTTTATTGAAGAAACAGCAACGCTTTTTTCGAAATTTTCGTCTCCGAAGCCGCTTCCAGAGTCAACTGTTTCTTCATACTCGGCTCTCTCATCAAAATCAGAAGAACGATCTTTGACTTTAACATCGGATTGGTCTGACTTTAGTGACTCTGCCTCAGAGTGACGCCTAGAGTCAGATTGTTCAGAATCTTCAAGAGAGTCTGAGTATATACGTTTAGAGAAGAAACATTCTTGGACAGAGTCATCTTCTGGGAGCGTTTCAATGAACTGCCTTGCTTTGGCGCTTATAACTGACTCTTTTGGAGAAACCTGAAAACCAACGTTTATTTCGAAAATGTCGAAATGTACAATTTTAAGTCTTATAAGACACGGTATGATCACGGTTCTAAGTTCAGTAATTAAAACGAAGATTTCGAGAATGTATTGAAAAGTGAATCTCGATTCAGTTTTAAAAGCGTTTTACCTGTTCAAAGTCCCTAGGTGGTATTTCAGGTGCCTGAATTTCAGCACTGTATTCACTTTCATATTTCAAGAATTCCTGAATATGATATTTAGTACTTGACTCTGTTTGGCTAGTCTTTACAGTTTTTGCGTGTTTTTCATCAATCTTAATTAGAGTTAGATCACCGACTGCCCTGTGAGCTGGGCTTGATCCTATTTGATCATCCAGGTCGGAGAATTGTGATGCCTCGTCCAAGGAATCACTTCGATGTTTTGAGTCCTTGGAATACACCTGTTGATACATACCATAATGTGTAACATAATATATATATGTTATGCCATTTTAGTAGTAGGGCTAAGAAATTAAACATTACCTTTGATTCAGTTTGGGAAATAAAACTAACATCTTTCTCAGTAGGAAGGTCGGCTAAAGAGTCAGTCTTAGCAATGACAGACTTAATTGGAGACTCTTGAGAAGATTTGTGAAGATCAGACCCCACAGAATCTGTTTTTGTATGTTTACTGACGTCAGACTTTGTACTCGCTATCGACATTTGGGATTCAATCTGAAATAGAAATTATATTTTAGATATAGAAAATGCGCTCCATTTATTCAATCAGGCCCTTCATATTCTTGCCCTTCCTACCTTTTCTTTCTTAAAGTTTTCTAATGTTGAGACTTCTTTATCTTCCAACGTCTCTCTTAACTCTTCTTCACTCACTTTCGTTCTCAATTCATCTGTTAACATTCTTTCTAATTTATGACCTTTGGCATATATTATATCCTTTACCTCTGGGCTTTCTTTCAGTTTCGAGTCTTTAGGATCGGATATTATCACTTTTGACTCAACTTTCACCAAAGTTTGATGAGATTCTGTTTCAGTTTCAGAATCAGTAGATTTTTTTAAGAACTCATTATCTTCTTCGGAAGATACTTGGACTAATGTTGAATCTGTTCTTATCGCTGATGGGTGGCTTTTTGGTATTTTTTTGTCATCTTGTTTGGTTTTTGAATCAAAACGTTGGATAGTTTCTTTGACAGATTTAACTAATTCCTGCTTTTGAACAGTTTTCTCAGTAATTTGTTTTGATTGCTCCCTAACAAATTCTTGAGTATATTCAATTCCTTGTTCTTGTTCCATTGTGTGTTTCTTTAGTGCTTCTTTGGTCAACTTAATTGTAGTTTTCGGTAATTCAATTGATGGTTCTTTCGTTATTTTGGTTTCAAATGAACTAATCAAATCTTTCAAAGTCGGCTCAACGACATCTTTGTCATCCTCCATCAGGTCGGGAGATTTATCACCATCATCAAGTTTCTCTTCTACCTGCGAGGTAATTATTTCTTTCTCGGAGATGTCTTTTTTTATGAATGTTGATTCAAATTTCTTTTCTATTATTTTAACTTCTGTAGATTCAGCTGTGATGGATTTTCTAGGAGTTACGGTGACACTGGAAAAGTCTCCTGAGGGAAATCTCATGGAGTCATTGCGCATATGTCGTTGTAGATGCTTTGGTGTTGGCTTGCTTGGCGAAGAAGGGTCAAACTTCCTGAATTGCTCCGCTGGCTTTTCTACAACTTTAGCAACTTCCACTTGTTCCTTATGGATTTGGATTTCCTTTTCTTCTTCAAATGACTCTGGCGATGTCTTCGATCGAGTTCTTTCTAGTTTGGTTTCTTTTACCTATAAAATATCCATAAATCATTAGACACAAAAAAGAAAGACGTCTAAATAAAGTTTAATATACAGGTTGATTTGTTATTCAGTACATATATTTTCAGGGTTCGAATCCCTTAGACAGGGACAATATCCGCTAGGCTAAGCCGGTCGTCATAAGGTCGTCGTAAGTAACTTTGATTTATAGTTTTGGATTTTTTTGTTAGCTTATACATCAATTGATCCTATGAAATAGAACAAAGTAAAAAAAAAACGCTCTTAATTTTGAAGCAGTGAGCAGCTTTTCAACCTTATGAGAAAACTTGAACTAATTTTAAAATGTATAATAGCAATCATGTTTTAAATATATAATGAGTTCTATACACATTTTCATACACACAAGCGTAGAAATTGTTTCATTGCTGTTGTGAAATTGTAAATCAGTTTTGGTTTTCTTATCACATGAGTTTATGGGCTCATTGCATCATAATAAGTCTGTTTTTTTACTTAAACTATTTCACAGAATTATTTAGCTAACAAACAACAGCAAAAGTGTTAACGTGAGTAATTTAGTTTTTTCGTAATTAATAACTTTATATATAATATTTGGAAAAAAAACAAAAACGTTTAAAACCTAAATACTCGAAACCCATACATTTTCGTATAGGGTAATGCTAAAATTTGCTGGAAATGTTCTGTACTTTAAAGAAGAGATTTTAAGCTCTCACATCATATGTGTTGAATAACCAATCACCCTATTTTTACCTGTTGCTGCTCAATGTCTTGAAACTTTTTGATATCCGGCTTGATCTGAGTCTTTATCTCGATAATCTCTTCGCGAATCTCTTTCTTCTGCTTTGAAGCAGGGATCTTACTTGAGCTCAACTTCCTGGTAATTTGTTCCTTTCTTTCAGCAACACTGCGTTTAATATCTAAAACATGGATAAATCTTATGCTCATCAGCACTATAAAGAATTCACACGTAGAGTCATGAGAATAGATATTTAATAAATGAAATCTTTGGTAAATAAGTAGGAAAAGATGGTTGGTGAAACCATAACAACGTATCGATTGAGATTACCTTCATCTTCCTCACTAATATCACTAGGAGACGGAGTTCTTTCAATTTCACTCTTATCATGGACAGATTTTTCTTCTGGGGAGTATTTGGCTTCGTCTTGGTCCAACTCATTTCGCATCATCTCGGCCATTTTATTGTCTTCGTACATCTTCTCTTTGAGTTTGTTATCTTCTTCAGCTATGTAAATGAAACGGTTTTTATTTATTTTTATAAAACAAGACCTCAGGTCATGACTAAACTCCACTTGCAAGATCTTACTTGGACATTTTTATGGGAAATTCAAAAGTTTATGGTGGGTATGACTTTTCTGAAAATTACTTGAATTAAAAATATCAATACAATGAAAAATAGCTATGCAAATGAGGAAATTTGCTTTACAGTTCGAGGGCCTCCCTCTCATTACCTTTGTATGCCTCGATCTCCTCTGAAGCCTGTCGTTCTTGGTAAATGTTACGTTGGATGCGACGCTCGTTGCTCACTTCTGATTGAATAGCAATTATGTCATCTCGTCCAATACGACATAAGGCTAACTCCAAGGAATTGTCTGTAACAATGCGTATTGGTAGGAGTAAGGTAAAGGGCATCGCTGACTTATACGACCCCGCTCCCACTCAGCAAAAATATTAATTCAAATATGAATTGTAGGCTGTGCTCTGTAGATATACTATCGAGTGTTTCGTTTGCGGCAAGCTCGCTTCCTTCTAGCTATGTCAACAATGTACATACAGAGAACTTAATGCCCTTTATTGAATGAACACTTTTTTACGGGTGGGATGAAGTCAGTGATGCCCTTCAAGGCGCCAGTTCAAGCCGACCGCAACTGCAGACGACATGTTGCGTGCGTGAGTGTATGAGCGAGACACCGAGCGTAGTTTCGACGCGAGTGAACGAGACAGCGAGCGTAGTATGTACCGACTGCTCGGCTGCGGTCGGCTTCAAACTGGCACCTGGAAACACTTGGATCTTAAAGCGATGTACGATTTTCCTGGATGGTGCTAAAGATCGATCTACAAATTATCTCTTACATTTCAATAGAACGCCATAATGAATTTAATTTAATTATATTTCACTCGTATTTAGTATTTCCTATACGCAGGTCGATTGCATGACAACCATGGAGGCGTAAGTTTGATTTAAAACATATCAGTATAATAGTATCAATACCAAGAGCCTTAGTCCCCGACTGCGTCTTCCACAGCTTCAGCATCAGCTGCGCCTGCTCAGCAGCGGAGATCCTCTTTGCCTGGATCTGATTGACGGTGGCCACACTCACGCCCAACTCGTAGGCCAGCGCCACCCAGTCCTTGCCAAGGAGGTTGCAGATGTCTTCCAACCTGTTGGTATCGCAAATCATTAACATACTTCTTCATATACCTCTATTCATAGTACCTTTCCACTATTGGAGGTTGGCGGTCAGTTACACATACTCCTCCGTATTCTTCAACAGCGCATGAGCGGTTTTATACAAGTGGCGTCCATTATCTGATGTTCAATGCACAGCCACGACAGGTTTCTTCTGCGACAAAATTGCGACGTGCAGTATACCATTGCATGTGGACTAACCTCGGGTCATTGAGTCGCTGCTTCCACAGAATCTCCTGATCCTCATTTCGAGTAGCTATGATCGGTGTGGTGGTCCTCTCCACCTGTACCTCTGCCACTTCCTCTGGAATCACGATGTTGAGGACGCAAATCTGAAGAAGAAGTGATGGTTGGCAGAAGGCACTATAGAGAAGAATCCTATATGCGAGCGGGTCGATGTGGGCTGTGCATGATGTTAATGATGATAATAGTGACGACGATGATGATGACGACGATGATGATGATGATGATGATGATGACGATGGTGATGATGATGATGATGATGATGATGATGATGATGATGATGATGATGATGATGATATACAAGGTGATATTTTATTAGCTGACCATATTTTGGGCAATGATAGTACTCATCATTATGAATAACTTCCCCCAAGAAACATATGGTCGCAAATGGAAAAAAAATTTGTCCCTCAGTACATTGACCCGATCAGCTGATTACAAGTTACTATGGGGAACCCATTTTTTTTTCGTTTGCAACCATGTGTTTCTTGGGGAAAGTTGTTCATAATGACGGGTTCTATTATTCCCTAAAATATGGTCAGCTAATTAAATGTCACCTTGCATACAGGGAGCTGTTTTAAAAAGTTGCACCCGGCTAAGGAATGATAGTTTACGTATCTCTTCTAACTAAAAATTAGTTTTGTTTTTCACACGCATAATTTTTATTCACGATTTGCCGTGTTTTTTTATTTGTCCTGAAATAATCACAACGTGCGGACACGCCCAAAGCGAGCCTTGAGTGCCCGAAATTCCAAGCGTAGTAGCAAGAAATAGAAAGTATGGCCACAATTTCATGATTTTTAGGTATTTTTTACTGTTTGTTTAATGTATTTCGAGTAAATAACCACCTTTGAGTCGGGCGTTAACCTTCAAAAATGCACCCTGTTTGTAGTTGTAATTACCGGTGCAGGCGACGGCTCTCCCTTTGGCACCTTCTGTTCCCTCATGAACTGGCACCTCGCTATAGGTTCCGAGTGATTGCTCTTCACCATCACTTGGAAGGCCAGACGGTTCTCCCGGAAGGCTCGGAAGGGGACCGAGTGTTGCTCTCCGGACTTGGCTATTGGGACTAAGTTGCCGGCAAACTCGAGATAGGATGGTTTTCCTTCATGGACCTGTGGATTTGGGTATCAGGGTTCAGGTAAATACTATATTATATTATCGGATCAGGAATTTTTGGAGTCCCAAGTTTGTTAAAGACCTATGTTTAGCAGTAAGATATATAAAAGTTACTTTTGTAATTATCATGAATTTTGGCTATAAGTCTTACTTATCGTGGTCGCTGGATTGAACTCATTTAGAGTAAGCTTAGCCTTGCGAGGACAACTTATATTTAATCCATGAAGCAGGCCAAGTCTTATGGATCTACATAAAGAAATTGCCGCCTATGTAAATAGGGTGGTAGTGACAAAACTCTACTTTGCCGATATCCGGGACATATACTTTATTGCCGTTCAAATGCTTAATTATTTTCTTTCTTGATTTCTTGCCTAATCAAACGACTAACAAAAAATAATGAAAATAGTAATCCTAAAGCGTTTCTCACCTCAACATCCCTGCTCTTCGCGACCTGCGCGAACCTCTCAATCCGCTCCAAGGTCTTGTCTTCTCTATCGTCAGTCACGCAGAACATCCTCAACTGGGCTTGCTGGTCTTCTGCATTCTTCGCGTAGACCACGAAGCGAGCCATGAAGGGAACGTGTATCGCTTCCCTGGTGAGCGTGAAAATGTGTTGACTATATGCCTGTGCCACCCCGTATGAGAAAAAGTGGGAAGCTTAATTTTTTTCTTAAACAATCCAAAAAAGATGGGGTTCTCAATTCGATGGTATTATTATTCGGTTGTATGTTTATTATTTATTATATTATTATTTTATGTTTATTGCCTTGAAACTATCAGGCACTTAGTTCCTTTAATAATTCATATCCGAAATCTTTTTCGAACTGGGGAATCAACCAATCAGAACACGATTATTTAAAACGAGCTGTATTTTCATTGATCGATTTTTCAATTTGAGGTCCCAATTTGCGGAGCCAGTGCCCCGAATCTGGCTGCGGTACTGCGTGCGAACGAGCCAGTCCCACCCCCGAACTCTGGTCCAACTCATTGAGTGCGAGAGACTCAGATCACATAGGTATATCCTGCACATTAAATTATTTTTATCAACCTTGAGTTTGCTGGAAGAGATCTCTTTTTAGAGATAAGCATGCCTTTGTAGATGTCCTTTCTCTTTTATTGTATCTTATGTCGTTTTATGTGCAATAAATATATACGAAATACGAGTGCGAATCTGCACGCAACCTCGTACCAATTATGCAGTAAGTGCGGGTGTTCAGGCGGATCGCTTCCTGGTCATCGAGCATGCCATAACCCTAAAGTCTCCTCCGCGAAGGGGGTTCTAAACCCGTCACGATGAATATCTAAATGCGAGTGTCAAGGTCTCGCATCCCATGCTACTATGACTAGACGAAACTCTGTCTTCGACGAATGCCTTCTCCACTATTCCTAATTGCTAAAGCCTTGACATGACTAAGTGGGAGTCGTCCCAATATTGACAAAAGTATCCAACAGGTATTTTAGCGCGGCATCATATTCTGCTATTCCTTCCTACAAAGCTACACTGGTGCCGCCGTATGCAAGGAGTATGTGAGCTCGGGAATTGATAAGCATTTTCTCAAGATCGTTATCGTGCGACGTGGGCTGGGAGCTTTTTAAATGCTCCATGGAAGCCTAAACGGTACTAGTGTTTGCAGATAGTACAGCTGGCATTCCCGCTGGAAGTATCTGGGCACCCAATAGGGTAAAATTAGTCTAGTCCAGAATCCGTATGCCAGGGGTCACTGAAAACATCTTCGTTAATATAATAACTCCTGTGTTACCTGGTCTACTGGCGTTACTTATGAACCGATTTGTTTTATTTTATTTTATTTAAAATATACCTCCAGTTTAGTCCCATTTTAAGAAAATAATCAACAGAATTCATTTAACTCTTGTCGAGACACCCTTTTTGTGAAATAAAAAGTTTTAGCATACGGGCGCCGCTAAGTCTACTTCAACGTGCATTTCGGCCAATAATACCACCATATGGTAGGAATGGATTAATTATGAACCACATGATTTAAAAAAAATAAGCGAGTCGCCATAAAAGGGATGTGTTTTTGCATCTTTCCTTGTACGCGTTGATTTCATATTCATATTCTTTATTGCACAGAAAACATAGATAAACAGACAGTTACAATAAATTTTATAGGCAAAGGCGAGCTTATCTCTAAAAAGAGATTTCTTCCAGCAAACCTAGGCAAGACAGGAGTGTTTATGAAAAAGGACAGTCCTAGTGCGCAATTAAACTGTTTACATACATACGAAAAATACTTTTAAAATATAAATAAAATGTACCTAATAAAATATATATATATACATATCTCAACTATATAAAATACACTAGATAGCATGTACATATATAAACTACAAAATATCATATATATACTTAAATAAATATGATACCGATTACGGAAGAGAAAGGAAATATAGCAATTTTACCTGAAAATAAAATTGTAATTATACATAAGCCAGGTGGCTTTAAGCCTAATATTGAGAGTAGCATACTTGACTTCCTTTCCGGTGCGACGAAATTAGCCCCAAATAGCTCACTTCCTCTTTAAAACTCCTAAAATACATGTCATATCCGTTTTGAACCTCAGCAACATTGCGCGCGTAAAGTTTCAGAAATGGCGGCAATTGTAGCCAGCGTTATTGTGCGCGCTCAATTTTCAGGTCATTGGCAACTCAATAAAGAGCTTATCGTGTCTAAGAATGTGTCACGATCATGCAATGCACGCACAGTAATGTGCACAGCAGGCAGCGATTTACCTAGGCTTAAAGCCAGGTAAGTATGTATAATAACAATTTTATTTTCAGGTAAAATTGCTATATTATACCTGACGTTACCTGGCTTTAAGCCTAATATTGAGTAGTGTTTGGTATGGACTGCTAAGTTAAAAACGCCAATGTGATATGACTAGGAGTTCATTTATGGAAACTGTTCAGGCTTCTCGGCACCTAATGACCTCGCAGGGGCCCATTAGCTACGAGGTAGCGTAGCGATCAGATGCCAAGAAGTGTGAACGTCGGCGATTCACCGAGCTAATACTTATGGAGTCGATCTAACCTGGTCTGTGCTTCGGTCCCGTCAACCTCCTGTCTCTCTGCAAGGCCCGGGTGCACCCTAGGCTCTTCTTGGTAGACAGGTTCTTCAGCCGACCAGGTATGACTGGCAGGCCAGCTTCGACGAGCACAGTGTTCCAACACAGGTTATGTTACGTGGGAAAAACCAATCGGCCACGTAAATGCGAACTTTATCTGGTTCGGGGAACCACAACACACTCAGCTATATAGACAATCCTGAGGGGAACCCGAATACATTCCAGATGGCTTGCGATTTAAATTCAATACCCTAATCAATACGCGTTACATTGCGAGGGCTTTCGTCTGTCAGTTGTCAAAAAACTGCAAGGTTGGCAGCAACGTCAAATTCAAAATGGCCGTTCCGAAACCATCGATCGAATATCGATTTGGAATCGAACAATCACCCGCCCGGACAGGCACCCACCTGTCCCCTAATCTACGGGCAGCCGAGACAACGTTGCTACCGCTCGTTTTAGAACCGAGCCTCCTACTAGAACCTCTGCAGACCGGGGGGTCCCGTCCTTGCCAGGGAACAAGTTAACAATGCGCCCCCTGCGCCAACGTAGTGGCGGTAGGTTAGCATCCTTAACCAGAACGAGGTCACCAACACTAGGGGGGCTGGTTTTGTCAGTCCACTTAAGGCGCTGTTGTAAGATATGCAGATACTCGAGCGACCAACGCTTCCAGAAATTCTGAGTAAACTGCTGCAACATCTGGTACCTTGACAACCGATACAATTTCACTCCCTCGAAGGGGTGCTCGGGCAACGACTTAAGTGGCTGTCCTATCAAGAAATGGCCTGGGGTCAGAGCCTCCAGGTCATTTGGATCCGAGCTGAGCGGACACAACGGTCGCGAATTGAGAACGGCCTCGATCTTACAAAACAATGTCGCGAGCTCCTCAAAAGTCAGCGCGGTCTGACCTACTATACGCCCCAAGTGCGTATTAGCTGACTTAACTACGGCCTCAAAAATACCAACCCAGTGGGGGCAACTCGGTGGGCTGAAGGTCCACTGTATACCCCGACGGGAGAGGGCCGTTCCAATATCCACTTTATTTACATTCAAAAAGTTGACTATCTCTCGTAAGTATCGTTCCGCACCGACGTAGTTAGTGCCGTTATCAGAGCGGATCAAAGTTGGAAGTCCCCTTCGAGAAACAAACCTATCCAAACAAGCAATGAAAGCCTCTGTCGAGAGATCAGCAACGAGCTCGAGATGTACCGCCTTGGTGGATAAACAAACAAACACACATAGGTACGCCTTGTATTGCTTAGCGGTACGCAATCGTGAACTCTTCACCATAAACGGTCCGGCAAAATCCGTACCAACACCTGAAAACGGTCTGACCTCATTCACACGATCAGGGGGCAAGTCCCCCATGAGAGGTTGCATCGTGGCAGCCTTAAGTCGATAACAAAACGGCATGCACCGAAACACGATGTTCCGTATGACACGGCGGGCAGATAAGATCCAAAACTCCCGCTGGAGCGTGGCCAACAACGCGTTACAGCCGGCATGCGCGTTTTTAATATGACGATCAGTCACCAGCAATTCAACTAACTGTCCCCCCTTGGGGAGCAGAAGTGGGTGACGAGCCGAATACGACAGATTCGCATTGCGCAATCTTCCTCCTACCCGAAGTAACCCGGTCGAATCAACAAAGGGGTTGAGACGCGCGACGGCTCCCTTCAATTTCGAACGTCCACTTCGTATAATCTCCAATTCTGCCCCAAACTTCGAGGACTGTACCAACCGGACCAAATTCAGTAGCGACTCGTTTCGCTCTGCCGGATTCAGAATAGGGTTCAACGTTCGCTGATCGCGAGGAGTACGACAATTTCGAGCGAATCTCCTAATCCAAGTGGACACGTTTATCAACTTGTCAAGTGAGCTATACCGGTCCAGCAGAAACCCGGCGTCAGGGTCCTCAGCCTTCTGGGTAACATGCACGGCCGCTCTGGGGCCATGATCCGAAGATACTACTACATGGCTGTGGGGCCAGTCCGATTCTCTCCTGGCAAGCCAGGGTGGTCCCCACCACAAATGGTGTCTAACGAGTTCAGGAGCCCGACATCCCCTGGATGCACAATCAGACGGGTTCAATTCTCCTGGTACATGTCTCCAGGTCAGTGGGACCTCAGACGACACAATCTGGGAGACCCGGTTCGCAACAAAAACCTCTAAGGTATGGACCGAAGCCTTCAGCCAGCACAAAACAATCTGGCTGTCCGTCCACGCGTACACCGTATCCTCCAAAACCACTGACCCACGCAACACTGTTAGAGTATGATTCAAAAGTTTGGTCAAAAGAGCAGCCCCGGACAGTTCCAGTTTTGGAATCGTCATCCTTGTCCGAATAGGCGCTACCTTGGTTTTTGCCAAAACCAAACGCACGTCGACCTCCCCGGTGGAGGTGACGGTTCGCAAATAAACCGCTGCCGCAAACCCTCGTTCAGAGGCATCACAAAACCCGTGAAGGGTTGCCCTGTAATCCCCAGCAGGGACCAATTTCCTCGGCAGCGATACATTATTTATGTCCGATAGCGAGGTGAACATTTGCGTCCAATCAGTCAACAAATCACCTGAGAGGTGGGTGTCCCAGGTCAACTGAGCCGCCCATAGCCTTTGCATAAAACATTTGAGAGCAAAGGTGACTGGAGAAATCCATCCATTCGGGTCGAACGTTCTCGCAATCGTTGACAGTACTGACCGCTTCGTCCAGGCCTTCGGTGTTTCTAAAACCACCCGATAGGTAAACTCATCATGGACGGGCCGGTACTGAATTCCAAGCACTGACAACATGTTAGGGTTGTCAGGATTCTCAAAAACGTGCGGGTCTTGTTGAAACTCATCTGGGAGACCAACCATCAACTCAGGGGAGTTGGACATCCACTTGCGTAGTTCATAGCCGCCTCGTTCCAGCAATTGAATGAGCTCGTCACGTCGGTCCAGAGCTTCCTCTACACTGGCTGCCCCTGTGCAGACGTCATCGACGTACAAATCTTGCTCCAGGATAGCGGCGGCTCTAGGATAGCTCACACGGTCACGCGACGCCAACTCCCGCAGGGTACGCATCGCCAAATACGGGCTAGACCGTAACCCATACGTGTTCGTGTTCAACTCATAGACCTTGACTGGCTCGGCCGTGGACTCACGCCAAAGTATCAACTGATACCTTCTGTCAGCCGGATGAATTACCGTTTGCCTAAACATCATCCGAATGTCTGCGACAAATACAACCTGGTGCCTCCGAAAGCTCGTGAGAATATCCGAAATATCACGACTCAACTTGGGTCCCGAATGTAGACACTGATTCAGGGACATCCCGTTCGAGGTAGGTGCTGACCCATCAAAAACAACTCGAATCTTGCCGGTAGGGGTTCGCAGGACGGCATGGTGTGGAAGGAAACAATGATCCTCAGATCTCCAGTCCACACCCGATACCGACATGTGTCCTAACGACTCATACTCCCTCATGAAATCGACGTATTTTTGTTTAAATACGGCATCCCTTGACATCCTACGCTCCATCGACATCAATCTCGTCTCAGCCATCTTCCTAGATTCTCCTAGTGGCGGTCGATCGGCCCTGAAAGGCAGTCGAGTTACAAAACGACCAGAACGAAGGCGACCAGTACTATTCTGGTAAAACAACTCGCACTCTTCTTCGTCTGCGTCGACTCGACGAGCGGTGGGAGGTTCCTCTATCTCCCAGAAACGTTGGATAGCGTCTGACAACGCTGAGCCAATAAGTATGCCATCTGACTCGGCAGGCCTAACCATTGGCAATGCCGGACCCATGATCACGTGACCAAACTTAGTATCCACAGCAATCAACCCGTCCGGCTGAAGAACTCACCGATCCGACAACAGAAACCTACCCAGAACGTCTGCTCCCAGTAGCAGGTCGACCGGGGCTGGAGTGTCAAAATCGGGATCCGCCAACTTGAGTCCTGACGTCAGGAATCGAACGGCCGGATTCAACTTCACCAAGGGGTGTTTGCCCATGACATGCGTCATTACTAAAGCTTGCACGGATGTTTTTGTCAAAATGTCATAACGTGGAGAGAACGTGATCACCGATTGACCAACTACATTCGTAACCGTAACATTCCCCACGCCCCGTATTGATTTATTATACCTATTTACCTTGAGGCCCAACCATTTTGCTAAATCGTTCGATACAATGCAGCCCTGAGCTCCAGAATCTAATAGGGCGCGAACGTATGTTGGGTTGCCCGCCAAATCCCAAACAAGCACAGAGGCGATCGGTAACACCACCCCGGTTGGGGGGCAACCAATGGTTGGGCCGCAAATTCCTAGCGAGGACCCCCGGGGCCCCACTGTGCCTGTAACCGATCAGGTAGGCAGCTATACGCCAGAGGGTCCCATTGTACAAATGGCCCACGCGCCGGTTCCATTGCCACCCTACGACGCCCCCCGAAGGGGGGTGGGCGTGAATTCAACCGTGGCCGCTCCATGAGCGGGGGGGACATCACATGCGACCGACGGGGACGAGGCGACGAGCGGGGCGACAACTGAGGCGGCGTCCGAACCGCATCCGCATAGCTCGAAGGTGTCCCATGCCACCCGCCCGTTACGGCCTGCTCAACATACCCAATGTCCCGCTGAGTCGGATGCTGAGTCGCAACCGAAAACTCAGGGCCCCCCATGTGATGACCCTGAGTGCGGCCCTGCACCCCTGGGTGGCTGCGTGCTTGTGGCCCCATTGCCCGCTGAGTCGGATGCTGAGTCGCAACCGAAAACTCAGGGCCCCCCATGTGATGACCCTGAGTGCGGCCCTGCACCCTAGTACCGCCCTGTGCACGTGGGGACATTGGCCCCTGAGTTGCGCTCCGAGTCGCAAACGAATTCTCAGGGCCCCATGCCGTGTCACCCTGGATACGGCCCTGTGGAGGCTGTTGGCCGGACCGGTTCATGCACAACAGATTGTTGTGGGCCCCACCACAATATCCGCACATTTTTGTGCGCGAGCAGTCCCTAGCCATGTGTGGCCCGAGGCACAGGAAACACCAGCTCCGCTGCTTGGCCATCCGGCGCCGTCCCTCAACCCTAAGTTCCCCGAACTTATTGCAATTGGCCACAGCATGGCCAATCTGCCTACAACATGGGCAGGTCTCACTATGTGGGGTCAATGCACTCACAGTCACATACGACTGCCGGTTGGTGCGGTCCTTCCTCGTCGGAGGGCCCCTACTCACAGTGCTCCCGGCAGCTCTCTGTGGCTCCGAAGGATGGGTGACCGTCAACCCCAAATTCTCTGCCCGTCGAGCCTCCTCTTCCAAGAATCCGACCAAGTCGGAGAAGGCGGGCAGGTCCTCGGCCGACCTCCCGTGAGACTGTTCGAGACGAGTCTGCACGTCAGCGGGTAGGCGGGAAAGTACAATGTACAGCAGTAGGTACGACCATTCACCAACCGGAAGTCCAAGATTCTCTAGAGCCTTGGTGACGGACAACAATGGGTTCAAAACCTCCGTCTGTATGGCCCCGACCTTGTTCACAACCGGGATACTAAACAAACGGTTCAGTTGGGCATCGGCCAACCTCCGTTTGTTATGGTAACGTCTGACCAACAATTGTCTGGCCGTTTCATAGTTACCCTCCGTAACTGTCAAATGAGCGACCAGCTCCCTAGGCTCACCCCTCAATGCTGCCACCAGCTGAGCCATCTTGACAGACTTGGTAATGTCCGATCGCATGTGCACCAAACTGTCGAACAGATTGATGAAGCTCATCCATTCACCGGACACTCCGTCAAAAGTAGGCATAGTTATGGCCGGTAACCTGGACCCTGATTCCTGAAGCGGCAGAGGTGCTTCAATGTCACCACCATGGCTGGACTCGCGCTGTCTACGTATGTCCGCAGCCTTCTGCGTGATAGCAGCTGCCATCTCCATACATTGGTCGACATCCCCTAGCAACCGTGACAGTCTGTCAGGTGCGCAACCATCAACTGATTCCGCCTGCGCGGACAATTCGAGCACCCTGTTGTAACGTTCCTTAACGTCCATAGACCGCTCCAATACCACATCATGCCTATCTAAACGGTCTATCAGACCGTGTGCGGAGGAAAACCATCTGAGTTCCTTAGAAACACCCTTCTGGATTTCAGATAACGACATGATCGGAACGATACTTACTCACAATTTGCAGTAACTCAATTATATTGGACCCTCCAGTCTACAACCCAAACGAGGGAACCCTAAACCACAACTTAAACAATGTTGTTTTCCTTAAACAATAGGAACCGAGTTTTATATCTATATAAATTCTGTAAATACAATTTAGTTTCCCTTTATCATTATAACACACAGAGATAGTCAATATTAGTTCAAGTTATAAATTGCTATAAATTGAAAACAATGTAATAGCCTGCTATCAATAGATGTAACTACCTATGTTAACCAAACATTCATTAGCATTACTAGACCACTAATAGATTGACTAACTGGTACTTCAATGCAAATTTCAATTCACCTACAATGTACCTAAGTTGAGTACCTACTATTCTGAGTCACATCTCAGTACAACTGGTCATTTAGGGAAAACTGTAATATCTGTCTGTCTACTACCAGCAATAGACTTATAGCTTACAATACTACCAATCTATGTGGATACAGGAACAACACCAAGTTAGCTAATAACCGCCTATACCTACAGATTGATAGTCCCAAATCGTGGGTTCCTGGAGCCCTTGACGGCTGCAAATCTCAGAAAACCACGCTCTTGCTACCAAAATTGTTCAGGCTTCTCGGCACCTAATGACCTCGCAGGGGCCCATCAGCTACGAGGTAGCGTAGCGATCAGATGCCAAGAAGTGTGAACGTCGGCGATTCACCGAGCTAATACTTATGGAGTCGATCTAACCTGGTCTGTGCTTCGGTCCCGTCAACCTCCTGTCTCTCTGCAAGGCCCGGGTGCACCCTAGGCTCTTCTTGGTAGACAGGTTCTTCAGCCGACCAGGTATGACTGGCAGGCCAGCTTCGACGAGCACAGTGTTCCAACACAGGTTATGTTACGTGGGAAAAACCAATCGGCCACGTAAATGCGAACTTTATCTGGTTCGGGGAACCACAACACACTCAGCTATATAGACAATCCTGAGGGGAACCCGAATACATTCCAGATGGCTTGCGATAAAATTCAATACCCTAATCAATACGCGTTACATTGCGAGGGCTTTCGTCTGTCAGTTGTCAAAAAACTGCAAGGTTGGCAGCAACGTCAAATTCAAAATGGCCGTTCCGAAACCATCGATCGAATATCGATTTGGAATCGAACAGAAACCTTATATAAATTATGATACTGAATGTGTATGCATCATCGTGTACGTGATGCCAAGATAGGCTGCGCAAATGCAACTCAAAAATAAGGCAAATAGATAGAAACAAACACAGACTTAAGAAAGGTCTGATGAAGTCATCTTTTGAGGCCAGCCGAGTTTTGGGCTGGCTAGGTTAGACTTGGTTAGTTAGTTTCTGGCTATTAAGACTCATCTGATCTATATGAATCTAAGAATATGCAAAGCTTTACAGTAGGTTTTCCCTTCAGTCAGCACTTAAGTACAAGTTCACCGAGATTGGTGCTCGGTGGTTGGCTGCTAGCTCGCCATTCACCTCGACGACTACCAAGACTGCAGTTGTGAGGTCAGGATATCAGGTCGGTCACCTGACCTACGAAACTCGGAGCTAGAGACGTAGGCGTGCCGAATCGAATACATGTGAAAATGAGTTATTATAATTTGTACCTTGCACAGACAGGGCCAATCTGATTTAAACACAAAACATTGATGAAATTAGTGATTAGCAGTAGGTATAATCAAATTACAATTGCTGTATTTTGAATTGAGAGTGCGCCTCCTGGATGCATTATCACTGATTATGTACTTCCACATATGATTGGTCTTTGCAAAAGACTGGCGAACAAGTCTGTAATCTGACTTTAATAATAAAGTTACTCAATTAATCTAAATACCTTTTCGTATCACTTCTGAAAAGAATAGCTAGATGTGGCTGATTCTATTACAGGAGCTAGTGTGGCTATCTGGGCAAGCATAGAGAAAAAGACAAGTTTACGTGTAATAAGCATATTTGTAAATGCCTACAGTGATAAAGAAGTTTAGTATCTATCGTATTCAATTATCATTGATCAGATACCTAATACAAGTATCTGAACGCGTTTTCATTATTACCCGCAGATGTGTAGACAACATTATGTGAAACCATGTTACCTAGGACTGAACCATAAAAGTACATACTTCACTGGGATAATCCGGCGTGGTCATCATATTCATTAAAATAATAATATGTAATGGATAAAAGTTTTGAAAAACAGTTCACTGGTAGAAATACCAGGTTGGTGTCCTAACATAACATAGCGTCACGCCTTTTCCCATACGGAGCGGCAGAGGCACTATGGCGCCCACGCTCAATATGCTAATGTATATCTTGCTCAGTCCGATATTCAATACTCCATTGCTACTCACTTTATAATTATTATTCCTTTACTATGTAGGTACTGTACGGAACAGCTGTAGAAATATTAAGGAACTCTGCTTGTGGGCTGTATGCCGCACCGGCCACATCCAAGACACATTATGGTTAGATTACCTCGATTTCGTCGACTTGGTTAAAGCTGCCTTTGCTGTTCGCTTGGGATATGTCGAAGTAAAGCGACTATTGAGAAACAACCAAATAAATAGTGGAGATGTGAAAAATAAATATTACGATATATAATCTCAAATTTATACTAATGTCCTGAGAGACTCGAGGACTGTCATCAGCTCCTTTTGGCTAATATAGTGAAAAGTAAATTATTACAGCCAAATTGAATTATGAAGACCTGCGCGGTCCAGTGACACGTAGGTCATTTGTGAGAAGTAATGTAGATAACTTCTCTATATGGCTCCCACAATATCCTGGTCGATAACTGTCTAAATAATATTGGCAGACTATATCTTTGGATAGTGAATCTGAAAGGTGACTGCTACAATGATAACTATCTGAAGCAGTGAAGTAGGCATATTGCCGACCATTTCTGCCGGATTGATGAAAGTAGTCGGGTTGAAAAACGACGGCTCTGTTGTTAGATTGTAAGGCATTGTTATATTAGGGGTTGGAGGAAATCAACTAGGTAGGTACTCAAAGTTCTTTAAAAATATGGTTTAACATATTAAAGATAAGTCCAACACCACAATTAGAGCAGTTTATGATTACCCTTTTACCCTTTGAGTATTGTATTATATAGATAGCCGGTCCTCCAGCCACATACCTAATGTTTAGAACTCCCTTTTAATCCATTAAAAGCAGCAGCGTTAAAATGGAAATTATTGATTTCAAAGCAAAGAAAGTTACATAAAGTAATTAGTATAAATGGAATATAAAATAGTGTTGATTTTATATTTCTTCGTCACCGGTTTAAAAAGGGTTAAGATATCACGTAAATGAGTAAAACGTTACAATAAAACTGTAAGAAAATTGTTTGCCTCCACTCTGTCCGCCTCGTTCTACCAACATCAGGCGATGTTTCTGTATGAAAATGTCGCTTTGAACCTTGCACAGATGGAAAAGTTGCAGAGACTGAGTTAGATCTCAAGTTTCGCCGGGATATTAGAAATGCACGACAACCAGCCATCAGATATCTACATCTTAGCGCAAGATGTTTAATTGAACCGTCTCGCATAGACTGAGTCATTTCATACTCACACGAGCGTTTAGTAGCGATGTCCCCTTACGCGCAGGCACTACCGGCATAACCGCTAACGGCTGACGTAACTGCATGTCAATGTCGCTTTAAACCTTGCAGGTGGACTAAGTTGCAGAAACTGTATCAGCTGTATATTACCATCGAAGATTGATCAACAGGTCACTTCACGAGGGAATTTCAATTTCTCTGTATCCAAGCTGCGCTGATTGGTGTACTTATGGCGCTCAGACTGGGCTGCGGCACCTACATTTGGCTGCGGCTCGTAGTCGCCGCGTCGTCGTTCGCCTCCTGCCTCCCCTCCGCGCACGCAC
Organism: Argyresthia goedartella; assembly: GCA_949825045.1. Classification (NCBI taxonomy): domain Eukaryota; kingdom Metazoa; phylum Arthropoda; class Insecta; order Lepidoptera; family Argyresthiidae; genus Argyresthia; species Argyresthia goedartella. Next base: position 16,703,518 of record OX463834.1, read on the forward strand.
CAGCCTTGCGCAGGCTGGCGGCCCGGAGCGCTCGCCGTATGCCGGCTCCGGGCGGCGGGGGCGCGTCACCGCTGCGCGCGGGCGTGGGCTAAGTGTAGCGGGCAGCCAGCAGCGCAAGGGCTCACCTTCTCTACTCGCCTTGCTCTGGAGGTCGAACTCACAAAAATGCACGCAGTCACCGTGTCGTTGTTTGCCTCTGCTTCCCCTCCGCGCGCGCGCCAGCCTTGCGCAGGCTGGCGGCCCGGAGCGCTAGCCGGGCTCCGGGCGGCGGGGGGCGCGACACCGCTGCGCGCGGGCGCGGTCTAACAGTTGCGGGGAGCCCTTTGCACAAGGGCTTGCCTCCTCTGATGCCTTGCTCTGGAGGTCAAACTCACGAAAAATCTCCAGGTTTCTCCTTCCTCGGACATAAAATAAAAACTGTAAAACTGGGTTAGTTATGGAATATCCACCGAGGGCAAAATCTTGCACGAGGTTACCATTACGCGATGGTCGTGAATGCATTGAGTATAGATTGAGTAGAGATCCACTCGTCCAACGTCAATATTTCGCAATTGATAAGAATCGATTTTATTATATTCCCCCTCGGAAGACATCTCGTTGATTGTATTACATACCTTATCCCTGTAGCCGGAATCTGCTTGGTGCTCAACAAGCCAAGACATGACCGTCGAAAATATCCCTTTTTGCGCCTCCTTCTGCTTGATCAAACCATGTGGTACTACCATGGGCGGTCACTACGTTCCCGCCAAGTATGATTGCCATCTAAGGACTTGGCGCACTCGAGTTCATTGAACTCCAGCACAGAACAATAAAAGTTTGTATCTCATGCGAACGGAAAATACCTAATCTGATTGGATTGGATTTACTTATGATTTTCTCGGCGTGAGATTCGGATGAATGCAATGTTTGTACTTTCGAGGGTAGTTACAAATAGCTACTTATAAATATCACTCCTATATCAAAGGGAGTGATATTCCTAACAAATTCAATGTCAGAATTAAACATATCTTATTGCGAGATTGTGTGAGTTACTAAACATTGCATCGCTCGATCTGTTTAGCATACGATCATGCATTGCCGAGATGTTACTAGCTGAAACTTGGAAAGATTTTTCCAGATTACTTGTCCTTGAATTCTTTCTTACTCCCCCGAAGTCTTCTCCTCCGGCTGCTCCTCCTCTCCGGAGACGTGGAAGTGGAACTGCTGTAGCGATCACTCCTCGATGATTCACTACGCGGGGCTATCTACCGCGGTTTTTATTAAACGGATTATTTTTTGCTGTTACACTGAACAATTAACACTATAACCGTAACAAAATTCCAAGGATATTTCGAAAAGTAACTTGGAATATTTTCAAATTTGTTAAACGCGTGCGCACGGAAAGAAATCCAAAACGCCAATCACCTGAAAATTGAGCGCGCACAATAACGCTGGCTACAATTGCCGCCATTTCTGAAACTTTACGCGCGCAATGTTGCTGAGGTTCAAAACGGATATGACATGTATTTTAGGAGTTTTAAACAGGAAGTGAGCTATTTGGGGCTAATTTCGTCGCACCGGAAAGGAAGTCAAGTATGCTACTCTCAATATTAGGCTTAAAGCCAGGTAACGTAAGGCATAATACGCTTTCAATCTTTTCTTAAAAGTGAAAATTGAGGGACTATCCCTAATAGTGCAGAGAAGTGCGTTCCACAGTCGGATTGCCCTTAACCTAAAAGAGTGTTTGTAGGCGGCAGTGTTATGCCGAGGAGTTGACAGGAGAGACACTGTGTGGGATCTCCGATTACTATCCCTGGGGAAAAGAAACTCAAAACGTTCTCGAAGATATGTGGGGTAGCGGGGATTTCGCAAAACATTGAATAGATAGGAGAGAATGTGCATATCACGGCGAAGACGGATCGGAAGCCATCCCAGCTCCTTGCGATACTGGGAGACATGGTCGTACTTGCGCAGCCCGTAGACAAACCGAATCCCAAGGTTTTGAAGTCGCTCGAGTTTATTCAGTTGTTCTTCGTTCGCACTGACCCAACAAGCAGACGCGTAGTCTATTAAAGGTAGTAGAAGGGACTGAACAAGGATGATTTTAGTCTGCCGCGGCAGAAAGTACTGCAATCTCCGTAGGGAGTAAAATGACGAAAAGACTCGTCTGCTGACCTCACAAACATGGGGCGACCAGGACAGCAAGTTATCAAATACAACCCCAAGATTCTTAGCTTTCTCGCTGTAAGTCATTATCGTACCCTCATACATCACAGGATCGACGGGGATATTTTGTATTGTGTTAATTGAGTGCTGTACCCATAATCATGGCTTGAGATTTTGCCGGGTTGACAAGCAGCCCATATGAAATTGCCCATTTACTGATGTTATCGAGGTCAGCATTCAACGTTGTGATTTCGTGATGTTAACGGTTCTATTTTTTCTTTACTTGTGCTAAATGTCCTTTCTTCTTACCAAATTTCTTGATTCTAGGTTCATGGTAAGTACTTTATAGGATACATTCACTAAAGAGCGTCGAAATATGCGGCAATATTGCGGCATATATTTTGATTTCATTGACTTAGAAGTTTGATTTTTACAACAGTTTTATTTGTTTCATATATTATTGTTAGAAATAAATTCCAACTTGATAATCATGATCTTCATGTGTTCCTGAGACAATGGGTGTACCAGACCGAGACCGAACACACAGAGGGACAAGGAATTTATCCTAAAAAGCTTGTTTTTTTGTTGTTTAGACTCTAAAATATATATTTTTTAATCGTGCGACCCTTGTACCCCCCTTTCATTAAAAGGCCGAAACTCATGTTGCAGTTAACTTTGCGGAGACATTGGGGCGGGGGGGAAGCGCCAGGTGCACGGAGGGGCAGATTTATGCGATTTTAACACAACACCCAAAGGTTAATTTGTTTCGGAAAATATAGAATGACCCGACTAAGTGACCGTATTGGCGACATACATGAAGCCAACCTGTATGAAGACTTTTATATAAATATAGATATATATTAAGGAAGCATGAAATAACGTCAGGATCGTAGCAAGTCTTAGTCAAGTAATCTCTGCCGACCTCTTTTCTGGGAAAAAGGCGTTAGGATATCACAAACCTGTATAATTCGGTGGCCATCTTAGTAGCATCTTCAACATGGCGGCAATCGATCAGCCAATACCGAGCCGACACAGTGGTAGTGAATGAGACGCAATCGTTCACGAAGGTGAGTGGCGTGTTATCTGTGACGTCCTCCCAGTGCGCTCGGTTTGTTCCACCTAAATTTTATTTTAGTTTTAGGAGATAAAATTATTACTAAAGTTATGATTGATGTGAATGATATAAAAGTAAAATGTTTTGTATTTAATTATAACCTTTTATCTCATTCGTTGTTGGAAAAAACAGTTTCACTAAGAACTACAAAATTCTATACATGCGTTCTGGAGAGTTCTAATATTAATTATAGAATTTTCCCCAAACTTCTAATTCCTTACTTGTTGAGTGATGATATTACTCTGCTATATATTTATACATTTTGCATTTTCTTTCATAATAAATAATGTCATGCCAAAGCAGGCTTTTTAAAGCATGTAAAACTTACACCAATTTGACTAATTTTGTCTACTCAATGCTAATATTTATAGTCAATAGATTCTAAACATCTCATTGGAGTCATCCGAAAGTAAAACAAAATGTGTGTTAATATTTAAGAAGTTATATTTCAGAATTTCAGGTTGGATAACTTCTATAAATAAAATCGATCATAATTATTATAATGAAACAAGTTAGTTACAGCTAACTTCAATATTTTACGTTGATAGAAATATAGATAGGTTATGATAAATCAACTGAAACAAAATGATAATGTTTCCAAAACGGCCTATAGCAAACACACAACAAGCAAAGGACAACATTTTATTTAAAACAAGAAAACAATACACTATTGAAATTGTCTTTCAAAATAATATGAAAGTTCAATATAGCAACACTGGCAAATTGCAAACGGTGTAATTGCAACTTTTTTCTTAAATTTTAGTGCTGTATTTTCTAAAACCAAAACAACGTATATCGTAAAACAATTTTTTGAGCCAAAGCAACAGGTTCGGTTTTCGGAAAACAGATCTCTCGAAGGACAATCACAGGAAGAACCCAAAAAATTTACGAAACAACCAACAGTGAAACAATGATAAGACCAAAATTAAAAGAAAGATGACGTGAAGTAAACACAACTGATAGGCCGTTTTGGAAAAAAAAATGTTCAGTTGGAGCAAACAAAGACTTTGGAAAGGCGAAAAGAATGAAATGATAATGATAGGCATGGCAGTGGCACTGGAATGACCACGTCATAGTTAATCAGTAATTTTACCCTTACACTAAGAATGCTCAAACGTGTTTTGGTTTAATATATTGTGCCAATACCGTTTTCATATTTTAACTGCTCTAATCTGACAAACGTCCAGTGAAAATATCGCAGTGCATTTTCTTGACGTCCCAAGAATCCATAGAATGGTTGTTATTATAATACAGAGTGAATGTGATAAACAAAGCGTAAATTTTTCAGCCCGTGCATAGAAGAAGAATGTATGAGAAGCGAGATATGGAAAAGCATTAGAACAGTGATAGAGGGTAGAAAAGTTATGTAAGTTGATAATTATACTCGTGATTTCCATAAAGGTTGTGACGTACATAGCCTTGAGTATAATTATCTCGTCAAATAAATAATGACTTATGACAATCGAAAAAAAACAAATCAGTTCTGAGGTAAATAAAATTAAAACATAACTTGGAACAAAGACCGTCATTTTGACATTTTGTGTTCAGAGTGGTTGCATGATATTTTAATCTTTACCTTCGAGAGATCGTTTGCGAAATACCCCTGTCGGAAGTTGAGTGCGCGCCGTTAGATGGCAGCACATTATTTAGCGCCACACAAGTGAGCGTGCAACACACACAAATACGAGGACAAAGACAATTTAAACACGCACAAAACGCACACATACAGGACGTGTCCCTAAAGGCTGGGCTGCTCGTGTATTTGCTAAAGCTGTTTTTTTGTTTTTTTCCCTTTCTTTCCTGATGGTATAGTTTGTCTGTTTTTGTCAATTTCGAAACAAAATTAAACTACACACCTACATGATTGATATTATTCATGCTCTTCCCTTTGTCTATAAAATCGGGAGTCAACTCTAAAATCCAAGGTTACTTTCCTAAGCTACTCTTTTTCTATTTCGTATTTCAAATAGCATTATTATCTAAAGTCAATCTCTATCTTGTCCTGAATACTAAGAAATTCTAATTTCTGTGTATAATATTACAACCAAAAATGATAATCTAGTGACTACCGGTCTGACAAAATTCCATTCGTATGAAGTTTTATATTTACTGCAAGAATTGATAGGTACTTATGATAAACCTAATTCAACCTTCTACTTTACTATCGTGTTGTAACGGAATATAACAAGTATCACTATTATTCATAAAACTATTTAACTGAAGCATATTGTAAGCTTAAAGTCAAAGTAGGTACCTAAATAGGCATACTTACCATCCCTGTCACGCTAGGCGATATTATATCATCAATATAGCAAATGTAAGCTATACTCCATTGCAACATTTTACAGATCTCGTTATTATATTGGAATAATTTCAATGCCTTTATCACACTCATTGGGATGTTTTCCCAATGGTCAAAATAACTTGTAATAAAGAACCCAATTATTCCAGTATCAACCGAAGGAAGAATGCAAGCAAAATTTGTTAACAGTACCTGATATTGAGCACAAAAGTCTCAATGTGGGTGCAGACGAGGTGCTGTATTGGTTGGTCATTCCCTGGGTATGGGGCCTGGGTGCCGGCATACTGAGAGTGATGGCCTTGTGGAACTTCCTTCTTCTCGGCTCCACTGTCACTACTGGAGATACCGCGACGCCACGACCAAGGAGCTTGGCCGTAAGCTCTGAGTCTATTATTTGAGCCTGGAGGTCAAATTTTACATTGTCACATTTTCTGGAGAAACAAGAGGTTTCCAGAGACCAAACGCGGACTGAATAGGAAACACATTCATGCTTTTGTGAAATGCAAAAAAAGGATAGTGAATTTGATAAGTTACGATAAAACATGTACTTACCCTATCTTCGGCGTTCAAATTTTTAGTAGATAAGGTACCTACTCAGGCTGATAAATATTTAGAAACACAATTTTGACTAATTGAAAGTAATGACCACAAAATGTTGGATCATAATGATTAATGCAGTGTATCAGAGCTTTATGTGCGTATTCTAAGCAAATATGAACTTATGAAATCACAGGAAAAGCGTTGGAAAGAAATTTTCAATAACGTACTCATCATTCATAAAATGATCACACATGCGTTTTCAACCACACTTCAACAAAGCTTAAATCATGAAACATTAAGGCAACCAAAACTATATCTACAGTCCATCATGCGAATCTCACGTTTGGTCTTTAGGAAACAACATTATTTATGTACGTACATACCACAGTCAAGTCATAACAAGTGAATATATTGTAAAACACCCAATAAATTTAGCAATCTTAAAGTAAGTCGTCTATGCTATAAAGTACAATCTATTCTTAAATATCACACAAATATAATACGTAAAATACATTAGTCAGTCATGTCCAACAGTGAAATAATATTAAGATAATTATCATAAGTATTATAAAAGATATTATCATGCTAGCAGAACTCGCCTAAAGACCAACTAGAGAAAAATCATTAACTGCCTACGTTTTTCACAAATCCTATGACGATTCTGAGCATGTCGACTATATCGTAATACGCAGTGTGAGAAATAATTTTAGTCTGAGTGATTTCATATAATTCATGTTTGCTCAATTCAATGAAAAACAAGGAATTGATGTAAACATATATTTATTAAGTAATGCTCTACAATTATTTTTGACTACATATTTTTAAGAAGTTACTAAATTTATTGGGTTTGTTTGATACAGTAGATGAAATATCGTTCGCTAGTTTGTGATAAAATGTTCATGAATAGTATGTGTGGGAACAATACGTATTTGTTGGTCAAACATTTATTTGTCATGACAATCATTAACTTAAAATTAGTGAAAGGTGAGTGAGACCTTCCGATATGTGAATTGACAATAAAAATACAAACATTCCACACATAAATTACTCAAAAATAAGTTTTAAATCTCCGTAAAAATCTTTGGCATAATTATTTGTACTTTTGTTTGATGGAATCAATAGCTTATTAAATAGAGAACACTATGAAATGAGCTTTTAAAATGGAATCCCGATAATACAAAATTATTCTAACTTTGTTATTTGGAATTCTTCTCGTATTATATATCTCGTTTAACTTATTTGAAAAATCACTTCATTTATTTTATTCGAATAACAATATTATATCACGCAAAAATATTAAGTAAATCCAGAAAACCGTTACGATAAAAGCTTCTTAACTTTACATTTCGATTATAATCGCAATATTCTAAGCATCATATTTATCGCTCGACTTTGTCGTTGTGTTTATGACTAGAAAAGGCGAAATATCTGGAGTTGCTACCGTGACATTTTGACATATACCATATATGCTTACAAGATTGAAAAGGTTTCAAGATGCACCATCAAAATCTGATCGGTGACGCGAGCTACTGACTAATTTACTTACAGCGCGTTCCGATTCTCAACATAATCGATTACGCCGCTTAAGAGGCCATTCCGAGTCACGGTCGTTATGACGTCATAAATGAGATCATTAACGCCGCCATATTGTGCTATAATCGCTCATGCTTCTGAGTGTTAGCAATATGAGCGAGCAATCAAAACTGATAGTGACATCTGCCAGCTGTGCTCCATATTGTTTATTTCAATTAATATTTGAACAACAAAAACAAAACAATATACAAAATGTGTTTATAATTATTTGTTTATCTGTAATGTCAACGTATACATCGCGTTCAAAGCGTTCCGAATAGATATTAAGTTTAAGCTGTGTTTATTCGAAAGTGCATCATGGGCGTGAGTATTTTGATGGTTGTTTTAGTGCTGTTAGCTCTATTCGGAATGCGCTGTTAGTCACTTCCTGTGTAACAAATGCGACACCACAATGGCGGCACTGGTGGAGGATTCGTTTGTAACTCGTTTCCTTGGTTACCAGTTTCTTTTTCATGGCTTATAATGGATTATAATGTTTTTGCTATAAGTAATCAACCACATTAGTTTCTTTCCATCCAGCTTCATGTGCATATGGGTTAAGTCTACCAGATTAAAGAGAACCGTTTCTTCTTCGAAACGTTATTGACAGTAATCTTCTTCAGATTCATGTCCTTGACTCCTTTGCGGGGTTTGAAGAGGTTTACCTGGAGGCCCACTTTGATCTTCTTGGTGAGGGCTCCTTGAGGGAAGACTGCTTGCACTTGGGGCACTACGGAGCTGGACACCATGCCACCTGTCGGGAGACGACTGTTGTAGAAGTGGCTTTTGAATATGGTTTTGGGGCATGTTAGGTGGGTGTAGATAATGTGTTTATGAAGCACAATCAAATTCAGTTCTAAATAAAGTTCAAGATTTTCAAATCAAGTTTCTAAACGTCAAGTATGACGTGGTGTTAGAAAGTGTTCCTGTGTAACAGGAAGGTGTAGTCATATTTTAGAGGGTTGTTAGGGACATTATTCTGAACAACTTTCACTATGAAACCGCTTTGATCTGAGCATCTTTGATTTTTACTTATCCATACAGTTTGAGCTGGGCGATCTGCTGTTTTGTATGGAGAATTGAAAAGTAAGGAAGCTCTGATCAAATCGGTTTCATAGTGAAAGTTGTTCAGAATGATGTCCCAGACAACCCCCTTAAATATGTGTAACCCCCCTATACCTTTCTGTTACACCCTGTAGGCCCTAAAATATCTTTACGCATCATTTCCTCCACAGTGAAAAATATTTCTTAGAGAAACATTTCTTCTTTCCGTTCATCATTTCGTGTCAGTCAAATCCAAAGTACTCGTGCATCAAAGAATCATCCACATATACCTTCAGGTCCGATGGCATGCACCTCCTGCCTGATGCGGGAGATGACGGCGAAGTACTGCGGGAAGTCGTGTGTGAGGATGCGTGTGATCCGCGGGTTCTGGGAGCCGGGGGCCTCCTCGTTCGTTTCTGTGGAAAGTTAAAATTGTAATGTTGTTATATATGATGTATTGTTATATAATTCTTTAATATATATGATAATATAATAAATGTAGCATATTAATGTCCCCACCAAGGGGCACAGGATTTTACCCGGATACGAGTAAGATTAAGCCATACTCCACCACGCTGGCTCAGTGCGGGTTGAAGGAGGGTTTTACGACCACTATCTCGTAGCGATAGTAACCGGGACCTACAGCTTAGCGTGTCATCCGAAACACTGAACGTCCGATACTGCACTTCATCACGATCGTCATCAGGTATAGGCCTCCTAAGGCCTCATAAACACGCCATTCAGTACGGTCCTGCGCAACCCGCGACCATTGCTTTCCTGCCACCCTCGCCACATCGTCTGACCATCTGTACTTAAGATAAATTAATTATCTCATTGGTACATGTTCAGGTTTTGAATCTGCATCTCCTGTGTGTGATACAATTATTTAATATTCGTCTTTATTCTACATACTGATAAGAGAATTCATGGGCTCATAACTCGTCTTCCCAACCATAGCCAGAGCAGCGGCGATGGATTTTGTTACGCTTAATATCCAGCCTACCTTCGATTTCCAAGGTCTCATGCAGGATGTCCTGTACGATGTCTTCAGTGGCGTCAGTGTTGTGTTCCCTCCAACTTGTGCCGTTGTCGGACCGGAGAATTACAATCTCGCGCTCCTTGCCTCGTAGGGATGCATAGTGTGGTACTTCCAGGATTACTGGGCTAAAAGATTAAAGGGAAATTCCATTATATCTCTCAATTTCAATTTGTTTATTTGCAATAAGTATAAATTCAATTTCGTTACATAAGTTGAACAGGAACAGATATTAGCTATAAACATACAGACCTATCAACTTAAGCTGATACTTGCATTTGTGTGAGTGCTATTATAAAACATTATAATATTACAATTTTAGACAATCAATCCCTTGCATTGGTCGTTCAACCATTCTCCTAAACTCCTTCTCCAACTAAGCTTATTTCCTTATTCTTTATACTAAATAAATTCCCGCTCGTGAGTAGTATATAACACTGTCACAAAATAAATAGGTACAGAAATCAATTTACATACAAGCGCGCTCGAGCAACGCACACATAGATACTGCTCACGGTTACGATATCTCGGACCAGTTCGGACCAGTGCGAGCGTGAGTGCCATCCGCTTGACACGCGCGTCTGTTAATGCAAATAATGCAAAAATGGAGCAACGGAAAAAAAGTTATTATAACTGTTCAGTGGACGGTTGTTTAAATTCAACATTAAACTGTGAGTTGGGGTTTTTTAAGCTACCAGTGGTTTCGGAAAGGTAAGTAGCTATCTGCTTGTATTTCGATGGTTCGTTTTAACGTTATATGTATAGAACAGTTAGGTAGGTAAGTAAGGTCCCCGAATAATATATCTAAGATCGATTTAAATAAATAACAGTTGCCTATTTTTCAATCAGTATAATAAAATAAGTATTAACAAAATTTTTGTTATGTAAATTCACGCCACCTTACTTACGTAAGTTGAAAACATGTTTTTTTGTTTGTGTAGATATTGTGTTGTTTTTCGTGTCATTTGACAGGTGTAGGTCTAAAACGGACAGGGCAATAGAAATTTTGTAACTCCGTAGTAGTTAGTAGTAGTAGTTGTAGTCCGTTTAGATGTTATCAGGGATTTTCGATAGTGAAAATTGACAAACGTAAAATTGTGTAGGTATTTTTCTGTTCTGTAAACCTTTTGTATTGTAATAGTAGGCAAGTCTATTGTTTTGTTTTTTGGAGCGCCAGTACCACGATAGTTTTTCGTGCATAAGCCGCAGTTGACAACCCTAGAGCGATCACCGAGCGTAGCTATGAAAAGTGAAGTACATACATGTGGTCGACTTCTGTACCTATATATTTTGTGACACTGTGGGGATGCGGCAAGCACGGAGTTGATCAGCGCATGCGCCTGCGCAACGGGCGAGTACAATGGGTAGGTGTATAAGTTGTTGGTGCGTTAACGCTCGAGCTGTGCGCGAGCGCGACTGCCCCTCACCCTGACGTGCATCCGTCGGACACGAATATTCGCAAACACATTTGGAGAAGTTCTGTACCATCAATGTTCTTCCTGAGTATTTAATATCGAAATTAAATAGGGATAGTGATCTCCTAAGTTCCAGATGACAGTACATAATACTTAAGAGATTTATTTTGTACGCATGACACGAGGACGGTTTACGGTAAAACTATCAGTGTAGTGCATATACCATTGAGACTTCAAAAGCGTCCATTATTGTCAGTATAGCGATACTTCAGTCAAATCTAAACTATATTTAAAAAAACTAGTTTGAAAATATAACCTATAGAAAGAGCTGTCGAATTTTAAGTTATCAGTTTAGTTTCACTGTTAGTTCGTTAGTTTTGAAGCCTTCACAATAAGGATCACTGTGGCCAAGTATCTAAATCGTGAAATATAGAAAAATATACCCAATAAACTTGGCGGAGATCGGTCCCATCTCTAGAACTCTTGCAGCCAGGGCCTCTCCCTCCATCAGGGGCGGCATGTGGTTGATACGAGAAGGCTTCAGGTATCTGTAAACAATGGATAACGGTTAGAATTATTATGATGGTGTCTGTAGGAGGACCCACTGTCACGTCGTTTTAGCCAATAGAGAAGTTGTTTAGATGGCGTCTGTGTTGTTTTATTTTCGCAATTTGTCCAAGAGTCGCTAGGGAGTTTGTGGTCGGGCGGGCGGGCGGGGGGGGGGGGGGGGGGGGGAATCCTTTAGGTATGCGACGACGCGGTGTTGGAACAACGTGCCGCCCCGCCGGTACAGCATGCATCCTCAAACCTTCAAAAAAATGTACAAGGCTCGTCTGCACGACCAACAAAAACTGTTACAAGATATTCAACTGGATGTTACGTTTCTGTGTTTTGCTAACATATTGAGTAGTTAGTAATTCTAAAATATTTAAACTTCTCAAACATGATACATTTCAATTTATCTGTGTTTGTAACTAATTATTACACTTGTAATTATACACATACTCGTAGTAGATATCTTCATGAAAGGATGTAATATCACTTGTCAAAATGATAAGAATAATTTGACAAAAACTAGTAGGAATATAGAACGGCTTCTGTTTAAACGATTACCAAAAAATTCGAAAATTTACTACCAATAAATTCGAAATGACTGCCAAAATGGATGGATGTCCGCCAAATTGTGTTTGGATAAATGATCACCAAACATACTTCTTTTTATGTTTTGTGTACTTAAGTTTATGTTTTAAGTATTTTTTGTTGTTCTTACATGTTCAACCTAACATGAAGGATAAAGGGGGCTTCGCTTCGCTCACCCTCATTACCCTTCACCTAAGCTACCGCAGTATTTTGCCCTGATATTTTCTGCAACTTTTGGTGGTCATTTAGCCATTTTGGGTAGGAAAAAAATATTTAGGTGGTCATTATATTTGTTGCCATATAAAACTAATTACTGTACGTAGGTGCTGCCTTAAAATCAGCGATCACATATCACGATCCGTTATCATTAGCTGTGCTGGTATCCTTTCAAATATAACATAATAGTGATAATTATGTGTAATAAGCATGCACTCTTTTCTGATGAATAAATGATTTTTAATTTTGATTTAGATTTCAAAATCAAAGAACACAGATAGTACAAAGCTACCTTATTTTTCCAAATAAACTTCCAAAATAAGTCGAATTATTTGAACAAGGCTGTTCATAAAGTTATACCTATAGTAGTATATAATACATTAACGAACGCACATTAGGAAAATTGGGGAAATATCCTTTATCATAGATTCAAGATTCAATGTTCTTCACCACTGGAGATATTTACAAATATGCTTCCAAAACTCAAGAAACTTTTTCGCTCAACCTCTTTGTCCTACACTATAATACGAGTAAGCCGTACCTGCAAGTGATCCTGGTAGGTTGCTGCGCCGAAGACGGAGGCACGATGACCCTGACGCCTCCTCCGCGACAACCCTTCATGGCACCCCCGCGAGCGTCCACCAGGAACGATACCAGGAAACTGGGGATTCAAAACCACCTTTGAGGAAACCGTGCCTCTAGTGCCGAAAGAAAAGTTAGGTAAGTCTCTATGGTATGTTGTGAGGCACTTGAATTATTTGACCGTAGGGCAGCTGTGGCTGCCACCCCATGTGGAAAAAGCGTCAACATATGTTTGTTTGTAAACTGTAAGACCCAAAATATGGATATACATATTCTGAAAATAAGAGAAAAAGGGGGAATTTCAAGATAACTTACTTCTTCCAAGTCAGCTTCTTCCTGTTATTCCGTATCCGGTAAGCGTGCACAAGAATCGTAATGATTAGGTACTTTCTACTGTTCTGAAATAAACATGCGTTCACAAATAAATTTAAAGGGCAGCTATAACAATCCTAGGTATGTACTGTCCAAGTCAAGTTTAATGGCCATATTTAGTGAGGTAGTCGATGTCGATCGTTACCAAAAAGCTATTCTACAAAATGAATATTTTATTTATCACAATAAAAATCTACTCAATCTCGCAATTAAAGTATAGGTAATACTATCATCGCAAGAAAGGAATCTTCGCTCGTCACTGGTTACTCTGACGTCAGTGATAAACTCTTCCATCTATATTTCTATTTCTATATCAATTGATAATGGGCTACCCATTATCAATTATCATAATTATAATCATTATCATATTCATTTTCTAGTGCCTGATCATGTTTTTCGAAATAATTGTTATAGAACAATGTCACAATTTTCCAGTACTTTTCTAGCTATTCTCATGCTATACGTTTTTATACTTATTATTAGATTTTACTTTTTTATATGGATAAAGAGGCAGCCGATGACATTTTACGTACAAAAGTACAAGTGCAAGCTTCAACGTGAGCAAGATTGAACTAGATATACAGCGTCGATCGATACGGACTTGGGCAGCACTATAGGCCTGTCCTGGTGTGCGGGAGGTATGCGGGAGGTATGCGAGACGTCACCTCCTCTGCGATTTCCTCTTTCCCCTCTGGCCATCAATCCTGAGATGGACTATACATACACAGGAAATATTGTAGGAAAAGAATTATATCAACAGACCATGTTATTTTATATTTTATTCCTTCGTTCTAAGTGATATCCTGAACAAGCCCTTAATTGTCATCATGTTCTTTCTGTTACACTTTTAGCCTCCCCGACATCTGTCGGAATACCTTTCAAATTCAAACAAATCATCCAATCAGAACACAAATATTTTCAACAAGCTGTATTTTAATTGGTCAAATTGATTCGGATAGAAAATTCCAGATTTCAATAGTTATTTGTGTCACAAGGGAGCAAAATGATGTATTTACGGCGAGGGCGGTATATTGAATCCTGAGCGTAACGAAGGATTCAAGCGTTAACGCCCATGACGAAAATAATTTTGCTCCTGTGTGACACATACAACTTTTCACACCGACTATGAGGAAAATTTAAATTAAATGCTCTAAAAAAATTAAATAACTGTACTTTGAATTATATATATATATATATATATATATTTATACTTTCACCACTTTTACAGTAATAGAACAACGTAAACAAAACTTTTTTTTATAATGGCGGATTGTGAAGGATTAGGCAAAGGTCACCACATATAAAATATTCCTGTGTTCTTTTACTATTGTGTAAAAATAATCGAATCCAATATTACAATGGTTTCGGATATCAACATTCATTATATCACAATAACAGTCATCGATAGTTTTGATTTCAGTAAAACCAATAATTTATTGTGACATTTTTTTTAAACATTACGAAAAGTTCATAAATTTTCATATAACGTTGTTAAAGTTAAAACTTGAAACATGTTCGTTTTTAGTCGACTACGCCATCGTAGTCGATTGTAATGTAATTTCATAATTACATTCTATTATTTTAATCTGTGTTCAACTGGCATATTGCGTAAATGCAACATGCCAATGAATAAATTAAAAAAGTAGCTTGAACAGAAAAGTAGCATTTTGCTAGCACTCGTCGTGGAGCATAACTTACTTTTCCGAATGAAAGGTGTGAAAAATAACATTATAAGCCTAAAGACAGCTCTCAAACTCGCAATAAAAGACAGATCGTGTGAATTAATGGTTTGGTGGTATTTTTTTCAAAACCAATTCAATATTATATATGAAGGCTACTGTATACCCATTACTCTTTTACGGGTACTGTCTCATCCTTACCTTCTGTTCGATTTGCTTCAGACACGGGTACTTTACTACCTCACACACACTACAGGTACTTATCTTCATCGGAATCTTTTTCAAAAGCCGCTCTCAAACTAATTTTAAAGGTATACTGACTTGGGTACAGTCGGGTCAACATTGTAGCAGTATCCCTCAGGCGCTTGCGTGGTGCTGTACCGGCTGATACTCTTCACCACCACGTCCTGCTGAGGATACGCCACGCCGTTGGCTGACGCTAGGAAATAAATAATTATCTTAAAACTTTACATGAAAACCAAACAAAACATGACTTGAGGAGTGCGCGGAGTAATGTCACTCTTCACACACCATTCCACTACTGCATGGCTGTTCATCATGGAGCAGTAAAGCGTACACAGACAGTTGATCCGATGCTCAACAATATGTACCTTACCTCTGTATATTTATGGTCTGTCTGATAGAGCAGTAGTGACGCGTGCGTGAGAGAGATATCGATAGCATTTCTGCGCAGAACTGCTGCGTGTTGCCAAAGTTCAAATCATACCATATCAATCGATCTGTCGCGAATTATACGAGAACTGCGGGGTGGAGGAGAAGTTGTTTGCTGTGGATTATCATAACCTGTGAGTTGTGGATGTGGATTATCATAACTCCAGTATGTTCAAGATGCTTCTTCTTAGTGCAAGATACTTACTCTGCGATATCTCCATAATGTGCTTGTGTCCAAGCGCAGATTCAGCTCTCTCATCCCTCGTCACGTCGATAGGAAGCGAGTCATCACCAAGTGATTTCATATCGTCAGCTGTGAGGTAGCGGTACGGCTGGTCGTTCAATGCTGTGTCTTCGCCTGAGAAAAAAATGGCTTAATGATACCAAACTATACCATTGCTTCTTGTTCTCTCAGGGTATCCCAGTGTGGGGTCAGAGACAATGTGAGTATATTTTCCACTACATCTATCTACACCTATCGACAGATAGTAAACCAAACCGACAGGGTTTAGAATTTACGTTTATTTTGTTCTTACATCTGAAACTAACACGAAGACTATTCGGAGGCTTCGCTGCGCTCGCTCGCTCTAGTCTTCACCTAAGCTACCGCAGTGTTTGCCCTGGTATTTTGTTTGCAATTCAAGTTTAAACCAGTTTACTATTTAACGATTTTAACCGTTGGTTTATCAACTGACGCGTCATATAGTAAGCAGTACGCTACAGTTTACTATCTGTAGATAGTTGACCAACTAACGAGAAAAAAGACTTTAGTTTATCAACTAACGGTTTTGCCAATCTTACGGTGACATATACAAAGCCTAAAGCGAAGAAGTCTAACCGCTGCTTGACAAATATCATGATCACGCTTCTTATTTACAGGATATCTACAGGTTATTTATTTACAGGATATCTACAGGTTATTTATTTACAGGATATCTACAGGTTATTTATTTACAGGATATCTACAGGTTATTTATTTACAGGATATCTACAGGTTATTTATTTACAGGATATCTACAGGTTATTTATTTACAGGATATCTACAGGTTATTTATTTACAGGATATCTACAGGTTATTTATTTACAGGATATCTACAGGTTATTTATTTACAGGATATCTACAGGTTATTTATTTTACGATTATCTCATACTTTAGGTAATGTTTTTGATCAATCTCTTCGAAAAGTTACTTCGTAAAAGTATGCGACAATAATAAAAAACCTGTAGATATCCTGTAAATAACCTCTGTTTTTGAATATAATTTACATGATACATTCAAGTATTTTTTCTCGTTTATCTCATCATGTATGTATTGATTTTGATCAATCTGAAATCGTTCAGTTGCTTCGTAATATGTATTACGAAAAACTTAATTAAAGAAGATTTAGTTGAACTAAGATATGGAAAATATTCTTACCACATTCTTCCTCGGAATCCGACATGAATGTCTCATACATAGTTTCCGGCGCCACCACTTTGTACTTGTCCTGAGAGGCGGGCGCCATTGACGGCTCCGACACATTCTTCAGGGTCTCCATGATGCTAACGTAGCCGAGCTTAGAGGCTATGTCCAGAGGAGTTTGACCGTTCTGGTGAATGAGGAAATGAGGTCAGAGGAACCCATGAACACGAAGGAATTCAAATTAAACTTATTTTTTGGATGGAAGATTGAAAAGAAATGTCTTTATAATAATAATATAATACCTTGGACATTATTTACACAAATTGATCTAGCCCCAAACAACTAAGTAGGATTCCCTGTATCTTGGGTACTAGACAAAGATACACATACTTATATAGATAAATATTATACTTAGATAGATAAACAACCATGACTAGGGTAACAACATCCGTTCTCATCAAACAAATATTTTCCCCCACCGGGACTCGAACCCGGGACCCTTGGCTTCGTAGGCAAGGTCACTGCTGACTCGGCCATTCGGGTCGTTAAGACTCACTTAGAAGTTTTTACAAGTATTCCATAATATAATCCCTTTTATAAATATTTATTTCACATTTCGTCTAGGTATGTATGAACGCAGTCGTCGGCAACAATTCTGCGCGTGACTTTTACCATTAGGTGTAAGAGAAAAGGAGCATATTCTGCAATTGTTTTTGGTGTTTCTTGAAGTTTTGAAAATGTTCATACCGTGGTCGTAGCATTAGCATCTGTCTCATGATCCAGCAGCACTTTAACGATGTTAATATGTCCCTGCTGGGCGGCGTGATGCAATGCGGTGTAGCTGCAACACAAATATACATCTACTTTATAACTGTAGTCCATTTCTTAAAGGAAAAAGTCAAGACAAGAAGGCATTTAAAAGATAGTGACCAAATGTGACAATGGCCTATTCCGCAGGCTCCGGTCAAGTGCGTGTCGGACGCGCGCACGAAGGGTTCCGTACCACCGTATAATGGTAGGGCTGGTGTGGAGCGAATAGTTTGGATTTTACATAGCAAGATGTTGCTTACAAAGTTATTGGTGCGGCTACTTTCAGACTCCATGTTTCTAACCAGGTGCATTTATAAGTTTGTATGTGGTTAACAGATAACAAAAAATACCTTGGCAAATCCGTGTTGGTTTTTCTGTAATCTTTGGCTTAAGTTTTATATTCTGTATGTTTTCATAATTTTAGACTCTGTAGTTACGGAGATAAGGGGGGAGGCGGGAAAGGTATTTTTTTGCACTTTTTTGATCATAACTTCTGAAGTTATCAAAAGTAAGATTAAAAAAAAAAAGTTTATAAAGAGCCCGTTTCTACGATACTCCACATGACTTATTATTATTACGGTATTTTTTTTTTGGTTTTGTCATTTTACCCCCTCCACTTTTATGTCGGCAAAATATTTACCATATTGGACTTGACTTATCTTGCGGTTATCAGGATAAGTATTATTGCAGAAGATTTTAAGACTATCTCTTACAGTTCCTGACAAAAGAATCTGTGACAGACGGCCGGACGGACACAGGAGTGATCTTCTTTTGAGGAACGGAACCCTAAAAACTAATCTATGGTTTAGACGCCTTAGGCCCGACAGTCAGAACGCGAGCTATTACTTTTCTCGATTAACGTTGAAAACTCCATTCCCAGTTCCCAAGTGAGAGACAGTGACGCATGACGTTGAGTGGTCGGTGGTGCAACCAGGCCTATGAAGGCAAAATATTTGTACCATTTTGCATTTTTTACCAATTTTGCCAATTAAAAACAGACAAACTTACCCATGAGTAGTCTCAGCCTTGACGGAGGCCTTGTTGTCCAGAAGGAACCGCGCCATGTTGGTCTGGCCGAAGTGACTGGCCACATGTAGAGGTGTGTAGCCACCTTTAGTGCAGATGTCCACCTGTGATTTTATACTCGTAATTACCTGTATGCTCCACTATACATTTTCAGTATGACCGGCTCTTACCGCCGCACTCAGAGACATTAATGAATAATGAATCCGATTCCAAATTTTAATTTTCCTACTAAATCGTTCACTAAATAATCCTTAGTGGACCATTAAATTAGTCTTGAGTACGGAGATTAGACTGTTTTGTAAGAGTATGTTCATATGTATTCTTCTTGCTATTCACATGTTTCATGCCATTTTCCATAAGATTTTTACATATGTTTAGAAAATAATTCATAAATTATTTTAGTTTTAGGGGAAGTTTTAGACCCGGATAATTTCTCCATATTTACCTTCTCCGTTCGGGTCTTCCGATACACCGGTTTTTCGTTTTTGAGCACCCCTTGTTCCCTTACCACGGTAAATTTGACTCAGAAATAAATGTCTTATCGTAAAACAGCGAACATTTCGAAACGGAAGGGCTTGTAACCCCTTCCGTTTCAAAAAACCCTTTTTTCCTAGTGCTCTGCCATACACTAAAGTTTCATGCTTCTCGGCCCATTAGTTAAGGCTGTGCGTTGTCTGTCAGTGTTGTTTGGAGTGACTGATCAATTGTCGTCGTTATGCTATCCGTCTCTGAAAACGTTGCTAATTGTAAAAAAGTCACGCAATCATTTATTCTATTAAGCCTTGTTTAAAAGCCGTCGCCTCTGGCGGTCGTGCCGTAATGTAACCTCTGAGTTAAACCTTGATCATAGGACACTCGTGTGTCAAAAATATAAAACTCAGTTTGCCAGAGCGCAGCGTGTGGTTTTTTATGTTTCATAATTGTACCAGTTCCTAGTGTCGATAAATAAGTGTAATCACTCAACTTAAGTCATTGTTTGAATTCATCAATCATCAACCAACATCACACCTTTTGGAAAGGGGCGGTCGCTGACGCGGCGGCAATCAGTTTCCGATGTACACGTGGGTGTCTCAGCCTTCGGTCGCTGACGCGGCGGCAATCAGTTTCCGATGTACACGTGGGTGTCTCAGCCTTCGGTCGCTGACGCGGCGGCAATCAGTTTCCGATGTACACGTGGGTGTCTCAGCCTTCGGTCGCTGACGCGGCGGCAATCAGTTTCCGATGTACACGTGGGTGTCTCAGCCTTCGTTCGCTGACGCGGCGGCAATCAGTTTCCGATGTACACGTGGGTGTCTCAGCCTTCGGTCGCTGACGCGGCGGCAATCAGTTCCCGATGTACACGTGGGTGTCTCAGCCTTCGGTCGCTGACGCGGCGGCAATCAGTTTCCGATGTACACGTGGGTGTCTCAGCCTTCGGTCCTGTGCTGCCTGGTCTGAAAGCTCAGGTCTGGCGCGAGGTGAACTTACCCCTATCACATCATCATTGAGGCTCAAGGAACCTACCTCTTCAACTATCAAGTGTTAGTAAGTACATATCCCTAACCTGCCCCCCATTCTTGGCCAGCAGCTCCGCCACCGGCACCCGATCCTCCTGAGCGGCCAGGTGCAGCGCTGATAAACCGTTCTTCGCCTGATGGTTCACGTCAGCACCGTGCTCCAGGAGAAGCGAACACATTTCTGCGTGACCCTGCAAAGAAATAACATCATCATCATCATCATCATCATCATCATAGTCTGCCCACATCAACCGACTGCTGGGCATAGGCCTCTTCTCCGTAGCGCCAACCACATAGACGCCAGTCACAATTTTTCAGTACTTTTCGGGCGAGTTCTCATTCTTATGAATATACCATTGGTTTTTCCTTTTCATACTTGATATCTTCATCAAGTATGAAAAGGAAAAAAAGTTGTATTAAAATGTCAATTATGACATTTTAATACACCAGTACAAGTGCAACCATCAACGTTAGCAATATAGGAAGAGAGTCACCTGTTGAGCAGCCAGGTGCAGTGGTGTAAAGCCAGCTTTGGACTCCGCGTTGGTGATGGCTCCATGTTCCAGCAAGGTTGCCGCCGTCTCCATCTGGTTCTTACGAGCCGCGATGTGTAGGGGAGTATGACCGTTCTTGGCCACCGCCTAGGAGCAATGGAATTAGTGAGAATTATGAAATGTATTAGCTGAAGCAGATAAAATATACACGGCCAGGCTTTTTTCTGCGTCCTAATAAACTTTTCCCTCCAGAATCAAAAGATGAAAATATGGTTCTACCTTAGCATCTGCCCCTTTCTCCAAGAGCGTGGAAGCCACCGCCTGCTGGTCGTACTGCGCGGCCACATGCAGCGGTGTCACGCCATTCTTGCCGGCTTGATCCGGAGCCGCGCCGTGGGCAAGGAGGAGGTTTGCGACCTGTACGAAAAATATAGCCGATGTCATTAGTGCATAAAGTAAAAAGTAACTTTACTTTACTTTCACGTTAAAGCTATGTTAAAACCAAACCATTTTGGCTATATATGATGTGGAGTAGCAGGTTAGATAAAATGATGGCCTGAATAGATGGCAAATGATAGATAGAAGAGACAGACGGAGGATTGCAAACAGTAGCGCATTATAGGAGATGCTTAAAACTACAGTGCATAATTAAATTCAGGTACTTGTTCTCCATAATTTTATTTAGAACATCAGATAGCTTAACAACAGACAGTGTGAGTGGATAACAGGAGAGCAGTTTTATTTTTTAAATATTTACCTTCAAGTTGCCATACTTTGCAGCTAAGTGCAGTGGAGTGAATCCTTTCTTTGTTGTCGCAGTCAGTGGCGCGCCGTGTTCAATCAGGGCTGCTGCCACCTGGGAAAAAATATGAATTATTAAATTATAATAATAAAATAGGTCGGGATAGGGAAATAGGGTTGCAGCATAGGGGGCTTTGCCCACCATAATCAATGGCTACAAAATCAGACATAACGTCCTAGAAGAACTAACACTAGGTTGCACCACTGACATCGTAAATTTTATATACAGACAATGGCAGTAAAGTCATATTTATCTAAAGTGCAATCACACACCGCACCAGTGGTACTGACAACAATGTAATTATCACTCACTATAACGATACTTACATCATGGTTATGCTGCTTAGCAGCAATATGCAACGCGTTGTAATGATCAGCGGTCATCGCCCTGACATCAGCTCCGTGCTGCAGCAGTAAAACGGCAATATCAACGTTGCCAAGACGAGAAGCGATGTGGAGAGGTGTCTGTCGTTCCCTGGCTTTGGCTTCAACTGCCGCTCCGTTGCGTAGGAGGATCCGGATTATGTCCGTCTGTGGGTAAAGAAGGTTGTTGTGCCATGTTAATATAAACATATTGTTTTGGTTGACTCCATGAGGATAGCTTGGTTGGAGGAAGCAGGTGTTTGTCAGAAAGGGCATATAAAAATATGCTGATTGCAAGCTAGGTCACTAGCCCGACACCCTCCGGCCGAGAAAGTCCCGAAGTCTTAAATTTGCAAAATTTTACTCGGTTTTGCTGAGGGTATACTTAGGATTTTAGGGCATATCCGGGTCATTATATCAAAAAACTCGATGTCTTCAAAAGGCTAGCCTGTAGGTCTTACCTGGTTGGCCCTAGCAGCCAAGTGCAAGGGTGTCTCTCCCCTGACAGTGGGCACGTCAGGGTTAGCCTCATGCTGCAGCAGGTAGATGACGATGTTCATGCAGCCCATGAAGGCAGCCACATGAAGGGGCGTGAGGCCAGATTCTGTTGTTGCTTGGATACCTGTTTAGATCATATTGTTATATGGAGCCGTGAATACTCGCTAATCCGTTCACTCGTAAAATAATGGCTAATAGTTCACTCGTTTCGGAAACTTGAAAAGCCGATTACTGTTTGTTCATTAGGTGTGAGTCTATTATAAGCTGCTCAATCCACCGACACCAGAAATATTCATTTAACGCACCAAATCTAGTAAGTACGAAGTGATTTTTAGATACGAAAAATCGGTTCGGATTTTAGGAAGCTGCACATTTGATCCGCAGGTTACTACACATCGCTCAAATTCTGATTAAAAATAACGGCTACTTACTAGCGCCATACTTCAACAGCAGCTCAACAACTTTGATTCTGTTCTTTTTGCAGGCGATGTGCAGAGGTGTAAACCCGTTGAGAGCTCTGGCATTCGCATCAGCATTTCTGTAGCAAACGATACATTTCATAATGGCAGCCATGCATAAGTATTAACATCAAATATCTATAATAATATCAACAATATTAACATATTCTACAACACAATAAACCTTCAAATCTCCATTGTACACCCGCACTGAGCCCGCACTGGAATATGACTTAATCTTAGTCGTATCCAGATAAAGGGCTGTGCCCCTCGGTGAGGAGATTAATGTGCTATATTTATCTTTATTTATGCTTCGAGTACTATGTTTCTGCCTTCTTTATGGAAAAAAACGTTTATTTTGTTTTTAGAGAAAGAAAGTAAGAAAATAGTTTACATACGTACATACATACATATGCTCACGCCTATTTCCCGGAAGAGGGGTAGGCAGAGACCAAATACCTCCACCTGCTACGATCCTGGCATACATCTCTCGCTTCCTCAACATTCATAAGTCTCTTCATACAAGCTCGCCGGTTACGGGTACTTCGAAATTGCCCCTTCACTAACAAATCGCCGATTTGGTCTTTATAGGACCTTCTTGGGCGTCCCCGCCCGACGGCTCCTTTCACACCCGCTGTATAAATCTGTTTCGTCAATCTCCTTTCATTTATCCTTTCAACGTGACCAAACCATCTAAGCTGGCCTTTCTCTATCCTTGTCATCTTCTTTCAATCCACAGCGTTCCCTTATAACTTCATTCTTCAATCTATCTTTTAATTTTAATAGTTTATCGCCAAATATTTTTTTTTAAATAGAAAAAAACAACATTATATTAAATAAGTTAATTTTGATTTTGGCAAAAGGGCCAAACTCAAGTTATAGCTTATAATACTTCTAAATAAACCAAAACTCGGTCGCCTTGAAGACGACATCGCGAAAAAAACAGGCTGTAAATACATAGACATATCTTTCAGACAAGAGAGCTAACTTAATTTTACTAGCTAACTAACTAAACGTTTTTTTTTTCGTAAATAACTGTATAAATGTATTACACCAAAATATTGACGGCCTCATAAATAAATCGGACCTATTAACTGTACACTTAGAGGAGCAAATAACTAAAGGAGTATCGGTTGATATTATAGGAATTACAGAACACAATATGATTGACACCGATATCTACTCTTTGAATGTTGCAAATTACACACTGGCCACATATTCTGCCAGGAGCACACGAAGTGGCGGTGCTGCTATACTAGTAAAACATGAACTTAAATATAATGCAATAGATTTAGTGGACTGTAATATTCCTAATATAATAGAATGCTGTGGTATCACACTAACTGAGCACAATATAAATGTAATATGCGTATATAGAAAAACGAAGTATGATACAAAGACTTATAACATCTTCTTTAACAACATAGAGAAACTATTATCTAGACTTTGCCAAGGTAAGAGAAAAAATATTGTGTGTGGAGACTTTAATATAGATCGACTTAAACGTAATAGAGTCTCGATTTATTTCAAAGATATGTTACAGAACTACAATCTAAAGCTCACATTCAATAAGCCAACACGTGTAAGCAGTGGCACATGTTTGGACAACTTCATCCATAATATCAAAGGCTGTAAGGGCGAGATAGTAGAGTTTGCGCTTTCAGACCATACAGGACAGTTACTAAAATGTCCAGTAAAACATTTCAACGTCCTCCAGAGTTGGTCAGTTTATAGACAAGACTACAGTAAAGATTACCTAAAGAAGTTCAAAGAGCACCTTTCAAGTCTCAGTTTCAGTGAGGTATTCAACAGCAACGATGCTAATGAGGCGTTTGCTGAGTTCCATAATACTTTTAAACTTTTGTATGATCTCTGTTTTCCTAAAATCAAGGTAAGGATCTCAAGCAACAAACGACCACAATGGGTATCGAAAGGTATCAAACAATGTACAAAAAGGAAGCGAGAGCTATTATGGAAATCTAGACTGCATCCAAACCAACAAAACAAACAAAGCTTTAAAACCTATTCAATAAGACTCAAAAAAATAATAAAATTAACGCAAAAGTCCCAAAACGAATATCAAATAAAAGCATCAACTAATAAATCCAAAGCCACATGGAAAATAATAAATAATTATCACAACAATAAAACTAAACCAAAAAACTACATAAAACAAATAAAAATGGAAGATCATCTTATCACTGATCCACATGAGATTGCACAGTCATTTAATAACTTTTACATCGATCAGACATCACAACAACGTCAAGCAAATGCCAAAAATAACCATATAAAGATGTCTTTCAACCCCAACTCATTATTCCTAAATCCGACTACTCCATACGAGGTATATCAAATAATAAAAAATCTAAAAGACACAAACAGTACTGGATATGACAATCTATGCACAAAAGTTAATAAATACGTATCGGATTTAATAGCACCGGTTTTGAGCAGTATAATCAACCTATCGATACAACAGGGTGTATTTCCAGAGAAGTTGAAAACTTCGATTATTAGACCGCTCTTCAAGAAAAAAGACCATGAAGACATGAGTTTCTATAGACCAGTTGCGCTCATCCCCATAATATCAAAGATCTTCGAAAGAGTAATTTATAATAGTCTCTACCAATATTTTGAGAAAAAATGTCTATTCGCAAAGGAACAGAAGGGTTTTAGAAAGGGTAAGACGATTGACATGGCCATTTATGATTTCTTAATGCAGGTAGTGACGTGTTTAGATAAAAACATACCTATTTCAGCGTTGTACATGGACATGACGAAAGCATTCGACTTCGTCGACCATGAAACACCAATAAACAAACTGGATGTTTACGGTGTACGAGGTAATGTGCTTGAACTTATTAAAAGCTACCTGAGTGACAGAACACAGTTAACACAGATTTCCAGAATATGTCAGAAAACAAAAACAGAAAATCAATACATATCAGGCCCGAGAACGGTTAAATGTGGCGTACCACAAGGTAGCGTATTAGGACCACTACTATTCCTCATCTACATCAATGATCTCCCTATGTCAGTAAGTTAACCAATGGTATTATTTGCAGATGACAGTACGATGATTGCGGATTGTCGAGATGAAAATACATACGCATCTGAAATTAATAATTCCCTTAACGATATTATTGAATGGCTGAGCCGTAATAATCTGATAATCAATCTTGATAAAACTAACATAATGACATTTAAAAATAATTACAATCAAATAACAAACACTCTTGACATCCACTATAATAATAAAAAAATTGACAAAATAAATGTATTCAAATTCTTAGGACTTAATATTGACTCACATCTGACATGGAAACCACAAGTAGAACATGTTTGCAAAAAACTAAGTCAGTTTTCCTATGCTCTATATATGCTTGCCAAAGTTACTGGGCAATCAGCTTTATTAACCGTGTATCATGCTTTTGTCGCCTCGACTTTAAGGTATGGCATTATTTTCTGGGGCAACTCAACCGACAAAGATAAAGCTTTTAGAGCACAAAAACGGTGTATAAGGGCAATTTGTAAATTGAAACCTACAGACAGTTGCGGTCCTCATTTTAGAATGTTAGGTATATTGACATTGACATCATTATATATTTATGAAACTGCTGTATTTGTAAAAATAAACTGGTGCTTGTTTAAGAAAATGAATAGTAAAAGAGATACTAAATTAAGTGCACATCCCCGCTCTACTGCTTTATTCAGCAAAAGTATATGTGGTACGGAGCCAAAAGTGTATAATAAGCTGCCTAAATCCATAAGAGACATTGAGCAACTTCATTCATACAAGGCTGGACTTAGATATTTCTTAATCAAAAAATCATACTATAAGTTAGAGGACTTCTTGGAGGACAACTCAATCTGACGCAATATTATAAATATAATGATAGGTACATAAATAGATAAGTAACATGACCAGAATAATAAATTTATTGTGAATAAAATTAATGCTCATTCACTCTTAGATGGGTGCTTACTTTTCTTTAATTTTAATTTTTTGATAATTGTGTTGCATAACATTTGCACGTCTGCATGGCAGAATATAGCGAAACTAAGTGACATTATACAATACCCGATGTACACCTATATTCATGCAAATAAACATTACTTTACTTTACTTTACTTTACTTTACTTAACCACTAAATGAAGTAGTTATCGTTTTGTCGTGGAACAACAATAACTTAAGAGAAGGTAGTTCAAACAAATATTTGCCCCCTCCGGGACTCGAACCCGGGACCCTTGGCTTCGTAGGCGGGTCACTCGGCCGACTCGGCCATTCGGGTCGTCAAAGGTTTGGAAAAACTGTTATTTTTCAACGGGTGTTTTGGGGGCGGGTGTCTGGGAAACGGACAGCATGTTCCGGAAGTGTTATTTTAAACATGATTTTATCTTAATTAAATCATACGGACGGAGTTAACTTTCAAATAAGCAAGGCCATTGTGTATAAATCATCAGGGAACGATAAATAGAAGGATTGCAATGGGTGAGCAATCCCGACTCATAAATGGAACTATAGGATTATTCATCTATCAATACAGTTACTGATACATGGTTATACCCAGCAGTGGATGGAAACAAGCTTCCGATGATAATAAAATAATGATTGTTATACCTAGCGCCAAGTATCTTGTCGCCTGAGTGCCGCCTAGAGTGGTAGCGGCATATGGGAACAAGAGTGTTCCATAGACGGGAAAGAGCGAAACCTTGCGATATCTGTACTATTGAGCATTCTATCACGTAAAATGGAATTACTCTGGCTATTCGTTGGCCCCTGTTTTGTCCTGCCGTTTCATACCAGAAAAGGCTTAACCCTATTCTTTGTAACTCGTCCAAAGAGCAGCTTCGCTACGGCGACGGCATGCCTTTTTGGGGTACCCCAAACCTTCAATAACGATTGGATAGAAAATGCCGTGTAAACTTGGCCTTTTGTCAGATCACAGTAATCCATGTCACATAGGTGGGCACGACCCCTTACATTGCGGAAGGCTTGATGCTATGTTAATTAACTCACTTGTCCAAAAGCAGCTTCGCCACCTTAGCATGCCCGCAATGCGCGGCCACGTGCAAGGCGGTCAGGTAGTCCACGGTGACGTCGTCGACGGGAGCTCGTCGAGACAGCAGCATCTTGGCTGCTTCGGCGTGATCTCCTTGGGCGGCCATGTGGAGTGGGGCTAGGCCATTCTGGCGGGGAGGGAGGGAATTGTAGTCAGGTTCAATATTGGAAACGACGTTCATGTTTTGTAAGAGTTCTAACTTATTGCAGGGGTTTCATTTGTTGGCTAAGAGTTTTTTATACGCTTGTACAGTCGGGAATGGAAATTAGGACTCCCAGGCATCTGAATATTCTTTATCTACACACGTATCATAAACCCTCTTTCCTACGTCCAAAAACAGCACGTTACGACCAGCGTGATATACTGCTTGGTAAAAACTCATGTCTTATCTGAATATTGATACATTCAAATCGAATCGAACGCCGACGGTCGCCTGCGGGCCGCCCCTAGTTTGTCTGTGAAGTTGGTACAAACAAGTGCAGAGCAATGATCAAAGCCACAGTGCCGGTCGAACATGCGGTTCCTGAACACATCAAAGAGAGCTTACGATATGTGTGTATATAAACTAGTGTATGTAACTGTACATAATTAGGTATTAAAACACGAGACTCTTATAAAACGAGCCGAAGTTCATAAACCCACTCTCGAGTTTTAATGCACTCCATTATGTATCAGTCACATAAAATACTATTTATCTCTTGAAAACATCCGAACTAGTATATTTTTGATGTAGTTGTCTCCTTGCAGTGGTGTTCACATCGTCTGAGTCATTGTATCAAATGTTGACTTCACTTTTGCGTTTTGTTTTGTAATTACTGATATCCCGTAAGGGCATGCAGCTTATGTTTGTCATTATAAATATTTGCTCATTATGTCTTAGAAACGGATACCAAGTTCTTAGCGGTGTGCTAGATTCAAGTCATAACTAGATTGCGAGTGGGACCTGAAATAGACATTGCATCAAAACAAATGAGATCATGATTAATGGTTCTTGAATAGATCCATTAGTAGTTTGTGGAAAGGTGAATCATGATTTTAAATGTAGTAGAGACACTACAAACCAATTCTATCTACTTCCAGAGTGGTCCAATGTAGAGAAGAGGAAAAAATACGTTTTCTATAACTCTAATATTTACGGAAAGTGAAGAAATTTTAAATTTTGAATGTCTTTTCGGAGTTTTAAAATAATAGCATTGGTACTACCATTTAGTATATTATTGTTTATGTAACGTAACTACACGTAAATATAACTAACACGTAAATATAATTTTTACTTTGCTATAATTATTTCCTTTTAGGGTTCCGTACCCAAAGGGTAAAAACGGGACCCTATCACTAAGACTCCGCTGTCTGTCTGTCTGTCTGCCCGTCTGTCACCAGGCTGTATCTCATGAACCGTGATAGTTAGACAGTTGAAATTTTCACAGATGATGTATTTCTGTTGCCGCTATAACAACAAATACGAAGAAACAGAATAAAACAAATATTTAAGGGGGCTCCTATGCAGCAATTCTTTCATTACCATATACAAACTTATGAATGCACCAGGTTACGTATGTGGAGTGTGAAAGTAGCCGCACCAGTAACTTTGTAAACAACATTTTGCTATGTAAAATCCAAACTTTTCACTACACACCATCCCTACCATTGTACGGTAATACGGAACCCTTCGTGCACGAGTCTAAATCGCACTTGGCTGTTTTTGTTTCTTTTTGTTGGTGCTGGGAAAAATATTGACTGTCTGACTTTATCTAGAATAGTCTAGCTAGATGGTTTGATAACTTGGATTGATTTCAAAAACGCCATTAAGCTTCAAATCGTAGACATTCACAGTCCCAACACATACATTTACTGGCCTCACAATCAACTCACCTTGCTTTTACTAGTGATTGGCGCGCCTCTGTCCAACAACGCCTCCACGACTCTCTCATGACCGGAGCGCGCGGCGCAATGCAGGGGGGTCAGTCCGTCCCTGGTGCGCGCTTCGACATTGCCTCCATTGTCTCCTAGCAGGGCCACCATATTGTCCTTGCCTGGGGGAGAAGACAGGTTGCATAGAACTACGTGATAATGTGAACCTAGACGTGAAATATCTTTAACTTAAAAATCACGGAGTATTTCAATGCAGTTTTGGAGTTGGTTTCAGTAGACATCTGGTAGATATTCCCGTTGTTTTGTTAAGTTCGCATTCTCCCAATTAAACCATAACCATGGGAATGTTTAAAATTTTGTCTTAAGATCATAACGTAGGACATGAAAAATATATCTTGGTCAAAACTCAAGACTCGCAACCCTTGACAAAATGGAAAGCAGATCTCTGGGCCAGCAAACAAAATAAATCATGACCTTCAACCAGGATGGAAATTCGCAACTTACCCCATTTAGCAGCCACATGCAAGGGGCAGATGTTGTGCTTGGCGGGGCTGTTGACGTCAGCTCCTTTAGCCAGCAGCAGCCTGGCTACCGACTCGTTGCCGTAGTGAGCCGCGATGTGGAGGGGCGTGAAGCCTGACTTGGAGGTCACATCGGGGTTGTGTTCGTTCTGAAGAAGAAAGATGTGATTAGGTAATTTTCTATATTTATTTATCAGGTTTACTTAGACTAAAGAAGAAGAAGCTTTACGTGGGATCTCAGTTGCGAGTCTCTTTAATATGGAGGCTGCGACGCGGCAGCAGCATAATATCTCTTAGGTTTTTTTTAAATCAATTAGTTATTAGTTTTAAAATTAATCAGCGCAACAGTTGTGCTACTGACTTGCGGCGACCGTGCTCTAAGAGCTTCAGCCGTTTTTAGAATGCGATTATGATATTTTCTTAAAGCGTACATCATAAGCACTATTTTTCATTGCAGATGTCAAAATTTATGGATTCTGAGCTGTCAGGAGCGCATTCTCTCAGCGGTCAGACTTTAATATATAAAAAAAAATGAGATTTAACTTCTGCTACCACATCGTTACCGCTGTAATGTGAAAGGACCCGAACAATGGTAGGCGATATCTCCAAAATGGGCGTCAGTGGATACAGTAGACGAAAAACCTTATACAGTGAGGATCAATTCGACAAAAGGATATATAAATTTTGTATACTACGTCAAATACAATATAAATATCTAAGTAAATTTCTTTTTAAATTACTCAAATCCATCAAGAAATGACAAAGTTATTAAAGTTTTAAAAAACACGGTGGCCCGCGCGGAACATGCGAAAACGTCACGTGCCACGATCGCCCGCCCCGCCACCCGCCGTGACGCCCCACCGTCCGCCTCTATTACTCGTCGTAGTCGGTTGTTTTGTGTGCTTTTTATTATTTTTGTGGTATACACCCGGTTTATGAATTGAGAAATTCACTAAGTTAATACATAAATATCGTTCTGTCCGTTCTTTTCTGCGAAATCTACAGATAGTACGGCCCTGGATATTCGGAGTAGGTACATACAATAACTTTAAGAATAAAATAGATTTCGCGCTTAATCATGAAGTAGATGAAGTAGGTCCCAAGGAATCCGCCCTGGAATACCAGGAATAATAATTTTTGGTATCTATATTGTGATTTTCAGGGAAATAGGCGAAATAGTCACAATAGAGGACCTATCACCCGCCTGTGGTTCAGCGGGCGTCCCACCTCATAATCATCATCAATCATCATGTATTATGTCGGCGCATACTCTCATGCATACGGCTACAATACATATACCGGGAGCGGGAAGCTTACTACTTTTTTTGGACTAAAATATACCTACTAGTACTGGCGGGATACTATTTAGTAATCTATGGTACTGGTTGACAAATAGGTAGGTGCTTACATAAATTGTATTAAAGTCTTGTACTGTTGGAATTTGAGGACGCAAACATCTAACGCCTGCCGTAATAAAATAACAAATGTACACTGCATGCATGTTACATTTTGCGGATACGCTACTGGCTCCATAAAACTCCATAAAACAAGCCTGATTGAGCTTACTATGGGCCTAGTTCGATTTTTGTAAGATTGTCCTCTGATATTTATTTATCATTTACAATAATTTTTATTTAAGTTTCATTATAGAGAGGTAGAATAACATGTAGGTATAATACCTATCTTCACAGCAGAATAAAGTACTTTTAGTTGAAAAGGGGCGTGGGTCGTCTCTCCTCACACTTCTTTCTAAATTTTGGGTTTTTCGGGACACAAAAAAATAATTTGTCCGGAGTAGCAACACTTGTATTATTGCATCATGTCACAATACAATATATGTAAGACGACATTATTCCTTTACATGCACTACGAGTCAACGCGCTGCAAGCAAATGAGGTAGAATACGCGGACCCGCGCAGTGGCGGCGGCGCGACGGCGAATGCGATCGTAGCTGATGACGTCATCAGGAACAATTGTGTATATTAGTGAGATTTTTTGAGAATGCGGCACGAAAATCGTTCTAACTTCGTAATTGTTGGTCCAATTTCAATTATTATTTCACTGAAATAATTGGTTTTGATGTGACTGTAATTCTATATATTTAATTAAAATCCTCGTTGATCCGCATTGCGTATGAAAGGGGAGTCCCTTTGAACAATGGGTACCTATATATCCCTACTTTCCAGTGTAACGGTGTCCAGTGTCCTCTAATGCAATCTCAAGAGTGCACAAGATTTTTCTGCTTACAGATCTTTTTTAAGTAATTATTTAATAACTAAATATCCCTAACTTACCTCAAGCAGAAGATTAGCAGCCTTCACATCGTCCTTCTTCGCCGCGATGTGCAGCGCCGGCAACCGCACCCTCCCCCTGGTGTCTGCCTCCAGGAGTACCGCTACCACCTTCTCGTGGCCTTGCTGCATGGCCACCGCTAAGGGAGTGAAGCCGTCCTGTGGAGACACACGTTCTTGTTCTGGCTACAGGTTGCGTCTGGTTTAATGGATGCGGGAGGCTCAGGACTGGAGTAGATAGCGTTTTATAGAAGATACCTCAACCAACAGTGGGTGAATATGGGCTGATTGGTGATGATGATGATGATGATGGTTCAAGGATACACTGTATCGCGCATAACCTGGTAATGTGACGTCACAAATATGTTTGGGTGTTTGAATCTGGAGAAGATTATTAGGAAAGATTTTGAGGACTACATACCGGATAACTTGGGTTAGTTGAAGGAGCATAATAATGAAACATATGAGTATATCTTGCTGAAGAAAAAAGACGAAGTGATAGTTATTTGCTTACCTCAGTCGCCAGACTTTGGTTAGCTCCGTTGGACAGAAGGAACCTGACAACTCCGTCGTGGTTCTCTTGAGCAGCCATGTATAGAGGGGTGAACCCATTCTGGGACTGGATATTGACCTGCCAACAAATAATGACATCAGAGGAAGTGCCTGACACAAGCTTAATTCATTTGGGAGATACAGGATATCATTATTTAATATTTTAGCTCATAGTGTCCTACTGCTAGGCAAGGGCCTTTTCCCCTTTTTTCCATTCGTGGCGATCCTGAGTGGTCGTTCAACAGTTGTCTTCTCGAAGACCTAGCTCATCCCCACATATCTCCCTTGGTTGACCACGCTTCCTCTTGGCATGGCTTGTAAGGATACAGGATATGCAATGCAATAAATTGTGCCTTTAGACCTTATAGGAGGGAGCAGCAGAACAAGTTCAACAATAGCATCAGCTAATGATGATAACGATGCTGCTGCTCATAATGTTCACGATGACAATGATCACGTAACAGTACAAACCTGAGCGCCATTCTGCACCAGAAGCTTCACCACCGGCTCCTGTCCAGCCAAGGAGGCGATGTGCAGCGCAGTGTTGCCTTTCTTGGTGGCCGCATCGATGGCTGCTCCTCGGTTCAGGAGTTCCCTGACCACTTCCACATGACCATCCTTGGAAGCCAGGTGGATGGCGTTGAGGCCGTTCTGGTGGAGAAGATTAATGGTTTCATTACAGTTTGCCAAACACTAAGTCAGCATGTTGGGGATATTTAGGGGTTGAAAACAAACCACACTATATAAAACAATACCAAATTGCAATCCAAAATTAACCTATATGGGTTAACCCTCTCGCTCACCCTAACATTCGTCATTCCATCGACAGAAAATTCTGGAAGTATCTGGAAATTGTTACTGTTTAAGGTTTAAAAATATATAGGTCTTACAACTTGTTTATAGTCCATAAGCCTAACCAGTTTATTTGCAAATACTAACATATACTTAGCTGCAGATACTATTTTACTTTATTTTGCTGAAAAATTGGTTGTATGGAGACTCTGCTTATGAGGCTCAGAGAGTTAAGCTGATTTTCAGTTCTGAAATCGATATTTTATAGTCTCAACGTCAACGTGTTTTTACATAAGATAAGTAAATTTATTTATAAAATTATCACCCCCTTATTGTAATAATTGGAAAAGTTCAGGTAAAATCACCACTGCACTGTATAAGAGACCCTTAAAACAGCCATAACCTTCTCAAGGCCAACACACGCTTGCCAACTTACCCTCACTTAAGCCTAAGATCAGAAGAGCCGAACCGCCAGTTCCGCTACCCCGCCAGAAGACGACAGGCGAATGCAGCGCCCCTCACCTCAACAGCCAGAACTGGGCCCTCCAAACGCTTGTTTCAGAAGCGAAATGTATATCACATTTGGCAGACAGCCAGACTGCTTTCTTTGTGATTATGCTTGATAAATATTTATCGCATGTTCTGCTTTCCGCAGTTGTTTGTTTTGATGACGTTGATTAAACGCTGTTCTTGAATTATTAGTTCGAGCGGCTTTGAATATAAACATAACATAGCGTCACGCCTTTTCCCATACAGGGTGGCAGAGGCACAATTGTGCCCACTTTGAGCCAGTTATTCAATACTCTATTTTGCGTGACAGCGGGCTAGCCCATCGCCGCAGCTATGAATTAATGGTCTTCCTCACGATGTTTTCCATCACCGTTAGAACGTCCGTATAATGTAATTAAGATAAATTAATTATCTCATTAGTACATGGTCAGGAATCGAACCTGCATCTCCTGTGTGAGAGGCAAGCGTGAAACCCATTAGACCACGGAGCTTCATTCACTCAGCTTTGCATATTTATCTTTAAAATTAAGAACAGCGCTTTTAAAATGAGTGGAGTGCTTCTCTTTCAATCACATTTGCAGAAATATTAAAGTACATATATGATGTACCTAATCCATTAAGGCTTCACTGTATTGATAAAAGATTTACCTATGAATCACAATCAATGTAAAATCAAATTGGATACCTATCGTGTTTTCTGCTTCTAATTTATAAAATACTTGCTATTATAGCATCACTATTTCAAACACACAATGAGCATCAAATAATTATGAAAACTATATTTTTTTTTTTAATAATTTCACCCACCGCACGCAAATGCAAATCACGACAACATTAGCGTGCTGAAATATGTTTATGAAGGCAATTTAACTTCGTTTTCGTGAAAAAAGATTTATTACATCAAAGAGTAATTATGAATCTTCAGCCTTATACAGGATGGAATTTTGTGACACCACCTAGAGGGCAAGTACTCTAAATAATGGAGGTAGCATATTTCCCTCAAAGAAAAAATTCCTTTATTTTTGAAAAGAAACAAAACTGCATTCAAAGATTTTGAAAAATACGCCTGCCACAACCAGGAATCGAACCGGCTAAAATTCGAAAAAAACATCACCTGTACTTTTATGGCGTCAATCGACAGGGTCAATCATAAGGATCACATCTCTCTAACAAACATAGTAAATTAAATGGAAGGAAAACATAAAATCTTAAAACTTATTTTATTATTAATTTTATTAATATTTTTTATTATCATAATAAACAATCTTAATAACAATTTCAGGACCTGGATCGGTACAAACGGCACAATCCGATGGCCTGCAAGATCACCAGACCTCACCCCTCTGGATTTTTTTTATGGGGATTTGTAAAAAATAAAGTTTAAGTACCTAAAATCCTATGCAACTGTGAACGACTTGAGGGCTGAGGTTTACAGTACAATGTTTCATAATCACCACAACACGCTATTAAAGGCTACTGAAAAAGAGTTCCTTAGAAGAATAAATTTATGTATTCCTCGAGAGGGAACCCATTTCGAACAACTAATTAGTTAGCTTTTACATGTTTTTAGGTTAATAATAAAATAAGTTTTAAGATTTTATGTTTTCCATCCATTTAATTTACTATGTTTGTTAGAGAGATGTGATCCTTATGATTGACCCTGTCGATTGACGCCATAAAAGTACAGGTGATGTTTTTTCGAATTTTAGCCGGTTCGATTCCTGGTTGGGGCAAGCGTATTTTTTCAAAATCTTTGAATGCAGTTTTGTTTCTTTTCAAAATAAAGTAATGTTTTCTTTGAGGGAAATTTGCTACCTCCATTATTTAGAGTACTTGCCCTCCAGGTGGTGTCACAAAATTCCACCCTGTATATGTCACCGTAAGATTATCAAAACCATTAGTTTATAATCTAACGTTTTTTTTCTCGTTTGTTTACAAACTATGGATAAATTGTAAACTTTACCGTACTGCTTACGATATCACGGGTTAGTTTATAATAACACCGTTAAATTGTGAGCTGGTTGAAACTTGAATTGCAAAGGAAATACCAGGGCAAACACTGTGGTAGCTTAGGTGAAGACTAGAGGGGGCGAGCGTAGGTTCTTGTCTTAAGCGTCAGTCTTCGTGTTAGGTTGACATATAAGAACAAAAGAAACGTAAATTCTAAACCCAGCTGGTGTGGTTTACAATTTGTCGATAGTTTACAAACTAACGCGTTAGTTTATAAAGTAACGGTTTTGACAATCTTACGGTGACATATATATAAACATTAAATATAGTTTTAGGCCTTACGATGTGGCAAAGGACCAAGTTTAGCTAGAAGTTAACTACTTTCTTCACCGTGACGTGGACAAACATCGCCCATTTAATGCTCTAACTAACTAAATAACCGACACCATTAATAGCAGCGCCAGAAAATTCTCACATTCCTGAAACCTAAAGTATACAAAACTTTTGCTAGTTGCAATCTGCAATACGGTGAGCAATTTGGTTTCCCCACAAACTTTGTGCACATTGCAGATGTTTGGTTCAAGCGACGTGTTACGCAACATAAACCATCTTAAGGCTCGTCTATCGGTAAAATTAGCAACTCGATTCATGTTAGTTGAAAATTTTGACACAACCATTACAAAAAAAAAGGTCAAGTGCAAGTCAAACTCGCGCACGAAGGGTTGCATACCACCGTACAATGGTAGGGATGGTCGATGGTTTCTCGAACATCCAGGCCTCCTTCTCCAGATGGTACTGGAGCTAGGATGGCTGAATTAAGATGAGTGAGGGGAAATGCACAAAGGCCCCACTCAAGCGGGCCAGGTGCAGGCACTTTTACCCCCTGAATAGAAATAGAATAGGAATAGGTAGGGATGGTGTGCAGTAAATAGTTTTGATTTTACATTGCAAAATGTTGTTTACCAAGTTATTGGTGCGGCTACTTTTACACTCTATGTACGTAACCTGCTGCATTCATAAGTTTGTATGTAGTATTGAAAGAATTGTTGTCTGGGAGCCCCTTAAATATTTATTTTATTCCATTTTTTTGTGTATATTATATATGTATGTTATAGCGGCAACAGATATACATCATCTGTGAAAATTTCAACTATCTAACTAACACGGTTCATGAGAACAGCCTGGTGACAGACGGACGGACGGACGGACATCGGAGGCTTAGTAATCGCGTTCCGTTTGGCACCCTTCGCTCACCTTGTAGCATGGCTGTTACGTCAGTCGCTGCGCAAGAACATTGCGAAAATTGTGTGTATATATATATTCATGTCACGCTCACACAGGTGCAATGACCGCCGTCTGAGCGAGCGAGACGTAAATTTATTCACGCAGGAGCGACAGAGACAATGTAATAACAGCTTAATGACCGAAATTCTTCCTGCTCCGCGGTCGCACTTTAGTTACTTTTGAATTTCAAATACACAGTTAAAAGATATTTTGAATGCCTATTTTTTAACGCAAGAACTATATCAGTATTGTATTTAGATCCCAAGAAATAACATGTTTTAGTAAGTTTTAGCAAAAAAATAACTACTTTATTTTTATTTTTTCATAAAGTTTCCATGCACATATGATGTTGTCAAACACACAGATTGAAGAAAAGGGATATCTTCATATATTTTTTGGGTTTTGGGAAGTGTCAAAGTTAAACAAGCAGGAGTTTGTGACGTCAATGGTATTAGATTAATTTGCAAACTTCTGAAGCTCTGCTTTTTGCATTAGGATGACCTTACAACTTCCTGCGTGAGCCGTGGCGCTTCGTCTAGATTGCGATATCTGCGAACCGCACCAGTGTTTGCGGTGCGTCGGTAGATTCGCGGGGACGTCATGGGCTACACTGTGCTAGAAGTGCAGGGAGACTCTCTCGCCACTACTCGATCAACGACATCGTCCGGAGGGCTCTCGTCTCTGCTGACATTCCATCAGTTCTTGAACCATCGAGTTTGAGTCGCAGCGACGGGAAGCGTCCGGACGGTCT
This sequence comes from Argyresthia goedartella, assembly GCA_949825045.1. NCBI lineage: Eukaryota > Metazoa > Arthropoda > Insecta > Lepidoptera > Argyresthiidae > Argyresthia > Argyresthia goedartella. The sequence continues at coordinate 16,742,285 of OX463834.1, forward strand.
CACCTTGATACCATGGGAGAGAGCCTTTTGTGGGATGCTACTTGTGTGTGCACGTTCGTGGCATCCCACATTGGCTCCACCATGGCGACACCTAGGGCTGCAGCGGAGTCTACCTGTTTGTTCCCTTGGCCGTCGAGACAACGGGTATTTGGGGTGCTCAGGGCAGGATGATCGTCAAGGATATTGGGCGACGCTTGAGGGACCGAGGTTTTGATAACAGTTCCGGGGCGATCCTGATCCAAAGGATCTCACTCGCCGTGCAGCGCGGTAATGCTGTCAGTGTGATGGGTACCTTTGGGTCGGTTTTTAGGGTTCCGTACCCGAAGGGTTGTCGTGTAAAGATATTTACCTAACCAGAACCTAACAGAAAACAACCAGGATAAAATTTAGAAATGACAAGTTATTAGGGTATATACAATGAATTAATTTAAAAAAATGAAAGGAAGATGAGGATGAATGAGGTGAGACAGGTTTTATAAAATACAGAGGTCTGGATAAAAAGAAGGAAGCGGAGAACACGGAGAGTAGGAGACCGATGAAGCAGTAGGCGTCTGGTGGATCGGTCAGTGAAGGCACTGGTGGGCGATGTAAGAGTTGCTGTCGGAGAGTGTGGCCGGCGGCCTATCGATCATCAGACCTCGACGAGCAGCAGGAGTAGGGGCCCTGGTAACGTGTCGGCCTGAAGTCACTGCTGAGCAGGTGTAGCCGAGAACGGGTAGGTGAAGTGGAGACTTCAACGAAGCGCTGACCAGGGTGCAGGTGTAGGCGAGAACGGGCAGGTGAAGTGAAGACTCAACGAAGCGCTGACCAGGGTTGAAGCTCGCAGGATCAGAAGGCGTTGCAGTAGCGGCTCGCAGGATCCCGGGGCAGTGCGACCCCGGGATAAGGCCTTTAGGTGATTCTTCTAGTTTGAGAACTGAAGTGAGACTCCAGAATTTCAGAAATGTTCCGCTCTTATACCCTTTTTGGAGAGTTCTAAAAATTATTTAAATTAAAAGCATTTTTTGTGAGTGGCCAAGAGAGAAAAAGTATTTTTGTAAAAGTATTGAAGCAAACATATCAGACCGCTAACGAGTTTGAATGGACATTGCCATGACAACCAGATAAATAACGACATAGCAATATGTCAGATTTTGGTTTCAGGCTCGTAATAGAGAAAATAGCAAGGTCACATAGCCAAAACTACATAACAGCTAAAGATAAAAGGGTAGCGCACCAGCGCGCACGAAGCCCGAGATTGCAGAGTTTCGGAGAAAGCCAAATACAAGGTCACCAAAGGTAAACCCCTTCGCTATCGATTTAGAAGTGCTGATAGTGTGAAAATATGAAGCGAAAATGATTTGTTAATGTGTTCTTATGGTTTAAAACGTTACAGGGTCCTATGAAAATAAAGGTGATACCAAATAACAAGCTGTACACCTCAGCAAGTATCCAGCTGAATAGACCGAAAAATAGCACGTAAGTAGCATAACACTACATTGTTCCAAACGGGACCCTATTACTAAGACTTCGCTGTCCGTCCGTCCGTCCGTCCGTCCGTCTGTCACCAGGCTGTATCTCAAGAACCTAGCTAGCTAAAGAGTTGAAATTTTCACAGATTATGTATTTCTGTTGCCGCTATAACAACAAATACTAAAAAACAGGATAAAAGAAATATTTAAGGGGGCTACCATACAACAATTCTTAAAATACCACATACAAACTTATGGATGCACCTGGTTACGTACATGGAGTGTGAAAGTAACCGCACCAATAACTTTGTAAACAATATTTTGCTGTGTAAAATCCAAATTATTCACTCCACGCCATCGCTTCCATTGAACGGTGGTACGGAACCCTTCGTGCGCGATTTAGACTCGCACTTGACCGGTTTTTTTGTTTAATATTGTATTTTTTAGTGTGTGTTCTCTTATTAGGACAACCTTTATTTATGTGGTTTTCTGGGCCCCTTTATACTCACTTCAATTTACAGTAAAATCTACGCAATTTATTTGAAACAGACGTTTAGTGCATCAAAAAACGGTCACTTTTCCATAATTTTCCGTAACTGAACTAGTGCAACGGCCAAGTTGTAAGTCTTGGCGGGATGAGGTTCGCGGCAAGTTTCAAAATCATCTATCTTACTAAGTGATAGCTCAGGGTGACGTTATCATAAAAGTCCACCTAAATTTAAAAGTTAACTCTTCACAAAAATTGCTATCGGACTTAAAGATGAATCGTTACAGTGTTACTATAAGAAGCTTATACTGCCGTCATAAGAAAAAAGGGCGCATCTAACATTTTTTCCTAAATTGAGTTATATAGATATTCGGAATGAGCGAAAAGAGACGCATCTACCAGTATTTTTATAATTTGGCTAAAACTAACGCAACCCCAAAAAACGTACTTATAAATAGGCCGCATCTGCGCTACGAATTTAATATTACTAAATAAGAAAGACTTTTGTGCTTTTGCGCCTGGTGATTTTTCGTAATACTACAAGAAAAAGGCACATCTACCCCAATGCGTCCTTTTAACTTAGTATATTTGTGTATACTAAGTTAAAAGGACGCATTGGGCTACCTCAATCCACATGTGTCTTTTTGTTGAGTATTAGGAAAAATCACCAGGCGCAATATACTAAATTAAAAGGACGCATTTGGGTAGATGTGTCTTTTTGTTTTAGTATTACGAAAAATCACCAGGCGCTAGTGGCACAAGCGTCTTTTTTACTTAGTGTTCTTAGTTTTGCAGGGGGGAGTGGGGTACGTGGACTGGTGTCTTTCTGTCAGTCGCGCCCGTGCAGTGGAGAGGGAGCGCGTACGCACGACTCTCTGCACTTCATTTGATCGCGAAACGTAGGTATTGAGTTATTTTAAGGTTTCGTACCGAAATGGAATAATCATAGGATTTGTTGTTTGTATGTCCTTGAATATGTAACTAGAGGAAAAATGGAATTGCTAAAATAGTTAGGATTGCATTGGGCTTATTGAAACAACGTCGGTTGGCGGTTTATATTATCTAAAATAGGGAATCATTTATCCAGTTCATTTACTAAATATTTATGGTTTCAAATAGGTAATTGCTTTATTCCAGTGTGACAGAATGACATCTAATCGCAGCTCACGCATTATTGCGTTGGTACCACCAACCAGTTCATCTCAGAAGTCGACGTCTAATATTGAAGATGTACAGCAACCCTCGTGTAGTACAAATGAAAAGGACTTCTACAGTGTTGATCATCTTCATAACAGCTCAAACAACGAACTGGATTTCGATTCGGATGACTCGGTCTTTGATAAGGACTATATGCCTTCAAGTTTAGGCCGGGTGTCAGAAGATTCATATTCATCTACGTCTATCATCCCCAATTCACAGCCCATCAATGTTACTATTTCTGAGTCGCCTGAACTTTCATCCGAAGAAAACATGGAAGAAAATCTTACGAAAAAAGGAGCAGCCAGAAAACGCAAAAAATATGATTCTTCACAGGTCCAGAGGAAACAGATGAAAAAAATTGAAGATATGGAAACTAAATATAAACTGAAGCCAGGATGTACTATAGAATGCAAGGAAAAATGTCAGACAGGATTTACAGAAGAAGCGAGAGAAAAAATAAACCATTACTTTAGAAGCATGTCATGGAAAGAGCAGCAAAATTACATAATTAATAACACATCAAAAGAGGAGCCTAAAAGAAAAACTGTCAATGAAAACCGGAAAATACCAAGAAATGTAAGCGTTACATATTTCTTAACAAATGAATCAGGATTAAAAGTGAACGTTTGCAAGGTATTTTTCCTTGAAACTCTCGGTTTCAACCGCAAGAATGATAAAGCTGTGAGGACCTCGTTACGTAATGTGCCAAATACAGAACCAGAAGATAGACGAGGACGCCATCGTAATCCAAGAAAGATAGACGACGCCAAGATTTTACAGCATATTGAATCATCCAAACCCTGCGTTTCTCACTACCGCCGCGAGCACGCTCCAAATAGGAGATATCTTCCTTCTAATCTGACAGTGACCAAAATGCATACAGATTTTTGTGAAGAACAAAATATGAAAGACCTTCCTGATAACGAAAAAATATCTTATGAAAAATAATAAATATAGAAAAATTGTGATGAAATTAAATATAAGCTTCACAAATCTTGGTAACGAAGAATTCGAGTTATGTGAAAAGTTTTACATTCACAATCCTGAGCAGAAGGAAATAAGACACAGAAACTGTCAAGAATGTCGAGATTACGAAAAACACCATGAAAGTTATGTATCTGCTAGGCAAGCATACAAAAGAGACGTTCAAAAATAAGAAAATGCAGGAATAAACTCAGATATTGCCTATTTTTCAGCTGATTTAGAGAAGGTAATAATGCTGCCGCGTATGGAAACATTCAAAACGGTCATGTTCTGCCCGTGATTAATCGTATTTAACGAAAGCTTCGTCCCAATAGGAGAAAAAAATAAAGACTCGGCTACTAAAACATACGCCGCGATATGGCATGAAGCGACAACAGGCCGCGAAATGGGTGATATTACAAGCTGTTTCAGAGCTTTTTTGCTGGTTTACAGAGACTTGAAAAAAATAGTAATCTGGTTATATATAATAAAATAGTAATCTGATAACTGTGCAGGGCAGAACAAAAACTGGACGTTGTACTCTATTTGGACAATACAATATTTGGAGGTGGGATACACCTTTACGTCTGCAGACGAATTCCACAAGCAAGTAGAACTTGCAATGAAGAAGAAAAAACGCTTGTACGACTTCGAAGATTTTCACCAAGCAGTTCTCAGCACCAGAACAGATATCGCAGTGAAAGTGATGAATGTAGAAGATTTTTGTCAGTTTGAAGACTGTTCTTCAACTTACAAACTTCAACATTCATCCCCTCGTGCATATCTACATGGTATGTGTGAAGTAACGTTCAAAAGAGGCACCCACGTAATTTGTTATAAGACGGATTTCTGTGGCGACGAAGAATATTCACTGGATTTTCTGAGAATTAAAAACATCAAGTTCGGCATTCCACCTCCAAAACCCAAAAATGAGAGTAGAGGCATTACTCAGGAGCGAAAGTCAACAATTCTTCAAAAACTGACGCCCTTAATGCCAGACAATAGAAGGCAATTTTGGTATAATATACCCACTGGCAACAATTATGTTGATCTTACTCAAGCCCATGAAGTCTGATTTAAATAAGCTTGTCTGACTGATTTACTTTTTAGATTAAACTATGTTTATTAATATACAGCGTGTAACAGAAGGGTGTAGTCATATTTTCGGGGGTTGTTAGGGAGACCATTCTGAACAACTTTTACCATGAAACCGATTTCATCAGAGCAACATTATTTTTCATTGCTCCATACGTTTTGGTCTGGGCGTTCAGCTGATTTGTATAGATAAGTGAAAAGTAAAGTTGCTCTGATCAAATCGGTTTCATAGTGAAAGTTGCTCAGAATGATGTCCCTTACAACCCCCTAAAATATGACTAGTGTTTAAGATTATTATCGTTAATGAAGAATTTAATTTTGGTTTGTGAGAGGTTAAAAATATTTTGTTATAAGAAATTAAGGTAAGGATGGAACAAGAGGTACGTATAATACTTATATCGTAATTAAAGATTATACTTATATGTGATTGATCTCATAGGCTTACAATAGAGTGATATTATTTAGTAAAGAATTAAGTTTCTGTTTGTAAAAGGTATAGGTTATAAGCTTATAACTATTATGCGAATTTCGTAACTATTATGTGCCTAAAATATGTGTCTGAACATCTGATTTTCACAAGTTGTTTTTATTGAACCGATTTCCACTGATCGCTCGTTTTAGATAACCCTAACATTCTGTGTTTCCATGCAAAAAATACAGTATTTTCAGTTAAAATAGAGTTGGGCTTGTTAAAATATGTTTGCCATTTTGGGCGTAATGGGCGCCAGATAGGTATTATCACTAAGATAGAAAGCAGTAACTGGCTAGAAACGACTTTTTGATTCAGTTAAATGGAAGCTAATAAATTAATATCCCTAAGTTAAAAAGACGTTTCAGAAATCACTTAGTAAAAAGGGCGCATCTAGCCAGAAACGTCCTTTCAATGCAGTATTTCATTAATATTCATATTTTTTTTACTAAGAAAAAAAGGAAATTTATTTGTTTTTAATACAAAATACTATTTTCATTGAAATTTATATATGCAGTCTGACAAAACATACTCTATCCCACAGGTGTGCAAACAATATATTATATTGGTCTATTGTCTTAGGCACAGCACATGATTTAATAAAAAAACACAAAATATTTTTTTCTCCATTTTGATCTTATGGTAGAAACGTCCTTTTTCCTTATGACGGCAGTATAATATACCTTACTTGGGTTTCAGATGCGACATTCATGAATATTGATCGCTTGTCGCGACATGCTACTGCTGTAATTTGTATTCATAAATGACACTTTTTCAGGTTGCCACTGGCTTTTACAGCTGTAGTGTTTCGTATACTATACTCAAAGTTATTCTGTAGACATTTCCGTGAGATATAAGCTCGAATCGCTCGGCTTGGCATCCATCGTCCTCTAGGTATTAGCTTCAAATAATTATAAATTATATTATATGTACCTACGTAAGAACCTGTTTTGTAATTAGATTCCACTCCGTTATTAGTAAGGTAACGTAGATTTATTTTATTTCCTACTACAATAAGAACGATCGACCAAACGGATTTAACCTTCCACGCAGCTGCTGAACCAGGCTGACCCGACTCCGGACTGGCCTTCTGCTCCTGCGGAAGCCATAGAGATGGCCGACTTTAAGAATGAGTGTCCTATATGATAGACAGCGACAAAGAGGCTGTCCAATACATCAGGTGCCACCTTTGTGATGAAAACGACACAAACTCTAAATAAATCACCATTAATTAGGCCTCGCACCTCGACGGATGGTTCAAGCAGAGTATGTTTGAGAAATGTACCTTCGCCCGCACTTCCTGCACACTTGCTGAGAATTCACTGCGGCAGGAGAGGCGTACCAGCGGTTGAGCCTTATCGCTCGTTTTTGAAGGTGGAGTATACTTACAGCATTGCTAACGTTGATGTCGACTCCTTGCTCCAACAGGCTGATGATTCTGTCGATCTGACCTGCGCGTGCCGCTCGTAGAAACGCGGTGGATGCGTCCGCCTGGGGACAAGGGACATAGATTGTTAGTTTACTGACAATAGGGGTGAGTTTGCTAACTGGATGGCTTCTCGGGGAGCCATAGACATCTGAATGGGAAATGGTTGTTTCTAGATTATTGAAAAAACTATGAAAATGAAAATGATATCACCAAAATAAATTACAATTGAAAGATACATGCACCCTTAAAGCAAGTTTGAAAAACCTGAGTTTTAATGTCCAGGAGTAAAAAGTTGAAAACATTTAATAAAAAAACTCATCCATCACATCTTTTCTCTTACAGGTTGGCATAGACACAGTTCTGCCCACGTAAATTCAATCAATAGTTCTATACATATAGATTTTGTTTCTAACTTGATCGCGTGTTTCCTATTTTCCTCTTTGACACATGTCATCACGTTTTATTTATCTAAAAATTGCTGCTTTTGTGGACATATTTCATCACAATGTTTCATAGTAGTTTGGTATGAAATTATAATGTTTTCTTTCATCATCTCTACAGCAGTAAAAGTGTAACAAAAGCGATATATCAACGAAATAGTACTTCCTCGCCGCCGGGGATATGTTTACGAGCTTTTCGGGGCCTTTCAGTGACGACATGATGGCCCATTGCACATGTTTATTTATTTATTTATTTATTTATTCAATTACATAACAATTCATGACATCATTTCAGGTGTCTAACCCATTTCAATATCATATAAGCATCTTAATGAAGCTATTAATATCTAACATAACCTTTATGTACATTGCTAGGTATTATATACATATGTAGGTAGCTAATGTAATGAACTAATGACATTGTATAGCGACACATTTTGGTCCTATAATACCTCGGCCCCACTATTAGTTGGGGTCGCAGACTAGCCTACCGATATTTATATGACGACCTCTATGGCATTGCGGTTCGAGGCACTGCCTCCCATGCGAGAGGTCCCAGGTTCGAATCCCGAATTCCCACGACAACGGGTTTTTTAGTGTGGGCCAGAAGCAATGTATTTGTCTGAATATAAATGGTAATGTTGTTGTTGCTTTTGAACATAGTAATAGCGTCACGCCATTTCCCACACGGGGTGACAAAGGTACATTTGTCCAGAAATTTAAAACGTTAAATAAGATAAGAAACTCAACGAAAAACGTTACGTGACAGGGAGATAGCCCACCGCCGTTGCTTTGGTGATATGAAGGTTCTTCACCATGTTTTACCCAACCGTTAGAAAGTCATAGATGCTTTAGATAAATCACTAAAACTAATACCATACTAATATTTTTGAAATCGTTATTATTATGCTTTCTTACAGACACCCATTGCTTCTGGTTTCATATTAAATACCCTGTGTGGTGGGAACCAGAAACAGTGACGTCAAACACATATAAACATCCAAGACCTGGAGTTTTTTTATTCCTTCCTCCCCAGCAAGGATTTGAACCCTGGACCTTTCGCTCACAGAACCTCGATCCGCAACTCCCAGTGGTCGTCATTATGTCCTACTGTTGGGCAAAGGCCTCCCCCTCTTCTTCTCTATCCGATCCTGAGCGGTCTCCCTCCAGTCCATCCAACTCATCACTCCATCTCTTCCTAGATCGGCCACGCTTTGCATTTATTGGGAGCCAGTCTGTGGCTCTTTTGGACATCATTAGGTACCATAAAATGATAGGAGAGAGAATAAGAGCTGAATCCACTCCTGGATCCCTGATCGCCCCATTGACAGTAATGACTTGAAGTATAAGTGTGACCACAGATTAGATAATAGTTACTTCGGTATGACTGTAAAATATCCTCAAGATGAACAACCTAGGTCTAATTTTGACAATCGTCAAATTTGGCGTTCTGTTCATCAAAGTACCCTTGTTACACACTACTGCTTTTTTGATGACTCCAGGGAGGGTTGAAACAAAAGAGGTCAACATTATTATTATTGATGATTAATTGAACTGACGAGGGGATTTTAATGACCAAGTTTTTACATAAGTGATTTTTGTTCTATAAACTAAAATAAACTCTGTATTGAAAGGGTATAATGTGGTGTAAGAGGCAAACCGGAGGCGAATAAATGTCGTACTACTAGAAATAATTGACTAATATATTTACGATTCCTTTCCCCCCGTTAAAACGTATAACTCAATCTAATACAGAAACGCCACTTATTAAAAATCGCTATTAAAATCTTTCATCACCCCATACCAATCGCGTGGCTGGCAACATTATACAGAATACGTAAGTAATTTGGGGTCATAACATTGCATTTTATAGTCCTGTTCCTGTACGATGCAGTTCGATAGTGCACTTTATTCGTTGCAAGTTGGGTTTGTTAGTTGTTCATCGCAAAATCTGAATATAACTTAAGGCACAATTAGCCGCCCCAAAGAGAACATAAACATAACAAAGCAAACAAAGTCTTTTTCCATACAGGGTGGCAGAGGCACAGTGGTACTCACTTTTAACCTATTATTTAATGCTCCATTTTGGATGAAAGTCGGTGGGCTAGCCAAAAGGAAAAGCTTCTTTTTGAGCCCCGAAAGTAGTACCAAAAATTCACCAAGTAAAAAATATAAATAAAGCGACTGCAAGTTTAAGCCTTATTTCTTCTTCCCCGGCCGGAATGCAAATGTACATGAAAATTCCTTATCAAAACTTTTGCTGCACGGAACCACAAACCAAAACGTTATCTGTGTATCTTTTTTGTTTCGCTGATTTTTCCATAAAGTGGTAAATATTTTTTCACACCTTTCATTCGGAAATGCTACTTTTCTGTAAGCTGTTTCAGTAAGTTTAAGCTATTTTTTTAATTTATTCACTGGCATGTAGCATGTGCCAATAGAACACAGATCTTAATGAAATAATCGATTGTAATTAAATCGTAATCGAAAAAAAACGAACACGTTTCAAGTTTCAACTTTAACAACGTTATATGAAAATTTATGAATTTTTCGTAATATTTAAAAAAAACACATTAAATTATGTGTTTTACTGAAATCAAAAGTTATTGTGAATATAATGAATATTGATATCCGATATCATTGTAATAATCGATTCGATTATTTGTACACATCGGTAAAAGTAGCACAGGAATATTTTATCTGTAGTGACTTTTCCCAAATCCTTCAAAATCCGCCATTATAAAAAAAAAATTCGTTGTTCGATTACTGTAAAAGTGTTGAAAGTATAATTCAAAGTATAGTTATTTCATTATTTTTAGAGCAATATCTTTCAATTTTCCTCATATTCGGTGTGAAAAATTGTATGTGTCACTCAGGAGCAAAATTATTTTCGTCTTGGGCGTTAACGCTTGGAACCTTCCTTACGCTCAGGATTCTAACTTAGAACCCCTCGCTACGCTCAGGATTCTATCGTAGAAGTCTTCGCTTCACTCTGGGTTCAATGTAACGCCCTCGCCGTAAATACATCATTTTGCTCCCTTGTGACACAAATAACTATTTTATAAAATCAAAACAAGAATAATCAAATCGATTCCTAACTGACGGAATAATCGCGTAACAAACATACAAAAAAAAACGGTCCTCCTTCTTTGAGGTCGGTTGAAAGTTGGTTCACAGGTGCAATTAGTGTTTGAAATAACGAATCGCCGCTGATTCAAGTCGCCGATTCAAATAGTTATCTCAGTTCGTCGTTGATATAAGAACGCATCCCACTCTACTTGAAAATGTCTCGAAAACTCTACAATTAAATTTTTCATATTTGTATTAGTTAAGCACAACCTATTTTTAAAAGAGATCTAAAAATCAATCTGTGGGAGTTTCTACGCCCTTCTTCTCCCACAGTGGTCCAATGTAGAGAAGAGGCAAAAAATGACGTTTGCTAAGTATATGTAAATATCTACAGTAATACAGTACTTTGACTTTGACTTTGAATGAAAATTGCGTTTAATACCTAATATTTTGGGGAACCTTGTTACCATTTTCTTAACATGTTTATGCAATTGCAAATTATCATCGAAAAGCTCTAATTCAGTGGGCCAGAAATAAATGAAGTCCTCTGTGGCACGCGAGCAATTATTTCACACCCCTTTGACAAGCGATAGGGTATCACCCCACTTCCCATGACATGGGGTGAACTGTACCCATACTTGCATTCATGTGCTTAATGTGGGCTTACGATTTGTTTGTATTTGAAACGATAGCTAACATTTTTTTTGTTCTCTTTACTTATGTACATTGGTTTTATCAGCTGATCACAAGCTTTCATGACCCAAATGAATCTACATTGGGAAAACTTGAAAATCTTTTAGTAAATGTTAGATGACTTACTTTCTTAATATATAAGTAGTAACATAAATTCCATATATTATTATATTACATAGTTACATAGTTAGTCCCCAGCCCCAAACATAATAGCAGTTTTTTCCGCATTTTTGATCGATCAATGAGGAACCTTTCGTATGGAGAGCCCGAATCGCACTAATAATAACATTACTTTTTGTTTGTGTTGGCTTGCATTACTATTTGTGTTTTTTTTTTGCTTAACATGAATATTTTTTCATCTCGTTTTCTCAGTATTCTATTTCTGTGTTAATCTCCGGTCCATCTCTACAAACACAGCTGACCGTATCTGCTCAAATCCGTAAATGCTCAAATATTAGTCCTTCCTTCGCTGAGCCTCCCAAACAATCGAGGCTAATCGAGCTCCCACTTTCGCAAACGGCTCAAATATCCTCTACGCAATATTATATGGACACTCTCGAGTCTATTTGCCAAATATCGGTACATCAAGCAACCGAAGTTCATTTCGTCGACTCACAAAAAATACAGTTCGCGCCAAGTTTCTTCAGCAGCAGTGTTCTTCTTTTACCCTATGCGAGGAAGAGATATCATTGCTCGCTCGGAGCCAAAGAAACTTCGTGTAGACTGTACCTTACTTATATCATAAATGGATCACTGTTCTACTCAAAACAGCTGTACCTCCTATTTACACGTATGTATTATATCTGCCACTCATAAAATATCTGTGTTCGGTCAAATGAGTTCTCAGCGTAATAGTTTACTTACTGTCCACGACTCAGGCCCGCCATTGTACTCTGGGACCATCAATAGACAATGAACTTTTTTGTTGTAAGTACGCGAAATATCTTCGAAAAGTCGACAAAATAAAATTCGGCGAACAATTGTCGATGTTTCGCCAATATACCCAATAACAATGTCTCGATACCCTGATCGATGGATCGAAAGAGACCTATCGCACTGGACCATTGTTTGTTTACCGAATGCCCCTTCCATCCGGGCAATCTAGACCTTACTACTCTGTATTAAGACACAAAGGGCGTAAAGTCATCGTAAAGTTTGCTTTTGGGGGAAACGAACAATACTTGGAAATATCACCCTCAGTTGTAAATTACTATTGACGCGTTGTGATATCATCATGACGATGGCATTGAGGAGGGAGGCAGTTTGAAATTCGAAACGAGGGAATAGCCAACCATTGCTAATGGACGATATGGACGCACCGCATATTCAGAATATCAGGCAAATCGATTCAATAGTTTTGTTTTATTAATTTATTTATTTGTTGACAAAGCCACCAGCGCTAAACAAATTACTATAGGCAAAAACTTATACTAAACAAAGGCTAATTAATGACTTTAAACTATACAGGCCAGACATAATTGGTAGCTATACCAAATTAAAAGTTAAAATGAAGGAAATTACTTTGCTTACTATGGGATGGGAGGAGATGGGAGAAGAGGGGAGTGTGCGTAAGGTTGTGTTTGTAAGGTTGTGTGTGTAAGGTGTGTGTATGGTTTGATGTTAACGTGTGAGATAGTGAGAATGAGAGATATGCTGGAAAGTTGTCTGGAGAGACATCTTAAACCCCGTAATTACACTATGATACTTACTTACATACTAATGTTTTCATTGCTATCCATGAGCAGCAGCAATAGGTGCTTCTTGAACTCACCCCGCGTCGTGTAGAAAATATCAAGATGCGCGAATTGGGTGTTGTATGTAGGTATGCGGAAGGCGGCAGCTCAGGGAATTGTCCGCGAAGTTTGTGCGGGCGAAGGGGACATGGTGGGGAGGAGTTTGTCGAGTTCGCGTGGTTGGAGCTCTAAGTCGCATTAGCTCGTCGACCAACTCAACTCGGGACAGTCAACCTGACCGTGATACACATTGTGTAAGAGCTGCATGTCTAAAAGAATGCGGCGATCGCTAAGGCTGTATAAATTATGGTGACGATAGGATTTTGTGTAGTCCTCATTAAGATAATTACCACGAAAGTTCAAATGTTTGACAAACCGAGACTGTATGCGTTCCAAAATGTCCCTGTATACTGAATACTGCGAATTCCAGGCGGTGCTGCGGTACTCAAGGACCCTTCGAACGTAGGCATATAACAAGATGCGCACACAGATCAAGTCCTTGAACGGTTTGGACACTTGAATTGGAGACGTGACATGACGTTATACGTAACCGTTTTCCCCTACACTGAAAAAAATGTTTATTTTCCAGTAACCAAAAGTTTTGTTACTAGTAAGCCCTCATTTAAAGACTTGTGAACTATGACTTAAATAACAAAACCAGGTTCATTTAGTTGTGTTGAGATACTTGAAGCTTAACTATTTTTGTTAAAATTAACTTCATCGTTTTACTTTTTCTAAGCTAACTGTTTAACGTTAACAAAACTGTTTCGTTATCAGCAAAGTTTCAGTTAGGTTTTTGGTAACCATATGTTTGATTACAGGCAATGTGTTTGTCAGGATGTAAAAAAAATTGTTTGGTTATGACCGAAATTTCAGTTAGGTAATTGATAATAAAATGTTTGGTTGCAGGCTACAATGGTGGGGTACTTGTCAGTGTAAAATATCAAGAACTTCTTAATATATCACTTGGCTGATCTTCGAACACTGTAACTAAGTTGAAGATAAATAAAACAACCAACTGGTCACTTGATCTGGTATAATTGTTCAATGTTACACAAAATATTTTTGGGCTTAATATACATTTCTCGGTAACAAAACCATATCGCGATCTAAAATACATACTACGCCATCTATTGAACTAAAAGTAAACTTTCTCCGTTGTAGTGATATGAAGTGTAGATTTATAGATATCAATTTAACTAATTGGTAAAAACAACTTAGCACGTTGGGTATTAGTAAGCTTAGAGCATTGTTATTTGTGGGCACAGCCTTTTGTTGCTGCAACAACGCTAGTTTGTTTATGTTAATAATGTTACCACTAAGAAAAAGTTGTGTTAATATTGTGTAAATGCATACCAAATAAAAAATTGCAAAACATGTTTTGGATTCGGTACCAAACTACTTCCTTAAATTAATTTTAATTTTGTTTACTTACAACAAAAGTCTAACCTAACTAAACTGGTTCGGTTAATCCTTTTTTTCAGTGATAAGCTATGTGTAGTCAGAAGGAATGTATGTAGAATGGTGACGTTTGGTGTAGCAAAACGTTAATAGCTTCGAAAACCTGACTGCCTGACTTAGACACGAAGCGAGACAACTTGAAGGCCCATCACCTGCAGCCATGTGTTACATTACCAGAACAGTTACAGAAGTATTGAGAGGATAAATTCAAAATTCCAAATTCCAAAAATCAAAAAAATCAAAATCAAAAATCATTTATTTCCATAGGATGTTGTTACATCACTTAGATCCGTCATTACATTTTTTTGGGTGAGTTCACTAACCCAATGGCGGAATCTGTGGAGAAGAGCTCACCGAAGAAACTCCACAGTCGTCGCATCTTTTGCGTTTCCTTTTTTAAATAAAATATTGTCAAATTACAAAATGAATGCCAACTATATATCGAAACAGCCTGTTACCCAAACAATCTATTCCCATGGACATCTGTCCTCTAAGTAATCAGATATCCTATAGTAACCTTTTTTATACAATTTCTGTTTTATTATTATTTTAAACTTGTCTAAAGGTAAGTTTTTAATATCAGTAGGGACCTTATTGTAATAGCGTATACAATTGCCTTTAAAAGAATTACTAATTTTATGTAGTCGGCTTACATAAGCAACCAACTTGTCTTTATTTCTAGTATTAAAATTGTGTATATCACTGTACTTCTGAAAATTAGTTATATTTCTTTTTACATACACAAGATTGTCATAGATATATTGAGACACAAATGTCAGAATATTGATTTCTTTAAACTTTTCCCTCAGTGACACTCTAGGCCCTAATCTATAAATTGCACGAACAGCCCGTTTCTGCAGAATAAATATACTATTAGCATTCGCAGCGTGACCCCACAATAAAATACCATAGGTCATTAGACTATGAAAGTAACTAAAGTAGACTAGTCTAGCGGTGTCTACGTCGGTAAGAGCTCTAATTTTTTTAACTGCGAACGCTGCCGAACTCAGTCTGTTCGACAATTTATTTATATGAGGATCCCATTGTAGTTTGGCGTCTAAAGTAATGCCCAAAAAGACAGTCGACTGCACAAGGTCCAATCTCTGTCCTTTTATAAATATGTCTGTAGTTACCGGGTTCACATTGGGTAACACGAATTTAATACATTTAGTTTTCTTTTCATTAAGTAATAAATTGTTAACAGTAAACCAGTTCACTATACTAGAGATAGCATTGTTTACCTCGTCATAATTTGATTGCTGTCTTTTAACTTTAAATATCAAAGAAGTATCATCGGCAAACAATACTAACCCATGTTTTGCTTTAACAAGGTAAGGTAAATCATTAATATATACTAAAAACAAGAAAGGACCAAGAATTGAACCTTGCGGTACGCCCATACTTATTGAAGACCCAGGTGATCTTTGCCCATTAACATCGACCATCTGAACCCTATCTGTTAGATATGACTCCAGAAGGCCAAGTGCCTGATCTTTTACACCATAATGGCGTAACTTCCTGACAAGAGTGTCATGATGGACGCAATCAAAAGCCTTGGATAGATCGCAGAAGACACCTATTGCATCCATTGCGTCTTCCCAGGCATCAAAAATATTGTCGATTAGTTCAACACCAGCATCGGCTGTTGAACGACCCTTTGTGAAACCAAACTGAGCAATATGAATTAAATTATTGAGATAACATCCAAATGTCTTTATTACTGTAGATATTTACATATACTTAGCAATCGTCATTTTTTGCCACTTCTCTACATTGGACCACTGTGGGGGAAGAAGGGCGTAGAAACTCCAACAGATTGATTTCTAGGGTTCCGTACCCGGAGGGTTCCAAACGGGACCCTATTACTAAGACTTCGCTGTCCGTCCGTCCGTCCGTCCGTCCGTCTGTCACCAGGCTGTATCTCAAGAACCTAGCTAGCTAGAGAGTTGAAATTTTCACAGATTATGTATTTCTGTTGCCGCTATAACAACAAATACTAAAAAACAGGATAAAATAAATATTTAAGGGGGCTCCCATACAACAATACCACATACAAACTTAAGGATGCACCTGGTTACGTACATGGAGTGTGAAAGTAACCGCACCAATAACTTTGTAAACAATATTTTGCGGTGTAAAATCCAAACTATTCACTCCACATCATCGCTTCCATTGAACGGTGCTACGGAACCCTTCGTGCGCGATTTAGACTCGCACTTGACCGGTTTTTAGATCTCTTTTAAAAATTGTTTGTACTTAACTAATACAAATTTTATAATATCATTATATCATAATTAATAAGTAGGAGTAAATAATTACAAAATTATTAACAGCAAGGTCTGTTTTGAGCCAGATCAACCCCATACAGTCCTGTCATTTAAGTAATCTTGAACATTGTAATATCCCTTTTTCGACAAAGTCGCTTTAACATGCTTTTTAAATTGCTCAAATGGCAATTTCAAGATACCTCGTCCGTCCAAAGGAGACGGACGGTATCGGTGGAAAATGACAAAAAAACAGTTCTTTAATGAATACAAAATTAACTACAATAGCTATGAAATTTCTCATAACAGGTTTTTTAGATATTTTCAAAACCCATCCAAGTAAATGAATATTTATGAAGCTATTCCTATATGTCAGAAAATCAATAAAAGTATAAATTTAGATCTCATTTCAATCATTATTTCTATCGAGCGAATTCTGGCAAGACAAAATCTAAAAAGGTCCCAAATTTGTTATACTAATCTATTTAACTTGGGGCTTCTGTTGAACAGCAGACAACTTGTGTGCACGAATTTTTACTGCCAATATTGGCTATTTAGGTTGTTTAAGGGTCCAGGATCGACGCATCACAAACCAACCAGGGACCTCATAAAGCAGTCGCCGTGGCCGGCTACGGTTTGGAACTCATCATCATCAGATCGATAAAGAAAATCCAGGAATAGTATACTAAGAAAATCCTTAGCGGAATAGTGACAAAAACTTGCATTGACAGGGATGAAATATGATCTTCTTCTTTCTTTGTTGTTCACAAATAGTAGAGGCTTGATATACAAATAATTTAATATTTTAGCAATGATTTTGAACATCCTTCCCTGTTGTAGACTTGATATTTTATCCGATTTATATTGGTGGAATAAATTAATAACAAAACCAGATGGAAAACATTACAACATATATCGTAACGTTTTTCTCCGATAGGTGTACTCATACTAGAGGCATAGTTTTGGCCAAAATAATAGTAGTTTATGTGACTGATACATAATTCCTAATTATATACAGTTACATACACTAGTTTATCTACACACATATCATAAGCTCTCTTTGATGTGTTCAGGAACCGCATGTTCGAGCGGCATGGCGGTATTGATAATTGCTCTGCACTTGTTTAGCTTGTTCAAACTTCACAGACAAACTAGGGGCGGTACGCAGGTGGGCGTCGGCGTTCGAAATTTTAATGTCATAATATGACAAACTTTGGTACATTATGGTAATAATGTATCAATATTAAGATAAGAAATGAGTTTTTACCAAGAAGTTTATTATTATGCTGGTCAAAAACCACACGTTAGTTTTTTGGACGCAGTAAAGAGGGTTTCTGATACGTGTGTAGATAAACAGTATTTAACTACATTTCTATGCTTATTAAAACATTGACAGTTCTTAAAAAGTCTCTTGACTCTTACTATAGAATTTCGTTGAAATAGACTCTTAATTATAGCAGTGCAGAGTTGCAGACTCCTTTGTAACTCCCCAGACGGTGTAGTCTGAGCAGAAAATGTTGTCACTTGAAATAGCGCGTACCAATTAACTTGGTTGTTTGTACGACAAGCCGTCTGACTGTCTGGGCCTTTGTGTTAGAAGCGCCTCAAATGACGGGTAAAAAAGCCAGACCCGCTGCTGAATAGTTGGGTAAAAAGCTTGAATAAACATCGTTCGGAACCGTCAAGGCAACGCGATAGGCCAAACAGCCTTCTGTAAATCTCACGTTACGCAAAATAGGAGTATTAAAACAGTTGTTGTTATATAAATATATGAGGTCGTTTAATATGAGAGTCCGCATGAATTCGTGAACGTTAACCCAAAATTTAATTATTTTTGCTCGACAGAAAAGCCTCCCGAGGTTATCGTAAAAACGGCGTTTCAAAATATATATTTTTACAATTTCGCACTGGATTTGAATTTATGTACTTGTTATTTATTTCATCGTTATTAAATATACTTAGTTACGATGCTCTGTTAGCCGTCAATTATTTGAGTCTTATTCCTATTAAAAGAAGCTTAAGGTGAAAAGCCCCTTTATATCTAGAGCTTGAGTACTAATTGGCCGAGCGAGCGAAATTGGCAAAAAATGTTTTGTCCGTCTGTCAGTTTGTGCTCGCCTATAGGTCGCCGGCCTTTGAAGACCTCCGTGGCGCTGCGGTAATGGCTCTGCCTACCATGCGAGAGGTCCCGGGTTCGATCCCCGGCTGGGGATTTGAATAAAACCCTATTATAGGTTTTGGATTTTTATATGTATGTGATGTCGCTGTTTCTGGTTCCCACGACACAGGGTGTCCTAGTGTGGGGCCAGAAGCAATGTATGTGCCTGTATATAAATAAAATGCTTTGTCCAACCGATTTTGGCGAAAATTGGCACACGTGTTCCTTGAATTAATTAAGGAAAAGGCGGGGAAGTTCACTGCAGCGTTATATGCTATAAATGGACGGTTTTTTTTTTATTGAAGCGAGGTCTACTGTTCTTCCAGAACCACTAGTGGTAGTAGTTTTAGCAGCCGTATCACACACGTGGTCGTTACTGAGTATCTGCCACCGCGGACGGGATAAACGGTGACCGTGGCCATATTTGCTTATTTTTTAAATATTACAAATGAAACCTGTTTAGCGAGTAATGACCTTGCCTACAAAGCGGATGGTCCTGGGTTCGAATCCCGGTAAGGGCAAATATTTGTGTGATGAGCAACAATATTTGTTTCTTAGTCTTGGATAACTTCTATGTATTTACATAAGTACACTGATGAGTAATGAAAAAGTTCCAGTGATATAGCACCAAATTACTCCTAAACGGCAAAGGCGCCGTCTGCAATAATGAAGTACATTTAACAGCCCATCAGAATATTACCAATTAAAAACTTAAATCTATTCCTATATTTTCTAAGACGGAGATATTAAGGTGTTTGTCGGCATTTTGTGGGTGGAACTTTTTCATTGCTCGTCAGTGTATTTATCTCTGTTAATTATATCGTCGTCTAGTAACCATAACACAACCCTTGATGAGCTTAGTATGGGCCTAGTTCGATTTGTGTAAGATCATTAAAAAAATAATATACAAAGTCAGATCATAAGTTCTGTCACACAATAAAAAAATTTGAATTTAGAACGCTGGCCACAACAAAGTTTATTGAATTCGAATTTCGAATTTTTCATGAATATAAAAATGTGTACTTTTTAGAATTTTCCTCATTTTTAAATATGGAGTGGACACTTAAAGAAGACCGTGTCGCAGTTATTGCGTTGCATCGTTGCGGTTACGCGCCAATTCAGATTTTCGACTTACTGAAAAATTTGAATATAACCAAAAGATTCGTTTATCGTACCATAAAACGATACAATGAAAACTCTAGTGTAGATGACAGGTCAAGAAGTGGTCGCCCTCGCTCTGTTAGGACTCCAGCAGTGATAAAAGCTGTGAAGGCGCGAATTCAAAGAAATCCCATACGTAAGGAGAAACTGTTGGCCCTTCAGATGGGGTTAAGCAGGACCACCGTGAAAAGGGCTTAGGGCATATCGAAGAAAAACAGGACATCGTTTGGACGCTCGTTTAATGGACCTGAGACTGAAGAGATGCCGCGCTTTGTTGAAGCGGTACGCGGGAAAAAAGCATCGGGAAATTCTTTTTTCGGATGAAAAAATTTTCACCGTGGAAGAGAGCTACAACAAACAAAATGATAAGGTGAACGCACACAGCAGTGAAGAAGCGAGCAACCGTATTCCGCGTGTCCAACGAGGTCATGTTCCATCCTCGCTCATGGTTTGGTTGGGAGTCTCTTATTGGGGATTAACTGAGGTACATTTTTGTGAGAAAGGCGTAAAAACTAATGCAGTTGTGTATCAAAATACAGTCCTCAAGAACCTTGTGGAACCTGTTTGTCATACCATGTTTAATAACAGGCACTGGGTATTCCAACAAGATTCTGCGCCAGCTCATAGAGCGAAAAGCACACAAGACTGGCTGGCGGCGAGATATGGCAACACTTGGAGGAAAAGGCCTGCTCAAAGCCTCATCCTGATTTGGAGTCACTCAAGGCATCCTTGATTAAGGCAGCCGCCGATATTGACATGGACCTCGTTCGTGCTGCGATAGACGACTGGCCGCGCAGAATAAAGGCCTGTATTCAAAATCGCGGGGGTCATTTTGAATAAACTTTATTACCATAAGAATCTATTTTTATTAAGTTCATTTTGCTATATAAATGTTTACATAAATAATAAACATGTCTAAATTATTTCATATTGCACATGTGACAGAACTTATGACCTGACTATGTATATGAGAAAACTTTTGGCACTTTGTGATAAATAACTATCATAAGCTCCTTATCTGTGTCACAAGGGAGCAAAATGATGTATTTACGGCGAGGGCGGTTGAATCCAGAGTGAAGGGAAGGATTCTACGATAGAATCCTGAGCGAAGCGAGAAGTTAGAATCCTAAGCGTAACGAAGGATTCAAGCGTTAACGCCCATGACGAAAATATTTTTTCTCCTGAGTGACACATTCAACTTTTCACACCGACTATGAGGAAAATTTAAATTGCTCTAAAAAAATTAAATAACTATACTTTTACCACTTTTATAGTAATCGAACAACGTAAACATTTTTTTTATATAATGATGGATTGTAAAGGATTAGGGAAAGGTCACCACAGATAAAATGTTCCTGTGTACTTTTACTATTGTGTCAAAATAATCGAATCGAATATTACAATGGTTTCGGATATCAATATTCATTATATCACAATAACAGTCATCGATAGTTTTGATTTCAGTAATACATATAATTTATTGTAACTTTTTTTTAAATATTACGAAAAATTCATAGCTTTTGATATAACGTTGTTAAAGTTAAAACTTGAACCATGTTCGTTTTTAATCGACTACGTCATCGTTGTCGATTGTAATGCAATTTCATAATTACATTCTATTATTTTAATCTGTGTTCAATTGGCACATTGCGTAAAAGCTGCATGCCAATGAATAAATTAAAAAAAGTAGCTTGAACAGAAAAGTAGCATTTTGCTCCCTCTTTTCGTGGAGCAAAACTTACTTTTCCGAATGAAAGGTGTGAAAAGTACTTTTTCCTTCCTACGCGACCGTTTTCAATTTCTTTCTTCCACTGTGCCTCGGAGAACTCACACAGTTTTCCTGCTCACGACTCCACAACATAACACCGCGTCCTACGAGCACGGGTTTAGACTCCGGGCCATTCGATTGTGGAATGCACTCCCCTGCACCATCAGGGACAAGTCCTACTCTCGATGTTATAAAAAGTAGCGTGAAGGAGCATTTCCTATCACTTTAGGATTATAGGTGGTATTTATGTATTTATTAGTTTAGGTATAAGTTTAATATTTATTTATATTTAGGTTGTACATATTTTGCATGTAGTGTAGGCATGTAAGTACCAGGAAATTATAATTAGGGTTTCAAAGGTCTACCCGTGCTCAGCGATCAACTATTTTCATCCTGACTTAGTTTGCGTGAATAAATCTCTTACTAGAGATAAGCTCGCATTTGTACACTATTTTAAAGTACAATTTATTATTTCAATGATTTTTGAGCAATAACGAAATTATGAAATTAACTGGAGCATTGCACATAGGAAGTTAGCGTCATTATTTTGACCTGATTGTGTCATTATTTTGACCTGACTGAGATAAATACCTCCTGTACAGGATGTAAACGATTAACAAACCCTAAAACAATGTCCCTAACAAACCCTTGAAATGTGACTATAACTTCTGTGACTTTTCTTTATAGGTCAGAATTGTGTAGATATTTCAATAATTGAATAACTAAATTAAATAACTGGATAAAAGTGGGCACAACAATGCCTCTGCCACCCCGTATGGGAAAGGGAGTGACGCTATGTATAATTAGTTAACGCAGTATAATATAATCCAGTAAATAGTTCACCGAATCCTGAAATGATATTATTTAAGCCTCGCCCACACGGCATTAAAAATGTAGGATAAATCTATTCGCGGTTAATGGCTACCATTGTCTGTGGCCAGCTTTAATAAATTAACGGCTTAATGATACTGGATCACAAAAATAGCCTATAGCCGAGGTTGCTTCAACAGGAAACCCCGAGTTTATTTTTGGATCACTATTTCCGCGAACTTTTAAACTGACCGATAGTTCAGCGACAGTCACTTCTAATATGATGAGTATTAAAAATGCATTTTTAAGGCTAGTATTTAATTGCACATCAAAAATACTGATTTTCGCAGCATAAAAGGATTAGCAAAAACACTTTTTATCTTTTAAGCATTTTTGTTGTTCTTACATGTTCAACCTAATACGAAGGATAAAGGGGGCTTCGGGCTTCGCTTCGCTCACACCCTTTACCCTGCACCGAAGCTACCGAAGTATTTTGCCTTGATATTTGGTGTAAAAATCTGTATATTTGCTGTGCAAATCAGTATTATTGATGTGCAGTTTAATATTTCCTCATTTTTAATAGGTGAATTGCGTGAAAGCGAAAAAATAAACCCGAAACAGTGGAAGTGAAACGAGCACTTTAGAAACTTGAACTTAAACTTAATTTTTATTATTGGGATAAGGATAATACGGACGATTTAAACTTAGACATTCATATACGAGTGGTTCTGAGAGCTGTAGTTATTTTAATAACACATACGAACTTAGGATTGCACCTGGTTACTTATATCGAGTATGAAAGTAGCCGCATGAATAACTTTGTAAAATATATTTTGCGGTCTTTAACGAAATCTTTAAATGACGACCCGAATGGCCGAGTCGGCTGTGACCCTGCCTACGAAGCCAAGGGTCCCTGGTTCGAGTACCGGTGGGGGCAAATATTTGCCTGATGAGAACGGATGTTTGTACCCTAGTCATGGTTGTTTATCTATCTGAGTATAATATTTATCTATATAAGTATGTGTATCGTTGTCTTGAACCCAAGATACAGGGAATCTTAGTTTGGGGCTAGATCAATGTGTGTCAATAGTGTCCAAGGTAATGATGAGAACGGATGTTTGTACCCTAGTCATGGTTGTTTATCTATCTAAGTATAATATTTATCTATTTAAGTATGTGTATCGTTGTCTTGCACCCAAGATACAGGGAATCCTAGTTTGGGGCTAGATCAATGTGTATCAATAGTGTCCAAGGTAATGATGAGAATGGATGTTTGTACCCTAGTCATGGTTGTTTATCTATCTAAGTATAATATTTATCTATATAAGTATGTGTATCGTTGTCTTGCACCCAAGATACAGGGAATCCTAGTTTGGGACTAGATCAATGTGTGCCAATAGTGTACATTATTTATTTAGTTTAGTTATTATTATTATTATCACTAAAATGATACAGCCTGTTACTCTTTCGGTCTGTGCAAATCCAACGACACCTCATTTGTTAAAATACGTCAAGCTGTATGAACTGTAGCAGTTTTTTTTAAATCCCCACATCTCGGCCATTTAAAAAAAATCCAAAAACCGAATCGACAAAAAAAAACTTATTTATTTATCGAACCTGCTCACAAAAATTCACGAGAATCAGTTGAGAAATGCGGCCTGCAGAGGATAATATCATATTTGATACAAAATCATTTTTGCCCAATCAAACAAGCAAATATATTGATTCTGGCCCTACACTAGGATACCCTGTGTCCTGGGAGCCAGAAATAGCGACGTCACACAGACGTACAAAAAATCCAAGACCTGAGCTTTTTTATATCTGTGCCCAGCCGGGATTCAAACCCGGGACTATCGCTAGAGCCTCGATCCACAACGCCACAGAGTTTATCGTAACACATCTATACGTACTTAATTAAATAGCTAACAGTTAGGTAAATAGTTCTCTTAAAGTCCGACCCTCGTCCTGTTTGCCGACAGGAAGGCACATCCTACATAAATTAGATGCGTATTTAATATAGCGTCATATAACCCGGTCCTTTATGTAGGATTAACCCCTCTAACAGCGAAACACGTAACATGTGCCACCGTAAGATTGTGAAAACCGTTAGTATATAATACATCGCTTGAGATTGCAAACTATCGATAAATTGTGAACTTAGCAGTATTACAATTAATTAATTTTCGATAGTTTCTCTCTATCCATCTATCCATGTCAAACCGTATAATTTTGAATGAGAACGACAGGCTCCATGTCTATTTTGGTCTTACATGTGAACCTAACACGAAGGATAAAGCGGGATTGCTTCGCTCATCCCCTTTAGCCTTCACCTAACATGATCCACCATTTCGCCCTCATATTTCGTAAGCAATTCAAGTTTAAACCAGTTCACAATTTAACGCCTTGATATCCACAAATTATAAACTAACGAAAATTATTACGTTAAATTGTAAGCAATTACAGTTCCCACGGTTTGTTATGGATAGGATCGCATCGAAAATGAATACGTTAAATTATAAGCACTACCTCAGTTCACATTTATTATTTGTCGATAGTTTACAATCTCAGAGCCAAATTTCGCAAGATCATATTTCGTAAGCAATTCAAGTTTAAACCAGTTCACAATTTAACGCCTTGATATCCACAAATTATAAACTAACGAAAATTATTACGTTAAATTGTAAGCAATTACAGTTCCCACGATTTGTTATGGATAGGATCGCATCGAAAATGAATACGTTAAATTATAAGCACTAACTCAGTTCACATTTATTATTTGTCGATAGTTTACAATCTCAGAGCCAAATTTCGCAAATTAAATTAAAAGCCAAATTAATTATCCGGGGTCCTGTCGGACTCTCGGCGCATATATGAAGATATTAGAATTCGCTATGTTTTTTATCACCATTAAGGTAATACGAAAAAATATCTATCGACTCAAGGGAATACGAATGTAAACGAAAGTGATAGCGTTAAATACATCCACTTAAGAAAAAACAGAGAGCGCAAACAATGCGCTCGAATCAAACTAAATAACGTTGCGCCAAACCACATAAAAATCGTTTAAAATGAACTTCGCTATTATGTTGAAAAGATTTTCAAGGAGAGATTACGAATACATCATATTCAAATTTTGAATGCAGTTCCGCAATCAAATTAGTTATTATTTCAGAATTACAGGAAAAAATAAAACAATTTAGCGGTCTTTTCTTAATTAAATTCTAACGAGAAAATTTCATCCATCCGTATTTTCCTTCTGTAAGAATCTTAATCGAATACTCAATAAACGTTAACCTAAAAATCAAATCTGTAGAGATGACTTTGTGGAGTAAATTAATTCGAAAATAACCGCATTTTTTCCCGTATCGCCTTAAAAAAGAAAATTCTTAAACCACCTCAATAAAGAAAGCTTATACTTTCCAGACCGCAATTACCTACGTCGGGATTGCATTTTCCAAATTACATAGACGTCGCGTCGTATCGTAGTAATTACTAGAAGGTGCTCAGGTGGGGGGAGAGCCACCACTGGAATTGAGTTTTAAATTGAAATAGTTTCTTTTTGAATTACGCTACGTACCTACTCGATTAAGGCGTCGACAGTGGGTGCATTCATTTTTAAACCTCGACGCAAAAAGAGTTGTGTTAGAAGTTGTTTGTAGCGACTGTCTGTCTGTCTGTGGGTCTGTCACTTGAGGGCTTAAACAGGTGGACGGATTTTAATGCGGCTGTCTTGTAAATAGTAATAGACTTCTCTGCAATGGTTCCTAGCCATATTTTATTGAAATCGGTACTGTGGATTAAGTTATCAGCTTAGTAGCCGAGTCAGCAAATTTCTTTGTTGAGTCCCCCGACTCAATACAGAAACCTGATTTAAATTTTGAATGTTTGTTTATGATACTCCATTGGCGTGTACTGATTGGCGCTGTCATTTCCGGAGTGATCACGTTGACACTCGTGCATTCGGCTGACAGTAAGAGTTTGAGTGGCCGTCAATCTTTGGGTTGTCAATTGAGCATGCAGTTTTTTTTAAATCAAAATCAAAATTTCTTTATTTTCTGCAAATGTTAACATATGACTTGAAATAGTTGTTGTTGTAGAGGCTGGAAAGTGAGGAATAAATACACGAGTGAGTTTGAGGACCGAGCCGCAGGTGAGACCTTCTAAGAGACGAGTCCATCTAATAGACGAGTCCATCTAAGAGACGTGTCCATCTAAGAGACGAGTCTATCTAAGAGACGAGTCCATCTAAGAGACGAGTCCATCTAAGAGACGTGTCCATCTAAGAGACGAGTCCATCTAAGCGACGAGTCCATCTAAGAGAGGAGTCCATCTATTGCACTTTTGGCCGAGACATTACGTAGTGCTTTTCATGACTACATGATAATTATATAGACAATAATTTTTAGATAAATTAGTTTTAGAACTCCGCCTAGAAAATAAACGTTGTCACAAAATAAATTTACATCCAAAAATGGCCCCAAGCAACAAAGATTTATATACAGCACTGACGTCGTGAAACAAAAATCTATCGAATACGACTTACAAAGCTTCAGATAAAAGTATGTATGGGCAGTTTCCGGTGTTCTTTATATATAGGTAGTTTTCAAAGTGAATCCGAGAAAAGTGCTAACTCATGTTCTCTCTATCGGGCCTACCTACCTAATCTACCGTTATCCGGCTCGTAAATCTAATTAAGAATTTAGCCCAGTTATGACGTCACTGACTGGTCTGACTGATATGCCTCGAGAACACTGGCTTGCCATATAATTAACTTTGATGGTACTTAAAGTTGACTAGCTAAGTTAGTTAGTATTACAACCTGTACTTTGTTAGCCTGTACACCAAATAAATTCGGATATCCAAATTATGTTCTCCTTTTATTTTTCAAGAGTCCTCGTGGGTGAAATTCGGTGACCCTACCACCGGCAAAAAGCTTGGTTCGTTTCCTTCCTTCAAAAACTGTAAATTGAAACCATTCTCTAATTGAATTATGTTTTAGAAATATTCGCTAATTACGGGACAGGTGTGGCTTGATGTAACACAGTTGTGATGTCCTTGAGTTCTGTGGGTTATGGACCCGTGACATGAATATTAACTAGAGTTAAAAGCACTTTAATGATAATAAATATAGCCCATTACTGTCCTCATCGAGTGGCACAGGCCTCTACCGATACGAGTAAGATCGAGCGTGATAGAGTATGCCATCACGCTGGCTTAGTGCGGGTTGATGGATTATATCTTCAAATTGACAGTATGCATCGTTTTTGTGGATAAAAGTATAAAAATAAGAGGGCTGGTTTCTCTCCACATTAAGTTAACTGGGCATAAATCAGGACCTCTGGCAACCCTAGCGAAATCGTCATTATCCGCTGAATCCTTTCCCAATTATAACCTATCAAAACCTCGACAAAGGGATTTAGCAGCTATTAACAAGCAATTACCCAGGCCAGTGCCAACCGCCCTTGAACTCGGTGTCGAGTTACCGGGGTAGGGTTTCTTAATACAAAGCAATGCCGTAACCGCATACTATGGTCAAGTCTACCCGAGTAGCGTGGTGTAGCCTTTAGGATGAATGCGAAATTACTGATTTTACTAGATGAATTCTTGTCCATGTCACCGAAAGATAGTCAAAACCGTTAGTTGATAAACTAAAGCGTTAGTTAATCAACTATCGACATACAGTAAACTAGACCGACAGGGTTTAGTATTTACATTTCTTTTGTTCTTACATGTCAACCTAACACGAAGGCTATTCGGGGGCATCGCTGCGCTCGCCCCCTCTAGTCTTCACCTAAGCTACCGCAGTGTTTGCCCTGGTCTTTCGATTGTAATTTAAGTTTAAACCAGTTTATTATACCAGTTTTAACCGTTAGTTTATCAACTAACGCGTCACATAGTTAGCAGTACGCTACAGTTTACTATCTGTCGATAGTTAACCAACTAGCGAGAGAATAAAATGTTAGTTTATCAACTAACGGTTTTGACAATCTTACGGTGACATACATAATCGCATAAGTAAGCATATTCCGACGAACGAGTTTCTTGTATGATGTATGAATCTATGTTACATTCTGTATCTGCTATCACAATTCATTTAAAATTAAGCTTTTGAAGGTTACTTCTACGATTGACTGGTTGCGGTTATTTCACACGCACTACGAATCGGGAAACAGGGATTAAATATGGCCAGAAATGCATATTTAGCTTCAATTCTTGGCTAAACTAGACAACATAAAAATGTAGGATAAATATATGTTATAAAAGGTCTATTAGAGATAAGAATGGACTTTTAAAATTACCGCGATATCTGTTATATTTAATACAAAAAAATATTTTTCGCAATGCATTATTATTCAACTAAATGAACAAGCGCTCGGAGACGAAATCAGTTTCCTATATGAAACTTACACGCAAAAATAGGTAAAAAAGGGAAAATTTTTGGTTGTTTTATTTTATTTTTAATGTTATTATTACAGGAGTTTAGTAATATTTTCTATAATTTTCTCGGTGTCGGAGCTCGGGCTGCCCCGCGGGGCTCTGCGCGGGAGCATGCGTCAGTCTGCTTCGACGCGATGCGACGGGTATTTGTTTTCTTGCACGTGCTTTAAAACCACACAGATTCAGACCGCTGCTCTGTTTGCTGAAGCGGACCTTCTCAGCGTGCTGCAGATCTTCTTACAATCCGCTGTATAAAATATGAAGATCTGTTGAACAAAATAATCTTCCGTGTACCGCAAACTGGAGCCAAAACATTTATTTGCCCGGCGTTTCCCCAATTTCATGATGCCTTTCGTCTACAACATGGTTCTCAGACACTGCGACATAAAACCCTGACGGTAAGAGCTTCTAAGCTCTCTATACTATAGGGGTTGAAATTGCTTTCATACCAAAAAACAGAGGATTTCCTGAAAATAATCTTATCAAAAGAGAAGCTTTTATGAAATTTAACGGAACATAGCGTAACGCCTTTTCCCATGCGGGGTGGCAGAGGCACGATTGTGCCCACTTTGAGCCACTTATTCAATACTCCATTTCGCTTGACAGGGGGCTAGCCCATCGCCGCAGCTCTGGAGTAATTAAGGTTTCCTCACGATGTTTTCCATCACCGTTAGAACGTCCGTATAATGCTTAAGATAAATTAATTATCTCATTGGTAAATGGTCAGGAATCGAACCTGCATCTCTTGTGTGAGAAGCCATTAGACCACGGAGCTTTTTTATTATTTTATTATTAAATTTAAATGTGAGGGCTGCCGGTAATGCTTACTACCTAGCAAGTATGTAATTTTTAAGTGAACCTACTGTAGAATACTCTTTGTTAAAATAAACATTCTATAAAACATTACTTATCTTATCTTACCTATTACTAGACCTAAGACTGTCTCCTACAATTTACATAGGTTAGGTTTGATATATACGCTTCCATTTATATTTCTATTTTCTTACATTATGGACAGATTAATTGGTGTTACTTTATATCTCCACAATCATCATCATCATCTCATCACGACCCGAATGGCCGAGTCGGTATTGTCCCTGCCTACGAAGCCAAGGGTCCCGGCTTCGAGTTCCGGTAGGGGCAAATATTTGTTTGATGAGAACGGATGTTTGTACCCTAGTCATGGTTGTTTATCTATCTAAGTATAATATTTATCTATATAAGTATGTGTATCGTTGTCTAGTAACCCAGACACAGGGAATCCTAGTTTGGGGCTAGATAAATGTGTGTAAATAGTGTCCAAGGTATTATTACATTATTTTCCTGTTAACCCTTAATATAGGGATTTCGGTACAGTTTTCCATTTTGTCCGACCTTGAGCAATCTGCTGCAGCTCCGCCCAGTCTATGAGCTCACGATGGTGGCTTCCGTCTCCGTTGAAGATCGCCAAGCGGCTATGAGACACGTGCATGCACATGTATGTTTCCCACACAATGCCGAAGGATAATCCCTAAATAGTCACATCATCATCGGTGAGCAAATAGTCGATCGCCATCTAGGGATCTGTTTGGAAGACTTAATGTTTAGCTTTTAACAAAACCCTAATTGGCTGTGATATCCGCATATTAGTACGCAGCTCTTGGCACCCACCCCCGGAAATCAGCAGAGAGAATCCAACTAATATTATAAATTTGAAAGCGATGCTAAGATGTTTGGATGTTTAGATGTTTGTGTGTTTGGGCCTTAATCACGCTCAAAAGGCTGAACGGATTGGAATAAAATTTTGCACAGAGATAGTTTATGAGCTAGAAAACCAAATAGGATACTTTTTGTCCGACTTACAGAAGGAGGGTAATGTTATCTCGGTAAATGATAATTCCTAGGAATACGCAGATGAAGTTGCGGGCATAAGCTATAGCACGTATATAAAGATAACTCCGTTATGAATCCGCGATTTCCACATTTGACTATCATTTGCCTTTCGTGCCGTGAACACACTGATGAGGGTTGTCAATTCTTGGAAAACTCGCGCTATGATTATGCCAGTAATAAAAGAGGGAGAATTAATTGTACGCAAAACTTCCCCTACTGTGGGGTTGTCTAGTCAAGCTTCAGACCGACAGACAGATCGACTGGGGCTGATTTTAGAGGCGCCACAACTGAACTAATTAAATAAAACCCTTTGAAAATAGAACCTATGACAGCTGGAAATATATTGCCTAAATTAATGTCTAGTTTTTTATAAAACTGATCATATTTTGAGAAAACGCCGCAATAGTGCGTATACCTGTAGACATATTTTCCACTCCATATTATTTTATGTGTATCCGAGAAAAAATAACCCACACTGATTGCCATCCATATAAATAATCAATTGAATTATGGTGAGAGGACTCGGATTTCCGCAGATTCGGCACTGAAATTGGATATCTATCTATCTATCTATTGATCCATTTACGAGAAGCCAATAATGAAATATAGGCAAGGGAAGACAATGAAATACAATTTTTAGGTCATTCCTGAATTGTGTAGTTTGATACAATACGAAGGCGCTAATAAAATAATCTTAGTAAAAAAACACACATACACCTAACCAGGCGACGAAATAAAGTAAGTAAATAGTGATAATTAGACAAAAATATATAGAAAAAGTACTAAAGAATAGTTGTACTATAACTTAACGAAGTACGAGCAGTATTAGTATTAAATTAACATCCCTTTTAAAGACTTTTGCAAAATTTCCTATGGTAGAGCAACACCGAAAACTCTACAATCCAGCACATATCAACCACCCACACAAAGTCACCCTCCAAAGATCAACCAAAAATAGACTAATATTCAGTTATGTAATCCGAAGAGAATTCTATAAAAGGCCTTTTAAGTCCTTGACACCAAGGGCGTCACGTTTCAAGTCTTTCACTGCGGCATTTTTCTCTTACCTGGTTAGGCGTAGCCGTCTCCGTCGTCATCTCGGCCTCGAGGGACGCTAGTCTACTCCTCTTCCGTCTCTTGTGACATGAACAGCAGTCCAGCGTTGCGATCCGATCAGCACCCACCCCACGAGACTACTGGCCCGGCATCGCTACTATCGATTTTGTCGTGTCCTTGCACTAGCGAGAATAGCGCTGCCTACAAAGTCCTCAGTAGCATTCTAGCACTGATGAAAGCCCTACTATTAGCAGAAAGAAAATCCCAAGCGTTCGATTTTCAAAAACTCGCGTCCGCCATTTTGGTTTTCCGGACTCGCGATTCCTTTTATTTGAGCAGATGATTCCGATGACACAAATATTTTAGCGACGATAAAAGCTGAAGCAAATACACTTGAAAAACACTTATTTTGAAAAAAAAACACTAGTCTTTAGCCTAGTTGTTGCGCTTAGGACAGCGCAGGGGTGTAGGAGAATTTTGCCGGCTACGACAAGTGCCTAAGGGTGGGGTGGGTGTTGGCTACTGCGGCTGCGCGAGGGTTTGAGTCTGTGTGCGTGGAACACACCGCTATAGCCAGCTAAAAAGACCTTCCTCCCCTCGATGTTACCCCTAGTTTACTATTAAACCGGGGTTGTTATAAGAGGTTTTATGGGTCTGGATAGACTGGTCCTATTTTACGTATTCACATGTAGAATCGATAATGCAGACCCGTCGAGATGGACGGAGGAAATGTCAGACTCGGTGGCGGGGTTAACAAAGCATTGTTGCTTTGCGTTGCCAACTCGAGCTCACACCTTGCATTTTGTTTGAAGGTGTTTAAGTCAGATAATGGGGCCAAGAGCTTTTTGTTATCAATTCTTTGTTGATGTCTGTTTGTTAAAGGATTAAGGTTGTAGATCTAGATTGATTTTTTGGTTGCCATTAGGTGTCCCACTGAAACTACCATTCCCTATCTTGGGCTACTTATATCCAGACTGGCAGAAATTTATCCCTCCGCCTCAGAGATTTAGATTGTATTTTTACGGATGTTGTTTTTGTTCATTCATGTCTTTAATTTTTCATGTTTCACCAGAGCTGTAGGATCACAGAATTATAACCAACTATGACTATGTGGAGCTAAGACAACATGACCATCAGCGACAAGTTCAACGCCTGATATAACTAAACCCCTGATAGCGACTTATGTCTCGCCTTAGCTCATCTTTCTAAACTATTTTTATGTAATTCTTATTTATCTTTTTAATTTTTGTTATAGTTTACATTAATATTTAATATTCTAGATAATTTAATTTTAATAATGTTAACTAAAACTAGACAAGTTAAAAAAAATGCCCAAATCGCTGCCGGGCGGGGCGGTGCCCAAGACGCTGGCACCGTACCCCGTTGATTCTTGTTGTCTCTATATAATTTGTGCGCCATAAATAAACTATGAAATATCAATGACGATGGACTGACTGTGTCATGCAAAAGTTTTGGATAACAAAACAAAACAAATAAAAAACCGGTCAAGTGCGAGTCTAAATCGCGCACGAAGGGTTCCGTACCACCGTTCAATGGAAGCGATGGTGTGGAGTGAATAGTTTGGATTTTACACAGCAAAATATTGTTTACAAAGTTATTGGTGCGGTTACTTTCACACTCCATGTACGTAACCAGGTGCATCCATAAGTTTGTATGTGGTATTGTTGTATGGGAGCCCCCTTAAATATTTATTTTATCCTGTTTTTTAGTATTTTTTGTTATAGCGGCAACAGAAATACATAATCTGTGAAAATTTCAACTCTCTAGCTAGCTAGGTTCTTGAGATACAGCCTGGTGACAGACGGACGGACGGACGGACGGACGGACAGCGAAGTCTTAGTAAAAGGTAAAAATTCTGTCTGTTTCTCTGCTACCCAGTAAAGGAAAAAGCATGACGTTTTGCATTGCAATTCTCTGACTGAGATTGAGTTCTGTCAGAGTTGATGACGATGATTTTCAAGGCAGTTCTGCATTCGGGACCGATAGTGGAAAAACACATGGTTTCCACCCATGACGTACTGCAATATAGACGAAACAAAACAAGAAGGTATCGGTATCAGAATGAGGCAAGTTAACCGCATTCCGTTTGTGTGCGTCTGCGCAATGTTATCGCTATCGGGCAATACCTGGAGCTCGTCACACGTGCTGGAGACGCATCGAACGTGCTTCTTGATTCGGGAACGCTCAGGAGTTTTCGGAATCGATGACGATTCCGAACTCGGTTTCAGTTGCGCTGAATATCGAGATACATTGCTATTTTTGGCTTTGAGTTAAGAAATCGGTAGGTCAGGTTCAACGGCCTAAAATACCGTAACATTGTAAATAATAAAATTATTATTGTTGAGGATATCAGCATTTTAACAAAAACTCAACAAACGTTTGCTCAATGGTCTGCTGAGACAAGAGTTTCCCAATGATTGAGTCGGAAACACTTTTTTGCATGGTCTAGATTTATGGCACATGGTGAGTATTTTGTGGTGTCGAATTTGTACTTAACTTTACTTATAATAATACCTTTGACATTATTTACACATATTGATCTAGCCCCAAACTAGGATTCCCTGTATCTTGGGTACTAGACAATGATACACATACTTATATAGATAAATATTATACTTAGATAGATAAACAACCATGACTAGGTACAAACATCCGTTTTCATCAAACAAATATTTGCCCCCACCGGGACTCGAACCCTGGACCCTTGGCTTCGTAGGCAGGCTCAATGCCGACTCGGCCATAAGGGTCGTCGTCTTCGTCGACTTAATGTCTAACCCCAAAATCAATTCCAATCCTTTAGAAAGTGACCTATGAAGATTAATTGTCTCGAGCTGTCATTTTTAGCGATTGTGATTGGAATTTCCTTCAATTTCAAAGGGTTTGATCGATGCTGTTGTCAGCCCGTATTAATAAACCGCTCTCAGCTCTGAGTGTTGTCTCAGCTGCCTACTAGTAGATGACAGTGAGTTCTAGGAACCGCTCTCAGCTCTGAGTGTTGTCTCAGCTGCCTACTAGTAGATGACAGTGAGTTCTAGGAACCTGAACATGTTATGTCAATGATTAGTGCCAGCATTGTTGGAGTGTCTTTCTTAATAAATTAATAAATGACGTTTCGCCAAATCAAATCCGTAATTTTCACGCGTTTGAGATAACTCTCGGAGCTGAGAGCGGTTTTTAATACGAGCCTTAGTAAGACACTAAGGGCCTTACCACAAAAAAAATAACGAGGATTTGACGTTTGTTTTGAGGTTAAACGCTGTTTCATATTTTTTTTGGTAACACATTAAGGGGGCAGTGCTTGACTCTTTCTCTTTCGTCATTCGTTTGCAATGGAGCGTCATGAATTAGGGATCATACGGATGAAGCTGAAACTCTCGAGATCCGCCTCACCACTGCATTCGAAGTCCGAACAGTTGGCGATCAACAAAACTAATTTTAGCGCCAGTCGAAATTGCGATGTCAAAGATACCGTACTGTGGACGCGCTCTTAATGTTTACAACTAAAAAGACGATGTTTTTTCGGGAGTTTACGAACGGGTTATTTTAAATTTCGAACGTGGAATGAGACTCGCGCGCTTTCCACTGGCGCGTTCAGTTTGCGCGTGCGGTTAACTGTTGCGGCTTTTTTCGAAATGGGAATCATCCGAGTGTGGTTTCTATTTCCTTCATAAATCGTTGGTATCGGCGTTAATTTTACACTTTTATGTTGAATCTCGACAGTGTTTGGTGTTTGTTTAGTAAAGTGTTTTGAATGGTGTATCTATTTTCTGTGAATTTTCTGGATTGTGACTGCTCAGACACGTGTTATTCAATATTAAGGTAATATAAGTTTATATTAACTTGACAAATTATACTGACAAAGTACAGTCACGCATAAAATGGCATACGACAATACCTAGTAATGTGTTTATGTAAATTGAAAGTGCCTATTGGTTGTTGGTACTATATCTAATATTTACTATAACTATCTATAGAATTACGTGTCAAGGGCGTTACAAATAGCCACGACTAATCACCTAATAACTAATTAAGTGTTACAGAAAACAGACGTCGTAGTTAAAACAGAAATACAACTTTATAGCAGTTACTCAGTATCGAATATTTGTTTTTATGTGTTGCATATTTCTAAATTCAAACTCATTTCCGTTTAGATCAGTGTTTCGATATCAATAGATTTCATTTTGGTAGCCGAACCTCGATTGGCCTCTAACATCGAAGTAAGGTATTATGATATTCGTAAGAACTTATTCATTTTGTGCTCTCTTTCCTGTTTTCGGATTTTTTCTTTTACTTGTGCTGTGCCATCTTTTTTTTTGCCAAAAGGCATCGAGCCTCTTTGTATGGAGCCTGGCTTAACTAAAGTTACAAGACCTTAAATGTCGTATTTTGGTGTGCACATATAAAACATACACCAATTATAAAGAAGATAATTACACACAACAAATACTCTTTGAAAAGATCTCGCAAATTATATACATTTTGAAATATTTCATTTTGAAGATGAATAACAAAATCATATATTTTCTCCAAAAAATGAATTTCAATGTTAGACACATTGACCACGGAAATGTGAATTTTGTTTGTTACGAAACTTAAATAAAATGTCGGAAAAATGCAAGCAAAGTCTTGTTTACAAATCAGCTACTAAACGAAGCACAAAAAGATCGATATAAGTAATGAAATATATATTAACATTAAAATGGCCACTCCAGCCCAACTCGTGACAGCTCAGCTCAGCCCACCCCTCATCTTTCTCCTACTTTCGTGGATTTTTTACTTGCCAATGAAAGTACTGGGTAATCATTTTTATGTCAAACACTTTGATTGAATATGAGAAAAAAAAATGAAGACTGCCCTGCGTGGATGGGAGTCTATTTATTTATTCAAACCTTTTATAATGTAAAAATGATAAGTCCCCTTAAGACTTAATTTATTTAACAAAGGTAAACTTGTACTTTATCAATAAGAAATATCTTAGAAAGTAGGCATTATACACTTTACGACTAGCAGTATATATTGTTTTTAATCATTTGCTACCTATGTCAATGCCATGGATAAATACATATATTGTATTATTTTAGTGTTCATGTTAAAACTGAAATATTACAGAAATATTTGTTGTTTGTAATAATTTTTTCTGTCGATTGGCATAGTGTACAGCATAGTATACAGCATAGTGTACAGCAAAATTTGCAATTTTTAGTTCTTGCAACTTATGGTATGCCAGTAAGGCTTGATGCCTTTCATGATTCCACTTCATCGGGAAGTATCCGACAGGTTTTGATGCAGTTATCAAGCAAAACCACCAAATTTGTGACATAAACGTCATCTTTTAATTGTGTTTTCCTATAAGTTTTATTTTTTCATAACTTCAAGAGACCGTAGACTTGACTAATCTATATCAATTTCAAGATACCTTCACGCGTTTCTGAGAAAAAGAGTCTTTACAGACGGACAGACGGACAGACCGGCAGTCAGACATACATTTAAAGTTTTCAGATTGTTGCCTTCATTAGACCTTGCGACGTGCCAAATGTCGTGACATATACGGCGGTATCTTTTGGTTGCTTTAAGCTATAAGTTTTATTTTTTACAACTTCAATAGATTTCAGACCCGAGTACCCTATATAAATTTCAACTTGATATCTTTACCAGTTCCTTATAAAAAGGATCTTGACAGACGGACAGACAGAAGGAAAACTAAGTGATGAGTTCCTTAAAGGCACGGAACCCCAAATATGTTGATTTGTACGGACCCTCGGTGAGCGAGTCCGACTCGCACTTGGCTGGTTTTACATCTAAACCAGCTCATAAGGCTCCATCCCCTTTGAGCTAGCAATTTTGAAAGAAGGGTAACTTCAACTGTCTACATAGATAGACCAAGCACGCTATGTTTTATGGACTAAATATAGTTAAAGCCCTAAATTACCATTAATAGCTTTTAAGACAGCCGCTTTTACAACTCTGTTCTAGTTAAATTACATAATACAATGCAAACCATCATATTCAGATTTTATCGTTCATGGTTCATGCACCATTTGGCTTTGGCAATAAAATTGCCCCGTCCGATGCCAGACCATAAATCATACTAATCTAGCATTGTTGCTATCATAGATCACTAGAGTATGATTCTGAGCTATCATAGCACGTGGTCTCTTTAACGTTGATTTATCTTCGATGACGTCATAGTCGACGTCATGAGGGACTTCATTCATAGTTATTGATCTGAAAACATCAGTGATTGTGTCTTCGTTTCCTTTTAGGTGTAAGTTCGAAGTATTTGAGTTATAAATATAAAGTTTTGATCTAACCAGTTTCATAGTCAACATTTTTCTAAACCAACACGTCAAGATAAATAAAAAGATCACCGAAACATTCGCTGAACTTGGCCTATTTTTAAAACC
This sequence comes from Argyresthia goedartella, assembly GCA_949825045.1. Taxonomy (NCBI): domain Eukaryota; kingdom Metazoa; phylum Arthropoda; class Insecta; order Lepidoptera; family Argyresthiidae; genus Argyresthia; species Argyresthia goedartella. Next base: position 16,780,727 of record OX463834.1, read on the forward strand.
GTAGCTCCATAATATAAACATTTGATAATTTATATAAAGAAGCGCGTGTTGAAACCGCCACAGGCAAGGTTGCGAATTACCAGATATTTATGAACCGCAGTGGAATTTATGCTGATTTATTTATTAGTGATGGGAATAAACTCGGCTCTTCCTGCTACAGTCACGTTCAAGGTAACTGGTACTATTGCAGTTGGATATTATTTTATTCGTTCAACCGAATCTGTTCCCGGGAGACAGAAATAAGAACTCACATCGGCATCTATTCTCTATCTTTTATATTTTTGTTATTATTTATTTACATATTTTTTGTGCCATTACAGCAAAAGCCAGATCGACACGAATATACATGAAATATTTACAAGATACAATTACATTTCATACAAATTACAGTCGCTTTAAATGCTCTTGTGAAATAATCGCAACTCTGATTGGTCGCACGGCACGTCAATTTGAACTAAGCAAACATCTTTCAAATAATCACCAAGTTAAAAACTTAAAAAAACTTAAAGCGCGTATGAAGTATATGTACATGAAAAGTCAAAACCAAAACGTCATGGGTGCTTATATTTTTGCATTTGTTATTTTTTTCAAAAAGCGCTAATTCAATTTTGATAAAATTTATATGACACTACCTCCGAAGTATGACCTACCGATCAGAAAAAGAATTATCAAAATCGGTTCATAATTAACGGAGTAATCGCGTAACAAACACAAAAAAACGGGAGATCCTCCTCATTTTTTTAAGTCGCTTAAAAATACATTTGACAGCGATTGCGATAGAAATTTCTAGATGTCAGAGATAGAGATTAGAGATACAGACAGACCCTACGTTAGTGTAAACGGGCAAGTTAATGCGGTTGTACTGCCGATAGTGTTTACGGTTCGGAATATAAAAAAATAACGTTCCAGCCACACGTAACATCCGAATTAATACCACAATAATAATAATAGCATAGAGTAATTAGCCTGTGGTATTTAGTGTCACAATAATTCCCAACAAGGTGGTAGAGAATTTTCTTTCCAGCAATAAAATCTTCAGTTTTTTGGTATAATGGTCACGGCCAGTAGCCGTTGTTTACTTAACATATGTAAGTTCATAAAAATCTATGTTAAAAAAACATTCCAAGAAACGGCAAACAAGAAATATCTATAACTCAGGAATTTGTAAAATTCAAACCAATTTCGAGGAGGTCGGTCAGAAACAACCATTCCATTTAATTTATACACAAGCTTATTTTCATTAAAGCTTCTGAAGGTTACGCTCGCTTACTATGAATAGTGATTCATCCATTGTGTTGTTTCGGCGCCTGATGCCTTGTCTAGGAAACACTTGAGAATCTAAAGAGTCTTTTGCATTTACATTTCGAGAGTCATTACATTTCTGCACATGTTTTCATTCTCATTACATGTGTGAATTTTCATATACATAGACTTTTGTTCACTCATTGAACCAATATTTCAAAACTCTTTCAAAAGAGGATTATTAACACTCATTGATGCTAGCCCAACGCCACCCTTCTGTAGATTTAAATTGAAAGCCCAACACCTGACCCACCTTCAAAAGGACGCAACATCTACATGTCACCATAAGATTTTCAAAATCGTTAGTTCATATACTAACGCGTTAGTTTGTAAACTATCGACAAATTGTAAACCAGACCGACTGGGTTTAGAATTTACGTTTCTTTTGTTATTAAATGTCTCAAACTAAACATCCAGCACGAATGTGAGCAAGGCCATGTGGAATGTGATAAACCGAGAGCGAGGGAGGGGCAGTCGTGTTTGTGTAGATTTCACGGACGTGGCTGTCGACTCAAACGGCGTTAAATTCAACAGCAAGCGAGATGTGGTGGACGCCATGAATGCGAGATTCGCCGGCGCCGCCGCCGCGTGTGGAGCCCCGCCGGCCGACGTGCCGTGCGCCTGTCGCGCCCTGCAGGCCGCCCGCCCTGCCGCCGACCGCTCACTAAGACTACATCTATTCACTCCGAGCGAAGTTTATCGCATTATAAAATTCCGAATCGCGCATAAACCCACCAAAGATATTTATGACATTTCGACGGAACTTATACACTGGGCCGCAGAGCCTTTAGCACCGATACTAGCTAAACTCTTTAACGAGTGCGTCAGACGAGGCATCTACCCGACAGCGCTAAAGAAGAGCAAAATAGCACCGATATTCAAGGGGAAAGGAAAGAGGGGGAATATCGATGGGTACAGACCAGTCGCAGTCGTGCCCATACTGTCCAAGATCTTAGAGAACGGCCTATGCTCCCGACTCCTTGAATTTCTAGCGTCGACTGAAGCGCTGTCGGACCGGCAATACGCGTACCGCGCGGGACGCTCGACGACTGCGCTGACGAGGGTGGTGGTGCGACGCGTGCTCGAGGCGAGAGAGAAAAAGCTCCAGGTGGCAGTACTCTGCTGTGACCTCTCGAAGGCCTTCGACGTGGCTGATCACGGTGTTCTCGCCGTCAAACTCCGGCATTACGGTATCGATGGAAAGCCCCTATCTCTGGTAGCGGATTTTCTGAAAAATCGAACCCAGATCGTTGTTGGTGATGGAGGCAGGACGAGATCAAAACCAGTGATGACACATATGGGGGTTGCTCAGGGCTCTTCTGTATCCAATATTCTGTTTTCGCTCTTGCTCAATGACCTGCCACAAGCAATGACCTCCAGCGAACTATATATGTACGCTGACGATGTGGCAGGAATTATAACGAACAAAACGATTGGAGGCCTTGAGCTAAGCCTAAACCATACAATAACCGAACTGTCTCACTGGTTCCGCGACAACGGCCTCGTCCTTAACTTGAAAAAAACCCACTTTCTCCACTTCGACCTGTCAGGCCGCCATCTCGTCCCGCTGAACGTCCATGTGGGCGGAGTGCGGGTCGAGCAGGTGGAGGCGACAACGTTTCTGGGCTTCGAGCTGGACCGCGGCCTCACGTGGAGTGCGCACGTGGACAGGCTGTGTGCGCGGCTCAGCGGCGCGTGCTTCGCGCTGCGTCGGCTGGCACGCACGGTGCCGCGCGACATAGTGAAGTCGTGCTACTTCGCTACAGTGCATTCGCTGGTGCAGTACGGAGCCGAACTGTGGGGATGCGCAGCAGATTGGGAACGGGCATTCAGGATGCAAAAGCGAGCCGTGAGAGCTATAGTCCAGGTCCGCTGGGACGTCTCCGCGAAGCCTCACTTCAAAGCGCTCAGGATCCTGACGTTGCCGTCCGTCACCATTCTGCAAGTGGCCGTCTACGTGCGCGAAAACCTGGACTCATTCCGCACGCTCCGCAAAACACACCGCCACGGTCACAAACTCGCGACGGTCCCCCACACATTGGGGAAGTCATCGAAGATGACTCACGTCATGGGTCCGGCGGTATATAATCGTCTTCCCGCCAACGTAACCGATGCTCCCAATCCAAGCACTTTCAAACTGCGCCTGAAGCGCTGGCTTGTCGAGCAAACCTTCTATTCTTTTTCGGAATTCCTAGACCTACCCAACTAGGTAGACAACATTTGTGTTAATTAAGTAAATTATTCTTTTTTTAATATTTTTATATAATTCAATATAATTTATTATTATTATTTTAATTTAATTTAACACAATTTAATTTTAATGTAAGTAATTTTTATTTGACATTCATCTGAACTAACTATATTTACAAAATGACTTGTAACTGACGTTATCAATAAATAAATATGAAATATGAAATAACAAGAAAACTATTCTACTTAGCTAGACTGAATCGTCTGATGTGCAATATCAGGGTCAATATGACATAATGGTTATCTTATTTTTGTAGTAAATAAATGATAATATTTTTGTATTTACACTAAATAACAGTAACAAATTAACTTAGATAAACTACAAGGTTATTGTAGTTTATTAGAGTACAAGTAAGTAAATAAACTAAATGAAAAATTTCGCCCAGATCGCTGCTGGGCGGGAGGGAGGGTGCCCAGAACGCTCTTTATCTTGACATAAATATATTTATTTCTGACTTTAGGCAGACAAAAGATAGTATTTATCTTGTTAGCTATTGTAAAAGAAAACTTGCTAAGCATTTTGCTTTTTATTCATTATATGGCCCAGTCATAACTAGTGATGACATAAAAATTTCGTAAGGTATTTTTTCATTCCCGGCAAGCCCAGCGTGGCTGGGTTCAGGCTTTTATTCATTAAATCTGTATACCTCGTTAGGCTAGGATATTATTAGTTTTGTATAATATTTTATGTAGTTTATAGCTATTGTAGTATATTTATTCATATGGATAATTTGAATAATTTTGCAAATAGTTATTTCTCATAATCTTCGAACCACGTCTCTATTAGTGTGGTAAATGTTGACTCCATTGCGGACGCGGTATTTGATTTTATCACTTGTCTAATAAAAAATAACGCCCGTCCCACCAGACTAGAATCTATCGCAAACTCCTTTGACTTACATATTCTTTCCCTGACAGCAACTCACTTTCAACTTCAATGTACTCCCTCTCTTCTTGATCTCATTATCATCTCCAGCACAGTAAAGGAGGCTGCTCATGGCCAGCTTAATGCCCCTTTCTCCTGTCATGAACATAAACATAAACATTTACATACAGGCACATACATTGATTCTGGCCCCACACTAGGATACCCTGTGTCGTGGGAACTAGAAACAGCGACGTCACACACATATAAACATCCAAGACCTGGGGATCGATCTTCACCCCTAGCCGGGGATCGAACCCGGGACCTCTCGTATGGTAGGCAGGGTCACAACCGCTGCGCCACGAAGGTCGTCAATCATGATCTGGTATCATGAGCTGGTTTATATATCATACAAAATTAGGAACCCTGAGCGTAAAGCCAACTTTATTTATATTCGAGGCTAAGGCTATGAACCTCAACTCGCTTTAAGCAGATGCCTCATCTGTCGATTGGAACCCTATCGTCACTGGTGAAAGCGTTGATGAAAAAATCCTGAAGGTCAACTCCATAGTCCTGGAGCTGATTGACAAGCACGTATCAATAAAAAACGGTCAGGGTCAAACATCTTCCTGCCCCGTGGTTGACTAACGCAATCAAGGTTTCAATTCCAAAACGAAACCGTTATAAGAGAGAAACAAAAAATGAGAATTTCCTTGCATTTAAACGCCTTCAAACTTGTACAACCGCTTACGGTGCCGCGATGCCAAGCGGCGCCACATTTATGAGCACATAGAGATGTACCCCAGCTCAGGACTGGAAGTTTCTCAAAACCCTTTGTGTTGGCAAGTCCCAAGATTTTTTTTCAGATAACGTCGATCTCAACGGTCTCAACTAGTCCGACAACTAGTGGCGACAACATCAGCCATCAGATGATCCACAGTGTCCTTAAAGAGTTGCTCCCGCCTATTACCTACATCACTAACCAATCTCTATCGGCCAATGTCAGCTCTTTTCCTGGTATGTGGAAGAAGGCATTCGTCAACCCTCTGCCCAAAATTTTCAATCCCTCGTCCTTCAAAGACTATCGGCCCATCTCTATTTTACTTATCCTCTCCAAAATCCTTGAATCCATAGTCCACTCTCAGCTCTCCTCCCACCTTTCTTCAAACAACTTACTCAATCCATAACAATGTGGGTTCAGACCAGGGCGCAGTACTACCACAGCATTTTTAAAAGTCAGCGATGACATCCAGCTGGCCATGGACCAGAAGTTAGTCACTGTGTTGGCCCGGCTTGACTTCAGCAATGCCTTTAGCTGCGTCGATTTTGACATTCTTGTTGTGGTGCTGGGTTCTTTGAAAATGTCCTCGCATGCGGTTCACTGGTTCAACTCTTACCTGAGAGATTGTCAGCAGCGCATTAAGTCTGAGGAGACAGAAACTCAATAGTTTGATCTCACCGCAGGAGTGCCTCAAGGTGATATTGTTTCTTCTCTCCTATTTTCAGTCTTTATCAAGTCCATCTCCGATGTCCTTCCTCTCTTCTTCGTATAATTTTTACGTAGATGATCTCCAAATCTATCGCCGCTTTTCCCCCTGCAATTTAGTTTCATCCTTGGAGATGTTGAATGCTGGCCTCGAGAATATGAAGGACTGGGTCTCGGCCCACGGGCTGTTGATTAACCCGATAAAATTGCAAGTAATGATTTTTGGAATCAAGCACTCTTTTTCCTTATTACAGAAACCTATTATTCCTGTAACTTATAATTGAGTACACTGCTAGGGCGAAAAACCTCGAAGTCATCTTTGATAACCAGCTGTGTTGGTTTCCACATGTCTGCGAGGACAGCAGACGGGTCTTTGCGTCTTCCCATTCCCTCAGGCGAATGCTAGGCATTGTAGGTATGTTTACTAGGAATAGTTGTTAAACTATAACATCTCTTTATGTTAATAAGCCGCTTAGACGCGTGCGCAACGTATGACTGTCCGTATTGACGGCGGTCCGCGTGAAAAGAAAAAGTTGATTGATTGGTCCGCGTGACAAGAAAATGTATGTACGCAAGAACCTTACAACATTTTCCAAATTTAGCGATAGCCGTAATGTTATCCTAAGATATAATCACAGACTAGTTGCGACCCGGTTAAGAGTCGCGCAAGTTAGCAATTCTTTCAAGGGTCAGTGCATTCCCTACTACTACAAGATACCTCTGGAGATTTAGAAATTGCCATTTGAGCAATTTAAAGACCATGTAAAAGCGACTTTGTCTAAAAGGGTTATAACAATGTGCAAGATTACTTAAATGATGGGACTGTATGAGGTTAATCTAACTCAACACATAACTTGATGTTAATAATTTTGTAATCATTAATTATAATAATTAATATGGTGAAATTTGTATAAGTTAAATACGACCAATTTTAAAAGAGAAGAGAAAATTTAGAAATCCTCTTCCTTCCTCGCCTTTCTCCTCCCACAGTGGTCCAATGTAGAGAAGAGGCAAAAAATTACGTTTGCTAAGTATAAGTAAATATCTACAGTAATAATGAAATTTGAATGATTCACTGACGACGGCTTGCTATCAGATTATCTATGTCTGAAGTTTATATTTTCTCGTCAAGATTTCCTTCACAGTTAGAGCCTCTGTAAAAAAAATCTTAAGATAGAGAAATTTTCTCATTCGTTGGTGGTACATGGTAAGCACCTAGATTCGGAGCCGAATCCCCTGCTCTGCATTTCTACATCCATTCGCTATATGCTAGCTACATTTTCCATCCCCGACCTAAGAATCTTTAGCAATTTAATTCATTTACATCCTTTAAAATTTGCTCTGAAGGTGTCTACCATCCTTCAAAATTTCAATTACAATTATAGCTTACACGTGTTTCCATTACGAAGTATAATATTCATAGGGTAGGTTTTTAGTCTATCGACGCTACTATACCGGAAAACATTCCACATTTCATTCGATGTTTACAATAATTTATACTCCGCGTGGGTATATTTCGTTTCGCAGCGTTTAATTCACAAACATCTTATAAATAGGTTAGATTGGCTTTGAGCCTGTTATGTGGGTACCTACCTAGTTGTTGGAAAATACAATGATACTGTCAATCCCGTGTTGCTTTGTAAATTGTGGTTTCCGTGATACAATCTATCTGGTTTTCTGATTTTGTTTTGGATACAACATGAACAATTCAAAGACGCAAGTGCTCCTTCAAAAATACACGTTTCCCTTCAAAAACATAATCTAAAGAGGCAAGCCATCGTCTCGCGGGGCAGATTACTCTACCGTAAAAAGTTGTGAGATCAAGTCGGGTAACTAATGAGGACCGGACCTTCTTATATATGGGAGCATATTTCCATCACCTTAGCCATCAACATTTCAGAGTGACCGTATCAATATTGGACATATTTATTTCATTAATAAATATAATGACTTGCCAATCGCACACGACGCGACGTGCAGGTATTCCGATGACTAAGGCCCGTATCTATAAACTGCTCTCAGCTCTGAGAGTTATCTTAGCTATGACACAATGACGCTTTTGCCATATCAAATCTATAATTTTTACGCGCTGGAGATAGCTCACAGATCTAAGACAGGTTTCATTAATATGGCCTAAGTACCTACCTCTCCAGACAGAAAAGACATCTGTGGTTTACATGTGCAACTCAAACTTGATCATCGTGCACCCACGACGACTCGAATGGCCGAGTCTGCAGTGACCCTGCTTACGACGCCAAGGGTCCCGGGTTCGAGTCCCGGTGGAGGCGAATATTTGTTTGTTGAGAACGGATGTTTGTACCCTAGTCATGGTTGTTTATCTATTTAAGTATAATATGTATTACAACTTGGGTACTAGACAACGATACACATATAATTATGTGTATCGTTGTCTAGTACCCAAGATACAGGGACTCCTATTTTTTGGGCTAGATCAATGTGTGTAAATAGTGTCCAAGGTATTATTATTATTATTATTATTATCAATGCACAAGGCATTCACTCCAGCTATCCTGACCTGCTCTAGGCTTTTAGTGACCAATGCGTGGACGGCATTCTTATCTTCGAGTCAGTCATCTCTTCCTCGAAATAACTCTTCACCGTAGTAAGGTAGTCCTCGGCTTTCTTTATAGCCCCTCTCTTCGCGTCGACTACTTCGGCATATTAGAATCCCTCCTCAATGAATTCTCACCTCTTTGTAACTATATCCTCATTCTCGGTGATTTTAACACCTGTCTCCTCAAATACAATTCCCGTTCTACTAAACTCAAGTCCATAGTTGACTCCTCAATCTGCATATTCTGCCTCTTGATGCCACATATTTCCAACCCCACTGCTCTTCCTCTCTCTTCGATATTATCGTCTCTAACATGTATAAGGGCACCGTAAATGGTCAACTCAATTCTCCTTTCTTGTTTCATGACCTTATCTATCTTTCGTATAAGATCAGGCCTCTCAAGAGCAGAGCAAAATTTTCTTAATATTCGTAGCTTTAGTGATAAGTCGGATGCCTTGTCCATCGACTGGTCCTCTGTAATATTCAGCGAGACCATGGACTAAAAATCAACGACGACAAGCATGCACCTATAAAAAAGTGAGAGTGAAACACCTACCCGCCCCTTGCCCAACAGATATTATTAAACTTCTAATGGCCAAGAGGAACAGATCAAGTTTAAATACCGTAAGCAACTGACAGATGACAATTTCCTTTTTTACAAATATCTTCGCAATCGCTGCAACCGTCTCTGTCGTGGTGCTAAAATTCGGCACATCCACGAGAGTATTGAACGTTACACACTAACTCAGGTGTGGAAGTTTCTAAAAACAATTGGAATTGGTAAGTCTCAGGACCTACATGCTGGTAATGTAGACCTCGACGATCTCAACCAGTTCCTTTCTGCCCCAACTGTTGTGATGGATCCCACGGTTAAACAAGCCGCTCTTCAGAGCCTCCGCTCTTAGTCCTTACCCGATACAACACCATTCAGCTTGAGCAATGTTGGAATCTATGCGGTCAAGAAGGTCTACTACTACATACTAGCAGTCAGCTCGAAAGCGATAAATCTGCCTTAAATGCTTTTCACAATCCTAGATGAACTTCTGCCAGATATTAAACATGTAATAAATGTTTCCATATCAAATGGCATCTTCCCCACCATGTGGAAAAAACATTCGTCATTCCGCTACCTAAAACTTCCAAACTTTTAAAGAGTATCGTCCTATTTCATCCTACCCATCCTCTCCAATCCAAGCCTTTGAATCCATTTTTATTTTATTATATTAGGAGAACAAACAGTTTTAAACACTCTATAATAGTAGTTTATGTGACTGCTACATAATGGAGGGCATTAATACTCGAGAGTGGGTTTATGAAACGAGCCGAAGGCGAGTTTCATAATAATATCACTCGAGAGTTTTAATGCCTAATTATGTACAGTTACATACACTAGTTTATCTACACACATATCATAAGCTCTCTTTGATGTGTACAGGAACCGCATGTTTGACCGGCATTGTGGCTCTGCAGTTGTTTAGCTTGTTCTGTAGCACCAACTTCGGGCGCCGGCGTTCGAAATTTGAATGTCAGTACCAACTTCACAGACAAACTAGGGGCGGCATGCAGGCGGGCGTTGGCGTTCGAAATTTGAATGTCATTATATGTAGAAAAACTACACATAATGACCATAATGTGTAGTTTTCCAGATACGAAACGAGTTTTTACCAAGTAGTTTAACATAATGCTGATCGTAACGTGCGGTTTTTGTACGCAGTATATTTATGATACGTGTGTAGATAAATAATAGTAGTTTATGTGACTGCTGCATAATGAAGGGCATTAAAACTCGAGAGTGGGTTTTTGAAACGAGCCGAAGGCGAGATTCATAATAATATCACTCGAGAGTTTTAATGCCTAATTATGTACAGTTACATACACTAGTTTATCTACACACATATCATAAGCTCTCTTTGATGTGTTCAGGAACCGCATGTTTGACCGGCATTGTGGTTCTGCAATTGTTTAGCTTGTTCTTTAGTACCAACTTCAAGCAGGCGGGCGTCGGCGTTCGAAATTTGAATGTCAGTACCAACTTCACAGACTAACTAGGGACGGCACGCGAGTGAGCGTCGGAGTTCGAAATTTGAATGTCATTATATGTAGAAAAACTACACATAATGACCATTATGTGTAGTTTTCCAGATACGAAACGAGTTTTTACCAAGTAGTTTAACATAATGCTGATCGTAACGTGCGGTTTTTGAACGCAGTAAAGAGGGTTTATGATACGTGTGTAGATAAACTTATATGATAACTTGTAACTATTAATGTGTTCTCGCATGTAGAAGCTAAAAAAACAAAACTGCTTACGGTTAAACGGAGAAAAATTAAAAATATAGTTCTGTCTGGTTCACAAAATTGAACGGTATAAAGAATGTATAAGTTATAATTGACAAGACTTATAAATTTAATCATAATAATTTGTTATCTTGTTAATTAACAAGGAAAATGTTAATTAACAAGAAATTATAGGTACAAAAAGACAGAACTGTCAGTTATAGGAAAAAAACATAATATTCAAGAAAGTTGCGTGTTAAATGAATTTCCTAAGTTTTCGCTATAAAGATAATGAGTACAAATATGAATTTTATTTAAAGTTCCATGCTATCCAAACTTCCTACGAGACAGTTTTCAATTTCTTTCTTCCAGCCGGCCTCGGAGAACTCACGCAGTTTCTGTGCTCACAAATCCACAGCATAACACCGCCTCATATGAGAATCGGTTTAGACCCCGGGCTATTCGGTTGTGGAGTGCACTCCCCTACATCATCAGGGACAGTCCTACTCTGAATATATTAAAAAGTCGTGTGAAGAAGCAATACCTCTCTCTTTAGAATTATAGGTAGTCCGCATGTATATAATAGTAGTTAATACTACTATACATACATAATATTGTGTGCAAAGGCGAGCTTATCTCTAATAAGAGATCTCTTCCAGCAAACCAGGTTAAGATGGGAAAGGTGGTTTGCTGAGCATGGTTAGACCCATGTGTACAATATATAAAATAAATAATATATAATTACTATAATAATAAACTAATTATATATATATATAATTAGTTTAATAATTATATATATATATATATATATATATATATATAATTAGTTATATTATAAGTTATATTATATGCCTTTGCACACAATTTTATGCATCTCTTGATTTTTATATGATTTATTATAAGCACTCTGAGCGCTTTATTGACAAATAAAGATGTCTAATATTGATATGGTCACTAAGAAATGTTATTAGTAAACTAATTAGGTAACAGTTGAAGACTATGCTACTATAGTTAAGTAGGTACATACGTGGTACTGAATAGATTAACCGACTTTTTAAATAAGATCTCACAACTTTTTATGGTAGGTAATCTACTTTGCGAGACGAAGGCTTGCCTTGTTTAATATGCATGCAGGTTTTTGATGAGATCTCATTTCTTTCTGTGAGTAGTTGTCTATTTTTATGGGCACTATTATTTATGCATTATTGTAAGAATGATGATTAATTAGATCTTTACAAGATACTTCAGTATTTTTGTTAAATTGTATGTTTTATCTATGTATATGTCACCGTAAGATAGTCAAAACCGTTAGTTGATAAACTGACGTTTTTTTTCTCGTTAGTTGGTCAACTTTCGACAGATAGTAAACTGTGGCGTACTGCTTACTATATGACGAGTAAGCTGATAAACTAACGGTTAAAACCGTTAAGTAGTAAACTGGTTTAAACTTGAATTGTAAACGAAATACCAGGGCAAACACTGCGGTAGCTTAGGCACAGATTAACTCGCCCCCGAATAATCTTCGTGTTAGGTTGACATGTAAGAACAAAAGAAACGTTAATTCTAAACCCTGTCGGTCTGGTTTACTATCTGCCGATAGTTGATCAACTACCGCGTTAGTTTATCAACTAACGGTTCTGACTATCTTACGGTGACATATACATAGGTCTGCCCTAGCTTGCTTAACAATCAACCTTTCTCATCCTAACTTCGTTTACTGAAAGATATCTCTTATTAGAGATTCTCGCGTTAACTATATCTATGTTATAACTTTTTACTATAGGTACTTTTTTTGTGCAATAAAGAAATTATGAATCATTATTACGAAGGCTCACTTTATAATGACCGCCTTAAAAACTTTGTAAATGTTTCATCGGTTTCCCAGGATCATTGGCGGTAAACTAGCCTTCCTTTTAATTTCGGTAGTGGTTGATCAGACTCCACGCTGATCACGAGTAGAAAGTCGCATCCCAACGCGCTACCGTCATCTGTGTAGCACACCTAAATAACGGCATAGGAACGACCCAATATTCCTTCAAGTAGCAGTAACATATAACTAAATCTGCTATTCACCTAAAAAAATCTCTATTTCGGTAGTAAAAGTGACGAAAACTTGTATGATCTACAAAATAACTTCGTAATCGCATGCAATTTGTATAGGACATTTACACAAGGTTACATTTGCATGTGAAATATTTCGAAATGTTAGGCCCACCGCAGCGCGTTCTGTTTGCGAACGGGCGAAGATCAAACGTACCTTACGCCTTATGCCTTACGCCGTCTTCTGTCTACGTAGTACCTTTGAATTGTATGTATGTCAAACACTAGTCGTTAAAAATTTGAAGTTTTTGGGTTTGCTAGAAGTACTTTGATTTTTGATGATCGGAAAGTGAGTGAGTTTGTCAGTGTGTCAGTGACAAAAAAGGAGAACTTTGACTTGCTGTAGTTTTAAATCTACTGGTTTGTGCCGGAGTTCAAGTAGGATAGCATTGCAATCAAATAGACATGCCCTTCATTCCGTTTCCCGACGACGGCTACACTGTCGGAAAATGGTTAAAATTGAATGTAATTTGGGAATATATCTGGTTATATTGTGCCCTTGTTGCCCTAATTTTCTTTGACTTTGACTCTTCTTAGTCAAAGAAAATTCAGGCTCTTATCTTTATCCACAACGAAGTTACAGGAGGGGGGAAATACCCTCAATGGCTTCGAGAAAAGGAAGTGCGGTTGTGCCTATGCCCGACTTGACCTTTCCAATAAGCTGATGTAGCGAAATTTAATAATGCTAACTAATGCTTTAAATCAGAATCGCGAAAACCTTTTTACGTCATATCCCTGAGAATATTGTATAAAAAGATATACAAACACAAAACACGAAGACGTAACAATCCAGTCGGTTATCGTAAAACTCTCGTCTGAAATTCAAGAATAGTGAGCAAAATTTCGGTGTCAAGTTTCCGGGGTTCCTACGCTATTTCTGGACGAAAATGTCAATAAAGCTTAGTGGGACATCGCCGCGTTGGGATTTCTCGTTGTGACATAGGGATTTTGTGATTGCTATGGCACAATGGGTATTGAGATCTTAGGAAATAGGTAAACAAAAAATGTAGATACACATTACAAATACACAACAAAGGTAGGAAACTGGAAATGGCTGGAAAACCGAGAGTCACCCAGCGTCATTATAAAATGAACAACATGAGCAATGAACATGAATTTGATTAATTAAGAATTTATATGACCCGTAAAATGTCTTGTGCTCAGTAACCTTTCACTTCCTCCACTCAGTAATCTTTCACTTCGACCACCCAGTAATGTTTCACTTCCTCCACTCAAAAATCTTTCACTTCTTCCACTCAGTAATCTTTCACTTCCTCCAATAAGTAATCTTTCACTTTTTCCACTCAGTAATCCTTCACTTCCTCCACTCCGTAATCTTTCACTTCGTCCACTCAGTAATCCTTCACTTCCTCCACTCAGAAATCTTTCACTTCTTCCACTCAGTAATCTTTCACTTCCTCCAATAAGTAATCTTTCACTTTTTCCACTCAGTAATCCTTCACTTCCTCCACTCCGTAATCTTTCACTTCGTCCACTCAGTAATGTTTCACTTCCTCCACTCAGAAATCATAAATATAAATAAATAGTTACATTTGTGGAAAACATATGTACCAAGGCGAGCTTATCTAGAAAAAGAGATTTCTTCCAGCAATCCAAGGCATGATAGGAAAATTTACCATGAAAGGGTAGGCAGTGCACAATATCTAATAACTTATATAAAATAAATAATTAATAAAATATCTATAAAATATGGAAAATAAAATACCTATGTACCAAATTACTAAATAAGTACCAATATATACATAAACCTGTAGATATAGTAATAATGAACATTCTATAACTACTATCATGAAAGAGAGAGGAAGTGCTCTCACCCGGTTTTTGAAAGAGAAAGGAGTGGGACTGTCTCTTATCTTGCAAGGAAATGCGTTCAGTCGGACCGCCTGCCACCTGAAGACGTGCTCATATGCCGAGGTGTTGTGCCTTGGTGTGAAAAGAGATACTCAAAGCGCTGTGGAAGGCTGGGGTAGCGCGGATTTTTCAATATATTAAAAAAATATGAAATAATATGAGAGTCTCGGCGACGACGAGAAATCATTCACTTCCTCCACTCAGTAATCTTACACTTCCTCCAATAAGTAATCTTACACTTCCTCCACTCAGTAATCTTACACTTCCTCCAATAAGTAATCTTACACTTCCTCCACTCAGTAATCTTACACTTCCTCCAATAAGTAATCTTACACTTCCTCCACTCAGTAATCTTACACTTCCTCCAATAAGTAATCTTACACTTCCTCCACTCAGTACTCTTTCACTTCCTCCAATAAGTAATATTACACTTCCTCCACACAGTAATCCTTCACTTTCTCGACACAGTAATCTTTCACTTCCTCCACTCAAATCTTTCATTCCCTCCACTCAGTAATGTTTATTTTCCTCCATTCAGTAATCTTATTCACTTCATCCACTTAGTACCATTTATTTATTGTTGCTTGTTTGTTAAGTAATTCATATTTGTAAAGTAAGTCATTTGGTTAGCTGCCTTTACCTTGTTGCAAATTCAATCGACTGGAACATTGCTGGAATGCTGAGCATTTCTTGTCTCGTCAAAAGCCCGAGTCTGCTTCCCGAGGCTACAGTCAGCACTAGAATAGCTGTACTGGAGTGACCCCGGACAATGGTTTAGTAATTCAGTTACTGCGGCGTGGACTAGCCTTTGTTTTATGTTTGGACCGTTTCTGGATTTATTCTAGAGACGAGAGGGAGAGGGGGAGGTCTCCCACAGCATGGAGCATGTGCGATCCCCCTGGTAGGGGTAAAGAGCAAATCATTAACACTAAAATGTCCAGGTTTAACTTGTCCAAATACATTTGACATGTGACATTTGTGAAATAAACCGAGTGCAGACAGTATTCATTCATATTCTATTTGTACTCAAATAAGAATCTAGTTGAAGAGTTGAATATAGTCGAGTAATTAAAATAGATTAAGTTATAGTCATATAATAACATTAGATTCGACTACACATAGGTTTTAAGACGAGTATTAGGAAGGGGACATTAACTACTCAAAAACCGAGGGTAGTAGAGACGGATCGCGACTTAGAACCCTATGCCATGTTAACAAAAAAAACCTATAACGGAAAAGTGGCGTTAGCTAACGCCGGTGGTAACTGAGGGTAAATGGGTTACCTTTGTTATTATTAAGGTATTTATTTTATTTTCTCTAAGGTTATTATGTAACCGCGCGGGCCTAACACTTGGCTATGACATACTAATGAACGAATAATTATTATAATAATAGTGATGAATTCCCCATCCTACAGAAATTTAAGATAACATGTCTGTCCGTAAATCCAGTTTTCGATAACAAAAATACTGGTTTGACAAAAACAGCAACTTAAAAACCTTAATTCGAGTTACATAAAATACTCAAAGAGCGTTGGATGTTGTTGCCTTATATGTTCAACCTAACGCGAAGGATGATGGATATTATTCACCTACCCTGACATTCGTAGTTGAAGGACACCAATAATCGCGTTCTGATTGGTTAAACGTCAATTTAAAGTATTTCAATTGACGCATCAATTTGACCGGAATTTTGCGAGAAATTGCTAGATGTCAATGATATAGAATAGAGATACCGATTAATTTCAAATTCAAATTACGATCGCTTTAAATGACAGTTCGTGGGAAACAATCGCTTCTAATTGGTCAACGTCAATTTGAAAACAGAGTTTATGGTCATGGTCCCTAAGATATCTTTGCTTGCGGCGGCTCTGAGTAGCGGGTTGCTCCCCTCCATCAAATATGGCGAGGGGGTGATGGCTGGTGCAAATGGGCATTGAACAAAACAATTGAACTTTGAAATGAGGACGCTGCTTGGGGGGCCTGATCCAGTCTGGAGTGAATTCAGGAAACTGGATCTGCTCGTTCGTGCGGTGCTACACTGAGCACCTACTGTAGTTAGTTATTTGTTATGTTTTTGTAATAGTTGTTGATTATTAATTGTATAATGCCGAATTAGGAATTCCTAATTTTTTATTCCTAATTAGCCTGTAAGGATTGGTATTTTCGGAAAATAAATTTATTGTAATGGTTAAGTTATGTTTATACAGCTTTTGCTTGTTCTTATTTATTTATTTTGTAAAATTTCTATTTTGAGAAAACGTTTTGGCTCTTATAGATGCGATGTTATATTTGTCATTAGATGAGATTATTTTTATATCGTAAATTATGGCATAAAAACACCAAAAAAAAGACGAAAATTGAAAAAATATACATCCCCGTAGAGTTTCTCTGCTATGTTCCCTGCCTAGTGCCGGGCGTATTTCCGAAGCGCGGTAGAGTTATTGCAGTTCCCTTTTCCTGTACGAGATTCAGCCATGCATCACCATCACCACTTAAAAGGGAAATTTTCCTTTTTCAAACTCAAACCATAATCATTTTTTTACTCATTAGTTTCGTTGATCATATTTGGTTTTTTTATTTTTCTCTTTGCATGAGACTTACGAGTAAGTAAGTGTTTGACATGTAAACGTGTGTTATTTTTGCCAACTTGCAACAAATCATTTGAGTTTGGAGTGTTTGTTTTCAGTTGGCGAACAGCTTCCAAAACATCAATTTGAAAGCTATTATGGATTGATTTCACTAATAAAGAATAGAGCTGAAATGTATGTCTGTTGCAATACCATTTAAACAGCTCGTGTAAAATCGAGTTCTCATAAGTCGATGTTTAAGTGTGATTGGAGTTGCGATTGAAGTCAGAATTACATTATGGCTGCTGGTTGTGGAGTCTAATGCTGAGACTTATGAATTACGTCATAATAGGAATCATGAATTAATTTTCATTTTGCTTTCACGTTCATGTATAAACATTAAGGGCCTTACCACAAAAAATAAACTATTTTTCAACACTTGTTTAAACAATAAAACGTATGGGATTTGACGTTTGTTTTGAGGTTAAACGATGTTTAATATTTTTTGTGCTCTCATGACTCTGCGCTTGTGGTTCCGCCTGTCATGCGAGGGGTCCGGGGTTCGAACCCCGGCTGATATGTATGTGCTGCCGCCGTTTCTGGTACCCACATACATTCTGGCCCCACACTAGGATACCCTGTGTCGTGGTAACCAGAAACAGCGACGCCACACACATGAACTTTCAAAACCTGGCGGCTTTTTTCCCGTATCCCCAGGCGGGGATCGAACCCGGGACCTCTCCCATGGTAGGCAGAGCCACAACCGCACCGCCAAAGAGGCCGTCGTATATCAAGTCGATTAGACCACCAGCATATTAAAGTAGTTTATGTGACTGATAGATAATGAAGGGCATTAAACTCCAGAGTGGGCGAGTTTCATAATAATATCGCGCGAGAGTTTTAATGCCTAATTATTTACAGTTACAAACTCTAGTTTATCTACATACATATCATAAGCTCTCTTTGATGTGTTCAGGAACCGCATTTTCGACCGGCATTGTGGCATTGATTATAGCTCTGCACTTGTTTAGCTTGTTCAGTAGTACCAACATCACAGACAAACTAGGGTCAGCACGCGGGCGGGTGCCTGCGTTTGAGATTTGAAATTTGAATTTTCATTATAGTCATAATGTCAATATTCAGATAAGAAATGAGTTTTACCAAGTAGTATATCATTATGCTGGTCATAACGTACGGGTTTTGGAGGCAGTAAAGAGGGTGAAACCATTAAAATACTATAATTTGATGCCAAAAATCGCGGGTTCAAACTGACACTTGATAGTTTGGCGCGAAAACGGACCTACAGCGGACGTGACGTAATAGTTGTAACTAATATAATAAATGTGCAAGAAGCGATGTGTATGTTTGGATGTTTGTGTGTTTGTGCCTCAATCACGCTAAAACGGCTGAACGGATTGAAATTAAATTTAGCACAGAGATAGTTTATGAGCTGGGATACTTTTTATCCGACTGCACTAGAAGAAGGGTAGCGTTATCTCGGTAAATGATAATTCCTAGGAACACGCAGATGAAATAAAATAAAAACGTGCAAAACAGGGAACTTTTATATTTTTTAGGTCTCAAAAGATTATTAAATGTGACAAAGATCTTAACCAAAGCTTCTATGTTACGTATTATAGAAACATAATTAGATTTCTTTGGAATATGCCCAGACAGGTTGACAAATTAATCATCGTAAACTGCCAAAATATTCTGTTTCGCAATTTTTCTCTCGACAAAACGTTCCAACTTTTACATATTTACTTTCTGTCGCAATCTGGGAATATGTAAACATCATTAAAAAAGGGCTGAAGTGCGAGTCGGACTCGCACATGAAGGGTTCCTTCACCATCGTGTATAGAAAAAACCAAAAAACACGTCTCCGTCGCCTCTCGTCAACCTTTTTTTTAACTTAAGTACATTGCACGGTTCACAGTTCACATTAGAATTAAATTAAAGAAAACCAGTGATTCAAACGGTGATTCTAGCGATGATGGAAAACATCGTGAGGGAACCTGCGGCGATGTGCTAGCCCCCTTTCACGCAAACTGGAGTATTGCATACCTGGCTAAACGTGGGCACTAATGTGCAATGGCCACTCCGTATGGGAAAAGTCGTGACGCTATTTCATCCTCCCTGTTGTGACAACCAGAAACAGCGAGGTCACAAGCGGCTAAGCCAATTGATTATTTGTGTTACATGTACATAACCAGGTGCATTTGTTAGTTTGTATGTGGTTTACAGATAAATCAAAAATCTTGGCAATTCCGGGTAGATTTTCCTGTTATCTTTGGCTTAAGTACTATATTCTTTATTTTTTTCATAATTTTAGACTCTGTAGTTTCTGAGATAAGGGGAGGGGGGGAGTGGTTATTTTTTGCACTTTTTTGATCATACCTTCTGAAGTTATCAAAACATAAATAAAAAAAAAAAATATTAAAAGTTTATAAAAACCTTTTTCAAAGATACCCTATGACTTATTACGGTGTTTTTTTTTCTTTTTGTCATTATACCCCCTCCATTTTTTAAGGCAATATATTTTTTCATATAGGAATTGAATTATGTTACGGTTATCAGGATAAGTATTTTTTCAGAAGATTTCAAGACCTCTTATAGTTCCTGAGAAAAGTGACTGTGACAGACGGACCCACGGACTGACACGCAAGTGATCCTATAAGGGTTTCTCCTTTTGAGGTACGGAACCCTAAAAACGGCCAAGTGCGAGTCGGATATGTGCACCAAGGGTTCCAAACAAATCGCATTTTTTGTGAAGCAACTACAAATTTATGGATTTCGGTATTTTTTTATTTACTTGTGCTTTATAGCACATTTATATAGGTATACATATATATAGGTCTTATGACCTATGCCAAATTTCATGATTAACGGGAAGCATTCTATAGGCTTTCATAACCTTGCGAGTATCAAGCAAATTCAGCAACATTGTAAGTACACTGACGAGTAATGAAAAAGTTCCAGTGACATAGCACCAAATTACTCCTAAACGGGAAAGGCTAGCTTAATGACGCCGTCTGCAATATTGAAGTACATTTAACAGCGCATCAGAATAATACCAATTAAAAAGGTAAATATTGTGATCAAATTTTAAATTAAATATTTTAAAAAATTGGATGGCTGTTTTGCGGCATTTTGTGGGTGGAACTTTTTCATTGCTCGTCAGTGTATAAAAGGCGGTATCTTTGGATTGCATTGACCTTCAATTTTTTTGTTTTGACATTTGATTTTTCTCTTTACTTGTGTCTGTACTTTACGGGGTGTCATAGCCACAGATGTGCCCACATTTCTCCAGTTATTCAAAACTCCTTTTGCGCCTCGCCTGTAAATATTTTTCCCCATTCGGAACTCTGCAAGGCTCAAATCGCTCTTAAAAGCCAGTTCTCCATAAAACCATAAAACTGACTAAGACACTAAGTAGAAAGCAAGCGCTCATTAAACAAGCCAGATCAGCCGGCTGCAGCGAGCGCCTGGGTTCACTGCAGTGCAGTTATTTTCGGCGCACGGGTTTCAAACAGTCCGACAATTGGGGCTGGTCATAGGGTTCCCAACCATACTGTTTAAAACAGTTTTATACTGTTTTCAGCTCGTTTATACTTTTTACTGTTCAATAAAAAAAAAAGTATATAATATACTGTTTTTTAGCCGGAGCCCGTACACAAACTACATTTCAGAACGAAACAGTCAAGTCAAGTGAGTGAGTGCCACGCACGCCATATTTGAGCGTCGGTCGTTCTTAAACAATACAATACCAACCATATTTCAGAACGAAACTGTCAATGTCAAGTGCCGCGCAGCCCGCGCATGCGTAGAAAGAATTGCAATTTTAACGTCATTTTCGAATTTTGTGTTGATTTGTTTTGTTGGTTTGACTAAAAGGTGAAAGTTTACTTGAAAGTGTTGCTATTAATGCTCAAAAATGGAAAATAATCTCATTTTATTTCACCGATCTTTAATATACTTCTTTTGTCGCACAAAAAGTTGGCAACCCTAGCGGGTCATAACATTAGTTACAGATGCTCAATGAGAGTTATTGCAGTGTTGTCTATTGCAGCTAGGTATTTAGCCCAAGGATAATAGATAGAAAGGACTTTATAATAATATGATATTAAACCTCCCTGATCGGTGGCGATGGGCAACAAACATATTATTAATAGTGACTATGAGTGCTGTGCTCGAAGTCGCGAGCGTCACACGAAATTTGCGTTTTTTTTATTATTTTTCATCGCCCTGCGTCACACCCCAGACCCTTTGAAGTTTTTAATATTAATAATAATACCTTGGACACTATATACACACATTGATCTAGCCCCAAACTAGGATTCCATGTATCTTGGGTACCAGACAACGATATACATACTTATAAAGATAAATATTATTCTTAGATAGATAAACTACCATGACTAGGGTACAAACATCCGTTCTCAACAAACAAATATTTGCCCCCACCGGGACTCGAAACCGGGACCTTTGGCTTCGCAGGCAGGGTCACTGCCGACTCAACCTTCGGGTTGTCAAATAATAATCCGACAGCATTTTCTTTCAATACCCCATTTTTACATTTTCACCAACATCCCAGCCATTTTGAAAATTTTCCAAAAACTGAATCTACAAAAAAAAACTATTTAATCATCGAACCTGCTCAAAAAAATCATGAGAATCAGTTGATAAATGCGGCCTGTAGAGGATAACATCCGGACACACATCCGGACATACGAAAGCATTGTTGCCTAACACGGAGACGCTTCGATCGCTAGGTCAATAAATAAAGCACGGGCCTTTACTCGGATACGCGTAAGATTAAGCCATAAGACATTATTTATTGGTAAAAAATAATTACAAGTCATTACTATAATAGTAGTTTATGTGACTGCTACATAATGGAGGGCATGAATACTCGAGAGTGGGTTTATGAAACGAGCCGAAGGCGAGTTTCATAATAAAATCACTCGAGAGTTTTAATGCCTAATTATGTACAGTTACATACACTAGTTTATCTACACACATATCATAAGCTCTCTTTGATGTGTTCAGGAACCGCATGTTTGACCGGCATTGTGGCTCTGCAGTTGTTTAGCTTGTTCTGTAGTATCAACTTCACGCAGGCGGGCGTCGGCGTTCGAAATTTTAATGTCAGTCAGTACCAACTTCACAGACTAACTAGGAGCGGCACGCAGGCGGGCGTCGGCGTTCGAAATTTGAATGTCATAATATGTAGAAAAACTACACATTATGGTCATAATGTGTAATTTTTCAGATAAGAAATGAGTTTTTACCAAGTAGTTTAACATTATGCTGATCGTAACGTGCGGTTTTTGTACTCAGTAAAGAGGGTTTATGATACGTGTGTAGATAAAATAAATAATTGGGAATAAATACTACAGTCGTCACATTATCATAAGATAAAATGCATTTATAATTCAATACTTATTATATTAATTTTATCAATAGTATACTACACTATTATGCCCGCACAATGTGTAGGGACCCGGACACTGACCCGACCCGAACTGACACGGACCCGGAGGTCTGACTCCTGGACATGGGTCATTAAATTTTTACCCTCCAATAAAAAAAGACTCGGCTTTTCATGTGATCGGGGCGCCGCTAACTCATATCATAACGGATGCCACAGCTTATGAGATAGATTTGCAAGTCATGTGAAGTTACCGGGGCGGCTTATGCAGCTCTTATAACAGGAACGTTAGATGATAAATTGATAATTACTCGATTTGATAGCCAGGCGAAGATTGCTAAAATAACTGTAAAATAAAACAAAACTAAGCCTTCAGAGCTCTACCAATTTTTAAAGCTTCGTTTTCGAAAATTAAGAGAAAAGAAATTTTAAACTAACACAAGCCAAAAAGGGTGATGGGCAAAAATGTATGGGCTCTGGCCCCCCCCACCAACAGACATGAAAATTATGCCAATGTGATCGTACACAGCCCCTTATAAGACGTTAATATATATTTTTTGGAAATTCGATGGGAAAAGGCTAAAAAAAAAACAACATTTTTTTCATGTTTTTTTTTTTAATTTTTACATTGAAGTTTGTTCTATTACAAACGTGTAACACGTCAAAAACAATATAAATATATGATATATTAGGAAAATAAAACATTTTTTATGTATTTGGAGTGGTATTAAGCCACTACTAGTAATAACAAACTATATAATATTACGAAAAACAAAAATACAACCAACTATGTTATATAAAAAATACAACAAACTATATTATATATTATTACAATATACTATACAACAAACTATATTATGTAAAAAATACAACAAACTATGTAATATACTATTATTCGTCTATTATAACATTATTTAACAGCTCTGCTGGCAGATTAAAGTCTGTATGGCGTCCTATCGCCATGTACCAAATAATTGAAACTACATGCGCACAACTTCCTATGGTGCGACTCCCTGTGAGGCAGGTACAGTAATAATGTGAAATAGCGCGTCTGTCAATAGCATTTCGATCTATTAATATATAACAGTAATAGGTGCGCGCTCTTACGTACCTTAATTGTATACGCGATCTAATTAGCCATGCGTTCGGTAAAATAATATTACATCTGGCCAAATCAGCCAGTTCATTTTCGCGATACAATTCGATAACATACAATCCGTCACGCAAATGTTCCGCACAATAAGACTTAGCCAGTTTTAAATGGTAAGTTCCCAACGCTAATAAAATGAGGTCGTCTTCATTCAACTGTGGAAATTCTTCAAAATTCGGCATGTCTGCTTCCATGGCCTCAAACCGCACTCTTTGTCGGTTTAAGTTTTTCATTTCGACGTAATCACCTAACAGATTAGGCCTGTTGATTTCAGCATGTAAGTTATTTAGAATTTCTAATGCAAGCCTGTTATCAGCGGCAACGCGAAAATGTGCATTTATATTGCCTGCGGCGATTCGAAAATCGACGATCATGTTCGGTAATGCTCTGTTAAAATATGTTTGCCTCAATAGTTTAAATCTATTCTTGAATTTTCCATTGACAGCTTCAACCACCCATCTGCATATAGTAACTAAACGCGACTTATTTGCCTGCTCAGTGGTCAGTTGGGAAGCATTTCTATCTTTTGTGGAAGGAATATGAGCCTCATAGCCAAGTGATTCAATGTCGTAAACGCTGTCCCTGAATCCTCTGTCTAATATAAACACGTCTCCTCTATGTAAAAGCAATTGAATTAAATGTTCTTCTTGATTCATTATGTCCTGCATAATTGTCGAATCTGAAGTTACAGCACTGTTTGGCCCTAAAACATCAATGATGTAACCATCGCTGCTCACAATTAAAAATGGCTTTAATAAATTCCTGAATTTGTGGAGACTGTAACTTTTTCTTTGAAATAAAAAGTTTGAACTTTTTTCTATATAAATATATGTTCCATCTGCGATTAATATCAAAGCAGTATTTTCATCGTTCCCGAAAATACCTTTCGGTATTGTAAGGTTTCTTTCAAGCAGTTCTCTTCTAGAGACATGACCTATTC
Organism: Argyresthia goedartella; assembly: GCA_949825045.1. Taxonomy (NCBI): domain Eukaryota; kingdom Metazoa; phylum Arthropoda; class Insecta; order Lepidoptera; family Argyresthiidae; genus Argyresthia; species Argyresthia goedartella. Next base: position 16,805,544 of record OX463834.1, read on the forward strand.
CAAGATGTCTCGGAACAAAATCCTGTGTCAGGCATTCTCTTGCTATTTTTATTTTTCTTTCGAACTCTCGGCGTGAGCTTTTGAAGAGTGTGGCCAGTCTCTCATTTGGTTCACCTGTTCTAAGTTTTGTCAAGTACACACCAAGAACTGTACGTGGAGTACGAGACCTTTCTGCTAGACTCGGTGTTTCTGCCAAGATAGCGTTGAACTGCTCTAACGTCAGAGTTGTCCAAAAATATAGTTCGCATTCATTAAGTGTAGCTGATTCAAAATCAAAACTAGGGGCATTGATAATGGTGTTCACCAACATATTCGTCAAGTCCGAAAAAAAAGAAGAATTGAAATAATTCGTGACGTTGATACTATCTAATAATTCTTGGATATTCATATTATTTGAATGTTCATCGCACATTCGTGCATTTGGTGGAATATACAGGCGATAGTTACAAACTAAGTATGTTTTCACTGAAGTAGGGAATCGCCTGAGAACTTGATTTCTGCACTGTCTGTAACATCACCTGCGGAAGAATTTGGTGCTCGTACATAATCTCGAACGTAAAACTCCCGCCTTTCATCATCGTCGTTCGACACTTGATCTTCTTCAACATGAGGAACTTCCGGAACAATATTGTGTACATCAATATCTTCTTCATTTATTTGAAGTTCTGGTACTGGGGCGACGGCGGCGTCAACATTTTCAATGTGAGCTTGCCGCGTGGTATTGATAGCTTTTTGCCAGCATCTATGGCAAACTGCCATAATATATTGAATGCAACCTAGAAAAATAAAATAAAACAATAAGTTGAAATGAAAACAGAAAACATGCATTTTAATAGACAGTCTTTAAAAATATAATCATTATGCAATTCTGAGAATCTCGTGTTTAGGCGTTCCTACTTGTGACACCTACGTGGTGGGGGCAGTCAAGAAATAACAAATACCAAAGTAATAATAGGTACCAAAGATAAGGAACACGCTAAGAGGTAATTATTTATTACTCTTCGTTTGACAAAGCGACGAAAAGAAAGATAGACAACATCTTGCTGTCTCGCTCCCTCACTATTCAGAACAATGCTGATGCATATTTCGCATACCATTCGCTTAGATAGTGTCGCCTTTTTATCGCGTTGCCAAAGGATATCAAAGGATGCCGCCGCATAAACAAAGGATGTCGCGATACTATCTAAGCGAATGGACTTTAAATCATTTTAAGCACACAGGTTTTTGTTTTAATTACTTTGAATGCTGTAAAGGTTTATATTAATAATACTTATAAAATATTTTATATTTACCTGTATCACTGCATTTTCTGAAATATAGTTCACTAATTCAGGATCGGTTTGAATTAATGTATCTTGTAAAATGTGCCGCCTTTGTCGCAAGACAGAACGCGGACACATAACACAGCGGCGACCAGTTTCCATTATATCCGATCCAGTAGAATTATCACAAAGTCCTTTATAGCGCCAGGGTCAAACGAAAAGCTATCAATCAGTCCAGGTAACAAGCGGAGGTTGCAGTTGTAAAGCCGGTCAAACACAGATAATTCAAACACGTGACCCACACGACAGAGAACTAACTGTGACTGACATAAGTGCGTCGCAAGCGCAAGGGCGCGGGGTGCAAGGGGCGCGGGGTGCGGAGGGCGCAGGGTGCGGGCGGCGCGGGGCTTTTATTTGCGCCATCGCTGTGCACCACATTATACATAAAACTGTTATAATAACGACGTATATTCCTAAATACGTCTATAAACGAAAATTGCATAAATCACTAAATACCATGAGAACCCCATTGATTTGGTCGATGTCGCCATACTAAAAAATTAAGCACTCCCTAAGATGAACCACTCAAACACCATTTCATTTCTGTTGATGGGGGGGGGGCCAGTTCCGCCCATCCTCCTTTGCGTAATTTTGCACAGATTACTAAAATGCCAATGAAATAAGAATTGCATGTTATTTTGAGGGTTCTACCGCTCTACATTAGGCATGTGGCTTAGGTCTTTCAAATATGTGTTATTTACACACTTAGAAGTGCGCTAAAATATGACGTTAATAGCTGTCTTGCAAGCTGTGTAAAATTACGCAAATTTGTATACCTCTTGAGATGGGTTCCAGATTTTTTCTCTCTCAAAGCATGAACATTTAGAAACTTTTAAAAACATTAGAGCCCTAAAGAGACCCTAATTTCGCCGCCCCTAGAAAGGTTTTTACCAGGTACTCGCTACTCGAATAGGTAGTTTCCACATCTCTTTTTACAAAGTGAAAAAGTGATTATGTGCGCTTGCAGCTTCAGATAAATTGAAGTCAATCCTGACTAGACTTTGACTGGGTGTCCCTCCCTGAATTGAAAGCTGGATCCGCCCCTGACTATAACCTCGTTAGGTTAGTCGTTATCTGCTGGGTAAAGCTCGCTAATGATTACATAGCGTTGTTCAGATCACCAACATCCGATCAAATACCTGCGAAACGCAGCAACGAAATACACGTTATACTCCGGTGGCCTCGTGCGGGAATGCAATGGCCACAACAGTGACAATGTAAGTTCGCCAACTATTTACCCAAATATAGAGTTACCTTCATAAATTGAGCTGAAAGTTGAAAGGAAACGGAAGTTCTGGTGATATGTTCGTCAATGCTAAGTATTTCAAGGCAAAATAACAAGAAGTGTTTTTACGAATTAGGTAGGAAGTCCATAGGTAGTGCTGATGTCAAATACGATATTGCCGCTGCCTTGGCTAATATATTTACGGAAAAAGGAAATGTTTCAAACAACAAATGTCAACGTACAAACACCAATTGGAATCGTTTATTTAGTTAGGCCACTTTACTTTTCTCTGTCGACTTTGTCCCGTACTTTAAACCCTTAATTGGGCCTAAGCATGCCGCATTCATTACCAAGCCATACGGTTAAAAATATGATGGGATGTTTATTCCTTCAGTCTTATAAAGGGTTAATACGTAATGAAGAATAAGATGCTCCTGGGCAAGAACTACTGGCCTGAAATAGAAGAAAAACAGTGATGGAAACCGTAGTTATATGGGTAATAGAAAACATCGTGAGGAGGCCTTCATATTTCCAAAGTTGCGGCGATGGGCTAGCCTCCTGTCACCCAAAATGGAGTATTGAATTACTGGCTCCACGTGGGCGCACAATGCCTCTGCCACATCATATGGGAAAAGGAGTGACGCTTTTTGTGTTTTATGTTTTTCGATAACGTATAAAACAATATGTTTCTGGCAGTGTAGGAAAATGGAAGGGAACGGATGGGAACTCCAGCCCAGCCATCACAGGCTGCATGAGATCAACGCCATCAGCGGCACTAGAAATCATGCTAGGTATACCACCATTGGACCTATTTGTACACCACGAGGCCAAATCGGCCATAAGGCTATACAGGACAATGGAAAGGAAAAATAGCAGATAAAGAACTGCACAATTCTAGGAAAGGCATTCGGGGATGTTCCGGAAGCTTTCATTGGAATCAATCGCATTAAGACATAATTCCTATTCGGTAGGAAATACGAAATTATAGCTAATGACTTGAAATACCAACAACACCAAATCATAATAGCATAACAATATACAGCGATGGCTCAAAGAAAAGCAGAAACACAGACCTTTTCTTTTCTTTTCGCGCCGGAACTTGATATTAAACTTTCTCTAAGCTTCGGAAAGGAAACGACAGTGTTTCAAGCTGGGACACTGAATCTCCTACACGGGGCAATGCAACTGATAAATGACGCAGATACATCATCTTTAAAACGGACTGTGCAGCCATACTAAGCTCACTAAAGAGACCGTTAACAAAATCAAAACTTATAATAGAATGCCACGAAGCACTCAACAGGCTAGGTGAGAAAAACAAAGTCACAGTTCAGTGGGTAAAAGGTCACGAAGGAGACCAGGGCAACTGGGAGGGAGATAAGCTAGTAAAATTAGGGGCAGGGAGGCCAGCAATTGGCCCTCCATTCTCGCCCTTATCAACGGAAGCTCTACGGAAAGGCTCAAAGAAGCCACATTACGGCAACAAAATGTAATATGGTCTAGTAGAGAAGATTGCAAAAACACAAAACTATTTACAGATAAGTATAACCATTTACGAATTACCTAATGAGACTGCCACGCAGTAAAATTTAAATACTAACAAGCCTTATTACAGGCTATTGTACACTAAACAAACTCTTGACAATAACAGCTGCAACGGACAGCCCCCTGTATAGGGGGTGTATGGAAGTGGATGAAACAGTAGAGCACATGCTGCTGGCATGTCCATCCACCATAGAAGATAGAAACCAGGATGGCTATCCTAGGTGATGCAACAACCACCCAAGAGCCAACCTAACCACTCTTAGAACACCCAGGCCTCCTACTCCAGCTGGTGCAGGAGTTGGGATGGCTGAAATAGACGTGCAGGCGAAGAGGACATGCACAAAAGCCCCACTCAAGTGGGCCAGGTGAAGGCGCTACACCCCCTTTTAGAATATCTATCTATCTTCTATCGAAGATAGAAAGATGTTTCTGGGATTACGAGTACCTAAGAATGACACAGGCTGGTTACTTTGAAATATCCGATGCCAACCAAATTTATACTGCTGTTATAGGTACCAGTGGACGAGTGGGGTTTTCACGCAATAACATACACAGTAGTTATTTGACCGATGAAATATATTCAATGAAATCTAGAATTACAAGAGTATACGGGAGGTGAGACCGACACAGTAGTGACTATGAGGCAGACTAAGGACTCTGACAAAACACTGTTCTTGAATTAAGACTGACGACTGACGACTGCGTACTAACAATTGAAATGAACTCGACTTGTTACTAAACTGAACTAGATTTCATTATATATCAAAACTTATGAGAAAGACAAACAAAAACATACTCATTAACAGATGAGGAACATAACAAATTAGTGTGACCTTTGTAAATCAGGCATGGAATCTTTCTGGAAGAGCTAGAAAACATCTTTGATGATAAGGCACATTCATTAACTAACGAGTACATACAGTAGTCCATACATAAAACTGCTAATCGTATTTTTCTTTTGTGACGGATAGAAATCCGATATCTAGGTATCTACTTAATAAAACGCTATTTGACTGATTGGCAGACAGCGCACACCCTAAACCGGTGGACCTAAAGTCATGAATGAAACTTTGGGGGTCCTTACGTAGCAGGACAATCAAAAGCTACTTAACATAACCACTCAAACGTCGACTTAAATTTGAGTTCGTACTACCTTCGTTCGAATTAACTTTTGCTAGTATCCTACCAACAGACATGCGAGTGCTAAATGGATAGAAGACGCTAAATCTAGATTTAAGCAGCTTTTGCAAGCCGCCCTCCGAGTATTATCTAATCTAGTTCTGGAGTCAGCGCGACTAACTTGGTAGTTTACTTTGAAATTCAGTATGTAGATACAATCGGGCTCATTTCAGTTGAAGCTGAAATTTTGCAGTTTGCATTTATAGTAGCAAGACAACAATTAACGAGAGTTTTAAATACTTGACCTATGAATCTGAAATTTGGCAGGCAGGTAGTTTACGTAACACACACACTCGAAATGAAAAGTAAAGGAACAAGAATCGTGTTTCATTCAACGTTTTCGGATATGATGTTGTTATCAGTTATACATATAGATAGGTTACACAAATTTTGGTTCGCAACCCTTTGCGTTCAAGTTCGACTCGCCCCTGGCTATCTTTACACAGGTGCCAGAACCCGCGTGCAACGGCCTAGTACTGGAATAAAAACTTCAGACAAACCGTAGTCTATTAACACGTCTCGTAAATTAGTCAACTTTCCATAAAAGAAATAAGCTTCTGTTCTACAACTTGAAAGATAGTTAGATATTTACTACAAGCGCCTTTCGATCGTTAAACTATTCCGTAGATATTTTTTCACGACTAAATGAGACCGATTCCAGAGGCTTCACTAAAAATAAAATAAAAGTAGCTCATTGTCGTCCCCACGCAGGGTCATAGCTTTGACCCAGATACGAGTAATATTGAGCCATATTCCACCGCAAAGGCTCAACAAAATAGAACTTAAAACAATTTGCTAAGGGATAACCTTTTGGCCGCCATGCATCAATAATAATAAAATGTGTCACTCATACGCCAAACATGTCTTTTCTATGCAGAATACAACTTAAGGGCTGAACATAGGCCAATGGCATTGAGAATTAGACAAAGAAAACAAATACCCATCGCATCGCGTCGAAGCAGACTGACGCATGCTCCCGCGCAGAGCCCCGCGGGGCAGCCCGAGCTCCGAGACCAAGAAAATTATAGAAAATATTACTAAATTCCTGTAATAATAACATTAAAAATAAAATAAAACAGCCAAATATCTTCCCTTTTTTTACCTATTTTTGCGTGTAAGTTTCATATAGGAAACTGATTTCGTCTCCGAGCGCTTGTTCATTTACTTGAATAATAACGCATTGCGAAAAATATTTTTAAGTATTAAATATAACAGATATCCGGTAATTTTAAAAGTCCATTCTTATCTCTAATGGACCTTTTATAACATATATATTATCCTACATTTTATGTTGTCTAGTTTAGCCTAGAATTGGAGCTAAAGATGCATTTCTGGCCATATTTAATCCCTTAAGGGCGCCAGTGGCGCGACTTTCAGTTGTCGGCCAGTGCCGACTGGGGCGGTCAAAAAGTTTATAGCTGTCAGTTTGTTCGTTAGTTAGCTTTGCCGACTGAAGAATCAGCTTGAGTATCATGTGGGTAGTTTAATCACGCACATCATAGTCTGTTCGTCATAATCCCGTCATTGTTTACAAAAGCCCATCGTAATCTGTCCGGAGCGGAGCAAGGTCGCGCGTTAGCTTTGTGTGTTTGCGTCACCATTGAGGATTTGTTAGCCTACATTTATTACATTTCTATACATCTTCTATGCTGCTTCTGGCCCCACACTAGTATACCCTATGTCGTGAGAACCAGAAACAGTGATATCACAAACATATAAACATTCAAGACCTAGAGTTTTTTTTTCTTTATCCCCAGCCGGGTATCGAACCCGGGACTTCTTGCATGGTAGGCAGAGCCACAACCGCTGCACCACAGAGGTCCGCTCCGCTTCTCTACGCTCCGGTTTTGCTTCTTCTAAGTTCTAACCTAACCACAGAGCACTGAATATTAGAGAGAGGGCAAGCCGCCGCGTAACGGCTACGGGCTGACCGTTATAAGCCCAGTGTGCATACAGTGCATCCAGTTGCTCTCAGCGAGAATTCCCCGCGCCGATCGCCTTAGAAAACTGACAACACTTAGCTTTATTTTCTGTAATGCCGTTCTGTGCATTTGTCCTATGTGAAATCACAGAGATTCGACAAATTTCCATAACAAGGGTATATAATAACATTATTAATAACATTTCACAGGTAAATACTGAAAATACAATATTTCTTCAATAAAACAACACGATTAACGAAATATTCCGAGGAAGTAATGCTATTGAGTCGCATCCAGATTCCGTCTCTCTCATACTCAATAGCGTTACCTACTAGCTAGAGAGACAGGAAATAAATGTAATGTCCATGACGCTGTTTGTGCTGTGTGCGTGCTTTATGAAACAATGTGCGCCTCATGCGCACTTATAGAGCCTTGTAAATGCTTTGCCTGTATTAACCAATACGAGAGTAGGGATTAATGTGTAAGTGGTTATTATGTGTGCGTAATCGTTGTGTTTATTTAATTATACGTTGTGTGCGTGAATTCAGCCTGCGACAATCGGTTTGCATACAAATTAGGCTGAACGCCCTATCTTCTATTGAGATATCTGTGAACCTAACCTATAACCTAATTGAAATTCAGCTACAATAACCAACTCTAACCAAATTTGACTAAAAAATATAATGCTACTTGAACTCAGTCTTCATAGTGTTTATTTTTAATAAATAGCAGAATTGACTTTCATTATGCGTAAGTCTTTGAATATTAATTTAAATCGTAATTAAATACAATCAAGTCTACGGCATTAAAAAATTACGCTAAAATACCACAAGACCGCATAGGAAGCTCTTCCTCAACCCTCTACGTTTGTATACTTGCTTCACATCACTTTCATAGCAAAAAAATATGTGTACCTAACCTTAAATTTTAACAAAATTCATTTATTTCTAAAAACTATACATTTCCTCGCAAAAAAACATACTAGGGGGACAGGGGAGCTCCAAATAACCGCAATTTCCCGCAAACACAGTCCAGAATACTCCTGTTCCAGACTGGAATACCTTGAAGTTTGATTACCACCGCAAGAATAACAAATCCACCGGATCAAACAAGAGTCCCTCTCAAGGTAACCGCTCGACCACACTATCGTACCAGCGAACATTCACGTTTCGAAAAATGTTATTTTTAAGTAAAATGTATAGTATATAGAGTTGGCACTGTTTAGGGTGCCGTACCCGAAGGGTTCCAACTGGACCCTACTACTTACCCTCCGCTGTCCGCCCGTCTGTCCGTCTGTACCTCAGCGGGCTGTATCTCATGAACATGAATAGCTAGAGAGTAGAAATTTTCACAAAATGTATATTTATGTCGCTGCTATAGCAACAAATAATGAACTACGCTGTTTAAAAAATAAAGGGTGTCCCCATACAAGAGACGTGTTTTTTGCGTTTATTCTTAAATGAGGTTACGGAACTATTCGTGTGCAAGTCTCGCTTGCACTTGGCCGTTTGTTTTAAAGGATCTTGAAGGGTCAGTCTTAACATCACTAAACACTTTCACAGAAAAGAACATGAATGTCCAACTGAACATACATAAGTCTTCTAACCATACAACAATTTTAATATTTTTTCTTTGATTTTGTTCGTTTTGTTTAGGGTTCCCTACCCGAAGGGTGCCAAACGGGACACTATTACTGAGCCTCCGCAGTCCACCTGTCAGTCCGTCCGTCCGTCAGCGGGCTATATTTCGTGAACCATACGTATAGTAGACAAGTAGAGAATTGAAATTGGCTTGTGTTTAAACGATTACCAAAAACGCACCAATTAATTCGAAATGACTGCCAGAATGTGTTTGGCCACCAAATTGTGTTTGGATAAATGATCACGAAACTTCTTTTTATGTTTTGTGTACTTAAGTTTATGTTTTAAGTATTTTTTGTTGTTCTTACATGTTCAACCTAACACGAAGGATAAAGGGGGCATCGCTTCGCTCACCCCCTTTACCCTTCCCCTAAGCTACCGCAGTATTTTGCAACTTTTGGTGTTCATTTATCCATTTTGGGTAGGAAAAAAATATTTTGGTGATCATTATATTTGGTGATCATTATATTTGTTGCCGTTGAAATTTACACAGCAGCAAATAATTAACTACGTGACATTTTATAAACACCCATAATACAAAAGACGTATTTAAACGCCTCTCGCGATATAACAAACCATATAAATCTACCATCACATTAATCATATATGATTCATGTGATGGTAGAGATGGTAGATTCCGCGGCTTATCACATGGTTGTGGCGGCGCAATTAGAATAGAAGTATAGAATAATAGAAAGCGCATTTATTAAAGTTTTATGTATAGTTTTATTTATACAAGTTGTATTATTAGTTTGATATCGGTGACGCAAGTCGGGGTTGCATCTTCATGTTCTAGGTTCCAATCCGCGATCGGACATAAGATATTTTTTTGTATTATTATTATTATTAGTGCTGGTCCGACCCGTTCTTGACTTTTGTTTCTCTGCTGCCATAGACAATCGGATTTAATTCTGCTGCACAAGTATTTTTTCAACGCGAATCTTCGCCGAAGCCAAATAATGTGGTCGACGAGTAAGAGAATATGTTGTAACACGATTTTAGCCCTTATTTCATTTGAATTAAGATCAGAAGTGCCACTGAATGAATTGCCATGAAACTCCTACGCATGTTTTCATAGTATCCTGAATTTTGTTAATTCGAATTGTGTTTAATCTGAGTTATTACGAATCCTATTACACAAAGATAAAAGATTGACCCATGCATCGCTTATCCGAAATACACTTGTGACGACATAGATTTAAACATTAATATTTACTGGCACATACTTTGCTTCTGGCCACACTAGGACCTCTCGCATGGTAAGCAGCGCCACAACCGCACCGCCACAGAGGTTCTCGGTTTAGGATACTCATGTACAGACAGAAACGGAATTAACTATTACTACGTTGGGCCGGCCCCTATAATTCTGTTTAGAACTTCGATTATATGCACTGTGCAGCGCAGTGCAAACAGTTAGAAACAGATAAGATTAAAGCATAATCTATGCTACAAGTAAAACACGAATTCACATTTATTTTTCTCAAATATGCGCGGAAATTTTCATATTACGTTCTTGAATACAACACGCAATACTACTATGTCAAGAAAGTACCGGGAAAAGATCAATAATACACAAAATGTTAGTTATTCATCTAAATTTATTTTATCGCCTTCAAAGTATGCTCCTTCAGAAACGATACACTTACGCCAACGAATAGTCCAATCATCAAAACATTTTTTAAACGCTTTTTCCGGAATTGAGTTCAGTTCTCGTCGCGAATTCTCCTTTATGTCTTCTACCGAATGAAAACGTGTGCCACGAAGTGGTAATTTGAGTTTAGGAAAAAGGAAGAAGTCGGCTGGAGCCATATCTGTTGAATAAGGTGGTTGCTCGATAGTATTTGTTGAGTTTTTGGTCAAAAATTCGTTTACAATTATGGCCTTGTGCGAAGGCGCATTATCGTGATGCAAAATCCAAGAATTTTTTTCCACAAATCTGTCCTTTTTCGCTGAATTTGCTCTCATAAACGCCGCATTACGATCAAATAATATTCTTTATTTACCGTTTCACCTTCCGGCAAGAACTCCGAGTGCACAACACCTCGATAGTCAAAGAAAACAGTCAACATGACTTTAACTTTTGATCGACTTTGGCGTGGTTTTTTCGGTTTCGGTTCAGTTGGGAGGCGCCACTCCGAAGCCTGTTGACTAGTTTGCATGTCAAACTCGTAAACCCACGTCTCGTCACCAGTAACAATGCGTTTCAAGAATGTTGGGTCGGAATTGACTCGTTCTAGCATGTCCTCAGCGACTCTTATGCGATTGAGTTTTTGGAGAAAATTCAGGTCTTTTGGGACCAGCCGAGCAGCAACATGTTTCATACCCAAGTGATTATTTAAAATGGTGCGGATCGACTCGTGAGACACAGAAAGTTCAGCGGCTATCTCTCTCAAATTTGAATGAGGATGCTCAGTCACTCATTCCTTCACTTTTGCGACGTTAACTTCAGTTGAAGATGTTGATGGCCTACCAGAGTGAGGAAAATCTTCTATCACATCTCGACCGCTTTTAGACGTTTTGTACCACTCATAAGCACGTGTTTTTGATAAAGTCGATTCACCGTAAGCCTTCTGTAACATTTTCAGTGACTCCGAACACGAAATTCCGTTGGCGATGCAAAATTTAAGACAAACTCTTTGTTCGATATTTTTGTCCATAGTGAAATTCGCAGTACACACTAGATATGATCTAACTAAAAACAGCACTTTAATAAATATAAACAACAGATGCAACTCATAATCCGCGCCAAAATGGAAAACAGGTGTGCCAATGAAATAGCAAAAAAATAAACAAAAAATTTAATTAGGAGCCATAGACAAATTATCCATTCCCGATACTTTTTTGACAATGACTCTAATCTTAAGGTGATATGAAAGAAAAAAATGGGGTTTTCTTCGAATCAATTTACTCCCACTATAAAGTCATCTATCTATAGATTTGATTTTTGAGTTAACTTTAATGGAGTATTTTAATAACATTCTCACGTGATATGAAAGAAAAAAATGGGGTTTTCTTCGAATCAATTTACTCCCACTATAAAGTCATCTATATATTTGATTTTTGAGTTAACTTTATTGGAGTATTTTAATAACATTCTCACTGAAGGAAAACGCGATTGCATGAAATTTTCTCGATTTAATTTAATCACGAAAATACCTCTAAAATAATTACCTATAAGTTATTCGCAAACACTCCTTGAAAATCTTTTTGACTAAATAGCATAGTTTATTAGGGTTCCGTACAGAAACAAGGAACCCTTATAGTTTCGTCAAGTCTGTCTGCCCGTCCGTCCGTCCGTCCGTCCGTCCGTCCGTCCGTCCGTCCGTCCGTCCGTCCGTATGTCACAGCAACTTTATGCAGAATATATTAGAACTATATAGTTAAAACTTGGTATGAAGATGTATTCTGTGAACCGCTTTACGATTTCTATACAAACATTGAAAATTTTAAATAATTAAGGGGAGCCCCCATACATGGAACTGAAACCAAAAAATATTTTTTTCATATGTGTGGGATGTTTATAGTCTTTAAAAATGACGTTGAGGTTCGTGAAACCATTTTTCCACAAGGTAAATTGTTAAAGAGACAGACCCTCCCAAAGTGGAAAAATGTGTGTGTGTGTGTGGTGTACACACCGCACACGAACACACATGTAGAGGGGGCCCTCTAACTTTTAAAGTAAGAAAGTGAAAAATCTACAAAAAATATATACACACTTGCAATGAAAATTGGTTTGAACAAAATAAAATAAGCCGCTTTTAAGACATAAAACGTTTATTAAAAACCGCAAAGATAACTTTGTCATTTATACAAACACTATGAAAAACAAAGTTACAACACAAACATCCAGTCACATAATTACTTGCTACAACGGAACCCTTCATGGGCGAGTCGGACTCCCACTTGGCCTTTTTCTTTTTTACAAATTGTATGTGGTTTGGCGCTACGTTATGTTTGAGTCGAGCGCATTGTTTGCGCTCTCTTTTCTTTCTTATGTGGAAGTATTAAGAATTAACGCTGTCACTTTAGTTTACATTAGTATTCCTTTTATATATGTATACTTTTTCATATCACCTTAATTTAATAGTAGTTTAGGTGACTGATACATAATGGAGGGCATTAAAACTCGAGGTCAAGTTTCATAATAATATCACTCGGGAGTTTTAATGCCTAATTAAATATAGTTACATACACTAGTTTATCTATACACAGAACATAAGCTGTCTTTGATGTGTTCAGGAACCGCATGTTCGACCGGCATTGTGGCATTGGTCATTGCTCTGCACTTGTTTAGCTTGTTCAGTAGTACCAAGTTCACAGACAAACTAGGGGCGGCACGAAGGCGGGCGTCGGCGTTCAAAATTTGAATGTCATATTTTGTCGAAAATTGAAACACCATGTTTGTTTGTACAAACATGGTCATAATGTATCAATATTCAGATAAGAAATGAGTTTCGACCAAGTAGTATAGTATTATGCTGGGCATAACGTGCGGTTTTTGGACTCAGTAAAGAGGGTTTATGATAGGTATGTAGCTAAAAGAATAAAATCGCCAGAAATGTAGGTCGAACAGTGCAGACTTATTTGAATTTCGAACACAGAGCGCGCCAGAAATTTAAGTATGAAAGTGTCGTTTCATATGTCGAACACGAATTGAATATGCACAGTCATCAAAAATCGGGCAAACACCATCAGTCCATTATACATCGAATCCGTATCGAGTTACCTTAAAGCATACGAAAAAATGTCTACCATTAGCGGGAAAAATACAAGTTAAAAAGAAAGTCATGAGAACATCTATTTTATTGTTTAAATTATAATGAGTTCTAATGAGAGTAAAATGGAGATTGAATGTACTCCGCCAAATATATTTTTCATTTATTTTCTTGCATTTATTTGAAAAAGCACACGGCAAAAGCAACGGCAAAAAGCCTCGCTGGAAATTGCCCTCGCCTTTGGCTCGGACTTTAAAACTCAAAGCCGACTTTCCCGCCAGGGCAGTAATGTACTATTGTCCTGATTTTAGGTAAGGGATACAGTTTATAGAAAAGGCCTAGATAAGAGGTATTTATTTATTGTAATAAGTAGCGATAACAAATATTTTTCAATGCTTCTTCAGGTTTCGAAAGCCAACACTATTCTCTGAAAAACTTTAACAATTTCATACAAAATATGGAATTGTCAAAGTTATTCAGAAGACAGTGCGGCCTCGCGTTCTAAGTACATTTTGTAGTATTACTACCAATAAACATGTATACCTGGCGCCAAGTTTCTTGGAGCAAGAGAGATGCATATGTCGCAGTTGGTTGGTTAAATCAGACACTTAACTAACTCTCGAGACCGTTAATTAAATACCGACGTTTAACCAAGTCACTAGCATTTTAATTTAAATAAAGCATCGTCGAAAACGCTTAACAATCTGTCTTTCCGAAAGCCGGCGTGATGGAAAACAAGATGACGTCACGACAACAGCTGATTTGCACAGCTTATATCAGGGCAAAACATTGCGGTAGCTTAGGTGAAGGGTAAAGGGGGTGAGCGAAGCGAAGCCCCCTTTATCCTTCGTGTTAGGTTGAACATGTAAGAACAAGAAAAATACTTAACATAAACTTAAGTACACATAAAAAATATTTATATTGTATATGTCTTGTTGCCTAGGAACGTTTAGACAGCTCGTTAAACGTTTCGTTCACTCACTTGTCTGACGGAATTTTAGTGACTTGGTTAAACGTCGGTATTTAATTAACGGTCTAGAGAGTTAGTTAAGTGTCTGATTTAACCAACTAACTGCGACACATACATGGGCGAGAGTGAGACGGTGGCCTCGCTCTGGCGCCAAGAAGCCTTTCGATATCTATACTGTTGTTTGTACTCATATTTTCTTCAATCACTTTACATTCTAACTTGGAACATCTACAAATAAAATTCTAACATTTCGCATACAGCACATCTTTTACTTTTTTATTTCACAATTTAGATATTTTAGTTAGGTAACATGTCATGTTTTTTTTAAGTCCTAATGCAAAACCTTATCTCGAATCTCGTTAGACCTTTCCACTGCAACTATCCTAGGAGGTATACCACAGTTAATACTTTACCTACTTGAAAACAAATCTTCAAATTAAAATGACTGAGCGTTACGAGTAATATTTTAACCCCTTAGCGGGCTTAAGCATGCAGAATTTTATATTGAACTTAATTCCCAAGCCATAAGGTGGTGTAGGGGAATATGGTTCCCTCTGCCCGATATAGCGTTAAAATCAAAATGAGATCAGATCAATATTGCATTTTCTCAAGAGATTTGATCGAATCAGACATGGTTGATAGAGGCACAGTTGCGCCCATATATACCCATAAATATAAAATAAATATAGTCCATTAATTTCCCCACCGACGGGCACAGGCCTTTACCCGGATACGAGTAAGATAAAGCCATACTCCACCACGCTAGCTCAGTGCGGGTTGGTGGAGGGGTTTCTCGGCCACTACCACCACGTAGCGATAGTAGCCGGGACCCAAAACTTAACATGCTATCCGAAACACCGAACGCCTGAAAATGTACTTAAGATACATTAATTAGGTATCTCACTGGGGTACATGGTCAGGATTCGAACCTGCATCTCCTGTGTGAGAAGCAAGCGTGAAATCCATCAGACATCGGGGCTACCCAACTGTTCAATATTCCTTTTGCCATATGTTAAGTATAATCAACACTATACTAATGGGGAAGAAAACTGTCGGAAAAGTTCCACTTAGAGGGCGCTTAGTCTACATAACAAACATAGAGTTTCGTTCATCTAAGGTTACAAATGTGTGGCAAGTCAAAGCAAAGAGGTAAAACTCCCGTTACTGAAAGAGATTAATCGAAAATTAATTCACAATTGTGGCACATGATTGGTTGAAATGAGTTCAACAAATTGTCACAGAGTGTTGATAATCAGATAAATGAATTGTCAATATCTATAGAACTCTAAAGCTGTTGACAATGTTTGATATTTACAGAATAATTCCTCATTGTCATTGCCGAATACTCAAATTTTGACGGTACACTCGAAATAGTGCTATCTGTCACTAGCTCCAGGCATGGCAACGTCAGTATCACATTTAAGAGGCACTTTATTTGAGCTTCAGTCAACATTCGGCCAAGGTAAAACAACGGAGAAATTACTTCTCAATTACTTCTTGTTATTTCTGCAAAAGTCTCTCCAAAACAACATCCAAGTCAGGACACCCCTGACTAGTTAGCATGCCCTAGGTCTCATTATACACCGTATTGTACACCAGCTCCTGGATCTTCATCCTCAGCATCAGTTTCTTCGCTGGCCCCAATTTCCTAATATGCGGGAGTAGGCTATTGAAAAACCCTACATCTTCGTCTTTCGCTTTGTCAACAGCCTCTGAAGGATTATCTGTGGACTTACCAGGTTCTTCATCATCGTCATAGAAATCTGTCTCCATAATTATGGGTTTTGTATCAAACTCGTCAAAGTCCTCTTCTTTGGGTACGTCAGGGGTTGTGGGTTCGATGTAGTAGCTGCCTTGTTCTTCTGGGGCTTCTGTGCTGAAGTCTTGGCTAAATGTGTCGTCTTGGTTGTCGTTTCCTTCGTATTCGTTGAACTGGGTGACTAAGAACTGGAGTTTCGGGAGAAGGTCCCATTCCGAATCTTGTTTTCTGCATTCCTTTCGAGCCTGGTCTCTGATGTATTTCCATTTCAATCTTGCTTCATCTCCTGAAACAAAGGAAGTAAAACATCATGAGATTATTTTAGCAACTGGTCATTTATTGGGCGTTACTGGTAAAGGTTCGAATCCCGGTTAGGGCAAATATATGTGTAATGAGCATGAATACATACTCTACATATATAGAGTCACGCCTTTTCCCATAAAGGGTGGCAGGGGCGGGGAAGGGCTAAGGGCTAACATCACAACAATAATAATTTCTCACATACTTTCATAATTTCCAAGGGCACTTGGTACTTTATCTCTGAGGGAGTATTCATATCTAAAGTATATTAAATAAGTTTCTGTATATTACAACATCTATAACTCTGATCTACCCTGCAAATCTCTTCCTAATAAAACTTACGTGTAACCCCCAACTCTTGGGCAATCTCCTTCCAGCTCTCATCCAACTTATACCAGTTATGGTGTCCCTTCAGCTGCCGATTCCAAATAATATCCCTCGCTTGGACCAGCTCTATCAACTTATGGGTGTTCAGATCAATCGTCCTTCTTTTGTTCACTAGAAACTTCTTCCTGATTGTGTATCCTAGTTTTGGTCGCTTCATGGAATCTTCTAGATTGAAGGCTTCCTCGTTACCTTCTTCTGCTTCGTTCTCATCGTCTTCTCCAAGGAATTGGTTGTGGATGAACTTTAGTTTGACAAAGTGCGGCCATTCTGATTCGGTTGTGCTCTTTTTGATTTCCTTGCGGCACTGGTCTTTGAGGTTCTTCCAGCGCTTCCGGCAGTTGAGACCTGGAATTAAGTCGGAATATTTAGTAAATTTTGGTGTGTTGTTATGCTATAGGAATCGTGGGGTCCCTTAAATAATACGAAAATCTTTATTGAATGGCTCACAACAATAAATAAATAAATAAATCTATACTAAATTGAAGTTCTTCACTGTATCGTGCTGTCTCTAAGATTTCTAAGATAACAGATAGTCATGGATAGCACAGAAATTCTAAGTATGTATTCAACCTTATCTACTTTCCTTTTATCTTGGATTACATACAATAATTGCAAGTGTAACAAAGTAAACGAAAGGAGCTCATGTTAAAGAACTTCATAGAACAGAATAAACTAAACATGAAGACTGTCGGACGATCAGTCAGCAGTACAAGTTTAATCCATACTACAATAGACGTAAGGTGAATAGACGTTGACGCCGATAGTACACCGCCTGGCAATCGCTAACCGGCCATTCACCTCCCCGCCCGCCAATCGCTTCACACACACACTCACTTGTCGTCCCAACCTCCGCCGCCACTTCGTTCCAATACCGCTCCAACTTGAACCGATTCCTGTGCCCCCTATAACTCTTGTCCCACAAGCACTCCCTAGCCTGTACTGCTGCTATTAGCTTGTCCATGTTCTTGGCTGCTTTAAATCCTTTGGGCTTCATTGTAGAGCGGATGAGATAGCGACACGGGCAGCTCTAGCGGCGAGAGGTAAGCAACTGGCGTAGCGGGTGGCGGGGCGATCTGTCCCGCTTGTGTGTTCGCTCTCGCTCGCGCTCAAGGCCCAGTGATCCGCTGTCCTCCTCGCTCGACGCGTCGCTGCTCGCTGAGTCGAGTCAATAATCGCTCGCAGAAAGATTTTCTACTGCGTAATGTGAGTGGCGGAATCAAACAAATTTAAACCATTAAGCGTAGCCCGCCTTGGGCTACCCTTTTTTTGGTTTAAATTAAATGTTTGATACAGAGACTTTGTAGGAATTCAAAGGAACGTAGTAAGTAAATGTTTAACAAAAGTCCAAGCATCTTTAGGTAGGTTACTTATAAGTATTATGATATCTTAAGTTCAACATTATCTTTAATTTTTGCTTTCGACACCACTTATCCCTTTACGGGGAGACAGAAAATATTCCAGTGGGTACGTAAGCTTTCCTATTTATTTTCTGATTTCGTCTGCTTCGTTATTTTAAATTGATAATTTCATTTTCTTACTTTAATATTCGATGACTAGCATAAATTTGCATTACCTACAATAAATTCCATGCTCTAAAATCGGCTACTATTGAAACATTTACGGTAGAAACCTATCATCCGAACACGTAAAACTGGTTTATGATCCGTTTATGACATTACAACTACACTTTACAGTTTAAGCGCCCAGTTAAAAAGTCCTTATGTTCTTTGTGATTGATTGGTTTTCATTCCATTGTTTCTTTAAAGTAGTCATTAATTAGGTATGTGAGTAGTTATTTTAGTATTTTTTAAAGTTAGATTAAGAGCATTTATTTCGATAACTGCTCCTAAATTTATTTATACTGTCGTAATCTCTGCTAAAGCTGTGTAAGTAGGTAGGTACGTAGAGAGAAATTTATAGATGAAATATATGTCTACAGGGTTATTTTATGTTCTTCTTCTTCCTCGTGTGGAAACTTGTAGGGAGGATTAAAGTAGATCCTTCCAGAAAAGTCAGCCACCGCGATGGCTTTGTCGTTAGCCTGCGTAAGGTAGGCGTGATGGCAGGAAGTCGGACACACCGGGCACGATAGTAGGGCGATTTTATGTTGGTAATTTGGGACATCATACTTTACACGGACTATAGCCTACAGGCTTAACGTGGAAAATCTTAAGTTTAAGAAATAATTTACCAAGTAAAAACTTAAAAAAATGCACTTCAGGGCCCTTTTGACCTCCCCGGTCGAGATACGAATGTCGTCTATATACACGAAAACGAGGCTGCGAAATCTGTCTTCTGACAGTCAAGTTACACATTTAGTCGTCATAAACACATATACCAACACCAACCAAAAGCCAGAATTCATCTCATGACGATGACCATAAACACCGCTGAAAGAAAAGTCAGAAAGCAATAATATAATTTTGTTTACATGGATGACATCATAATTCCAGTTATTTTATTTAGAAACCAAACTACTAGACCGATTTCTAAAATCCAAAAAATGGGAACAAACTGGAGGTTTACTCATAAACAAGAACCTTTCAAATCTGTTCTAAAATAATGCCATTCTTTACAACTTTAAAAACAATACATCAGAATTGAGAACCCCTCTCCTTTTTTACAGTCGGTTAAAAAAAACGTTGCAGTATATTTTTCCTCAGTGAATGCAAAATCAGGGCTTATTTCTGCGCTAGGCCTACATCCGAGGTTTTGCCCTTACCCTTGAGCTCTATCGCACATAGTTCGATCGCTCTTGTAGTTACCTATTTAATCCAATAAGTTCTGCATGTATGTGATTTGCTAACACACAAATGTGCAATACTCTTATGTACCTATTTATATTTTTAATCTGCGGTCTGCGTAATTTTAATTTCTTTATTTTACCTAATATAACAAGACATACAGCGAAATTAATATAAATAATGTTCACAAGAAAGTTTGAAGACCTCTGTGGCGCAGCGGTTGTGGCTCTGCATACCATGCGAGAGGGCCCGGGTTCAATCCCCGACTGGGGGTAAAGAAAAAAACCCAGGTCTTGGATGTGTATTTGTGTGTGACGGTCGCTGTTTCTGGTACCCACGACACAGGGTATCCTAGTGTGGGGCCAGAAGTAATGTATGTGGCTGTATGTAAATGTTTATGTAAGCAAACAGTATTGAAAATTGACTTTTCTTTTTTAAGGGGTTCCGTCCAATGAATTCTTATTACATCGCTTTTTAAAAGTCGTCTCTACCCTCCACTCGTCTGTACATCAAATAAATAAACTTTGGCCTCTAATTTGCTAAACATATGTACTTATACGTACGGCATATCAATAAATCGCTCAACCTATGTACATTCGCAATTTGTTGCGGGTCAAATTCGAATAATTTATTGCAAGTAGGCAAAAATAATGCACTTTTACAAGTCAAACACGGTGGCAGCTTATTGTACTCTGTAAGTGGGGCGGCCCAAAAAGCCGACATCGGAATCATTTATGCGATATATCGTGTACGTGACCAGATATTTCCCCTTTATCTCAAATAGACAAAATATTGGATAATTATCCTTTTGCCCATACACTAAAAATGACAATTTCACATAAATTGCGTCGATTTTGAAGTGAAATGGTCTCAGGGACTGGTATTACTGCAAGGACTGTCGGATTTGTCTCGCGCTAAAAATGAAGAGCGTTTCTCACAAGGAACTGTTCGAATACGATTTTGATGCCGGCTCACGTATCTTTTGTAAAGTATAATTTGAAGAATTTGACGACCCGAATGGCCGAGTCGGCAGTGACCCTGCTTATGAAGCCAAGGGTCCCGGGTTTGGCATCAGGCAAATATTTGTTTGATGAGAACGGATGCTTGTACCCTTGTTATGGTTGTTTATCTATCTAAGTATAATATTTATTTTTATAAGTATGTGTATCGTTGTCTAGTAACCAAGATACAGGGAATCCTAGTTTGGGGCTAAATCAATGTGTGTAAATAGTGTCCAAGGTATTATTATTACATAAATTGCGTCGATTTTGATGTGAAATGGTCTCAGGGTATTACTTGTATTACTCTACCTTGTATTACTGCAAGGACTGTCGGATTTGTCTCGCGCTAAAAATGTAGAGCGTTTCGCACAAGAAACTGTTCGAATACGATTTCGATGCCGGCTTTGTAAAGTATAATTAGAAGTTCACTTCCATCATCACTCACTAGCATTTTCCCTGGTTTCCAGTTGCTGCTCGAGCTGTGGTCGCACTCGCAGGTGAAGATGTCGGGCATGACGGGCACCAGCATGCTGCGCACGCGGCGGAAGGATGCCAACCTCAAACCGAACCGGAAGTAAGTTCAACTGTTTAACCTTTTGTAACAATTTTATGGTGCATTTGTAATTGGTAAAAAAGAGGTTTCGCATCATTTGAGATCCCAAACCCATCCTCTTAAAGTCTAATTCACATTTTGTTTTGTTTTTCAACAACACCTAAATTAAGAGCGCTGGGCGACGTTGCGTTGGCGGGAATTACTGCGCATATGTACAGGTATTGAAAAGTGACTACTGCGCATTCAAGGCCACCGCTCTTAACGTATGGCGCGACGTATAATTAGTAGCCTAGGCTTTTTTATTTAAGTACATTATGTCGTAAATTTTTGAAAAAAAAAACTAACCACAGCACCATTTTAGAAAAAATATTGTGCAAATAATTATCCCGACAAAGCAAGCTTGGATCCAGCCCTTAACAGAGGTTGTGGTCACAGCCACCCGAAAATCGGCCAAGTGCGAGTCGGAGTATGAACTCGCTCATGACGCCAAGATCGTGATAGTGCATTCCTACAAAGGAAATGCTTACAAAATCTACGACGCCCTGATATAAAATTTTTAGGAGTTTTGTTCATAGAGGTATTATTGACCGAGCGAGCAAAGCGTCTCCGTTTCAGGATTGGACAAAAATGCTTTAGTATGTCTGTCTGTCCGGTTGTTCTCCTCTACACGTCGCATTTCTCAACCGATTCTCGTAAAATTTTGTTAGCTGGTTGGATAACTAAATAGTTTTTTTTTGTCGATTCAGTTTTTGGTTTTTTTTCAAAATGGCGGAGATGTGGGATTTGAAAATGTAAATTGTATTAGTAATATTGATCGGAAGTTAAACAATAGTTTGAATAGAGTGCGTTGCTCACAGATTGGAATATTAATATTATTTGGATATTTGGATTTGTTTTGAAAGTTTTTGGTGCGGCTTCATTAATACTCCATGTATATAGGTAACCAAGTTACCTACAACCAACCATTCATAAGTTTGTATGTCAGATGTTCCCTGTTCAGCTTTCCACCAACAGGCTCGCAAGGTCTACAGCTCACAGAGCCACTAGTATTATATGGCAACAAATATAATGATCACCAAAATATATTTTACCTACCCAAAATGGATAAATGAACACCAAAAGTTGCAAAATACTGCGGTAGCTTAGGGGAAGGGTAAAGGGGGTGAGCAAAGCGAAGCCCCCTTTATCCTTCGTGTTAGGTTGAACATGTAAGGACAACAAAACATACTTAAAACATAAACATAAAAAGTATGTACACAAAACATAAAAAGAAGTTTGGTGATCATTTATCCCAACACAATTTGGTGGACATTTATCCATTCTGGCAGTCATTTCGAATTTATTGGTAGTAAAACAGGTGCGTTTTTGGTAATCGTTTAAACATAAGCCGTATTATAACAAGATAACTCTACAGTTACGATTTACAAAAGTTGCACAGTCATTGAATAAACTGTGTTCGGGTCCATCATTTCAGCCTGTTAATGTCCGCTGCTGAACATAGGCCTCTCCAATCGCACTCCAGCGTGACCGGTCCGTAGCCACCTGCATCCAACGAGATCCAGCGATCCTCACCAGGTCGTCGGTCCATCTCGTAGGTGGCCGACCCACACTGCGCTTGCCAGTACGTGGTCTCCATTTAAGGACCTTTTTGCCCCATCGGCCATCCGATCGGGCAAAATCCTTGAATCTCTCATGATGTTCGGGTTCAGTTCATTGAAAACCTGCACTGGCTTTAGCCAGATGGTGATGGACGAGATGTTAATATATTGTGACAAAGCGTGACCAAGGTGAATTTGGCAACACTGCATGTTCACTTGAAGCCTTGTCGCCCCGGGCGGCGGCGTGGCACGGCAAGTTCAACGCACATTCTAGAATATATTTTTTATCAATAAAGATTTCTAATAGCATAGGTTGGTCTGAGAATGTATAAAAAAAAAAAATGACTATTTATCTAAAAGTTTGCGAGAAAAAAATGTAAAAATGGCGGAGCTGCGCTCATTGATCGATGCAAAAGAATAATAAAAACAAAATCGGAGCTAGATGTGTCATAAAAAAATATTATAGAAACAAATTACGACAAATTCGTGTACATGGTCATAGCCATTTTATAGTCCGATAAACTGTTTATTTATGTATTCAAAGATAATATTTATAACTAAAGACTAAACTAAACTATATATATATATATATATATATATAAAGACCTCCGTGGTCTAATGGGTTCCACGCTCGCTTCTTAGACAGGAGATGCAGGTTCGATGCCTGACCATGTACCAATAAGATAATTAATTTATCTTAAGTACATTGAACGGACGTTCAAACGGTGATGGAAAAACATCGTGAGGAAACCTTTATTACTCCATAGCTGCGGCGATGGGCTAACCCCCTGTAATGCCAAATGGAGTATTGATAACTGGCTCGAAGTGGGCACAATTGTGCCTCTGCCACCCCGTATGGGAAAAGGCGTGACGAAAGCGTCACGGTAACTTTTAACATAGGTTAATGTTAATGTTAAGATATTCCTTGCGTATTCGCAAAACAAACGCTTAAAAACACATGAATTGTGTCATGGAAGAAATAGGAAAGGAAACTGGATTGTTTCTCTTTGTCTGGGACGATACCTTATACTGATAGACTGGTGGTTTCGCGACTAATTTACTAGCCAAATAAGTCTAGCTAGACTGTATCTAGTAAAGTGTGAGAAGTCCTACAACATTTGGCGAAAGAGTTGATTGACTTTTTTATACGTCTCTCTACATTATGGTCAAAATTTATCAATATTCAGATAAGAAATGAGTTTTCACCAACTAGTATATCATTATGCTGGTCGTGACGTGCGATTTTTGGACGCAGTAAAGAGGGTTTATGATACTATTTTTATTGACCATGTGAGTCGAAGGCGAACTTGAGCCATTATTTGAGTAGAAATCTGGTTAGCAATATCAATCTCAGGAATGCGCCAAAACATTCTTCTCAATTTCAACAGCCATCTTATGATAATGATTATACGTTGATGAACCAGCCTTCACCTAATAAGTTAATGGTTCTTTCACAAGACGTCCAGGGTTCAATCTCACGATATCAGTGTCAGATGGAGTGACAAATAAGGCACAATATTTGCAATAAAGTCCCTGATCTTTATGTGAAAGCACAAGCCAATGGAATTTTTCCAGATGTGATTTTTGGGCATGTTTTTATACGTTTTTCCGTGTTTTGTGGAACTTGGTGCGGAAATTCATAGTTAGGTGGAGGCACTCAATGTTCTTATGGTACTTTAGAGCTTTAGTTTCATCAGATTATTCATGCATGTTTTTTTTTAAGCAGAAATATAGTTTCTGATATCTGAAGCACATTCACAGTTCAATGACAAGCTGATAATGATGACGCTGTTAACAGCTTGATGATGCTTTAAAGATGTAGATGCAATATATCAGAAGAAGAAGCAATATCTAAATCATTATTCATTTCAGCCTAGCTGTCTCTCAATAACACATACAAACTTACTTAATGCCCCAGCTTCTACGGTGGTCCAATGTAGAGAAGAGGCAAAAGATGACGTTTGCTAAGTAAATGTATATATCTACAGTAATAAAGTACTTTGACTTTGACTTCTACCTCAACACTCGTTTTTTTTTAAATATTTTTTTTCTTTCGCGTTCTTCCTTTTTCATCGAATTCTAAGCTCAGAGTTCACTGTTGAATATAGTGTCAGATTCTTAAGTTTCATGATAAACTATTTGAATCTCAGATAGGAATACTACAAAATACTTCCGTAACTAATTTTAGATTTATTTAATGTTAAAATATTTTACTTATTAAATATTTAATTATTATTAAATAAATAAGAATAAAAAATAAAAAAGCATTATTATGGCTCCGCTTAAATCCATTTGTATGCTATCTCGAGAAAAAGGGTGGTCTTTTTCTTGAGATAGCGAGAAATGGTCCATAAATAAGTATGTATTAATTTAATTAGCAGGCTATTATAACATTAGATGCATGCATGCGTACCTATCTGCGAAAGTAGCTGTAGGATTTAATAGATTGGTAGGTACTTAGTTATACTGATACAAAAAAAAAATGTTAATTTGTTCATCAACGTTTGTAACTAGGTTTTATATTATTTACAGTATTTCAAGTGATGGTACCCAGTAGTACTGGATGTACAAATATTTACCTTATTTTATAACATCTTAAATCTAAATTAAATCTAAACATCTTTAATTTTTAATGAGTAGTGGATATAGTTATAACTTAAATCAGTATCAGTATAAGTATTTTATTATAGTTTTATTTTATGAATATTTGAATGCTACACCGCTTAAAACACCGTGGGCTAAGACGAGAAAGAAACGGCAATAAAACTCAATCCAGCCCATTTATTTCGACGCGAATTTATTGAGTAATCAGTTCTTTGTCAGTAAAGTATTCATTGATATCATAGTACATTTTATGTTTTTAGATTTTAGAAACCGTTTCTTTGAAAAAATGTAAATCCAAAGTTTTTATAGCATTTGGTAATAGGTTAAATATCTTTATGGCGACATAGAAAACGCTATTTCTATATAGCACGCACATAGGAGAAGGAAGCACTATATGGTTTTTATTACGTAGATTTCTTGTGTGAATTGTGTTTCGTTCTATAAAAAATGTATGATAGTTTTTCTTAACGAACATTAAGCATTCTAGGATAAATATCGATAGAAAAGTTAGAATGTCTAATTTTTTTATTTATCGTTTGTAGCTTTCCCTCTTTTTTATGCCAGCGATGGCCCCAATAATTATTTTCCGATGTTTAAATATGTTGTCCCTATCAGTAGAAATTCCAAAAAAGATGATACCGTAATAAACACTATGTATTAGTAGATGCCAAAAAACGTTCCCAAGAACCTTGCTGAACGGAACCACAAACCTACACGTCATCTGTGTAAATATTTTTTTGTTTTTGTTGATTTTTTCAAAAAGCGCTGAATAAATTTTGATAAAATTTATATGAAATCAAAACAAGAATCATCAATATCGATTCATAATTGACTAAATAATCACGTGACAAACAAACTTTAAAAAGATGTATGTATTATCCTCCCAAAAGAAGCATTCAGAGTGTAAATCAAAAATGTAAATTTTATCCTTGAATCCTCCTCATCGCTACGGTTCCTTAAAGATGGATGCAATCACGGAAAACACGAATAAAAGAAAAGATGTACCGGTCTTGCTTGCGCACATTGGTATAGAGTGCATGCCTGTTAGCCGCGGCGCGGCGGCACCACTGTCTACGTGCCAGTGAGTGATTGTACGTATTAGTTACTGAGATACTCGCTCGCTTTCGGCTCGTTGGGTCAATTAGGGTTATGGGCATTCCCATCGTGCCCACAAAACTGTGGATCCGCGCTTGCCTTATAGAGATTCTGATTGTTGTTTATACTATTTCAGGTTGGACCGCAAGTCGTCCCGTGGCATGCTCTACGAGAACGAGGACCTGCGCCTACGCACCATTAACATCAATGCTGAAGTTGAACGAGGTAGGTTGATCTCGATAGCGATCCTCAGGTTTATCGCGTGAAGACTGTGACTTATGGTCCTTGGTGATCCCCATTCTTGGTGATTCGTGTTTGCCTACTTAAATAAAGAATGAGTTTCATGGACTAGCCCCATATCATGCAAAATGGTTTATTGAATATCTAGATAAACGTGGGTACCTGTGCCCCTGCCAACCCGTACAGGAAAAGGCAATACGCTTGTTTGTTTGGTTTTGGATTTCTATAGAAGTCTTATTGGCACCTCTGTGGCGTTGCGGTTCGTGGCTTTGCCTCCCAAGCGAAACGTCCCGGGTTAGAATCCCGGCTGGGGAGGAAGAATAAATGGATGTTTGTATGTGTGTGACGTCAATGTTTCTGGTTCCTACAAGGGGCAAGAAGCGAATATGTGCCTATATATAATATTTTATTTTTTCCAGGTCAGTCAGACATCAAGAAGCTGAAGCGCGAGAACGACCAGTTGAAACGAGAGATCTCTGCCCTGAGATACGAGTATGACAGACTCGACACTTTGCTGCGCGAGCGACGCTCCTCGCCCGAACACTCCGACGTACGTACAGAGCCTTCAGACCTAACCACAAAAACTGAAACGGGTGTACATGGGTGAAAAGGGATGGCACGGGATGGCTCTAATGTAGTAGTCTCTCTGCTTTAGAGAGCCACCCCTATTCCTCCGATTTCTACGCACCCCAATTTACGGCAGCTACAGTACAGATACTTCTAGCGACATCTGATAGAATCTCTCTGTACTTTAACGAACGGACAAAATAGGTACCCGCTTGGATCAGAGTTAGTTCAATTAATCGTCAACAGCTAGCGCTATTATCTAGTTCAGTCAGTACACGTAAAAATTCCAATAGGTACGGTAAAGTTGGGTAGGTACAGGCCCTGGTTTATGCCCAAGCCAAAATAATTTTAAAATTCCCCCTAGGCATGATACGCGCGACTTTTATCGAAGTTTTCCAATCCACCCCTATCCCAATCGTTTATTCTCGATTCCCGTCGATCGTAATAATACGCTGTTACTACGTCATCAAGGCACTAGCACCCATGTTCAAATTGTCGTTTGACATGCTCAGTGCATACATCACAGTATCGTTTGGCAGGACAGCGAGTCGGTATGCAGCGCGTGCCCGGAGTGCGATGCCGGCTCTGCGCGAACGCAGGTCGCGTTCCACGACCTTGACGAGATACCGGAGGAGGACGGGGATGGCACACGGGTAATGAGACTCGTCTTCTGTTTAAATTGTTATATCGGTGTTGTTCATAAGCTTCTGCTTCTCTTTTATTTTATCTGTTTTCATAATTTTCTTCTTTTTATTGTACTTTTTCTTGAACTTATTATTGTTATTTTACTTCCTCTTCTGGTTCTAATAATCTTCTTCGTTTTCTGTTTTCCTTTTCATATTATTCTTCTCGTCTTTAATTTTCTTCGTTATGTCATACTTAATATAATTGTCTTTTCTTGCTCTTTTTCTTTCACCTGATGCTCCTCAACCTCTAATAGTTTCTCATACTTTTGATTTTCCACACCTTCTTTCGAAAATTCGCTACTCCCTTACGACTGGATCCTGAACTATTAATTCCATCTTTCAAACAGCAAACATATCATCATCCCTGTTGGTTGAATCGGTAGGTCCCACCTCGTGGGCCACCAAATGCAAGATTAATCGGTAGATCCCTCCTGGGAAACCTAAATGATGATTTGATAGGGGTAGGTGTCACCTCGTGACACTCAAATGCTGAACTTCTGTTCTGTCCGCTTCAACGCCAAGCGTGAGAACGGCAGCAAGAAGGGTCTAATGCCAGCCAGATCTGAGCTCCAAGCCCGATCGCCGGGGGCACCTGGCCGAGGATAGGCCAACACCCACGTCTATGTGAAAAATTGTCGCCGCACCACGCGGACTGCGGTTTTCAAAAGGGCGTTATGAAGGTTGAGGTTGACGTTAAACGATGAATATATTTTGATTATTATATTGATTTATGGACTGTTCTAGGAAACGGTACAATTATGAAACATAGAAAACTACGCGCTAGGCGCTGAAAAACAGAGAGTTACATTGTGACACGATCGCCCGCGGCGATGGCCATTGAACAAGACTTGACAGAATGTATGACTGGTTGGGACATTGACCAATATTATAAAGACAGACAGCATAATGAATGACAATTGATCGTTCGTCCTACAGTATTGATCTTTCAAATGAATATCATGTTAATTTGATTTAACAATCGCCACGCCCAGCCCACATCGACCCACACCCACTGGCATCGGCCTCTTCAAAGCACAGTTTATAAGCTAATTTCTACTAAAATTACTTGCTCATTTCCAATAATCAACAAATAACTATTTTGAATTCCAGGAAGCAATTTCTTAGGAAGCCAAACCCAACAAACGGGCTGTCTTGTTTAACAAAACATCACGTAATAATTTGGGAAAGCTCGCAAGCTTGGGATACAATATAGTACATATTAATTACACTGTGCTAAACCTATAGTATCATTGCATCGCTGTATATTACACAGTTTAAACAGGCTCATAGAAAATGTAAAACAAGCTATTTTTATGTTGCACGGATATGAGAAAATCAGGGACTTGGCTAAATCCCTAAGGGATAAAATCCCTGGAAATTATAAAATAATGACATGATTTTAACATATCCCTAAAAAGGTATATTTTACCCCTGAACTAAATCTAGTGAATTGGTCATTTCATTGAAATGTAAAAAATACACGTTAGTTCTTGTTTTTTGCCCAGCCCCTTACTCCACCGCGCCTAGTTTATACTAGAATTTAGAGTCAAATAGGTTGCTATAGGTCACTGTCTGTTTCAATGCTAAAATTAGGTTGTGTTAGGTCACAACTTTATTTACTACCTGGAGCCGAGCGAATCAGAGCGGAGCTAGGCCACCCCATGTAGCTTCACAGAACCGTATTGGTTATATTTGGCATTTATTTTCGACTAGCAGTTGCATACAAACGAGGATCCCGGAGCACAACTCTGAAAACCTCCCGAATACAATAGAGCAACTCGCTAAGATTATCGGTAGATCTCTGGATGATAGCTAGATTTTGTACGCCACCCGGGTTGCTAAGATAAGGTCTTTGACAATCATAAACCTAGAGCTGTGGTCGTGAAATTGCACAGTTCCTGTCAACGCGGCTCGGTCCTCGCCGCCATAGCAAAGTACAACAAGGCTTACCCAAAGGACAAGCTGAACTCCACCTTGGCTTCGGAGAGATACCTCCGAAGGCCTCGCGAGAGAGACCTTCGGAGGACCAGTCTTCGTTTTCGAGCATCTAACGCCTGCTAACAAAGCTCTGCATGCAGCGGCTCGTAGGAAGTTCAAAGAGGCTGGACACGTTCGTTTGGGTTCGCAACGGTAAAATGTTCGCAAGAAAGGACACCACCTGCCAGGCGCTACTCATACGAAGCGAGGACAGCCTACGTTTGATGAGTTAGATTAAATTAGTTCTTTGTTGAACTATCACTATGGTATTGTGGTATTATTTAAGCAGTCTACTAACCAAAACCAACCTCTGCAAAAACATATCGAGCAGCGATAATGAAATAATTGTACTCACAGAAACTTGGTTGAATGCATATGTCGCAACTTCTAAATTAATGGACTCGTCTATGTAGTCTTAAACCCACCAAAGATAACAAGGCCGAAAGGGGCTTAGTCCTCGTAGCAGTATCAAAAAAATATCAATCTACTCGCTTGTCATGTTGGGAGGGTAAGGACAAGAAATAAGAGGACTTTTGGGTCATTATTGAAACTAATACTGGAGGCTGCACAAAAAAGCTGGCCATATGTGCTGTATATCTACCTTTCTGTGTTTTTTGACAACGCCGATAGAACAATTAACTACGCCGACGAAGTCGCTGTACTAGGAGTCTTGGTCTTGGATTGGATCCGTTTCCGTTCATATGATTCAATCCAACTACAAAATTACATCGGTAATAGTCCCACGTGAGCGTCCCCCGATCTACCGACACCCTGAGTATGCTAGACTCCTACCACCCTCCCCTAGACATTCTCATTAGTTCATCACGTCTTACCCAACGCTGGTCATCGAAACAAATTCTTCAAAGCCGACTACGAAGTGCTTAAGTCGCATCTAAGGTCAGTCAAGTGGGAGGAAATATTGCAGCATTGTGGAAACGTCAATGAAATGACTTCACTGTTCTACTCAACACTGAAAGGAAATATTATAAATACCAGAATCCCCGCGACAAATTAGAATTCGAGATCGCCAGAAAACGCTGTCATAACTCTACGACACGTGCATGAAACTTACTTAAATAATATGTAGTCCTGTATACATGATAATAATATATAATGATAATAATATATATAACTTAAATAATAAGAGTCCTGTATACATGATAACCCAAAGACGCTCTGGAGTTTCAGCAAGTATCAGCGAGAATGTAAAAAGACAACTCATCGGCAAATGGTGGAAACAAGATCGCACAGCTCTTTGCCAGTCACTTTCTGTCCGTTTATACCGATGTCTTGATCCAGTAACAACTGTCGCATATTTAACCAACACAACAGGGCTGACAAACATCAAAATCTGCGTGCGTGATGTACTTTAAAAATGCAAACGCATTGACGTGTTCAAAGGTACGGCACCTGACAACATTCCTGCAGTATTTGTGAAACTCTATGCACCAAGCCTCTCTTCTCACTATCCGTAATATTTAATCGTTCCTTGAAGGAAGGTTGCTTTTAGGACGAATATAGAAAAGTAGAATGGTTTCTGTCTACAAAAAAAATTACCGACCCATTTCTATGATATCGTGCTTCTCTAGACTTTTTGAATCTCTTATCGGCCCACTCATCACACATCACATCAATACATTTATCTCACCCGAATAGCAAGTACTCTCCCATGCCCAGAATCTCCGTCAGATATAACAAAACCTGTAGTAAAAACGACATAGACATATTTCATGATCGCTTGCCTGTCTTCCGGAATACAATCCAGGATAAAAAGAAAACTAACTTGTACATATAAGCTTGTATATATCCTAATTTCCCAATCAACCAATTGACCAATATTATTTTTAAATATTAACATTGACATCATACAATTAAAATACAATACGAATACAATTGAAACGAAATATTTAAATTAATTTAATTTATTTTAAAATTTGCATGCACTTGCCCTTTCACTCCTGGATTATTCAAGGGCTTTTGACTCCAGTTCGTGTTAGTGTTAGTTTGTTGCTTTCTTAACTAAGTTACTACGGCTTCGATATGGCCGCGGTGAGATGAATGAGAGAATGCTAGCTCGTAGTCAGCAAGTAGTACTGAGGGAGACCGATGATCCCTGTGATCAATCACAAACTGTTACAACCAACAGAGGTGCCCCTCAAGGTTCGATCCTGGGACCACTATTATTTATAATCTACAGTGCTGATATTATAAAATATATTACTCATTGTCAGTATCAAATCTATGCAGTTGTACTGCAGATTTATATTGATTTGATTATGGCATCACAGTATACGAGCCCCGTCTGCTCAAACGCACTCACCGGTTGTTACAAAGATTCCAGAACGCGTGTGCCAGGTTTTGTTTTAATATCCCTCCTCGAAGTCATAATACGCCTTACTTGAACAAGGCCAATATCCCAAATATGCACGGCAGGCAGTAACTACATCTTGCCTCACTCTTGTTTGGTGATAAAGTGACAGTATTTTTACGAAAATCTCACCTGGCGGGCTTCACTTCAATACAATCACAACTGAATCATGGTTCAGCTGCCTTTCGGGGCAGTTTCAGTTATCTGGCAACAGAGTATTGGATCAACTTGCCACCACCAATCCGAGACCACAAATCGAGTGCTCACTTCAAAATCACTTGTAGACAACACCTTCTGCATTTGCAGAAGTCAGATGCCTGTCTATGCCGGAGAGCTCCCGCGTTTTCTAATTTAAATTTATAAAGGACGCATATGAATCGGTTAAGTCACCTAATAATTATTAAGCTAGTATTTTTTTCCATCTATCTCTGCCATTTATGTATCTAGGTAGTATTTATTATTCCATCTATTTTAAATATAAATTCTTTACCCACCTATCTCTGTAATTATTTAACATTCCTAAAGTTTATTTTATTTTTCAATTTGAGTTATAAGTTTAGGATTTTTTATCTTACACATATCGCCTATACTAAGCTCAACGAGGCTTGTGTTATGGGTACTAGAGGACGATATATTTATATAAATACAAAGAAAACATCCAAGACTAAGTAACAAATATTCATGCTCGTCACACAAATAATAATTACTTGGATTCCCTGTATCTCGTGTACTAGACAACCAACGATACACATACTTATATAGACAAATATTATACTAAGATAGATAAACAACCATGACTAAGGTACAAACACCCGTTCTCATCAAACTAATATATGCCCCACCGGGACGCGAACCCGGGACTGTCAGCTTGGTAGGCAGGGTCACTACCCGCTGGGCTAAACCGGTCGTCAGTAATTAATAAAAAGTAGTTTATTAACACCCACCCTTAAATTTATTTTCACTCCCCTTTGATTAGGTAGGTACCGACAGAATACCAGCGTTGCAGGATCTCCTATAGGTCTTCTAACACATGCTGAGTCGGCACCTATTCGCTGCCGCGATACACACTGCATGACGTCACTGTGTCCACAAAATTTCATTGTTCTAACGTCTTGCTGGCTTGTTCTCTCTTTTTTTATTTAATTTTTTCCTTTTATGTATTGTTGCTATTAATTGTATTTTTCACTTATTTTTGTTCATTCCTTATGTTGTCTATATTTTTGCAGACTGAATAAATTCTAAATAAAATAAATGTAATAAAAATCATGTCATTATTTGATCATTTCCCGGGATTTGATTAAATCCCTTAGGAATTTGGCCAAGTCCCTGATTTTATCAGATCCCTGCAACATTTACATTACATCTTGAGATGTGTGTTATTACATTTCGTTAGTACACAAGATCAAATTGTGGTGTAAGTCCCTGCCTACACCTCTTGTGGTAGGAAGGCGCGAGGATATCTTTGCTGATTTATGTATCTATTCGGGTTCATCGAGGAGCTTCCGTCAGAAGCTGTAAGTACTATGTGAGTCAAGGCCGGACGCGCGTGAAAATTTCGTAGGTAACGCCTAATGGAAGCTATAAATAAATGCAGTCGTGAGCGCGACTCGGGCGCCTTGCGTCTTTCCCGACGGAAGTCTGGAGACGGGAAAATGTGAAATATTTTGTGAAAAGTGGTGGTTTATTTACTTGTCAGGTGAGCTTTTGATTCAAATCAAATGTCTTACTTACTGTAGATATTTACCTATACTATACCTATACTTAGCAAACGTAATTTTTTGCCTGTTTACATTGTGGGAGAAGCAGGGCGAAGCAACTCGCACAGATTGCTTTTTAGATATCTTTTGAAAATTACTTGTGCTTCACTAAAACAAATATTACAATATTAATTACTATAATTAATAATCAGGAATACATAATTACAATATTATTAACCCCAAGGACTGTGTTGAGCTAGATTAACCCCAATAAGTCCCATCTTGAACATTGTAATATCCCTTTTTCGACAAAGTCGCTTTAACATGCTTTTTATAGGTATTGCTCAAAAGGCAATTTCAAAATCTCCAGAGGTATATTATTGTAGAAGGGAATGCACTGACCCTTGAAAGAATTGCTGACCTTCGCGAGTGTAAGCCGGGGCGCAACTAGTCTGTGATTATTTATCTCTAAGTTTGGATAATGTTAAGTTAGGTTCTTGCGTATATATATTATATTTTCGAAAATAAATTGACGAGCTAAATTAGTATGTACATTTCATTAAAAAGCTCTCTTAAGGAGTCTGTGCGTTTTGAATTATAAATTCCTCGAATAGCTCTTTTCTGTAAAATAAATATAGTTTGAATATTCGCTGCTTGCCCCACAACAAGATATCATAGGACATGACACTATGAAAGTAACTAAAATATATTAGCCTAAGATGTAGCCACATCCGTGTTTTGTCTGATGTTCCTAACAGCGTAAGCCGCGGATCTTAATTTACCAGCTAATTTACCTGTGTGGGGTCCCCACTGCAATTTGCTAACAATGGTTATTCCAAGAAACTTCGTGTCATTTACTAATTCTAACGTGCTGCTGTCTAACACTAAACTGGTCTCAAACTTGCCTGACATTTGTGAGTAATTCGATACACTTGGTATTACCAGCTGTTAACAATAAATTATTAACTGTGAAACTGCTACGCTAACATAATGAGCATGTTACCGGCAATCTGTATAATACGTTGTTATATATAATCCCTAGGCAATATATATATAATTCCTAAAACGTGCAGGTAATATATGAAATATTATTTATTTTATACTTTGTCTAGGTATAATATAGAATACCTAATGCGCATCCGGTAATGTATGTAAAAGCGTAAAACACTTCTTACATGTTCAACCTAACACGAAGGACAAGGGGGCTTCGCTTCGCTCACCCCCTTTACCCTTCACCTAAGTTACCGCAGTATTTTGCCCTGATATTCTACCAAACTCTCATATTTAAAATCTTAAATTGCCGGTGGCCAATTAGGTATTCTATATAATCCCTGGGCATTGTATATATTACCTAGGTAGAGTATGTAATGGACATTAATATTCATTATATTTCATACATTGCCTGAACGCCCCAGGTATTATATATATTGCCTAGGTATTATATAGAATACCTGCATTATACAGATTGCCGGTAACATATCCACTAAAGTGACCATAACTATACAACCATACCTTAGTGGGCAATTTTAAGGCCCAGTTCTGACTGTTGAGGTGTGGGGCGCCGCATCCGCCCGTCGTCTTGATACAATTTAAGGATTGATAAGGAGCTCTAAAAGGGGAAAATTTTGGTATAAAAATACGATTAAAGTCAGTTATTTTGTATTCTAATTAATTCATTTCCTTTTTAATAAAGACTACGTTGAGGATTTTTAAGATCGAGGCAAATTAATACAATCGTGTAACGACACAGTATTTAAACTAGATTATCTCATTGTGAACAACGTACCTATAATTTTTTGAGACCGATGAATTTAGTGGAAATATTTTTATATTTTTTTCGCCAAAGCTCTCTTAAGTGGTTTTGTGTGATCTTGGGCTTTAACTCTGTCTAAACTCCAACTTTGACTGTGCCGTCATTATGTTTTTCATAATCATGATTGAGATCTCGAGAAGTCATTTATTTCTGAGCCACCAGATGTGCGTGACCGCAGACGTCTGGACAATCATTAAATGTCGCTGTGAAGACTCACATAACACTCATAAACTCTCACAAACATTTCATCTTGAGAAGAGCCGTGAACACATTAGCAAATCAAATCACGCTTATGACTCCTGCTTACGGTGGTTTGACTCATAATATGTTCCTTCTGCCATAATCATGCTCATATTATCATGTTCGAAAATGTGAACCCAGTCATAAACTTACGAGTATTATTGTAATGTATGTATAAGTGGGTATTCAATATGCTTAGTCAGACATCATTTCTCGTTCCTATATATGCTAGTAACAGAATCTTACTTTTAAGTTTATGAAACCGGAAGTAACCGGAATATCAAATATTTTTATCTTACCATGTAGGTACACCAGTTGGATTAATTCTGTTACAAGTTATTTATTTTTTGTTATCTTGTCGATATGGGTGCAACTGAGTAAAGATAAAAAAGGTCAAGTGCGAGTCTAACTCGCTCACAAAGGGTTCCGTACCACCGTACAATTGTAGGAATGGTGTGGAGTGAATAGTTTGGATTTTACATTGCAAAATGTTGTTTACAAAGTTATTGGTGCGGCTACTTTTACACTCCATGTTCGTTACCAGGTGCATTTAAAAGTTTGTATGAAGTTTACAGATAAATAAAAAACCTGGGCAATTCCGGGTAGGTTTTCCTGTAATCCTGTATTTATGTATAATTCTATATTCTGTATTAAAATAATAAAAAAACAACATTTTGTATGCTATGTAAAATCCAAACCACTCACTCCGCATCATCCCTACCATTGAACGTGCGCGAGTGCGACTCGCACTTGACGGTTATGTTTTCTTCTTCCTTCCATGATTTTTCTCTAAGAGTGTCCATCTCCATGCTGCAGACGCTTAAAATCCACTTGATCCCAACAACAACATAGCGACACGCCATTTCCCATACAAGGTGGTCTTCATGACAGGGGGCTAGTCCATAGTCGCAGCTATGGGGTAATGAAGGTTTCCTCGTGAAGTTTTCCATTACCGTTAGAAAGTCCGTATAATATAATTAAGATAAATGACTTATCTCATTGGTACCATGCAAGGTCAGCACGCACAGCGTGAGAAGCAAACGTGAAACTCACTAAATCACGGAGCCCTTCACGGACGACTTTATTCCGGTTATTTAAAGTTGGGGGAAAAAAAATATCACACCTTTCATTCGGAAAAGAAAGTTTTGCTCCACGATGAGAGGGAGCAAAATGCTACTTTTCTGTTCAAGCTACTTTTTAGGGTTCCGTACCCGAAGGGTTCCAAACGGGACCCTATTACTAAGACTCCGCTGTCCGTCCGTCCGTCTGTCACCAGGCTGTATCTCACGAACCGTGATAGTTAGACACTTGAAATTTTCACAGATGATGTATTTATGTTGCCGCTATAACAACAAATACTAAAAAACAGGATAAAAGAAATATTTAAGGGGGCTCCCATACAACAATTCTTTCAATACCACATACAAACTTATGGATGCACCTGGTTACGTACATGGAGTGTGAAAGTAACCGCACCAATAACTTTGTAAACAATATTTTGCTGTGTAAAATCCAAACTATTCACTCCACACCATCGCTTCCATTGAACGGTGGTACGGAACCCTTCGTGCGCGATTTAGACTCGCACTTGACCGGTTTTTAACTTATTCATTGGCATGTAGCATTTACGCAATGTGCCAATTGAACACAGATCTTAATAGAATAATCGATTGTAATTTAATCGCAATCGATTAAAAACGAACTTGTTTCAAGTTTCAAGTTTTAACTTTAACAACGTCAAATGAAAATTTATAAATTTTTCGTCACATTTAAAAGAAAATGTCACAATAAATTATATGTTTTACTTAAATCAACACTATCGATGACTTTTATTGTGATGTAATGAATATTGATATCCGATACCATTGTAATATTCGATTCAATTATTCCTACACTTTGGTAAAAGTAGCACAGGAATATTTTATCTGTGGTGACCTTTCCCTAATCTTTCACAATCCGCCATTATAAAAAAAAAGTTTTGTTTTCGTTGTTCGATTGTTGTAAAATTGTTGAAAGTAATTCAAAGAATAGTTATTTCATTATTTTTAGAGCATTTTATTTCAATTTTCCTCATGGAAAGTTTAAACTGCACTCAATAATACTGATTTGCACAGTAAATATACTGATTTTCACAGCAAATATACTGATTTTCACAGAAAATATCAGGGCAAAATACTGCGGTAGCTTAGATGAAGGTTAAAGGTTTATCCTTCGTATTAGGTTGAACATGTAAGAACAACAAAAATACTTAAAACATAAAAAGTGTTTTTGCTGTTCCTTTTTTGCTGTGAACATCAGTATTTTTGATTTGCGATGAAATGCTAGCCTTTTCCTCATAGTCGTCGGTGTGAAAAGTTGTATGTGTTACTCAGGAGCAAAATTATTTTCGTCATGGGCGTTAACGCTTGAATCCTTCGTTACGCTCAGGATTCTAACTTAGAATCCCTCGCTCGTAGAATCCTTCCCTTCACTCTGGATTCAATGTACCGCCCTCGCCGTAAATACATCATTTTGCTCCCTTGTGACACAAATAACTATTGACCATTGTTTTCTATGGCTTGACCGAATTATTGTTTTGGTACTCATTAGAAGCAACATGTACTGGGCTGTCATTAGTTGAAAAGTAAAGTTTCACTAGAATGCACCGTAAAGAATTTATGAGCGAGAAACCATAAAACGTCCCAACATTTAGAGGTTTTGTAGCTGCCAAAAGTTATCCCGAGATATCTCGTGTTACCGTATGTCATATTTACTGAGCTCCACATTTTACATTCCAGAGCGACGCCGAATCACCCTGTACATGCGACGATTGCCAGCCACGACGAAACCTGTCGACCATTGAAGAAAACATGCCTCCAACGAAATCTAACAATGGCTCCATAGCAGCCAACGCCACGCCAAACATGGCAGACAATGCACCCGAACGCACCGTCGACGTATTAGTCCACGACGCTCCATTAGAACAACCAAAGTTCTTCCAATCTGTGGCGTCGCAACCGTATCATATACCGACCGGCACACCACCAGCTCCAGGCTTCGTACTTTCCCCCTACCAGACCCCACGATTCCACACTGGAGGAAATGTCGACGACTTACTCGGAGACGTCCAATCCTCCCCATCAATACAGACCTTTATCCAGCACAACTCGGTTTTCATGTCCAGAAAGGTAACACAAAAACAGTGCTGCTGCCAGAAAAAAAGCAATCAACCCCCAGTGTTACAAGTCAACGGACAAACGGAAACTGAACCGAAATGCTACGTGACGGAAAAGAATATTGAACTGACATATGACTACCCGAGGTCGACTCCGATACAGACGCCCACCCCGACTAATGACCATCAAACGACCACTACAGAAGTGGCAAGTACTGTCGTCTTCGTTGAAAGAAGAATGCCAGTACGACCGAAAAGATTTGACTTCTTCTTCAGGTCTCGATCTGCACCTGTAGGCGACAACGAAGAACCAATCTACGCAACCGTCAACAAACTACCGAAAAGATTACGACGGATGGAATTAGCCAATTTAGAAAAAGAAGTAGCATACAAAGCCAGTGAACCGGAGTCTTCGAGTCGGACAGAAGCAACGCTAAAGACTGATTCAGAACTGTCTCACTTACCCCACCCGGATGACGACACCAGTTTATCAGAAAAGGAGAAGTCTTTACCAAAACGACCAGACTCACCTAAAGCCAAAAAGCGAAAACGGTTCTCACTAACCTTCAAAAAACGGGAGAGGAAACGGAGGGAGAAGAAGAAAGATGTTTCCAAAAATGGTGTTTCGAAAAACGGGGGTCCAATCCAGGCGGAGAGTGAGAGTGAGAGATTGATAGATGTCCCTGAGGTTCCGGATATGAAGCACAAGCACTGCACACGACATAGACCGAGGAATACCATGTCGTCTTCCAGCTCTGGCCCGCGGTACAAGCGGGATAGTTATCAGGTTAGTGTTCTAATCTTCTTTAATTTCTTATTTCTGAAAATTGCGTCATTTCGACCTCGGTACAAGCGGGATAGTTATCAGGTTAGTGTTCTAATCTTCTTTAATTTCTTATTTCTGAAAATTGCGTCATTTCGACCTTTGGGCCTATCTATTCCTAATAGGGGATTACTGAAATAGATCGTTGCTGGTGAATACCCACTAATGATCATCTGGAGCCACAGTTGAATAAAGGCTTCTTCGCCTATACCTATACACCTTTTCATATAACATTAGAAAAAAAGGGAGTGGCAGTGAACTTTTTTTCAATAGTTCAAAATATTAACTCGTCTCGTGCAACGCCCGGCCGATTAGAAGAGTGCCTTGAGTGCAGGCTCTTTTATGAAATATAAAAATGGAAGGGGGCCGGGTGTCAGATATCGTCATATTTCTCAACTATTCTTAATAGTGATGATATAAATTATATTAGTTTGGAAAAGGCAATAAATTAAGTACAGAGAAGTGTTAACTTACATTTTACTGTATGTTTTCATTTATGCTTATTTTCATGTTCTTTTCTGTATTTTGAATATTTTCCTTCCTGCGGTGCAGTGGGAAAATTTTGACCACTTGTTATACGATTTGCTCCAAACATTTCATATTAGAATGAAACTTTACACCCGCGCGATGTTATTTTCACTCATAACTATACATCAAACCGGTGTAACTAATCCACAAATCAATTTTCTTTGCCCAAAAACAATCTAAGCCATGCAAAAAAACCTGGCCGTTTTGCGGCCGCTTTTCCATAAATCAATATTTTTCAAACGCCTTTCGTTTTACCGATACGAAATAAATACAACGTTGTTCACCACAAATCACATAATCCATAGAACGCATCAATACAGTGCTGCGGAACATTAGAAAAAAAGCCAATTTCAGCGCTTGCGCTTAGCCCACCCGGGTGTCCGAAAAGGTTTAAAAAATCCCA
This sequence comes from Argyresthia goedartella, assembly GCA_949825045.1. Classification (NCBI taxonomy): domain Eukaryota; kingdom Metazoa; phylum Arthropoda; class Insecta; order Lepidoptera; family Argyresthiidae; genus Argyresthia; species Argyresthia goedartella. Next base: position 16,846,599 of record OX463834.1, read on the forward strand.
CTCCAGTGGGGGCGACCTGGAGGACTGAAGGTCTACTGTATACCTCGACGGGAGAGGGCCGTTCCAATATTAATCTTCTTAATATTCAGAAAATTAGCTAACACTCTTAAGTATCTTTCTGCACCTACAAGCTGGCAGTCCCCTTCGGGAAATAAGTAAGCAACAAAGACCTCAGTCGAGAGGTCAGCAATGAGTTCGAGATGAACCGCCTTGGTGGATAGACAACAATCACGTAGAAATACGATGCTCCATAAGGCCAGACAAAACTAAAACTCCCACTGGAGTGCGACCAACAAATCGTTGCAGCCCACATAAGCATTCCCATTACTGCCCCCCCTTAGGAGTGGGTGACGAGCCAAATACGACAGATTCGCATTGCGTAATCTTAATCCTACTCCAAGTGTATACTTCGACCGACTTGTCAAACCAGATTGGACCAGTCCCCCCAAGCAGCACCCCTTCACGAGTATGACTTGTGCACTAGCCATCACCCCCCTCGCCATATTTGAGGTAGGGGAGGCCGCAAGAAAAGAGATTTTAAGACATTGTAAAGAGCTACAATGTCTTAAAATCTGTCTGTCTGTAGGTAGCCGGTCAAACGCTTAGATGCGCGCGCAAAAAAATACTTGAGTGAGTCATAAAAACACGTCATGGCCGACCCACCCGCCGCGCGCATAACGCATTTAACATTATTTATAACTTAGGTTCATGATAACACTGCTTGAAGTATTGTTTTTGTTACAGCTCGTAAACAAAACATTACATTGGTATAAGCATTGATTGTATTAAAGACTCTTGTACTATGATACATAGCTGTAAACATAGACTTCAAGCCTAAAATGGAGTGGTTTAATATAAAAAATCATATATAAAAAAGTGAATCGATAACCTCCTTGTTTTATGTATAAAAGATTTCTGTATTAATATTCTGTATTACACATGAAAAAATATAAACTTACATTATGTAGATAAAAATTATTTAAGTAATCAAAAAGACTTAAACCGTCGCAATTTTTTGGCAAAATGACCGTTGGAATTTTAACGTTGGAAACAATGTCTCTTACAACTTTAATCGAGTGTATTTCCGTAATATTTTTACAAAAAACTAGTGTTGAAGAACCATTCAACATATTGGCTTCTTAATAGAGACGTTTTACCTGAAAATAAAACGTTTATTAAATACTTACCATATTCAGGGCCTAATTAAAAACATGAGAAGACATCCTCGATTTTCAGTGCTAAACTAGTGACGTATATCCGGTCCGTCCGTTCCCGCCCCCGGATGTTCGGTTACGCCGCGTGGTACCTTGTTTGCGCGCGCGCCCCACCACACCACCGAGGCAGTTCGGATTGTTGAATTCGAATTTAGCTTCATTGGATCTCTCATGTCCTCCAGGCAGATTTAAAAAATATTAGGCCCTGAATATGGTAAGTATTTAATAAACGTTTTATTTTCAGGTAAAACGTCTCTATTAAATATCTTGACCGATATTCAGGGCCTAATTAAAAACATGAGAGACGTGTTTGATATCGCCTGGTGTTGGTGGACGCTAATGTGATTCGTAAACATACATATTTAAATAAAAGTAGGTAAGTTTATGTTGTGACATACAGAAATTATGAATGATTCAGGTATTTTGATAAACAAGTAAGTATCTATCTATAATTTATTCGGACTGATCGATGATCCCTTAGGAAGAAACCTAAAGTTTACATGTACTGTATGTAGGTTAGGTACTATGACTTATGACATTATTGTATCTGTTCTGTATTGCTTAAGAGAAAGCAATGATGATGATGAGGTGATTAGTGTGGTTTAAGGAAATAAAATTAACTTGTAACTTATAAACAGGTATTATTATTCATCTTGATAGAACCTGCGTAGAAATGGTACCAAACCAGTAAATAAATTAGGTAGGTATTACTAAAATCAGCAAATATAAATCAAACTTTGGAATAAAGTATTGAACAATACATAATTGTCTTAATTACTCGACAGGGGAGAATAGGTTCGGAATCAATGACTCTCTTCTATCTCCAGATTTTACTTCTATTTGATAAAAATTTGGAAGGTTTTAGCAGACTTCCAGTTGCCTCGGGATAATATGTCATCAATGGGAAAGTGTTCGATCCAGTTTTTGGATGCAACAGCTGATCTGAAACTGCCAGGCGTAGCATTGATGTTTGCATCTTGAAGTAGTTTCTTCAGCCAGCCCCCTATGATTGTACGTGCAGCAGCTTTGGGGTCGCCTGTAGTACTCACAAACAGATTATCGCACTTAGCAGCAATTCGCCTAGGTTTCCCCAACTCAATGAGGCGGCGTATCCAGTAGATAGGATCCAGTGACTTGTCCTTATTCTTATTTAGCTTCCATCCCGATTGTTGATGGGTAATGGAGTCAGTTTTGGAGCCAAAAGATGGCCATAAGATTATGCTGTCATCTGAAATAACACAGTGTTCCTGAGTAACGGTATTTAAAGTTAAATCGTGTACACGTCTACCCGAGCATAGTAGGAGTAAGGCAGCCGCTCTTTGAGAGGTGGCAAATAAACTTGATGAATTGCAGGTTCTTTTCGAAAGATGGTTTACAAGGGTGTCTATATCCCAGATGGGGGCTTTGATAGGTTTAGGCTTAGCTAACCCAATGGACTTTAGGACTTGTTTTACAAGTGTATGTGAGCTTAGCTTATTACTTTCACTGGGATCACAAAAAGTAGACACTACAGATTTATGAACAAGGATAGTGCTGTATGAAAGGCCTTCCTTTTGATGTAGATCAGTGAGGAATCGGGCCAGGTCTGAGCCTGTAGGTTTATGTGTACCTTGTGAGTTATGGCCCAGTTTCGCCAACGGGTCCAAGCTGGTTTATACGTTCTAAGAGTGGATTCACGCCAGCTCGAACGGAGCAGAGCTTTTTGTTCCTCGCTCCAGTGACTTAGGTGTTCTTGCCAACCCCACATCTCCATATCTCCAGCGTCATCTCCGATGTGTTGGGGGGTGGACGTCCCGTCGTTACATCGACTAGGACCTGCGACAGGTTCCTTATCGTGAATGGGGGTGACAATGCGCGGCTCTTCAGGTCTGGTCTCCAGTAAACTTTGTGCCATCTCGGGGCTACGATCAGGTACACACCCAGTGCATTGTTTAAGTGCGTCAATACTCTGGGAATGAGATAAGGCGGCGGGAACAGCCATGCCAACTTGAAATCCCACTTGCTGCCTAGAGCATCGTACATGCTCGCCTGGCTGTCGGTTCTGTCCAGTGTACAGTACGTTGGAACCACGTGAGCTCTCCTGGAAGCAAAAAGATCGATTACGGGGGTTCCCCACTTGGCAAACACGACATTTGTTATGTTTGACAGGAGATGCCATTCTGGTGGGTCTTTGAGACGTGACAAATGGTCTGCTTCGCAGTTGTGGTTCCCTGCTATGTGATAGATGGACATGTGAATGTTGTTATGGTCCAGTACTTGTAGCACTTTCATTGCCAGCTCCGTAAGGGCTATAGATCTCGCCCCTCCCTCTTTTCTTAGATAAGAGACGACAGTTTTGTTGTCGCACTGTATTAGCAGCGACTGTGAGCTCAGGAGCTGATAATTATGGCGTAAAACATTTAATATGGCCAACATCTCCTTGTAGTTGCAATGATGGTTCTGCTGTGAGGGTAGCCATGAGCCTGTTATTGAGATTTCGTTTAATTTGGCCCCCCAGCCGATGTCGCTGGCATCTGTTGTTAGGTAATGAGACGATAGTGGGACATGAAGTAGAGTACTCTTCTGACAATTCAACTGCCACCATTCTAACTCGACTAGGGCTTTCGCAACTAGAGGAAAGGTTTTTGTCATCTTTAGTTTCAAGGCCTTGTTGGCCTGTAACTGTAAATACCGGTAATTTAGACGACCCCTCGGTACAGCAAAACTGGCAAAGTTCAGCAAGCCAATGAGACCTTGTAACTCTTTGACGGACGTTGTCCGTGTTATCAAGATTTTGGATACCGTGCAATGTATTTTTGCTACTAACCTCTGAGGAATGTATTTCGCGTTCTGCCATGTGTTCCACACAATGCCCAGGTATTCCACTGCCTTCTGTGGGTTGCAAACAGATTTGTCTGTGTTCACTTGCCAGCCTAGGTGGGCGAGCGTGTTCAGTGTCAACGACACTTGATTTATGAGAGTGGCTTTGTTTTGATGAGCCAGCATAAAATCGTCGAGATACACGATGATCCGGATACCGTGATCGCGGAGGTATTGTGCTATCCAGTTGGTGATTGAGGCGAATATTCTCGGTGCTGAACAAAGGCCGAAGGGTAGGCACGTCATTTCCAGTATTTGTGGGTTTTTGTCGCCGTACAGAAGGCGGAGAAACCTTCTGTGGCCTTCGAATACAGGGACATGGAAGTATGCCTGGTGAATGTCCACTTTGGCCAACCAATCCTTGGGTTGTAGAAAATCCGTTACCCGATGAACATTTATTAGTCTGAAAAGTCGAGTGTTGACGTATTGGTTCAGATTTTTTAAGTTGAATATGGGCCTCCATGTGCCGTCGCTCTTGGGGCGCAGGAATATCGGGGAAATAAAGCTGGGCGCACCTTTTCTAGCACACACTGCGAGATCATGTTTTTCATTATTTTCGACATTTGTTCTGATTCTGGTGTTTTCACACTGCGGCTGTTTGGAATGTGCAATGGTGGTTTCAACACAAAAGGAATGCGGCATCCTTGTATAATTTTTAGAATGTATGTGGGAGCTCCCAACTGTTTCCAACGATCGTAGTACATGCGGAGTTGTCCGGCGTGAAATTTTGCATGCATGTGCATGGCATAGTCTCCTATCCCGGTGGGATGAGGGAGAACGTCTGGGTTGATAATCCCTTCCTGACCTGTCGGGTAGACCACGGCCGCGTGAACCCCGCGCGCCTCGCCCGCGAAACGAATTATTATTTATCCTGCCTCGGGCCGAAGTATGATACTGGCTTTGATTATGATATTGCGCGCGATTGTTATAAGTTGCGGCCTGTTTCTGCGTCTGACTGCGGGTAGAAGTGGAAGGCTCGTACTGTGGCACAGTATTGTAGCGAGACTTTCCTTCCACCCAAAACACATTTTAACTCCACCCGCTTTTTCCAATAAAGCATTAAATTTGTCGGCTTCAAATAGATGAGAACCTGACGGCGCAATTTTGCGTAATGTATTTTTGTGGTACTGGTCGTTTACTGATGAGAGTATGCCTTCTCTGCGATATTGAATAAGTTCAGCCCGGTGTCCACAGACGAGCTGGAGAGCGTCGTTTGAAATCTTGCTATACTCACCATTGGCCAACATTTCTTTGAGCTTTGTATGGATATCGTCGAATCGTAGGTTTTTGACCTGATGCGCCCAGGCTAGAAAGGCTTGTAATTCACTCAAAAGCGCGTCGCGCTGTTTGAGCAATGCATAGGAAATGCCGGCAAAAGCCTTTTCCATGTTTAAGGTAGTTTTAGATGTATCGTACCTCTTTATCTCGTCATAGCTTCAAGATTAGTGAAACCCGGCGCAAATAAATAGTGTTTTTGGACGTCGGCATATCGGACGTTAATCCAGTCCTGGCTATTGAATCGCTGCAAATCTTTTAATTGTTGTGTTAGTTCGGGAGACGCCTGCGGTACAGCGGGCTCCTTGGTTTTTGTACCAGTAAAAATGTTAAGATCGACCTCGAAAGCCGAGTCAATGTTGGCGGGCTCGGACTCCTCAACGTGACCTTCGTAGAGGTCTCCACTAACATTAGGGTCAATCAAGTCATGCCGTGGTTCACAATCATATTCGTGAAATTCCTGTGTAGCAGCAAGTTGACTTTTAAGATCTTTAATCTCGTTAAAAAGAAGATCGAACTTACGTTCCTTGATGCGTTTGCGCCGTCGGTACCGCTTCTTGCGATCGTCGCTTTCCGAGAAACTCAACGAGGACGAACTAGAATTGTCGGAGTCCGAAGAGCTCACCGGTTTCCGCCTTTTCTTGCCTTTATCCTTACGCGCCGCCACGTGCTCCAAACTGGACGGAACCTCCGGGGTTTCTTGCTCCATTTTACACAAACGAACGGTCACACCGTTGGGTATCTTTTATTTGCCTGCAATAAATCAGAAAATTCTAAGAAATTCTTTAACGAACAGTTGGTTATAATATGCAAAAGAAGTTCTCACGTCACGATGTATAGATTTTTGGCGGGCCGTACTCAGGAGCTGAGCAGCGACTGTGCCGTGCGAAAATCAAGACGCCAATGAAGCTAAATTCTAATTCAACAATCCGAACTGCCTCGGTGGTGTGGTGGGGCGCGCGCGCAAACAAGGTACCACGCGGCGTAACCGAACATCCGGGGGCGGGAACGGACGGACCGGATATACGTCACTAGTTTAGCACTGAAAATCAAGGATGTCTTCTCATGTTTTTAATTAGGCCCTGAATATCGGTCAAGATATTTAATAGCATAAAACACGACACTTTAACCATTTAAAAAAGAAAACATTTCTGACTTATCTAAAACCTAACTGTTAAATCCACGCCTTAACCGAAAGGTGGAATCTTGGTAGGGTTGTTTTTTCATGGAATGTCACAAGCAGTACTGACCTTGACGCCGTGGACCGGCATTCGAAAGCTCAATTCGAGGCAGGAGTACGGGATGAGGAACACCAGGGTGGGGGGTGAGGGGAGTCGAATCTTACTCGCGTCGTAGGCCGCTGCGGTTGCCGTCGTGAGCTGCCGACTACACGGGTCGCTATCCGAACGCGACGAATTGGTGACCGAACCACTTCAACCTTTCACAGCACGAAGCACTCACTCCGATGACGTGAAATCTACTTATTTCCCGACGATTGTTCCGTGATTATTACAATTAACATTCCGACCAGGCCCCGATACCTGTGGTTGACAATTTTCCATGTGCAAAGTGACCTCTAGCTAGCCATATTTTTTCTATGCAAGTGACAGCTAGCTAGTGATGTCCCGATCACTCGCGGTCGATCCGCGCAACGAAAAACCGGTGCGTTCCGAAGCATAAATATTAAACAGTCACCCGCCCGGACAGGCCCGAACCTGTCCCTAATCAATAGGAAGGCGAGAAAGTGTTGCGACCGCTCTCTTGAGGACCGAGTCCCCCACCTTGACTTCTGCTGATCGAGGCGTGCCATCCCGACCCGTGTACAAATTGACGATCCGTCCTCGTCTCCATCTCAATGATGGCAGGTTCGCATCCTTAATCAGCACCAAATCACCGACTTGAGGGGGGCTCGTCCGGTCAGTCCACTTAAGGCGCTGCTGCAAGATGTGCAAGTACTCAAGGGACCACCGTTTCCAAAAATCTTGAGCCATCTGCTGCAACATCTGCCACCTAGTTAACCGACTTAACTTAACATCACCGAATGGGTATTCTGGCAGGGCGTTAAGGGGCTGACCTATCAGGAAGTGACCCGGCGTCAACGCTTCCAAGTCATTTGGATCCGAACTGAGCGGGCACAACGGACGCGAGTTCAGTGTCATTTAAATTTTACAGAACAGCGTCGCAAGCTCTTCAAAGCGTAGAGAGGTCTCACCGATGATCCTCGTCAGGTGCGACTTAGCCGATTTAACCGCAGCCTCAAAAATTCCTCCCCAATGAGGACATCCCGGCGGACTGAAAACCCATTAAACCCCTTGTCGGGAGCAAGCCGTACCGATGGCGTCCTGGTTACCGTTCAGGAATTGAGTGACCTCCTGCAGATATCGCCTGGCTCCGACAAAATTTGTGCCGTTGTCCGAACGGATTAATGACGGGAGGCCCCTTCGTGAGACGAACCGATCCAGACATGCGATAAATGCCTCCGTAGTGAGGTCACTGACCACCTCCAAGTGGACTGCCTTCGTGGCCAAGCACACGAAGACGCACAGGTATGCCTTCACTAATCTGGCGTTCCGTAGCTGTGAAGACTTGACCATGAATGGTCCCGCGAAATCCGTTCCGACACCCGCAAAGGGCCGGATTTCGTTAACCCTATTCGAGGGCAAATCGCCCATCTGGGGCTGCATCGTAGCCGCCTTGGCCCGATAACAAGGCAGGCACCGAAATACGACGCTACGCACTAAGCGTCTTCCCGATAGAATCCAGAACTCGCGCTGGAGAAACGCCATCAAGGCGTGGCCATGCCCATTCCGAATGTGTCGATCCTGTATCAACAGTTCGACCAACTTCCCTTTCCTAGGGAGTAACAACGGGTGGCGAGCCGCATAAGGCAGGTTGGCATTCCGCAGCCGACCTCCTGCCCTCAGCAATCCTTGAGGGTCAATAAACGGGTTGAGCCGAGCCACAACTCCCTTCAGCTGGACGCGTCCGCGTCTCAGAATGTCCAGTTCGAACTTAAAGTGCACCGTCTGCACGTTCCGTACCAATGCGAACAACGCATGGTTCCGTTCCCGTGATGTCAGGACCTGTGTCCGCACCCGTTGCGCCTCAGAAATGCGACAATTCCGCGCAAATCGGAAGATCCAGGCGGTCACATTGACCAGCTTGTCGAGCGAGCTGTACCGTTCCAGCAGGCTGAACTCCTCTTCCGGCTCTGGTTGCGTCGTACATACACCCAGTCGGTGCCGTACAGACACCGACTGTCAAGGCGCCGTTCGCCGAGGTAACGCGTGGACTCATTGGCCAATCCGATTCGGCTTGAGTCAACCATTTTGGACCCCACCACAAGGAATTTCCAACTAACTCCGGAGCGTGACACCCACGAGACGCACAGTCTGCTGGGTTCATTTCCCCTGGAACATGTCTCCAGATTAAGGGAACCTCCGAATTCAAAATCTGCGAAACCCGATTCGCCACAAAAATCTCCAGCCTGTGAACTGAAGCCTTCAGCCAGCATAACACGATCTGGCTGTCCGTCCAAGCGTAGACCGTATCTTCTAACGCTATTGACCCACGAAGAACCGTCATCGTGTGGTTGACCAGACGAGTCAGGAGAGCCGCTCCTGAAAGCTCTAATTTGGGAATGGTCAAGCGAGTGCGCAACGGCGCATCCTTGCTCTTGGCCATGACCAACCGCACATCAACCTCCCCCGAGGAGTCGATCGTACGCAGATACACCGCAGCTCCGTAGCCCTTCTCCGAGGCATCACAAAACCTCTGCAGGGTGGCGGTGTATCGTTTGGTGGGGACCAACCTCCGTGGCAGTGAAATCCGATTGATGCCAGGGAGGGTCGAAAAGAACGATTCCCACTCTGAGCTCAATGACCCGCCGATCAGGTCGTCCCATTTCAGCTCAGCAGACCACAATTGCTGCATAAAACACTTGAGCTGAAATGTTACCGGGGTGATCCACCCGTTTGGATCAAATGTCCTAGCCACCGTTGAAAGGACGTTCCGTTTCGTCCAGACCTTCGGGGAGTCCAACTCGACCCGATACGAAAATATGTCTGACACCGGCTGGTACTGGACGCCTAATACCGACAACATATTCGGATTTTCCAGATTTTCGAAAATGTGGGGATCCTGCTGGTAGTCATCCGGAAGACCAGACAGTAACTCTGAAGAGTTCGACATCCATTTCCGGAGCTCGTAACCTCCACCCCGTAAGAGCTCAACTAGCTCGTCCCGTCAAGCGAGCGCCTCCTCTACGGAATCTGCACCGGTACAGATATCGTCCACGTAGAGATCCTGCTCCAGGATCGCTGCTCCTCTAGGGAAATTTAACCGTTCTCGATCCGCTAACTCCCGCAGAGTGCGAATCGCCAAATAAGGACTAGACCGTAGCCCGTACGTGTTGGTGTTCAGCTCGTACACCTTGATGGGCTGATCTGGGCTCTCTCGCCACAGTATCAGCTGATACCGTCTATCGTCAGGGTGAATGACCGTCTGCCTAAACATCATCCGGATGTCAGCTAAAAACACAACATTGTGTCGACGGAACCGTGTGATAACATCCGCGATGTCATGGTTCAACTTCGGCCCTGAATGCAAACACTGGTTCAGGTTCATGCCGTTAGATGTTGATGCCGATCCATCGAACACTACCCGTATTTTACCCTCCGGGGTCCTCAAGACCGCGTGATGAGGCAGGAAGCAGTGGTCCTCACGCTTCCAGTCGATACCCGAAACCGACATGTGGCCGAGCGACTCGTATTCCCGCATGAAGTCGACGTACTTCTGCCGGAAAATCCCGTCACGCTTCATGCGTCGTTCCATCGACAGAAGCCGCGTCTCGGCTGCATGGTGTGAACTGCCCAGCGGTGGGCGATCACTCCGGAATGGAAGACGTGTGATAAATCGACCTGACCGAAGACGACCAGTATTGTTCCGATAAAACTGTTCACACTCTTCTTCAACCGGGTCCAACCGGCGGACCGTAGGTGGTTCCTCCACCTCCCAAAACTTCTGTATCACCTCCGAGAGTACAGAACCGAATAAGGGACTACTAGTCGCTAGGCGTGGGGCAGCCGGCATGACCGGACCCATTACCGCATGGCCCAGTCTGTTGTTGACCGAAACCAGACCAGTGGACACTTGGCACTAACAGGTATCCCAAGGCATCAACACCCAATAAAATGTCTACTGGGCCCGGAATATCAAACTCCGGGTCAGCCAGTGACAACCCAGCGACCAACTGTCGCACCGAGGGCGACAACCGTACGTGAGGGTGTGAGCCCATCAGATTAGACATGACTAATGCCGTGACCGTCAGATTCACCGATGAATCCACCCGTGACGAGAGAGTAATCCGACATACTCCCTTAACGGAACCGACTTCCGTGTTCCCAATTCCCCGAATGGAATGTGGATACTCCCTTACCGAAATGCCCAACCGTCTTACAAGGTTGCACGAGACTAAGCACCCCTGGGCCCCCGAGTCCAATAGTGCTCGTGCCACACATGATTTGCCGTCCGAACTCCACGCTATCACGGAGGCGGTGGGGAGCATGACCGTCTGTGGAGTGGCGGCACCCTGTAAGTGGGCGGCGTGTCCCTAGCGGGAACCTCCGCGGGATCCGAACCCGCTGAGACCTCCGTCGGCCTTGGAGTAACTCGGCTGCTGATATTCAACCGGCATATCAGACCGTATGTGCATCAAGGGGTCCCAACCCGTATAATAGGCCCCTCGCTGTCCCGGTATCCGATCATACCGGACGGTGTACGGTGTGCCCGGTGCGCACCGTGGATGAATGGGGGAGAGCGGATCCAACCTGGGGCGCTCTAGGAATGGGGGCGACATCCGACTGTTCGCCTCCCATAGCGACGGGCAGGGTGGCGCAGAAGGTGGTGGGCACCCAGCCTTCGCGCTACTCATAGGTGCCATCTGACACCCGCCCGTAACACGCGGTGAGCCAGCGGCCCGAAGTCCTCGCTGACCGTGGACAGCGGCGACCGAACCCCGGCTATCCCGCATGTTACCCCCCGCGCTGCCCCTTTCCCCTCGGGGGGGTCCCGTCCGCGGGTACCCCAGTCACCCCGTTGGTGACTCCCGTTGCCCGGAGGGGGACTGGGTCCAGCCCTGGTTGGGCCCTGTGGCCGACCAACCTGAGTCCGGCCCTGGTGACCATCCGAAAGGCCTGACCGATTCAGGCACAACGCTATGTGGTGCTTGCCACCACAGCACTCACACGGGAACGCGCGCGAGCACTCGCTCAGCGTGTGCGGCCCCAAACAACCGAAACGCAATCGGTGACGGAAGACTATCTTCCTGCGGGCAGCTACCCCGAGCGCCTTAAAATTGGCGCAACTGGTCACGTCATGACCGGCACTGTTGCAGTGCACACAGCCGTCACCCGACGGCGCGGCATTCAAAACGCCAAATTGTTTCGACCTCCCACCCCCCCGCGGGGGCGGGGGGCGCGGCCCCTCCCGCATCCGCGCGGGTTGGCGCTGCACACTGGCCTCCGTGTCCAGTGTGTCACATCGCCTACATTCACCCTCCAAAAAGTCTGTCAATTGGACGAGTGTGGGCAGTTCCGTACTACTGCCCCCATGCAGCTGTTCAAACCGACTTTGAACAGCTGCAGGCAATCGTGACAAAACCATATATAAAACAATGTATGACCATTGGTCTACCGGAAGACCAAGGTTCTGAAGGGCCTTAGTGGCCACCAGAACAGGGTTGAGCACCTGTACTCGGATGTCAACATCCCGTGTTACTCTAGGGATGCTAAACAGCTTCCCCAGCTGCGCATCAACCAACCGCCGTTTGTGTTGGTAGCGGTCAAACAATATGGACCTTGCTATCTCATAATTGCCCGCCGTGATCGTTAGGTGACCGACCAACTCCTTCGGTTCAACCCGCAGAGCCATCAATAGTTGGGCCAACTTGTAGGCGTTGTCCAGGTCGTCCCGACCGTGGACCAAACTATCAAACAAATTAATGAAGGCCGGCCACTCATCAATTGCCCCACTGAAGGCCGGAATCTGGCAGCCGTCCAACAACACCCTTCGGGGGTGGGTCTCCGTTACCCTCCCCACGGTCATTCCTTCGCGACCGCTTAATTTTCTCCGCGCGACGCTCGATGTCACCCAAGCATTCCATCGCTTGGTCAGCATCCGCGCAGAGCTGTTTCACTGCAGCCACCGAAGCTTCATCAGTAAGCCCGAGAGCTTCAGCCTCCGCAGCCAGCCGACACACCTTCCCGACGCGTGTCATTGCGTCCTCCACACGCTTGAGCAGGACATCATCCATGTCCGGTCGCTCCACATACTTATGAGAATGGGCGAGCCATCTCCTTTCCTCCCGGACACCATGCCGCAGTACCGTCAAGGGTGAAGGTGCCATGTTGACCGATTGAATAGATTCTGGTCCTATACTTCACTACCGAACTAAGTATAGCCAGAGACCAGCACTTGCCCGTCAGCGCTGGGCACAGAAATTAAAACTAAGTTGTCAAAACTGAGGCAACCACTAAAACAATTAAATCCTAAAAATATTTAATATGGTCGCCCTGTGGATATACACCTTATAACTATACACTCTAAATCAATTAGAGAATGCCACCATAAAGCACAATAAAAAATAACACACAAAAATTTAATATAATGTAGGTAGCCGTGAACCTTCTAGAAGTGGCCCCTCCGATATGACCCACACTTCTACTGAGGTCAGCAAAATCAGCTTAATACCCCTTAAATAGCCTGACCCTGCTCTGTAAACCGAAATAACACTGCAGTACTATAGAACCCGACGTCCTACCACAAGCAATACAATATAGTTACTTCGCGGAATGACCGTTCAATCCTTTATGCGCACAAACAGTAGTTTCCGACTACAAATTTATAATAATCGTTAACTAAATCGTTAATTATACGTTCACTAACCGAAAATGATGCTAAATTGTGGTATACCGACCACAAGACTCACTCACAAAATGATTGCCGACCAATCTGAGGTACCCACCCTCTACCAACTACAATGTGGCAAAAAAACAACCCTACAACCGTCCGTGAATCGATTTCCTACTAGGAAACCACGCTCTGCTACCAAAATGTTAAATCCAAGCCTTAACCGAAAGGTGGAATCTTGGTAGGGTTGTTTTTCCATGGAATGTCACAAGCAGTACTGACCTTGACGCCGTGGACCGGCATTCGAAAGCTCAATTCGAGGCAGGAGTACGGGATGAGGAACACCAGGGTGGGGGGTGAGGGGAGTCGAATCTTACTCGCGTCGTAGGCCGCTGCGGTTGCCGTCGTGAGCTGCCGACTACACGGGTCGCTATCCGAACGCGACGAATTGGTGACCGAACCACTTCAACCTTTCACAGCACGAAGCACTCACTCCGATGACGTGAAATCTACTTATTTCCCAACGATTGTTCCGTGATTATTACAATTAACATTCCGACCAGGCCCCGATACCTGTGGTTGACAATTTTCCATGTGCAAAGTGACCTATATAAATAAATAAAATTTTTATTTTTTATTTTTTAACCTCTAGCTAGCCATATTTTTTCTATGCAAGTGACAGCTAGCTAGTGATGTCCCGATCACTCGCGGTCGATCCGCACAACGAAAAACCGGTGCGTTCCGAAGCATAAATATTAAACAGTACTTGTCTAAAAACAAAAATGTATGAGATTTGACGTTTGTTTTGATAACCTCAAAACAAACGTCAAATCCCATACGCTGTTTAATATTTTTTGTGGTAACAGGTACGACCATTCGCCTACTGGTAAGCCTATGTTTGCTAAGGCTTTGGTGACCGGAGTTAACACTTCCGCCTGTATGGCACTAATCCGTGCCACCGTTGGAATGTTGAATAATCGCTTTAACTGAGCGTCAACTAATCTCCACTTATCAACAACTGGCGGGCTATTTCGTAATTAGCGTCCGTAACGGCAAAGTGCGATACCTTCGCACCGCAAAGGTTACATTAACTGAGCCATCTTATAGAACTTGAGTAAGTCCGTTCGTAATGACATATAGCACCCCAACAGAATCGCTTTATCAGTTGTGAGACCTATCTCAAACAAAACAACTGCATTGTGTGGTAAATGATTTGATACAGTGCATATGCTGGTCTTAACCTACTGTGGATAGAGGAACCTTACCATTACTTACCCGAGGCTAACAGTGGCAGCATATGCTGCAATGCGCGATTCTTTTAGCCCTTAGAATGCAATCATCAATTAAGAGAACCGCGCTCTGTCAACCAAATGTTAGATGTTAGACATACCCCCAGGACGTTGGTCCTCGCTGTGGGCCCATTACACAGCTGGTTCCTGGCTCACAGTCGTAAGAGAAGTCTAATTGACGGCGGCACGCCCTGCTTTACTGCTGCAGATTCGCCAACAGATTCCCTTGAGCTGCATCCACGGTACCCGCACCAGGATGTATTCCTCGATGAAGATGCCGTTTCCAACAGCACTCGTGCACGTTCAGCAAGCAAGTTCACTCAATGTCCTGTTCGTTATTGTAACAAGCTTGGTTATTCCCCAGCGGAACACATTTCACACGCGACAATTACGACTAATCAGCCCGGAAGGATACCAAACCCTCACGATACGGGTGTGGATAACTTTGGGTTACCTCCGAAATATTGTTCAAACCACTTAGGCCTATCCGCAGTGCTGACTTTGAGCAAACAAAACTCGCGGTTTGATGACGAATTACCTATCCAGCCATCAGCTCATAAAACGAAGGAAAAATTACCCCCTATTCCATCTATCCCTACCATGACATCCCCCCTAGTATAAATACGTGGAATATTTTTCCTTTCTTCCCCAACGGTTGGGATATTATTCCACATATCCCTACTAAAGTCCACTGAGGTAGGGACTCGTGGAATTATTTTCTAACGTCTATTTAAAGTGCCCCCCTGGTAGGGACTCGTGGAATTATTTCCAAACGTCTATATAAAGTGCCCCCCTGGTAGGGACTCGTGGAATTATTTCCAAACGTCCATATAAAGTGCCCCCCTGGTAGGGACTCGTGGAATTATTTCCAAACATCCATACTAACTGGATCGCCTGGTAGGGACTCGTGGAATTATTTCCAAACATCTATACTAATTGGGTCGCCTGGTAGGGACTCGTGGAATCATTTTCAAACATCCATCCACACCGTAGCCTATAAACTAGTAACATGTAACATCACACGGTTATTACCCAAGGGTAGTCAAACATTCATGGCTGTGTTCCGGTTTGAAGGGTTATGCTTCAAATCGCAACACAGCTGCTTCGCGGCAGAAATAATAGGAGATAGAGAGGTACCTATGGTTAGGCTTAAATTAAATTACAGAAATGAAACCAAAAACGTTATTTATACTTACAAAATAAACAAAGAATAACAATAAATTATCGTAACATATAGAGGAAATGGCCCACTGTTATTTTTCCAGCCACCAATTGGTCTTGAGCATTCTCAATAAACTGATCTCTGAGTATGTATTGTATTGGTCTCTTTTAAGGTGCGTTATCTTTTTTGGATATTGCCTTATAAGTGTTTTTATTGACAACAGAGTTTTTGTATATTTTTTTCAAAACGGAATATAAACTAATTTTTCGATTGTTTTTATCATTTATTTTAAAATGCCATGCTTCTGCGTAGTTATTAGTTCTATGTTTCAATCTGAATACACACCACCGTGCTATGAAATCGTCATTTTTCAGCCAAAATTTTGTGAAATAACTTTAGAATTCTGTCATTTTTAGTTTATTTATTATTTGTGATTCAATGTACGACCACTGTTGTATTCCACGCCTTAACCGAAAGGGCGTGGAATCTTGGTAGGGTTGTTTTTCACCAGGAATGTCACAAAGCAGTACTGACCTTTGACGCCGTGGACCGGAATTCGAAAGCTCAATTCGAGGCAGGAGTACGGGATGAGGAACACGAGGGTGGGTGTGATGGGAGTCGAATCTTACTCTCGTCGTAGCCCGAAGCTGTCGCCGTCGTGAGGCTTGCCGACACGAGGATCGCTATCCGAAAGCGACGACTGGATCACCGAATCACTTCAACCTTTCAAAGCACGAAGCACTCACTCCGATGACGTTAAATCTACTTATTTCCCGACTATTGTTCCGCGATTATTATAATTAACATTCAACCAAGCTTTCCGATGCTGGCGTTAGACATTTTTCATGTGCAAAAGAAGTAACCTCTAACTCGTCATTTCGTTTCTATACAAGTGACAGCTAGTGATGTCCCTATCACTCGCGGTTGATCCGCGTAACGAAAAAACCGGTGCGTTCCGAAGCATAAATATTAAACAACCACCCTTCTTTAATTTTGTGAAAGGGCAGCAATGGTAATCCTGCTGATAATGATAATATGCGTCGCATTTCTCTAGTTTGGTTAATTTTTGCTGCCTGCCCTTTTTCCATATGGCTTTCGTAAAATGATAATAGCAACCGCCAATTGTGACGCCTGGAAATACGGACCGCATAGCCTTGGCAATAGCTTGTTCGAAATCTACCATCATGTAAGTGGGATCCCATTGTGGGATAGCAGATTTAAGAAGTTGAAACATGGTTTTATATGTTTTTGTTTTCTTATCCGGCAATAAAGCATATACCGTCGAAATTATGACTGTTGACTCTACTGACTTGAAAAATTCTAATTGTCCCTACTGGGGGGGCACTTAGCAGAGAAAGATGGAAGAAATTCCGCCTATCCCTACAAGCGGGGGCCAGGAGGGATAGGTGGACAAATTATTTCCATATATCCCAACCGGTGGGGAAGAAAGGAAAAATATTCCACGTATTTATACTAGGGGGATGTCATGGTATGGATAGATGGAATAGGGGAAAATTACAACGTGATACCGCACGTGGCCAATTTAAAAAATTACATATTTTCTCTGTCTGTCACAAGTGACAGTTCCGACTCGTTCATAGACAAAAAGGGAGGGTGCGTTCCGATTTATACTAATCGTGACGAAACCGCAACTATGCACCGTTCGGTTCTAATTCTAAGCAGTTAGTTTGGTTGTCCACATCTTGGTCCACCTTCAGTATTCTCTTCGTGCTAAATTGTTCTGCCCTCCCCCTTTTCCGTGATATGAGGAATATAAATAAAATACTCATTCATTATTATCTCGCAGGAAATCACGACATCTCATTCCGAGCACGCGACACGCAGCAACAGCGTGTGTTCTTCAATGAACTCCATCGGCTCCGTCTGTACCCACAAGTCCAGGAAGATGTCGGCCCCAGAACACGACGGGTCCATACCCTGGTGTGGGTGCTGGGGCGCTGGTTGCGTTTAGATTCTAGTGTCAGTTCAAAAAGAAGCTCTTACTTGAAACGTCATAATACCCTCTGCTCCTACCAGTAGGAGTATTTAGTAGGAGAACGAGGACGAACCCGTCGGCTCCAGAACACGAGGACAATTCTCTACGATACCCTGATATCGGTGTAGGGGCGTGGTGCAACAAGACAAGACTGGGTTTTTCGTTTCCTGAACCGAGCTAAATGCGTGTTTGATAGAGAATAATAGTGGAACAACATTTTGGGTGTAAATGTGTGAATGTGATGCATGTTCTTTAAAGTGATGTTTTTGCTATTTTATTATCTATATAGTGTAGATATATGAACATATTTAGGAGGTATCAAAGATCAAATCTGTGATTTTAATACTTATTGTACTAATCTATTTTAAGCAAGCTTAAAATAAATAGATATTTTATAAAGTTTTTTGTTTTTTTCTATCTATAGTATTTTATCCTGAGGTCCTTTTTGACTGTCACTATTTTTGACAGCTGTCACGTAGCATACACAACACAAACACTAGTATGGCACATTAATAATTTGAATTAAAATTTTAATGTTTTTATTTGTCAGGTGTCTGTCAAAAGGAGTCAAAAGATTCTTCTGACAGACACCTGACAAATAAAAACATTAGAAATGGAAATCTGCAGATATGGTAGTCGGTAAACACGGGATTCTGTTGAAACTAAAATCTGTAGAAATAGGAATTTGTAGACATGGGAATCTGTTAACATGCGATTCTGTACGTAACGAAACGTAAATCTGTAGGAATGGTAATCTGTAGACATGTGTATAATAGAGCTAGGCATACGTCAAAATAAAAAGACCGTCTTCATTACATAGATGGTTATTTATTATAAAATATGACACATTCGTTTGAACTGTATGTTACAGTAATTGAAACGTGTCTAGCAAAAAGTAAAGCCGTGTAGTAGCAACGACGTTTGCCCGCCACCCTACAGTCCTTCTAGCTCTCATACTAAAACCCGTCTTCCCTAAATAACAAAACATAGCGACACGCCTTTTCCCGTACGGGGTGGAAGAGGCATAAATGTGCCCACTTTTAGCCAGTTTTCAATAATCCATTTTGCGTGACAGGGGACTAGCCCATAGCCGCAGCTATCGAGTAATGATTCCTCACGATGTTTCTTCAATACATCCCTCCTCTACGCGACGGCATTTCATACAAACTCTACTAAACCCGATTATCCGTAAAGGGATAATTTCATTAGGTCAGACAGTTGCCTCCTATTCGTCCTCGTGATATGCCGCTTCATTATCAAACGTACCAAATATAATATTATCACAACATCAATCACATCCTACACACTAGCTTTTGATCCACATAATATTGGAATTTTACAATACACAACGATTCCACAGTGAAATAAAAGCTACACTGTAAATATTTTAGAAAGGCCTTAAGGATTACTTGCCCTTTTTTTAATGCAACGTGCAACATGTTTATGTAGAAATGTAGATGTCCTTTTAGAAAAAAAACCTGTCGATAAGCTCGCCTAACCTACGAATATAACACATACACTTCAAGCGATAGTAGTCAGTATTATCATACCAACACGACCGACCTATAAGAGCATTTTAGCGTGGCAGACGACGATACTACGTCACGGCAAGCGTACATCAATTCTACTTAGAACGTACATTTGAGAACCTAAATGAAAGAATTTTGAATACTAATTTTACAAAACCTTTACAAAATATCAAAACCACCAAAAAAACAAACTACAAAATGGCACATTCCAAATATTACAAACAATTCATAAAAAAATAAACAAACGTAATCAGACGTGAAGTACAAAAAACACAGTATAAATTGTATCGGATAACAAAATAAAATTACATAAATACATAAAGCTTCAATTAAATTAACACTTTCCATAAAAATATATCAATAAATAAATTACCAAAATATAAATGAAAAATGTACAATATTTACAAATGGAATATTTTTACGAGAACAGCGTTTAAAAATTATCAGGGGAAGTTTCAAAGTGTCTTCGTTAGATTTTAATTGAGAAGGTATTTTTGGAAAAATAAACTATTACACATAGGCTGTCTTTTTCGATTCCGTCATAGTAAAATATCAAAATTTCCCATATCACTCCCCTATTGGACATGATCCATCTCACCGCGGCTTACCAAAAACATTTTAGTGTAAAAAAAATGTTTCTCGCGCGCCCCATAGAGCTTTAATTAAAAATGGCATATCATTACATTCAATAAAAACTTACGTACATTACATTCTTAGCTTAATGAGACATCTAGTGTAGTAATTACTTACGAATAGATTTTACATTGATTCATTTGCATTTATTTTTTAAACTAACGCAAATCCGTAGAAATTGAGTTTCGGTTATATCTATAAACACAACACATTTTGGGTGATTATTTCAGCTTCACATTATGAAAAGTTTATCAAAGTGTTCCATCAGCAAAAAAAAACTAATAATAATTTCAATCATAATGCCACAACTGCACATATTCCAGGATGTTGTGAATGTGATCGCAATCTCAAACACAAACGTCGCATCACTTATTAGGATTAGCTCAGGTGTATTTCTTAATCCGTTTTAAATGTCGAACGTTTTAAAAAGTAATCCGATTATTGCTAATACAGTCACTTTTGTTGAAATTGATACATATTTCTGCTGTCAAATTAATTATTATTAAGTCGGTTAAATTGAACGCTCGAATCTCCTGATTTTAGCAAATCAAATTAACCGTAAATTAATCAATCTATCTATAAACACTACACAATATACAGAATAGGCCATCAGACACATAAACACAGGGTTCATAATCGTGCAAAATAAGTATTGTCAAGGTAGAAATATTTTGTCTCATTCTAAAAAAACATTTACAATCATAACAGGCAATCGTGATCTGTGGAGTAATCACTATAGTATCCGGTCCAATAAAAAAAATCGTAAATAAATATCAATTTATGCATTAGTACCACACACACATATATTGCAACCATATCGCTTAGCTGAGTAGGTTTCTGAGGTAGTGCAGCGGCTAGGTATGGGTGAGATTACATACTAAAAGGTTTATTATACTAGTCTGAATCAGGACGTGCCTTGCAAAATCTTTTCTGCATGGCCGGCGTCATCTGCGTCACACCATAAGAGAGGTGTATAAGCCCCGCAGAATGGTAATGCGCGTAACTTCAAGGCGTGTGAAAGTGTTTATGCGTGGCCATGTTCTATCAAAATATTAAAACTCATGGGAACTGTCAAACGCAATACCATTCTTAGGTCCCTAAACCCATAATAATAAGAGTAAGGCAGTAAGGATCTCATATTAGGAGCCAAGGCCGCCCTTCATTCAGGGCGATGATTCACCGTAGTGAAATAAGGGTTTAAGCCGAAGCCTCGTTGAAGGCTCGCGCCATGATATACGTCACGGAAATACACCATCCAGCACTGCCTACTCAGTAATGCGCTATGACTGTAAAACGGTTTAGAATTTCAGATCCCGAAGACTGTTATTGCAAAACAGAGGCTCAGGCTTCAGGATTTGCATAATGGAGTGAAAACAGCAGATGGACCCATCACCACGTATAATCCCATTCATTTTAGGCGCAACATATACATACCTATACATCACATATTGGATTACTATCCTACGAATTGCAAAACTACAATTAAAATAACAATAGGTTAGTTTGTGATGTCTGTCGTGGCTAAAACATAAGCAACACCTTTGATCTCTTAGTTAATGATAATCTGACATGAATCACATGTCACGGGGTTCATAGATTCATTAACCAGGTATAATATAATGCACCATTAAAATCGTCATCATTTTGATATTTTCAACCTTATGTCGTGAAAGTATGTCTCTTATCTCCTTTTACCTTTCAACCATATAGTTTGCAGGGAGTTGGTATGGTTCTGGATAGATACAGGTGCCCTGCAAATGATGGTCCGACGTTAAGGGGAAAAGAGGTCACCTAATTTCCTAAAACTAATTTAAATAGCTGAAAAATAAAACATTAGTGTAACCAAGAATTATTTTTTCCCCGGAATTTTCCAATCCGTCAACCGTCAATCATGTTTTAAATACTGTAAAATAAAGCTAAATAGTTTAACAATGAATTCACTTGGAAAAAATCTCGAGCAGAAATATATTTTATCCGGAATCAGACGACAAAATTAAAAAAAATACTACTGCAAAAAAATATGACATTGAACTAGACCATTGCTTTAAAAACTTGTACACTTAACCAGCTTAGAATATTTATAAAACTAGCGCCTAGATTCTGTCGTTACAAAGTTATTGCTATTAATCTGAAAAGTGGCGCTAAATATAAAATTAAAATGTGCGTTAAACGTATTGTTGTGTATATAAGGTTTGCCTATGAGCATGAATCACTAATAAAGACATCATTGTTAGGGTCCGTATCCGAAGGGTGCCAAAGGAGTCCCTATTACTAAGCCTCCGCTGTCTGTCTAAGGCAGAAAAATAAACATTTTTACTCGGAAGTCATTTTATAAAAGTTAGTAACAAAATTGTTATCGGGATACATTGGAAAACTATTTAGCTTTATTTTACACAAATATTTACTGTACTGACAAAATGGAAAATTCCGAGAAAAATATATTTGTTGGTAACCCAATGTATTTTTTTCATATTTAAATTAAGTTTTAGGAAATTAGGTGAGCTGTCTTCCCCTTAAAGTTGGACCATTATTTACGGGACACCCTGTAGGTACAACGCAAAAAGCATGTAGGATCAAACAAACAGCTGCATACACATATCGTACTACCTAACTAGCGTTATAACTGCTTAGATTATATTCCACAACAATTACCTACACATATTTATCAATAGGTATAATCTACACCAATTGTGACTGTGTCTAGTAAAAGGGACCACTTTGAGGATTTTAGTTTCCGAGTTATCTGCATTTTTTTTAAAGTAGTCGAAAATTACCTAGAATGGGTTTTTGTTACTAATCGCTTAACAATACCTTAAATGTAATTTTGTGTAACAGAATACCTGTATAATTATAATATTTCAGTATCGTAATAGATCATGAAGTTTAGTACCAAGGGTACCACTTTGAGGTAATATTTTACAGGTGAAGTATTTTCATTTACCGCGATTGCTGTCATGCGGGGAATTACCTAGAGCGTTGAGGTAGGACAAGGGGAGGGGCGGGGGGCGAAGGATGACGGCGCAGCGCGCGCTCACTTCCGTGAGCGCCGACGTCGAAGTGGAAAGCCAACAACGAAAAGCACTCAAATGCGGCTACTGTGGTCAAATGGGCCAAAGAAATCAAAAAAGAAATAATTTTTATTTTTGTAAAAAAAGGGAACTTGATGAGCGCCTTGAATCCAGTTAACTGTATTTACAAAAAAAAAGCTGCCGACGTTTCGGACACTTCGTCCGAAACGACACATTGAAATTTAAATATTTTTAGTGACGATTCGGACACCATGAAAAATAATGGTGTTGTACAGTAAGATAAAAAGCTTAATTTGCAAAAACCAACCAAACGAGCAAACACCTGCTGGAATTTAAAACACCCTCCCGCTTCCCCTTTCACCTCTCCGCGCTCTCCCCAATTCACGCCTCAAAAGAACGACGTTCGAAACGTTGGCTTCCCATAAAAAATTTAGATTTTATTGTATTTAAATTACGTTAATTTGACAAGTTGTATTTTATTTTTTTGTAAACAATAAAGTTTAGTGACAAAGTGGTACCTGTCTTAGAATATTAATTATATTTTCCTTAGAAATTAATATAATCTAGAAAAAACTTACTTCTATGCTGAAAACTATTTACTTTACTGTTTAACATAGTGACAACACGATATTTTTTATTATTTAACATGTTAAATAGAAGTAATTTTACTTGTGATACTAAACTTCACTAAGTCCCCCAAGTGGTACCCTAATTATACTTTCATACGAAAATGATCGTCTAATGAACTAAACTTAAAACACGATAAATACTTTAAATAGAGCATTAAGTATCGTTAAATATGTTTGGATCTCTGTGCTCAAGTATATTTTGGTTGATTTTGTGATATAACTTAAAAAATAATAAGTATTTAGTTGATTTTTGTTTATGAGAATTATTAGAACTGATTTATAAGAATGTTAGTATTTTACATTAAAAAACAAAGAAAATTCAGTCGTTTTTATTTTTTTCCTTCTATTATTGTTTAAAATATATTACTATAATTAATCATTCATTGTTTTAAAGGTATTTTCATAAGGTTATGAGCAATTAAGATACTTGATTTTTTCGCACTCTTGCAAGTTCTTCTTTGACTATCTTCCAAATCAGTATAGTTATTGAGACCATTGATGTCTTTATTTAATCTGTGATGATATAAGATTAACTTGGTACCAATCATTCCATAACTTCCTAGTAGAAGTGTATTTTTCATGAGCATAAACTTTAAACTCAATTTTCTCAACTCGTACATTTTGCCTACTGCATATTTAAAAAATTATAAAAAAATAATGATTGCACCTAGAAAAATGATTCCTTTTACACTGAATAACGAATTTTATCTTGTTTTAGGAGATATTAATAACTCCATACCGCCAAAGTGGTGCCTTTTCCCAGACACAGTCACAATTTATCATTTAGTACACTACAACCCACCAGACAGAATACGACAACTTTAAGAGTTCACCAGTGGTTCTTAGTGGTGGGTCCCACAGTGGACAAAAACAAGGTTTTAACGGCTAGTTTTTGTTTTATGGTTTTCGCAGCGTGTGTAATTCCATTTTGAAATAATTAAGTGCTTGGGTACTCACTTTACTTAATTTTGAGTTGTTACTATTGAAGATGTCTTACGATATAGGTAATGTTAGTTTTAATAGGAACAATAAATGATTTGAAAGTCCTTTAAACCAATATTTAGTAAATTTAAAGTGCGCAATATTTTAGTTAAATACAAACAAAGAATAAAATGTATGTGTGAACAGCCAGACGCTTTTTTCCTATATAAACATCGAAGTATAAGATTGAATATATAAATAATTAATACACGAATATTACTATAAATATTATTTTAATTACTTACATTACTTTTTATGACAACAATTTCGACAGAACGGATTGTGATTTTTAAAAAGTATTATTCTCAATGCGCGTAGTGTCCAATACGATTAATACAAATATAATTATGTTCTTTTATTATTAGTATCATTACAATAATAATTTTACCAATTAGTAATACTTATAGTGAAAAAACATTTCCATTAAATACTTTTTGTGCACGAATTTCAACCTTACGGCTATTGCAAATGCGGTACAATTTCAACTAACACCTAGTTAAAATACTGATTCATTTAGCCTTTACGTGTGTGTGATTTAAAAAACCTTGGCTCGGTGATAATATCATACTTAAATATCTTATTTACGATTTTGGATCTCTCCTTATTTCAAAAAGCTAACAACCAAAAGTTAACCCAAGCGATTTTGCAAAATTTCTACAACTTTTAACAATTCTAAGCATCCTAATTGATATGAAGACTGCATTTTGAAACTAGGGGCAAATAATTTAAATAAGGACAGATTCTTAGGTCTTACTTAACGTGAACGATAGCATTGCCTATTAATACGAGTACCTAGTAACATTACAAAGCTGTCTTGTTTGTCTGTTTAGTACCCGCCGCTTAACAATCTTCCATAATTCTTCATAAGTCTGACTCAAAACTTCAGACGTAGGCGTATTTGTCTCCCATAATTGTAATATGGCTTACCATACAAACAAATTGTACAAATTCAAGTTACATACAATAACGTGGCACTTACATGCTAGAGTCACGAAAGCTATTCATTTTTATTGGGTAAACACTTTTGAGTTCCGCGCACTTATGCTTGCGTCGGCGCTGACGTCATCGTTGACGTCACACGTCGTCCATCACGAATGCAACCCGCATTGTGGGTTCCTGGAATGTTAGTTAGGATTTTAAGACGGTCGGACACGGAGTTATGTAAGTAAAGGAGGACTGAGGCCCGACTCCGGCCTTGAGGCTCCCTTTGGTTGCGAATTATGAATATCTCCGCGTCAAATTAGAGGTACATTTCTTATGTAGAAATATTGCAGAGGGTGGAGCGAAGTTGGTAGAGTGTATAGGGAAACGTATTCGTGTTTGGTGTAGATATTACTTAAAGGCCGGATTATTATTGAGGAAGCAGTAGCAGTTTTATTGAAACAATAACACAAGGTTATTAATTCACAAATTGTTACGTTATAAAAATGTTGATGAAATGTCAGGTGAATGCACCCGGTCGCGACGGGTCCGAATGTAGCACGGATTTGTTAAAATTAAGAATTAGATCGCGTGACTTAGTTTGCATATCACGTGTTGGGTGTATACGCCTTAAACCGAAAACAGATAATTATAATCGTGGGGAGCGGAACCGGAATTAATAGTCCAAGGAGTTTTTATTCGTGAATAGCAGAGCCTCCTCTCCCCCATCTGTTTAAAGGGGGTATGTCCTTTTCCTCAGATGAACTGTTTTAAAATTAATACTAAATGTATGACAATAAACACATTTTTGAAAAACGACCGTTATTTCGTGCTTTTACAACGGTTTAGAAACGGATTTGTTAAAATTAAGAATTAGATCGCGTGACTTAGTTTGCATATCACGTGTTGGGTGTATACGCCTTAAACCCAAAACAGATAATTATAATCGTGGGGAGCGGAACCGGAATTAATAGTCCAAGGAGTTTTTATTCGTGAATAGCAGAGCCTCCTCTCCCCCATCTGTTTAAAGGGGGTATGTCCTTATCCATAGATGAACTGTTTTAAAATTAATACTAAATGTATGACAATAAACACATTTTTGAAAAACGACCGTTATTTCGTGCTTTTACAACGGTTGAGAATAGGTATAAAATTGTATAGAAACGAAGTTGTAGAGAATTTAATCCACTTTCATGGGCCCAATATATGGGGTTTCAGCTCACATTAATTATTCAAAATATTCTTTTAATTCGCGGATCGTATGGTAACATGTAGGGAGGCCAAATAAACGTTCGCGACCCCGAAAGTGGAGGGAAAACTTTTTGTGGCCCAAAAACCTCAAACTTCCCATAATTATTGTATCGTTTCATCGAAAAACCAATTGGCAGTGCTCATTCCAACGATGTAAGTACCCAACAGTGGCAAGCATTTGTATATTTATTTATTTTATCCCTCCACATGCAGTAGAACACCTGGTTCAAACTAGTTGCTCCGGTATCATTGTGCTTCCCAGTACCCATCAGTAGGAAGCAGAGTGCCTGATGATGTTATGTTTCCAATCTCATCATTTCGATTCAACGAGACACCGGCAGGTCGTTTTTTCGATGAAACGTTATCAATCGGTTAATTAAGGCTTCGTAGAAGTAAGGCGTCGTCCAACTGAGCAATCGATCAACGGTGTTCGGTGAAATTAAAATTGATCAAATTACTTTCGAAGTCACATAGGGAATCCATCATAAATACATTGTATTGTTACGGGAGCAGCGAGTATACAGTGACAAAGTATGCGACACACGGATTATGCAGCTCCTTTTGAATTAACAAAGCCATATCTTATTGATGGGGAGCTGAGCCCCATAACTACACTAAGGCATTATTTTATTACAAAACATGTCGATTCCTCACGGTGGACCCTCACACCATCGCCAAGGCCCCCTGCCCGTAAAACAGACCTCTTCCTAGAGGTCTGTGACGCTGTCGCAAATATTGTAATTGTGAGAAACAATTCTCAATGTTCATTCAATTGAACAAAAGCCGTTTCGGGTTCATTGTGAGCGAAACTCCCCGTTCTATTTTAAACAAACAAAAGCGTTATTTTCTACCAAAGCATGTTGCCTACTCACGGTGGACCCTCACACCATGACGAAGGCCTCCTGCCCGCGGAACAGGAACGGGTGTTGGTCGATCATCGTCTGCACGATGTCCTCGAGGTAGGGGCGCGTCATCTCGAAGCGGCCCATGTCGCTGAACTGAACGGGAAGAAGGGTCGGCCACCAGCAGATGGCGAGGTTCTTGCTGTCCATCGAGTTGAGTTTGGAGTTTTCAGCCACTCTGCGGGATGAAGCAAAAGTTGCATTTAAAAATCGATCAAGTGCGTCTCGGACTCGCACACGAAGGGTTCCGTAAAATCGCACAAGCAAAAACCCGAAAAATCACTTCTCGTGTATTTACCCCTTTAATTGTTAAAGTTGCGCGTAATTCATTATTTGTTGCTGTAGCGGCAACAGAAACCCTTCCCTGTTTGGTACCCTTCGGTTAAGGAACCTTAAAGTTGAAATGTTAACCTGGGTATCTTCATGATTGAATGAATGAATGAATGGTGCCTCTCCAGCCAGGTTTTTAAACCTGTTCCGGTCTTTCAGCCGGCATACCAGAGGGCACAAGATTTGGAAAGAGGGGTTATGACCTGCTCGACAGGAAGGAAAGGAGTGTGATTTCAATCGACCGACTCTTCAGCCTTAAGCCAATATAGCATATGTGAAATGGGTGGATGTTGTTGTGTTCTTCGAATTTTTGCCGTCCTTCTAGTTTCCAGTATGCTTGTATCCATTTGCTGAGTAATGTTCTACAAGGTTTTCCTTAGAGCTGTCAGCTGTCATCTTATTCAAGATGATGCTTCTTCATGGCTTGAAACTTATTTAACAGTATCTCCCAGAAGCACACTGAGTTCTAGCAGTAGCTGCCTAAAAACTTTAGTTTTATTTTGAAATATTGGTTGCCTTCGTATTATGTATTAAAGTGTACAAAGTCTGTCAGTATGTCAAAGTCTGTAGTCGCTATGCTAAAATACCATATCTGTGCATGTAGTTTATTTTTGGGCCTGAGCTGGGATAACTGTTGAATTGGCGAATGGCAATGACCTGCTATTTTTCGTCCTTTACTGTATTGTGGCCTTTTGAGATTAAACAGGGATAACACCACTCGATATTTTTCAAAACACTGAATTTTTACCTCCTTGTACTACACTTTGATTCACAAGGCAATAAGCACATCACCACTCACCCGGGATAACAAAAATCTACTCCATATACCACACATTTAGAAAAACTTGTTTACTTCACCATACTTCATTATGTGATTTACAAAAAAATATACACTTGATCACATAGGTTTATTGGGTTTTAAAAATAATAACTAAGATTCAAAAGCTATCATCATCAACTCCCAAACTGGGTTCTTTTCGTTCACTAGAAAGTGTTTAGCACAAAATATAAAATATACGAGTTGAACATTACGTGAGATGATCTGTGGATCAATTCCACAAGAAACAAAAGGTCCGCGGCAGTCTGTGCCACACCACCCCATCCTGAAAAAGATGGGTTAAGTCCTTGTTTTTTTTTGTATTCCACATTCCGCATTTCACGCCACAGCTGCTTAGCTCCATGACCGCTGGGGAGTACCTTTGTCTTTTGTCTCGTGCAATGTTAGAGTAGGTTTGACTGTTTTTGTTTTGGAAGTTTGAGTAATACGAAAAATGAAAGTAACACTAATCGACACTGTATTTATCAAACTGCTAACTCTAGCTCTGAATTGAACCCTATTCAAATCACTTAGCAAGGTTATCATGCCCTGTCAAGTTCAGTGCACTGAATCACTCACTCACTTCGCTAATCACTTTCAAAATAATATATCATGTTTGCAGCTGTAATGTGACCCTTAAGATTTAAATTAAATATCACGACATGGAGTTATAGACTGTATTTTCAGTAGACGTGACAGCTCTTATTCATTCCTCTACCCTTTATGGCTTAGAGATCATGGAGTTTCTCGAATATATAGGTAGATATGACAAACTGACACAATAATCCTGCTGTAGATAGGTTGTTAGAACATGACGGCTATGGCGGCGCGGCGTCCGCTACCGACCAATATTTCTGTTTTGTCGATTTTCTAGTCTCCCTCTGGTGAAAACAATCTTGCCAAACGTGTATTCGTAGTGGTTTAATTATGTGTTAATTTAGTAATGAAACGGTCTCACACGAATCTGCGCCAAAGATTTCATCATCTCTGTCTCCAGGGTCAGGGCAAGTATTCCGATTACAGAGCTTTGCAACTTTGCACATAGCACAAAATAACACAGACAATCACAAGGACATAACTAACTTTGTTTGAAGTAAAAGTACAGAATACATTATAGTGTAAACCATAAATTCAAGAATCACTTCAAATCAGCAAATGAACAATTATGATGGGTAATTTTTAGAGAGAAAAAAGGGTCTATTAGCCTACGGAGAACCCGGGACACCTCCGAACGTCTCTGCGTCCCCAAGCCAACCTCGAAATGTTAACCTGCGTATCTTCAAACAAAAAATATTCTTGCCAATAGAGTATGACTCGAGTAAATGCCTATGCCCCTCGGCGAGTACACAATAGGCTGGTACTCTTCACTTAAACTTACCTCATAACCTACAAACTCCAAGAATGGTTTGGGATGGATGATTACCATTTTGGGATGATGTCTCTATTCTAGCCTCCTATATTAGTATTGCGCTAATGGTTGACAACCTTCGATGAAAGACAGTGGTCCATTATGTCTACTTCCCGTTGTGTCAGCTTTTCACTTTTATACCAATTCGACAAGTTCCCATTACGACAAGGTTCATAATGACAAGTTCCCATTTTTACCACTTCCAATTAGACGGCTTCCCAATTTCTAAAAAGCTGACAATATGGGAAGTGGTCAAATCGGGAAGATGTAGGATTTGTAAGTGGTAAGAATGGGAAGTGGTCAATATAAAAAATGTTCTTTATGAACCTTGTCATAATGAATCTAAAGAACTTTAGTGTCGCCTGAATGCAGCCTGTAGCGGCGCATGGGACCAACAGAGATGCATCCATATGCGGGAGAGCGGGAGAGAGAGAGAGAGAGAGATAACACTTCGCTCACACGCCAAGAAACCTTGCGACAGCCGTACCTGGTGAAGTGCTGGAACACGTAGTCTAGCAGCGCGCGCGCAGGCGGCGCCAGGGCCGTGCCGAGGAGGGATCGCAGAGCCAGGAGTCGCCAGCTGCGATCCTTCAGCTCAACCCCGCCGGCCATCGAACCGCGCATCGCTGCGGAGATGAGAAAGGTTTCTATTGGTAGTGATTGATTATACGGCAGGGGATGTGAACGAATAATGTACATACAGATCTATTAAGTAAGACCAGTGGGTCCACCGCGCAAGCCCCTTCGGCATCGGTGACGGCTTCATTTTGACAGCTTCGTGCAAGAATGAACTTTATCATTATGACAATACGGCAAGTCAACTCAAGCGTCGGTATAGGGATCAAGCCGACGGGGTCTTTAATAGTGTTTCTTTTTCTTTCTACTACTTTCGGCGGTCTTTAATAGTACTAGTATTGTTGGTCGGCCTTTAAGCCAGTAGTATACTTGTATTATTTCATTACGTAAATGTATTATTTCACTCTTAGAAGGAAATGAGATGACACCAATGAGGTAAGTAATTTTTCCGCCATCTAACCTCAAAATAGCACCTTTGCCGCTTGATTTTGGGTTCTCAGGCGGAAAAATTCCTCGCCTTCTTCTTGTGCCGTCAACTTCTCGGTTCCTAAATATAAGCCTTTGCGAACTCGTAAGAAATGTTCTATTTCTCAAACATGCAATGAAATGTCGTCGTTACGTGCGTTATAACAGGCTTGAAAATATCACGTTTCGGGTTAAAATTCGGTATTCAAATATAGAATCCTTCGCTCACTCGGGACTCAAACCAGCACTCGCAGCAAAAATCAACTTTGCTCTCTTGTTGCACAATAGTTATTTTCACACCTTTCATTCGGAAAAGTAAGTTTTGCTCTACGACGAGAGGGAGCAAAATGCTACTTTTCTGTTCAAGCTACTTTTTTAATCTATTCATTGGCATTTAGCATTTACGCAATGTGCCAATTGTACACAGATCTTAATAAAATAATCGATTGTAATTTCATCGTAGTCGATTAAAAACGAAAATGTTTCAAGTTTTAACTTTAATAACGTTATATGAAAATTTATGAATTTTTCGTAATATTTTTAAAAAATGTCACAATAAGTTATATGTTTTACTGAAATCAAAACTATCGACGACTGTTAATAATGAATATTGATATTCGAAACCATTGTAATATTCGATTCGATTATTTTTACACATCGGTAAAAGTACACAGGAATATTTTACCTGTGGTGACCTTTCCCTAATCCTTCACAATCCGCCATTATAAAAAAAATAATTTTACGTTGTTCGATTACTGTAAAAGCGGTGAAAGTATAATTCAAAGTATAGTTATTTAATATTTAGAGCATTTCATTTAAATTTTCCTCATAGTCGGTGTGAAAAGTTGTATGTGTCACTCAGGAGCAAAATTATTTTTGTCATGGGCGTTAACGCTTGAATCCTTCGTAACGCTTGAATCCTTCCCTTCACTCTGGACTCAATGTACCGCCCTCGCCGTAAATACATCATTTTGCTCCCTTGTGACACAAATAATTATTCTAGCCTGGTTCACAGGATAGAAAAACACTGTTTTGTTAAAGCTCTGTCAGTTAACAGATACCTTGCAGGCGTTTCGTCGGTAAAAGCGTGCGTCATGCCGTCGCATCGGTAAAAGCTTGACGTGTGTTAATCTAGCTCAACACAGACACTTAATAATTTTGTAATTATAATCATAATAATTAAATTTTTCATATTTGTATTAGTTAAGCACAACCTATTTTTAAAAGAGATCTAAAAATCAATCTGTGGGAGTTTCTACGCCCTCCTTCTCCCACAGTGGTCCAATGTAGAGAAGAGGCAAAAAATTACGTTTGCTAAGTATATGTAAATATCTACAGTAATAAAGTACTTTGACTTTGTGCAGTCAATTGCGGTAGAAGGCGGACTCCGCCAGGCGGAGTTCCAAACCAAATTTTTCTAAGAATACATTTTCTGCATAATTTATTTCTCTCAGATATGCAATGAAATGTCGTCATTACGTGCGTTATAAAAGGCTTGGAAGTATCACGTTTCGGGCCGCACAACTCGAGAGAACTGTAAAGAAATTTCATACAAAAATGCAGGCCAAGGCCGTTTTTTTATCCATGCTCAAAGCAAAAGTCATCAACGGGCGCACGGAAATAACGATTAGTAGTATTTTTATTTCATTGCACATGTTTGAGAAAAGCACTATAAATGCCTCTGGCAGTGAATAGGGCTTGCCGGCTAGCCCTTCTTTCCCGGCGTCTGCAGTAATGTACTATATCTTAGGTAAACCAGTGGCTCTGTAAACTCTTGACCTTACGAGCGATATAGGAAATTTGGGTTTTCATTTTTCATTATTTTCCACGCCCTTACCCTGAACTCCTTGAAGTTTATCGGATGAACATGTGGAATTATTATAAAAAACCAGAAAAACAAATAACCGGAATACATTTTCTTTCAACATACAAATTTATGAATGCACCTGGTTACGTGCACGTATTGAAGTAGCCAACAACTTTGTAAACTACAAATTGCGATGTAAAATCCAATAGCCTATCTCATTGTGGCGGTCTCCACGAAACCAAAGACACCTCACTAGTTGAAATCTGACAAGCCGCTCTGGGCTGTAGAACTTGTTTTACATTTTCAACACCGCCAAAAAACATATAATTATCGAACCTGCTTACAATATTTCATGAGAATCGGTCAAGAAATGCGACCTGTAGATGAGAACAAAAATCCGGACAAACGATAGCAGCCCAAGCTGGACGGACACGCTGCGCGCTCGCTCGGTCAATCATACATTGGCATCGGCACAGGCTCTACTACTCGTGTCCGAGTGAAGGCCTGTGCCCCTCGTTGGTGACATTAACGGGCTACATTCGTTTATTAACATTATACATGTCTTATCGATGGTGAAGGAACTGTCACGCAAAATGGGGTATTGAATACGGGTGACGACCCGAATGGCCGAGTCGGCAGTGACCCTGCCTACGAAGCCAAAGGTCCCGGGTTCGAGTCCCGGTGGGGGCAAATATTTGTTTGATGAGAACGGATGTTTGTACCCTAGTCATGGTTGTTTATATATCTAAGTATAGTATTTATCTATATCATAAGTATGTGTATCTTTGTCTAGTAAACAAGATACAGGGAATCCTAGTGGGGGGCTAGATCAATGTGTGTAAATAGTGTCCAAGGTATTATTATTATTATAATAGCAGGCTATAATTGGGCACAACTGATCCACAGCCACCCCGCATGGGAAAGGGCGTGACGCTACGCTTTTTATGTCTCACCAGCGATATTCTCCAGCTCCACCATACTGGGCTCGTCGATCAATGGCGGTAGCTTCTTGGAGAAGAAGTCTTTGAGCGCCGTCGCGACCGCGTTGACCGGGATGTCCAACGCTTCGAAGTCTATGTTGGGATCTGGAACACATAAGCGTTGGGATGTAAAGACCCAAACGAACTATACACTGAGGGACATCAAGGCGTCAAAAGTAAATAATAACTAACGTAAACATTTATATACAGGCTCACACATTGCCTCTGGTCCCACACTAGGATACCATATCCATATAATCATCTAAGACCTAACTAAGAACTGAGTAACTATTACTCTAAAGTGACCACTCGACATCCGACATCTCTTATGCGGACTAGACATTATCAAACTCAGTTTTTATTCGTTTTATGACGAAGCTTTGTCTGGATTTTTGATATTTTGTTTTTTATTGTGCATGTTTATGTCAATTATAAATATCTACTGTCGTGTATTGAATACATACTAGTGGCTCTGTGGGCTGTAGACCTCGCGAGAGACACTTTCTTTTAATCACATATACAAACTTATGAATGCAGCTGGTTAAGTACATGGAGTAAGTAGGCCGCAACAATAACTGTTTGGACTGCAGCAGTTTGTTATTTTTTTTTAAACTCCCACATCTCCGCCATTTTGAAAATTTTCCAAAAATTTAAAAGACAAAAATATTCTACTTATTATCAAACCACCTCACAAAAAAACAAGAGTTCAAAAATGCGGTCTATAGAGGATAACATCCAGACATACGAGATAATTTTTGGCCAATCCTGAACGGAGACGCTTCGCTCGGTCAATTGATTGCTTCATTGTGACTTGAAAAATTGACTGACTGTTAAGTTTGTTTACATTATATAATAATATATTATATACATAGGTACCAACTTGGTTTTACTATAGATATTTTTATGGTTGACCTCGCCAACTAGACCGGCCGGCAACCTACTGCCGCATCGCACAACATATAATTTTTTACAATACTATCGATGCGCGATCATTTGCTTTAATTTAACATAAAATTTCGATATTTTATCAAATACCGGTTTTGACATTTGTTTTGCAGTTTACACATTCACTTAGACCTCTTAGATCATTAAAAATATACATACATAATTGTTGTCTATCCCTTTTTTTTTTTACTTATTACTTCAATTTCAGGTTATTACGTGTCCGAATCAGGAGACGTGGTTTGGGTTCAATGACCTTCCAATATTATCGAAGGAAGGTAATAGAAATGTGTACTAGCAATAGACTTTTCATTACTCATACTCTGAAAGGGGGTCATTGTTCATCCAGGCACCGTGCTGAAAGTGGTACGTACATGCCTGCTCTAAAGCAGAAAAGTATTAAAAAATATATATATGAATCGCAGTTTATATTGAACAACGCAATGGTAGTAACCTATACAATACAGCCATAAAACGGAAGTATTTTTTTAATGTTATGCTCAAAGTAAAAGACATCAACGGGGGCACCGAAATTACTTTTTTTATGAGTAGTATTTTTAAACTTGAGTTTGTTGTTTGTTTTTTAATAAAATAATTTTGATTTCAAGTGACTTTGTTTTTAATAAAATAATTTTGATTTTAACTGACTTGTGTTTACTTTCCCCGTATTCGTAATGAAAAGTAGAGTGTTTTACTCGGGTGATAGCACCCATTTCTGCCTCGAACTATTGGCGCTCTCACTTCGTTCGAGCGCCAAAACATCTCGTCAGGAATGGGTGCCTTTCAGCCCTCGGTTAACAATCTACTATTCCTGTCCTGCCTAGGTTTGCTAGAAGAAATCTCTTTTTAGAGATAAGCTCGCCTTTGCGCATACTTATGCGAAAATGCGAGCATGTGTTTTTACTCATTATTTACCGTGTAATAAGGTATATTGAATATTGAATGTGTTATACACATGTATTTATTGCTAGTAACCGGAATGATATGAATATGTTAAGTAAATGTTTTTTTCCCGAATACGCTGCAATTCTATCATAACTGCACTACATATACAGCACAAAGCGACACTTTGTTGCATAAGAGCAGAAAAAATGTATGGAAATCCTTTACCGAACTGCTTTTTTTTATCGCGCACCAAAAAGGTGGCACATGTCAAGTTACTAAAAGTTAAAACCTAGGTTTACAGTGCGTTCGGTTGGCCAACCTGACGGCCGTATGGAGTAACACAGTTTGCATGTGACGTGATGTGTGTGCTTGGCTTAAAAATACTGGAATAAAAAAGGCGGGAAGTTAACAATGCTAATTTTCACTGAGAAATACGAGCGTGAAATTTCTCTTCAGTTTTATTTCTCACTTCTTTTCTTGCAGTACCTAGTTAAAAGAAAAGTAGATTATGCAACTCGCATTAAGTAATATATATTGCACTCGTGCCTTTTAGAGCTCGAGTCGATGATATAATAAATAATTTTCTGCTTGTATGCTTGTAATGCCCTGTATGCCAGGAAGCTGTGAAGAATACCCTGCTTCTAAGAGACCAGTCGCCAAACAGTGGACAAAAAACAACAGTTACTCACAAATTGATAATACGACAATGACCCCAGTCGAAATATCATTTAGAAAAAAAATATCAAGCCTCGATTATTAGAAGATTCAAAGCGCCAACAACTATTTCATGAAAATCAGGAAAATAGTAATCTCCGTACTTCCAGCACAGAAACTTTGAATAGAACTCTAACAGACCTATCGATAATATTGGAAAATCTGCGAGAAAGTAATTACAAGGAAGAAATTGAAGAACTCAAACAGAATCTAGCCTAGAACCAAAGTTATAGACAATCTTTTGATCGAAAACGATGACCTTAAGTGTGTTATTGAAAAATTACCCAACAGAATGACATATACAAACAAATTTATATCGTAATAATATATAAACAAAGTTATCGATGACAACGCGGGGAATGAGAATAAGTCTCAAACAGAAACATTACGACAGTAAATAAGACAAACACACGGAAGAAGGACGCACTGCAACTGCGAATGAAGACTTCAAGGTATATTTGAAAAAAAGTCTCAAACAGAAATCTCAACACGTGATAAACAAGACAATCACACTGAAGAAAGATGCACTGCAACTTCGAAAGAAGACGTCAAGGTAAATGTGAAGAAACCCACCAAAGAAGACACCACTGTAAATGAAGGAAAACTAATAAAAAGAGCCAATGAAACACTCCATGCCAAGATTGCTGGAAAAGGCAAAAATTCAATTTTCATTTTCGGAGGAAGACAATACACAAGGTAGTCTTGTGTATTGTCTTCCTCCGAAAATGATCCGAAAATCAGAGCTCAAGTATCAGACGAAATAAAAAAAAATTAAATGACATTACCTCTTTCCTACAAACCCTAATGCAAATCTGAAGAGATTGGGAAAACTTGTGA
The DNA here is from genome assembly GCA_949825045.1 of Argyresthia goedartella. NCBI lineage: Eukaryota > Metazoa > Arthropoda > Insecta > Lepidoptera > Argyresthiidae > Argyresthia > Argyresthia goedartella. Next base: position 16,883,938 of record OX463834.1, read on the forward strand.
TCTTTTCAGTGTAACAGAAGAGGACTACGTCGTAATGTCAATAGGCGAACACGATAACAACCCTACCAAATTACTGATGGACTTGGCAGCAATTCTTCAAAAATTGGACAAACCCAATGTGATACTGCTTAGTATCATCATTCATCATTTTAATCAGACTACTAAAATGAAATAGCCAGTAAAAATCATAAAAATTGTACCTTCTTAAAAATAGAACATCACAACAGGGAAATGGATTTCACAAGGTTAAACACAATGAGCAAAATGATAAGTGATCCGATCGCTCAATATGATTACGATACCAAATATCTTAAATACAACAAAAGATCAATAGATGTAAGCTTTGCTTTAAAAAACACAGACAAATAATAAAGCAAAGAATAACTCAAAAACAAGACATACGAAACCAGGTACAATTAATTCCCTATTACATCCCAAAGGATACACCCTCAAAAACAAAGTACGACGTTCAAAAGTAGTCTTACACCAAATTATTAAATTTATTTCTGGTGTTTACAAAAAATAGTGATAAAGGGGACTTCATGATTACGCTTCCTTCGAGCCAGCCGTGGCACCCATATGCCCTAAATAATTTTTAAGCACTAATGGCATAAGAATATCTTTTAAATAAAACCAATACCGTGATAATGAAATTTTTTTTACGTGTTATATTTCATTTTGAATTTGTATACCTACCTCTAAAAGAAACACCCTCCTTTACAAAGATAACGAGGTCTTACACAAGAAGTGAGCAACAATAACTTTTTTCGAACCTAAAAAAACTAATTTCGTATAGCTACACCAAAATATAGCTACCTTAACAAGTAAAAAAACCGGTCAAGTGCGAGTCTAAATCGCGCACGAAGGGTTCCGTACCACCGTTCAATGGAAGCGATGGTGTGGAGTGAATAGTTTGAATTTTACACAGCAAAATATTGTTTATAAAGTTATTGGTGCGGTTACTTTCACACTCCATGTACGTAACCAGGTGCATCCATAAGTTTGTATGTGGTATTGTTGTATGGGAGCCCCCTTAAATATTTCTTTTATCCTGTTTTTTAGTATTTGTTGTTATAGCGGCAACAGAAATACATAATCTGTGAAAATTTCAACTCTCTAGTTAGCTAGGTTCTTGAGATACAGCCTGGTGACAGACGGACGGACGGACGGACGGACGGACAGCGAAGTCTTAGTAATAGGGTCCCGTTTGGAACCCTTCGGGTACGGAACCCTGAAAAGAACTCACAGAGATAACGATTGCGGAAATAAATGATAACAATGTGCAACAATCTACTAGTTGTTAGTGACTCTCCCCCTTGGCGTGGCACGCCGGACATTTTGCAAAGCTGATGTCATAACATATTGAAGACAAGGTCGACCGATTAAAAGTTAAAGGAAATTTATTATGTAAATGTTTACTTTTTTGCATACGTCATTTTAACTGGTTCGAGAATATTATTCGTTCATATATTGATAGACGGTCGGCAGATACATAATTATAGGGCGACAATTTAACCGAGACATCCCACGTCATATACCTGTAACTGCGTAGATGTCTGAATTAAGTCGTCGATGTCGTACAACACAGACTGTTTCGGAAACTCGCAGAAATTATTGAACCTTTGCATTGGTATGATAAACAAGTTCACTGATCGTATAAACATATATGAGGCAAAGGAATTACTGTCAAAACACGTAGTAAATGAATGATTATATAGCACGAGTTTTTTAAGCGACCTGCCAAACGGTCTGTCAGACTGATTTAGAAAAAACCAACTGTCACCAAAAATACCACATGATTATCATGTTATTGTGCCCACCTGCCCACCTGCCCACCGCCTCTACACATTTATCATCAAGCGGCAGGGGTGAGCGGGTGAGCCTGCACGATAAAGGTCACCGGCCATTAAATCTTAGGGCATAAATAATTTAGGGGTCGAATTTAACAACATGTTATTTATAACGTATTTGTATGTTTCATTATTTTGATATTTATGAGTTTTCTACATACATATCATTTTATACCTATTTGACCGAGCGACCGAAGCGAGCGAAGGGCTCCATTTCGACAAGATAGGAGGCCGATTTTGCTTTCGTCTGTCTCTATACGTGTCTGTCAGTTCCGGTTTAGGGGCCACAGTTTTCAAGCGATCCTTACAAAATTGGCACACGTATTCCTTGATTATTATTTTTTTGTCGGGAGCTTTTCTCCATTTTCCCCTTGGGGGGGGGGGAGTTAGGACGTCATAGTTTTTTTGTATGGGTTTTTTTTTTTCTGAAACCCATTGTGTGGGGTATCAAATTAAAGGGCTTCATGAGCCGTTTCTAAAAATATAGTACACCATTACGGCCGCCTTTTTTCTAAAAATCCAAGTAATATTTTCAAAACATACCAAGTTTGGACTCCTCGAAGTAGGAGACGGATTAGTAAAGAGGATCTATACAGACCATGAGAGTGAGTGAAATATACTATATCACTATTTTCGTGAAAAGTCAATAGATTGTATTTTAAATCGCAAAATGTAGTTTTCAAAGTTATCGGTGCGGCTACTTTACTACTTGATTTTGATTGAATCTAAAATACTTACCAATAAATTGGTTCACAGACCCCTTTGATAGCGAGGTCTACTCTGCCCACAGGGCCACTAGTTTAAATATTTACGTTTTAGCTAGATTATAACTCTGTGGAGAATGACATTTCCCTTATTTAATATCTAAAATATTCTGTGTTTTTTTAAAGTGTCAGTTTTCTTAAACATCAACCATAAATTCGACATAAACTGCGTCGCTTTTGTAGGTTACTGCGGAAGTGGAGTGATGCAGGAGACTTCAGTGCGGAGTCGACATAGCAGGCGATGTCAACCCTCCAGCACCTCAGCAACCTACCTCTGTTAACAGTCATGTAGGTTACTGCGGAAGTGGAGTGATGCAGGAGACTTCAGTGCGGAGTCGACATAGCAGGCGATGTCAACCCTCCAGCACCTCAGCAACCTACCTCTGTTAACAGTTATGTAGGTTACTGCGGAAGTGGAGTGATGCAGGAGACTTCAGTGCGGAGTCGACATAGCAGGCGATGTCAACCCTCCAGCACCTCAGCAACCTACCTCTGTTGACAGTTATGTAGGTTACTGCGGAAGTGGAGTGATGCAGGAGACTTCAGTGCGGAGTCGACATAGCAGGCGATGTCAACCCTCCAGCACCTCAGCAACCTACCTCTGTTAACAGTTATGTAGGTTACTGCGGAAGTGGAGTGATGCAGGAGACTTCAGTGCGGAGTCGACATAGCAGGCGATGTCAACCCTCCAGCACCTCAGCAACCTACCTCTGTTAACAGTTATGTAGGTTACTGCGGAAGTGGAGTGATGCAGGAGACTTCAGTGCGGAGTCGACATAGCAGGCGATGTCAACCCTCCAGCACCTCAGCAACCTACCTCTGTTAACAGTTATGTAGGTTACTGCGGAAGTGGAGTGATGCAGGAGACTTCAGTGCGGAGTCGACATAGCAGGCGATGTCAACCCTCCAGCACCTCAGCAACCTACCTCTGTTAACAGTTATGTAGGTTACTGCGGAAGTGGAGTGATGCAGGAGACTTCAGTGCGGAGTCGACATAGCAGGCGATGTCAACCCTCCAGCACCTCAGCAACCTACCTCTGTTAACAGTTATGTAGGTTACTGCGGAAGTGGAGTGATGCAGGAGACTTCAGTGCGGAGTCGACATAGCAGGCGATGTCAACCCTCCAGCACCTCAGCAACCTACCTCTGTTAACAGTTATGTAGGTTACTGCGGAAGTGGAGTGATGCAGGAGACTTCAGTGCGGAGTCGACATAGCAGGCGATGTCAACCCTCCAGCACCTCAGCAACCTACCTCTGTTAACAGTTATGTAGGTTACTGCGGAAGTGGAGTGATGCAGGAGACTTCAGTGCGGAGTCGACATAGCAGGCGATGTCAACCCTCCAGCACCTCAGCAACCTACCTCTGTTAACAGTTATGTAGGTTACTGCGGAAGTGGAGTGATGCAGGAGACTTCAGTGCGGAGTCGACATAGCAGGCGATGTCAACCCTCCAGCACCTCAGCAACCTACCTCTGTTAACAGTTATGTAGGTTACTGCGGAAGTGGAGTGATGCAGGAGACTTCAGTGCGGAGTCGACATAGCAGGCGATGTCAACCCTCCAGCACCTCAGCAACCTACCTCTGTTAACAGTTATGTAGGTTACTGCGGAAGTGGAGTGATGCAGGAGACTTCAGTGCGGAGTCGACATAGCAGGCGATGTCAACCCTCCAGCACCTCAGCAACCTACCTCTGTTAACAGTTATGTAGGTTACTGCGGAAGTGGAGTGATGCAGGAGACTTCAGTGCGGAGTCGACATAGCAGGCGATGTCAACCCTCCAGCACCTCAGCAACCTACCTCTGTTAACAGTTATGTAGGTTACTGCGGAAGTGGAGTGATGCAGGAGACTTCAGTGCGGAGTCGACATAGCAGGCGATGTCAACCCTCCAGCACCTCAGCAACCTACCTCTGTTAACAGTTATGTAGGTTACTGCGGAAGTGGAGTGATGCAGGAGACTTCAGTGCGGAGTCGACATAGCAGGCGATGTCAACCCTCCAGCACCTCAGCAACCTACCTCTGTTAACAGTTATGTAGGTTACTGCGGAAGTGGAGTGATGCAGGAGACTTCAGTGCGGAGTCGACATAGCAGGCGATGTCAACCCTCCAGCACCTCAGCAACCTACCTCTGTTAACAGTTATGTAGGTTACTGCGGAAGTGGAGTGATGCAGGAGACTTCAGTGCGGAGTCGACATAGCAGGCGATGTCAACCCTCCAGCACCTCAGCAACCTACCTCTGTTAACAGTTATGTAGGTTACTGCGGAAGTGGAGTGATGCAGGAGACTTCAGTGCGGAGTCGACATAGCAGGCGATGTCAACCCTCCAGCACCTCAGCAACCTACCTCTGTTAACAGTTATGGGTATAATAACTTGCTGAACTATACGCGAGTATTACTTAAGCAACCTACGTTGAATTACGGTATGTGACTGCTAGTCTAAATAGATACTTTTTAGGAACTGTCAAAACGGTTATTTTGTTCACGAGTTCTATTGAATGAAAATATGTGACGTCACAGTCAAATGGTGTCTTTTTTACAAAAAAATGAGTTTATTAAATACAACTGCTAGAATTATACAATTCTGATATTGTCAAACGTTTTTGTTGAAATAGGTTCAGTTTGGGACACATTTCTAGATTTATTGGACTACCTTGTCAAATAGCCTATCGTTCCTAATCAATTACATGCGGAGTACTTGTTTCTAATCAAGTTTCGTACGCAGAACTTGTTGACCCTTATCAAGTTACCTATGTAGAACTCCTTAGTTACCTTCATAGAACTTGCTGAAGAGCATGTCCACATGCGCCCGGTTGCCCGGCACTCTGTAGAGACCTTCCGAAGATAGCCCTTCGCGTTCAATGAACTCCACGCACTTCTCGACGAACAGTGGGACGCCATGGGGACCCTGGAATGGGGAGACTGGTTAGCACTGTGAAGTCCCACCATAGTAGAGTAGACAAACATATAAACATTATTATATGCAAGAACATAAATTGCCTATGGACGTACAATAAGATACGTTCGTAAGAACCATAGATACTTAACAGCGAACGCACAGTAAAAAACCCATCATCAACATTTTACAAGAATAGTTCCAACAAAACTGATCGGTCGGTTAAAATCGTCAAGAAACATCGTGAAGAAGCTTCGTATCACTCTCCGTCTTTACCTAATCAGCCGGCAAGCCCTTCTTTCCCGGCGTCTGCAGTAATTAAATAATGAAATGTTTATTTGTTAACTTACACCAATAAAAAACATTTAAGTGGTAAATGCGCAAGAGGGCAGCTGTAAAATTGTTCGTTTCGTCGTTAAAAACCACGCTAGGCGAAAACCTGTGTTGTGATTTCCAGCGCCTTCCCATCCGAATAGGTTGGAGTGCGCTGAGAAACTGAGAAACTGAGAAACTCACTGGGAACAATATCGATTAAATTCGAACTTAATTTACGTAATTATAATTTAAGGTAGAATACTCTGGTAAAGAGGGGGAGTTAATGTGTGAAGAATATTATAGGTAGGTACTAGATACGTTAAATGGCATATAATATCTACATTATACGCCACTTAACGTAATGTGTGTATATTAGAATATTAATATAATATGTATATACCTTTATAATTATAATAATAATAGTAATAGAATAATAATTGGTACACTATTAATAAGAATAATAAAAAGGGTTGTATATTAGATATTTATCTAAAATTATACATTACTTAAATATATAAAATTGTACATATATTATTAAATATCATATATTAGCAGTTGGTATAGTCGTAATATTTGATATAAATGGATTTAATGCAATCCGTTCTACTTTGTACCTGTAGTTCGGATGAATGACTCCAGTTCACAGTAATTTTGTTACATCAGCCACTCTTCAATTTTAGCCTTACACTGTGGGATGGTGAGAGGGTACATGTACTGTATGTTATTTTTTATTTATAAGAATGGGCGTAGAAACTTCGCTGATCGATTAGCAAATGGAGTACGCACCTGCGGAGTTGTCATTAGTCTGTCTACGCGCCTGTTGTTGTAGTGTTGTTGTCATAGTCATAGTAGTTAGTGTTGGTCAAATGGTGTCCTGGTGTGTTGATTTGTAATGATTTATTTTATGAAAATTTTGCGGATAGTAAGAACTTTACATTGTTCCTATAGGTCTGTTGTTGATGTACTCTTTTTATTGAATGTCATTCATTACTTTAAGAAGGGACCTCTGGACTCTCTCTAGTTTGATTATGTGGGACTTACATTCTCCACCCCAATTTGAAATACAGTAGCTTAAAATTGTCTGGGCTAATGTATAGTAGACATTTTTCAAAAGCTTGGGTGGGGCAATGTGTCGTAATTTACTGAACAGAAAAATTAGTTTTCGTGTCCTTGTTGCTAGGGAGTTTATTTGGGCAAGCCACGACATTATATCATCCAAAACGACACCAAGGTATATTATTGTAGAAACCTTGGATATCTGGATGCACAAACAGTTAGGTCTATTGCTGTTGTGACAAGTCTGTGCCTTAATACAAAGATACTTTTACTTTACATACTTTGGATTTTGGGTCGAAAACGAGAGGAAATTTGTTTTATCAATGTTGAGAGAGAGTATGTTATTTTGCAGCCATAACATTGTGTCTCGGAGTCCTGACTCAGCATGATTTTTTGCCTCTTCCCCCAAAACACCAATGCAGTGTCGTCTGCATAACTGCATAACTCTTCCATTTATGGGCGTGTGGAGGCATAGTTCATTTATTTAAATAAGGAAAAGACTAAGGCCAAGCACGCTGCCCTGTGGAACACCATATGACACTGGCATATCGCTACTGAGTTTGTCCCTAATTTTCACCTTTTGGGAGCGGTCGGATAGATAGTTAGTAAATAACTGTAGAATGTTGCCCCTAATCCTAATGTTTTCCATTTTTTAGCAGAATAGGGAAAGAGACGATGTCGAACGCTTTGGCCAAGTCGAGAAAGATAGATCAGTTATGTGTTCAGTGAGAGATGACACCGCATTCTCTGTAGATTTACCGGCCCTAAAACCAGTATTTAATGTCGGGCAAAAGTGCAATAGATGAACTCGTCTCTCTCAAACTGACTCGTCAATCAATTCCTCACTTTCCAGCCTCTACAACAATATACTATTTTGATCATGGTTATCGAAGACTCATTTATCATCTGCTTATTTAAATTCGATTACCATAAAATCAAATGTTGTCAATAACATACGTTCTGGCTTAAAATGGGACGAGTTTTTTCGAAAACCGGTGGCGAGATCAAAAACAAGGTAATAATGGCAACCAAAATATCATAGGAATTTGATTAACAAAAGCCCGCAAGTAACCTTCAATGTTACATAATATTTCGTTGCCATACTGAGACAATGTTTATGTAATTAAAAGTCACTCTACATTAAGCAGAATAGATAGTAATGTCCATAAAATGAAATATTTCCTATGTAGGACTTCGTCAAATAATAAAAGTTACTAATTATGTACTTAAAGTAAAAAACTTAAAAAGTTGAAAGTTCAATTCGGTATATAGAAGATTTTCAAACTGGCATCAAACTGAGAAGAATATATCGAGATAATTGTTGTAAGTAAATGATGTTATTCCTACCAAATAATATTACAGCATTACAGTAATTTCCGTAAAAAACAGAATGTCCTTCATTTGCTCTCACAGCGTAGTACTTTCATGTGAAAGAAACTCTTTGGCTCAAATTTCCCACGCTGTAAGTTGGATGTCCTGTAAAACTGTGAAATGTCAATAGTTTTCCGGTCTCAGATGTCACTCAGAATGTAAACAGATATTGATGATATACTTATTTAGTTTTTTAAAGTGGCGAGACATCCGATTATAATAAAGTCTTAGTGAAATCAAAAGATAAGAACGAGGCTATCATGCCTAGTGTATTAAATTATAATAATAATAATAATACTATTATTATTATCAATGTGTGTAAATAGTGTCCAAGGTACTATTACCTTGGACACTATTTACACACATTGATCTAGCCCCAAACTTGGATTCCCTGTATATAGGATACTAGAGAACGCTACACATATTTATATAGATAAATATTATACTTAGATAGATAAACAACCATGACAAGGGTACAAACATCCGTCCTCATCAAACAAATATTTGAGCCCACCGGGACTCGAACCCGGGACCCTTGCCTTCGTAGGCAGGGTCACTGCCGACTTGGCCATTCGCGTCGTCCGTCGAATGGGTTCAATGTCCAGAGAGGGAGAAGAAAGAATAAACCACAAGTTGCTGTGACAAGCTGTGCTGGGACAGACGGACAGACAGACATAACGAAACTATAATGGTTTCTTGTTTCTCTACGGAACCCTAAAAAGATGGATCGCTGGCGAGGTCTACAGCTCAGAGCCACTAGTGTATTTATAAGTAGGTATTAAATCTAGTAATAGACATTTCCCGTTCCTGCACGCTAGTATAATAGAAATATTCCTTTTAATTTAATACAACCGGAAGTATATTATCAAATATCTCTCTCCGACGGGTGTGAGGGCGTGGAAAAATAATTAAAACAGCTTAAATTTATGATAAGAGGATAATATTAATATGATTATAAGAATAATTTGTTATTATTTTGTAAGTATATTTTAAGTGTTTGTTCTATCTTGATCTTTTTTCGCTCACGATCACACATAACAAATTGATATTTTAGGATATAGACAATTTGACGTTAAGGTTAAGCAATGGACATTTTAAGATTAAGTAATTACTAGTGAACCGGATCGGTATGATTCTCGTGCTCGACAGAGTCAAGTTTTTTCATACCAAGTAATTTTTAAACCCAGACATTTTTTATATTCGGTCATTATTTTACCCAGACGTTTTTATAACGTTTTTATTTTTTAATTTGGAATATTTTGTCGTCGACTGTAGACCATTTTATACCTAGCAATTTTTCCTTCAAGACATTATTCGACTATCTATATCTATATTCTAACCGCCTTATTCATAAACGTCTAATAAACCTATTTTAACTATAATGCCGTTATAATTCGTTTGTCTTTATCTGTCACTTTGAAATTTGTATTTGTGAGAAAAGGACAAAGCACATTTTAGCTATCATAGGTTTGATAAGTTTTATGAATAAGGAGGTTAATCTATATCTACATTCTAAATCTATATCTATATTCTATATAAATCAAAGTCGGGTTACACCACTTATAACTCAAGAACAGCTGGACTGATTTTAATGATCTCTTATTTGTTGAAATATCGGAAAAATTCACGGAGAATAAATTATACAGTTTTTTTTTTAAATAAATTAGGTTTGGAACTTCCGCAATTGACTAAGCGCACACTTAATTGACTGTTCGGCGGTACGAAGTTGTCGGGGTCAGCTAGTTTCAAAAAAAATCAAACAATTTACCGATGGTCCCCAGTTTTGTGTTGAGTTGGTACTGGATGCTTGCGCCGCTAATTTCTTCGCCTCCTTCTTAGACAGCTCCTGAAACAATCGACGGTCATTAAGGCGATGCAGTAGGCCAAAACAGCTGTGTAGTTTTGCCTCTGCGATAAGACATGTTAATCCTCATAGCTGGTGGGCTGAGTAGGCCCTAATGGGATTGCAAGTCGTCAACATAGCCTACAGGCTAAATCGAGTTATAGGTCGAGTTACCCACAAAAAAACGTGGAAAAATCTAAAAGTGGTACAATTTACCACTCGCACTAGCACTCGAGCTCAGTGGAGCGTGGGCTGAGTTGACCCCGGATTGACCTCAACTTGATCCTGCGCAACCCACGTCCATTGTTTTCCTGCTGCATATCAGCTTTATATTCCCTTCGCCGTTAAGTTAGCTGTACACAACTCGCCAAAAAAATTGGCTTATGCCATATCCAGTTGCCAGATTCACATCACAAATCCAAGCTTTCAAAAAATAAGCTAGCAAGTAGGTATGTATGGATAAGTACCTTCCCACAACCTCGTCGCAATATGGAATACGTAAATATTATAATGATACCTACGAGTGTCAACGTATATGAACATTTATAGTATGAGATAATTTCTCTCTCTCTTTGAAGCTAGCAACACTGGATTCATTGCTGCCAACTTAACGGCGAAGGCAAGTTACAGCTGAAATGCACTCTAGATAGAATATTCTGCTACTCACCTTCTGCCTGCGGTCGTGTTTGCTGAACGGCTGGTGGCGACGTCTCGTGTCCGGTGCACTCGATGAGGAGTTGTCCTGAGCTGATGATGGATACTCGCCTTGTAGGATCTGGAACAAGAAGGAGGGAAACATTGAATACATAATTAAATCAAAATATTCTTTATTATGTTGGATAATTACATATCTCTTAGAACACGTCATTATTTTAATACTAAGTGTACGTTCCAAAAGCAGGTACTTCTCAGATAAGAACTTTAAGAACGCACAAGAAACTCTGAGGTTGCTCTTTTTCAAAGGAAATACATGTACTTATAACTCATAATAATACATTCATTTCACTAATGTTTATTTTTAAGATAGCTAATGGAGGAGCCAGCAGTTTATCTCCAAGGATTTAAGTCTTCTAGATACTGGACACTGAGTAATAACTAGTAACGGGGACCTTATTGTAAAAGCGTATACACTGGCCGATGAAGGAATCGGAAATTTTGTGGAGTCTACTAGAGTAGTTGCACAGCTTATTCTTATTTTATGATATTTTTCTTGACATACAATATATTCACAAGAATGTACAGAGAAGGCAGAGTCAGAATGTTGATCTCCTTAAACTTGTCTTTTAGCGACTACCTCTGGTACGGTATACGTAAATGGCACGTAGAGCCCGTTTCTGCAGAATAAATATGCGATTTATATACGAGGCCATCATAAGATATCAAGCTGTGGAAGTAGCCGAAGTAAACTAATCTCGCGGTATCTGCATCCGAAATACGTCGGATTCTTTTTATGGCGTAAGCAGTCTCAAGAAGAACTTAGTCCACCCGCTAGTGCATCCAGACGATCCGAAATACGTCGGATTCTTTTTATGGCGTAAGCAGTCTCAAGAAGAACTTAGTCCACCCGCTAGTCCATCCAGACGAGGTCTCAATTGAAGCTTCGAACCGAGGGTAATGCCAAGAAACACAGTTTTATCCACAAGGCTTAGTTTTTTATTTATTTTTATTATATTAGTGGGTATCTGTTGTACATCGGGAAGAGAGAACTTGCACATTTGGTTTTCTTTTCATTAAGTAGAAGATTGTTTGCTGTAAACCTTCTTTGGAGATAGTATTAATCGCATCGTCATAAAATTGTTGTTCTCCTTTAACTTTAAAGAGTAAGGAAGAAAAGATCCGCGAACAATACTATTAAATGCTTAATATTAAACATAATCGGGTAGGTCGTTTACATAAATAAGAAAAAGGAACGTATCTAATATTGAGCCCTGTGGAACGCCCATGCGTACCGACGACCCCGCAACCTCTTGCCATTGACTACAACCTGTGAACTGTTACTGAGGTATGGACTCGGAAGGCCAAGTGCATTATCCTTTACACCATAATGAGCTAGGTTTCCTAACTAGAATATCGTGATCTACCCAAACGAAAGCTTTGGAAAAATCACAAAAAACGCCAATTGCGTCATGTGAGTCACTGAACACATTGAACATAGATTACATGCGATATTATTGACCAAGCGCGTTTGATTCAGCTTAGATAAAAATGCTTTTGCATGAATGTCTGTCCGGATTTTCGGCTGTCCGGATGTTCTTCTCTATAGATCGCATTTCTCAACTGATTCTCGTGATTGTTTTTGACCAGGTTCTATACATTTTTATTATTTTTTGTCGATTCTGTTTTGGAAATTCTTTAAAATGGCTGAGATATGGGTAACCCCATATCTCCGCCATTTTAGCCGCCTGTCGCCAAAATTATTGGTGCGGCTACTTTCATACTTCATCTTCTTAACCAGGTGCATTCATAAGTTTCTAGGTGGTATTGAAAGAAAATGCAGTCGGGATATTTGTTTTTATAATAATTCCACTTTTTCATACGATAAACTTCAAGAGGTCGGGGGTGTAAGGGGTGGAAAATGATGAAAAATTAACGCAATTTTCTTGTGTCGCTCGCTCACAGAGCCACTAGTATATTTTTGACCATTGAAGGATTAGCAGGCTGACACGCAACGTTTTTCTCAATGAAATTGGAACCAATTATTTTCTAATATTGCAGCTATCCGGGGAGAAAAGCATCTTCATAAATAAGTTTTTTTTCTTTAGAGAAGTACAGCTATGCCATTTTAGTTTTAAATAATTAACCGTCATACAGCATCCCCAATTTCGTTTTAGTAATCAATAGTCAAAACTGATGGGATTCGATAATCCTACGTTGAATTTATAGTGAACGTGAGGTTCTCAAATACTAAGTTTCTCCGCACAATTTTACCACATTCATCATGCGCCAAAGGAAAAAACGGAAGCATTTTCTTCAACATCATCTGTTGGATTTTCAAAGAAACTTGTTTTGAAAGTGTTCTATTTAAATGTTTTAAAAGTGGTTTACTGAGTTCCGATGAGGTCTAACCAACGCAAATGAAGTCGAACGTTCTGGTCTCCCAAAAGGTCATCACGCTAGAAATTCTCGATAACGTTCATGGAATGATATTGAGGACGTTCGGAGAATGCGAATGAGAAGTGCGCGAGGTCGCTGTTTGGGCCTGATCAGTTCAGTGGAGACAATACCAGCATCTCAACTGAGCGGGTACATCATATTTTACATGAATCTTTGGACTAGAAGAAACTATCCGCGCGATGTGCACCACAATTGCTCACACTCGACCGTATACGCAACTGTATTACCATTTCAAAGGAATGTTCAGCCGCAATCCGGACGAGTTTTTGCACCTTAGACGAAACATGGATCCATCACAACACTCCAGAGACCAAGCTCAATCAAGACAGATCTTCGGATCTTCGGGTGATCTTGCGCTAAATATGGCTAAGGTGGGTTTGTCCAACATCCACAGATTTTAACGATGCACGCGGTATCACTCATATCAATTACCACTGTGCGGGTAAAACGGTCTCCGACGAATATTATTCACAGCTTTTGGACTGAATGGTTTAGATTTGAAGCAAAAGCTATGCATGTACGACTCGTGTGTAGTCGCATGGCAAAATCTATAAATTAGGCTAGAAATGCTACCTCTCCAGCATATTCTCCCGCTTTTGCTCCCTACGACTATTTTCTGTTTCCAAAACTTAGGAAATGCCTGGGTGGAAAGAGGTTTGGGTCCAGTGAAGAAGTGATCACTGAAACAAATGCCTATTATGAGGGTCATGACAAAAAACTATGATATGGAAGGAAGAAAAGTTCTGGACAATTGTATAGAGCTAATAGGTGATAAGGTTGTTTTTTTTTTTCAGGAAATAATAAGTTTTATACCAAAAGTCACCCATTTCTCAAATCGCCCTCGTATCTGGTAAAATAGCATGGCTGTTACGTCGTCATTCGCTGCGGCAGAACAGTGCGAGAATTGTGTGTATTAGCATTCCGTATCTTAACTTTCCCGCTTGCGTATAAGTACTCCCTTCATACGACCGATGACAGATTATATAAAACTCCGCTGACTCGCACAAGCACACCTCCCACACGATTGCGCTTGCCGGAAGTCGCCGTCTGGAAATATTGATCCTGTGCAAACCCCATACTATTTTTGTTGCTGGTAATACTGACCGGATATAGAGGAATAATCTACATTCTCTATGGTGTAATCACACTTGATTGGTTGAAAGACGAATTTCGCCCGCGCAGGGACACCCCAGTACAATGGATTTTTAATAGGGTTGCACTCTATTACCATGGCATAAAGTTGAAATTAGTTCGATGCATGCTTTTTATCGCCATATCGATTGGGCTCTATATACTGCAACGGAGGGAGGGACTTAAAAGGAAAAAAGGAATCCTTATAGTATCACTTCGCTGTCCGTCTGTAGCGTCGGTCCGTCTGTCGCGTTGGTCCGTCTGTCGCGTCGGTCCGTCTGTCGCGTCGGTCCGTCTGTCGCGTCGGTCCGTCTGTCGCGTCGGTCCGTCTGTCTGTCCATCTGTCAAGAAAGACTCTTTTTCTCAGGAACAAGTAGATATCAAGTTGAATTTAATAACAATTATTCAGGTCTGAGGTCGTGAAAAAACAAAACTTATACTTTCAGGACAACGCACTCGTAAGTTCGCAATTCTGCTTAATTAGCAGTAGACTCGCAAGGGAATCAAAACCATGCTAGTTTCCGTTGACCTAGAATCATGAAATTTGGCACGAAGCAAGGTCTCATAGCAAAGTAAAATAAAAAATCTCCAAACCGTATATTCGTAGTTCCTTCACAAAAAAAAAACTATTTGTGCCGAACCCTTAGTGCGCGAGTCCGACTCCCACTAGGCCGTTTTTTTTAATTATTCTTAAAAACCACTGATTATTTCTCAACGTCAAACATACACGGCCTTACTAATAAAAAAGTTATTTACTGTTTAACTTATACAGTTTTGTCCTTTTCATACGTCATACTGTGAATAACTTCTTTTATTAGTAAGGCCGACAGTTCTAAGATATTGACGCAATACCTATATCAACATTATATCAATATTTTTAGATACTAAGAAATAGCAATTTTTTGGGTGAAAAATATCTATTTTAGTTTGATTAATTTTCATATAGGTCCCATTGACATGTTTTCAATCTTACAAATTGAAGGAAAGGGATGTATCTTTATAACATATTTTTTTCGGAAGTTGAAAAGGTCTCCTTTAAAAGGAAGCGTTTTAAATATGGGCATTTAACAATACCCGTCTTAAATATGCATATTAATAATGAGATGACATATGACGTGCCTTAATAATATTTATTTACTAATTTAAAACCTGATCTCGATTTTGTATGTATAAACTTTGATCTTTTACGAGGTCAATTCATGGGAAACAAAATAATAAAATATGTACTTAGGGTTGCTTTCAATATGCAGTAGATTATTTTTTCAATTGTGCAATAAAAGTATCAGACAGTTTATTTCCGAAAATCGGTCAGGAGCGGGTAGGACTCGCACAAGAAGGGTTCCGTACCATCGTACAAGAAAACGTAAGCACTAAATATTTAAAAAAAAACAAAAAGATATAATGTCCGAACGTGGATTCGAACCCAGAACCCTAAGATTGCGAAGCCGATACCATGTGAAAAATTTACGAAATCTACGATCATATTTCAATCATGGTTGGCTATATCGAGGGTGGTGTTAAAACGCGACTCTTGTATATTATATATTGATTTATAAAATCTCGTTTTATTCATTTGTTGCTGTAGCGGCAACAGAAATACACATTCTGTGAAGATTTCAAGTCTCTACCTATTACGGTGAGATACAGCCCGCTGACGGACGGACGGACAGAAGGATAGACAACCCAGACGGATGAGTTGTTGCCGCTAGGGGCCGAAGAGTATTACTTCTAGGGGCCGAAGCCTTTTTCTACCATTATTATTTAAATGAAAAGCAACTCGCACTTGGCCAAAGAGATTGTAAAAAGTACAGTTAACAACAGTTTGTATTGTGACAGCGTTCTTGAACCTTCTATCCACACATTCAGGAGAACCTATGTCGTTCATTAGTCATTGTGAGTGGCTTTACCTGCCACCCTGGTGACCTTGCTTACTTACCCTCCCTCTACACCCCTTTCATTTTACAACAATTACTTAGCCATCTTTTGATATTTGCTTTTGTGTTTCATGTCATTGTTTTGTTACCCAATTAGGAAGGGATGTATTTAGGCTTTGGACATATAGCCTTGAAAATTAACCATTGGTGCAGGTGTCACTTCATGTTTAGACATATAAGTGTGAAGTTTGTGAAGTGCTTCTGTGCAATTATACCTATAATGTTACCTATACATATTTCTGTTTGATCCAAATATAAAAAACGTGTCTCATTGCTAATTCCGTGTTTCATTTTTATTTCATTAACTATCTTGTCAAAACGATTCCTTCGCAAAACCTCCAAGTCAGCATGTCGGTAGCCGACTGCACTTAGCCACTATGGCCCCAAGCGGGAATATAAGTATGAAAATAACACGATTTAATTTTAATAATTTGGTAATCAATTTATAAGGTTCGCGGTTACGAGAACAATAGGCCGGCCCCTAGCGGTGACAACCCGGACGAACGGACAGCGGAGGCTTAGCTACAGGTTCCCGTTTGGCACCTTTCGGGCACAGAACCCCAAAAACGTAACCTACCTAGGCAAACAAATGTGCCATAAAATTTAACATCCCAAAGGGTCACGTTAGCAATTTAAAGGGCATGATTTTGAACGTGTAGCTAAATTATTCTAATGGATTAATGTGTGGATTAATGTGTGGAAAACGAAACGATGCACACTGAATCGTCAAGAACATGCTAGCTGGACAAAAGTCACCTCCTAATTTCCAAGAATTAGTGGTCACATGTCATTAACAACACCCCAGAGGGAACATTTCCAAGAATTGTTTGTTTCAAAGTACGGATGTCATTAAGTAATGACAGGTAAAAGGGTGAGTGTTAGATTTTGTATTTGATTAATTCTCGTCACTTGCAATTTTGCTACACGATCGAAAGGGTCTTATGAGTTATTTTGTGAAAAACCAAAAGTGTTGTGCTATGGATGTTGTTGCTGAAGGTATGTAGATTATGTTATCATATTCAAACCTCTCCTAAATGTCTGTTTTGTGTCCTTTTTAACTGTCTAAAGTTTAGTCTGAAAAAAAGCGTAATTTTTTACCTTTTTAAAAGTTTAAAGGACCTTATCTTTTTGTATCCACGTGTACCCGGGCTATTTTTTTTTATATTACTTAGACATAACCCTTAGCTTTAATTTAAGATAAAATTTCATTGCGCGATCTCGGTACATCATTTTTATTTTTATTTTTTTCAGAACACGTTCTCACTGTCTCGAAAATTGACTTTTTCGAGGAATGGGTGAAACACGATAAAGAAAACCGGAATTCACGGATTTTCAACTTTTTGTCTACGAGGATTGACCTCTCGAATATCACCGAAGAGTCACGTCGAGAAATACACCTCAAAATCGCATCATATTCGAATAAGATAGTGGAAAAATGGGCCTCATCAGGACGTCATCAAGATCGTTTCTTAACTAACTATAAAAGTTGGTTAGAAGGTGCTGACTTTCAGTTCAAGGTTCATGTGATCAGCCCAAAGGCGTCCAGCTCATCAATCACCGAGAAACGCACCCCGGGAAGGCCAAAAAGCAGCTTTGAAGACGCTTCACACAAGACGAAGAAACGGCGTGTTGAAGAAGCTGTGAACAAGTGGACTGCTGCTGAGGTCGCAAGCAGAGCGGAGGGGAAGAGAAGCATCGCAAAAGCAATAAAACGTGCAAGTGATAGTGAAACCTCTAAAGCTTCTTCGTGCCCTGATGGTAGGCAGTTGTCTACCAATGAAGCTTGGGCTTATTACTTTGACTCCGAGGGGAATAGTCATACCTATAAGACGGCGAGGAAGTGGTCAATGAAGGCGGGACATAACACGTTTCCATCGTGGCATAGCATGCGTAAGTTATTGTTATTAATTAATAGTTCTTTTCCTTCAGCGGAGCACATTCCTGTGACGGAAACGCGTGTCGATTGTAAGTTGCAACCTCTTTTGGATAAGACAACGGAGAGATTGCTTATGGCACAAAGTGAAGTCATTAGGAGTGTGCTCCCTAGATCATCATTCACGTTGATAAGCAAGTGGGGTTGTGACGGTAGTTCTGGCCATAGCACTTACAAACAGAAATTTGAGGACTCCGAGGCCACTGATGAGTTCCTATTTGTGTATTCGTATGTTCCTTTGAGGTTGTATGATGGCGACCTCATTATTTGGCAAAACCCCCGTCCATCTTCAACTATGTACTGCAGACCCATCAAATTCATCTTCTCAAAGGAATCAACGGAGCTTACACAAATAGAAACAAACAAAGTGCTGGAAGAGGTTTCTCAGTTGGTTCCAACATTGTTTTCAGTCGGAGACGTTCAAATTTCTGTGAAACACAATTTTATCTTAACTATGGTCGATGGGAAAGTATGTAACGCGTTAACGGACACACGTTCAGCACAAACGTGTTACATATGTAAAGCCACGCCGAAAACGATGAATGATGAAGTGAAAGGTTATGATGGTCAGCAAGGAAACTTTGGTTTTGGGTTGTCCACTCTGCATGCCTGGATTCGCAGTTTTGAGTGTTTGTTGCACATAAGTTATCGTCTGGACATCAAGAAATGGCAAGCCAGGGGTGAAGACGATAAGTTAAGTGTAAAAAACCGCGCAGAGGCAATAAAGAAAATGTTCAAAATGGAAGGTTGATTGTGGACCAACCAAAACCAGGGTTCGGAAATACAAATGATGGAAACACCACGCGTAGATTTTTTGATGACGCGGATCTGAGTGCAGGGATTACAGATGCTAATCTCATTAAAAAGTTTAATATAATATTAAGAACATTATCATCTGGCTATGATATCGATTTGGTTAAATTTGAAAACCTTTGTGTGGAAACGCGGAAACTCTACTTAAGTCTGTATTCGTGGTACTTCATGCCTGCCACTGTGCATAAGATCCTTATGCACAGTACTGAGGTAATAAAGACCTCGTTACTTCCGATTGGGCAGTTCTCCGAAAAAGCCCAAGAAGCGAGAAACAAAGACATACGCCGTTTACGGCTGCATAATACTCGCAAAACGTCACGTATTGCCACGAATACAGACTTGATCCACATTCTTTTGGCATCGTCTGACCCTTTAATCAACTCACTCAGAGACGTTCGTAGAAAAAAAAACCGAACAGTTAATGCCTGAAGTCTGTGACTTAATTATCCCGCCTTCAGTGGCCATTTCGCCACCTACTTGTAATTTAATTAGAAATAATTTAGATTATACAGAATCCGACTCGTCTGAGGGTGAAGAAGAATGACTTTTGTATTGTTATGTGTAAATAAATCGATTTAGTGTAGTTTTGCATCAATTATTTAATGAAATAGGTTTTTATTATGATCCTTTTAATTTAAGTTACAGTTATAATTTTGTAAATATCGTTGATTTTGTGCATTGTAATTATTCAATTTATTTTTCTTTCTTTATTTACAAAAGGTGTGTATTTCTTTTGAATAAATATGTATTTTTTTAAATATTTTTTTGTTATTTATTTTTTATATCCCCCTAAAATTGCGGGATAGTCTCGAATCCTACTAGTAACAACAATTAACTGCTATTCAAGCTAAAATAAGCCATTAGAAATAAAAAAAATATTTTGTCCAGCTAGCATGTTCTAGACGAATCAGTATGCGATGTTCCGACTTATCTAGTCAGAGAGCCCATTAATTATATCACCGTAGTAGGGTGCCTGTTATCACATGCATTAAACACCAATTTTACACTAACTTTTTACTGTTGAAGTTAGTAATCAACATCCAAGACGAATATGCTTAATACACTTTTTTGCCCCTTCTCTATGTTGTACCACTGTGGGAGAAAAAGGGCAAAGAAACTCCAATAAAGGATCAGGCCATACGAAGTTGACTACTGACTAATCAAATCAACGTTTTATACCGCAAGATGAATTAGCTACCTAGTTCGTCTTGCGGAATAAAACCAACTTCATCTTGCGGTGTAAAATGTGGATTACAGTTATGTACAGACAAAGTGTATGTTACTGTAGAGTCAAAAATTTGTATGTATCAGCTGACCAATCACGCATAAAACTGTTTTGGTACGTTTTTAGTCTATATTTACCAGGAAATGATATTCAGTCGTACCAAACCTGTAACATAAATAAGTCCTTAGACTACTCAACGAGTTATTCGTGACGTCATAAGCTAACACACGTTGTTAAAGATTAGGGCGGAAACATATAATTATTATAGTTCTAGCATTTGACCGGAGAGCATACAGAACTTTTTTCGTGTACAAAATGGGGAATATGTTTAAGTTTTGTTCAGTGTTAGTGTTATGTATGTCAGCAGTTTCTTCGATTGAGGGCCAGCTGATGAAAAAGGAGGCCTATATGACTGTGGTAGGTTAAGGATTATATACTATATTTTCTCTAAATATTTAAAAAACCTTTCTGATCCTTTCAACCTGGAAAATCAATTGAAGTAATCTGGATCTTCCAGCTGAAACGGTGACAATCTGAATTGATATCGATTGGCGATTTCATCAGAGACCGCATCATATATATATTTTTTTTGCAAAATGCCTAATTTAAATGTCCTTTAGAAATCCGGTCGAAGATATAATTTATTCAGCATGCGTTTCATTAATACACAAAAAAACAACCTAAAAAAATGTACATGAGTAGATTAAATGCGAGTTGCTCGTATTAGTTTTTTTTACAATTATGAAAATGTTTTTACGTATGGATCATTCAAACAAAGGTATCATTAAAATATATTAGCAAAAAATAAAAATAAAATGTTCAGAATGAAAACAAACAAGCAATAAATACCAGTCATTTTTGGCAATCCAAAATTGTATTCACGGTCATAGGTTTAAATACTATCCATTCTTCAATGTGTGCATAAGTGATTTTCATTATTTCATTGACACTGGTTTTCATTCTTTCTCCAAATCACAATCCCAGATCGGTGCATTGATTTATAGTTAGTGAACGAAATTGTTTGCCTCTTTTCTACATTGGACCACTGTGGGAGAACAACGGCGACGAAACTTCCACAGATTGATTTATAGATCTCTTTAAAAAAATGTTTTTGTTTAGCTTAAACAAATTTTACAACATTAATTATTTGAAATAGTATGCAGGAATAAATAATTACTACCAGCGAGTTCTGTGTTTAGTTACATTGTACATACAGTCTTGTCATTTATGTAACCTTGAACATTGTATACAAAGTTATTATTGTCATTTTCAAAATCTCCAGAGGTACCTATCTTATTGTAGTAGAGAATTCACGATACTTGAAAGTCAAAGTCGAAGTCAAAGTCAAAGGTATTTATTTGTAAGAATTGCTAACTTTCGCGAGTCTAAACCGGGGCGCAACTAATCTGTGATTATTTCTTAAGTTAACATTACAGCTATCGCCAAATTTGGAAAATGTTTTAAGCGTCTTGCGTACATACATTATATTTTTGAAAATACATTGACTAGTTACAGTTGGTACGTCTATTTCTTTAAAAAGTTTTCTCAGACTACCTGTGTGATTTAAATTATAAATTGCTGGAAAAGCTCTTTTTTGTAATATAAAATAGTTCAAATGTCGACTGCTTTCCCCCACAACAAGATACTCATACCATAGGACATGAAACTATGAAAGTAATAAAATAGACTAGCCTAGCTGTAGCCCCATCCGTGTTTTGTCTGATGTTCTTAACAGAGTAAGCCGCAGAACGCAATCTACCAGCTAATTTATGTATGTGGGGTCCCCAGTGTAATTTGCTATCAATTGTTATTCCAAGAAACTTCGTATCATTTACTAATCTAACGTGTTGCTGTCTAATACTAAACTGGTCTCAACCTGCTTGACATTTGGAAATGAGAATTTGATTCACTTGGTTTTACCAGCGTTTAACAATAAATTATTAACTGTGTACCAATCCAATGTTAAAAACATCATCAACAATATCAAAATCTTCTTTTTGTCTTAAAATTTTAAGACCAGTGAAGTATCATCAGCAAACAACATTGTTAGTCAATTTCTCCACCATAAAAGGCAGATCGTTAATATATACCAGGAATAAGAAAGGGCCTAATATGGAACCTTGTGGAACGCCGTTTTTATCATTGAATGCGGTTAAAAGTGCACAAACTAGAAACCCTACCTACAGGCATATCCTTAATCGCATTTTGTCAATTTTGTATTGAGCGCTCAAGAGGGTCTGCGGGTACTACCTGGTAGATTTGCTGATAAGTTTCGGGTTCACACATGGAACTTCAGACTAAGAATTCAAATGTGATGGCTAAAAGAAGTACGGTACGGCCGGCTCTAATTGCGCTCACCTAAATAACGTTATAATCATGACTAAGTTCATATTCATGTCTAAGTCCTTATGAGTGTTGATCTTAAAAGATAATTATTGACCGCTCTGCCGTCTACACACAACTGGCTTGTGAATATTAATGCGGTCATTATTTGCCTGTGAAATATTAAACCAATAATACTTTGGACGAGGTTTATATCGTTACAAATCAAACTGACGGGTGACAATTTATGAAATGAATGAGTTGTCGTTGTAGGGGTATCCTTAAGCCTTAGAAAAGATCAAAACTAGAGTAGAAAAGGTCAAACCAAATATAAATACAAATGAAGAAACTTTAGTGAACAAGTTCCTATAACAAAGCCATGATACTCTGGTACATTATAATGTACAAAGAAAATACACACACATAACAATACGCCATATCCAATTCGGGGTGGCAGTGGTACAGTTACGCCTACGTATAGCGAGGCCATTGCTGCAGCATACATAGGAACACAGAATCCCTTGCGAAGAAGTAGAAGACTCATTAAAAAAGAGAGGCGGCTCTATATCCGTCAGCCCATGTCCGATCGTCATAGGTTCTATTTTCAAACTATTTTTTTTTAATTAGTTTAGTTGCGACGACTCTGGAATCGGCTTCTATAAATTATTATTAAGTTGTGCATTCCATTCGTGCCTCAATCCTAAAAATGTTCCCCACAGCCGCAGCTGATCCGCGACGCTGGCTACCCCGTCGAGGCTCACCGAGTGCTCACAGACGATGGGTACACGCTCCAGATGCACCGCATCCCGGGCGGGCGTCGGAGCGGGAGGGGCGTGAGGCGCAAGGGGAAGCGGGCGGTACTTTGCCTGCATGGGTTGGGGGGGAGTAGTGATCATTACGTGTTCGCTGCTTTGGGATCGAACCCGAAGAGTAGAGGCTTAGGTATGTATTTCTTCTTCTTATTTTTTAAGTGGGACACATAACAGGTGTATCTGTGCGGGCACTTGGCTAGACGGGATGACGTATGGTAGACCAGCCCAATGGTCCAGCGATATCATCAAATCGACGGGATCTCGCTGGATGAGATTGGCACAGGACCCTGAGGATTGACGGTATTGAGAAGAGGCTTGTACCCAGCAGTGGGTCGAAATGGGTTAAGTAATGATGGTTTTTTGATGTTGTTGACGAAAAACAACTAAGTTACAAATAAAAAGCGCTGCCCATCGCTACACTTGCCTCGTGGTCCGTGACGGGAATACAGCCGAGTTAAACATGTTTCTGTAACGCACGTCTTTTATGCATATAAAAACGATTATGGTTATGTGTATGTTAATAGCAGGTGACCGGAATAGTTTTGGTAGAGCACCTTTGCCCAGCATCAAGCTGATGATAAGACGATGTTAATTTAATTGTACAATATGTGGGTGACCAATCTCGAAAAGATTCGCAGGAGTCGATTCGATTCGATAGATAATCCATTTATTCACTGTAAAAATACACACAAAAACAATAAATAGAGATTATAACGAAACTTAAGATATAAAAGAGACAAATAAAACTATTTACATGCATATTCCAAGTGAATAGGCCCTGGCTCAGCATGTGTTGCAGATAACTGCAACGCTGGTAATTCTGTCAGAACCCATCGATCCAACGACCTACGGGGCGGAATTCTGACGCTTTGACTGCCAAGCTATCGTAACTAAGTTTCAGTTAATCAATACTCCTTTTACGTGACAAGTGGTCAGGCCATCGCCATCATGAATAATATCAAGGTATACGCATTCCAGGGTACATGCTAGCCGACGCGGGCTACGACGTCTGGCTGGGCAATTTCCGGGGCACCGTCTACTCTGCGCACAAAAACTTGTCGCGGGACGACACACGCTTCTGGGAGTTCAGGTAAGACACACAAACATAACATAGCGTAACGTGCCAAGGGCAGGTGAAGAGGCGCAGTAGTGCCAGTGTTTAGTCAAACTAGCAGAAAGCATCTGCGCAGCTTTGTAACGGAGATTTTTACTTAGTAGGTAACCAAACGATTTGCCGGATTGTGGCCCAGTGGCCCGGATCCTTTGTAAGAGGCTGACTGTTCCAGCTAATCTTAGATTCATTACCCGCAGCCAGAGCTAGAATCCCACAGCCACTTTGAAAAATATACTCCATTTCCCGAAAGAGGGTTAGGCAGGGACTCCACTTGCTAGCCATCTTGGATCACACATCTTTCGCTTTCTCAACATTTATAAGTCTCTTCATACAAGCTCGTCGGTTACGGGTAATTCTTATTTACTACTTTATTAGTAAATTGGCAATTCAGTCGTTATAAAAAATCAATGTTATTAAAACAAATAAATTTTCCATCTTTCCAGTTTCCACGAGCACGGCAAATACGACCTGACAGCCATGATTGACAAGGTGCTAAAAGTCACAGGGCTGCCCAAGGTCCTGTACCTCGGCCATTCGATGGGCACAACCGCCTTCTTCACGATGATGTCGCAGAGACCAGAATACAATGACAAGCTGATAGGGTTCGTGGGTCTCGCGCCTGCTGTCTATTTGGAATGGAAGATGAAGACGATTGCGGATTTAACTTTGAGAAATCTGAATGTCACGGTTAGTAGTTAGTTATACAGATTGTACAATACGTGGGCACAATCCCTCTGCCACCCCGTATGGGAAAAGGCGTGACGCTATGTAATGAGTGTGGCTAGCGCAGAACCGCTGATGCGCTTGGCGATGAGCAGGGAGGAATGAATATGGAGAACCGACAGCCAACCTCCAATAGTGAAGAGGCGCGAAAGCAATAATTAAGAATTAAATGTATACCTTTTACATTTTGTCTTAAACATGAAAACGTAGATTAGAATGTATTTCTGTTACCCTCGACACTAAACTAACCTAACCTCTATTTACTCCATGATTACTAAACGAGCACTTTGTTGAAGTAATACCTACCTATTTAATATACCTTGTTGAAGTCATCATAAACAAATATTGTGAGTTCTATTGTTCCCGACACCTATCTTCACCTATCTGCTTCTCCCGCAGTGGTCCAATGTAGAGAGGAGGCAACAAATAACATTTACTAAGTATATGTAAATATGCACAATAATAAAGAAATATTTGACATTGCACAGTAATAAAGAAAACTTTGACTTTTGTTTGACTTTGACATTTCTATTCCAGAACGCTTTGATACCCACCGGCGTCAGTTACGTGGCATTCCCGTATACCTTAAAGGAGATTTTGATGTCGACCACATGCAACGTTAGACGCCCGGAGGACGATATTTGCCTGAAAGTCATGTACTGGGCGTTTGGTGAAGACTATGAACAGAACGACTGGGTAAGATACTCACTGTTTACATGTGTAGCCACTCAGTGTGCACACGTTTCTTCTGCCAAGCGTATCTATATGCGACACAATCGAAGAGAAGTCCCGGGTACAAATCCCAGCTCGGAAGGGCGGACAAAACCCCGGCTCTTGGATGTTTATATTCCTGTATATAAATGTTTAGCCTTATGTCTATTTACGTAAACCATATAAAGAATGCACAAGATGGACGTCCCATATGTGTTGTATACCATATACAAAGGTGTTGTATTTATTCTCAGTAGCTACAATTTCATCGTAATATGTGATTTTTCAATGTTTTTAAAATTAACAGGAACTGATGCCATCTATGATGTACAGAATGACGCCAATGGCGTTCCGGCAACTGGAGCACTTCGGGAAAATAGCGTTGACAGGTAATATTCGCCATTTGTTAAAACATCGACGTAATAAAACGCTATAAAAATATAAATGTTAAAGTAGCCCATTAAGGGCTGAACAAGGGCCAATGGCATTGAGAATTAGACAAAGAAAAACAAATACCCGTCGCATCGCGTCGAAACAGACTGACGCATGCTCCCGCGCAGAGCCCCGCGGGGCAGCCCGAGCTCCGAGACCAAGAAAATTATAGAAAATATTACTAAACTCCTGTAATAATAACATTAAAAATAAAATAAAACAACTAGAAAATTTCCCTTTTGTTTAACTATTTTTGCGTGTAACAGGAAACTGATTTCGTCTCCGAGCGCTTGTTCATTTAGTTGAATAATAATGCATTGCGAAAAATATTTATAAGTATTAAATATAACAGTTATACGGAATTTTAAAAGACCATTCTTATCTCTAATAGACCTTTTATAACATATATTTATGTTGCCTAGTTTAGCCTAGAATTGAAGCTAAAGATGCATTTGTTTGTTCGCGCCCCCTGGTGCTGGCCATATTTAATCCCTTAAGGGCACGGGACGGGATCGGACCGGGCCATACTCCACCACGCTGGCTCAGTACGGATTGATGGAGAGGTGTCGGGCTACTGGCCAACCCGACTATCAAAAGAAACAATAATAATAATCATTTACATACAATATAGATGCACATACATTAACTCCAGTCCTCATAAATGATGAATCTTAATTGAAGTCAAGTAACTTATGAACACAGGATACAAAGATACAAGGTGAAGACCTAAGGTCTAACTAAGACCATGGTGGTTACACCTATACAAGAATACAGGAGTTATTATGTAGTTGTCCTATATGCATAATTTTTATAGCGCTTCCATTAGATCCACTTATACCTAAGTAAAGGCAACTGTACATCAGTCTCACAATTATAATATCAACTTGAACTTTAGCTGGCCGTTTAGGTATAATGACAATACCATAATATGGTATCATCGAGTCAATCTGATGAAGACCGAAGGTTGCTCTGGAACTGCATCCTGTGTAATAATACCTTGGACACTATTGACACACATTGATCTAGCCCCAAACTAGGTTTTCCTGTATCTTAGGTACTTGACAACGATACACATACTTATATAGATAAATATTATACTTAGATAGATAAACAACCATGACTAGGGTACAAACATCCGTTCTCGTCCAACAAATATTTGCCCCCACCGGGACTCGAACCCGGGACCTTTGGCTTCGTAGGCAGGGTCACTGCCGGCTCGGCCATTCGGGTCGCCGTATGTATGCAGTCTATAACGGTGCAGCTACCAGGAAAAGTAGTATTTATTAAGTGTTAAGTTTTTCAAACATTTTATATAATTTCAGATGAGTTCACGGAATGGAACGGCGGGTTACTTACACCCGTAAAGAAATATAATTTAGGGAACATCAAAATTCCACTCATCCTTCGATATGGAGAAAATGACGCACTTACACCAAAGAAGGTAGGTACAAACTCGAAATCGTTGTTCTATCCTAAATCTACTTGTGAAGGCGCACATCGGAAGTATCCGTTACCGACGAAGTTGTTTGTATATTCTTGGCAAGCGAGAGATGTATTTAATGGTCACGACCTTTCCCGGAAGGGTTGAGGAAAGCACTTTTCAGCCGCGTTAAGGTCGGAAACACATTTCCCCTTTTGCGTAACAAGGGCCCAGCCAATCGCCACAGCTCTGAATATATGAATGAGCCCACCAGACACAATGAGTCACTGAAGATTGAGCTAACATTAATATTATCTTTGAAATGCTGCATTTCCAAGGGATAGGGATATCCCTTTGAAATTGACGTTTAACCCATAGGAGAACTCTACAGGTATAGCCAAGAAGGTCAAGCACGAATGCACAATACGTCATCACGCCTGTGTTATTAATAAAGAGAGGGTGTAATACACAGGTGTATTCTAAGACAGGCGAGACGTATCGTGAATTAGTCTTTGAGCTTCTTGGCTATACCTGTATGGTTCTACTATGTTTGACCAATAACAATCACTAGGAATGACAGCACTTGTTCAACAATCGTTTTTATCGCATCTTTTGTTTCGCCCACAGCAAGTCTACCGGCTATTCAAGGAGCTCAAAAACCTGGGCGTCGACGTAGAACTGACACCGATGTGCTCCTGGCCTAAGTTCAATCACATCGACTACTTCTTCGCGAAAGACAACGCGAAAATGGTCAACGTACGAGTGGTTGACGACGTGAATAGGTTATATAATAAATACTTGGGAGATTAAGCTGTCGTGTGATTTGCTTTATATTCAAACCTATCAATGTTAAAACCTGTTAGAAATAAGAATGGCCTATCGCCGCGTGGCATACTTTGCTTGTGGTTCGTAATTCGTAATCCGCACTTGGGATTAAAGTCAAAACTTGAACTATCGATTTTCAGAACTGCCTAGTAAACTTATTACTTAGTTTAGTTCTAGTACTGACAGATAGATGGCGTTGTGATACTCGTGATATGCAATGTTAATAATGTAAGTCGCCTCAAGTACCCCGGGCCCCTGATCATAAAACCGACAAGTCGAAAATTGTCGGATTGGCTGGGAATTCGGCTAAAATGTTAAATGACAAACATGCGGCTTCGGCACCGAGCCGCATGTTTGTCATGTAACTTCTGGTGATATGACACACACCGTTTGTGTGTGTCACATCACCAGAAGGTTGCGACGCTGCTATCTTTTCCCCCCGCGCCCCAGAATGGGGAGAGGCGGGAAGAGGACAGGTTAACGTCAAAGAAGGCCGGTCCAGCCATGTGGGGGACGCACAGCAATAGCTGCGGGTTACAAGAGCTTCAAAGGTTAAAGAGGATCAAATGTAACCCTTTGGCCTGCTCCCCCGCGTTTGCCTCATTATGACATGAAGTCGGAATGAGGCTGGGTGGAGGTGGGATATGTGCTGAAAAAATGATCGGATAGTCGTGAAAATTGTCGTATCATCAAACTTGTCATAATGTGCCTGTCAAATCTTGACAAATTTGACCACGACAAATATGTCGAAACCTGACTGACAAGTGTAGTAACAATACATGTAACTTTTTGACAACATAATTTTGACGATTCATGTTGTTGATGTTATGCGGTGTAGATATAAAAGACAGTGAATTTCTTCTGATAAAATAATTATATTTCCGCTTGAATGCTTACGCGTGACTGAATACATTTTCTTATTGCTAATACGTTTATAGCTAATAGGTATGTGCTGCCACATACATCCCCCTCTACAAAAAATAAAAAATAAATTGAAACAAACTAATAAATTATACAAAAGCTTCGTAATAATAAAACAAACAAACTAATAAATTATACAAAAGTCGTGATTTTATTTATTTTTATTTTTTATTGTAATAAAAAATAAAAATAAATAAAATCACGACATACATACAGTAAAACAGTTTCTAAATAAAGTAAATAAGTATCACATTTTAAATATTCCCAAATAACAAAATAATACCAAGAACAAAATATTACATATCGTCAACTATAACTTCAATTTTAAACAAGTACCATATCAACACATAATATTTGACCTACATAATTAATACAGTTTAATAATAATAATAATTTATTTAATAATTTAATAATTTGTTCAGGTGTAAGACATGTAGGTACATAGTTATATGGCTCCCTGTCTCCTAAACTAGGTTCATCACCTGTATTTCAGGGGGCAGGCCTCTTCCATTATTTGATCCTTTACCTTAATAAACTACTGTTTATCTTCTATACTAATAAGGTAATTAATAAATCTCAAAGATAATTTACAAAATGGGTAATAGAATATGTATGTAAAGTGTAAATGTGAGTGTGTGTGAGGAGAAGGATTGGGAAAGAATGAGGGATGTGGGTTATGTGAGTATGTTTCATTGAGGTTTCGTTACCAAGTTAATCTATAGGTATGAGACTATATGAAGTTTCTGTTAGGTACACAAAATAATTAAAAAAATAGTTGGGATTAGCGGTGGAATTTTTGATTTGGGATGTTTAAGAAACTATGTGTAGAAGAGCCTCAGTATCCTCATAGGATGTTTTTTTTAGCCACGTGGAGATTGTTGTCTTGCAGGCCACATATTTCAAAGAGTAAATTTTTAGTAGCTTATTAGCTTTATTATATAGAAAAAGCCCGAGGAAAGGGAAAAATCTTTGGACAAAAGCTGTTTTAAACGGCGTCTCGTACGGGAAAACATAATCCCTTCTTTTTAAAAGACCTAATGAGGGATCGTAATTGAGTTGGTTATGTTTTTTAAGGATGCACTGTTGAATGAATAACTGTCGTACACTGAGAACCCCGCACAACTCGAATAGTTCCTTTGTAGGGAACATAAACGGCCGAAATTTAGATACTTTAAGGACAGACCTTTGCGCCCTCTCGAGACCTAACAATGTAGTCTTGTGCGTTCCACCCCAAACCGTGATGCAATAAAGCAAGAGTGATTGACAGAGTGCATAGTAGACTGACTTTAGGAGGTTGGGATCTGCAACATGACGCAGCTTTCTGAAGACATAAATCAATTTTCGAACTCTACTAGTTATATTGGCCACATGAGAACCAAAATTAAGGTTTTGGTCAATAATTATACCCAGGTATCTAATAGATTCTGTTTTCGCTAGTATTGTGCAGAGACAGTTTGCACTGAGGTTATTCAAGCATGAATGAGCTTTAAGGAGGAAATTCGAATCCGGCTGAGTTTTGTTTCTCATTGTAAACGTCATATATTTAGTCTTATCCGCATTCAATGTTAGGATGTTTAGATTCAGCCACTGCGATACAACGTCGAACCCCCCCTGTGCAAGGACAAATACCTCATCCCAGGTGTTGGAGGAAAAGCACAGTGCTGTGTCATCGGCAAACGAGACAATTCTGCCCCCCGCTAGCTCAAGCTTTGACAGCTCATTGATGTATACAAGAAAGAGCGTGGGTCCCAGTATACTACCCCGTGGAATGCCGTAAGTTATAGGTAAGTCTTCGCTTGTATAGTTATTAATTTTGACAAATTGAGTACGGTCAGATAGGTAGTCCTTAATAAGGTCCAGCTGGAGACCCCTGACTCCCAGTTTTTCCAGTTTCTTAAGTAGGAGCGGGATGGAGACCGTGTCAAAGGCCTTGGCGAGGTCTAGAAATATACAAAGACACTTTTTACCTACATCCAGATTTTGCGTTATGTGGTCGGTAAGGTCGTGCACAGCATCTGCTGTCGATTTATTAAAACGAAAACCATATTGGTGTTCGGATAGAAGTTTATTTTTCTCCAAATAATTAACTAGCCTTTTGTTTATGAGTCGCTCTAGTATTTTGGATAATATAGGCAAAATTGATATTGGTCGATAGTTATTAACACAGCCTACATCACCACTCTTATGAATTGGGCGTATTAAGGATCTTTTGAAGACTACAGGAAAGACACCTCTAGATAGGCAAAGTCTACAAATGTGAGTAATAGAGGGAACCAAAATGTGTCTATATTTCTTCAGGAAGGATGAAGAGATAGAGTCCCATCCAACTGAGCACTCACTTCTGAGACCCAAGACTAATCTGCTTATCTCGCTCTCATCGGTATCTAATAGAACAAACGAATCAGCCTGCGAGGTGGATGGGATATTCTTTGAGAAATCATTTGAAGTAGGCTGATTGATTTTATCTGCCAGATTTTCCCCTACGTTAGCAAAGAATTCATTGGTATCTTTGATTGAGAGTTCAGGGGTATTGTTTGATTTAAGGAGATCGCTGGCCATTGATTCTGGTTTACGCAAATTAGCTATATTTTTGATTGCTGACCATATGTTTTTGCTATTTTGTCCTGCTTGGTTTAAGAGTTCTCTTTCGTAGTTTATTTTTATTTTTTTCAAAAGTTTGTTGCAGAAATTACGGTATCGCAAATATGTAGTTGTAATGATAGAGTCATCAGGGGATTGTTTCGCCTTTTTATGAAGCTTATCTCTATTACGCATACAACGGAGTAAGCCAGGGGTTATCCAGTCTTTAATTATTCTCTTCCTTTTTGCGATAGTACATGTTTGGCTATTAGAGCTTATAGCATGCTGAAGTATAGAGACTAAAGTGGCTGCGGCTTCATTTGGATCATCCAAGGACTTAATTTCAGATAAATCAATTAATTTCATGGTATTCTCGAGTTCCTGGTGATTAATTTTAGTAAAAGTATTTGGAGCGAAAGATCTCTCTTTCCTTAGGTCCAGAGAGAGTAAAACCGTATTATGGTCTGTGATGGAGGTATCCATGACTAGAGTAATGGCAGGCAATTCACTATTTAGCTTTACACCTTCACATTTTAGAATGACGTGGTCCAAACAATTTCTAAGCCTAGTCGGTATGCGGTGAGCTGGAAGCAGGCCATGAAACGCAGTAACGTCTAGGTATTGGGAAGAGTGTGAGTCTGTGTTGGTCTCTTTAATGTCTATATTGATGTCACCCAAAATTATAACATTTTTGAATGTTGATAGGTTTTGGAGGACTGAATCTAAAGAATCTATAAACTGCTTTGTATTTTTGTACGACGGAGAGCGATATATCGCCACCACTGCCGTATCTATACCCAGCTTTATAACAAGACAATTTGCATCAAGGAATGGTGGTTCCTCCACTGTACAGCTAATTACCCTCTTCGTGTATACCACAATACCTTCATTTTGGTTGTTATTGCATTTAGTAGAAAATTGATTATAGTTATTGATAGATGGTATTTGGGGACAGGACGCCAGCCAGCATTCTGTTAAAACAATTAGATCACAATCAATATTTAGTCTAGCTGTAAGTGTCAAAAAGCTGGGAAGGTTACAATGAATGCTTCTAATATTCTGTGTAAGGATGTTAAGACGTAAATTAGAACATGGGATAATCACCGCACACTCCTCAGGAGTGCAAACTCTGGAAGTTGAAAGCGAAACATTGTCCATTTCGCGGGCAATTAATTCAAAATCGAATTTGAGCAATTTTTTTTCACTTGATTTTCCTTAATTAGGTCAGCGCATGTTTTTTTTGCATGATAATGTTTGGACACCTGGTAAGTTATCATCTTATATAGATTAAGCCGAGGTAATTTATGAGTGAAAGAGTGAGGATGAGTGCGAGAGAGTGTGATGTTTCGTGTAAGTGTAGTGTGGGTTTTACATAATCTGAAGCATAAGTACATCAGGGAAAGTTTATAATATGGTTTAAACACATGGAGAAAAGTAATTAAAGTTATAAAACCTAGTCATTTTCTTTCTCTTAAGATCTTAGTCAGGTCCTCTTCGCATTCAATACGGATATGTGGGCTTTTTTCGTTTTTCCTTATAAAGACTGATCCGTGAGTAATCCAACAGAAGGTGAATTTATTTTTGCTTGAAAAGTCTCTAGCTACGAAGAAGAGTTTCTTTGTTTTCAGTGGAACATTTTCCTCAAGGTATACAGCCTGAACTGGGCCATCAATACTTAGATGAGAAGTATTGAGCTTATTAGCCTTATCCTTATTTTTGTTAAAAGCCTTTACACTTTTAAGGACCTTATCGCGGATCAGGACGCTGTTTAACTCCACCACTATTGGCTTATTCTTATCGGACTTGGCGTTAGCCCTGAAAACGTCTCGTATGTCCGACTCCTGTATCGGCATATTTAGGGCATTTCCAGCCTTCAATACTATCTTGGCAAGGTTTTCCTTGGTTTCGGAAGGGATCTGTGGTATATTTCTCATTTCAAGACTCGAGGAACGATGATTGCGTTCAAGGTGGTCGATTTTTTTTTCAAGCTGTTTTATGTAGTTAGAATCGGAGCGGCGTTCCTCCTCGATAGTGGTCAGTCTTTTGATTACATTGTCATATTGATTGGACAAGAAAGAAATCGCCTTTTCTATTCCCGAGTGTTGCTCTCTAATCACCGACACAGATTCCAAAATATCCGAGAACTTTTTCTCGGTGTTGCTTACAGATAACTGGATTTTGGAAAGCTTGTTGTTCTGTTCCGATTCGAAGTTTAAGAAAAGTCCGCGGATTTCATTTTCAAGGTCAGTCTTATAAACAGTATCATACATAAATCACTGGTTTATATTTAAATTATAATACACGAATTTTTGGTCACGACTAAACTAACTAAATAACACAATGATTCGACCGCACTTTTACACTGTGTTTACGTACGCCTGGTGCGGCGCTGCTGCAGGTTGAAGGTTCCTCGGCATCGGGGCGACCCCAACGCTAGCGAGATTGGCATTGCTTTGCCATGCGCTGAGTTCATGTCGAAACCATTTCTTGGAGTGCACACAACATGATTTGTATATGTTGTAGCATACCAGAACCATAACCAGCACCGCCACTACAGTCAGCAATGTGCCGTAGATTTCCACCTTATACTCCAGGTGACTGTTGCTGGCGTTATTTGCTCCGTTCTGAGCAATTATCACTTCAGTTTTTTGTACGGACTTGGTATTTCCCATCTTGATGTTACAAACGCAAACTCCTATGTAATATTGCAAAACACCAAAGTTCCAGTAGGTTTTATACGTAATTTTACTTACAATCACTATTTACTTTAGTTTACCAATTCATGGTTGCTTGCGACATTTAGCTTACTAAGTACCTAGATGTGTTTTCCTGTTATTCTGAACCCACTTGAACTATTGACTGACCTACAAATTAATTAACAAATGAAATTATTTTACTTTAATTTTAACTCCCTATCCTATGTGTCACATAGAAACCTGACCGTAGGTTTTACTAACCTACCGCTCCTAGTTCTGAATTCTTTAACTAAAGGTGTGTTTACACTGTTGGTTTTTAATTTTTGAGAACTTTGTTGGCTATTTGTAACTTCGGTCTTTACGGTCTGATTGTTATCTGAATCTATCAAAATAAATGCTGGTTTTAACCTATCTATCGAAATATTTGCTACTCTATTGGGTAACTTAACTGAAAATACCTTACCTGTTCTGCTTAAAACTAGATAAGGACCTTGATAAGCTGGCGTGAGTGATTTTCTTACCGCATCATCTCTTATAAATACATGACTGCAACTGGTCAGCCCCGGGTGAACGAATAGTGTGCGCGAGTCCTTATTTATCCGTCTTTGCGGTTTCAACTTACCTATCGATTTTCGCAATTTATCTACATATGTACAATCGTCTAACTTTACACTATTTTCCTCACCGTAAAATTCGCCTGGCAATCTCAAACTTTTTCCAGTTAGCATTTCCGCTGCACTGATGTTTGAGTCACTGCGTCCAGCTGCTCGTAGTCCTAGCATGACTGTTGGTAACTCCTCGATCCATGATGATTTTGATGAGATGAGTCTGGCAGTTATAGCTGCCTTGAGTGTACGGTGCCAACGCTCGATCTTACCGTTGCTCTGCGGGTGGTAGGGTGTAGTCCTTATCCTTTCGACTCCTAAAAGTTTCATGAGTGAGTTAAATAACTCATTTTCTAGCTGCCTCCCTTGATCGGTACTTATTTTAATAGGAATACCATACCTAGAAATCCAGCATTCATATAGCGCTCTCGCTACTGTCTCAGCTGTGATGTCAGCTACTGGGTACGCCTCCGGCCAACGCGAATATCTGTCAATCATTGTTATACAGTACCTGTATCCTTGTGTCGTCGTTGGTAGTGGTCCAATTATATCTAAGTGTAGGTGTTCTAATTTAATACTTACCTCAAAACTACCTAATTTGGAAACCGTATGCCTACTTACCTTTGCCTTCTGACAATTGACACAAGTTTTCGCCCAAGTAGTTACGTCTCTGTTCATACTTGGCCAAAAATATCTTGTGGTCATCATGTTACGCGTTGATCGTACTCCGGGATGGCTAATATTGTGCACTGCATCAAATACGCTTTTCTCTCTCACAATATATCGGTTTGGTGCATAATGGAGTGTGCATTTTTTTAAATGATAAATTATTATGTATTTTACTTACACATTGTCTAAGCTCGGTGTCATGTTCCTGCGCGTCTGCGAGTGCCTCATAGTCTAGAGTAGATGGGCACGTGATCATTTAAAAGCGAGACAGGGCGTCTGCTACCGGGTTCAACTTATCTTGTACGTGTCGTATATCGCTTGTAAATTCGCTGATATACAACAATTGTCGGGTTCTCCTCGGTAACTCCTTATCGCTGCCTACTTTTTTTAATGCATGCGTTAGTGGCATATGATTCCTCGCCCTTCTACCATGTTCCTAAAATAAACTATGGCGGCATAGATAGCTAATAATTCTCTGTCATACGTGCTATACTTACTTTGCGTCTCTGAAATTTGTTTTGAGAAATAACCCAATGGCTGCCAATCGTTACCTGTTTTTTGTTGTAATACTGCGCCTATAAAAGTGTTTGATGCGTCAGTTAAAAGTGCCAATTGTGCATTCGGGATCGGGTGCGATAGAGTGACTGCTTGTTCGAGACTTTGTTTACATAATTCGAAACATTTCTTACCTTGTTCGTCCCATTCAATGACAGTTTTGTCTCTCTTTTTCGAGTTATGTAAGAATTTGTTTAACTCACTTTGATGTTGAACCGCCTGAGGAAGGTGTGCTCTATAGAAGTTAACCATTCCTAAAAATCTGCGTAGTTCCTCGATTGTTTTGGGTTGCGGAAATTCAGATATAGCTCTGACTTTTTCCGGTAATGGCCTTATACCTTCTTGTGAAACTTTGTAACCCAAAAATTCAATTTTGTTCTTACCAAATTCGCTCTTGGATAAATTAATCGTCAACCCTATTTCACGTAATCTTTGAAATAGAGTTTTCAGATGTTGCTGGT
This sequence comes from Argyresthia goedartella, assembly GCA_949825045.1. NCBI lineage: Eukaryota > Metazoa > Arthropoda > Insecta > Lepidoptera > Argyresthiidae > Argyresthia > Argyresthia goedartella. The sequence goes on from OX463834.1 coordinate 16,921,026, forward strand.
GAACTGTCTCATCAACTGATGCTACTATGACGTCATCGATGTAACAGAAAAGATGTGACGTCGGATTCCCATTTTCCTTACCTTGTATACTTTGGATTCCCTGCAGCACTGTATGATCCATGAATCTTTGGAATGACTGGGCGGCATTTCGTAGCCCGAACGTCATTCTCGGAAATTCAAACAGTCCGAACGGTGTAATGATGGCAGTTTTCTCTACATCTTCAGGAAGGACGCTGATGAAATGATAAGCTCTCGTGATGTCAATCCTGGAAAATATTGGCTAACCTGCTAGTCCGTATGTGAAATCTTGTAATCTCGGGACGGGGTAACGGTCTGGTTTGGTAACTGCGTTCAGGCGTCGGTAGTCTCCGCACGGCCTGAGCTGTCCGTCTTTCTTGGGTACCACATGCAATGGGCTGGCCCAAGGACTTTTCGATGGCCTACAAATACCCATCTCCTGCATTAGCCTAAATTCTTCTTTAACCTTATTATAACGTCCGGCTGGAGAGGTCTGGCTTTCGCATATACTGGTGGTCCCGCCGTCTCGATGTGATGATGTATTCCGTGTTTGGTAAGCCACCAAAACTCATAAGCCTCGTTATCTCTGGAAACTGTTCTAATAATAACCTATACGGGTGATCATCCTGTATGGTCTTAATCGAAGGTTGTTCACAGTTAACAATTTTCCCTTTCGATCCTAAACTAGTTATACGGTAACTAGTTTAGGATCGAAAGGGAAAATTGCCTATTATATAAATCTACCAACAACTTGTAGTTATAAATAAAATCTGCACCTATAATAGACTGTTTTACGTCGCAAACTATAAATGTCCACTGAAATGCACGTCTCAATCCTAAATTTAATTCTAAATTAACTGTACCATATGTTTTAATTTCTTAATTATTTGCTGCATAAAGCTTGTACTGGAAATCTACTGTTTTGCAATATTTTACATAACTTTTTGGTAACACTGATACGTTTGCGCCTGTATTAATGAGGAAGGAAATATTATTCTTACGATCTTTTATCATCAGACGGTGGTTGCTGAGTGGTAAGCCTCCCGCCTCGGGCTTTACCGCGTCTAGTTTCCCTGGTTGCTGGATGCTGCTCTCGTCGGGTCCCGGGCGCACGGCTTCTCACACCTCGTTGACCTGTTCCGGTAACGATAGTGGAACTTGCATAGCCAGTTGGGATTGTCCGAGTTCCGTGCTCGGCTCCTGGATCGGGATCTGGATCTGCCTCGATGTCCATTGCTTCCCCGGCGATACCCCTGGTTGCTGTTGACTTGCGTTCGTAGAGCTGCTACTTCCATAGTCAAATTCTGCATCATGGTGAACATCTGGGCCAATGGAAAGTTACTGCTTCCGGCAGCTCCAAGATTGAAGTTTGCCCCCTGCATCTGCTGTGGCGCTGCTACCGGTACTCCGATTCCTCCTGGATTTACTGACATTTTGTTTTTCGATTTGTGAAATACCAATATTCAGTACTCGTATGCTCGCTCGTTGGTGGCTCTGTAACTAGGTCGTACGTGTCTGCTTCCGCTCGCTATTGCCACTTCACGACACAAACTTCAATTTTTCTTGATTTATAAAAGTTTTTAAATTTTGAGTCCGCAAATTTTTGGAAATTGCACTGTTAATTTCACTTATCTTGTCGAACTTTCAATCACGTCGGCGTCACCACTGTTGATGTTATGCGGTGTAGATATAAAAGACAGTGAATTTCTTCTGATAAAATAATTATATTTCCGCTTGAATGCTTACGCGTGACTGAATACATTTTCTTATTGCTAATACGTTTATAGGTAATAGGTATGTGCTGCCACAATGTCAAGTTATGACAAGTATTGTATAGGTATGTATAGTATTATATTGTTGAAGTTAACAACCAATTTTATTTATCTACTTATACTTGAGGGTAGACTTTAATAATAATCTGAAACCCCACACGCACAGCGAGCCCCCGAGCGAACAGGCAATAGCTGCGCGAGGAGCCCAATCAAGAACCGAGCGAAAAGGCAATGTAGAGCCGCGCGAGGAGCGCAATAAAGAACCGAGCGAACAGGCAATGTAGAGCCGCGCGAGGAGCGCAATAAAGAACCGAGCGAACAGGCAATGAGAAGCCGCGTGAACAGGCTAATGTGGATCCGCATGAACAGGCTAATGTGGATCCGCATGAATAGACCAATGAAGAGCCACGTGAACTGGCCATCGTAGAGCCACGTGAATTGGCCAATGTAAATGGTCAGCCACCAGCAACATCTGATGTTGCCACCAATACGTTTCTTTCGCCTTTTCCACAAGATCATTCTGTGTTCTCTGATTTAGGTCCGGCGGGCGTAAATTCAGGGCTATTCGATTTTATCGTAAACCACCCGCCCGATGAAACTACGATATCATCAAGTCGACAGGACCTTGCTGGATGTGGTCTTCACAGGACTGTGATAATTGGTGCTATTTATAGAGAGGAGGCCTATGCCCAGCAGTGGGTCGATGTGGGCGGAGTATGATGATGATGATGATGAAAGTTCGATTCTATGCCGGATTCTTCTACTATTGAGATGATAACATTGTTTATCCCGTTCGTAAATGAATAAACCCGACACAGGTTCACATAAATTAAGACACCTTTGACATTGGAAAAGTCGAATCTGATGATTTTTAAGAAAGAAACCACACGTCATTATTTGCGCTTTGTAAGAGTGAGAGAGAATAATACTCATTCAAAACATTCGTTCCAATATCGCTAGTTAAAAACTCGACGCACCTTTCTCGTGTATTTGTTAATCCGAACAGTTTTTTTCATTTGAGCTGGAACTTCGGGTTATTGAAAATCCTTTGTTAAATTTTATTCTTAGAATACTCACGATTTAGTCTGCATTTCTAGCCAGACATTCGGGAAACAGGTTATCGGCCTATTCGCATCCCGAGTAAATAAGTGTACTTAAATACATATCCTGGAAAGGAGACCCGTTTGCATATGACATCGACGCATTTACAATATAAACTGTTTTTTATTTTTATTTATGCCTTTCCTCCTTTCGCTTTAGTTCTTAAGATGCTCAATAAAATAATCTCCGATAAATCAACTGGCGCAGTGTGTTTTTCCCTAGTTGTGTTTTTCCCAAGTATTTCAAAAATAGTTATTTGAGATTCTCGCATCAAGTCCTTTCATGTGTTTCACGAGTGATCCAATAATGGTTCGGTTTTTCTTACTTAAGGTAGGGAACCCTAAAAACCGCATTTAAATCCTTGCACCGGTTTGACCGCAAGGGTGCCAAGGACAGACACACACACACTCTCGCACACATCCTCACACTCACACACACACACACACACTCGCAGTCAGATGCTTCAAACTTATAACAACCTCCAATTTTTTGTTTTGCAAAATATTGAACCTACATTTTAATCGACTTCGGTGCTGAATCGATTCACAAAATAGTTTACTATTTTTGGCAACGAGTACATCTACCTGATAGTTTTTAGGGTTCCGTACGCGAAGGGTGCCAAACGGGAACTAAGCCTCCCCTGTCCGTTCGTCCGTCCGTCCGTCTGTCAGCAGTGATAGTAAGACAGGCGAAATTTTTACAGATTAGATATTAGATTATTTCTGTTACCGCTATAACAACAAATACTAAAAAACAGAATAAAATAAATATTTAAGGGGGCTCCTTACCACAATTATTTCAATACCAGATACAAATTTATGAATGCATCTGGTAACGTACATGGAGTGTGAAAGTAGCCGTACCAATAACTTTGTAAACAACATTTTGCTATGTAAAATCCAAACTATTCACTCCACACCATCCCTACAGCTGTACGATGGTACGGAACCCTTCGTGCACGAGTTAGACTCGCACTTGACAGGTTTTTTTCTTTTAGTTTGGGGACTAGTAATTCTAATTTATAATTCGGAATTATCAAAATGGTCACTATCATCAAATTAAATAACCATATTGTCGAATTTGTTGAAAAACGTCGCAGGGATACTGAAAAAAAACTCATATTCTTAGTATATACATAGATGCGCGAAAATTAAAATGAGATATATTGGTCCTAGCTTTGGACTAACTTAGTGCTTTAATTTAGTAAAATAATAATCAGTAGTGGTTGCATAAAGATGGACCGTATTCAGTACTGTTTAATGTTATTTAATTACATTAACAAATATGTTATATTATCAAGTCTGTTATCAGTGTTAATGATTGACGCAGCAATGCTGACTAAGGAGGCCTCCATGACTGTGGTAGGAGTTTCATTATTGTTTAATATAAGAATAGAGACGTGTAATAATTTAATTCAGTATTTAAACAATTTTCAAGGGCAATCAAACTGATAAAACCATTTCGAGATAATTGCGTTCTTAAATAAATTAAATAATTAAATAAAGGATTACTGAAATTTCCGTAAAACCAGAATGTCCTTCATGTGTCTCTCCTACTCTCAGATGAACGAAACCCTTTGGCTCAAATTTTCTTTGCCGTTAAGTTGGCTGTCCTGTGAAACTGTCATGCCAATAGTTTTCCCCTCTGTCAATATCTTAGTTGTCAGTCAGAAGGTAAACAAATATTGATATTTTTTTATTTAGCTTTTTAAAGTGGATTTTAAAGAGATCTCAGATTATAATAAAGTGAAAGAAAGAAAGAAAGATACATTTATTCACAAACACTCAGGACCACATATTAAACAATAAAATAAACAAAAAACAAATAAAACATGAAACAAGTGTGTCTCTGCGGCAGTGAACCGGATACTGGCTCAGCATTATGCTGAGGTGTCTTGACACCTACAGCGCTGATTTTCAGCCGGCACCGTCGGTGACTCACGGAAACGTCATACTAACGGAATATATAAATATACCTAAATTATTGGGACAGGCGAAAGAGAAATAAACACAAATACAAAGTGAGATAATAATGTACACACTACCTAGATGCAGCTTCATTAGTATGTATATAATAAATATTTACAAATTCAAATTCCAAATGTCTTTATTACTGTAGATATTTACATATACATAGCAATCGTCATTTTTTGCCACTTCTCTACATTGGACCACTGTGGTAGAAGAAGAGCGTAGAAACTCCCACAGATTGATTTTTAGATCTCTTTTTAAAAATTGCTTATGCTTAACTAATACAAAATATAATATTTAGTCATTATCATAATTAATAAGCAGGAATAAATAATTACAAAACTATTTTAATAATTAATAAATAATAATAATTACAAATTAACAGCAAGGTCTGTATTGAGCCAGATTAACCCCATACAGACCCATCATTAAAGTAATCTTGAACATTGTAATATCCCTTCTTCGACAGTCGCTTTAACATGGATTTTAAATTGCTCAAATGGCAATTTCAAGATCTCCAGAGGTATCTTGTTGTAGTAGAGAATGCATTGACCCTTGAAAGAATTGCTAACCTTCGCGAGTCTAAACCGGGGCGCAAGTAGTCTGTGATTATTTCTTAGGTTAACATTACAGCTATCGCTAAGTTTGGGAAATTTTGTCAGGTTCTTGCGTACATACATTATATTTTCGAAAATAAATTGACTAGCTACAGTTAGTATGTCAATTTCTTTAAAAAGCTGTCTTAAGGAGTCTGTGCGTTTTAAATTATAAATTGCTCGAATAGCACTTTTCTGTAAAATAAAAATAGTTTGAATATCCGCTGCTTTCCCCCACAACAAGATACCATAGGACATGACACTATGAAAGTAACTAAAATATACTAGCCTAGATGTAGCCACATCCGTGTTTTGTCTGATGTTCCTAACAGCGTAAGCCGCAGAACTTAATTTACCAGCCAATTTTTCTATGTGGGGTCCCCACTGCAATATGTTATCAATGGTTATTCCAAGAAACTTCGTGTCATTTATTAATTCTAACGTATTGCTGTCCAACACTAAACTGGTCCCAACTTGCCTGACATTTGGAAGTGAGAATTAGTTTACATTAATTAGAATACAGTAAACATTAAAAACAAAACTAGATAAAAAAAAATGCAATTGGCATTTTTATTGCTGTCACAGTGCTGGGGATTAGGATGATTACTGGAGCGTCAACAAATAGCCTTTAAGCATACGTTTAAAGGTGTATCTGCTGAGCGCCCCTTGGATAGGAGGAGGGATATCATACCAAAACTTAGACGCCGCAAACTTGAAACTACCTCTGAAAACAGCGGTTCGGTGCATAGGTATAATGGCCATTGCCTTGAACCTGCGCACACTTTTGGACCAAATCAGTTTATGAAAAAGATAGGTGTCTTACCACCCCGAACAGCATGGAGTGTCAGTATGGAGTGATGTGGGACCGGGGGGGGAGGGACTCTGAATAAAAACGAGCACATGCGGTCTGCACTCGTTCATGAGCCTCTTGGAACGATCAGTATTAGTGAAATCCTCAGATACGGGGCGATCATGCCTAGTGTATGAAATGGGTCCAAGGTCCCCTGAGTGGACGTGGAAGAATACGCCTTTAGACGTCTTTATTCTAAGAATCCACCTATGAAACCTTTAAAATTCCGGCAGCATATTCATTGAGAGTTTTCTATAGTTTTACAATTGATATTATTATATATATTGGGACCTGCGCTGAGTATGCGTAAAAACTTTAAAATAATATCTATCATTATTCAAGTGAAATCAAGAGTTATTTTTGGCCTTCTTTTGCTCAATTTTCTGAAATGTTTATATTGTTATGAGTGAGTGAGTTTATTTGAGTAACATTGATTTTTTTCGTTCAGAAACACCCGGCCGCTAGTAACCGTTAAAAATTTTTGATCGATCGACGTCACGAGAGGTGTTATTCAGAACATTCTTTAAAAATGTATTTATATATTTGTAACTCGAAATATTTAAATCAGTTTCTTCAAATAGGCAAAACTTTCATAAAATAAAAATACTACGTGCATATATTCATTTAGCATCGTCCATTGGAGCAAGATTACACCTATTTACCAAACGAATAAAGTAATAAGTCAGAGACAACTAGAGACATATTTTTTCGTCATTGTGACAATGAGAATTTATTTAGGAAAGCTGTAATCCAAACGGAAGAACCGATTTTGATTTTTAAATAGTATTATCGCAAGTCCAAAAAATTATATCGTTCAGCGTTATAGTTGAATAAAACTTTGAGCAACAGCAAAGGCAAACGCAGCTTCTTAAATGGCGTTTAACAACCCCACCGAGGTGCAAGGCTTTTACTCAAAATCAAGACCGAGCCATGCTCCACCACAACGGCTCAGTATTCTACAGAACTATTTCATCCTGTGTTCCATTATCCCACAGCCGGCATTAATCAAAGCGGCAGGCTACCCTGTAGAGGTCCACCGTGTGGTCACCGAAGATGGCTACATCCTCAAGATGCACCGGATCCCTGGCGCGCCGAAGGGCTTCACGAGGAAGGGGGGGCAGCAGATAAAGGAGAAGAGAGCGATACTAATCATCCACGGCATGGGCGGGAGTAGTGCGGACTTCGTTGTGTCCGGCATATCTTCTGCGAGAAGGAGCTTGGGTAAGTATAAAGCGTCAGGATTTATACCATAAAGCTTTAGCGGAGCTAGCCCATCGACACAGCTATCGTGAAGGTAACAGGCAATATGCTTGCCTTGTCTTATACTAATAGATGGTTCAGGGACCCTCAGGGATCCTTATAATAGTCATAGCATTAATTAAAATCACCATTTTCAAAGATTTTATACTATTGTTTTTCTTCTAATTTACTTTTCATATCCTCTGAACCAAAACAAGGAACGTGCACTGACTAATCAACATTACTTTTAACAACCCATTTTGTTCTGTTAGTAAAATCCTGAACTTTTTCCGTAACTTAAAATTTTCCCTTTTTTATCCTAAATTTTAAGTCACATTGTCCTTACCTACTCATTAAGTTTTTACATGTTTATGATCATATGAAGAGCAAGTCGTAAATATGAGTCTTTGAAGTGCAATAATAATCTGTAAGATACATCTATATCAACATTGTTTTCATTTAATTTAAATATATAACACTTTTTAACATTTGAAATTGAAGAAAATTTATAGATACCTTTATGACAATTACAAATACGTTTCTCATCGAATTAATCAATATTTATGAAAACATAATAAATTTCTAAGATCTGTGGAAAAATTATGTAATCTATATTTAAGAATTTTCTACAGTAAAATTATGGAATATTTATGTTCGATAGGGTTCCAGAATTTTAGCAAATAGCTGTTTGCACGAAAGAAGAGGTGAATGGTTTTGCACAATGTACAGATTGCAAAAGAGATGATTGATGAACGAATTAATTAATTACGATAATTTGCAATAAAAAATCACCATGCATGAAACCAATGTACCTATGTCATTATAGTAAGTCATTCTTAACCCCATACTAAAGCTAGTCTAGGATCGATATATCATGGTTAGGTCGATGGCAGAAAAAAATGCACCACTTTTAGCCATTGGTTTGGCACCCCACATTCTCAACCACTTTTCGATTTCCAAATCACGGCTAAAAAGTAATTCACTTCAAAAGTTTGTCGACGTCGATGTTTTTTTGTTTTTTTTTTTATTACTTATAGCAATTTTCAATAGTTGAGTTTGCTGACACCACAAAATAGGACATAGATTTAAATTTTCTGCGGTCACCTATATCTCGTTTTCGTTCTCGTACACATCAATACGTGAATAGAGCTATACCTGTTTGGAAAAAAATAAAAATTGCAGTTTATTTGCTTGCTTGCTTATATATTATAAAAACAAAACATTTGCAACCTTTGTTTTGAGTTTTTTTTTGTTATGACAAATGTCGACGAATGTCCTTCATACATGATGCCTTTTTTTCGCAGTTTGAACTCGGATTTCCCGCAATGTCGTAGCGCAAACATAGCGTCACGCCTTTTCTCATACGGGGTGGCAGAGGCACGACTGCGCCATTTTTTTGCCAGTTATTCAATAGTCCACATGCTGCATATAAACATATTCTACATACTTTTGTTTGCAATCATTTACTCTATCGATTGGAAGCGGTGACAAAAGGCGGAAATTTTGGTGGACCAAAAATGTAACATGCTCTTTACTGATGAAAGTAACTTGATCTATAGTCCACGTCAGGGGTGATGGGATGGCATGGGATGAAATCCCGCACACCCGGAAAGGCCATGTCATTCGTCTAACGTTGATGCGTGTTTTGAACTTATATACAGTGGTGGTCATATAATTAAGAACGATTTGTAGTACCAGATTTTTTTTTTCAAAACTATGCTATGTGTACTTTTAAGTTCCTTCTTAAAAGTAATTAGTTGTGTTATGAAATAGCTACATCGATAAAGTAAACGGGATTAGGAGTAAATATTTAAAACATTTACTATTTTTTTACAAATTTAATTGATTATCGATAATTACAAATTCAAGTAGTAAAAATGCTGGACAAATAATTAAGAACGATTCTTAAGCTGCTCGAGAGTTGTTTCCGTAGATACTTAGATTTTACAAATCACATTAAATAAGACAGTGACAATGTGTAAAAATTATAATTTAATACATTTTATTCTAAGTTAATAGTTTGTAGCGTGACCATGGCTTTTAATAAATGCCTCACACCGACGAGGCATTGATTCTATCAATTTTTGACATTTTTCAAGAGAAATAGAGCGCCATTCTTCTATAAAAACGTTATATAACTCAGTTAGGTTACCACATCGTCGATTTGAAACCTTTTTCTTGACTTCGCACCAAAGATGCTCTATGGGATTTAAATCTGGGCTGTTCGGTGGCCATTCTAAGACAGAAACTGATTGAGATGTGAGGAATTCTTTAACGGTGCGTGCAGTGTGCTTCGGATCGTTGTCGTGTTGGAATGTCCAAATAATCGGAAGTACGTCTTCAGCATATGGTAACATAGTTTCTTCGAGTATATTTTTGTACTGGAATTGATCCATGTTTCCTTCTATCAGTCTAACAGGTCCAACACCATCACCAGAGAAGCATCCCCAAATTTTCACATTTCCACCACCATGCTTTAATGTCATTTTTGTGTACTTGGGGTCGAATGCTGTATTCGGAGGGCGTCGAACATATCGTTTCCCATCAGAACATACTCTGTTAATTTTTGTTTCGTCAGAGAAAAGAACATTTTTCCACTGTCTTGCTGTCCAGCTTTCATACCTCCTAGCAAATGCAAGCCGGGCTTGCCTATGACACTGTTTCAACGTGGGCACCTTTCTTGCTATCCTTCCGTTCAACTTCGCTTCTACCAATCGCCTTCGGATAGTGCGCGCTGAGATCGCTGAAGGGTTATTTTCACCAAAGTATTCTTTTTTTAACTCATTAGACCCCTTAAAAGGGTATTGTTTTGCCAAACGCACGATATTTCGATCGTCTCGCTGAGATGACTTTCTCTGTTTAGGTACACGAGGAATATTTAAAGTTGTTTGATGTGTGTTAAAATGCTTCACAGCGTGGAATATCATCGTTTTTGAGCACTGCAAATGATTGGCAATCTTTTTATATGACCAATTCATATCGCGAAGTTTTATTATTAATACTTCCCTTGTAGATGCATCACAACTTTTATTTTTTCCCATTTTTTTATTATGAAACGATCAACTTTTTGACTTTTACAGAACTAAATGGCGCCAAAATTACTCGAAAAGTGGCCTAGTTACAGAGTGTTCTCTATTTAAATTTGAATAAAAAAATAAACTATCCAGCGTTCTTAATTATGTGGCCAGCCAGTAAGTTTGCAATAACATGTTAAGATATATTATATACAAAAAGTTTACTTATATAATAATATTATTGAATTCATCATATTAAAACTGTATGCTACGATTGTGTAAAACAGTTTTACGATACCGAGAGAGATACAAAACGATATGCAATAAGTGTTATTCTCGTAAGTTTGAAAAAAGCTTGTTTTCAAATAGTCGTTCTTAATTATATGACCACCACTGTATATATAATATTTAGAACTTATATATTTATATATAAATATTTTAATAAGGTTTTTCGATTTCGATGTTTCTTTGCTTTTTCTTTGAGGAGGATAAAACGAAACAGGAATTATATGCCGTTCGGGCCATTTCGAGCTTAAGCGAGACTATCACCGCGCGTTTCATTTTTATAAATATGAGATTAATTCTGAAAACTAGAACATTAATTCTAAGGCCCCATTTAAAGTTGGCATCACATTGCCCGCTAGGCTAGATAACCAAATCTTAGGCTCACTTGCACAACATTCGCTAAATCTAGACCGACATATTCCATACATTTTGACAGTTGCTAAATCAATTTAAGACGCTAAACGTGTTTAAAAACCAAATCACAAGAGTGTGGAGCGTAACATAACGTAACATTTACATACAGCCCATACATTGCTTGCATAGATACCCGGTCTGTGTGGAACCTGAAACAGTAACGTCACAAACATGTAGACACCCAAGATAAGCGATTTTTTTTCCTCTTCAGCCGGATCTTAAATTGATATATCAATGAGGGCACAAGAATGACGCTTTCACAGGCCGTAACAGCCGTGACCGAAACCGATCGAGGTGCAACATCATTTCATTATCTTCATATATTTATCGGAATAAAAATACCATGGCTAAACATTTAAACAACGTATACTGCGTTGATCACTACTTTTCCAAATCTATGTACTTACTTACAATTTTAACTGTAATTTTTACCAGAATTATATACATATTATTATGAATGAGTTTTCGATTGATCTTTTTCCGAAGAGACAGGTTGGAATGTAACCACACATCCATTAATTAGCTTAAACTTACCTATACCATACCTATAGCCCTTCTATAACTTATTTGACGTACCTACCCGAACTGTTCTGGCTGTCACCTCGTATTGTACTTATTAGAATTATGACGACGAAGGACATTAAAATGTATTTTTAATTATGTTATCACGTAAGTGACCTGTGTCTTGAGTGATAATAAACGTCATTAAACCTTAAACCTTTTCATAGCAACAACCCACAACACACTGCAAATTATTTCGTGGCCCTAACCATAATTCACTTTTCTTTTGGTTGCAGCGTACATGCTAGCGGACTACGGCTACGACGTGTGGCTAGGAAACGTGCGAGGCAATGAACACACAGCTCACAAGAACCTCTCGCGAAGTGACGTCAGATTCTGGGATTTTAGGTAACAATCTCTTTAGAATCATTGAAATGTTTTAATTTAGCCCTTTAATGTCCCCACCAAGGGGCACAGGCCTTTACTCGTATACGAGTAAGAATAAGCCATAATCCACCACGCTGGCTCAGTGCGGGTTGATGGAGGGGTTTTACGACCACTATCACATAGCGATAGTAGCCGGGACCTACTGCTAACGTGTCATCCGAAAGACAGAACGTCCGATAATGTTACTTAAGATAATGCATCTCTATTGTGAGACCCATTAGACCACGTAGCTCTTTTTCTTCATAAATCCTGAAAATTTAAATACAAGCAGAAATGCCAATCAAAACTGTAATAGGCATTGCGCATAACCTATTGTAGAACCATAGTAACTTGACCCGTTTGATATCTGTCAGTCCAAGCTTCATATCCTTAAAAACATCAAATAAATTTAATCTTCAGACATTCAGTCATTGCATTCAATTATTTTCGATAGATCGATTTTTTGGGTAACATACCTAGTATTTAAAAAAAAGAGTTCACCGACGTTACCTTGTAACGGTGTTCAGTGTTTTAAAACAAAAATGTTTATAATGTTTAAATGGCTTATTAGTAAGGGTAAATCGTAAAATTGCCTTATTTTGACATTATTACAATAAATATGCATTTGTTACTGAAAAAACTTCACCAATTGCAAAGTTCTAACTTTGAATAAATAAATAATATTATTCGCCCTCCGTTACAAGATTATGTTGGTGAATTTTGATAGATGTCAAATGTTACCTGCTACAATGGCTTTCGTATAGTAGATTCCTGTGGTACAAGATTCCGTTTCTGCTTTCATTCTCGAACGCAACTTCATTCACTGAACGAAATCCACAATAATCCACATGTTTATGTTAATCGTATCTAGCTTCCACGAGCATGGCAAACACGACATCCCCGCTATGATAGACCGAGTCCTGGACGTGACGAAACTACCCAAGATCATGTACCTAGGCTACTCTATGGGCAACACAGCCTTCCTGACCATGATGTCGGAAAAGCCGGAATACAATGACAAGTTGGTGGCGCTTGTTGCGCTCGCGCCTGGCGTGTACTTGGGCGACAATTATAACATGATGGCGAAGTTGTTCAGGAGGATTAAGCTTACGGTAAGCTAATTAATAAAATAACATAGTCACGCCTTTCCTTATACGGGTCGGCAGAGGCACAGTTCAGCTCATGTCAAGCCGTTAATACAATACGCCCTTCAGTAGCCCATCACCGCCAGCAATTAAGCTTACATTATGAATATTTCCTCGCGATGTATTCAATGTTTTAGAATGTACGTTTTAAACATATGTATCTACGCTAGTAAGCTAATTCATCTCCAAAATAATAACATGAAATACCTTAGTAAGTCCCGCACATGGACCTAGGCGACCGGTACACGACTGCGACTCCCCATACTTTAGAGTTACATTTGAGTTTCAGGTATTTTTTTTAAACCTGTTTTTATATGTGTAGCGTAGCAGTCGCGTCCCCATCGCCACGTGCGAAAGGCCTTACGTTTTCGTATCACCTACAAACCGCTGAACCGATTTCGACGAAAGTTGGTATAGGGACGCAGGTTTGATATTTAAATTACCAACCCGCACTGAGCCATCGTGGCTTCGTACTTGAATTCCAGTAAACGCCCGTCGGTGTGGCCAGAAATACATTTAGATTGCATTAGATTACGAGCCTATTATGTCCCACTTGATACATTTACATTCTTCTTTTTCAGAGCGCGGTACTAAATCGCTGGCTCAGCGTCAACTCAGTAGCGGTTCCGAAACAGTTGATGGGTACGCTAATGACAAGAGTTTGTAACGTGAGAAACTTTGAAGACAACATCTGTGTGCAAGTTATGAACTGGGCGTTGGGCGAAGACCATGAGCAGCTCGATTGGGTAAGAATTCCATGAGCAGTTCGATTGGGTAAGAATTCCATGAACAGCTCGATTGGGTAAGAATTCCATGAGCAGCTCGATTGGGTAAGAATTCCATGAGCAGTTCGATTGGGTGATTTCCGTCATCTACATAACTATTTATTTATCATTAATTTATCAGCGCCGTAGTCGAGTAGCTTCACGATGCAAGCATGTGATGCTTAATGATTATTATTTATTTTTTTACAGCCTATATTGTGTCCCACTGCTGGGCAAAGGCCTCCCCATTTCGAGCCCCATTCATTATAATTTGGAAAAATATCCTCACTACGTTTATCCCAGACACAGTTGGACGGCCATTTTGTATTTTAATTTCTGGGGTTTATAGAGTGTGTTAATCAAAAACTGTACGTATTTTTATTATTAAATTATATGAGCATTTTCTTTATTTAATTCAGGATCTAACAACACTCATGTTCCTCAGATTCCAGCCAATAGCGTTGCGAGTGTTGGAACACTTTGAAAAGATCTCCGTCGCTGGTAAGTCCATCTGGCAGTAGTACTGTCAATTACTGTCGGAAATTGTAAAGAACTCAATTTTTACCGCCTTCGCAAAAGGAAGAGGTTTACAATTCGTCGGGGTCTATGATTTTTCTATATATCTTCAGCAATTTCTCGAGGACGCATGGACCGATTTGGAATTTAAAAAAAATGTTCTTGAGTGTTTACCTTCCGATTGCCACCAGGTCAGGATCTGATGATGGGATCCTGAAGAAATTGAGGGAACTCTTTATAGTAGTTTATGTGACTGCTACATAATGGAGGGCATCAACACTCGAGAGTGGGTTTATGAAAAGAGCCGAAGGCGAGTTTCATAATAATATCACTCGAGAGTTTTAATACCTAATTATATACAGTTACATACACTAGTTTATCTACACACATATCATAAGCGCTCTTTGATGTGTTCAGGAACCGCATGTTTGACCGGCATTGTGGCATTGAGTTGATTAGCTTTGTTCTGTAGTACCAACTTCATAGACTAGTGGCGGCACGCAGGCGGGTGTCGGCGTTCCAAATTTGAACGTCATAATTCCATTAATTTTTGTACATTATGGTCATAATGTACAAATTTTCAGATAATAAATGAGTTTTTACCAAATAGTTTTACATTATGCTGGTCTTAACGTGCGGTTTTTAGACGCAGTAAAGAGGGTTTATGATACGTGTATAAAATGTTTAAGGCAGACCTATAGCAATTTTTATATTTTTTATTGTAACTCGTGCATTTATGATATGATGATAAACAACACAGATGGCCAACTGCTCAATACTAGGTATACACAGGTTGCGACATGGTCACTTTATTACGTTTGCTAAGTAATGTATTCTTGTCATAATGCACATGGTCAAGTGGATGTGATGGTGACATACCAGGATGGCTTCTCAACAACTTATCAATGTCAGTCGAGGGAACTGTTCAAATAATAAATGCACACATTGGTGTGATAGCGATGTGGATATTTTGTATCGTATTTCGTGCAAGTGCGTGTGCATATGTTGTATAGTATTGAAGCTGCAGTTGTCGGGAAACATGACTTGGTGAAGTGGAACTTATGATGAAGAGTACAGATTGCCACCGGAGCTACTCAATTTTAATGGGTTGGGATACGATGTCTTTAATGGTCGATAATCAAATAGGGATTAATTGAAGTCAGTGTTTTACTAAGTTTTACTTTCGTTAAAATATGTTTGGGGAAACATTTGGCCAGAACTCGCGGACCGTAACAAATAGCGTGGTTCCGGAGAGGGCGAGGGCTTTAAGCTGGCTGATATGATGAGAACAATCTCTCTAGTAAAAACAAACAAAACCATAGCATCACGCTTTCCCATAAGAGGTTGCAGATGTGCATTTGCGTGCACATGCGTATTAAAATTAAGAACCAAACAATATGATGTCACAAACAAAATTTGCGCATAGACAGTTCTTAAGCAACAAGACCAAATGGTTCATGGCATTTTTTTTTTATTCTTTTAAAGGTGTGTTCACCGAGTGGGCGGGCGGATTCGACGGCCCTGTGAAGCCTTACAAGCTGTCAAACGTGAAGATACCCGTCTCGATACGATACGGCGAAAACGACCGGCTGGCGTCTAAGAAGGTAGGTAAAGGGTGTTTGTTATAACAATAACAGAAATGTACCTATTGTGCGTTTATATGGCAAATGTTTGTTTGACGAGAACGGATGTTTGTACCCTAGTCATGGTTGTTTATCTATCTAAGTATAATATTTATCTATATAAGTATATATATCGTTGTCTAGTACCCAAGATACAGGGAATCCTAGTTTGGGGCTAGATCAATGTGTGTAAAAGGTGTCCAAGGTATTATTTATTTATTATTATTAATTATATTTGGCAATTCACGTCCATGTCATGTCAAGAGTTCTCATGGATATGATCGGATCGGATTTAGATTTCAGTTCTCACTACCAGTTTATTCCATGCGCATTCAGTCTGATAACGTTAACAATTTCGAAATTCTCGGAGATTATTGGAGACACCATTGCGAACAACAACTACAAACCCCACTTTATCTTAGCTTAGACACACTTATCACACATCCTAAGAAAGACTCTTTCTAAAACGCTTTCGCCGGCCAATCGGGAACATTGCACTGTATTTGTCAGGAACTCATGATTTATAGTACCGTCATATTGTCCACAGGGAATTTTCAAATTAGCGACGGAGCTAAAAGGCATGGGCGTGAAGGTGGACATCAAGCCCATAAGCTCCTGGGCCAAGTTCAACCACCTAGACTTTTTGTTAGCGAAGGACAACGAGAAGACGGTCAACGCTCCATTAGTCGATGATATTAACAGAATATTCAATGAATATACCTAAATAAATCATAGTTAGTTAGTTTAGAATAGAACTGGCCAAATGCACAGATGCCTGATCAGGTGCCCATAACACCCTCGCTGTGCTCGGGAGTTAAATCTGTGGTCCTTCGTTACGATCAGGATTCAATATCGCGCCCGTGACATAAAACAGTGCTTTATCCCCATGGTGTATAATCTCATGTTATGTAATTTTTTATGTGATTGTTAGGTTAAATTGTTGTTTGTAATAAATGATGAGTTAACATTAAATAATATTTTCATTACTCATACTCTGAAAGGGGGTCATTGTTCATCCAGGCACCGTGCTCAAAGTGGTACATGCCTGCTCTAAAGCAGAAAAGTATTAAAAAAAATATATATGAATCGCAGTTTATATTGAACAACGCAATGGTAGTAACCTATACAGCCATAAAACGGAAGTATTTTTTTTAATGTTATGCTCAAAGTAAAAGACATCAACGGGGGCACCGAAATTACTCTTTTTATGAGTAGTATTTTTAAACTTGAATTATGTTTGTTTTTTAATAAAATAATTTTGATTTCAAGTGACTTTGTTTTTTAATAAAATAATTTTGATTTTAACTGTTTACTTTCCTCGTATTCGTAATGAAAAGTAGAGTGTTTTACTCGGGTGATAGCACCCATTTCTGCCTCGAACTATTGGCGCTCTCACTTCGTTCGAGCGCCAAAACATCTCGTCAGGAATGGGTGCCTTTCAGCCCTCGGTTAACAATCTACTATTTTAAGCACATTTATAGCTACAGAAAAGAAACGGATGAGTGTCGCGAGTTACTACATCTTTGAATCTCCAATAATTAGAACGAACCAAACGAATCAAACAAACTTACCTTGAAACGTTCGATGATAATTATTAAATTTGTCATAAGCCAACTACTGTTTATGGCAAATTTAATAAGAAACTTTCTTTGCGTCTTAACTATGTAATTTCAGTTTCACACGATATAACCCAAAACATGTATGCAGATTATTTATTTACGCAACTTAATAACTAGATACTAATTTACATATTTACATGAGAAGTCAGTCCTAATTTGTCTTACATATTTTATCTACTCATATATCATAAACCCTCTATAATGGTAAAACAACGATTTTGTTAGAACACAGTTCTTATCTGTGATAATATTATTATTGCTTCATAATATCATCTAATTCAATGTTCATATTATATTCAATTTTCGAACATCACTGAAAAACAAAGCAATTTGATTTGACCTTAATTTTAAAATCATTCGCAATAAAAAGTCAAAGCCGCAATGCCGGTCGTAACATGCGGTTCCTGAACACATCATAGAGAGCATAAAATATGTATGTAGATAAAGCAGTGATGTAACTGTTACATCATTAGGCATAAAAAACTCGTGTGATGTTATTATGAAATATGACTGTCGGCCCGTTTCATAATTCCATTCATAGTTTAAAGCCTTTCATGATGTCACATAAACTACTACGATATTATGAGTGATTTATTTTAATTTTACCTTGATGGTATTTATTTTATTAAGAAATTTAGTAGGTGATCAATTTTTAGAAACTCTACTTCGTTTCGTAAATCTGCGGGCGCATTTAGGAAATGGTAAGGTTTGTTAGTGGTGTGGTTAGGTGGTGTTTACTTAAGAAGCCGGCAAAGAATTTTCCATACAAACTTAATACCATAACAATTTGGCGTGGAGAGTACGCGCTCGTCATATAGGTTAGGTTTCTTCAGTATGAAAAAGATAACAAGGTGCTTGATGGGTGTCAGTCTTTTACTGTTAGTGAGGGGATATTGCTTAAAAACATCGATTAATCAAGTGCATCGATGCACTCTTCACACATTTGTGAATTGGATGCAGCAAATTTAGATAGATTTTGACATTTTTTTTTCAATTTCAATTCTTCCCGATTGTTTTGGTGACATCTCTAGTGTTTAAAAAGTTGATTTTATGAAGTTGTAGGTTATTCGGAATATTTATTATATAGGCACATACATTGCTTCTGGCCCCACAGTAGGATAGCCTGTGTAGTCGTGGGAACCAGAAACAGCGACGTCACATCCAAGACCTGTGTTTTTTTTCTTCCTCCGATGCCGGGATTCGAACCCGGGACCTCTCGCTCAGGAGGCAGAACCTCGAACCGCATCGTGACAAAGGCCGTCATCACCCCTATATATTTATTAATCATTCACAAATGACGTAAGTACAGGTAGATCACTGAGGAAGTAATCTACTTACTACTAGGCGATATAGTTTACAAAACGCAAAATTATTTCTAGTCACCTGGCTGGGAATAAATCGCAACAGGTAAGTACTAATGGCAATATTATATAGCTCACAGGTAAACCCAAAGCCCAAAGTTTCCATACTTATAAAACAATAATAAACATTGGGTAAGGTACTCTGGTAGTAAATACCTAGCTAGGTTTCTAGCTAGGACTTGTAACAAGTGTATAGATATTTTTTTCGAAATAATATTTTCCTTGTATTTTTTTCCATTCACGTTTATCCACGATTTATTTTTTCTACACTTGTACCCCAAAAAGAAAAAAGGCACCCTTATAGGAAAACTCGCGTGTCCATCCTTCCGTCGATTATCAGAGATAATCTTGAAATTTGCTTTCAAAATACTTATCCTGATAACCGCAAGGTAATTCAAGACTAATAAAAAATATTACTTACTAAAAAGTGGAGGAGGTATAATGACAAATCGAACAAAAAAACACAATAATAAGTCATGTAGGGTTTCGTTACGAACTTTTATTTTTTTATGTTAGTTTTGATAACTTCAGAAGTTATGATCAATAAAATCAAAAAATTACGATCTCTCGAAATATCTCCGAAACTACAGAGTCTAAAATTATGAAACAAATACAGAATATAGAACTTAAGCCAAAGATTACAGGAGAACCTAACCGGAATTGCCAGGGTTCTTTTTTATCTGTAAATTACATGCAAACTTAAAAATGCACCTGGTTATGTATATGAAGTATGAAAGTACCAATAACTTTGTAAACAACGTTTTGCAATGTAAAATACAATCTATATTCACTCCACACCATCCCTACTTTTGTACGGTGGTATGAAACCCTTCGTGCGCGAGTCCGACTCCCACTTGACCGTTTTTATAACTAGTCGTTTTATACTTTTCTATATCAGTAAAACAATATGAAAAAAACGGATTGAAAAAATAAATGTATAGAAAAATATATGTCTGGCAAAAAGAAACAGTAGAAATTAAAGCGAGTAAAAAAACGTAGAGAAAAATAAATCGTGGGAAAAAATCCGAATGAATAAAATATGCAAGGAAACTATTATTTCTGAAAATTCATCTATACACTCTTGTTACGGCGGCGGCAGCTCCAAAGAACGACACGCCGACGCACGCGCAGACAAGCACATACATACACACACACACACACACAAACACACACCCAAACACACACAGCAAACCCACCGCGCGGGGAGCGCGGGGCGCGGCGCATGGATAGCTTCCCGCCCTCACGCGTCAGGAGAGATAGCGATATGTCGAACGAACATTGGCTCTCGCCGCCAATTACAAGTGAGCGGCTGTCTGCCGGCTTCTCGAATGAATTGTATTGCGGAAATACTTAAAAGGTATCAACACAAAGGGGTTATTTTTAGTCCGTATAACAGACGAGCTGATGCCCGCTCAATATGTGGAGACCCGGACATAGCAGGGAGGTCTGACTCCTGGGCATGGGTAATTCCATGTTTTTCCCCTCCAACAAAAAAAAAATACTTAAAAGTAGGTCTCATTGAAATGTTTGTTTAATTAAGTCGAAATAATCATTTTTCATTTTCTTTTAATTTTCAACTAAAACGATTATATTTTTTCTATATAAAGATTATATTTGTATTATAGTATAAATATTGATAGAAATGTTAGATTGTCATATTTTTTAATAAGGTCTGCTAATTCCCGATGGCCAGCAATAGCCATGATGTATTTTTCAGCTGTTTTATCTTGTTGTAGATCCGATTCCGCCATGGGTTTTTTTTTTTATTTCAGTAATTTTCTGTAATCTTGATGTTTCGGCAAGCGAATAATGCCTACTACAAGTTTAAATACGTGATAAGCAAACCAAACAAAATGTAATGGGACGCACATAAAGCGAGGTGGAGACGTCGTTAGTGACTAATTTCCATGGTTACCAATCAACATCCAGTTCAGTTTCCTTAGTTTATTATTATTATTATTATTATTATTATTATTATTATTATTATTATTATTATTATTATTATTATTATTATTATTATTATTACTCTTTCTTTATATTGTCACAGGCCCCACACTGGGACCCTGTGTCGTGGGAACCAGAAACAGCGACGTCACAAACATGTAAACATCCACAACCTGGCGTTTTTTTTTTCTTTCTCCCCAGCCGGGAGCTCTCGCTTGGGACGCACTGCCTCGACTGAGGTCGCTATTACGGCACTGTATTGCACAGCTATTTCATTGCTATGCTATGCTAGTGAGGTGCACAAAAATTGAGACAATAGTATCCTGTAGCCTCATTCTGTACCGCAACAAGATGCCTTTGAACTGGACATGTTGACGGATATTCGCCAACTACAAGCACAATTCCTATTAAACATTTCAGCCAGTCACAAGGTTTGACCTTTCAAAATTATCGATATAGTTTTTGCCAGCATTACGGACAAACCTCCTTGGTTTTTGTGATGTAAATATATTTTATCTACACACGTATCATAACCCCTATTTACTGCGTACAAAAACCGCATGTAACGATCAGCATAATGTTAAACTAATTGGTAAAAACTAATTTCTTATCTGAAAAAATACACATTATGACCATATTCTACATATTATGACATTCACATTTCGAACGCCGACGCCCGTCTGCGTGCCGCCCCTACTTTGTTTGTGAAGTCGGTACTACTGTACAAGCTAAACAAGTGCAAAGGAATTATCAATGCCACCATGCCGGTCGAACATGCGGTGCCTGAACACATTAAAGAGAGCTTATGATATGCGTGTAGATAAACTAGTGTATGTAACTGTACATAATTAGGCATTAAAACTCTCGAGTGATATTATTATGAGTATTAATGCCCTCAATTATGTAGCAGACACATAAACTACTATAACCCTTTTCCATGCTCTGCTGACCGAAAAAGATAAAAATTGAGGAAAAGATATACAGAGTTGATACCGCCTTTGTGTATGTTTCTCGAGAGTTATGAGGTCCACTAACCTTAAAGGTGGTCTCCTGCTGGTGCGGCGGCGGCGGCGGCGGCGGCGGCAGCGGCAGCGGCCGAGCCCTTCTGCCTTCCCCGTCCGAACTACCTTCGCTGGACTCGCTCGCCGCTGGAATAGATAGATAGATAGAAACTATTTATTCACTGTTCCAATACCCGCAAATACAGTTTTTAATACAAATCACAAATCGTTGAAATAATATTTAAGTAAGTTAGGCAAGCCATACATCATAGGTGTCTATCACATTACTTCAATATAGCAACGTTATTTTTGAATTTGAAAGCCACCAAGACAACAGCAATGGACGCAGGTTGCGCAGGATCGTCCTGAATGGCGTGTTTATGAGGAGGCCTATATCCAACAGTGGGTCTCCTGATAGGCTGATGATGATGATGAAGACAACATCTGTCCCTTTCTGACTGATAATGCAATAAGCTGTCCTGCTGTCAATCAGTCAGTTAATCGAATAATTCAAACTGGTCGATTAATTTGGTAAGCATAGTAGATTAGTCCGCCTATATGGGAAAGAAAAAAACATCATCAAAAGTATCGATGACTTCAGAGAACTTCAAATTCTGCAAGAAAATGATCTGAATTTCTTGACAAAAACATTTGAAGTTTCGGAACTATCTCAACAGATGTCACTACTAAGCTTAAATACTAATTCCTTGCAAAGTTACAACGCGCAGGCTGAGTATTTGTTTTCAATGGAGTATTTTCACAAAATGTCATTATTATCCGAGATTATATCTCAAAAAGTTACCTTTATCATCGACAGGCCTCGCTCTGTATCCAGTGGGCAGTTCTGGTGGGCCCACAAACATGCCGAGTTTTGGCACGCGCGGACTTTGTACGGGAACGAGGTTGCCTAGTGATCTGGGAAACGACATTAGAATAAGTTAGGTTTTGACGAGTTGTTAGGTAAACTAACGTGTCAGTACCCTACCACCTGACACAAGTTCAAAAGTGCTGACTCGTAAATAGCTGAAATAAATCGTCGTAATAGAAAAGTCTATCAACGCCAGTTTTTATCTACATGTATTTAGGAAAGACGACCTCTGTAGCGTTAGGGTTTGTTTTGCCTCTCATGCGCGAGGTCCCGATTTCAAATCCCGGCTGGGGAGAAAGAAAACATATCCCCAGGTCTTGGATGTTTATGTGAGTGATGTCATAGTGTGGGGCCAGAAGCAATATATGCGTGGGCAGCAGGGTGCAGGCGCGCCACGCCGCCGCCAGACGCCTCGCTAGACGCCTCGCTGTCCGCGTGGAGACCGCTGCGGGTACACACGTGGTGGAGACACAGTGGAGCCGGTTACCTCTTCTTGTAGTGTCGCGGCGCGTGGTGTGCGTTGTGCCGGCGCCGCGGGTGCAGGCGCGCCACGCCGCCGCCAGACGCCTCGCTGTCCGCCTGGAGACCGCTGCGGGTACACACGTGGTGGAGAGACACAGTGGAGCCGGTTACCTCTTCTTGTAGTGTCGCGGCGCGTGGTGTGCGTTGTGCCGGCGGCGCGGGTGCAGGCGCGCCACGCCGCCGCCAGACGCCTCGCTGTCCGCCTGGAGACCGCTGCGGGTACACACGTGGTGGAGACACAGTGGAGCCGGTTACCTCTTCTTGTAGTGTCGCGGCGCGTGGTGTGCGTTGTGCCGGCGGCGCGGGTGCAGGCGCGCCACGCCGCCGCCAGACGCCTCGCTGTCCGCCTGGAGACCGCTGCGGGTACACACGTGGTGGAGAGACACAGTGGAGCCGGTTACCTCTTCTTGTAGTGTCGCGGCGCGTGGTGTGCGTTGTGCCGGCGGCGCGGGTGCAGGCGCGCCACGCCGCCGCCAGACCCCTCGCTGTCCGCCTGGAGACCGCTGCGGGTACACACGTGGTGGAGAGACACAGTGGAGCCGGTTAACTCTTCTTGTAGTGTCGCGGCGCGTGGTGTGCGTTGTGCCGGCGGCGCGGGTGCAGGCGCGCCACGCCGCCGCCAGACGCCTCGCTGTCCGCCTGGAGACCGCTGCGGGTACACACGTGGTGGAGAGACACAGTGGAGCCGGTTACCTCTTCTTGTAGTGTCGCGGCGCGTGGTGTGCGTTGTGCCGGCGGCGCGGGTGCAGGCGCGCCACGCCGCCGCCAGACGCCTCGCTGTCCGCCTGGAGACCGCTGCGGGTACACACGTGGTGGAGAGACACAGTGGAGCCGGTTACCTCTTCTTGTAGTGTCGCGGCGCGTGGTGTGCGTTGTGCCGGCGCCGCGGGTGCAGGCGCGCCACGCCGCCGCCAGACGCCTCGCTGTCCGCCTGGAGACCGCTGCGGGTACACACGTGGTGGAGACACAGTGGAGCCGGTTACCTCTTCTTGTAGTGTCGCGGCGCGTGGTGTGCGTTGTGCCGGCGCCGCGGGTGCAGGCGCGCCACGCCGCCGCCAGACGCCTCGCTGTCCGCCTGGAGACCGCTGCGGGTACACACGTGGTGGAGAGACACAGTGGAGCCGGTTACCTCTTCTTGTAGTGTCGCGGCGCGTGGTGTGCGTTGTGCCGGCGGCGCGGGTGCAGGCGCGCCACGCCGCCGCCAGACGCCTCGCTCGACCCCGAGCTGTCCGTCTCGGAGAACGCTGTACACACAATAGTATTCGTACATAGATCACCATTGTAACAAAAAGAAAATGATGTTAATATATCATTTGGTCATCGACTGTCTAATATTTATTTGAACTCTTTTTTTGTGTGCAATAAAGAAATGATCAATTACGCAGTGTACTAATTGGGAACGTGAACCAATTCAAAACTCAAATCATTTATTGTAAGTAGGCAAAAATAATGCACTTTAACAAGTCAAACACTTTATTCTCATATGTATCAAGAAAATTATAAATAAATCAAATATGATCAACTAAACTAATAAGTAACTAATTATGTTTTGAGTTTGAATATTCCCTTTCAAATGGTTATTCTTGTCTGAATCTCGCACAGCAAAAGGAAACTTCATTAACACTACCAGAGCTTTTAAAATTTTCGTAAAAAAAAATATCCCACAATGTACAGAATAAAAATAATCTAATCTAATGACAAAATTATAACATCGTATCTATAAGTGCCAATAAGATGCCTCAAAATAACAATTTCACAAAATAAATAAATAAGAATGATACTGAACATAACTTATGAGAAACCAGACTGGACCAGTCCCCCCAAGTATCTCCCGTTCACGATTACGACTTGTGCACCAGCCATCACCCCCCTCGCCATATTTGAGGAAGAGGAGCAACCAGCTACACAGACTTTTTGAAACAGTAGTGATGGGAAATGTAATTAGATTATTCTTATACTTACAAGGCTGATGTAGCGGCGCCTTTTCATGTCTCCGATGCCTCCTTGGTCGCGTCATAGATGGCGCTTCCATATATTCATTGGTTTCCTTTATCTGAAACAGAGTTGAAGGAAATTGTAAAAGACTGTTGGGCAGAAACTCGTGTGATAAGGTATTTTTTCACCATCGGGCAACTAATGACGGTTAAAATCAAAATCAAAATCAAAATCAAAAATCATTTATTTCCATAGGATGTTGTTACATCACTTAGATCCGTCATTGCATTTTTTTGGGTGAGTTCACTAACACAATGGCGGAATCTGTGGAGAAGAGCTCACCGAAGAAACTCCACAGTCGTCGCATCTTTTGCGTTTCCTTTTTTAAATAAAATATTGTCAAATTACAAAATGAATGCTAATTATATATCGAAACAGCCTGTTACTCAAACAATCTATTCCCATGGACATCTGTCCTCTAAGTAATCAGATATCCTATAGTAACCTTTTTTATACAATTTCTGTTTTATTATTATTTTAAACTTGTCTAAAGGTAAGTTTTTAATATCAGTAGGGACCTTATTGTAATAGCGTATACAATTGCCTTTAAAAGAATTACTAATTTTATGTAGTCGGCTTGCATAAGCAACCAACTTGTCTTTATTTCTAGTATTAAAATTGTGTATATCACTGTACTTCTGAAAATTAGTTATATTTCTTTTTACATACACAAGATTGTCATAGATATATTGAGACACAAATGTCAGAATATTGATTTCTTTAAACTTTTCCCTCAGTGACACTCTAGGCCCTAATCTATAAATTGCACGAACAGCCCGTTTCTGCAGAATAAATATACTATTAGCATTCGCAGCGTGACCCCACAATAAAATACCATAGTTCATTAGACTATGAAAGTAACTAAAGTAGACTAGTCTAGCGGTGTCTACGTCGGTAAGAGCTCTAATTTTTTTAACTGCGAACGCTGCCGAACTCAGTCTGTTCGACAATTTATTTATATGAGGATCCCATTGTAGTTTGGCGTCTAAAGTAATGCCCAAGAAGACAGTCGACTGCACAAGGTCCAATCTCTGTCCTTTTATAAATATATCTGTAGTTACCGGGTTCACATTGGGTAACACGAATTTAATACATTTAGTTTTCTTTTCATTAAGTAATAAATTGTTAACAGTAAACCAGTTCACTATACTAGAGATAGCATTGTTTACCTCGTCATAATTTGATTGCTGTCTTTTAACTTTAAATATCAAAGAAGTATCATCGGCAAACAATACTAACCCATGTTTTGCTTTAACAAGGTAAGGTAAATCATTAATATATACTAAAAACAAGAAAGGACCAAGAATTGAACCTTGCGGTACGCCCATACTTATTGAAGACCCAGGTGATCTTTTCCCATTAACATCGACCATCTGAACCCTATCTGTTAGATATGACTCCAGAAGGCCAAGTGCCTGATCTTTTACACCATAATGGCGTAACTTCCTGACAAGAGTGTCATGATGGACGCAATCAAAAGCCTTGGATAGATCGCAGAAGACACCTATTGCATCCATTGCGTCTTCCCAGGTATCAAAAATATTGTCGATTAGTTCAACACCAGCATCGGCTGTTGAACGACCCTTTGTGAAACCAAACTGAGCAATATGAATTAAATTATTGAGATAAAAATGACTTTGCAATTGATTAAGTATGAGTTTTTCAAATATTTTGCTAAGCGTTGGTAGTATCGATATGGGTCTAAAATTGGTGGGGTCTGATGTACTACCAGCTTTGAATAAAGGTTAAACTGTTCCTTTTGACTTGTGATCGTATAGGTATACCTGTGCGTATTGGGCGTCCAACTCGGTTTCGGAGCTCACGCCGGACGGGTGATGGTGATGCGCTTGCTGG
This sequence comes from Argyresthia goedartella, assembly GCA_949825045.1. NCBI lineage: Eukaryota > Metazoa > Arthropoda > Insecta > Lepidoptera > Argyresthiidae > Argyresthia > Argyresthia goedartella. The sequence continues at coordinate 16,948,423 of OX463834.1, forward strand.
GATGTGTGCGACCATCCTGACCGCTGCGACTGTGAACACACGGTGATGATTAACTATCTGAACATGACTTGGGGGAGGGGGGGATTTGGGTACTGAGTATGTCCATAGCTCCTCCACCATGCCAACTGGACTAGGGAAGGTTCATTAATATTTTATTCGTCAACGAAATGTATTCGTTGATCTTATAACGCAGAACTGTATTTTTATTATACTTATGGAGTTAAAAAAACGGGGGCTTACGCAGGAATAATTATCAGAGAGAAAAAGTTTACTAGTTCAGATAAAATGAACCTTGTCATGGAGTCATTGACAGTTCGATTCGCATACTTTTTCGACGCGTAATTATTCCTGCTTTCTTTTTTATTTTATTTTGCATTGCAGATGTTGGTGGCATTGAAGCCTCTCTGATGCGGCGACAATTGCGCTGGTGGGAAGGTGTCCGCTTTCACGCATGCGCGAGGAGAGGCTGGCTAAGCGCGTCTTTTATGCGGAGCTCCGAGAAGGCAAGCGCAAGCAAGGTGGCCAGTTTCTACGCTATAAAGATGTTTTAAAGAGGCATATGATGCGCTGCAATATAGACCCGGGGACCTGGGAAGAATGTGAAAAATTAAATCAAAGCTCGTACACCTACAGCTATTGATTATAATTATGAGAACGGCACACTAAAATGTGCAATGTGTGGAGGAACGTTTAAAGCGAAGATTGGCTACGTCAGCCACATCCGGGCACACCAGCGACGCCCGCTTTAGTCCTAAGCAGTCGCCTTAGCAGTATCGGCTTGGAGGACATCATCATCACTAATATTCTGTGTAGGAAGCAGGAATAATTACGCGTCGAAAAAGTATGCGAATCGAACTGTCAGTGACTCTTAAGATCGATGAAATAAGGTTCATTTTATCTGATCTCGAACACTTTTTCACTCTGGTAATTATTCCTGCTTGAGCCACTGATCAACCTAATAATCTGTCACCGTTTAACGGTTAGTTCGTTAAATCATCGTTTGCTGATAATTTATTAGGTTCGTTGATTCAACGTCCGTCTCTTAACTGGACTCCAGTCAGGCATCTTCCGTCTCATGCCAGGCACGCCTTTTAGCATGTTTTGTTTCACAGGCGTATAAAGAGTTTGCTTCATGTAGTAGTATCAAAGCACAAATGCATGTTTTTCTGTGCCTATTCATAATGATAACACAAGTGCTTCCATGTATGAAAGGGAACTGGACAACATACTACTTGATTGCCGTCCCGGTATGACTGCTGTTGCAAAAAACGACTACTGCAATGAGTACGCGAAGATTTTTGGTTGAGAGAGACTAATAGGTGAATGGTTTCGCACAATATACTAATTGCAAAAAGATGATTGATGAACGAATTAATGAATATCAATAATTCACCACAAAAATACCCATGCATTATGCAATGTACATACTGCCGTGCTAAGCGGAAATACCCATGCATTATGCAATGTACATACTGCCGTGCTAAGCGGAAATACCCATGCATTATGCAATGTACATACTGCCGTGCTAAGCGGAAAAGTCTTATCTGACACTTTTAGGTATTTTCACTTTTTTGCATATTTGGTAGGTTGGCAACTCTCCCGACATGCCTACAAATCAATAGAGTCCTATCTGTGCATTTAGATACTCAAAACACAAGTTTAGGTTTGTCATATCTGCAGTTGGGTACCCGTTACTAAGGATAAACACAAGTTTAGGTTTGTCATATCTGCAGTTGGGTACCCCGTTACTAAGGATAAACACAAGTTTAGGTTTGTCATATCTGCAGTTGGGTCCCCGTTACTAAGGATAAACACAAGTTTAGGTTTGTCATATCTGCAGTTGGGTCCCCGTTACTAAGGATAAACACAAGTTTAGGTTTGTCATATCTGCAGTTGGGTACCCCGTTACTAAGGATAAACACAAGTTTAGGTTTGTCATATCTGCAGTTGGGTACCCAGTTACTAAGGATAAACACAAGTTTAGGTTTGTCATATCTGCAGTTGGGTACCCAGTTACTAAGGATAAACACAAGTTTAGGTTTGTCATATCTGCAGTTGGGTACCCAGTTACTAAGGATAAACACAAGTTTAGGTTTGTCATATCTGCAGTTGGGTACCCGTTACTAAGGATAAAAGTCATAACAAACAAATACTAGCCTAAGAGTCGTTTCTGTCAAACATACTAAGCCCAATAGTCTTATCTGCAATATTTTTTGTAGATAAGACTCTCATCTTTAGTAGTTTGCATATTTCAGAACGCACTTAGGTCAAATGGCAACACCGTTTATTCTGTTAAATCTTTTCGTGGTTTGGCACGTGCGTAGTCGCATGCGTGAAAACGACGTGAAATTGGAAAATGTTGCGAAGAAGATATAAAATATTAGCCCTGGTGTCCAACAGAGGTTTTTATTTATATCTACTCCATATATATTATAGACTTATTTTATCACAACTTGAAATAACAATCTATCCTAGGAACTTTGCTCCTGTTGCGCCCAAAGTGAATTACACAAGATTTTTTCGAATTATTCACAGGTGTTTGTGATTCCCAACCAGATTCCTGAGATGGTCCAGATCCTGAAAGCTTGAAGAGGTATTACCATCAAACCGTCTCGAGTGTTGGAAAAGTCGTACTGTCACCGAGAGTGAGCCTGCTATGGATGATTAGATTGATAAGTTGTTTAGTCTATTATTAAGTAATAGGCACTTACATAAATAAAAGTGAAGTACATAGGTAACCAATGGCGCATTATTAATTTAAAATACTCCTAAAATATTTTTTGTTAGCTATTAGATTAAAGGAACTTTCTCAAATCTGGGTCTCATTTGCTGTTGATATTGTTTATGTGTCATGATAGAAGTCTTAAAATCATAAAATATGACCTAAAAACCAACTTTCTTTGCACTTCGAACTATCGAGCTTTGTACAGTTAAATCAAAACAAATCAAATAATACAACGGGAAAAAGTCCTAGCTGCATTGTTTTTTTAATTTTGTACAGAAAGGTACAAAACAAATAACGGGTAAGATTTAAACCCATTTTTAGCTACACAATAACCTTAGATATGTCTCTTAAAAGCGAACTTTCGTTGTACTTAAAACCTTTAATCTTTGTATAGTTGAATGTTTTGATAGATTGATACAACAGAAAAAAGTGTTTACTGCAGTTTTTATTTATGTTTGTATGGAAAGGTACACAACTAATACTGGGCAAAAATAGAGCTCTTTTTTAGCTACCCAATGATGTAAGTAACATTGATTTCACTTAAACTATTGAGGTCGGCATTAATCAAAACACGTTTTTGTCTCTCCTGTAATATTACAATTTTGCAGATATGACTTTTCCGCTTAGCACGGCAGCATAGCTCATATTAAGTCACTCTTAAAACGAAGTTGAGAAAATGTTAGGGCGTCAAGTACATAAAAGCACTAAGTTTTGGGGTACATGATTTCTTTGTTACATAGTCTAGGAACGATATTCCATGATATCGTTGAGGGTTGAAAAATAGGCAAAAAATTTAGCCATTGGTTTGTCACCCCTCATTCTCCTCCTCTATTCGATTCCCAAACCACACAGCTAAAGAAGTTATTCACTTCAAACGTTTGTCGACGTCGATGTATATTTTAATTTCATACTTATTGTAATTTTCTGCTGAGTTGGCTGTCGCTACAAAAAAGAACATAAATGTCATAATTCCGCTGTCACCTACGTCTCGTTTGCGTTCTCGTTCACAACAACATACGTGCCGTGTGGTCTGCGGAGTGTGTTCTCGCGCGGAGCGCGAGAACCACTACGGTTGCGGGGTCGAGGACTTATGGTTGCCTCATGCCCGCGGCGTCAACTCGGGGGGTAACGTCCCCCCCGGTCTTGGGTGGCCCCTACTTGTCAGGGGCCTCGCGTGGTCTTCGTTGTGCTGTGCTTTCGCCGTCTATTGGCATACACTGGCGACAACGGTGCGGGAGCTTCTTCTTCTCCACTGTGCCGTGCTTTCGCCCTCTTCTGCGGGCTTACACTGGTGACAGTGGGATGAGCAGCAACTCTCTTGGGAGTGGTCTGCCTTCAGGCGGACGTGCGTGATGCGGAGCAATGTCGTGGAGATGTGCGTGGCGGCTGTTGTCGGCGCAGTCGTACATGCGCCGTGCCAGCCGCGCGACGAATTTCTCCATGGTGGGCATCCGGGTATCCCTCATGATTGTGGTGTTGCGCACGTACCGCCCGGCTCCTGTGATCACCCGCAGGGAGATGTTCTGGAACCGCTGCAGCCGTGCCTTCTGGGTCTTCGACAGCAGGGCGTACCATGCTGGAGCCGCGTAGGTGAGCCGCGAGCGCACATAGGCCTTGTACACCCGCAGCTTGGCTCTCAGAGGCAGGCTGGACGACAGGACAGGCCGGAGCATTGCCCGCGCGGCTTTGACAACATACGTGGAGACACCTATACAAGGCCTGTGTGTGCAAGGGCAATAAGCTATGCTACCTCTCTTTCTTGCATGGGTAAGGTCGGGTATGAGAGAGGTGACAGCAAGGTCGGCCAGTATACATTTTTTTCCCATTGCCTTCACGCGAATCAATCATCATGCGTAATTGACACCGTCAAATCAAAATGAAGAGCACAAAGTGCAATAGAACGTACTCGCTTGTCCCGATGCTGTGTCGGCCCGATGGTGATGTGTTGTAGCGCATCGTTGACCATCGTGTAGTTAGTCAAGTCTAACTTGCCGGGTTGCTGTGGGACATACATAAACATTTACATACAGACATATACAATGCTCTGGGGATACCAGACCATAGAGAGAAGTAGACGCTGTAAGCACCCCAATATTAATGCGAACCACTGTGTCTTTTTTTTTTTGATTGTTCCCAATTTAACAGATCCCAATTCTGTACCCAAGTTTACAGATTCCCATTTCTACAGGTTCCCAGTTATACAGATCGGTTACTTTTAGGTCGGTTACTACGGATCGGTTACTACTACTTTTAGTAGGTTTTATTGTATTTATTTTATTATATATCTATTTATTATATTATAATTACTCATATGGATACCTTCTTATTTAGTGATAGTTACTTCTCCTACTCCGAAAGTGAAGCTTCCGATAGCGTAGGAAGGGGATTGCCGTCCACGGACGACGTTTTGCCTATTGCCCTTAAACGTGTGTTTTCCAACCTCAGTAGGAACTTCAATGTCGTTCACATAAATGCTCAGAGCATTAATTCCAGTCACGTCGACCTTCTCGACTCCTTCAGTGATCAGAGCATTCATGGTATTCTGATCTCCGAATCATTTCTCAAACCCTCTCTTCCTTCTACCTTGTATGCTCTGCCGGGGTACAGGCTCTATCGGAATGATAGGACGGGCAAGGCTGGTGGCGGTGTTGCTATTTATCTTCGTTCCGACATTTCTTGCAAAGTCATCAGCCACTCACCTAGTCTGTACTCTGGATCCGCTGAACACCTCTTTCTTGAGCTATGCCTCCATCACACTAAGGTCCTTCTGGGTGTCTTCTATAGCCCCTCTCTCCTCATCGACTACTTTGACTCTTTTGAAAGCATCCTTAATGATCTATCTCCCCTATACAGTGACACACTTATCCTAGGTGATTTCAATACCTGTTTACTTAAAAATGATGTTCGCTCTGCCAAACTCCAGTATATCGTAAGCTCCCTAAATTTAAATATTCTTCCCCTGAGTGCAACTCACTTCCAGCCCCACTGCACCCCCTCTCTCTTGGATCTTATGATTGTTTCTAACATATCCAAGGTTGCAACGCATGGCCAACTTAACGCCCCCTTCTCCTTTCATGATCTGATTTATCTCTCGTTCAAGTTAAGGCCTCCCAAGCGCGCAGGGAAATTCCTGGATATTCGCAGTTTCAAGGGTATGGATCTCAGCTCCCTTGAGTCTGATGCCGCCTCTATAGACTGGTCCCCTGTCGTCTGTAGTGAGCCCGTTGATGAAAAAGTCCAGCATTTCCAATCGATTGTCCTGAGTTTGTTCGACAAACATGCTCCTGTCAAAAAGGTTAGGGTCAAACATCTCCCTGCGCCCTGGCTTACTGACACCATCAAGGGTCTGATGGCCCAGAGAAACCGTGCCAAATGTAGATATAAGAAGGATCCGACGGACGATAATCTCCTTATATACAAACGTCTCCGTAATCGTTGCACCCGTCTTTGTCGAGATGCCAAACGCCGCCATATCTACGAGAGTATTGAGAGTTACACTCCTGCACAGGTTTGGAAGTTCCTGAAGACCCTCGGTGTTGGTAAGTCCCAGGACGCAGTAACCGGTAGTGTCGACCTCAACGGTCTCAACAAATTCTTTGCTGTCTCCCCTGTCGTGATGGACCCCCCTGTCAAGGATGCTACCATTCGTTAATTGCGCACCAGAAAGACATCCAGTAGCTTACCTTTCAACCTCAGGTCTGTCGGAGTTGGCGCAGTAAAGAAGGCTTTTCTAGCAATATCGTCAAAAGCTTTCAGATGCTTTTCAGTGTACTTGATCATTTGTTACAACCCATAACGCATATAATCAATGCGTCGCTGAGCGAGTACTGCTTCCCGAGCCAGTGGAAAAGAGCATTAGTGTTACCCCTACCTAAAACGTCTAACCCGTCCTCCTTCAAAGAGTTCCGTCCCATTTCCACCCTACCAATCCTTTCCAAAATCCTTGAATCAATTGTCCACACCCAGCTGTCCTCGTACCTTTCCTCCATGAATTTACTGAACCCTTTTCAGTCTGGTTTTAGACCGGGGCATAGCACCACCACAGCACTACTCAAGGTAACTGACGATATCCAACTGGCAATGGATAAGAAGCAGCTGACAGTCCTGACTCTCCTAGACTTTAGCAGCGCCTTCAACTGCGTCGACTTCGATGTACTTGTTGAAATCTTAAAATCGCTTAACGTCTCTTCACACTCGGCTCGCTGGTTTGACTCTTACTTGAGAGACCGCCAGCAGCGCATCAAGTCTGAAGAGGTCACTACAGAATGGTGCAAGCTCTCTACAGGTGTTCCGCAGGGTGGCATCCTTTCCCCTCTTCTCTTCTCAGTTTTCATCCATTCCATCTCGGATGTATTGTCTTCCTCGTATCATCTTTATGCAGATGACCTTCAAATTTATCGGCATTTTCCCCTGTGTGATCTGACTTCGACTGTTGAGGCTTTGAATGCTGACCTCGACAACATCAGGAAATGGTCTCTTTCGTATGGGCTATTACTCAACCCGGACAAGTCTCAGGTGATGATACTAGGTACACGGCACTTACTTGATTTGTTGCAGAATAAGTCCGTTGATCCCGTTCTATTTGACGGTACCATTGTCAAGTATAGCGAGAAAGCCAAAAATCTTGGCGTTGTTTTTGACAATCTATTATCCTGGTCGCCCCATGTTTGTGAGGTCAGCAGACGAGTCTTTGCATCCTTTCATTCTCTTCGGTGTTTGCAGTTCTTCCTGCCTAGGCAGACTAAAATCATGCTAGCTCAGACCCTTCTTCTGCCTTTAATAGACTACGCCGATGTTTGCTGGGCCAGTGCGAACGAAGATCTACTGAACAAACTCGAGCGACTCCAAAATCTCGGGATTCGGTTTATTTTCGGACTTCGTAAGTACGACCACGTGTCCCAATATCGTAGGGAATTAGGCTGGCTCCCGATCCGACTTCGTCGTGATATGCACATTCTCTCCTTCCTCTTCAATATTTTGAGAAATCCGTGCTACCCTGCATATCTTCGTGAACGTTTTGAGTATCTTTTCTCAGGGGATAGACTTCGGAGATCTCACACGGTGTCACTTTTGTCAATTCCTCAGCACAACACTGTTGCTTACGAGCACTCGTTTAGGTTAAGGGCAATACGTTTGTGGAATGCACTTCCTTGCGCTATAAGGGATTGCAAATCCTTGGTCACTTTCAATAAAAAATTGAAACAGCATCTCCTCTCTTCCGAATAGTGGGTATCTCATAGTATTTATGTATATCTATTTATTTATTGTATTCTATTTATTTATTTTATAGTAATTACGTAGGGTGTATTGTGATTTATTTGATAGTATATTTATTTTATTTATTTCTTTTAACTCTTAATTGTACACTAGGACTACCTCTCTATATTTTATTTTTCTCTATTCTTCACAGGTTAGCTGTAAGAAATTTCTTTTTAGAAATAAGCTCACCTTTGCATACTGTTTCTGTTATAATTTCCACTGTGTTTTCTGTGCAATAAAGGATTATTATTATTATTATTATTATTATTACAGATTTCCATTACTACAGATTACCATATCAGAATGACGTACCTAACTACACCATGACTACCCCTACGTTTCTGTAACATCCTGTAAAACACCACGCGGAATCAATAGAGCACGAGAAACTTTAAAATTAGCAAACATGGGATTCTATGAAATCGAAAATATGTTGATTTGGTAATCTGTAGTAATGGGAATCTGTATAACTGGGAACCTGTAGAAATGGGAATCTGTATAAACGGGAATCTGTAAACATGGGAATTTGTATAACTGGGAATTTGTAGAATTGGGAGTCTGTAAACATGGGATTCTGTAGAACTGGGAAACTGTACACAGGTTTATAATAGATTTTTATTCATATCCAAAAACGTCTGGCAGTTAGTAGGACAGTCAAAGAGCGACTGAGCGGTTAGGTAGGTGCAGAACACCAACAACACCAACCTATGACGCGAATTAGGTGCATTTGCGGCGTCTGTCTGGAGTAATGGTCTGTGGGGGATGCCTTGTCCTGGGGGGGGGGGGGGGGGCAGTCTCGGATGTTTACGCGAGATTGTTTACTTTCACCTCAGCCGGGGTTCGAAACCAGGGACCGGGGCTTGTATGGCAGAACCTTAAGAAACAGACCCTGAACCAGTGGCATGGTGCCTTTTACAGGGGTTTCTTACAAAATTTAGAGGAGCGCTAAGAATGTATTTGGATTAATCTCTAGATGGGAAAGGGGGGCTTGATAGTTGTACGAGTATTATGTGCCGGAGTAAAAATTTAAGGGGTTGTTAAGGACATCACTCTAGAGCAATTTTCATCATTAAACCGATTTGATCAGAGCAATTATATTTTTTTACTCTTCCATACAAATTAGCTGACCGCCAGGCCCAAAATTTATGGATATCTCATAAATAAAGCTTAAAATATGACTAAACCTTTCTGCTAGATACAAGCTAGAATTTAAATTTCATCAAAGAGAAATAAATGAGAGCTCTGACTATCGTTTTATTAATTCTCGCAAAGTCCCTGTGAGTAATTATTAGAACAAGTCAGGTCAATAGCCTTATAGCTAACAGGTAGAAATAAACTACGATAAACTGGCGCACCCCTCCAATGCTCCATGGGTAAGCTGTTACGCTCCCTCGAGTCGTAAGTATGCGCGCTGTCTTGGCGGCGAATAATGGAGGGCCACATCATGTTACTGTAGTTTATGTCTATGCCCGTAACGTAAGGCATGGTGGCAACTGAACCGTCTCAGAACCGGGCATGGCCGCGCGTGTGAATATATGCACCTCCGCTGTGGCTGGAGAGAATCACCGGGCTGTGATTGCGGTTCAATGTTCTGACCATGGAACATATAATCCGGAAAATCCGAGATTGCCCTAAAATAAAATATAATGGAGACCCTAGAGACCTCTTCATTCTAACGGACGAAGCAGCTGAATGGCCAAAAAGCTAAAAATTGTGTGTAAAAGAAAAAGAACGACTTTGTATGCCGCCGCCACGCCAGCCGCCTCACCTTGAGCGTCTGCGAGTGGCGCACCCTCGGCGGCGGTGGTGCGTGCGCACGGCGCTCCGTCGTGAACGCGCGGTGCCCGTACCCGCCCGGCTGCCAGAGGCCGCCGCCATCTTGGAATGGGGACAAACAAACGTAAATATTTATACACAGGAACGTAAATATGTCGTGGCCAGATAATAAAATTGGTCATTTCATGATGTGGCCAACCATTTATGATCTGGCCGACTATTGTGGTCAGAAAGGGTATGATATCATGAAAACATGTATTTTTAAAAGCATTTTTAATTTAGCCCCATGTGGGGTTTTGTCGTGTTATATATGTCGAAGTAATACGTAGACTATTCGGTGCGTCCGCACCCTAGTCTTCACCTAAGCTATCGCAATGTTTTCCCCAAATAGATTTCTTCGTTCAGTTCTAATTCAACTATGGTTGGCTACATCATGAAATGTTCAGTTTTATGATCTGGCCCGACATTATCTATTTATTTAGCGTTGGGTCATTAGCACTATCGCCACTAAGGCGGCAGTTTGAGGAGCCATTTGACAGATTCTTTGTCCGCAGAGTGGACTTATTGCAGTCCGCTCTTAATCGACCATAGAGGAAAGTCCTCCGTGAGGCAGGCAATTCTTAAAAACATATATCTAGTCTTTTCGTCTAGAAAAACAATCAAGCTACAAGAATATCATGATAATACCGGCACCATAAAATTTGTACTTATAATATAAAACGCACATAACATTCTTCCAAGGCTTCAATTCATTCCATAACAATAAATTAATTTTAACTACGATAAAAAATAATATAATCATTACTTACTTGACCAGATTTATGTTGAAGATGGCGGAAAAAATGTGGAGCCATATTGCAATTCATTGGCAAAATTAAAAACCTTAATTGACCGAGCGAGCGCAGCATCCAGTTTCGAGATTGGCCAAAAAAGCCTTTGCCGGTCTGTCTGTTACAGGTCGCATTTTTCAAACGATTTTGACGAGAATTGGCACACAAGTTCCTTGTTTATTTTTTATTTTTTTTTAGTCCATCTCGATTTTTATTTGAGGGGAAATTAGGGGGGAAAGATTTTGCTGTAGCGTTATTTATCGACGGATTTCAATCAAATTTAAAAGGCACACGAAGGACTTCATTCTACACAAGATGTTGAGAAAAAAATCTAAAGGGGGGAGTGAAGCACTAAGGGGTATTTTAGACCCCCTGTAACTAAGTTGTACATAAAGACACCTGGATTATCGGTGACTAAAAGGCAACAATTTAAATAGGCAAATTCCCAAAATTCAGTCATTTTGAACCAATATATTGGAAACAACAGCCGTTCAAAGTTCCGTCATTTGTCGCTGACTGAATCATTTATTTATTTATTATTAGACACGTCAACAGAATACATATTTTTACACTTATTCGAGTTATTCAATGACAAGTTCTGATATATATTCCTTTTACAGACATGCACAACATTTACAGTTTGATCACGTAACAACGTTATTCGTTAAAAAGAAGAAAGAAATCTTATAAAATTTAAAATAGCATACACAATACGATAGGCACTATACAATACATTACAAATTGGGTTTTCTTATTAATTAGGTAGGTAGTCAGTTTGGATTTAAATTTAGGTAGAGTGTCGTGGAAGATATCTATATCGTTCTGACCAGCGCGCAACATATTATATGAATTACAGATTCGTGATAGTGGCGAGTGCCGGCCCAAGTTGGTCCTGCATCGCGGCAAGGCGAACGTTTTGGTGATTGGGTTCCGTGGTAAATTGTAAGGGACTGAAAACTGCACCGCACTAAGCAGATCGCCACAGTCCGTTAACTAGTTTATACAAGAAGACCAGGTCATGAGCTTTCCGGCGAAGTATAGCGATTGCATCTCGAAGAAGGCCAAGCGCGGATCATAAGGGCATCTGTGGGAGATCCCCGGGATTTGTAAGCAAGGGCCCTGGTGAATGTTCGTTGCAAACTCTCAATGCGTTGTGAGTGGACACAGTAGGTAGGATTCCATGCTGCGCTTGCAAATTCCAAATGACTTCTCACCAGCGCGTTGTACAAAAGAATTTTGGTGCTGATTCTTTTGAATCCAGCTGCGTTTCGCCTCTTAAAGCCAAGCATCTGAGCTGCTATTTTAGAAATCGCATTGAGATGAGGGACAAAAGATAGTTGGCTGTCTATAAGGACTCCTAAGTCACGTATTTCCTTCACCTGTAGCAGACGAACACCATTGATTATGTAGACAGACTCGACAGGTTTAATTTTCCGACAGAATTTTATGTGAATGCATTTCTCGGCGTTGAGACTCATTCCATTGTCAAATACACCATTGGAACAGTCGGTCTAGGTCACGTTGAACCATAGCGGTGTCGTTGCTGTTGAATCATCATCGTTCATCAACATTGTAATGGTTATAAGGGCTCGCGAGGTCTACTGTTCTCACAGAACCACTAGGTATGTATCTAATCGAGTTTACATGCAAAACTAAACCTAAACTAGAAATTAGAATAACCAAAAAGTAAACAGAAAACATGGCATATCTTCACCAAACTCTCCACACAAAACTGCACCCTTCCACTATACAAATGCGGTCGCTATTCATGCAATTCACCTGACTCGTGCGTGCTGAGCGAATCCTCCGAACAGTTGAGGTCGGCTGCGTGGGGGCGGTTGGGAAAACGAATTATTAAATAGCCTTATATGGGGTCCGTTGGTACAAGACATTTGCTTCTAACTAGAGTGTTGTTTCACCACATTTTCTTTCATTATTCATTTAAGTCACTTAAATTACAGTTCCATTAGCATACAGTGGTACAAGGATCTTTTGGCACGCGCCTGCTATAGGAAATGAACCTTGTGTCATTATTCGTAAGAGCCATCAATATGTCATCCAAGTAACAAAAGATCCTTGTAGCACTCTACTTGTCCGTGATCGGGCAACAAGTCAAAAGTTTGACAAATGCAATAACTCTGTTCTGAAACAGTGTATGCGTCAGTGACTCATTGGGTCCGACGGGCTCCTCATGCATATATCCAGACCGGGGGCGATAAGCTAACCCAGGCTTTGCATTAAGGAATTTGAGTGTCCGTCAAACTTTCGAGTGGTCGGCTGTGCCCCCAGGCCCTAGTTTTGATAGGATAGACAAAAACCGTCGATGTCGGTAAGCGAATCACAAGGCTGAAGTGGGGTGAGCGGGTCACCTGGCAAGGAGAGATGACGGGAAGGGGACCAAAGCGGTTACCGACTGAACCGCAAGACGTCCAGTGATCAGACCACTAGCCAGATGGACGGATGACGTCATCGCCAGATCTGGCAAGCAGTGGCTGCGGGAAGCTCAGGACCGGAGTGGATAGATATACCCAGCAGTGGGTGAAGTAAAGTGACTCACGTGATAAGTCCGGATGCATCATTCTGTGGTCTGGCGGTGCCGGCTCCGGCGGCGTACTCGGCGGCGGGTAGACACTGAAACCTGAAATTATACGCATGTTTACATTCAGGCAAGATATTGCCGACGCTGGAGACGACAAAACTAAACTGACTAATTTAAAAAGTGTGTTTGATTGAATCTATGGGTACCGCACAAGAGGTACCGGATTCAAGGTTGTCGGTTTGTGCTTTAGCTCAAAAATTCTAATAATGTATTCATTTTTTTGTCAACATTCTTTGAGCAAAGTCGACCTTGCGGCGCTACTTGAATAGGCGCCAAAAAGTTGTTTGGAAATTCATCGCTGGTGAGTCTTGCCACCAGCAAATTACTGTTAAAATCCATTGTTGAGTTTTGTTTAAAGTGTAAAATATTCTATTCAGAATCTGGTTGTGTAAGTCCAGGCAGCCTAAAAAAACAAAAGCGCGGGGAAGAAATGAAAGCGCAGCTCAGTGTTTTTTTTTGCAATTTTGCATATTGTTAAATGTAATTACTATGTATACTAAGCTGGTTTGATTCAAATTAGTGGCATTGTTTGAGTAAGCACTATACAAGCATTGGTCCGCAATGACTGCACTGCTAGCCACGCTGTGATGGCCTCGAGCTGCTTAGCTTAGCTACGCTCTCGGCCTTTAAGCTTGGTCATCATTGCAGCTTTCCGCGCTACAAATCCTTGACCTTCGGTCTAGTGCTTTATTCCTGCTTATCCATGAATGGCTACAACGCTGACCGCGCTGTGTAGGCCTGGAGCTGCGCTTGCAGCCACCAACACTGCTGCCAGCAACGCACTCATTATAGACCGTAGCAGTAATGTTCAACAGCGCGTTTTTGTGTGTGGGTGTGTGTGTCTATGTGTGTGTGTTGTTACCTAACTTGTCATACCTTAACCAGTTCATATGAGAAAAAGTGGTTTCGATTGCAATTCAAATATATAGGTGAGTATGAATGTAGGCTTATTTGTCATCTGCCGTAATAAAGCCCGGAGCCCATATCGCATGCAACTAATACAGGGTACAGGTGAAAAGAGAATAGAACCAAAGTTGTTGAGATTCTTATGAGCCTTCTTATGTAGTAAAAATAAATTTCCTATGAGGTGTCGTATTAGATATTTAAGCCAAAAAACAAAAACGGGACCTTCTTCGTGACCAGGAGTAGGAGGAAGATCAAGAGCTTCCATCAGTTCGTGGAAGACGCTGATCGATGAGTTTGAGGAAGATGAACTGCATCCAGGTATTGGTGGAAATTGACGAGCATCTATGAGTTGGAGGAACAATTAAGAGCATCAAGGAGAGCGTCGAAGATGACAATAATCGAGGAGCTTAAAGAAGATAAGGAGCATCCAGGTATTGGAGGAAGTTGAAGCGCATCCAGGTATTGGAGGAACATGAAGAGCACCCAGGAGCTGGAGGAAAATAAAGAGCATCCAGGACTTGGTGGAAAATGAATAGCATCAAGGATTTGTAGGAAAATCGGGAGCATCGAGGAGTTGGAGGTAGATCTAGTGTATCTCGAAGTCCGAGGAAAACGAAGAGCATGATTAGTTGAACTGGAAAACGATGAAGGGAATCGAGCAGTTGGAGGAAGATGAAAAGCCCGGTTACAACAGTCGTAAGCGAATTCAGCGGTTGGTCGTTGTATGAACATCTACTTATATATTGATGGTAAGGCTGATGAGGATGATGATACCAACTAAATCTAAGAACAAACCTTTCATGAATCCTCTGTTCTTGGAGTTGTTAAGGGTGTCGCTATACTCAGAGTCCACGTCACGGTCCCTCGCGTCCGGCCCGATGAGGAGGTCGAGCGAGTTTGTCAGTTTGTGCTCCATCCTGTATGAAATATGGTGATTACATTCAGGGGTTATAATAAAACATGTTAAAAAATAATACTTTAACACTATATCTGAGCGTCGCGCAGGTATTTTTCAATAATTAGAGCTTATGGACGTCACAAATCACATCGGCACAGATAGTGTTACAGGGTAGTAGGGATTGCTCATGATCGGTGGATACCAACCCGGCGAAGTAGATAGAAGATGTAGAGTAGATAGGGGTTGGTAACCGAACAGTGACAAAGATCAGTTGGGAGAACACCATCCAGATTTTGCGACGACACTACAAACTCGCAAGCGTGTGGATGGAATCCACACGCTTGCGAGTGCGTCAATTAGTGTTCAGCGAGCAAGCATGGTGGTCGTCGAAGTTGTTGCGTCGGCCACAACATTTGGCCTAAGTTATTTTAATTATAAGTAAAGTAACTTTTTTAAATGCTTTCGGAAAGTGGCCGAATTTCATCACTCACTTTCATTTCCGAATTTCATTGAACCAAACCAAAACTGAATTACAACAGAACTGAACCAAAACTGATACATAGACGTTGGTTCACTTTACAAAATAGCGCTTTCGGCCTCCTGGTTTATTTAATAAGTGACCAGTGGTCCCGGGTTCGAATCCCGGCTTTGGAGGAAGAAAACAAATCCCCGGGTCTTGGATGTTAACGTGTTTCCGACTACGTCGCTGTTTCTCGTTTCCACGACACAGGGTTTCCTAGTGTGGGGCCAGACGCAATGTATGTGCCTGTATGTAAATGTTTTTCAAATGCTAAAACCATGCATCGGCTACTTTTCTTTTAGCCTTGTGATCATTATTGCCCGGGTCCCAAATGCACGGCTCACCCTGGTAACATTCCAGCAAGTTTAGGGCGTCCTGAGTTGACTAGTCATCTTTTTACGTCACGTCGCACGTCTGTCCGCCACCACACACAAACGAGACTGACGGCGCGTTCCGAATCGCACCATAATCGATTATAGCGTTTACGAGGTCGTTCCGAATGAGCTTTAGCTTGACAACGATAGCTCAAAATGGTTGATATGACGTCATGAATGACATCATTGACGCCGCCATGTTGTGCTATCATCGCACATGCTCTGAGCGTCAGCACTGTGAGCGAGCCATCAAAAGTGACAGCTGTCACGCTGACAGCTGGCAATCAAACAGAACGGCAAACAGCAGCGACTCCTGGCGCTCCATAATTGTTTATTTCCTCACTTATTCACCCAAAACAAAGCTAATATAAATACTGCGACTATCTACGTCTCGAAATGACAGTGCCAACGTCTACCGTCGCTTTCAAAGCGTTCCAAATGGATATCTATGATGGTCGTCATTTCCCACTAAGAACAGATATGATGGTCGTGACGTCCCGTGAGCGATGATGGCTTTGTTGGCGTATTTCGGAACGCTACATTGCCGAGCGTGCGGACGCGCCCTCAAATGTCAATAGTTTTCCCGTGTGTCAATAACTCAGTTAGTCACAACGTAAACAAATGTTTGTTTAATAAAGTTATGGGATCTCAGATTATAATAAAGTCTAAGTGAAATCCCAAGATTAGACGACGCCCTCATGTCTATCATGACCTTTAAATTTCGACAGCATGCATCGGGAGTTTTCTTTAGTTTTACAATTGATACTATTTGGGACCTGCTTTAAATATATGTAAAACTTGAAAAACAATGTAATTAGTCCATCATTTTATGAAGAGTTATTTTTCACCGACTTTTGCTCAATTTTCTAAAATGGTTATGTTGTTATGAATGTTCAATAGCGACAAGTCAGTTGATCTGAGTGACATTGATTTTTCGTTCAGAAACAACCAGCAAGGGAACGTTCATATTTTTTGATCAATCGACGTCACGATGGGGGTGTAACTTAAAACATTATTCAAAAAAGATTACCCGTAATATTCAAATCAGTTTCTTAAAATAGGTAATATTTCATAAAATAAAATAAAAAATACCACGAATATTTATTTAGCGTCGTCCATCATCAAACCTGCTCACAAAATTTTATGAGAACAGCCGGAAATCCGGACAGAAATCTGGATCTGAATGGAGACGCTTCGCACGCGCTTTGAGCTCGCTCGGTCAATCAGGCCATCCTCCCATTACCATAAGCACAGATACTATAATACTATACAGCCATAAGCAAAGGCAAAGTGAGTCTTTAAGACTAGTCGCCACGAAGTATCTATCTCACATACATCTGAATGCAGGATTCCGGTGAGCTTAGAATTGGCCTTTGAATAAAAGTATAACCCACTTGTGGTTGAGATGGTAGGAGTGGTTGCGAGGCGGCGGCTGCGGTCGCGAGCTGGCCACGTCGGGCAGGTTGTGCGGCTGCTCCATGCGGAACGCGCGCTCGATCTCCCCTTTCTTCTCCCAGACCTCTTTGAAGAAGGGCGTGTAGAATGCCGCTGCGGATGGATTCAAAGTCAAGGTCAAAGTCAAAGTACTTTATTACTGTAGATATTTACATATACTTAGCAAACGTCATTTTTTGCCTATTCTCTACATTCGACCACTGTGGGAGAAGTAGGGCGTAGAAACTCCCGCAGATTGATTTTCAGATCTCTTTTAAAAATAGGTTGTGCTTAACTAATACAAATATGAAAAATTTAATTTAATAAGCAGGAATAAATAATTACAAAATTATTAACAGCAAGGTCTGTGTTGAGCTAGATTAACCCCATTCGTCAGTTACAAGAGATTTAATTGCTACACTAACTCATGTGAGAGAGAGAAAGTAAGAGATTTACGGCGACACTAATGACCAGATTGCCTATAGAAGTAAATCGTGATTTCATGTACAAAATGTACGATTTACCGTAAAATAGGGT
Source organism: Argyresthia goedartella (assembly GCA_949825045.1). Classification (NCBI taxonomy): domain Eukaryota; kingdom Metazoa; phylum Arthropoda; class Insecta; order Lepidoptera; family Argyresthiidae; genus Argyresthia; species Argyresthia goedartella. The sequence goes on from OX463834.1 coordinate 16,966,281, forward strand.
TTATCCACAGCCTGTGAAACTGACGCCCGAATCTCTTATGAAACACGAATAGAAATCGTGTATCGATTGCCCCCCAAGACGCCAAATGCCGTTTTTGACAAAGTAGGCGCCGCCGAAAAACTAATAACGACATTTTGGGCCCTTGGGAGCAATCGATAGAACATTGCTATTCGTGTTTCATAACAGACTTGGGCCCCTGATCAGCAGAATCCTGAGTGTCACGGGGGATGTAAGCAGATATAATCAGCGAGCGGCAACACATAATCCATATATGGCCAGCCAAACTATGCTATTCGCGGTTCCATTGCGCAAAATGGAGCATGAAATATCTGTCTAAATGTGGGCACAACTGTGGCAGAGGTGCCACGCCGTATGTGAAACGGCCCTCATCATCTATCTCTTGATCATCATGCGAAACGGCAGGCTGAGACCAACCGTGAGTAAACCAACACAGCGTTGTTTGTTGGTCTATGCCTGGTGGTGGAACGTGGCGAAGTGCGCCGCGAGCCGGCCCGCGCACGCATTCCCCTCAGTGATGAGAGCATGCCCCACGTGCTTGCCGACAAGTTTACTCACAGTTGGTCTCAGCCTGGTGGTGGAACGTGGTGAAGTGCGCCGCGAGCCGGTCCGCGCACGCCTTCCCCTTAGTGATAAGAGCATGCCCCACGTGCGTGCCGACCAGTTTACTCACAGTTGGTCTCAGCCTGGTGGTGGAACGTGGTGAAGTGCGCCGCGAGCCGGCCCGCGCACGCATTCCCCTCAGTGATGTGAGCATGCCCCACGTGCTTGCCGACAAGTTTACTCACAGTTGGTCTCAGCCTGGTGGTGGAACGTGGTCAAGTGCGCCGCGAGCCGGTCCGCGCACGCCTTCCCCTTAGTGATAAGAGCATGCCCCACGTGCGTGCCGACCAGTTTACTCACAGTTGGTCTCAGCCTGGTGGTGGAACATGGTGAAGTGCGCCGCGAGCCGGTCCGCGCACGCCTTCCCCTTAGTGATAAGAGCATGCCCCACGTGCGTGCCGACCAGTTTACTCACAGTTGGTCTCAGCCTGGTGGTGGAACGTGGTGAAGTGCGCCGCGAGCCGGCCCGCGCACGCATTCCCCTCAGTGATGAGAGCATGCCCCACGTGCTTGCCGACAAGTTTACTCACAGTTGGTCTCAGCCTGGTGGTGGAACGTGGTGAAGTGCGCCGCGAGCCGGTCCGCGCACGCGTTCCCCTCAGTGATGAGAGCATGCCCCACGTCCGTACCGAAGAACGCGGACGCCGCGCCATCGGATACCGCCACCATTTGTATGGGCAGGTTCGGGATGTTCATTGAGAAGGCGCTGCGGGAATAGAAGGTGTTAAATGGGTAAAATAGATTCATCCGTTTAGGAGCTACCATAGATTTCTATTTATAATGCACTGTAAATAAGAACGAGATTATCATAATTTTCAGATCACAGATAAACATCTCTCTTAGTTAGGATGTAACCCTGAAAAAGGGTTTAATTTAATTATTATAATATAATTAAGTATAATTTTAAAATAAGTATATCAGTGCAAAGAGCGACTTTGTGACAACTACTCACTTCAAAGTAGCCAAGCTAGCTTTCCTTTTCGCCGAATAGATGAGAATGAAGCCGTGTATCAGCTCCTCTCGGAACTGGTTCGCGCCGTGATAGCTCGAAACTAACACCTGGTGAAGACATAGACACTTAAAGTAAATGGAATTAGTTGTTTCCGTATTATTTTTAAGGAACTGAAGAGGATGGGGGCTCTCTCCTGTACCCAAGGCTAGGTATATAGAAGAGAGCAATGAAGCCAGATGCGGACCATTAATGACTCATTATTATATTTAAATATCCAACTATAAATACTAATGATTCTGCCTATGTTGACAGATATCAAGGTTACTAGATATGCATCTGACTACTACCTAGTTACAAAGGTCAGCTATTTAGTTATGTATAGGTACCTACAGAACTATAGGTGGTTTTGACGTCACCGATTATGGTTGTTGTGTGGCGTCGCCTATTCGGGTCAGGAGATAAAAAGGATCCCGGTAACTTCAGGCCAGTGTCTATACATCCGGTACTCAGTAAAAAAATTGAAAGGATAATACCTAATCAAATCCTGTCTCATTTTAATCTGAACCATCTACTCCATAATCAACAGTTCGGGTTTACTAAGGGGCGTTCGACCACCGACTCTGCAGTTGCTCTCCTATGTCACGTGTACGGGGCTTGGGAGGAGTCGCAGGATGCTATTGGGGTGTTATGTGACTTATCTAAAGCTTTCGCTTGTGTCGATTACGAGACGCTGCCTAGAAAGCTGGAACATTATGGCGTTAGAGAGGGAGCCCTAAGTTTGATCAGTTATTATCTAGAAAATATAATTCAAAGAGTTCAAATAAACAGCACAGTCACCTGGGATCTACACTCAAAATCGGCGAGCCACAGGGCAGGCGTGGACCGTTCCTATTTTTAGTGTATATAAATGACCTGCCTTATATGATACAAAACCTGTCTAGGATAGTGTTATTTGCAGATGATACTTCTGTAATTTTCAAAGTTAGCAGACATAATCAAGATATTGAAGAAGTAAATGACATTCCCAAGAAAACAAAATGTGTAAAATTTTCATTGCCTATAACATAAGGAACAACAACTTAGCTATTGTCTTGAATATCGAAAATTTTAAATATGTAAATGAAACTGACTGACGTTGCTACTGCCAGACTTGTATATTTCAGTTATTTTCATAGCATTATGTCCTACGGAATTTTATTGCGGGGTCACGCTGCTAACATAAATAGCATATTTGAGTTACAGAAGAGGGCGATAAGTTCCATATATAATTTGCAAGGTCGCGATTCCCTAAGATAATTGTTTAAATATACTCACGGTATCCTCACAGTAAATATTTGAAAACATCTTGTATTTCCGGAAGATAAAAAACGCTATTTCCTCAGAATTCTGATATGCATGATATAAAACTAGAAATAAAAATAAAATAGCGCACCCAAAATTTAGACTGTGTAAGGTAAACAATTCATTCATGGGGAACTGTATTCGCTTCTCTAATAAAATACCAGATGATATTGCAAATCTGTCCGATTCCCAATTTAAAACTAAAATAAAAAATATGTTATGTTCATCGATATAAATACTAAGGATAGGCCTTCCCGTACTCAATTTCTTACCATTTTGAGGCTAAGAAAAATAGCGCCCCTGTCGGAATTCGTCGGAACCAAGACAGTACGAAAAATTGTAACGGCGTCACGTTCGGTCACGTTCCGAATTGTGGTGTAGACACAATATTAGGAAAGAACGGATAACTCTCAAATACCCGGTGACTTTTAATCGGTGATTAGGAGTAGAAATAAAATATATCTAGCTAAAATTTTACTTAAGGGGCGAGGTCTCACGCAATTACCTCATTTTCAATATATAAAAAGTTGAAACATAATTAAATAGGCATATAAATTTTTGTCTTTGCCGTCAAATTATGAAAGAGGATTTAAGCTCACAGACACACAATAGTAGCGTGACTTGGAATTTAAGATCTTGATTTTGATTTATAAGTAATAAAATACCTAATCATAGAAAAAGTTATGAAAATTGGTACCTGATATCACTGATTAAGTCATCGTGTATAAAATAGAGTATTTAGCAATACATTACACGCGTAACATAGCGTCACGCCTTTTCCCATACGGGCTGGCAGAGGCACAACTGTGCCGGTCTGTGCCCACTTAGCTAGTGATTTAATACTCCATCTTGCGTGTCAGGGGGCAAGCCCATCGCCGCAGCTAATGTAATGAAGCCGGAGTAATGAAGATTTCCTCACGATGTTTTCCATCACCGTTAGGACATCCGGTTAGATTATTTATCCTTATATTATTCTGTTGCGTCGCGCGTCGCTACAAAGTTACGTCAGTCGAATGGTTGATTTTCGTTTGAGGATTTTTTCGAGAACAATATTTTATAGATAATCAATTTAAAGCCAATAGTAATTGAAAATATAATACTTACTTGTGATACGACACTCCCTGTTTTTGTGTTTTGCGATTTGGGTATGATTTACACCTTTTTACGTCGCAGGTCACCATTTTTGTTTTTGCTGCCGATATGTCAATCGGCTGTCACCGTCCAAGCGCGACTGATTGCAAACAGTCCAATTTTCCCGATTTTGTACTGTTTTTGTAGCGACACTTTCAAGCGCTCCGTGCCCTGTCCCTACTATTCAAGTCTGTGGTTATGTTCGATAAATGTTTACGTAGATGATAAAAACGTCTGGTCAACTGTTGTTCCAAATCAGCGGAATAGATTGTAATTATGACTTATGTATGATTATTCATATAGTTAAAAGAAAACTACAAAAGGTACGTCCACTGGTAGTGAACGTGCCATCCATGATAGCTTTGACGTCGAAAAAATATTTTTAAAAACCTTAATTCGTTTTTTTTTTAAATGAGTCGCATTTTTGTCGCCTTTATTATTTGTGACATCACTATTTCTGATTGTAACGTCGCGGTGTCTGCTTGTAACGCCCCTGTTTCTGGTTGTGCTCACCTCAACCTTCCTCTTGGAGTCACCCAGGAAGGTCTCGATGACGATGGAGCGGTCCCCCGTGAGGAAGCAGGCGCGGTGCGACAGCAGCGGACTGAGCACGCGCTCGGGGGAGTACGGGTCGTCGCAGAACATGCACACCATTATTCTGGGGACCGAGACACTTTCATTACAGTTAAGTCATATACACAAGGAGCTACTGAAAAGAAACTGGTCAGTGCAGCAAGTTACTAACTAGTATACTTTGAGTCACTTCCTGTATAATCAAATGGGACGCCACACTCAGCAGTTCTGTTCGAGTAATCGTAGGTGACTCATCTTTGATACACCCAGCAAGTATCAGTAACCTAAGTTACTAATCTGTTTAGTGTCTTTCCAGAAGCTCCGTGTGCAAATGGGCTAGATATTTTAGATATTGTTTCTTATAAATTTCAACTACTGTTGAATAAATGCATAGAAAAAAACATTTATTCATTCGGAAAAGTCGAGTCGTCTAGCGGAAAAACCGACACATCTTTTAAAGTCGGTTACTTGGCGTCAAAAGTGCTAATTATTGGCCTCTTCTATATAAAACATATGTTTACCTTATGTCAGAGTTGAAGCAGACCCGCAAATCACGGTAAAGATGCTGCAGTCTCGCCTTGTCCTGAAAGACAAATATAATTTATATAACATTCCAAAAAAAACAAATTCAGTTTAAATTGAAATAAAAGTTTACCTCTTACATACATGACAGGGTCATATAATATATTAATTGATAAGTACGTAGCAAGTTGTCTTTGTTCTTGTTATTTGTCTACCTAATATGTTTATGTCAAGATAAACATTATTGTCATATTGACCTGAAATACTGCACATAAGTTGGTTCAGCCTATTTGTGTAGTTGTTGCGTCCTTTTGAAGATGGTTACTCTCTTTTTTACACCAAGTTTGTTCAGCAAAGTCGTTATCACATACCTTGTTGGCTCGCAATAGTTCCTGCAATATGTCCGACGTCATACCCTCTGTTACTAGCTCGGTCACTCTCGCTTCCATGTACGAGCCGTGAAGACTGGGAAAGAGAAACATAAAGTTACATATAACGGTGGAGGTATTGTTCCTCATGTCTTTAGGGGTCAATGTTTTGTTCAATGACCAGACCAAGTGCAGGCTGTTCAATAAACTCAGAGAACTCAGTAACCGAAACCGTAGATATTCAGTAAGCGAAGACATATACTACATTGACAATTAACATATCATAATTAAAATGATCCGTCCGGATCGGAATAACCGGATCCCTTATTGAGGAAGTATAGGTTCGACAGTGGATAGATAGGAAGGAATGCGTCTGTCAACTTACTTGTCAGCTAGATTCTGTCCCTCCTCCTGTAGCCTCATGAGCTCCTTTTTGTCGGTTCCTTCGTCTTGTATGAACATCACCACCAGCGGTAGACCCTGGAACACGAATCATTTACTTGAAAATTTTATGATTCAATTGTCACCTAAGTTAGTAACTATAGTACATTGTTGTCCAGGTATAGAAAGTAAACAATAGATGGACGAGTTAGTTCGCGGGCCGCAGATGAGGCCCGCGAAGATGCGAGTCTTTTACTTTTACTTTTATACTATATGCTTTTCACGCCTAATGTAAGGAAATAAAACAGGTCGAGTACACACCATGTGGCTGTCAAACATTTTTAGTGATTTCGAACTGTATTTTATACCGGACACGATGTAACACGACACGACACGTAGCTCTAATAATTTTATTTTCTGAACGAGTTACTAATGTCAAAAATAATCGACCAATAGCAGAGTAGAAAGTAAAAAAGGCCGCTAAACACTACATTTTACTTTGCAAATCTACATTGTTTGACTGTTTTTGAATTGTACTACTAAGAAGTACTTTCTACTCTCATTTCAATCCATCTTTGGCCATATTTCCGAGCAGTGGCGTGAAAAAGCAGTTAGGTACGACGACTTGCGATAATCCTGAGGTATCGCATTTTATGACTCGAGAATTTTTTAGACTGCAAATTAGAAAAAGGACTTCTTTGTTTGATTTTCATTTAACAATATTTGATTATGTGAAAGTGTTGACAATACGACACCTATATAGCCTAAAGTAAATTAATAATCATGGTGAGTATGAAGCCTTACAGATGTAACGTTTAATAGAAAAAGAAGATAGAAATAAGGAATCGTCCATCGTCCAAATGAGAAATCGCTGAATGGTGTTCAGTGAAAGAAAATCGATCAAATAACTTTCGAGCTCTAGGGAACCCCTCTTGAAGGAATTAAATATGATGGAATGGAGTTGCTGACTTGATACTGTCCAAAAACTGCCTTTTAAAATCGATAGGTCTTGTTATTAGTCTTAATCAAATGAGCCCAAACTCGATAGGTTTACAATTAAGAATACCAGTATTTCATCTACGACCTTCCAGCTCCATCATCAGGTAATGATGATGAGAACATCGCCAGGAAATAGATATAAATAGGACTTTTCACGACGAATCTAATGAGCCCAAACCGATGGCTTTACCAGCCAGACTTTACCAGCCAGACTTTACTTTACCTAGTTTCCTATCCCACCTTCGAGCTCCATCATAAGACCAGCTCGATGGCACCATGTTATTGTACTATCATCTGAACTATAAATATATACCAAGTTTCGTAATGATAAAAGAACTAGAAGTGAGCAAAATTTCCATTAAAATTACAATTTATGAGTTTTAATAATAAATGAAAGCTACTCTCCAAAACTAATTGCGTCCTTCTAATTAGTAAACCTTCGTGACTTTAATAGCCCCATCTCGTGGCAAAGGCAGTATTTAATATTTAATTTCCTGCCATGTTGTGGTATTTGATATAACGCAAAAAGCTGCACCAAGCGACATAGGCCTCGAAGTAGAGATTCTTTTGTAGCTACTCTGATTACACCGGTGACATATTTCGTTCTAGTAATAGTATTACTGACCGAGCGAGCGCGAACGAAACGTCTCCATTTCAGCTTGGGCAAAATGCTTTCTTATATCTGGGCGACCCAGGAATAGATGGAATGATGAGTTGGGTCTGTGGAATAAGGACTAGAGGAAGACCACTCAGGATCGGATAAAGTGGAGGAGTGGGAGAGAGGCCTATTTCCTATTTCCATTAAGGATTACTTAGTGAACGATTTTGTATGTATATTCAAATTTGGAATCTGATTAATCGTTCATTAAATGACTCTGAGTATGGCGGTATGAGTAAATTCTCAAAATGATAAATATTGAGTAAATACCCAAATGGGTAAATACAGAGTATTTACCGATTATACTTCGTATCTCTCCCGAAGATGATTACTAGTACACGAGATGTTGCTGTCCTATCAAACCTTTAAAGTCAAAAAAATAATTAAGATTTTATATTTATTCCCCACAGCGAGCGTAGGAAAAGTGTGAACCTTTTCCTCCGCTCGCTGGCAACCCCGCTACTCATTCCCGCCTACGTCATTACGCGATTTAGTGTTGTCCGAATCACACCATATTTTGTGTTTTTCATTTTGATTAGTGTTACAAACAGAATAAGTGGATGCCGGCCAGCATTATGGGTAAAAGAAAGCGTTCTAAAATAGGAGCAGTGAGTTAGTGGCGACAATCATGAAGAAAGTGAAAGAGATGGTGAAGAATCGACAAAGGATTTCTTCGTCGTCGTCGGATGATGGAGAAGATGTGGTCCAGGTCCCAGTCAGGGAACCAACGCCGGAACTCGGACTAATGAATGACCTTCACAATCAACCTCACAAATAACCCCAAATTTTTATTATTAAATTTTCTACGTATATCGTATGGAAAGGTTTTTCGACGAAACTATCACATTCCGGCGTATATCGTGTGTTTCATAAAGTACCTAGTCGACCTTTGGTCTGACGATTTTTATCCCGACGTATATCGTGTGTGGATAAAGCAGCGCTGACATCTAATTCATCTAAACTTTCTCACTCAAACTTATTAAGTTACACACATTCGTGTATATTGTCAGTAAGTATGGTTTGTTCTTGCAATCCTTTCAGATGAGGTCCCAAATACCGATGTTCAGGTGGAAGGTGATCGAACCCAAGGTGACACCGAACTGGACCAAGATATTTTGGTTTTATTGGGTTCAGACCCTACGCTGGAAAGAAGTTTCTGCGAAAACTTGCACAAGGATCTAGCATTAAGGTGGCAACATATCCTTACTAATGCTTTACCAAATGAGGATAAACAGGACCTGGCAAAAACTTATCTCCCTGCTGAAAATTGCCCTCTGATGAGGGCGCCTAAACTTAACCTGGCGGTGAAATCAGCTCTCACGGACCAAGACCTTAAAAAGGACTTGTACAATGACAAAAAGCAAAACCAGATGAGCATTTGTCTCGCAGCGATTGGTCATGCTCTGAACCTGGCTTTATCCCTTAATAATAAGATCCCGCAAGAGATATAATAGGCCATAGTCAATCCCAAGAGAGATGTGCTTAAAAATACTAGAATTGGAGGATTTTTGTTTGGCACCGACCTGACCGAACAATTGCGATCAGCAAAAGCGATCGATAGAACGGTTCCGAATTGAGGTACAGACATCAGCAGCAACAGCCGCAGCCAGGTCCATCTGGCGTGACGCGCCCGACATGCTTTAAACGTGAGGGGCACTCCACGGAGCTATGTCATCGTCGATCCACGAGCGAACCCCGGGCCAGCTCGGCGACCGCCGCCGCCGGGACCAGCCTACCGGCACTATCAGAGGAGGAGGCGCTGACTTCTTCGAGTTCTAATTTGTCAGAGGTACGCTTGTCTAGCATACCTATTGCTGGCAGACTACGTTACTTTTTCATGAATGGCTACAAAATTCCTCTTAAGCTTAAGGCTAAACCACGTCAACGCCGTAGTGTGCGTAATAGATCAAATTCAGATTGTGAGAAGGAGGTAATTGATAATTGCATTATGGATTTATTAGAGTAGGGGTTCATATCGCCATGTACTCCAGAAAAAGAACAGTTTATTTCAGCGATATTTACAATTCCAAAAGCTAATGGTGTATTTACGAGTTTTTAATCCTTATTTATAAATTTCAAAAAATAAGTAAATACTCTCTGTTTAATATTTATGCTTCGGAACGCACCTCGGTTTTTTGTTGCGCGGATCGACCGCGAGTGAACGGAACATCACTAGCTAGCTGTCAACTTTGCACATGGTAAAATTGTCGGCGTCAAGGATCGGGGCCTTGGCTCAATGTTAATTATAATAATCTCGTTAATAATCCTCAAGAAATAAGTAGATTTCACGTCATCGTAGTGAGTGCTTCGTGCTGTGAAAGGTTGAAGTGGTTCGGTCACCAATTCATCGCGTTCGGATAGCGACCCTTGTAGTCGGCAGCATCACGACGGCAACAGCAGCGGCCTACGACGCGAGTAAGATTCGACTCCCATCACCCCCCGCCCTCGTGTTCCTCATCCCGTACTCCCGCCTCGAATTGAGCTTTCGAATGCCGGTCCACGGCGTCAAGGTCAGTACTGCTTGTGACATTCCACTGAAAAACAACCCTACCAAGATTTCACCACTTTTCGGTTGAGGCGTGGATTTATCATTTTGGTAGCAGAGGCGTGGATTTATCATTTTGGTAGCAGAGGCGTGGTTTCCTAGTAGGAAATCGATTCACGGACGGTTGTAGGGTTGTTTTTTTTGCCGCGTTGTAGTGGGAAAGGGTACCTCAGATTGGTCGGCAATCTTTGTTGTGAGTGTCTTTTGTGGTCGGTATACCACAATTTGGGTTCATTTTCGGTTAGTGAACGTATAATTGACGATTTAGTTAACGATTATTATAAATTTATAGTCGGAAACTACTGTTGTGGGCATAAGGATTAAAAGGTCATTCCGCGAAGTAACTACATTGTATTACTTGCGGTAGAACGTCGGGTTCTATAGTACTGCAGTGTTATTTCGGTTTACAGAGCAGGGTCAGGCTATTTAAGGGGTATTAAGCTGATTTTGCTGACCTCAGTAGAAGTGCAGGTCATATCGGAAAGGCCACTTCTAGAAGGTTCACGGCTACCTACATTATATTAAAAATAGTTTTTTTTTCTTATAATAAATTTTTGTGTGTTATTTTTTATTGTGCTTTATGGTGGCATTCTCTAATTAATTTAGAGTGTATAGTTATAAGGTGTATATCCACAGGGCGACTATATTAAATATTTTTAGGATTTAATTGTTCCACTAGTTGCCTCAGTTTTGACAACTTAGTTTTAATTTCTGTGCCCAACGTTGACGGGCAAGTGCTGGTCCCTGGCTATACTTAGTTCGGTAGTGAAGTATAGGACCAGAATCTATTAAATCGGTCAACATGGCACCTTCACCCTTGACGGTACTGCGGAATGGTGTCCGGGAGGAAATGAGATGGCTCGCCCATACTCATCAGTATGTGGAGCGATCGGACATGAATGATGTCCTGCTCAAGCGTGTGGAGGACGCAATGACACGCGTCGGCAAGGTGTGTCGGCTGGCTGCGGAGGCTGAAGCTCTCGGGCTTACTGATGAAGCTTCGGTGGCTACGGTGAATCAGCTCTGCGCGGATGCTGACCAAGCGATGGAATGCTTGGGTGACATCGAGCGTCGCGCGGAGAAAATTAAGCGGTCGCGAAGGAATGACCGTGGGGAGGGTAACGGAGACCCACCCCCGAAGGGTGTTGTTGGACGGCTGCCACACCTGGAGATTCCGGCCTTCAGTGGGGCAATTGATGAGTGGCCGGCCTTCATTAATTTGTTTGATAGTTTGGTCCACGGTCGGGACGACCTGGACAACGCCTACAAGTTGGCCCAACTATTGATGGCTCTGCGGGGTGAACCGAAGGAGTTGGTCGGTCACCTAACGGTCACGGCGGGCAATTATGAGATAGCAAGATCCATATTGTTTGACCGCTACCAACACAAACGGCGGTTGGTTGATGCTCAGCTGGGGAAGCTGTTTAGCATCCCCAGAGTAACACGGGATGTTGACATCCGAGTACAGGTGCTCAACCCTGTGCTGGTGGCCACTAAGGCACTTCAGAACCTTGGTCTTCCGGTAGATCAATGGTCATACATTGTTTTATATATGGTTTTGTCACGATTGCCTGCAGCTGTTCAAAGTCGGTTTGAACAGCTGCATGGGGGCAGTAGCACGGAACTGCCCACACTCGTCCAATTGACAGATTTTTTGGAGGGTGAATGTAGGCGATGTGACACACTGGACACGGAGGCCAGTGTGCAGCGCCAACCCGCGCGGATGCGGGAGGGGCCGCGCCCCCCGCCCCCGCGGGGGTTGGGAGGTCGAAACAATTTGGCGTTTTGAATGCCGCGCCGTCGGGTGACGGCTGTGTGCACTGCGACAGTGGCGGTCATGACGTGACCAGTTGCGCCAAATTTAAGGCGCTCGGGGTAGCTGCCCGCAGGAAGATAGTGTTCCGTCACCGATTGTGTTTCGGTTGTTTGGGGCCGCACACGCTGAGCGAGTGCTCGCGCGCATTCCCCTGTGAGTGCTGTGGTGGCAAGCACCAAATAGTGTTGTGCCTAAATCGGTCAGGCCCTTCGGACGGTCACCAGGGCCGGACTCAGGTTGGTCGGCCACAGGGCCCAACCAGGGCCGGACCCAGTCCCCCTCCGGGCAACGGGAGTCACCAACGGGGTGACTGGGGCACCCGCGGACGGGACCCCCCCCGAGGGGAAGGGGGCAGCGCGGGGGGTAACATGCGGGATAGCCGGGGTTCGGTCGCCGCTGTCCACGGTCAGCGAGGACTTCGGGCCGCTGGCTCACCGCGTATTACGGGCGGGTGTCAGATGGCACCTATGAGTAGCGCGAAGGCTGGGAGCCCACCACCTTCTGCGCCACCCTGCCCGTCGCTCTGGGAGGCGAACAGTCGGATGTCGCCCCCATTCCTAGAGCACCCCAGGTTGGATCCGCTCTCCCCCATTCAATCCACGGTACGCACCGGGCACACCGTACACCGTCCGGTATGATCGGATACCGGGACAGCGAGGGGCCTATTATACGGGTTGGGACCCCTTGATGCACATACGGTCTGATATGCCGGTTGCATATCAGCAGCCGAGTTACTCCAAGGCCGACGGAGGTCTCAGCGGGTTCGGATCCCGCGGAGGTTCCCGCTAGGGACACGCCGCCCACTTACAGGGTGCCGCCACTCCACAGACGGTCATGCTCCCCACCGCCTCTGTGATAGCGTGGAGTTCGGACGGCAAATCATGTGTGGCACGAGCACTATTGGACTCGGGGGCCCAGGGGTGCTTATTCTCGTGCAACCTTGTAAGACGGTTGGGCATTTCGGTAAGGGAGTATCCACATTCCATTCGGGGAATTGGGAACACGGAAGTCGGTTCCGTTAAGGGAGTATGTCGGATTACTCTCTCGTCACGGGTGGATTCATCGGTGAATCTGACGGTCACGGCATTAGTCATGCCTAATGTGATGGGCTCACACCCTCACGTACGGTTGTCGCCCTCGGTGCGACAGTTGGTCGCTGGGTTGTCACTGGCTGACCCGGAGTTTGATATTCCGGGCCCAGTAGACATTTTATTGGGTGTTGATGCCTTGGGATACCTGTTAGTGCCAGGTGTCCACGTGTTGCAGGCGACTGGTCTGGTTTCGGTCAACACCAGACTGGGCCATGCGGTAATGGGTCCGGTCATGCCGGCTGCCCCACGCCTAGCGACTAGTAGTCCCTTATTCGGTTCTGTACTCTCGGAGGTGATACAGAAGTTCTGGGAGGTGGAGAAACCACCTACGGTCCGCCGGTTGGACCCGGTTGAAGAAGAGTGTGAACAGTTTTATCGGAACAATACTGGTCGCCTTCGGTCAGGTCGATTTCTCACACGTCTTCCATTCCGGAGTGATCGCCCACCGCTGGGCAGTTCACACCATGCAGTCGAGACGCGGCTTCTGTCGATGGAACGACGCATGAAGCGTGACGGGATTTTCCGGCAGAAGTACGTCGACTTCATGCGGGAATACGAGTCGCTCGGCCACATGTCGGTTTCGGGTATCGACTGGAAGCGTGAAGACCACTGCTTCCTGCCTCATCACGCGGTCTTGAGGACCCCGGAGGGCAAAATACGGGTAGTGTTCGATGGATCGGCATCAACATCTAACGGCATGAACCTGAACCAGTGTTTGCATTCAGGGCCGAAGTTGAACCATGACATCGCGGATGTTATCACACGGTTCCGTCGACGCAATGTTGTGTTTGTAGCTGAAATCCGGATAATGTTTAGGCAGACGGTCATTCACCCTGACGATAGACGGTATCAGCTGATACTGTGGCGAGAGAGCCCAGATCAGCCCATCAAGGTGTACGAGCTGAACACCAACACGTACGGCTACGGTCTAGTCCTTATTTGGCGATTCGCACTCTGCGGGAGTTAGCGGATCGAGGACGGTTAAATTTCCCTAGAGGAGCAGCGATCCTGGAGCAGGATCTCCACGTGGACGATATCTGTACCGGTGCAGATTCCGTAGAGGAGGCGCTCGCTCGACGGGACGAGCTAGTTGAGCTCTTACGGGGTGGAGGTTACGAGCTCCGGAAATGGATGTCGAACTCTCCAGAGTTACTGTCTGGTCTTCCGGATGACTACCAGCAGGATCCCCACATTTTCGAAAATCTGGAAAATCCGAATATGTTGTCGGTATTAGGCGTCCAGTACCAGCCGGTGTCAGACATGTTTTCGTATCGGGTCGAGTTGGACTCCCCGAAGGTCTGGACGAAACGGAACGTCCTTTCAACGGTGGCTAGGACATTTGATCCAAACGGGTGGATCACCCCGGTAACATTTCAGCTCAAGTGTTTTATGCAGCAATTGTGGTCTGCTGAGCTGAAATGGGACGACCCGATCGGCGGGTCATTGAGCTCAGAGTGGGAATCGTTCTTTTCGACCCTCCCTGGCATCAATCGGATTTCACTGCCACGGAGGTTGGTCCCCACCAAACGATACACCGCCACCCTGCATGGGTTTTGCGATGCCTCGGAGAAGGGCTACGGAGCTGCGGTGTATCTGCGTACGGTCGACTCCTCGGGGGAGGTTGGTGTGCGGTTGGTCATGGCCAAGAGCAAGGTTGCGCCGTTGCGCACTCGCCTGACCATTCCCAAATTAGAGCTTTCAGGAGCGGCTCTCCTGACTCGTCTGCTCAACCACACGATGACGGTTCTTCGTGGGTCAATAGCGTTAGAAGATACGGTCTACGCTTGGACGGACAGCCAGATCGTGTTATGCTGGCTGAAGGCTTCAGTTCACAAGCTGGAGATTTTTGTGGCGAATCGGGTTTCGCAGATTTTCAATTCGGAGGTTCCCTTAATCTGGAGACATGTTCCAGGGGAAATGAACCCAGCAGACTGTTCGTCTCGTGGGTGTCACGCTCCGGAGTTAGTTGGACATCCCTTGTGGTGGGGTCCAAAATGGTTGACTCAAGCCGAATCGGATTGGCCAATGAGTCCACGCGTTACCTCGGCGAACGGCGCCTTGACAGTCGGTGTCTATACGACACCGACTGGGTGTCTGTACGACGCAACCAGAGCCGGAAGAGGAGTTCAGCCTACTGGAACGGTACAGCTCGCTCGACAAGCTGGTCAATGTGACCGCCTGGATTTGCGCGTAATTGTCGCAATTCTGAGGCGCAACGGGTGCGGACACAGGTCCTCACACCACGGGAACGGAACCATGCGTTGTTCGCATTGGTACGGAACGTGCAGACGGTGCACTTTAAGTCCGAACTGGACATTCTGAGACGCGGACGCGTCCAACTGAAGGGAGCTGTGGCTCGGCTCAACCCGTTTATTGACCCTCAAGGATTGCTGAGGGTAGGAGGTCGGCTGCGGAATGCCAAACTGCCTTATGCGGCTCGCCACCCGTTGTTACTCCCTAGGAAAGGGAAGTTGGTCGAACTGTTGTTACAGGATCGACACATTCGGAATAGGCATGTCGGATGCCACGCCTTGATGCCGTTTCTCCAGCGCGAGTTCTGGATTCTATCGGGAAGACGCTTAGTGCGTAGCGTCGTATTTCGGTGCCTGCCTTGTTATCGGGCCAAGGCGGCTACGATGCAGCCCCAGATGGGCGATTTGCCCTCGGATAGGGTTACCGAAATCCGGCCCTTTGCGGGTGTCGGAACGGATTTCGCGGGACCATTCATGGTCAAGTCTTCACAGCTACGGAACGCCAGATTAGTGAAGGCATACCTGTGCGTCTTCGTGTGCTTGGCCACGAAGGCAGTCCACTTGGAGGTGGTCAGTGACCTCACTACAGAGGCATTTATCGCATGTCTGGATCGGTTCGTCTCACGAAGGGGCCTTCCGACATTAATCCGTTCGGACAACGGCACAAATTTTGTCGGAGCCAGGCGATGCAGGAGGTCACTTAATTCCTGAACGGCAACCAGGACGCCATCGGTACCGCTTGCTCCCGACGAGGGATTGAATGGGTTTTCAGTCCGCCGGGATGTCCTCATTGGGGAGGAATTTTTGAGGCTGCGGTTAAATCGTCTAAGGCGCACCTGACGAGGATCATCGGTGAGACCTCTCTACGCTTTGAAGAGCTTGCGACGCTGTTCTGTAAAATTGAAATGACACTGAACTCGCCTCCGTTGTGCCCGCTCAGTTCGGATCCAAATGATTTGGAAGCGTTGACGCCGGGTCACTTCCTGATAGGTCAGCCCCTTAACGCCCTGCCAGAATACCCATTCGGTGATGTTAAGTTAAGTCGGTTAACTAGGTGGCAGATGTTGCAGCAGGTGGCTCAAGATTTTTGGAAACGGTGGTCCCTTGAGTACTTGCACATCTTGCAGCAGCGCCTTAAGTGGACTGACCGGACGAGCCCCCCTCAAGTCGGTGATTTGGTGCTGATTAAGGATGCGAACCTGCCATCATTGAGATGGAGACGAGGACGGATCGTCAATTTGTACACGGGTCGGGATGGCACGCCTCGATCAGCAGAAGTCAAGGTGGGGGACTCGGTCCTCAAGAGAGCGGTCGCAACACTTTCTCGCCTTCCTATTGATTAGGGACAGGTTCGGGCCTGTCCGGGCGGGTGACTGTTTAATATTTATGCTTCGGAACGCACCTCGGTTTTTTGTTGCGCGGATCGACCGCGAGTGAACGGAACATCACTAGCTAGCTGTCAACTTTGCACATGGTAAAATTGTCGGCGTCATGGATCGGGGCCTTGGCTCAATGTTAATTATAATAATCTTTCCATATTCCATATTCTTTATTGCACAGAAATCTTATAGAAATAGTAAGGTAACAAAACATTTTATGAGCAAAGGCGAGCTTATCTCTAAAGAGAGATTTCTACCAGCAAACCTAGGTAGGACAGGAAAAATTGTGCAACAGGAGAGTCCTAGTGCGCAATAAAACTGTACATCTAATTGTTTACAACTAAAACATAATAATTTAATACATGATATATACTAAATAAAATACAAAAGCAAAAATTTTTATATATATCAAACCTATACTACTTATATATACATATATAAAAGTACCTAGCACGAAAGAGAAAGGAAATGCTCTTTCAATCTTGTCTTAAAAGTGAAAATTGAGGGACTATCTCTAATAGCGCAGGGAAGTGCGTTCCACAGTCGGATCGCCGTTAACCTAAACGAGTGTTTGTAAGCGGCAGTGTTATGCCGAGGAGTAGAGAGAAGAGACATCGTGTGGGATCTCCGGTTGCTATGCCTGGAGGAAATAAACTCGAAACGTTCTCGAAGATATGAGGGGTAGCGGGGGTTTCGCAAAATGTTGAACAGATAGGAGAGAACGTGCATATCACGACGAAGGCGGATCGGAAGCCACCCCAACTCCATGCGATACTGTGAGACATGGTCATACTTGCGCAGCCCGAAGACAAACCGAATCCCGAGGTTTTGAAGTCGTTCGAGTTTGTTCAGTTGTTCTTCGTTCGCACCGATCCAGCAAAAATCTGCATAGTCGATTAAAGGTAGTAGGAGGGACTGGGCAAGGGTGATTTTAGTCTGCTGTGGCAGGAAGTGCTGCAATCTCCGTAGGGAGTGAAAAGACGCAAAGACTCGTCTGCTGACCTCACAAACATGGGGCGACCAGGACAACAATTTATCAAATACAACCCCAAGATTCTTGGCCTTCTCGCTGTATGAGATTATGTTACCATCATACACTATAGGGTCGACGGGCATTTTCTGAACTAGGTTATGAGAGTGACGAGTACCCAAAATCATGGCCTGCGATTTGCCCGGGTTGACAAGCAGACCATAAGAGGTAGCCCATTTCCTGATGTTATCGAGATCAGCATTCAACGCCTCTACTGTCAGATTCACATCACACGGAGAGAAGTGCCGATATATTTGAAGGTCATCTGCGTACAGATGATAAGAAGAGGTAAGAACGTCAGAGATGGAGTTAATGAATACCGAGAAGAGGAGAGGAGAAAGGATGCCTCCCTGCGGAACACCTGCGGAGAGATCACACCAGTCCGTTGAGATCTCCTCAGACTTAATGCGTTGCTGGCGGTCTCTCAGGTAGGAGTCAAACCAGCGAGCAGAGTGCGAGGAGACATTAAGTGACTTTAAAATTTCGACTAGTATATCGAAATCGACGCAGTTAAAGGCGCTACTGAAATCAAGCAGTGTAAGGACCGTAAGCTGCTTTTGATCCATAGCTAATTGAATGTCGTCAGTGACTTTGAGCAGTGCTGTGGTAGTGCTGTGACCCGGCCTGAAACCTGATTGGTGGGGATTCAGTAACATTTTTGAGGAAAGGTAGGAGGAGAGTTGGGAGTGGACAATTGATTCCAGGACTTTGGAGAGGATAGGCAGAATAGAAATGGGACGGAAATCTTTAAAGAAGGCGGGATTAGACGTTTTGGGGAGGGGAATATAATCTCGTTAATAATCGTCAAGAAATAAGTAGATTTCACGTCATCGTAGTGAGTGCTTCGTGCTGTGAAAGGTTGAAGTGGTTCGGTCACCAATTCGTCGCGTTCGGATAGCGACCCTTGTAGTCGGCAGCATCACGACGGCAACAGCAGCGGCCTACGACGCGAGTAAGATTCGACTCTCATCACCCCCCACCCTCGTGTTCCTCATCCCGTACTCCCGCCTCGAATTAAGCTTTCGAATGCCGGTCCACGGCGTCAAGGTCAGTACTGCTTGTGACATTCCACTGAAAAACAACCCTACCAAGATTCCACCCCTTTTCGGTTGAGGCGTGGATTTATCACTCTCACTTTTGGATAGTTATCGAGTAGAAATTAGTGTTTATGAGTATTTATCCTTCGACGAATAAATACTCGAGCAGAAACCCATCTCTAGCCCCGTATTAAGGTAAGGTTTTATTTATTGGACTCAGTTTTTGGAAAAAATTCAAAATGGCATAGATGGAGGTATATTTCAGCCATTTTGAAAAATGACAAAACACGTTGTTGTTACCCATATCTATGGTATGAAAAATGTTAAAACACGTTGTTGTTGCCCATATTAAGATTACCCATATCTATGGTATGACATAAGACTAGAGGGGTCGGTACAGTCACCCCTCCCACACGCCTGCACTACCGCAGTAATCTCCTATGAGTAACTCGTACCTGGAATGGTAGATTGTCTTCCTGCTCCAGACTAGACAGAAGAGTCTTTTCGGCGCACCCTCGGATGTACTCAAACGACTCCTGGTCTTTGTACACGCAGAAATAGCCTGGAAAGAGATTGAATTTATCAGTATCAAGTGTGGTCTATACATATAGGTATAGTCTATTATTTGCCACGTGGTCGGGCGAGCGTGCGAGAGATGGCCAAGTAGGACGGCGCAATACTCTCTAAGATATTACCGTTAGCAGCAAAGTCGTCAATATCAGTCTCGCGTGTAAAGTCATCAGTCCTGACTCGCTGCTCCACCCGCCAGAGCTGAGAGTTCACGAGCGCGCGCTGCTCCGAGTCGCAGCCCGCAAGCAGACGCTTGCCAAACTCGCCAGCTACACCTTCCACCTGGGAGGGAAACAAATGTTTATTTAACTGGTGTATTATTAAGGTCCGATCGAGACTGGCTGAGAATAGGCCGAGACTTTCCTATCAGCGTCAATTCCCACGTGTACAAGCCATTTATCAAAGTTATATAACTCTCAAGCTCGAACTATCGGGCTTGGTTTCGCCCTGTTATGTCAACCACGGACCATCTGGATCGGATTTATCCACTCAAATTAATAAATTTATAATAATCCAACTCATGTTAGCCCACCGCATTATTTCTCTTATGGTTTATATAACTTCCTATACCTACCTATATATGGCACAGAGTAGTGATATGCACTTAAAACATTATTTTATAAATACTGTGTAATTATCTTGTACTAATGTAATTTTTCTTTAATATGGTTTGGTTTAGCCCCGAAATAGGTTGACCTGTAAGGGGGTTAAATTGTAATATTTATAAATAAATAATTAAAACTGCGAGCCCGTAATCGTTAAGAAGTAATAGGAATACATTCTCCCACTCTTATCAACATGTACACTATAACCGGTCTGTCTAAGATTTTCACGGTTACATCTGGAGAGCTCGGGCCATTAGTCATTTATCACTAGGAATCCTTTATGACAGTTTAGTGTATCAGGTTCGTGTGCATCGTTCCGGCCACAGCTAAAGCTGGTGAAGTAGACTGATTTTTATGGCTGAGAAATTGGTCAAGATCCCCCGCGAAGTCGAGGCAGAACCGATGAAATACAATCGCAGCGGTTGAGTCGCTACTGCATGTTATTGATTTTTTGAAAAATGTTTTGTAGCAGGAGATTCTTAAAATTCATATTATTGGAATTAGCACAATTATTCGGTTTACTATACTATTTTTTGTTTGATATTTTTTCTGCTATTCAAAAGTTATTTGGTCTCAAACAAAGAAAACATTGCAAACTTTTCACTTTTTTACGATTTATTCAAAAAGTTACTATGAAAACGATTAAAATAACTAACAGCAATTATTTCTACATCTTCAATTTATACGAAAATGATATCAAACTTGCCATAGTAGCCAGCTGGAAACGTGCAGTTTTTTTTTAAGGAACTTCGAGTCCTTTGTAGCCCCCTCTCCGCCCCAGCAACATTATTTTTAATGTGGCCCGCGCTACAAATGCTTAGAATTACTTTAGAAATTAATGTAGGGAATAAAAAATAAACGATCAGGACATAGCCCCGCCCCGTACCTTTCTTACCCACTAAAATACAGGCTACTGTCATGTCAAAATAACCAAGTTATTATACCTTAAGTGGACCAAGTTATTATACTTAGAATTAGAATTTGGCATCAGTCATCAGTAGGGACAAAGCTATGCATCGGTCTCACTTCCTTTTCTAAGCGAAACAAGGAGAAGAAGACTGACGTATAAATGCTACTTCTAAGTATGGCTCCACTTTAGTCGAATGAGTTCCTTGCGTTATAATTTCTTGCTTAAATCGTAGATCGCACATCGAAAACATCGCACAACTGTCATGGTTTAAGACACCTGTCAATTACGGTATACCACCATTTCAAAATCTTACCCCGAGTATGATGACGTTGATCTGCGTGGAGTCAGCTGTAAGTGCCCAGGGTGTCGCGGGCGGGCCGGCTTGCGACTCGCCACTCGATGTTAGTGAGCTGACGATACAAAATTAGTAGCGAATTAGAACGGTTTTACACATTTGTATTTCAAATGAGAATGGTCTATGTAAGTTTGCCAGAGGCAATTATGAGGAGAGCGACATCTTCGGGAGTAAAGTAAAAGGCTTGAGATGCGCGCAAATACCAGACTATACTAGACTAGACTAATTTTATTATAGGAAATCCTAGCTCATATACTAGGTTGGTACATGTTATTAATGACGTGCATAAGACATAATGCGTGATGAATATAAATATACCTTATCTGTGACGGTCGTCAAGTTATCTTAACATTACGTGAAAATATGACTAACATAGTCGACCGGCACAGATACTCCCCCGTTTAAGGAAAAAAATAAATGAATGTACTTATAGCAATGGAAAAAATCTAAGTTAGATACCATAACAAACTTATCAACTGCAATAATAACTAGTAGTATTTTAATAAACATAAAACCAGATCTTAAGTGTGCATACTTTAACTTAATCTATTTTTATATATAAGGAAAGTCACTGTTTTGACTGTATTTATAAAACTAGATAGTAATAGCGCATACTTCAACTTAATCTAAAGGTAATTCTTACACGAATCTAGAAAAATAAAGGGACTACGGTTATGTGAATTCTATGTAAGTTTAAAGAATTACTTAATATTTACCTACAGGCGAGTCTTGTATCTGGCCGCACACTACATAAAATAAACTAAAAACTGGAAAACAGAAAAACACTAGGAAAATGGGGCTTCGCGGTTAGTAAACTAACCTAACCTATAACCTGGAAAAGATCCGCAGGAGAGTCGTCTGATGCTGCAGCCGCCCATGTTTTTCAGGAATCGATGAGTCAATTTACATCGCACGTCGTTGAACTTGTAATCACTGTTTGTTTATAATTGCGACCGTACCTACACAAGGATGATTGTGCTGAATCAGCGTCAGCATTAAATCTGTAACCTTGGCTGTAGGCAGTCAATGATCTCGTACGTCATATGTACGTGCGTGCTCTTCACTCTTGAGTGAATATTAAGTTGTCGATTGATGAAATTTGTGTGCCTAAAAACCTTGGGATTTGGCAACATAGGGCACATCTTGTACACCAATCGTTTATATATAAATATATATATCTCTCTCTCTTCAGTGATTTGATTATTCTTCGTGCGATGTTCTTCCTGGATGATTTCAATATTCGTTGAATTAGATAAATCGATGGTGTTTCAATACTCTTCTGGGGGCTGGAACGGCTTCCTATGTCTTGAACTTGAAAAAGCTGCTTGCTGTGAATGAATTTGCCGACGCGTTCGTTTCTGCTGGTGCGAGCTCCATTTTGATAAATCAGCAGTCGGCTGACTATCGGTTCATTATTCTTGCGGTATCTTGAGTTCGATGCGGGAAATCTTCAGTTGAAATTATTTTGGCTTCTGGTCCGTCATGGCTTGCTTGATGTCGTCTTGGTTTGGGTGGGGTCTTGATTATGGATTTCTGCAGCGTGGTTTGAAATATGTATGCAGAAGTCGGGGCTCGGCGATCTTGGACGAAGTGCTTCTTGCTTGCACTTCTAAGGTGGCAGCACACGGAGTTTTCTTCGCGGCTGGGTCCATGCTGCTATTTCCGAAGGTTGCTGATGTTCAGAAGTCGGGTCACCACTTTGCCAGAGGCAATTATGAGGAGAGCGACATCTTCGGGAGTAAAGCAAAAGGCTTGAGATGCGCGCAAATACCAGACTATACTAGACTAGACTAATTTAATTATGGGAAATCCTAGCTCATATACTAGGTTGGTACTTGTTATTAATGACGTGCATAAGACATAGTGCGTGATGAATATAAATATACCTTATCTGTCACGGTCGTCAACTTATCTTAAAATTACGTGAAAATATGACTAACATAGTCGACCGGCACAGTAAGTTACTTAAGCGTGGGATCAAGGAATCTTTGATAATGATTGATTAGTTAGTGCTCTCCATCAAAAGGATCGATTTCTTGATATGAGCCCCGAAATCAATGGACGAGTCTTTTTTATCATTTCCACTCTTGCAAAAACCAGTTGCACTTTAATTGGTCCAAAACGGTGCTAGAACAGCATCACCTAGCTCGATTGCAAGGAGGAAGCCAGTAAGGAAAAGGAAGAGGACAAGGCAGAGGAACTGGCAGAGGAAGGGAAGAGGCAGACAAAGAGGAATATGAAGAGGTAGAGGAAGAGCTCAAAGAAGAGGAAAACGCAGAAGAGGAGGAATAGAAAAGGAAAAGGTAGAGGTCGAGGAAGAGGAAAATGTAGACGAAAAAGAAGAGGAGGAGGAAAAGGACAAAGAAGTGAATTTCTTTTTTTTCTTTTTTTTTTGTCTTCCTGTATTACTGCGATCTGTCATCTAGGACATTTAGCAATATTTTTGAGATTGATTTTAGACCGGCTTGCAGGACTGGAGCCATTGCCCCATCCTATTAATTTAGTTTGTCAATGAGATCTTGTGGTGCTCTTCTTTTCAGTCTTTCAAACGTTGTGGTTTCTGTCATCAATTTTGAGGCCAGTGCGTTTGGATGCCTTTCAAGTCTGGTTTTATATCTTTTAAGATTGGTGATAATTTCTTCTTGAATCGTAGGGATTTTCAAGTCTCGGTGAATATGTTCGTTTTTGACATACCATGGGGCGTTTACAATTAACCTCAGGGTTTTGGACTGGAACCGTTGGAGTATGTCAATATTCGATTTGGCTGCCGTTCCCCAGAGCTGAAGACGATAGGTCCATATGGGCTTTATGATGCATTTATATACAAGTATCTTGCTTTCTAAGGACATTTGTGAGTTTCTGTTGAGAAGCCAGTAGAGATTTCGGAGTTTAAGACCCAGGGCTTTACGTTTGGTAAATATATGTTTCCTCCATGTGAGTCGTCTATCCAGGTAGATGCCGAGGTATCTTATCTCATTTTCTTGCGGTATATCTTTTCCGTTCAGTGTAACTGGAGGGCATGTATCTCTTCTAGTAGTAAAGGTGACTTGGACAGATTTCGATTCATTGGCTTTTATTCTCCAGTCTCTGAGCCAGTTTGATATTGAGTTTAGGCTCGATTGTAGCTTGGCCGATGCAACAACGTGGTTTGGGTCTGAAGCTAGTACTGCTGTGTCGTCAGCAAAGGTTCCAGTGACAATGTCTTTGCTGACTGGGAGATCTGCAGTATACAAGATGTAGAGGATCGGTCCAAGGACACTTCCTTGTGGCACTCCTGCTTGTATAGGATGTAGCATGGATGAGTCTTCTCCCTGTTTTACAAAGAAGAATCTTTCGCTTAGGTACGACTTGAGGAATAGGTAGTAATTAATAGGAAGGTGCAGTCTTATTTTATAGAGTAGTCCTTCATGCCAGACGCGATCGAAAGCTTGTGAGATGTCTAGAAATACTGCTGAGCAGTACTCCTTTTTTTCAAAGGTGGAGTTTATCTTTTCTACAAGTCTATGGACTTGTTCTATCGTACTATGTTTTTGTCTGAAGCCAAACTGATGTTCCGGTATAAGGTTTTTTTCTTGAATAACTGGCATTAGTCTCTTCATAAATAAAGTTTCAAGCAGTTTTGAAGTGATCGGGACCAAGCTTATTGGTCGATATGATTTTACGTCGGTAGCTGACTTTCCTGGTTTGACAATTATTATTATTTGAGCCACTTTCCATTGTTTCGGGATAGCCGCCCGCTGGAGGATAGTATTGAATAATGATGTCAGGAGGTCTACGGCTTCTTCCGGCAGATGTTTAAGTACAGTGGCAGTGATTAGGTCATAACCTGGAGATTTGTGGTTGACAAGGTTCTTTATTGCTATGTTTACTTCAGTTTTAGAGAATTTTTGTATTGGTCTGTCCAATTGGTAGGCTGTGGCAAGCAGCGCGTCTACGTCTTTAATCCTGGTGGATCCCTCATCAGGGTTTGGGACAAAAACACTCTCTAGGTGGTCTGCAAATGTGTTCGCCTTATCCATATCCTTTTTCGCCCATGCTAGGTCTGGCTTCCGAATAGGGGGTTGATGAAGTTTTGGACGATTGAGGTTTTTGGTGGCCTTCCACAGTGAGTAGTCGGTACCTGGTTTCCCGTCGAGGTTTCTTAGATATTTTTGAACACCTCGTTCCTTGCTTCCTCAAGAAGTTTCTTAAGCTTCACTGTGATAGCATTTAGTTTCTTTTTGTCGCTGGGGTATCTATGAGTTTGCCAGGTCTTTCTAGTTTTTCGTTTTTCAGCAAGGAGATCTGTAATTTTTTGGGGACATGGAGCTAGTACTTGTTGTTTGGGTTTTGGGGTTGATTCCCATGCAGCCTGTTGGATGTTTTGGTTGAAATGTTCTACAGCTTCTTCAAGATCTGAGTCACTTTTGAGTGGTAAATTAATACTGGTCCTTGAGGCTACTAGGTGACGAAATAGGTCCCAGTCAGTGTCTCGGTTATGTAATTGGCATGTTCTTTGTGTGTGCACCACATTCATCCCAATTGTGACAAATACTGGTGAATGATCAGACGAAAGGTCGTAGCTATCTTTGCATTCAATGTTTTCTGTGTCCAGTCCTCTAATTATACAAATATCCAGTAGGTCAGGTATTTTATTCATATCTGTAGGCCAGTAGGTCGGTTTTCCGGTTGATACTACTCTCAGTTTTAGGGTTTCAATAGTTTGGAGAAGTTGTCGTCCTTTTGTTGTAGTGGTTCTGGCTGCCCATGATGTGTGCTTCGCATTGTAATCACCTCCTGCAAGAAATCTTCTACCGAATTGACTAAGGAGTTCAATGTAGTCAGTCGTTTTTGGGTTGTGTCTAGGTGGACTATAGACAGCACACAGTGTTAAGGGTCCTTGCCAGTCTTCAATTGAAATTTTTGTAGCTTGGAACATTTCTGAGCAGTATGACTCTATTTCATGGTGGCGTATGCTATGTTTCACTAGAATTGCACTTCCTCCATGTGCAGCCCCGGATGGGTGCATAGTGTGGTAGAGTTTATAGTTGGGTATGTTGAAGTGATTCTTTTGTGTGAAGTGTGTTTCTGTTATAAGCATTATGTCAACTTTGTTTTCTTCTAAGAAGGCTTTTACTTCTAATGTATGTTTTGGCAGGCCATTAGCATTTCATAGGACTAATTTAATTGTATCGAATGTGGCAACTTTGATGTCATGGAAATTAGTAGGTTTGTTACAGCAGATAGTTGCTGCATTATTTGTTGAATCATTTTCATGAGTTCCATCATCTCATCTGGTTTGTTTTTGTTTTGCACAGGGTCACTTTTTGCATTTACATCAAAATCTTCGGTGTCACTGCGATGGGTGACTTTTGGGACATTATATGTATATGAATTTGATCCGATTTGTTTCCAGCTACATCACTGTACGAGCGTGTCTGTGGTTTTGGCATAGGTATTGTTGGTTTCTCTATTGTTTGTGGTCGAGTTTGTGGCCTTAAAGAAGGGAATTCAGATTTTTGGAGTTGTTTATATATTGTACATCCTTTATAGTTTGCGGGGTGGTTCCCATCGCACAGGACACATTTTACTTCTTCAGATCTTGCTTTCTGCAATATGATTTAGTGTGGCCATATTGTTGGCACTTGGCACACTGCGGGATCATTCGTTTTGGGATTGGTTCCTCTATCTTCACTTGACAGTTAAGTAAGTATTTTATATTAAATATTTCTTTATTGTTGCTGCTTGGTTGTAGTTCTATGAAGAAAATTGGTAGTGGTTTTTTGGTGGTTCTTGCTTTGATGTTCCATATGTTTGTGGTTGTATGGCCAAGGTTGCATAATGATGTCCTGATATCATCAATGGGTGTCGACGGGTGGATGTTCTTCAAGACTGCCTTATAGGTTCTTTCTTGTTTTGGTTTATAAGTAAAGAACTCTGTCCCTTTAAGTTCTAGTTGTTTGACAATTATTTTGTAGTATTCTGCTGATTTTGGTTGAATTTTGACCTGCTCATTATGCAGGACCCTAATCACATAGTTTTCTTTCGCATGTTCCGTAAGTAGTTCAATAAGTGGTTGGATATTTCCGACTTTATCGACGAAAATTGGTGGTGGTCTAGGCACTTTTACTATTTGTTGGGAGTGTTCTTGTTCTTCGGTTTGATCATCTTGCAGCTCGTTACCAAGTTCGGAAAAGCTGTTAGACAGTGTTACTGGTTTACTAAGCCAATACTGATCCACTTTCGCTTGTTTGTTTTGTCTGTTTTGGCTTTCCGGCGAGCTGCGAGGTCTCTTGCCTGTAACGACGGTCCAGTCTTTTACTGGAGTTTGTGAGCCACTGGGTCTATTGTTTGTGTTGTTAAGATCACTGAGAGACTGTGTCCTCGGGCGGGTGTGATAAAGCCCTTTGTGGAGGGCTTGCTGGACCATTTTTTTGTTGATGCCCATATCCAGTTTCAATAAACTTGTTGTGATTTCATTTTGACAGCTGCTAGAAGTGAATGATACAGGCTAAGAGGAAGAGGAAGAGGAAGGGGATGAGGAATGGGAAAATAGGAAAACGAAGAGGACGGTTGGCAACTCACCCGACCCTGGTGTTCAGTATGACGGGCAGCGCAGCGTCGAGGCAGTTGCTGCCGGCGGGGCAGTGCTCGCGCATCGGACAGTGCACGAAGCCGAGGTGCTGGAACAGCATGAGCTTGCGGTCCTGCTCCATGCGATCCAGCATCTTGTACCTGGCATAAACATAAACATTATATACACGCACATACATTGCTAATAGTCTCGCACTAGGATACAGTATCGTGTGGACACACATGTCATGATGTCACACACATAGAAACATCCAAGACCTGGGGATATCATATTTCTCCACAGCCGGGACTCGAACACGGGACCTCTCGGACCCGGCGAAACATCATTATTATCATCAGCCTTTTTTGAGAACCCAACATAGAAAACATATCGTCAAGCCCTTTTCCCGTATGGGTTGGCAGAGGCACAGTGCCGCCACTTTCAGCTAGTAATTAGAAATACTACATCATTTTCTGCATGGCAAGCGTCAAGCTCAGGAGATATGAAATATGAACCCACAGTAGAGTGGGATGAGATATCACTAATATGCAGGTTTCCTCATACTGAAAAAACGTGTGGGATCATACCTAACAGATATGAGTGACCCATCGAAACTGCATTTTCAGCCGGAGTCGAAACCAAACCTTTTTAAACTTATGAAAATGTAACCAATTCCTTGAAGTTCAGAGGAATTTCTTCAAGTAGGTACCTATTTACTTCTCATAGGGTATTTTTTGCCACGTGTAATTTGAAACATGTATGTTAGTTTGTATTCGATATACAAAAAATCTACAAGTTAGTCGCTGCTCGACGGCGTACTAAAGGTGTATCAGCTACAGAACGTATGTTTTCTAATACCTTCGGTCGGTCTCTATCAGAGATATTAAGTCAGTGTATCCAGTTTCAAACTCGCTTTTGTACTCAGTTTAACTAGCTTAGTTAAAGTTTAAGAATCGTACGGAGTATTCACATACCTAAAGTCGTCTTGCAACACATCGGTGATCTCTTTGATGTCCTCCTGCGTGATCGTCCCGGTCGGGGATATGCTCTTGAAGTGGTAGAACAAGTCTGCGTGTTCCAGTAGAAGCTCCTGCGAATCAGATAACATGTGAATTAGTGAAGACATGCTGGCGTACATAAAAACGTAGAATTGGATAGATCATTAACTTAACCTTTCGAGCCCTGGACCTGGTGCAGGCGTCGCGATTTTGAACCTTATGTCATTTAAATAAATTAAAGACCTATAACGGCACAGTGGCACCACACCAATAAACAACTTAAGATTGGCGGATGATAATCCCGATCCGATCTGAAGACTACAGTCACAGGGCTAAGCCGACATACCACACACACAACTTAAACACCACATCCGCTCATCTCACACCTGTGCATTAATAGTTATTATACTTCACGTTACCTCCTCGCTTTGAGCCTATAATATTGAGAGTAGCATACTTGACTTCCTTTGCAGTGCGACGAATATAGCCCCAAAGCAGCTCACTTCCTGTTTAAAACTCCTAAAATCATGTCACATCCGTTTTGAACCACGGCAACATTGCGCGCGTAAAGTTTCTGTAATGGCGCGAAGGCAAAGCTAGTGCCATGCGGCGCGCTCGATTTTCTGGTCATTGGCGTTTTGGATTTCTTTCCGTGCGAACATATTCAAAATTTGAATATATTTTTCCAAGTTACTTTCTATATCTGGAATTATTACGGTTGAAGTGTTCAGCGTAAGAAAAATTAATCCGTTCAATAAAAATAAAAGTGGTAAATCTTCTAAACGGAGAAAAGCCCCGCGTAGTGATTCATCAAGTGATAGCTGCATCAGTTCCACTTCTACGTCTCCGGAGAGGAGCAGCCGGAAAAGAAGACGTCGGGGGAGTAAGAGCTCTTAGAGGATAAGTAAACCGGAAAAATCGTTCCAAGATTTAGCTGGCAAGATCTCGTCACTGCATGACC
This sequence comes from Argyresthia goedartella, assembly GCA_949825045.1. Classification (NCBI taxonomy): domain Eukaryota; kingdom Metazoa; phylum Arthropoda; class Insecta; order Lepidoptera; family Argyresthiidae; genus Argyresthia; species Argyresthia goedartella. The sequence continues at coordinate 16,995,929 of OX463834.1, forward strand.
TTTTGGTTAACAAATCGAGTGACGGAATATTGCCTTATTCAGATAATGGTTCCGTTTTATCTCTTTCTCCGTGTAGTGACCTTGAGAGGGAATTACGTAGCCCCGATAAGAAAATACAATTTAAAATGGAAACTACCCTTAAAAGTCAAACATTACGATCGTCCGAACTTCATGTCGAGACAATTAAAAAACTTCAATATTTCGATACATGTGACTGGGTCAGGTAACGTATTCGGAGACGCAAAAATTGTATAATTCTGTACCTGGGTTCGTTGAACTCAAGTGTAATGACCTTGACAAGCCCTTCGACCGTAACCATTCTTTGGCGGCAACGGAGCGATCACTCGCGGCTATATCACACGGCCTGATTATGAAGAACGAGGCGCTGAAACAGGGTTTTACGACTTTCATCTCTTGGCTTGGCGAGAGAGGTGAAGAGAATCCCACTACAGCGAACCAGGTTTGTGACAAAATAAATGAGATATTTTCCGAGGGGGAATACAATAAGGTTCATTCTGATCTGTTGCAAATGGTCTGCGGAAAAAGGGCGGACCTCGTCCAGCAGCGTCGCGATTCAACTCTGAATTAGGTTCGCGAACGTTACATAAAAGAAACCTTACGTAAAATTCCACCCTCGGTGGATAATCTATTTAACGAGGCCCAGTTTTCAGACTTCCTACACAAGCAAGGAGGAATAAGACCGCCTGCGCAAGGCCCGTCGAGAAAGCGTTCCCTTGCTCAAAGGGATCTCCCGCAACATGACGTTGCCGCCTACGCCGGCCCGAGCCGGCGTAGGCGGCAACGTCGTCAAGTCTGGACGCCGTAATACAAGGATCTATTGACTATCTGCAGACGTTTCGGGCGGGGCGACTGAAACAAAAGGTGAGTTTGGAGGAAGTTGGGAGCTCCTCGATATGTTCTGGACACGATAACGGGCTATCGGATATCTTTCGAGGGGAGACCCCTCTCGTACCTGTCGAGAATTCCGAAGATGTTTCATACGAAACGTTATCTTCATATGAAACATCAGATTATAAAATTGTCAAATCAAAGAGTCATAGAACGGGTGACGTCGTCGCCGAGTTTCGTTGCAAACATTTTTCTAGTGAAAAAGAAGGGTGTCCGAGGAAACTCCTATCGTCCCGTAGTAAATCTGAAGCTGTTAAACCAATATGTATATGTAACCAAATTTAGGTTAATAAACATGTACAAGGTGCCGGACTTCCTCCAACCTCGAGACTGGCAAATCAAAATCGATCTTTCAGACGCATATTTTCATATACCAGTTGCCCCGGTCCATCGACCCTTTCTTCGGGTCATTTATGCTTCGGCTTGGCAACAGCTCCAAAGGTCTTTGCTAGTATTACGAATTGGGTCGCGCAGACTCTAAGAAATCATTACCCTGGCTTGCGACTGATTGTCTATCTCGACGATTTTTTAATAGCTTCTCAGTGCTGACAGAAGCTAAAAGAGCACACTTCTCTTGTGGTGAGAACCCTGCAAAGTCTCAGATGGATGTTAAACTTCAAAAAGTTTGTTTTGACGCCTCAGAAATCCATAGAATACCTCGATGTTACATGGAACCCGTGGAAGAACGAAAAGAGGCTTCCCCAGGAGAATCTAAAAGTTCTGAGGCGCAAAACCCAGAAAATGTTGACCTCGGACAAAGTAAGTTTGCAACAAATTCAAAGTTTGTTGGGTTCATGGAATTTCGCCAGCTTTGTGGTTCCACGGGTCGCCTGAACTCACGCGCCCTATTGTCATTAGGCCACCAGCTAATGAGATCAGACCGGGTCTGTACAAGACCGCTACCGGGAGAGGTTCAGCAGAACCTTCAATGGTGGGCACGAACTACATGTCGCGATCCCTTCTGCACTGTCCACCTCCAGAACACTTCCTATCCACAGATTCTTCTGTGGTTCACAGTTAACAATTTATTGTTAAATGCTGGTAAAACCAAATGTATCAAATTCTCACTTCCAAATGTCAGGCAAGTTGGGACCAGTTTGTCCCCCAGTCCCCGATTGGAAAAAGGTATTCTGGAGACCAGACCTAGAAGCCCGAGCCCTGGACCCTCCTCTACAGGTGAGAGACCTAGATCAAGTTTTGATAGACACACAGACAAACTTACCACCACCGCAAGTGCATCAAATGAACTTACAAGCGTGGCGAATTCAGGGTGGTCCTCAATGCTAGACGCCTGGAATCAAAACCAAATTGGAGTCCTGGATAAGAGCTGGAGAAATTCAAGTATGAGTTCGTATAAACCAGCTTGGAAGCGATGGGTGAAATGGTCAAGGGAAAATGAGGTTAACATGTACCAGCCGCAACCTCAGGATGTTGCCCGTTTTTTAACAGATCTTCATCTAAAGTACAATCTTGCCTATAGTACTATTTGTCTGCACAACTCTGTTGTGTCAACGTTTTGTCGACCGATTCTAGGTAACCCGTTAAGTTCACATATAATAATAAGAAAGACTTTAAAGGGCATAGCTTTACAACAGCCACCCAAACGTAAGCCACCAATCTGGGATGTTAAGGTGTTAACGGCTTATCTCACGTCACACGCTCCACATAGTTTTTCGCTTTTTGAAGTATCTAGAAGAGTGGCTATTATTTTGCTATTATGTTCGGGACGCAGAGTCCATGACCTTACCTTGCTAAGATGCGATTCTGCTAATTGCATAATTGAGAATAACTCAATATTTATGTTGCCAAAGCATGGCTCTAAGACGGATAACTCCTCGTACAGGCAGTCTGGCTGGCGTCTTCTAGCTTGTAGCTCGAACACTAACGTAGACCCCGTGTTCTGGGTCACCAAATTGTTAGAAGTATCGCAATCTCGCAGAGGTAATTTAGATTCCTTGTTCATTAGCACATGTGGCACACCAAAGCCTGCCACACCTACTATTATTGGAGGATAGATAAAATCCGTCCTTGATTCTAGTCCAGGTAGCGTTCGGTCGGCAGTCGCCTCTGCTAGTTGGTTGGACCACACACCTATTGATCAAATTTTAAGTCGTGGCAACTGGAAATCAGCAAGGACTTTTCACAAATTTTACAAAAAAGAAGTTAATTCTAGCCCGTCCAATAGCACTGCTTTATCTAATCTATTTCAATCAGTTTAATGAATGTATTTTTTATTTGTAACTACTACTGTGTTATCAATTTATGCAAAACATTAAATAAGTTCTTGTATATTTTATGATCATAATTTACACAAAAGAACTCTTAGTCATATCACATTGGCGTTTTTAACTCAGCAGCCGATACCAAACACTACTCAATATTATAGGCTCAAAGCGAGGTAACGTGAAGTATAATATAGCAATTTTACCTGAAAATAAAATTGTTATTATACATTCTTACCTTGCTTTGAGCCTAGGTAAATCGCTGCCTGCTGTGCACATTCCTCTGCATCGCATGATCGTGCCACATTCTTAGGCACGATCTCAGCTCATTAATTTAATTGAGTTGCCAATGACCAGAAAATCGAGCACGACGCAAGGCACTAGCTTTGCCTTCGCGCCATTACAGAACCTTTACGCGCGCAATGTTGCCGTGGTTCAAAACGGATTTGACATGTATTTTAGGAGTTTTAAACAGAAAGTGAGCTGCTATGGGGCTATATTCGTCGCACCGGAAAGGAAGTCAAGTATGCTACTCTCAATATTTTAGGCTCAAAGCGAGGTAAGTATGTATAATAAAAAAAATATTATCAGGTAAAATTGCTATATTTTATAAACCTTACTAATTACCACTCTATTTATGAAAACCTCATAAACTTTTAAGCTAAAAAATGTAAATCCGTTATTGGCTTATGTTAGTGTTAAATTTCCTGCTTAAGTTATCCGACGACCGGTTTAGCCTAGCGGGTAGTGACAGTCCCTACGAAGCTGACGGTGCAGGGTTCAAATCCCGGTAAGTGCCATATGTAAGTGATAAGCATGAATATTTGTTTCTTAGCCTTGGATGTTTTCTATGTATTGACTTAAGTATTTATTTCTATAAAATATATCGTCGTCTACTACTCATAACACATGCCTTGTTGAGCTTGCTATGGGCCTAGTTCGATTAGTGTAAGATTGTATTGTCCTTTGATGTTCATTGTTTATTATTATATATATTAGCTGTAGATTCTTTAAGATCAATAAATAAATAAATAAATACATAAATTACGATGAGGTAATGAGTAAGAGGATCATGAGAAGGAGCAAGGGGGATAAGAAGATCTGGGGCTGGGCACCTATTGATGAGGATCAGGGTTAAGGGATCTGAAGTGATAGAACTGGACTTCAGGATCTGGACAGGAGAACAAAACAAAGAGCTAGAGAAACTACTACTAAATTGAGTAAGAGAAAGAGAACAAAAGGAAAGATCTGCCCTGCAAGTCTTGCATCAATTTCCGATGCTTATTGGTCGTGACTTTGCCGGACGCCGCGAAGAGTAATGGAAAATGAAGAGGTAGAGTAGTAGAAAGAGGAAGGAGAAGAAAAGTGTAATATTTCTCGCTAACCTGCAATTTACGTTTTGCCTTCCGCTGTAGCTGCCTCTGATGATGGTCATAAACCCGTTGCTGTTGGCAAAGTTGGAAGCACTCTCGGCCCATGAGTAACACTCGTAGCTCCGACAGTTTTTTTTTTCTTTAACCCAGATGTAACGGGATTTTTGAAAATTGTATCGCGTTTTTGAACTTTAAGATAAGGTTCACATCCTATGAAAAAAATGTGTGTCGTTTACGACACAGTAGACGTAAGTGGGTTAAAAAACTTCCACTGGTTATTTAGTCCATTACGGTGCTGCGACAGCTTTACCTAGATCGAGTGCAGGAAGCGGGCAAGGAAAATGAAGAGGGCAATGGAAGAGGAGAAGGATGAGGAAAAAGAAGAGGACAAGGAAGTGGAAGATGCAGACGAAGAGGATGAAAAAAAAATAAGTCATGGTAGACGAAAAGGAAGAGGAAGCAAAAAATAAAGAGAAATATATTGTCCAGCAAGTTGAGCTTCGCTTTCTGATGCTTGATGGACGTGACTTTGGACGCTGCGAAGAGTAATAGGAAAAGGAAGAGGGAGTGTAGTAGGAAGAGGGAGTAGGACGGAGAACAAAATGGGAAATTCCTCGCTAACCTGCAAGTTATGTTTCGCTTTCCGCTGCAACTGTCTCTGATGCTGATCATACACACGCTGTTGCTGCGCTTCGCTCAGCGCTTCGAAGCACTCCCGACCCATGAGCAATACTCGTAGCTCTGACAGTTGCTTGCCAGGGGTCACGTAGCCGGTCTGTTCGAGGAGTTGCTTGAACTGCTGGCACCAACTAGAAAAACACCGGGCGTGGTTAATATACTTTGCGGCGCTCGCACGCTAAATCTGTTGACTTCACAATTTGAGGTTGAAACAAGAAAAATGTAAAATGAGCTGGAAATGAGATACATATTGCCAAAAAACTGTTTTTGGCGCCATTTTTCTAATAAAGCGACGCTATATAAAATATTCTAAAAGTGCACATCAAATTGTATAGACTCACCAATTTTCAGAACTTCCTGTTAACATTCCAGTCAAAACTACCAAATGCCTTTATAGTACAAGGAATGGATGAATTTGAAATTAGTTTTGCCAAACAGTTTTTTTACGGACTCGGCCTTTTTAATTTCTGATCTAACGTTAGATCGAATCCCGTGTTAACACCAGACACTTGTATAGTAGAGAACTTGAATATTGACGTTTTTGTGTATGGTTTGTTGCTCTAGTACTACCCCTAAGCCTAAGCCCTAAGATATCAAGTAATTGTTTCATAGACCTGGTGTTATGTTCCGTCTCTATTCCTAAGGCCTGTTTTGGGTCTCTAACTGAGATCCAACGTTTCCATCTCCTGCCGTCCCTGCGATATTTTAGGCTGCACATTAAAAATTGTCGGTCAAAGCAACCTCAAGCATATATTCCGGATGCTGGTCAGCCCGGTAGCCTTGAACATATTTTTGGAACTTCATATGTGTTTAAAAATGGACGGACTAACTCATAATTCCTCTGTTCCTCCTGCGCCTCATGGAGATATGTCTTGAAGATGGATAGCGCCTCTTTCGTCTCCAGAATCTCGTACGGAATCTTCTGCGATTCGCCCAGCGTCTGCCAAATCACCAAATACGGGTTATTTCTCGGAAGTTACAAAATGTCTTGTTCAGAAAATTATGAGGAGCTTTTAGTATTTGATACTAACACCTCGAAAATTGCTGAAAGTGGTATCGTGTAGCTTTGCGGTTCGAGACTCTGCCTCCAGCGAGAAGCGAGAAATCCCGGGTTCGTATCTCGGCTGGGGAGGAAGATAAAAGATCCCCGGGTGTAAGACTGTATGTGTGTGTGAGTGTGTGTGATGACGCTGTTTCTGGTTCCCACGACAAAGGGTATCCTAGTGTGGGGCCCGAAGCAACGTGTGTGCCTGTATATAAATGTATGTTTGTGAACAACTGCTGGCCAACAGTGAATCAGGTTGGCCCAGGACCGCAATAAATGGCGTAATGAAGAGACGACCTTTACTCAACATATGAAAAAGGCGGGGTTGGGGTAAAGGGTATTGCGAGGGTTACGTACCCGGTACCCGAAGGGTGTCAAACCGGACTCTATTACAGTTTAATATTATAGAATCTATCACTAACGCCTCGCTGTCCGTCCGTCTGTACGTTAGCGGGCGGTATGTCATGAATAGTAATAGGTAGAGTCAAAGAATGAGTATATTTGTTGCCGCTACTGCAACAAATAGTCTTAAGTCATTAAAACAATAAAGGGTGTCACCGTATGGACGTTCCTAGGAACCCTTCTTGTAGGAGTCTGACTCGCACTTGACCGGGTTTTAAGTAACTATTTTATTTTATTGACCAAGCGAGCAAAGTGAGCTGGATTTCTGTCCGGATTTATATATCCGTCTGTCCGGCTGTTCTTTTCTACAGGTCGCATTTTTCAACCGATTCTCGTGAAAATTTGTGAGCTGGTTCGATAATTATAGTTTTTTTTGTCAAATCTGTTTTTGGATTTTTTTCAAAATGGCGGAGATATGGGTTGGAAAATGTAAAAAAATCGCTACAGACCCAACGGCTTCACAGATTTTAACAAATTAGGTGTTGTTCGATTTTTGGAGACCGTGATATTGACATAAACTTAATAATTTTAGTGAATATTCAATCGGTTGTATTTTAGATAGCGAAATGTAGTTTATAAAGTTATTAGTCCATATGCATTCATATAAGTTTGTATGTGGTATTAAAAGAAAATGCAGTTACAGCACTTGGTATATCATCCGGTAAACTTCAAGAGGTCGGGTGTGTGAGGAGTGTAGTGTTTGTATATGTGGGTAGGCGACCTCGTCGTTCTCAGTTGCAAGGTTGCAAGGGGGTACAAAATAAAAATAAACACAAGTATCCTGTGACGCTCACGAGGTCTACAGCTCACAGAGCCACTAGTCATCTGTTAGCGCAATCCCAGACTTGGTGGGCAACTCGCTTTGCAATCCCATTACCTGATACCGTTTCCCTCTCTCGCCCATCGGCAGCGTCGTGTCCGGCCCCAGCGGACTCTCCATCTCGGAGCGGTCCTCGGAGCCGGAGTCGAGCGCGTCGGGCCCGCCCGCGCGGAAGTACACCGAGAAGTCGCGGTGCGAGCGCAGCTGCCGCACCACGCAGGGCCAGTCGCTGCAACAGAAGCCTCATTGAAGTGTACGCTTGCCTCATTGCATAACTGTGACGTTGAAGGTACCTACTTACCATAAGTAAAGGTGCCGTAGGGCGGTTGCTAGTTTCGGATATAATCGTTGTTTTGTGAAATAGCGCTTTTGTTTTGATACATTGTTGCCATGATGATACAATATTTGATGTAATAATTTTGTATTTTAAGTTATACCTAAAGCTGTTTTATTATGTTATGATTTTATCCAAAATTTTCAAAATGTTTTATATCCGTAACTCCTCATCTTTTATGAGGTAATTTTTTAAATCGTTCGCTCATCAGGCACAGATTGCCGGGGCATGCATAACTCAACACCGACCATAAGTACGTCACAAGTTATCTCATAAGTTCTAAAACTCAGCATACATACGAGACAGAGGCACAATAATTGTGCCCACATGTAGCCTGACAAGGCACTAGCACACTAGCCCATCGCCGAAGATATAAAGATGTCATGGTTTCCTCTCGTAAGTTCTCTGTATAATTATTTGTGTTGTATTAATAAACAGCACCTCTTCCTTTTTCAGCTCTACCTCTTCCAGATTTTCCTTGACTCCTCATCCCTTTGTTAAGCTAAAGATAACAAGATAACTTTGCTCCCAGACGGACTCGAATAAAAACATAATGGACGTTCGTTTGTCTCGCCCGACGACTCAGTTAATATGCTAACGCGTTTACTACAGCGGATATAAGTGGTATTCACTCACTGTGCGTACCTTTCGCTTGCGGCTCCGTTTTCTCCTTCTTTCCTCGTCATCATTCTTACAGAACCATCACAACTCCAGCGACATACTTACCCAGATAGGTATGTGCCTTCTTGTTAATCATAATTATTATTATTATTTAGTGAGAGTAATTACCTATTATGTAAGGTACTGTTGCTTTCAAATTTAACACCTACTAGTGTGCATATCACTTAATATAATGCTATCAATGTAATGATTAGTAGGTAATTAGAATACATTTTATAAGTTTTTCCAAAGCTCTGCAAAATGGCTTAATTTTGTTTTTATCCCCTGGACTGTGTTTTGGATGTTTACATTAATACAGAACTTTGAAAATCAATCAATCGTCACAACTCCAGCAGTAACCCACCTCTCCTGCAGATCCTCAATGGGCACCTGCATCCGGGACAGGATCTGCGGCAGCTTCGACAGCTGTTTACGAAGCTTGTTGGCGGCCCGCTCTTCCTTCAACCGACGGATGTGGCGACGGAATACCACCTGGAGACACCAATAGAGAAGCTTCAATGAAAATATTTATCACATATGATAATATTTTGACACCTTCAAACATGTACTTTGCGCTTTTATTATTTAGTTTTGTTTTTCAACATAATATAAGAAATTAGATTATCGTGAAACAGGACGTGTCTAAAACAACTATCATCAGAGGAAATGACGTACTCTGGGTTGTTAGTAAGAGAAAGAGCTATGCGTCAATGATCTCCCTTTCATGTTCTGTGCGAGAAAAGGAGAATTACTGACAACGCCAATTACATCATTTCCGCTGTATGAAGATCCTTTTTCGCACCAAACTGTTAACTGTCAGCGAGAACCCAGAAAAAATCGTATTTAATTTTTAGGGTTCCGTACCCGAAGGGTTCCAAACGGGACCCTATTACTAAGACTTCGCTGTCCGTCCGTCCGTCCGTCCGTCCGTCCGTCTGTCACCAGGCTGTATCTCAAGAACCTAGCTAGCTAGAGAGTTGAAATTTTCACAGATTATGTATTTCTGTTGCCGCTATAACAACAAATACTAAAAAACAGGATAAAAGAAATATTTAAGGGGGCTCCCATACAACAATTCTTTCAATACTACATACAAACTTATGGATGCACCTGGTTACGTACATGGAGTGTGAAAGTAACCGCACCAATAACTTTGTAAACAATATTTTGCTGTGTAAAATCCAAACTATTCACTCCACGCCATCGCTTCCATTGAACGGTGGTACGGAACCCTTCGTGCGCGATTTAGACTCGCACTTGATCGGTATTTTTTTATTATGCTCGTGGTCCAGTTGACATGACGTGAAAATTAAGGCAAAAATAAAATAAATGTATGTTTCCTATTATAAAGTCACGCCTTGTCCTGTATGGGGTGATACTCGGCCAGTAATTTCTTTTGGCGTGAGAGGGGGCTAGCCCAACGCCCAAGCTCTGGATATCTGAACTATGAGCTCATGATTTAAGCACTGACGGACGTTAACATAAGCTGGTTAAGCCTAGCGGGTAGTGACCCTGTCTACGAAGCTGACAGTCCTGGGTTCGAAAAATATCGGCTGGTGCGATTAGAAGCAACACTTCAAAAGAGCAAAATGAGAAATAAGTTGCAAAGTGCGGAATGTCTAGTTAGCGTATTCACCAATCTCAATATATAGATTTTTTTTAATCCACCGACTCAACCCAAAAGAAGGATGTTTATATTTGTACATACCTGAGTGCCATCGATGCCGAACTGTTGCACAAACTTGACCCACTCAGCATAAGTACAGAGCCGCTTGCTCACTGCTGACCATATCTCCCTGGAAGTTATTATTATTATTATTATTATTAGCCTACATCATCCCACTGCTGGGCAAAGTGGAAGTTAATAGCAAATATTAGAAAAGGGCTCTTAAAATCAGAAGACATCAAAGAGTTATTGCTCATGTATGTACTGCAACATTATACGGGAGCATAAATCGACACTAAAAAAGGCTAAAATCGCAAAGCATGATAAAGTTCTGGTTATTTAGTTTGTTGTATGGACCAGTTAGGGTAGTGTTAAACCAAATTTGCCAATCTTGTGTTCGCTTCCAAGCCAACCACGAGAAATCTTGCGAAGTTTTGGCCTCAATTATTTTGTATAAATACAATAACGTTAAAATTTTCGATCAGAATCTAGTAAATACATTATTTACGTTCTATTGTCAATACTTATAGGCCCGTTGTATACGGACACAAGCATTGTCTCTGGCCCCACATTAAGATAACCTGTGTCGTCGGAACCAGAAACAGCCATGGGATATGTGTCCATCAGGAGGCCCTTCAACAGTTGGTAGCCTGATACAGGTGTCGCGTCTGAACGCCGCCTGGAAGGGGTAGTGAGTAGAGAGGCGACGCGAGCTGTCAAGAGTCCTGGCGAGCCCTGTAAGCTGATTATGCAATACGCACCGATGATCCTGCACGTGTATTCTGATGAGCTGCGTGAACGCCTCGGTGACAAAGTCCAGGTTCTCGCGCCGGATCCGAAGAGCTTCGGCGTAGTTCGCGACCTGCGGACGAACATCAATGTCATTTAGGCCATAATGTGGCATACAACAAGATATGCAGTTCAAAAACGATAATTGACTAGTAAATCGTCGTGCTCTGTAGATTATGAAACCTATAACCACCGGAAAGGACGCTTGTTCGGCTACAAGCAAGCAAAGCATTGAGCAATAATAATAATAATAATAATATTAATAATAATAATAATTTGGTACACAAAACACTATTGTTCAAAAGTTATTTTTAAATCCATGAAATTATGTCATATAGGATTCAGTTTGAGTTCACATGGCCTATAAATAGTGGACGATCAAGACCCTTCTAGCAATACCTCATTTGTCAAATTCTGATAAGCATGTAGTTTAGATGTTCTGAGGAACAAATAAACATACGTACACATATAGATACGGAACATTATATTGTTGCAGACATGTTCTACCCCTGCTCAGCAGTCGACGTTTTTCATCCTAATTTGGTTTGCTGGAAGAGATATGTTATTTTATTAGAGATAAGCTCATAAATAAGATAGATGTAATTCTTGTTGTCAGTATGTTATTTGGGTGCAATAAATAAATTAAAAAATTACATACATTCCGGTCAAAATCATAACCCTTTGGCTTTGCTGTAAGCGAGTAAAAATCACGCGTTTTCACAAAAAGACTGGTAGAGGCACAGTTGTGCCCACTTTAGCCAGTTATTAAACATTCCATTTCGCGTGACTGGGGGCTAGCCCATTGCTGCGAGGAATCATACACTGAGTCAGTATGTATGTGTCTGTAACTTGCGTCACCAACAGGTTTAGTCCCTTTCCTGTATCGGTGTCTGCGACGTCCCTATTTGGTCACACAGAAAGTTACGTTAACTAGTTAGTAATAGGAAATATTAAACTGCACATCAAAAATACTGATTTGCACAGCAAATAACCGTTATATTTGCTGCGGTAGCTTAGGTGAAGGGTAAAGGGGGTGAGCGAAGCCAAGCCCCTTTATCCTTCGTGTTAGGTTTAACATGTAAGAACAACAACAAATACTTAAAACATAAACTTAAGTATGTACTCATTAAATATTTAAAACATAAAAAGTGTTTTGCTGATCCTTTTTTGCTGCGCAAATCAGTATTTTTGATGTGCGATTAAATAGTAATTTGCGCCACTGAGCACCTCAGTAGTATAGTATTCACTACCTCCGTATGCATACCGGCTTACATTCAATAGGTTTTCTAAAAGGCTGATGAGGATGACTATACCTTTATCCTGGCCTTAGCCTTGTCCACCATCTGCGCCAACAGGTAGAAAGCTTGCTCCACATTGACATTGTCATGGCTGGACGTTTCGACTATTGGAATTGCGCCCTTGAACTCTTTCCGCTGGACCAGCCTCTCTGCTTCTCGAACACCTGTTTTTTAAAAAATTATATATTTAAAAACCATAAAGGATTAATAGTGTATGACGGAGGCAGACCACCCGCCAGATGACCGGTTGACATTGAGACAGATAGAAGTTGACAGATGGCTGCAGTGAAGTTGGGCACGTATAGTTTGCATCAGGTTGGTATGGCTTGAAGGGGAAAGGAGACGTCCCCCGCCCATCTCCTGCCCACCCGAAATGGCCATGTGTCACATTTGTCATGGAGCTGTTCGAGTCTGTATCGACCCTGTTTATCGACTTCGATATTGCTCACGTTGATGCTTGTGCTTGCACAGGTGTATTAAAATGGCATCAGTTGCCTCTTTATCACGTATGAAAAGGAAAATCCAATGGTCCACAAGCACAAGAATTCGCCAGAAAAGTACTGTTTTTTTTGTTGTGTAACTTTTTGGCAACTACTCGAACTAATCAACTCCATCACTAAAATAGTGCCATCCCAACTTTACTTGGTTAAAATACAAGGGACGGAAGGTAGCAACCGAGTGGCAGCATCCAACGAGATGAAAAAGTAGCGGCCAACCAAGGCTCGAGTGAAATAGTGAATCAACCTTTCATAATGGACCAAACTAGCAGGGAACGGTGCGAAAAGCTTATAATTATTATGAATTGGATGAAACGGGTTGATTTTAATAGTAACGATTACCGTTTCGCCCTTTTCCGCTAAGCGAATCACTATTGCCTTAGACACCGCCGTTTGTCCTGAATTATAAATCCAAGCAAGCGTAGGGTTCAGGACGAGTTTTGCTTGTCTCAAGTTTCTTACCTTGGTCGCATGCCTCGTCGTTCTTGGATGTGACAAGGACGACGGGTTTCTTTAGCTTGACGATGTATTGCAGGATCGTGGCTAAGGTCTCGTTCTGGAATAATTAACAAAAGGTGATGTAATATATTCTAGATTCTAGATTGGCTAGCAAAAACGTCTATAAAATGTTTTCTACGGATTCTGAACGTTACAAGTCAAAAATTGTGTACATAGTGTGGACGGTAATATTACCACAAAATAAAAATGACGAAGAAAGTCTCCAATCCAAACTTCAATCAGTCTAATTATGGTATAATTTCCTTGAAGTTTAGTTTACTTTAGTTCCCTAGTATTCCAGTCACTCACTGGTAATTAGATGCATGAGATCCCTTTAGCAATCAGGTAATTCTTACGTTAATCTGTGATCTTTTTGTTAAATATATCACCATATCTCACCTGCCGCTCCCAAGTCCGTCCCGGCACGGTACTAACGTCGTACACGCACAGGAAACCATCGACCGACAGTCTCCCGTCCGGCATCAGCCGCTGTTCGTACTCCTTCTCAATGCCGAGCTGGTTCTTGCACACGTACATTAACTTCTCGGCCGATTGGATCTTGGTGGCGCAACATCGCTTGGTGTATGGCTCCGTTTTGTTGACTGTTGGATAAAGGGTACGGAGGAAATGTGACACCCACAGTTTTACTATAAACGAAACAAAAGACATCAACATACATGCACAGTTCAAAATGGGAATTTGCGTGGCAACATTTTACTAGCTATGTTCATTATATCAAGAATGCATATTTTGTGCTAGGATATTTGTAGTATCAACCACGACTACCCACGGAGATGCAATGGTAGTCCGCCCACTACTTGTTTGTCGGTGCTCTATCTTTATACTCTTTGCACGTATCTAAGAACTGTTTATAAACTCTTTATTTCTTCATCCTTTTCAAGCGTATCATTACACCGCTAAAATTAGTGTCACCACATACTTCGCGCTCAATCTAGATACAGCGAAGTCGGACTGCGGGAGGAAGTAAGCAAATACTGATTTACATAAACATTCATATACAGGCACTTACAATGCTTCTGGCCCCACACCACACTATACTATGTGGGCAAATACCCTGAGTCGTGGGAACCAGAAACAGCACCGTCACACATATATCAACATCCTGGGGTTTTTTTCTCTTCCTCGCTTACCGGGATTCTAACCCACGCACGCCACAGAGGCCGTCAAAATCTGCTAGTTACACGTCAGCAAAGTCCTCATAGAGAAAGTGGTATCGCCCCATTGTTCACCACGTGGCCACCAAAGTCATCAGAATGTAGGTTACCTTTCAGCCACTAAATTGGTTGGCGACCCAAGTCAAAATGCTGTCGTAACGCTGATCGATGAACAAATAGCCGAATATTCGTACCTCTAGTATTTAGATGTAGGTTACCTTTAAACGGCTGGAAGCAGGCGTCGTCCACAAACTCTGTCTGTTCCAGCAACTCGAACCGCCACTCTTGATCATCATGCTCGCGAGAGACGGTGCCCCAGTAGAGGAAGTGGTCATTGTTGACCACGCGCCCACTGAAGTCGGACTGCGGACAAACGAGAGGTTCAGTGGCTCGGAAGTTATGTTGATATCCGGGTCCGCACCGGACGATCCACCGCGATGAACGATTTAGACCCCTACACCACAATATCTCCCGCGCACGATCCAGATCACGGTGGATCGTCCGGTGTGGGCCCGGATATTGAGTATTTCCATCATTATGTCGAATGGCTCGCTCTAGGTGACCAAAAGTATTGATTAACTGGCTAAACGTGCGCAACTGTGCTTCTGCCACCCCATATGGGAAATGGTGTTACACTACGTTAGTGTTGTATACATCGATGATATTATTTCGATAGGTTGAAAAAAAGTTGAAATTTGCATCCAGAAAATGGGAAATTTCTAAGAAAAAGTATACCAAAACGGCGCTACAAAAGGTATACTAAAACATAACGTATGTAAGATATCATATCAGGCAATCTTAGCACAAAAGAGAAAACAACAGTGGGAACCTACGCAAAGATATCTCGAGATAGATACAATTGTATTAATCATTCAGCTAATGTTAATGCTGGGTACAGTCTCGTCGCGATCTCGTTCATTTACTTTCTATTTGCGGTACGGAACTATAATATGCTAGCGAACTGGCTGAAGAAATGCATCTATTACTAAAACATTGAACTACTATTACTAGCGTATGGATCCGACACCGCGAACCATTTCTTTGCGCCATGACCTAACGCCAACCGGCGTTATTCCCTTTAGTCCCTCGCCAGCGCTCATAGGTCATAGCGACCGCATGCGGATATTGTCACTAAAAACAGTTCAAAAAAGCCTTCTGAGTCTTGCGAACTTGTAAAAATGGGACTAGTACGAAGAAAAAAGATAGTGGCGTGACGTAGCATCAGTAAGTAAGCAAAATATCAACTAAAATAATCCAAAACAAATTTTGAACATGATTTTATAATGTACCCGACTTTTGTATGAAAACCATAGATTATGAAAAGTGAACCGTACAGATAAGACACGTAGGTACTAATGGTGATACGATAGAGCACTTCACAAATATGTGGGATATGATGAATGTGATAAATATGGGTAGATGACTCCTAAACTAACAAAACATGTTTGGTAATATTTTAACACGACTGCCCCCAAAAACGGGGTGTATTGTTTTCAGGGTTCATGTGGGTATTTCTCTTAATTCCATCAGAAATTCTTAAAGCCTGAACCGATTTCGAAGTGTGTGGTATCGCTAGTATCTAGCATCCTAAGTGGAGAAGGCTATAAATATATATATACAAGGTGTAAAAATAATTTACTTTTCAGTTCATTTTGAAATTATGGCAGTATAGATAACGATAACACATAGCTAATGCGAAAGCGCAAGTCATCTACATAAACCTTTGTTTAAATCTCGGTTACAATGAATACTTAGATCGGTACATTTTGTAAAAGACTGCACTCAATCAAATGAAGTTTTGTAGGTAAAAAAGCGGTGTCACTTCTGCGGTGTGTAATCTACAGGGACGACACGTCGAGCTCGCGGCAGGTCGCAACCCCCCCCCCCCCCCCCCCCCCGCCTCGCCTGTGATCTAGTTGCGACTAGTTAGACTGGCGTATAAGCCCCGCAAATAGGTTGTTATTTGACGTCATCGCCCAGAAACTTGTAGAACATGTGAAGAAAATGTAGTACGGTTAGCAACGATGTTGGTCGAGTGTGATCCGCGGGTGAAAGAGAGAGAGAGAGAGAGAGAGAGAGAGAGAGAGAGAGAGAGAGAGAGAGAGAGAGAGAGAGAGAGAGAGAGGGAAATAATGTTTCAAGATATCATTAGATACCTTTTTGGTTTAATAACTATCACCCACCAGTGAAGGTATTAAATATTGTACAACAATGTTACATTTGTAAGGACTTGAAATTTTTTACTTATCCTTTACTGTATCCAACTTTCTTTGGGGTTGCCACTTTATCCTTCTGCAGAGTTATTCCTTGGCAAGAAATCCTATAAAAATAATGGCAACATAAGTGACAAATTAGAGGACTACTGCGTCTAGACAGACCAAATATTTCATTAGAAAACACGTTGTAGTCTGCCAATGTTGCCATCAGTTATTTTATTGGCGTTCTTGCCAAGGTGTAGCTTTTTGATGCGGCAAGAATAAAGGTGAGAAATGAGGATAGACATTACTGGGCGTATATTTGCATGTAGATAGACGTTTCGTTTCCATAGACGTAGCCCAGTAACATGATAATTTTTAAGGGTCCACACCCAAAGGGTAAAAACGGGACCCTATTACTAAGACTCCGCTGCCCGCCTGTCTGTCTGTCTGTCCGTCTGTCACCTGGCTGTATCTCATGAACCGTAATAGTTATACAGATGAAATTTTCACAGATGATGTATTTCTGTTGCCGCTATAACAACAAATACTAAAAAACAGAATAAGAATTATATTTAACCTTTGACTGGTGACATGGTTTTTGTGTAACGAACTGGTGACGAGGGGACTGAGAAGCCCACAGCGGTATCTAGTATAAATCATAGAAATTAAGTGTGGTAGCTAGCCAGAGTATGTAAAAACTGTGTTATCATATAAAATGGATAAAATAAAACAAATAACTATACTCTGAATATATTTTTTTGTTATGATCTTGCAATTTTAATGTATGTCGTCTTAACAATCAAAAAACTAGAGATGAGATCACAAATTACATAAGCAAAAAATTCATCAACATATTTTGACAAAAAAACACTTTTTTCTATAATATTGAAGTAATAATGAATTAAGAAAAAAACCAACTAAAATAAAAAATGTATTTTCACGAAATTGACAGTGGTCGAACTTTGCCAATTTTTATATGCAGTCTGGGCATAATTTTTTTGCACACTGCAAGCACACACGTTTCGGACACGATTCAAACTGGTAATTTGATTGGCGCTTTTATCGAGGAATACAACTGGCTCCTGCTTTCCTGGAGTTTTGATTGTTCTCGGTTAAAAATGTGAAAAAACAATACAACAAAATTACGTAAAAAATTACGTAAGTGGTGACATGGGGTCTGAGAGACCCCTGCCGAACTTTACGCCAATGTAACTTACCGATTTGAGCCTGTCCGACACAGCTATCCCCTTCTACGGCATGGACGCAAGTAAACTCGAAGCTACTCAGGTGATGAGCCCAAGGAAACCCGGAGAAGGTGCCAAAATGTTGATTTACTGACTCCGCTGGGCCTGTAAGACCCCTTGTCACCAGTTAAAGGTTAAGGGGTCTCCCATACAACAATTATTTCAATACCACATACAAACTTAAGAATGCACGTGGTTACGTACATGGAGTGTGAAAGCCGCACCAATAACTTTGTAAACAACATTTTGGTATGTAAAATCCAAACTATTCACTCCACACCATCCCTACAGTTTTACGGTGGTACGGAACCTTTCGTGCGCGAGTGAGACTCGCACTTAACGGGTTTTTTATGTCACTGGATATTGGATAACCAACTTTATCTTATGAATTACATATCTAACTATCACGATCACGTGTAAAGTACAGGAGAAGATGAGTAGAAAAATACTCAATAGCCACTCGGGAAAGAATTGTGAATTGTAGATGATGATTAGTTTGAAAAGGAGAGAGAAGACTCGAAGAGTTAGCTGAATATCTGGAATCTAAAATAGCTTCTTTGACTCTTACATGCTTTAGAGTATTTTCTTTTATATATCCTGCTTTATGCATAGGTATCGCATATTATGTTGAGGTTTTCCTTGGTTGCGCCTGCCACAAGCAGAAATACTGCTTGCAAGTATTATATTTTGCTTTATTATATCACCACGAGCGCATGTCACCCTTTGAAAATGAAGGGGCGTATCAAACTGCATCTGGCAAATCTGTTATTCGACATTGTAAAAAATGGCAAACCAAAAATGAATACCTCTTCTCTAAAATTTGATGGAAATCCGTAAAGCAAAGACTTAACCCCAGATTCACAGTACCTGAATTAAATACTCCTCAGCACAGAACAGCAGCCTTCAGTGGAAGTTACAAATATCGAGCTTCCATGATTTGGAATGACCTCCCTCCACCTCTTCGTTGTATACAAACTAAATGTAAATTTAAACTGGACTATTCAGATTTAAACTGATTATTTTTCTTTTCTCCCGCAATCAGTATAAAGTTTATTTAAATAATATTCCTGGTAGGCAGGCCCATACTCACGTTTTAAATTGGGTGGGTATGGTATGTGTGGTATAATTTATTTTATTTTACTGTTACACATTATATATTTTGTACACTAGATTTGATATTAATTTACTCACATTGATTTATTTTTATTTATATGTATGATATTTTATATTTACTCATGTATACCATGTATTTTTATTGCTGTTATTTTATGTTTATTTAACATATATTATATGATATACTATTTAGTGTACGATTGCGGACTCTCATCTCTACAGGTATACCAACAGAATAACAGCGCTGTGGCACGCTTCTCATGCTGCAGCATTATTACTTGTGTACATTACAGAATAGTTATAAAATAAAATTTCACTTCTTAAAAAAAACATTTGTGAGTTAAAAAGTTTCGCAATGTGTAGAATGAAGTCCTTAGTGTGCCTTTTAAATTTGATTGAAATCCATCGATAAATAACGCTACAGTAAACTTCCCTCCTTTTCCCCGCAATCGAAAATTGGGATCGACATTTTTTTTTATTAAATCACAACTACTTTAGATTTAAATCCTATTTCAATGACTGCTCTCAAAACAGAGGCATCTGGTACAGAACCGTTGTAGACGTACCACCTCGCGTACCTTGGTTTGCCTCACGAAGCTTCAACAGAAGAGAACTAGTTCTCTGCTTCCGAACCCGAACTTACCACATCCCACTTAACAAATTTAGTTTCATTATGAATAAAAGAGACGACCCTAATTGTACCCGATGTGAGAGGGAGGAGGACCTCCTTCACTTAGTTCTCGAGTGTAAAATAAATGAACAACCAAGGCTGGACCTCCTCGAAGAAACTCGGTGCTCTGAGGGGGATCTTCTCTTCCTTTTCCATCGAATTCTAAGCTCAGAGTTCACTGTCGAGTATAGTAACAGATTCTTAAGTTTCTTGATAACCTCTTTGAATCTGAGATGGGAACACTACAAAATACTTATGTAACTAACCAATTTTAGATTTATTTAATGTTATTTTCTTTTGTTAAAGTAATACTGTAAGCACTGTTACTTTGTTAATTATTTTTAAGCTGACTTAATCATAAGATGTATGGCTTATAAAATAAATAAGATTAAAAAAAAAAAAAAAAGGAACTTGTGTGCCAATTTTCGTCAAAATCGGTTTGAAAATGCGACCTGTAGGCGAGAACAGACCGGAGGACAAAAGCATTTTTAGGCAATCTCGAAACTGGACGCTTCGCTCGCTCGGTCAATTAGCTAGTGTTTGCTTTACCCGAGTGATCATGTCATCTCTCGTTGCCAACTGACTTTTTCAGATGTATAACCAAGAACTAAAAGTTTGTCTGACACTCGAAACTCTTGCTGGCGATTTCTTTGATAAGGAAAGTGATTGTGCATCAGCTATTAGCCAATCTTGGCCTTGAAGGTGCATTGGCAAAGACTGCATTTCAGCACTCTATAAATATCATTGTAAAGTAAAGCCGCAGGTGGTTTGGCCTTCAAATGGGTAGTGCAGTAATAGTGTAGTTGGTGCCCGCAACTTTGTCAGCGTGGACAAAGAAATTATCATTTATCAGGAAAAAAAAGGTTTCTATATGTTAATCTAGCTCATAAATTGTATGAGTACTGAACAGGGTACCCCACCAATCTCCAATATTGAGTGATTTTCAGATATTTGGATGTTTGTTTCTCAATTCCGCAAAAACGACCTAAAGGATTTGAATGAAATTTAGCACACAACACATAGGATTTGTCCTCGTAAAAGATAAAATTTCCATAAACCCGTGCAGTTATTTCAGTAAACGCAGTAGTTATGACTTTAATGTACCTTTTCATCGAATGTTACATGTTACGTTATGATTGTGAGGCTACCAGCAAAGTTTCATCATCCCTTCGGGAATAATCTCGCAGACGCAGAATATAAAACAATGCTGAGTGACGTGTGAAATATTAAGCCAATTGCCCGTTTGTGTTGTGAATACGAATATGATGATGACATATTGCTGGTCTAGGAATGCCTGGCATTTATTTGATGAATTAAATTATTTAGATAACCTTCGCGTTCAAATATTTGAGCTTGGTGACATGTTGAGCCGAGAATAACTGTTCACTCTTTGCTGTCAGAGCAGAAGTCCTTAGGACGAGATTTGAGCCAACTGAAGCCTAAGACATCCCCATTCAGAAGGGTACTACTAAAGCGTAGATAAACTACATCGCGTTATTGCTAGTCATAACTCGAATCTTATGTCTAGTTAGACCTAACGCGATAAAGGTTAGAAGAGAGGAAGGCAAAGAGATTTATAGACTTGCTTCATTTAAGTCAAAGAACGACATGTTGTGTAAAACTTTGATTGAAAATTGTAAGACTAAAAACTTAAGATATTTCATTTGTATGAAGATTACAGGGCTTTCCATGAGATTTCAAATGCTAATTTCTGCGAGGCTAGGTTATCCTTGTACCTTCTGATTTTCTACATAATTCGTTTTATTAAGGTCATTACTTAGGCTATGTGATCACATACGTCATCAGCGTCACGCCTTTTGCCAAACTGACTGGCAAGGCACTGTCATGCCCATATTTAGCCAGTCATCTTGTAGTCTATTTTAAATGACAGTGGGCTAGCCCATCGCTCAACCACGCAACAATGAGTGGTTGAGGATTTCCTACAATATAGGTACTCGAACAAGATAACTCAGTAACGAAGTTGAAAGTTCTATTTATGATTTAGACATAACGAGCTTTAGGCTGATGAAAATTTAGACTGATACAGATTTAGCTACAATATGAAGTAAGCAATAAGTTCAATATACTAACACGGCCATAGACATAGGAACATTTAATATGAAGTTTAGTCATAACGCGAATTAGTCCCTCTACAAATTAGGTCCACCCCACAAAGGAGACATCCACTCTTAGATAAGTAGGGGAACACTCTTATTTGGTTTTCACAGGCGGTCATTACATATCCATACCGTCGAATATCTTATTATGGATAAGGAAGGGCCAAACATAAAATAGCCTCAACATTGTTTGGTTAGAGCTAACCAAGACCCAACACAAAATAACGATAACATTTTATAGACATTCCACGAGTAGGTTTTGCCTAAAATAAAACCAGATAATTTACATAACCCTCTGACACTTTGAATAACACGCAAAGAACTCATTCAAACGACATGAATCAAAGAAACCATACAACTCACTGCACCTGAGTGACCTGCGTTACCATATCAATGAGATGAATCAACCAAGATAACTTCGAATGAATGAGGACACTCCCTACGGTGAGGTGCTGGGAAGTATGCCCATAGTCCAGGAGTTTAAGTCAACTCTAACAATATAGAGTCATGTCTTTTCCCATACGGAATGGCAGAGGCACAGTTCCGTTTAGCCAGATACTCAATACTTCATTTAGCCCGTTTAGCTAGAATATTATAAATGAGCCCCTCAGCTGCATTTAATTGACCGAGCGAGCGAAGGGCTCCATTTCGACAAGATAGGAGGCGACCTTCAAGCTGTAATCCTCACCGTTGAAACCTTCATGAAAATGAAATTTGACCCTGCCAAAAAATAGTCCAGAAATAGTCCTAAATAAAAATAGTCCTCTTACAGTTCCGAAGTCATAGCTATTGCAAGCAAACGGAAGGGCCTATCGACTTGGTTTGGGTTTCAAAAATTATTCCAGAAATAGTCCACACGGCATGCCAAATTTCAGAAATAGTCCTTCAACGATTCCAGAGTTATTAAGACATCTTGGTGAGGATTACAGCTTGAACATTTGATATCATCAAATATCATCGGAACGCCTACGACTTTCAGTTTGAAATTTGAGGCCAAAAATAGTCCAGAAATAGTCCACCGAAACAATAATGATTTCCACCTGGTTTACTTTGAAGAAGAGCATTAAAAATACAATGTTTTATTTCCCATACATTCAATACATGTACAGTCGTGTACAAAATAATAATGGGTAAACCCTAATAAACCGGTTTATATCGGTTAATTCAATCAAAGGGCCTGTTTTTAACCTCTGAAAACTAACGGTATTGTAATATTGTAGGAAAGTGAGCGCATAGCTCTGTCCTTAACGTTCACGACACTTAACTTTTATGTTCTCCCATTTAGCCGGACTTTCATCAGAGTTTTGATAACCGCTAAATACAGTTTAAATACAACCTTAATAAAACACGGATGGTTAGGGGCAATCTGGCTGACAGGCAATACGCTTGGCCTGCTTGAGTACGTTACTTGCCTTTTGATTTTTGTGCTTAAGTTGTGTTTAATTTAAACCGTTTTTAACGGCTGTCAAAAGCCCTTAGAAGACTCAAACATAAAAGAGTTTTTTGTTGTACATAAAGGCGTGACAGCAATTTGGATTTTGAAAGGGTCTTCAAGCTTCGGTTGTAGCTATGTACTCAACTATATAAATATATGTTATATATTTATATAGTTGAGCTAAGATGTAAACAACAATGGCGGAATTGGTATCGCGAACGCGCTGGCAAAATTTCGTCAAAATACGATTTTGCTGAAACTTTTGAAGACATCTTAAAGGATTTTTCGGTGGAAATTAAGGCACGAGTGTTTAAACATCACGTCAATCGGTACATGACAATTGCAATAATGACATCATTGCAATGGAGGAAAGTGTTAAGAACTGTCAATAAATGTGTAAAGGATAACATGCTAGCTTCTGTACTCTGCAATAATGACATCATTGCAATGGAGGAAAGTGTTAAGAACTGACAATCAATGTGTAAAGGATAACATGCTAGCTTCTGTACTCACAAAACATAATTTGAAAAAAGAACAGATCCATTTATGTTCATTATAGTTATATATGTATATGTTTATATCATATTTATATATATAACTTAGTTTTAATCACAATAATCACAGTCGGTTCATTGGTATAATCATCACATAACATCAAACATTGTTTGATTAATTACAGTCTTAATCATTTAAATTTTAGGTATTGAATTAAGTGCTTATGTCTAAATAATTGGCACCTCCCGAGTATAAGTATAAATAAAGGTGTAGTCAAATTTTCAGGGGTTTAGGGCGAGACCGACGAGGAAGAAAATCCCTAGCTAGGTTTAAGTTAAGTTAAAGTAAGTTAGATTAGGTTCATAAAATGTTATATATCTCTAGTTTTTAAGGTATTTGTCAATATGGGTTTTTATACCTGAAATAAAAAGATTTATTATTATTATTATTATTATTAACCCCTTCCGTAAACTATGATGTCCCTACATATACATAAATATGTAGGGACATCATAGTTTCGCCATGAAACATCTTCAGAGCATTTTTATTTTTAACCTCTTCCAAAAATGAA
Source organism: Argyresthia goedartella (assembly GCA_949825045.1). NCBI lineage: Eukaryota > Metazoa > Arthropoda > Insecta > Lepidoptera > Argyresthiidae > Argyresthia > Argyresthia goedartella. The sequence goes on from OX463834.1 coordinate 17,020,138, forward strand.
TATACAGGCTGTTGTTTTGTAAAGTTACACCTATAGTACCTATCATCATGAACAACTTTCCTCGAGAAACATATGGTCGCAAATGGAAAAAAAAATTCCCTCATTACATTGACTAATCAGCCGATTACATGTTACTATGGGAGACCCATATACCTATATTTCTTGGGGAAAGTTATTCATAATGATGGGTACTATAGTCCCTTTCCCGGGGGTAGCTTTACATAACAATACCCTGTATAGTGGTGAAAAATAAAATTGCTCTGATAAAAACGGTTTCATAGTGAAAGTTGTTCAGAAAGATGTTTCTTACAACCTCTAATTTGACTACACTTTTATTTTACAGCCTGTATATAAGTCACATGTAATGGACTTATAAATTATGATTTATTATCATATCTAAAAAAAACAGTCAGTATAAAGTAAGTATAATTGCTAGATCTCTAACCCAACGAGTAGTCAGTAGAGTTCAATTATTATGGAAAGTGGCAGTAAAGTCTTGAAAATTATATATATAAAAAATGTTGATTTAAAATATTTTCATCATTTTCAAATTAGTATTAGAGCGTACTATACTTTTTTACAAAATACTATCCTTTTTGTATTTTTGTGCTATCCTTTTCAACGCACCAAAATCCAACACTGGTTGTCGTATAGCGCAGCCGGTCTGGCGCAGTGGAGTATTAAAATTGTAACCTCATATTTTTTTGTAACCTTGTTGATTTGTACCTTTGTAGGAAGGTAGGTAGTTAAGTGCCTACAGCAGGGGGCTACCTCATCGCCGCAGCTATGGAGATAAAAGGTTGCCTAAAAATGTTTTCCATCACCGTAAGAACGTCTGTATAATGTACATTGGTTAAATTACTTATCTTAATGGTATAAGGTACCGCACCGGATTCGAACACGCATCTCCTGCATGAGAAGCGAGTATGAAACCACTAGACTATGGAGATTAATTGGTATAAACCCGTTTATTAGGGTTTACCTCATTATTATTTTAGACACGACTGTACATTGATTGAAATGTATGGGAAATTAAACATTGCATTTTTAATGCCGTTATTCAAAGTAAACCAAGTGGAAATTATTATTGTTTCGGTGGACTATTTCTGGACTATTTTTTGGAACAAATATAAAACTAGAAGTCGGAGGCGGTCCGGAGATATTTGATGTTATCAAATGTTCAAGCTGTAATCCTCACCAAGATGACTTAATAACTCTGGAATCGTTAAAGGACTATTTCTGAAATTTGGCATGCTGTGTGGACTATTTCTGGACTAATTTCTGAAACCAAAACCAAGTCAAGCAAACGGAAGGGTTTGCTTGCAAGAGAGATGAGGATTACAGCTTGACGTCAAGCTGTAATCCTCACCAACTTATAGCTATAACTTCGAAACTATAAGTGGACTAATTTTCTCTCTTGGTGGACTATTTAGGACTATTTCTGGACTATTTTTTAGCATTTTCAAATTTAATTTTCATGAAGGTTTCAATGGTGAGGATTATAGCTTGAAGGTCGTGATAGGAGGCCGATTTTGCTTTCGGCCGTCTCTATGTCTGTGTCTGTCTGTTTCGGTCTAGGGGCCACAGTTTTCAAGCGATCCTCACAAAACTTAGCACACGTGTTCCTTTAATTAAAATATATTTTTTTGTCGAGAGATTTTCTCGATTTTCCCCTTGTTAGTTATGACGTCATTATTTTTTGTATGGGATTTTTTTCTGAAACTAATCGTGTGGGGGTATCAAATTAACGGGGTTCATGAGACGGTTCTAAAAATATACTACACCATTACCTTTCAGCCGCCTGTTTTCTAAAAATCCAAGAAATATTTTCAAAACATACCAAATTTAGACTCCTCGAAGTAGGTGACGATCTATACAGACCATGAGAGTGAGTGAAATAGACTATTTTAGTGAAAAGTCAATAGATTGTATTTTAAATCGCAACATGTAGTTAACAAAGTTATTGGTGCGGCTACTTTACCATTTGATTTTGATTGAATCTAAAATACTTACCTATAAATTGGTTCACAGTCCCGCCTGTTAGCCCACAGGGCCACTAGTATATCATTATGATCATACATCATACAAAATCGCCACTGAATGGGTGCATCAAGACGGTTACCGGCGTAGAGGCAGGGCTAAGCGGAGATGGCGGGATGACCTCGAGAAGCGTCTGCCGTGGAGGCAGAGGTGGCACACACCAGGGACGTGTGGACTTAAAGGAGGGAGGCCTTTTCCCAGCAGTCATCATCATCATCATGCTCAGCCCACATCAACCCACTGCTGGGCATAGGCGTCTTCCCTACAGCGCCAAACCCGACGGTCCTGTGCCAACCAGCAGTGGGACACCAAATTGACTACGTAAATAAAAACTAATTTAAAAATTACAAGTCGACTTCGAAGTGCAATCAACACAAAAGTAACAAATATTATAATAATAAATATTTTAGACATTCACGAAATTGTCCACCCAAACAAAACGAACTCAAAGGTACAAATCAAATTAGGGGTCTGTTTTTTTTAGCCCGTGCCAGCACTTAATATGACAGCAGTATTTATATATTTTTTTCATTACATAGGCACCTTCTCAAAAAAATATATTGGAAACCTATACTTTTTTTAAGTCGGTCAAAAATGATCATTATCCCACCTGACTCAGCACGGAGATGTGGTCCACATTGTAGTCGTCGGCGTGCGTCCGGACGAACCTGTTACACAGGCAGGACTTGCCCACGCCGAGCTGACCTTTCTCCTTCTCAGTACCTGGAAGAGTAGAATTTGTGAGATTTGGTCAATTTATTTATTTAGAAAGGGGAAGTACTGTCAAATTAGTTCTGTTCTGGCATTTTGACGACTTTTGTGGCGTAGAGTTCTGCCTCTCAAATGAGAATCCCGAGCCGGAGATAGAATTATGGCAGGGGAGCAGGAAATAACATTCCACACCCCAGGTCCTGGATATTCATGTTATGAACGAATCGAATGAAAGACTGAGCTGTCACTGTTTCTGGTTCTCCGACACTGGGTCTGCCAGAAACAATCAAAACCATCTGAGATTGACTTATTAGCCCAAGACATTTGGTGCCGACGATTAATTCCGAATTCTGTAAAATCACCCAATTCTGGTCCTGGTCCTCAACTATGTTCCAAATACCCCTGCGTAGTAAATTGGACAAAAAGCTACAACTGTCGCCATCTGTCCATTTTATTGCTTACTATTTTATTCTCAAAGATATTTCCTCCAATATTTACGGCCATTACTAACAGATGGCGCTACTCTGTGAAGTTTGGTTTTCTCAGTCCATCAGACAAGTTTGAACGAGTATCGTCGACGCTGCAAACTTTCTGGCACGGATAATACTTGGAGTGTGATTGTGGATTTGGTGTTGGTACTGCTGAATTGTAAGTTAGTAGAGACTCCTATTATGATATGTTATTCTCCAGAAAGCTATTTTATCCCATTTTTTTTTTGGTTTTTCTAAATTTTCCTACTTTGCTCTCATCTATAGTCCAAGTATTTTTTTGGACTATATTGACAATCATACTATCTGTTTCAGGGAAAATGTCCCGAAGATTGCCGGGAGCCCGAGCCTACCGATTTTAAACAGAACGGCAGCTGGAACTATGCATATCAGATATCCAGAATAAAAATCTGACACAGAGATATAAAATAAACGCTCCAAAAAAACTCAGCTCTAAGAGAGAGCCCACAAGTCCCGGAGCTGGAATATAGGTCGGGAAAAACAAAAAAAATAAAACCTAGCTGATCTATTTGATTTTTTATTATTTTATGTGTTGATTAAAAAAGTTCCTTTTCTAAGTGAAAAAAAATCGTGATTTTTGATCTCATTATAATTTCTTTTGATGGCATTTATTTTATTATAGATACTTATTTATTTTTATTTATTTATTTTATTTATCATAACGAGGTATTACACTAGGATATGTTTGAGCTTAATTAATACATGTAAAGCATTATTTGAACTCTAGTAAAAACAGAAAACATCTGAACCTGAGCTAGGTGGTTAACCTGTATTTCAGGATTCAGCGCTCTTCCTAATAATTACAGTATAAGTGCTATACATTACGAAAAATGAGTACCTGTTATTCATTAGACCAAGTACAGCTAAATCAGGAAAAATAAACTACAAAAGGGAGCAAAATTTACATAGGCTTAAGGCCTTGGTGAGTATAAGAGAGACCTCTCTTTGAATATCGTGAGTGTGAATGAGTGTGTGTGAGAGGGTGTGTGGTGAGGAGTTTACAGGCACTTGATATGCTTTTTGGTACCATACTCTTTAATATATTTAATAATGTCAAGGAGTGCAAAACAAAGTAAGACAGATTCAATTACAAAAAGAACACATATTATTACTATCAGGAATTAATATAAGAGGTAAGATTGATGTTTAGCACCTAATCTATAGTCATTAGTAGTTGTTCTGTTTGGTCATAGTTCAGAATTTGAAGAGTATTAAAAATGGTTTTCTTGAAATGATAGGTGGTAAGAGAGTAAATGTCTATTTTTCTATTGATTTTATTATACAGCAAAGGTCCAAGGAAAGGGAAGAATCTGTGAGCAAAGGAGGTCCGGAAAGTTTTAGGTTGTGGACACACCCTATCGTTACGGCGCTTGATCAATAATTTGGGATCAAATGTCATAAGTGAGTGCTGTTTCAAAATGGTAAAGTAAACAAAGAGTTGTCTAACTGTAAGAACATTACATGACCTGAAAAGAAGTTCAGTAGGGTAAAAGAATGGACGGAAAGTGCAGACCTTTAAGATTACCCTTTGTGCTCTCTCTAAATATAAAAGCGTGGTCTTGGGAGCTCCACCCCACGACGTGATGCAGTATGCCAAAATAGATTGACAAAGTGCAAGGTAGACACTTTTCATCAATTTACCGTCAGCAACATGTCGTAGGGTTTTGAAGACATATATGAGTTTTCGAATCCTGCCACTAATCATATCAATATGGGGTCTAAATCCAAGATTTTGATCAATTATTACCCCAAGATACCTAATGCTGGCGGTTTTTATCAGAGCAGGACATGAGCATGAATTTAGAGATGGGTCAGGACAACAATGAGCCAAAAGTACTCCATTTGTATTATGGGTATTTCGAATTGAGAAAGATAAAAACCTAGTTTTATCTGCATTTAAGGTTAATAAGTTTTCCCTTAGCCAAGAAGTTGCTCTATTAAAACCAGCCTGTGCAACATTAAAAGTATCTTCCCACGTTTTTGATGAGAAGAGCAGAGCCGTGTCATCCGCATAAGTTATAACTTTTCCCTGAGCAGGATTCAGTTCGCATAGGTCGTTGATGTAAGCGAGAAATAGAGTCGGACCCAGAATGCTACCCTGTGGTACACCGTAGGAGATGGGTAAATCGCTGCTTTGATAATTACTTATCCTCACAAACTGAGACCTAGCGGTGAGGTAGTCCTCCAGCAGTTTGAGTTGGACTCCGCGATAACTTATGTTACCTACTTTGTTGATTGAGAAGATATTTTTTTAATTTAGAAAGCAATAAATGTTTTTATAAACCTCGTACGTTTAGATATGTCCTAAAGTCCAAGAATCATACAATTATGAGGTGATTTTTCTGTTGGATCATAGTTGGAAACATAGGAGGCAACTATAGTCCACCAAAAAAATAATAAAAAAACTACATACAATAAGAAATTCCTAATACCGTTTTTTGCATCCTATGCTCAGATAAACATAGTTGTAGTTACAAGCGGTACCATCTTAAAAAGTGAAACGCTAAACGTAGTATTAGGTATCAAACTTAAAATTGCCATTTTCTGGACCAGAGTTCAGTGATTTTACGGTTCTTAATTTTCCATGGGTTAAATCTTACAATTTCTTAAAAAGAGATTCTTCTCTGTGTTTATTCTATTTTTAATAATTCGTATATTTTTAATTTCGGTGATAAAGACGACTAAGAAAATAACAAAATATAACATGTTGGTTCAGTTCCGATAACAATGCATTTTTATGGTGAAAGGGCCTGAGTCCAACATCCACCAATCCACCATTGTCTCCAGATAAATGAACTCTTCAAGAATCAACAGCACAGACACAAAATTGTGTGAACGCACTGCAGTCATGGTTGGGTCCTGCCTTCCTGACTCCTTATTGAAGAACCATTCAGCAGAACTGATATGAGCTTTGTATTCGCACGCATTTAATTGTGAAAGCCTACGATTAGCATTTTATACTGAAAACAAACCGCTTTGCCCTTTGATACAGACATGATGCTCTGTGTCATAAATTAAAGATTATTAAGCCACCACGAATTATTAAAGAATAGCCGTTCATCAATATTTCGGAAATGAAAATCTCTTGAAAGCTTTTGGAGCCGGATTCGGCCAACTTCCAAACAAGAAATTCAAACTTGAAAATATTTATTTCGAAATAGCCTCTTACGAACACTTTTGGAATGTCATTTGAATCTATATAATGCAAGAAAAACTACTACCGCTTCTGCAAGTGTTATGGCAGCGGAGAAGAAGCGGCGCTAGAAACTCGTACACTGCAACATGGCCAACTTTTCTTTTCCGTTTTTTTATTTATTTATTTATTTGAAGATGACAGATAATGACATATATATAAGACATGATGCTCTACATATGTCATGAAGATCATTAATCAACCACGAGATGTCAAAGAAGCCGTTCTTCGATGTCAGAAATAAAATTCTGTCGGGTGGTATGATTTCAGGCTGCTAGCTTCTGGAGCCGGGTTCGGCCAACATGCCAGATAGTCGCCAATTCATAATAAAATAAGTAAGTTGTGATCAAAACAAATAAATAGTTGTGAACTTCGCGCATACAACTCGCACTTGGCCGATTTTCACAATTCGTCATAACATAAAAAATTACAGGATATAAATACAAATTATCTGATACGTAAATTACTGAAATCGGTGCACTCATCACAACTATATCCTATTTTCCGAAACAGATATGGGAAAGAAATGCACTGGCATCTGATTGGTAGAGCCGCGACGCTAAGACCGTGTTCACAATGCAATTTTTTTTTAGTTGGTTCGTGTGACTCGTACCGTTCAGACGTGCTTTCTTGTATTAGTGCAATTGATAACTTTTTCATATGACCTGGCATGTTTATTCGACTTTGTTATAGAGTGCATACCTGACTAGTTGGCGCTTGTTTAACGGACTATTCGACCGGATTAGTTGAAGATGGCTGAGGGAATAATCAGATATGATTCTGTAGAAAGAAGACGCAAGCGAGTCTTAATTAAGTAGAACTGAGATCAACTACGTGACTAAAATTACGTATAACTATTGTGTGTACTTAATTATCTGCCTACATGTGTGTAGCGTGAGCAGAGGTATGCATAACTTAAATTACGTATAATTTTGTGTGTATTTAATTAAAAATGGTAATGAAAATGGTTTTGTAGATGGAGGCGAAAATATATTTGAATTTATAGTTAAGAAGACAGGATTCATGGGCGTACCCAGGTAGGGGCAGGGGGGGGCTGCTGCCCCCCCCTAGAAGATAAAATAAACGTCAATTTTTCTGGCAAGTGGGAATTAAAAACGTGTATGTTCTCGAAACAGGTATGAGCTGCCCCCCCCTAGCTGAAATCCTGGGTACGCCCTTGAGGATTACCATGAGTCAATGAGCGCTATTGCATTTGTTGCAAAAGGTTAAAACCATTAAAGATAATTTTAAAAGTTATGCAGTGGATGCGCTGCGGATGAAAAAAATATATAAATTGGAAGTCTTAAAGGCTTCCGCCTTATCATTGCCAGCTTTATTCAACTGAGCTTGTTTGGGCCGATGTAAAGGGATAAATTGCTCCCAACAATACAAAATTTAAAGAACAATGGGTAATTTTGTATGGGCCCCGTACCCACCGTTGTAGCAATTTAAGGCCTTTATCTATACAATATTTTTTTATCGTATGAAGTTAACTTCGTAACTTGCGGGAGAAAAAAGTTGCAACATTAGAAATGCAAAAAGCACTGATCGAATTTCAAATCTATTTCAAAATAATTCGATGTGTTTGAAATGCATCGTCTTTGTGAACAAGGTGGAAGTTGGTATGGGTGGACAAGGTGGAGGCATGTACAGGTTTTTTGTGATTGAGCAGGATAGTAGCCACGTTCATGTAAGTGTGACAGAGTGAGCAAGAAACAGCGCTGGCGCCGCCGCCTCGCCCCGGCGGGGTAAGAAACGTTTTTACCCGCGAAAAAACCCATTTCTATTTTTTCCCCGGAAATGTTCACGTTTTCATTATTTCTCGACCCAAATCTTATCACGATCACTTACAAGTGGGCTTTCAAAAACGCGTGCTCCTATTGAATTGCGTATCAGTTTAAAATACGCTGAACGGATTTTTAAGAATTTTTTTTTGTTTTTTATTTCATAATATCAGATTAAATATAATAAAAATGTGACCACAACAAAAATATACAAATGTGATCATAGGAAAAAAAAGTAGTAATTTTTATAAAATTAAATGATCTGATTTCCTAAGGGTTTTTTTTATATTGTATTGAATCTGATATTATGAACTAAAAAACAAAAAAAAACTTTAAAATCCGTTAAATATAAACAAATAATCAAGTTACTATAAACATGCCAAACTACTTCATTTAATAGCAGCAAGAAAATTCAATTTTGAAATTACACAGATTCTAAATTATTAATCATAAAATTAGAAAAAAAACGTATTAGCAGCCCCCGACAGATTTTCTTGGTTTTTTTTATTAAGTTCATAGCATAAATTCTTTGAGTCTGGGGTTTAAAAATTATTTTATACTTTTTCAACTAGTTTTAACCGTCGTGGGTTTTTTCAAAAAAAAAAATGTTGTTTTATTTCTAACTTTTTAGATAGCAAGCATAGGTGTTATGTAAATTGTACTTCATATTTATATGAATAATTGTGCTATAGTTTCAGTTTTACCAAATTATTGTTAAATTTGGTTGTATTTGTAATAGTTTTGGTTGTGTTTGTAATAATTGTAGCATTATTTCTTGAATGTTTATTTTCATTTGAATATGTAAGTAGGTTAGGTTAGGTTAATTGGAATATCCCTCCACATTACATCATTAGCTTAAGTCTTGAATTTGTTAGGTAATTAAAATAAGTAGTAGGCTAAGTTGTCGGGATATCTCTCCATATTTTCTTTTAGGTATTTATATTTTGGACCAAAAACATTCGCCAAAGGACAAGCTTATGTGGCGCTTAGTAGAGTACGATCTTTAGACGGCGTAGTAATTACCGATCTAGATCAAAGAAAACTTTTTAAAGGCTCACATAACAGCATAGCGTTGGAAAAATTAGAGCGATTGAGACAAACTATACGCCGCCGGTCGCACACCGAGGTCACAGAAGAAAGGCCAATAAAGTAGCCATCGTCTCTTGCTCCCTTTCCAACATAAATACTTGGTTCACTGAGGGGGAGGCCCCATTTGTCCTCGACTTTTTTGGAAAATCAACGACGCGACGCAACGCAGCGCTCAAGTGAGGCCTCACTGTAATGTTATCAAGAAAGATCTATCTAGTTTCTTTAATATTTAGTAGCTAATATAAACTATATCACTGAAGTGCCCCCTAGAAGAAAGTTCTATCGAGTTTCTTTAATAAATAAACTCGATAGAACTTTCTTAGCTAATATAAACTCGTAGCTAATATAAACAATATCAATACCGTAACACCTATTTATGAACCCTCAACAATAAACCACAAACCCATTACATTTTTTTTTATTAAAACCGCACCAGAATCAAACGAATAGTTTTAGTTTTGCACAAACAAATGTTTACCACAGCGTCCCCTGGTGAGTTGTCATCGTAACACCTATCTAAGAACATGCAGCAATCAAACCAGTACTCATCACTGACAAACGGCATCAAAATCGGACTCGTAGTTGTGATTTTGCACAAATAAATGTTTACTGCAGCGCCCCTTGGTTAGTTGTCACCGTAACACCTATCTAAGAACATGCACCAATCAAACCCGAACCCTTCACTGAAAACCGCATCAAAATCGGACTAGTAGTTTTTCAGAAAAATGGCAACATTGGTTTGCACAAACATCCTCTCACCCCAAACGCATATACCATCTCCGTTCCGTCTTGGGTAAAAAAATGTGACCACAATAAAAATATACAAATCATAGGGTAAAAAAGTAGTAATTTTCATAAAAATAAATGATCTTTGATTTCCTAAGGTTTTTTTTTATATTATATAGATGAGCCAATACGAATTGTTTGACCATCCCAAACCCTAATAATATATTGTTGGCAAAATCTTGAATCCCAGTGAATAAATGTTTCATTTCGTCGGATGAAATCATTCATTGGTCCCTATAATTATAGTATCAGTGGGCTAAGTGGCGGCTTCTGTCAAAAATGAAGTTTTTTTTCCGTTAGCCCTAAGTAAGACTATGTCAGGGAAAATCAGAATGCGGATTTTCAATAATTCGGAAAAAGAGGCATTCGGACAAATAAGAATTAACACAAAGAAGAATATGCCTTTTTAAGAATATTTCACACATGGAAAATTAAGTACTCGAAATTAATCGTCGGCATCGTTAAATTCAGTTGAAAAAGATTCTGAGTTGCTTCTGTAAGCTGTGTAAACTGACTTTGAGATGTTATCATTATAATTTCAGCATATTATAACACTGCTATGGTCTGTTATTTCACTCGACAGAATGATTTGACAACTTAAAATGCCCAAGTTGATGAACATGCACAGTAAGTGCTGTACATGCTGTCAATGGACAATAAATACTCAGATTATAAGCAAACCTCTTAAGTCTTTGCACAATTAAATTAATGTTTATGACTGGATTATTGCTCTATTAAATTAATAGTCGTGCATGGCCTAATATGCCCAGACTTATGCTCAAATAAAGTGCCGCTTAAATGTCCTGGCGCTGACACGTCCCGAGCGCGAGAGTGGCAGCATCACAAAGCACTGAATCATCACGCGCGCCCCCGGGATGTTTCAGTGCTCTGTGGGCAGAATGACTTTGAGTTTCCGTCAAACTTTGTGTTGTCATTTGTGCATAGCGACCTTAGTTTGCCTGACAACAAAGACATCCTCAAACTGATAATATCATAGAGTGCCCTAACCAGATTAATGATTGTTCAGCGTTTGATGATAAGAACAGCAAAATGCATGACTATTTGGGTGGTGAAATGTTAGTGATAATCATATCGTAAAATAATTACATTAACAACCGTTAGAGGCGCTGATGTCGATTTCTTGTTGATTTTCACGATGGAGGCGGCGGCCGGTAATGGTAATTCATGAAATGGCCAACCATGGTTGAATTAGAACCTTCATTCAACACCGGAACCCTAAGCCTCCGCTGTCCGTCCGTCCGTCCATCTGTCACCAGGCTTTATCTCATGAACCGTGATAGTTAGACAGTTGAAATTTTCACAGATGTATATTTTTGTTGCCGCTTTAAGAACAAATACTAAAAAACAGAATCCAGGGCTCCCATACGACAAACGTGTTTGTTTTTGCCGTTTTAATAGATAATGGTACGGAACCCTTCGTGCGCGAGTCCGACTCGCACTTGGCCGTTTATTTATTTAATTTAAGCATGCTGTTGTACTTATCATGTTGTTGTAGATGATATAAGTAAAATTATGATTTAACGCAGTGTTTACAGCTCCAGAAATATAACGGATGCGTGTATGTTGCCTAATTCATACCATTTTATGTTTTACAAATTTTGCCTAAAATATTTGTAGGGATGTCAAAGTCAAAGTCAAAGATATTTATTTGCAAATATAGGTGCTTATGATGTTAGGTACAATTTGTGAACTTAACTATATTTTATCCTATAAGGATGTGCAAATATTATGAAAAATACAATTATAAAATAGAAATATGAAAAAGCCACATCGAGAGATCAGTTATTAGTTACAATTATAATGTCTATTGATGATGTATGTCAATTTAAAATAGGCAAAAAATAATGAAAATAATGTTTATGGAGTGTCAAATTATACAATAATACAAATGTCAAATTAGATTAAGCAAGTCCTACAAAATAATAAAATTACAGGTAATAGTAGTTGTTGTCCATATAAGATGTCAATTGCATGTTTTACATTTGTCCTGTAAAAACTCTGTGACACTGTAATATGCTTTGTCGATCAATAATTTAAATAAAGCATTCTTCAATGCCTGTATATTGTCTAACCTTCTTATTATATCCGGAAGGGCATTATAGATTATCGGAGCCATTCCAAATATGTTTCTTCTTGTGAGGGAGCTCTTACATTTTGCAACGCCTAATTTGTCGGCATATCGAATGCTATTCATTTTTCTAAACAACCCTAAATTTGTTTTTACAAATTTGACTATTTCAAAAATGTAGAGACAAGGCAGTGTTAAAATTTTCAATTTAATGAAGTGAGGCTTACACGTATCTGTTTGTTTTAGTTTGCACAGAGCTCTAACACACTTTTTCTGGGCTTTAAATGCTATTCCTTTATCTGTTGAGTTACCCCAAAATATTACACCATATCTTAATATTGATCCTGCATAGGCGTGGTATGCAGCTAGAGCAGCCTTTTGGTTTGTGACCTTTGAAAGTCTGTATAGTGCATAAGAGCATTGTGCCAATCTTTTGCAAACGCTGTAAACTTGCTCTTTCCATGAAAGATTATTATCAATTTGCAGACCTAGAAAATTGGTGACTTTTGCTTCGTCTATGGTTTTTCCAGAATGTCTAACATTTAGGTTGTACTTCGGGTCGCCTCGAAGAGCAAATGACATCAGCTTTGTTTTACTTAAGTTAATGTTAAGGTTGTTTCTTCCTAGCCCTTCTATTATAGAACCTAGTGCGTTATTTATATTTATCTGATGATTTTCGAGATTTTCGTGTCTAAATACAACAGTGCTGTCATCAGCAAATAAGAACATGGGATGTTTTGTTATTTTGGGGAGGTCATTAATGTATATAAGAAAGAGTAGCGGGCCTAATACACTCCCCTGTGGTACACCAAAAGACACAGTTAGTGCCTTCGAATAGTATTTTATATCCTCTTTAGTGTTAGGGCAAATTTTGTTTATTTGAGTCATTTGTTTCCTACCACTTAAGTAAGATTTTATAAGTTCAAATATATTCCCTCTAACTCCGTATGATTCTAGTTTGTTTAGAAGTGTAGAGTGATCGACAAAATCAAAGGCCTTCGTTAAGTCCATGTACAATGCCGATACTGGTACTCTGTCGTCCATGCTTATAGACACTCTAAGAAGAAAGTCATATATGGCCATATCTATTGTTAAGTTCTTTCTAAAACCTTTTTGTTCTGGAGCGAGAATATTATTATTTTCAAGGTAGTTATAAAGTTGATTATAGATCACTTTCTCAAATATCTTTGAAAATATAGGAATAAGAGCAATTGGTCTGTAGAATGTCATGTTTTCCCTATTTTCCTTTTTAAATACTGGTTTGATTATTGAGGTTTTAAGTCTCTCTGGGAAAGTACCATTTTCAATACAGAGGTTAGTAATGTGGGTGATGACTGGGGCTATTTCAACAGCAACTTCTTTTATAACCTTCGTTGTGATATCATCGTTGCCTACGCTGTTTGTATTCTTCAAACTCTTAATAATTAATAATATATCACAATTAGTTGTTGGAGAAAAGAACATTGAATTGCATATTCTCATTTGATTTTTATTTGCGTTGTAAGTGTTGCCATTGTTGGATACTTGGTTAATATAAAATTCATTAAAAGATTCAGCTATTTCCTGGGGGTCTGTTATTTCTCTATTACTATGTATAATTTTATTTATTTCTTCTTTTGGATAATTATTTCTTATAGAATTATTTATTATTTGCCATGTCATTTTGGATTTATTTAGTGATGTCAATATTTGGTAATTATTTTGGGATTTTTGTGTTAAGTTTATTATTTGGTTCAATTTTTTTGAGTATAATTTAAGTGTTTGTTTATTTTACAGGCATGGATTGGTTCTATATTTCCACAGTAGCATGCGTTTCCGTTTTGAACAAAGTTTGATCCCTCGTGATATCCACTTTGGTTGTTTTCTCGTTGTATTTTTAATTCTGGTTACTGGAAAACAAAGGTCGTAGAACATTTTAAACAGGTCATGAAATGCGTTGAAAGCTTCATTTGCGTTGCGGCATGAGAGAATATCGTGAAATGTTAAGCTTGATAAGCATTCCTGAAATCTATGAATGTTTTCTTGGCACATATCTCTTCTTATTGTAAACCAGAAGGGGAAAATACAGGTCTTCTTCACTGGAAAACGAAATATTTGTGCCGTATGGTCCGACATGGCTAACTCAACCACTTCATATGTGCATCCTTTTATATTGTGCCCTATATTATCAATACATGTTTGACTTCTAATTCGAGTTGGTTCATTGATAGACAGTTTTAAGTTATATGATGCTAGTAGGTTGTAGGTTGTAGTTGTTGTAGTAGGATGTGAAAAATGTATACCAATAATTCGAAAAATAAATTAGATGTACAGTATATATTTCCTTTATCTTTTTTAGGATCCACCGTGATTAAAATTCGCAAGACGCATGTATCGTTCTCGGTGTTTTGAGCACCAGATTGGATTGTACTAGTACACCAAGAAACCCCATACGATTATGATTTCATTAAACTATTGTAACCTCGATGTTTCACCGCCAGATCATCTCAGAAGACCCAATGAAATCATATACAAATTATTTATAAATATTACCATGGACGAATAAAACTAGAGGACTGACAACGTCATATAAAAAAACGTACCCTGCTAGAAAGCTTAAATCCTGTATCATTTCTAGATGTCGCTGTACCACGCAATAGATGATGGGTGCTTAGGGTGACGGCGTAGTATAATCCATAGTAATATCGACGAAAAATCAGAGATTGCGTAAGCGTAAGCCTTGTTTCTTCTAAGGAAATTAACGCTTATACCGCGCCATCTTTCCTAAATTAAGTGCGCCACCACGATACTACCTATAGGTACTAAAAATAACTTTTGAACTAGTAGCTCTATCTAGCAATATACATTTAAACTAAAAATCGAATTACGCTTCAAAGTACTACGGTTTCTGTCCTCTAGTTTTATTCGTCCATGATATTACTTAGTAATGGTGAAGATGGCATTGATATATTTAATGACAGTGCTCAATCAATAAGGGTTCACGACATAAGGCAATTTTTTGCATCTTTAGATGATGAGTAGCTTTGGTGTGGTGTGTGTTGTACTCATAGTTTTTGTCAATTAATGCTATTATGTCGCTTTGGAAGTACCCAGTTCACATTTTTAGTAAATTACTGTGGGAGGTTATTATTAGCTCATAACTTTGTTATTATTTGCTCATAACCTCTCTTAAGATTATAAAATAAAAATAAAATAAAATAGTATAAATTGTTGTTTAGGTCTTTTTCATCCTGATGATGACTACCAAGGCACAGTACACGGCTACACCAATTGAGTTATGTAGTTCCTAACTTAGTAATTACAAAGTTACCTGGACATTCGTAATTGTATCAATCAAATCAAATTGAATATTTGCGATAAAATATGTGTACATATGGTCATAAATAACCCAATCGGTATACATAAGTATCAAGATATTTACCATCTAGGAGATGGTGTGCAAATATTTAACAATGTCAATTATAAAATTAAGATTATATGAATTAATAAATTATTAAAATAAATTCTTTAGGTATTTGTTAATATCTCATTTACTCTTTATTATAATTTATCCATTAAATATTTCAATTCAAAGTTTATCCTTTTTATAAATTAACCGAACATGACATTATCTCTTTAATTCCGTTCCCAATAACATTGGACTGTTTAAAGTATCTCATTTGCTTGTCTAGTTCAAAATTTCATCTGTCTAGTTCATTGTTTGTTTCCGGTTTTTGTTTGTTACTCTTTTTTGAGTGCACGAATCGTGGCGTGAGTGTGACGACCATGGACTTTTAAAATTCACTATAAAAATAAAAAAACATTATGCCAGAAAGTATTACTTGGTTGTTAAAAAATCTCGCGAGCCCCCCGCACAGCTGTGCTTTCTGCAAGTTTTTCTTATTGTTATTTATCCAACAAATCTGGGGGTAAATAATAATATTTTGATCGATAAAAGGCAGCACTTTAGGTAAAAATAAAATCACATTTTCTTTTTTTGAATAGGGTATCACTATCTTTCAAAAAATACCGTCATTTTACATATCAGATCATAGGTGAATTACATACATATAAATAAAATATTACAAAAAATTACAAAATGAACAACAACACTTTCATTAAAAATTAAGGGTCAGTTGTAAAGGAAATTCTGGTAAACATGGGGTATTATTAGTTTAGCCAAGTAGATAAGAGATAACACAATAGCAAACAAGGTAAAACATAAACATACATAAACCTGCACTTGATATTGTTTGCATTGAAGTAAGCCTATGAACCCACTTCTTGCATAACAAAAATAGACCTTATCAACACCCTATATGCACCAATTTGATTGCAGTAACAGGAGTTAAATAAACAGGAAATGCTTGATAAGAAAACACAATACTTGTGCCATTCAATACCAACTAAGGGATGTCCATAGATTCAATGTCTTGTCAATAGTAGTTTGTTTTATTGACAGCTTTGTGCATAATTAAATTATTATATTGGGTTAGTGTAGTGTTATTTTTTAAATGCATTAAAAGTTTTTTAGTAAAATAAAAAATCTTGTAACAGAGGCCTATCTATAGAGGAAACAGAATAATCATAAAATCAATATGAAGAATATACCTATTAGACTCAATAAAACTATGTGAAATAATTTATTTAGCTACTAATTCATGCATTTAAAAATAATCAACACTTTTTTTGCCAGTGTTATTTATTTGTCTGTAATCCATTGTATATGATAGGTATTAAGAATATTTTTATTTATTGATTTATATTGACTGGGGGGGGGGGCATGCTACAAGTCATTTGTATTTAGGAGTTTTAAACTTTTGACTTGTTCTTGACATCAAATGAATATCTAGGAAATACTCCTACACGCAAACTCTCTTCTTCTTCTTCTTACCGGATATAAGCATGCATAATAGTGAAAAAATAAAAACTTTGTCACTTGGTTCATAGATAATTTTCTGTCAAAGTTAAGAAATGTATGACAGGGTGCCATTTTTTTTCATTATTACAAAAATGTATTATATTTTTGCCAGATTGTGTATAAGCAGGCCTAACTCCTGGCACTCACTTGACTTTGGGTTACAGGACATGCTGTATATGGGTCAAACTATTTTAATAGTTACTTCAAGCAAGGGTACCTTCAAGCAAGGGTACCTCTCTATAGCAAATAAGATACCACATAGTAAGAATGCTCAGGAAGGCAATGAGACAAGACCATGATATGGAAAGATAAAAATACTTGAAGATGCCAAAAAACAATCAGTTAAATAGCAGCATCCTTGTTATCTCAGATTTAAGTGAATTTTTCTGCTGACTTGTTGCAGGTGATGAGACATAAAAGATAATCATATGTTTTTAAACAATTACCCTAAAATAAAGTTTCATTATTTATTACATATCATACAGGACTACAGACAAGGATTCTTTCAGCAATGTGGCCAACTGAGAACATGTTTTCTGTAAATTATGTACATGTTAGGTATCATAGAGCTGCCAATAAGCATGCACAAGAGTTTTGAGAAATTTCTCAGACTCATGACAGTTAACAGTGACAGATATTTGATTTTATCTATGTTCTCCTGTGGTGTAATCCAAAGAAGCTGTCAGAACTTTTGATTAGTGGGAAGTAAAGGGTGTGCATTAGAAAACTTTGGTTAATTTTTTATTAACCTGAAATACCTGATAAATATTTAAGGGCTCCCATACAACAATTCTTTCAATACCACATACAAACTTATGAATACACCTGGTTACATACATGGAATGTGAAAGTAGCCGCAGCAATAACTTTGTTAACAACATTTTGCTATGTAAAATCCAAAATATTTATTCCACACCATCCCTACCATATTATGGTGGTACGGAACCCTTCGTGCGCGAGTTAGACTCGCACTTGACCGGTTTTTATTGAATGGGAAGTTACTCATCTTATTAACCTGTAAACTTGGGTAAACCCTAAAACGGAACTTTTATGACAGACATCACCTAGAGCACTGAACATTCTACTGTGGGCATTTGTGGGGAAACAACATAAAAGTCATAATTTTTTCTTTTCCAGACAGCAGACACGAAAAAAGTTATGTTGTCATTCAATAAACTTTTCTTCAATGTATCCTATTGTTGACTTTAATGCCACTTTTACTAAAAATAGTAGGGGAATGCATTACAAAAAATTAAAAAAATAACCTAACAGGAGACTTTTCTCAGGGGCTTCGCTGCACTCAGCCTCCATCTTAGTCTTTTTACCTATCGTAGTTGCGTAGCAGAATGAGTTTTATTTTTCAATTCATTGAGTCCAAATATTGAGTAGAGAAAAGTTTATTTGGCAAAAAGTCCATCATTTACATCCATTGATAAGCCCCCATCAATCAAAAAAATATTAAATACCTAAATTAATAAATAAAATTAAATTGACAAAATTCCTGCACACCATTTCACAAAAACTTTTAATTTTTAAACAATTTGATCAAATTAGGTGCCTCATCCTTTGTTAGAGCAGATGGCCCAAGATAGGAAGAGATGGAAAACTGTTCTCTGAATAGGGCACTTTACCCCTGCTGAAGAGAACTAGGATTAGATGATGATAATGATGTTAGGCTCTAAATGAAACTACAGTCTTCACAAAATAAAAGGCCCGGTGGTCCATACTAAATTCAACCTTATTACGTCAGTGACAGGGACACTGTCACCGACACTGTATGCTGACAAAATTGTTCCGGTAACTTACCAGACAGTCCAACAACTGAGACAGTGACCAACTTTCCTCCGATGCTCTCATTCTTCTTGGCCATCTTCACAAACTACACACTAAAGTTCGGTATTCTTGATAACAACGCAGTCATATTATGTTTCTGTGCCACACTATCATATCACTGCACTAAATCTACTTCTGTTTGTATATAATTTGTTGTTTCATTTGGGAACAATATGCAGTGCTGAAAATCGCTTAAGAATTTTTACTATTTTTTCCGATTGATGGGTTGTTTGGTGGAAGAACAATACAGTAGAAGGATATCTTATAAAATAAATTGTTGTAGGTACAAATATTTGTGAAGGCGTACTACAAATACAACACGTAAATTTTCATACGTTTAGTAGCCAGATGTGCGGATGTACAAAAAACAAGCGCTGGAGATAATGCATATGGTGTTCGGTACCATTGATAGGGGTCATAATTATGATAATAAGAATAAAAATATGGGTGGATCCCTTGAACTAAGATGAGAAAGTGATAATTTATTGTTCTTCCACAGTACACTGCACTTTGACACATCAAATTAGAATCAGATCCACACTGAAAATAGTAGCGGCATCGTTATAACTATGATGCAGAATAATAGTAGAACTATCTAAGTTCATATAAATATTGTTCATTCACTTTTAAACCCCCTAAAAAATATATTTACTGAGAAGAAAACGCAATAATTCTTGACACAAGTAGCTTCTTCCTGTACTGGACAGGATAGCCAACATAAAAATATATGGTGAAGTAAGTGATGTCTGTTGCGTGGTCTAAAGGTAAATGTATCGATAATATTTGAGAATCGGTGATGTCCCCAGCCGCAATGAAAAACACAATCGATCCGTGGTGAATTGGCTATTCCCGATTGCCTGCATGAGCTCGAGCGTCTCCTCTCTCTGGTTATGGTATGGCCAGGGAATACATACCGTAAAATGGGGTGAATAGAACAAGTTTCTACTTTTCAACGCGTTTTTCGGATAGTGTTGCCTTTTAGAACAGTTTTTTTTTTATTGGACAGGATATCCGAACGTCAGAACTAACTTTTTTTCTAATGTTGTACCTTAAATTATACAGGTATTTCTCCAAAAAACTGAAAAAACATCAAGAATTCTATTCACCCCTCAATTGGGGTCAATAGAAACGGGTATAAGGTGAATAGAAAAATTGGCTAGGGCTGTCAACAACTTATTAACTTCTCTTGAGAAGTTATTATAATAGGTCTGAAAATTGAAATAGGTAATTTTGTGTTTTCTTTACGTTTTAAGACCTGGAGAATCATTTGCAATCATTTTTAGAGTGATGTCTGTGTGTGTGTGTGTGTGTGTGTGTACGTACGTATGTACGTGATCAAAATTATGGAATTCGTTTTCTCAATAACTACTGGACCGAATCGCTTTGATGACCATATCAATCGATACGCCACGTCATGACTTAGATCTGAAAGGAGTCTAGAAAAAATCGGTCCAGCGGTTCGTTTTTTATTTGTAAAAAACTGACTTTTTTGAACACGCAACGTTAATTTTGTATGTAATTCCAAGTATTGAGGGGTAGATGTGGGTTTTTGAGGGTGCTGGTTTCGAATCTTTCATCAGTTTTTTAAAATTCAAAATGGCGGACCCACTATGACGTCATCTTTTTCGTGAAAATTCTTTAAATTCGATAATTCTCAAATGATTTTCTAGGTATCGAAACATTAAAAAAAAGAATTCTTCTCAAGAGAAGTTGCTTGTACGGTACTTGCTGCCGAACCGATTTTTTATTTATGTATTATAAAAATCACAGAAAACGGAGTAGGTCTTATATTTGAATATCACTCATATGGCTTGTATTAATATAACTAAATTTTACTTAATTATAAGTCACTTTATGCATCATGTAGAAAATCAATGCTAGGTGTAACAAAACTTAAATTTCTTTTGATACGCATTCAAAATCAAAACTTTAACATTCTTAAGTAGCTTCTAGAAAACAAATAAACTAACATATTTATTATAGGAACATCAAAACTAAAATTTATCATCTCAAGAATAATAATAAATAAATATAAAATGGTTACTTACCTACGTATGCAGTCATTTAACCTAATAAATACAGCAAACTACTAGAATTTTATAAAAAAAATCAAAAAACAACTTAACATCAAACATTCTCAATCAGAATCAGTTAAAATTTAAAAAAAAATCTTTGCTGTTATTATAATAATTAAAGTTTTTAGTTTCAGTCTTCTTTCCGGTAGATATACTAGGAACTGCTATCATATCTTGTATTTTTATTGGTTTAGAACCTTTTATATCGACATTTTGCTTAAGATCACATTTTTCTTTGGAAATTATTTTAACTTTGTTATTTTTCTTTAACTTTATATCAGTCTTAACACTATTCATCTTCTTTAAATTTATATCAGTCTTTGAATTACTTTCACTATCTGCTGAGTATTTTTAATTTTTCTTTATACTTTCTGTGTATTTCTTCTTAGGTATATTAGTTTTTCTTTTCTCTCTCTCACTTTTATTTTCATTTTCAGTAATTTTATCATCATTTTTTGTTTGGAAGACATTTTGAAACGCAATTTTTGTCTGTTGTTCAGTGTATTTTTCATTTACATCTTCACATTTCACATTTTCACATTAAAATAAGGCATTTAAAAAATAAATTTTCACGTATATCCTGTGTCAATTTGCAATTTAATTTGAAAGAACTTCAGTGACAACCCTACCTATTGACCCCCTTTGTGATTCTATTAACCCTTTTCGTGATCTTAAACACCCCTCACGTGTTTCCATTGCCCCCATTCCAATATTCTATCCCACACTATCAGGTCGGTACAAGAGCGCGACAAAGAGAACGTTTTTTTACGAATTTCACACATTTGACTTCAAGGCTGGTGTTGCCATTTCAAGGAAAAAATATTGCCCTTTAATAATTTACGTTTTCTACTACAAATTATACCATAGAGCCTAAGGAATAAGTTGTCAAACTTTTTCCGTATTTTTTTCTATTCACCCCTTGAATTCTATTCACCCCATTTTACGGTAAAACAGCCGCGACTGCGACAATAACACGCGAACGGTTTTCACGCTCACGTTTCGCGGCTTCGCGCGCGACGTCGCGCGCGAGTGTGGAGCCGCCATGAGGGAGAGGTCGCGGGGGGCTTCAAAATCAAAACAGTGTGAACTTACGCGACAACTACAGGCATGCCAATATCTAATGAGTTGTCGTTGTTGCATGTTTTTTTGATTGGCCATACAAAAGCGAGTATGGTTGCTTTTGCATTCACTTTGTCACGGTGGGGAGATGAGAAGACGATACATTCTATTTATATCATTAGATTAGAGAATACTAGTGTCACTTTTAATTTGAGGCCAGAAATGTAAACAATGAACTGTCATTTTCCAGTACAAAAATATAATATGAATGTCAAAGTCAACTGTTTTGTGCTAGAAAATGACAGGTGTTTGTTTACATTCTGGCCTCAAATCAAAAATAGTACTGTAAAGAGATGCAAGATTGTTGGGGTTATTTAACATGGAAAGACATGGCGGACATAAAATACACATTTATTGTTAGTCTTTTACAATAACAGAATTGCATTGACAATCTGAATTATCTTGTCACATTAATTTCATACGGAGAACCATCGACAGTGCTGTGGCCAGTACTCACACTCCTCTTCACGGCACTATCGTGGTGATCAGGATCGCACTTCCCACAGAGGGCGCGCTACGATAAACATAGCTTTTCGTGATGCTCCGTGTTAAACTTAAATTTAAAATACAGTTTTATTAATTTGACAATAAATTTTATTAATTTGTGCAGTACAAGTGACAATAATCCTATAAAAGTGTTATTTCAACCAGAAAGTGAATAATGTGGATAAAATCGACATAACAAAAATCCAGTGCTTAAAATACAAAACTACCATATAAACAAAGAAGACCCAGTGAACAAAACTGCAATTACACAAAGTTAAGTGACTCAAACATTACTCTGTGTGAAAATAACCAGTGCTAATAAGTTAATCAAGCAAAATTGTGTAATTGGAAACCGTTTATTATACAAATACGGAGGACGCCTCAAGAACACCAATCAGTGCAATCTATAACAGTTGCGAACGATACAGCACCAGATGTCGTTCGTGCAGCGCACGATAAGCGGACGGAAGTAATACGGAAATTTCGCACGATCTTATATCTATACCAGTGGCGTGAGCCGAGTAAAGGCGACTCACATGCGAGGGGTCCATGGTTCAAGTCCCAAGAAAGGCAACATTTTAATTTTAGTTTTTCTTATTTTTCTTACTTGTACCACCTTGTACCACCTTGTAATACCTCATAAACACTATTCTCGGCGGCGGCGGCGTGAGTTGTGAGCGTGTGATAAAGCTCCATCTAGCGACAAGTAGCAGATTAATCATAATAGAAAAATACGAGGCCAAATACTAGTCTTTCTAATCAGCCACAGATGTCAGCACTGACAAATTTACCAACGCCATCTAGATCTGAATAGCAGGACTTAAAACACTCCAAATCTCAGGTCTGTTAACGATGGACGACAATCCAAACTTCATAACCATCCGTAATAAATATAGATCCGCATCAGCCGAAGATATATCGCAGTCTTCACTATTTAATAGCACACAACTAAGTCTGCCAAATACATCATTCAATAACAGTGAACCAAACACAGCATTGAACGATGAAATACTTCAACTTAAGAACGGTCTTAGTGCAGCGGAGCTAGAAATTGAGAACCTTAATTTCGAAAACCATCACTTAAAAATTGAACTAGAACAATGTCAAAAATTGATAGCTACATACAAGGCATTCAATTTTACAGATACTGTAATGACTCCCATATCAGCAAGAAGGAGAAAAAAACCAAAAACTAAGTGTGTAAGCTCGCAACAGACAATACATAATTTGCTTAAATATAATACTGAAGCTGATCCTCTTAAAAGTAATGGACCACGTATGCAGACTAGTGAGGAGAAAAATGTAGAGGTCAATATAGAGATCAATGATGAGACTAATATTGAAGCTATGGTAGAGCCCAAAATGATCGATCATCTAGAACCAAATGATAATGTAGAGATAATAATAGAAGATAATGTAGAGACCAGTGTAGAGGCTAATATCATAGAGACATATGTAGAGAGTAGTAATCGACCTAACAATGAGCTGCATCGTAAAAAAGGGATTGTAGAGACTCTGAACTCTAAAAACACATTAAAATCCCAGAAATATCAGCTGCCCTATGCGGAGAAAATTAAAACTAAAATGACTTCACGGCGGCGTAAGGTGATTATTTTAGCTGATCAACAGGGAAGACACCTACAAAAGGCCTTACAACAGTTACTTGGACAGGATTTCCTTGTTACCTGTTTTGTTAAACCGCAAGCAAAGCTTACGAACATTATTGACGCAGATAAATATGAAATATCGACACTGACCATGGATGACTTTGTAGTGCTGCTGTCAGGGACGAATGATCATAACCCCTGTGAGTTCCAATTCGAACTTAGGGCCTGGTTGCAAAAAGTACAGAACACAAATATAATCATTCCAAAAGTTACTCATAGTCACTACTTAAACGAAAAGAAGTTAAATTATGAAATCAAATTCATCGCGAGTGCATTTAAAAACTGTACATTTGTTGATCTGCCACTGAAGAATAATGCGCATATACTTAGGTCAGTATTTCTGTCTCAATCACTCCTCAGGGAAATGCTGCGCATAGACTATAAAATAAAGTTTGATGCGCATATTTACGCAGCAAAGCAAGGCCGGATTGAGTCAAGAAAGAGCGAAGATAAATGTACTCAAACTCAAACTGACTCTACATATTATATACAAAAAGAAAGCTGTGTGACAAACCCTCAACAAAACAGTGATGATAATTGCAATACTAATGGAAACGAAAAGTGTAACAATACTGATTTTTTTCGTGAATAATGTTATACATTTATTCCATCAAAATATTGATGGACTTATAAGTAAATCTGACATGTTATCCATTTACCTAGAGGAACTTAGCAATAGCGGAACTTCAGTAGATGTCATAGGCATAACAGAACATAACATGTTAAAAACTGATGTAAATGCACTTAATGTTGTAAATTATACACTGGCTACCTATTCAGCCAGAAGTACAAGGAGTGGTGGTACAGCTCTAATTGTAAAAAATGGACTGAAATTTCAGAATATTGACATAGCTGACTGTAATATTACAAATGCAATAGAGTGCTGTGGTATAATACTTACAGAGCATAATTTAAATGTGATATGTATATATAGGAAATGTAAATATGATGTAGAGTCTTACGATAAATTTTTCGAAAACTTAGATAGGCTATTGTCAAAACTTTGCCGTGGTAGACGTAAGACTATAATATGTGGAGATTTTAACATAGATCGTCTTCGTCAAGATAAGAATGCAGCACATTTTGAAGAATTACTATTAAATTACAACATGAGACTAACATTCAACGAACCCACACGTCTGAGTAGTGGGACTTGTCTTGACAATTTTATTCAAAACATTAGAGGATGCAAAGGCCGAATAATAGAGTTAGCGCTCTCGGATCATACTGGACAGTTATTGGAATGCCCGGTGAGAAAATACTGTACGCTTGAATATTGGTTTGTGGAAAAAAGAGATTTCCATAAAGATAACCTGGACAAATTTAAAGAGTGTCTATCAAATCTGAGTTTCTCTGAGACTTTAACAAGCTCTGATGCCAACGTTGCATATAATGAATTCCATGATATATTTGTGCTTATGTATGACCTGTGCTTTCCAGCAATCAAAATAAGATGCTCTAGCAACGCGCGACTTCGGTGGATCTCTAAGGGCATACGAGTATGTTCAAAAAGAAAAAGGGAGCTATTATGGACATACAGACGTGCTCCAAACGATATCAATAAATATAACTTCAAAACCTATACTAAAAGACTTAAGAAAATAATAAAACTGACACAAAAACCCCAAAACGATTATTATATACAATCCTCAAACAATAAATGTAAAGCTACCTGGAAAATTATAAATAATAACTTTAATAATAAAAACAATGCACCAAAAGAAAGTATCAAACAAATAAAATTCAATAATTGTGTAATTACTGATCCTATGGAAATAGCCCAAGCTTTTAATAATTTTTACATAGATCAAGTAGAGCAACACCAAAAGGTTGAGGTGACTAGCAGCAGATCAAAACTGCCTTGCTTTCCTAAATCTCTATTCTTTAATCCCACCTCACCTATTGAAGTATATCAAATAATAAAAGGACTGAAAAATACAAATAGTACGGGGTATGACCACATATGTACAAGCGTGATAAAGCATGTAGCGTTGATCATAGCTCCAATATTAAGTCACGTCATAAACCTGTGCATAGAACAAGGAGTGTTCCCTGAGAAGCTCAAAACAACAATTATCAAGCCAATGTTTAAAAAAGATGACAGAGAAAATATGTCCTTCTATAGACCAGTTGCACTTATTCCTGTATTCTCCAAAGTAGTCGAAAAAGTAATTTATAATGCTATAAACGCCTTTTTTGAAAGAAACAATTTATTTAGAAGAGAACAAAAAGGGTTTCGAAAAAATAAAACAATAGATCAAGCTATTTATGATTTCCTCTTTCGCGTAGTCACCAGCCTAGATAATAAAAATCCTGTATCAGCATTGTACATGGACATGACCAAAGCGTTTGATTATGTCGATCATTCCATCTTGATAAATAAACTCTACATGTATGGCGTCCGAGGTAATGTGCTTAATCTTATTAAATGCTATCTGTGCAACCGGCAACAACTGACTCAAATGTCCAGAATAGACAAAGCAAGTAAGACAGAACATCATTATTTTTCAGATTCAAGGACAGTACAATATGGGGTACCACAAGGTAGCGTTTTGGGACCACTTTTATTTATTATTTATATAAACGATTTACCTGACGCGGTTAGTTTCCCAATTGTCATGTTTGCTGATGACAGTACAATGATAGCAGAAGGCCAGAATATTAATATTAATTCCTATGAATCTGACATAAATAATTCCCTAGAAAATATTATTGAATGGCTCGGACAAAATAATCTTATAATAAATTTGAATAAAACTAATATAATGACATTTAAAAACAATTACAATAATATAACAAATAAAATTGACATCCACTATGGTACAAAAATAATTGAGGAAATTAATGACACAAAATTTTTAGGATTAACGATCGACTCCCACTTGACATGGAAAACACACATTGACAATGTCTGCACAAAGTTGAGCTAATTTTCATATGCTCTGTTTATGCTCGCTAAGGTAGTTGGAGTCACTGCCTTGCTATCAACATATCATGCTTATGTGGCTTCGACTCTCAAATACGGCGTTATATTCTGGGGCAACTCAACGGATAAAGACAGAGCTTTTAAAGCACAAAAGAGATGTATAAGGGCGATATGTCACTTGAAACAAATAGAAACATGTCAGCCACATTTCAAAAGATTAAGAATATTAACTCTACCATCGTTATATATTTACGAAATGGCTGTTTATATAAGAAATAATTGGGATCATTTTAATAAAATAAAGTCGAAAAGAAACATTAAGTTAAGCATCACGCGGCACTCTACCGCACTATTTCAAAAAAGTGTGTTTGGGATGATACCAAAAATTTATAATACTATACCTCAATGTATCAGAGAAATAGAATCCTTTAATTTATTTAAATCAAAGCTTAAAGAACATTTGCTTAATAAAGCCTACTATAGCGTACAAGATTTCCTCAACGGTGACTGAAAGATTGTTTCAAGAGTGATTGTTTAGTGTATGTTTTAAGAATCTATGTAATTTTCAGTATTGACTATTCAAACGGACATATGTAATGTAACTTTTATTTAATCTAATCTAAATTTAATTTAATTTAATTTAATTTAAATTAATATTTGTACACCTTTAAGGTAGAATGTGGCAAGAACAATATTTATTTAACAACCCTGTTACCCACATTTACAAATAAAAAAAAAAAAAAAAAAAAAAAGGACAGTCCAAGGCTGCTCCCCAGCTTCATCAAACGCGGACCAGCTAAAGCTTTGGTTAGCAGGTCCGCCTCCATGTCTTTGGTTCGCAGATACTTGACGTCTATTGCTCCTTCTTGGACACAGTTCCTAATGAAGTGCATTTTTAAATCAATGTGGTTTGACTTCGACGTCACCATTGAATTTTGACTTAACTTGAGGGCTGCTTGATTATCGATTGCGACAACAACTCGTTCGTAGTCAGCTCCCAAGTCTTTGAATAGACTTTTTAAGTGTATCGCTTCCTTCGCAGCTTCGGTTAAGGCGACGTATTCCGCTTCTGCTGACGAAAGGGCGACGCTTTTTTGTTTCTTCGACATCCAGCTTATGGCCATACCAGCATATTTAAAACAGTAGCCTGAAAATGATTTCCGATCGAGCTTGCAAGAGCCCCAGTCCGCATCAGCCATGCCATGCATGTCTTGGCCGGTCTTCGTGAATGTCAATCCGACGTTTTTAGTCGCTTTGAGGTATCGAAGTACCCATTAAACTGTGATAGGTAGCTTATAGCAAACATGATGTCAGGGCGAGTTGCCACTGCCAGATACATCAGCGTACCTATTAAATTTTTGTAAGGAAGATTAAGATGTTGACTTTCATCTTTTCCACATCTTTCAAGTTTGAGGCCTGGCTCCATTGGCGTTGATGTAGTTTTGCAGTCTTCCATTTTAAATTTCTTTAAAGTGTCTTCAATGAATTTCTGTTGGCATATTTTAATTCCTTCTTTGTTATATATCATATCTATGAGCCGTTTCGGTCTTCCCAAATCTTTTAGTTCGAATTTTGAATTTAGCAGGTCTTTGACTTCTTTAAGTTTTCTAGGACACGAGTAGGCAATCAATAAGTCGTCGACATAGATTACTATTATTATTTTAACTCCTCTTTTCTCTAATAGGTATACACATGGGTCAGCTTCTGATGCTCTGAAACCGATGTGTTTTAGTTCTGTGTCGAGCTTTTTGTACCACTGCCTCCCTGCCTGCTTGAGTCCGTAAAGCGCTTTAATGAGACAGCATACCTTCTCTTTTGGGTTGTTTTTTATGTCTCTCAACTATATACAACAAAACAGTTGACATGCTGAGTCTTCTTTTGTACTTTCTTCGACCATAATTTCTGTCAGGTATTCTTCTAAGTAGTCAGGGTATTTCATCACTATCTTTTCTTCCAGCTCACCATTTAGGTACGCGGTTGTGACGTCCATTTGGTTCAGATTTAACTCTTCCTCGACAGCTACTCCGATGACAGATCTGATCGAACTTAGTTTCGCGACGGGTGCGTAAGTGTCATTGTAATCGATACCTGGTCGCTGAGTAAAGCCTCGTGCTACAAGTCTGGCTTTTCTTGTGACGCTGTCATCTGGTCCAACTTTATTTCTTAGAACCATTTTGTAGTCAACGACTTTCACATCTTTGCCTTTCTTTTCGACTTTCCAGGTTCCGTTCTTGACATGTGCTCTTATTTCAGCTTTTATGGCATCATGCCAGTACTCGTCGTTCTCATTTTCATCAGACAGGTAAGTTATTTCATTGAGTAAATGACTTTCTTGGCTTTCTTCAGTCTCATCCAGTACATAATCTCTAGTCCATGCAGGTGGGCGCCTCTCTCTTTGCGGCCTCCCATTCTCAGGAATCTCTACTATCTCCGATGCGTCATCAAAGGATTCGTTTTTGTCCAAGTCATCAGGATCTAGAGGTAAGTTTTCCGGATTTTGAATTTCGTTATTCATTGTGTCATTTTTCCTCTCTGTAATTTCGATTTCTATTTCCTGTCTAATTTTGTTCTTTTTTCTTTTGTTTTTATTTTCTTTTTCTTTTTCAGGTGTGTTCGAGTGATGGCATTCCTCTTTGTATACAAGGTTTTTATAATCCGTGTCTTTTTCTTTGAAGTACATCTGATCTATAACCTTGATGTTCCTGCTTACCACCATGTCATCATCTTCAGGTATGTATACTCTGTATCCTTTTGTAGTCAACGAGTATCCCATGAATACGCCCTCTTTAGCATGTTGAGTCAGCTTTCCTCGTCTGTTATTTTTCAGGACAAAGGTCTTCCTGCCGAAAACGTGAAGATTGCCAGATGGTGTTCGGTCAATCCATATCGTGAATGGTATCTCGCCGTTTAACGCTTTCGAAGGGCTACGGTTAATAAGGTAGTTGGCCGTATGTACCGCTTCTGCCCACAACTTTTTGGGTGCGTTTGCTTCGATCAACAGGCATCTGGCTTTGTCCAACAAAGATCTGTTCTTCCTCTCGCTTGTTCCATTTTGTTGCGGGGTATACACAGTGGTCAATCTTCTTTGGATTCCGTGTAGTTTGAGGAAATCGTCAAATTCCTTGTTGCGATATTCAGTGCCGTTGTCTGTCTGCAGGTGTTTTATCTTTTTGTTGTGAAACGTCTCGACTTCGCTTTTATATTGCTTAAAAGTGTTGAATACGTCACTTTTCTTCTTTATGAAGTAGACGTGGCAGTATCGAGTGAAATCGTCTATGAATGTGACGTAATATCTCGATCCCGCTAACTTTTCGCACTCGAAAGGCTCACATACGTCGCTATGGATAATTTCCAGCTTTTCCGTTGTGTAGAGGCCATCGTGTCGCGTAAATGGTAATCTTGACAGCTTGCCTTTTATGCAGGTTTCGCACGCTTCTAATTTTTCATCAGTCGGTCGCAATCCATACATTAAGTTGTCTTGGGCCATCTTCTTCAGATCCCTTTCATTTATATGGCCAAGTTTTCGATGCCATTCCATTAGGTCGCAGTCGTTGCTTTTTCGGGTGTAGTTTGACACTTCTTTCTTCTCAAATTCGAAGTAGTATACTCCATTTCAATAGCATTTCATAATAATGTAAACAGAATGTCAGTTGACAGTTGTCTATGATTGAGCGAGATTTGAGTGTTGTACCTACACTGATGTCAAAGGCATTGATCAAAGAGATATAGTTCGCTGTCGATTTTCGATCGATTTTTTTCTATTACTAGTACAAAACCAAGGAGTGGGGCGCGTAATTTCAGCTTAGACGAGCTCTAGCATCATACTAAAAAACTTAATTAAATTGTTTAGAAAATTTAGTATAATAGAAAATAACCGAAGATAGAGAAATATTCCAACCTGACGCGCGTCATTCGCTTGTGACAGATTCATCATCACTTGTTGTGTCATCATCGGTCACATTTATAATAAAAGGCTGAGTTACAGCGTCGCTAGCCACATCCATACGGCCGTCTAATTTTTTCATCCTATCCTCTTCGTTTTGAACGTGACCGACGCATTTTGCCCTTTGGTCTGCTCCGACTCTCGCCAATCCTTCTTTTAGCAAATTTTTTATTACGGCCTTTTTAAAAGATTTATTATTTCTTCCTACGTAAAACTTGACCTGTGCCCAAATCAGTTCTATTGGAATCAACTCGCAGTGATATGGAGGAAGGCGCAACACAGTTACTCCTTTAGATGCGGCGAGATCATCGACATATTTTGTTCTATTCTTTTCCTTTACGAATTTTGTGAGTAACTGTGCTTTTATGCGTGATTATAAGCAGATGTCGTCGTTTCAATAATAAATCCAACCAAATCGCAAAGAAAATGTCCTTAATCCAAAATATAAGAAGCAAAGTCGTCGATAATTACTGGAAATGGAAAAACGCAGAGAACTCGGAACAATACCCACTGACACAGGACAGGGACAGTGAATGAAGTAACATTTTTTTTTAATATATATTTCCTCTTTTCACTTTTTTAGGTTCACCTCCTCCTTCTAGCTAGATCTCCTTTAAGTTCTTCATTATTCTTTTCATCGACAATTCAACAACAACATTCAACAAATCAATCAATCAAACCGATTGATCGATCGAATCGGATCGATTCAAAAGAATGAACCACACTTACTTTCCAAAGACAATAAGACTTGGATGCGCTTTGATGAGTAAAAAAATAATATGACTTTTTACAAACTATTGAAATATTCGTCGTCCGATAATTTTGCAAGAAAATAACTATCTTAGGGGAGTTACTTGGTCTCGAAATTATGTAAGAACCATAAATGATTCCTTGGTATGTGAATGTGTTCAGGATTGATATTCAAATGTAAGTAGTTACGGCGTAATCGTGTGTAAATTGGCTCGTTTACATTATTATGAAATGCTATTGAAATGGAGTTTATAGACCGTCTCTTCTCTGTGCTGTCAGTGACACCTCGCCGCTTTTTTCTACGATGTAGGCTTTATATTTTTCGAAGATGACTTTATGTCCTCTGTCAGCTATTTTGCCTGCTGACAGTAGATTGACTGACTCATCGAACAAACAACGTGTCTTTGAAGTTGTAGTCTACTTTTTCTTGGCTGACTGTAACTTTTCCTTTGCCTTCAATTTTGCTCGTATATTTGTTCGATGCCAACTTTAGGGTTCCATTTTCAGGGGTCAGAGCCGAAAACTTCGTCTTGTCGCCGCACATATAGGATGAGCAGCCGCTATCTAAACACCACATGTTTTTATCGGTGCTTGAACTTGCAGTACTCAGGCAGACGTTAAAAGTTTTTGATTGGCTTCTGTTAGGTTTCTCATTTGAGCGATCCTTCTTGCCCCAACATGCCTCGGTAGTGTGGCCCTTCTTCTTGCAGTTCTTGCAGTACAACTTCGTCTTATTTTTCTTGAAGTGGTATGCTTCACTACTTTCAGGTGCTTCGTTACCGCTCCTGGCCTGGTATTCTTCGAGAATCTTCACTTTCAGGTCGTCAGGATTAGGCAGTGTGTCTCTTGACTCGATGGCTATTCGGAAATTTTCGAATGACGTTGGCAAACTATAGAGGAGCATTATGCTGAGCAGTTCTGGCGGTATTTTTATTTCCATGTCGGCGAGTTTATCGACCACATCCATGAAGTTATTTAGATGATCACGGATGTCTTCGTCAGCTGTCATACGTTTGAGAACTAGCTGTTTTAATAAGGTTGCCTTACGTGCGGGCCCGGGATATTGTAGCGGCACCAGGCCAAGGTCGTAGCCGCCGCTATCAGTAGCTATGATCGTCTATTCCATCTATCCCAAAATGAGAGGACCCGATTCGGCTGTAAGTTTTGTAAGTAAGAATGATAAGTCTGAATTTCTCGTTCGTCGAGAAATCCGTTAGGCGTACAATAGTCGAACGAAGTTTGGTTCAGAAGTTACAGTTTCTAGTTAGACAGAGAAAGCATATATGTCCGCGAGCCGGTAATTCGCATCAGTCAGCGGTGTATTGCGCCAAAACGATCGTTGTTATATTTTATGTGATGGCACCATCTGGTTTTTGTATATATGAGCGCATTGGAACATCTTTAGTTTTAGTTTTAGTTTTAGTGATCGATCACAGTTATAGTATAGATATCCGTCGTAGTTTTACGACGTGAGTACTCAATGATATTTCATGTGCTCGCTAGTAGCGGCTTGTGGTGGTTCCAATTATGTATTTGGTTCACGGCAATAACGATCCGAAAAGACCGGTTTACACAATTGCGATTTGAGTTCCGAAATGGGTTCTGAACTAGCGGTTACCTCAAAAGGTCCGTAACGTTTTGAAACCTTCAACTCTGCGCAATTTGAGCTGGATGTTATCGAAACGCAAGCATTTTTGTTTTAGGATATCTAACCCACACCATAGCGAAGTGCATAGTTCGATAAATACCGAACTATGAATTCCACTAGCCGCAGCACGTCCTGGGCTGAGCCAAATCATATATACCGACTCAACTTACACATTAGACATCCAGCGAAATTTACATTTAATTTAAAAAAGCAACTTGAATCCAATCTGACCCAAGGCAATGCAAAACACCTACCCGGACCTAAACAATGACCTTTAGACTGTAAATTGATCTCTTCGCGCGTCCCCGACAACACTAAAATGTCAAAATATCAACAGGATATGTTATCTGTGTTGACACCGGTTTAACTTTGTTCTGAATTTGTTATTTCCATCCGCGGAACCTCATCGATCAAACAGTCTCCCTATGCCCTGCCAACCTAGGTTTAGCCGCAACTAAACTCCTGTCTAGCCTAGTCTAAAAACCTAGTGTTATACCACGTCCATTATCGACACCACTCGAAAATGGTTGAGTTTGATTTGAATGTGCTTGAATGTTTAACGACTGTGTGTGTGGGAATTTCAAAGCTCGCTAGTCGAAAGGAATGAGGAGAGGATTAGCCCGCGAATATCCTAAGAGCCAATCCAGGAACCCTATGGTGAAGGAAAAAGGAATTTAGGGTCGCTCCAAGCCCAGACTCAGACTCAGATAAATTGACTTAAAAGTTCTTTCCTAACGACCCAAGGATAGTTTTGGAATTAGGGGTAGGTTGATATAAAGGTAGGAACCGAGGTATATCTCGGCGCTTCAGACACTCACGAAAACCCACTGAAACTTCGCAATCACCAATTCGTATAGTTCTGACGCGTAACACGGCAGACAAAACTGTTTAGAACTCGTGAAGACGACCGTCACAGTAGCTAGACGCTGAGACTGAATGCTCTCCCTTCCCCCACAATTGTATTTATACGCCCCACATGCGTCCTTTGCGAAAACGCTCTGCCCAAGCGAAGCTTCTTATCACTAACTACACAGGGTCTAATTTCAACCATGCCATGCAGATCCGCCGTTCTACAAATTGTGTGTACGCATATTCACTATGATCAACCGTAGGTGATCACTCAAATCATTTGGTACTGCCGATACACAGAATCTGTTGATCGCTGACCAATAAAAGCTTGTTGCGATTAATTAAGCATTACCCGACCGCTAGGGCGCGAAGCTAAGACCACTAGTATGATATTCAGACTAGAGATGTCAGACCCTCCATATCATACCTCAATCGCAATTGTATATTTGCAATCAACATAATAGCTTTCTCCGTTCCGTAATAACCTTTCATTATTTAGTTATTCATAATTTTATTCAACGCGCAGCCAAATCGGCTCTGATCTCTACACATCTCGCAGGAATGCGACAAAAAAAACTTGGCCTGAAAACTTCCACGAATCAACCCACGCATCGGCTCTGTTTTTTGCTAACTTTGCCAGTAAGCAACGCAAAACCCCCAAACGTTATCTGAACCGATTCTCGTATTCAAAACAGCGCGGCGTTGGGCTAGCCCTCTATCACGCAGAATGAAGTATCTAATGTACCGACTCTCGTGTACCATTACAATATTACGTCACATTCATAGACGATTTCACTCGATACTGCCACGTCTACTTCATAAAGAAGAAAAGTGACGTATTCAACACTTTTATAGGGTTATTTATCATGGAAAGACATGGCGGACATAAAATACACATTTATTGTTAGTCTTTTACAATAACAGAATTGCATTGACAATCTGAAGTATCTTGTCACATTAATTTCATACGGAGAACCATCGGCAGTGCTGTGGCCAGTACTCACAAAGATCTTCGTGAGCAAGTGAATATAATAATGGAAACAATTTCCATCTTTAGCATTCTTACCAATCACTCGGTAACATTTTTCCAAATGTAAATTTCAACTACGAGCAACAAGCCAACGCTTATTCAAACTGCCAGCCACAGGGGCTTGCTTAGTCCAGTTATGAGCCTCAAGGACCAGCATACCCCAGTTGTGAGCCTCGG
This sequence comes from Argyresthia goedartella, assembly GCA_949825045.1. NCBI lineage: Eukaryota > Metazoa > Arthropoda > Insecta > Lepidoptera > Argyresthiidae > Argyresthia > Argyresthia goedartella. Next base: position 17,055,742 of record OX463834.1, read on the forward strand.
GGACCAGCTTACCCCAATTGTGAGCCCCGAGATATCGTAAATCCCAATAACAAGGACATTTGCTTGATCCCTTCCATAGACTGTAACCAGTCCCTTTATTACAAAAATATGGCACAAAGTAATCATTGTAATGATTTATTCACATTTGAGATAGAAACTTAAATAAAAGAAACCATCTGTTCTCAAAGCCTCGGAGTTCGATTTTAAATTACTTCTTGAAGCCCAGCAGTTCAACTATAGTAGGTACAACAAAAATACAAAAACCGGTCAAGTGCGAGTCTAAATCGCGCACGAAGGGTTCCGTACCACCGTTCAATGGAAGCGATGGTGTGGAGTGAATAGTTTGGATTTTACACAGCAAAATATTGTTTACAAAGTTATTGGTGCGGTTACTTTCACACTCCATGTACGTAACCAGGTGCATCCATAAGTTTGTATGTGGTATTGAAAGAATTGTTGTATGGGAGCCCCCCAATATTTCTTTTATCCTGTTTTTTAGTATTTGTTGTTATAGCGGCAACAGAAATACATAATCTGTGAAAATTTCAACTCTCTAGCTAGCTAGGTTCTTGAGATACAGCCTGGTGACAGACGGACGGACAGCGAAGTCTTAGTAATAGGGTTCCGTTCTTACCCGTTGGGTACGGAACCCTAAAAATCACCTGGCTTCACAGCATTAGTAGTTAATGATTTCGGCATGGAAAAATCATACATACCTTAGGGTCAAAACACACCAATGCCGAATATGCGACCGAAGTTCGGCGTGATTACGCCTGCAATTATATGTCAATCAAGTAAGGTTCAATGCACACTAAGTGTGTTGAAGGAATCTATTAAAATTATTTCCCCAAGTCGCGATAACTTATTTGCCATAGTGCCATATTTGAGAATAATGCTGTAGTACGTGCGTGTTTCTGGCCTCTTGCTGTCACAAACCCCACCTCGCCAGGTTGAGCCGGGCAAGCCAGCTCGGCCAAACCTGGCAACAGCAAAGTAGCGCCCTCGCAGGCTGTCTCACATGCTAGATATTGTTGCAAAAATATGCCTTCGCAGGATCATACGCGCAGACACAACAATCTCCCTGTCAAAATCAACCATTTCGTGGTTGCCCCACGAACCAAAGACCTCAAGGACAGCAGTCGAACCGTAAACGGTATGCGTCGCCACCAGGGCACAGAGGCGCTAAACAACACTCCAGAATTGGAAAGACTTGCATGCTCCGCAATGTACCGCATACCCTTCTGTTCAAAGCCTCCGCTTGTTTATCCAAAGTCCTCAAACCAGTTCAGTATCCAATATCAAAAGGAATGTCACAAGTCATACAAAAGATGAAAACCGAGGGCATTCTAGAAACTGCTCCTTGCTAGCCAAGTTTCCTATCGAAATTCTTTCTTGTACCAAAGAGCGACAGTTCGGCTCGTCCTATAATCAATCTGAAGGCCTTAAACAAGTTTGTGGTGAGATGTCAGATCATTTTCGACTTCTAAAACCAAGCCGAGTACCAGATTTTCTGCAACAGTCTATGGCTAAGGACTGGCTATGCAATATAGATTTATCGCAGGCTTATTTCTATCATAAAGTCGCCGTGAGTCACAGACTGTTTCTACGGCTTGTTCACAAAAAAAATGACTGCAAATAATTTGCCTACTGTCTGAGTACAGCTCCCAAAATCTTCGTTTTTCTCACAAATTGGGTTTCGCGAATCCTGAGAGAGAAAGGTATCCGAGTAGTCGTATTCCTGGACAACTTTCTCGTAGCACATCAAAACAGTTCTGCCCAATAAAACGGTATACAAACTGTTATAGATCCGGAGTTTTTGGGATGGAAGATCAACTATCAAAAGTCGGTACCAGCTCCACAGAAGAAACTGATTTACTTAGGAGTCGAATGGACATATGGACAAATCAAAACTACGGTCAGCCTCAAGGAAGTTCTTAGTCTCGTAGGGTTGTTAAATGTTGTCAGCTTCGTAGTGCCAATGGGGAGGCTTCATAATCGAGCACAGCTAAACTTCCAGAGCGACATTCTAAAGATTCACGAAAGCTGTTCACCACACCATAATTGGTAAAAGAAGATCTAATTTGGTGGTCTCAAAATTGTCAGTATGCGTCCTCGATCCACGTAGCTCCGTCGAAACATTTCCTCACGATGGATTAGTCGGATGTGGCATGGGGTACTCAACTCTACAACGTCGTATTGTCAGGCGATTGGTCGGAGCCACTACATTGCAACCAAAAATAAATGATAGCTATCTTAAGAGTTTTAGAGGGGCACTGTCAGCACCTTAGCAACTTCACAGTTCTGATTCAGAGCGACAACAAACCCGTCATATTGTATCTACGCAACGAGAGGGGGCACGAAATTAGGATCTCTTTTAGACCTGACTTACCAGATTTATCATCTTCTCGATCATAATCAAATTCACCTGAATGTATTTTACATACCGGGGAGATACAATGGCCATGCGGACCACGTGTCCAGAAGACTACAACCAGAGTGGAACCTAATACCGATCATAACGAAGATAATTATTAGAAAATGGGGTACCCTGGTGATAGATGTATTCGCGTCGATAAAATCGTGAGTGGTCCCAGTCCCAGGGTATTATGGCGAGCGGACATACAGACACGTACCCTGTCACCCCCATTTACACTGATGAGACTCGATAATGTTGTGGTGGTTCGGTCGACGGGCAGACCACCGCTCAATGTCCACGAGGAGAATTGGGGGTGGCCTGGGAGTTTAGTTGGTTGGAGTAAAAGCCAGTTGGACCTCCTGCAAACATCTTGGAAACCACCTACTCGAAAAAACTATTGTATAACTTGGAAACGTGGGCTTTAAGCCCATGTAAATGGTGTGGCTCTAGTATTGACCCAGCTAATCCTACAGGCTCAGATCTATCCAAGTGTTTAGATTTGCACGTCTCTGATAAACTATCAATTGATACATAAATCCGTGATCTCTACTCTGTGCCCTCCCGATCTGGAAATCTGAGTTCTCATGTGTTGGTTAAGCATGTTTTGAAATCCATAGCTTTGAAAAATCTGGGATTTAAACTGTTTAGCTGAATATTTAGGAAATTATACTGTAGATCCAGTCAACGATTTCCAAATGTTAAGTTCGAAGAATACGCGATTTAACCAATAATTATTCCAAAAAAGATCAAGAGGTAAAGAGATGAGAATGATCGGCTATGCACCAGCTGGATACAAATGTTAGTAAACGAATGAAAACGAGACGACAAAATATCAAAACAAAACGCTGATTTTAAACTACAATCATGAGAGGCCACTCTAAAGAGTAAGGTAATACTACTTGTCACTCATAGATCACAGACTTTACAGGGAATAGATTGACGTTGGTAAGGCGGGCAGGTAAAGGCTTTTTTTCATACATCTTATGATGATGTCATAGATAGGTCAAACGAATATCATTGTGTTTTATTAAAATATATACTTATTTATTAAACTGATAAACAGAATCTGTACAGAAAACATATTTCTCGAAATGTTTTTGAGATTTCCGTTCCTGTCCAAGAAAGTTAACACCCCCAATTATATGGGCTTATTGCCGTGCTTTCTCTTCAAAAAATGAATTCACCTTTAGAATAATATTTCTTGCATAACTTTTTGTATGCAAGCTTTAAAAACTCGAACAGTCGAAGTCGAAGACAGTCGAATGGCGCTTTAAACATGACGGCCGTAAGTCTGAATTCTGACATTTCACAGATAACTTGGTAGGTCAATACTGCCTCATGAACTGTCTGTCTGGTGTATACGTCTTGCACTTACAGGCCTGCAATGACTCAAAGCGCATGCAAGTTTAGCTTGCTAATGTATCTGTCGCAGTTGGTTTTTAAATCAGACACTTAACTAACTCTCTAGACCGTTAATTAAATATCGACGTTTAACTAAGTCAATAGTATTTTGATTTAAATAAAGCATCGTCGAAAACGTTTAACAATCTGTCTTACCGAAAGCCGGCGTGTTGAAAAACAAGATGGTGTCACGACAACAGCTGATTTGCACAGCTTATATCAGGGCAAAACATTGCGGTAGCTTAAGTGAAGGGTAAAGGGGTGGGCGAAGTGAAGCCCCCTTTATCCTTCGTGTTAGGTTGAACATGTAAGTATAACAAAAAATACTTAAAATATAAACTTAAGTACATATAAGAAATATTTATATTGTATATGTCTTGTTGCCTAGGAACGTTTAGACAGCTCGTTAAACGTTTAGTTCACTCACTTGTCTGAGGGAATTTTAGTGACTTGGTTAATCGTCGGTATTTAATTAACGGTGCTCTGCTACCTGCATTGACAATATATTTACTAACATTACGCCCATTTTCAAATCGGTCATCAATAAATTAACCTCTGATCACTCTGGTCAGATAGGTATATTCAATATTAAAATAAAAAAGGACCAAAAAGAGGATATTACATGTGTGCCCGTTAGTGACACTCGGCTTGAACACTACAGGAATAATATTTTAGATAAACTATGGGAAATACCATACAGTGACGATCCAAATTTGTTGTACAACTCAGTATTTAACCTTGTCAAAAATGAATATGATACGGTATTTAAATCTAAAACTATAAAAGTTAATAACAAAGCTTTGTTTAGTGATTGGGCGACAGTTGGAATTCATAGGAGCAGACGAAATTTATATGAACTCTATGAAGAGAAATCATATAACAAAAATACGGCCTTTCTAGATTATGTTCGTAGTTATTCAAAAATGTTTAAACGCGTTTGTGCCGTAGCTAAATCTAATTTCATTAAAAACAAAATTGAATCTAGTAGCAATGTAATGAAAACGACTTGGCAAATTATAAACAGAGAGACTGGAAAGGCCAAAGCTACACATAATAACTTCAAGCTTAAGATAGATAATCAATTGCTAAGTACAGACCTAGAAGTAGCAAAAGCTTTCGAAAATTTCTTTACGGACATTCCAGTTTCAACAACCAAGTCTTTAAATTCATCTCCCGCTGCTGCTGAATCTATACTTAAACAAAACTTTGAGGAATGTAAAACAGATTTTAAATTTAGGCACGTAAATAATGAAGACATTGTAAAAGCGTTTAAATCCCTGGAAATGAAAAAGACAGCTGACGCCCATGGTCTATCAGTAAAAATTATTAGTTCCATTGTAGATTGTATTGCACCTCACCTTTGTTGTATATTTAATCAATGTATAGATAATGGTGTGTTTCCTGACTTGATGAAACTAAGTAAAGTTATACCTTTATTCAAAGCTGGTAGTACATCAGACCCCACCAATTTTAGACCCATATCGATACTACCAACGCTTAGCAAAATATTTGAAAAACTCATACTTAATCAATTGCAAAGTCATTTTTATCTCAATAATTTAATTCATTTTGCTCAGTTTGGTTTCACAAAGGGTCGTTCAACAGCCGATGCTGGTGTTGAACTAATCGACAATATTTTTGATGCCTGGGAAGACGCAATGGATGCAATAGGTGTCTTCTGCGATCTATCCAAGGCTTTTGATTGCGTCCATCATGACACTCTTGTCAGGAAGTTACGCCATTATGGTGTAAAAGATCAGGCACTTGGCCTTCTGGAGTCATATCTAACAGATAGGGTTCAGATGGTCGATGTTAATGGGAAAAGATCACCTGGGTCTTCAATAAGTATGGGCGTACCGCAAGGTTCAATTCTTGGTCCTTTCTTGTTTTTAGTATATATTAATGATTTACCTTACCTTGTTAAAGCAAAACATGGGTTAGTATTGTTTGCTGATGATACTTCTTTGATATTTAAAGTAAAAAGACAGCAATCAAATTATGACGAGGTAACAATGCTATCTCTAGTATAGTGAACTGGTTTACTGTTAACAATTTATTACTTAATGAAAAGAAAACTAAATGTATTAAATTCGTGTTACCCAATGTGAACCCGGTAACTACAGACATATTTATAAAAGGGCAGAGATTGGACCTTGTGCAGTCGACTGCCTTTTTGGGCATTACTTTAGACGCCAAACTACAATGGGATCCTCATATAAATAAATTGTCGAACAGACTGAGTTCGGCAGCGTTCGCAGTTAAAAAAATTAGAGCTCTTACCGACGTAGACACCGCTAGACTAGTCTACTTTAGTTACTTTCATAGTCTAATGACCTATGGTATTTTATTGTGGGGTCACGCTGCGAATGCTAATAGTATATTTATTCTGCAGAAACGGGCTGTTCGTGCAATTTATAGATTAGGGCCTAGAGTGTCACTGAGGGAAAAGTTTAAAGAAATCAATATTCTGACATTTGTGTCTCAATATATCTATGACAATCTTGTGTATGTAAAAAGAAATATATAACAAATTTTCAGAAGTACAGTGATATACACAATTTTAATACTAGAAATAAAGACAAGTTGGTTGCTTATGTAAGCCGACTACATAAAATTAGTAATTCTTTTAAAGGCAATTGTATACGCTATTACAATAAGGTCCCTACTGATATTAAAAACTTACCTTTAGACAAGTTTAAAATAATAATAAAACAGAAATTGTATAAAAAAGGTCACTATAGGATATCTGATTACTTAGAGGACAGATGTCCATGGGAATAGATTGTTTGAGTAACAGGCTGTTTCGATATATAATTAGCATTCATTTTGTAATTTGACAATATTTTATTTAAAAAAGGAAACGCAAAAGATGCGACGACTGTGGAGTTTCTTCGGTGAGCTCTTCTCCACAGATTCCGCCATTGTGTTAGTGAACTCACCCAAAAAAATGTAATGACGGATCTAAGTGATGTAACAACATCCTATGGAAATAAATGATTTTTGATTTTGATTTTGATTTTGATTTTGATTTTGATTTTGATTTTGATTTTGATTTTGATTTTGATTTTGATTTTGATTTTGATTTTGATTTTGATTTTGATTTTGATTTTGATTTTGATTTTGATTTTGATTTTGATTTTGGTCTAGAGAGTTAGTTAAGTTTCTGATTTAACCAACTAACTGCGACATATCCACATTGCGCCAGTGTTCGTGAAATTCACGAGCCTGTAAAACGGAACAGTAGTGAGCATGCTTTTTAACATGCTCTTAAGATAAGCGTGCATGTGAATTTAAGTAATTGCTTGCCTGTATTAGCAAGATTGTACACAACACAAGACAGTTCATTGACAGCAACACGTTAGAATTAGTAATTGATACGATGTTTCTTGGAATAACCGTTGATAGCAAATTGCAGTGGGGACCCCACATAGATAAATTATAAATATGCTGGTAGATTAAGTTTTGTGGCTTACACTATTAGGAAAATAAGACAAAACAGGGATGTGGCTACATCTAGGCTAGTGTACTTTAGATACTTTCATTGTGTCATGGCCGAATCGGCAGTGATCCTGCCTACGAAGCCAAGGGTCCCGGGTTCGAGTCCCGGTGGGGAAAAAAAAATGTTTGATGAGAACGGATGTTTGTACCCTAGTCATGGTTGTTTATCTATCTAAGTATAATATTTATCTATATAAGTATGTGTATCGTTGTCTATTACCCAAGATACAGGGAATCCTAGTTTAGGGTAATTTTTAGTGGTTAAATTCCATTAATATTCCTATTTATGTAGTTTAATAAAACCTATATCAATGTGTAAATAGTGTAAATTTAGGTTAGGTAGGTTTATTATTATTATTATTATTTCCTATAGCAGCGGATATTCAAACTATTTGTATATTACAGATAAGAGCTATTCGAGCAATTTATAATTTAAAACGCACAGACTCTTTAAGAAAGCTTTTTAAGAAAGGGTAAGAACTCCCTTGTCCCTCCAATGTAGTTTTATTTTGCGATGAAATTATCCTATAGTTTTAAGTTATAAATTATTTAATTTTGTAAAAATTTTTGCTTATATTTATATAATATCGCTATAAAAGTTGAGATGCAACCCGTAGCAGTCTTCAGACAGTCTTTTGGCCTCTTTTTTCCTGGGTTACCGCTCCCCTCCCCCCTTCCCTCGACCTTCTACGGGTTTCTTAATTTCATTTTCGTAGCGAAAATTATGTAAAAAACATAAAAAAATACAAAATTTAGTAATTTATTTCTCAAAACAAACATCTTCTGAAAGGAAATTTTACAACTCTGAACAATAAAATAATTTGTAACTACCTACTGTTAACCTAATTATAAAATGACCGCATGGTGAATGCGAGCGATACAGCTGTCCGACTATTCGTTGGTCAGCTAGTCGGCCCAAAGACATAGATGGCCCATCTCTACTATAAATACAACACTGCCTATGGTTATTTTATACAGACAGAGCTAAACGTAATATACCTTCCCTCACTTTCTTACGATTTTATCGTTCCTTTCTGGAATAAAATCAGCCATTAGTGTGAGCTCAACGTCTGCTCTTCAAGATTAGATAGTGAGAAGATGCTAGCGCCATTTGTTGATGCATTTATTTATAAGCTTCGTTATATTTTAATCAGTTGTCAGAAAATGCCTCATTAATAAGGACAAAATTTTCCTTTTTGTTATAATATTTGAACGCAGCCATTGGAAAATCAAACTCGTTTATTTTCTGAGCCAAAGACACTAATAAAAAACAAAAGTTTATTGCGCTTTGCGCTAGCAACACCAAGTTTGACAGCACGAAAACAAGCGCATAAATGTCTCCCCGCGATATTTTCTTGAGAAATGACTTCTACAAATGATGGGAAAGACGTGAAAAGTATTCCATCAAAGGCCCCAAAGGGCAAAACATATTATATTGAACTTTACAAGGTAAGTTTTATTCTTGTAACTGTTTAAATCTTCAAGTCTAGCGCGACGCTTTTCGGGTTGTAAAGTTCACTGTATGGCCGCCATGTTTGTCTGTTCGGTTTCCTTGTTTTTGTGTATTTCGTGTTAATCCCCGTTGATTAGTACGAAATATGACAATGATAACTGAAAAGACAATCAATTACTATGCCTAATATATTTTACACTTGGCATCTTTGCCTCAGCTTGGTATTACGTTTGTGGTCTGTTGACACGGGAATCACCGTCTATTTATCTGGTGGGATTTTCTCTAAACCTTGATTTTACCGCATATCAGTTATTCTCTGACCACTACTCCGCTATCCTCAGTTTCTGTTTATCGCATATCAACAGTTTTACGCATTTTAGCACCAAAACATCATCATCAAAAATGTTTCAAAAAATTCTCAGAAAAATTGCTATAGTGACAGCCATAGCAAAGACTCCAAAAGTCACGTAGCTCAAGTCCGTTTATGTTTACTAACAATGTAGGTATAATGAATTAGTCACCATCACATCTTCACAGTAATACTGTTCAACAATAGTTTTGCCTCACGAACTTTGATAGATAATAAATACTGTTTAAACCATCTACCCTCATCATCACAAAACTGCAGTTGTTTCGATTGGGCTCAGATTTCTAGTGATATTATTACACACATAACTAAAGTCTGGCCTCTAAGGAGTGGAAAAAGTCATAACACTATTTTCCGTGATTTAATCAAAATAAATTGATTGAGAAATTTGTTACCTGAGTATTTAGGGGCTGTAGAAAGTTTCCAACGAGACATTTCAATTCGGAATGGTTGTCCCATTAAACAAATAAATCAAGGAACATCTCTGAAGTTGAAGCATTATATAAAAATTGTTTGGCAATATCAGAATGTATATTTTCAGCAGTTTCAATTTCGTTTTTGACAGCCTTTGATTATGACGTCACATGGTAGTATTTCATAGAACTCATAAAATAAATTACTGTTTTGACATTAACATAGTGAGAGTAGGATTTACTATTGCTAGACAGTTGTTACTTTGCCAGATTCATACATTAAATTTTGACGCAGACTGATCCATGCATCCATCCTTAAATAAAGAGGAACATTGAATCGAACCGAATACCCATCTTTAGTTCACTCATGAGAATGAGACAACCATTAATTGCTGACCAATCCAGTAAATTTTCCTTGGCAGTACAATTTTAAGTGTTTATTTGTGGAAAATAAGTAGTTTTGGATAATATAATAGCAAATTTTTGATGTGTGATTAAAGATTACCCATAAATATTAAATCTATACAAATCAAAATAATTCCCTAAATGTGTTGGTAAGCATAAACTTAAACACATAAACATTTATATAATGGCACATAAATTTCTTCTGACCCCACACTAGGACACTTGTTGTGGGAACCAGAGACAGCGACATTACACACATAAACATTCAAGACCTGGGGATTTTTTTTCTTTTTATCCCCAGCCGGGGAATTAACCCGGGACCTCTTGCATGGTAGCCAGAGCCACAACCACAGCACCACAGAGGTTGTTGATGGCATAAAACTGGAGATCAGCTGGACCAATTTTGATGAACTTTTTAAACTGTTTGTTGAAGTCTTAGGCAGGTTCTTACAGAGACAAAAAATTGACAAACACAAAGGGAACAGCTGAACAATCCATATATTTTTGGTTCAGTTCATGTTTCCGTCAATAGCTGGCGTTGCTAGCTTTTAGAATGAAGGCTGTCAGGTCAGCTAGAAAGTTAATAAATGTTGTCCTCCTCAACAGTCCCTCGAAGCGGGGCTCAGCTCCCCAGCCCCCATACCAGAGCGCACGGAGGTGGTCTGTCGCGCCTGGTCCCAAGTACACGGGCTCTGTGTGCACTCCGCAGACAAGACACACCAGCACCTCCTGACCTGGCTGCAGAGACACACCGTCAGGCTTCTGCTGCTGGTAAGAACTTCTTATTCTTCTCTAGGGGGTTGATGCCGGGGCCTTTATGCTGGTAAGTACACAAACAGTTTGTTTGGCTATTAGCCAGACGCCTGCAATAATTTAAAACATATAAAAAAATATATTTGTAATGCATTAAAATATATCTGTTATGTAAGTACCTTTTAATATTTATTAAAGGGTACACTGTATTACTCTTCACACAAAATTTTAGAGCTCCTTGTTTTTCTTTTAATGGTTATTTTATGCAGCCGGATTTTTGTTTCGTAAAATTTTTAAATTCCAATTGGGGTGGCATAGACTCAAGGTACACCTTCATTTTGCCGGTAATTCAATAGTCCGTTTTACGTAAATCGAAACCAAGCCATGTTAATGATTAGCCACACAACAAACAACTCTTTCCAGACTGAATGGCAGTCTCCATCGCACGCGACTGAGCGCCAAACCCTCGATGATGCGATCTCCGCCTACCTCGCCGAGGCAGCCGCAGCCGCCGCCGCTAGAGGCGCGGTACTGGGCTGGGAAGCGGTGCTCGGGGCCCGGGCTGCGTGGCTGCGGTCGGTGCTGCAGGAGCCCTGGTCGCATCCGGTGCTGACGCGGCTGTTCAACCAGGGCCAGGACGGGGGGCAGGTGGCGAGAGAAGAAGGTGTGTATAGGATGTTGGGAGACAACATGTAGTTATAGTCCATTCAGCATGTAGTTATAGTCATTCCAGTTGAAGCTTGCACTTGTACTTATGTAAGTATCGACATTGAGTACCTCGATAAAAAATAGCCATTAAACTTGACATGGACAGGACATGGACGTTAGATGATATCAGGAATATCACTTGACTCCGCATAGTCATTTGCTGAATGTGGATGTTGTTTCCTTTATTGTGAAAACAGCTATGAGTATAGGGGGCTAGTCTTCGAGCTTTTGAGCATGGCAATTCCGAGCATTGATTCCTGTCTGCCAATGTATACTCATGATTGTTGGCAATACTTATTGAGTGCAACATAACGCTAAACGCTAAAGTGTATCCTTGTAGCGGTCGGTGTGAACCCCAACTGTTACCATGGTTGCTATTATGATTCGGGGACTGGACTCATCTAAGCTTCACCCAATACCAGCAGGAGTGCCACATGGAAGTGTCCTTGGACCGATACTCTATATCTTATATACTGCTGATCTTCCTGTCAGCAATAATGTTACTGGAACCTTCACTGATGACAGCGGTACTAGCTTCAAACCCAAACCGCCAAACTTCAGTCTAGCATAAAGTTGACTTGGTGGTAGGTTATATGGACGATGGTTATTTCATGACGGTGGATGCCGTGTACACTGACGACTCTAATGCTTCCACAGGCTAAGACATGAAGTGATTCTTTTAAACTTTCTGAAATCGGTGTGCAGAGTGATCTCCTCAAGAGTCCTGTCTCAGGAATCTATGCCAGGCTGTCCGTATTGGTCCTCATTACTCCCGCTTCGCTCCCATCCCCTCAGGTGTGCCACTAGGCTCACATATTGGTCTCTTGGCTCTTCAACGTGTGCCTATACGACATCGCGACGTGCTTTAGATTCCGATTTCTCATGTACGCCGACGACACCAAAGTTTATATGCCTGGACGTGACAGACTGTATCAATCTCCAGGAAAATCTGCACAGGCTCTGTGATTATTGCCAGTGAAACAGCCTGGATCTTAACCCTATGAAATGCCAGTCCCTCACGTTCTCCAGAAAGCAATCCGACCTACAATTTAATTATGCTTTGAGCAATCAGTAAGAGGGACGGTCACAGAAATCAGAGACCTTGGCGTTATTTTGGATAGCAAACTTACTTTCGTACCCCATTATGAACACATTACTTTAATGGCTACCAAAATGCTAGGATTTGTTCTAGTAACTTGTAAAAAGTTATTTGTTAGTGAATAGCAGGCTAGCAATGCCCTGAGTTTGAGTCCCGTTTTCTATCTAAAACTCTAGTGGTCTATTTTGATAAAAAGTATAAAAACATATCAATTTCATTTATCTAGATGATATTGTTGCGTAAATGGTTTTTATTTTTTTCTCGCAAACTATACTTGAGTTAGAGAAGTTCTGATTGCGTATTCTGGGAGCTCAAAATCATGTCCAAATACGCTGCGAGTTTCACTTTTCTACTCGGATTTTGCGCTGCTGGTGTTTTATGTCGTTTTTTTCGAAAACCGCTCGAGCTCAAATTCTGAAACTTCGTATTCTGGGAGCTCAAAATAATCTCAAAATCCCCTGAATTTGAGCCACGTTTTCTATGACATCGACATCGTGCGTCTAAACCTTTGCGGTCTGCCCCTGCCTTTAAACAGCTTTACTTCGCCTACGTGCGCAGTGTGTTAGAGTATGCTTCACCTGTCTGGTCTCCAGTATACTCGACACAAAGTGATTGACTGGAGTCCGTGCGATTTAGCAGGCAGCTTGGTTACCGTTACCCCAGTGGTAGGGACAGTTTACACAACAAACAGACAAAAGATTATTCGCGGAACTGAAGGATTTGTTAGACAGCTTCCGCTGAATTGTTTTCCCGTGCAGTGACTTTCAGCATTCGCACTTTTCCGCGATGTCATTATTATTTTAAATCTAAGTTTTACTTAATTAATGAAGTAATATATTTACATATTGAATAATTGAACATTAAAAAAACTTAATCTAAAGGCCACACTCCTGCTATCCCAATATCACTCTGAGCGAGTGGTAATAGGGATGGTCATAGCAGTGACGGACTGCTATGACCATCACCATTACCACTCGAACTATCGATGATGTATCTTCGTTGGTGTTTATAATAAATTGGTCCAATCTATCGTCGATGGCTTCCTCCAATGTCATGAATTCGTCCTCGCTTACGTGACCTTTCACCTGCGACCATATGTTTTCTATTGGGTTGAAGTCCGGATGGTATGATCTTAACACTGTGTGGCCATGAGCTTCCATTATGGTGTCAAGCGAATACTTACGTACAAATGCTTATGGCGTTTGATTATATCGTACAATTCATGTTTACATGCTTTGATATCGAAATATATCATATATTTTTCTCTTTTAACCAATCTTGCATCACCTTTTTTCGAGAGTTTTGGTTTGGCGCCCTATCCTCTAATGTGCTGTGGTATGACGCATTGTCAATGGCGAACACAGAATTTGGGTGAAGATTGGGAATCAATTTCTCTTGCAACCATTTCTCGTAATTTTCTTTATTCATCTCACTATGATAGTCTCCTGTGGTCTGAGCCGATTTGTACATAAGTAGAGCATTTGGAATAAATCCGTTAGCACCACCAGCATGAACTATAATCAACCTCGGGCCTTTCGAAATTGTTTTTTTTATGCCTTTGCTTTGTTCGTCGGACCACGCGTGTTCCTTGGTGTGGGTCGAATGAACGTATGTCTCGTCGCCATAGACAATAGGCCTCCCTTCATGCCGATACTTTGTGATTTTTCTCAAAAATTGTATTCTTAATAGTCTCACTTTGTCTTTTTCCGCCAGCAACTTTCGGTTAGTTGGAGATTTCCTAAACTTAAATCTTAATTCTTTCACAATGCGGCGTAGAGTTTCTCTGCTCCCTCCGAAGTCATTGTCACTTTTTAACTTCTCCAATAGCGCTTTTATTGTGACCACTTGTTTTTCTTCTTTGTGAAAATCATAAATTTTCCTGCGTATCACTTGGTATGCAAAATCGTCTAAATCCTTACGATGAGTTTTTTTCGGTTTGCCCTTTTTCGGCGTACTAAAGGAAGGGCCCGCAGTGTTTGTTGATCTCGCAGGGCTCGTCGATTGATCCTTCTCGTTTAGAATTCTCGTTATCGTCCTCTTTGAAATTCGTGTCGCTTCGGCCTTTCGGTCAATAATTTTCGAAAATCGATTTTTTGTAAATGTTGTGTAAGAACATTAAGAGAATTTCAAGAGTCTAAGAAGACTCTTGAAATTCTCTCGTCATAAACTCGTGCACATTGTAAATTATTTCCCGCGCTTGTCTTTTAAGTGGTCGTCCTCTTTTTATTGAACTCATTTTATAAAAAAAAAAAAATACTTTTTTTGCCACTAAGTGTACTTTTGCCTGCTACGCGTGCACTCAATCAGAAGTATGGCGGCAGACTAAGCATTTGACATTTGGCGGCAGCTAGTGACCAATAGCGGAAAAGGAAACGCTGAATGGTCAACAGCATTTCCCGCGCTTTACAAACTCAGCTTCTGCGCAGGTACATCGGTAAGCCATATTAGTTGAGTCTTGCTGTACCTACTTATGCAATAACATGCTAGGACCCTGTTAGCATTGGCCGCCGGATCATCCGCCACAGAAAGCAACGGTCACCCGACCTGTCGTCGCTGCGATGGCAAGAGTAGTGTAAAGCAACGGTCACCCGACCTGTCGTCGCTGCGATGGCAAGAGTAGTGTAAAGCAACGGTCACCCGACCTGTCGTCGCTGCGATGGCAAGAGTAGTGTAAAGCAACGGTCACCCGACCTGTCGTCGCTGCGATGGCAAGAGTAGTGTAAAGCAACGGTCACCCGACCTGTCGTCGCTGCGATGGCAAGAGTAGTGTAAAGCAACGGTCACGCGACCTGTCGTCGCTGCGATGGCAAGAGTAGTGTAAAGCAACGGTCACCCGACCTGTCGTCGCTGCGATGGCAAGAGTAGTGTAAAGCAACGGTCACCCGACCTGTCGTCGCTGCGATGGCAAGAGTAGTGTAAAGCAACGGTCACCCGACCTGTCGTCGCTGCGATGGCAAGAGTAGTGTAAAGCAACGGTCACCCGACCTGTCGTCGCTGCGATGGCAAGAGTAGTGTAAAGCAACGGTCACCCGACCTGTCGTCGCTGCGATGGCAAGAGTAGTGTAATGCAACGGTCACCCGACCTGTCGTCGCTGCGATGGCAAGAGTAGTGGGCTGTATGGCAAGAACCATCGGGCGGCTGATGCGGCAGCCGTTGCTCGGAAGAACCTCTGTGAGAATGAGCGTTAGGGGCGTCCTCCTGAGAGCATTGTTTTGCGAGCATTCGTAAATATAACGCTCGGCTCAACGTCCACGCCTCTCGAATATTCGACGCCAAATGCTCATCACACGCGAAAGCTCTCAGTGAGAACGCTCCTATAATCAATAAGTAAGGTGGAATATTGGTCGAATCATTTGATAATTTGGTAAGTATAAAATAAAAAGTCATGCTTCAAATCATCTAGCCCTTATATGGCTGTCCACTAACTTGTCTAAAACTTAACTAATGGTTCTGTGAGAACAGTAGACCTCGCTTCAATTTCAAAAATTTAAAGTCGTCCAAATATAACTCTATAGCAAACTCTCCCCCCCCCCCCCCCCGCCTTTCCCCCCTCCACTCCCCTCTTTTGGATTATTTTTTCGCAACGTCTTGTGTAGAATTATGTGCCTCTTAAATTTGATTAATTTTCGTAAAATTCGGTTGGAAAATGCGACCTGTAGGCGAGAACAGTCTGACCGACAAAACCATTTTGGGCCAATCTCAAAACTGGACGCTTCGGTCGCTCGGTCACTGATCTGCCAGACATAGGATTGATGTTTGAATAGAACTATTTGACGCTTTACGAAAACAGCGCAGACTTGTCATTGTAGCGTCTATCTCACATTTCTTCAAACACCACTGTTTTAATAAAATTAAAAATAAGAACTAATTAGTGATTTTGTTGAGCAAAGAGATACGATTCTCGTAGTTTAAGAGTATTTCAAATTTGCTTTCAGTAAAAAAATAAAATATCTAGTAAAAGTAAGAACAAATTTTTTTAAGGAATTATGCAACTAGAAATAAATACGCCAGAAAAAAAAATCGAATTGGAATATGTCCGATAATAAAAGCAAGATGTTGAGAAAATTTGTTAATAAGCAAACCTGCGATCGAATACAAAAGCGATCAAACATTTTCGCTACTACCTAGTCCTGCCATAAATCCTGTCCCTACTTAAAAAAAATCCTAGCTCAAAGTAAAACAAACAAATAGTAATAAAATATAGTTATTTCCTAATTAACTAAATACAAAGGCAATCTACTCAAAGTGACCAACTTTTGTCTTCACACACATCTTCAATCGATCCGGCCACTCGTCTATCGCCGCACGCACCGTTTCTAGAGGTATCGAAGCCGCCACTGCCACCAAATCACGTTTTAGCGACTCGACATTCCGATGAGGTTCCGTGCAGGCCTTCTCCTCTAAAACTGACCACAATCGGTAGTCCAAGGGGTTGAGGTCGGAACTTCCTGATGGCCAATATTCGCACGCGATAAACTCCGGCAAATTGTCCTTTAGCCACTGTTGAGTGGTTCGTGCTTTGTGAGCCGGGGCTGAGTCTTGTTGAAAGATTCAATGCTCTGTGGAAAACATAGTCCGAGTGAGTGGCTTCAAAACAGGTTCCAAAATGTCGGTCTGGTAGTTTGTCGCTTTCGTTTTTACGCCTTGCTGGCAAAAATGGAGCTTGATAAAACCCTCGTATGATACGCCCCACCAAACCATGACTGGGGTGCCGGTGTTTGCCGGATGATGGCCTCTTTCCACCTTAGCAACCTTCTGCGAAGCCTCCTGAGAGATGTGAGCGTACACCCTGTCATTTTGACAGTTGTATTTCTCTTTAACGGTAAAGATTTTCTCGTTGGTAAACAAGATTCTTTGGTACCCACCCGTAGCGTGCTTCTGAAACAGCTTTTTCGCTCTGGGCGCTCTTACGTTACGTAAAGCTGCTGTCAAGCGATGTCCTGTACTTCGTCGGTAAGCGGCAAGCTTAAGGTCCTGTTTGATGATGCCAGACATGGTTCTAGGTTTAATTTTCATCTCCCTAGACAGGATTTTGTGCTTGCGAAGAGGATTTCTTCTGATTCGCTCAGCAACAGCTTTAATCGCCGCTGGCGTCCTAGAATCACGAGGGCGGCCGCTTCTGGGTCTGTCATCGATAGAGGACATCTCGCTGAATCTTTTGATGGTACGATATTGATAGTAATTCCTAGTGAACGTAACAGACTGAAGATCTGCACCGGCGTTTTGTTGCACTTGTGTAGAGCTATAACAGCGACTCGGTTTTCCTTCACAACCCACTCCATGTCTTCTGCTTGGATACGTGCCGTCAAGTTAGGCTTTCCTAGAAGACCGAAGCCTATTTATGTCATACGAAAACAAATACATATCAAATGACATTCGGTTTTCTAGACAAGAATACAAACGTATTCAAAGGTTTGGGTCAGTATTTATGGCCAGACTAGGTACATAAAAGTCGGACCAAGAAATTTTACAAGATGAAACAAAGAGATCGCAAAAAAGCGAATGCTGAAAGTCACTGCACGGGAAAATAATTCAGCGGAAGCTGTCTAACAAATCATCTGAAGTTTTAACTAATTATTACTTTACTTTACTATTGCCATAGATAGGTACTTATTTTTCTCTTTTATCTTTGTATAGTTTCGTAATTGGCATTTCACATTTTCTTTTTCTAATTCATTAATATTGTGTTTTAATTGCTGTGAAACCTGAAGAAATATATAAATAAATAAACTCAATTACAAACTGGCTCAGAGACTGGAGAATAGCTAACGAAACTAAATCTGTTCATGTTACCATCACTACCAGAAGAGACACATGTCCTTCAGTTACGCTGAACGGGAAACAAATACCCCAACAAGATGAGATAGCGGGATTTACTGCGGGATTGACCCGGCATGCGGGTGCTGCAGCATGGCGCCCCGCCTCCCGCATCACAAATACGCGCGCACTAACATCGTCACTTCAGGTGTCAATTCCAAGAAAACCTTAAAGCGACAGCTCTTGTGTGTAACAGCACTTTTTGAAGTAAAACTTCTTTACGCACGCCTGACTTGGGGAGTAAGCTGGCGAATGCGTGACGAGAGCGTTACGAAAAGTGTGATCGGGCGAGGCGAACGAGAGGTGCGCGCGCACATTTTCTTTCTCTCTTCCTCTCATAGCCAGACACAGCAGGAGATTTATTTTTGAAGCATTAGAACTAAAGAAGTTTTACTCAGTTGTGTGGTCAAAAAAACAATGTGCTTTTACACTCTTTTTTTATAAGTTTAGTTAATTCGTCTTAAGCATCGGTCCAGTGACAGAATGACTGAGTGTCCATCAAAGTTGTTGGTTGTGCATCCGGGCCCAAAAGAAAAGTAAAACTTAACTACTTGAACTAGAAGCATCAGTAGAGAACATTAACTACGATATTTTAGGCATAAGCGACATGAGAAGACTGATAAAATCGAAGAACATAAAAATTATAACTTATATCAGAAAGGAAAAGGCAGGCCACAAGAGGTGTGGGATTTATAATAAAAAGATCCCTGAAGAAATACATACAGGAGTTAGTCGGAATATCTGCCAGACTAGCCATATTAAACATAAAACTACTCAGATATAAGAAACCATGGAAAATTTTACAAGTATATGCACCAACCGAACAGGCTACCAAACACAATAAATATCACAGACTTATAAAAAATTGTCAGATATAGTTAGAAAATACCAAAACATTAGGAAAATCCAGGAAATTCATAAAATCTTCTCAGGTATTGACTCCTCAGCAATATGAAAATAATATTGACAGCTCTATGTCCAATAAGCTATTAGAAATACATAGATAATTCTGACATAAATGTTAAAGAAATATATGAGATCACCTAAACAATAAGCTAACTCAAACAAAACAAACAAAGAAAGAAAAAGCAAAAAAGGACACAAAAATATTAAGTGAAAAAGGTATAGAACTCTTACAAGAAAGAAGATTATTAATTGCAAATAGCGAAAACACTAAAAAGGTAAATGTCTTAAAAATAGTGTACATAGCTGAGCTTATCTCTAGGAGACATCATGTTAATACGAATGGAAAAGTAGTTTGTCAGTATTGCAATTCAATAAACGTAAGAAGGGCCACATAATTAAGGCTTGTGTTTAAACAATTACCAAAAAGCACCTATTTTACTACCAATAAATTCGAAATGACTGCCAGAATGGATAAATGTCCACCAAATTGTGTTTGGATAAATGATCACCAAACTTCTTTTTATGTTTTGTGTACTTAAGTTTATGTTTTAAGTATTTTTTGTTGTTCTTACATGTTCAACCTAACCCGAAGGATCCCTTTATCCCTTTGGCTTTGCTTCGCTCACCCCCTTTACCCTTCACCTAAGCTACCGCAGTATTTGCCCTGATATTTTTTGCAACTTTTGGTGTTCATTTATCCATTTTGGGTAGGAAAAAAATATTTTGGTGATCATTATATTTGTTGCCCATAATTAATGTCAGGTTCAATTCAGTGTTAGAAGATCGTAATAGAATATCCAACCTTAGTAAACAGATACAAAAATGCATACGGGAAGAAGAAAACTAAAGATGATCATCAAAAAGTAAAGATGATCGGCAGTGACGCTGCCTACGAAACCAAGGGTCCCGAGTTCGAGTCCCGGTGGGGGCAAATATTTGGTTGATGAGAACGAATTTTTGTACCCTAGTCATGGTTGTTTATCTATCTAAGTTTAATATTTATCTATATAAGTATGTGTATCGTTGTCTAGTACCCAAGATACAGGGAATCCTAGTTTGGGGCTAGATCAATGTGTGTAAATGGTGTCCAAGGTATTATTATTATTATAAATTTGAAGAGGCAATTGAAGAAACAGACAAGCCTACAAAGAACTAAGCAATCAAGGCAAAGAGTGGATTCCTGAACTAAAGAACAGACAATCCAACTCATTAACATAACCCATAGATATTCCGAAAGTAGCAACAGACTACTACAAGGATCTGTATTTAAAAAAAAAGTGATAACCAAGCACTGAATTCCAACATAAAAGCAACTGTTAGACTGGATGCAGTTGCATCATTATTTGTAGAAGAAGTGCGAAACGCCATCAACTCACACTAGCTTGGAAGAGCGCCAGGCCTTGACAATATACCAAAGTCAGTGGGAGGAGTTACACATCATTCTTCTGCACAAAAAAGGAGCTACAGATGACATTGGCAACCACAGACTAATAAGTCTCATATTGAATATCTAAAAGTTCTTCGCAAAAAAAATCTTGGAAAGAACAACAAAAATATTGGATGGAAACCAACCGGCAGAGAGCAGGCTGGATTTAGAAAAGACTTTAGCACCATTGATCACACTCACACAATTAAACAGCTTATACAAAAATACAATGAGTACAACAAACCGATTTACCTTGCAAACATTGACTACTCAAAAGCTTCCGACAGCCTCAAGCATGAGCACATATGGCAAAGTCTATAAGAGCAGGGGGTAGAAAACACATACATAACTATCATCAAAGAGAATGTAAATATATCATCAGACTGGAATCTTTAGGAGATACATTCCCAATCAACAGAGGAGTCAGACAAGGCGACCCACTCTCCCCAAAGAAATTCTCAGCAGTGTTAGAGCAAGTAATCTAATAAGAATGGCTCCACTTTATTTATATTAATAAATGATATTTAATGATAAAATGACATGTGTATAATTTACCAATAACTTACTTATCTCCCGCAGTGATAGAATGGCTGAAGCAGGAGCAAGGGGTGATGTTCGTCTGCCGGCTGCGGCAACTAGCGCAGTCCAAGAAGACGGAAGACCTGGCGCTGACCCTGGCCACCGCTGTCATGGCGCTGGTGCGGGAGTCCACGGTGCCTGCGAGTGGTACAGGTAACATCATATTCTTAGGAGGTTAGGGACCGTTAGGGCGGGGTCTAACACTGAGTAGACTGGTAATAAGGAAGATGGGCTTATCCCAAACCATGTTCCCCGTCCGTTGCGCGTTACAAAATTACAATTATTATTGTTTGTAGACTTTCTCTTAGGAATATGAATAAAATACGATGTTTATTTTTGCGTGGTTGAGTTATGTCAAAACGTAAACAACAACGACATATGAAAAGTGACATTGAAATGACCTGTAGTCAGAATGTCCGCAACCTGGTCACTCGTCGACACTCTCTGAACGCGAATCTCTTCTTTGGTCACAAGTTCTCTCACATAGAAATGTCTTATTCTGATGTGTTTCGTCCGCTTGTGGAACTCGGGGTTGAGTACGTGTCTTATTGCAGCCCCGTTGCCAACACTTAAGGTCACGTAAACACGTAAGCGTTGTCAGTTGTTGTTTTACTCTTTTCAACCAAAGCAATTCTCTGGCCACTTCTCGGTCTAGTGGCTCGGCCTCTGATGTCGAAATCGCCACAGTTTGTATCTGATGCCGTAGGATAAGGTGCCTTTTTAAATACCTCATGATTCTTTCGACATTCAGCCACTCGTCTTAAGTTGTTGCTTCTAATTTACGTGATGCTACACTAACGGCTTATGCTATATCAGGGCGTGTTGCTACCATGAGATACGCTAGGGCTCCTACAGCTTCTCTGTAGGAGATCTCTCTATCTGTTTGCCTCGATTTTTTCGTCTGTAGGATCGTTTACTTTCCCTGATTGCATTGCTTATTCATCAATTGGCGTCGTCAGCGAGTTACAGCTCTTTTCAAATCTCCCTAAAAGCTTTCGTGTATAAGCTTCTTGCTGAAGGAAGATTGACCCTTTGTTTTGTACTATTTCAATATCGAGTTAGAAGTTTGTAGGCTTTGTCGTTAACTTTAGCTTTTCTTGCCAGTTTCTAAGAAACTCATTCGCAGCGACAGATGAGACTATGGCGAATGATTTTGGGTGCGGAACCCTAAAAATACTAGTACACTGTATTACCAGCATAAGATTATTTGAATTTTCCGCGCTGTGCCAGGTTCATGTTTCATTAGACAGAGTCTACATGAAGGTGACCAATCATAGACATGTTTTATAGCTTTCTTATGCGTAATCTTTCCCACGACAGATCAACCCACCGAGGTCGGCGTGAAACAATCCACCCTCTACTCGACTCTGCTGGCGCACTCTCCACTGTGCTTTACCAATGAGTGCTGGGAGCTGCTGGCGGACATCGAGCTGGTGCTGTTGCACAAGCGGGACGACAGAGCTCGCTGTATTATGCTGGTGAGGCTACTGACTTGCTTGTTACTGACAGCACCCTGCTGGCGCACTCACCGCTGTGCTCCACCGATGAATGCTGGGAGCTGCTGGCGGCCATCGAGCTGGTGCTGTTGCACAAGTGGGATAGTGCTGGGAGCTGCTGGCGGACATCGAGCTGGTGCTGTTGCACAAGCGGGACGACAGAGCTCGCTGTATTATGCTGGTGAGGCTACTGACTTGCTTGTTACTGACTGCACCCTGCTGGCGCACTCACCGCTGTGCTCCACCGACGAATGCTGGGAGCTGCTGGCGGCCATCGAGCTGGTGCTGTTGCACAAGCGGGATAGTGCTGGGAGCTGCTGGCGGACATCGAGCTGGTGGTATTATACTGGTGAGGCTACTGACTTGCTTGTTACTGACTGCACCCTGCTGGCGCACTCACCGCTGTGCTCCACCGACGAATGCTGGGAGCTGCTGGCGACCATCGAGCTGGTGCTGTTGCACAAGCGGGATGACAGCGCTCGCTGTATTATGCTGGTGAGGCTACTGACTTGCTTGTTACTGACTGCACTCTGCTGGCGCACTCACCGCTGTGCTCCACCGACGAATGCTGGAAGCTGCTGGCGGCCATCGAGCTGGTGCTGTTGCACAAGCGGGATGACAGAGCTCGCTGTATTATGCTGGTGAGGCTACTGAATTGCTTGTTACTGACTGCACCCTGCTGGTGCACTCACCGCTGTGCTCCACCGACGAATGCTGGGAGCTGCTGGTGGCCATCGAGCTGGCGCAGTTGCACAAGCGGGATGACAGAGCTCGCTGTATTATGCTGGTGAGGCTACTGACTTGCTTGTTAGTGACTGCACCCTGCTGGCGCACTCACCGCTGTGCTCCACCGACGAATGCTGGGAGCTGCTGGCGGCCATCGAGCTAGTGCTGTTGCACAAGCGGGATGACAGAGCTCGCTGTATTATGCTGGTGAGGCTACTGACTTGCTTGTTACTGACTGCACCCTGCTGGCGCACTCATCGCTGTGCTCCACCGACGAATGCTGGGAGCTGCTGGCGGCCATCGAGCTGGTGCTGTTGCACAAGCGGGATGACAGAGCTCGCTGTATTATGCTGGTGAGGCTACTGACTTGCTTGTTACTGACTGCACCCTGCTGGCGCACTCACCGCTGTGCTCCACCGACGAATGCTGGGAGCTGCTGGTGGCCATCGAGCTGGTGCAGTTGCACAAGCGGGATGACAGAGCTCGCTGTATTATGCTGGTGAGGCTACTGACTTGCTTGTTACTGACTGCACCCTGCTGGCGCACTCACCGCTATGCTCCACCGACGAATGCTGGAAGCTGCTGGCGGCCATCGAGCTGGTGCTGTTGCACAAGCGGGATGACAGAGCTCGCTGTATTATGCTGGTGAGGCTACTGACTTGCTTGTTAGTGACTGCACCCTGCTGGCGCACTCACCGCTGTGCTTCACCGACGAGTGCTGGGAGTTGCTGGTCGATTTACAGTAGCTTTTTTAATAGAATAGAATAATTTATTGTTAAAAATAACAGTGTTTACATATTAAAGGTCTCTGCCTCCCAAAGTAGTAAAACATGTATCATGGGAGACAGTATGATGAAGTAACAGGTTTTAAATTTTGCGAATCTCATAGTGAAGTAACGGTGGCAGCAATCTACCGATATGACGGTTCGATACATGACACATGAAACAAATGGACTACCGACCTTCCGCGTACTGGTCCCGAGCTAAGGCCCAACAGTCGCGGATCTGCTGCGCCCGGCGTTCGGCTGAATGTAGTGTTGTCAGAGGTGATAGTAGCCCTAATATGACAGCTGTATTTCTTCAAGTGCAATTCGGCTAGGACTTAAGTTCTCAAGCAAAAAGTTTGTAATTTGTCATTGATAAATATTCTTTTGTTGATGACAGGCGAAGCAGCTGCCGCTGACTGACGGCTCGATGCTTGTGGAGCGCATGCGTCGTCGGCGCGAGACCTCGCCGCACGACAAACGGCTGTGGAGGAACGCTCCCGACGTGGCCGAGCTCGTCGCCACGGTAACGAGAATGTTGTAACCTAACATTTTGTAACGAGTCTGTCCTTACTGCCTGTAACTCAAGCTGCCGCCCCCGTGGCAAAGATAAATAAGTACATGAGTTCCGACGTCTGTCGAGTCGCTCCCGAGTCGAGCTTCGCAAATGATATTCCCTCCCCGCAGGTGATCATCGCGCGCTGCATGGTGACGCCGGTGTGCGCAGGCGCGGCAGCGGCGGCTCTGCACGGCTGTGCGCGAGGGCTGGCGCGACTGCTGACGCCGGTGCGGCTGCGCAGGGCGGCTCCTGCGCTGGCGGCACCTGCGGCCAGCGCGCGCCACCTCTACGTGTTGGCGCGTGCCGTGGGGACTCTGCTCAAGGAGGTCGGCATGAACATTTATCTAACTTGTCTGTAGAGGTAGCGACCACGTGGGCTTGCATGTTGTTTTTGTAGCCAATCTTCCTTGTGAATATCCTCGCTTTTTCCATTACATTATATGTTATCCCACACTAGGATGCCCTGTTTCGTGAAAACCAAAAACAGCGCGTCACCAACATAAACATTCCGGGACATGGAGATTTTTTTCTTCCTCTCCAGCCGAGATTCGAACCCGTTGCCTCTCGTTTGGGAGGCAGAGCCTCGGTCGCAAAGCCACAGAAATCCTCATCTGAAAAGACTGTGTTCTCATTACGGCTATAATACTACTATGTTGCCAAGTAATCTTGATATTCCGCCGCTCACTAACGATGTTTCTTTAAGCGGAAACGAAACAGTGGGCCGCTCAATATAAGCCTAACTCAAAACAGCGATATTGTGCTGTCTCTCCTGCTTAGCTCCCTAAGGAC
Source organism: Argyresthia goedartella (assembly GCA_949825045.1). Lineage (NCBI taxonomy): Eukaryota > Metazoa > Arthropoda > Insecta > Lepidoptera > Argyresthiidae > Argyresthia > Argyresthia goedartella. The sequence continues at coordinate 17,081,318 of OX463834.1, forward strand.
AAGCAAACATTACCTATACGGCATGACAGAGGTGCATTTTTACGGCCACGTCTAGACAATTATTCAGTAGTACAAAATTTTAGGGGCTTTGATTTGAGAGGGACTAGCTAATCCCCACAGCTATAGCGAAATGAAGGTTTTCTCATGATGTTCTCCATCGCCGTTATGTTTTGAAAAAAGAAAGAAAGTGAGAAAAAGCATTTATTTTCCACAAAACCCAGGGTTCGAAAGGATAATGATCAATGATAATATAGTTATCGTGATAATTTTCAATTAATAATAACAACAATTTGCGCTCGCGAATATGAACTGAATCCAAACGTATATTTCCGCACTCACGTGTATCCGAACGCACGAATTGTCCCATGCCTTCGCGAAATTACGCCTTACTGGTCGGACTGAATATATTCATATAAATTATTTATTAAACAAACAGAGTAACGTCTAAGATGATTACTAATCCAATATTGGCTTATTCTAAGATGATATTCCTATTTGTAATAAAATAAAGACTAGTTAGCATGAACGTCATGGTCAATTTGGGGCAGACGCCAAACAACAACATATTCAGAAGTTTTGGGCATTCGACAACGGGGTGATGTGGGATCTAGAAGCGGTTTTGAAGCAAAAACGTACACACGTTGTATCAGCTTTTCACACCATCCAAGTATACACCCACCATAGACAACATCACACTAGTTAATTCTTGATAATATCAGAGTTTCTCAAAGACTGATTCGCAAATCAGTACTAAGGCAATCGCAAACATTATAAAGAACCTTCGAAGATAAAGAAGAGTAGTTCAAGCAATTGGTCATGATCCTAACTATGTGGTTTTTGAAATATGATTCCCCATCGGACGACCTGAATGGCCGAGTCGGCAGTGACCCTGCCTACGAAGCCAAGGGTCCCGGGTTCTAGTCCCGGTGGGGGCAAATATTTGTTTGTTGAGAACGGATGTTTGTACCCTAGTCATGGTTGTTTATCTATCTTAAGTATAATATTTATCTATATGTATGTGTATCGTTGTCTAGTACCCAAGATATAGGGAATCCTAGTTTTGGGCTAAATCAATGTGTGTAAAAAGTGTCCGAGGTATTATTATTATTATTATTATCCATCAGTAGTCAAAGGTTTTTGGCCTCCAACACCCGTTCCACCGGTACTTTACTTATAAATAGAAGTGGACCAAGAATATAACCCTGTGATACGCCTCTCGTCAATGGCTTCGTGGTAGAAAAACTCTGGGTACCGTTCAGCCTTCGCAAAACTACCGTCTGCGTTCGGCTTGTTAGGTAGTTACCAAACCAGCGCACTGCGGAACTGTCAAATCCATAATACGACATTTTCGAAAGCAAAGAGAAATGTTCAAACAATCGATGGCTCTGGAGAAGTCCAGCAACACATTGCCCGCATGTACAATAATAATTGGCTATCCTTTGGAAATGGGTTGTTTAATACCTTTTTTGTTGCTATCTTGCCAAATTTTACCTTTAGTAAGCGATGTATGCACGTCCACAAACACTATGTTTCTACCAGCATCCCTCAGCTGTTGTATTTCTCTGAGATATTTAATCCATTTTAAACGTATATCTTGCTTTTCCATAAGAAGTCGTCTGTTGGTATCAGTTTTCCATCCATTTTAAACGTATATCTTGCTTTCCATAGGTAGTCGTCTGTTGGTATGAGTTTTCAGGAACCTGAACCTGGAGGAGGGAAGACGTACTAGGTCCAATACTAGGTTCATTTACTAGGTGAATTTAGTGTCAGCTTTCTTTAAAAAGTGCGGTACAAACAAACAAAAAAGGGCCACTATGTACATTTGATTACATAGTAACATTACTGAAAAGGAAAATTTCATTGGTAGGTTTCAAGTTTACTCCTGCTCTGAACTCTCGTGGGCGACTGAAGAGACTTGTCGCTCAAGCAGGAATAAATACCAGAGTGAAAAACTAAAGAGTTCAGAAAAAATAACCTTATGTCATTGTAAATGAGAGTCACTGACAGTTCGATTCGCATACTTTTTCGACGCCTAATTATTCCTGCATCTTAGGCGTTGAAGCCGCGGATTTGTATGGCAATTTTGGCCAGCAAATGTTTGAGCATTTATAATAAAACATCTATAAATCTCTAAGTAAAATTACTTACGCATTTCGTTTACAGTACTTTTATCTCTATATACACCTAAACAAATCTGTGCAAAGTGGATGGGAAAGGTGAAAAATACTGATCACACTCAATGATGTTTTTCGGAAAAGTTTAGTTTTTACTGCAATTATTTTCTAAGTGATTATTAATTGAAAACTAGATTTGAAAGCGCAATCAATGATTTGAGTTTTGAGTAATTCAAGAAGAAATTAATTATCGAATAATGTCAATATCCACACGATACAGTCAAGGCGTTTACTCATACCTAACAACATGTATAAATATTATTAAAGGTATCGGAAGTGAAGAGTGAAGGAATGGTGGTAAGGTGTACTCACAGTCCCGTAGCTCCCATGTCCTTAGGGAATATTCCCTAAGGACATGGGAGCTACGGGAGCTAGTCTCGAAGTGTCCTCTGCCTTTGGTCCAGTCCTAGTCGGGTCCTGCTCTTGGTTCGTTACAGCATGGCTCAACAGGAACATGATTCGTTTCCACTTCGTAGAAACGGACGATGAATATAAATGCAACTGTTGAGATCCTCGCCGCAGCGTCAATTAAGATGAGAAGACTGAATATGTTTATGAAAATCATTGATTAAACGAACAGAGTACCGTAAGATGACAACTAATACGATATTAGGTTATTCAAGGTTGATATTCGTATTTCTAAAAAAATAATGACGTCATTAACGTCATGGCCTGATTTAGGGTAGTGCTGACAAACGTCAAACGTCAAATGGTCTACCTTAACTCGCGCGACCTACTTATTAAAAACTGTCAGTGCTGAACAATTACTAGGGCTAGAAGAAAATAATAAATAATGTTATGAAAAATATAACACATGCCACACTGGTGATAATTATCCGCTAGTTAACATTATAATTATCAGATAATAATCAAGAAGATCTTGATAATTTTGAACCCAGCCAAAAATAAAATTTAAATATATGACCATAACCTCTAAGCAGTAGTTCAAATACATTATTTCTGGCAAAAAGAACTGGACTCAGCAAATGTTGAGTGATGCAACAACACAGGTTGTTTTGCAATGTTTTCCTACAATCATTTCTCACGTAGATCTTCGGTTTTCGGTCACATATGCATTTCTCATTGTACAATTCTTCCAGCAGGATCAGGAGCTGAAGCCGTTTGTGTGCGAGCTGTACGTGCGCGCGATCACCGCCGGCATGAATGAACTGGAGAGACTCAAATTGAAGACTGAAACGGTACGTACAGCCTGACTAGCATTTCGCTGAACGAGTGAAGGTGGACGTACAAGGAGCGAGGATCGACCACCAGCCAGATGTGTCGACGCACAGAAAGCGTCATGCCTTTACCAGAAAAGGGTGGCATTAACGCCGTTGTACCCATGTTGGGATAGAGATTAAATAAACGTCCTCTCCAATACCCCTCCATTAGCGCATGACATGGGAGCTAGTGCGGTATCCAATGCTGCAAACCATGACTAAAAGAAAAATATGCGATAAGTAGCTAACATGTTTTGACGATATTGTAGGGTCATTGTAGCAGGCCACATTTGATAACAGTCAGTCTTAGCTTTATTTATACTAAGTTGACCAGCTTAAAAAACGAAGAAATTGAATGAATCGACGTCAAACATTGTGAACTAAATGCAGTCATCATTGAACTAAATTCTTTTTGATCGATCAACCGATCTATATTTTATGTAACATCCCTGTTTAAAAAAAGAGAAAAAAGTGGCCAAGTGCGAGTCGGACTCGCCCATGAAGGGTTCCGTTGTAGCAAGTAATTATGTGAATGGATGTTTGTGTTGTAACTTGGTTTTTCATAGTGTTTGTATGAATGAAAAAGCTATCTTTGCGGTTTTTAATAAATGTTTTATATCTTAAAAACTGTTTATTTTTTTTTGTTCAAACCAATTTTCGTTGAAAGTGTCTGTTGAAATACACAGCATATATTTTTTGTAGATTGTTCACTCTCTTACTTTAAAAGTTAGAGGGACACACACACATATTTTTTCACTTTGGAAGGGTCTGATTCTAACGATTTACTTTGAGGAAAAATGGTTTCAGGAACCTCAACATCATTTTTAAAGACCTATCTACAGACACCCCACACATATAGGTTTGATGAAATAGTTATTTGTGTCACAAGGGAGCAAATTATGTATTTAGGCGAGGGCGGTACATTGAATCCAGAGTGAAGGGAAGGATTCTACGATAGAATCCTGAGCGTAGCGAGAGATTCTAAGTTAGAATCCTGAGCGTAACGAAGGATTCAAACGTTAACGCCCAAGACGAAAATAATTTTGCCCCTGTGTGACACTTACAACTTTTCACACCGACTATGAGTAAAATTTAAATTAAATGCTCTAAAAAAATTAAATAACTATACTTTGAATTACACTTTCACCACTTTTACAGTAATCGAACAACGTAAACAAAACTTTTTTTTTTATAATGGCGGATTGTGAAGGATTAGGATCAACACAGATAAAATATTCCTGTGTACTTTTACTAATGTGTAAAAATAATCGAATTGAATATTACAATGGTTTCGGATATCAATATTCATTATATCATAATAACAGACATCGATAGTTTAGATTTCAGTAAAACAAATAATTTATTGTGACATTTTTTTTTAAATATTACGAAAAATTCATATATTTGCATACAACGTTGTTAAAGTTAAAACCTCAAACATGTTCGTTTTTAATCGACTACGCCATCGTAGTCGATTGTAATGTAATTTCATAATAAAATTCGATTATTTTAATCTGTGCTCACTGCGTAAATGCTACATGGCAATGAATAAATTAAAAAAAGTAGCTTGAACAGAAAAGTAGCATTTTGCTCCCTCTCGTCGTGGAGCAAAACTTACTTTTCCGAATGAAAGGTGTGAAAAAATAATTTTTGGTTTCAGTTCCATGTATTCAATGGAGCCCTTCAATTATTTTATTTTTTTTTTTTTTTTTGTAAAATCACCTACATACCAAGTTTCAACAGTGTAGTCCTAATAGTTTCTGCATAAAGTTACTGACATACGAACGGACAGACCTACGAAACCCTAAAAAGATATGTTGGGATAGTGGCATTTCTGATAAGTATCATAGACAACAAACAACACTTCCGCTTTACCGTTCTCTATTCACAGTTTTATTGTACAACGATTCTCTCCTCATACATGGAACTGAAACCAAAAAATATTTTTTTCATCAAACTTACGGGGTGTCTATAAAATGATGTTGAGGTTCCTGAAAACATTTTTCCTCAAAGTAAATTTTTATAGAGACAGACCCTTCCAAAGTGGAAAAATGTGTGTGTGTGTGTGTCTCTCTACCTTTAAAGTAAGAGAGTGAAAAATCTACAAAAAATATATGACTACCTTTAAAGTAAGAGAGTGAAAAATCTACAAAAAATATATGATGTGTATCTCAATACACACTTTCAACAAAAATTGGTTTGAACAAAATAAAATAAGCAGTTTTTAAGGGCTAGTATTTAATCGCACATCAAAAATACTGATTTTCACAGCAAAAAAGGATTATCAAGAACACTGTTCGATTCCAAATCGATATTCGATCGATGGTTTCTGAACGGCCATTTTGAATTTGACGTTGCTGCCAACCTTGCAGTTTTTTGACAACTGACAGACGAAAGCCCTCGCAATGTAACGCGTATTGGTCAGGGTATTGAAATTAAATCGCAAGCCATCTGGAATGTATTCGGGTTTCCCTCAGGATTGTCTATATAGCTGAGTGTGTTGTGGTTCCCCGAACCAGATAAAGTTCGCATTTACGTGGCCGATTGGTTTTTCCCACGTAACATAACCTGTGTTGGAACACTGTGCTCATCGAAGCTGGCCTGCCAGTCATACCTGGTTGGCTGAAGAACCTGTCTACCAAGAAGAGCCTAGGGTGCACCCGGGCCTTGCAGAGAGACAGGAGGTTGACGGGACCGAAGCACAGACCAGGTTAGATCGACTCCATTTACCTTAGCTCGGTGAATCGCCGACGTTCACACTTCTTGGCAACTGATCGCTACGCTACCTCGTAGCTGATGGGCCCCTACGAGGTCATTAGGTGCCGAGAAGCCTGAACAAACACTTTTTATGTTTTGAGTATTTTTTGTTGTCCTTATATGTTCAATTTAACACTAAGGATAAAGGCTTCGCTCACCCCCTTTACCCTTCACCTAAGCTACCGCATTATTATGCCCTGATATTTGCTGTAAAAATCAGTATATTTGCTGTGCAAATCAGTATTATTGATGTGCAAGTTTAATATTTCCCACTTTTAAGATATAAAACATTTATTAAAAACCGCAAAGATGTCACTATGAAACATACAAACACTATGAAAAACTAAGTTACAACACAAACATCCAGTCGCATATTTACTTGCTACAAGGGAACCCTTCATGGGCGCACTTGGCCAATTTTTTCCAATTGGTTTTTAAGGCGGCCATTGTTTTGGTGTCGGCGTGTTGCCTTTGACTCCGTTTTTGTTAGTGATGATATATGATAGGTGTAGTAAAAGATTGAATGGATTTAGGATAATAACAGTCATAATTTTGATACACAATTCTCCTCAGTTGTTAGTAATAAAAATCAAATACTACCAGGAAACATCGATTTTTCCTCATGGCTATACTTTGACTACCTACTACAACATAGAGAGACATAATGAATTTAAAGGAAACTTTGTTGAATTTTAATGAAGTGTCAAATGTGACCTGTTACAAAGGCCTTAGTATACTGACACAGCGCCATCCCCCACAGCAGGCCACGGGCACTGCGATCGCCGAGCACCCGCGTGGTGTCCCGGAGCAGTGCGGCGTGCTGGCGGCGTGGTTCCTGGAGCTGGGCACGCTTTTGGCGGCGAGCGCGCGCCTGGGCGGCGAGTGCGCGCTCACCGCCTTCAGCGTGCACCCCACTGCGCGCAGTCTGGAGCGTCTGCGCGCGCTACCGCCGCTGCCCGCGCACCAGGTACACTACCTTCCTTCTGTGCTCGTCCTGCGGTGTCCTGGAGCGGTGCGGCGTGCTGGTGGCGTGGTTGCTAGAGCTGGGCGCGCTGTTGGCGGCCCAGGCGGCAGGAAAATACTGGCTTCAAAACCTTTGAAACCCTCGAGTTAGTACTGCTTGCGCCATACACCTATTTAGATCTGAAGTGCCCGTGTTTCGAGTCGCAATAATGATAAACAGGTGTCAGCGGTACACCGTACATTTCGTCCTCAATGGAAGCTAAATTTTTATTGTTATCTCAGGAAAAGCCGGAGCCCGCGGAAGAAGAGCCGGCGTCGGAGTTCGGCGGCTGGGCGAACGACAGCCACTCGCACACCAACTTCGTGAAGACATCCGAGACGCTCCAAATGAAGGACACCGGCAGACAGGTATACCCCTAAACCTACACAATTCGCCTGTTAAGTGCAACTAATAATAACCAAAAACAATGTATTTGCCGGACCAAACCTGAATCCTAAACTACAAAACAAGGATTTATTTTAGAGCTAGATTGAAAAAAAAAACAACAGCAAAATATAGCAATTTTACCTGAAAATAAAATTGTTATTATACATACTTACCTGGCTTTAAGCCTAATATTGAGAGTAGCATATTTGACTTCCTTTCCGGTGCGACAAAATTAGCCCCAAATAGCTCCTGCTTCCTGTTTAAAACTCCTAAAATACGTGTCATATCCGTTTTGAACCTCAGCAACATTGCGCGCGTAAAGTTTCAGAAATGGCGGCAATTGTAGCCAGCGTTATTGTGCGCGCTCAATTTTCAGGTCATTGGCAACTCAATAAAGAGCTTATAGTGTCTAAGAATGTGTCACGATCATGCAATGCACAGTAATGTGCACAGCAGGCAGCGATTTACCTAGGCTTAAAGCCAGGTAAGTATGTATAATAACAATTTTATTTTCAGGTAAAATTGCTATATTATACCTGACGTTACCTGGCTTTAAGCCTAATATTGAGTAGTGTTTGGTATCGACTGCTGAGTTAAAAACGCCAATGTGATATGACTAGGAGTTCATTTATGGAAACCTTATATAAATTATGATACTGAATGTGTATGCATCATCGTGTACGTGATGCAAAGATAGGCTGCGCAAATGCAACTCAAAAATAAGGCAAATAGATAGAAACAAACACAGACTTCGGAAAGGTCTGATGAAGTCATCTTTTGAGGCCAGCCGAGTTTTGGGCTGGCTAGGTTAGACTTAGTTAGCTAGTTTCTGGCTATTAAGACTCATCTGATCTATATGAATCTAAGAATATGCAAAGCTTTACAGTAGGTTTTCCCTTCAGTCAGCACTTAAGTACAAGTTCACCGAGATTGGTGCTCGGTGGTTGGCTGCTAGTTCGCCATTCTGTTCGACGACTACCAAGACTGCAGTTGTGAGGTCAGGATATCAGGTCGGTCACCTGACCTACGAAACTCGGAGCTAGAGACGTAGGCGTGCCGAATCGAATACATGTGAAAATGAGTTATTATAATTTGTACCTTGCACAGACAGGGCCAATCTGATTTAAACACAAAACATTGATGAAATTAGTGATTAGCAGTAGGTATACTCAAATTACAATTGCTGTATTTTGAATTGAGAGTGCGCCTCCTGGATGCATTATCACTGATTATGTACTTCCACATATGATTGGTCTTTGCAAAAGACTGGCGAACAAGTCTGTAATCTGACTTTAATAATAAAGTTACTCAATTAATCTAAATACCTTTTCGTATCACTTCTGAAAAGAATAGCTAGATGTGGCTGATTCTATTACAGGAGCTAGTTTACGTGTAATAAGCATATTTGTAAATGCCTACAGTGATAAAGAAGTTTAGTATCTATCGTATTCAATTATCATTGATCAGATACCTAATACAAGTATCTGAACGCGTTTTCATTATTACCCGCAGATGTGTAGACAACATTATGTGAAACCATGTTACCTAGGACTGAACCATAAAAGTACATACTTCACTGGGATAATCCGGCGTGGTCATAATATTCATTAAAATAATAATATGTAATGGATAAAAGTTTTGAAAAACAGTTCACTGGTAGAAATACCAGGTTGGTGTCCTAACATAACATAGCGTCACGCCTTTTCCCATACGGAGCGGCAGAGGCACTATGGCGCCCACGCTCAATATGCTAATGTATATCTTGCTCAGTCCGATATTCAATACTCCATTGCTACTCACTTTATAATTATTATTCCTTTACTATGTAGGTACTGTACGGAACAGCTGTAGAAATATTAAGGAACTCTGCTTGTGGGCTGTATGCCGCACCGGCCACATCCAAGACACATTATGGTTAATTACCTCGATTTCGTCGACTTGGTTAAAGCTGCCTTTGCTGTTCGCTTGGGATATGTCGAAGTAAAGCGACTATTGAGAAACAACCAAATAAATAGTGGAGATGTGAAAAAAAAATATCACGATATATAATCTCAAATTTATACTATATATGTCCTGAGAGACTCGAGGACTGTCATCTCCTTTTGGCTAATATACTGAAAAGTTAATTCTTACAGCCACTTACCTACTGAATTATGAAGACCTGCGCGGTCCAGTGACACGTAGGTCATTTGTGAGAAGTAATGTAGATAACTTCTCTATATGGCTCCGACAATATCCTGGTGGATAACTGTCTGAATAATATTAGCAGACTATATCTTTGGATAGTGAATCTGAAAGGTGACTGCTACAATGATAACTATCTGAAGCAGTGTAGTAGGCATATTGCCGACCATATCCTGCCGGATTGATGAAAGTAGTCGGGTTGAAAAACGACGGCTCTGTTGTTAGATTGTAACGCGTTGTTATATTAGGGGTTGGAGGAAATCAACTAGGTAGGTACTCAAAGTTCTTTTAAAATATGGTATATTAAAGGTAAGTCCAACACCACAATCTAAGCAGTTTATAATTACCCTTTTACCCTTTGAGTATTGTATTATATAGATAGCCGGTCCTCCAGCCACATACCTAATGTTTAGAACTCCCTTTTAATCCATTAAAAGCAGCAGCGCTAAAATGGAAATTATAGAAAGTTACATAAAGTAATTAGTATAAATGGAATATAAAATAGTGTTGATTTTATATTTCTTCGTCACTGGTTTAAAAAGGGTTAAGATATCACGTAAATGAGTAAAACGTTACAATGAAACTGTAAGAAAATTGTTTGCCTCCACTCTGTCCGCCTCGTTCTACCAACATCAGGCGATGTTTCCGTATGAAAATATCGCTTTGAACCTTGCACAGATGGAAACGTTGCAGAGACTGAGTTAGATCTCAAGTTTCGCCGGGATACTAGAAATGCACGACAACCAGCCATCAGATATCTACATCTTTACGCAAGATGTTTAATTGAACCGTCTCGCATAGACTGAGTCATTTCATACTCACACGAGCGTTTAGTAGCGATGTCCCCTTACGCGCAGGCACTACCGGCATAACCGCTAACGGCTGACGTAACTGCATGTCGATGTCGCTTTAAACCTTGCAGGTGGACTAAGTTGCAGAAACTGTATCAGCGGTATATTACCATCGAAGATTGATCAACAGGTCACTTCACGAGGGAATTTCAATTTCTCTGTAGCCAAGCTGCGCTGATTGGTGTACTTATGGCGCTCAGAATGGGCTGCGGCACCTACACGTGGCTGCGGCTCGTAGTCGCCGCGTCGTCGTTCGCCTCCTGCCTCCCCTCCGCGCACGCACCAGCCTTGCGCAGGCTGGCGGCCCGGAGCGCTCGCCGTATGCTGGCTCCGGGCGGCGGGGGCGCGTCACCGCTGCGCGCGGGCGCGGGCTAAGTGTAGCGGGCAGCCAGCAGCGCAAGGGCTCACCTCTACTCGCCTTGCTCTGGAGGTCGAACTCACGAAAATGCACGCAGTCGCCGTGTCGTCGTTTGTCTCGTGATTCCCCTCCGCGCGCGCGCCAACCTTGCGCAGGTTGGCGGCCCGGAGCGCTAGCCGGGCTCCGGGCGGCGGGGGCGCGACACCGCTGCGCGCGGGCGCGGGCTAACAGTTGCGGGGAGCCCTTTGCACAAGGGCTTGCCTCCTCTGTTTGCCTTGCTCTGGAGGTCAAACTCACGAAAAATCTCCAGGTTTCTCCTTCCTCTGACATAAAATCTGTAAAACTGGGATTAGTTATGGAATATCCACCGAGGGCAAAATCTTGCACGAGGTTACCATTACGCGATGGTCGTGAATGCATTGAGTATAGATTGAGTAGAGATCCACTCGTCCAACGTCAATATTTCGCAATTGATAAGAATCGATTTTATTATATTCCCCCTCGGAAGACATCTCGTTGATTGTATTACATACCTTATCCCTGTAGCCGGAATCTGCTTGGTGCTCAACAAGCCAAGACATGACCGTCGAAAATATCCCTTTTTGCGCCTCCTTCTGCTTGATCAAACCATGTGGTACTACCATGGGCGGTCACTACGTTCCCGCCAAGTATGATTGCCATCTAAGGACTTGGCGCACTCGAGTTCATTAAACTCCAGCACAGAACAATAAAAGTTTGTATCTCATGCGAACGGCAAATACCTAATCTGATTGGATTGGATTTACTTATGATTTTCTCGTCGTGAGATTCGGATACAGTTACAAATAGCTACTTATAAATATCACTCCTATATCAAAGGGAGTGATATTCCTAACAAATTCAATGTCAGAATTAAACATATCTTATTGCGAGATTGTGTGAGTTACTAAACATTGCATCACTCGATCTGTTTAGCATACGATCATGCATTGCCGAGATGTAACTAGCTGAAACGATTTTTCCAGATTACTTGTCCTTGAATTCTTTCTTACTCCCCCGAAGTCTTCTCCTCCGGCTGCTCCTCCTCTCCGGAGACGTGGAAGTGGAACTGCTGTAGCGATCACTCCTCGATGATTCACTACGCGGGGCTATCTACCGCGGTTTTTATTAAACGGATTATTTTTTGCTGTTGCACTGAACAATTAACACTATAACCGTAACAAAATTCCAAGGATATTTCGAAAAGTAACTTGGAATATTTTCAAATTTGTTAAACGCGTGCGCACGGAAAGAACTCCAAAACGCCAATGACCTGAAAATTGAGCTCGCGCATTAACGCTGGCTACAATTGCCGCCATTTCTGAAACTTTACGCGCGTAATGTTGCTGAGGTTCAAAACGGATATGACATGTATTTTAGGAGTTTTAAACAGGAAGTGAGCTATTTGGGGCTAATTTCGTCGCACCGGAAAGGAAGTCAAGTATGCTACTCTCAATATTAGGCTTAAAGCCAGGTAACGTCAGGTATAATACAGCAATTCGCCTCATTAAGTTGAACATCATCAGAGCGGAAATTACGTCAGGTGTGCATGAACTATAGTTGAGTTCATATTTAGGCAGAGTTGCGTTTATCGTTGTCAAACTCAGACCAAACTCGGATCTGGCTACAGCTGGGCTAGTCTATTTTAGTTACTTTCGTAGTGTCATGTTATGTTCTATGGCACAGAGTAAGTAAGTAAATAGAGGGAGGGCTATTTTCCATGAACTAAAGTTGATATACTGACATTCTGCTGAAACGACCGTAATTTTCGTATATTTTTATTGCACATGAAAATTCACATAACAAGCTTTTAGAGAATACATTTACAAAGGCAAGCTTATCTCTAACAAGAGATTCCTTCCAGCAAACCCAATATGAAAAGGATAAATTTAACAGCAATGACAGGTAGACCTTGACAATCTTACGGTGACATATTAATAACCCCTGGAATAAGCAAGAGTTAAGCCACAAAGGTCATTGTACCCACTGTCACGTGTCCTAAAGAATCAAATGACCGAATACTTACCGAGTCTTCAGTATGAACTTGGCTGTTTAAAAATACATGTCATGAGCTAGCTGGTGATGGAATGAGGACTTGGATGGATACTAGAACTCAGGAACCAGGAATAGTAAGGCAGTCGTATTTGGACTCAATTTGTTAAGGATGATAAGTTGGTCTGGGAAACTTGGTGTCATGAGCTGGTGATGGAATGAGGACTTGGAAACAGTACTGGAACTTGGAACCAGGATTTAGAATGAACTCGTGTTCGACTTTCGACGACTTTGTTGAGCATGGTAAGCTGGTTTCGCAATTTTGATGTCATGAGGTCTTTGAATCGGTGCCGAAACTATGTAACAAGTAACAGTACAATATTGTATTTTTATGTATGTCTCACCCTCACTCTCAGTGTATCTTTTTATTATTTAGTAGTATTTATTATTTTATTATAATATTTATACTTCCCGACTATCCGATTTATAACCTCCTCTCTCTTGCTCTGGTCTGCTGGAAGAAATTTCTTTAAGAAATATGCAGCACCTTTTGCTTAATTTTTGTAAATGCCTTTTCTTTTTATGCTTTTGTGTGCAATAAATGATTAAATGAAAAAAATAAAATAAAAAAACAGGCGTGTTTGGACTCCATTTGTAAGGAGTATTTCGTGGTTCCTGAGTTCCAGTACTATCGCCAAGTCCTCATTCCTTCTCTAGCTCATGACAGCAAGTTTTGGAAACCAGCTTATGATTATTTACATTATTAGTACAAACACGACTGCTCTACGATTATGCCTCATAGACTGGTACCAAGCTATTTTTGACGAGATAAACTGAATAAGTAGAAGTAGGTAAAGTTGTCAGAATGGCCTTTGACAAATCCTTCATCCATTATAAAACTATTTCATTAAATATGATATATTTTACACTAAAACACGTAATTTTATATTTTATAATACTTTAACAGCAAAACTGTTGTAAGAACGATAATAAGAAATCACTTTTTGCGTCTGCGAGTTAGTGCGGCCGGCCGAACTCAGACTGGCTGCGAGTCAAAAAGAGACGTCATCATACGCGCCGATGCTATATGACAAATTTACCAAGCGTTTCGGAAATGGCCCTGTGGCATCGTGACTATAAAACGAAACAAAAACTAGTGAAATCTCCACAAACCTGGCTTTAATACTAAGGGCTTCTTTTTGCGAAATTACGATACCTTAGCCTTATTCATTGGTTTGACGTCGTATTCGCAATCTGTAGGGACTTCCATCTAAACCAAGTTCCGTTAATTTTGTTTTGGTTTAATTATTTCTTTAGGCCTTAAGTTTTCATGTACATTGGTACGGAACCCTTTGTGTGCGAGTCCGACCCGCACTTGACCGATTTTTCCAGGCAAACGTGCTATCAACGGCGATACTGACGGAGGGCGAGACGCTGGGCCTGTCCGCGGACCTCTGCCAGGACCTGGCTGTGTTGCTGAGCGGGCCAAGAGTTAAGACGCTGTCCTTTGACATGGACAGGTGAGGAGATTCTTATTGTTGAGCGTGTGTTCACTGATGCACATTATTCTCCTTACCTGTGGCGGTGGGCTATCACGCAAAAAATGACTATCTATTGAATAACTGGCTAAAACTGAACAGCCTCCTCGACTCCGTATGGAAAAAGGCGTGGTGCTTTGTTACGCATGTAACTGCACGATGCAATAGTTTGACGGTTCCAAGATCTAACAGGGAAGATGATTATCAGAAATGTGACGACGCTTTTGATGTAATGTCCGCAATACCATGACTTATCGTAAGAAAACTCTAAAAACGTCGCCATGTTTCTCACACATTTTGCTTCCCCTTTTAATCGTGGAGCCGTAAAACCACAGATACAAAAATACAACTACCTAAATATTGTAAATGTACCGCGCGAACTTGTAAAAAACGCCTATTCATTAATAAAATCACCTCTTCCTCCACAGAGACAAGCTGCTCGCCCTATGCTCCGCACTAGTGCAGCACACGTGCGGCGGAACGCGCTCGGTCGCGATCAGTACCGCGCTGCTGCAGCTCTACCTCGACCCGGCGCGGTACAGCCACCTGCCGGAGGAGGAAGACGAGGGGGAGGGAGACCCGCACTACGGCATCGAGAAAGGTATGTGTCTGTGTACACACATACACACACACACACACACACACACACACACACACACACACACACAAACACACACGCATAAACACACATACACACACACACACACACACACACACACACACACACACACACACACACACATACACACACACACACATACACACACACACACATACACACACACACACACACACACTAGGATACACGACCTCGACCCGCCGAGGACGACACAGCACAGCACTGTAGGATCTGCTTCAATTTCTTAGTTTTCAATGCTTATGGGGCGTGAGAGTAGTTGTATCTGGCTTATTTAATCAATATTTTCCGTGAATCCTTGCACGTTGCGGGAGTCTTCGTATGTAGTACCACGCATCAGTAATTAAGCCCGCCAGTGATTTTATACGGTTCTCTGTAGAACATTTTGAAATGTTTATCTCCACCGTGTGTGTTCATGTTAAAAGAGCTCCGTAGTCTAGTGGGTTTCACGCTTTCTTCTCACACTTGAGATGCAGGTTCGGATCCTGACCATGTGTACCAATGAGATAGTTAATTTATCTTAAGTACTTTCTCGGATGTTCAGTGTTTCGGATGACACGTTGATCAGTAGCTATCGCTATATATAGCCCCGGCTGCTATCGCTATGTGATAGTGGGCGTAAAACCCCTCCATCAACCCGCAATGAGTCAGCGTGGTGGAGCTTAATCTTACTCTTATCCGGGTAAAAGCCTCTGCCCCTCGGCGGGGACATTAATGGGCTAAATTTATATATTTAACCTCCACTATCATTTTCCTTTCCAGGCTACGAGCACCTAGTTGAGGTCCAGGAACCAGAGCCTGAAGAGATCTGGGCGGAAGCGTTCTACGACCCCGTGTGCACCTCCACTGAGTCGGGCAGCTCCTCATGGGACGGCGACTACGGCGACACACGTCGGAAGAAGAAGCATAGAACCCCGCAAGCACGAAACACGTTGGATGAGAACGACCCGCTCAGTCTGGAGAACAAGGAAAGCTCGCACAGCAAGGAAGTACATAGTAAAGACCGGAGGAAGGAGCGAAGTCACAGCAAGGATGGGAATTGTAGCAAGGATCGGCATTCTAGCAAGGAACGGGATCACAGCAAGGAACGGAAATATAGCCAGGATGGGCATCGTAGCAAGGAACGGCATCACAGCAAAGAACGGAGCAAAGACAAAAATAAGTCAAAGGACAAAGATTCTAGTGTGAGCCGCGAGCGAAGAAAAGACAAACCAGAGAAACCGAAAAAGGAAATTAAGGAAAGGAAGAAAAAGGAAAAGACGCCCAAGCGTGAAAATGAAGTGAAAACGATTGACGAATCCGGACCTCTCTCCAGTCTGATAGGCCTGAAAGTTTGCGGATCTTCCGGGGAGAGACTCACGGATGAAGTACTGAAAAAGCAAGCAAAGAGAGGGAAAACCCCTAAGAATAAACCAGCGGTTGCCACAGATAGCGACTACGACAGCCAAGGCAAGTCGTCGCTCGCTTCAATGACATCTGTCGAGGGGGCCTACGAAACAAACGTCGTATTCGATGGGCTATTCGATATGGAAGACACCAAGACCGTGTCTCCGATCAAGCCGACAAGTGCTGATGCACCAGACACGACGCTGAGTAACAAATCGCCGAAATCATTCAACCTTCCAAGAATGTATCAAGTCGGCTATCCCAACGAAGCGAAGCTACCTGCAGAATATATCAAGGATAGTCAGCAGACATCGCGATTTGGAATTTCACAACCGGACAGCCCTTACAGCTTACAGCAGTATATGTCATACGACAAACCCGCGACCGATGATACCCGTAAGCGAATATCGGAACTTATAATGTTTAGGAAGAACAAAAGCGGAAACAGCAGTCCTTCAAGCCGAAATAGAACGCAAGAGAAGTGTGTGCCGACAAGTAGAATCAGTGCAGTACGTCACCAGATAATCGACAAAGCGCCGTTAGATTTCATCAAGAACAACTGCCCTCAATTGCAGTTGGATGTGTTCAAAGAACCTAAGCTGAATGCGACTGAACCCACACAAACGGTTAAGACAAACAGTCCTGCAAATACTAGTGTACCTCAAACAAGCCCCGCCGTTATGCCGACAACAATTAAAAAGACGATACATGAAAGCGTCATAAAACATGCTCCCAAATCTAACAGCCAACTAGCAACGGGGAAACAAATCATTGGCATGCAAGATTTTTTAAACGAAATGCAAGGATCTCTATACTCAACTAAAAATGACGTCACTATCACACGAACGACCAATAAAGATACCGTAAAAAATGCACGCGCAAATATTAAGTTACCTAAGTCTGAATCGAAGGCTAGTCCTCTATCACTCACTCCTCAATGTGCCAAATCTTCAGCTGTCGACAACGCGCCGAACACTTTCGCTCGACGCAGTTATATGCATAAAAACAAAGCAGAGAAAAAACAAGAGCCAGAAAACCAACAGGCGCAGTTAGATTACATATCGATGGAGTTAGAGAAACACATACGCCTCCATAAACTCCAAAATGCCCTGCTGGTATCGCAAGCCACAGTTTCTGGGTCAAACACATCAAAACCTAAGTGTGACACAACTGTGTCCGTGAAAAAAGTACCCCCGGGTTCAGTTACGCCAAATATTTATGTCAACTTTAATCCAGTCCTTGCCGATATATTGAAATCACCACCCAAGGACAACAACACAAAGGTCTACCAACAAACAGTTCCAAATTTCGAGGCATCATGTAGAGTACCAACGCCATCCCATGCTGGGACTAGTAATCAATATCACAATGAATTGCAAAACTTGGTGCAACAGAGAAACAAGTTAAATGCTGTCAGTTCGTTCACAGACTACCAAAATGTATTGTCAATCAACCAGCAACTACAAACACACAATCCTGTCGCAAATCAAGCAAATACAAGAATGCCAAACTCTCAGACAAGCCAACCACATGCTACGACTGAAACCAAGGCTTGCATGCAAACTCAACAACATGCTTTAGCGCCATCGCCACAAATTGCAAACCAGAGTTCATCAACAACGGTTCCTACTAATTTTGGCGTTGAAACTAATACACATAGTGTACAATCGAATGTGGCTTTAGCGGCAACGCAAACCGTCGCCACTCCAGTAGCTATTTATGCTGATCTCTCGAATACCAAAGTACCATCCGAAGACTCTCAAGACTGGAAGAGCATTCTCGATGATTTATTAGCTCACAAGACCCCAAGCAGAGGGCCAACCGCTCTCGATATTGTACTCAAGAAAAACTATAGCAAGAAACAAACTCAGAGTATTCTGAGAGCTCAAAGGAAACCAAAGCCAACAACCGTAGAGATCCCTGAAGGAAGCCAACGTGTCATTTCAGTGAACAACAAAATCCCGGCATCGATAATTTCAGCAGCAATGAGCAATCAACTCTCGATAAAAGCAGTGTCGTCGAATAGTCACAAAAAAGATGACAAAAAACGTCTAATCAAAACCAGACGAGACAAAGGCGCCACAAATAATCGTGCATCCTCTACAAAAGTGAAAGCACTCCTGAAGGAAAAGACAGCGGTTGAAAAATGCAATGCACAGACAATAACGCATACTGTTGCCCTTCCCGTTACCGTTTCAAAGAAAGCCCAAACTTGTATTCCGAAAGGAACTGACTTCCCTGAAAACACGATTCAAAAGCCGTCGGAAACACAAACCGACGAACTGCTAGATGAATTTATTGACGAGGATCTTTTGAAAGAAATAGACGAAGTTCCGTCGGACGAAGAAAACTTATTTAATCCTAGCGATGAGAATCCAATTCAAGGACCTGTGAATAGTATAAAACCAAATATCGTGAATAATCCACCTTTATTAGATCACGATACGGCAGTGTCAAGTACTCGCCAATGCATTGGCATGCGTGTTCAAAAATTGGACCAGAATGTGTGGAAATCTGATCCTAATATCATGCCGCAAGCGAAAACAGTCCATCGACATAATTATATGAATAATCCACCAAAACATAGGAAACCTGTACCAGAAACACCATTTCAGGCTGTAAATACCAATTTTACACAAAATAATAAGCAAGATTCTTTGGACTGTAATATTAAAAATGCTAATATGGTAGTGAACAGTACAATGACAACAGCGGACGCTGCAAATGTTCTGATAACATCAATGCCAGTCGCAAGAACTACGCCGAGAATATTCAATCCCGCCATGGTGGCACCGACGCCACAGACTCCAATATTTGCGCCTTATATGAATAAGAACACATTTGTGACCGTCAGCCAAACTGCAAATATTACACTTTATAGAACGCCGCAATCCGCGCCTACTGCAGATCAGGTGACCGTCGGAAATGTGAGCGCTGAAACCAATCAAGAAGCCTGCTTAGTAAATGAAGTGTCAAATTGCTATGTAACACAGCAGGGCGCCATTCCCTATGTAAAAACTGCAAATATGCATAATACTTCAAATAACTTTATAGAGACACCTGAAGAAAAGCAGCCTGATAAAAAAATCAAAATATTAAACCAGACGATCATAAAAATTGCTGACAAGCGACAAGATCTTCCCGAGAAACAAGATACTCTGTCATCAAAAACTGCAAAACCTGCTATCAGTGAAATGGACGTGAAACGAAATGTTGACAGTGCATGTCTTGAAACCAAGAATAGTATTGTGAGTGAACCTGGCCTCGAAATGATAAAGGTTGCAAGCAAGATCGCTCAAATATTGGACGATCAAGATCCCTCAAATATTGAGAGAATAAGAATAAAAAGGGTTGCAATTATGAATAGAAAACAACATGGGTCTTCCATGTATCCTACGATTACTCTACCATACGCTCCTATAAAAATTAATAAAGTGACAAAGAGTATAAAATTACGCCCGAAACTTGCTAAATCAACGCCATTTGTTGATATTCCCGTTAAAGTAGATAAAACCATTAAAAAGACTGAAACACTGAAAGACGTAATAACTGCGGAAAGTAGCAAGGAAAATGTCGTAGAAGGAAAAAAGACGAGAAGAATACTTTTGAGGTCATCAAACAAAATTGCCACGCCACCGGTACTAGAAAGCAAAACAGAATCCGGAACGAAATCAAAAGTCCGACTAAAAGACACAGACGAAAACAAGGGAACAAATAAGATAATCGATGCGAAAGTGACTAAAGATCCAGTTAGGGTTTCGAAACGGATAAAGAACAAAAAGTCAGAAAAAGCAGATGCGACCAGTGCCACCAATAATAAGGAAGCTGCTAAAGAGAAGGTTAAATCGTCTGTGTCTGAATTAACGGAAAAAGTTGAGTTTTTCGATATAGAAGAGGCATTATTAGGATGTGCCATAATAAAAAAGAGTATACAATCTCCTGTTGAAAATGGCGGACAGATCATAGCTGGATCCGAAGCTATATCACCAGCCCAGCCATTAGAAAGTTCATTAACGTCAGTAAGTGTTCTAAGTGAATCCATTACAGACGCACTAAGCGTACCAACCGAGACAGTAGATGTATGTGGCCACGGAGAACAAAAGTCACTGCATATGAACTCCGAAGGGGTAGTTAAGGATGACGTTGTGGAAGCTGTCGTAAAGACGAATCTTGAGAGTGAAGCTCAAAAACAGGTAGTGAAACCCACTCTAGATGAGAAACCAGATGAAACAAAAATACTCAATGAGCCTACACTTACTGAAAGTGTAATGGAAACATTACAAAGTACTATGCACGAAGTCAAACATAATGAATGTCTCAAAGAGGAACAATTAAGACCTAAAGCTAGTGAAAACGAGTATCTAAGTAAATATTGCAAGAAAAATATGGTCATCGAATCAGTAAAAACTATACCTAAGACGAAAGAAAGTCCGGCAAAAAAGATTGTCCGATTCAAATTTAAAAACGACAAAGTATACAGGATAACTATATTTGGTGATGTAGACGTCGACTTTGATTCGTTATTTGCAGATCCAGACATAAGAAAAATAATGGAGAGCAATTTTACAGACAGTAAGAAGTATAGATTGAGTGTAAAAAGTTATAAGACTACAGATGTATCTCGATCGAAGAATAATACAATTACCAAAGAATCTGTAACTAATGTAATTAAAGATGTAGATGATGAACCGGTTGAAACTATTGACTTGATAAGTGATGAAGATGTAGAAAACAAAACCTCAAGTTTTAAAACTGAGTTTGGTATGTATAAAGTTTCAGAGCAGGATCATGATGTTATTGATAGGCATCAAATAAAATTTAACCAGAAATGTTCCATCAAATTGCTTAGGCACCCCAATGCCTTTTACAAAAGTCATGGAGAAGTCATTGCCAGTAAATCGGATGTCTCAGATGAGTGCATTTCGATATTTGAAAGTGAAGATGAGGTGAGAAAAAATTTGGATGGCAGAGAGAATAAATCCGCAGAGCAATTTCTTCTACCTCAGTTGCCAATTGTGAAAGAAAACAGCAACTCTTCTTCATTTGTAGTGAAGTTTTCTGGAAATCTTGTTGATAAAAAAAACTTAGAAGGATCAAAACGAATTGTTTCTGGAAAACCAGAAACATTTAAAACTGTAGCTATTCCTGATAATCGTGAAATTGTGCCAAGCCAACAAACACCTGAAAAGCCTGAAATTACTGCCGATCAACCAACAACATCTGAAATCCCAAACATTGGTACAGGTCAACCAACAACATTTGCGTCCCCAGAAAATGTTACCAGTCAACTAAAAGCATCCAAAACCCTAGAAATTGCTGCTTATCAAACAACTTCTGAAAACCCAGAAATTGGTGCCAGTCAATTAATAACGTCTGAAACCCCAGAAATTGGTACTGGTCATCCAACAACATCGGCATCGCCAGAAGTTGGTGCTGGTTGTCAAACAACAACATCCAAAACCCCAGAAATTTCTGCTGATCAAACAACATCTGCAACCCCAGAAATTGTTGCCAGTCAACCAACAACATCTGAAACCCCAGAAATTGCTGTCGATCAAATAACATCTGCTACTCCAGTTATTGGTGCAGGTCAACCAACAACACCTGAAACACCAGAAAATGGTGCCCCTCTACCAACAATATCTGAATGCCCAGAAATTGGTGCCAGTCAACCAAAAACATCTGAAACCCCAGAAAATGGTGCCGGTGGTAAACCAACCACATCAAAAATCCCAGAAATTGCTGCCAATCAAACAACATTTGCATCCCCAGAAATTGGTGCCGGCCAACTAAAAACATTTGAAACCCCAGAAAATGGTGTCGATTGTCAACCAACAACATCAGAAACCCCAATTGCTGATCAAGCAACATCTGATACCCCAGAAAATTTTGCCGGTCCTCAACCAACAGCATCAGAAACCCCAGAAATTGCTGTCAATCAAATAACATCTGCAACTCTAGTAATTGGTGCCGGTCAACCAACAACACCTGTAACACCAAAAAATGGTGCCGGTCTACCAACAACATCTGCAACCCCGGAAAATGGTGCCGGTCGTAAAACAACCACATCAAAAACCTCAGAAATTGCTGCGAATCAAACAACATCTGCAACCCCAGAAATTGGTGCCAGTCAACTAACAAAATCTGAAACCCCAGAAAATGCTGTCCATTGTCAACCAACAACATCAGCATCCCCAGAAATTCCTGATCAAGCAACATCTGCAACCCCAGAAATTGGTGCCCGTCAACCAACAACATCTGAAACCCCAGAAAATGGTGGCAGTCATCCGACAACATTTGGAACCCCAGAAATTTCTGCCGATCAACCAACATCTTCAACCTCGGAAATTGGTGCTGGTCAACCAACAACATCTGCAACCCCACAAGTTGGTGCTGGTCAGCCAACAACATCTGAAACCCCAGAAAATGGTGCCGGTCATCTGACATCATCTGAAACCTCAGAAATGTCTGCCGATCAACCAAAATCTTCAAATTTAGTAATTGGTGCTGTTCAACCAACAATATCTGAAACCCCAGAAATTGTTGCCGGTCAACCGACAACATCCGAAAGCCCAGAAATTAGTACCAGGCAACTAACATCTGAAAAACCAGAAATTGTTGCAAATCAACCAACAACACCTCAAACCCTAGAAATTGGTGCTGGTCAAGGAATATCTGAAAAACCTGAAATTGTTGACGCTCCACTTGTAACGTCGGAAAGACATGATATTTATGTAAATCAACCCTTAGTGTCTGATATATCTGAAATATTAAGTTCATTAAAAGCTAAGCAGCCAGAAATTGTTGACCAAAGACTTCTAACAATGAATAAATCTGAAATAATTGCAATGCAACCGATAGTGACTCAATATACTGAAATTGTTGAAATTCGAAGTCCGTCTCCTAATGTATCTGAATGTATTGTAACTATACCGACCGTATCTGAAGGACCAGAAATTTTTGAAGAACTATCAATACCTGAAAATCCAGAAAGTGTAATACAATCAAGCATTTCCAATAGACAAGAAATAATAAAAGAATCTGCTGAGCCTTCAGCAGAAAAAAATGAGTATCCCTCAACCGAATCCCAGAAAGAAAATAATGCTTCAAATGCTAAAAATGATGCCAAAACTTCAGAAAGATTTAATCCGGTGGTTATTCACCCAGAAATAATAGAGCTGGATGACTCATCGAGTGATGAAATTGACACAATGCTCACCATGCCATCTATACTAGATAAGATATTCATGCCAAGCAAACAATTATCGTTCGAACCTGAAGATAAAATTAATGAATTTAAGAACTTATTGCTGAAGGACCTTGGTGTGTTGAACGAAAAACCTAAAAGAACTCGCAGAATACCCAATAAGCAAGTCGAAATTATTGAGTCTGAAACTCCTAAAGCAAAATTATCACCTAATATGATAATAAAAAATGCATACAATGATCCCAAACTATGTGTACAACCTTCTGTGAAACTTATGAGATGCGATCGTCTCGTCCAAGCGTATAGAAGAAACAGTAAAAAACTTGAAGTTTCTATTGTAATAGAGTCCTCAGATGACGACGAATTTAATGTGGACCTATCATCTACAAGCAATGAGGCTGAAAGATGTGAATCACCCTCTATTTTAAGTTTCCCGTCGAACAAAATTGAATGTATGGTAATAATTCCAGAAACCCTAAAATTGGTTGATCATGATAGCAGAACATCGCCAGTGACAGAAGTGTTTGATATAATATCCCGTATTTTATGTTTTACCAAGGATAACCTTTACAAAGATGGTAACTATGTTCATCATATCAATTGTGATGCCGAATGGTATGAAACTAAACGATCTGTAAGCTTGAGAATCAACAAGGTACATTCAGAAATTATTCCTAAAGTTTTCAAAGCGCCAAGCTTATCGTCGATTGCGCTTAGTCATTTTGTAAACAGTGACTCCTTGAGTCGTTTAAAATTGCGAAGTAACATTAAAAATGATCACAGGATACGCATATTGAAACGGAAGAGAACATCCTCTGAAGATTGTTTCGTGATAGAAAAGCTTCAGAGGACAGTGATAGAAAGGCAGCCAATTTCTGAAGAACCTACACTTTCCGTGTTGACCAAAAAAACCGAGAGCAATGACAATTTTGTATTTGCAACTATTAAATATATCGAGCACCATGAAACCGAATTTGTGACTGAACAAACTTCACCTATTACAATTGAGCCTTATGAAGACGCCATGCAGCTCGAAACTAACATTCTTAATAGAGCAGATTCAAATGAATATAGTCCTGAAAACAAAACTAAAGATAAAGACTCTGTTAGTAATAATCAATATAATCTTCAGACTAACCTTCCTGAAACTACTTCTATTGACGTGGAAGACAATCCTGACAAAGATGACCTGATAACTACAGATGTGACTAAAAATACTACTCTAGAACCAGAATCTACTGTTGTGTTCAAATCTCAGAAAGATTGTGATTCTGATGAAACAGTGATGGGAACCGAAAAAACAACCACAAATATGTCTGCAGACTATGAACAGGAAAACCCTGAAAGTCATAGTGAAAGTAAATACCTCGCTGCCGAAATTAGTCTTGAAATTGGGCCCAACCGTGTCATCGATGGTACAGAGAATGTCGATGCTATTGGTGAATTAAATGAAAATACTGTGAATGAAATTTTAGAAAGAGCTCAGGATTTAAGTTTCAAACATCCGTCAGATGAGATCCGTAGTGCAGACAGTGAAATAGAGAATAAATCGGAAGATATGCTTGATAAAGAGATAGTCAACCATGATGAACCCGACGGTAAGAGGATTGTCCCTTACAAACCCACTTTCGAGGCTAATACACACCATGTTACAATTTTGCTGGGAAGAAAAGATAGAACCGAATATGTTATTAGAAACGAAATTGAGATAATCACCCAAAATGAACCTGGCTCTATGGAAATGGAGAATTCCAAGATAGAGAATGACGAGGCTTTAACACAAAACGATATATTAAGTAAAAAACTGGTATCATCCGAAATACATGAACTCGCAGAAGAAGATCTACGTAAACAATATAAAGATGATCTCAAACCAGAAAATAGACAGATTGACTTAGGTTGCGTAGTCTCAGACGAACACAAAAAAGCTGCAAAATATATACCAGAATGCAGTGCTGACACTAGTCATGAAAAAGAGGATTTGAAAGAATCTATGGATGCGGAAACTTTCTTCATAGAGAGCGCCCCATTGAATGATCACCGTCCTAGAATAATTCAAAAATACATTGAATTCGAAGATCCGATTGTTGGGACTTGTGGCTTCCAGCCAATAGGAAACAGTGCATCGAAAACATCGTCCATCAAAACTACTGGAGATATTCCCAATGACAGTTTAGAATTGTACCAGATGGTTCAATTTTCAGACGATGATACTAAAATAGAAAGTATGGCTAGTCATCACTCTGCTAGCTTGATGGTAGGTGACACTCAAAGATTAAAGCCTGTAACACCTTCAGAGACCGCTGATGAGAACTTAGAACTTGAGACTTATTCCCCTATAGACGACGCAGAAAGGCAAAGCTTTGAAGAAACCATAGAAGATTGTGCAGGTGAAACCAAAATAGAAGCTGTACAAGAAGGTAATAGTGAAATGCCAGCAGAAACTATTGAACAACCGAAAGAAACGCATGAATCAAAACAGTCTCAAAAAAGTAGAATATCGATTTACAAAGAATCTAGAATAGAAACTGGCGATGATAAAACTGTATCGTCAGAATCTCCAAATACTGTAAATGATGTAACGACTCAAAGTATAACAGATAATATTCATGAAAATTTAAAACAAAATGTTGAAGATATGCCGAAGTACTCGACGCAAACAAATGATATGGAACAAAATAACACAAAGCACTCTATGGACGTTGATTTAGAGGAAACTGATATGGATGTTAAACCGCCAAAGAAGACATTCAAGTTTTCAAATCTCAAGAGAAGTATCAGCATGAAAGACATCGAATTAAAAGCGAAGAAGAACAAAAAAGGCAAAAATATTGACCTCCCTAAACAAACTGCACAATCTATTGGCCAATTGTCTTACGACAAGGACAAGGAGTCTTGTGACACTATGGGTTGGTATGCAACAACACGATATGTTAGCTTGAGAACCAACAAGGTACATTCAGAAGTCATTCCCGGAGTTTTCAAAGCTCCAAGACTATTGTCGATTGTGCTTAGACATTTCGAAAACAGTGACACATTGAGCCGTCTAAAACAGCTGAATAACGTTAAAGATGATCACAGGCTACGTAAATTGAAACGGAAGAGAACATCCTCTGAAGATTATCTCGAGATAGAAAAGCTACAGAGGACATTGATAGGAAATCAGCAAATTTCTGAAGATCTTTCACTTCCCGTGTTGACAAAGGAAACAGAGAGCAGTGACAACTTTGTATCTAGAGCTATTGAATATATTCATAAAACATCTACTATTGTAATTAAGCCTAATGAACACGAAATGCAGCTCGAAACTATCATGCTTAATAGAGCACTTTCAAATGAATATAGTCCTGAAAACAACACTATATATAAAGACTCAGTTGGTGATAATAAATATAATCTTCAGACTAAACTTTCTGAAACAACTTGTATTGACATGGCAGATAATCCTGACAAAGATGACCTGATAAATAGACATGTGACTAAAAACATTACTCTAGAACCAGAATCTAGTGTCCTGTTAAAATCTCAGAAATATCGTAATCCTGATGAAACATTGCCGGGAACTGAAAAAACAACCACAAACATGACAGCAGACTATGAACAGGAAAACGCTGAAAATCATAGTGAAAGTAAATACCTCGCTGCCGAAATTAATCTGGAAATTGAGTCCAACCATGTCATTGATGGTACAGAGAATGTCGATGCTTTAAATGATATAAATGAAAATACTGTAAATGATATTTTAGAAAGCGTTCAGTATGAAAGTTCCAAACATTCATCAATCGAGATTCGTAGTGCAGACAGGAAAATCGAGAATAAATCGGAAGTTTTGCTGGATAAAGAGATTGTTAAGCATGACGAACCCAATGATAAGAAGATCCGTGACAAACCGACTTTCGAGCCTTCTACACAAGTTGTTACAATGTTGCTGGTAAGCAAAGAAAGAACCGAAGATATTCTTGAAAAAGAAATTGAGATAATTACCAAAAACGAGCCTGAGTCCATCCACATTGAGAATTCCATGCTAGAGAACTACGAGGCTGTAACACAAAACGAAG
Source organism: Argyresthia goedartella (assembly GCA_949825045.1). NCBI lineage: Eukaryota > Metazoa > Arthropoda > Insecta > Lepidoptera > Argyresthiidae > Argyresthia > Argyresthia goedartella. Next base: position 17,109,088 of record OX463834.1, read on the forward strand.
TATTAAGTAAAAAACTAACACCATCCGATATAAATGAACTCGCAGAAGCAGATCTACAAAAACATTCATGTAAAGATCTCATACCAAAAAATATACAGATTAACTTAGATTGCGTAGTCTCAGACGAACTCAAACAATCTGCAAATGGTACACTAGAATGCAGTACCGACACTTTTAATCAAATAGAGGATGTGATAGAATCTATGGATGTGGAACCTTTCTTCAGAGAGAGCACCCCATTGAATGATGACCGTCCTGGAATAGTTCTAAAAGGCATTGAATTCGAAGATCCGATTGTAGGAAGGTGTTATGTCTTCCAGTCAATAGGAGACAGTGCATCGGAAACATCATCCGTCAAAACTACTGAAGATATTCTCAATGACAGTTCAGAATTGTATGAGATGGTTCAAATTGTAGATGGAGATACTGAAGTAGAAAGTGTGGCTAGTGATAACCCTGCTAGCTTGGTAGTAGGTGACACTCACAGATTTGAGACAGCAACACCGTCAAAGTCCGCCGGTGACAACTTAGAACTGGAGACTTATTCGCCCGTAGACGACGCAGAAAGGCAAAGCTTTAAAGAAGCAATAGACGATTGTGTAAATGAATCCAAAATAGAAGTTATACAAGAAGATGACAATAAAATGCCAGCAGAAACTAGACCAGAAAAACCTACGCATGGATCAAAAGAGTCACAAAAAAGTGACATATCGATATCAGAAGAATCTAGTAAAGAAATTGGCGATGATAACATTAAAACTGTATCGCCAGAGAATCAAAATATTGATGTTGTAACGACTCAAAATATTACAGGAAATATTCATGAAAATTCAAAACAGGATGTTGAAAATATGCCCAAGAACTCGATACAAACAAGTTTTATTGAAGAAAATAACACGGAAGAACACTATATGAGCGTTGATTGGGACGAAACTGATTTGTTTGTTAAATCACCAAAGAAGACATTCAAGTCTTCAAAGCTCAAGCGAAGTATCAGCATGAAAGTCATAAAATTACAAGAAAAAAAGTACAGGAAAGGCAAAAATATTGACCTCCCTAAACAAACAGCACAGTCTATTGGCCAATTGTCTTACGACAAGGAGCACAAAAAAATCTTGGCATATATTGACACCGTTGACTTTTCGTATGCGCGACCTTACCACAAAGAATGCATAGACATGAATAGCGCTGTTCCGAATTGGGCGACAGTGAGAACCTTAGAAGATACTCACGTGAATTCTGAGGATAACTCAGAAAACTGTCAGTTCATTGATGTATCAGTTAATACCCACAAACAAGAAGTAAAGCAAACTTTGGCAGAGGAAATAATGTCAGACTGTACTGCAACGACACCTAGTGAAGAAGCAATATTGAATAACGAAAACAATTTCAATATGGGTTTTGGTGAGGGGTCCGGCAGAGTCATTCAAAATTTGAAAGAGGGAGGTGTCATTTCAATATTTTCGGCTGCGACTCTGTCGGACGTAAAACAATCTCAGCCGTCTTGTCAACCAAAGGGTGACGGAGATTGCGGAGCGGACATGCGCCTCCAAGACTCCTTGAACAACGACCAAAGAGATCGAATTAATCGCTACTTATCTTACATTCAGACAAAGGGTAAAGTGCGCTCCTTCTTCAAAAATATCACACTTGAATTAACAAACACAAAAGAACAAGAAAAGTCGAAGAAATCCTCCAGAGACGGGCGTGGATTGTTTGTGAACGTTCCTGGACTTTACACTACAGAATTTCTGACACCACCACCTTTAGTACCAATAGTTCAAGTAGTCCAAGTAGGCCAGTTACCCGTCAGCGCCGCAGCGCAGAACCCTGTGACTTGTGATCCGCGTGTTACTCAAGTCTCTGATGCGAGCCCATCACAGTGCTCCGTCGAGAACAGCCCTCGTAGCGACAACAACCAACAGATCAAAGCTGAATACACAGAACTCACCAACGCTGATTTAACTCTCCCTCCCCAAGACATGAATGACGAAGACCAATCTAGGACGACCAAAGACAAAATCATGACCGAACAGCAAGTGATACCGAAAGAAGTGGAAATCAGAAGTGAACTCAAAGAGCTGTTGGATAACAGCGACGATACCAATCAGAACAACGATAGTACGCTATCTGACAATAAGCAACAAGAACCAATAGTATACCAATATGAAAACACTAGTACAAACGATAACTTGGATATGACAACCGATATGGCGACAGACGAGATGCTCTTCAATGCGACTCAACATCAAAACGACAACGATGAATATGTGCAGAAACTAAACGGTTCTGCGGAGAAAACGGATCAAATAGCACATGCCATGAACGCAGCCGGTATCACAACCTCCCCTGAAGTTCCGGTTTCTAACACGAGTCCGCAACATCCATTTGTCAACATTCTTTCACAAAAGGTCATCCGTTCATCCGCCGGTCAATCCTCAACAAATAACTATCCGACGACCTCAATAAACGCAATGGCATTACAACAAGCATTAGCCTCGATTCTCCCGCCGCCTTTGAATCAAACCAACTCGGATAACGCACAACAGTCTCAAGGCACACCGCAAGTCCTGCATATTGTGCAAGGAAAGAATACATCTGGGAACCAAATCACATTGGTCGAAAATTCTAACCAGTCTGTATTAAATACGCCGAATACAACTCAAGTCCTACACATCGTGCAGAACAAAGTGTCGGGAACTACAAATGGGACTCCATCAGGACATATTAATTCGTTTAGTGGCCTGTCATTAGTGGACACAGGACTCCAGCAAGGTGGAAATCAACTACTACACATTGTAAACGCTGGCAATCCAAAAAATGCCGCACCAGGGCAACTGCTTAAGAGAGTCAACCTGTTAACTAATCTGACCAATGCTCAGGGCGGGAACGAACAAAAGATGGTGCAGTTTGTGTGCAAATCGGCTGACGGTAAATCTATACACCTGAATGCACCACATCAGAGAAGTATGGTGCTTAGACTACAGCCAATTGAGACAACGAATGTCCAGCAAGCGGCGAAACATCAGGATAACCAAGAAGACACGCCTACACCCTCGAACAACTCGTCCGTAACAGACGCTGCGACTCAACAAGAAATAAAATCTCGATCGATCTACGAGGAAAACTACGCGAAGTTCATACAGAATTCCTCGACTAAACCTGCGGCCTTAGCAGAAAAATCTACTAGTTTGCCGAAGTTTAACCAAGCTTTCGGTAAACCGGTCTTCCAAGATGGCGCCGAAAAGCAGAATGACATCTCATCTCATGCCCATCTACCAACAAGGAATAACACTGAAGGAACTGCATGTTCGCCCGCTGAAAATACGATAAATCTTGAACAACTCAGTCAGATCAGTAGTCCTCCTCTGATTCTTAGGAAAACTAGTGCACCCACGACTCAAGGGCAACAGAATCTAGTCCAGCAGCTAAAGCAAACCATAGCACCGATGAACATTCAAACAATGCACGGGGGAGTTATATACACCCGACAAATTCCCGTCAACATTGGCGGTGGACAGACCATTAATCTTATAACAGTCCCCAGCACCGAGCTGATAGACGATTCGGGCCAAAAACAGCAACAAAGTGAAGTGAAATTCGTAAATCAGAATGAAATGGAGCCATCCATCATTAAAATTGTCCCTCAAAGTCAAACTCAGTCTAACAACGAAGGATCTACTGAAGAAAATGCCCATTTGGGAAGCACAAATGACAATGTAACTACACAGCAACCTCAACCTGTACTTACACAAATGAGGATTAAACTACCAATGCTGAGCAAAAACCCGCAAGTTGTCCCAGGAGCTAGGGTTGTCAGACCTTCGTTTTTCCAAATACAAAGGAACGTCATCGGTGGAAACAACCAACCGGTCTACCAGCAACTTGTGCTTACAGCTGCCCCACCGCTAGGACAACAGACTATAAGGCTTCCCCAAGCTCAAGCTCAGACCAGACAAGTGAAGCTACCAACCGAGTCGCCAGCGTCCGAATCTCAACTCAGCTCATCCACTTTAGAGCAGCTGAGAGAGTTTGATATGGTCTTAGAACAAGTCAAGGAAAGAAGCACAGTACAGCCGAACGGCAATGCAAACAGTACTTTTACTAAACTGCTTACTACATCTACTGACACTACAGACAGCCCAGCAGTGGCTAGCTCAACGTCCAATAACACCACACAACAAGTTCTGTATTCCATCGGAAACACGTCGACTATGAGTGTCGCATACGTGAACAGAAAATCAACAGTGACTACCACGACAACATCGTCATACGTCCGATCGCCTGACTCTTCCGGCATCGTTGACTCCTCATCATCGTCGTCACAAGTTCCTACTGCTGCCGCTGAAACTTCGACATCCTCATCAGAAAACCACCAGCCGAAGGTTGCAAAAATCGGCTCGAAACACGTCAAATCTCGACCCTCGAGACCTTCGTCGTCTACGCACACACCCAGCGCAATGAAAGTCAACCACATACCGCCGAAGACTTCCACGCAAAAGCCGCTCGAAGATGAGCAGACTACACAGAGGATCCTGTACATTTTGGCTGAGTACAAGGAACAAGTGGAGAACTCCCCTGACAAGGATAAACCGGCTCCCAGAAGAAGAACCAACCTGCCTCCCAATCCTGGTGGATCATCGAAGCGTAAAAAGAGCTCGAGCGGGTCCCGACGTCCAGGCTGCACACGCGATCACAGCCCTTCAGGAGAAGACTCCTGCCGCACCATGGGCTCCGAAGACAGCAGCTGTGGAACGTCCCAGGGCGACTGCAACGAGAGCTGCAACTTAGACGCCCATTCGCCCCAAGATAGCCCGCGGAAAGTGGCTAGAAAAATAACCTTCGAACAGGACCCCCCAGTGGTAACGCAACCGCGCCCGATGCCGCCGCGGAATGTGATTGTAGCCGACGGACAGACGATCACCGTCGCACGAAGCGCCAGCGGAAAGCCTACGACAGCAGTCTTGATGCCGGCGAACTACATCCTACCCATGTCAATGATGAAAGGCGGGCAGCAAATCGCAATAGTGACCAACCGAGGACCGAAGTTACTAACAGTAGGCGGGACAGGAGAAGGTGGCGCTGCAAACGCGTTGCTACTCCAGCGGTTGATAGGCCCTGCAGGACTGAAGCCGGTTCTAACAAGACCGGGCGTCAGGCATGTCAGGTTGCCCGCGGCTGCGCTTCACAACCTTCAAGCTTATAATATAGCCACAACTACCATCGCGCCGCCCGACTCAACCGCATCAACTGCGCCAGCCCCCACTCTACCTGAACTCGTCGACACGAGGGCCAACACGTCCTGGGCAGATCGGGAGTCTGCCTCCGAAGTGAAACCAGAAAGAGGATCTAGTCCAGACGGATCTGAACCCTGGAATCTGCGGTCTTCGACCGACCCTCAAGATTATACGTACGAAGAGCCGGTGACGTCGCGCGGTGATAATATGGACAGGACTGTTTTGGTGAGTGTGCTTTTGAATGCGATTATTTCGTGTGTCTTTGGTATCTTCAGCTTTCGTCTATAAAGGTTTCCTGAGTTCCAAGAATCCGTTTCGGTTAAATGTGATTGAATCTGTACATTCCGTGAAGTTTTTGAACCTGAAACGTATTTTTTTATCTCAACGATATCGATAGGTCCATACGGAAAGTTGACGAAACCAACGTGCTATCTATCGGAAGATTACTAACCACAGTGTTCTAGTTTGTGTGAAATCACGCTCTCTCAAGTCACCGTGTCACGTGTATCATCGCACATTTTGCCACTTCAGGGCCCGATACCAGGTCGGTACAGTCCCGATATGGAAGCACAGAGGATATTCGATAAGATGTTCGATGTCGATTCGAAAAAGCCGTATGTCGACGGCTCGCCTCGAGTCGGATACAACGATGTAGGCGAGTCGCATTCAGACGAAGAGAAATCGTTCCACCAGGTGAAGATGTAACCTGACTCAATCATACATGACCTTTCTACCCGCCTCTTTGGTAGACATGCACGCCTTCACAATTTTGTGTTACCTCGATGCAACTAACTGGTGATGGAACTGTATATGAATCGGTATTTTCCATTTTACGTAGTTAAGTATATTCAGTGGCTACTATACTTTTACATTGATTTTGATGTTTAAAAGTCGTCGCCTGTACTAGAATTATGTCGCTTTTAATGCAGTTCCATGAATAGTTAACGTCCATTTTTTTTTTTCAAAATATCTGTCTTTCTAATCAAACTCAGACAGAGTTAGTGTGGCAGCCATTTTGAAAAATAGAAAACAAAATGGTGAGGTGAGCCGCTGTTATTGTTTGTTCACATCACCTAGATTTCTGAACGAATCGTTGTAGTTAGGTATTATAATTTTCGCCTACTTCATTAAAATTGTTTCTGTCAACGGATTATTTTATTAATTACGCAGAATGAATCCAGCTTTAGATGGACCACATATTTAAACTCATAATTTTAAAATTCTCTTGTGCATGGTAAGTTCAGACTACCTCATCAATTCCTAATAATAATCGTTATTATCGTCTTAGAAAACCCTCCATTTGCATGCGATGGACAATTTACCTGTCATTGTTAATCGTGAATTCTTGATAATGATTTCTTTGAGTTTCTTTTTAGTGATAGACAACCACAAATCTACTAAACTGTACCTGAATGCTTAAACTTGCAAACATCAGTTATTAGAGGTAAATAGATTAAATAAAACATAAATAATTCAACATTAGTAACTCGGCTTTAAGCTTTTGTCTTAGTAATTTACCATCACTGCCTGTTGATGGCTTCTGAAAAGTTATTAAAGAATATTTAAATATCTTATCAAACAAAGCAATGTGCTTTTGCTTTCTTCGTGCTCGTAATTAAATGTACTTAATTTAGTTACTAAAATTTGTAGTTAATAAACGAGTCAAACAAAAATATGATAATAAATGGGGAACATTATAAACCCGTATCTTAGGACTGACTGACCCGTATCCGGCTCTAGCATTTCAAAATGGTTTCTTGGAAAGAAAATCTCACACGGATGTGTTTTGTACATTTTATCAGTTAAAGTGTTGGCCTTCAGACGCCAACTACAACATAATTTCATTAATTTTACAATACTCGAAAACATCGTGAGGAGACATCACATGATGTTCAAAATGAAGAATGACCGGCGACGTGACCATAACTATGCCCCTGCCACTTCGTATAGGAAAAGTTTAAACACAATAATGATGCAAGCGGTGTGCTCTAGGTGGTTCAGAAGAAAGACGGGTCGACACACGGCCATCATCGGTTCGCTCACATCTCGTCTGCTGCCTTGAGGCACAAGTACGCGATACTGGAGCACGAACTCAGGTTACAGGTGTGTATGAACAAATTAGGAGTGCGACAAACTCAAAACTTCTTTATTTTTGTAGAAATTTATAAATAGAGAGTGGAATTTACATACCAAAAATAAAATCGATAATTTCGATAAATCGGAAATTTGGATTGTTAATTTTCTTCAATGAAATAAATATGGCAAGTATCTAGAAAAATATCGTCACTCTTCACCGATACTTTTACGATATATTTTTTGATTATTAAATAGGTTTTTGTTGTCGATTCAGTGTGTGGAAATTTTTCAAAATGGTGGAGGGTGGGAGTTTTAAAATTAAAAAAACTTCTACAGTCCAAACAGCTTGACGGATGAGGCTTCGTTGAATTGGTACAGACCGTGAGAGTAACAGTCTATATAATTTTAGCGATAAGTGGATAGGTTGGGTTTAAGACCGCAAAATGTAGTTATTGTACCGACTTTCATACTCCAGTACGTAACCAGGTGCATTCATAAGTTTGTATGTGTTATTAAAAGAAAGTGTCTCTCGCGAGTTCTACAGCCCACAGAGCCACTAGTAGGTTGAATTGAAATGATACAGAATGTGGATTAAATTGATACAGAATGTGTATTTAATTAAATGGGCCAAACTTGCCACTAAATGGGTGTAGAGGCAGGTCGAGAAGTCCATGGCGGGACGACATCTTCAGTGATTATTGGTGTCAGGAGCTGTCGTTTGGAGCGAAGGTCATAGGTAGAGAGATACAGAATGGAGCATGTTTCTGGATAGGCTTCTTCGTAGCGATACATAAAGCCTCTGCCACCCCGAATCGGAAATAGCGTGATGTTTGTTTTGTTTTTGTTTATAAATCTATACTTATAAAAATGAATCGCCGTACGTTAGTCTTACCAAATCTCTAAAATGGACCGATCCATTTGAATAATTCTATGCACATTTATTCTTCTCAGTCCAGAGGAGGTTGAGGTAAAAAGAAAATAAGGAAAACAGCAGAGAAACAGCCAAAGGATCTTATTTGATATCGCTAGATGGCGTAGGTAGCTATAGATGATTCGAACTCCTTTGCCAATGATTAATTAGGTTTAACCTCTTTGTTGGTACCGGATTTTATGTGCCACAGCTTTGCGATGTATATAGTTACTATGGAAAGGATAGATGGCGTTTGTAGCGGATCTTTTTCACTTACCTACAAGTCAATTACTAACGAATACTAATTTTCTCGCCAATGCGACACTTTAGGGTATTACTTATTAAACAATCAAATTTTAGGTTTTACGAAGTTCCTCGGGTCAGTCATTAACGTCCTCAGTAATGTCCTCACCAAGGGGCAGGGGCTTTTACGCGGATGCGAGTGAGATTTACATATGGAGAGGTGTTGGGCTAGTGGCCCTACCAGACAACCAGACACAGCTTTACGGCTACTACCACCGAGTAGCGATAGTAGCCGGGACATACAGTTTAACTATACTGAACTAGACTGTAGAGTCTGAGGGACTCGTTTATTCTTGTCGATATTGAGTTGTATCACACATCATCTGTACCAGTGACGTCATACGTGTCATTCAAAATACGGAAGCGCCCGAGACAAATGGCACTTAAACGGTCACCCATCCAGTATCCGTCTCTGCCAGTTGTTCTATCCGCACGATAGTTTCCGATTTTCGAATACCGCTAGGCCACGGGACGCTTCAACAGACGTCTTACAAAAGAGGGGTGCTATAAGTTTGAAGCGTATGTCGGTGTGTCTGTGTGTCGTTGTGTCGTTGTGCGCATGATTGACACATTCGATGCGGATTTTTATACTTGATAGTAGATAGTAAATTTCACTGCGATGGTTCTCAGATATGTTTTGTTAAAATAGGTTCACTAGTTCGAAAGTAATCAGCTTTACAATGAATAGCAGTCAAACAGGTAGACGGTTTTTTTTGCGATTTTTTGAAGTCGGTAGGAGACTTCACAGCGATGGTTCTTAGATATGCTTTGTTCAATTCAGTTCAGTAGTTGTAAAGTTATGTATCGAGGTTTTTTCAAATTTGTATTTTTCCTAATGAACATTATTGTCTTCGTCTCCACAGAAATCTCTCTCGGAGGAGTGCTCTGACCTCGGCGTGGACTCGCCCTCCGCGTCCGAACTGTTTCCCGAGGCGGAGCTGCTGTTCGCCGCCTCGCCTGCCGCGCACGACTCCGCGCACGAACATGCGCAGGCGCACCAGCTCGCGCACACGCGTGAGTGTCCGACATGCGCGCTAGCCCGTTAGCCGAAACATATAGACAAACCACAGACCATTCCTCGAGGTAGACGCTGCAAGTTCACCTACTTCGCATATCATTCGTTGGTGTTCTGCGCCTACCTAACCGCTCAGTCGCTCTATGACTGTCCTAACTGCCAGACGTTTTTGATTTGAATAAATTGACAAGGTTGGTTCACCTACACATTGGGGTGCTTACGGCGTCTACTTCTATATATGGTCTAAACCTAGGCGATATCCGGGATAGTGATCTCTCTCTGCCACGCAAGACCTGGACAAGACCTCAACCACAAAGGTCTTTAATCATCACTTGCCTCGTCGATTCATCTCCGAGACGTACATACCTAAATCACTTTTACAAAAAAGATAGATCTATGAAGTCGTTTGACTAGACAAGCCAATAACATTGTTATTCTACACCACAGGACAAACTACGGTAAACAGAGCGTCGTAGCAGAGGGCGCCACTGTACAACAAACTAACAAAACAAATCAATAACAATCTTCAAAAAACTATTAAAAACATACATTTCAAAGGACCCGTCATTGGATAGCTTATGAGGAAATAGATAGTAATCCATATCCACAAATGTAGATTTATTTATTTACATTTTTCAAGGACTACCCTATTTTAATGACTCGCTTGTCTTGATTCTATCATGTGTAATTATTTGTTTGTGTTGTTTCTAAGTAAGTAAGTGAATATTGTATTATTTTTGAGAAATAAATGTCTTTAACCTTAAACCTTAGTTGTAGTTTGTGCAACCGGGCCAATATGTACTAGCGCGCCGCAGCAGGCCAAAATAGCCTTTTGTAAATCTCAGGAGCTACACAAAATAGAAGTATAAAAGCAGTTCCTTTATTGCAGCTGTTGATCATGAGTATTCATGAGTGTCAACAGGGATTCGTAAACATAAAAACGTTATGTGATTATTTTTCGTCTGAAGAAAAGTCTGCCGAAGTTATCTAAAATCTGTTTTTCACAATATTTGTTTTGTTACAATTTCGCATCGGATTTGAATTTTTGGTGTTGTTCCACAAATCTCCTGCGACATTCTCCAGCGAAAAGATTTTTGTGGGCTTTTTTCCCATATTTGTCCATAACTCCCCCAACAAACTTTATTTGTGGAATAAGCCGATTTTTTTTACTTGAAAACGATTAAATAAATAAATTTAATCGTTTTAAAATATCAATTTAAGTTGCTCTGTTAGTCCTCTTTAGATCAATGTGGAGCCTTCTTTAACATTAGAATCTTATTCCTCTAAAAGTTAACTGAAGGTACAACTCTAACTTCCGCTGTCGGCGTGCCGAGCCTTAGATGAAGTGTCTATAAATAGCGTACTTGTCGCAATATAACATTGGTGATTTGGTGTTGATTACGATGATGAACCCGCAAGGGCCATCCGATGACCTCTCCACAGGAGTGGACTGAGGCGATTCTTCGGGAAGAGGTCCGTCCACCTGACCCCGACTCCCCACGCCCCAGAAGGGGTGCGTGAGATGATTACGATGATGACTTGGTGTTTCCCGCCCACAGCACAACCGTCGCTACAGAGCCACTCGGCCCCAGCAGCAGACGTCTCGGAGCAGATGTCCACGGAGCACCTGCTAGCTGCCGACCATAGCCAGCTGTCTGATGTCAACCTGGGCTTGCCTGAGGGTGAGTGCTTACTTAGGTCCTATTCCGTCTCCAATTTTCCCTGTCTTTGTTCGAGTTTGAGTTTCGACTCCGACCATGTGTTCCCGCGCCTAAGATAGAACGAAAGACAGAAAGCGAACGCAGTAATCTCAAGTCAACTTGATATTCCATATAGTATTTCTATGGGATGTCCTCTATGGTCGATCGAGGGCGAACTGCAAAAAGTCCACTCCGCTGACGAAGAGGCAGTACAATGGCTGCTCAGGCTGCCGCCTTTGTGGCGTAGATGCTAGCGTCCAAACGCTAAATAAATAAATGGGATGTCAAATTCAGGTCAGTACAGGTCGGTGAACACCGCGGATATTATCGACCTCTACTTAATTAAACGGATGAGAACAGTTTATTGCAAGCCCATAGCGAGTTCACACCAATCTAAGAACCTGTTCGCCTTTGAATCGCAAGCTTTTTCTAGCTCTAAGCTATCCACACTCTCGTCAAGGACCGCCTCACGTGCACTATTGAATGCAAGTAATCTCGTCGCAGGCATGGTGACAGTAGGCCAGGACGGCAGCGCCACCATAGCGCTCGACCAAGAGGAGTTTGCGCGCTCGCATCCCAACACCACCTTCCACAGCGAGCCCACTGACGACGGAGAGGTGGCGCAGGTAACATCTATCGTCCTCTCTGCCAACATATATACGCCGCCTGTCTCATCCGGCTACCGCCTGTTTCCTTCTTCACCTTTTTCTTTATTAACAATCTTCTGCCAAGATTTTGGTGGTATCTCTACCGGGGGGCAAAGGGACACTCGGAAATCGAGTAAGATCAAGTAATGCTTCAACAACAACACGTGGACAACCTTACTGTCAGAAGTGTTTCCCCACTGTTGCAAGTTGGCGGTCAACTCCAAAGGTACTCCGTTATAATCATCGCCGAGCCCATCTTAGGGGAAGATATACGCAAAATTTTTTGGTAGAAGGCACCACAGTGCACACACACATATTGACACAAATATCTGAGACTTGTCAAGCATTATCAACTGCAACAAAAAGATTTATTCATCTCAAGTTCTTCTTATTGAGAATTAATTTCGCTGAATAAAGAAACACTGCTTAAAATTGCTTTACGATGAAAGAAACTCCTAGATTAATGATTCTGTCTGTCTGTGTGACACTTAGCGCCCTCTAAGTGGAATTAATTTGACAGTTTTCTTCGCCATTGTTTTATGCTGGCCACTCAAGTCCGTTCTCGTTCTTATATCATGTACGTTCTTCCAGGTTCAACCATTCTCTATAGCAGCCGGTCTAAAAGGACGACACATCACATCCACGATATTCCATTCGAACAGCGCACCAGCCACCGTCCTCATGACAGCGCCACAACAGACCGTCATCTCTCAAGCGACGGCCGAGACCAGCGGCCTCAACAACAACGTCAAGTACTCAGACATAGACAACATGATCAACAGCCTACCCAGCACGCATACCAACCAAGACACCAACCTGTCCTCCGTGCTGGTCAAAGATGACGGGCTCACAAGATTTGATAGCATTTTAACTGACTCGAGAGAAATACATCTGTCGAATACGGCATCAGCGATCGTTCACTCGGGTAATACGACCCAAGTGATACGACGCGTGTGTTACGACGACGACAAAAGAGACAGAGATAGGTTCCTAATGGATGACTCTGACGCGCTTATAGCTGGCGATGATGCAAAAATGTCCGTCGTAGAAGATAGCTCGCGCGATGCGACATTAGAGTCCATAGGAGGGGACGTAGACGGTGAGTCGTCACCAGAACGACACAACGACTTATTCTGGGAGAATTCCATGTCTGAAAGGTCCGAGAGCAGACGACCCTTAGACTTCAGCAGTGATAGTGACAAGTGCTGTAAAAGCCCTTCCTTAGACGAAACCAACTCGACAGACTCCAGTGGCGTCGGAACTCATCTCAGACTCGACTCGGTGATAAAAGAGGCCAGAGGTCGCGAACGCAGCGGAAGCGCCGACGGTTCCTCGGCCGACGATACTACGTTACCGCCAATTCGCACCTACCCTCCCAAAAGGACGTTTCAAACAGACAGCTCGCGCAGTCTGTCCGGCAAGACCCGCGCCGGCGAGGCACCGGACAGTGCGGAGACGGGACTACGTCGGCGTGCGTCGGGTCGCGGCGTCGTGAAGCGCGGCTGTCTGTGTTGCAACGGCGAGGCTCAGCCGCCGTCCAAGAAGCCGCGCCAGAGGAAGCCCGCGCTCGACTTCGCGAACTGATACCGGCATTCTTATTGAGGACTGAACCGCATCGTACCAATCCTAGTATTAACTCAACAAATCGTGGAACAAAGTATTCTCCACTAGATGACCCGGTGACTACCTTTCGAATGTAGCACCTAAAAAGACTTCCCATTTTTCGGTTTTTCCTTGGTGGTATTTTTTCCCCTGTATTGTATAGGGGCTGATAAAATAAAAAATATATTTAAATTGGTCGAGCCATTTTGGATTTATTGCGAGACTAACGATATAGTGTGATGCGACTCTTGTACTAACTAGATCAACAAAAATAAGAAACTATTCTCCATGGAGTGTTGAGGACTGAATCGAGATCTCCGGAGGCCGCGTAGATGTAGGGATTGTTGACATTTTGTTTTTGTATATATTTTTTATGAGCGCGAGCCACAGATTATAGATTGGTATAATTTTGTTATTCTTTAAATTGTATCTTAGTTTCTTTTTGGAAGTTCCTTTGTGTTTTTATTAACTTCACTTGTAAGTCCAAAAGTTTTCTTAATAGCTCGACTAAGCATATGATTTTGTATTATGATTGTTACATTATTCGTCGTGTAATATAACCATTATACAGATTGTATCGATATGTGACTGTATAGAACGTGTATTTCTAGGTTACCTCCACTAGACTGTAAGTGTTTTCGTTTAGTGATTATAGTCCATACTCAAATGTGAATTTAATGGTCCTTTGCCGTAATAAATAATGTTACTTTGAATTAAACCCTTGTTTTATGATCCCTAGACTGATGTTGAACTTACTTAGCGAAGTTACTTATGTTGCCATGTTTCCTTAAACCTATACTTTGTATTTTGGACAATTTTTAGCGTTTAGTTAAATCTTAAGAGCCACTTCCACGGACACTGCACAAAGCTATCGAGATGCTGTGAGATTTAAAATCGGTTCATTTATTATTGAGAGTCACGTTTTTACTCCCGATGCTTGAGAGCAGTTAAAGAAATCTTTGTTTTTGAATTATAAAATAAAGTAAGAATATAAAAAATATGAAAATACAGTTGCGTTAAGTGAGTTTGATATTCATAGTGATAATATGAAAGTGATGTAAATAATTCGTTGTTCCCCTATTTTTGATGCGGGGGGCGGTCTAGTCACTATGTTGTACCGACGACGATATATTGACCTTCGTGTACTAGTTAGACTAAGAGTGAAATAGTATCGGCTTTGAGCCCTGTGTATGTTTTCTTTTTAATTACGACCCAGCATATGTATATAAAATTTTATTATGCCGCATAATAAAGAGGTTACTTGATATAATTCGGTACAAATAGGAGAACGGCTTTTGTTGCAAAATATGCGTTTCATTCCGGCAACGTGTAAATAGTGTTTAAATACTGTTTTTTAGAATATTTTAGCGCATTCGGCCATTTGAACATGGTCCTGTTTTTAGTAAAAATTGTAACTTAATAGAAAGACAATTTAAGACGAATTCGTCGCACGCGACGCCAATTCCATACTTCAGGATGTTACTTCTAGTAGCTGTAAGATAGAAATTATTAGTTAAAGGGAAAAACTCAATAGTAATGGTTGGGCGCGAAGGTTCTGGAAGGGGAAGGAGGAGGGATCGTCAGATGAATGATGACCGGCTTCGCAGCTTAGTCGACAATCCCGAATTTGACACAAACGACAAATGTATTTTGGTCGGAAATGACACTGCTGTGCGTACTAAAGAATAAATATCAGATACCTACTTACGTGTGATGTCTTTATGAGTTTGGGAATAAACCGAAAATAGATTTCTGCCACTTTTGGGCGTAAGATAAAAAAATTATATATCATAATCTGGCGATCTGTTGTTCAAGATAGGTAAAATAAAATTACTTGCTGTATCATCACCATCCAGTATCGAATTTGCGTTTGTTTCGTAACTATTTTGTCACTAGAAATTATATGGTTAGCTTCTACGTAATAATTATGTAATATTTAGGTTCATCGTCATTTTTATTTCACTAGATACTTGTGTTTCATTATTATTACATAATTTTTAAAAGTGCTACAGAAAAAATGATAATTAAAAACTTATCTATTAATTTTATGTGCTTTTATTTAAAATATCTGGTATTACATTATCTTTAGTCTAAACTAAATAATTATTGATAAACACATGTAAAAAAATCATTTAAACTTGCATCATGTCATATTTTAAAGTTTAGGATCACAGCACATTTATTCAAAAACTTGCCGAAAGATACTTCTAGAAAGTGAGTTGTCAGTTGCCCTCTTGAATCAACTTTGACTTACCTATAGGCCCCTATTACCCTATCATATATTTGATCATATATCTATGATCCTATCATAGTTCTTTCTCTCTCACCAGCATAAGTTATGAGTGAAGGTTAATGATATGAAGATCCAAGATCGAACTCAATAAATCCGGTTAGTATACATAATTAGCGGTAAGTATTCATACTAACCTCTGATTTTGGTGAATGTAATAAATGTAGCCAGAATCAGTCCGATTATCTACTTTAACCGGTTATTATTAATACTCGCCAAGAGGGTTTTGTGAAAGTAATACAAGACACCCTTGTTTTCTTAATCAAATATGGTTTATTAAAGATGAAATAAAACAAAAAGTTAAATTCTTCTTAATATTGTTTGTCTATAATGCAATACAGTATTGCACAGGATGTTTATTAGATAGGTGTGATAGTAGTTTATGTGACTGCTGCATAATGGAGGGCATTAAAACTCGAGAGTGGGTTTATGAAACGAGCCCAAGGCGAGTTTCATAATAATATCACTCGAGAGTTTTAATGCCCTCCATTATATATATATATATATATATATATATATATATATGGCCACTATTGCACTATCATTTATATACCTATATGATAGTGCAATAGGGGCCATATTTTTATAGACCTCAAAGAAATACGATAGTAAGAATTGGATACGAGAATTGCCAATAAAATATATTGGCAATTCTCGTATCCAACATAAAGTGGCGACTTTAGCTTCGTGAACGAGAGCTCGCAAGGTGCAGTCTAGGTGGAAAAGTCGAAAGCAGAAAGTTTGACTTCAGAACTTTGCTTGGACTAGTTTGTTTGACAAACATTCTAAAATTCCACGTCTATCCCACTAGTCCCATTGACTTATCCGGGACGACTTTGTCCCAGATGTCCAATGGGATAAATGGCACTCATATTGTTGTTTCAAAAGTACCATTACTGTTAACACCTTTTTTATAACATAGAGCGAAGTTCATAAAGTAGGACCACCAGTCACTATTTTTGACAGCTGTCAAACATAGTTACAGCTGTCAAAATTTCGCAATATTCACACCTTGAAAATGGCAATGGGACTTTTGGGACAACAAAATGATTTAAATATTAGTGCCACTTCTCCCATGGGACTAGCGGGACGAAAAAGTCTTGTGTGAGTTGTTCCACGGGAATAGTGACACAGAAAACTCCTCCGCTCTGAGGTCAGCGCTAGGGGAGGCCAAAAATAGTCCCAATGTTTGGGTTTCTTTGATTCGATACACTTTTTACCCATTCCCAATCGTTGTCTAGGATTATGAGCTCCAGCTAATGTCCATGGCTAAGGTGGGCCTCTTTTAACGGGGTTTACTGCTTTCTATCATTAATCCTCTTCATCACTGCTAAGACCTCCATTCGAAAGTCCAATCGCTCTTCTATAGTATACTTGACCACCGTCGGTAGCAGCGAAGCGAAGAATGCTTCATCTTCATTCATTAGCCTGGGTTCTACTGTTTCATCACACTTTATAAAATGTATACCATTACTTGAGTCAAATTCTTCGTCGTTTTCAGAAAGTAGGCGATTTCTCTCTGTCTTTGGAGGCACGTATTCTTCAGAATGACTCTTCTTTCTTTTTTTGGGGCTTGTACTCTGTTTGGGCGATTCGTCATAATCCGCGGTAATATATTCTTCTGCGTGCCATTCGTCTTCGACGTTCTGTCGTTCTTCAGGTGGTAAGTTTTTTGTGAGAAAAACGAGGTGCTCGTAGAATAAGTATTTCTTTTTTGGCTTTCCTTTTCTAAGCTTTAGGCTTTTGAGGAATGTGTCTCGTATGTTGGTCCATTTTGTAATGACTTGTTCTTCTGAAAATATGTAAGCAAATGATAGTTTGGTCATTTACTTATGATGTTATCCTACTGGGAAGGACTTTAGAACGCCGGCCGTTTCAGATGCATTTGCTAATTTTTTCTTTGTTTCATTAGTGGATTTATAGATAGATAGATATAGATATAGATTTCAAAATACGCGAACTTGTCCGAAATTATTTCGAAATCGCCTAAGCTCCTGTCGTCGTCGGCTTGGCCGACCAGCCTCGGCCACACCGTCTCACTCGGTGCGCAGCAGTGCGCGGTCGCTAGGAAGGACTGGCTGGTTACTGGGGCGCCTTGATCTGGATTTTCTATTCAGAAACGGCAAAACTGATTTTTCTGCGAAATCCACACGAACGGTCAGGTTCAAGGCCAAGGTCAATGGCCACGAGGTCAATGAACTTTGAGCGACATCTAACATTAAAAGAACGGGAAATCCATCGTTTCCCCACCCTAACACTCCCACATCCCCACGGTCCCGAATGCTTGAAATGGCCATTTAAAAAAAAAATAACTCGAATACTAACTATTTTCGATGGTTCGCGTATTTTGGGATCATCTTTAAATCCACTAATAAAGCATACGAAAAATCAGCAAAAACAAAAACGGCCGGCCTTCTAAAGGCAAGCCTATATTTACTCCTATTTTTTATATTCACTCCCAAGCCCCATCTGGGAGTAAACCATGTTAGGGGAGTTGATGACGATATGATTCGCTTACATAATCGAAGCGTGATTATTTGTGATACAATGTACTTGAATGTACATTCGAAGCCTCTTGAAAGTATGCGACTATCCTGCTGCGATTTTAATCGGCTTTTAATACTTACTTTCAAACTGCACACAATAAAATATTAGCTATAGCAAAAAGAATCGGAATTCTATTACCGAAGGAATTTCGTCGAATCTTTATCGTGACGCATCACTACGGAGCTACGTAACTCAACACTCACCCACAATAACACGTTTATCTTCAGCACTCAATTCGTCATATGCCGAGTCTAAAGATCGAAATATTGCCTCCCAGGCCGTTCTTCTTTCCACACGGTCTTTGTAACTCTCCAGAGACTTGTCCCAAATGCAAGGATTCTCCCTCACCAATATTATTAAAGTTACAATGTCGTATGGAAAGTCTCGCGGCATTTTAACTCACGGTTGTAGCCGCTGCTCTATGCGTCGCGTCACTGAGAAATGCGACGTTAGCAGACGAGAGACGCGGATCGTCGGATATTTGCTATCTCTATATCACGCACTGGGAGGGAAAAGGACAGATGGGGATCGGTCACCGCACTGGATTTCTACACAAGCAAGGTTGCCGTGTGGTGTGGCATGGACGTCCATTTTAGTCTGACCCGCCTGCTATTGGTGTATAACGACGCATGTAAAGTGACAGACAGGTCAAGAGGCATTGGTGGGTGGTTAAATTCCGTAACGTGGTTGGACATGGTAGAGTTCGTGACTGGTGACTTCGTTAGTTTATTATGAATCGTACCGCATCGGGTACACTGTGCAGTAAAGTCGTAATCTTGTCCACTTATCTATCCGTTCAAGACTTTTTAATCACTGAACCTACCTGCTAATTTTTTGTGAGTCTTAGGGACTGCCATGGTATATTGGGCCTAATTTGACTGCAGCTACAAGTATAGCCATGATCTCGTTAAGTTTTAACGTACCTAACCTACGTACTAAGTTCTGTCTAATAGCACTGATACTATAATACTATACAGTCTAATAGACAGAAGTCAGAGACATTTAGACCGCGATTGCGATTGTTAAGCGAAGGTTAGTTATTAGTAATGAAAGAACTAGGTTTTCACCTTTCGGTTTGGGTGGTAACTCACAGATAACTAGCTTTGCTTAACCATCGTAATCGCGGTCTAAATTCTTCTGACTTCTGTCTGTCAGACAGAACTTAGAACGTACGTTAATGATTTCTGTCATCAGAACTTAGTATGTACGTTAATGACTTTAAAGTAACGAAACGACACGTCTGATAGTCAACACAACATGCTAAAACCCTACAGCCTGTATATACCTACCGTATTGCATATACAAAGGCAATTGGAATTTGTGAATCACTGTCAGTTTCCTGAAATCGCGCATTTCAGCAAACTGATAAAAGTACCATTCATCCTACGATTAGGTATTTAAAGTGATTAGTTATTTATTACTCTCTGATATGCCGAGCAATATCATTTACATAACACTATCAGTCCGTTGTGGGTTGCGAATTATCCAACTCTGTGTTTAATTCTGTGCTACTGCCTATGCTATCGGATAACCGGGAAACGCACGTGTTTGTGTTTTTATATTTAACAGAGCAGAAACTCCTTCGTGTTAAAATCCTCTGCTGTAAGGATTTTTAAAAACGAGGTCTCATTCTCTAGCTCGTCTATAATACGAACTACTTTATCGATTACAATGCGCGCGCATTTTTTCGATCTGACAGTTCTGCTTCAGGAAAACGACCCAGCTGGCACTGGCACTGGCATTGAAAGACAACGATTATTTATTTTATCATATTTCATTCTTCTAGTTTTACTAGAAATCGTCGTAGAATACACCTTCCTTCATTTATTCTTTGTGAATTTATATTTCCGCAGTTGATCCCTCATGTGTGTGTAGTTACGAATTTATAACCTGCTTAACTGTGCCGGTTGCGGCTCTTCGCGAAATGTAAGTATTGTCAATAACTATTCCCTACCAAATAATAAGTCCTAATTTCAGAAATGACTGAAAGCTGACGGAGGAATAAAAAATAAAGTTATGATGATATCGGTGTCATAGCAAAAGTTGTAAAGAATTATATCCCTAACAACCCCAATATGAGAATACCTTTATGTTACAATCTGTATATTTCCTACTGCTGAATTTTTTCTTCTATTGCAATCACGCTATCGTCACATTTGCTGCAATATTTTTGCCAGGCGTTATGAATTTGTAGCACGGTAATTTATATAATAATACCTACCAAGTGCAAGATAATTTACTATGATCATTTATCTTTTTATTACTGAAGCCATATTCGTGATATTTCTAATAGAAAAGTTTCTGCTATGAAAACGGCTACAATCTATCTAGTACACCAATATGATTACGACTACTTTGTGTGAACTGATTATCTTTATCCTTATGTATATCTATACATAATACAGTTGAATTGATTGATTATAAACTGTTTTCTAACTGATACATACTGACTTTCCAGCAAAGAGCATGTTCACCGTATTTCCACATAATGGACAGCAATATAATAATATTTATAATAAACGTAGCCCATTAATGTCCCCAGTCCCCACGGAGGAGCACAGGCCTTCGAGTAAGATTGAGCCATAATGCACAAAGCTCTCTACGAGTACTACCACGTTGCGATAGTAGCCGGGACCTACAGCTTAACGTGTCATCCGAAACACGGAATGTCCGATAATGTTCTTCATGCACATGGTCAACACCGGATTCGAACCTACATCTCCTGCATGAGATGCAAGCTCGAAACCCACTAGGCCTCGGACCTCTCGTGGGACTGCAATGTGATTGTTAAATAAATAACCCAACCAATACTACCATCTTTCTCTGTCGACCTACGTTGCATAGAGGAAGACGTTCTGCCTCACAACCGAGAGGTCCCGGGTTCGAATACGGTATTTGACAAGGTAGTCCAATAAATCTAGAAACGTGTCTCAAGCTAACCTATTTCAACAAAAACATTTGACAATATCAGAATTGTATATTTCCGGCAGTTGTTTAAGTTAAACTTAATTTTGTGTTCAAAAGACACCATTTGACTATAAGGTCACATGCTAGTTTTTCATTGAACTCGTGAAAAAAATTACCGTTTTGACAATTCCTAAAAAGTATGTACTTTGACAAGCAGTCAAAAACCGTATTCTCGACTGGAATAAAAAAACTCCAGATTAAGGCTGTTTATACGTTTATCACGTCGCTGTTTCTGGGTTCTCACACCACAGCGTATCATAGTGTGGGGCCAAAAGTATATTTCTGTTTATCTGCCTTCCAGCGATGACCGTGTGGACAGTCTGCGTGGGGGGCTGGGGCGCCGCCGCCGCCGCAGGTGCCCTGCTGCTCTACGGAACCCTGGACGTGGCCTACTTCGCCCGCATGATGTTCACCGTGACCAGAGCGCGGTACTTCAAGAAGAAGGCGTGCATACTGGACACCACTACCACACAATGTGAGTACCATAGGCTGATAAACCTTCCTCATCTTCTTTAGCATGTTCTTGTTTACTGAATGGAGATATGCCTCCCGAAGAAGAAGAAGAAAAAAACCCACATCTTGATTGTTTATGTGTGTGTGTCGCTGTTTCTGTTTCTCACGACACAGGTCTGTACCTGTATATGAATGTTTCATGTTTATGAATTGAATTCCAATTCATGACATCTGCAGTTATTGTGATGTACTATCGAACCATCTGAATCATGACCCACCATAAGCTTATTTTGCTAAACCCCTTAAATGCAAGTAGGTCGAAATTCGCTTGAAGGTTTATTTCCTTGGTAACGAACTTGTTATAATTTGATTAGACACTGACAGATAGATAGATCTTACAAGTTTGAAAGTTTCAAACGAATTATCAGGCAAGTGGGTCATGATTCAGTTGGTTCGATAGTACCTAAAGTTCCGTCAGAATGACCAGCATGGATTTACGAACAGCTTCTCTTCATCTCTCGCCTAAGCCCGATAATTTTAACAAATTTGTCTTACATATTACTTTTTTAAGATCATGGGGTTATGAGCTTAGAATTAAGGGAACTGCGCAAGTGGCTTTATGCTCTTGATTTCTTTTGCAGCGTTCTGTCTCCTTAACGACATCGATACCTTACTCTACCACATGAACAATGCGCGTTACCTTCGCGAGCTGGACTTCGCCAGGGTGGACTTCTACGAGCGAACGGGCTTGTACCAGAGTATCAAGGTAACTCGTCATCATTATCATCAGCCTGGACACACGGCAGAGAACAGACTTCCAGAATCAACTAACTCGGCCCTGTTCGAAATTAATAAACCAAACCTCCACAAAACCAGTGCGTGGTTTGACTTCAGGCCTTGCTATACAGCACGACCATTTGGTGGATTGTCGACAAATCTTTGGCATCTCCGCTATTCATTTTCAGAAAGTATCAATCAGGTCCTTGTTCCCTTTCTCTCTAAGGAGGAAAACGTTTACATACAGGCACACGCATTTCTTCTGGCCCCACACTAGGATACCCTGTGTCGTGGGAGCCAGAAACAGCGAAGTCACACACATATACACATCCAAAACCTGTTTTTTTTTACCCCCAGCCGGGGATCGAACCCGGGACCTCTTGCATGGTTGGCAGAGCCACAACCGCTGCACCACAGAGGTCTTCATTTGTCGTTGATCAAGAAGTACTTTACAGATAACCTACCTAGTGTAGGAAATAATTAGAAAATGTATATTCTAATAGAGTCTGGCTGACCCTACCCTTATCAGCTGTCATCAATTAGTGTTCATGGTGTATTTTACAATATTCTAGGCAGCCGGCGGAGCGGTGGTCCAGGCCGCTGCTACCATCAGATATAGGCGATATCTGAAGCCTTTCACCAAGTTCACGATCACATCTAAGGTAATTGTTACATTGCTGCGACGTAGTCCTCCTACTCCCTTAGTACGTTATCGTTTGTGATTCCTCTTCTCATCTAGATACCACATGTCACCTTTTTCAGGTCATAGTCCAGTATGTTTACTGATACGTGGTCTTAGGTACTTAGGGTGAGAATGAGTATTCTCCTTTGTCAGATCGTCCAGCCCGTTTCCGTTAGGTCCGTCGACCACTTTTTTTTTACCTAAGACTTCTTAAAGCACGCTTGACTTGGGGAGTAAGCTGGCGAATGCGTGATGAGAGTGTTACGTAAAGTGTGATCAGGTGAGGCGAACGAGGGGTGCGCGCGCAAATTTTCTTTCTCTCTTCCTCTCATAGCCAGACACAGTGCAGGAGATGTATTTTTAAAGCATTAGAGCTAAAGAAGTTTTACTTCAGTTGTGTGGTCTAAAGCACACACTTCTAAAGCGCACAGATCTTTTTTAGGATGACGCACTACTATCTCTGCTAGCGCTCTGACTTGGTTCCTGCGGTAGGTACTGGAGCGGTGCGGGTGAGATGTGTTTTCATCTGAAGGGCGCTAAACTTAGTGTGGGGTCGGTACAGTATGCATTTACGCCCCTCCGCACCGCTTCAGTACCACAGGAACCTACTCAGTGAGTATGAATGATTAGTAATGAGTCTCCTGGTACTCGCTTGACGTTAAGTTACGGGACGCCTTGTATTGTACTCGTACTCGCAAAAGCACTTAATCTTTTGACCGCATCAGTCGGCTCTGGCCGACATATGACAGTCGTGCTACTGACGGCCACAGCCAACTTTATTATTATTAAAAGCGAACTGGGGGTTACCACAACGTCTCATACCGAATCCTCAAAATAAATAACGTAATTAAAAGCGCTCACCGACGTTTAGGTGGTCCCGCCTACATTTAAATTAAATTAAATTAAACACTGGCCTATAATTAACGTGACCTTTTATTTTTTTCGTCGGAACGGCAGTTTTTTTTCTTTCAATGCAAGTATTGAAAGAAAAAAAAAGGCCAAGTGCGAGTCGGACGCGTTTTTTTTTGTGTGAAGAAACTACACATTTTCGTTTTTTGGATGTCCCTTTACTTGTGCTATTACACATATTATACATTACTTCTTGCCAAAATTCATGATTCTAGGTCAACTAGAAGTACCCTATGGTTTAGATTCCCATGCGAGTATCTAGTAAATTAAGCAAATTTGCTGCAAAAACAGCCGTATCTTTGAGTTGCTTCGACCACAGACCTCCGCTATTACTGAAAAAAAATGGGCTTGACAGACGGATAGACAGACAGCCAGATAGGGTTCCTTAACGGTTTTAACTGCTTTATTAAGCAACTTCAAAAAAGGACAGGGTTCTTCATTCGGTGTTTTTTTTTGTTTGTTACCTAAATACTTAAGGCATGTATTTAAACGCTAAACAAATAATACCCGATTTTTTTTGTCAAAATATCTCAAATATGCAACAAAAATACTGACTGCGCCACAGAATTTATCCACAAAACAAAATCTATTTTGCAAACTGTTTAACTATTTTTGTAAAACCGTTATACTAAGTGATTATCTGATATCGGAATGTAAACCTAACAATTATTTTATAATTAACAAAAACTTAAACCCAACTTTGCTTGAACCAAGCACCTATTAATCTTTGGGGCACATAAGTTTTAATAATGAAAACACCATTTAATCAATCATTATTATCTAATCAATCAATCAACAAAATCACCTAAATTTTAACATCATAACAACCAAGAACGATAAATCTGATTTTGAAACATATTTATTTATAATTGCATTTTTTATGATCGGTTTGTATTTAATCTCACATCACATATATATGTCCTATTTACACGGCAAAAATGTTCAACAAAAACACTTATGTTTCTTATGCTCTTACATGTTTCATACATTTTATGTTTCTCTTGCACTTAAATGTTCAACCTAACACGAAGGATAAAGGAGGCTTCGCCTCGCTCACCCCCTTTACCCTCCACCTAAGCTACTGCACCAGTTTGCCCTGATATTTGCTGTGCCAAACAGTATTTTTGATGTGCGGTTTAATACTTCCCAATTAAACCTAATTAAAGCCTCAAAATTTTCATTGGTTAATTAAGGCAGGTCTTGCTTTAGCAGGGCTTCCTCGGTTTCGCTTTATGCCAATAGGGATGTTTTATATATAATTTTCATTAAAAAAGATAAGAAAAACGAAATTTAGCTATATTAGTAAGCTTTTTAGGTAAAAGAATGATAGAATTTGTTCGATTCAGAATCGATACTCGATCGATGGTTTCGGAACGGCCATTTTGAATTTGACGGAGCTGCCACAAGAGCAGTTTTTGACAACTGACAGACGAAAAGCCCCCGCAATGTGACGCGTATTGATTTTGGGCATTGAAATTAAATCGTAAGCCATCTGGAATTGTATTCGGGCTCCCCTCAGGATTGTCTTATAGCTGAGTGTATTGTGGTTCTCCGAACCAGATAAAGTTCGTATTTACGTAACACTGTGCGTGTCGAAGCTGGCCTGCCAGCCATACCTGGTTGGCTGAAGAACCTGTCTACCAAGAAGAGCCTAGGGTGCACCCAGGCCTTGCAGAGAGACAGGAGTTTGACGGGAACGAAGCACAGACCAGGTCAGATAGAATCTATTTACTTTAGCTCGGTGAATCGCCGACGTTCTTGCTTCTTGGCATCCGATCGCTACGCTACCTCGTAGCTATGGGCCCCTGCGAGGTCATCGGGTGCCGAGAGGCCTGAACATTTTGGTAGCAGAGCGTGGTTTCCTGAGATTTGCAGCCGTCAAGGGCTCCAGGAACCCACGATTTGGGACTATCAATCTGTAGGTATAGGCGGTTATTAGCTAACTTGGTTTTGTTCCTGTATCCACATAGATTGGTAGTATTATAAGTTATAAGTCTACTGCTGGTAGTAGACAGACAGATATAACAGTTTTCCCTAAATGACCAGTTGTACTGAGATGTGACTCAGAATAGTAATTACATTACAGGTACATTGTAGGTGAATTGAAATTTTCATTGAAGTCATATCATGTTTGCAGTTTGAAGTTTGCATAGTCAATCTATTAGTGGTCTAGTAATGCTAATGAATGTTTGGACATTGTTTTCAGTTTATAGCAATTTATAACTTGAACTAATATTGACTATCTGTGTGTGTTATATGATATAGGGAAACTAAATTGTTGTTTACAGAATTTGTGTAGATATAAAACTCGGTTTCTATTGTTTGGGGAAATCAGCATTGTTTAAGTTATAGATTAGGGTTCCCTCGTTTGTGTTGTAGACTGGAGGGTCCAATATAATTGAGTTACTGCAAATTGTGAGTAAGTATCGTTCCGATCATGTCGTTGTCTGAAATACAGAAGGGTGTTTCTAAGGAGCTCAGATGGTTTTCCTCCGCACACGGTCTGATAGACCGTTTAGATAGGCATGATGTGGTGTTGGAGCGGTCTATGGACGTTAAGGAACGCTACAACAGGGTGCTCGAATTGTCCGCGCAGGCGGAAGCAGTTGATGGTTGCGCACCTGACAGGCTGTCACGGTTGCTAGGGGATGTCGACCAGTGTATGGAGATGGCAGCTGCTATCACGCAGAAGGCTGCGGACATACGTAGGCAGCGCGAGTCCAGCCATGGTGGTGACATTGAAGCACCTCTGCCGCATCAGGGATCGGGGACCAGGTTACCCGTTATAACTATGCCTACTTTTGACGGAGTGTCCGGTGAATGGATGAGCTTCATCAATCTGTTCGACAGTTTGGTGCACATGCGATCGGACATTACCAAGTCTGTCAAAATGGCTCAGCTGGTGGCAGCATTGAGGGGTGAGCCCAGGGAGCTGGTCGCTCATTTGACAGTTACGGAGGGTAACTATGAAACGGCCAGGCAATTGCTGGTCAGACGTTACCACAACAAACGGAGGTTGGCCGATGCCCAACTGAACCGTTTGTTTAGCATCCCGGTTGTGAACAAGGTCGGGGCCATACAGACGGAGGTTTTGAACCCGTTGTTGTCCGTCACCAAGGCCCTAGAGAATCTTGGACTTCCGGTTGGTGAATGGTCCTACCTACTGCTGTACATTGTACTTTCCCGCCTACCCGCTGACGTGCAGACTCGTTTCGAACAGTCTCACGGGAGGTCGGCCGAGGACCTGCCCGCCTTCTCCGACTTGGTCGGATTTTTGGAAGAGGAGGCTCGACGGGCAGAGAATTTGGGGTTGACGGTCACCCATCCTTCGGAGCCACAGAGAGCTGCCGGGAGCGCTGTGAGTAGGGGCCCTCCGACGAGGAAGGACCGCACCAACCGGCAGTCATATGGGACTGTGAGTGCATTGACACCACATAGTGAGACCTGCCCATGTTGTAGGCAGATTGGCCATGCTGTGGCCGATTGCAATAAGTTCGGGGAACTTAGGGTTGAGGGACGGCGCCGGATGGCCAAGCAGCGGAGGTGGTGTTTCCTGTGCCTCGGGCCACACATGGCTAGGGACTGCACGCGCACTAAATTGTGCGGATATTGTGGTGGGGCCCACAACAATCTGTTGTGCATGAACCGGTCCGGCCAACAGCCACCACAGGGCCGTACCCAGGGTGACACGGCATGGGGCCCTGAGAATTCGTTTGCGACTCGGAGCGCAACTCAGGAGCCAACGTCCCCACGTCCACAGGGCCGTACCCAGGGTGATACGGAATGGGGCCCTGAGAATTCGTTTGCGACTTGGAGCGCAACTCAGGGGCCAGCGTCCCCACGTGCACAGGGTAGTACTAGGGTGCGGGGCCGCACTCAGGGTCATCACATGGGGGGCCCTGAGTTTTCGGTTGCGACTCAGCATCCGACTCAACGGGCAATGGGGCCACAAGCACGCGGCCACCCAGGGGTGCAGGGCCGCACTCAGGGTCATCACATGGGGGGCCCTGAGTTTTCGGTTGCGACTCAGCATCCGACTCAGCGGCACATTGGGTGTGTTGAGCAGGCCGTAACGGGCGGGTGGCATGGGACAACTTCGAGCTATGCGGATGCGGCTCGGACGCCGCCTCAGTTGTCGCCCCGCTCGTCGCCTCGTCCTCGTCGGTCGCATGTGATGTCCCCCCCGCTCATGGAGCGGCCACGGTTGAATTCACGCCCACAACCCTTCGGGGGGCGTCGTAGGGTGGCAATGGAACCGGCGCGTGGGCCATTTGTACAGTGGGACCCGCTGGCGTATAGCTGCCTACCTGATCGGTTACAGGCAGAGTGGGGCCCCGGGGGCCCTCGCTAGGAATTTGCGGCCCAACAATTTGTTGCCCCCCAACCGGAGACGGTGGTGTTACCGATCGCCTCTGTGCTTGTTTGGGATTTGGCGGGCAACCCAACATACGTTCGCGCCCTATTAGATTCTGGAGCTCAGGGCTGCATTGTATCGAACGATTTAGCGAAATGGTTGGGCCTCAATATAAATAATGTATCGCTGCCGAGGAAATTGGTCCCTGCTGGGGATTACAGGGCAACCCTTCACGGGTTTTGTGATGCCTCTGAACGAGGGTTTGCGGCAGCGGTTTATTTGCGAACCGTCACCTCCACCGGGGAGGTCGACGTGCGTTTGGTTTTGGCAAAAAGCAAGGTAGCGCCTATTCGGACAAGGATGACGATTCCAAAACTGGAACTGTCCGGGGCTGCTCTTTTGACCAAACTTTTGAATCACACTCTAACAGTGTTGCGTGGGTCAGTGGGTTTGGAGGATACGGTGTACGCGTGGACGGACAGCCAGATTGTTTTGTGCTGGCTGAAGGCATCGGTCCATAACTTTTTTTTTTGCGAGGTTTTTGTTGCGAACCGTGTCTCCCAGATTGTGTCGTCTGAGGTCCCACTGACCTGGAGACATGTACCAGGAGAATTGAACCCGTCTGATTGTGCATCCAGGGGATGTCGGGCTCCTGAACTCGAGCTCGTTGCTGATCTCTCGACAGAGGCTTTCATTGCTTGTTTGGATAGGTTTGTTTCTCGAAGGGGACTTCCAACTTTGATCCGCTCTGATAACGGCACTAACTACATCGTTGCGGAACGATGCTTACGAGAGATAGTCAACTTTTTGAATGTAAATAAAGTGGATATAGGAACGGCCCTCTCCCGTCGGGGTATACAGTGGACCTTCAGCCCACCGAGTTGCCCCTACTGGGGTGGGATTTTTGAGGCCGTAGTTAAGTCAGCTAAGACGCACTTAGGGCGTATAGTAGGTCAGACCGCGCTGACTTTTGAGGAGCTCGCGACATTGTTTTGTAAGAACGAGGCCGTTCTCAATTCGCGACCGTTGTGTCCGCTCAGCTCGGATCCAAATGACCTGGAGGCTCTGACCCCAGGCCATTTCTTGATAGGACAGCCACTTAACGCGTTGCCCGAGCACCCCTTCGAGGGAGTGAATTGTATCGGTTGACAAGGTATCAGAGGTTGCAGCAGTTTACTCAGAATTTCTGGAAGCGTTGGTCGCTCGAGTATCTGCATATCTTACAACAGCGCCTTAAGTGGACTGACAAAACCAGCCCCTCTAGTGTTGGTGACCTCGTTCTGGTTAAGGATGCTAACCTACCGCCACTGCGTTGGCGCAGGGGGCGCATTGTTAACTTGTTCCCTGGCAGGGACGGGACCCCCCGGTCTGCAGAGGTTCTAGTAGGAGGCTCGGTACTAAAACGAGCGGTAGCAACGTTGTCTCGGCTGCCCGTAGATTAAGGGACAGGTGGGTGCCTGTCCGGGCGGGTGATTGTTCGATTCAGAATCGATACTCGATCGATGGTTTCGGAACGGCCATTTTGAATTTGACGGAGCTGCCAACAGAGCAGTTTTTGACAACTGACAGACGAAAAGCCCCCGCAATGTGACGCGTATTGATTTTGGGCATTGAAATTAAATCGTAAGCCATCTGGAATTGTATTCAGGCTCCCCTCAGGATTGTCTTATAGCTGAGTGTATTGTGGTTCTCCGAACCAGATAAAGTTCGTATTTACGTAACACTGTGCGTGTCGAAGCTGGCCTGCCAGCCATACCTGGTTGGCTGAAGAACCTGTCTACCAAGAAAAGCCTAGGGTGCACCCAGGCCTTGCAGAGAGACAGGAGTTTGACGGGAACGAAGCACAGACCAGGTCAGATAGAATCTATTTACTTTAGCTCGGTGAATCACCGACGTTCTTGCTTCTTGGCATCCGATCGCTACGCTACCTCGTAGCTATGGGCCCCTGCGAGGTCATCGGGTGCCGAGAGGCCTGAACAGAATTGTTAAATATAATTTGGTCAAGTAATCATTAATTAATGTTGTGCAGCAAAAGACACGAGTTTTAAAAATTCTGTTATATGGATGGAGAAATTTGAGTATTTTAGTTTGACTAAGAATATTTTTGTACTGAAAACGGAATTTGTGTTCGACAAGCCAGATATTTTTTGTGTAAGAAAGATTAGCTTGTTTTGGGATATATGATTTTGTTGGTGGTGCATGTTTTGTCAATCAAATGGTTTATTTGTAGAGTAGTCAGTTTTTTGGTTTACGGTAGGTTAATCCGTGAAGATAATTCGTTTGCATAATTTTATTTTGAGCTACAGTTAAATAATCCCCAAAACTTAACAGTTCTTTCATGAACAGGTTTCTTAACAGATATGAAAGGTTGACTTTCCAATTAGGTTCCATTTAAAAAATATATAAATAAGTTTTTAAAACGGCTTATAAACGACACTTTTATGTCGTTTACAAAGCGTTTTTTAATTTGGTAATAGTAGTTTATGTGACTGCTACATAATGGAGGGCATTAATACTCGAGAGTTCGGCTCGTTTCATAATAATATCACTCGAGAGTTTTAATGCCTAATTATGTACAGTTACATACACTAGTTTATCTACACAAATATCATAAGCTCTCTTTGAAGTGTTCAGAAACCGCAAGTTTGACCGAAATTGTGGCTCTGCAGTTGTTTAGCTTGTTCTGTAGTACCAACTTCACGCAGGCGGGCGTCGGCGTTCGAAATTTGAATGTCAGTACCAACTTCACAGACAAACTAGGAGCGGCATGCGGGCGTCGGCGTTCGAAATTTGAATGTCATAATGTGTAGAAAAATGACACATTATGGTCATAATGTGTAATTTTTCAGATAAGAAATGAGATTTTACCAAATAGTTTAACATTATGCTGATCGTAACGTGCGGTTTTTGTACGCAGTAAAGAGGGTGTGTAGATAAAATATTAAATGTATTCCATTTAAAATATCTTTTGACCTAATTGCTAAAGCGGGACGTTTTTGCACTTTCGGGGGACAGAGGGACAAACAGTCTGAAAGTTGGACTGTCCCGCCCAAAGCGGGACGTATGGTCACTTTAGCTATAATAATTTTATCGAATCTCAATAATTACGTTAAGTTTATCTGCTTTTAGCTTTTTTTAGCTATTCAGTGTACCGCACTTGGAATTATTAGTATTGTTATCTTCACAGGTTTCATAAACCCTCTTTATTGCGTCCAAAAACCGCACGTTACGATCAGCATAATGTTAAACTAATTTGAAAAAACTCATTTCTTATCTGAATATTGAACATTATGACGATAATGTGTAAAATTTCTACATATTATGACATTCAAATTTCGAACTCCGACGCCCGCCTGCGTGCCGCCCCTACTTTGTTTGTGTCAAAGAAATGAGTTTTTACCAAATAGTTTAACATTATGCTGATCGTAATGTGCGGTTTTTGTACGCAGTAAAGAGGGTTTATGATACGTGTGTAGATAAACGTTATTTATTTCCTGCTTTTTAGGACAACATTACGAAAAATCTTAAGATGCTTAGTTTACAACAAATGTGAATTATACATAATCTATGCATGATTTGTATATATTTCGGTACTCAATTTATTTTGATACCCCACTCGAGGATCTTGAAAAATGATTTTTAGTACGATAAATGAACACTCATAAAATCTGCCCTTTTTATAGTTTAATGTACTTAGCCAAGTCCGAAGTAATTACTTGGTTCCTGCAGCCCATCACGTCCTCCCGGGTAGTGCTAAGGAGCAACAAATTATTCTCGAGAACGTTAATTTCCAGGTTCTCTATAGAACCTGTAAATACACTTGATTCTGGCAAAATTAACCTCAAAAGAGGTTAGCACGCCATATTAAAAGATGAATAAGAAGAAGACACTCGCGCTATCAAGACGAATCTAATGCCGTATCATTTATTAAAATAAATTCAGACGTTGAGTAGTTACGAGGGAATCCAGGAACAGACATATTTACATACATACAGTTCAAATACAAAACCATCCTTTATTCGCTGCGCTGCAGTCGGGTAATTACTACGACAGTCTTAAAACAAGTCTTGATATAAGGCAAATAAAGCCCATTATGGCGTATTGGAATGGAAACACTTGCCATGGTAATGTTCTTCTTTTGAACCTAATCTGAATCGCTATAAATGTGGCAACGCATAAACTGAATGGGCCTAAGACGTTGTTAGTAACCCCCCTCATCTCGTATGAATATGGTTCTATTTTGCATAGTATAAACAAAGATGTTCGGCGTGTGACACATTTTGTATTTGATCTTGATTTGATTTTTGAGCATTTACACGAATGTTCTACCCAATCCCTGCGTAAGCCGACGCATGGTGGTTTGCTCAATTGCACTGTAAACAGTTCATGAAAACGGATCCGTCGCAGGAACGGCCGACGGAATGGAAGCCGCCACCGAAATGACGCGGCGGTAATCTTTAATTCCGAATCTAAACGCCGTGTTGTCCTGTCACAGGCGATCTACTGGGACGATAAAACCGTGTTCATGGAGCACGAGTTCATAGGACCGGGCGGGTTCGTGCACGCCGTGGCAGTGTGTCGGCAGCGCGTCATCGATACGTCGGCGGCGGCCGTAGCGGAGCTGCTGCTGCGGCTGCACTGCGCCGGCGCCTGCCGCGACCCTCCCACCAAGATGCCGCCTGAGGTAGGCTGATTGGGAGTTCAGTGTGTTGACACACCATGTCGAAATTCCGCGACCTTTAGTTAGTTGGCTGTGGATGAAGTCTACCACATCTTCCAAGATGCCGCCTGAGGTAGGTTGATTAGGAGTTAGTTAGTTGGCTGTGGATGAAGTTTACCACATCTTCCAAGATGCCACCTGAGGTAGGCTGATTAGGAGTTAGTTAGTTGGCTGTGGATGAAGTTTACCACATCTTCCCAGATTCCGCCTGAGGTGGGCTGATTAGGAGTTAGTTAATTGTCTGTGGATGAAGTTTACCACATCTTCCAAGATGCGGACTGTGGTAGGCTGATTAGGAGTTAGTTAGTTGGCTTAGGATGAAGTTTACCACATCATCCAAGATGCCGCCTGAGGTAAGCTGATTAGGAGTTAGTTAGTTGGCTGAGGATGAAGTTTACCACATCTTCCAAGAAGCCGCCTGAGGTAAGCTGATTAGGAGTTAGTTAGTTGGCTGAGGATGAAGTTTACCATATCTTCCAAGAAGCCGCCTGAGGTAGCCTTATTAGGAGTTAGTTAATTGGCTGAGAATGAAGTTTACCACATCTTCCAAGAACCCGCCTGAGGTGCGCTGATTAGGAGTTAGTTAATTGGCTGAGGATGAAATTTACCACATCTTCCAAGAAACCGCTTGAGGTAGGCTCATTAGGAGTTAGTTATTTGGCTGTGGATGAAGTTTACCACATCTTCCAAGAAGCCGCCTGAGGTAGGTTGATTAGGATTTAAAAAGGATCATAGGATGCGGTTAGTATTTTCTGTAATCTTTCCGAGGCCTTTGACTGTGTGGATCATCAAACTCATCAAGTCATCGCGCGCGCGCTCCTAACGCAAATACGTACTTAGATGACTCTGTCTTCTTAAATTTTGAATACTGTGTTAATCCTAAACCCATCGCAGTGAAACAAACACCATTAGCTAAGGTTTTGGAAGACAATCAAAGCGTCTTAATCAGTTTCAAAAACAATTACACCAATCGTGCGTTAATCTCGAAAAACCAAAGTTAAACATCCGTTACAGTGCTCAGTGAACTGTTGCTATCCATTGCCTAGTTAGTCAGTGCGGCTGCGGCCGGTGAGTCACCAACCGGTGCTGCGGCGCGACCGGCGAGCTATACAATCTGCCGCGTGAATCTCCGCCACACATCCACAATTTTCATCACCTCTGCCGTCGGGCACGTAGCCCAGCCGCTAACAGCCCGCTTCAAGTTACAAAGCTACTGACTTCAAATCCCAGCCGCGGCACTCTTTGTTTTTTTTAATTTGATTGTTGTATATTTTGTTCTTGTCCGCACATAAATTGATAATTTTAATAATGAGCAAATGCAGGACTTGTAGTTCGGCGATGACTGTCAAAAACAAAGCAACTTGCTCACGAAAAGGGTGTTCTGCAAACCACCACCTGAAATGTGTAGGGGTTACACAAGCAGCATATGTGGATACAAGCGCCACCTGGCTATGTCCTGACTGCAAGAACAAATACTGCTATGGATGCTGCGAGTATACTGAAGAAGATGACAGAGTTACCTGCACGGAACCAACCTGCTCGCTGGTGTACCACTACCAATGTGTGGGACTGAAAGCGGGTCCCCACGCTGCCTGGAAATGTCCCAGTTGCAAGGCAAACTTACCAAAGTCAGACAACACAAATACACCGGTCAAATACTATAACGACTCATTTGTTAATCTGCGGTCTGGCCATCAAAGGCATGCAGCCGCCGTCGCAACGACCACCCCTCAAGAAATCAAGAATTATTTAACAGAGGCCAGACTGCGTGATATCTTGAAACAGGAGATGGCAGGAGCTCTACGTGTAACGATCAAAGAATTCATATCGGCTGAACTAAAAAGCACCAACGACCTAATAACAGGACTTACCGATTCCATGACCTTCTTCAACGAACAATTTGAGAACATGAAGGTCATACTAGGAAAACATTCTAACACAATTTCAGCCTTGAAAATAGAAAACGAGAACCTGAAATCGGAAGTTAAAGACCTCTCCGGGAGACTTACAATTACAGAACAGTTAATGCGTGAATCCAATATAGAGATTAACGGGATCCCAGAGCACAAGTCTTAAAACCTACCAAATACCATACATCAACTTACCAAGAGTATTGGGAACCCACTAGAAGACAGCGAGATATTGTACGCTAACCGGGTCGCCAAGATGAACAAAGACAATATCAAGCCTAGAGCAGTGGTCGTGAAATTGAGCAGTCCCCGTCAGCGTGACTCGGTCCTGGCCACCGTAGCAAAGTTTAACAAGGCTAACCCTAAGGCTTTGGAGGGCTTCGAGAACCAGCCTTCGTTTCCGAGCACCTAACACCTGCAAACAAATCTCTAGATGCAGCGGCTCGGAAGAAGTCCAAAGAGGTTGGGTATTCATTCGTCTGGGTTCGCAACGCCAAAATCTTCGCAAGAAAGGACACTACCTGTCAGGCTCTGCTCATACGAAATAATATTATTTTCTTTAAATTCGCTAGAATATACTATCAAAATGTCCACGGTCTTAGGACCAAAACCAACGACCTATTCAAAAATATTTCCAGCAGTGATCATGAAATAATTGTACTCACAGAAACTTTGTTAAATGCAAATGTCGCAAACTCCGAACTTATGGACTCTAGATACAATATCCACAGAAGAGATCGCTTATGTAGTCTTAAACCCACCAAAGAAAATAAGGCTGACGGGGGAGGAGTCCTCATAGCGGTATCAAAACAATATAAATCCACTCGCGTGACAAGCTGGGAGAGTAAAAATAGGAAATTTGAGGACTTATGGGTCACTATTGAGACCATGACTGAAGGCTGCACAAAAAAGCTAGCCATATGTGCAGTATATTTACCATCCCCAATCAAATTAGAATCCTTTTCTGATTTTTTGGACAACGCTAATAGGATAATAAATTATGCCGATGAGGTTGCTATACTAGGAGACTTTAATATAGGTTTCATAGATTGGAACAAAGACGCCAAAAACTTCCACATGATCCCCTCGAACTACGAAAGTACTATGGGATTCCGACTCGTCGACTTTATTTCAATGAACAACCTGTTTCAATTTAACTACATCGGTAATAGGGACGACAACATTCTCGACCTAGTACTGGTAAGTGTTCCCCATGTGACCGTTGCCCGATCTCCTTATACCCTGAGCAAGCTTGACTCTTACCACCCTCCATTAGACATTCAGTTTAGTACATCACGGCTCACCTACCTCAAACCAAACGATGGATATCGATACAACTTCTTCAAAGCCGACTACGAAGGGCTAAAGTTGCATCTAAGGTCAGTCAAGTGGGAGGAAGCATTCGAGAATTGTGGAATAACCTCACTCTTTTACTTTACATTGGAAGACGCCATTGCCAAACATGTCCCTAAACAGAGAATGAAAACAAACAAACACCCTCCCTGGTTCAACAAACAACTAACAAGACTGATAGCCGAAAAGGAACGAATTAGACGGAGATATCGCAAATATCAGAATCCGCGAGACAAGATAGAATTCGAAATTTCCCGAGAGCGCTGTCATAAACTATACGACACATGCATGAAATCGTATCTGAATAATATTGAATCCAGTATTCCAGTCAACCCCAAGGTTTTGTAGTTTTAAAGCGAAAAGGCTATTCCACGCTACCATCGAGCATGTTTAAAGATGACACATCGGCAAACAGTGGAACTGAGATCGCACAGCTCTTTGCTAGTCACTTTTCAACAGTTTATACTGATCTCGACCCAGTAACAACCACAGACGCACACATAACTAACCAAACAGGTCTGTCAAACATCACAATCAGTGAGCGCGATATACTTAAAAAAATATGGATTTATGGAAAGAGTATCAAAAGCAGATATAAACAGATTTAAGTCCACTGGAACCCATATGAATATTGGTGTACCCCAGGGTTCTATCTTAGGTCCGTTCCTTTTCTTAATATATGTGAATGACCTGCCGTATATGGTGGAAAAAATGACTCAGATTGTTCTATTTGCTGATGACACATCTATTATTTTCAAAAACAAGAAGAAATTCTAGATGACGCAAATAGTATAGGAACACTCTCTCATGTGTTAAGTTGGTTCGATGTGTTCAAAACTTCAATGGGGTCCTCACATAACTAATCTCGCACGAAGACTAAGCTCAGCCGCTTTTGCGGTCAGACAAATCAGATATCTTACAGATGTTGAAACTGCCAGATTGGTTTACTTTAGTTATTTTCACAGTGTCTTATGGAAAACTGCTCTGGGGGAGAGCAGCGGATATAAATAAGATATTTGTTTAACAAAAAAGGCGATCAGGGCGATATATCAATTAGATGCTAGATAATCATTAAGAGAAAATTGAAAGAAATTAATATACTTACGGTTACCTGTCAATATATTTACGAGAATATTATGCATGTAAGAAAAAACGTAGCTTATTTAAAACTGTAGGTACATACAATTAACACTAGAAATAGAAATAGATTAGCACTACCATTATTTAGACTAAGTAAAGCAGGCACGTCATTCATGGGGCACTGTATTCGCTTCTACAATAAAAAAAACCACAGGAATCATTGATCCTTCCTGAAAAGAGGTTCAAAAATTATGTTAAGAATTAGCTTATGTCCTATTATAGCACTAAGGAATTCTTGGATGACTAAACTGCATGGTCCATACCATCTCAGCGCACATAAATTCGACGAGGGGCGATGGATCAAGTCTCACTCGCCGGCGAATTTCCTTAGACCGAAACCAGTACCTGTTGTGAAGTCACTTTAAAAAACAAAAGGTATGGGGGAGTTTCTTACTGTTTATTCTTAACCCCGAGGCCCACCTTCCGAAACGCTGTAGTCTTTTTTATATAAAAAAATACTTGTAGTTATAAGTAAGTAAAATTTTGACGTTGAATAAGATAATTTATTTCTTTATATTGAATAAAAATAGAATCTGAATCTGTTAGTTAGTTGGCTGAGGATGAAG
This sequence comes from Argyresthia goedartella, assembly GCA_949825045.1. Lineage (NCBI taxonomy): Eukaryota > Metazoa > Arthropoda > Insecta > Lepidoptera > Argyresthiidae > Argyresthia > Argyresthia goedartella. The sequence goes on from OX463834.1 coordinate 17,147,246, forward strand.
TTTACGACATCTTCCAAGATGCCGTCTGAGGTGGGTTGATTAGGAGTTAGTTAGTTACCTGAGGATGAAGTTTACCATCTTCCAAGATGCCGCCTGAGGTAGGTTGATTAGGAGTTAGTTACCTGAGGATGAAGTTTACCACATCTTCCAAGATGCCGTCTGAGATAGGTTGATTAGGAGTTAGTTAGTTACCTGAGGATGAAGTTTACCACATCTTACAAGATGCCGTCTGAGGTAGGTTGATTAGGAGTTAGTTGGTTACCTGAGGATGAAGTTTACCACATCATCCAAGATGCTGCCTGAGGTAGGCTGATTAAGATTTAGTTAACTGGCTGAGGATGAAGTTTACCCCACCTTGCAAGATGCCGCCTGAGGCCCCGTTTCTAGAGGTATCAGGAACTGGTATTATTAATGACACGGCTACTATATGGATGGGGGGGGGGGTGAAGGACACATCACATATGATAGGGAATTGGGGGGGTGGAGCCCCTCCTCACTTTTAAATATATGTTATTAACTCGTTAGGTTGGGGGCCTATTATTAAGAGGCAGTAAAGTTTATCTTAGAAGCAGAGCCACCATACTATGTAGATATATTTTCTTGTAGTTGGAGCTGTGGGTGCAGAGCAACGAGCTGAGCTCGGCGCGCATCCGTGGCGCTCCGCCCCCCGCGTCGCCCGTGTCCCCCTCGGCGGCCGCGCTGGTGCCGGCGGGCGGGGAGGTGCTGCCCTCGGGCGACGCGCGCGCCGACTGAGCCCACGTGACCACCAGCCAGCCCACGTGACCACTAGCTAGCCCACGTTACTACCAACCAGCCCACGTGACCACCAGCTAGCCCACGGGACCACCAACCAGCCAACGTGAGCACCAACCAGCCCACGTGACTATCAGCCAGCCCACGTGACCACCAGCCAGCCCACTTGACACCAGCTAGCCCACGTGACCAAAAACCAGCCCACATGACCACCAGCTAGCCCAAGTGACCACCAACCAGCCCACGTAACCACCAACCAGACCAAGTGTCCATCAGCCAGCCCAAGTGTCCATCAGCCAGCCCACGTGATCACCAGCCAGCCCACGTGACCACCAGCCAGCCCACTCTTTTGAACTGACTTCCAGGAGGAAAGGAGAGGAGGAGGTTCTATGTACAAGTTTAATGATTTTTCCCGTATACCGTACCACGGGATTTTAGCGAGTCTAGTGGCGACAACACAATGCAGCCAACCGAGAAATGTTCGCGTTCGAGAATTCCCGCATGGCCGGCCGGTATTAAATAGTGAACAGTGACAGTTTTTCCATATGTCCTAAAAACGTCAATTTGGCTAAACTGCGTCGCTTTTGCCATTTACTATGGTTTTGCTATGAATTGGAGTTAATGAGTAAGGAGTATGGAGTTAATGAGTAACTTTGATCAGCTGACCGAACACCCATGATTTTGAACCATTTCTTGAAACCATAAAACATTACTTGGTTACCTAATTCATTTTAATAAGTATATCTGTCGTAATTTATTATAGCGTCGAGTGCTTATTTGGAGTCCGAGGGCCTGTGAGGGCTCTACAAGGCACGGTGCAATATAAATTACTTAATGCGAGGTGCATAATCTGCTTTTCTTTCAACTGCTGCAAGGAAAGTGGGAGAAAAATAAAACTGAAGAGAAATTAGATTAGTTTAATTAACTCTATTTACTTTTCCGTCCTATTTTTTTTTTAACTCCATATGGCCAGTAATTTAACTCCATATGGCCAGTAATTTTTTAAGCCTAGCACACACATCACTTCACATTCAAACTGTGTTACTCCATACCTATAGGGCCATCAGCTTGGCCAACCGAATGCATTGTGAACCTAGGGTTTCACTTCTAGTAACTTGACATGCTCCTCTTTGGTTGGGTGCGGTACAGGATTTACATACATTATTCCAACAAAGTGCCGCTTTATGCTGAATATTTAGTGCAGTTATGATAGATATGCATCTGTCAAAAATGTATGCTCTAGAAGTGGAATTAAGTGGCTTCTATCAAAGACGATTTTTTAACTGGATGATGTAGATATGTAATTCGAGTGATTAAAATAAAGCACCGACCCAACTTTTAGCCCCCCCTATCATATATATATATATATATATATATATTTTGAATATATATACTTGATCCCATCATAGATTCATAGTTAATTCTCTCTCACCCATAGTGAGGATGAGTGAAAGATAATGATACATCATTCATTCATCTGATCATATACAGGTTGTAGTCATATTTAAAGTGGTTGTTGTCGGCATCATTCTGAACAATTTTCACTTGGACACCGATGTGATCAGAGCAACGTTTTTTTTCCACTTTTCCTTACAAAACAGCTGATCGCGCGGCCCAAAGTGTATGCAGAAACGAAAATTAAAGTCGCTCAGATCAAATAGGTTATAGTGAGTTCCTCAGAATGATGTCCCTTACAACCCCCTGAAATATGACTACATCTTTCTGTTACACCCCCTATATATAATAATGTAAGGGGGCCCCTAGCCAAAGTGTCGGCCATGTTTGTTTTCATTGGACCACGCATATGCAAACAAAAAGAAAAATTGATGCTTGACCACCTTTTTATCACATCAGAAGGAGAGGGACACCACTGCTGCTCATTGAGTTACTATTAACAGTGTATAGAGATTGCACGCTGTCTAAAAAAAAAAACGTGTCGCAGCTTGATGACAGGGGCGGGGGAGCCAGCGCGACATGTTGTCCCTGTAGACTAGACACAACAGAAGAACCGAGGTGACACTGCTTTTGTTCTTAGTATGAAGTGAAAAATTCTATCATTGCAGTTTAAACTTTATTTACCTTTAAAACAAATTAGTTTGGTAAGTTTCTGACTCTCAGAAACCCTAGTAATAGTAGTTCAATGCTGCTGCTATTCTCTTTCTGCTGTTATCGGAGTATTAAGCTAGGGTTAAGATTCTTGAATTTAGTTGCTGAACAGGCCGTTATATACATTTTCACTTGATTATACTAAGTATTTTAATAGATTGATTTCTTTGTTACTGGCTATTTAGATTTTTTTACGTTATGTGGTTATTTGTGATATGATTTAGGTACTTACTTATTAAATATGTAACCTATGTGCCTACATATGTATCTGAAATTCATTTTGAATATATTTTAGTTACTTAGGATCTCAAAAATACAGAATAGGTTATTAATTAAAAAATATTAGGATGTAAAAAAGTCATTCAAGATCAATGGACGTCGGTGAGATAAATGACTAGCCAAGCTAGTATTTATTTATATGAATTTAAATATACTCACAGTATAAGTACATACATTGCAATTATGTAATCTGTATTAATTTTAAAATAAAGATATATTTCTATCGTAAAGTTGTTCTTAATCATCTTACCAAACAGCCCAGGTATGACTTAAAAAATGTCTTGTATCTGTCGTGAGGAAATTCATTTATCCCTGTCACGCAAAATTGAGGATTGAACTACCTACTTGGCTAAAAGTGGGCGCAACTTTGCCAAAGCCCTCCTCAGTGCTACCCTGTGGTGGATCCAGGATTCACGTTTTGAGGATTGATCCCACTGAGGGTAGGTAAAACATAATACTTTTGTTAGTAAATAATAAATTGATTACAATTGAACTTAAGGTAACTATAAAATCAAAATTACTATGTTTTATCATGGACGAACTTAGATAATTTTGGGTATTTTCGGCCTTACTTAACCATATTTAAGCTACGATAAGACCTGCCATGAGTAGCGCAAGCCGCCCCGGAAATTTCGAGTACGGACCTGTGCTTCACCTCGTTGCTTCACCCAGGTGAAGCACGGGGTATGTACTAGTCTTCGTGCTCCAACTGACAGAAAGTACAGTTCATATTAAAAACAAACAAATGGAAAAATAATGTTAATGTCCACTCGGCCGGCCTTCTCTTCGTCGTCTTATAAATATAACATAAAATATTGTAGGTACTTAGAGAAGGCTTAGCGTACTTTGTCTAAAAAAATACCATCTGAGGTATCATTGTATATTAAAAGCCTTTTGAGCAGTCTGGGTTGCGATATCTGCGAACCGCACCAGTGTTTGCGGTGCGTCGGTAGATTCGCGGGGACGTCATGGGCTACACTGTGCTAGAAGTGCAGGGAGACTCTCTCGCCACTACTCGATCAACGACATCGTCCGGAGGGCTCTCGTCTCTGCTGACATTCCATCAGTTCTCGAACCACCGGGTTTGAGTCGCAGCGACGGGAAGCGTCCGGACGGTCTCACCTTGATACCGTGGGAGAGAGGTCGTTGCCTTTTGTGGGATGCTACTTGTGTGTGCACGTTCGCGGCATCCCACATTGGCTCCACCATGGTGACACCTGGGGCTGCAGCGGAGTCGGCGGCGCGGCAGAAATGCCTATAATACGCACAGCTGATGGGGAGCTACCTGTTTGTTCCCTTGGCCGTCGAGACCACGGGCATTTGGGGTGCTTGACGCTTGAGGGACCGAGGTTTTGACAATCGTTCCGGAGCGTTCCTGATCTAAAGGATCTCACTCGCCGTGCAGCGCGGTAATGCTGCCAGTGTGATGGGTATCTTTGGGTCGGGCATGTCCTGGGGCGGTTTATTTGTTTAGTATTTTGTTTTTTATTATTTTCAGTTTTTGTGTGTGTGTAGTTTTTAATTATTTGGTAATTTTAATTTCTTAGCTTATTGACGACGCACTTTGCGGATTTTTGCAAAATAAAATATTAATTTTGAGCATTTAAAATAAACTCGTCGCTTTCACAGTAATCCTTGCGACGACGTTTAGAAGTAGGGTTAATCGATACAGTATTTTGAGATATCACGTTGAGGAATTTATTTAAGGTGACGTTCGGCTTCTTGAAATCTTTGTTATGTGTCTTGAGTTCCAATTCTTCCAAATTTTTTTGGTCCGATGTATTTGATTATGTATGCTACATTCTTTAACATTTTTGTTTATATATAAAAAAAAACTACATATTTGATGAATTCCATACATTTTTCATTTTGAAGGTTTTCTGATTCAGAGAGTACTTACGTATTGCCATCCTTATAAAATTAGTTATTGCGGTAATAAAGCTAACCTTGTGCAAATACCAAAAATTCGGGTATAAACCTTGGACTTCATTTTTTTGTATTTCTTCCAGTGAAAGTAACATGTTTTAATATCAATTCAGGGAAAATTATGGCAGTGCATATGTAGTTGCAAACTCGAAATCCGCATGTTTTTTTTCAGCTTGTTATACGTACTGTAATCAGATCAAATAATACGAAAAACGATTTTCAGCCTTATTGCTCATCAAAGCATAAATAAATAGCATAGTTTTAGTATCATCAATAGAACTTCCATGGATCACAATAGCTTGGTGAAAAGGTTGCGGAGCTGAATAAAACGTCCGAACTATAAAATATTCATCTAAAATTCCTATTTTATTTCCTGCTAGCTCAGAACAAACAATATTATTCTCGTATTCTTATAAACATGATTGTAACCTGCAAACAACAAATTTCTTATTTGCCTGGAACTTCGACTCACCAAATATGTTTAATAGTGTTTTATCACTTTGAAAACCCTCATTTATTTTCTTAATTAGAACGACGAAACGAACAGTGAAAACTGCTGGACGGATATACCGGTAGCAGAGGTAGCTTGCCCCGCAAGAACCGGCCGCGGCCCATCGTCGTGCGGCTGGCTCGGCGATCCGTGCGGCGCGGAGCTACCACTGATGGGCTGGGCCTCCCACCCCACGCACCCCAGAAGATGCATGTCAACGAGCGCCTGACTAAAGAAAACCGAGTGCTTTTTGCCAAAGCCCGCGCAGTACGAAAGCAGTGGCAGTTATCTGGACCAAGGATGGTCTCGTCCAAGCTAGGTTAACCAAATCCTCCAAAATTTGCTATATACGATGCGAAGCTGATCTTGACCGTGTTTTTGGCAGTCACTCAAGTCCTATCAACGTCTAATGAGCTAGCATTATTGCCATTCTTACATCTTTGTTTACTTTGTATTCTTTTTTTCTTCTTTGCACTTTTATTTTCACTGTATCCAATGTCTTGATAAATGTTGTTATAGTATGTCATTTTTTTCACACGCACGGGTCCATCTCACTCTCAGGTAACATAAAATTATAGATGAATATGTCATTTTGGTTTATGATCACGGCATTTTACAGATCTCGTGCCGTAGACGTACTGCTGTGTGTTTACGCGGCGGCGAACGAGGTAATGACTCGCATGAAACTGGTTTCTGGGAGCCGATACACTTCATCATCATTATTGCCGTAATCCTTTGTATACGCACTATGACTTTACTATTTTATGTATAACAACCTATCTTCCGACGACCTATATCGATTCACATTATGTCCACACTCCTCTTTACAACAGAGCTTAGCAATAAACTAATTAAAATTTCACTCTGGGACGCGGGCTCCCTGAATACTGGGCATGATGAGCTCACTGTAGCTATGTTGCAAAGATCACCCGATATTGTAGCAATTAATGAAACTTGGCTTAGGGACGGTGAAGTGGGGCGTGCGCCGACGGTGCCCGGATACAGACTGCGTCATGTTGCTCGCTCAATGGAGGTTAGACGCGCGCGCAGTGGAGGTATTGCTTTTTATGTCAAGTTAGGTATGAATGCAAAAATCTACCCTCATCCACTATCCGAGTCCAAAGTTGAGCAAATGTGTCTATCTTTGAATATTAAATCAACCAAATTCATAGTAGGAACTGCCTATCGTCCTCAGTGGATGGCTGTAGATGACTTTTTGGACGCACTGACTGACTCGATAGTTACATTCTCTAAGTTTCACCGCATTGTATTAACTGGTGACTTTAATATTGATTTACACGGCCCAGGGAATGCTATGAAACATCAGTTGCAGCAAATCCTCGAATATACTATGTTCAGGCTTCTCAGCACCTAATGACCTCGTAGGGGCCCATAGCTACGAGGTAGCGTGACGATCAGGTGCCAAGAAGTGATGAACGTCGGCGATTCACCGAGCTGAAGTTATGTGGGGTAGATCTAACCTGGTCTGTGCTTCGGTCCCGTCAACCTCCTGTCTCTCTGCAAGGCCCGGGCGCGCCCTAGGCTCTTCTTGGTAGACAGGTTCTTCAGCCAACCAGGTATGACTGGCGGGCCAGCGTGGTGAGCACAGTGTCCAACACAGGTTATGTTTCTACTGGTAAATACCAATCGGGCACGAAAATCCGAACTTTATCTGGTTCGAGAGACTACGGCACACTCAGCTATATTAATAATCCTGAGGGAATCCCGAATACATTCCAGATGCCCTTTGATTTAATTTCAACAAGCTAATCAATACGCGTTTACATTGCGGGCTTATTTCGTCTGACAGTTGTCAAAACTGCCAGATTGACAGCTAACGTCAAATTAAAATGACCGTTCAGAAACCATCGATCGAATATCGATTTGGAATCGAACAATCACCCGCCCGGACAGGCACCCACCTGTCCCCTAATCTACGGGCAGCCGAGACAACGTTGCTACCGCTCGTTTTAGAACCGAGCCTCCTACTAGAACCTCTGCAGACCGGGGGTTCTGAAGTTAACAATGCGCCCCCTGCGCCAACGTAGTGGCGGTAGGTTAGCATCCTTAACCAGAACGAGGTCACCAACACTAGGGGGGCTAGTTTTGTCAGTCCACTTAAGGCGCTGTTGTAAGATATGCAGATACTCGAGCGACCAACGCTTCCAGAAATTCTGAGTAAACTGCTGCAACATCTGATACCTTGACAACCGATACAATTTCACTCCCTCGAAGGGGTGCTCGGGCAACGCGTTAAGTGGCTGTCCTATCAAGAAATGGCCTGGGGTCAGAGCCTCCAGGTCATTTGGATCCGAGCTGAGCGGACACAACGGTCGCGAATTGAGAACGGCCTCGATCTTACAAAACAATGTCGCGAGCTTCTCAAAAGTCAGCGCGGTCTGACCTACTATACGCCCTAAGTGCGTCTTAGCTGACTTAACTACGGCCTCAAAAATCCCACCCCAGTGGGGGCAAATCGGTGGGCTGAAGGTCCACTGTATACCCCGACGGGAGAGGGCCGTTCCAATATCCACTTTATTTACATTCAAAAAGTTGACTATCTCTCGTAAGTATCGTTCCGCACCTATGTAGTTAGTGCCGTTATCAGAGCGGATCAAAGTTGGAAGTCCCCTTCGAGAAACAAACCTATCCAAACAAGCAATGAAAGCCTCTGTCGAGAGATCAGCAACGAGCTCGAGATGTACCGCCTTGGTGGATAAACAAACAAACACACATAGGTACGCCTTGTATTGCTTAGCGGTACGCAATCGTGAACTCTTCACCATAAACGGTCCTGCAAAATCCGTACCAACACCTGAAAACGGTCTGACCTCATTCACACGATCAGGGGGCAAGTCCCCCATGAGAGGTTGCATCGTGGCAGCCTTAAGTCGATAACAAGGCATGCACCGAAACACGATGTTCCGTATGACACGGCGGGCAGATAAGATCCAAAACTCCCGCTGGAGCGTGGCCAACAACGCGTTACAGCCGGCATGCGCGTTTTTAATATGACGATCAGTCACCAGCAATTCAACTAACTGTCCTCCCTTGGGGAGCAGAAGTGGGTGACGAGCCGAATATGACAGATTCGCATTGCGCAATCTTCCTCCTACCCGAAGTAACCCGGTCGAATCAACAAAGGGGTTGAGACGCGCGACGGCTCCCTTCAATTTCAATTTCCCTCGTTTGTACTATGCTGACTCTGGAGTTCCCCAAGGTTCACACTTGGGACCAATTTTATTCTCACTCTTTATAAACGACATTGTGACCAAACTCCAGAACTCAAAATGCTCATTGTTTGCTGATGACCTGAAATTTTTTAAAACCGTGAATTGCCTTACTGATGCCAGCTTGTTACAAAGCGACTTAAGCAAAGTTCAACAGTGGTGTACAGAAAACTTCATGGTCTTAAATTCACAAAAATGCTACCATATTAAATTTACGAGAAAGAAGATGCCAATTCCTTCTATATACAAGGTTGGTGATGATGTTCTAAATGAAGTCAACGAAGTTAAAGATCTGGGTGTCACTTTGGACGCAAAACTAACCTTCATTCCCCATATCAACAATATTACCAAAAAAGCAGCTCAAATGATGGGTTTCATCAGAAGAAATTCCAATGGCTTTAGCGTTCAATCGAAAATACTATTATACGACTCTCTTGTCCGAAGTCACCTGGAATATTCCTCCTCAGCTTGGAACCCATCTTACGCTCTTCATTCCCAACACATTGAAAGTATTCAGAGATCATTTACTAGGCATCTGGCCTTTGTTTCAAGCGGAATATCCCACAGATGCCCGTACGAACAACGCCTTAGTTTTTTCAATATGGTCTCATTAAAAAGTCGTCGTACCCTTCGTGACCTTACGTTCCTACATAAAGTTATGAATGGCAACATCCTATGCAGTGACATCCTGGAACGCGTTTTCCTGACAGTACCCTATAATTATCCAAGAAAGCCTATTTCTAAAATTCTACATGGTCCAATTGGTAAAACCAACTTACTCAGTCACTCTCCTATAAATAGAATGTGTCAAAGCTATACCAACTTACTTTCCAAAGATCCGGATATAGACATGTTTTCCAATTCACTCAACATCTTTAAAAGTTACGCAAGAAAAGTAAATTGTTAATATTATTATTGTTGTTATGTTTGGTACGTTAAATAAGATTTAGAAGTTTAAAAACGGTTATAAAGATATATAATATGTCATTTATTATTCCATAGTTTAGGTTAATTATAAACTGTGTTGTTTCTAGGCAAATGCTGTATACATGTATTTGGGTGCACACCAGATATATCTCTAAACTGTACCTTAACTATAATAATGTAATATTAAGTGTGTAACCCTGCTCATGTATCTTTAAATAAATAAATAAATAAATAAATAAATTTCGAACGTCCACTTCGTATAATCTCCAATTCTGCCCCAAACTTCGAGGACTGTACCAACCGGACCAAATTCAACAGCGACTCGTTTCGCTCTGCCGGAGTCAGAATAGGGTTCAACGTTCGTTGATCGCGAGGAGTACGACAATTTCGAGCGAATCTCCTAATCCAAGTGGACACGTTTATCAACTTGTCAAGTGAGCTATACCGGTCCAGCAGAAACCCGGCGTCAGGGTCCTCAGCCTTCTGGGTAACATGCACGGCCGCTCTGGGGCCATGATCCGAAGATACTACTACATGGCTGTGGGGCCAGTCCGATTCTCTCTTGGCAAGCCAGGGTGGTCCCCACCACAAATGGTGTCTAACAAAGTTCAGGAGCCTGACATCCCCTGGATGCACAATCAGACGGGTTCAATTCTCCTGGTACATGTCTCCAGGTCAGTGGGACCTCAGACGACACAATCTGGGAGACACGGTTCGCAACAAAAACCTCTAAGTTATGGACCGAAGCCTTCAGCCAGCACAAAACAATCTGGCTGTCCGTCCAAGCGTACACCGTATCCTCCAAAACCACTGACCCATGCAACACTGTTAGAGTGTGATTCAAAAGTTTGGTCAAAAGAGTAGCCCCGGACAGTTCCAGTTTTGGAATCGTCATCCTTGTCCGAATAGGCGCTACCTTGCTTTTTGCCAAAACCAAACGCACGTCGACCTCCCCGGTGGAGGTGACGGTTCGCAAATAAACCGCTGCCGCAAACCCTCGTTCAGAGGCATCACAAAACCCGTGAAGGGTTGCCCTGTAATCCCCAGCAGGGACCAATTTCCTCGGCAGCGATACATTATTTATGTCCGATAGCGAGGTGAACATTCGCATCCAATCAGTCAACAAATCACCTGAGAGGTGGGTGTCCCAGGTCAACTGAGCCGCCCATAGCCTTTGCATAATACATTTGAGAGCAAAGGTGACTGGAGAAATCCATCCATTCGGGTCGAACGTTCTCGCAATCGTTGACAGTACTGACCGCTTCGTCCAGGCCTTCGGTGTTTCTAAAACCACCCGATAGGTAAACTCATCATGGACGGGCCGGTACTGAATTCCAAGCACTGACAACATGTTAGGGTTGTCAGGATTCTCAAAAACGTGCGGGTCTTGTTGAAACTCATCTGGGAGACCAGCCATACACTCAGGGGAGTTGGACATCCACTGGTAGTTCATAGCCGCCTCGTTCCAGCAATTGAATGAGCTCGTCACGTCGGTCCAGAGCTTCCTCTACACTGGCTGCCCCTGTGCAGACGTCATCGACGTACAAATCTTGCTCCAGGATAGCGGCGGCTCTAGGATAGCTCACACGTTCACGCGACGCCAACTCCCGCAGGGTACGCATCGCCAAATACGGGCTAGACCGTAACCCATACGTGTTCGTGTTTAACTCATAGACCTTGACTGGCTCGGCCGTGGACTCACGCCAAAGTATCAACTGATACCTTCTGTCAGCCGGATGAATTACCGTTTGCCTAAACATCATCCGAATGTCTGCGACAAATACAATCTGGTGTCTTCGAAAGCTCGTGAGAATATCCGAAATATCACGACTCAACTTGGGTCCCGAATGTAGACACTGATTCAGGGACATCCCGTTCGAGGTAGGTGCTGACCCATCAAAAACAACTCGAATCTTGCCGGTAGGGGTTCGCAGGACGGCATGGTGTGGAAGGAAACAATGATCCTCAGATCTCCAGTCCACACCCGATACCGACATGTGTCCTAACGACTCATACTCCTTCATGAAATCAACGTATTTTTGTTTAAATACGGCGTCCCTTGACATCCTACGCTCCATCGACATCAATCTCGTCTCAGCCATCTTCCTAGATTCTCCTAGTGGCGGTCGATCGGCCCTGAAAGGCAGTCGAGTTACAAAACGACCAGAACGAAGGCGACCAGTACTATTCTGGTAAAACAACTCGCACTCTTCTTCGTCTGCGTCGACTCGACGAACGGTGGGAGGTTCCTCTATCTCCCAGAAACGTTGGATAGCGTCTGACAACGCTGAGCCAATAAGTATGCCATCTGACTCGGCAGGCCTAACCATTGGCAATGCCGGACCCATGATCACGTGACCAAACTTAGTATCCACAGCAATCAACCCGTCCGGCTGAAGAACTTGCCGATCCGACAACAGAAACCTACCCAGAACGTCTGCTCCCAGTAGCAGGTCGACCGGGGCTGGAGTGTCAAAATCGGGATCCGCCAACTTGAGTCCTGATGTCAGGAATCGAACGGCCGGATTCAACTTCACCAAGGGGTGTCTGCCCATGACATGCGTCATTACTAAAGCTTGCACGGATGTTTTTGTCAAAATGTCATAACGTGGAGAGAACGTGATCACCGATTGACCAACTACATTCGTAACCGTAACATTCCCCACGCCCCGTATTGATTTATTATACCTATTTACCTTGAGGCCCAACCATTTTGCTAAATCATTCGATACAATGCAGCCCTGAGCTCCAGAATCTAATAGGGCGCGAACGTATGTTGGGTTGCCCGCCAAATCCCAAACAAGCACAGAGGCGATCGGTAACACCACCGTCTCCGGTTGGGGGGCAACAAATTGTTGGGCCGCAAATTCCTAGCGAGGGCCCCCGGGGCCCCAATCTGCCTGTAACCGATCAGGTAGGCAGCTATACGCCAGTGGGTCCCATTGTACAAATGGCCCACGCGCCGGTTCCATTGCCACCCTACGACGCCCCGTAAAGGGGGGTGGGCGTGAATTCAACCGTGGCCGCTCCATGAGCGGGGGGGACATCACATGCGACCGACGAGGACGAGGCGACGAGCGGGGCGACAACTGAGGCGGCGTCCGAACCGCACCCGCATAGCTCGAAGGTGTCCCATGCCACCCGCCCGTTACGGCCTGCTCAACACACCCAATGTCCCGCTGAGTCGGATGCTGAGTCGCAACCGAAAACTCAGGGCCCCCCATGTGATGACCCTGAGTGCGGCCCTGCACCCTAGTACTGCCCTGTGCACGTGGGGACGTTGGCCCCTGAGTTGCGCTCCGAGTCGCAAACGAATTCTCAGGCCCCCTTGCCGTGTCACCCTGGGTACTACGGCCCTGTGGTGGCTGTTGGCCGGACCGGTTCATGCACAACAGATTGTTGTGGGCCCCACCACAATATCCGCACATTTGTGTGCGCGTGCAGTCCCTAGCCATGTGTGGCCCGAGGCACAGGAAACACCAGCCCCGCTGCTTGGCCATCTGGCGCCGTACCTGAACCCTAAGTTCCCCGAACTTATTGCGATTGGCCACAGCATGGCCAATCTGCCTACACCATGGGCAGGTCTCACTATGTGGGGTCAATGCACTCACAGTCCCATATGACTGCCGGTTGGTGCGGTCCTTCCTCGTCGGAGGGCCCCTACTCACAGCGCTCCCGGCAGCTCTCTGTGGCTCCGAAGGATGGGTGACCGTCAACCCCAAATTCTCTGCCCGTCGAGACTCCTCTTCCAAAAATCCGACCAAGTCGGAGAAGGCGGGCAGGTCCTCGGCCGACCTCCCGTGAGACTGTTCGAAACGAGTCTGCACGTCAGCGGGTAGGCGGGAAAGTACAATGTACAACAGTAAGTACGACCATTCACCAACCGGAAGTCCAAGATTCTCTAGAGCCTTGGTGACGGACAACAATGGGTTCAAAATCTCCGTCTGTATGGCCCCGACCTTGTTCACAACCGGGATGCTAAACAAACGGTTCAGTTGGGCATCGGCCAACCTCCGTTTATTGTGGTAACGTCTGATCAACAATTGCCTGGCCGTCTCATAGTTGCCCTCCGTCCTGCCACCAGCTGAGCCATCTTGACAGACTTGGTAATGTCCGATCGAATGTGCACCAAACTGTCGAACAGATTGATGAAGCTCATCCATTCACCGGACACGCCGTCAAAGGTAGGCATAGTTATCGCAGGTAACCTGGTCCCCGATCCCTAATGCGGCAGAGGTGCTTCAATGTCACCACCATGGCTGGACTCGCGCTGTCTACGTATGTCCGCAGCCTTCTGCGTGATAGCAGCTGCCATCTCCATACATTGGTCGACATCCCCTATCAACCGTGAAAGCCTGTCAGGTGCACAACCATCAACTGATCCCGCCTGCGCGGACAATTCGAGCACCCTATTGTAACGTTCCTTAACGTCCATAGACCGCTCCAATACCACATCATGCCTATCTAAACGGTCTATCAGACCGTGTGCGGAGGAAAACCATCTGAGTTCCTTAGAAACACCCTTCTGGATTTCAGATTACGACATGATCGGAACGATATTTACTCACAATTTGCAGTAACTCAATTTTATTGGACCCTTCAGTTTATAACCCAAATGAGGGAACCCTAAACTATAACTTAAATAATGTTGTTTTCCTTAAACAATAGGAAACGAGTTTTATATCTATATAAATTCTGTAAATAACAAGTTAGTTTCCCTTTATTATTATAACACACACAGATAGTCAATATTAGTTCAAGTTATAAATTGCTATAAACTGAAAACAATGTAATAGCCTGCTATCAATAGATGTAACTACCTATGTTAACCAAAACATTCATTCAATGCCATTACTAGACCACTAATAGATTGACTAACTAGTAATTCAATGCAAATTTCAATTGAGTCACATCTCAGTACAACTGGTCATTTAGGAAAACTGTAATATCTGTCTGTCTACTACCAGCAATAGACTTATAGCTTACAAATACTACCAATCTATGTGGATATAGGAACAACCAAGTAACCTAACCGCCTATACGTACAGATTGATAGTCCCAAGTCGTGCTTTCGTGGAGCCCTTGACGGCTGCAAATCTCAGGAAGCCACGCTCTAGCTACCAAAATGTTCAGGCTTCTCAGCACCTAATAATAAGGGGCCCATAGCTACGAGGTAGCGTGACGATCAGGTGGCAAGAAGTGATGAACGTCGGCGATTCACCGAGCTGAAGTTATGTGGGGTAGATCTAACCTGGTCTGTGCTTCGGTCCCGTCAACCTCCTGTCTCTCTGCAAGGCCCGGGCGCGCCCTAGGCTCTTCTTGGTAGACAGGTTCTTCAGCCAACCAGGTATGACTGGCGGGCCAGCGTGGTGAGCACAGTGTCCAACACAGGTTATGTTTCTACTGGTAAATACAAATCGGGCACGAAAATCCGAACTTTATCTGGTTCGAGAGACTACGGCACACTCAGCTATATTAATAATCCTGAGGGAATCCCGAATAAATTCCAGATGCCCTTTGATTTAATTTCAACAAGCTAATCAATACGCATTTACATTGCGGGCTTATTTCGTCTGACAGTTGTCAAAACTGCCAGATTGACAGCTAACGTCAAATTAAAATGACCGTTCAGAAACCATCGATCGAATATCGATTTGGAATCGAACATACTAAATTGACAAATTATGTAGCGGAGCCAACGCATTTCACCGACGCCAGTGCAACGCTCATAGATCTTTTCTGCAATAATGCCTGTGTAGCTCAAGTCTGTGTCAATCACATTCCTGACCTCGGTGTACACGCGTTTATAACTGTCACAATAAAGGTTAATTAAAAGGTTAAACGGGAGAAATATACACCGCGTAAAGTTATGTACAGGTCAAAAATATAAACCACCAATTGTTCGATAGCGACTTACATAATATTAACTGGGACTCAGCTCTGGAGTACGAAAATGTATCAGTCTTGTCACTTTTTGATAAACATGCGCCCAACAAAATGACTACCACTAAAGAAAAACCTATGCCTTGGCTGACAAGAAATTTATGGTACATACTCCTCCGGGATATTGCTCAGAAGACCTATAAGGAGACAAAATTGCCTGCTGATCGCCAGGAATACAAATCGCTAAAGCATTTTGCGAATGCCAGTTTGTACACAGAAAAAAAAGCTTATTTTGAATATCACATAAACAAAAACATCAACAAACCGAAACTTTTGTGGAAAAATCTAAGAGAAACGGCTATACCCAACTTCAAGAAATCCATAGATATCCCTGATAACTTCGCTAAATCTGACGAAATTAATGCACACTTTATTAATGTTCCCGGGGACAACTCTGTTACATTATCGGATCTTACTTTCTTCGAGTTTCATAGGCATGGTTCGGCAGTATTCCGTCTTCGTTCTATTAATGAGTACGACATCGGAAAGATCATTTGTGAAATGGGATCTGACTCCTGTGGTTCAGATAATATCACTATGAGCATGATAACTCTGACGCTACCGCTCACTCTTAAAATTATCACTGAAATAATTAACAGATCGATTGCCATCAGCACATTTCCGACCTCCTGGAAAAATTCCGTCGTACGACCGTTTCCAAAAGTTACCGATCCTACAAACCTTATTTGATTTACGTCCCATTAGCATACTTCCCTTTTTGTCTAAGATTTTGGAGAAGGTCATTTACGAGCAGGTCGTCTCGTTTGTCGAGGAAAATTCTATTCTGCCCAAGTTACAATCTGGATTTAGAAAGAAAAGGAGCACAACTTCAGCTCTTCTTGATGTTGTTGACAACATACTTGCGTCGCAAGACTCCGGTAATGGTACAGTCCTCACACTCCTGGACTATTCAAGAGCCTTCGATTCTATCAATGTTAGTCTGTTGCTGTCTAAGCTGAGCTACTACGGCTTTGATGCTGCCGCGGTGCAATGGTTTCAATCCTATCTTAGGGCTCGTAGTCAGCAAGTGGTACTGAGAAAGACCGATGTTAGCAGCGAGCAATCACAAACTGTCAGTATTAACAGGGGCGTCCCCCAAGGTTCAATCCTGGGACCACTATTATTTATAATCTACAGCGCCGATGTTACATCATCAATCATTGTAAATATCATATCTACGTAGACGACCTGCAGATTTATATTAGTCTGAATAAAGATAACTTTGTCGATTCAGTAAGATGTATTAACGATGACTTGGATAGAGTAAGCAACTGGTCTATGAGGAACGCCTTGGTCTTAAACCTTAATGTACGAGCCCTTGCTGGCGGTACCTTAAACTTGATTCTGATGATGATTGGTGGAACAGGAAAGAAGAGTGATAACGTGATAAATCACTTTATTTGTAATGATTACAATTGGTGCGCACTTATTGATAGACGAATGTGAACTGATCGATAATTCTAACTTACAAAATAATGAAAACAGCAATTTACATTAAAGCTGACGTTAAAATATCTGACGATGCACGATGGAATCGTACACCTATTAAGTCCAAATATGTGATTTTAGGGTCAAAAAAACAAATAGAGACATTGACTAACCTAAATCCACAAGTTACTATAGCTGGTGTCTCTGTAGAACGTGTATGTGAGGTAATCTTGGTCTTGTCATGGATAATGAATTACGCTTTGAGAAGCATGTTCTTGAATTAGTGAAAAACTGCTTCTATAGACTTGGCATATTGTATAGGCTACGAAATTTTCTAAGCGAACCGATGCGCATGTCACTGTGTGAGTCGTTAGTTCTCTCCAAATTAAATTATGGTATCACAGTCTACGGGCCCTGTTTGCTCACACTCACCGGTTGCTGCAAAGAGTTCAGAACGCATGTGCCAGGTTCTGTTTTACTATCCCACCGCGTAGTCATATTACACCTTACCTTAACAAGGCCAATATCCTCAATATGCACGGCAGGCAGCAACTACATCTTGCCTCTCTCTTGTTTGGTGTGATAAGGCAACAAATACCAGAGTATTTATTTGAAAAGCTCACATGGCGGGTGTCCCATCACCACATCAATAGGATCACAACCAGTATTCTGACAATCCCCCGACATGGATCAGCTGCCTTTCGGGGCAGTTTCAGGTATCTGGCGACGAAGTGTTGGAACAAACTGCCACCACCAATTCGAGTTTACAAGTCTGTTGCCCGCTTCAAACTTGCATTCAAAGAACACCTTCTGTTTTTGCAGAAGTCATATGCCTGATTCTGCCCTGAAGAGCTCCCGCTTTTGCCATTATTAAGCCAAAGCTTAGTTTTTGAAGGACGTTTTTGAATCGGTCAAGTCATTCAACAATCTTCATGCTAGCATTCATTATTACTCAATATCCCTTCTATTCTCTGCTATTGTTGTATTTTTTGTATTAAGTGTTTATTAATGCATATTACTTCCTTACCCCCATATTTAATAAACATTCCTCGTAATCTATTGTTTTATTAATTTTTATGACTTTGTCTTTTTATTTACGATTATGTATTCGGATTTATTAATAAGTAGTTTATTAACACCCACCCTTATATTATCATTCCCTCTTTGATAAGGTGCCGACAGAATACCAGCGTTGCAGGACCTGTAGGCCCTGTGACACATGCTGAGTCGGAACCTATTCGCTGCTTCGACACACACTTCACAACGTCAATGTGTTATTTTGCGTATTAAATGTAAATTTTACACATAATATGTAATACTTTTGTTGTGCGTGCTTTTATTCTCTTCTGTTTTATATGTTTCTGTTAATATTGACTTTAATTCTATGTTTCATCTGTTTTATGTTATGTGTGTTTTGTAGTCCGAATAAATTTATTTCTGTTCTATTCTATTCTAATTTTCGTTTTCTAGTATGGATGCAAGTTGATATTTGTAGTAAGCAGTTTTTTCATTGATAAGTTTGGAATCATAGCCATTTGGAATGTTGCCGCCGGCGTTGGAGTTGCCGAGATTATCGGTGGATAATCGCGGGTCATGTCTATGTTTATAGTCTGTTTGAGCTAATGATAAGCAGGCACTGGTGATGTGTTGGATGGATGATTTCGGAGCTTATATGTCACAGTTTGCACATATTTGTAGGTAGATTGGGTAGGCGGATTATATGTTTCTGGTAATTCCTGGTAGCTATTACTTGATCCTGAATTGCTAGCATGCATGCTTCAGTCTCTGAGAATGATTCCCTTCGTCGCAGCCACGCGTTCGACGCATTTTTGTCGATATGTGGCTGCTGCAGGTCGATGAGATGTATTACATGAAGAGACTTCTGCTGCCATGCTTTAATTTAAATTTAATTACAGTGACACCAAGGCATTGTACAGATAACAATATAATGTATAATTTTACATTTACATGATAAATAGTCAAAAATCAAAAATTATAATTCTTACAATAAAATTATACACATTATAAATAACAACATTACAATTACAGTTAACATTTACAAATTACAATTACAATTAAGATTTATCATATCAGTAATAACTAAATGAATAATCCAGGAACAACTCTATCATACTGTCATCTCGCAGAACCTGCCACATTCAAGCACAATATGCCTCCATGCATCATCAAACAGATCAGTCAGTGGTGCTGCAGGAATGTAAGTTTAAGGTCGAGGTCCTTAATCGAATACACTCGAGTAATAGACTCCGTACCCAGAGTATATGTCGCGCTAATAGGCTGAGAGAAGCGCTTGAAGGACATGACATAACACTTTGCAATATTGAACAGGATTTTATTGTTCACACTCCTCTGCTTAGACCGCAAACAACAATCCTCCTGCAGCAAACAAAAATCCTCTGAACTTACGGGAAGTATCGGTGTCAGATCGTCCGCATACAGAAGGCAATTACCTAGCTTGTTTAAGCTCTAATTCCAGGTCATTTATCATAATGATAAAAAACAACAAACCCAGAATAGACCTTTGACTAACGCCCGACCGTTTATGGTACGGCCGGGACGCAACACGGGATACAGCCGTATCGCACATACTTTCACAAAGATACTTTTTCCCTCTTGGCCATTCACAAAAATTGCTTTTAATTTAAATAATTTTTAGAACTCTCCAAAAAGGGTATAAGAGCGGAACATTTCTGAAATTCGGGAGTCTCACTTCAGCTTTCTAGCAAGAGGCATCACCTAAAGGCCTTATCCCGGGGCCGCACTGCCCCGGGATCCTGCGAGCCTCTACTACTACGCCTCCTGTCTTGGCGAGCCTCTACCCTGGCCGGCGCTTCGTGGGTCTCCACTTCACCTGCCCGTTCTCTGCTTCACCTGCCCGTCGGTGACTTCAGGCCGACACGTTGCGGGCCTCTACCCTGGCCGGCGCTTCGCTACCAGGGCCACTACTTCTGCTGCCCGTCGGTGTCTCCAGGGCACTGATGACCGATTGACCGCCGGCCACGCTCTCCAACTGCAACTGCTACGTCGCCCACCAGTGCTTCCACTGACCGGTTCGCCAGACCGGTTCCACTTCCTTTTTTTTATCTGATATCTGTAATTTTTAAAAAGCCTGTCTCACTTCATTCATCCTCATCTTCCTTTAATTTTTTATAAAAAAAGTCACTGTAAATAAGCATAATAAACTATCATCTCTAAATTTTATCCTGGTTGTTGTTTCTTGTTAGGTTCTGTTTAGGTTCTTGTCGCTACACGACACAGGACATAGTCCCTTACGGGAGAGTCCTGCGCCAAGACCCAATTTTCATAAGGCCGATTATAATAGTAATATGGGACACTTAAATGCAGTTGATTGGGATGTCGCACTCAGTTCGTGTGATACAACGATATGGTTAACGTTTTGTATACTACAGTCCGAGTCTTGATCACAAAGCAAGTCCCTCTAACGAGAAACACCCGACACAGATTCCCTGTGTGGTATTCAAACAATCTGATTCGACTGTTAAAGGAAAATAATAAACTTCACATAAGGTACAAGAAATATGGTAATCCATTAGACCTCTTTGAATACGAGCATTTACGCAGCAGCTTTATCACACTTTACACACCAGAGTTATCGTAACTACATGAATCTTTTGGAGGCATCTTTTAAAATTAACCCCAAAGTCTTTTGGTCATTTTTGAACGCAAAAAGAGGTGGTTCAAGCAGCTATCCCTCTCAGATGCAACTGGGGAATACAAACGCAAATAATGTTGAAAGTATCTGTAATCTTTTCGCTCAGAATTTCTCGAGTGTGTTCAGGGAGGATAGTCAAGCCACATCAGTATCCCTTACAGAAATCCAGAATTCGGCTCATTTCCTAAACAGCATCATTTTTTCTGACAAGGAAGTACTAAGAGCCCTTAAAGGACTTGACCCTTATAAAGGGGCCGGTTTGGACGGCATACCTTCCGTCTTTGTCACGAGAGCAGCAGCTGCACTTGCCGTCCCCCTCAGTCATATTTATAATTGTTCCCTATCAGAAGGAATATTTCCGCAGGACTGGAAGGACGCATTAATAGTACCGATATTTAAATCTGGCCAAAAAAATGTCGTCTCGGATTATCGACCTATTTCTATCCTCGCAGTCATGGGCAAGGTCTTCGTAAAACTTGTTGTGCACACCTGACCTGGTTTTTAAAGCCATACATTAATCTCAATCAGCATGGCCTTATGGCCTCACGTTCGACAACAATAATTTGGTGTCCTATCACACAGACATTTGCCGCTCAGTTGATCACCGTATCCCTGCGGATGTAATTTACACGGACTTTAGCAAGGCTTTCGATAGAGTTAACCACAGACTATTTATCGGTAAACTGTCTTCGTACGGCATCAGCGGCAGCCTTATCAAATGGCTGGAGTCATATCTCCACGGTAGAAATGCAGAGTGGCGTTATGTGGGCAAACCAGCAATGCATTTCAGGCTCATTCGGGAGTCCCTCAAGGAGTTCATCTGGGTCCTAAACTTTTTAATGTGTTTGTCAACGACATAGGTAGATTTAGAAACTCACAATTTTACATGTTTGCCGATGACCTTAAGTTGACCAGGCCAATTACCTCACCTAACGACTCCAACCTCTTACAGGAAGACCTCAAAAAGCTGAGTGAATGGTGTGACAAAAATTATATGTCATTAAACGCGGAGAAGTGCTATTGTGTCCATTTTACTCGTAACAAAATCACAAATCACCAAACTTACTCCATTGGGGATAAAAACCTAAAAAGCGTCGAGTATATCTGTGATCTAGGCGTTCTGTTGGATGTTCAGCTGAGATTCGACAAACATATTGAGCATATTACATCCAAGAGCCTAAAGACTCTGGGATTTGTCATACGCAACTGCAATCACTTTAAGGAACCGCATTTATTCAACACACTGGTACGATCACAGCTTGAGTACTGTAGCGTGATCTGGAACCCCCAATACATTGTTTACTCCGACAGGATTGAAAACGTACAAAAACGATTTCTCTTCTACCTTGCGTACAGCGATAACAAAGCTACAAAGTTGCCCAGTTACAACTCGCGTTTGGAGTACTACGAGATCGACACTCTGTAGAAAAAGACTCGATTTAATCTTTCTATTTAAGCTAACAAACGGATGTCTCGACTGTCCTGACTTATTGGGCAAAATAACATTTAATACCCCCAAAAGACTACCTCGGTCTAACTACAGGTTATTCATCACGCCTTTAGTCAAAACTAATCTAGGTTCTAACGCGCCGCTGCATAGATTGTGTAAGCTATACAGTGAGCTCAGCGCCAAGGGTCGTGAACGAGATCTAGAATTTTTTGCGGGCCTTAGTAGTTTTAGAGCTAGCTTGCAAAAAAATAATCTAGATTAACTCTGTGCCAATTATTGTCAAAAAACGAACTAATGTTAGTTTTTAGTTTTTATTCATACATGCCTATATCAATGTTACTCGTTCTTAATTGTTCAAATTTATCATCAATGTTAATTAAATTCATGTCAATTGTTAAAATTCACATTTGTTTTTCCGAATTAAATATGGTTAAGTAATCTTAATAAAAATAATGCATATAATAATCAATTAACAATAAATAAATATCAAATGAACATTTCACAATTCTAATTATAGTCGCATTTGCATGCTGTGATCTTTAATAATTAAGAAAGCGCTTAATTCTGTTATTATTAAGTATCTAACCTGTGTCTGTATTGCGTATTTCTTGTTAAGGATCCTGTATAAATAAATAAATAGATAGATAGATAGATAGATAGATAATTCATTTATTCATTGTTCGGTACAAACACAAAAAAAAAATTGGTTATTAACATATTACAAACCACACAAAATTAATTATGACAAAAAACATCAAAGTAATTAAATAAAACAATGAAAATAATTATAATTAACACAGCAAAAATATGGAAATTAAGGATCACTATGTGGCACCGTGACTGTACCGCGACAATGAAATGGCCCTGACTCAGCAATGTCACAGACGAATCTGTCACGCTGATATTCTGCCAGAGCCAAAGCGGACGAGACAGCAATAGGCTTAAGTACACAAAATACACAAATTATTACAGCAAATAAATAAAATTTAAAAAATTAAATAAAATATTAAAATCTACTAATATGGAATTGAATTAATTATTGCAATTGAATTTGAATTTAAATTGAATTAATAATGCACAGAATAGAATAATAAATCATTTTTGTATCGACTTTTCGCTCGGTTCCTCTTAGGCATTAGGCGCTTGATAGCGTCTGTTAGCTACGGTGAAGGTAGGTGCTTTACCCTAACTCTCTTGATCAGGGCAGGTTTGGTGGATTCAATGTCCATAACCTTAAAGCTGCGAATATCAAGAAATTTAGTTCTTTTGGGGGACTTTATCTTATTTGGTAGGAAAATTAGATCATGGTAGGAGAAAGAAGCGTTCATTTGACCATGAGCCGCTATCTTTTCAAGATCAGAGTTTATCATGAGATCAAGAAGAGAGTACAGTGAAGTTGGAAATGAGTCGCCACAAGAGGAAGAAGATGTAGATTGAAGGAGCTAACAATCGACTGTAGTTTATAGGAGCGAGCGTTATTTTTGAGAAGACAAGTATTAAAATCAGCTAGGATAAGAGTATCCTTATAGAGGGGAGTCAACCCATTAAGAAGGGAAATGGAACGAATCAAAGTAGTCGATCCGAAGAGAGGGACTATAGAAGTATAAAGAGTTCTTCTCGGTTTTTTCTATAGTCCCTCTCTTCGGATCGACTACTGTTGTCTTCTACACAGTAAACTGTGTTGAAGACAACTTTCTAGAAAAAGATATATTGCGGATTCCGAATATTGACTCGGAGAGGCCCTGACCACTTTGTACAGCATAAGGCAGACTAGGCTTGAGTAATTCACCAATATCTTTTTGCCTTCCTCTATAATGATTTTGCAAATAGAAATAAATTTATCCTCAAAAGATGAGTCAGATACAAGGGCCTCTTTGATCCTCCGTAATAGCTTCAACAGGTCAAACCTTTTTGCAATAATATCATGTACTTGCGAGGCATTATTGGACATCTTATCATGAGTTTCGGGGAGATGTCTGCTGCCGGCATCGACTACATCCGATTCTGCCTGATTCCTCTTTTTATTTTTTGCTTTCTTGGCAAGGGAAACGTTTTTCTTCCTGGGTATTTCGGTGTCATGATACTCACTCGTGGTACTAGGAATAGTGCCTAATTAAGCATCTTTGTATGAATAGGCTCCTCTTGAACTTTCAATCCGAACCTCTGGTGTTTGTTTAGTGTCAGGTAAATGGGCAGGAGCCGTATTATTACTTTGGACTCAGCGGCCACCTTGTATGAGGAATTTTTGCTAGACATGATTTGCTGAACTTCCTTTTCTTTGAGGTATAGGGGGCAACGTTTATCTAAGACCATGTGGGAGCCCTTGCAATTGGTGCATTTGTATTGCTTACTGACACAGTTTTCAAGTTTTCCTCCACATTTTGGGCATGTTTTGCATTTGGAGGGGCACATACCGGCAGTGTGGCCAAATTTTCAACAAGCTGAACACTGGGTTACAGGGAAGACATACTTTTTTAAATCTGATTCCGTATCCTTTGATTAATGCGGGCAATCCCTGATCGCTACCAGAACTGTCATCAGAGACAGAAGATTTATAATAGCGCAGTGTCTCCCCCGTACAACAGCAATGAACTTTTTATAACATTTCATGCCTTTTATACTCTTTAACATATCAATTAATGTTTTCGTGTGACCTAAGCAGTAGCGTCTCTACTTATGCCGCCTTTCCTTATAACTAGTTCCTCAACACAATATTTTGTAGACTTGTTTATGCGTTTTATCAAACCTTTGTTTCATGACCGGATCGAAGTTTTGCAGTGTCCCTCCTGTAATGCAATGCTTGTAACTGAGATTCAAAACATTATATTTCACCCGAAGGGTATGCTGGCAAGCGTGAATTATTGTGGCTGAACATGAGTTTAAAGGGTGGGATACCCGTAGTTGCGTTGGGAGTATTATTTATGCCCTAGACTATATCTGAAAGTTTAGTATCCCAAGTGTACTCGCTCTCAGACATCGTTTTCAACCTGTTTAGAAGAGTGCGGTTCACACACTCACTCACTTTCCACGTGTCCATTGGAACGCGGACAAGCAATAGCATTTAGCATATGCCGGAATTGCGCTTCCTCCGAAAATTGCTTAAAATATCTACTTGTTTTTTTTATTTTAATAATTGCAAAACAACAGAGATATGTTTCATTTCATTTCTAAGACACGGTTCTATATCTAGTAAATAACTAAAAAGTGTTTTGACAGCATGCTCTGTAAACTAAGTTTACGAGAGTTTAGTTAAATTTGGTTGAACAAAGAACCTCTTTGTTCAATCGAATTTGAATGCAAAGCTAAACCAAGAATATAAAAATATCGCCATGTTGCGGAAAACCTATGAAACTATTTTCTTCAACTATCAACACTTTCTATAAAAATTAATTAATGTCATCTGTTGATTGCTGTCAAAGTGAGGCGTCGATTGTGCATGGTATATTTCTTGTGTTTTGTGAATGAAAATGCCGAAAACTATTAACAGTGGCGTAAGAAAAGTTATTCACAATCTATCGAAATATTTGTTGGATAGAAAGTCTGGGATTGGACTCTATTCCTCTAAAAACATCACCAGCCTTGTTGTCAATTTTTTAAGTAAAATATTTTGTTGTATTTTAGGCATATCCCGATCTTCCGTAATCAAAATACAAAACAAAGGTGGCACGTCAGTTATATTTTCTACGCCTAAGAAAAATAAACCTAAAACCAAAAAGAAAATCAATCTGGATGATTTTGTTTTATGTGAAATTAGGCATAAAATACATTAATTTTATGCCGTCCGAAAAGAAGTACCGAGTTTGAAGCGGCTGCTTGCAGTGTTAGTGAACTTAGCAGATCATTGTCCAGCAGATCAAAATTAAATAAGAGTTCTGCTCGCATGCAGCATAGTTCTGGAGTTCCTGATACTTTTTAATAATAGTTCTGGCGTGGTTACCCAAAAAAGTCATAGCCGGTAGCAGATCATTCTGCAGCAAATAAAATAAAAAGTGAGTTCTGCGCGCATGCAGCATAGTTCTATAGTTTTGGTGCTTTTCAATAATAGTTCTGGCGTATTTGCCTAAAAAAAGTATAATGAAAAAATAATATGCCAACATCCAATAGTAGATTACCTAAAATATTATTTTCATCGTTTTAAATCAACTTGAAGGCTAGAACTCTTTTTTTTTCTCACAAATCTTTATCAGGCCTATAGTCTAAAAATCAATTCGAGCCTAGAACTCACATAACAGTACCAGCAGATCATGTAAGAAAGAAAAAAAAATACAAAAATATTCGAAAAAAATACGAAAGTAAAAATATAAAAAATATTTATTATATATTTCTTTTATTTTCTAATTGGCTTGAAGGCCAGAACTCCTTGGTTTATTGCAGATCTCTATCAGACCTATAATATTAAATTTATTTAGAGCCCAAAACTCACGTAAAAGTGCCAGCAGATCAAGATCAGATTATAGGTCTGATAAAGATTTGTGAGAAACAAAAGAGTTCTAGACTTCAAGTTGATTTAAAACGATGAAAATAATATTTTAGGTATTCTTCTATTGGCAATTGGTATATAATTTTTTGATTATACTTTTTTTAGGCAAAACGCCAGAACTATTATTGAAAAGCACCAGGAACTATAGAACTATGGTGCATGCGAGCAGAACTCACTTTTTATTTGATTTGCTGCAGAATGATCTGCTACCGGAAGTTGGCAGATCATTTTGACATATGACTTTTTTGGGTAACTACGCCAGAACTATTATTAAAAAGTATCAGGAACTCCAGAACTATGCTGCATGCGAGCAGAACTCTTATTTAATTTTGATCTGCTGGACAATGATCTGCTAAGTTCACTAACATCTGCTTGCAGCTCTTAAAGAATCCATAAATTTTGTTGGTGGCAGAGAATCTCTTCGTTTACTCTTATACAAATTAGTATATAAGTATAAATAAGTAGAAATCAAAGGACAGTACTTATGGAGCGATATGATATAGTGGCATTGAGGGACAGGTACCTACATGAAGTCAAATATGTATGGGAGAGTGGTATGCCTGTTCTATACCTTAATTACATTTATATTCATACTTCGCTCAATCATGCAAAATGTTGGCAAAGCGAAAATTATCCCGGCGTAACTAAATCTGTAGCTACAGGAAAAA
Organism: Argyresthia goedartella; assembly: GCA_949825045.1. Classification (NCBI taxonomy): domain Eukaryota; kingdom Metazoa; phylum Arthropoda; class Insecta; order Lepidoptera; family Argyresthiidae; genus Argyresthia; species Argyresthia goedartella. The sequence goes on from OX463834.1 coordinate 17,174,620, forward strand.
TATACATAATTTTTCGTTGTGGTGGCAAGACTGGGTTCTTCCCGAATGCTTTGTTAATGTATAAGGACAAATTAAAAAAGCTGATTTCCATGATGCAATGAATAAAGTTAATTAAAAAAAATAGGTATTGAATAAATTATTACCCAATCTAAATGAACCCACCTGTGTAGTCGTGGACAATGCTAGATATAATTCTAGCCAAATTAACAAACTTTCCAGCTCTGTTAAAAGAAAAAACCGGTCAAGTGCGAGTCTAAATCGCGCACGAAGGGTTCCGTACCACCGTTCAATGGAAGCGATGGTGTGGAGTGAATAGTTTGGATTTTACACAGCAAAATATTGTTTACAAAGTTATTGGTGCGGTTACTTTCACACTCCATGTACGTAACCAGGTGCATCCATAAGTTTGTATGTGGTATTGAAAGAATTGTTGAATGGGAGCCCCCTTAAATATTTCTTTTATCCTGTTTTTTAGTATTTGTTGTTATAGCGGCAACATAAATACATCATCTGTGAAAATTTCAACTGTCTAACTATCACGGTTCGTGAGATACAGCCTGGTGACAGACGGACGGACGGACAGCGGAGTCTTAGTAATAGGGTCCCGTTTGGAACCCTTCGGGTACGGAACCCTAAAAATAAATTGCGGAATGGCTTACATCAAATAATATTGCCTACCCTACCAAAGCCACCAAAAGTATGTTGTTGTTTTTGGTAAAACAAAATAAACCTGACCCAGTATACGACATTGATAATTTAGTACAGGAGTATGGACCTGAAACCGATAGAAATGATAGAGAAATTAAACAACTTATTACAAATGTTGGCGGCAGTGATAGAGAAACATCCAGTCTTATAATTGACAATGAGTCACTATGAGACTATCACGGTTCGTGAGATACAGCCTGGTGACAGACGGACGGACGGACAGCGGAGTCTTAGTAATAGGGTCCCGTTTGGAACCCTTCGGGTACGGAACCCTAAAAATAAATTGCGGAATGGCTTACATCAAATAATATTGCCTACCCTACCAAAGCCACCAAAAGTATGTTGTTGTTTTTGGTAAAACAAAATAAACCTGACCCAGTATACGACATTGATAATTTAGTACAGGAGTATGGACCTGAAACCGATAGAAATGATAGAGAAATTAAACAACTTATTACAAATGTTGGCGGCAGTGATAGAGAAACATCCAGTCTTATAATTGACAATGAGTCTGATATGTCTAGAATTGAACCAGAACAATCTGATCATGAAGATCATGAAATTTCATATGAATCTGTTGAGTATTTCGATTCTGAATTTGATGACTAATGAAAAAAATTAATACATAATCATAATGGTTTTTTTGCCATATTTTAACCCGACTACAGGTACTTACTTTAGTGTAAGATTATTTCATAATAATTAAAAATAATAGTAGTTAATGTTGCTTCCATAATGAGAGGCTTTAATACACGAGTGTTTCATGATAACAAAACACGAGTATTTTAATGGCTAATTATGATTGTTAATTTTTAGTTATGTTTAAAATTTAACTTCTATTAAGTTCGATTTTAAAATAAGTTCCGCAATTAGCGAAGCGGCCACTTTTTATGGGTATACTATACTTAGTATTGCTATATATAAAGTTGCTCAGACCAGGCTTTTTATGTGCCTGGTTGGGCTTTACATGGTAATACTTTGGTAAAATTTAAAAAAGACAAACTTTTGAAATATAAAAAAATGAGAGATAATGCATTTTGTAGCTGACATTTAAAGGCACAAAAGTTCACAAAGACATCCAAGGTATTATGCACATTAGACAATTCGTTATAGATACGATAGATATTGGCGAGTGATTCACGATATTACCTTTGCGTTCTACATAGTTCAAAAGTTTTTAGTTTCCTTGCCGACCTCTGAGGAATTCGTGGAGTATGTATTTTTATTTATGCTAAAAGAGAGGTATGAAGTTTCGTGTAGAATTTTATGAACGTTGGTTAAACTACTAATAGACCTACGAGTCTCCAGGGATGTCATTCCAAAGTGTTATAGACGTGATTCGTAACAGTGATATTTGTATTTTAAGTTGTTGCGATATGTAAGCATCCGAAGGAATCGGGCTCGTATATTTTCAATATATGTACCTTGAAATAGGGACTCCAAACCACAGAACAATATTCCAGCTTACTCCTACTGCAGAATACTCCTAAACTATTGTAGAGTGTTAACACAGTCTATAACTTTACACTGTGGTGTTAGCATGGAGCGAGGATTACGAAGATCTTTCGTTAGAAACCAAGCAATTTGTTACAAGATGACGATACTTGTGATGGCTACACCCCTGACGGACGCATAGAAATGCCGATTGCCAAATAATGCTTTTATCTCTTTTCGCTGTTTTATCATCTCTACCGAGCTGCAGTTCTTAACCGACCAAGAACTCACAGCTTAGAGATAGTGTGTCTACTTTGCGAGAAACACACGAGGAGTCGCAAAATGAGATTCAAAGATTGGAAAAACTTGTGGAATCTTTTGACACCCTGCGCACTGACCTTGCTTCTGCTTGTGATCGCAGTAAATTCCTCCAATACCAACTCAATGAGGCAAACTTGAAGTTGACTGATATGTGCATAGAAAAAGACTACAATGAATCTCGCCACATTACCTCTATCCAACAAGAACTAGAAGTAGCCAACCTAAGCACTATTGTTCAAGCCATGCAGACAAGCAGCAGAAAAATTAAAAAATATTGTAAATTAAATAAATTCATGAAAAAAACTAGAGGTAATATAAAAGTACTGAAATTAGCCTTGAAACGGCAATCAAACAGAATATTAAGAATCTCCTTAATGCAAGAGCTCCGGGGAAAAAATGTAGGTTTACAGTCGGACCTTCAACATGCCCGAGTAGAAATCCAGCATCTACATGACTTGCTAGCAAATACACTACAATGTTATGCCAAAGAGCAAAGTGAGTTAGCAGAACTCAGAGCCGCGACGTCTGAGTTAGTACAGCTACAACGCCAGAATGCGGAATTGGTGGGCGTTCTAATTGAGAATGAGGAGAATGAGACCAGCAAGGAGGACGAGCCCACATCACTAACTTTGGTCTCGACCCCCCTCAACGAGAGTGTTGCAGCGTCCACCGCTGCCCCAACCAAAAAACAGCGTCGCCGTCGTCGACGAGGAGACACCTCGCAGCTCAACAGCGCGAGCACCGCGCCGCTCGCTGTCCCTGCTGAGGCGTGTGTCATGCCGCAAGCTGCCCCGAGGGCCGCGCCGTTCGCCGTTGCGCACGTTGCGACGCTCGCTGCCGCGAATGCCGCGCCAACCGCCGCCACGTGCATCAAACCGCACTCCAACACGTGTGTCCCGCCACTCACCTCCACTCGTGTACCGCCAGCTACCAAAATATGTGCTCAGAGAAAAACTCTGTTGTTCTCCGACAAAGTAGGTGCAGGATTTGGGACTCTATTACATAACCGGCTTAACCAAAAAGTAACGAACATTTGCTGTCCAAATTGTTCATTTGTAGATCTAGTGAAGATGATTAGTCGCGGTATCTATGATGAGTACAGCACTATTGTAATTATGGTAGGAAATCATTCAAACATTAGTCGGAATGATTTGAATAAAAGTGTTGAAACACTTCTAGACTTACATAGTAGGATGAAATGCAAGTTTATACTATGCAATTTTCCATATGCCTGTAATTTGACAGAACTACAGAACAAATCTGTGCATAGAATGAATATTCATTTATTTAATTTAACATGTCATCACAGCGATGCTATTTTATATTTCAACATGAATAATTTTATTCATAACTTTACTCTGACACGGGATACATTGTACCTGTCTAATAAATATAGAAAATTAGTAGCTACATTGTTAGCTTATAATATATGCGACGCAGCTATAGTTGGTTTAACTAAGTTCAACTTGACATCAGCTTATTTTAAGAGTAATATGACATGCACCCCTATTGGGAATTCACCTGTTAATTATACTTTGCATGCAACATTGGAATCTGTTCCAAGTAATTTAAATTAGTTCATAAGACAATAGAGGAAATCTCTAGCATACAAGAGCCACTAAATATGTCAAAATGTAAGCCCCAGTTAAATATTGCCCATCAAAACATCCAGGGGCTACCTGGCAAAGAACTTGTATTAGAATTATTTCTAAAAAATTCTGACATTGATATTATTTGTGTTACTGAACACTGGTTGAAGGAAAATATGATGTCTTTTAACATAAATAGTTACAAAATTGTCAGTTGTTACAATAGAAAGACTGCTGATAGAGGTGGTTCTTTAATCTTAGTGAAGAATAATATTAAGGTGAAACAACGGAAAGATATTCTTGCACTTACTGTTGAAAGACAAATAGAGGTATCCTGTGTTGAGTTAGATAGCCATATTATTGTTTGTGTCTACAGGCCACCGAGGGATGAAAAAGGCCATGGAAATTTCGAAATATTTGAGAAAATTATGGAGGAAGCCCTCATTAAACTTTGTAATAACAGAAAAAAGTTAATTATTTGTGGCGATCTTAATGTAGATCTGCTTGTAGATACAACACTGAAGCGACGATTAATAACTCTGTTCAAATCATTTAATTTATGTTATGTATTTCTAGAGCCGACTAGAATTACACTTACAAGCCAAACTTGCTTAGATAACGTTTTTTGTGACTGTGCATTCACAACTAAAAGTGTAATTAACTGCTTACCCTCCGATCACAGTGGTCAAACAGTTTCATTCCCAATTAGTATTAGGGATAAGACTGGTCCAACATTTTATAGGCCTATTACATCCCATAGACTAGAGACATATACGAAAAACTTAGATATAAATTTGCCAGTACCGGATTTTAATGAACAGAACCCAAACAAAATCTACTCAGACTTCTTCAACATTATTCAGACAGAATTCAATAAAGTTTTCAAATTAAAGAAAGTCAGTGACTACAACGGTAAATCTAAATTTAATGACTGGGCAACGTTTGGAATTCGTAAAAGTAGAGTTATCTTGTATGACCTATATGATCAAAAAACCTATAACTTTGATCGAAAATTTCATGACTATGTTAAAAAATATTCCAAAACTTTCAAGTTGGTTTGTAGAACTGCAAAAACTTTACACATTAATAGAAAAATTAAAAATTCAAATAATAGAATGAAAACAGTTTGGCAAATAATAAACCACGAAACTGGCAAAGTTATACCAAGGGACAGTGATTTCTGCCTAAAGATAGGTGATGATGTTGTTAAATCCAACGCTGATGTTGCTCGAGCTTTTGAAACATTCTTCACCATTGTACCCGTACTCACAACGGACAGTCTAAATTCATCTCCATTTGAAGCAGAGACTTTATTAAAAAATAACACTAGCGTCAGTAATGTATATTTAAAATTTCATCATGTATATCCCCAGGACATTGTCAAAACGTTTAAATTACTTAACTTAAAAAATACGGAAGACCTGTGGGGTATATCAGTCAAAGTCATTGGTTCAGTAATTCTAGTTATAGCCCCACACTTAGCTTATATATTCAATAAATGTGTTGACGATGGGGATTTTCCAGACCTCATGAAACACAGTAAACTTATACCGCTGTTCAAATCGGGAGATAAGGGCGATCCTTCAAATTTCAGGCCAATATCTGTTCTTCCAACACTAAGTAAAATATTTGAAAAGATTATACTCAATCAAATGCTCTCACACTTCAACCGTACAAAACAACTCCACGCTAAACAATATGGTTTCACTAGGGGTAAATCGACTACGGATGCAGGTATTTCCCTTGTATCTCATATTTATTCTGCATGGGAGGCCGCACAGGATGCTATCGGAGTTTTTTGCGACCTGTCGAAGGCGTTTGATTGTGTTGATCATAATACGCTATTAATTAAATTAAATCATTACGGAGTTAGAAATAAAGCGTTGGATCTACTAAGATCATACCTAAGCAATAGAATTCAAAAGGCAGAAGTTAACGGCGTAAAATCTGATGGATCGGGTGTTAAAATTGGCGTTCCACAAGGTTCCATATTAGGCCCTTTCTTATTCCTGGTATATATTAATGATCTGCCTTTCATGGTGGAGAAATTAACTGACATAGTGTTGTTTGCTGATGATACTTCAATGGTCTTCAAAATTGAAAGACAAAAAGGAGATTTTGATGATGTTAATGGTGTATTGTCTTTAACCTTGAATTGGTTCACAGTTAATAATTTATTGTTAAACGCTGGTAAAACCAAGTGTATCAAATTCTCACTTCCAAATGTCAGGCAAGTTGAGACCAGTTTGGTGTTAGACAACAGCACGTTAGAATTGGTAAATGATACGAAGTTTCTTGGAATAACCATTGATAGTAAATTGCAGTGGGGACCCCACATAGATAAATTGGCTGGTAAATTAAGTTCTGCGGCTTACGCTGTTAGGAACATCAGACAAAGCACGGATGTGGCTACATCTAGGCTAGTATATTTTAGTTACTTTCATAGTGTGATGTCCTATGGTATCTTGTTGTGGGGGAAAGCAGCGGATATTCAAACTATTTTTATTTTACAGAAAAGAGCTATTCGAGCAATTTATAATTTAAAACGAACAGACTCATTAAGAGACCTTTTTAAAGAAATTGACATACTAACAGTAGCTAGTCAATTTATTTTCGAAAATATAATGTATGTACGCAAGAACCTTACAACATTTTCCAAACTTAGCGACAGCTGTAATGTTAACCTAAGAAATAATCACAGACTATGTGCGCCCCGTTTTAGACTCGCGAAGGTTAGCAATTCTTTCAAGGGTCAGTGCATTCTCTACTACAATAAGATACCTCTGGAGATTTTGAAATTGCCATTTGAGCAATTTAAAAAGCATGTTAAAGCGACTTTGTCGAAAAAGGGATATTACAATGTTCAAGATTACTTAAATGACAGGACTGTATGGGGTGGGGTTAATCTGGCTCAACACAGACCTTGCTGTTAATAATTTTGTAATTATTTATTCCTGCTTATTAATCATAACAATTAAATTTTTCATATTTTTATTAGTTAAGCACAACCTATTTTTAAAAGAGATCTAAAAATCAATCTGTGGGAGTTTCTACGCCCTTCTTCTCCCACAGTGGTCCAATGTAGAGAAGAGGCAAAAAATGACGTTTGCTAAGTATATGTCAATATCTACAGTAATAAGGTACTTTGACTATTGACTATTGACTATTGACTATTGATTTTGCGAAAATAAATTTAGTGAAAGCGTCAATATATGTACACTTTCACTTGCCAAGTTTTAACAAAAAGACCTTAATGGTCAGCGTGAAGAGCATGCATGGAAGATTAGAAGTTTACCTTCCAATCTTCCATGCATGCATCTTCCATGATTTCCTTTGCCGTAAGCACACTCCAGGCAAGGCCGTATATATTTATATATGAAGCGTGTCATGCCTCAAAACTGAGCTTAAATAGTTTTTTCTGATTTTTCAAAACCAGGGTGCCCAATCTGGTCGTGATATTTTTGTAGGAGACTCTATTTACCTAATTTAGGAATTACAAACAATTCGCCAGTCAAGGTTTTGCGATAGAGCAGATAATCTTTTACTACATAAATTTATATAATATCAGTATTATTAGTATCTTCACGAAGCTGCCAGATAATATTTTGGATATTGTCATCTTGCGGTATTCTATTTGTAGGTCAAACTCTTGTATAGCTAACCACCAATGAGCTATGCGCGGGATAAGGCCTTTCTTTATAAGGGTTGTACGTAGCGCGACGCACTCGGTTACGACCTTAACGGGAATCCCAGTTATGTCAATACGAAAACACTTGAGTGACTCTACCACAGTAAGTGCCTCAAGCTCGTAGCTGTGGTAAAATTGTTTTTCCTTACTGGTGACTCGACTAAAGAATGCAATTAGTTTGAGAGAGCCATCACCTTGATACTGTAATAAAATCGTACGCGAATTTTATGCTCGGTAATAATTACGAAGACGATATTCTATTTTTTTATTTATTATATTTGGGACGTCAACAGCAAATAATATAGATAAGTTATAATATAAAATAATACAAGAATAAAGCCAGTTACAGATATTCACAGAAGATACAGAAGACAATTAGAAGAAAAACTTAGCAATAAGAATAAACAAACTAGCCCAAGAATGGAAAGCGACCTACTTATAGAATTTAAAGTGAGTAAAAAATAAGTATAATAGTACATTAATGAATAAAAGTATGTAATATAGACATGTACAGGATAAAGTGCAATGTGAGTGAGAAGTATAATTGCGTTGTGAAAATATGTGTGTGTGAGTGTGTGTGTATTAAATCACTTGTTTCCCTCATCATCTATCAAGACATTAAGGATTTAGAAGTTGTTTTTTTTATTGAATTTAGAGGCAAAGCAAACATTGTTAAAAATTTGGGCATAGTTCGTGTACGTGAGAGGGATGGAAAATAGCCTATTGGATATATAGCGATTACGACGTTTTGAAAAAAAAAAAAAAAAGATAAAATTCGGTTATCAACGCAGGAGAATCGGGACGACCAGATAATCCTATCGTGGAGAATCATCATATCCTATTGGCATCATCACCTCGCTAGACGCTAGCGAGTTGATGTTGCCACCAGGACTTCTCGTACGAGCGACCCTGGATATGGGAGTTTAGGTGTTTAAAAATTTGGATTTAATGCGCTCAATACGTTGGATGTACGTAATATAGTTCGGGGACCAAATACTTGATGCATATTCCAAGAGACTCCTAATATAAGCACATACACCTACTTAATGCATCCCAGGTCACTGAAGGGCTCGCAGTGCAAATGACAAAGCCGAGACTTTGAAACGAGTATGACACCCAGATCTCGGACCGAGTCGACGCGAGTGAGTGGTTTGTTATTAATTTGTAATTACATACAATAGGCTATTTACTTCTGGTAAAGGATATTTGGACAGATATGCTAGCATTTACAAAAATTCTATTCTGTTGATAATATACACTAAGGCGGTCGAGGTCGGATTGCAGCCTAACACAATCAGTGTAACTGGTCACATCAAGGAAAATCTTTTTATCATCGGCATATAACAAAAACCTACTCTCACGAAATACTGTGTATATTTCATATAGATAGGCATTATAGAAAAGAGGACCCAAATGAGAATCCTGTGACACTCCCGATGGTATGTTTATGAAATTTGAATTGTGTCCTCCAACAACCACAGCCTCCTGTCTATTAAATATATACGAAGTGATCCACCTGAAGAGGTTACCATGAATTCCCAAATGGAATCATTTGCGCAACAGGATGACGTGGTTCACGCGATCGAAAGCTTTCTCAAAATCTGTGTAGACCACGTCAACCTGTCTGCGTCTGTCCATCATGCTAAGCACAAAATTCAAAAATTCAGTAAGATTACTGACAGAAGATGAATTCTTAAGGAACCCATGTTGTTGTGATGGGATTCCACGCGGAACAATTTGGTAGATGCAGTTATAGAAGGCTTTCTCAAATACCTTGCCAAATACATTGAGGATGGATTTGATCTATAATGTTCAATATTATTTTTGTGTCCTTTTTATGGATTGGGAGGTTACGGGCCTTCCTTTAGCGATCTGTTAAATAGGATGCACAGAGGTAAACATAATTGTTTCGCGCATCGTACTATGAAATATGCTGGGATCTTGTTACTGCCTGCACCCCCATTGATATCGACCGACTTAAGTGATTTAAGTATAAAGTCAGGATGGAACTGAGTGGTACTGATAATGTTGTTATCGTCACAAATCGGTCGAGTCAAAGGTAGATCGGGATAGGAAGTTGCTGGTTGACTGAAAACTATTTATATGTATTTCTTCTTAATGCCCAGACCCCGAAGAAATGGGCCAGTCATCCCACTTCCGAGATGTGGCGGAGTTCGGATTAAGAGCCAGAAGAATTATCTTATGATCATTAGCTTATGTTCATTTCCAATTTGGACAAGGTCGCAATACACGGTCAGCTAAATTCTCCGTTCTCCTATCATGATCTCATTTATCTTTCTTTTAAGATAAGGCCTCTCAAGAGCAGAACGAAATTCCCTTGTATCCGGAACTTTAAGGATATCAACTTGAGTCCCTTTTGTCTGATGCCATGTTGATTGACTGGTCCCCTGTCACTACCAGTAAGACTGTTGATAATAAAATCGCCAATTTTAATTTTATAGTCCTGGGTCTCTATGATAAGCACGCACCCACAAAAAAAGTGAGGGTTATAAAACTCCTTGTCCCTTGGCTAACAGACACTATATCCTGAATGGCAGACATTTTTTGATATGTTTGTATCACTTATTCACAAAAATAAAAGTCTTTCGCCGGTACAAAAACTTCATTACCTTAAAAGCAGTCTATCAAGAGAACCCGAGGTGTTAATAAGAAATTTCTCTACAACAGATTCTAATTATTCAGAAGCATGGAGTCAACTAATCAAGCGTTACAATAATAAACGATTTAATTGCAACGCCATTTTGCAGACACTATTCTCGCAAAAGCAAATTAACAATGAATCTGCAATTACCAATTGGCAATTGAATTGGCAAAAGACTCATTGTTGTTTTATAACAATTACTAGTCTCAACTAATTCTTGCGTGAAGTCATTAAATAACATCGGAATATGTACACAATCATGGGATGCAGTTTTGGTTTACCATGTAGTATCCGAACTTGCCTAAGAATCACGACAGCAGTGGGAGAATCAAGTAAGTCTGATGGATGATGATCTACCAACATGGGCATAGCTTATCGAGTTCTTGGAGTCAAGGTTTAGAAGTATTGATATGATAGAAGCTAGTAAACTATATACTAAACCCAATCAAGCCACAACCAAACAAGCAGTGAAGCCAAAATATTTTCATTCTGCTGATCAAGAAGAACGAAAAGCAAATGACGCATGTTGTTCATTCTGTAAGGTTCACTATTCACTATTTGTACCAATGCAAGAAATTTGGTCAGAAATTGGTTCAATAAAGACGTAATGAAGTAAGAAGTAATGAAATGTCGTCAGTCAACGAGCTGTCATAAATGTGGAAGACGACATCACTCTTTTCTACATATAGTTTATACAAAAGAAGAAAATCAAGGGACTACCAACAATAATGAAAAGGAACAACACGCACCACAACAACAAGAAAAAGAACAACTTACAACACAAATCATGACCAATTTTTCGAGAGGTGACATTTGGAGCCAAAAGGTTCTGCTAGTAACTGCAATTATTAAAGCCACCTCGAAAACCGGCTACAAGCACATTATTCGAGCGTTACTTGAACAGGGGTCACAAGCTGAATTTCTGACAGAAGATACAGTACAAATACTTGGTCTTAAGAGGGTATCTATAAATGGTTGGGTGTCAGGTCTGGGAAATGGTCAAACTAAGCTCAAACACATCGTATCATTCCGTGTCGAATCACGCCATGTTCCACAACAATCAGTTCAGGTAAATGCATGTTTTAAACTCACTTACGTCAATGCTGCCAACATGTTACATTATTTCACCGAATTAGGCTTGAATTAGAAACCATGCCAATGGCGGACCCAGAATTTACAACACCAGGCAAAATAGATGTTTTGCTTGGTGCCGAAGTTTATAGCGAGATTCTGTTAGACGGGATAATCAAACATCCACTAGGAAACCTAATACCACAAAATACAATCCCTGGTTGGGTGGTTTCAGGAAAAATATCACACGAATTATCAGCAAAAGAGAGAATCTTAAGCATGCATCTACGAGTAATAGAGGATGATCTATTGAAACAATTTTGGGAATTAGAGAGCAAACCTAACAATTTACAGAAGAAATTAACTAACGACGAAAATAAGTGTGAAGAGTTATATGATGCTACTACAAAAAGAAATGAGGCTGGAAGATTTGTTGTAAAATTACGTTTTCAAACGGAAGATCCAGAATGTCAGTATGGGAATTTGAGAGAGATAGCTATAAAGAGGTTTATTTTACTAGAAGAGAGACTTAACAAAGATGCGAAATTGAACTAAGAGTACAGTAAGGTGCTAGAAGAATACGTAACATTAAATCACATGAAACTGGTTGGTCAAGAAGACATTAACAATCCTAAAGCTGTTTATTTGCCTCATAATGCGGTTGTTCGTGAGGACAAACAAACAACTAAAGTGCGTGTAGTATTTGACGCATCATGCAAAGGAAAAAACAACGTTTCACTTAACGATAATCTTTTAATTGGACGTAAGTTACAGCAAGATCTGCGGCATTTATGCATTGATGCGGATTTGCATCATTGCTGACTTGATGAAAATTTGTCGCCAATTGCTCGTAACTGAGGAAGATTTTTATTTTCAGAGGATTTAATGGAGACCTAAACATGAAGGCCTAATTCAATACTATAAGCTTATGACGCTAACATTTGGCACGGCATGTGCGCCTTATCTTGCAGTTAAGACCTTACAAAGATTAGCGGAAGAAGAGCAAGCCAAATATCCTATTTCAGCAGAGATAACGAATAAAGATTACTACGTTGCCGACCTAATGACAGGGTGTGAAACGGAAGAAGAGCAAGCCAAATATCCTATTTCAGCAGAGATAACGAATAAAGATTACTACGTTGCCGACCTAATGACAGGGTGTGAAACGGAAGAAGAAGCCTGAAATGAAAAAGGAAGTTACGAAACGACAGGTTCTATCTGATATCGCTCGGCTGTACGATGCTCTAGGGTGGATCGCACCAATCGTGATAAATGCGAAACTGTTTATTCAAAATTTATGGAAGTCAGGACTTGGATGGGATGATGAGATAAGTGAAGACTTATTGACCGAATCGAAAGAAACAAGACAAGAATTGGCTGAAATCAAGAATATACTATTCCTATATATTATTCCTAGATGGCTGCACGTGACTCCAAAATGTAATATAAAGCTACATGCATTCTCTGATGCATCGAGAGCAGCCTACGAGGTATATATTCGAGTGATTGACGATCAGAATCAAATTACTGTTAATCTCATATCAGCCAAAACAAAGGAAGGATTGAGAAGTAATTGTCCATCCCAAGACTAGAAGTTTCGGGCGCAGCTCTTGCTGCAAAACTATTATGGAAAATTGTACAGGTGATGGGCAAGCCAAAAGACTGCCTCCACGCTTGGACTGATTCGAAAGTGGTGTTAGCGTGGTTAAAAGGTCCCGCTAATCGGTGGAAACATTCGTCAGTAACCGTGTATCAGACATCCTAACCATAATGTATTACGAGCAATCGGGACATGTTTCTACTACTATGAATCCGGCAGACTGTGCATCTCGTGGCTTACGGCCATGAGATCTCATCAATCATCCACTCTGGTGGAGTGGCCCTAAGTGGTTAAAGGAAGTAACTTTGACCAAGGAAGTAATTGAAATTAGGAACACACATGAAGAAGAGAGAGTAGTCAAGTCTTTAACTGTTATACAAAAAAATCAGGAAATATTGCCGTGGGGAAGGTTTTCATCGTTGACTAGAATGTTGAAAGTTATTTCATATTGCAGAAGATTTCTAAATTTAAGGTTACCAAAGGAAACCAGTAAGGAATTTAAGGTTACGGAAAGGAAGGCATCGACGAATTTCATAACTAATGAAGAACTGGATCAAACTTTACAGAAATGTATTGGAAAAGTACAAGAGGATTAATTCGCAGATGAAATGCATCAGTTAAAGACTCGAGGATGTGTCCTAAAGAAGAGCGTGCTTAACAATCTTTGCCCGATTTTTGATCGGAATGGGGTTTTAAGAGTTGGAGGACGCATTGACCAAGCCCATATGAAATATGACAAACAACATCCGATTATTATGCCAGCTAAGAATCATCTTACCAAGCTTATTATAGCGGATGCGCATATCAAGACCCTGCATGGAGGCCCACAGCAAATGCTTAATCATTTAAAAGGAACGTATTGGATCTTTAGAGCAAGAAACAAAGTCAAAAAACATTATAAAGAGTCAGAGTCAGAGCCATTTTTTTATTGAATATAAATAAATAAATTATCTTATTCAACGTCAAAATTATACTTACTTATAACTACAAGTCATTTTTTTTATAAAAAAAAGACTACACCTCGTGGGCCTCGGGGTTAAGAAGAAACGGCAAGAAACTCCCCCATACCTTTTTTTTTAAAAAGTGACTTTACAACAGGTACTGGTTTCGGTCTAAGGAAATTCGCCGGCGAGTGATAGACTTGATCCATCGCCCCTCGTCGAATTTCTGTGCGCTGAGATGGTATGGACCATGCAGTTTTGTCATCTAAGTATTCCTTAATACTATAATAGGACTTTTTTATCAGCTCATTTTTAACATCGTTTTTGAACCTCTTTTCAGGAAGGATCAATGATTCCTGTGGTATTTTATTGTAGAAGCGAATACAGTGCCCCATGAATGATGTGCCTACTTTACTTAGTCTAAATAATGGTAGTGCTAACCTATTTTTATTTCTAGTGTAAATTGTATGGCTATCACCTACAATTTTAAATAAAGCTATGTTTTTTCTTACATGCATGATATTCTCGTATATATATTGACAGGTAACCGTAAGTATATTAATTTCTTTGAATTTTTCTCTTAATGATTCTCTAGCATCTAATTAATAATAATAATAATAATACCTTGGACACCTTTTACACACATTGATCTAGCCCCAAACTAGGATTCCCTGTATCTTGGGTACTAGACAACGATATATATACATATGTAGATAAATATTATACCTAGATAGATAAACAACCATGACTAGGGTACAAACATCCGTTCTCATCAAACAAACATTTGCCCCCACCGGGACTCGTACCCGGGACCCTTGGTTTCGTAGGCAGCGTCACTGCCGACTCGGCCATTCGGCCAATTGATATATCGCCCTGATCGCCCTTTTTTGTAAGAAAAATATCGTATTTATATCTGCTGCTCTCCCCCATAAAGAATGTGTTACATGTTTAAGATACTCCAAATCCAATGCTACTCAACTAATGGGACAGATTCCTGCACTTTGACTGAAGCCTAGTAAACCCTTTTCATGTACAGGGGTTGATTACGTAGGGCCCATTAACATACGCTTTTCTCCAGGAATAGGAGCAAAGTCTTACAAAGGTTACATTTGCCTTTTCGTGTGCATGGTCACACGTGCAATTCATTTGGAGGCAGTGACTGATTTGACTGCAAGGGGATTTATATCTTCTTTATAGTTATAAATCCCAATGTCAAGATCTGTTCAGTTATAATGGCACAAATTTCATTGGAGCAGATAAACTTTTAAAAGAAATGTTTAATAGTGCTAAGTCAGAGCTGCCCAATGAAATTGCCAATCTACTGACGTTAGAATCTACAACCTTGAATTTTATACCGCCACGCGCCCCAAACTTCGGAGGATTGTGGAAGGCTGGCATTCGTTCAGTTAAGACACATTTAAAGAAAGTCATTGGTGATGTTACCCTCACATTCGAAGAGTTGGCTACAGTATTGTCTCAAGTGGAAGCTTGCTTGAACTCGCGTCCGTTGTTAATCCTTAGTGATGATCCTAATGACCAACTTCCACTGATACCTGGCCATTTCTTAGTCGGGGAACCATTGCTAAATATAGCATATGGGGATTATTATAATAGTTCTGTCACTGGTCTGGATAGATTAAAATTAACCCAAAGGATGGTCAGTAAATTTTGGGATGGGTGGTCGAAAGAATATTTAGTTAATTTAATATCTGGTTGCCCCAGCCGCTCCGCGCTGAAACAGCTCTAGCCCCAGGCATACAAGTAGCCCGCGCGGCGCGCGCCACTTGACTGCCATATCAAGTGATTATATTGGAATGGTAACTCTTAAAACTATGAGGGTTGTATATCTGAGTAGCGTAAGAAACCCTCTCTTACTCAATGCGAAGAAAATGTCTGATCAGGCTTCTCGGCACCCAATGACCTCGCATGGGCCCATCAGCTACGAGGTAGCGTAGCGATCAGATGCCAAGAAGTGTGAACGTCGGCGATTCACCGAGCTATTGATTATGTCGATCTAACCTGGTCTGTGCTTCGGTCCCGTCAACCTCCTGTCTCTCTGCAAGGCCCGGGTGCACCCTAGGCTCTTCTTGGTAGACAGGTTCTTCAGCCAACCAGGTATGACTGGCAGGCCAGCTTCGACGAACACAGTGTTCCAACACAGGTTATGTTACGTGGGAAAAACCAATCGGCCACGTAAATGCGAACTTTATCTGGTTCGGGGAACCACAACACACTCAGCTATATAGACAATCCTGAGGGGAACCCGAATACATTCCAGATGGCTTACGATTTAATTTCAATACCCTAATCAATACGCGTTACATTGCGAGGGCTTTCGTCTGTCAGTTGTCAAAAACTGCAAGGTTGGCAGCAACGTCAAATTCAAAAATGGTTGTTCCGAAACCATCGATCGAATATCGATTTGGAATCGAACAATCACCCGCCCGGACAGGCACCCACCTGTCCCCTAATCTACGGGCAGCCGAGACAACGTTGCTACCGCTCGTTTTAGAACCGAGCCTCCTACTAGAACCTCCGCAGACCGGGGGGTCCCGTCCTTGCCAGGGAACAAGTTAACAATGCGCCCCCTGCGCCAACGTAGTGGCGGTAGGTTAGCATCCTTAACCAAAACGAGGTCACCAACACTAGGGGGGCTGGTTTTGTCAGTCCACTTAAGGCGCTGTTGTAAGATATGCAGATACTCGAGCGACCAACGCTTCCAGAAATTCTGAGTAAACTGCTGCAACATCTGATACCTTGACAACCGATACAATTTCACTCCCTCGAAGGGGTGCTCGGGCAACGCGTTAAGTGGCTGTCCTATCAAGAAATGGCCTGGGGTCAGAGCCTCCAGGTCATTTGGATCCGAGCTGAGCGGACACAACGGTCGCGAATTGAGAACGGCCTCGATCTTACAAAACAATGTCGCGAGCTCCTCAAAAGTCAGCGCGGTCTGACCTACTATACGCCCCAAGTGCGTCTTAGCTGACTTAACTACGGCCTCAAAAATCCCACCCCAGTGGGGGCAACTCGGTGGGCTGAAGGTCCACTGTATACCCCGACGGGAGAGGGCCGTTCCAATATCCACTTTATTTACATTCAAAAAGTTGACTATCTCTCGTAAGTATCGTTCCGCACCGACGTAGTTAGTGCCGTTATCAGAGCGGATCAAAGTTGGAAGTCCCCTTCGAGAAACAAACCTATCCAAACAAGCAATGAAAGCCTCTGTCGAGAGATCAGCAACGAGCTCGAGATGTACCGCCTTGGTGGATAAACAAACAAACACACATGAGCTATACCGGTCCAGCAGAAACCCGGCGTCAGGGTCCTCAGCCTTCTGGGTAACATGCACGGCCGCTCTGGGGCCATGATCCAAAGATACTACTACATGGCTGTGGGGCCAGTCCGATTCTCTCCTGGCAAGCCAGGGTGGTCCCCACCACAAATGGTGTCTAACGAGTTCAGGAGCCCGACATCCCCTGGATGCACAATCAGACGGGTTCAATTCTCCTGGTACATGTCTCCAGGTCAGTGGGACCTCAGACGACACAATCTGGGAGACACGGTTCGCAACAAAAACCTCTAAGTTATGGACCGAAGCCTTCAGCCAGCACAAAACAATCTGGCTGTCCGTCCACGCGTACACCGTATCCTCCAAAACCACTGACCCACGCAACACTGTTAGAGTGTGATTCAAAAGTTTGGTCAAAAGAGCAGCCCCGGACAGTTCCAGTTTTGGAATCGTCATCCTTGTCCGAATAGGCGCTACCTTGCTTTTTGCCAAAACCAAACGCAAGTCGACCTCCCCGGTGGAGGTGACGGTTCGCAAATAAACCGCTGCCGCAAACCCTCGTTCAGAGGCATCACAAAACCCGTGAAGGGTTGCCCTGTAATCCCCAGCAGGGACCAATTTCCTCGGCAGCGATACATTATTTATATTGAGGCCCAACCATTTTGCTAAATCATTCGATACAATGCAGCCCTGAGCTCCAGAATCTAATAGGGCGCGAACGTATGTTGGGTTGCCCGCCAAATCCCAAACAAGCACAGAGGCGATCGGTAACACCACCGTGTCCGGTTGGGGGGCAACAAATTGTTGGGCCGCAAATTCCTAGCGAGGGCCCCCGGGGCCCCACTGTGCCTGTAACCGATCAGGTAGGCAGCTATACGCCAGAGGGTCCCATTGTACAAATGGCCCACGCGCCGGTTCCATTGCCACCCTACGACGCCCCCCGAAGGGCGGTGGGCGTGAATTCAACCGTGGCCGCTCCATGAGCGGGGGGGACATCACATGCGACCGACGAGGACGAGGCGACGAGCGGGGCGACAACTGAGGCGGCGTCCGAACCGCATCCGCATAGCTCGAAGGTGTCCCATGCCACCCGCCCGTTACGGCCTGCTCAACATACCCAATGTCCCGCTGAGTCGGATGCTGAGTCGCAACCGAAAACTCAGGGCCCCCCATGTGATGACCCTGAGTGCGGCCCTGCACCCCTGGGTGGCTGCGTGCTTGTGGCCCCATTGCCCGCTGAGTCGGATGCTGAGTCGCAACCGAAAACTCAGGGCCCCCCATGTGATGACCCTGAGTGCGGCCCTGCACCCCTGGGTGGCTGCGTGCTAGTGGCCCCATTGCCCGCTGAGTCGGATGCTGAATCGCAACCGAAAACTCAGGGCCCCCCATGTGATGACCCTGAGTGCGGCCCTGCACCCTAGTACCGCCCTGTGCACGTGGGGACATTGGCCCCTGAGTTGCGCTCCAAGTCGCAAACGAATTCTCAGGGCCCCATTCCGTATCACCCTGGATACGGCCCTGTGGAGGCTGTTGGCCGGACCGGTTCATGCACAACAGATTGTTGTGGGCCCCACCACAATATCCGCACATTTTTGTGCGCGTGCAGTACCTAGCCATGTGTGGCCCGAGGCACAGGAAACACCAGCTCCGCTGCTTGGCCATCCGGCGCCGTCCCTGAACCCTAAGTTCCCCGAACTTATTGCAATTGGCCACAGCATGGCCAATCTGCCTACAACATGGGCAGGTCTCACTATGTGGGGTCAATGCACTCACAGTCCCATACGACTGTCGGTTGGTGCGGTCCTTCCTCGTCGGAGGGCCCCTACTCACAGCGCTCCCGGCAGCTCTCTGTGGCTCCGAAGGATGGGTGACCGTCAACCCCAAATTCTCTGCCCGTCGAGCCTCCTCTTCCAAGAATCCGACCAAGTCGGAGAAGGCGGGCAGGTCCTCGGCCGACCTCCCGTGAGACTGTTCGAAACGAGTCTGCACGTCAGCGGGTAGGCGGGAAAGTACAATGTACAGCAGTAGGTACAACCATTCACCAACCGGAAGTCCAAGATTCTCTAGAGCCTTGGTGACGGACAACAACGGGTTCAAAACCTCCGTCTGTATGGCCCCGACCTTGTTCACAACCGGGATACTAAACAAACGGTTCAGTTGGGCATCGGCCAACCTCCGTTTGTTATGGTAACGTCTGACCAACAATTGTCTGGCCGTTTCATAGTTACCCTCCGTAACTGTCAAATGAGCGACCAGCTCCCTAGGCTCACCCCTCAATGCTGCCACCAGCTGAGCCATCTTGACAGACTTGGTAATGTCCGATCGCATGTGCACCAAACTGTCGAACAGATTGATGAAGCTCATCCATTCACCGGACACTCCGTCAAAAGTAGGCATAGTTATGGCAGGTAACCTGGACCCTGAACCCTGAAGCGGCAGAGGTGCTTCAATGTCACCACCATGGCTGGACTCGCGCTGTCTACGTATGTCCGCAGCCTTCTGCGTGATAGCAGCTGCCATCTCCATACATTGGTCGACATCCCCTAGCAACCGTGACAGCCTGTCAGGTGCGCAACCATCAACTGATTCCGCCTGCGCGGACAATTCGAGCACCCTATTGTAACGTTCCTTAACGTCCATAGACCGCTCCAATACCACATCATGCCTATCTAAACGGTCTATCAGACCGTGTGCGGAGGAAAACCATCTGAGTTCCTTAGAAACACCCTTCTGTATTTCAGATAACGACATGATCGGAACGATACTTACTCACAATTTGCAGTAACTCAATTTTATTGGACCCTCCAGTCTATAACCCAAACGAGGGAACCCTAAACTATAACTTAAACAATGTTGATTTCCTTAAACAATAGGAACCGAGTTTTATATCTATATAAATTCTGTAAGTACAATTTAGTTTCCCTTTATCATTATAACACACACAGATAGTCAATATTAGTTCAAGTTATAAATTGCTATAAACTGAAAACAATGTAATAGCCTGCTATCAATAGATGTAACTACCTATGTTAACCAAACATTCATTAGCATTACTATACCACTAATAGATTGACTAACTGGTACTTCAATGCAAATTTCAATTCACCTACAATGTACCTAAGTTGAGTACCTACTATTCTGAGTCACATCTCAGTACAACTGGTCATTTAGGGAAAACTGTAATATCTGTCTGTCTACTACCATTAATAGACTTATAGCTTACAATACTACCAATCTATGTGGATACAGGAACAACACCAAGTTAGCTAATAACCGCCTATACCTACAGATTGATAGTCCCAAATCGTGGGTTCCTGGAGCCCTTGACGGCTGCAAATCTCAGGAAACCACGCTCTTGCTACCAAAATGATCAGGCTTCTCGGCACCCAATGACCTCGCAGGGGCCCATCAGCTACGAGGTAGCGTAGCGATCAGATGCCAAGAAGTGTGAACGTCGGCGATTCACCGAGCTATTAATTATGTCGATCTAACCTGGTCTGTGCTTCGGTCCCGTCAACCTCCTGTCTCTCTGCAAGGCCCGGGTGCACCCTAGGCTCTTCTTGGTAGACAGGTTCTTCAGCCAACCAGGTATGACTGGCAGGCCAGCTTCGACAAACACAGTGTTCCAACACAGGTTATGTTACGTGGGAAAAACCAATCGGCCACGTAAATGCGAACTTTATCTGGTTCGGGGAACCACAACACACTCAGCTATATAGACAATCCTGAGGGGAACCCGAATACATTCCAGATGGCTTACGATTTAATTTCAATACCCTAATCAATACGCGTTACATTGCGAGGGCTTTCGTCTGTCAGTTGTCAAAAACTGCAAGGTTGGCAGCAACGTCAAATTCAAAAATGGCCGTTCCGAAACCATCGATCGAATATCGATTTGGAATCGAACAATGTCACTGTGACCTTAGTTTATTTTTGTTCTGAAATCAGAACCACAGACTTCTATGAAAATGCTCCCTCTCGGCACAAATCTAGCCGATATGAGAAAAAAATCAACAACATATACATTTTGTTGGATACTTACGTAATCTACACAAGATTACCTTTTCAAAACAATAAAAACATTAGTGTGTTCTTATAGAAACTGTTCAATATTTCAGCGTTTCAAATTTTTATCAAATACGGAAAGAAACCATATCAACATCTATAGACAGGTTTGCAATATTTTTTTTTCAATGAAAGATCATAGACATTATAACGGATATAGAAGTTTGGCTCATTGGCCGTCTACACACACTACAACCTTGCCAACACGACAAAATTGCTAAAGATACTACCGGTTTTTTAAAAGTTGGTATCGAGAGCATCGTATGATGCTTGGGGCTCTGACATCAGTTGAGGCGAGCATCATATGATGCTTGGGGCATGGGGAGGTTAAGCCAAAACTATAAATGGAGTAAAAATAATTGATGAACCAAAAGTTAGTGATGTAATAGTTATAAAGGAGGATAATGTACCACCTACAAAATGGATTTTAGGAATTATATTAAAAAAGCACCCGGGTCCTGATAATGTTACTAGGGTGGTTATTATTAGATCTAAGAACAATTTGTTTAAAGTAAGCAAAATATGTCTGCTCACAAAGTAATACAATCCCCCCGTTTTATTTTGTTACATTATTTTGTCACGGTGGGTGGGTTTTTTGTTGTTTATTTGCAAAATATAAGTAAAGTTGCTATTTTTTGTATATTCCTACTAATTGTTACGGTGGGCGGTCGAATTCAATTTAGTTTAAATTGTATGGAGATTTTGTTATTTTTAAGTCCTTGGTGGGCGGTATGTTCAATATACAGATGTAGTGAATAATCCTTTCCTATCGGCAAAACTCGCAACAACGATAACACCCGAATGGTGCCGATGTGTCTATTAATTACTGTATTATTAAATTACGTGTAGGTATCAAATAAATCGCATACTTTATTTATCAATGTCAAATGACAAAGACGACGACGTTTAGTAAGACAAAAACGAACATTTCCGAGAAAATACGAACGGAAAGGATTATTCACTACCCTCTGTACTGTCAAACCCAAAAATGCAAAATGGCCGCGTCTGTCACGGGGTCGCACGCGAACTCCGCCCGCTAACGTCCCGTTTCATTAAAATGACGATATCTCTATTTTTTCTATGGGAGCTCTCTAAGAAAGTTATATCATTGGAATGGCTTTTAAATAAGCTACCGGATAAAAAAGAATAGTCCAGTTTTGCCTAGCAATATATTTTAATTTTAATTTCAAATCTATTTTTTTATTTTTTATTTTTTTTTACAATTATTGTAGAAAAAAATGAAAAATGAAAAAATATAGCTTGTTTGTAGTTTATTTACATCTAAATACGTTATCGCACATAAATAAATAACAATAACATGCCTCCCCATACAATAATCCTGGAAAGCAATCACCACAACCACACCACCACTCAATATGCGCTGGCACGTGACTGACGGCGCGATATTTCATTGCCTCGGTCAACCACTAATGCTTGCTTTAGAGTAGAAACAAAGGATGTTATGCCTTTCTCCTTCTTTCGGCAACGTTTAGTGGAAGTTTGAGCAAGATAGACAAACGCTTTGATTAAATAACGGTCCTTATTTACCGCCTTTTACGCATCGGTCAAAATGTGTCCGCGTGACAGACTGGGGTATTTTGCATCGGTCAAAATGTGTCCGCGTGACAGTCTAGCGGCTACATCTGTACTATATCGTACCATTTTTAATAAGTTAAGTTTATTTTAATAAAATGTTATGTGTAGTTCTTAGACGTTAATCATAGATGGCGCTGGATGTATCGTACATCGTGGTTGCGTTTGGATTCGATCGGATCTTCAGTAAATCAGAGTTGTGTTTATGTAGCACGTATTTTTTGAGAAGTTAAAGTGAATAAAGTAATTGCAAGTGTGTGCGTGTATCAATGTATAGAACCCCAGTCAGTTAGTGAATCAAACAAACAGGAGGAGTGCAGTTTGTCAACTACGTTTTTTGTGTGTGTAGAAGGCTACCATTTTCACTAATTTAGAACAGTAAAGGCGTCATGTAGTAAGGCCATATCTATACATTCTTCTGTTGTCTAAAGAGAGCAGGCGGTAGTCAAGACAGCTTTATTCATGAGATGTAGGAGTTCTTTTCGTGCGATAATTTAGGTAGGAGATAAACCGTTGCTGTAAACTTTCAATTATATATTTGTACTCGGGGTATATCGGTGACCATATACTTCGAATGACCGCTAACACCGCAGTACAAACCCGAGATGACTCTCAGTACAAAATTCACAGGCTAATGTAACTGCATTACTAACATGCAGTACCTTTGGCTTACTCAAACTACTACTACAAGATGGTTTTACGCTAGAACTTGATGCCTTCTTTACTCCCTTTGGCTCAATAAACTCGAGTGCTCGGTATCGGCCAGTTAAGAACTCCTTGAATTGCCCAAACGTGGGTAAAGAGCCCGAAGACAAATTTGATCTTACATTCAATTCCCACTGCTTTCGTGACTCTGAATCCAACTTGAGCGAAAGCAGATGGATCACAATTATTTCCCATGTTGATACATCAATGCCTAATTTTTTTAACGCACTCAAACAATCAGATGACGTATCCATTTATTATTTTAAACATCCTGCTGTCTCAGTAGTTATATTTCGCTGACTAAGTAAACGTTTTAATATACAATGTGAAAGATATTTCTTATTGCTATAACGTTCTTCTAATTGTTTCCAACACTGATTATAATTTTCGTCAGTCAAAGGAGTGTATCAAATTAGTTATTCTGCTTCTCCCGTCAAGTAACCTTTAAGATATTGTAACTTTTGTACGTTATCTAATGCATGATTATGGTAATCATAGATACCAACGAATCTCGAAAAGTTATCTATTCCGTATATTTGCCTGAATATGTTGGAATAGTTATCTTCGGTAACTTGACTTGAGCTGATTTTGTGTTAGAACTATCATTGCTTACACTTGAACTAGGCTGGAACCTAAAACAACACATTTTTAACTTACACTTGTAATAGGTGAACTGCTCCTCTGTTTCATAATATACATCAGATGTTGTGTAGGCCTTGTAACGGCATAAAAGCTAAGGTCGAGCCACCGCTATCAGAAGCCATGATCGTCTATTCTATCTACCCCAAAAAGAGATGTCCCGATTCAGCTGTAAAATATGAAAGTTAAGAATGATAAGTCTGAATTTTTCGTTCGTTGAGAAGTTCGTTAGGCGTACAATAGTCGAACGGAAGATTGGTTCAGGAAGTTAGAGTTTCAAGTTAGACAGAGAAAGCATATATGCCCGCAAGCCGGTATTTCGCATCAGTTAGCGGTGTATTGCGCCAGATCGATCGTTGTTGTATTTTGTGTGATGGTACCATTTACTTT
Organism: Argyresthia goedartella; assembly: GCA_949825045.1. NCBI lineage: Eukaryota > Metazoa > Arthropoda > Insecta > Lepidoptera > Argyresthiidae > Argyresthia > Argyresthia goedartella. Next base: position 17,199,318 of record OX463834.1, read on the forward strand.
TTGTATATATGAGCGCTTGGAACTTCTTTTAGTGGTCGACCACAATTTATAATATTTGTTTGGGATATCGTATAGATATCCGTCGTAGTTTTACGACGTGAGTACTCAATGATATTTCATGTGCTCGCTAGTAGCGGCTTGTGGTGGTTCCAATTATATAATTAGTTCACGGCAATAACGATCCGAATAGACCGGGTTTACACAATTGCGATTTGATTTTCCGAAATGGGTTTGAACTAGCGGTTTCCTCAAAAGGTCCGTAACGTTTTGAAACCTTCAACTCTGCGCAATTTGAGCTGGATGTTATCGAAACGTTGTCATTAGCACTTTTGGAGATCTAACCCACACCACAGCGAGGTACATACTCCGGTAAATACCGATCTATGTATGTAACTGACCTCAGCACTTCCTCCACCGAGCCAGTCATAAATACTTGACACAGCCTACACATTAGACCTCCAGCGAAATTTACATTTAATTTAAAGATGCAACTTGAATCCAAACCGATCCAAGGCAAAGCAAAACAATCTACCCGGTCCTAAACAATGTACTTTAGACTGTAATTTGATCTCTTCGCGCGTCCCCGACAACACTCAAATGTCAAAAATATCAACAGGATAGGTTATTTGTGTTGACAACGTTTAAACTTTGTTCTGAATTTGTTATTTCCATCCGCGGAACCTCATCGATCAAACAGTCTCCCTATGCCCTGCCAACCTAGGTTTAGCCGCAACTAAACTCCTGTCTAGCCTAGTCTAAAATCCTAGTGTTATACCACGTCCATTATCGACACCACTCGAAAATGGTTGAGTTTGATTTGAATGTGTTTGTATGTTTAATGACTGTGTGTGTGGGAATTTCAAAACTCGCTACTCGAAAGGAATGAGGAGAGGATTAGCCCGCGAATATCCTAAGAGCCAATCCAGGAACCCTATGGTGAAGGAAAAGGAATTTAGGGTCGCTCCAAGCCCAGACTCAGACTCAGATCAATTACCTACAAGTTCTTATCTAACGACCCAAGGATAGTTTTGGAATTTGGGGTAGGTTGATTTAAAGGATAGGAACCGAGGTATATCTCAGCGCTTCAGACACTCACAAAAATCCACTGTAACACGCAATCACAACTCGTCCAGTTTCAGACGCGTAAAACGGCGAACCGAACTGTTTAGAATTACTGAAAGACGAGTGACACAGTAGCTTGACGCAGAGACTGAATGCCTCCCCCTCCCACGCTCTCGTATTTATAGACCCCACATGTCTGAAAAAAAATGGCGTCCTTTGCGAACACACGCTGCCCAAGCGAAAGCTTCCTATCCCTAACTACACAGGGTCTAATTTCAATCTAACATGCCATGCAGATCCGCCGTTCTACAAACTTTGTGTATGCATATTTACCATGATGGTCTGTGACTATGATCAACCGTCGGTTATCACTCAAGTCATTTGGTATTGCCGATACACAAAATCTTTGATCGCTGACCATAAAAGCTGTGCGATTAATAAAGCCTTCCCGACCGCTAGCGTCTTAGACAAAAATCACTAGAATGATATTCAAACCCGTGATGTCAAACTCGCCACAACGTACCAAACAAACGCAATTGTATATTTGCAGTCAACATAATAGCTTTCTCCTTATCGTTCCATAATAACCTTCCATTATTTAGTTATCATAATTTATTCAGCGCGCACCAAATCGGCTCTGATCCCTACACATTTCGCAGGAATGCGACAAAAAAACCTGACCTGACCTCAATGCCTCGAACCAACCTACGCTCTCGTATTTGTTTTTTTGCCAACTTACCCTGAGCTACTCAAAAACCCAAACGTTAAATGAACCGACTCTTGTATTCAATGTGTGTAACAATACAGCGCGGCGATGAGCTAGCCCTCTGTCACGCAAAATGAAGTATCAAATGTACTGACTCTTGTGTACCATTACAGCCTCAGCCTTTAATAACTTAGTATCTTAGTACTAACTTAGTAACAATAACTTAGTACTAACTTAGTAACAAACAATTTAGCAAATCCTACAACCAAATAATTGCTCACAAGTATGCTAGTTTTATCTAACTAATTCCTAAAGAAAAACGCAAGTGTCGAAAGTTACATGTTAGTTGTATAACTCCAAGTAAAATTCTGGAAAAATTACAAGTGTTAGAACTAATTGAGACTTAGGCGAAATCCGGCATGGATTCCCCGTACCTCCGTTTTTTCTCTTAATTTTTCTAAGTCCTAAAACTAATTAATGCAAATAACGCAAGTTAATGTTCAACTAATAATCCACTAAGTTCAGAACTGTTTTGCTATAAGGTTGAAAATGTCTAACCTCTCTTGATGAACTTCCACTATGATAAGCGTTTTTGAACTTCTTAATAATAAGGTTTACGAACCAATAATTATAAATGTACTCACGATTGCACTTGACCACCTCACTCACTTGTACTCGTACCAACCAATAACCACTCGATCTGCTGTGACGTGCTCGCTGTATTTCTCTCCGCTGTCCTGCTCCTGGCGGTGGTACCACACCGCCTGTGATTCAGCTTGGAAATAGTCGCTGCTTCGCTGCACTGCAATCATATCCCTCTGAACAGCAATCCACTGCTACTATGGGAACGATGCGAAGTCTCTTCGCACTGAACTACCGTAACTCACTTCCTCAAAAACTGTTCGGTTCGATGGACCATGGATAATTGACCGCTTGAGTGTCTTAAATAAAAGCCGATTAAACTTAAAAAGCTATAATCTGCACTTTATCAACATAGTGTATCTCTCGACAATCTCACATCATAAGACACATCTCTTAAATGCCACGGCAAACCATCGCTTGCGCGAGGCATCCGACACACAGCGCCACCTATCGACAATTTTATGTTTTATCCAAATTAGACAGTTCGTGTAGATCATATCTTCTTGGCCACCACGGTCCATATCATTGAGAACAAACTAATTTCCTTAAAGGAACTATTAGGACCAGAAATATTTGTCAATAGTGCAAAAGCGTACTAAAACCAACACCTAATTTATCTGAATAATCTACTGTTCTTTTTTTTTCAGGAAAGGAAGGGCTTGTGAATAAAATCCATCATTTAATTCAAATGTACACAATTTATTCATATCGTAGTGTTTATATCATACAAAGATAATAAATTGTAAATTCCCACTTGCGGCTCGAATAAATAAATACTTAAGACTCAGTCCTTAGGATTGATTTTCTTGGCTAAATCATGCACAATTTCGTCAACATTCTATATAGCACAATCTTGAAATACTTAATTACTTATTATAATTTTTTCTGACAGGGTTCATACATTTATAGTTCATACACATATTTTTGTGGCATGCTGTGAAGATAACGCCTCTTTTCTTTTCTATAAAATATATAAAAATATGATTTGAAGTAGCTATTTTATAGGTAGGTATGTATTGTCAAAGGCACTGGTATCCTGATTTATGCATTCTGTGGTTTTGAAACTTCTTAGAAAGTATTTGCGTTTTCATTAGAGCAGGGGGACCTTACGATTACTTTTTTGGTTTGGAACTTAACGGGCATTCGAATGAGAGACTATACATTTAAATTTTTATAAATAACTATCTATGCTGAACTTAACTTTTACTTACATCAAACTTAATATACAACTTAGAAGAACATAGTCTTTAGCTATCGATTTTTATAAAAGAATCTTCGAATAGATAAAACAGATCTACTTCGCTAACATTTACATAAAACATACAGCTCATCACTAAAAATGCAACATATCTTTTTATATCTATCACTGAGTAGACGAGTTAAATCTGCGCGAAAAGTCTGACATACGAAAAACGAAAATTTGTTTCATTTAACGTCTTACTCCTGAGGACTCGACACGACCAGCGATCGAGACTACACATCGAGCACATATAGCGAAGTACATACAGCTACTAGGAAGGATTATAATTAGGCAATCCACGGCGGCTTCGGCTGCACAGTATACAACATAAATATCCATCTCTATACATCGTGGTAACTCTGACATCTAGCAGCCGGGAGCGGCGCGGGGCGGCTGCGGGGGCGGCGGCGCGGTCGGGCGCGGGCGGCGGCGGCTCAGTGCTCGTGCGCGCGCTTCTGATGCATCATGTTCTTCAGGGTGGCCACCTCCGTCGCTAGTCGAGCCAACTCCGCCTTCAAGTGAGCGTCTTCCTCATCAGGCAGGCGTTCAGTTGGCGCCCGGTATTCAGCTCCGAGGGAGATACCGGAATCGCGCTCGTCACTCGAGCCTTCGTCCCAGGAGGGAGAACACCGCGCGCCCGGCTCCTGCTTGATGTGTTGAAGCGACAATAGAGCGCTGGCAACATCCTTGTCGCCCAAATGCGACTTGTGTCTCAATTTCAGCGGCAGGCCAGCATTCTCTGGCGCATAAGGCTCATCTCTCATGTTCTCGTCACCGGACCCGGACAGCGAGGAGGAGAGCTCATAGGGCGAGGGCGCGTGCCGCGTGCGCGACAGGTTGAGCACGGAGCCCGGGGGCTCGTAGTGCGCCGGGTGCGCCGGGTGCGGGTAGTACTGAGGCGCCGGTAGCCGCTCTGGGAACTGCGGCTCGGGGCAGGCAGCACGCGGCGGAGGAGACGGTGGCGACGCCGGCGCCATGGGAGGTGGCGGCGCCGGCGCAGAGAACATAGCGCCTGATGGCGACATCTTGCTGCGTTTAGTTACACACAGAACCTGGTCGCAAGTTGGGAGGGTGGCTAGCACCTGGTCGATGCTGATGAGGTTCTCTCCAAGAATGCCGTACTTCTCCTTGATGGCATCCAGCTGGGCTTTTAACACGTGGTTTTCTTTAGAGAGTTCAACGACTCGCTGTTCAAGAACCATATCGTTGAAGCGCCTCTTCTCGCGGCTGCGTTTCGCGGCCTCGTTGTTGCGCCTGCGCCGGTCCCAGTAGCCGTCATCCTTTTTATTGTCCGGGATAAACTCGCGCTGCTTGCGCTGCCCAAAGAAGTCTTTGCGCTTGTTGTAGTCGAAGCTGTTGTACTCGTCGGAATCTCCAGAGTGTTGAGAGTGGGAGGCGGGGGCCTCGTACTGCGGAGATACGCTGAGGCGCGGGCGGGGCGGCAGCGGCGCGCGGGGTGGCAGTGGCGCAGGGCCCAGGCCGACGGGGCTGCTCATGATGTGCTGGCTCAGCAGGAACTCGGCAACCATGGTGTCCAATTCTGAAGTCCTCAGTGAGGTTCTGTAACAAGACAAAAATACATTATTATAGTTGCTTGTCTACTGGCTAAAGCCGAGGTTGAATGGTTGCATAGACTGAAAGTATGTCGCAAGGGATGCTAACTGCACTTATCCAAATAATGCGATTATCGTGGCAGTGTGTAATGTAATAAATTACAAAATGGCTGTTTCGATTGCAAAAAGTGGTCGGTGTAGCAAGACCACAGAGGTGGTGCAATGCACTGCAGCTGGCGCCCTCTTTTGAAACACATTTAACATATTTTTTACCCCCCCCTCCCCCCGCCCCCTCTCCACTCGAATCCGTGCAAATTATTAGCGCCACGTCCGATTACTAGAACTGATGCACAGGTAATCTATGGTATTTTAGTATCTATAATGACAGCTTGGAAATCCGACAGCTATTGTCCGGTTGCCCTAGTTGCCTAGAGTTTCACCGTGGAATATGAGAATAAGCTGGAAACTTGCATAAACCCTTTATTTTGGCATCCATAACGTTTGCTATCCATAGGTTTTATTTTCAACCTCGTTTTTTATCGCTTTACTATGACTCCTTTGGAATCAGCCTCATTATATTAATTCTAGCTTAGAGAGCCGTCACAATGTCTCTCAATTTATAATAATTAGAACAAAAAATAGTATAAAGATTTGTGAGAAAATATTGCCATGAAGTAAAAGAAAGGCAAATGGTCATGATTGAATAGTTGAGGTTAATAACCTTATATGTAACCATTTACCTCAATTCAATGGGAAGGATTTATTCACATAATTTATAGCAAATATTTTCTTCCGAATAATCCGAGTTCAAATTTAGTACATATCACTTATAACCTCTCTTATTACCTAAAATCGACACATACTACTGATAAGGTGTAAGTAAGTGTTAAACAAGAACAGGAAACGGTCTAAAAATAAAGCATTTGGCATTGTTTGAGGGTTTTTTCGCGTTTAATAACAATGGAAGAATCACCTATAAACCGACTGATTGTGCCGTTCGTAAAGTGACTAGTACTCTTATTGTACAGGATGCCGAAAACAATACATTGCGGTGCCAATCTCGGCCTAGCGCTAAAAAAAGAAACAATTTTCTTTTATCCGATCACGTTGCTGACCACGAGAAAAGCGCGGCGACTTTGACTTTGCATCGAGAATACACATTAAGTTTCCAAGGAATGCATAATTCCGATTTGATAATACAATCAGGCTGCCACACACGTGCCCGCGTGACAAATTCATAAATATTCGGCATGAAATTCGATAAGCTTGTTACGAGCACGGGAGAAAACGGCGATCAGTGCACGTCGCTTAATAGATGCGCGAAAAGAGATATGATAGAGGACTTTGACTGTGTGCACCATTTAAGAACTATTTACGGAAAGCTTAAATAAAACGTGTGTATCAGAGATAAACATATTAAGACCATCGTTGAGTGACTTATTGGGCCAGATGGGCTCATTATTGGTAGTTACGGCGAAGGGTTAGCCCCCTGTCACGCCAAAAGGAGTATTGAATCAAAATGTTGGCGCAAATGTGTTCCACCAACTTGTAAGAGATGGCAAATGATCCGGGTGCCTCTTTCGGCTGTGCCACTGCCACCAGATCTGTGTCAGTGTGCCGCCGGCCCAGATGCGCCTGCGCACCGTTATTCGCAGCTAACTGTTTAATAGATCGCGCTCTTTAATTGACGCAATTGTTGACGGGTTGTGTACTTTCACGACTGTATCATTAAATTTCAGGTTTTCTTAATTATGTTCATATATAAGAATTCCATATGAAATAATTCAAGTATCGTAGCACTGGAGGTTGTCATTTGTAATTAATTGGCCTAAAAGATCTAATAAGTCGAAATCTGGTGAGCCTAATCGGCTCGTGTAACTTTTTAATGAACTAAATAATAACGGCTTACATCACATCAAAGTTATTGTCGACACAAAAACCATCTTCAACAGTCCGTGTAGGAACAGTTAATTCAGCGATTTAGTTGGCAGATCGAATAACTGTTACGTATTACGTTATAATATGACCGTTATTATATGTTCAAAGAGTTATATCTCTCTCATTTGAGAAAAACTTCAATGTGATTTTGACGGTCGTAGATATCCGTCCCGTTAGCTATTTCTTGCGTCTATGCATTAATATACAAGTTTAAGGTCACTTAGTCTTATCGTGTTAATCTGGCTTCGTTCATAGGCTGCGTGTGATGCCATAGAGAGAGTGGGAGTGCGATAAACCAGCCAATAAGGACTTTGACTGTTAACCTATTCGTTTTATGCAGTGCAATTAGAATGGGTTTTTACTATTATTCAGACTTTAGACTGCACTGTACGTACTCCTTGACTATTGTCAGGTTAGGTTTGCATAATGCACAGGAGAATATAGTGCCGAAGCCATATTGGCCGCCTATTAATAAAATTTTAGTCATAAAGGCGTAAAGTTTTATTGTTTACGCCGATCTATGTTCTCTTCTCTCCAGGGGATTGTATGATAAAGTTAAAATATCGTTCTCCTTCAGTGGTCTGCAAATCAATAACATAGTTGGATGTAGCGTTATTTATCGAATCTGCAAGTCGATGCATACTAAGACCATTGCCGTACTCTTTTGACGCTTGGCAGAGCACACAGTAACAACACCGGTCCACTAACAGTTTTCAAACTGTTGATTCTTAGGAAAACATCGCAGATCTACTTCAGGCACTATTATAAAACTATAAACTATAGTCACGTCATTATTGACGACCCGAATGGCCGAGTCGGCAGTGACGCTGCCTACCAAGCCAAGGGTTCCGGGTTCGAGTCCCGGTGGGGGCAAATATTTGTTTGATGAGAACGGATGCTCGTACCCTAGTCATGGTTGTTTATCTATCTAAGTATAATATTTAACTATATGTGTATGTGTATCGTTGTCTAGTACCCAAGATACAGGGAATCCTAGTTTGGGGCTAGATCAATGTGTGTAAATGGTGTCCAAGGTATTATTATTATAACTACTTAGTATAGTCTATCACGCCTTTCTCCCACCCAAAGCGTCAGGTTTTAAAAGAAAATAAATAAATGTTGCGCCTACATTTAGTGAGCAAACCCTAAAAATATTACATAGCCGCAAAAGAATGAATGAAATCATAATTTTCTTCTTCAATAAATGTACTTCCATACCTGACAGATGATTTGAAGATACAATATTCGGCACCGCCATTCAGGGTCATAGTTCCCAGTCTCATGAATAACGGTTGCACAATCGGTTACTTGAAACCGCTGTCGGTACTAATCATCTACTTTCGCTGACGGGCCGCGCCGTTACCCGAAAACCGGGGCCTTACGGTACAATGTAAAACTGTTTTTATGCTAGCCAAACGTGTTAATACTGTTAAGAAACAGCTAGTAGACGTTTTGAGACTATCTGATGCGTCGCTGGTTTGATTTCAAGGTTGGTTTTGTTCAAATACTGGGAACTTTTGAGTAATGTGTTATGTTTAAAAGAGCCGCTACTATGATGTCGATTCATAATGTTACATAAGCGATGATTAAGTGCCGCATTAAGTAAGTCATAACGGGTCAAGGTGTTTTGAATTGTCTAAATTCTGACTTGAGCTAGTGGTTGGGTAAGTCCTAGTACTAACACGTATTTAACAATACTATTACGAAGCACGATGTTTACATTTCCGCCAAATGGTTTGTGAAAACTATTCAATTACGCCTATTTTTAATCCCAATATTGAAATTGCTGTACTAACTTATATTTAAAAAAAATATAAATGTATTTTAACCGAGATATCTCTGATTAAACGGAAATAAAAATGACAGGATAAAAATAGTTAAAAATCAAATGTCTAGATTAAAATTTAAATAAAAGGATGACGTAACTTTGGACTTGATCCCTAACGACATATTTCATCATTAGGTGTTACAGCATTCGACAGTTTTATCATCAAATTCTAATTAACTGTCGTTAAATCATCGATATGTATTAGTCAATATTAAAATATTGTGTTAAGTACTCACTGGGTATTTTATACTGATACAAACGTTATCAATTTCGTAACACGGTCAAAGTATACTCTGAGTCATGAATACCTACTTTTATATGAAATCTCACTGTCTCGTTCAGGGGTTTTTTGTCACTAGACAATTCTATAAAGTTTTATCTTTACTCGTGTAATGTTATTAATTTTATCGCTTTTTTTGCATGCTCTATTTTTAATCCGAGACATCAAATGTACATGCTAGTCACGAAGATAATATTGCGATTAGATTTTAAAAATGGATTCCTTTTGATTACTTTTTAACCCCCGACGGCGAAGAACAGCAGTGTTATAAATTTAAAGCTTCGTCTGTCAGTCGGTGTGTCTGTCCGTGGCACTCTAGCACACAATGGTGGACGGATTTTAAATCAGTTTAAAAGAAAAATTGTAGTATACTTCACTGCGATGGTTCTTAGATATGTTTGAATAAAATCAGCTTAGTAGGTATTTCATAAGATACCAGCTTAACAAGGAATAGCAGTTAAAAGGGTGGACTGATTTTGATGCGGTTTTTCATAGATGGTAGAAATTTTCCTATATATACTTTATCAAAATTGGTTCAGCAGTACAAAAGTAATCAGCCTAAATAGGAAACAAGTGAACAAAATTTCGGCCGTAAGGTTTCATTAAAGTGTGGGGGCAATTTTTTTATTCATAGTTATTTAATCCACCAAAGAGGTTGAATCCGAGCCCATGTTTTTCGCGCGTTTCGTTCCTCGCTAGTGTGATGTAACGCGCCGCTCGCTGTGGTGACCGTCTATGACACGTGAAACGGTCACGCGGCCATCCGCACGTGTCCGCTCTTGAACCGCACGTTGGCTTTACGTAACGGGTCGCACGTTTAGATCTGCCAGTGGCATGCTAGGTGTATGTATTGCGAGCAACGTGATCACGGAACGTGAAAGCAAATTGGCGGTTGTTGCGACACCATTCAATTGAGATTAGAGCGAACGAAGGACAATTTACTATAACAACAGTGATGTATAACTGTGTAGAGGATACATAAAATTGCTGTAAATTAGATGAAGAATAAACACAGATTGATGATAATGGTATTGACCGCTTTATAATAACTACCTGCCTATAAAATATTGCGTGTGTGAACTTGGATTTCTTCAAATACGAATTTCTTTTTTTGGTACACGCGTCGCATCAAAAAAGCAGAGGTATCAATGTTAACACTGACATTGACACCAGCATTTGAACGTGAACACATTACTTAAGTGACTTTAATCGGATTACGTTGATCTTGACCGCCGGTTTGAATGTTAACATGTTTTACGTCGGAAAAGCGGTGAAAGTAGTACAAGCGGCAACTTTCCTCGCGCTGCCGTTTACCGCGGGAAAAGTGGGACGTCCGCCATCTTAGATTTGACATTAACCGCCAACTCACTGGTTGACATGACAGTCGCTTGGCGCCAACGGTCATTGTCTTGTTTGTTGAGATAGTGATGTTATGAAAACATCCGCTGCAATAACCGTTTGTTATGTCTACGGAGGAGATTTGGAGGAGTTTCACGTTTTCGGGAGTCTTCCGGATCGGGCACGTGTACTTGACCGATATTCGCGTCCTGCTCGGCCTAATTATCGTTCGGGCTCGGCTTATTTTCAGGCGACCTCTGCCGATAACTGTTTGGTGTCAAGGATGGCTGTAGTAATAAAGCCTTGTCGTTGCACCGGGAACGCTGTTTAATTTATATTTGGATCGATCAACGCAAAAACTCCAGACGCGCAATTATAAAAATCTTTGATGTCGAACAAAGACGGACCTAGTTGGTCCGGCCTTGCTTCGTACCTGCAGACTAATTACTACATTATTAAGAAACACTTAACCTATTTTGCTGAACTAGATTCTGCTGAACTTGCTGTTTCAGCATGTTATATAACTGCTGATCGAATACTGACTACCTCGAGGTATTTATGAGATGACTCATCGTTGATTATTCGCTTCTATTAGTATCATATTATCTGTACTTCTATTTAGAAGATTAAACTGTTTTTTTTTTGTAGTTCCGGAGATTTAGCCTGAATCATGTTCAGATTCCAGATTTCATCATGCATAAAACGCAAAGTATTTAGTTTAGTCATAGCTAAATAGTTGACTTCTGCTAATCATAATTACGATATTCTGGCATCGCATTTGCTTCCTCATGGGTGATTCAATAGTGTTTAGTTCGGAGCGTCTTCGTTCATTAGTCACTCGAAGACTTCTCAAACAAAACATAACGCAATAGCGTTCTACATTGTCGCAATTGTAGTAAGCGGGGATATACACACGCGCCCGTAACTGGGTTACGTACGAACGTCGGTGCGCTCGAGATAAAAAAATAGGTCAAGTTATCTTCATTTGTCCTCGTTGCGAGCAGATTATCGAACTTATTGCGCGTGTATAAAAATATATTGAAAGTTACGTAACAGTCGTGTGTGGCAATGCTGATAACAGTTTACTGTTAGGTTTAACTAGGTGACAGATTAAAGCGCGATTTCTTTGTTTTGTTGATATTTTGTGACGGGATTTTTATTTGTGTGGTGTGACAAAATTATGTCTGGCCCAATTCGGCTTCAGCAATCCGGGAGGTGGCGTGACATTTTAAATATCTTTTGTTACTCTAAAACTGTCTCAGTCTATTTTTCGTTTAGGTGATGGGCGTGTAAAGTAGTACTTGTACAGGTCAGAATGTAATGATCTCGTTTGTATCGCGTGCCAGGGCCGGACTCAGTTTCAAGGGTGCACTTCATCGTTTACATGATTCGTATTTATAATTTAATCCGCATGATTAACAGAATGCATGCGCGGCCTTAGTGGAATAATATCCGGACAACCTTGTCTTACAGTTCCTCCTACATTACGTCAGATTTGTATGCAGTATGTAGTGTATTAGCTTCCTCTATAGCCGCTTGATTACTGCTATTGTCATATGTAGTGCTTACGTGTTTATCATTATGCTTATCAATATCACCTACTTACAAAAAAGAGTTCCATCAATCAGCTGTCGGAATTTAGGCGGCTTATCTTTTATGATCGAAGTATTCCAGGTCTTTGGTTGCGGTTTGTAAATAAATGATTACATCATCTAGCTGTTTTTAATATAGCTAATTGTGTCTGACTTGTTAGAAGGGATACCTACAGATTAATTATTGTATGGTCTGGAAAAGTGACTTACGAGTATAGGCTTGAAGTATTTCCAAGAACAATAGTTCCCAGAATGATCGGTAGTGACTCAGATGTGTGCTAGTAAATGTAGATATAGATTGCACTAGCATTGCGCAACAGGCCTGGGGTAGTGTGTTGCGTCATACACAACGTGACATAGTTTAAAGTGACCTTTAGACGGCCGATCGATTTTAGTGCAGTACTCGGCTTGAGCCCCGATGCGGAGTTGTCTGCATATTGTTATTATAAGCAACCAGTAAGTAATGAATGCTCATGACAATAAGGATAAGAATCTAAGAATAGAAGGATTCATGTTGAGTAATAGACGTTAGTACCCGAAACGATGAAGCGTTTATATCTAGACAAGATTGTAAAAAGAAAGACACACAATAATTTAAAGTGAAATCCGAAGATATTAAAACTGAATTGAATGACGGTGACGAATGTAAATTAGCCAACCATATCAACAGCAGAAATAGTAACACAAAACACTAGTTTCCGCACATCCGCGGGAACGAAACCTTGAACCAATTGTGTAAGCAGCCACAATAGCTTACGACAACCGAGTGGCAGCGCCCGCGCCGCTGTTGCAACACTATGATAAACTTGGCTGCTTGTTGCACTATGCCGGCGCAATCCCGCAATTAAAACTCATATTTCATTTAAGTCGTTGAATTTCAGTTACGAAAAATGTAGGCCGAAAACTGTGGATCGGATCGAGGTTTGTCCTGGTTACGGCACGAATTTGCTGGATGGCTTTTGATGAGGAGTGTCGGTGTAAAGTCCAAAGATATCAAAGTTATGTCGATTTCGAAATAAAGTCAAGATAAAAACGTGATTATTTAAATAATAATCATAAAATTCACCAATTTTGGGGTTTCCACATAATGTGCAGACAGAAAAGGGTTAATATCTAAATAAGGTTATGAATATTAAAAAGTATATCGATAAATTTCCAATTTTTTAATTATTGATTTCTAAAAATATAAAATAAATGAAACGTATCGATGACGAAACTGCGAGAACAAAGACCACAACAAAATTATCAAAACATGTCGTAGAAGAAAAAAAATAATGAAGAAGAGATCACCTTCGGAAGGTACTTGAACGTTCGCGAGAAAGGTGAAATACCTCTAATATTTGCCCAAATAAAATTTGGCAAAGAGTCAGCATGAGTTAACACATTTGATCACATGGAATCTCGGCCGCGTGGTCGGTGCCACGAGGAAAAACAATTCGGGGAAGATGGAAAATTCGGAAGACGGAAATTTCGAGTAATGTCGGGGAGGTAGAAGAAAACCCCAGGTCTTGGATGTTTACATGTTTGTGACGTTGCTGTTTCTGGTTACCACGACACAGGGTATCCTAGTGCGGTGCTAGAAGCAATGTCTTGGCCTGTATGTTTAAAAAAAAACATGAAACTTTGGTGACTCTTTTGGTTATTATGAATTATTTTATTTGTCCATCTTTTTGGACACGCCAATATTTTGGTGAAGTTGGTATTGTCTAATGATAACAGATGATTAATTAATAAATAAACTTTGATTGTATGTATATTTTTAGATAGTTTGTATGTTTGTAAATATTTAATTGAATTGATAAAAGTAAAGTGATGATATGACTGATATTTGTTTATGTTGTATTTTTATTGCTTTATGAGGGATGAATATAAATGTTATTATTCCGAAACATGAAATAATTAAATAATACATAACATTAAATAGATTTAAAGAAAATTTACTACAAATAATAATTAGATATTTTTAGGTATGTATTTTTGTTTGGTATTGGTTTGTATGGTATATTCATATACATATTTTCTTTTTTTGATATAATGCGTTGTTACGGTTCTGATACTAAAAGCATCAAATAATTCACAATATTGAATAATTTTAAACGGAAAATACTGTAAGCTTTGATTTAGTGAAATTAATATATTTTCATTTCAAGACTTCAGTTTGATCAAGTCATGGGTTTAGAGTATTCGAAAACGGAAGGCTACATACAAATAAAACATATTCAGAATTGAAGTTCTTCAAAAAAAATATAATGGATTTAATAAATAAATAATACATATAATTGATATGGAAACACGGAAACAAATATATACTTACGAAAATATATCTCGCTGTTTTCCCCAATATTTATCCAAATCGGGGAAACAATGTCATTTTATCACAAAAACAGAGTCACAAAACTGTTCACGCTGCTGCTTGTCACGGTAGTTCAGAAATTCTACAAATCTGAACACTCCCACAAATCACGTCCTGGGTGAATTTGTCACTATCACAATGTTGTTATGACGAAAGCTGATATATTCTCTCAGAGCGGAGCACTTCTGATCGCTTCTGCGTCTCGTGTGCGACTAAATTTTGTAGTGGGGTTCACCGGCTCGCTCGCTGCAGCACGCACACTGCCGCACCGTGCCGCTGTGTGCGTGACCTGCGCCTGTGTGGGTGCACTTGACACTTGTGTGCGTATATTTACGTAACTGACTCGCTCCGTGTAATCACTTTAGTTGAGGGCGCTATTGAGTCAATGTTGTGTCCGATTTTTTAAAACTATATTGAGTCATGTGTTTGTTAGCGTTGTTGGCGTCAGTTTTTTTTGTCTGCGAAATCTGCCGTTGATAATGGCGATGCTATGTTGTAATTAGCCGTTTAGTGGGAGGCAATGTTTGGCCTGTAATTGATAGTTGGCAATTTTTGTGTTTGTAATTTTTTGACGTAACTAATTCAGTTACGGTACGCCACAACCAGTTCTATGTTTCGTGGCGGTTTGTTGTAACTTTTTAATGTTGACGAAATTGTTACCTTTACACTAATAAGGCTTGCTTAAGTGACTGTATTACAAGCTCATGAAAATACTTTAAGTCATTTTACTTCCAGTCAGTTTTTAATTGTAACATCCTCCGATTGCGTTCTCATTAGTATGTATCTTTGTTAACAATACTGTATTACCGATGCTTACATTTCTACATAGCGCATTCATAATCGCTACATACGATACAACACAATGCCCGAAAATGTGCTAATGAAAAAAAAAAAGGTTGATACAATACCCATTTAATGAACAGCACGTAGAAAGTGCTGTGCGTTACGAATGTTCGAAGGTTTGCTACGTCGTCGTAGAACGTAGTCGGGTCTCGTAGCAAGGGCTTTGTTGGATCGATAGACAAACAAAGATGAAGTCCTTTGATAAGCGTGCTTATTATGGTATTCTTGTACTTTTACTGCACAGCTATTTTTGAGCCTACCTTTTTTGCATTTCAACTTTGTAATAATGCTTCATACTATTTTTGTAGGTATTAGTTTATGATAAACGGACGGATAAACGGTTTTGCAGATCAAGTCCTCATTATCATTCAGTACTTAGTGTCAAAAGGTGTGTAAATTGTAAAGACTTTATACAATATGCGATTTTTGAAACTTTAAAATATGCTTACAGTGCCGGTGGTAAAGTATGTACAATGCACATCAAGCTTGAGATAGAGACAAGATCTGCAAAACCGAAACTATACTCGATGACATTTGTACATTGTTTACCGCCGATTGATTGACACGAATGTCTTTGTCTAAAATGTCGTGCAAGATTCACGTGCCAATGAAAAAAGGTTGTATTCAAGGACGCATCAACAATTGTGTCAAGCGGCTCCGATTCATGAAAATGTATTATTTCCATAAATAATTCATAACCGAAGATCTATTTCGCTCAAAAGTAGGGCCTGGTAGCTGGTAACAAGATGTTGTATATGGTGTACAATCTTCAAGAAATGGCAGCATAATTTTCATGATGATCATGCGTTGGGTTGGTACGATTGGCATGATAAAATGTACCTTTATACAAAAATATATCTATGATTAACCAGCGTTATTCCAAAAGAGAACGACTCTGAAATTTATCAAATTCAGCGACCACGGAGCTCTTATGTCCTGATATTTATGATTAGTTTATTTATTTAGCGCTTAGTCGTTATCCACGTCACAAAGGGGGGTTGGTGAGGAATTGGGAGTGAACTCTTTGAAGTCCGCCATCGATCGACCCTAGAGCACAGTTTCCTTACTATTACACCCTGTATTCATAAAGTTGGTCTGATCAAGACAGTTTCTTAGTGAAAGTTGTTCAAAATAGTAGGGATTAACAACCCCATAAAATATTAGTTTACACGTTGGGTTACCCCTGTATAAGCCTTTCTAAGCGCTCGCAATTGTACCTGTAATTGATTTTGTCTATCTTATTGTCCCAGTCTTTGATAATATTAATTATAGGCACGGCTAAACGTAAGCCGGCCGATTTACACGAATAAAAGAGCGATCTGTAAATCAATAGTAAATTCTCTGAAATATACGTACCTACTTCATTGTCTATAACTGTCTTTATCTAGATAATTTGCTACTGTTGAATAAGATAAGAGTATTCTTATTTTAACAAACACTTATATGTAAGCATGTCACTGGAAAAACCCATTACAGTGAAAAACTAGGTAATTAAAAAGCATATGGATATTCTAACAGCGATTAAAAACATCGTGAGGAAGCCTTTACATCTACGTAACTGCCACGATGGGCTAGCCCCCTGTCACGCAAAATGGGTATTGAATGGGAAAGGCAAAAATATGCCTCTGCCACCCCGTATGGGAAATGGCGTCACGCTGTTTATGTTTTAGTCTGACTTAATGTCATATCCGAATAAAAAAATTCGATGCGAGCCTTGAATTTTAGTTACATTTTACTTAACCTAAATTATGTAAGCATAAAGTTTGGGCATGCACTCGCGTTTCGTAGCAACACATAATGCGCGACGGAAAAATGACATGATCTTCAGGCGTATTGTCATGACTTCCTAGAATGTGTTTCTGCCAAGTTAAATTTGAAATCTGCATTACTGACGCTAGTGCGATTTTTAAACAAAAGTCAGCTGCTTCATATAGAGATGAATGTAGATGCTCTGTTGTGAGTAAGGGAACAGAGTAAGGTACAATGTTTCGAAAGCTCGAGCAATCTCAGCGTTAAATTTAATAACATTATCATCTATATTTAAGCAGAAATCATTGTCCTTCGGCATAATTTTGCAGTTTCACGGTTTATTATTTTCCAAATAATTTTGTCTTAAATATATTTAAATTTGAATCTTCCTGTTGTATACCAATGCATGAAGATCAACTTTTTTATGACAACTACATAAAACATGACATGTGGTTGTTATGCTGTATTTCAAAGAATAATTAATGAATAAGGCATCATATTGTTCCATTTTAGGGTTCCACAACTAGAGCAAAGTTTCTATCTTAAAAAAGGTTTAAATGTAAATGAGTTTAATAATTATAGGTAAAAAAACACCCTCGAAACATTAATGAAACCACAAAAAATATCAATCAGCGTTTAACCTCAAAACAAATGACAAATCCCATACATTTTTGTTTTTAAACAAGTGTTGAACAGAAGTCCTTTTTTTTTGTGGTAAAATTTGCTTCACTTGCTTCCTTGTAGCGCTGATAACTTGCAACACACTGAACCGTTTTTAATGAAACATCGCAGTCGGAAGTCTACTACCAATAAAAATCGCATTAAAATCTGTCCACCCGTTTAAGCGCTAGAGTGCCTTGGACAGACACAGACAGACAGACGCTTCAAACTTATACGTCTCTTTTTCACCAGGGATTAAAAAAGGAGTTTTGAATTGCTGGCTGAAAAATAAACAGATTTCAATTTCTCGGATTGGGTCGCAGCGGCACAATTGTGCCCACTACTAGTTGTTATTATTATTTAATTTTTGATCAGGTCAATACACAGAACGCCTAACTCGTAGTCCCAATCTCACACAAGAGACTTCGGCTATATACAATTACGTAAATACGGACCTACTAGCAAATATCCTTAAAACATTTTTGTCAGTTTTTTGCTTCTTACTAGTCATCAACGCCTAAAGCAATAGTACGCAGCAATTCGATAAACAGTATAAAAACAGTTCAAACAAAATAGATGCAGCCGCGTTCTACTTGTAGGTAAACTCTTTGGATCTTTATACCTTGCTCTTCACCTTTTTCGTTATCAATACAATACAATCAAATAGTACGGGGCCGTACCTATCTAGAGTCAAGCCCTGTATTATCATGCAGTCTAAAGTTAGGCCTGAAAGGCCCGCAACGAGAACGGAACGAGACAATTTGAACTTACATATGCAGATGAGCACGGCATGTCAATGCTGTACCGAGAAATGCGCTAACTCGTTTGTTATCTGATCTCCAATGAAGATAATCGTTTGGACAGTTATCATCATAACAGAAAATTCTCGTTATAATACCACGACTACAATAAAATGTTATAACTGACCTACCTAATTCATGGTGTGGGGCTGGAACAATAGGGTTAGAGCAACAAAGTTACAGTTATTTTCATAACTATTGCTCGTTGAGTTTAATCAAGCGTACTGAAATGTAGTATCATTAGTAATAAATAGTTCTGGCGCTAAGCTTGCACTTTGTCATTGAAACTTCTTTCTATTTTCACCCGATGCCTTGCATTTTGTTGAACGTGGCGTAATTTTATCTATCACTGTCTGCCTCATTGGGAATTCGGCCGTGTCTATTTATGTTGTCAATAGTTACCAATTCACTAAGGGTGTAGCAGAAAACACCACGAGTAAGTGAAATAAAGAAATGCAAGAACGAGACAGTGATTTCCTCTTTTTTAGGTCGAAAAGATGGAACGCGACTTACTGAACACTATGAAAATTTCGGGCACTAACTCGCATTTCATTTGTCGGGCCTCAATTTTTTGGGCTCCAAATCTGTTTTTTTTATATAAAAACATGAACAAAACAACTAAACATTTGAATAACAATTGAGTGCGGGGCACCCCCTTGCCCCGTGACTTGTAAGTCAACATACGTCTCTACGAGTGCCGAGATCAATAACGCTTCCTTTCATAGTGCAAGGAATAATATCTCTATCCAAACAACAAATAGTGTTGCCAATACAAAACAACAACATAGTTTGTTCAATACAACTTTTACAATAACCATGTTATTGAATGCCATTCTTGCTAGTGTCAATTGTTTCTGTGCCGAGTCATAATGTCAGTTAATAGTGAACAATCTAAGATCGGCATGACATTGTGTATCGTAAACGTAAATATTGTGAGTCTTTTAAAGACATAACAAGTGTGTCAATATGGTTGACAATTGTAGTCAGTGGTTGACCCAAAAGGTCACATTACAAGGGCCAGATTGCTTACATAAGTGGAGATATACCCACTTAGCTATTGATTACAGAGTGGGATTTAATTAGCTGATCTTTTGGAGGATGACAGTAGCCATCATTATCAACAATCTTCCCATGTAATCGTATAGTCTATAACAAATCAGTTCTCACCTTTAAACACACACCTGTAGAAGATTATAGAGAAAAAGTAACATGAGTCTTCTCATTAGTTAGACTCCTAATATACTGTGCCATAAAGTATTAACAAATAGATATTTTCTAGGAATAGAATGGAATGGATTATGGCATTTATTTCAGAGGGGCGAATTAGTTCTGTTCTATTCCTTAAAACCCTATTTAATATCACTTCATCTAGTTGCAATATTATACACACATTACACCATTGTTACTTTCTTCGGAAAGGTTCGTCCTTAAATAATGACATCATAACGTAACTATGTGAAGCGATGACTACTAGCTAGTACTAGCTGATAAAGCTAAATTATTTGTGATTGCATCAGATCATGGTATATCCT
Organism: Argyresthia goedartella; assembly: GCA_949825045.1. Lineage (NCBI taxonomy): Eukaryota > Metazoa > Arthropoda > Insecta > Lepidoptera > Argyresthiidae > Argyresthia > Argyresthia goedartella. The sequence continues at coordinate 17,219,434 of OX463834.1, forward strand.
TAATTCAGACTCTAGTCGATTTAAAAACATTTGAAATTACTTTCGATGGCGTAGTGAACAAACTTAGTAGTTATTGTGATCGAACAAGTTTCACGTGTGTACTGGAAGCTGTTCACGATGATGACATGACCCCTTGTTCTGCTAGCAATAAATGTACGAGGAAAAAATATTCTTAGTACAAAACCGGGTAATGTAAGACATTTTTTTTTACATAATTAGACACCTTTGTATTACACCCCGTGTGTAGTTATTATACGAAGGAAACAAATAAAATTGTTACGTTTTTATATTAAGATTAAGCAAAAATATATAATTGCTGAACGGAACCACAAACCAAAACGTCATCTGTGTATTTTTTGTTTTGTTGATTTTTTCAAAAAGCGCTCGTTAAATTTGGTAAAATTTATATGATACCATCTCTGAAGAATGACCTACCAATCAAAACAAGAATCATCAAAATCGGTTCATAATTGACGGAGTAATCGCGTAACAAACACAAAAAAAACAGACGAATTTAGAACCTCCTCCTTTTTGAAGTCGCTTTAAAAGGCAGTGTGCGGTAGTCACACAAGAGAGAAACACAGGATAAGAAAGAAAATATATCTTCATCTTATCAATATTCGCCGGAACCGCACGATGACGAACAAAGAAAACAACAAAATATAATGAAATCCGTTTTCCAATCTTATTATCCGATATGATATCGGACGAAACGACATATTCTATTATTCGTACTGCGTATACTTTGGCTACCTTGATAACTTCACGAATAGGAAAGGCAGTCTAGACTAGACTTGAAAATACCCACCAGACACCCTATGTCTGGTGCGTATTCTGAAATTCAGTCCCTCATAAGAAGTAATCAATAACACCATCAGTAGGTTACAGATTTAAGCACCACTCAAGAAACTTAAACTTAACTCTAACGTATTGTAAAGCTCGTTTTTAATTTTGAATCCTTCATGTTTAAAGGTAACGCAATTCTGTGTCTCTGCCCCCGCATATGGAAAAGAAGGAATAGTTGCTTGAACCCCACCGCCCTACACGGTCCTCTGGGTAGTGCTAGCGAGCAACAAATCAGTACTACAATTTCCAGTTTCTCGGCAGAGAGCCTGTCCAAATACAATGCAATCTGACAAAATTCTTGACGTTGGTGAAATTAACCTTAACTTCTTAGGTTAATTTCACCAATGACCACTATTAATACAAATACATTTTTTTTAATTTTCCAACAAATAAAATAAAATAGAACAGAATACTCATATGGAAAAGTCGCGACATTTTACGTACTTTTTGGTAACATAGATTTAATATCATCAGGCTAATACGATTAACAGTCCGCCGCAGTTTACTATTGGCATCCAAAATATTACGATTTTATGAATCATACGAAAAATCTACATTACGTAATCAATAGATAAACCATTTGATTCATAAAACTAGTCTCCGAATGTCCGGACAATCGAATCTTGTGCTAATCTCAAACTTAGTGGTTGATATGAGTCATCGTGCCCATCTTAAAATTATTACGTAAATCCCACGAATCATTCGTGTGCGCGTCACTATATATGTTACAAAGGGGTGTGGTCGTTTAATTTTGAAAGAATACCTATACAGCGCTTTTATTTAATTTTTAGGGTTCCGTACCCCAAAATAAATTAAAAAACTGGTCAAGTGGGAATTGGACTCGCTCAGCGAGGTTTCCGCACAAGGCACATAATTATTGATCGAAATGTTTGGCACCCTCGGCGACCTGAAGGACATTTTTTACGTAATTTTATGTTTATCTATATTTAGTTGGGTACGTTATTATAGGGCATATACCCGTATAGTATATACAATAAATAGATAATCACAAAGTTAAGGAACAATGTATTTGGATCGAATACGCACGTTTCACGTTTCAATTATTTACGTAACAAATTGTTAGGTTTTGTATGTATTTTATTCCATAAAACTTTTAATTACATTACTAAACGTAACAAATTGTTAGGTTTTATATAGAATTTTGTTTTGCAAACTCTTGAAAATCTGCACAACTTTTTCTATTTGTAATATCCAGTGAGGAGGGTTACGTTCATAATTAATTATGCGCTAACGTCTAATGTTTGGCGTGACGCGTTCGGAGTTCGGAGGCCCAACATATAATGAAGAATCTCACGGAAAGTTGTTTAGGTGGTGCCACAATTTAATATTGTAGAGATGATGAATGTTTTGTCATATCCTCGTAAGTATGTAGTATACCTTTTAAATATATGTACACAGGAGACAACATTTGTAAAGTTTTCCCTATGCAGGCTGCAAAGTTTCGGAAATTTTAAACTAAGATCTAAAAGAATGCCCAAGGGTGGCAAATCACAATTAGTCACTAACAATGCTGGGACTGAAGCATACTTTTATTTGGTCCTTTAAAAAGCTGTTTAGTCTTTACTTACATTTCAGGTGCCGTACTTGAAGGGTGCCAAACGGACACTTTACCTCTGTATTTCGTCTCTGTATTCCGTCCGTTCGCCTGATGAACCGGTACCGAATAAGTAGACTATTGACATGTTTACAGGGCAATAGAAATACATACATTTCTATTGCCGCTATAACCAAAAATAAAGAACTACGCGCGTTTAAAAAAAAGAGGTCGCCGTAGAAGAGACATGTTTTTCTGACGTTATTATTAACGTTATGCAGTTTAGAACATAATTTTGAGTGCAAACTAATTCAAACCCGACGACAGACACTTTTCTAATAACACTCACTTAATCAAGTATTACTTATAATTAGAGGCGTATAATAGGCAAAAAGCCACGCCCTAAAGAACGCGTGCTTGTATGTCTAGTGCCTAAAGAACGCGTGCTTGTATGTCTAGTACCTTATCCCCTGGTTGGCTCGCTCAGGGTCCTATTCCAAAGAGACATAATGGTCAGACTTGGTTCTTATTGTTGATTACGCCTAATTAGAGCTTCGATAAAATTTACTTAGTCCTGATGTACTCATTTTTATCGCGAATTCTGCACATTGCATTAGTTTACTTCAAAATCACGTAATATCCACGCCGCGGCGGGCCACAGATAAGCAGATACACGCGGACAACAGATGTGAAAATGATTAGTGTGCCGTTCTGCGTGATATGACACATTCAATAGATTGCAATCAACTTATATGACATAGACGCCATATCAGAAACGTTTCCTACCTATTTATATCTACCTAGAAAAGCTTAAAATAATATCCAAAATCCGTTTTTTCATTAGCTGCCGAAAAAAAAATGCGGCAGTGATGATATCATTCTAAAATATATAATTGGACTCAGTAATGCATTTTTCACCGTAAATAGAAGACTCGTGTCACTGAAAACTATGTCTATTCCAAAGATAATAATGTTTTATCTACACACGTATCATAAACCCTCTTTACTGCGTACAAAAACCGCACGTTACGATCAGCATAATGTTAAACTACTTGGTAAAAATTCATTTCTTATCTGAAAAATTACACATTATGGCCATAATGTGTAATTTTTCTACATATTATGGCATTCAAATTTCGCCTCCGTGCCGCTCCTAGTTTGTCTGTGAAGTTGGTACTGACATTCAAATTTCGAACGCCGACGCCCGCCTGCGTGAAGTTGGTACTACAGAACAAGCTAAACAACTGCAGAGCCACAATGCCGGTCAAACATGCGGTTTCTGAACACATCAAAGAGAGCTTATGATATGTGTGTAGATAAACTAGTGTATGTAACTGTACATAATTAGGCATTACAACTCTCGAGTTATATTATTATGAAACTCGCCCTCGCCTCGTTTCATAAACCCGCTCTCGAGTATTGATGCCCCCCATTATGTAGCAGTCACATAAACTTCTATTATAACTTATCCAAGATGAGAATTTTTAATACATAGTACGTATATTTTTTCTCGAAACTTCAATGGTATTAATTGGTTTTTACGTATTGTGCACACTGTGTTGTGAGGCCGGTCCACACTGGATGAATGTGGCGAACGGAAGCCACTGACTAAAACAAAAAAGTCTGTTTCCTAATTCCTCAATTTCATTATTTCGTCTGATATGCGGAATGTTTTATTTTACAGGTATTTCATTAAGCACGGAGGCCAAATCTAAATCTAGGTTCCTCGGTGTACAGAACCAGCTGCATTCATGCGTTGATATTCATAGAATATGCAGTCGGGTTATTTATTTTTATAATAAATCTACTCATATAGTAATAAATTGTACTCATAGCCATGTTTTAGTATCATTATTTATTTCCTAAAATAAATATTACCATAAGATCCATGGATTGGATATAATTCATTTAGCAAGGACGAAACAAAACATGATTGAAAAAATGATGATTAATGGTTTTGTGACAAAATAATAATAAGATAAAAAATAAAAATAAAAAAGTTGTTTTATTTCATAGAAACTGTTACATAACACACAACAAGACATCCCAGTAAGTAATCTCAATGACGAAAAGCGGTAATTTACAATTTTCATATACGTTTTGACACTGAATATTACAATACAAACGATAGCTGAATCAGGGAGGAGTTGCTCACGTCCGAGGGAAATACTTGGTTCCTACACCCCATAAAGCTATTTATTTACACTATGTTTTTTACTATGTATGTATTATTACTTATGTATTTTGGTTATTTTTATTAATGTTTTATAAAAAATACAATTTACTTAAATGTTTAATATAAATCAAAGTGTACAAAACAGTGCCATTAATTTTTTTTTTTTTTTTTTATTCTGTAAATAGGCCACAAGGGCACTTTCACATGTCATTTCATTTCATTTTTTACAGAACATTTGGTATTATTATCATATTATCAGAAAAAAAAAAAAGTACTTAATTATTGTTTCTGAGAGATGTAAAGAGTCTCATGTCATAATAAAATAATTAAAATATAAATAACAGAGATGTATAGTCTCTTTAGTCAATAATACAATGATAATAGGAGATGTAAATGGTCCCCACAGTCAAGAGTTGTATAATTAAATTAATCTTTGGAGGTGTAAAAGGCCTCCAAGTGTCCAGTAAAAGAAACTCTGGCAGTGAGGATGCTCACAATTAATTAGAACAATTCAGTCCCAAGCATTTTTATCGTCTATGTACTCTTTAATACTGTAGTAAGCTTTAGAAATAAGCCTTTGCTTGATGTATTTCTTGAACTTATTAATTGATAGATCTGTCAAAGTGCTTGGGAGTTTATTGTAAAATCTTACACAATTACCCTTGAACGAGTTTTTTATTTTACGGAGCCGAGTAGTGGGCACTGCAAGTTTGTCCTTGTTTCTAGTATTAAAGTTATGTATATCACAGTTTCTTCGAAAGTTAACAATGTTCTTATGGACATACATAATATTCTCGTAAATATATTGACTATGGACTGTCAATATATTTACTTCTTTAAACTTATTTCTAAGAGAATCTCTATTATTCATTTTATAAATTTTATAAATCGCACGAACAGCCCGCTTCTGCAGCACAAAAATAGTATTTATGTCAGCAGCACTGCCCCAGAGCAGAATACCGTAGGACATAATACTATGAAAATAACTAAAATAAACTAATCTGGCTGTTTTTAAATCTGTCAAGTGACGGATTTTCCTGCATGCAAAAGCTGCAGAGCTCAGTCTGTTCGATAGCTTATCAATATGTGGACCCCATTGGAGTTTGGAATCCAACGTTATACCTAGAAACACTGTGCTGGTTACCAATTCCAATTCCTCATTTTTAATTGTTATACATGTCTGATTATTTTTAACGTTAGTAGTAAGAAACTTAACACATTTAGTCTTTTTCTCATTTAATAGCAAATTATTAACATTAAACCAATTTACCACTCTTGATATGGTATTGTTCACGTGATCATCAGTAGCGTGTTGGTTTCGCTTTGTTTTAAAAATAAGTGAGGTGTCATCAGCAAACAGTACCATATCATGACAGTCCCTTCCTAGATAGGGTAAGTCGTTTATATAGATGAGGAACAGGAAGGGTCCCAATATTGAGCCCTGTGGCACGCCCAAAGAAACCAATGATCCTGGTGATCGTTCTCCGTTTACGTCTACCCTTTGTATTCTTCCGTTCAGATAAGATTTTAACAAATTCAATGACGTGTCTCTAACTCCATAATGTGTTACTAGATATTTGACTGCTCTTAGCCATACGTATACGCAAAGGCAGCGCGCTATCTTCATCTTTAGTCTTGACTTATATGCACGCCATTCTTGTAAAACCACTAAATTGACTGTATCAAGTGTGCTAAGAAATGCCCCTTCACTGTGCTTTTGTTTTATTTTATTTGTTTTGAATTATTTAGAAGGGTAGTCTACCCATCTAAATAATTCCATTGATTCTGTGCCATACAGTCCAGCTTCGCATGTTTTGTTCACACATATTAATAGGGTGAAAATAAAGAAAAAGAATAAAATATAAATATTAAAATATTAAATAAGTAAAGCAATCGACGTACCTACCTCTTTATCAAATTGAATCGACATGTCTTCGATTTTGATGAATCGATTTTTACAACACTATATTTATATTAGTACCTATATATAGTGTTATAAATTTGAAATCTTGAAAAAAAAAGAAAATAATGAAATTTTAAAAGTCTAGTACTTAGTTTTGCAGGCCAGTGTAGACCATTTTGTCGAGCAAACTATGGTAAAAATGCATAGTGTCATATATCACTTATTTTTCCATATGGGGTGATTGATAATCAAATTAGATACTTTTTAGGAACTGTGAAAACGGTTGATTTCTTCATGATTTCTATGAAATACTAGCATGTGATGTCATAATCAAATACTGTCTTTTTACCACAAAAACTAGTTCATAAAATACAACTGCTTGAAATATACAATTCTTATATTGTCAAGGCATTTCAACTTCGGAGATGTTCCTAGATAGATTTGACTACCTTGTCCGATATCGAATTGCATACACATTTGGCTAGTAAAACCACAGTGTTTAATATTTATGCTTCGGAACGCACAAGTTTTCGTTGCGCGGATCGACCGCGAGTGATCGGGACATCACTAGCGGAAACGGAACTGCAGCTGTCACTTGCATAGAACCGAGATGACGAGTTAGAGGTTACTTTCTTGTCGTGAGAAAAAATGTCAGCACATGGCGTCGGGCTTTGACTGTATTTTAGTGTAACAATTGTCTAACACAGGTGTCGGGCCTGGTCGGAGTGTTAACTATAATAATCGTCGGAAAATAAGTAGATTCACGTCAGCGGAGTGAGTGCTTCGTGTTGTGAAGGTTAAAGTTGTTCGGTCCCCAACTCGTCGCATTCGGACAGCGACTCCTCGTGTCGGCAAGCAACACGACGGCGACAGCATCGGGCTACGTCGAGAGTAAGATTCGAATCCTCTCCACCCACCCATTGTGCTCCTTATCCCGCATTCCTGCCTCGAATTGAGCTTTCGAGTTCCGGCCCAAGGCGTCAAGATCAGTACCACTTGCGATACTCCCCGTGCTGGTGAAAACCACCCCTCAAGATTCCACGCCCGTTCGGTTGAGGCGTGGAATTAAACATTTTGGTAGCAGGCGCGGTTTCCTAGTGGGAAATCATCGATTCACGGACGGTTGTAGGGTTGTTTTTTTGCCACATTGTAGTTGGGAGAAAAGGGTATCTCAGATTGGCCGGCAATCAGTTTGTGAGTGAGTCTGTGGTCGGTTTACCACAATTAAAGTTCATTTTCGGTTAGTGAAAGTATTTAATTAACAATTATTATAAATTTGTAGTCGGAAACTACTCGGTGTGCATAAGAAACAGTCATTCGGTCGGACTATGGTATTGCAGTCGGGTTCCATAGCATTGCAGTGTTGTTTCGGATTACAGAGCAGGGTCAGGCTATTTAAGGGGTATTAAGCTGATTTTGCTGACCTCAGTAGAAGTGTGGGTCATATCGGAGGGGCCACTTCTAGAAGGTTCACAGCTACCTTCATTATATTAAAAATAGCTTTTTTTTCTATAATAAATTTTTGTGTGTTATTTTTATTGTGCCTTATGGTGGCATTCTCTGATTGATTTGGAGTGTATAGTCATAGGGTGTGTGTCCACAGGGCGACCATATTAAATATGTTTTAGGATTTAATTGTTTTAGTGGTTGCCTTAGTTTTGACAACTTAGTTTTAATTTCTGTACCCAGCGCTGACGGGCAAGTGCTGGTCTCTGGCTATACTTAGTTCGGTAGTGAAGTATAGGACCAGAATCAATTGAATCGGTAAACATGGCACCTTCGCCCTTGACGGTACTGCGGTATGGTGTCCGTGAGGAGATGAGATGGCTCGCCCATACTCATAAGTATGTGGAGCGACCTGACATGGACGATGTCCTGCTCAAGCGCGTGGAGGACGCAATGACACGCGTCGGGAAGGTGTGTCGGCTGGCTGCGGAGGCTGAAGCTCTCGGGCTTACGGATGAAGCCTCGGTGGCTGCAGTGAAGCAGCTCTGCGCGGATGCTGACCAAGCGATGGAATGCTTGGGCGACATCGAGCGTCGCGCGGAAAAAATTAAGCGGTCGCGACGGAATGACCACGGGGAAGGTAACGGAGACCCACCCTCGAAGGGTGTTGTTGGACGGCTGTCACACCTGGAGATTCCGGCCTTCGGTGGGGCAATTGATGAGTGGCCGGCATTCATTAATTTATTCGATAGTTTGGTCCACGGTCGGGACGACCTGGACAACGCCTACAAGTTGGCCCAACTATTGATGGCACTGCGGGGTGAACCGAAGGAGTTGGTCGGTCACCTAACGGTCACGGCGGGCAATTATGAGATAGCCCGGTCCATATTGTTTGACCGCTACCAACACAAACGGCGGTTGGTTGATGCGCAGCTGGGGAAGCTGTTTAGCATCCCAAGAGTAACCCGGGATGTTGACATCCGAGTACAGGTGCTCAACCCTGTGCTGGTGGCCACTAAGGCCCTTCAGAACCTTGGTCTGCCGGTAGACCAATGGTCATATATTGTTTTGTATATGGTTTTGTCACGGTTGGTTGGTTGGGGCAGTAGCTCGGAACTGCCCACGCTCGTCCAATTGACGGATTTTTTGGAGGGTGAATGCAGGCGATGTGACACACTGGATACGGAGGCCAGTGTGCAGCGCCAACCCGCGCAGATGCGGGAGGGGCCGCCCCCCCCGCCCCCACGGGGGTTGGGATGTCGAAACAATTTGGCGTTTTGAATGCCGCGCCGTCGGGTGACGGCTGTGTGCACTGCGACAGTGCCGGTCATGAAGTGACCAGTTGCGCCAACTTTAAGGCGCTCGGGGTAGCTGCCCGCAGGAAGGTAGTCTTCCGCCACCGATTGTGTTTCGGTTGTTTGGGGCCGCACCCGCTGAGCGAGTGCTCGCGCGCGTTCCCCTGTGAGTGCTGTGGTGGCAAGCACCACATCGTGTTGTGCCTGAACCGGTCAGGCCCTTCGGACGGTCACCAGGGCCGGCCTCAGGTTGGTCGGCCACAGGGCCCAACCAGGGCCGGACCCAGTCCCCTTCCGGGCAACGGGAGTCACCAACGGGGTGACTGGGGTACCCGCGGACGGGACCCCCCCGAGGGGAAGGGGGCAGCGCGGGGGGTAACATGCGGGATAGCCGGGGTTCGGTCGCCGCTGTCCACGGTCAGCGAGGACTTCGGGCCGCTGGCTCACCGCGTGTTACGGGCGGGTGTCAGATGGCACCTATGAGTGGTGCAAAGGCTGGGAACCCACCACCTTCTGCGCCACCCTGCCCGTCGCTCTGGGAGGCGAACAGGGAGGCGAACAGTCGGATGTTGCCCCCATTCCTAGAGCGCCCCAGGTTGGATCCGCTCTCCCCCCTCCATCCACGGTGGCCATCGGGCACACCGTACACCGTCCGGTATGGTCGGATACCGGGACAGCGAGGGGCCTATTATGCGGGTTGGGACCCCCTGATGTACATACGGTCTGATATGCCACCGGCATATCAGCAGCCGCGTTACCAGGCCGACGGAGGTCTCAGCGGGTTCGGATCCCGCGGAGGTTCCCGCTAGGGACACGCCGCCCACTTACAGGGTGCCGCCACTCCACAGACGGTCATGCTCCCCACCGCCTCAGTGATAGCGTGGAGTTCGGACGGCAAATCTTGTGTGGCACGAGCACTATTGGACTCGGGGGCCCAGGGGTGCTTAGTCTCGTGCAACCTTGTAAGACGGTTGGGCATTTCGGTAAGGGAGTATCCACATTCCATTCGGGGAATTGGGAACACGGAAGTCGGTTCCGTTAAGGGAGTATGTCGGATTACTCTCTCGTCACGGGTGGATTCATCGGTGAATCTGACGGTCACGGCATTAGTCATGCCTAATGTGATGGGCTCACACCCTCACGTACGGTTGTCGCCCTCGGTGCGACAGTTGGTCGCTGGGTTGTCACTGGCTGACCCGGAGTTTGATATTCCGGGCCCAGTAGACATTTTATTGGGTGTCGATGCCTTGGGATACCTGTTAGTGCCAGGTGTCCACGTGTTGCAGGCGACTGGTCTGGTTTCGGTCAACACCAGACTGGGCCATGCGGTAATGGGTCCGGTCATGCCGGCTGCCCCACGCCTAGCGACTCGTAGTCCCTTATTCGGTTCTGTACTCTCGGAGGTGATACAGAAGTTTTGGGAGGTGGAGGAACCACCTACGGTCCGCCTTCGAACTTGGAAAAAATATGGATTTACAACTTAGTCAGCGCGTGGGCCAGGCAATATTAAATAACTGTATGCCTGGCGCCACATATTCACAAATATTAAACAAAGTGTTGTCATCGCAGTTTTTAGAACCAACCACCCTAATTATTTTAATTGGTAGAAGGGAAAATGTATCTAAAAAACTAATTACTAAATACTTTTCCAAATTAAATTCTTTACAAAATGTAGATAGAATAATCTTGTTTGCGTTTCCCTACAGCCAATCTTTGTCACAACATGAAAATAATATAAGACATGATTATAATACATTTATACACACATTGACATGTCGTCATACTGAAAAATTTCATTTCATAGACACCAATATTTGTATTGGAAAATATTTTTATTTGACTAAGGATAGGTATTACCTATCTAGGTTTTATACAAAACAGATAGCACAGTCACTATCTTATTTTATTTTGAACTCAGTCAAGTTTTTGACTAATGAAACGCCTGCTTCTATTGAGCAGTGTAATAATAATGACATGTACTCCTTGGAATCTGTTCCAAGCTCTTTAAATTAACCCATAGGACAACAGAGAGTAACTCTGGCAGTAATATTAATATTTGTATAAATATACCTTCATCTTGCCCATTAAATCAAGTTACTAGTAATGAAAAATGTAAAAGTAAGAATATTTTAAACGTGGTTCATCAAAATATACAGGGCATGTTAAGTAAAGAACTGGAAATTGAGTTATTCATGAACTGTAATAATATTGATATTTTATGTATAACAGAGCACTTTTTAAAGAGTTATCAGTTCATGTTCAACTTTAATAACCACCACGTTGCTAGTTCGTTCAACAGAAAAACAGCTGATCGCGGTGACCCTTAATACTTCTAAATAATAGTTTTAAATATAAGGAACGAGTTGACATAGTGAGCCTGTCTGTTGAGCGTACCATGGAAATAGCCTGTATTGAACTTGAACAACTTATTGTAATGAGCGTATACAGACCACCAGATTCATCCTTTGATTTATTCGAAAAGAAAATGGGTGAAGTGTTGATTAAAATCAGCGATAAAAACTATTTTTTTATAATTTGTGGTGATTTTAATGTTAATCTGTTAGAGGATAATAATATTTGTACTAGATTAAAATCTTTATTTTTATGTCACAATTCTAGTAGGCTCCAAAAACTATCTGTTTTTGGAGCCTACTAGAATTACTGCAACATCTGCTACCTGCATTGACAATATATTTACTAACATTACGCCCATTTTCAAATCGGTCATCAATAAATTAACCTCTGATCACTCTGGTCAGATAGGTATATTCAATATTAAAATAAAAAAGGACCAAAAAGAGGATATTACATGTGTGCCCGTTAGTGACACTCGGCTTGAACACTACAGGAATAATATTTTAGATAAACTATGGGAAATACCATACAGTGACGATCCAAATTTGTTGTACAACTCAGTATTTAACCTTGTCAAAAATGAATATGATACGGTATTTAAATCAAAAACTATAAAAGTAAATAACAAAGCTTTGTTTAGTGATTGGGCGACAGTTGGAATTCATAGGAGCAGACGAAGATTATATGAACTCTATGAAGAGAAATCATATAACAAAAATACGGCCTTTCTAGATTATGTTCGTAGTTATTCAAAAATATTTAAACGCGTTTGTGCCGTAGCTAAATCTAATTTCATTAAAAACAAAATTGAATCTAGTAGTAATGTAATGAAAACGACTTGGCAAATTATAAACAGAGAGACTGGAAAGGCCAAAGCTACACATAATAACTTCAAGCTTAAGATAGATAATCAATTGCTAAGTACAGACCTAGAAGTAGCAAAAGCTTTCGAAAATTTCTTTACGGACATTCCAGTTTCAACAACCAAGTCTTTAAATTCATCTCCCGCTGCTGCTGAATCTATACTTAAACAAAACTTTGAGGATTGTAAAACAGATTTTAAATTTAGGCACGTAAATAATGAAGACATTGTAAAAGCGTTTAAATCCCTGGAAATGAAAAAGACAGCTGGCGCCCATGGTCTATCATTAAAAATTATTAGTTCCATTGTAGATTGTATTGCACCTCACCTTTGTTGTATATTTAATCAATGTATAGATAATGGTGTGTTTCCTGACTTGATGAAACTAAGTAAAGTTATACCTTTATTCAAAGCTGGTAGTACATCAGACCCCACCAATTTTAGACCCATATCGATACTACCAACGCTTAGCAAAATATTTGAAAAACTCATACTTAATCAATTGCAAAGTCATTTTTATCTCAATAATTTAATTCATATTGCTCAGTTTGGTTTCACAAAGGGTCGTTCAACAGCCGATGCTGGTGGTGAACTAATCGACAATATTTTTGATGCCTGGGAAGACGCAATGGATGCAATAGGTGTCTTCTGCGATCTATCCAAGGCTTTTGATTGCGTCCATCATGACACTCTTGTCAGGAACTTACGCCATTATGGTGTAAAAGATCAGGCACTTGGTTTTCTGGAGTCATATCTAACAGATAGGGTTCAGATGGTCGATGTTAATGGGAAAAGATCACCTGGGTCTTCAATGAGTATGGGCGTACCGCAAGTTTCAATTCTTGGTCCTTTCTTGTTTTTAGTATATATTAATGATTTACCTTACCTTGTTAAAGCAAAACATGGGTTAGTATTGTTTGCCGATGATACTTCTTTGATATTTAAAGTTAAAAGACAGCAATCAAATTATGACGAGGTAAACAATGCTATCTCTAGTATAGTGAACTGGTTTACTGTTAACAATTTATTACTTAATGAAAAGAAAACTAAATGTATTAAATTCGTGTTACCCAATGTGAACCCGGTAACTACAGACATATTTATAAAAGGACAGAGATTGGACCTTGTGCAGTCGACTGTCTTTTTGGGCATTACTTTAGACGCCAAACTACAATGGGATCCTCATATAAATAAATTGTCGAACAGACTGAGTTCGGCAGCGTTCGCAGTTAAAAAAATTAGAGCTCTTACCGACGTAGACACCGCTAGACTAGTCTACTTTAGTTACTTTCATAGTCTAATGACCTATGGTATTTTATTGTGGGGTCACGCTGCGAATGCTAATAGTATATTTATTCTGCAGAAACGGGCTGTTCGTGCAATTTATAGATTAGGGCCTAGAGTGTCACTGAGGGAAAAGTTTAAAGAAATCAATATTCTGACATTTGTGTCTCAATATATCTATGACAATCTTGTGTATGTAAAAAGAAATATAACTAATTTTCAGAAGTACAGTGATATACACAATTTTAATACTAGAAATAAAGACAAGTTGGTTGCTTATGTAAGCTGACTACATAAAATTAGTAATTCTTTTAAAGGCAATTGTATACGCTATTACAATAAGGTCCCTACTGATATTAAAAACTTACCTTTAGACAAGTTTAAAATAATAATAAAACAGAAATTGTATAAAAAAGGTTACTATAGGATATCTGATTACTTAGAGGACAGATGTCCATGGGAATAGATTGTTTGAGTAACAGGCTGTTTCGATATATAATTAGCATTCAGTTTGTAATTTGACAATATTTTATTTAAAAAAGGAAACGCAAAAGATGCGACGACTGTGGAGTTTCTTCGGTGAGCTCTTCTCCACAGATTCCGCCATTGTGTTAGTGAACTCACCCAAAAAAATGTAATGACGGATCTAAGTGATGTAACAACATCTTATGGAAATAAATGATTTTTTATTTGATTTGATTTGATTTGATTTGCCGGTTGGACCCGGTTGAAGAAGAGTGTGAACAGTTTTATCGGAACAATACTGGTCGCCTTCGGTCAGGTCGATTTCTCAAACGTCTTCCATTCCGGAGTGATCGCCCACCGCTGGGCAGTTCACACCATGCAGCCGAGACGCGGCTTCTGTCGAGGGAACGACGCATGAAGCGTGACGGGATTTTCCGGCAGAAGTACGTCGACTTCATGCGGGAATACGAGTCGCTCGGCTACATGTCGGTTTCGGGTGTCGACTGGAAGCGTGAAGACCACTGCTTCCTGCCCCATCACGCGGTCTTGAGGACCCCGGAGGGCAAAATACGGGTAGTGTTCGATGGATTGGCATCAACATCTAACGGCATGAACCTGAACCAGTGTTTGCATTCAGGGCCGAAGTTGAACCATGACATCGCGGATGTTATCACACGGTTCCGTCGACACAATGTTGTGTTTGTAGCTGACATCCGGATGATGTTTAGGCAGACGGTCATTCACCCTGACGATAGACGGTATCAGCTGATACTGTGGCGAGAGAGCCCAGATCAGCCCATCAGGGTGTACGAGCTGAACACCAACACGTACGGACTACGGTCTAGTCCTTATTTGGCGATTCGCACTCTGCGGGAGTTAGTGGATCGAGAACGGTTAAATTTCCCTAGAGGAGCAGCGATCCTGGAGCAGGATCTCTACGTGGACGATATCTGTACCGGTGCAGATTCCGTAGAGGAGGCGCTCGCTCGACGGGACGAGCTAGTTGAGCTCTTACGGGGTGGAGGTTACGAGCTAAGGAAATGGATGTCGAACTCTCCAGAGTTACTGACTGGTCTTCCGGATGACTACCAGCAGGATCCCCACATTTTTGAAAATTTGGAAAATCCAAATATGTTGTCGGTATTAGGCGTCCAGTACCAGCCGGTGTCAGACATGTTTTCGTATCGGGTCGAGTTGGACTCCCCGAAGGTCTGCACGAAACGGAACGTCCTTTCATCGGTGGCTAGGACATTTGATCCAAACGGGTGGATCACCCCGGTAACATTTCAGCTCAAGTGTTTTATGCAGCAATTGTGGTCTGCTGAGCTGAACTGGGACGACCCGATCGGCGGGTCATTGAGCTCAGAGTGGGACTCGTTCTTTTCGACCCTCCCTGGCATCAATCGGATTTCACTGCCACGGAGGTTGGTCCCCACCACACGATACACCGCCACCCTGCATGGGTTTTGCGATGCCTCGGAGAAGGGCTACGGAGCTGCGGTGTATCTGCTTACGGTCGACTCCTCGGGGTAGGTTGATGTGCGGTTGGTCATGGCCAAGAGCAAGGTTGCGCCGTTGCGCACTCGCCTGACCAATCCCAAATTAGAGCTTTCAGGAGCGGCTCTCCTGACTCGTCTGGTCAACCACACGATGACGGTTCTTCGTGGGTCAATAGCGTAAGAAGATACGGTCTACGCTTGGACGGACAGCCAGATCGTGTTATGCTGGCTGAAGGCTTCATTTCACAAGCTGGAGATTTTTGTGGCGAATCGGGTTTCGCAGATTTTGAATTCGGAGGTTCCCTTAATCTGGAGACATGTTCCAGGGGAAATGAACCCAGCAGACTGTGCGTCTCGTGGGTGTCACGCTCCGGAGTTGGTTGGACATCCCTTGTGGTGGGGTCCAAAATGGTTGACTTAAGCCGAATCGGATTGGCCAATGATCCCACGCGTTACCTCGGCGAACGGCGCCTTGACAGTCGGTGTCTGTACGACGCAACCAGAGCCGGAAGAGGAGTTCAGCCTGCTGGAACGGTACAGCTCGCTCGACAAGCTGGTCAATGTGACCGCCTGGATCTTCCGATTTGCGCGGAATTGTCGCAATTCTGAGGCGCAACGGGTGCGGACACAGGTCCTGACACCACGGGAACGGAACCATGCGTTGTTCGCATTGGTACGGAACGTGCAGACGGTGCACTTTAAGTCCGAATTGGACATTCTGAGACGCGGACGCGTCCAACTTAAGGGAGCTGTGGCTCGGCTCAACCCGTTTATTGACCCTCAAGGATTGCTGAGGGTAGGAGGTCGGCTGCGGAATGCCAACCTGCCTTATGCGGCTCGCCACCCGTTGTTACTCCCTACGAAAGGGAAGTTGGTCGAACTGTTGATACAGGATTGACATATTCGGAATGGGCATGTCGGATGCCACGCCTTGATGGCGTTTCTCCAGCGCGAGTTCTGGATTCTATCGGGAAGACGCTTAGTGCGTAGCGTCGTATTTCGGTGCCTACCTTGTTATCGGGCCAAGGCGGCTACGATGCAGCCCCAGATGGGCGATTTGCCCTCGGATAGGGTTAACGAAATCCGGCCCTTTGCGGGTGTCGGAACGGATTTCGCGGGACCATTCATGGTCAAGTCTTCACAGCTACGGAACGCCAGATTAGTGAAGGCATACCTGTGCGTCTTCGTGTGCTTGGCCACGAAGGCAGTCCACTTGGAGGTGGTCAGTGACCTCACTACAGAGGCATTTATCGCATGTCTAGATCGGTTCGTCTCACGAAGGGGCCTCCCGACATTAATCCGTTCGGACAACGGCACAAATTTTGTCGGAGCCAGGCGATATCTGCAATTCCTGAACGGTAACCAGGACGCCATCGATACGGGTTGCTCCCGACGAGGGATTGAATGGGTTTTCAGTCCGCCGGGATATCCTCATTGGGGAGGAATTTTTGAGGCTGCGGTTAAATCGGCTAAGTCGCACCTGACGAGGATCATCGGTGAGACCTCTCTATGCTTTGAAGAGCTTGCGACGCTGTTCTGTAAAATTGAAATGACACTGAACTCGCGTCCGTTGTGCCCGCTCAGTTCGGATCCAAATGATTTGGAAGCGTTGACGCCGGGTCACTTCCTGATAGGTCAGCCCCTTAACGCCCTGCCAGAATACCCATTCGGTGATGTTAAGTTAAGTCGGTTAACTAGGTGGCAGATGTTGCAGCAGATGGCTCAAGATTTTTGGAAACGGTGGTCCCTTGAGTACTTGCACATCTTGCAGCAGCGCCTTAAGTGGACTGACCAGACGCGCCCCCCTCAAGTCGGTGATTTGGTGCTGATTAAGGATGCGAACCTGCTATCATTGAGATGGAGACGAGGACGGATCGTCAATTTGTACACGGGTCGGGATGGCACGCCTCGATCAGCAGAAGTCAAGGTGGGGGACTCGGTCCTCAAGAGAGCGGTCGCAACACTTTCTCGCCTTCCTATTGATAAGGGACAGGTTCGGGCCTGTCCGGGCGGGTGACTGTTTAATATTTATGCTTCGGAACGCACCGGTTTTCGTTGCGCGGATCGACCGCGAGTGATCGGGACATCACTAGCGGAAACGGAACTGCAGCTGTCACTTGCATAGAACCGAGATGACGAGTTAGAGGTTACTTTCTTGTCGTGAGAAAAAATGTCAGCACATGGCGTCGGGCTTTGACTGTATTTTAGTGTAACAATTGTCTAACACAGGTGTCGGGCCTGGTCGGAGTGTTAACTATAATAATCGTCGAAAAATAAGTAGATTCACGTCAGCGGAGTGAGTGCTTCGTGTTGTGAAGGTTAAAGTTGTTCGGTCCCCAACTCGTCGCATTCGGACAGCGACTCCTCGTGTCGGCAAGCAACACGACGGCGACAGCATCGGGCTACGACGAGAGTAAGATTCGAATCCTCTCCACCCACCCATTGTGCTCCTTATCCCGCATTCCTGCCTCGAATTGAGCTTTCGAGTTCCGGCCCAAGGCGTCAAGGTCAGTACCACTTGCGATACTCCCCGTGCTGGTGAAAATCACCCCTCAAGATTCCACGCCCGTTCGGTTGAGGCGTGGAATTAAACACACAGAACGACTAATTGTGTTACGGAATGCAACTCTTCTTTTATGAAAGTATTCTAGCCCATAGCTGCTGCCGAGATATGAATAGTAAACACGTGTATTAAAATAGTGACGTTGCCAATTATGCAACAGAGTAGGTAACATTAGTGTTCTTTGTGTGACATAATTAAAATGTTATTGTCATCGAAACGAACGAAGGCGCTAAAATCACTTATCAACAGTTCCGAGAATTCCTTTCTGACCCCTGACGAAGAAAAAGAGCGTCTGTCTTTGACTCTATCTCTGTGTGTGTGTGTGTGTGTATGTGGCACTCTGGTGGTCAAACCAGTGGACGGATTTTAATACGGTTTTCTGTAAATGGTAGTAAACTTCCCTGCTTGACGGTTCTTAGTCGTGTTTTATTGAAATCGGTGCAGTGGATCTCGAGTTATCAGCTTAACAGGGAAATATGCCAGCCGACTTTTAAAGTCATGGTTTCATTAGTGGTGTGGGGGGTGTTTTTAGGGTTCCGTTTCATTTCATTCATTTCATTTCATTTTATTGCGATAAATTACAGTATTTGTTACAGATCTTAAGTAATATAATATAATGTGCTAATGTAATTTTACCAATGGCGGCATGGCAATTTAATAATCATAATTATCAATAGAATTAAATTAGATTAAGTAAATTAGATTCCGTACCCGAAGGGTTCCAAACGGGACCCTATTACTAAGACTCCGCTGTCCGTCCGTCCGTCCGTCCGTCCGTCCGTCTGTCACCAGGCTGTATCTCAAGAACCTAGCTAGCTAGAGAGTTGAAATTTTCACAGATTATGTATTTATGTTGCCGCTATAACAACAAATAGTAAAAAACAGGATAAAAGAAATATTTAAGGGGGCTCCCATACAACAATTCTTTCAATACCACATACAAACTTATGGATGCACCTGGTTACGTACATGGAGTGTGAAAGTAACCGCACCAATAACTTTGTAAACAATATTTTGTTGTGTAAAATCCAAACTATTCACTCCACACCATCGCTTCCATTGAACGGTGGTACGGAACCCTTCGTGCGCGATTTAGACTCGCACTTGACCGGTTTTTTAATTATTATTACATCCATGTTGACTGCAGATAAAAAAAAAGCACAGACTGCTGCTCAGACGACCCACGACTGCATTAGCGGTCACTTTAATACCATAGCATGAGGTTCAAAATCGCGATGCCTAAAAATAGGGTTGGGTCAACCAGGGGTTAAATAGGGTTGGGTCAACCAGGGGTTAAATAGGGTTGGGTCAACCAGGGGTTAAATAGGGTTGGGTCAACCAGGGGTTAAATAGGGTTGGGTCAACCAGGGGTTAAATCTCATGCTGGCTGACGCTGTCCGCTGTTCCCGAGCGAGAGACAGACAGAACGACTTGGGATTGTCTGTCAAATCTTGAGTTATCGGTAGTGCATCCCGGTCTTAGATACAGGGTACGTATTGGTAGGGGCATACTTAAGCCCCAAATACGATACCCGGTGTCATGGGTACCAGAAACATTGTTGTCACAGACATTATCCGCCGCTATTTGACTGCTAGTCAAAATAGATACTTTTTAGGAACTGTTAAAACGGTAATTTTATTCACTTGTTTTAGGAAATACTAGCAAGAGACATCATAGTCAAATGTCAACTTTTTAACACAAAATTGAGTTTATAAAATACAACTACTGGAAATGTACAAATCTGATATTGTCAAACGTTTTTGTTGAAATAGGTTCAGCTTGAGACACGTTTCTAGATTTATTGAACTACTTTGTTAACGACCGTATTCAGATTGTCGTCACGAATTCGGCGGGTGTCAATGTTGTCAAAAATGGCCGGCACACGGATACAACTTTCGTGGAGTTTTTTGTATTTGGAACCCACCCGCCACCGACCCGCTCCTGTCCTGCCCGTGGCTTGCCCTAAGGCCTTGAGCATTGGACAAAGAACTCAAATACCCGTTCGCAAACTTTGAGTAATTATGTACGCTCTTAACACGTTAAATGCTATGTAGGTCACCGGTGACCTCACCCAGACTAAAAAACTATAAGAAAAAAACTTTTTCAAAAATTGGCGTTAAAAGTGTTAATAGTAACGCAATGTTTACAAGACTGGGCAGCGAGGTGACAAATTGTATAAAACAATTGTATAAACTAATTAAAAACAAAATAATAAGTTCACGTTTGTTCTATTTGTCGACATCTTTTTGGGTGCAAGTTTCATATAGAAAACTGATTTCAACTTATTTGAAAAATAATTTCCATAAATTTCCATTTTATTGAAAATCAGGAAGAAAGGATTTTATACAACAGATAGCTTTTATATTTATACACACTTTATACAACATATAATTATCCCACATTTTTCTGCTAACTAATTTGGTCTAGAATTCACGCTAAGATGCAATTGACGCATTTTAAAGCCTTAACCCCTTGACAGGCATAGGCTAGCAGAATTTTCATTGGTTTTGAACTTACCAAGCCATAAGGTTAAAAATATGGTGGCATGTATATGGCGACTGTTAGCTAAGGGGTTAAAGCCAGTAAGGCAAATCTTTATCTTGCGTGCCAGAGGGCTCCCTGTCGAGAGGTATACTCTGACGTCACAGCAGCCGGCCGCCCCGCGCACCCCGCCCGCCCCTAACGACGACAATGAAGGCGAGAGAGGGCACGCGAGCCTGACCGACCAGTAGCTGATAGACTCTTGCTTGAGATAGACACACATTTTGTTATACTTACTTACCTAAATTAAAATATACGATATTAGCAAGCACAGTAATAAATATTCATTTCAACGTAAAACACTGCAAAGTGATAAATTCATTGTAGAAGATCCTACAATTTGGCGACCGTTTGTCATTCTGCACTGCGCGGACGCGTGGCGCGGCGAACCGAGAACAAAGGAGAGGACGGACTTTGGACCCTAGACCGGTGGCGTGGCCGCATTGTGGACTACGAACAAGGGGAGTGCTCGTTCCTTTTTCCTAAATACCCATACTAACTGTTCTGCCCTGTATTTCCTAGGCTTGTGAAAGCTTTGCTGTACGTACCTAATTTAGGCACGTGGCTACTGCATTCGGGCAGATTAACATTGCTATGGCACTTTGGTAGACTGACAGTGTGAATTGCTTAAAACAGACTTACTTACGTATAAAGTAACATTTAACCTTAAAAACAAAAATACAGCTTATAATTTAGCCGCCTAGCTTCTCTGCAAATCATTTCTTTTCATTCAAGGCCAGCTTTATAACCTTACGCACCTACATTATTTGTCTTACTGGGCATTATAACCAGGATTGCTGCACGTTTACAGAACAACGGTATTGCAGCGACGACGGGTTCGTTGACCTTGACTTCAAACGACCACGTCAGCGCCGTCAGCGATCGGTTTACCGCTACGCAGCTTCATCAACAGCTGTGTCATTTGGTTTGCCCACTAGAAAGGTATTTATAGTGCAGATTTCTTGAATTTGATACTCATATTTCCGCGATGACTGGCACAGAGGTTAAAGAGGGCGTAAACAAGGAGATGAAGGATTTAAGGGCTAAAAGAGCTTCTGTTAAGGGGAGGTTAACAACATTTAAGAATTATCTAGATAGTGTGAAGAAGGGTACAGAATTGTCAAAACAGCAGATTAATGAATTGAAAACTAGACTTAAGAAAGTAGAATCCTTATTTGTAGAATATGATAATATCCAGACGACAATTGAAATCGCAGATAATTTAAGTGATGACCCGGATGAAATTAGCTCTGCTGACAGAGAAAAAACTGAGCCAATATTTTATGAAATGATGAGCATAGCCCAAGATCTAATTGAGGCGCAGGCACGACGTTTTTCTGTCAGCGGCAGGTCGGAAGAAAGTATATCGAATAGTAGCAATAACATCAATGTAAAATTACCCACGATAAAGCTTCCAACCTTTGATGGAGATTACACGAAATGGTTGGAATACAGAGACACATTTAAATCCATTATTCATGAAAATGACGGGCTAGGCGAGGTCACCAAGTTTCAATATCTGAAAGCTTCATTGATGGGCAGTGCAGCTTTGGTGTTGGAATCTTTGGAGATTTCCTCAGATAATTACTCAGTTGCATGGAAGTTGGTGTGTGATCGTTTCGATAACAAACGGCAATTAATACGCAATCACCTAAATAGCTTGTTTAATGTAGCGGTTATTAGGAAGGAAAGCGAACAGTCACTGAGGCATCTTGTCGATCACATATCAAGTAACTTGAGAGCATTACGCAGTTTGGGCGAGTCGACTACAAATTGGGATACACTCATTGTTTTTATGTTTTCCTCTAAGCTGGATAATCTAACAATGACAAAATGGGAGGAGCATAGGAATAACATTGCAGATAGTCCGACATTAGATCAGTTTTACGATTTTTTGCGCAGTCGGGCAGATGTGTTGGAAATGGTTACACAAGCGTCGGGCTGCGACGCGACAACAAGTGAGCATAGTAAACAAGTGTCTACCTATAGGCGCATAGACAGCGCACAGAAATCTTTTGTCGCCGCCGCTTGTGAAACTACAAACACCACGAACCTCGCACAAATTGCTGCTGGCAATAGTAATAATTACAAGTGTCGTGTTTGCAATGGTGATGACCACTCAATTTATTACTGTGAGAAATTTAATAACATGTCATCAGATGAGAGAAATTCTACTGTTGCTACAATGAAATTATGCATAAATTGTTTAAAAAGAGGACACTTTGCTTACCAATGCAGGGCTAGGCCGTGCACTATATGTGGAAGAAAACATAGTACTTTGCTACATAAGGGCTCTGAAATAAGTCATGTAGAAGAAAGATCCACTGTGTCGAATCCGATTGCACTCACCACTCATTGCGCGTCGAATGAGGTCCTGTTATCCACAGCGATAGTACAAATTCGTAACAAAAAAACAAACGAAGTTCATCAAGTACGTTGTCTACTCGACTGCGGTAGCCAGAGTTCATTTATGACAGAATCGTTGCAAAAAGGGTTGGGGCTCGATTGTAATGAAAATTTCGAGTCGATTAGTGTAACAGGTATTAACAGCATTTCATTTGACGCGCTAAAAAGTTGCACTGTAACGGTTGAATCATGTACAAGCACATTTAGTATTGGCATTACTGCATTAGTTATATCACAGATAACCAAGAATTTGCCAACTCAGGAAGTAGATATTTCAGACCTAAGTATACCGAATAATGTAAAACTGGCAGACCCAAAATACCATCACCCAGCCCAAGTAGACCTTTTGTTAGGGGCGGATGTATTTTGGGATGTAATCTGCACAGAAAAAATCAAAATAGGTAAAAATAGACCGCTTTTACAAAACTGTATGTTCGGATGGTTGGTAGTAGGACCGGCCATCTGTATAGACCTTCCTGTACAAAGAAGTGTCCGCTGTAATTTTAGTCAGGAGATCCGCGAACAGCTCAACAGGTTCTGGGAGCTGGAAGAGCCGCCGGCGCCGCCGGCTGGCGGCTGCGCGCCGCTCAGCGCCGAGGAGGAAGCTGCCGAGCAACACTTCCGGGACCACACGCGGAGGCTCGACAACGGTAGATTTTGCGTCACGTTGCCTTTGCGCTATCCATCTGAAGTATTAGGAAATTCCTATTACATTGCAAAAAAACGTTTTGACTGTTTAGAGAGGCGTCTCAAAAGACAACCTGATGTCAAAAGGCAATATGTAGAATTTTTAAATGAATATGCCAGCTTAGGCCATCTTTCAGAAGTAGACGGGCCAAAGAATGCAAATTATTTACCACACCATCCGGTCCTAAAGCAGCAAAGCGAAAGTACAAAATGTCGCGTCGTGTTTGATGCGTCGGCGAAAACTAGCTCAGGCCATTCATTGAATGATATTATGATGGTGGGTCCCACTGTACAGGACGACATTTTTTCTATACTTGTCCGATTCCGTAAACATAGTTACGTAGTGACGGGCGATATAGAAAAGATGTATCGTCAAGTGGAGATAACTGGTTCACAACGACACCTACAAACGATACTGTGGCGAGAGGATGAGGAAAGCCTACTTAAATGTTTTCAATTAAACACCGTAACCTACGGTACATCGTCGGCCCCCTTCCTCAGTACACGGTGTTTGAAGCAGCTGGGACTGGAGGTCAATGACCCGCTGATACGAGAAGTTATTTTGCATGACTTTTATGTTGATGACCTCAGCACTGGTCATGATGATCAGGAGACACTACAGCTCATATATCAGCGTGTCACTGAGACCCTGGAGTCCGCATGTTTTAATTTAAGGAAAATTAAAAGCAATTCAAAATCCATAGTCGAAAGCCTGTCTAATACTGTATTTGGTGAACAGGAAAATCTAAAACTGTCAACTGTAAACAACATCTTGGGAATAGAATGGGACCCAAATACTGACAACATACTCATGTCTTTGAATAAATTGAGTAACTTTGATAAAAATTTAAAATTCACAAAGAGAATGATACTGTCGCTTGCGTCAAGTATTTATGACCCAATGGGGTTAATTAGTTTATGCGTGATCATTTGTAAAATTATATTACAATCGTTGTGGTTAGAGAAAACAGACTGGGATGATTTTGTTCCACAAAGCATCAACGAAAAATGGATAAAATTCCTAAACGCTGTTCCCTGTTTATCCAAACTGAAGATACCGCGTCATGCATCTTGTGGAAATCCAGTAGAGGTTGAACTGCATACGTTTTCAGATGCGTCACTGAAGGCATATGCAGGTTGCATTTACATGCGCTCGCGTGATGCTTTGGGTAACTACACTGTTAGGCTTTTGTGTGCAAAGGCGAAGGTGGCGCCACTTAAGGCCACAACCATACCCAGACTAGAGCTATGCGGAGCACTTACAGCCGCAAGATTGTGTGATAAGGTTGTAAGAGTTTTGCGTTGTGTAATTTCACGAAAATAATTTTGGTCAGATTCACAAATAGTCCTGGGTTGGTTGTGTACACCCTCACATAAATTAGCAACTTTTGTATCGCATCGTGTGGCAGAAGTGAATGAGTTGTGTCAAGGCAGTGCATGGATGTATGTTCCTTCAGCACAGAATCCAGCAGACCTGGCTTCACGCGGAGTATACCCAGAGGAAATCCAGACCGCGACGCTGTGGTGGGAAGGGCCTGACTTTTTGAAGAACGAACCGAGTCAATGGCCAAGTCAAGTCAGCGCCATCTGTGACGAGTTGCCAGAGCTACGCGCTCACATTACCTGCATTGACGCAACTCAGACGCAGACAGATAGTATAATAGACTTTTCAAAATATTCTAGCTTTCAGAAACTGCGACGCATTTTTGCTTATGTAAGTAGATTTATAAATAATTGTAGAAATAAGAACAACATCTGTAAGGACTCCATTTCTGTAGACGAATTGGAGACCGCTGAAATTAGATTGGTATACTTAGCACAGCAACAGTGTTTTCCTAGTTTTAAGGAAAGCTTAAGGTCTCATAAGAGCCTCTCTAATCTAAGTCCATTTGTAGATAAATTAGGTTTAGTTCGAGTCGGAGGGAGATTGGACAACTCCAGCTGTAAATATGATAAGCGTCACCCCGTTGTATTAAATGCAAAACATGCTTTAACTAAACTTTTATTTGGATATTACCATACAAAGTTTATGCATGCAGCCCCACAGCTGCTACTCTCGGTCATTCGCGAGCACTACTGGCCAATAGGAGGCAGGACTCTGGCCAGGCGAATATACAATGACTGCATGCGCTGTAAGCGGCTGAGAGGAGCAGTTGTGCAGCAGATGATGGGCAACTTACCGTTGGAAAGAATTGAGCCCGGTTCCTGTTTTGAGATTACGGGAACAGATTTCGCCGGCCCGATATACATCAACGATAGAAAGGGCCGCGGTTCGAAGTTAATTAAGGCATATATTTGTGTTTTGTTTGTTTAAAGGTTAAGGCAGTTCACTTAGAATTAGTTAGTGATTTAAGCACAGAAGCATTTATTCTTAGTCTAAGAAGAATGTTTAGTAGGAGAGGCAAAAGCCGTGTATTATTCTGTGACAATGGGACCGCTTATGTAGGGGCCAATCGGGCAATTGGAAAGTTTTTAGAAGATAGCGGTAACTCTGTGTCGGACTTCTGTGCGGGGGAGGGTATCAGATTCAAGTTTTCCCCTGCCTATTCGCCTAATTTTGGGGGACTAAATGAGGCAGCTGTGAAGTCAGCTAAATATCACATTAAAAGAGTTTTGGGAAACACGCATATGACTTTCGAGGAGCTTACAACTTTGCTTTGCCAAGTCGAGGCAATACTTAACTCTCGACCCCTATGTCCTTTATCCTCTAATCCAGATGACCTTTCTCCTCTCACCCCAGGGCACTTCCTCATCGGGAGACCAATGACGTCGCTGCCATCTCCGAACCTGCAAGAGGTGAACCCGCACAGACTGCACAGATATGCCAGAATCGAACAAGCGAGACAACATTTCTGGACCAGATGGAGTCGAGATTACCTGTGTGAGTTGCAACAAAGAACAAAATGGCAAAAACGCCAGCCGGATTTGAAGACTGGGCAACTTATAATGATAAAACAGGAAGATACACCCCCATTGAAGTGGCCGCTTGGACGAATTGAGACCTTATATCCAGGAACTGATGGAGCATGTCGTGTCGCAGACGTCCGAACGAGCAAAGGCACTCTTAGACGGGCAATCAGCAGAATATGCCCCCTTCTAGAACAAGAAGAAGAAGAAGAAAAAGAAGTAGAAGAAGAAGAAGAAGAAAAGGAAGAAGAAGACGACTAAAACAGAGATTTTAGTGGCCCGGGAGATTGTCGAGAGGTATACTCTGACGTCACAGCAGCCGGCCGCCCCGCGCACCCCGCCCGCCCCTAACGACGACAATGAAGGCGAGAGAGGGCACGCGAGCCTGACCGACCAGTAGCTGATAGACTCTTGCTTGAGATAGACACACATTTTGTTATACTTACTTACCTAAATTAAAATATACGATATTAGCAAGCACAGTAATAAATATTCATTTCAACGTAAAACACTGCAAAGTGATATTTAGCTGACTTCACAGCTGCCTCATTTAGTCCCCCAAAATTAGGCGAATAGGCAGGGGAAAACTTGAATCTGATACCCTCCCCCGCACAGAAGTCCGACACAGAGTTACCGCTATCTTCTAAAAACTTTCCAATTGCCCGATTGGCCCCTACATAAGCGGTCCCATTGTCACAGAATAATACACGGCTTTTGCCTCTCCTACTAAACATTCTTCTTAGACTAAGAATAAATGCTTCTGTGCTTAAATCACTAACTAATTCTAAGTGAACTGCCTTAACCTTTAAACAAACAAAACACAAATATATGCCTTAATTAACTTCGAACCGCGGCCCTTTCTATCGTTGATGTATATCGGGCCGGCGAAATCTGTTCCCGTAATCTCAAAACAGGAACCGGGCTCAATTCTTTCCAACGGTAAGTTGCCCATCATCTGCTGCACAACTGCTCCTCTCAGCCGCTTACAGCGCATGCAGTCATTGTATATTCGCCTGGCCAGAGTCCTGCCTCCTATTGGCCAGTAGTGCTCGCGAATGACCGAGAGTAGCAGCTGTGGGGCTGCATGCATAAACTTTGTATGGTAATATCCAAATAAAAGTTTAGTTAAAGCATGTTTTGCATTTAATACAACGGGGTGACGCTTATCATATTTACAGCTGGAGTTGTCCAATCTCCCTCCGACTCGAACTAAACCTAATTTATCTACAAATGGACTTAGATTAGAGAGGCTCTTATGAGACCTTAAGCTTTCCTTAAAACTAGGAAAACACTGTTGCTGTGCTAAGTATACCAATCTAATTTCAGAATGAAGGTTTCCTTACAATTATTTTCATCACCGTTAGAATATCCTTATAATAAGATGCTCCTTAAGGCGGGGCACCCCGACAGTGAAACTTAGAGTTTCACCTTCAGCTTACTCTTAGAGGATTAGGAATATAAATATTAAAAAGGCTGATAGTCGATGTATAGAGGACTGGGCAACATAACTTAATATTTTTTTATCGACACACGTATCATAAACCCTCTTTACTGAGTCCAAAAACCGCACGTTACGATCAGCATAATGTTAAATTTCTTTGTAAAAACTAATTTCTTATCTGAATATTGAACATTATGACCATTATGTGTAAATTTTCTACATATTATGACATTCAAATTTCGAACGCCGACGCCCGCCTGCGAGCCGCCCCTACTTTGTCTGTAAAGTTGGTACAAAATAACTGCAGAGCAATGATCAATGCCACAATGCCGGTCAAACATGCAGTTCCTGAACACTTCAAAGAGAGCTTATGATATGTGTGTAGATAAACTAGTGTATGTAACTGTACATAATTAGGCTTTAAAACTCTCGAGTGATATCGAAACCCACTCTCGAGTATTAATGCCCTCCATTATGTAGCAGCCACATAAACTACTATTATAACTTTTACATAATAAAAAGTACCTTATTTCAAATGGTTAGACAGATTTTGTGATAACTTCGGGAGACTTTTCTATCGAGCAAAAATATCAAATTACGTTTATGCGTTGACGAACGCACACTCATGATCGACAAGCTAGTATAAAAAACAACTGCTATAAAACTCCTATTTTGCGTAACTTGAGATTTACAAAAGACTATTTTGGCTTTATGCTTATTAAGTACTTTTGTTGTTGTAACAATGAAAATAAAAATAAACATATTTCATATTTCATTTCATAAAAATCAAACAGGCACATACACTGCTTCTGGCCCCACACTAGGATACCCTTTGTCGTAGGACGCCACACACCTATAAACGTCCAAGACCTGGGTATTTTTTTCTTTCTTCCCAGCCGGGTTTAGAACCCGGGACCTCTCGCTCGGGAGGCCGAGCCTCGAACTGCAACGTCACAGAGGTCGTCAACCTGTGCCTCAGCCATCCTAGGTGGGAAAAACTGTACTGTTTTTGCTGTTTGTTTCTTGTAGAATGTAACATTTGGTTCGCTTGAACGATAATAATAATGAGAAAAGGCACAGGCTTTTACCCGGATACGAGAAAGATTAAGCCATACACCACCACGATGGCTCAGTGCGGGTTGATGGAGGGGTTTAACGAGCACTACCACGTAGCGATAGTAGCCGGGACCTAGTGCTTAACGTGTGATCCGAAACATGGAACGTCCGATACTCTACTTAAGATAAATTAATTATCTCCTTGGTACGGGTTCACTCAGCCATCGCCAGTTCGAACTTGCATCTCCTTCGTGGGAAGCAATCGTGAAATCCATTAGACCACGGAGCTTACTTGCACGAAATTCACTTAATACGTTTAGCGTCACAAATTGACTAAACAACTGTTAAAATGTATGAAATATGTCAAATTATAATCAATTTAGCACGTGAAATAGATTTTGCAAATATCGTGCAAGTGGATCTTAGACTTATACCTAACGATTCAAACAGGCCAGGCCACATAGTTAGAAGTTACATAACCGACCTTGATCGTGAGATAAGCTATTGCGCAACTCCAGCGGGTCACGTGTCGGCGACTCGTGCGCACCTCAATGCGGGCGGGTCATGTGACCGGAAGTGGAGAGAACGTAACCTGAATTACCAACGGATTTAGTTATATCCAGTAGCGCCGTGGGGTTATAGGGAAAAGTACTGGGGGTAAATAGCATACAATATACGTATTTGTCAACATTTATATACAGGTTCTGCGGTACCACGCCAGGATATCCTGTGGCGCCGGAACCAGCCATATAAAGATCCAAGAACCAGAGATTTTTTCTTCCTCGTGGCCAGAATTTGATCCCGGGACCTGTCGCTTGTGAGGCAGAATGAGTCGGAGAACCTTTCCACTCATTCGCTAGTGTATTGGAGCATAAATAGTACGCCTTAATATGCTTTTTATTTCTCACAAAAACGTCACCAAAAACAATGAACCCATACCAAACAGCGTGAAGTAACTGGTTTATTGTCTTAACTAGTGAAATCCCTTTGAAAACCAACAGGAGAAAGAGAAGTCCACCCAGATAATGGATCACTGTTACCAAGTGGAATTATTATAAAATAAATGATCCTACTGCATTTTCTTTCAATGCCACATACAAATTTATGAACTGGCTACATACATGGAGTAAGAAAACAGCCACCAATAACTTTTTAAACATTTTTTTTTATTCTTCTGGATTGTTTTAGTGAAATCATACTTATATAATTTTTGTTTCATACATTTTTGTCCATAACCATTTATTCATTGAAACCATGTAAACTAACCTCCTTATTCATAAAACTTATCAAACCTATGACAGCTAAAATGTGCTTTGTCCTTTTCTCACAAACACAAATTTCAAAGTGACAGACAAAGACAAACGAATTATAACGGCGTTATAGTTAAAATAGGTTTATTAGACGTTTATGAATAAACCGGTCAAGTGCGAGTCTAAATCGCGCACGAAGGGTTCCGTACCACCGTTCAATGGAAGCGATGGTGTGGAGTGAATAGTTTGGATTTTACACAGCAAAATATTGTTTACAAAGTTATTGGTGCGGTTACTTTCACACTCCATGTACGTAACCAGGTGCATCCATAAGTTTGTATGTGGTATTGAAATAATTGTTGTATGGGAGCCCTCTTAAATATTTCTTTTATCCTGTTTTTTAGTATTTTTTGTTATAGCGGCAACAGAAATACATAATCTGTGAAAATTTCAACTCTCTAGCTAGCTAGGTTCTTGAGATACAGCCTGGTGACAGACGGACGGACAGCGAAGTCTTAGTAATAGGGTTCCGTTCTTACCCGTTGGGTACGGAACCCTAAAAACCACAAATTAAAAGACAAGTAAAACATCTAAAAAAGGGGGTAACACTAAAGTCAAAATGATCTTCACAACAGTAAGCACTGCTTTTATTTCTAATAGGAGCTGCTCTCCTTACGGCATTCATCTACTTTTTCTGATTTTAGGGTTAATGTCACGCGGAAAAATTACTTATTTGGTGTGTTCACACTCGAGTTACTGCACATGGACACAATGCAGTATTCCTTGGCCATTATGCAGGTTCGATTGCTGACCATGTACCTAGGAGATAATTAAGACGGACGTTCTAACGGTGATGGAAAACATCGCGAGGAAACCTTCATCACCCTGTCACGCAAAATGGAGTATTGAATAACTGCCTCAAAGTGGGCACAATTGTGCCTCTACCATCCCGTATGGGAAAAGGCGTGACGCTATGTTATGCTATGTTGGGCTTTTAGTCCATACATTTTACAGTTTATTTTATAGTTTATAGTTTGCTTTGGGCCATTGTACCGAAACTGAGGAGCAAAATAAGTTTTGCGATGGTACCCATTTGTTTCCGTGGGAAAAGTTATTCAGATTCGTAGGTTGGATCGAGTTCGTCCATGCATAAGAAAAATTACTATGCAGGGTGGTCCATTTCAGTAGTGCAAATTGTAAACTACAAGAGATAACAGTATTTGTTGTTAGGAACCGTGATATCGATTTTAATTAAACAAAAAACTGCATCATTCGAATAAAAAAAAGTCGGCCCCTGTATTATTGCAGCATCCGATAGTGTGGTTTATGATGATCGAATTCTGGGAAGTAATGTCATATAGCAAAAGAGTGCAAAGTGTCAATTTTCTAAAAAAACCTCATTCCTAACTGGTTTCAATCTGTAATTTAGAGATGTACCTACGAGGGTGGTCCCAGAAGTAAACGGCCTAACAAAGATAACACAAAATAATTCGAACAAACTTATTTATTTATTCATATTGTCTCCTTTTAACGCAATAGACTTTTTCCAGCGATGCTCGATAGCTTCGATGCCCTGTTTATAGTGGTCTGTGTCAAGCTCCTCTAAATAGCCATCAAGAGCAGACTCAACCTCTTCATTATTGGAAAATATTTTCACGCCGAGACAATTTTTCAAGTTTGGGAACAGAAAATATTCCGAGGGAGTTATATCTGGCGAATAATGTGCATGGGGAAGCAATTCAAACTTCAACTCATTAATGTTTGCAATTGCAATAGTGAACTTGTGAGCCGGTGCATTGTCCTGATGAAACAACACTTTCTTTTTCGATAAATGCGGCCGTTATTTCTTAATTTCTTCACTCAAACGCTGCATTAATTTAACGTAGTAATTGCCGTTGATGGCTTCGCCTTTTTGAAGATAATCAATAAAAATTATCCCATGCGCATCTCAATATAATGACGCCATGACCTTGCCAGCAAATGAAACTGACTTCGTGTTCTTTGGAGCCGGTTGTCCCTTTTCAGTCCATTGTTTCGACTGTTATTTCGTCTCAGGGGTGAAGTGGTTCCATATTTCGTCCATCGTGATGAATCGTTGTAAAAAGTTAGCTTTATTGCGTTGAAATTTCTCCGAACATTGCGTCGAAACTTCCTCACGTTGCTGCTCTTGTTCAATGGTGAGCAATCGCGGCCCCCATCTTGTGCACAACTTTTCCATGACCAAGTTTTCAGTAAATATGCGATTTATAGCACTTTTTGAAATCCCTACAATGTCTGCTAACTCGCGCACTTTTAGTCTACGGTCTTCCAATACTAGTTTTTGTAGTTTTTTCACTATTTCTGGTGTAGTCACTTCATTTGATCGACCGCTGCGATGTTCGTCTTGGCATCTTGTTCGACCTAGAACCTTTCCACTCATTCGCTAGTGTATTGGAGCATAAATAGTACGCCTTAATATGCTTTTTATTTCTCACAAAAACGTCACCAAAAACAATGAACCCATACCAAACAGCGTGAAGTAACTGGTTTATTGTCTTAACTAGTGAAATCCCTTTGAAAACCAACAGGAGAAAGAGAAGTCCACCCAGATAATGGATCACTGTTACCAAGTGGAATTATTATAAAATAAATGATCCTACTGCATTTTCTTTCAATGCCACATACAAATTTATGAACTGGCTACACACATGGAGTAAGAAAACAGCCACCAATAACTTTTTAAACATTTTTTTTTATTCTTCTGGATTGTTTTAGTGAAATCATACTCATATAATTTTTGTTTCATACATTTTTGTCCATAACCATTTATTCATTGAAACCATGTAAACTAACCTCCTTATTCATAAAACTTATCAAACCTATGACAGCTAAAATGTGCTTTGTCCTTTTCTCACAAACACAAATTTCAAAGTGACAGACAAAGACAAACGAATTATAACGGCGTTATAGTTAAAATAGGTTTATTAGACGTTTATGAATAAACCGGTCAAGTGCGAGTCTAAATCGCGCACGAAGGGTTCCGTACCACCGTTCAAGGGAAGCGATGGTGTGGAGTGAATAGTTTGGATTTTACACAGCAAAATATTGTTTACAAAGTTATTGGTGCGGTTACTTTCACACTCCATGTACGTAACCAGGTGCATCCATAAGTTTGTATGTGGTATTAAAATAATTGTTGTATGGGAGCCCTCTTAAATATTTCTTTTATCCTGTTTTTTAGTATTTGTTTTTATAGCGGCAACAGAAATACATAATCTGTGAAAATTTCAACTCTCTAGCTAGCTAGGTTCTTGAGATACAGCCTGGTGACAGACGGACGGACAGCGAAGTCTTAGTAATAGGGTTCCGTTCTTACCCGTTGGGTACGGAACCCTAAAAACCACAAATTAAAAGACAAGTAAAACATCTAAAAAAGGGGGTAACACTAAAGTCAAAATGATCTTCACAACAGTAAGCACTGCTTTTATTTCTAATAGGAGCTGCTCTCCTTACGGCATTCATCTACTTTTTCTGATTTTAGGGTTAATGTCACGCGGAAAAATTACTTATTTGGTGTGTTCACACTCGAGTTACTGCACATGGACACAATGCAGTATTCCTTGGCCATTATGCAGGTTCGATTGCTGACCATGTACCTAGGAGATAATTAATTTATCTTAAGTACATTATACGGACGTTCTAACGGTGATGGAAAACATCGCGAGGAACCTTCATCACCCTGTCACGCAAAATGGAGTATTGAATAACTGCCTCAAAGTGGGCACAATTGTGCCTCTTCCATCCCGTATGGGAAAAGGCGTGACGCTATGTTATGTTATGTTGGGCTTTTAGTCCATACATTTTACAGTTTATTTTATAGTTTATAGTTTGCTTTGGGCCATTGTACCGAAACTGAGGAGCAAAATAAGTTTTGCGATGGTACCCATTTGTTTCCGTGGGAAAAGTTATTCAGATTCATAGGTTGGATCGAGTTCGTCCATGCATAAGAAAAATTACTATGCAGGGTGGTCCATTTCAGTAGTGCAAATTGTAAACTACAAGAGATAACAGTATTTGTTGTTAGGAACCGTGATATCGATTTTAATTAAACAAAAAACTGCATCATTCGAATAAAAAAAAAGTCGGCCCCTGTATTATTGCAGCATCCGATAGTGTGGTTTATGATGATCGAATTCTGGGAAGTAATGTCATATAGCAAAGTGTCAATTTTCTAAAAAAACCTCATTCCTAACTGGTTTCAATCTGTAATTTAGAGATGTACCTACGAGGGTGGTCCCAGAAGTAAACGGCCTAACAAAGATAACACAAAATAATTCGAACAAACTTATTTATTTATTCATATTGTCTCATTTTAACGCAATAGACTTTTTCCAGCGATGCTCGATAGCTTCGATGCCCTGTTTATAGTGGTCTGTGTCAAGCTCCTCTAAATAGCCATCAAGAGCAGACTCAACCTCTTCATTATTGGAAAATATTTTCACGCCGAGACAATTTTTCAAGTTTGGGAACAGAAAATATTCCGAGGGAGTTATATCTGGCGAATAATGTGCATGGGGAAGCAATTCAAACTTCAACTCATTAATGTTTGCAATTGCAATAGTGAACTTGTGAGCCGGTGCATTGTCCTGATGAAACAACACTTTCTTTTTCGATAAATGCGGCCGTTATTTCTTAATTTCTTCACTCAATCGCTGCATTAATTTAACGTAGTAATTGCCGTTGATGGCTTCGCTTTTTTGAAGATAATCAATAAAATTATCCCATGCGCATCTCAATATAATGACGCCATGACCTTGCCAGCAAATGAAACTGACTTCGTGTTCTTTGGAGCCGGTTGTCCCTTTTCAGTCCATTGTTTCGACTGTT
This sequence comes from Argyresthia goedartella, assembly GCA_949825045.1. Classification (NCBI taxonomy): domain Eukaryota; kingdom Metazoa; phylum Arthropoda; class Insecta; order Lepidoptera; family Argyresthiidae; genus Argyresthia; species Argyresthia goedartella. The sequence continues at coordinate 17,254,837 of OX463834.1, forward strand.
ATTTTGTCTCAGGGGTGAAGTGGTTCCATGTTTCGTCCATCGTGATGAATCGTTGTAAAAAGTTAGCTTTATTGCGTTGAAATTTCTCCAAACATTGCGTCTAAACTTCCTCACGTTGCTGCTCTTGTTCAATGGTGAGCCATCGCGGCAGCCATCTTGTGCACAACTTTTCCATGACCAAGTTTTCAGTAAATATGCGATGTATAGCACTTTTTGAAATCCCTACAATGTCTGCTAACTCGCGCACTTTTAGTCTACGGTCTTCCAATACTAGTTTTTGTAGTTTTTTCACTATTTCTGGTGTAGTCACTTCATTTGAACGACCGCTGCGATGTTCGTCTTGGCATCTTGTTCGACCTCTTTTGAACTCAGTGACCCAATATTTTATTGCTTTGAAAGCAGGAGCAGACTCTCCCGGAGTAGAATCTAGCTTAACTTTAATATGGGTTGGACTTAAACCTTTCCAATGAAAGTATTGTATGACATATCGATGACCCATTTTGTCCATGTTTGCAAAATCACTCAGATCAATCTCGATTAATGGCTATGAAACCAAAACAAAAGAACGTAATTTTTCAAATTAACGCACCAAAAGATTCGAACTTTCAAAATAATAATAATACCTTGACACTATTTAAACACATTGATCTAGCATCAAACAAGGATTCCTTGTATCTTGGGTACTAGACAACGATACGAGGTATGAAAAATAAAGTTTCTTTGGTCAAGTCGGTATCATAATGAAAGTTACTCCCTCATCAACATCATAAGGCCAATAACATCTGTAAAAGATGATTCAAGCAGCGTCCGATATACGTCTTCGCTCGTGACTATACAGTCCGATTCTGGAGCGGCACGTGTGTTGTGACGCTGCTGGTAGTGCGTGCAGTCTGGGTGGTATAATATCCCGTTTGCTCCATGTGGCAAAACGCATGTAAATAGGAGGAGTATTTTTGTTTTTTCTTTTATTTCTGGCAGTTGTTTAAAGCGCCGCGCCGGTTATCTAGTTTTAGCTAGTGTTTCGTACACCAAAGTTAAACAAACCAAAGCCGAGGCGGACAACCACCTTACAGACAGAAGGCTACTCGGTTTAAAGCGGTCGGTAAATGGTCAATGGATCTGCGTTGGACCTTCCCACTGTCACGAGTGACCCCTGGCGTCCACACCTACGCCCATGCCTATATGTCCTAGAAGTCAAAGTTACTTTATTACTGTAGATATGTACATATACTTAGCAAACGTCATTTTTTGCTTCTTCTCTACATTGGACCACTGTAGGAGAAGTAGGGCGTAGAAACTCCAACAATTTGATTTTTAGATCTCTTTTAAAAATAAGTTGTGCTTATCTAATACAAATATGAAAAATTTAATTATTATGATTAATAAGCAGGAATAAATAATTACAAAACTATTAACAACAAGGTCTGTGTTGAGCCAGATTAACCCCATACAGTCCTGTCATTTAAGTAATCTTGAAAATTGTAATACCCCTTTTTCGACAAAGTCACTTTAACATGCTTTTTAAATTGCTCAAATGGCAATTTCAAAATCTCCAGAGGTATCTTATTATAGTAAAGAATGAACTGACCCTTGAAAGAATTGTTAACCTTCGCCTAATAGTCTAAACCGGAGCACACATAGTCTGTGATTATTTCTTAGGTTAACATTACAGCTATCGCTATGTTTGGAAAATGTTGTAAGGTTCTTGCGTACATACATTATATTTTCGAAAATAAATTGACTAGCTACAGTTAGTATCTCAATTTCTTTAAAAAACTCTCTTAAGGAGTCTGTTCGTTTTAAATTATAAATTGCTCGAATATCTCTTTTCTGTAAAATAAAAATAGTTTGAATATCCGCTGCTTTCCCCCACAATAAGATACCATAGGACATGACACTATGAAAGTAACTAAAATATACTAGCCTAGATGTAGCCACATCTGTGTTTTGTCTGATGTTCCTAACAGCGTAAGCCGCAGAACTTAATTTACCAACTAATTTATCTATGTGGGGTCCCCACTGCAATTTGCTATCAATGGTTATTCCAAGAAACTTCTAATTCTCACTAATTCTAACGTGCTGTTGTCTAACACTAAACTGGTCTCAACTTACCTGACATTTGGAAGTGAGAATTTGATACACTTGGTTTTACCAGCGTTTAACAATAAATTATTAACTGTGAACCAATTTAAGGTTAAAGATAATACACCATTAACATCATCAAAATCTCCTTTTTGTCTTTCAATTTTGAAGACCATTGAAGTATCATCAGCAAACAACACTATGTCAGTTAATTTCTCCACCATGAAAGGCCGATCATTAATATATAGCAGGAATAAGAAAGGGCCTAATATGGAACCTTCTGGAACGCCAATTTTTACACCCGATCCATCAGATTTAACGCCGTTTACTTCTGCCTTTTGAATTCTATTGCTTAGGTATGATCTTAGTAGATCCAACGCTTTAACTCCGTAATGATTTAATTTAATAATAAATTAATAGCGTATTATGATCAACATAATCAAACGCCTTCGACAGGCCGCAAAATACTCCGATAGCATCCTGTGCGGCCTCCCTTGCAGAATAAATATGAGATATAAGACCTGCATCCGTAATCGATTTACCCCTAGTGAAACCGTATTGTTTGGCGTGGAGATGTTATGTACGGTTGAAGTGTTAGAGCATTTGATTGAGTATAATCTTTTCAAATATTTTACTTAGTGTTGGAAGAACAGATATTTGTCTGAAATTCGAAGGATCACCCTTATAGAGAGTTGAATAGAGGTATCAGTTTACTGTGTTTCATGAGGTCTGGGAAAGCCCCATCGTCAACACATTATAACTAGAATTACTGAACCAATGACTTTGACTGATATACTCCACAGGTCTTCTGTATTTTTTAAGTTAAGTAATCTAAACGTTTTGACAATGTCCTGGGGATATACATGATGAAATTTTAAATATATCTTACTAACGCTAGTGTTATTTTTTAATAAAGTCTCTGCTTCATATGGCGATGAATTTAGACGATCTGTTGTGAGTAAGGGTATATTGATGAAGAATGTTTCAATATCTCGAGCAACATCAGCGCTGGACTAAACAACATCATCACCTATCTTTAGGCAGAAATCATTGTCCCTTTGTATAACTTTGCCAGTTTCACGGTTTATTATTTGCCATATTGTTTTCATTCTATTATTTGAATTTTGAATTTTTCTATTAATGTGTAAAGTTTTTGCAGTTCTACAAACCAACTTGAAAGTTTTGGAATATTTTTTAACATAGTCATGAAATTTTCGATCAAAGTTATAGGTTTTTTGTTCATAAAGGTCATACAAGATAACTCTACTTTTACAAATTCCAACCGTTGCCCAGTCATTAAATTTAGATTTACCGTTGTAGTCACTGACTTTCTTTAATTTAAAAACTTTATTGAATTCTGTCTGAATAATGTTAAAGAAGTCTGAGTAGATTTTTTTTGGGTTCTGTTCATTAAAATCCGTTACAGGAAAAGTTATACCTAAGTTTTTCGTATATGTCTCTAGTCTATGGGATGTAATAGGCCTATAAAATTATGGACAAGACTTATCCTTAATAGCAATTGGGAATGAAACTGTTTGACCACTGTGATCGGAAGGTAAGCAGTTAATTACACTTTTCTTGTGAATGCACAGTCACAAAAAACGTTATCTAAGCAAATTTGGCTGGTAAGTGTAAATCTAGTCGGCTCTAATAATACATGACATAAATTAAACGATTTGAATAAAGTTATTAATCGTTGTTTCATTGTTGTTCCTACAAGCAAATCTATATTAAGATCGCCACAAATAAATAACTTTTTTCTGTTATTACATAGTTTGGTGAGGGCTTCCTCCATATTTTTTTCAAATATTTCGAAATTGCCATAGCATTTTTCATCCCTCGGTGGCCTGTAGACAAAAACAATAATATGGCTATCTAACTCAACACAGGATACCTCTATTTGTCTTTCAACAGTAAGTGCAAGAATATCTTTCCGTTGTTTCACCTTAATATTATTTTTCATTAAGATTAAAGAACCACCTCTATCAGCAGTCTTTCTATTGTAACAACTGACAATTTTGTAATTATTTATGTTAAAAGACATCATATTTTCCTTCAACCAGTGTTCTGTAACACAAATAATATCAATGTCAGAATTTTTTAGAAATAATTCTAATGCAAGTTCTTTGCCAGATAGCCCCTGGATGTTTTGATGGGTAATATTTAACTGGGGCTTACATTTTGACATATTTAGTGGCTCTTGAATGCTAGAGATTTTCTCTATTGTCTTATGGACTAATTTAAATTACTTGGACCAGATTCCAATGTTGCATGCAAACTATGATTAACCGGTGAATTCCCAATAGGGGTGCATGTCATATTACTTTTAACATTAGCAGGTTTCTGATTAGTCTGTTCAAGAAAAACAACTGATATCAAGTTAAACTTGGTTAAACCAACTATAGCTGCGTCGCATATATTATAAGCTAACAATGTAGCTACTTATTTTCTATATTTATTAGACAGGTACAACGTATCCTGAGTCAGAGTAAAGTTATGAATAAGATTATTCAAGTCGAAATATAAAATAGCATCGCTGTGATGACACGTTAAATTAAATAAATTAATATTCATGCTATGCACAGATTGTTCTGTAGTTCTGTCAAATTACAGGCATATGGAAAATTGCATAGTATAAATTTGCATTTCATCCTACTAGTTTGGGGCTAGATCAATGTGTGTAAATAGTGTCCAAGGAATTATTATTATTATTATTATTATTATTACTATGTAAGTCTAGAAGTGTTTCAACAATTTGATTCAAATCATTCCGACTAATGTTTGAATGATTTCCCACCATAATTACAATAGTGCTGTACTCATCATAGATACCGCGACTAATTATCTTCACAAGATCTACAAATGAACTATTTGGACAGCAAATTTTCGTTACTTTTTGGTTAAGCCGGTAATGTAATAGAGGCCCAAATCCTGCACCTACTTTGTCGGAGAACAACAGAGTTTTTCTCTGAGAAAACAAGTCCCTAACAACCCCTTAAAATTTGATAACAACACCATTCTGTGACCGAGAATATTAACTCCTCAGTTACCAACGGCGTTAGCTAACGCCACTTTTACGTTATAGGTTTAAAATTTTATTACCATGGCATACTGTTCAAAATCGCAATCCGTCCCAATTATACTCGGTTTTTGAGTAGTTAATAAACCTAGCTAGATTTATGTGCAGATTATTTAATATTCTAACATAGAACATTAGTCCTTCTAACTTCACCGGCGTAATTTCGGTGGTGAGATCTCCGACTTAGAAGGCATTTGTCCAGTATTTGGAAAGTACTGAAAAAATAGAAATATAGAAGTGATTCGTTATGAATAAACTTTCTTAACCAACAACTGTTACAACCGTAATATTTAGCTATGATTATGGTCATGCATGACGCACGGAGGGCAAAATCTTATAATACGATTTCAGAGAACCCAATGCATAATAGAACTGAAGTGCGTCACGAAATGGAAATTTTCACGAGCCCCGCCAAAGCCCAACCTTATATAAGTTACACATTGTAAGCAACCAGCCGTCGACACGATGCCTCCTAAGTAATTTGTTCACAGTTTCAAAACTGAAGCACTTGCAACTTTTTAAGAAAACGTTTTTTTAACAATTTTTGACCCCGTTCTTATTCCATCCAACATTTCCATTCTTGCGTGGTTGTGTAAGAGTAGTGATGTGTGCTGAAGTGAGTTTAGGATCTTGGGATTATTATTTTAATCATCGTGAGGAAATCTCCATTCTCGCGCGAAATGGCGATTTGCATCATATCATCATCATAAGGCCTCTTACATCTTGGCAGATGGTTCAAGCAGCGTCTGTTTGAGAACGGCATCGCCGTTCGTGACTAAACAAACCGATCCACGCGTGCTGAGAGTCCGCAGTTTCAGGAGAGCCGGTCTCGCGATTTTAACATCCCTCTGAGATGGTCTTTCTCCACCCATCGCGGTCAGATATGAGACTCTCCCATGAGTTGCGCTCCAAGCCGATCGCAACCATGTCACGCTTCACGCAATGCTTGAAGCAGAGGATGGGCCGCCCTACCTTACGCTGCGCAAGCGCCACTTGGCTCAACAAAGTCTGGGCAAACGAGGGCAGTTCATCTGATGCACATGCCCCAGCCACCGCAAGCGTTTCTGTTTGAGAATGTGATGTGCAGCTGTGCAATCTCCAGCACTCCCTCTCTTGTTAGCCTGTCCTTCCATGCTATGTAAAGAAGACAGCGCAGCATATGTTTATATGTATAATAGCCCGTTAATGTCCCCACTGGCGCACATGCCTTCACCCGGATACGAGTAAGATTGAGCCATAATCTACCACTCTGGCTCACTGGTTGATGTAGGGGTTTTACGACACAACTACCAAGTAGCGATGGTAGCCGGGACCTACAGCTGATAAAAACGTGTCATCCGAAGCACGGAACGACCCATAATGTGAGATAAGTTACTGATCTCATTGGTCCTCCTGCATCCATATCTCCTGCGTGAGGAGCAAGCGTTGGTAGACCGAGCTCTCTACTTTTATATACATTTGCAGCATACTCTGTCGTAATGGGTCTTGACCAAGGTTCTCCAATTTCTCCTGAAGGCTCCGTGACTGTAATGTAGACCAGTGGCAGATATTCCTACGTATGACTGACATATTTACAGGCAAGGAGCTCGTAATCGCACATATTAACTAATAGCACTGCACAAACACAAAACAAAACAATTAACGTCAGGCCTTTTTCCTTACGGGGTGGCACATGCACATTTATGCTTTTCGCCAGTCATTAAATACTCCATTTGACAGGGGGCTAGCGCATCGCCGCAGCTTACAGTAATTTCAAATTCCCTCGCTATGCCTTTCATCGTTTGAACGTCCCAGCAGAACAGTTTAATACATCAACGGGATATCATTGCGACGGCTGACGGATGTAAGGGATTCAAAACTCGCTTATCCCCTTTTCCCTTCACTACAAGTCACGTTGCGCACGTGAAAATATCACGTTGCAGCGAACTCTTGTGAAAACGCGACTTTCCGAATGGAATAAGCTAAAATAAGACCGTAAAAGTTGAAAGAAAGGAAAAAGTTCAACCATTTGTTGTATAGAAACGTGCCGAAACCGAAATAACTTTATTTGAATTTGATTTTGATTTTTGATTGAAACAAGCCATAGTAGTATTGAATGTGACCATTATTCCGGTAGGTTTATGTAACTTAATCAATATGCAACAACATATGTAAAATATTAAAAATAATTTATTTGTGAATTCTGACTCCAGAAACAGTGGTATAAGCTCACTTTTCGCTATGGGATAATGTCTTTTAATCACCTCTCAAGATGAAAGACGATAAAGATAAATATCCCGATAACACTGCGCGTGACCCGTAAATAATGGCCCAACGTTAAGGGGAAGACAGCTCACCCAAATTCCTAAAAATAATTTAAATATTGAAAAAAAAATACCTTGGACACTATTTACACACATTGGTCTAGCCCCGAACTAGGATTCCCTGTATCTTGGGTACTAGATAACGATACACGTACTTATATAGATAAATATTATACTTAGATAGATGAACAACCATGACTAGGGTACAAACACCTGTTCTCATCAAACAAATATTTGCCTCCACTGGGACTCGAACCCGGGACCCTTGGCTTCGTAGGCAGGGTCACTGCCGACTCGGCCATTCAGGTCGTCGAAATAACATAAGGTTACCTGGAATTCTTTCTTTTACCGGAATTTTCCATTCCGTCGACAGCATATCATGTTTTAATGCTGTCGCTACAAATGATAACATTTCCAAGATGTGATTTTTTTTCGAAAATAAAGCTCAATATTTTACCAATGTTTCCAGATAAACATTTTCTTGCTACTTTTATCATTTAAAAAAAATCGCCGGTAGAATTGGGTGAATGTGGGCTGATTTGATTGATTGATTGATTGACTGAGTGTCATGACCGAACGCAGACTCAAATAAAGTACCGCTTAAATCTCACTGGCGCTGTCATGTCTCGAGCGAGAGAAATCGACGATACGAGTTTGAGTGGCCCTTAAACTTTGAGTTGCCGGTTGTGTATCCAGTAGCTTGATTCTGTGCCTCAAACATCTATCCCAATCCCTTTCAGATCGACGTGTCACCAATCACAATCGCTATACATGACAGATCATGTCGAATAATCTAAAAGGGTTCTTACATTTATCTAAGGAGACTGGCATACCGTTTTTAAAAAATGTTGATATCTGCGGCTAGAGATGAAACCGATGTACATCGTTAATGTAAATTATTGAAACACATGTTGGTAATTATGAAATTCTGAAACAATATTCTTTGCAAGAAGTCTGAGTTTAAAGCGCAAAAAAGTTGTTTTTGTCGCCCTTTGAAGTCAGATTTCTCGAAAAGGATATCGTTTTAGAAATTAAAAATTACACAAGTTTGTTTAAAAAGAAATTCAATCAAGATTTTTCGAAAGTGAATATGCCAAAATTTTTACATGCCCTTTCAAAGGGATCAGTAGCTCTATTCTCTATCTCTGAAAACTAGAAATTTATATCGCAATCCACGTCAAATTGAAGTTTTGAAGGATGTCTGCAAACTGCGAATACAGTATTTGACAAGGTAGTCCAATAAATCTAGAAACGTGTCTCAACCTGAACCTATTTCAACAATAACGTTTGAGAATATCAGAATTGTAAGTTTCCAGCAGTTGTATTTTATAAACTCAATTTTGTGTTAAAAGACAGCATTTGACTGTGACGTCACGTGCAAGTATTTCATAGAACTCGTGAACAAAATTAAAGGATCGTTTTGACAGTTCCTAAAGAGTATCTATATTGACTAGCAGTCTAATACCGTATTGAGGTATTAATAATAATATTAATATCTTGGACACTATATACACACATTGATCTAGCCCCAAACTAGGATTCCCTGTATCTTGGGTACTAGACAACGATACACATACTTATATAGATAAATACTATACTTAGACAGATAAGCAACCATGACTAGGGTACAAACATCCGTTCTCCACCGGGACTCGAACCCGGGACCTTTGGCTTCTTAGGCATGGTCAATGCCAACTCGGCCATTCGGGTCGTCGTATTAATACAGTAGATATAGAAATGCTGATATCAATTGCACTAAAAAGTCGACCATCCGTCTGATTGAATCAAACCAGTCTTTTATTGCGAGTTAACTTATGCGATTGCAACTCGTGTGCTGATTTGTCAATTTTTAGGGTTCCGTACCCGAAGGGTGCTAAACGGGTCCTTATTACCAAGCCTCCGCTGTCTGTCCGTCCGTCTGTCACCAGGCTGTATCTCATGAACCGCAATAGTAAGACAGTTGAAATTTTCACAGATGATGTATATCTGTTGCCGCTTTAACAACAAATACTCAAAAACAGAATAAAATAAATATTTAAGGGGGCTCCCATATAAAAATTCTTTCAATACCACAAACAAACTTATAAATGCACCTGGTTACGTACATGGAGTGTGAAAGTAGCCGCACCAATAACTTTGTAAACAACATTTTGCTATGTAAAATCCAAACTATCCAACTCCACACCATCGTTACCATTGTACGTTGGTACAGAACCCTTCGTGCACGAGTTCGATTCGCACTTGGCCGTTATTTTACCATTAACATTTCTGTGCAATAAAGAATATCAATATGAGTATGAAAATATATGGCGTGGCTCCTCCTTGAGGAGTCATTTGGGATAGAAGTTCGAGTTTGTTCAGTTGTTCTTCGTTCGCACCAAAGGTAGTAGGGGCATTACTACTAGTAATAGTAGTTCAATGAGTAGGGGCGACTGAGCAAGGGTGATTTTAGTCGGCTGAATATCCATAGGGAGTGAAATGACACAAATACTCGTCTGCTGACCTCACAAATGAAATATTTGAGCAAGAAGTTAATGGAATTTGTCAACTTTGACAGATATACAGCTTCCAACTACACCGGCGCCATCTGCAATTAGCTTTTGAGATTAGGAGCCAATAGAACTTTTATTGAACGAAGAAATAATTTTGGGGAGGCAGTTGCTCACGTCCGAAGGAGATACTTGGAACCTACAGCCCTTCACGTCCTCCCGGGTAGTGCGGAGGAGCAACACAAGTGAACACTAAAATTTACTGGTTCTCGAAAGAGACCCTGTCCAAATACAGTGACATCTAAAAAAAAACACGTGACATTGGCGAAATTAACCTAGATGTTAGACCGCCATTAATTAAGGAAAAAAATATATATATAATTTTGGGAAAACAATTCGGTGGGCAAGTGCAGCGAAGCCACGGAATAGTCTTCATGTTAGTTAGATATGTATATGACAAAAAACATCATGTAGCACTAAATAAAAATGCTTTTAAAAAAACATGTTTCATCAAAATCCAACCCTTTCCGACCATTTCAGAAAATTGTCGGCCAGATCATGAAATTATCAATTCTATGATATGGCTAGGACAACTATTCTTAGACACAAACGTGACGGTCAAGGTTATCCTTACCTCACGTGAGGGTAATCTTGTTAGTTCGTTATGCTCTATGTAATTGGCTTCTCTACTTTGTTGTGTCAAGCCATCACGGCCGACGGTGTGGTAATGGCAATCGAAGGCACAGAATAGCTTTAGAGGCTGTTTAAAGTGAGCAATAGATAGACTATGCCCTCTTAGCTTAGTGCCACTAGCTAGAAAGTGGAAAAAGTCTTCGAGTACACTTTGACAACTTCTTATAAATTTGTATGTAGTTGTCAAAGATTACTCGAGTTAAGGTGATACGAAAAAAAATAGGGTTTTTTTCGAATCCATTTACTCCACCATGAAGTCATCTACAGATTTGATTTTTGGGTTAACGTTTATTGAGTATTTGATTAAGATTTTCAATAAAGGGAAACGCGATTGGATGAAATTTTCTCGATATAATTTAATTACGAAAACACCTCTAAATTGTTTTATTTTTTCCTGTAATTCTGAAATCCTAACTAATTTCATTGTGGAACTGCGATCAAAATGTAGATCTTATGTATTCGCAAAATCTCCTTAAAAACTTTTTAACAAAATAGCGTATTTTTTTAAACAATTTTTCTGTGCTTTACGTTTTTTCATTTTTTCCCGATTCCGTCCCTTTCCCACTGCGGCACTTTCCGCCTAGAGTAACGGGGACCTTTGCACGGACGAGGTATCGCCTTAAGGTTTTATTCCGCCTTCTAGCTAGACGCCCTAAGATATGAGTCCATCTGTTGGACTTTTGGCCGAGAAATGACATAGTGCTTTACACGACTACCGCGAGGATACGACAGCGCCACTATAACATTTAAGCGGCACTTCATTTGAGCAGCAGTATGTGCATTCGGCCATACCTACCTCCCTAAGGAAAAGATACAACAAAAAACATAACGTCACGCCTTTTCCCATACGGGTTGGCAGAGGCACAATAATACTTTAACCAACGTTTAGCCAGATATTCAATATTTACTTCATTTCGGGTCAGTGTCGATAAGAGGGCGAAACGGGGGCTAGCCCATCGCCGCACGCAACTGTGGAAATACCTACCTAGCTAATTACTAAATTAATCAATTATCATACCTAATGAATTTTCTTACGACCGACTTTGCAGCTTCTTGTAGGCGGTAGGCGCCAACGTGTCCATACAATCACTGTCACTGGATGAATCCATTGTAGATGAAACGTTGGTTAATGTTCGTAATTAACTTATCATCGAAAATTCTACACACACTCTTCCGCCGATTTTCACTTTTGAGGGTTCCGTAGAGAAACAAGGAACCCTTATCGTTTCGTCATGTCTGTATATCCGTCTGTCCGTTTGTAACAGCAACTTTATTCCGAAACTATCAAGACTACACAGTAGAAACTGATATGTAAATGTATTCTTTGAACCGCTATACGATTTTTTTTAAAAAATAAGGGGGGCTCCCCATACATGGAACTGAATCCCAAAAATATTTTTTTCATCAAACCTGATGTGTGCCAAAATCTGTGTGGGATGTTTATAGATAGGTCTTTAAAAATGACGTTGAGTTTCCTGAAACCATTTTTCCTAAAATTAAATCGTTAAAGAGACAGACCCTTCCAACGTGGATAAATTTGTCCCCCCCTCTAACTTTTCAAGGGAGTGAAAAATCTAAAAAAATAATATGTTGTGTATCTCAATAAAATAAATCAGGATTGTATAATAATTAACTTGTACATTGTTTATAGTTATCAATTCACTACAAAACATAAGTATAGTCAGGATATCCCGTTTGGCACACGAGTTTTGTCACGTGTTATTGCTCGTGTGCCACAAGTCTCGTGCAAAGGGATAGGGATTCTAGAACACTCCTATTGTGACCCTGAAGCATTTCCTTTATAGACTCTTGAGTCAGTAAAGATAAGGGTTTTGAAAAAATAAGATTTGATTGTAAGGAGTGTTGGTTAAGAATGTTGATATCGATACGTTACTATTAGTATTTATCTGAATTATTTTATTACCAGGGAAATACTAACGAATGCAAAGTGTAATACACCACTCTGCCTACCTACCTACCTACCTACTACCCCCAAGGACGAAAGTACAATGTCAAAATCGGCGACGAACTCAGTGATGACATCCCGATAAGCCAAGGCACAGCCCAAGGATCGGTCCTAGGCCCACTACACTTCCTCACCTACGTCAACGACATGAGCTACCCGATGAATTACTGCACCACCTATCAGTTTGCAGATGATACATGCCAAATTATAGCCGACAAAGACGCGACTGTCGCTAAAAACAAACTATAAGCAAACTTTAAAAGCTTGTCGAATTGGTGTCATGATGCGGGACTAGTCCTCAACGCCCAGAAGACTAAACTACTTCACATCAAATCACCCTACTGCAAGGACAAGACTCAGGTTGGTATTGTTGCCCATTCCCACGCCTGCATGCACAGTGGCTGTGACGACGGAAATTGCGACTGCGGTCCAATAGAAATCGTGGACACTCATGTTTATCTGGGTCTGGTGATTGACAACAGGCTCAACTGGGGTCCACATGTTGAACATGTTTGTGGTAAGCTGAGGTCACTCCTGGCAACTTTCTGGATAGTAAGGAACCGCATACCATACCCCATCCGACTCATGGTGTACAAAGCACTAGGCGATTCCATAATTACGTACGGCTTGTCCAGTTACGGCCGTACATATAATACCTACCTGAGTTCCATACTAAAGCTACAGACCAGGCTGCTGAAACGAATTGTATCAACGAAAATAAAAAACCAATTTGACAACGATGATAGCCAACTATATAAGCACTGTGGAGTACTTCCAATCACGCACAAAGTTCACTATTGCCTACTTAAAGAACAATTCTTTAATAAAAGTGATCGTCGAAAAATCAACCACCCTATAATAACCAGGCGAATGGCGCAGAGTAAACTGGTTACTGTACGCGCAAACATTACCTACGGTGAGCGAACGAGCTCCTACATGATTCCGCGCTTAATCAATAACCTACCTACACAAATCAGGAACTCGATCACGCAGACAAATATTAAATACAAACTAAAAACATACTTTCTCTCAAAATTGAATACTACTTGAGAACTGCACACTCCTTTTTGAACTTTTTAATTGAATATAGCTTATTTTAATTTAGATATAGCAATAAACACTGTATAATGAGTAGATAACACCACACACAAACCTCAGTGGTTTAAGTGGTGTTCAAGTATGTAACTCTGTTATTTTTAATATGTCATTAATTAAATAAATAAAAAAAAAACCTAAACCTGTCTCAGAATTACATCCTAATACCTTACCTACGATACCAAAGTCACGTGAAAGTATATTGCTTCAAATAATTGAAATATTTCTTCCAATGATATTGATAAGTTACTGTGAGTCGAATTTTTGTTACTTCATTGTTATAAACTATAGTTACCTTGAATAAAGTCCGTCGTGATAATTTGTAAACAATAGGCACGTGTTTTCTAAATTATAAGTAACATTAGCAATTTGTAAGGTAATAGTGGTTTGGTTATATTTCGACTGTTTTGACTGGAAGGGTGCTATTTCATCGCGTGCGACAATCTTGTTGCAATTGTTGCAGTTGTTGTCTTTTTTGTGTTCGTGCAAGACATAGTCCCACAATGCATCAGCTTTTAGGGGAGATTTCTGGTATATCCGGTTATATCTCTCAACCCCGGTTTTGTAAAACCGGCACATTTTGTCCGGGTTTCTATTTCGCATGACAATCCCGGCTACTATCGCTCAGTGGTAGTGGTCGTAAAACCCCTCCACCAACCCGCACTGCGCCAGCGTAGTGGAGTATGGCTCAATCTTACTCGTATCCGGTAAAGGCCTGTGCCCCACGGTGAGGACATTAATGGGCTATATTTATTTATTAATTTAACAATGTCCCCACCGACGCGCACACGCACTCTTGCAAGTTCTTGAAATGTATATAGATGTTTGTATCTTTTTGCTACTGATTTCCTAAAATCTTGAATATTACTTTTTGAATGATACACATGTGACTATCGCTTCATTGATATTGCAAAGACACAATTACACATTTTGTTATTGTCGTAGAATTACGTAATAGCATTGCATGTGTTATTTGTTGGCTTACATATGTACTAGTATTCGTATGTACTCGTGTACATTTACAAGTATGTGTGTGTGTAGGACACATGTCTCGTGTCATGCACGTGTATGCAATGTTTTACAGGAATGCAGGTAATTTGTTTATCGCTTTGCAATTTTTTTGTCGGTTAGTTACAGTTCTTTGGATGTACCACAGCATTACATAAAACAGCGTCATATGCATTACCATACGGAGCGGTAGAGGCACGATGCAAGCCCAGGTTTAGCCAGTTATTCAATATTCCATTTTGGGTGACAGGGGGCAAGCCCATCGCCGCAGCTCTGGAGATTGAATGTTTCCTTGCGATGTTTTCCATCGTTCCTTTTGAATTAACTATTAACCTATAAATTGAAGTATAAAATGTACTTTTACTATTTTTAGGGTTCCGCACCTTAAAACGGAAAAACGGAATCATCATAGGAAAACTTGTGTGTCTGTCCTAGGAGTGCAAACGTACTATAAAACGACTCTCAACCAATTAAGTTGAAATTTGGTATACTTATGAATGTATGTGTCCCAAACAGGATCGAGTTATGTAAGCAAATTTTCAATTTGGAGGGCAATTTGGGGGGGCTAATCAGGAAATTAAAAAATATTTATTTTCAAACCGTATCAACTGTATGTATGTATGTGATATATCAAATGAAAAGGCTTGTTGCGAGCATCTTATATAAATTTTTTCTAAAAACATTTTGAAATAATGCTATATTTTTGGGGTTCCGTACCCAACGGGTAAGAACGGAACCCTATTACTAAGACTTCGCTGTCCGTCCGTCCGTCCGTCCGTCCGTCTGTCACCAGGCTGTATCTCAAGAACCTAGCAAGCTAGAGAGTTGAAATTTTCACAGATTATGTATTTCTGTTGCCGCTATAACAACAAATACTAAAAAACAGGATAAAATAAATATTTAAGGGGGCTCCCATACAACGATACCACATACAAACTTATGGCTGCACCTGGTTACGTACATGGAGTGTGAAAGTAACCGCACCAATAACTTTGTAAACAATATTTTGCTGTGTAAAATCCAAACTATTCACTCCACACCATCGCTTCCATTGAACGGTGGTACGGAACCCTTCGTGCGCGATTTAGACTCGCACTTGACCGTTTTTTTTTTTTTTTCATTTTAACGACCTTTCTACAATAATTGGAAAAAAATCACATACCCCTGATTTCAAATTAGAATTAAAATATATTGCTAGGCAAAACTGGACTATATTTTTTTATCCGGTAGCTTATTTAAAAGCAATTCCAACGATATAACTTTCTTAGAGAGCTCCCATAGAAAAAATAGAGATATCGTCATTTTAATGAAACGGGACGTTAGCGCGCGGAGTTCGCGTGCGACCCCGTGACAGAAGCGGCCATTTTGCATTTTTGGGATTGACAGTTCAGAGGTTATATATATTTTGCATAAAACTGAAATGCTAAGTTATATTTTTTTAATGAATATGGACAAAAAGACCCTTATATCCGAAACTACTGACCAATTTTAGGCCAACGGCGTTAGGTAACGCCGGTGGTAATCAAGAGGTTAAAAATTACAGTAATAATTCACCAAGTTAAAAACTTAAAAAAACAACTTTGAATTTAGCCCTATTTCTTAATTTAACCTTCCACCTTCATAACATTTTATGGATCTGAATTATGTCTCCTTTACGAGGAATAACGCTTCAAAGATTGGGCATTTTACAATAGCAATAGTCTTAATACTGGCTATCAATTCCCGAGCGAGAGATAGATAGTGACATGGGTTTGAGTGTCAGTCAAGTTTTGAGATGTTGGTTGTGCATCGGGGCCGTACACTTGTGCCATACATACAATATTTATGTTCCGAATGGATCTATGGTAGACCACCCGCCCGATTTGTCGGATTACTTCGCCGCATTACTCTACAGTGGGTGCAGGAGGCTGAATAGGTAGATAGATAGATATGGGTCCTGGGCCCCGCGGTAGGCTACATTTTTATTAAATCCCTACAACCGCGCGGGTGTGAGTATACTAAGCATGTGCATCGCGCACGAGTGCAGTCACGTTGCACATCGCGTGCGCGCGCGCATGCGGTGACACAGCGCAGGGCGGGGAAGAAGAGCAACTTTGCAAATAGTTAATGAACCACGATTTACTAAATCTGCATAGTTATCGTTTCCGAAGCAACCGTGTACATTTTACGCTTTTTTATCAATTGAATTGAATTCAAATACAAATATTAAAAAACCACAGTGTCGCCTTTTCCCATACGGGGTGGCAGAGGCACAGTTGAGCCCAGTTCAGCCAGTTATTCAATACTCCACTTTGCGTGACAGGGGGCTAGCCCATCGCCGCTTATATGGAGATATGAAAGTTTCCTCACGCTGTTTTTACCCAACTGCAGCGAAGCGGAAAAGACGAGGGTTATGTGTTTGACCTGTTTATATGTATGTATATATGTCTGTTCCATCTCCTCGGAACTACTCAACGGCTCATCGGATACGTCTAAATGGCGCAAGTGTCACTGGATACTTAAAATAAAATAATACAAAGTGGCAGATATATTATATATATATATATATTCAATTCAATTCAAATTCAATTCAAAATATTTATTTCAGATAGCATACATTTTGACACATATACATCCATAGGTAGATATTATTTTATCATTATAAAAAAGTTTAAAATTAAACTAAATACATCATCCATCATCCTTGAATAATAAATAACACCCACACTCACACCCTGCTCACACAGTCACACACACCCTCTCACACACACAAAACATCGTCCTAAAATATGATTATAATTTATGGTTTGTTACTGCGAAGGTGCACATCCATCCAGTACTTCAACATAGGGCTGTCCACCTTCCCAGCCAGAGTGCTGAGGATAGTGTTGGAGCTGCCGAAAAGGCGGTTTCTTAACGAGGCAATCCTCTTTCTCATTATTGCAAAGAAATCGTCAATCCTAGCTTCGGCAAACATAGCCGAGGCGCTGCAGTATCGCGGCAGCCCCAACAGTATTCTCAGCGCATTATTATATTGGACGCGCAGGGCGCTGTAGGCTCTCCGCGTATAGCTGACCCACAAGCCACCAGTGTAGAAGGACTGACAAAAGGCTCTGAAAAGTGTCAATTTGACAGCCCTTGTACACTTCGCAAACCTGCGGGCCAGCATATTACATCGGACCGCCATCGCCCTGCGCTCCCTTTCAATATCAATGTCATCTACGAGCCCCTCCGTGACCACGTGACCCAGGTACTTGAAATGTGGAACCCGCTTGAGAGGTGCTCCACACAATGACACAACCGGATCCTTATCAGGAGATTTAGTCCCTGAATGAAACACCATCAACTCACTTTTCTTCACATTATACCTGAGCCCGTGTGTATATATATATATATATATATATATATATATATATTAATAAAGCACTTTTTTGACGTAGCCTAGATGATAGTCTCCCATTACTGGGCAAAGACCTCCCCCCTTTGAGTCCACACGTCACGGCTTTGTGCCACCTCAATAATTACTTAGTCTTACCTTCTTGCTCTGTGCTGTTTAGTGTACCGCAGTCGGATTTTTTAGATTTTTTTAATTTTATAATATAATTCATGCAAATGCTATTGTGCGATTGATATAGGTAAACATTATATAATTTCCTTCGTGCCATTACTGGCTAAAAGTATGCACTTGTTTTCTTTGTTTTTCTCTCGTGTTGAGTTGCACTTTTGCTATTCTGTGAAATCAAATTGTTGTCGGTCCTTTCCACTTCCATAAATATACTTTATTATATACTAATGTAAAATAAAGCTGATTCCCTAAATATCACATATTCTCAGCTACATGAGTGGAAGTTAGTAAAACTCTAAAGACCCAACACCACAAGGTATCCTAGAGGGCAGGGGCAAAATGTGTACCCCTATGTAATATCTATATCCGTAAGACTGACGGCCAGGCTGCAGTTCGGCTGAACAATGAGATTGATCTTGAAAATTTAAGCACAAAGGAAAAGTGACTAGTCTTAAATCGTAGTTGTCTATCGCATAGGTTAAATGTTCTTATACACACTTTTGATACCTATATCTTCACGCACTTACCCCCTTACACACTAACATTAATCACTAACAATTGCAAACTCACAACCAAATCAAACAGTACGAGTAATGTATGTAGTTATAACATAATGCCTTACAATTCTTATTCAAATCAATTTCGTAAATATCCATTGACACCCAGCTTCTGTACCGGTCCATGTTTTTTCAAGGTTCCAAATGCTGAACACGGTTTATAAAATTTATTAAAATTCAATCCTCTTACAATAAATATTTCTACCGAGATTGAATGCATTGGCAACGTAGAGTGTATGCGTTGTGATGACCCATATTCAATCAAATCACTACTTACTACAGATTCTGCATCTTTGGCTTCCTCAATGCATGTTCTATGTGCCAATATACGCAGTATCAATCAAAACCTTGATTCATTTCTTGTTTTTATGTCAAAGTTGGACTTAGTTTTAGATGTTGTAGTTCTAACTGAATGTTGGGTCGACCAAGATTCAGTAATCCCTAATATAAATAACTTTAAATCGTTTAGTACTACCAAATCTTATAATCAAAATGATGGTGTCATTATTTATATCAATGATAGAGTTAGTAATTATAATGTCCATGAGCCAGTTGTTTCTAATGGTAACTGTTTAACAGTTAACATAAATAATGATACAACAATTGTTGGTCTATACAGACCTTCTGAGTTTAAAAATTCTGCATGTAAATCACAATTCGTTGATTCCCTAGATTCTCTGCTTCATAAAATAAAAACGTCTAATATAATTTTAACAGGGGATCTTAACTTCGACATTTTACCGGAAAATTTGTCAGGGCACGCTGAAGATTATGTGACTATGTTAGCTTCCCATGGATTAAGACAAGGTATAAATCTTCCCACCAGGCTCAAAACCTGCCTCGATCACTTTATGCTTCGAACCAATAAACAAGCTAAAACTGTACTTTTTGATGAAATTACAGACCATTGTCATGTACTTCTTCATTTAAACAGTAGTAGCTATAAAAAACCGGACATTAGACATGAAAAAATAACATTTAACCTAAAAAATATCGATGAATCACTTAAGGCTATTAACTGGGATGACTACTATAATAATACTTCTGTGGATGAAGTAGCACATTCCCTGATATCAAATATTCAAAATAGCATAAACTCCAATACCACCTGTACAAAAGTTGCAAACAGAAAAAAACCTATAAAACCATGGATAACTATAGGGATTATAAAATCTATTCGTAGAAGAGATAAATTACACTTAAAAATAAAGAAAAAAATAAATCTAATGAAGAACTCAAAAAACAATATTTAATATACAGAAATACATGCAATAAAATATTAAAAACCTTGAAACGCAAATACTACCAAAAGGAACTTGAAAAAAATACCGGTAATTCAAAAGAAACTTGGAAAATTGTTAAAGAACTTTGTAATTTAGCCAAAGATAAAACTTGCTCCACTGAATTGCTCTCAATTAAAGCCACGGAAAAAGACTCTCTTAATGCAGTGAATCAGTACTTTACCTCAATCGGCCATGACCTTGCGACAGAAACACTTACCAAAGTCAATAAAAATGAAAGTTCACTAGCCAACAAAACTGCCTTAATTAATCCACCTCAAACCTCTATGTTTTTCTCACCTACCGATCCGGATGAAGTACGTAGGGTGATATCATCAATGAAATCTAAAAACTCCACTGGATGGGATAAAATATCGTCACAGCTCATTAAATCACTCGTCCATGTACTAGCGAGTCCCATTGCACATTTATGTAATCTGAGCTTAGCCAACGGTAAATTCCCTGAAGACTTTAAACTCGCCGTAGTTATTCCAATATTTAAGGCTGGTGACAAACTATCTCCTGGCAACTATAGACCCATATCACTTCTATCAACTTTGTCTAAAATTTTAGAAATGATAGTCAACAAACGGCTAATGTCGTACTTAGAAGATAATAAATATCTATCAACCAACCAATATGGGTTTAGATCAGGTCATTCTACTGAAGATGCAGTTTTAAAATTAACGACTGAAATAACAAAGCACCTGGACAAAGGAAAGAAATGCATCGGTGTCTTTCTAGATCTTCAAAAAGCTTTTGATACTGTATCAATACCGATTTTGCTCAAACGTTTGGAAATTCTTGGTTTAAGGGGCCCAGTACAAGATTGGTTCAGGAGTTATCTCAATCAACGTAGACAATTTGTCCACCTAGGTGGCATTTCGAGTGATGAAGAAACATGTTCCTACGGAGTACCACAAGGTAGCACGTTAGGACCGACTCTCTTTTTAGCTTATATCAATCAGCTGGCTGAACTGGACATCTTAGGTGCTGAAATTACTATGTTTGCGGATGATACAGTGCTATTATTTAATGACACATCCTGGGAAAGTCTTCAACTAACAACTGAAAATGGTTTACTTAGGGTAACATCGTGGTTAGAAGACAGTCTTCTTTCTCTAAACACTTCCAAGACAAAATACTTATGTTTCAGCAAAACCAACGCATCTAAGCCACCCAATAACTTCAGCTTAACAATTCACTCTTACCCTTGTAACTCGACTAACCTAATCGATTCCAATCAGTGCAAATGCTCTAAGCTTAGCCGCGTTAATGTGATCAAATACCTGGGCGTACTTATTGATGATAGGCTCTAATGGGTTCCACATATAAAAGCCGTTGCGAAAAGATTACGAAAGCTTATTTTTGTTTTTAAGACACTTCGCTTTGTTGCATCAAACAAGTTACTCCTAGAGACTTACAAGTAGTGTTTTCGGAACCGGTATTCTTTTTGAGAACCGGGAATTTCGGTACTTTTGTATTACGGAACCGGGATATCCCGGTTTTTTCGGTATTTTCGGTTCTTGCTAGTTTTTGTCATAGAAAACAAACAAGGGTTATGCTTCAAAAGTAAACTAAAATTCTGTATTCAAGTAACTTTAATTCGAAATTTTTTCTTCTATTTTCTGTTCTCATAGCTAGTAGTAGGTAATTATATATAAATCAGACTATAATTAATCATAGTGTTATGTTATTGTTAGGTACTAAAGTAAGTATTTACTGTCAATTAAAGGGTAAAAATAAGGCAGTCATCTTAGATTCCTTAACATTTAGAATTATCTTAAACATTTTTAAAGAAAACAAAATTAAACTATTTTCTATTCTCATACCTATTAGTAAGTAATTATATATAAATCAGACTATTGTCAATCACAGTGTTATTCTTAGGATCTTAAGTAGTTACTGTCAATAAAATGGTCAAAATTAGGTAGTCATTTTAAATTCCTTAAACATTTAGAATTATCTTAAACATTTTTCAAAAGCAACAAAATTAAACTATTTTCTATTCTCATACCTAGTAGTAAGTTATTATATATAAATCAGACTATAATCAATCACAGTGTTTTTGTTAGGTTCTTAAGTAAGTGTTAACTGTCAATAAAATGGTAAAAATTAGCCAGTCACCTGAGATTCCTTAAATATTTATAAATATCTTAAACATTTTTCAAAGAAAACAAAATTATTTTTTTTACCAAAAAATATTTAAAAATAATATCTCTTTCCGAGTACCTACCTATTCATAAAATATGGCGTAACCAAAGTTTAGCTTTTTAAGAGCTTTTAGCTCTCTCTTCTCTATAATAGGACCTTAAAAACAACAGTGCATCTAGACTTTTGTCACTCAAACGAGATCTTATTTTGTTGCATAACAAACCTGCCGAAGAGAAAACTCTTTCTGGCTCAACACTGGTTGGCGGAATCGTTAATAGATGGTCATATGCCTGAGACAAGTAACGCCCACGATCTCCTCCATTCTCAAAGAGAGCCATTTCAATCCTAACATTCGTAAAGAGATCTTCATGAGCAGAAGATCTAACGCGTTTTTCACTAACAGCCTTTGCAAGCTCAGCATTTAACTCATCGCCTTTTGTCAAAGCAATGTTTTGAACTTCAAGCACATCAGAGTCAAATTCACGTTCATTCGCCTGTTCACCTTGTGAGGTTTGTAGGGGTTCAGCTTGAGATACCGGAGTTGTTGAGGATTTGGTGCGACTTAGCAATGACACTATTGCGTTGCACATTTCATCGCTGCTTGGCCGCGAAAAAACTAATGAATCTTCATCATTTTGTTGGAGGAAATAACTTTCTGGATTTTGCAAGTAATTCAGAGTCGCAGCTGCAACATTGAGACGCCGTTCTGTGTATAGTTTTTTTAACATCATGAACATTTTTTCGGCTACATAGTTATTTTCGATATTCGCAACTTTTTTTAATGCGAATTTGATAGCAACATCTGCTGTCAATAATGTAGAATCGCGACGACATAAAGCTTCTAATACGGTTTTGATTATGTCAAGAACTTCGTGTAACTTCCCAATTAGTTCCCAATCTGCTTCTGAAAATTTTATTGTGGATTTTAAATCAATTAATGCTTTCACAATGCAAGTTCGCAGCTTCAAGAATCGTTCAAGCGTAAAAGCGAGGCTACTCCAACGTGTTACTGAGTCACAGGTTAGTGAATATTCTTTATGAAAATCAGCGATGACGTACTTTTGCAGAACGTCATCGTTTTTGGTTGGAGATTTGCGGAAAAGTTTAACTACTTTTTTGACTTTTAAGAGTAAATCTCTTTGTTCAAATTGACGTTCTGAAACTGGTGACGTATTTTGAGACAAGAACTCGGCGCCATCGGCTTCGCTGTCTGAGTCCGAATCCGAATTCTCATCTAAAGATTCCATGTTCACTTGAAGTCTCTGTCTACTTAGTGCTGCCAAAGGAATATCGTCATCGTCGTCTTCTATTGCGAACTGAGTCTCTTCTTCGGCTTCTTCTGTCTCATTCGTCATTTTTTTGTAAAAAACATCTGCAATTGCAAGTTGGAGTGCATGGGCAATACAAAGTTGGTGATAGGATGACAAAAATTTGCCGACTTTCTTCATCATACTGCATCCGTCTGTTGTCTCAGCGATAATGTCATTTTCCAGTGACACTCCGAACTCATTTAATTTGCTGCATATTTCTTCGACGCATTTTTTAGCTGGTAAGGAGCCGTAGATTCTGATGAGCCCCAAATTTTTAAAGTTTTTGCCTCCAGAAAAATGACGTGAGTGTAAATTCAAGCTCAGATATCTACGGTTTCTAACCGATGTCCACTCGTCAAATGACATAGAAAATTTATGGCCCGCTTTAAGTAGTGCTTTAATCTCGTTAGTCAGTTGGATTTTCTTTTGAATGGCCACTCTAACAACAATACTTTGGATTGTATCGACAGATTTCGGCAATGTGTGACCTGATTTTTTAAAAAGCCTTTTTAAATCCTCACATTCTACAAATTGGCGAAAAGGGTATCCTCTTAAAGCAGTCATGCGGGAAATCATCACCTCCATACTAGGATTTGAATCACATTCATAATAATCTGTTAATTTGGTCTTTTTTTTGGGCACATCTTCTGTACTTGTAGAAGGAATCGCAGTCGTTGTGTTTCCACCGCTACTAGTTGGGTTAGCGAGGTTTTCCATTTCAGCTGACAAGCTGGTATGATGAACATTTTTTAAATGCTTTTGGAGTCCACTTGTACTGCCACCAGCACATTTTAATATTTTCTGACATTTCTTACATTTAGCTGATATCTTATCCTGAGCCCGAAGAAAGTAATGCCATACAGACGACTTATCGCCAGCCTTGGTAGAAAGTTCTTAAAAATTCATCGCCTATAATAAAACAAAATGCATAAATGCGAAACAGTTCCATTTACATTTAAGATACATAATATGTAATTTAAACACTTTAAGACTATAGCTCTAACCATTTGGATGTAAAACCTGTCTGACAGACTGACAGACAGACAGACGGACACTAGAGTGACTACAATAGGGCTCCGTTTGGATCCTTCGGGTACGAAACCCCGAAAAGTACTACAAATAATCAAAGCAATAATTAAGTAGGTAGGTAAGGTAGGTTACCTATGTAAATAAAACAAAGCTTTGCGTAACACGCTTCTTATTTCATCAAAATTACTACAAAGCTATTGAATAAGATTTTCTTATTTGTATGCCAACGAACGACGAAAGAAATCGCGGGCATGAGTTAGTATAAAATAAACAAAGCATTAAATCCAGTAAGTATAATCCAAATAAAACACAATGTGAATGATAACTTTAGCCGCACAAATTTTACTAAAAGCGCAAACATTAACTAAAATTATGATGTTTACGTAATAATACATACAAAAATACATACCTCATAAATATTTCACCTCGTTTTGTCAGAAATTAACAACAAAATCTACTAAGGTCGCCTTTGAGGTTATCATCAAAATCACACACGCGCGCAATGCAATCTGAAAACTGAGTGAGTGAACGAAAGATCGCGGCGCGCGAGCGAGGCATGCGCGGCAGGCGCGGGGAAGCTTGACTTACTATATACATACTTACTTTCCTTCCTAGCAACAGCGAGCGAGTGTAGGTAGTTATTGGTAATATCGAGCGCACCATTAATTTCGCGCGTTATTTATTTTAACGCTGAACTATTCACGTTAGTTTTGAATGTTTGAATAGTAGAAAGTGTGGAAAATTAAAGTAAGAGTAAATAAGTAAATAGTAGTGTGAATCGCTTAATAAAAATAAAATTCCCGAAAGTACCGAAAGAACCGGGAATCAAATTTGGTTTCCCGGTTCCATTTTACTGACAAAAGAACCGGGAATTCCCGGTACTTTCGAGACCGGGATTTCCCGGTTCTGAACCCTACTTACAAGGCTCTCGGTCAGTCCATTATTACATATTGTATTTGTTCTTGGGGGGGAGCGTGCAAAACTCACTTATTGGAGGTGGAAAGAGCACAGAAAGTAGTCCTGAAGGTCCTATTATTCTTACCATTTAGACATCCTACTACCAAGGTATATGAAGAGTGCAAGGTACTCAGCGTGCGTAAACTATTTATATATCAGAGTTTAAGGAGATACCATCGCGTAACCGTACCTTCACTACCCTTGAACAATAAACGAATAGATAACTGCCCCGTACCAAACTGCAAGAGTGTCTTTGCTAGGCGACACTATACCTATACCTCTCCTCGTATTTATAACAAACTAAATTTAAAATATAAAACCAAGACATTAAGTAATTATCAAATTAAAAGCAAAATCATTGAATGGCTAAATAAGTTCGACTACGACACTACAGAAGATCTCCTAAAAGTAATAAAATAAATCAAAAAATTAACAAAAGGCATTATTTGGCTCAAATTCTATAACTAAGTTTAAAATCATGTAAACAGATATTTATACACAATACCTACATGGCTCGTATTTTAATCAAAATGCATATCTATTTTAATCAAAATGCATACATATCTAATTACAATATTCAGTGCACTATTAATTTGAATATTCACTTTCACTTTCATACAAATAAATTAATTTGGTTAGTAACCAAATTAATTTATTTGTATATCTAGTTACTATTAGCAGTTAAATTTAACTATTGCAACTTTTGCCTTGACTGTACCACATACTGTTTAAAAACTGCATCATTTTATTTTACAACTACCTACCATTAGTGTTACTTATAAATAAGTGATATGTAGCTTTTAGTTCACCTACATACATCTTTATAGATTTTTAATAAGTAATTTAATATCGTTCATTTTAATATGTATACCTACCCTTGTACTTGATGTAACTCAATGTGAATTGTTAACCAAATGGAAGGAACTGGTTCCTGACACACAGGTTACCCTAGTTTAGGAACCAGGGCTACAATAATTTATACTTTTTGTGTTGCAATAAAGAAATGTTTATGTTTATGTTTATGTTTATGTGTTTGTATATGTTTATCTACACATGTATCATAAACTCTCTTTGCTGCATACAAAAACCGCACGTTACGATCAGCATAATGTTAAAGTACTTGGTAATAACTCATTTCTTATCTGAAAAATTACACATTATGACCATAATGTGTAGTTTTTCTACATATTACCACAATGCCGGTCAAACATGCGGTTCCTGAACACATCAAAGAGAGCTTATGATATGTGTGTAGTTAAACTAGTGTGTAACCGTACATAATTAGGCATTAAAACTCTCGAGTGATATTATTATGAAACTCGCCTTCCTCGAGTATTAATGCCTTCCATTATGTTGCTTCCATTATGTTTAATATTATGTACTCGTAAATATTTATAGCCCAGTTCGACATTTTAAGTATCACTTTACTTGATCAGCATTCTGTGAATTCAGCTACACAAGTTTGTGATTATCAAGAAGTGCCCGCGACCGACACGGTATGACGGCTCGGTATGGAAGGTCGAGGCTTCCTAGTGGTTATGTAAGCGCACTGATAAGCAAACACAGTGTTATGTTACGATGAGATATGTTGGTCTAGCAAGAACGTAATCATAAACATACACATTATATACATACCTTGCTTATGGCCCCATACTGGGATACCCTCTGAAACCAGAAACAGCGCCGTCACACACATGTAAAAATCTAGGAGCTGGGGTTTTTTTCTTGCCAGCCGGGTTTCGAACCCGGGAGGTAAGGTTTACATAACTACAGATTGATTTGAAATGACAACCTCTGTGGCGCAGGGGTTGTGGCTCAGCTTACCATGCTAGAGGTCCCGGTTTCAATACCCGGCTGGGGGTAAAGAAAAAAACACAGGTCTTGGATGTTTATATTTATATGTGTATGACGTTCGCTGTTACTGGTTCCCACGACACAGGGTATCCTAGTGTGGGGCCTGAAGCAATGTTTCTGCCTGTAGGTAAATGTTTATGATTTCTATTTAGCCCCTTATTCACTTACTCAAATCGACCGAACAATGTGGGAAACTCACAGTTTTTCCATATCTCAATTTGATGTAAACTGTGGATCTGAGATACCCAATTAGAGGCAGCTGACAATCTTGGAAAATGAAAATAGCTTTGTCTGAATGACTGATTCGTCTCCATATTAATTTGACACGCCGCTAACTAGCGATGTCTTAAATTGTTATGGAAACGAAACTGTCGGCCACTCCCTGCCTGAGCAATGATAACATAGCCTTTTCGCAATTATATTCTAAAACAATATTAGTGTATGTGACCGATACATAATGGAGGGCATTAAAACATGAGAGCGGGTTTATGAAACGAGGCGAAGGCGAGTTTCATAATAATATCACTCGAGAGTTTTAATGCCTAATTATGTACAGTTACATACACTAGTTTATCTACACACATATCATAAGTTCTCTTTGATGTGTTCAGGAACCGCATGTTCGACCGGCATGGTGGTATTAATCATTGCTCTGCCCTTGTTTAGCTTGTTCAGTAGTACCAACTTCACAGACAAACTCGGGGCGGCATGCAGGCAGGCGTCGGCGCTCGAAATTTTAATGTCATAATATGTCGAAATATTGATATATTATGGTCATAATGTATCAATATTCAGATAAGAAATTAGTTTTTATCAAGTAGTATATCATTATGCTGGTCGTAACGTGCGGTTTTTAGACGAATTAAAGAGAGTTTATGATACGTGCTGTGTAGATATATTAATTAATGCATCACTTACGTCATCTTCGAAACATTACAACGAAAAATATCCTTGTCGTTCAATTATGATGTTTTTGTGTTTCTTTGTATTGTATTTTTTCCAATATCTTCTATGTGTGGGCTTGTGCGTCGAGACTCCGCATTACTCAATGTATGAAGTCATCGAACCAATTTACTCGAGTAATATCCTGAAGATAAAGTATTGTGTAAATGGAATACGGTGTTGAATCGGAAAAGAGCATCTTTATATTATTTACACACACCCATGCCGCACATAAGAAATCGTGTACGATTCTTTGTAACTACCTAAACTAAACTATTTATTCAGCCCCCTGCACCTGCTTCTAAGCATTTCAGACAGCGACAGACTGACAAAGGACTGACAAAGACAAGGACCAGAAACCTAGAATAACAAACAAACTAATAAACAAAGCATACGCGGTGCCAGAGGTAACGTCCATGTATAGCATACGCGGTGCCAGAGGTAACGTCCATGTATAGCATACGCGGTGCCAGAGGTAACGTCCATGTATAGCATACGCGGTGCCAGAGGTAACGGCCATGTATAGCCTTTCGTGACGTTTCGTGTAACACTTATGACGCACTGAACAATAAACGCAGAAAGTATAGTAATACTTACACAATGTAGGGTGTGTCTATAGGTATATAAAACTCCTCCCGCAAAGTGCCAAGAAAACATTGTGAAAGAAGAAAGAAATGGTCCTGATCCAAATGATTTGCACGATTTGTGCCAAATACGTACCTACGTTCCGAGAAAGCGGTGGCTGAAAATAGATCGCCTATAATCGTTGTTGTTTAATTGGACAGAATGGTTTTCTGTCCAAAATCGAACAGATGTAGATGTATTTAAATAAAAATTTTATGTACTAAATACTTACAACTGACTGCCATGCTAGTCAAAAATCACAAAAGATATATGAAAGTGTAAAGCCATAGGTGATAGAGATCTCTGTATATCTTCCCCCCTTTAGATTTTCCGGAACAGATTGGCACCTATAACTACAATAAAAAAAACTAGTCTGTTCCGTGTGTGACTCACAATACGACCCCTGGCAGAGTCACCACCGCAGGCTCTGCCTACCATGCGAGAGGTCCTGGGTTCGATCCCCGGCTGGGGATAAAGAAAAAACAAACCCTAGGTCTTGGATGTTTATGGGTTTGATGTCACTGTTTCTGGTTCCCACGACACAGGGTAACCTAGTGTGGGGTCAGAAACAAAGATAAATGTTATATACAAACACAATTCCGAACTTTTACCATGACCCTGATTTTATTAGAAAATAACTTGTTTTTACTTCTCTAGGTCTCCTTAATTTTGAGCTGAGGGGCCAGCCATGTTATTAGTAATAGGTACCGAAAAATTATTATCCGGCATTGACCAGACCACCATATTTCAATATACCCGTACCGAATCCACCAACATTATATAAATAGCAATGTAAACAAACAAACCGTAAATAAATCATATCAAATACACATGGACTGCACTGCGCCGCGATAATCTTGCCAAACCTACCTATACATTACGTAACAAGATTTATAATTGCAACATGCAGCACACAGCACACTGCTCTTGTACATTTGGACGAGTGACCCATATTGTAGGTTCAATGTCAGTGTATGTGTAATGTATTGCTTTTGATAGTGTATTGCGCCATAGTAAATGTTGGACGCAATAGCGTGTTGTGATCTGACGATTCGGCTGCAAGTGTAAGACAATGTATATAATTTAATTTTAAGTATATGTCGCAGTTAGTTGGTTAAATCAGACACTTAAATAACTCTCTAGACCGTTAATTAAATACCGACGTTTAACCAAGTCAATAAAATTCCGACAGAAAGTGAGTGAACTAAACGTTTAACGAGTTGTCTAAACGTTATAGGCAACAAGACATATACAATATAAATATATTTGTATGTGTAGTTACTTTACTTTATGTTTTAAGTATATTTTGTTGTTCTTACATGTTCAACCTAACACGAAGGATGAAGGGGGCTTCGCTTCGCTCACCCCCTTTACCCTTCACCTAAGCTACCGCAATGTTTTGCCCTGACATAAGCTGTGCAAATCAGCTGTTGTCGTGACGCCATCTTGTTTTCCAACACGCCGGCTTTCAGTAAGACAGATTGTTAACCGTTTTCGACGATGGTTTATTTAAATCAAAATGCTAGTGACTTGGTTACACGTCGGTATTTAATTACGGTCTAGAGAGTTAGTTAAGTGTCTGATTTAACCAACCAACTGCGACATATACACGGTGTTGTTTTGAAAAGTTACGCCCGGCACAGGGACGATAGTTTATATATCGTTTGAAAAAATAGGTTATGGTCCCGCGCATAATTTTGATTCACAAATTGCCGCGCGCCGAGTGCCCGATATTGCAAGCGCGGTACTAAGCGATAGAAATACAGCCACAATTTAATAATTTTTAGGTATTTTTATTATTATTTTTTGCTTCAGTGTAGTCTTAATAAAACCCCTGAGTCGGGCGTAACTTTACGAAACAAAATCCTGTGTTATATTGTTATTGGAAGTAAGGTGTTCAATTCTCAAAAATCGAGCAAGACAACGGCGCCTAGTGCCTACCGGCTGAATGCCACTTTAGGTCCATTATGACTACTTCCCATTGTGACAAGGATCATAATAACAAATTCCCATATTGGTAAAGCCAACGCTTTAGCCTAAGAAACATTCTTCGGCAATGTACCCTTGCTGACAACAGACTTAATTCATCTCCATATGAAGCAGAGACTTTGGCTTAAAAAACAGCACTCGCGTCAGTAACGTAGATTTAAAATTTAATAATGTATCTCCCCAGAACATCATCAAAATGTTTAGATTACTTAACTTAAAAAATACTGAAGACCTGTGGGGTAAAGAATTTGGTTCAGTAATTCTAGTTATATATACTTAGTTTATATATTCAATACATGTGTTGACGATGGAGCTTTCCCAGACCTCATGAAACACAGTAAACTGATACCTCTGTTCAAGTCAGGAGACAAGGGTGATCCTTCAAATTTCAGACCAATATCTGATCTTCCAGCACTAAGAGAAATATTTGAAAATATTATACTCAATCAAATGATCTCACACTTCAACCGTACAAACCAACTCCATGCCAAACAAGACGGTTTCACTTAGGGTAAATCGACTACGGATGCAGATATTACCCTTATATCTCATATTTATTCTGCATGGGAGGCCGCACAGGTTGCTATCGTTTTTTGCAATCTATCGAAGGCATTGGATTGTGTTGATCATGATACGCTGCATAAGAAATTAAATCATGACGGAGTTAGAAATAAACTAAGACTGCTCCTTAAACACTGGTAAAACCAAGTGTGTCAAATTCTCACTCCCAGTTTAGTGTTAAACATTAACACGCTATAATTAGTAAAGCAAGCAAAGCAACAGCAAGTTGGCTGGTAAGTGTAATTCTAATTGGCTTAAGAAACACATAACATAAATTAAACGATTTAAATAAAGTTATTGATCGTTGTTTCATTGTTGTATCTACAAGCAAAGCTACATTAAGATCGCCACAAATTCTTCACTTGTTTCTGTATTATTACATACATTTCTCAAATATTTCCCCCATAAATTTCTCAAATATTTCGTAATTGCCATGACCTTTTTCATCCCTCGGAGATCTGTAGTCACAAACAAAGATATGACCATCTAACTCCTCACAAACAAATATTCTTCTATTGTTTCACCTTTATATATTTTTTACTAAGATTAAAGAACCACCTCTATCAGCAGTCTTTCTATTGTAACGAATGATAATTTTGTGATTATTTATGTTAAAAGACATCTTGTTTTCCTTTAACCATTGTTCTGTTATACAAATACTATCGGTGTCAGTAATACAGATCTATATATACAAAATATAATAAAAAGGATAATAGATACAAAATCATATTAAATAGTAGAATAATAACCAGGCGGGCTAGTAAGGGTCGACTCTTTGTACCTAAAGTGAATAATAACTACGGAAAACGAACAAAAGAATACTTAGTTCCTAAAACATTTAATAGTATGTCTGACTTAACGAAGAATGTATTACCATATAAAGTTAGTGCTAGAAACAGGGCACTCAAAAAACATTTTCTTGAACATTTCTAATATGTGTGGTGGTCTAAAGTATCTTGTAAGTAATTTAATTGTTACAAAAAAAAAATATCTATTACTCGTTTTCTTGAACTTGTATTACTTACTTTTCCATGTACCTGTATCTTGTAATTCCAACTACATACCTACATAATATTGTATTGTTTTATAGTTTCATGAACTCATATCTTACATACCTACTTGTCGCGTGTGCCTATCTACCTTAATAAGTAATTACTTAACTAGATCAGTTAAATACGTTATAAATATGTAATTGAATCTAACCATTGTTTGCTCTAACTTTAACTTTGATCATATTTATTTGAAATTTATATATTAAATGTATAAGAATATAAATATTAATACCTACTTTAAAAGCTTAAAGTGTGTAAAATTGATTTATTAAACAGAGTGTATTTGCCCTGAGAAACAACTATGTTGTTTGGGGTGTTATTTGTAAATTTATATGTAATTATGAGATGAATAAATGATTTTTCTATTCTATTCTATTCTATATACAGATCTTTGCCAGGTAGCCCCTGCTTGTTATGAGGGGTAATATTAAAATGAAAAGCTGACGAAATGGGAAGTAGATATAATGGACCTAAAGGCGAATAAAATACGATAAAATGGCAATACAGCTGACTCCTACGAACAATGAAACAAGGTTCACCTCGTATGTCAGGCGCGAGCCTTATTATCGTTATATATTTTATTTCTACAGGCTGATGCTCACCTAAAGTCGAGTACGAGCGAGATAGTGCCTAAGACCTTATGCACATGGAACCACTGAAAAGTAACTAATCAGTGACCCGTTAGGTATACTATCTAGTTTACTTCCAGTCACTTCCATTGTAATTGATAATAATG
Source organism: Argyresthia goedartella (assembly GCA_949825045.1). Lineage (NCBI taxonomy): Eukaryota > Metazoa > Arthropoda > Insecta > Lepidoptera > Argyresthiidae > Argyresthia > Argyresthia goedartella. The sequence continues at coordinate 17,288,141 of OX463834.1, forward strand.
ATTAAGGAGTCGTCTTTGCTTTAGTATGTGTCAGAAACCTGAGTTACTAACCGTTTGAGTTTCTATTGTGATTTTGAGCTATGCATACTAAATTTTGACCCCTAATCAACTACCATCCGAAACAAAGGTCAGCGCAACTTCCTAACTCCCCTAGATCACGTAACTCATCGTCAGCCGGTGTGCGTACGCGCAGACGAGGCGAGGCGACTGCGTGCCCCGCATTCGGTGGCGGCGGAAGTGCCGTGAAGGTTGCCCTTCGTGCTGATAGGAAATCGAAGGTGAGATAATGCAGTGATAAGAGTTTTGATTATACCGCTGATTAGTATTGGGAAATTAGTAAGAAAATTAAAATCTTGAAACTATTTCTTATGATTCTGAACTCCCTTAATAGGTATGGTATCAATCGTATGATCTATTGACTTAGGTATATAGTACTTAAATACCACTTGATAGCTACCTACAGAGCACAACCTAAAGCCCATATCTGAATAAACATTTTTTGCCTGGCGGGAGTCGTGTATGTTATCGATGATCTACACGCTTAACATCCCTCCCGTCCTGCAAGGCAATCGAAGTCACCTACTCAGATATGCGCCATGCATAGAGTAAGAACATGTTAAGGTCTGTTCCAATACAATTAACTATTAGTAGGTACCACGTGTACAATGTTATATATTCGAAGCAGGCACACGTTGTTTTAGCCTCGACAGTAGTCATGTTCGGATCATTTCCTAATTCCCGGTGTTGCATTAGTAACACTCAATACGATTGTGCAAGCAATGTCTGAATCCCTATTCAGTGAAACGTATTGCAACGTTCGACGCGACGGGTTTATTAGGTATCCATTATTTGGCATTTGGAGAATCTTTTCTTTGGTAAGTAATGGTAGAAATTGAGGTTATTACTAGTCAAATAAATGAGTTATAAAACAACGCGAAAGAGATTACAAATACGTCAGATAAAAGTTGACCGTCGTTGTAGGGTCATTGTCATTGAGCGGTCTTTGTTAACCGGAATTGGGCCCCTGGTCTCCCACCAATGATATACATATGTAATTTATCATAGTACAATACGGAAATCTTGACGGTGATGGAGAAAATCGGGAGGAAACCTATCATTTCTCCATAATTGCTGCGTGGCGATATGTCCCTAAACGCAAAATGAAGTATAGAATAATTGGGTAACTGTGCCACTGCTACCCCGTACTGGAAAATGCATTACGCTTTGTTTTTAAACCCCCATAAAAAAGAGGGGTGTTATAAGTTTGAAGCGTCTGTCTGTCTGTCTACACGTCTGTGGCACTCCAGCCCTCAAACGAGTAAAAGGATTCTAATACAGTTTTCTGTAAATGATAGTATACTTTCCTGCGGTGGTTGTTAGCTATGTTTTATCAAAATCGGATCAGTGGTTCGCAAATTATCAGCTTAAAAATGAAGTTTATTTAGTTTATAGTTTATCGCGGTCTGATTTTCCGTAACTCGACAACTTCAATTGCCGATGCGGGTTGGAGGCACTACGTCTGCCAACCCAGCTCCTGTAGGAAGCCTAGCAAACCCTTGATGTTGCCGACGACTTCGAGGTGTGTTGCCTGGTAGATGGCTACGCCGGAGCATTCCAGCAGGACGTGGGTGGCGGTCTCCTCCACATCCATGCAGGCTCTGCACAGGGGGATGTCTGTAACACCTAGGGTGTGTAAGTGTTTGTTTAGCAAAGCGTGGGCAGTCATCGCTTCAGTTACCAAGCGGAGCTGTCACCTCTTTAGCTTCAGAAGCTTACGTGATAATCCGGGCCTGATTATCGGGAGGGCCTGTCTGGATTGATTGCAGGTATCCAAGTTGGTGAGTTAAATTTGTGTGCTGTCGTAGGGTTTTCCTCAAAACCAGCTGAATGGCAGTGATATTATGGGTTCTGGTCCCTCCACCGGTCTGTTCCGAACCCAGCCTTGCCAGTGCGTCGGCTGCGTCGTTCCCGCGCGAGCCACTGTGTCCCTATATATTAATATTAATATTCTTAATTGCTCAGATAATATAAAGATACAGACAGTTACAAGAAATGTTATAAGCAAAGGCGGGCTTATCTCTAAAAAGAGATTTCTTCCAGCAAACCAAGGCAAGACAGGAGAGTTTATGATAGAGAACAGTCCTAGCTCGCAAAAAAACTCTATATATACGCACGAAAATTACTTTCAAAATATAAATAAAGTATACCAAATAAAAATTATATATACTTCAACTATATAAAATACAATAGATAGCATGCACATATGTAAGCTATAATATATCATACATATACGTTCCTACGGAACTTTTACGGAAGAGAAAGGAAATGCATTTTCAATCTTTTCTTCAAAGTGAAAATTGAGGGACTATCCCTAATAGCGCAGGGAAGTGCGTTCCACAGTCAGATTGCCCTTAAACTAAACGAGTGTTCGGCAGTGTTATGCCGAGGAGTTGATAGGAGAGACACCGTGTGGGATCTTCGATTACTAAAACGCCAGAAAACTATACAGTATTAATGTCATGCAACTTACATACAACGCTCACAACAAAATATTATAACTAATCCTAAACTGCTGTGGTCTTATATTAAATCAAAACGGCAAAATAGTTCTAACTACCCTAAAATAATGAAATATAACAATGAGGAATTAAAATCAGAAGCCGAAATCTGTTCTGAATTTAGCACTTTCTTCGAACGAATGTTCATAAAACCATCTGAGTCATACGATCAGGTCATCAGTAAGGCAGATAACGGTATTGAGTTGCTGCACTCCATAGTGGTTACAGAGGAGCAAATATTTAATATACTGCAAACAATTGATATATCTAAGGGCCCCGGCAGTGATAAAATTCCATCTGTTTTTGTTCGCAACTGTGCCAAAACCCTAGCATTACCTTTGTCCATACTTTTTAACCACTCGTTCAACCATGGTATTTATCTAACGCCGTGGAAGATAGCACATATCATACCTATACATAAAAAAGGGACTAAAGCTAACATAGAACATTACAGACCCATCTCTATATTAAACGTTTTTGGCAAAATGATGGAAAAGGTCGCACATGAACATCTTTATCCTGTTATTTCAATAAACATACCGACCGAACAGCACGGTTTCTTCAAAGGGCGCACTACTGTGACAAACTTAGCTATTTTTACTGGTGATGTGCTTACTGGCATGGACAAGGGAGGGCAGGTAGATGTGATCTACACGGATTTCGAGAAAGCATTCGACCGTGTAGATCATTTCATATTAATGCGTAAATTGCGTGAGCTAGGGATAAGGGGGGATCTGCTCAGATGGCTGGAGTCATACATAAAAAACAGAAGTCAAACAGTCGTCGTGGCAGGACACCGTTCCGAGTTCATCGCTATCCCATCAGGAGTGCCACAGGGATCACTGCTGGGACCGCTCCTTTACATTACCTTCCTATACGATATAAGCAGTTGTTTTATACACTCAAAGTTTCTTTTATACGCCGATGACAAAAAAGTGTACAAAAAGATAAATTCAACTTCCGATTGTGCACTTCTACAGAAAGATCTTTGTAGGCTAGGTGTCTATTATACGGTAAATAGGATAAGTGTTAATGTCACTAAATGCAATCACCTGAGCTTTACCAGAAAGACTAAGCCAATATTTTACAATTACCAAATTAATAACAGGCCAATCGAGAAAGTTAAATCAATAAGAGATCTAGGAGTTTTACTCGACTCAAAGCTCACATTCTCTCAACATATAGACGCTGCTACAGACAGGCCTATAAGAACCTGGGTTTTGTACTTCGAACGAGCCAGGCATTCACTGACCCACTATGTATAAAGGTTCTCTACTACTCGTACGTGCGCAGTGTTCTAGAATATTGTAGCCCTATCTGGTGACCCCAATATATATGCCACATTGAGTCAATTGAATCATTACAACGCAAATTCATTAAACATCTTAATTACCGCACTGGCTACCACTCTCCTTTGAAGAACTACAATACTTCATTGGAAAAGCACAAACTGCAAACACTCGAGGACAGGAGGCGTCTCCTGGACATGCTATTTCTTGATGACCTGTGTAATGGAAGACTGAACTGTCCTGAATTAATCTCCTCAGCACTTCGGTTAAATGTTCCGAATAAAAGAACCAGGCACACTCCTCTCTTCCATGTCCCCATATCTCGGTCTAACTATGTACAAAACTCAGTCATGAATAGGTGTTATTTAAATTACAACAAGCTTTCCAAAGATAAGGACCTGGACATTTTTAACACCTCTAAACAGGTTTTTAAGAAAAATATTATTTGAATTATTAAAAAAAACAGATACATTGATGATGTATCTGGCGTGTCATACGAAAGCCTACTCACCTATACTCACCCTGCTTAGTGGAAATTCAATAGACACAGTCCCGATCCCAAGACCATCGTCGTCGTAGGGCTAAGCAGATACAGGTACAACTACACTCACACTACTTACACAACCGGCACACCACATCTCAACTTGCAATAATATAAATTAAATTTTTAAAACTAAATCAACACTAGTTACATATATGTATAACTAGTCTTGGTTATAATTTCTATATATAAGTATAATCGCCAAGTACGTTTGTCTTACAAATTTAAAAAAAAAATGTAAATCCGTTATTGGCTAATGTTAAGATTATTTTTCTTGCCTTACATAATTGTATTAGCTGTGGATTTTTTAAGATCAATAAATAAATAAATAAACTATCCCTGGCGAAAAGAAACTCAAAATGGTCCCGTAGTAGATGTATGGGTGCTCACTCAAAATAATGTGATTCACAAATAAAACAGCAGCTGAAAAAACACTTGAAAATATAATTTGCAACTGGGAATGATAGAAACTGGTAGGTAACTACCCAACTTATCTAAACACTGCCAGACTGTTTCCAGAGGCGTCACAGCTAAACTATCTCGACGTTTTTTGCTGTTTTGCCAATAAGTGGTAACCAAAGCTGTATTAATTCATCTTATGTAGTATAAGTAGATGGTATTGCCAGGCCTTGGTCTTCTATTTTACGCTGAACGCGATGATTGACTCCAGCGCCAACTCGTCAATGGACCATGTGCAGCGCCAGACGTTGACGCTGAGACCGCAGCAGTATCTGTCTTTAATTGACCGAGTGAGCATAGCTTCCTGTTTCGAGATTGGCAAAAAATGCATTTGTCCTTCTGTCTGTCTGTTCTCGCCTACAGGTCGCATTTCTGAACCGATTCTCGAATTCGTAATTAACATTGTAAAAATTGAATAGATTTGTTTATTCGTACCTATAAGAACTATACTCATTACTACAAAAAGTATTGTTTAACAGAAAAGTAATGAACAGTGAAATAATTTTTCACCTATCGCCCATTTGACCGTAGGGAAATGGCCAAGCCACATATTCCACTAAGGTGTAGAGTTTGTAAAGTTAGGGCTTGTAGAGTTAGAAAGTAGGCTCTACATGAGATATGATAACATTTTGACAGTGTGAGCCATTTGTCTCGTCTTGACAACATTGTACATGAAAATCTTTTTGGTGAGATTTCACTTCTTTTTGTAAGTTGCCTAAGACAATATTTTATTTGTTGTTCATTTTGTCTTTCTTTTTTTGGAGTGTATTTCTTGCACATCAGAGGTGCCTTTTTCATAGCCCACTCCCTACCTTTGCCTTTTTCCGCTTCGTAATACATGTTTGTGGAATCGGCATTCAGCATTGTCATTTCTGTTTTAGACTTGACTCTTTGATTGCGGTTCAAGTTGACATCTGGCCACCTAATTATCGTCTAGGGATCAGAGGCATAAGACCAATAGGATACCCAACAACATATCACTGGCCTCTAATTCAGCGCACTCGCGATTTCACAACATTCTTAGCCCGATGTGCGGGTACAAATTAGGCAATTTGCGCGCGCTTTATTCCATCCCCTAATTTAAAGCGTGGAGGGTGATTTACTAAAAATCCTGAAATATGTGTTTTATTATTTATAAAAGGAGTCCCTTTATCGATTTTCAGACCTCTAGCATCAACATTTACGGAAATCTCATACAAACATCCATCCCCTAACTTAATTGGTAGGGAATCAAATCAAATCAAATCAAAAATCATTTATTTCCATAGGATGTTGTTACATCACTTAGATCCGTCATTACATTTTTTTGGGTGAGTTCACTAACACAATGGCGGGATCTGTGGAGAAGAGCTCACCGAAGAAACTCCACAGTCGTCGCATCTTTTGCGTTTCCTTTTTTAAATAAAATATTGTCAAATAACTAAATGAATGCTAATTATATATCGAAACAGCCTGTTACTCAAACAATCTATTCCCATGGACATCTGTCCTCTAAGTAATCAGATATCCTATAGTAACCTTTTTTATACAATTTCTGTTTTATTATTATTTTAAACTTATCTAAAGGTAAGTTTTTAATATCAGTAGGGACCTTATTGTAATAGCGTATACAATTGCCTTTAAAAGAATTACTAATTTTATGTAGTCGGCTTACATAAGCAACCAACTTGTCTTTATTTCTAGTATTAAAATTGTGTACATCACTGTACTTCTGAAAATTAGTTATATTTCTTTTTACATACACAAGATTGTCATAGATATATTGAGACACAAATGTCAGAATATTGATTTCTTTAAACTTTTCCCTCAGTGACACTCTAGGCCCTAATCTATAAATTGCACGAACAGCCCGTTTCTGCAGAATAAATATACAATTAGCATTCGCAGCGTGACCCCACAATAAAATACCATAGGTCATTAGACTATGAAAGTAACTAAAGTAGACTAGTCTAGCGGTGTCTACGTCGGTAAGAGCTCTAATTTTTTTAACTGCGAACGCTGCTGAACTCAGTCTGTTCGACAATTTATTTATATGACGATCCCATTGTAGTTTGGCATCTTAAGTAATGCCCAAAAAGACAGTCGACTGCACAAGGTCCAATTTCCAAGTTTTAGATTGTTTTTGTTGTATATATATTATTCGTATAATTATCTACTAATACTCTGACACCTGACGAGAGATCCCCTACTTTAATAGGTTGAGAGATGTATTTTTAAACACGTATTTTCTTATCTGTAAAATACTATAATAAGAAGTCTGTGTACGTGTATAATTTTCAGATCTCTAGCATGAAATTCTGTTTGTATGGGAAAAAGTATACGTATGTAAAACGAGACGTCGTCGTCTCGTTTCCGTAGTCTTTGGTACATTTTGAAGGTTGTCAAAGATGTCGGCAAGATTCAGAAATATGTGAATAATTAAGTGAATAATAGCTTTAATTGTTGTTTTTCTTTCAGGTAAGTCTTATAATAACTTACCTTTAAACTGTACTTGCCATAATGGTGAAATACTGTAATGGATAAACCAGGGCTTAATAAAATATCTTTCTTTCAGAACAACGCAATTTGGTTTTTATTTCATTATCTGTTGTGAGGATACAAGCTCTCCAAAACACACATTATAAAACAACAATTCTACAGCTGTTTATCGACAATGGATAAGTTAAAATTTGAATTTATGGTGAGAGCAGGTGAAGATCCAAAAACAAATATCATGTGCATAACCTCAATCACGGATACCGACATGAGCACGTTTCTGGTCCCGGAAAAGCATCAGCCGGCAAGGCTACACGAAGCAGTTTTAGCAACTCAAGCATATCAAAACGTAAAGAATACTATACAAAAAAGACACGAGAAGAGACAGGTGTGGATATCATTAACACCAGAGATGAGCAAAGTCTATAGAGATCAAGATGGAAATATGCAGTTTCAAGGGTATTTGCTGGAAGAAATCCCACAGAAACCACCTTCAGCGGGAATCTCAGATGAAATTTTAACGGAGATTTTGAAAAGTGTAACTGAAACAAAGAAAGATACACCTTAACCACATAGTAATGTAAAGAAATTGGCAGAGAAATTTGTGATCGAAAAATTCAATATAAAAAAAAACATCAAATGTGTCGCAATGGATGACTATTTTTGAAACGGAATGTGCACGTTTAGAAATAGTTGAAAATGTGCAGAAAATTGAATGTTTCAGGTTATTTTTGATGGATTCTTGTCTAGACTGGTATGGCTCCATGCTTATAAAACATACAGTAGATTCTGAATGGTCGGTGTGGAAAAACAAGTTTTGTGAAACTTTGGCGGACAAAGGTTGGTCGCCGGTCAGGTATGCAATTTTATTCAAATATAGACAAGGCTCATTATTAGAATACGCTTTAAAAAAAGAAAGATTAATGTTGGAGGTAAATAAATCAATAGATAAAATCACTTTAATTGATTTAATTGCCACGGGGCTACCAAATTTTGTAGCGGATAAAATTGATAGGAATGATTTGAAGGAAACCGAGGACTTATTTAATGCTATAAGAGGTTTAGAATACTTGGTGAACAAAAAGAATATCGAAAAAAAGAAAGAGATAGGCAGTTCCGAAACTAATTTTAGAGAAATAAATAAATACATTCCGTGTAAGATTTGTGAAAAAGAAAATAAAGGAAATCGCTATCATCCGGAATCCTCGTGTTGGTTTAAAAACAAAAACAGTGACAGACCAAAAACAGAGCAGATAAGAACCGTTAACAATTCGGAATTAGAGACAGAATTAAATGATATTAATCCAAAAAACTAAAAATAACACCATTAATTAAAATAAAATAAATGATAAATGATACATTGGAAACCACGGGAATCTATGATTCCGGCTCTAATGTGTCTTTAATAAATTCCAGATTATTGTCCTTGAAAAATACACTATAAAAGACAATAAAAATAATGCGAATTTGAAAACGATTAATGGTGTTAAAAAACCTTTAGGAATGGTTAACTTAAAGATATTTGCTATTGAGAAAAAAATTAATGTTTTTGTCATAGACGAAAGTTTTGACTACGATTTCCTAATTGGGCTAGATTGCATAGAAACGTTTCAATTGATCCAAAATGAAAGATTAGAAATTACGCAAAATATAAAAAAAAATGAAAAAGAAGATAATAAAGATGATATAATTATTAAAAACACAAAGATTTCTGGCTATACAGGTAGTGTAAAGGAAAAAGAAAGTATGAACAGTAAAAATGAGGATATGGATGTGGAGTATAAAATAAACTTCAATGAGAACATAGAAGTTGAAAACTTTAACATTACTGTAGACCATCTAGACCAGCAGAAACAATCACAAATCGATGATCTGATTTTCAAATACAACACCCTTTTTGCTAAAGATAAATATGATATAGGAACGGTAAAAGGCTATGAAGCACATATTGATCTATTAGTAAATAAATACTGCAGCAAAAGACCATATAGGTGCACTTTTGAGGATATGAAGGAAATAGAAAAACAAATATCAAATTTATTGGAAAAAAAATTGATTGAAGAGTCGTATTGTCCTTTTGCCGCCCCAGTAACACTGGCATTTAAAGAAGAAGATGGAAGGAGATCAAGATTATGCATAGATTTTCGTGACTTAAATAAAATTGTGGTTCCTCAATCACAACCCTTCCCTCTGATCGATGATTTAATGGTCAAGACAAAAAGATGTAAGTTCTTCTCAACACTCGATATCAACTCAGCATTCTGGGCTATACCGCTTAAAATTCAAGATAGAGAAAAGACAGCATTCATTACTCAGGAAGGTCATTTTCAATGGAATTGCTTACCATTCGGCTTAAAAACATCGCCTGCAATTTTTCAGAGAATATTAAGCAGTATCATAAGAAAACACAAATTATCTAATTTCACGGTAAATTACATAGATGATATTTTGATATTCTCAGAAACATTCGAAGAACACATAAAACACCTCTCCTTGTTATTGGAAGCGATCGCAGAGGAAGGCTTTAAATTAAAATTCTCAAAGTGTAACTTTGCACAGGACTCTGTCAAGTATTTAGGTCATGTGATAAAAGATAATACAATCACTCCATTGAGGGATAATTTAATTGCTATAAAGAATTTTCCTATTCCAAAAACACAAAAGAATGTTCGACAGTTTCTAGGTAAAATAAATTTTTACGAGAAATATGTTCCAAATATGTCCATCACATTGGATCCTTTACATAATTTGCTGAGGAAAGAACAGAAATTTATTTGGTCGGAAAAATGTCAAGAATCATTTGAGACTATAAAAAAACTACTATGCTCTAAACCTATTTTGGCAATTTATGATCCAGATCTGCCAATACTTATTTATACAGACGCTAGTATACAGGGTGTAGGCGCGATCTTAAAACAACCACAACTTGATGGCGAAGAAAAGCCCTGCGCATTTTTTAAAAAAAAACTAAATGATTCCCAGAAAAAGAAAAAAGCCATATATCTGGAATGTTTAGCAATAAAAGAAGCTGTAAAATATTGGCAGCACTGGCTAATGGGTAAAACCTTTACGGTCTATTCGGACCATAAACCGTTAGAAAAAAAGAATATTAAGGCCCGAACAGATGAAGAATTAGGCGATCTCGCATACTACCTATCACAGTTTAATTTTGAGGTAAAATATTCTCCAGGGAAATATAATTTAGAAGCAGATAGTTTGAGCAGAAACCCTGTATAAGAATCATACGAAAATCAAGATGACTGTTTAAAAATAGTTAACTTTATAAAAATAGAAGACATACAAGGTGATCAAAATATAAATGAAGATGTAAAACAAAATATAAATAAACTTATACTTAAAAATACAATATACTATAAAAAGATTGGAAAAAGAGAGAAGATTGTATTAACCGAAGAATTTAGTAAGAAAATTATAGAACAAATACATTATCTCTACTGTCACATAGGAATACAACAGATGGAAAATAAAATAAAACGATTCTACATAGCAAAAAATTTAACATACAACATCAGAAAATTTTGTGAAAACTGTGGAATGTGCGAAAAAAACAAATCTAGAGCAAAATTAAATTTGGCCTGATGTCTCACTTAGGTCCCGCTACTTATCCCTTTGAAATAGTATCGATAGACACCATTGGTGGATTTGGTAGCTCACGTTCTACAAAAACATATTTAAATCTTCTAGTAGATCATTTCACAAGATATGCCTACATTTTAATATCCAAAACTCAAAACTCAAATGATTTTATAAAGCTTATTGAAAAAATTCCACAGGGAGATAATAAAATAGGCCTTATTCTATCTGATCAGTATCCAGGCATAAATTCGAAAGATTTTAAAAACTTTTTAATAAAAATGAAGATACACATCATCTTTACTGCGGTCAACGCTCCTTTCTCAAATGGTTTGAATGAAAGATTAAACCAAACAATAGTTAATAAAATTCGATGTAAGATAAATGAAAAGAAAGATAAATTGGCCTGGACAACTATTGCTCAGAAATGTACTAAACGATATAATGAAACGGAACATACTGTGACAGGTTTTTCCCCAAAATATTTGTTGGAAGGAAAAAATATAGATATCCTACCTGAGGAATTAAAACAAAAAGTAACAGAACAAAGTTTATTTAAAGATAGAAGAATTGCATTAGAAAATACAATAAAGTCACACAATTATAACAAGAAACAATTCGACAAAAATAGAAAACATTATGAACCAAAAGTAGGAGTATATGTTGAGAATGGAAATCGAATAAACCGAAAAAAACTAGACGAACTAAAAGTTGGTCCATTTAAAATTTTAGAAAAGTTATCAAACTCTATTTATAGAATAGACACAGGACATAAAAAAACGGAATCCAACCTTTTCCACATAACAAAACTTGTCCCTTTACCGGAAAATAGTTTTTAGGAAAACGCGTGCGTTTTCAATTTTGGTGGGGAGATGTAAAACGAGACGTCGTCGTCTCGTTTCCGTAGTCTTTGGTACATTTTGAAGGTTGTCAAAGATGTCGGCAAGATCCAGAAATATGTGAATAATTAAGTGAATAATAGCTTTAATTGTTGTTTTTCTTTCAGGTAAGTCTTATAATAACTTACCTTTTAACTGTACTTGCCATAATGGTGAAATACTGTAATGGATAAACCAGGGTTTTAATAAAATGTCTTTCTTTCAGAACAACGCAATTTGGTTTTTATTTCATTATCTGTTGTGAGGATACAAGCTCTCCAAAGCACACATTATACGTATTTAAGAAATATGTATTTCATTATTTATGACAAGGAGTCCCTAAATACATTTTGAGATCTCTAGCATCAAAATTTGCGAATTTCCATCCCCAAGTTTAAGGGGTTGGGGGTAAAAATTCCAAGATTTAGATTTTTTGGTTGTTTATGTACTAGACTAGCTTAGATACCAAATTTCAGTTTTCTAGGTCTTGAGGAAGTACCGTAAGAATCTTGATGATCATCAGTGAGTGAGTCAGTGACGAAATCAGGGTATTTTAGATATCAATAAAATCTAAAGAGCTATGCTATTGAAACTTTCTATGTACATTGAACCTACTACTGTAATCGTATCCCGAGAATTTTGTTTAACTGCTATAATCCAAACCCAAGTTGTGAGGATTCAAAAAATCGACGAAGCGCTTCGAGAAATGGTCGAAAGTGCCCTTGCGCTTCGCTTGCTTGTCTTGGCGGGGGCACTACCGTGCCCCCAGACACTAAGCATTGAGACGTGGCTTAATGCATGACGCCGTAGGCAGCATAGTATCACATTATCCTCCTCATACCGTCACACGTTACGTGAACATTCCACCCACACGCGCGTTGCCTGTAGCGTCACGTGGCTACTATTACAGTCATTATAGAGCTGACAGAAGTTTCAGAACGGTAAAGATTCGGTCAGAATTATTCAATTTATAGATCTTATGATGGGTCAATTCTCACTAGCACTAGAGCTAATGCCAAATAAATGAGACGTTTGCTGTCGTGCCTTTCCGCGGCAAACATCAAATCGCATATATTTTCTTAGCGGGGTCAATGTGCTTTATTGCACGATTATCTGGAATTAAGATTATTGTGCCATTAGGCAAACCAGGCGATGGGCCGACGTTATGATGATACAAGTCTTCGGGACCTCGTTGAGTAGATGTGGCGGGATGGGATGAACCGCGTTGTCCTTTCACTTCCACTATTTTTACATACAGGCACATACATTGCCTCTGGTTCCACTCTAGGATACCCTATCGTGGGGACCAGAAACTACGACCTCACAAACATGTAAACATCCAAGATTTGGGGGTTTTGTCTTCCTCCCCAGCCGGGATTCGAACCCGCAACCTCTCGTTTGGGAATCACAGCTTCGATCGAAAGACCTCAGAGGTTGTATCCTGAGTGTGATGATAATGCTGATCATTGCGCAAGATCTGTTAGCTTAAAACGCATTCCATGTAGTGAAAAATATACTTACATTGTCTCTGACCCCACGCTGGGATCCCCTGAGGGAACCAGAGGCAACAATGTCAAAATTAAAAAAGTTATGACATAAATATTGGGTGCTTACCTATGAAATTGGCGAATTTTTCTTCCAGATTCAGAGGAGTTCATAATTCGAGTAATTCAATAGCTATTTCCAGATTTGTTTTTATTGTTTTAAAATTAATTTCAATATTTTACATCTACTTATTAATTTTTATTTTAATTTTCAGTTTGATAACTAAAATGTTATCTTCAAAATCAGTGCCTCCTAAATGTCATCCATTTTCATGATAATATTCGTAATATTTTTTTACAGCTGTCATTTTTCAAAAATTATATAAAATTTTCTGTCAGCTAAATGTTGTCTCATAAAAAAGTTTATAAAATTAGGATCTGTCATTCCTAAAAAAAATACAAAAATGTTTGTACTGAAAATTGAGTTAACTTCAATTTCTCCATACAAAACGCCAATTTCATATGTAAGGACCTAATTAATATATACAAAAGCGAACTTACCTCTAACAAGAGATCTCTTCCAGCAAAGCAAGTTTGATTGATTGTTGAGCCGGGAAACATCCAAGCCAAGTTTTTCTTCCCAAGGACCACTGGCTTGTGAGTATCGCTGTTACGTAAAACCTCCACCCAACCCCGTGCGTCACCTGACAGCGCTCACGTGGCCACTGTTGCGAGAGCCCGCAGCCCTCGGAGGTCTTGTCACGTGACCGGGTTACGTGACGCCCTCTGCCGGCCACCGGCAAGCAATGAAAGGGTTAATTAAAGCTCTGGGTTAAATAGCTTTGTGTGGTAACACTCACAACCCTAAAATGATTACAAAACTTACCCCTGTTTTAGTTTTCAATGTTGCCTTTGTAACGGTTGGAAAACATCGTGAGGAAACCATCACATCTGCATTGCTGCGGCGTTGGGCTAGCCCCCTGCCACGCGAAAATGGAGTGTTAAATAACTGGCTAAACGTGGGCACAATTGTGCCTCTGCCACCCCGTATGGGAATAGGCGTGACGCTATGTTATTTGTGTAATTACCAACGGAAACCCTACTAAGTAACCTCACAGGTCACGTGGCCATTGCGTGCGTGTATTGTACAGATACACTGCTTTTGTGTTTCGCTATTTCGACATCATTTTGCGAAATATGTCTGACTCGTGTATTAGCCGGCAGAAATGCCATTGATTGAACCTATTTGTACCATAATATAGTGTGTTTTCAGTTTATGTATAAGCTTGCAAAAACATAATAGTTATAAGATTATTTTTTCAGATTTCAATTGGTATAATAGCAAAGTCAATATTAATGTATATATTTTTCAAAATAAACTACCAATTGTATGATTTAAATATAAAATGTCATAATTTTTCCATAAATGTTATTTTTTATATTCTAAAAATCCTTAATGCTATAATACAGGCTGTCTGTGTTCCGTATCTCAGCGTCATGCGAGTACCCGGAGATAGGCCAGCTTATTCAATACAGGGTCTGACAAATAAAATAAAAAAAATATGTCACTTGGTACATCGATAATTTGTTGTTAAAGTTACTACAAATGTATGTACATTTATTTATTTTTTTACATTTTTCTCAGAGCCTGTGCAAAGCAGGCCTAACTCCTGGTGCTCGTTTGACGTTGAGTAACGGGACACCCGGTATTATAATAATATATGATAATAATGTAGTCCATTGACGTTCTCAACGAGGGCCACGGGCCACGGGCCACGCTGGCTCAGTGCGGGTTGATGGAGGGGTATCGAGCTAGTGTCAGATGTTTTCAAGCTGCCATTAGAACCTCTGACCAGCTTTTCACGACTGCTACCACAGAGTAGCGACATTAGCCGGTAACTACAGCTTAACGTGTCATCCGAAACACGAAAGCGCCCGAAACAAATGCCACATAGAAACGGACACCCATCCAGTATCCGTCTCTGCCAGATGTTGCTACCCGCACGATCGTTTCCGATGTGCAAATACCGCTAGGCCACGGATGCCTCGGTATTATATGTATAAATATTATATTACTTGTATCGTACCGATTGTATAAGGATGTGTGTCCCAGAGTACCTAAGAAGTAGAAGTAAGAATATTTGGTCTGGCAAATGTTCGTTTTTTTTATTCTTAAATACAGGCTCATACATTGCTTCTGGTCCCACACTAGGATACCCTGTGACGTGGGATAGCCGGGTATCGAACTCGGGACCTCTCACATAGTAGGCAGAGCCACAACAGTTTCGCCACAGAAGTTATCAATGTAATTTAAAAAACTTCGAAGATAGTTTTATTTTTAAGGCCCAAGATCACACAAATCCACTGAAGAGCGCTTTGGCAAAAATAATAATAAAATTATTTCCACTATATTCACAGGTCTCAAAAAATATATGTTAATTACAAAGAGATAATCTAGTTTAAATACTATGTCGTTACGCGATTGAATCCATATGCCTTGATCTTAAAAAATCCTGAACATAGTCTATATTAAAAAGGAGATACAAAATTTTTAATATAAAATAACAGATTTTTGTCATAATTTTTATGCATAAATTTTCCTCTTTTTGAGCTCCGTATCAATTCTTAAAATTGATCAATTAGCTTATTTCCGATTTTCAGTAAATTCGAAAAAACACCAATTTTTTAACGTCTCCGGGCGGCCAGATGCTTTTCCGCGCCGCCCGCGACCCCGCCAGTTCCGCTACCCCGCCAGAAGACGACGGGCGAATGTGGCGCCCTTCACCGCAACAGCCAGAACTGGGCCTTAAATTAAAACCTCGGCGTACTGTCAGATAACTGGAGTAACTTTGACAGCAAATTATCGATGGACCAAGTGACATAGATTTTTTAAATATTTTTGCCAGACCTTTTTAAGCAGACCTATCTCCGGTACTCGTTTGACGTCGAGTTTCGCGACACCCTGTATATTCTTCAAATAAAAAAACAACAACCCTTAACTAAGTTAAAGACATATTTCCTTTCTTTGTCATAATGATAAAGATTTGGGGCCTTACCACAAAAAATAAACTACTGTTCAACACTTGTTTAAGGGTAATATTTAATCGCACATCAAAAATACTAATTTGCACAGCAAAAAAGGGTTCAGCAAATCACTTTTTATGTTTTAAATATTTTATGTGTTCTCAAGTTAATTATTAAGTATTTTTTGTTGTTCTTGCATGTTCAACCTAACACGAAGGATAAAGGGGGCTTCGCTTCGATCACCCCCTTCACTTAAGCTACCGCTGCATTTTGCCCTGATATTTGCTGTGCAAATCAGTATTTTTGATGTGCAGTTTAATATTTCCCCTTGTTTAAAAACAAAAATGTATGGGATTTGACGTTTGTTTTGAGGTTAAACACCGTTTAATATTTTTTGTGGTAACACGGTAAATATTGACACACCACAGCCGCGTTCATTCTAAAATATACCTTTCGAATTTAGCGCTTTATTTCATGCGCCATAAAGACTAGCGTCACTGCAATGGTAGAACTTAAGTTGAAAGCGCACTAAACCAGTTTCACCAAAGCGCTCGTCCGTCTGTCTCCCTCGTTCCATCTAAACGGTAGATACATTTCTAACCGGAGGAGGTCAGTGGAGTGGGTTAGTCGTCAACTAGCGGTTAAGTCTCTGTAATCGATTTAAACCGTGATTATCTGCGTATGCGCCGTTTACGGTACTTTGTGTGAAAGTGTTATGTAGGGTGTTCTGATAACCCGCCATCCTTCTCACCGATACCGGGTTCAAATCTCGGCAAGTGAGGACTTGTGACTCGAATTCAAGAAAAGGCCTTCACCCCGCGGTGGGTGAGTTGGGTTTATTTATTTCATGCGTACAAAAAGCAATTTAATATGACGTAAAGTTGACCTTAAGCTTCTTGACCTTAAGAATCTTTAAATAAATTGCAAGTATGATATAAACTTAGATCTTATCTAAATCGAGCGACGCCAAATTACTGCATGGATTTATTTGATGGATAGGCATTTAACTATGGTATTTGTAGGTGATCTGAAGGCAAGGTAATCTGTTTGCTACATAAGCCCATCTGCTGCCAGTGCTAGTGTAAAGAAACCGAACAATCACTCGAGTTTATAACTTTAACCTCCAATTTCTGAATTAAGAACTCGAAAGACGTTCTATCGCTGCAGGGGCACAAAAACAACGCTACAGAAAGATGGTAAGTATTAACTTGGCGAATTTCTCGATTCAGCAGAAACCGGCGCTAAGTCACTTCGTTTCGAAAATAAGCTATACACTTAACTGCCCTACTGGAAGATGACGACTCGATTGTGACTTGTATTGTATTCAATCAGTTTATACACACAGGTTGTCATTTAATTAGCTGACCGATCAGGAATAAGTTCATCTGATGCATCTCCTCCTGTGCACAATCGTAAGAGCATGGATACGGACTGACTGAAAAGATACTAAACCGGTTGGTAACTCAGGCTACTCACATTCAGGATGACATTGAATTAGTTGACCATCAGCATGAAAAACTTTCCCGACAAAACCTATGGTTGCAAATGAAAAAAAAATGTTCCCCAGTAATTGACTCGATCGATTACAAGTTAATATGTCCCCCAGTAACTGACCCGATCGATTACAAGTTAATATGACCCCCAGTAACTGACCCGATTGATTACAAGTTAATAAGTACCCCAGTAACTGACCCGATCGATTACAAGTTAATATGTCCCCCAGTAACTGACCCGATCGATTACAAGTTAATATGTCCCCCAGTAATTGACCCGATCGATTACAAGCTACTATGTCCCCCAGTAATTGACCCGATCGATTACAAGTTACTATGTCCCCCAGTAATTGACCCGATCGATTACAAGTTACTATGTCCCCCAGTAATGGACCCGATCGATTACAAGTTACTATGTCCCCCAGTAATTGACCCGATCGATTACAAGTTACTATGTCCCCCAGTAATTGACCCGATCGATTACAAGTTACTATGTCCCCCAGTAATTGACCCGATCGATTACAAGTTACTATGTCCCCCAGTAATTGAACCGATCGATTACAAGTTACTATGGGAGACCCCAAAAAAATTCGTGTGCGGTCATATGTTTCTAGAGGAAAGTTGTTCTGATGGGTATTATCAATTCCCAAAATATGGTCAATTAATTAAATGTCATGCTACAGCATGACATTTAATTAAACGTTACACCTCAGTAGCCTGAGTTACCAACCGGTTTAGTATCTTTTCAGTCACTAAGTATTCATGCTTTTACTTTTGTGCACAAAAGGAGATGCACCAGATGAACTCATATCCTAATCGTCATTATTTATATCATCGTCATATTTAAATTTATCAGCTATTTTGGGTATACCGTAAGATTGTCAAAACCGTTAGTAGATAAACTAACGTTTTTTTCTCGTTAGTTGGTCAACTATCGACAGCTATATGACGCGTTAGTTGATAAACTAACGGTTAAAACCGTTAAATAGTAAACTGGTTTAATCTTAAATTGCTAACGAAATATCAGGGCAAACACTGCGGTAGCTTAGGTGAAGACTAGAGAGGGCGAGCGCAGCGAAGCCCTCGAATAGTCTTCGTGTTAGGTTGACATGTAAGAACAAAAGAAACGTAAATTCTAAACCCTCTCAGTCTGGTTTACTATCTGTCGATAGTTGATCAAATAACTCGTTAGTTTTTCAACTAACGGTTTTGACTATCTTACGGTGACATATATAAAATGAAAGAGCTCTTGATCTAGTGGTTTCACGTCCGCTTATTAAACAGGACATTCATGTTCTAATCCCTTGCTGACGATACCAATGAGATTAGTATGAGTGGTCTTAGTTGGTTATTTATTACTATTAGGCAGTATTATGCGGAAAAGTAGTCGTGAGTTTATGATTAATGCACACGACTTTCATACAGTGATTTTCAAATTGCGAAAAATAAAAACAAAATTAAGACTCAATTTACTTAATTTTCATCGAACTCTGCTACTTTGTAATCCCTATGTTGTAAACATAGACAATTTTTCTACTTGTTCGTTCTGTGAGAAGAGCAATGCTCTGGGGTTAGCTATAGATATCGTTCAGATGATTTTTACTATAATTTAAATAGCAGGGGGTTTTTTGTACATAGCAAAAATTTTGTAAATTACCACAAACTTAAAAATTAAATAATCTATTACTCAAAAACTATATATTTCCTCGCAAAAAAACTATACTAGGGGGACAGGGGAGCCCCCCCCCCCCCTTCCTTTTAAAAAAGCTACAGCCTCTAATATTATTTTATACTTGGAAAATTTTATTTTTCTTGTCCATGGGATACCCAAACAATTTTTATGGATAATGGCGCTCAATTACAGTCGAGAGAATTTCATAACCATATAAGAAAATATGAGTTCCCCTTTGCTTATTTCAATCCTCACTACTGTCAACAGTAACGCTACTGAGAGATATAACAAAACAATTATCACTGCTTAAGCTTCTCTAGTTGGCGAAGATAATAGAACTTGCGATACCAACTATTCAGGCTGCCATGAACAATTCAAAACAAGGATTTACCCCTTCATTCTTATTTTTTGCCGAATTGGTATCATCTTCTCTCAAAGCTGTAATATCGATGAAATCATATTTTTGCCGAGGGAGATTTATGCAAATAATATCGTATTTCTCCCGTTTAATACGATAAAATTCAAGTTGATCTACATGTAGCTCATACTAAAAATGCAGCCCGACTTGAGACATAACTTTAAAGAATTCAACGTTGGTGACATTATATGGCGTAAGAATTGCGGTCCTTAGCGGTGCAGGCTACTTCACTGCCAAACTCGCTCCTAGATACTTAAAATGTAAAATAATTTAAATAAAATAAAAATTATTCCTTTTAGTGTATATACTCTAAAATCCAAACGGTACTAGAAGCCGTTGGCATGTTATTTTAAAACAGATTTTAAAACATAGATATTGTATATTTTTCTTAACTATCTTTTCTTCTATCTTTCTTTCTAACTAAATGTTAATAGTATATATAATTGAAAAAGGCTTTTTAGCCATTTAAATATCCTTTACATAACTGCTTGTAGTTGGACCTCACTAACTAACTACAGATCTCTTAATTATTAGAAAATTATCTAGTTTTCGCTCCTAGTATCTATTCCTTCTCTTAAAGGAATTAACTACGCCTCTTCTAAACATCTTTGTGTTCACTTACAGAGTTGTGGACTGTTCCACAAAAACATGAATCTGTTACTGTAAAAAGTCTGCTTCTTTAAAACCGAGAGTGTGACTCAATACTGCCATCTCTGGAGTTTGTGTCATAGAATGTGACCTTTCCCCAACCACTGGTTGCGTGATGTATGAAAGATGATTTTTGTTAGATAGTATGCATGTGAAGATATGGTCACTTATAAGGAATTGTCCCTTCAACATCAGGACAAGTTCTATGTAAATATGTTTGTATAAACTGCATGTATGAAAAAAATAATGATGCAATTTTTTTCCCCCGGGTTGTATGTTTTCGTTACACTAACCGCTGTACCCTAAAATGACTCACCAAATACAGTCATTGTTTGAAAATTTGGTGGGACATCCTCTTCTCGTTTTCGCCTGAGCCTTGCACACCAGTTTTGATAAATAGTCCAACCTTTTTAGGGTTCCGTACCCAACGGGTAAGAACGGAACCCTATTACTAAGACTTCGCTGTCCGTCCGTCCGTCCGTCTGTCACCAGGCTGTATCTCAAGAACCTAGCTAGCTAGAGAGTTGAAATTTTCACAGATTATGTATTTCTGTTGCCGCTATAACAACAAATACTAAAAAACAGGATAAAATAAATATTTAAGGGGGCTCCCATACAACAATACCACATACAAACTTATGGATGCACCTGGTTACGTACATGGAGTGTGAAAGTAACCGCACCAATAACTTTGTAAACCATATTTTGCTGTGTAAAATCCAAACTATTCACTCCACACCATCGCTTCCATTGAACGGTGGTACGGAACCCTTCGTGCGCGATTTAGACTCGCACTTGACCGGTTTTTTACATTTACATTTACTCATTTAATGGACTTGATCTGCAGCCAAAGAGTATTTAATTTATGTTTCCCGCTTTCTTCGTAGGAATAACTAAGTTTTTGTTGTTTACATTTTTTTTATACGTTTCATATACTCTTTATCTATGGCCCTCACTGGCAACCTGGGTGAAGAAACGTCAAAACTCAAAAACAAAACATGTTTGAAGATTCGAAGTCTGGAATGGAAAACAGTTTTCCTCAGACTTCAAAAACCAAGAGTGGTATTTTGTCTGAAAATCTCTAAACTAAAAGGAACTAAGCAGACAGATACCCGGGCAAGTTGGGCCCGGCTGAAGGCTGAAGAAAGGAGAAGTTATTTTCTCACATTATCCAAAAATTGAAGTTTATGCGTCCCCCAAGGAACGGAACTTTTATGACAGACGTCACCTAGAGTACTGTAGATTCTATTGTGGGCATTTATGTCATTGTTTTTTCTTTTCCGGCCAGCAGGCAAGCGAAAGGGTTAAGAGTCAGCGGACCCATAAATTGAGGCCTGACTACTGCTACACAGGCCTGATCACCGCTACACGGCCCAAAACGCCGTTGTAAGGCCCTGACGACCACAACGGCTGTCCACACCGTCTCCGCGCCACCGTCTACCGGCTACCAGCGCTGCATAACTATAACATTCAGGACATCTAAGGACCACCTTGACGTGGTGGGGCTTACGGGGTAAAGGAACTGATGTGTAACGTCTGGGCACCTTGATTCTAAACCCTTTTTATAATGAGATGCTATACACCATTATACCTACTTCAAGGGCTATGTTATCTTCCCCAAACCAACGGTTCCCAAATCGGGTGGAATGAAATAAGTAAATGGACGAGATTTTCAAAATTAAATGAGCTCAGAAGGGTTCCGGTGTTACCGGGGAATCCCTCGCCGGTCCTGGCTAGCCTAGTTCGTCGCGTCCGGTCAGCCCGGATTCGTTTCTGAGGGGGGCAAACAGGGTCTCGTGATATTGTGGCCCGGGGGCCGCCGGGGCGCACCTGGAGCCGGTGCTGGGTGTCGCAGCATGCGAACCATCGGAAGGAAGCAGCGGACTGATATTAGAATTGAGGTCAAATCAAATTGCCCTATTTTTCAGAGATGTTCGAAATTTTTATTTAATATGAATATCGAATTCAAGGTTACTAGGAAGCTATAATAACATTTTCACAGATAAGAAATGTATTTTAACAAATCAGTTCATCTTTAAGCTAGTCCTAATTTGCGGTTTTTGAAAGCATTATAAAGGCTTTATGATTTGTGAGGAGATCGTTTTTTCACCTTACCTACATTAAATGGTTGACGGAGATCGTGAGAAAACCTTGAATATTCATAGATGCTTGAGTATTAAATAACTGGCTTAACTTGGGTAAAACTGTGCCTCTGCCGACCCGTAAGGGAAAAGGCGTGACGCTATGTTATGTTTATTGACAATGATGATGATGATGTAACGTAATAAAGTATCTCGCAGTAGAGAGAGGCAGCCAATCAGCTCTTAACCTTGGTATGAGATTTCGATAGCCAATTGGTCTTTCGCCATACTCTGCCATCGAGACATCAGCTAGATTCTACAAAACTGCGAAATAAACAATTTGAAACGTTTCGTTTTTGCAATCAAATAAATCAGCTTTGTACATTTATTGTTGCACTTTTGAAATGTTTGTATATTGTTAGGTTGTGGCGAAAGTTTTATTGTGTTTGGGATTGATTGACGTGGAATTTATTTATGACGAAATATTTATTGACATGTCTGGTCAAAAAGTCTGTGGTATTCATATCCCTCACAATCTCTGAAAGAGTTAGGACCATTTGACCAAGTAACTTAATTTATACTTTATGGCTCGAAACTTCTTAGTTAGTTAATAGTATAGTAGTAAATAAATATGGAAAATAAATAGACAAACGCTAGCTTTACTGACAAAAGGTTTATCTCATAAGAGATTTCCAAGTTTAATCTCGTGTTGCATATTTCCATTATTTTTATCCTGTAGGAAACCAGCCCTTTGCCATTTTAGCCAGCCAAATTATAATTATATTTGTACGAATTCGTCTGACATTAAATGCTAATGTTAATCTGACAACATCGAGTTACCTCAAACTAGTATTATCAAATTATTGCAAATAGACAGCAAGTGGCAGTTGCAATAGGGTTTTGACCCACTAGAGGAAAACCATAAGACCAAAACACATTGAAGCGATATAGTAAACAGAATCTGGGCCTTGATTCTCGGGAACTCGATAAACGGAAATCGACACCTTCTATCGAGTGATTTATGGGAATCACCCGATATCTACCATTTTATGGAGTGGTGCTTTCATGCGACACCAAGGCTAAACGTGAGCGCAACTGCATCTTTTTTACCTGGGACATAATTCGATATCTTAAAAATAAACTATGCGATCATTAAATATTCCTTCATCCTTAGGTGCCCGTTATTAGATTGGTGTTGATGAAACAACGGCGCTTTTAATCGACAATCAATGAATTGTCGATAGATTTTTATTAAATTATCGACGTGATCAATCAATATTATTATGATATAACGACGTGGAATTATTTTAAGCAATGAAACAGTTTTTTTAAGTGCATAGCTACCAAATTCCTGCATGGTGTACCAGATATTTTTTTTCATTTAGTATAATAGTGTCAAGGCATTTAGGGGTAGAGGCCACAAATAAAAAATTTAATTAATACAAATTAATATTATATTTATACATACTCACATGAAGCTCCAACATTATAGTTGAATCTCAGTAGAGTCATTATCAGTTTCAAGTCAGCGTCATTATTAGCTAACTTCAAACCAGGGCAAATTAAAGCAGTTTATGTCAAATTAACGATATTATATGTAATAATAATAATACCTTGGACACCATTTACACACATTGATCTAGCCCCAAACTAGGATTCCCTGTATCTTGGGTACTTGAGAACGATACACATACTTATATAGATTAATATTATATTTAGTTAGATAAACAACCATGACTAGGGTACAAACATCCATGAAACTAATGTGAAACCAATTTCCACAAGATTTTTTTGTTGAAAATAATAATGGGTCGTACTGGCGGGTTTAGTGGGTTCGATACCCGCTGCAAAGGATGTTGAAACTGTAGTTCCGTACGGGAACGCGCGGCAATATCTAGGTACTTAGAAGTTACCACATTACTGCTAAATAAGCGATACAGCCTATATACTAGACTACTGTGCGAGGGGAAATATCAGAAAACGATTGCTATACTTAACCACGCTGAAGCGAGGAGCGCACGCGCGAAATGCTTTCGTATTCATGCGTCTAGTATCTTTTTTAAAACGCCGATATGGTATTTAAAAACCGGTCAAGTGCGAGTCTAAATCGCGCACGAAGGGTTCCGTACCACCGTTCAATGGAAGCGATGGTGTGGAGTGAATAGTTTGGATTTTACACAGCAAAATATTGTTTACAAAGTTATTGGTGCGGTTACTTTCACACTCCATATACGTAACCAGGTGCATCCATAAGTTTGTATGTAGTATTGAAAGAATTGTTGTATGGGAGCCCCCTTAAATATTTCTTTTATCCTGTTTTTTAGTATTTGTTGTTATAGCGGCAACAGAAATACATAATCTGTGAAAATTTCAACTCTCTAGCTAGCTAGGTTCTTGAGATACAGTCTGGTGACAGACGGACGGACGGACGGACGGACGGACAGCGGAGTCTTAGTAATAGGGTCCCGTTTGGAACCCTTCGGGTACGGAACCCTAAAAACGGCTAGTATTTAATCGCAAAGCAAAAATACTGATTTTCACAGCAAAAATACTTTTTATGTTTTAAGTATTTTTGTTGTTCTTACATGTTCAACCTTATTCGAAGGATAAAGGGGGCTTCGCTTCACTCCCCCCTCCATCCTTCACCTAAGCTAGCGCAATACTTTGCCCTGATGTTTGCTGTGAAAATCAGTATATATTTGCTGTGCAAATCAGTATTATTGATCTGCAGTTTAATATTTCCCTTTAAAAACCCCGACAAGTATAAGTAATGTGGGCCGAGATGGAACACGAAGAGTTTTGTACCAATATTGCATAAAAACAACGCTTAATTTTTACCTATATTGACAGTGTATAAGATAAATCGTTGACTTAATTTACAAATTTAAGTATTTCATTTACACTACTGTTAAGGTAATTTAAATGTATAACGATCACCCCTGTTGTATCTTAGTTTATCCTTTTGAAGGTGTTTGCTTACGATTTTTCTATATTAACTTTGTTAAACAAGCCAGCTTCCTGTGAATCCCCGGAAGTGGCGCCTCACTTCCGGTGAGTACTCGAAATACACCAATGTTGATTTAAATACTGAAATGCTGAAAAATATGCGCAACACATTTTGGCGCGAACGCTCTTAGCGCGGGAACGTCAAAGTTGTTTTTTTCGGAGGTGAAAAAAATGGCGGACTTAACGATATTCAGGGTGTAACGATGTTTGTGGAGATGGAATTACAATTCATTCTAACCACAAATGCCTCCAGAGGGGCATTAGGTCGAGATAATGTTAACGATAACTGATTTAAATAAAATTAACTAAGCTCAGGTAGTTGCCGGACATCCCTCCACCAATCTGCACTGAGCCAGCGTGGTGGAGTAAGGCTCAATCTTACTCGAATCCTGGTAAAGGCCTGGGCCCCTCGGTGGGTAAATTAACTAGTGGCCCTGTGGGCATTAGACCTCGCTAACAGGGGGGACTGTGAACCCATTCATGGGTAAGTATTTTAGACTCAGTCAAAATCAAGGAGTAAAGTAGCCGCACAAATAACTTTC
Source organism: Argyresthia goedartella (assembly GCA_949825045.1). Lineage (NCBI taxonomy): Eukaryota > Metazoa > Arthropoda > Insecta > Lepidoptera > Argyresthiidae > Argyresthia > Argyresthia goedartella. The sequence continues at coordinate 17,314,303 of OX463834.1, forward strand.
CAACTACATTTTGCTATTTAAAATACAATCTATTGACTTTTCAAAGTTGTTATAGTCTATTTCATTCACTCTCATGGTCTGTATAGATCCTCTTTACTAATCAGTCTCCTACTTCGAGGAGTCCAAACTTGGTATGTTTTGAAAATATTTCTTGGATTTTTAGAACCGGCTCTTACAGCCCTTTAATTTGATAACCTAACCCACACGATAGGTTTCAGAAAAAAAATACAAAAAATTAATGATGTCAACAGACACGAGACCTATAGACAGACGAAAGCAAAATCGGCCAAATCGAATTCGCAGCGATATTTGCCGAGCGGCCTGCAGACCTTCCGGTGCGGTGTCGACATGAAGTTAGTTGACCCGTTGCATTTCCACCGGCGGCCGATTGATACAAGAATACGAGAATTCATAGCAGGTTCTAGAATATTTCATACATCATGCAAAAAGCCGTTAACTAACTCTGGCCAGGAAAGTAATAATAAGGCTTTGTGCTCTATTTTGTCCAAAATGTTGAAGCTGCTGAAGTTCACATTCGTGGCAGCCTGGCCCCTTACTGATGACCTCTGTGGTGTTGAGGTCTAGGCTGTGATTCCCAAGCGAGGGGTCCCTGGTTCGAATCCCGGCTGGGGAGGTAGAAAACGTTACCAGGTGTTTCATGGTTACATGTTTATGACATCCGCTGTTTCTGGTTACCACTAGACAGGTTACCCTAGTGTGTGGCCAGAAGCAATGTATTTATGTAAATATTGAGTTGTTATTTAAATATTGTGAAAAATTGTAAAAATTGTGGATAAGTAACACAATTTTTAATATCCTTGAAACTGCGTCGATTTAGAAACAATGTTACAATGAAGCTCTTTACTTTATTGGGCTCAAAAGGCCTAAAGCTTCCAAAGTTCACATATCTTAATTTTGAGTGAGTGAGTGAGCGAGTGAGAGTGAATGAGAGTGATTGAGAGTGAGTGAGATTGACTGATAGTGAGTGAGAGTGAGTGAGCTTGGCTTGGCTTTTTAAAGAATGTGAACTCTAACACATTAAAAAAAATGCGAGCGAACCGGTCCTACCATCTAAGATAAATAATTAGAAGCCGTTTTATAGTAATAGATAGATATCTATCACTATACTAAAGAGCTGCTATGTAAAATAGAAACGTAGCGCCTTTCAATTTGCAGCAGGATTTGTATTTAACTGGTCAGGCTTTAAACTAAATTCAAACATGTCGGTTCCTAATCGCTTTGTGACCGGGTTCAAATTCTCATGTCGAAAACATATGTCGACATACCTGACTACTGGGTTTCGACACAACTGCAGCAAGTTCCAACTTCCAGCATAATTTGCTCGAAGTGCAACACCAGTTTTTAAGGCCCCATATATTGGAGGGCAGCCGGAGTTTAACTAAGGATTACTAACACAATAGTCATGGCTAAATTAAACAGGTTTTATCCCGAGATTCAGTTCCAAATTATGGTATTTGAGTGGGTAGTCAAAACTTTAATTATGTGCGTGAGTTTCATAGGGTAGGAGGGTCAATAGTCGGCCGCTTATCGGAAATTTCCAAAAAGCATTATTGTAACTTTTGTCGGGAAATCAGTAGAAAAATATATTTTTTTGCCCTTGTATTGGTTATACATACGCATGCAAGTTTAACGTTCACTAATTTTATGCCTTTAATCATTAGTTTTATTTAATTCTGAATATCAATTGTAATATAATCATATACAATCTGTGAAAATCCCAGGTGTATGTACTCTTGAGATCAAAACTGATGGACTTAATTTTCGCTATTATGTTACTTTAATGCCTATTTAATTGTTTAATTTAACAATTTTCATAAATCAAAGCGCCTCATACTGTACGTAAAGGGTGTAGGTATCCCCAGTAGTCGGCCAATCGGTTTAGGTAGCTAAGTAATGGGTTTAACTCAAAATTCGACATGTTTCGTTGAATTAAAGATGTTCAAAAGAAGAAGATCTTGCTGGTGAGCAATTTCGAACTTAAAACTAAAAAACAGGCAAAGCCCATGCATGACAAAATAGCATTCCCCATAGTCGACAGACCCACTCAAATGACTATCCCGACCGAAAAACAATGTTTTTTTAAAATAAATCATGAGAGTTCTGCAATTGGAAAAACATACCCAGACCCATACTCGTTAGTAAAAAACCGGCCAAGTGCGAGACGGACTCGCCCACGAAGGGTTCCGTACCATTATCTATTAAAACGGCAAAAAAATCACGTTTGTTGAATTTGAGCTCCCCATAAATATTTGTTTTGTTTTAATTTATTCATTTATTTTTAAAGTGAATATTTAACTAAATATTCTGTGAATATTTCAAGCGTCTACCTGTTGCCGTTATCAATATCGAGCAAATACGAGAAAAAAATAAACGTTTATTGAATGGGAGCCCCTTAAATATTTATTTTATTTTGTTTTTTAGTATTTTTTGTTATAGCGGCAACAAAAATACATCATTCGTAAAAATTTCAACTGCCTAACTTTCACGGTTCATGAGATACATCCTGGTGACCGACGTACGGACGGACGGACAGATACCGGTGGCTTAGTAATAGGGTCCAGTTTGGCACCCTTCGGGTACGCAACCCTAAAAATGGAAGGTTTGACGCGTGTTTGACCCATGTCGGGACAACTCGTATGGTTCAAAATAATGTGAATTTGCTATAGCTGGATTTCGTACGGAAAATTCTGCCTCAGAAAGGCTATAAATATGCCCTTTATTAGAGTTGACTATGAAGCCACCCTCAACACGTTGAAGGAGAACACCAATCAGTAAGGCTGACTAGATATATGTAGTATTTCTTCCTAGCTCAGGTTCCAGATGTCCCTACTACACTGACGCTACTACCAATGAAAAATTTCCACCCACAAAATGCCGACAAACACCAACACCAATATTTTTAAACATTAAATTTGAACACAATATTTACGTTTTTAATTGGTAATATTCTGATGCGCTGTTAAATGTACTTCAATATTTCAGACGGCGTCATTAAGCTAGCATTTCCCGTTTAGGAGTAATTTGGTGCTATGTCACTGGAACTTTTTCATTGCTCGTCAGTGCTAATTAAGCAAGAACTTTGTATGTAACAAAATGTAAACTTTTCATGACGCAATAAATTATTATTATATAGATAGATAATCAGAATGCAAAGTAGCATATTCTTACGGTTTCGTGCGAATATAATAGTCGATACACTAACCTTAGCTGTTTGAAAGGCAAACAGCCGACCATCAGGGGCGACTTAAGGTGAATCTTCCTTATTTTACCAACCGACTTGAGCTTATTATTATTTATTGTTATTAACAATGTTTACGATAAAAAATCTTACAAACTAGTGAAAGTCCTGGAAAACTGCTCATGCAGTTTGACTTCAGAAACAACGGTCTCAATATCATAAAAGAGTGAGAGTGTGAGTGAGTGTGAGAGAGTGAGAGAGATTTACAGAGTGTTAAATACTTCCTTACCAACTTCCAAAATCTTCTTTTTTGGTTTCATTTCTTTTATTAGTTGGTAAGGTATTTAATAAATACGGGACACGTTGGCCCAGAGTTTTATCACCGTAAAATTACAAATCCTGGGTACAAAGTACATATATACCCGTAAGGTTTGACTTAGTATTGTGCACATGGCTAGCCACTAGGTAGTATCGCTCCCGACTGCTTGGTTATTGATGAGAATGAAATATTTATGTTTACCACTAATAGGATATATGTACTTTACAAATTTCCTGTTTCGTGTCTTAACAGGTTTATCAATTGACCGAGCGAGAGCGTCGTAGTGCGGACGAAGCGTCTCCGTTTAAGATTAGGCAAAACTGCTTTTGTTTGTCTGTCCGGCCGGATGTTCGCCTCTAAAGGTCTCATTTCTCAACCGATACTCCTGAAATTTTGTGAGCAGGTTCAATAATTATATTTCTTTGTCGATTCAGGTTTTGGAAAATTTACAAAATATGGGAGATATGGGGTAACAAAGTTATTTGTGTGGCTAGCAGGGCTCATAGGTTTGTATGTTAGAAGTTCAGCATTCCTCTACAGCTCACAGAGCTACTAGTAACTACATCGTAAGTACAAGATTTTCTTAAATCTATTATCTTTAATGTAAAAACCGGCCAAGTGCTTTTCGGACTTCACACATGTTCCGTACCAAATGAAGAATATAAGCTAAGAATGTGGGGCATCATAGGAAAAACCTGTTTTTATATTGATTTATTGACCAATATATTTATTGGTAACTTTTTGTAAAAAATAAGTAGTAATTAACATTATCACCTAATTTTACCATAGGTCGGTGAAAAGTAAAAAAAATCTTAGGTTACTTCAATGTTCTATAATAAAAGCTGACTTTGGTGGCTTCGTTTCCCAATTATTAAAAAATAAAGTATTTACCTACTTAACGAGCTTTTAATAATGAAACCAAACTCGATGGGGTGGGTCAATATTTTTTTCGTGTTCCCTTTAAGCTGCTTGGGAAACCCCAAAACATTTAAGAATATTTTTTGACAATTTGTGTCGCTTTATTACAAGATGTTTATACTGCGAAAATTTGAAGACTGTAGCTTTAACCGTTTGGCTGTACAACCTGTGTGAAAGACGACGGACGGACACGTGAGTGACAGCAATAGGGCTCCGTTTGGACCCTTCGGGTAGGGAACCCTAAAATCAATGTATGCCTAAACATTAAGCGATAACTATTAAATGGAAAACCTAAACCTAGCAGCTAATATACTGACTGAGCCATCAACATACTAACTGAGCCAAAAGTCGCTCAAGAGCCCATGGTTCAGTTGGCAAAACAGTGGCCAAGTTAGAATTTAATTTACTTTTAGGTGAGACTATTATGATGTTCAGATTATAATAATAATAATAATAATAATACCTTGGACACTATTTACACACATTGATCTAGCCCCAAACTAGGATTCCCTGTATCTTGGGTGCTAGACAACGATACACGTACTTATATAGATAAATATTATACTTAGATAGATAAACAATATTTAAAACTAGCTAGCTCAAAGCCATCAAAAAATGGTGCCAATATCCTCAGCTACACTCCATCTCTTAATCTTGAGCCAGTTTCAACAACAGCCAATTTTCCGGTTATCTTACTAACAGCCGGTTACATAATCTTCGGACCAGTTAGCGCTCTTCACCTTGCTGCCTTACATCACACCATGTCAAGGTCCGACGTTCGATTCCCGAGTAAGTAATTTCGATGACGCAACGGCTCTGCTGCGTCTGAGCTGATACTTTGTGGTGGTACACGTGGGAGACTGTTTGATCAAAAAAAGGTTAGAGAAAAGTTCTAATTTGTAACAATTACAGACGACATTTTCGAACGTAATTTCGAAAGAGTAATTGCAATTAAAAGTACTGAGAAAGTCAGAAAATCTACATTGAAATCGGCCCACCAGTTCGTAACAGTCTATATCTACCACTCACAATTTGCGCGCAACATACACAGACACATCAAATGAAACTTTTCTTAGTTTTGCAAACAAATACCTAAAGAACGATCAAGTATACATTATGATACTAACTTTTTTTTATAAAAAGTCGAGCGCGCCTGTACCACGGCTGTAGCGATGATTTGGACATGTTGACGAGACATTTGGCAACACAATACCATTGTTTGCACGACTTGACATTTCGGTTAGGAAATTGGATTTAGCGAAGCGAACAGATTCGACCTGTAAGTCGGAACTTAGTACTTGTAGGTATTTTGTTTGTTGAGACAGCGCATCATCATATTGCCATCAGGATATGAAATATGGTTTTCACAATATTTCTTTTAATAGGCTTATTCTTTATTGTTATCATCTTTGTAATCGGTTTACTTATTTATCTAAATAAATAAGTTGTTATAGGTAATATCGTAGTTAGAACTCGATAATACATTATAAACCATATTATTGCTAACTTTATTGTTTCAATCTACTGCATATACAGCATGACTTCGGGGTCTTGATGGAACCGATAGGTCCTGATTCAGTTAATGATTGCGATTAAAAAAACTATGATATTAATATAAAAATACCATTACCATTTTACCAATAATAATGCAAAAAAATTTTTTTTTGGTTAATTTCACTATTTATTTTATTTATCACAATCATTAACAGAGTCAGAAAAACGGTCACGACCTAAAAGTCACCTTGTATTTATTTATTATGGTTTACCAACAGGTCTTACACACTACACACTAAATTTATACATTATATTATACCATAATGTATCAATATTTCGACATACTATGACATTTCGAACGCCGACGCCCGCCTGCGTGCCGCTCCTAGTTTGTCTGTGAAGTTGGTACTACTGAACAAGCTATACAAGTGCACAGCAATGAACAATGCCACAATGCCGGTCGAACGTGCAGTTCATATTTTTCATTTGCGAACATGTTTCTTTGGGAAAGTTGTTTATAATGATGATCGGTGCTGTCATTCCACAAAATATGGTCAGCTAATTAAATGTCACCTTGTACAATAATTATAATATTAAAAAATAAATGTGATGTATATTTATTCTGTGTTTTATGTGCTATTTTTAAGTGAACTAAAAATAATACCAATACCATCTTACCAATGATTATAAGGCAAATATATATTTTTAGTTTTTTACTTGTTTATTTTTATTTTATTTATCACAATCATTTACTGAGTCAGAAAAAACGGTCACGACCTAAAAGTCACCCTGTATTTATTTATTTATTATGGTTTACCAACAGGTCTTAGACACTATACACGAATGTAAAATACAGATTGCTATGAGCAGACCCAAGTCAAGGTGAACACAATATACCAGATTTTGTAAAACAGTTCCACCTACCTAAAAGCTACGGTAGATTTTGGGTAGGTGGAATATACTTAAAATGTTAAAAAAGGAACATTTTTTTTTATTATTTGTGAGAAAAAGTTCACAAGCTAGATCGTAGTAAAAGCCGCTGTAAAGTCCACTTTGTTTTTTTTAACCTAATACTATCTAAATATATCAAACATCTTTAGAGTGAGATAAGTATAATTTTATAAGAACACCGGAAATTCTATTTGTGATGCAATTTGATCCAACATTTTGTCCTGGACATGTTGACATAATAAAAAAAAATACCTTGAACACTACTTACACACATTGATCTAGCCCCAATCTAGGATTCCCTGTATCTTGGGTACTAGACAACGAGACACATACTTATATAGATAAATATTATGCTTAGATAGACAAAAATACCATGACTAGGGTGCAAACATCTGTTCTCATCAAACAAATATTTGCCCCCACCGGGACTTGAACCCGGGACCCTTGGCTCCGTAGGCAGGGTTACTGCCGACTCCGCCATTCGGGTCGTCAAAGAAATTTAACTATACTTAATAGTTATTTTACTGAATGGATGCCTACAGACGGATTCCGGCGTAGGGGCAGGCCCAGAAGGAGATGGAAGGATGACCTGGATAGGTTCCTTCCAGGATGGACAGATAAAGCTTCAGATAGAGATGTGTGGGCGCGACCCGGTGAGGCCTTTGCCCAGCAGTGGGACACCATTTATATATATAAAAAATAGTTATTCTATTATTGTGAATTTCTATGTTTTTTTATCAAAGTAATAACTAAAAAAAAAAACAAGAATAAAACGTTTATTGAATAATGTATGTGCCTGCACATCAACAAAAAAATGGCGTCCATGACAGCTTAAACATAAGGTCCATTCGGAACGCTTCGAACGCGACGTAGACATTGGCACTGACAGTAAATAAAGCATTTTGCCGACTCGGCTATTCGGGACGTCAATAATAATAATAATAAAACGGATCATAATTAAGTATTCGTGCATTTCTACGTGGTACCATAAACCTAATCTGTGTAGCAGCAAGCACTATACTTAATATGAAGTGCCAAACTGTTTGTTGTACGTCATTTCGCTGTTGTTTGTGAACGACATTGTCAGCAAAATGAGCCTTTAGTCGCGTTCTAAAGCGTTATATTACCAAACCTAAGTACTTAAAAGTAAGTACTTTTAGGTACAATAAATTGTGTAAATGTCATTCGGTTACTTATGCTAATATTATGTTGTATGTATGTATGTATATTGGTATTGTGTAAGTACTGGTGATGAGTGTGATGTAAAATGTTTCAAAGTAGTTAGAATATATCTCCAAGATCAAAGACAAACTCTTGAAAACAGCAGCAACGATAGCTCTTTCTAGATATTATTGGCTGAGAGAGATCTTTATCATACAAACGCAAACTCACCGTAATTGACCGAGCGAGCGAAGCGTCCAGTTTCGAGACTGGCCAAAATGCTTAAGTCTGTCTACAGGTCGCATTGTCCAACCGATTTTGACGAAAATTGGAAAACAATTTACTTGATTAAATAAAAAATAAATATCGATCGCAACTTATTGGATGGAAAATAAGGGGGGGGGGGGGAATGGGGGGAAGTTTGCTGTAACGGATTTCAATAAAATTTGAGAAGCTCACTAAGAACATAAAAATAACTAAAGTTATGCCTGACAAATAAGTACCTCGTTATAACATAAATAGTACATATACATAAAAATATTGGAATAAGTCATTGCATCCTACTGTTATTAAATTAAAACTCTATTTTAACTAAGATATTTATCAAATAATAATAATATAATGAATAATAATATAAGAATGTGTATAATATAATATAATAATGTAATAAGTATAGTAAATAATATAAAATCATAAGAAAATAATATTTATCAAACACAAATGTTAGATGTAAGCTAGTTATTAAGACATTGTAGTGCCCTTACAGGGTTCATTGTTGGATATAATTTTGTTAAAGTATACCACAATGACGCAATAAATATATGAGAATGAGTATGAGTATGAACTCCCTTCTACACAAGATGTTGCGAGAATAAAATCCAAAAGGGGGAGTGGAGGAATAAAAGAGGGGGACCGATTTCAATTTTTGAAATTGAAGCGGTGCATTATGAAGTCAAACTTTGGTCTGCTGGAGACATTCGATTCTGAAATTGGCAAACTTTTTTGTACATAATAATATGTTTATTACAGTGGTTACAAAAAAAAAACTTGTTGCCAAACGTTACATAGGCGTTACTTCACAAATGCACAATGCTGTAAGAATGAGCCCACACTCAAATTGGCCCGACTAAATATCGACCTTGGCATGCTTTGAACACTCGCGTGCAAGTAAAGTTACGCTAATGCAGTGTGATTGTAGTACTTTAAGAGTAGGAAATAAGAGCGGTAGGAAGTCTAATCAATATGAGAAGTTGTTTTAAAATGTGCGCCAAGTTCGAGACGAAGAATATGCGTTTTTCGTCGACAAAATAATTGCGATCGAAATGGGTTTCTTATTCTGAAGATAATGTAACAAATGATGGCACACTCAGATATTATCTATTATACAGGTAGTTCTAAACGACCGGTAACTTCAGCACCGGAATTTGAACCCGCATCTCTTGCGAGACCGTTAGATTGTAAAAACTATTAGTTTATAATCTTGTAGGCTATCGATATATTTTGAACTGTGTAGGAAGAAGGAATAATTACGTGTCGAAAAAGTATGCGAATCGAACTGTCAGTGACTCTTATGTACAATGATATAAGGTTAATTTTATCTGCACTCGAACACTTTTTCACATTGGTAATTATTCCTGCTTGAGCCACTGATCAGACAGCTTACAATTAAACGAAATTATTTTCGATAGTTTATAAACTGACCATTAAAATATTGTAATAATGTATTAGTAGTTTATGTGACTGCTACATAATGCCTAATTATGTACAGTTACATACACTAGTTTATCTACACACCTATCATAAGCTCTCTTTGATGTCTACAGGAACCGCATGTTTGACCGGCATTGTAACTCTGCAGTTGTTTAGCTTGTTCTGTAGCACCAACTTCGGGCGTCGGCGTTCGAAATTTGAATGTCAGTACCAACTTTACAGACAAAATAGGGGCGGCACGAGGCGGGCGTCGGCGTTCGAAAATCATAATGTGTAGAAAAATTACACAGTATGGTCATAATGTGTAATTTTTCAGATAAGAAATGAGTTTTTACCAAGTAGTTTAACATTATGCTGATCGTAACGTGCGGTTTTGTACGTACTAAAGAGGGTTTATGATACGAGTGTAGATAAAATAATTAATATTGTTTTGTACCAGTTAAACACAAATAACTTTTAAAAGGTATCTAAAAATCAAACATGTGGGAGTTACTTCGATCTTCCTCCCCACAGTTGTCCAATCTAGAGAAGAGGCAAGAAGTGACATAATTGCTAAGTATATATAACTTATATTATGTCATTTCTTTAACCGATGACCTCTGTGGCGCAGCGGTTGTGTCGCTGGGTACCATGCTAGAGTTCCCGGGTTCGATCCCCGGCTGGGGGTAAAGAAGAAAGAACCCCAGGTCTTGGATGTTTATATCTGTGTGACGTCGCTGTTTCCGGTTCCCACGTCACAGGGTGTCCTAGTTAAGGGTCCATAAGCAATGTATGTGCCTGTATGTAAATGTTTATGTTTATTGATTTATTGATTGAAGCGATAGGTTATAAACTAACGGTTATCCCAATCTCACGGTGAGATATCAACTAGACCACAAGTATATGGAATGAAAACATGCCGTTTACTTCGTACAGTACATTATCTAAGTATACCAGCATATTCATAATGATATGCACCGCATAGCGGAATAGATCCCACCAATGAAGGTCAGGGGGCAGACAGGTCACAAAAAGCCAGACAAACATTTAACACAAAGAAGGAACTAAGACCTTGACAGTTAATAAATCGATAAAAACTCCAGTCTAATCTAAACACTAATTCAATGTTATATGTGTCGCAGTTAGTTGGTTAAATAACACTTATCAACTCTCTAGCTAGACCGTTAATTAAATACCGACGTATAACCAAGTCACTAAAATTCCGTCAGACAAGTGAGTGAAAGAAACGTATAACAAGTTGTCTAAACTTTCCTAGGCAACAAGAAATATGCAATATAAATATTTTTTATATGTACTTAAGTTTATGTTTTAAGTGTTTTTTGTTGTTCTTTCACGTTCAACCTAACACGAAGGATAAAGGGGGCTTCGCTTCGCTCTTCGCCCTTTACCCTTCACCTAAGCTACCGCAATGTTTTGCCTTGATATAAGCTGTGCAAATCAGCTTTTGTCGTGACGCCATCTTGTTTTCCAACACGCCGGCTTTCGGTAAGACAAATTGTTAAACGTTTTCGACGATGCTTTATTTAAATCAAAATACTAGTGACTTGGTTAAACGTCGGTATTTAATTAAGGTATTTAACTAACGGTCTAGAGAGTCAGTTATGTGTCTGATTTGACCAACCAACTGCGACATATGTACCGGTAGTGTTAACCTATAATTACATAACTATGATAAGATCTCTTAGATATGCTGGTATTATTAGCGATAACGCAGATACATAGGATGGCTTGTAATTAGATGTTCAGCTAACTTCTATTTGTAATTAGCGACTATAACACGGTGTGACATTTAATTATCTGGTCATATTTCAGGGAACGAAAGTGCCCATAATTATGAACGACTTTCCCCAAGAAACGTATCGCCGTAAACGAAAAAAAAATGTGGGTTTCCCATAGTAACTTGTTATCAGCTGATCGGGTCAATGTACTGAGGGACGATTTTATTTTCATTTGCGTGTGCGTTTCTCGGGGAAAGTTGTTCATATTGATGGGTACTATCATTCCCAAAAATATGGTCAGCTAATTAAATGATCAAATGTCTGTGAATGAGTAGGGATAGTTGTTCAGAATGAGGGCTAATTCAGAATAATAACACTCTCGAAAGTTTGGTCAGCCGATTCAAATGCTGTCATTTGTTATATTTGTTCATAATGATGAATAGTTTCCCTGTTATTACAAACTTGACCTAAGAGTTTTATCTTTACAAAAAAATGTTCGAATGCGGGTCTGACTCGCACGACGAAGGGTCCCGTAGCATCTTTCAAGAAAACTTAAGGACTAAAAAATGGCCGAATTTGACTTCGATACCAGTCCTTATAGATTGCGGATCCGAACGACAATATGTGACACCGCTAAATTTGCGATAACGTCGATAATCGCAGGGATATTGTAACAAGTCTCTTGTGTAGAATGAAGTCCGAGTAGAAATTTGATTAAGATCCGTCGATAAATAACGCTGCAGCAAACTCCCCCCCCCCGCCCTTTCCCACCAATCAAAAACCACGATCGACTAAAAAAGTTAAATAAATCACAACTTGTGTGCCAATTTTCGTCAAAATCGTTGAAAAATGCGACCTGTAGGCGAGGACAGACGGACGAATGACGGCATTTTTGGACAATCTCAAAACAGGACACTTCTATGTTATGGGGACCCTTTTAGTTTACTAACCCCCAGTTTCTGAAAGAGTGGTCAAATGTAACAGGCGATTAACCGATGATTAATTCGAAATAACGGCACGTGATTGGCTGAAATTATATTGACAAGAATCTGACCAGTTGTTACAGCTAATTTTCCTTCCAGAAACCGGGCCTAAATCTTGTATCGCTCATTATTTGTTGCTAAAGCGGCGACAGAACTAATTATTCTGTGAAACTTTCAACTCTCTTATTATATACCTATAATTAACAGTCCATTAGATACAGCTTGCTGGACAGACGGACGGATGGACAGGCAAACAGACGGACGGACAGACGTGCAGCGGAGGATTAGTAATAGTGTCCCGTTTCACACCCTCCGGATAAGTGCCCAGAGAACGATTAACGTACAAAAATTATCTAAGTTCGTTTTCCTAAGATCCAAACAAAACCGCTTCATTTAAAATATTCGACCCAATTCCCACAAAATCAACAGGATACCCAGAAGACTGTCCTAACTAAAGTCGATAAGGCACAAAATAGATTGAAAACAATACATATATTTGTTACGCAATGTCTTAAGGTCATATTGCATAACACTATCCACGTGTAAGATTTCGCTCATCCAGTACATCTTGAGCTGTTGTTATTTGAGTGGCCTATGCAGCGATAGGTCAACTTATGACTATAGTTTGGTTAAGAATTATTTCGTAAGCGAGTAACTAACTATTGTTATATTTAGAAGCCAGTGTTAGTAAGACCTCGACGAGTATTATGGATTACTTGTAAGATTTATACGACGAAGAGAATTATGAAATTTAGTGGACGCGGGTTGCACAGGTCGGAGTTGGATGGTGTTTTTGTGAAGAGGCCATTACTCAGAAGTGATGATAATGACGATGATGATGATGAATTCCATTAGAAAATATACATATTCTTATACAAAACAAACATAGTGACACACCTTTTTAGGGTTCCTGCCTGAAGGGTCCAAAAGGAGCCCATTACTGTCACTCACATGTCCATCGTCTGTCACACAGAATTAACAGCCGTTCAAAATTTAAACATCTTGTTGACCCAAAGCCATACAAATAGCCCAAAAATATTTTATAGCCAAACCATGCGATAAAAAAAACTACCCAATTTGAAAAGTTGTACCCCATCGAGTGAGGTATCGTTGTTTAGAACTCGTTAAATAGATATATACTTACTGTATTTTTGTTTTAAAAAATATTGGAAAACAAAGGAATGGGAAGCCACCAAAGACCGCTTTTTTATAAAATTTGGTGATAATGTTCATTATTACGTATTTTTTACTGATTAATACCAATATATTGACAAAGCAGATTTCCTACGGAACCCTAAATGTGCGAAGTCCGACACGCACTTAGCCGGTTTTTATTCTACTACGGGGTGACAGATTCATATCTGCACCCATGTTAAGCCAGTAATTCTTTACCCCATCTTGCTTGACTGGACGCTAAAATCTATTTCTTAGTCCTCTGCCGAAAAAATACTAACACTTATCTGCCGAAAAAATTATTTCACGTAAATTTCGTGGCACCCATCATCGTTGTCGGTAGCGCAATTAGTTTAACGTCGGATCCACAATCTGTAGGGACCAGTTTCGACACCAAGTTCAGACATTTTTTTTTGAGGATCTGCGGAAGGTTTCCCTTCCCTCCCAAGCGCAAACACATCGTGATATCCTGCCTATCCTTACCTAAGGCGCTCAAACATGGTCTTTGACCAAACACCAAAGTACAAACTCAAGGGTTGCCAGCGAGTGATAGAGCGCAGCATTCTCTATGTTCGCAGGACAGGCAGTGTAAGGAACACCACACTGCGCTCCTCTACTGACATCGCTGATGTGGGTGCACAAACCGTCAAGCTAAAGTGGAACTGGACCGGCCACATCAGCGTATGCACCCAGACACATGGGCGGAAATCAAGACAAGACGGCTACCGGCGCAGGCGCAGGCCTAAACGGAGGTGGCGGGATGACCTTGACAAGTTTCTGCCGGGGTGGCCTCCCCCCTCTTGAGTCCACACGTCGCTACGTGTACAAGAGTGGACTCAAGCCTTTGAATAGCAGTGGGACACTATTAATCGAGGACCCGAATGGCCGCGTCGGCAGTGACCCTGCCTACGAAGCTAAGGGTCCCGGGTTCGAGTCCCGGTTGGGGCAAATATTTGTTTGATGATGTTTGTACTCTAGTCATGGTTGTTTATCTATCTAAGTATAATAATTATCTATATATGTATGTGTATCGTTGTCTAGTACCCAAGATACAGGGAATCCTAGTTTGGAGCTAGATCAATGTGTGTAAGTAGTGTCCAAGGTATAATTATATTATTTATTTATTTATCTTTGAGGTTCCGTCAATCTGAGTGGTCGGTTGTTCATCCGGACCTTTATGGTGCAATCCCATCGGCCTCATTAATCACACTTACTTACACCCTCTGACATTTGCACATTAACTAACTATCATCACGAACCAATAGGTACGCTGGCGCAAGCGATCGAGCCACTAAATGTCAGGAACAGTGTTACAGTCAGCCACGTCGCAAGCTAAACTGTATGTGCTTGGATTTAGTTACATTTGCGGATGTGGGCCAGCTCCCCGTCACGCAAGAGTATTGAATAATGCCAACTACCTACCAGTATGAGAAAAAGCGTGACGCTATGCTTGATTGACACATTTTTAAAGTTTGAAAGATCTAAGGGTTCCGTACCTTAAAGGGAAAAAACGAACCCTTATATGATCACTTCGCTGTCCGTCTGTCACGTTTGACTTTCAAGTCCCTTTTACTCAGTATCATATGGAGTTACCAAATAGAAATTAAGATCAATTACTCAAGTCTGTAATCCATTGGACTTATAAAAACAATTCCAGGTTTCCTTTCTGTGGCAGTACATAGCCAAACCGATATGCTGATAAAAATCGGGCTGTCATGGCTGCCAGCGAAAACACTCGACAAGGTTTGCTAAATGAGGGGATACTTGAAACTAATGAGAATTATAATGTGAAGTAAAGTAAAATCACTTATATGATAATGCCTTTGTTTCATTTTGTGATCTAAATTACCCCATGTTCTCACGTGTCACAGATTTATAGGCCGTCCAAATAGAAGAAGAAAAATACAACCGTAAGAAAAAATACATCTTGAAAAAGGAATCGCGCAACCCTGTGAAAAATCCAGTGTACTGAAACCTGTCTTTGCGCACGAATATTTACATACAAGCACATTGCTTTTGGTCCCACACTAGGATACCCTGTGTCGTGGGAATCAGAAACAGCGACGTCACACACGTATAAACATCCAAGACCCGGGGAAACATATCCCAACCAATCAAGTAGAGAAGATCTTTCCTCTATTTCCGGTCAGAATGACCAGCAACAGGAATAATACGGGGTTCGCACAGGAGCAAATTTCCGTAAATGGGACTGCCCATTTACGGAAATTTGCTCTTGCCCTCTTTATGCGAGGTGTCTTTGTCCGAGTCAGCGTAGTTTTATATGGCTTATGTTTAAACGATTACCAAAAACGCACCTATTTTACTACCAATAAATTCGAAATTACTGCCAGAATGGATAAATGTCCACCAAATTGTGTTTGGATAAATGATCACTAAACTTCTTTTTATGTTTTGTGTACTTAAGTTTATGTTTTAAGTATTTCTTTTTGTTCTTACATGTTCAACCTAACACGAAGGATAGGAAGCCCCCTTTGGCTTCGCTTCGCTCACCCCCTTTACCCTTCACCTAAGCTACTGCAGTATTTTGCTCTGATATTTTTTGCAACTTTTGATTTTCATTTATCCATTTTGGGTAGGAAAAAAATTTTGGTGATCATTATATTTATTGCGGTTTTATATAAGCTGTAATGCTTTGTGTGGAGGGTGTCTTAATCTGTGTCTAAAGGTTATCGCAATCCAAAAATACGCCCGCTTACGTGGCAAATAAGCTGAATTTGTTTTATGCTCGCAAATCCGAAAACCGTAATGTAAGTATAGGTAGTTCCATAACAAAAAAGTGGACCTACACTTTGCAGGCTTTTTCACAGAAAAAGTAGTAGTCAAAAGTCCTTCTGTAAATAAGTTTCTGTCGACCGAATGCACAGTGTTCAACCTTCCACCAGGGCTGAATTCAGACCAGGGGCCCATGGCTAGACCGAAGCAAATTCCAACCGTTGGCGAAGTCCGAACGTTGGCGATTACACCGAGCTAATAATTACAAATACCTGCGTGTGTGTGTCCCTGCGATGAAGACCTCCTTTCCCGTCGAGGTGCCGGACGCGCGCGTCCAGGCAAATCACAATTCTTCGGTGAAGGAAGTGCTCCTGCGTCAACCTTGCCGAAATCCACAGGACACACACTGTGTTACTTAATTATATTAACGCGTTGGCCCTTCCGATGAGGCTTTGAGCAGACGTGCTCACAACACTCGTCATTAGAACTAGCTTTGCTATCTTTGATGAACAGCCGGCACCAGGTCTACTTTCGCAATCTCGACACAATTCGAACACCGAGTTAAATTTCACGACGAATACACTCGCGGGTCCGCTGGCTAGTCCTTAGTCTACTCTACTTAGTCCTTAGTCTACTTAGGCTCGACAACACAACACGTCAGTCAGCGTCGAACTGTACCACACAGTACACTGCTATCCTCAATCTTCAAATATTCTTCTCTTGGTGTGCCATGAGTGCGCAAAAAAGGGTGCGTTATTCGATTTCACTTTAACTATCATGAATAAAATTGCGATCAGGTACCGTTCGGTTCTAAACAGTAACCCACCCGGACAGGTCCCCAACTCACCTTACGTTTGAGAACTAAGTCCTCGGCTAGAACCTCTGTAGAACAGGGGGTCCCAGTGGTTCCTTTCCAGGGAACAAGCAAACAATGCGTCCCCTGCGCTAAGGCAGTGGCGGTAGGTTATCAATTTATCATCCTTAACCAGCACGAGGTCACCAAAACTAGGGGGACTAGATTTTTCAGTCCACTTAAGGCGCTGTTGCAAGATGTGCGGATACTCGAGCTACCAACGCTTCCAGAAATCTTGAGTAAATTGCTGCAACATCTGATACCGTGAAAACGTGTAAGATATCTGAAATTAAAAGAAAAAGTAACGGAACGTGTTTTCGCCACTACATTTACAGGAACTGACATCACTATAACGACACACTCCTTGAAATTACGCGTATTACCATTCTGCGGGGCTTTATAATAAAACATAACAATAGACGGTGTATAGGGAGCTGCCGGAGGTGGCGAGATTTTGAGGGGATTTTGACAAGACAACATCCCTTGCCCCCCGCGCCCGTCGGCACCCCTTCGATCGCTGCCATGCCCGTCCTTCCTTTCTGTATGTTTTGCAATAGGGCGCAGACGAGTGTGCGTTGGTCGTGTCCGCGCCCCGTCTGTTCTTCTTCGCGCCTTCTATACATTTTGTAAGAAAATAAATTAAAGGGGCGGTGCGTCCGCGTCTTACATACGTGTTTTCTGTGTGACCGGCCCATGAGACTACAATCTCTCCAAGTCATGACCTATTGGAAAAGTATAGCAGTTTTTTGCGCACCGCTTCTCGGCAACCAGACAATGCAGTCCTCTTTCCCACATCAAATGAACCGTGCACACAATGCGAAGATCGTCGTCAGTGTGTCGGCGTCCGTGATGCGGCCTGCTACGCGTGTGACTTATCCCGTAAGTCTGTCGTTTTAATGGATGGGTAGGCATGTTGATAAATACTTACCTAGTAAATGCACGTTAATTATAAAGGTGTAGTCACTTGTCATATTTTATGGATTGTTAGGGATTCATTCATGACTTTATCACATGTCCGTACATAGCGGCCGATGTATTTGTATCTAGAAGTTTTTTTTTTCTTTTAGCTAGCATAAGCTAGCACTGTGGCCCACTGCTAATAATAATAATACCTTATTTACACTACACTATTTACACACATTTATCTAGGCCCAAACTAGGATTCCCTGTATCTTGGATAGATAAATGTTATACTTAAATAGATAAACAACCATGACTAGGGTTCATCAAACAAATGTTTGCCCCCGCCGGGACTCGAACCCGGGACCCTTGGCTTCGTAGGCAGGGTCACTGCCAACTCGGCCATTCGGGTTGTCAAATTTGGATTGTTGCTCTGCTGGGCAAAGTGCTCCAGGTTTCGGGCCCACATATTTCTTGATAAAGCAAGATTGACTCACTCTAGTTGGAACTTGTCCAGGTCGTCCCGCCATCTCCTTCTTGGCTTTCCTCTATGGAGAAGTAGAAACTGGCCAAGTGCGAGTCGGACGCGCGCACGAAGGGTTCCTTACCACCGTACAATGGTAGGGATGGTGTGGAGTGAAAAGTTTGGATTTTACATACCAAATTGCCGTTTACAAAGTTATTGGTGCGGCTACTTTCATAGTCCATGTTCGTATGCAGGGGCATTTATAAGTTTGTATGTGGTTTACAAATAAATAAAAATCGTGGCAATTCTGGGTATGTTTTCCTGTAATCTTTGGCTTAAGTTCTATATTCTGTATTTTTTAATAATTATAGACTGTAGATATGGAGATAAGGAGGGAATGGTCTTTTTTTGCACTTTTTTGATCATTACTTTTAATTTATCAAAACTTAAGTTAAAAAATATATATGCATATTCTTTATAGCACAGAAATCTTAATAGTAAGGAAACAAAAAAATATGAGCAAAGGCGAGTAAAGTATCGGCGAATAATAAAATACGCGTGTTCGTTCCAAGGTTTATTCTCGACTGAGGAAGGTGGAAACTACCCACATATAGTACAGTATCTTCCCCTTATTTACCCCCCTTTCATTTCTTAAAATAATAATAATAAAAAAAACATAAAAAAAATAATAAACGCATACTGTGGGAACTTAATAGTTAAACAAATGCGAAATCAGGAACCAATGTACTACATAAAATACATTTAAATTATAACTAACTCATCTAACATTGAAAAAAACTTTCACATATGGGCTAATGTAGACTTTTAAATTTTTGGCTTGTCTTAATATTTACGAATTTACACAAAGTGACGGCTACTAGACTACTAGACTACTAGCTAGGCTGTAAATATGTATATAAAAAAAAATAGTTACCTACCAATACCTATATACCTAATACACAATACAACAAAAAATATAGAAGTCATTAAATTTTATAATTTGGAGGTTTCGTTAGTCGACATTGCCGTATCGGCCGAAAGGTGGTAGGTACAGCAGGGGTAGTAGCATCCAAAAGTATTTCGCTTGACGTAGTCGCGGGATCGTCTTCCAGTACAGATGCGTTTGGCGTGACACTCGTTGTCGCCCTGCCAGGCCCTGCTTCGCTCAGGCTCGCCCGAACCTGTGGAGAAGTCGGAGGGGAGGCCCATACGTCCCCAGGTGCGTCATCCTGGCCAGGAATAATTATTTGAGTATCAACTGGCTGAGTTATTGGACTTACTAAGGAACTCCTATTTCGCTGTCTTAGCTGATCGACATGCCTATGATGATTTCGGCCTAGTGCATCAACAACCCTATAGTCCAATGTACCCACACGCTGTGCGACCGTACCCGGCGCCCAGCGGTCCGTGCTGCGATATTGCCGCAACCACACCTGCTCGCCGTCCCGCAGCGTGCGCCGCGCCGCCGCGCCCGCGCCCGCACCGCCGCCGCCCCGCTGCCCGCGCTGCCGCTCCTGCGCCGCCTGCACTCTCGCCTCGCAGTCCGGTCGGAGCAAGTCGAACTTGGTCCTAAGTGGCCGCCCTAACATTAGCGAAGCGGGACTTTCGCCGGTCGTGCAATGTTCAGTGTTGCGGTAAATTAGTAAGAACGTTTGAATAGCTAAATCTAAATTATGACGTTGCCGCATCGCCTTTTTAATCACCCTTTTAATAGTCCTGACAGCATTTTCCGCCGCGCCATTTGACGCTGGGTGATATGGCGCAGAGAACGAGTGTTTTATGCCCTGCCTATTCAGATAAGATGCCATTTCCCCACTGGAAAAAGGGGGGCCATTGTCTGTCACCAGTTGCCTCGGGATTCTCCATCTAGCAAACAGTTCACTAAATCTGCTAATGACATGATTAGCGCTCGTGCTGGGTACATTAAATACTTCTAACCACTTTGTTCGAGCGTCCACTACCAACAAAAAGAGTTTTCCCTCTATTGGACCTAAAAAGTCAGCGTGTATCCGTGACCACTGCTGGGCGGGCCACGGCCACGGCGCAGGCGCCTGGCGCGGCGGCGCGTCCGCCTCCGCCGCGCACACCACGCAGCCCCGGCACAACGCTTCTACCGCCTCGTCCACGCCCGGCCACCACACATAACTGCGTGCTATGCCTTTTGTTTTAACTATACCCATGTGACATTCATGCAAATCCTTTAAAACCTTTTGTGTACAAGCTGTAGGTATTACTACCCGGTGGCCCCACATGACGCAGCCAAGTTCTTCATAAAGCTCTGATCTGCGATTAAAGTACGGTTGGAGCGTTTTGTTTTCGTTGATTTCCGGCCACCCGGTCCTAATATAACCTAGAACCCTGCTCAACAACGGATCCATGCATGTTTGTTTCTTCACCTCATGGTAGTCTAGTAACATTTCATCTGCCACGAAATGAAGATGGCTTTGCTCTGGCATTCTTAACTTTTCATTTCCTACCTCCGCCTGTATTGGCAACCGTGATAGACTATCCGCCCCGTTTCGTTTGGTATTAATGTATTGAATATCATACGTGTATGCTGCAAGAATGACTGACCAGCGTTTCAACCGGCTAGCTGCCATCATTGGGATTCCTTGTTTGGGGCCAAAAATACTTACGAGGGGTTTGTGGTCGTCCGTACGCAAGGTAAACTGTCTACCATACACATATTGATGCAGTTTCCGCAGACTAAATACATTAGCTAGCGCTTCCCGGTCTATCTGGGAATAATTATTTTCCGCTTGTGATAAAGAGCGCGACACATATGAAACCGGTCGTTCCATCCCCTCTCCGTCTACTTGTGTCAACACCCCGCCGATACCTACTGGGCTCGCGTCACAAGTGAGAATCAACGGTTTATTGGGGTCGTAATGAGCAAGTACTTCTGTACTCGTCAAAATATGTTTTATCTTTTTAAAAGCTGCTTCGAACTTTTGACTCCACTGCCATTGTACCCCTTTCCTTAACAACTCATATACGGGCGATAGGGTTGTACTTATGTTTGGTACAAATCGGGCATAGAAGTTGACTAAGCCTAAAAACGAACGTAATTGCGAAACATTGACTGGTCGTGGAATTTTTGTCACTGCTTCCACTTTTTCGGGGTCCACTTTTATTCCATCTTTAGATATTATAAAACCTAAATACTTTACTTCATCCATCATGAAATAACATTTTTGCTCTTTCAGCTTCAGACCTGCCTCTTGCAATCTCTTCATAACTTTTTCAATCAGAATTATATGCGATTTCTCATCTGAGCTACCCAAAACTATGTCGTCAAAAAATACATGGACATGAGCGATATCGTGTAACAACATTGACATAATACGTTGGAATATGCCTGGACTTGACGATAATCCATACACCAACCGTTTGTATTTGAATAGGCCTTTATGCGTGTTGATGACCGTTAAATTATTTGGGTCATCTAGTTCTATCTGATTGTATGCCTGTGAGAGATCAATTTTGGAAAAATACCTAGCTCCATTAAGGCCTACAAATAAGTCCTCCACTTTAGGCAAAGGATATTTGTCGATCAGCAAGACAGGATTTAGGGTTACCTTGTAATCCGCACAAATACGCAAGCCACCATCAGCCTTGCGGACCGGCACCAAAGGCGTAGCCCACTCCGAGGTCTCCACCGGCTCGATGATGCCGTCGCGTAGCATGCCGTCCAGCGCCGCGTCTATTGTCTCCCGCAGTGCGTATGGTAGCGGGCGCGCGCGACAAAACACCGGCACGGCACCCTCGCGCACGTGCAGTGTAGCTTTACCCTTGCTGTACCTTCCTAGTCCTCCGCTGAATAAGTCCTTATATCGGTCTATAACTGTTCAAACTGAGGTGATGAAAGTCTTCCTCCATGTCCGAGGAATCCTCGATATGATTATAGTCCCGTTGCTGCGGCGACTCCTGCGCCGCGTCCACGTGATGGACGTTTCTGCTGCCAAACCGGGAATGCGCTGGTCCAGGCTGTACCGAGCACTGCCTACGTAGGTGGCCTTGTTGCTTGCATCTGCTGCAAATGAACCGTTTGTATCGGCAGTCCTCTGGCCTATGGCTGTCCGCCCCGCACACCGTGCGATGCGCACCACCTTCCGATGTCCTGGTCTGTCGCTGGCTTGTCCCTGTACTCGAGCTCGTCACGGCACGTGTTTGCTTTCCCGCGCGCCGGCCCGACGATGTCGTGAGCGCCAGCACCGGCGCGGTCGGCGTGGGCGGCGGCGCGCTGGCCCGCCCGCCCAACTCCGCTCGATCCACTGCCGCTGCGTCCCGCTCCGCCGCTTCCAGTGAGCAAGCCAGTTTCAAAGCTGTGGCGTACTTCAGGTCCTCTTCGGCGAAGAGCCTCTGTCGAGTGATGTCACTACGCAACCCGCACACAAATTGGTCACGCAGGTTCTCTTCTAAAACGCCTCCAAAATCACAATCCTTCGCTAATTTCTTTAGCTCCGTCATATATTGTGACACAGATTCCTCCGTCAATTGTCTTCTTTGACGGAATCGATAACGTTCAGCCATTGCTGATGGTTTCGGGTGGAGGTGATTACGTAACGCACTGACCACATCACTATATTTCATAGTAG
This sequence comes from Argyresthia goedartella, assembly GCA_949825045.1. Taxonomy (NCBI): domain Eukaryota; kingdom Metazoa; phylum Arthropoda; class Insecta; order Lepidoptera; family Argyresthiidae; genus Argyresthia; species Argyresthia goedartella. The sequence goes on from OX463834.1 coordinate 17,337,479, forward strand.
ACGGTTTCTTTGGGCTGACCAGGTTACTCAGCAACTCATAGGCGTCCTCGCCCATCACCGCGATAAGAGTCGGAAGCCACAATTCGTCTTTCACATCGTTAACCTTAAAATACATCTCCAAACGTTCCACGTACATGGTCCAATTACCCGACGACACATTGAATGCCCCAACCTTGCCGATAGACATTTTTGCGTTCCAATGACTATCTAGATTTCCAGACACTCCACACACTAATAAAATGTTCGGTATAACTGTTTTTAGGCACTTTTATCCTCGTTAGCCATTAAAGTATCGGCGAATAATAAAATACGCGTGTTCGTTCCAAGGTTTATTCTCGACTGAGGAAGGTGGAAACTACCCACATATAGTACAGCGAGCTTATCTCTAAAGAGAGATTTCTACCAGCAAGCCTAGTCAGGACAGGCAGCAGGAGAATCCTAGTGCGCAATAGTACTGTATAAATCTAATTGTGTACAACTAAAACATAATAATGTAATAAATGATGTATATTAGTAGTTTATGTGACTGCTACATAATGGAGGGCATTAATACTCGAGGGTGGGTTTATGAAAAGAGCCGAAGGCGAGTTTCATAATAATATCACTCGAGAGTTTTAATGCCTAATTATGTACAGTTACATACACTAGTTTATCTACACACATATATCATAAGCTCTCTTTGATGAATTCAGGAACCGCATGTTTGAACGGCATTGTGGCATTGATCTTATCTCTGCAGTTGTTTAGCTTGTTCTGTAGTAACAACTTCACAGACAAACTAGGGGCACGCAGGCGGGCGTCGAAATTTGAATGTATAATATGTAGAAAATTTACACATTATGGTCATAATGTACAAATTTTCAGATAAGAAATGAGTTTTTACCAAATAGTTTTACATTATGCTGGTCATAGCGTGCGGTTTTTAGACGCAGTAAAGAGGGTTTATGATACGTGTGTAGATAATAGTAGTTTATGTGACTGATACATAATGGAGGGCATAAAAACTCGAGAGCGGCGTTCGAAATTTGAATGTCATAATTTGTCGAAAATTGGTCATAATGTATCAATATCGAGATAAGAAATGAGTTTTTACTAAGTAGTATCACATAATGCTGGTCGTAACGTGCGTTTTAAAGGACGGAGTAAAGAGGATTTATGATATGTGTGTAGATAAACTAATTAAAATACAAAAGCACAAAAATAAAATATATATCAAACATACTACTTATATACATAAAAGCACCTATCACGAAAGAGAAAGGAAATACGCTTTCAATCTTTTCTTAAAAGTGAAAATTGAGGGACTATCCCAAATAGCGCAGGGAGCGCGTTCCACAGTCGGATCGCCCTTAACTTATAAATCTGTGCCTTAACCTAAACGAGTGTTTGTAAGCGGCAGTGTTATGCCGAGGACTTGAAAGGAGAGACATCGTGTGGAATCTCCGGTGGCTATCCCTGGAGGAAAAAACTCGAAAGGTACTCGAAGATATGTGGGGTAGCGGGGATTTCGCAAAATATTGAACAGATAGGAGATAATGTGCATATCACGACGAAGGCGGATCGGAAGCCACCCAAATATATTTTTGAAAAGTTTTTCAAGAGTCATTTGCAACGATACCCTACATGACGTAGTACGGTATTATTTTTTCCTTTTTGTAATTTTACCCCCTCTACTTTTTCGTAGGTATTTTTTTTTTCATATTAGACATGAAACGTTGCGGTTAACAGGATAAGTATTTTTTGCAAAATAATTCAAGACTCTTTCTCTTATAGTTCCTAAGAAAGACGGACGGACGGACGCGAGTGATCCTTTAGGGAGTAGTGTAACTTTGTAATTGTATATCTTTTTCCTAAATAAAGTTATGTTTATGTTATGTTTATGTAAGGGTTCCTTCTTTACCTTTTGAGGAACGGAACCCTAAAAATAAAATTCTCTGATCAAATCGGCTTCATAGCATTTATTCAGAATGATTACCTTTCTGTTACACACAGTCAAACCCAAACTGTGACTCGCAGTTGAATCTCGTCTATGCGTCGGCGCACATTGGCCACAAAACGCCCCCTCGGTCAGTGGTCGCCACAAGTGGCGGTGTTGTATGGCGACGTTTAATGGTCCGTATGCGGCGATGCTTCAGTGTCACATAAGACATTCTCACCTAGCCTTTAACAATGGATGTATGTACAGTCGCGTCGCGTGTACCAGTTCTCAGATGGCTTGGTCTTGTACAGTGACATAATCCGCTTACCTAGTGAGCTGCCGGATGCTGGGCTAGGGGTGTGCGTGCGATAGAGAAATTATGGAAGAATAAATAAATAATAAACTAATCATTTAAAACACATTAAAAATGGTTCACTTGTTGAATGACATGTCTATGTATTTTTTAATTTATTAATATTGTACTTATATAAAATATTAAATCAAAAATATACACAGTGCATCGTCAATTAAAATAACCTAATACCCACACATAAAAGACACAAAAAAACACAATATTAATAGTAGATTATGTGACTGTTACATATTGCCTAATTATGTACAGTTACATACACTAGTTTATCTACAAACATATCGTAAGCTCTCTGATGTGTTCAGGAACCGCATGTTCGTCCGGCATGATGGCTTGATAATTTCTCTGCACTTGTTTAGCTTCTTCAGTGTACCAACTTCACTGACAAACTATGGGCGTCACGCAGGCGGGCGTCAGCGTTTGAAGTTTGAATGTCATAATCTGTCGAAAATTGATACATTATGGTCTTAATGTATCAATATTCAGATAAGAATAGTACTTTATGTGACTGCTCCATAATGGAGGGCATTAATACTCGAGAGTTTTAATGCCTACTTATGTACAGTTACATACACTAGTGTTCAGGCTTCTCGGCACCCAATGACCTCGTAGGGGCCCATCAGCTACGAGGTAGCGTAGCGATCAGATGCCAAGAAGTGTGAACGTCGGCGATTCACCGAGCTAAAGTAAATGGATTCGATCTAACCTGGTCTGTGCTTCGGTCCCGTCAACCTCCTGTCTCTCTGCAAGGCCCGGGTGCACCCTAGGCTCTTCTTGGTAGACAGGTTCTTCAGCCAACCAGGTATGACTGGCAGGCCAGCTTCGACGAACACAGTGTTCCAACACAGGTTATGTTACGTGGGAAAAACCAATCGGCCACGTAAATGCGAACTTTATCTGGTTCGGGGAACCACAACACACTCAGCTATATAGACAATCCTGAGGGGAACCCGAATACATTCCAGATGGCTTACGATTTAATTTCAATGCCCTAATCAATACGCGTTACATTGCGAGGGCTTTTCGTCTCTCAGTTGTCAAAAAACTGCAAGGTTGGCAGCAACGTCAAATTCAAAATGGCCGTTCCGAAACCATCGATCGAATATCGATTTGGAATCGAACAATCACCCGCCCGGACAGGCACCCACCTGTCCCCTAATCTACGGGCAGCCGAGACAACATTGCTACCGCTCGTTTTAGAACCGAGCCTCCTACTAGAACCTCTGCAGACCGGGGGGTCCCGTCCTTGCCAGGGAACAAGTTAACAATGCGCCCCCTGCGCCAACGTAGTGGCGGTAGGTTAGCATCCTTAACCAGAACGAGGTCACCAACACTAGGGGGGCTGGTTTTGTCAGTCCACTTAAGGCGCTGTTGTAAGATATGCAGATACTCGAGCGACCAACGCTTCCAGAAATTCTGAGTAAACTGCTGCAACATCTGGTACCTTGACAACCGATACAATTTCACTCCCTCGAAGGGGTGCTCGGGCAACGCGTTAAGTGGCTGTCCTATCAAGAAATGGCCTGGGGTCAGAGCCTCCAGGTCATTTGGATCCGAGCTGAGCGGACACAACGGTCGCGAATTGAGAACGGCCTCGATCTTACAAAACAATGTCGCGAGCTCCTCAAAGGTCAGCGCGGTCTGACCTACTATACGCCCCAAGTGCGTCTTAGCTGACTTAACTACGGCCTCAAAAATCCCACCCCAGTGGGGGCAACTCGGTGGGCTGAAGGTCCACTGTATACCCCGACGGGAGAGGGCCGTTCCAATATCCACTTTATTTACATTCAAAAAGTTGTCTATCTCTCGTAAGTATCGTTCCGCACCGACGTAGTTAGTGCCGTTATCAGAGCGGATCAAAGTTGGAAGTCCCCTTCGAGAAACAAACCTATCCAAACAAGCAATGAAAGCCTCTGTCGAGAGATCAGCAACGAGCTCGAGATGTACCGCCTTGGTGGATAAAAAAACAAACACACATGAGCTATACCGGTCCAGCAGAAACCCGGCGTCAGGGTCCTCAGCCTTCTGGGTAACATGCACGGCCGCTCTGGGGCCATGATCCGAAGATACTACTACATGGCTGTGGGGCCAGTCCGATTCTCTCCTGGCAAGCCAGGGTGGTCCCCACCATAAATGGTGTCTAACGAGTTCAGGAGCCCGACATCCCCTGTATGCACAATCAGACGGGTTCAATTCTCCTGGTACATGCCTCCAGGTCAGTGGGACCTCAGACGACACAATCTGGGAGACACGGTTCGCAACAAAAACCTCTAAGTTATGGACCGAAGCCTTCAGCCAGCACAAAACAATCTGGCTGTCCGTCCACGCGTACACCGTATCCTCCAAAACCACTGACCCACGCAACACTGTTAGAGTGTGATTCAAAAGTTTGGTCAAAAGAGCAGCCCCGGACAGTTCCAGTTTTGGAATCGTCATCCTTGTCCGAATAGGCGCTACCTTGCTTTTTGCCAAAACCAAACGCACGTCGACCTCCCCGGTGGAGGTGACGGTTCGCAAATAAACCGCTGCCGCAAACCCTCGTTCAGAGGCATCACAAAACCCGTGAAGGGTTGTCCTGTAATCCCCAGCAGGGACCAATTTCCTCGGCAGCGATACATTATTTATATTGAGGCCCAACCATTTTGCTAAATCATTCGATACAATGCAGCCCTGAGCTCCAGAATCTAATAGGGCGCGAACGTATGTTGGGTTGCCCGCCAAATCCCAAACAAGCACAGAGGCGATCGGTAACACCACCGTCTCCGGTTGGGGGGCAACAAATTGTTGGGCCGCAAATTCCTAGCGAGGGCCCCCGGGGCCCCACTGTGCCTGTAACCGATCAGGTAGGCAGCTATACGCCAGAGGGTCCCATTGTACAAATGGCCCACGCGCCGGTTCCATTGCCACCCTACGACGCCCCCCGAAGGGGGGTGGGCGTGAATTCAACCGTGGCCGCTCCATGAGCGGGGGGGACATCACATGCGACCGACGAGGACGAGGCGACGAGCGGGGCGACAACTGAGGCGGCGTCCGAACCGCATCCGCATAGCTCGAAGGTGTCCCATGCCACCCGCCCGTTACGGCCTGCTCAACATACCCAATGTCCCGCTGAGTCGGATGCTGAGTCGCAACCGAAAACTCAGGGCCCCCCATGTGATGACCCTGAGTGCGGCCCTGCACCCCTGGGTGGCCGCGTGCTTGTGGCCCCATTGCCCGTTGAGTCGGATGCTGAGTCGCAACCGAAAACTCAGGGCCCCCCATGTGATGACCCTGAGTGCGGCCCTGCACCCTAGTACCGCCCTGTGCACGTGGGGACATTGGCCCCTGAGTTGCGCTCCGAGTCGCAAACGAATTCTCAGGGCCCCATGCCGTGTCACCCTGGGTACGGCCCTGTGGACGTGGGGACGTTGGCCCCTGAGTTGCGCTCCGAGTCGCAAACGAATTCTCAGGGCCCCATGCCGTGTCACCCTGGATACGGCCCTGTGGAGGCTGTTGGCCGGACCGGTTCATGCACAACAGATTGTTGTGGGCCCCACCACAATATCCGCACATTTTTGTGCGCGTGCAGTCCCTAGCCATGTGTGGCCCGAGGCACAGGAAACACCAGCTCCGCTGCTTGGCCATCCGGCGCCGTCCCTCAACCCTAAGTTCCCCGAACTTATTGCAATTGGCCACAGCATGGCCAATCTGCCTACAACATGGGCAGGTCTCACTATGTGGGGTCAATGCACTCACAGTCCCATACGACTGCCGGTTGGTGCGGTCCTTCCTCGTCGGAGGGCCCCTACTCACAGCGCTCCCGGCAGCTCTCTGTGGCTCCGAAGGATGGGTGACCGTCAACCCCAAATTCTCTGCCCGTCGAGCCTCCTCTTCCAAGAATCCGACCAAGTCGGAGAAGGCGGGCAGGTCCTCGGCCGACCTCCCGTGAGACTGTTCGAAACGAGTCTGCACGTCAGCGGGTAGGCGGGAAAGTACAATGTACAGCAGTAGGTACGACCATTCACCAACCGGAAGTCCAAGATTCTCTAGAGCCTTGGTGACGGACAACAACGGGTTCAAAACCTCCGTCTGTATGGCCCCGACCTTGTTCACAACTGGGATACTAAACAAACGGTTCAGTTGGGCATCGGCCAACCTCCGTTTGTTATGGTAACGTCTGAACAACAATTGTCTGGCCGTTTCATAGTTACCCTCCGTAACTGTCAAATGAGCGACCAGCTCCCTAGGCTCACCCCTCAATGCTGCCACCAGCTGAGCCATCTTGACAGACTTGGTAATGTCCGATCGCATGTGCACCAAACTGTCGAACAGATTGATGAAGCTCATCCATTCACCGGACACTCCGTCAAAAGTAGGCATAGTTATGGCCGGTAACCTGGACCCTGAACCCTGAAGCGGCAGAGGTGCTTCAATGTCACCACCATGGCTGGACTCGCGCTGTCTACGTATGTCCGCAGCCTTCTGCGTGATAGCAGCTGCCATCTACATACATTGGTCGACATCCCCTAGCAACCGTGACAGCCTGTCAGGTGCGCAACCATCAACTGATTCCGCCTGCGCGGACAATTCGAGCACCCTGTTGTAACGTTCCTTAACGTCCATAGACCGCTCCAATACCACATCATGCCTATCTAAACGGTCTATCAGACCGTGTGCGGAGGAAAACCATCTGAGTTCCTTAGAAACACCCTTCTGGATTTCAGATAACGACATGATCGGAACGATACTTACTCACAATTTGCAGTTACTCAATTATATTGGACCCTCCAGTCTACAACCCAAACGAGGGAACCCTAAACCACAACTTAAACAATGCTGTTTTCCTTAAACAATAGGAACCGAGTTTTATATCTATATAAATTCTGTAAATACAATTTAGTTTCCCTTTATCATTATAACACACACAGATAGTCAATATTAGTTCAAGTTATAAATTGCTATAAACTGAAAACAATGTAATAGCCTGCTATCAATAGATGTAACTACCTATGTTAACCAAACATTCATTAGCATTACTAGACCACTAATAGATTGACTAACTGGTACTTCAATGCAAATTTCAATTCACCTATCTGTCTGTCTACTACCAGCAATAGACTTATAGCTTACAATACCACCAATCTATGTGGATACAGGAACAACACCAAGTTAGCTAATAACCGCCTATACCTACAGATTGATAGTCCCAAATCGTGGGTTCCTGGAGCCCTTGACGGCTGCAAATCTCAGGAAACCACGCTCTTGCTACCAAAATGTTCAGGCTTCTCGGCACCCAATGACCTCGTAGGGGCCCATCAGCTACGAGGTAGCGTAGCGATCAGATGCCAAGAAGTGTGAACGTCGGCGATTCACCGAGCTAAAGTAAATGGATTCGATCTAACCTGGTCTGTGCTTCGGTCCCGTCAACCTCCTATCTCTCTGCAAGGCCCGGGTGCACCCTAGGCTCTTCTTGGTAGACAGGTTCTTCAGCCAACCAGGTATGACTGGCAGGCCAGCTTCGACGAACACAGTGTTCCAACACAGGTTATGTTACGTGGGAAAAACCAATCGGCCACGTAAATGCGAACTTTATCTGGTTCGGGGAACCACAACACACTCAGCTATATAGACAATCCTGAGGGGAACCCGAATACATTCCAGATGGCTTACGATTTAATTTCAATGCCCTAATCAATACGCGTTACATTGCGAGGGCTTTTCGTCTCTCAGTTGTCAAAAAACTGCAAGGTTGGCAGCAACGTCAAATTCAAAATGGCCGTTCCGAAACCATCGATCGAATATCGATTTGGAATCGAACAACTAGTTTATCTACACACATATCACTTATGATATGTGTGAACACATCAAAGAGAGCTTACTCTCTTTGATGTGTTCAGGAACCGCATGTTCGACCGGCATTGTGACATTGATCATTGATCATTGCTCTGCAGTTGTTTAGCTTGTTCTGTAGTACCAACTTCACAGACAAACTAGGGGCGGCACGCAGGCGGGCCTCAGCGTTCGAAATTTGAATGTCATAATTTGACAAATTGTGGTACATTATGGTCATAATGATCAATATTCAGATAAGAAATGAGTTTTTACCGAGAAGTTTATCATTATGCTGGTCGTAACGTGTGGTTTTTGGACGCAGTAAAGAGGGTTTAGGATACGTGTGTAGATAAATGAGTTTTTACGAAGTAGTATATCATTATGTTGGTCGTAACGTGCGGTTTTTGGGCGCAATAAAGAAGGTTTATGATACGTGTGTAGATAAACGAATAAACCGCCCCAGGACATGCCCGACCAAAAGTCACACAGCAACATTACCGATTATATAGGGTGTTGTTTTATAAAGTTACTCCTGACTCAAGTGTGGTTATTTATTCGAGACTGATACAAACTTATGCTTTGAAAAAAGCTTTGTGTCTTCCAAGCCGAGTGTATAGGCATCATAATGGCTACTACAGCTATCTCAGAAAGAGAGGTAAATGCTTTCCCTATCGGCATACTATCCGACAGCAAAGCAGATCTGCAAGCACTACAAAGCAACCCCACCAGCTCTGGGCTTATATACGAGTGTCACCAAGCCCTGTCATAGGTATGTAACCACAGTACTGTTACCCTGCAGTGGATAAAGGTACACAGTGGCTCGCGCGGCAATGACGCGGCCAACGCACTGGCAAGGTTGGGTTCGGAACAGACGGTAGAGGGACCAGAACCCATAATACCACATCCATTCAGCTGATTGAGGAAAAACCTACGACAACACACAAAGGTAACTCACCAATGTTATTGGTCAACATTGGATACCTGCAAGCAAGCCAGACAGGCCCTCCCGATGATCAGACCCGGATTATCGCGTATGCTCTGAAGCTCAAGAGGCCACTGCTTCGCTTGGAAACCGGAGAGATAACTGGACACGCTTTGCTAAACAAACACTCACAGACTGTACACACCTGTTACGGACAGCCCCTTGTGCAGAGCCTGCATGGAGTTGGAGTAGCCCTACAAGGCATCACCACCAGCTCTTGGCTTATATACGAGTGTCACCAAGCCCTGTCAGAGGTATGTAACCACAATACCGGTACCCAGCAGTGGATAAAGGGACACAATGGCTCGCGCGGCAACGACGCAGCCGATGCACTGGCAAGGTTGGGTTCGGAACAGACGGTAGAGGGACCCATAATACCACTGCCATTCAGCTGGTTGAGGAAAACCCTAGAACATGTTGGTGAGTTACCTTTGTGTGTAAAGGTAACTCACCAACGTTATTGGTTAACCTTGGATACCAAGCAAGCAAGCCAGACAGGCCCTCCCGATGATCAGACCCGGATTATCGCGTAAGCTTCTGAGGCTCAAGAGGCCACAGTTTCGCTTGGTAACCGCAGTGATAACTGGACACGCTTTGCTAAACAAACACATACACACTCTAGGTGTTACAGACAGGCCCCTGTGCAGAGCCTGCATGGAGGTGGAGGAGATGGCCACCCACGTCCTGTTGGAATGTTCCGGCGTGGCCATCTACCGCGCAACACACCTTGGGACGCTGAGGTCGCTCCAGGAAGTCGTCGGCAACATCAAGGGTTTGCTAGGCTTCCTACAGGAGCTGGGTTGGCAGGAGTAGTGCCCCCAACCCACGTCACGTAAAAAAGGCGCAAATTTAAGTTGACGAGTTGCGGAAAAGTGGACCGCGATAAACTATAACTATAACAATGGTTTGAAAAATACCTAAAAATCATTAATAATGGCCTTAATTCTATCGCTTGCTACCGCGCTCCCAATAACGAGCACTTGTACATGGCAATTTGTGAATCAAAATTGTACGAGTTTTTTTTTTTACATTGTACATTTAAATTGTACACGGCAATTTGTGAATCAAAATTATACGAGGGAAAAATAAAACATAATTTTAGTTACAGGGGATACGTGATCCGTCGTCCCTGAGTCGGGAGTAACTTTACAAAACAACATCCGGTAAAATGCAAAAGACCGAATCGGAAAATGGCTGAGTAGTTTCTGAGAAGCCCTCAAGCGGCAACCATCCTGGCTGCTGCAGCGCCCACTGGTGGTCTACAACCGTAAAACATATCTAAGAAGCACATCGAAATCGGTCCAGTAATTTTCTATGAAAATACCAATGGACACAAACAGACACACACACAAATAATCTCTAACCCAGAAGGCCTGCTTACACAGGTTCTGGCAAAAATATAAAATAAAACTTTGTGAAAGGATTTTTGTAAAACATAAGGAAATCGGCACCCTGACTAGTTTCTAGTAACTTTGACCACAAAATATCGATCAACCAAGTGACATATTTTTTTTAAATATTTTTCCGGACCCTGTTTAGGCAGGCCAATACTGGTACTAGCTTGACATTGAGTTACGGGGCATCCTGTATGTAAAACATCCAACATGGTGTAACATTAGGTGTACTTATTCATATCATAAAGGGGTCGATTCTCCATTTGGTGGTTTCGATTCGATTCGGTGGCCGCTCGGCCAAAAATGTATGGCGATGTCAAAAAGAAAAATGCTCTGATCAACACTTTTGTGTGACCCATGATGTAATGACTCTTAGTGATGAAAATTCACTGTAAATTAGAAAAATGTTTAGGTTAATATAATATTATTTTTACCAATGATCTCTTTATATTTGCAAAAGAACATAGTTTATTGACGTAACTACAAGTAATATTTAATGATATAATGTAAAACCCTAGCATAGTACCACAGGGATATGTTCTAAGCGCGGATGTTAACCTACTGCTACAAAACGGGACTATTTCAGATAGACTAGTGTGGATACGTTTTTTTTAAGCAGTGCTTTTCAAGCAGCTTCTCATAATAATAACATTTATAAAAAGCTTCATACATTTTTGTTTTTTTTTTATTTAATTTATTATCATGTATCAGTAAATATACAGAAATGTTTGGAAAACGTATTTTTTTGGCTATTTTTTACATTGGATTACTGTGGGAGAAGCAGGGCTAAGAAACGCCCACATATTGATGTTTAGATCTCTACAAAATATAGGTTTTGTTTTACTAGTAAAAATATTACATATAATAAATAATCTGCAGGAATAAATAATTACAAAATAATTAAGCGAGTTCTATGTTAAGTTAGATTAACACCATGCACTATTGTCATTTATGTAATCTTGATTATTATAATGTCCCTTTTTAGATAAAGTGGTTTTTACATGGTTTTTAAATTGCTCTTATAGTATTTTTTCAATTCTCCAGTGGTATCCTGCTGTAGTTGAGAATGCAATGACCCTTGAAAGAATTGCTACTAAACTTTCGTGAGTCTAAACCGGGGTGCAACTAATATGTGATTATTTTCAGGCTAACATTATAGCTATCGCTAATTTTGAAAATGTTGTAAGGTTCTTGCGTACCTACATTATATTTTCAGAAATAAATTAACTAGCTACAGTTTTCAGTAATTTTTTTTTTAAAAAGTTCTCTTAGGGTGTCCATCCGTTTTATGTTTTTAATTGCTCGAATAACTCTTTTCTGTAACATAAGAATAATTTGAATATCTGATGCTTTCGACCACAACAAGATACCATAGAACATGACACATGAAAGTAACTAAAATTGACTAGCCTAGCTGTGGCCACATACGTGTTATGTCTGATGTTCCTAACAACGTAAGCCACAGAACTTAATCTACCAGTAAATTTATCTATGTGAGTTCCCCACTGCAATTTGCTATTAACAGTTATTCCAAAAAACTTCCTGTCGTTTACTAATTCTAAGGTGTTGCTGTCTAACACCAAACTAGTCTCAATTTGCCTGACATTTGGAAATGAGAATTGAATACACTTGGTTTTACCAGTGTTTAACAATAAACTATTAACTGTGTAGCAATTCAAAGTTAAAGACAACACATTTTTAAGATCATCAGAAACTTGTTTTGGTCTTTAAATCTTGAAGACCAGCGAAGTATCATCAGCAAATAACACTATAAGAGTCAATTTCTCCACCATAAAAGGCAGATTGTTAATGTATATCAGGAATAACAACGCCGATTTTTACGCCCAATCCATCAGATTTAACGCCGTTTATTTCTTTCCTTTGAATTATATTGCTTAAATATGATCTTGCTAGATGAAATGCTTTATTTATAACTTCGTAATGATTTAATGTCATTAAAAGCGTCTCATGAATTCATGATCAACACAATCTTCGACAACGCCGATAGCATCCAGTGCCACCCTCCGTGTAGATAAAATGTGAGATATAATGGCTGCATCCATAGTAAATTTACCCTTAATGAAACCGTATTGCTTGGCGTGGAGTTGTTTTGTATGGTTGTAAGTGTGAGAGCATATGATTGAGTATCATATTCTCAAATATTTTACTGAGTGCTGGAATTACAGATTGGTCTGAAATTTGAATGATCACCCTTGTCTCCCGACTTGAACATGGGTTTAGTATGAGGTCTGAGAAAGCACCAACGTCAACATATTTTCGAATATATAAGAGTGTGAGGCTATAACCTGAATTAAACGGAACCAATAACTTTGACTGATACACCACCAGATCTTCAGTAAGTAAGTAAGTTTTAAGTTAAGTAACGATTTGACAATGTCCTGGAAGTATATATATGACTAAAACAGCAAACTTGAAATAATTCATGTCACAAATTAGTTTTAAGTAGTAGCAAGGTCCTATGCCTCACTAGTAACTACTCAGTCAGGACCTAAGAATTAACGAATGAATGTTATTAATATCTTCATTCAATTTCACTTGGACCATTTATTCCGGCTATAAAGATTTTCTTGCAAGAACATTTCTTGGCATATCCATACTAACCCAACGCTGGCAGTATGTCGCACTGGCCCACTGCTCCACATGATGCATTCAGTATGTTATTGATTGCCTCTCTCGATAAGAAATATGGCGACTTCAGTGGAATGACGACTTTATTACAGGTGAAATAAGGAGTTTGTGATAAATTATCTAGTTGGATGTCATATAGGAATGGGACTTATCGTTTATAACAAACAGGGTTTAATGGAATTGTGTAAGTATTTGTTATGGAATGATATGAAGGTTTCAAAAGAAACTTTAATTACATAAACTTAGTTTTAAATATCTAGATGAAAATCAGCCTTACCGCCTACCAGGCGGCAGAACCACAACAAGCTAATCTTTTGTGCAATACGTCCAAAAATCACTTACAACATTGTTTTAAAATGCAATCAGTGAACAAATGCCGGAATCAAGAACAGAATTGACAAATAAGCGGTTACAACAGCACCATTTTCGGGTATTCGACACGAAATATCAGCAATTCATCCGAAAATTCGATAAGGCTTCAGATATAAGGCGGAGGGTGTCCTTCCATTGTATCACTAGGCAGTTTTACAAGTTCGTACAGAAGTCTTTTTTGGTCATAATAATATGAGTATTACGTTGTTCGCACTATCAGTGCTATTTTGTGTAAGTCCTAAATCGCTATAATAATTATCCATATGTTAGTTATTTATTTGTCATATGTCTTAGTAGTAAGGTATGCTCGTGTATGTGTATTTAATTTACATGTCTGTCTGTCTATCTGTATTCTGTCTTGTGTATATCGACTAAAAATCGAGTATGAAATATGTAGGTATAACTATTTTCTCTGTTCCCAGGTCAAAAGCCATGGCTGTCTCCAAAATTCGCCAAACCACATAAACACCAACGTCTACAGCTACCCAACATCGCTCTCCAGCTGTATACCGATAAACACAGCCTCTCCAAACTCCTGCGAGCCTGGTACTTCTATCAGCGGATGTACAAATGCCATTTCACATAAATCAGTAGGTCCTGCGATTTCATCACAATCTACATGTGTTTCAACACCTTTTGCTACACGTGGCACTGAATATTACTATATGCCACAGAGTACGACGGCTCCTGTGTATGGGAGTTTGGATGCTGCAATTTCTATGTTGATGCCGGAGAAGGTTTGCTACTCTACGGTTTTGGATGGCGATGTGGTGTCATTGACATTTGGGCTGCCTCAAGAAAGTGATAGCCATTGTTGTGGTTGTAAATCTAGGCAAATGTATCGTTAAAGATTTCATTCAAAGCTTTATTCATATTCATATTCATATTCATATTCATATTCATAATTTATTAATAATAAAATATTAAATGTCAACAGTATACAATAAACGAAAATAAATAAAATTAGCAGGCATAATGATTATGAATAACATTTCAGGATGGTACAATAATACAATAGTAATATAGTCTCTAATAAAAGTCAATAATAAAAGTAAATTAATGTCAAAAAGAAAAATAATATAATTAATTTAAATAATAATTATTTTGGTGACATTTTATTTTATACTTGATTTCCAGGACATTTAACATAACATAAAATTTACACAGTGGGAATCGATATCGATCAGGGTTGAAGAGGATCATATTTTATCGACAAATAAAAAAAAACCTCCTCCCTAATATTTATTATAGGCATTTTAATATTTTTTTCGTTTACTACCAGCTGCAAAAAATATATATAAAACTTTGAAATGGAAGCGTAGTCGGGTTCTAATTAACTGGATAGTGATGCTGAAGGACAGGGGGGTAATGCTACTATGTGACTAAGGACAGGGGGGTAATGCTACTATGTGACTAAGGACAGGGGGGTAATGCTACTATGTGACTAAGGACAGGGGGGTAATGCTACTATGTGACTAAGGACAGGGGGGTAATGCTACTATGTGACTAAGGACAGGGGGGTAATGCTACTATGTGACTAAGGACAGGGGGGTAATGCTACTATGTGACTAAGGACAGGGGGGTAATGCTACTATGTGACTAAGGACAGGGGGGTAATGCTACTATGTGACTAGCCTCGCACAAGCGTATCGCTCAACAGTGGGCAGCCAAGGACACATTTTCAGGTGTGAGAGAATTCCCTCGGTATAAGGTTACAGATGAATAACAGAGTATGTAAGTAAAGCAAGTTTAAGCAAAGAGTTTCGGTATAAGGTTGCAAATGAATAACAGAGTAAGTAAGTAAAGCAAGTTTAAGCAAAAAGTTTCGGTATAAGGTTGCAAATGAATAACAGATAAGTAAGTAAAGCAAGTTTAAACAGTGTGTTTCGTTGATGTAAGAAATGATTTCTTAGTATTCAAAGAACTTTCCTGTTGACAATGTTTGACAGGTCTCAGATACACAGTGCCTTCTATCAAAAAGTTTTGCGTAATCTTTCCCATTGGCTACTTGACAAGGGTGACAGTCAACGTAGGTAGATACTGTCAAAACACTGAGTGCCTTACCACAAAAAAATAAAGTACTGTACAACACTTGTTGAAAAACAAAAATGTATATGATTTGATGTTTATTTCGAGGTTAAACTATGTGTTAAGTTTTTTGTACAACAAAAGTGCACGGTGAGAGCCTTACCACAAAAAAATAAACTCCTGTTCAACACGTGTTTAAGACAAAAATGTATAGGAGTTGACGTTTGTTTTGAGGTTAAACCATGTGTAACATTTTTTTTAGTAACACGTGATTGACTTCGCGTGTTGTATTTAAATATTGCAATGTGACGTCATATCACATTTATTCATTTTGAAGTCAAATGTCTTTTTACACAAAATTATATTTACAAAATATAACTGCTGGAATTACACAATCCTAATATCGACGAGCATTTTTGTATATATCACCGTAAAATAGTCATAACCGTTATTTGATAAACTAACACGTTAGTTGATAAGCTATCGACAGATAGTAAACCAGACCGACAGGGCTTAGAATTTACGTTTCGTTTGTTCTTACATGTCAACCTAACACGAAGATTAGAGGGGGCTTCGCTGCGCTCGCCCCCTCTAGTCTTCGCAGTGTTTGCCCTGGTGTTTCGTTTGCAATTCATGTTTAAACCAGTTTACTATTTAACGGTTTTAACCGTTAGTATATCAACTAACGCGTCATATAGTAAGCAGTCCGCTACAGTTTACTAACTGTCGATAGTTGACCAACTAACGAGAAAAAAACCTTAGTTTATCAACTAACGGTTTTGACAATTTTACGGTGACATAAACAGTGCTTCGACGTCTACTATGTATTTAGATTTGTAAGACTACCCAATCCAATAGCCAGTTCTATCTGTATTGACTCACATATACCTGACAACCTGACCCAAATCACCGAAACCATACCCTCTAATCATTCCGCCATCATCGACAAACCTCTGGCATTCTGCGTGCCGATCCCGCTTGCAAAACCTAAAATCGAAAGGAGCATTTCTCGTATAGACCGCCTTGACACGGCTCCGTTCCTTTCCTAACTCGACATTTGTGTTGTAACGCCGCTGCGGGTATCCTTGGGAACTTGCGTAAGGGTTACCTCAGAGTTGCGTTGCTGAGCGAATGGCTGTGCACTGCAGTGTACATTTCGCGAGGGGGCCCTTTGATGAGGGGGGGGGAAACCTAATATTCTTAGGGAAATAAACATAGACATAAACATTTACATACAGGTACATACATTGCTTCTGGCCCCACACTAGGATACCCTGTGTCGTGGGAACCAGAAACAGCGACGTCACACACATATAAACATCCAAAACCTGGGTTTATTTTTTACCCCCAGCCGGGCATCGAACCCCGGACCGCTCGCATGGTAGGCAGAGCCACAACCGCTGCGCCACAGAGGTCGGCAATATTAAACTGAACATCAAAAAAACTGACTTGCACAGCAAATATCAGGGCAATATGCTGCGGTAGCTTAGGTTACCCCCTTTATTCTTCCTGTTAGGTTGAACACGCAAGAACAACAAAAAATACTTAAAACATAAACTTGAGTACACATACAACATTTAAAACATAAAAAGTGTTTTGCTGATTCTTTTTAGCTGTGCAAATCAGTATTTTTATGTGCGATTAAATACTAGCCATATTCTTACGCCTTCAACCTATATTTGTTTGCAATTTTGGAATTTTTGCATATTTGCATTTAATTGGTCTATAAAGAAACACCCCTTGGGATAATATGGGGAGATCGGTTCGGGAAACATTCGAGACTACGAAATATATTTCGATATATCTAAAAATATATCTATTTTTACGATTTAATAAGAAGTTTGTTTCCCTTTTCCCATATGGGGTGGCAGAGGCGTAGTCTAGCCAACATTTAGCCAGTAATTCAATACTTTTCAATAATACTTTACCAACAATTTATGCGAGCGCATTGAAATAATTTGATATTGCACGCAACTCTATAGTAGGCAAATACGAGTGGTACTTCCAGTACTACTAAAGTGGTACATTAACCAAATTAGCAGTTTGTGTTTGATTAGGTGATGAATGGAACACGGAGGATATTGGCCCAACATTTGTGACAATTGCCCGTTTGATATTTCACGTTTATTACTAAAGTACCATAAATGCGGCGATGGTTACGCTGTGTAGCGTATTGAATTACTGGGGAAACGTGGGCACGACTGTGCCTCTTCCGCCCTGTAGGAGAAATGCGCGAATCTAATTATCCCCTCGAGCACACTTGGGTACTGTAGTACCCAAAAACCCGTAATGGGTTTTAATTTTAATTACCATGGCATAAGGTTCAAAATCTGGACCCTAACAAAAAACGAGAGGGTACTTATGTATGTACCTTTTGGTAGTCGAAGGGATTACTATTTGACGTGTGGAGATTAGCATATACTGAGTTCGTTAATTGGAAGATGTGTTCAATATTTCGTAATAAAAATGATATTAAGCAATTCTGGTAATTCACTATCTAGTTTTTTAGGGTTCCGTACCCGAAAGGTGCCAAACGGGATCTTATAACTAAACCTCCGCTGTTCGTCTGTCCGTCTGTCCTTCTGTCACCAGGCTGTATCTCCTGAACCGTGATAGTTGGACAGTTGAAATTTTCACAGATGAAGTATTTCTGTTGTCGCTAAAACAACAAATACTAAAAAGCAGAATACAATAAATATTTAAGATACAACAATTCTTTCAAACCATATACAAACTTATGAATGTGTGAAAGTAGCCGTACCAATAACAAGACAGTATTAGTAGACAACATTTTGGTATGTAAAATCCAAACTATTCACTCCACATCACTACCATTGTACGGTGGTACGGAAGCGGAACCCTTCGTGCGCGAGTTCGACTCGCACTTGACTGTTTTTTGTTTTTTTAGAGTCGAGCACCCACCCAATTTGTTTACATCTCTAGATACGTAGATACCTTGAACACTATTTACACACATTGATCTAGCCCCAAACTAGGATGTCCTGTATCTTGGGTAATAGACAACGATACACATACTTATATAGATAAATATTATACACAGTCAGGTCATAAGTTTTGTCACACAATAAAAACTTTTGAATTTAGAACGCTGGCCACAAAAAAGTTAATTGAATTCGAATTTCGAATTTTTCATGAAAATTTAAATGTGTACTTTTTAGAATTTTCCTCATTTTTAAATATGGAGTGGACACTTAAAGAAGACCGTGTCGCAGTTATTGCGTTGCATCGTTGCGGTTACGCGCCAATTCAGATTTTCGACTTACTGAAAAATTTGAATATAAACAAAAGATTCGTTTATCGTACCATAAAACGATACAATGAAGACTCTAGTGTAGATGACAGGTCAAGAAGTGGTCGCCCTCGCTCTGTTAAGACTCCAGCAGTGATAAAAGCTGTGAAGGCGCGAATTCAAAGAAATCCCATACGTAAGGAGAAACTGTTGGCCCTTCAGATGGGGTTAAGCAGGACCACGGTGAAAAGGGTGTTAAATGAAGACTTAGGGCTTAGGGCATATCGAAGAAAAACAGGACATCGTTTGGACGCTCGTTTAATGGACCTGAGACTGAAGAGATGCCGCGCTTTGTTGAAGCGGTACGCGGGAAAAAAGCATCGGGAAATTATTTTTTCGGATGAAAAAATTTTCACCGTGGAAGAGAGCTACAACAAACAAAATGATAAGGTGTACGCACACAGCAGTGAAGAAGCGAGCAACCGTATTCCGCGTGTCCAACGAGGTCATTTTCCATCCTCGCTCATGGTTTGGTTGGGAGTCTCTTATTGGGGCTTAACTGAGGTACATTTTTGTGAGAAAGGCGTAAAAACGAATGCAGTTGTGTATCAAAATACAGTCCTCAAGAACCTTGTGGAACCTGTTTCTCATACCATATTTAATAGCAGGCACTGGGTATTCCAACAAGATTCTGCGCCAGCTCATAGAGCGAAAAGCACACAAGACTGGCTGGCGGCGCGTGAAATCGACTTCATCCGGCACGAAGACTGGCCCTCCTCTAGTCCAGATTTGAGTCCGTTAGATTACAAGATATGGCAACACTTGGAGGAAAAGGCCTGCTCAAAGCCTCATCCTGATTTGGAGTCACTCAAGGCATCCTTGATTAAGGCAGCCGCCGATATTGACATGGACCTCGTTCGTGCTGCGATAGACGACTGGCCGCGCAGAATAAAGGCCTGTATTCAAAATCGCGGGGGTCATTTTGAATAAACTTTATTACCATAAGAATCTATGTTTTATTAAGTTCATTTTGCTATATAAATGTTTACATGAATAATAAACATGTCTAAATTATTTCATATTGCACATGTGACAGAACTTATGACCTGACTATGTACTTAGATAGATAAACAACCATGACAAGGTTACAAACATCCGTTCTCATCAAACAAATCTTTGCCCCAACCGGGTCTCGAACCCTTGGCTTCGTAGGCTGGGTCACTGCCGACTCGGCCATTCGGGTCGTCAAGATAAACCAGCTTAAAGAACTATTAAACGAGAATTATTACGTTATCCTGCACCTGATTTACACGTGAGCACGAAAAGGTTCTACAATGCTTTCGAGGTACAAGGTTCGATTCCTGCCTTCGTGTAAACAAACACCTTTTTCCTTAAGGGGCGGCGACTTAAGGCTGGGCACCCCGACAGCGGAACTGATAATTGACGACCTCTGTAGCACTGCGATTGTGGCTCTGTCTACAATGCGAGAGGTCCCGGGTTCGATTCCCGGCTGGGGATAAAGAAAAAAAAACTCAGGTCTTGGATGTTATTTTGTGTGTGATGTCGCTGTGTCTGGTTCCCACGAAACAGGGTATCCTAGTGTGGGGCCAGAAGCAATGTATGTTCCTGAATATAAATGTTTATGTTTAATTTCAGCTTCATCTAATTTTAGAGGAACATGATTCAAATGTTAAAAATGCTCTTCACCTATACAAGGTGACATTGAATTACCTGACCATATTTTGAGGAATGATATTACTCATCATTATGAACAACTTTCTCCAGGAAACATATGGTCGCAAACGAAAAAAAAAAAAGTCCTTCAGTACATTGACCCGATCAGCTGATTAGATAGATAGATAGATAGATAGATAAACGTTTATTGCATCAAAGCAGCACACATACAAATTAAAAGTGATACGGAGGTGCAACTATAAAATAACTTAAATGAAAGCAAAGTTATGAAAAAAAACTCATAACATTATTACTAAAACAATAAAACAAAAAGAAGAATATAGGTCGGTATGTAGGCGCGCTGCATTGACGCGAAAAGGTCAAAGCTCAGTGTTTATTGCTCGTTAAGAGCAGCACTGGTTTTCAGCCCTCACCTAGGAGACGCAGAGACTCAGCAGTTACATCCGAATGTGAATGTGAATGAAAAGGATAATAATAAAAAAGTGTCCGAAATAGATATATACTTACAAGTGTTTAAAGATGTGGAAATAAATAAATACATTGCACATAAATATGTTTCAATACTTTCATGAGTAGGATAGTACAAAATATACATGAAGATTAAATAAATAGGTATATAAGTATATTATGCCACGTGAGTAGTGAGTAGCAGAATGGGTATAGTGTGAATATGTTTACTAAAATCATAAGATATCTAACTAAAAAATATATGAAAATGGCAGAGGTAGCCCGACTATCCAATGTTGGAAAGAGAAATTCCTAGTTTTTGCTTTTGAATCAGGTGCGACTTCATATGTGTTTTGAAGGTGTATTTGGAGGTAAGATTTCTTATGGGCGGCGGAATATCATTCCAACATTTGGTAGCTTGGAAGCGGAAGCTACCTCTAAATGCCACCGTGCGATGAATATGACCTTCAAGAGGTGCTCGAATATCCCTCATGCCATATCTGGGGTGAGATGTTGCCACCTTTAATTTTAGGTACAGGTACTCAGGTTTTTTAAACTTGATGACATCAAACACTACACTTGAAAGGTGTAAGTGCCTACGCAGTTTCATTTTGAGCATTCCAGCAGAGTTTAAGTATGGGGTGATATGACTACGAGGTGGTACATCAAAGCAAAACCTACAACAGGCATTTTGTATGCGCTGCACTAAACGCTGAGTCTTCAATAGAAGACGCGGACCATAAACTATATCTCCGTAGTTGAGTCGAGATAAAATCAGTGACTCGCACAGAATAATACGTGCCCTTTCGCAGATAAGGTTACGGATTTTGTACAAAACCCTTAAACGATACATACAACTCTTCACCAAATTCAAGACGTGAGTTTCAAATCGTAGGTAAGTGTCAAATATGATTCCCAGATTCCTGGCCTCGTCAACACGCTCTAGAGTCTGGCCATCAAGGATTAGCTGAGGATTAGAAATGAGAATTTTTTGACTTGAACTTTACTCCCAAGCACCATAAACTTTGATTTCAAGGGATTGAGAATCAAGGAATTTTTATTTGACCAGGCATCTAACCTGCTTAGGTCTTCATTGATGAAGTCCGTCATGCAGTCAATATTAGAAGGCACATCAGAAATGTAAAGTTGAAGATCATCAGCGTAACAATGGAATTTGCAGTGCTTGATTTCATTCACCAAATCTGCTGCATATATAATAAATAATAGAGGCCCTAAGATGGAACCCTGTGGAACACCCCGCAAAACTGGCTTTGGATCCGAGTACGAGGCACCACCACTGTCATTGGTCAGCTTAACATATTGGAAGCGTTGGTCGAGATAACTTTCAAACCATCCCACAGATAATGCATCCAGCCCATAGTAACGCAATTTCGACAGCAACAAGGTCGGGCTAATGCTGTCAAATGCACGGCTATAATCTAGTAGTGTAAGAATAGTAGCCTTACCTACATCGATATTACTTAAAATGTTATCAACAACATCAACCAACGCAGTAGCTGTGCCCCGCCCCCTTCGGAAACCTGACTGGAGGTCAGGCAAAATATTAGAGTCTTCTATATATTTGTAAAATAGGGCATGCACCAGTTTTTCCAGCACTTTTGAAAGGAAGGGAAGCAAACTAATAGGTCTAAGTTCCTTGAGATTGGACGGGTTATCGACTTTAGGAAAAGGCATTACTATTGCTTTTTTCCATTGCTTGGGAACTATGCCGCTAGTTATTGACCTATTTATAATCGAGGTTATAACGCGCAGGGTTCTGGGGAGAGTCAGTATTATCATGTCTCTACTTATCCCATCATCTCCAATTGCATTGGATTTGATAGAGATTATGTAATTGTATACTTTTTGTTCAGAAACTGGCACGAGATTAAATCTGGAATCGCTATACCGATTGGAATTAAAGTACGATAACAGAGGTTTAGGATCTTCACTAGCAAAAGGGAGAGATAAAAAATGATCATTTATTTGATTTGGGTCACTGAAGCAATCAGGAAGTTTTTCACCATGTCCATTATCTGCTAGAATATTTTGTTTCATATTTCGCCAGAATGTTTTGCCATCCGAGACTTCATTGTTTACTAAATGATTAAAGTAAGCACGTTTCTCATTGTATATACTAGATTCCACTAACTTTCTTAGATCTTTCCAGCTCTCCTTGTCAACGTCAGACTTAGTTTCGCGATACTTAACGTGAGCTTCATTACGTAAATCGGTCATAAGTCTGATGTTATCAGTGATCCAAGGTAGAGTGTGATGATATTTAATTTTTACCACCTTGACTGGTGCAAAAATATTATAATGAGTCAAGAGCAAGCAGTTAAATCTATCGACCATATCATCAACAGTAGGCAAGTCAATGATAGATTCCCAATCCAGCACGTCCAATTCGCGATTGAATCGATCAAAGTCTATGTCTTTAATGGGACGATAAGTTATACAGCGGGGCGGTATTTTTTCTTTCTTGAATGCCAATGTTACATTTACCATAGCGTGACCAAAGGAACCGGTGATATTTGAGACAGTGACTTCGCGCACCTTAGCATTTGTGCAAACAACGTCTATTAAAGTTGCAGACTCAGAAGTAAAATGCGTTGGCTCATTAACTACTTGTTTAAGATCCATATATGTCAGGAATTGTTGTAGTTTTTTGGTATGGCAGTTAAGAGAATCAGTGAAGTTAATATTAAAATCTCCAAGCAAAACTACATGATCATACCGAGCGAAACTCGTGATTGAGTCAGTTAGTGCATCAAAAAAGTCATCCACACCAACCCACTGAGGTCTATAAGCAGTTCCTATTACAACATGTTGACCATTAATTTTAGTTGATAGCCACATTTGTTCAATATCCGCAGTAGGATACTTTTCATACCGAACGCGCACATCTTGCTTAATGTAAAACGCCACTCCGCCCCCCCTCCCCCCTCGCACATGCTCGGGTCTAGGGGTACAGCGCAGACGATAGCCTGGGACGACAGGCGCTCGCGCTTGCTGATCGATAGGAAGCCAAGTTTCGTTGATTGCAATAATGTCGGGATTATTTTGAGTCATAGCGATTAAGAAATCGTTGTGACCGGTATTCAAGGAACCTGCATTAAAAAGCCCTAACTTGAGGTATTTGTTCTTATCCATTTTTTATGTTTATGGACATAGAAGAGTGCAAAAGTGAGACAAAAATACATTGGCCAATCAAAGAAGCAGCTATGTAATAACAGGTGCAAGTAAACATCGTAAAAAATATTGAATTTGAAAATTTAATTTGATTATTATTTAGATTAAGAAAATTTATTTGCATAACAAATGGTGAGGAAATAATTTTTATTATGATTCCGGCGAAGTTAATTAAATGAGTGTGAAACTGGCATAGGAATAGTAAGCAAATAAATAAACTAAGTAGATAAAGGGATCTACATTTTTTATTAGTGTTTGTATTTGAAATGTCTTTAATATTTAGAAAGAAAAATATGGTGAATATGATGAGATTTTGTGAGATGAGAGCGATATGAAAAGTAGATATGTTTGTAGTTAATTGATTACTGATAGTATAATGTGAGTGTGTTTTTTGTGTGATGTAATTATGTGTGTTTAATATTACATTTAATGTTTTGCTTTGAGGAGCGCATGGACTTTGACCTCTCCACATCAACACAACACAGCACAATACCAACATACAACAGAGATATTGAACAAGGGCGACAACCGAGCTTATGTCTATAGGTACATGACAGTTCACATAGGTGATTACAAGTTACTATGTGGGAGCCAACATTTTATTTCGTTTGCGACCATATGTTTCTTGGGGAAAGTTGTTCATAATGAAGGGTACTATCATTCCCTAAAATATGGTCAGCTCATTAAATGTCACCCTGTATAGAGTTCCAACAGAGCCTATAATAATATAATATAATAATATAAATATAATAAGGAATAAATAATGAACTAGTATTACATATGTAAATTTGGTGCGAAATTGTTAACAAATATATTGTGAGGAACAGGTATTGTGATAACTTCGCGAATTTTTTTTTACGAGCAAAAATAATAAAATTACGGTTACGAATTCTCGCAGACACTTGTGTAATCAATAAGCTAGTATAAAGAAACAACTGCTTTAATACTGCTTTTTTGAGGAACTTGATATTTGTCTTTTTGCCTTATGCGTCGCCTTATACAATATTCTATTTTGTGTGACAGGGGGCTAGCTCAACGTCGCGGAAAACAATAAAGTGAGAAAAAAACATTACCCTCCTCGTGGTACAGTCGGGTAAAGATTAACTTTGGTGTTTTTTGTACCGGCCTGAGGGGTGAATCCCGCGCAATATCACCACTCGATAAAATGGCGCGGATATCTCTTCTTTTTATTCTCATAAAAAATCACTCGATATACGGTGTCGATATCTTTGTATCGTATGCGCGGGAATCACCCTGGATTAATACCGATAAGGAGGCAGACTTATCAAATAATTAATAGTAGTTACTTACAGAAGATAAGCTTGTTTTTAGATGAGATTGTCAACTATTTCCTGTATACTTATTACAACAACTATTCCTGTAGTAAAGTAATGCAGTTGCCGTGTTGCTAAAAAAAATATCTCAAAACAAATATCAAAACCATAAATTTTTGTTTTTATTGAACTATTGAACAGCAGTTTATTTTTTTGTAGTAAATCCCAGTCTAATGTAAAAATAATTTTTAACCAGTTAATCGGGCAGCCAAAGGATTCCTTAAACTTTTTTTTTGTAAAAAAAAATCATAATAAAATAATTTTTATTTACATATTGGTATCCCTTAAAATATATCCACACTTCCTGTTACACCTTATATTTATAGATATTGGATAATATTGACTGACACCATTTGACCTTAGTTTCTGGTTTATAACAATCATAAGTAAACAACCACGTACGATATTATCCCTGTTGATTTATCCTAATCTTATGCAACATAAAAACATAAACATTGTAACATAACAAAATTTTGAAATTCAGCAAGTTAAAAACTTCAAAAAAAACGACTTCAAGCTCAAGCCCTATTTCTTCCTTCCCTGTCTGGATGCGAATGAAGTCATGTGCATGGAACGTCCTCACCAAAACTTTTGCTGCACGGAAAAACCAACCAAAACGTCATCTGGTTAAATACTTTTTGTTTTTGTTGATTTTTTCAAAAAGCTCTAAATCAATTTTGATTAAATATACATGCGACCATCTCTAAAGTACGGCCTACCAATCAAAATAAGAATCATCAAACTCGATTCATAATTGACAGAATAATCGCGTAACAAACATACAAAAAAACAGACGAATTGAGAACCTCCTCCATTTTGAAGTCGGTTGAAAAAGGTGTCAGTGGTCATATTTTATGCGAATGTCAGAGATGTCATCCTAAATAACTTTTACTATTAAACAGCCACCTTATTAAGTTACTCAAACCCACAGAAAATCCAACGCAGTTAGTGTCAAATTGAAGTTAAGTGTAAGAAACTATCAAATTTTCACAGTTTCTGGTCGATCCTGGCCTGAATGAATCCGGGGCCTGATTTCATCAAAGCCTCTTTTTTTTTAAGAACTGAGTCATATGAGGCAGAACGTCTACATGGTAAAAGCTTTTCAGAACGATGTCCCTAAACATATGGTAAAAATAATTACGCCTATTTGTTTATCATCCTCATTAATCATAAACTTTCACGGCTGTGGAGACCGTAGAGTGCTTGCACATGGCGGTTAAAAATCGCGCTGTAGCCACTCAATTTTGATACACGCGCGATTTTATCGCGACAGATTTTCAAAGTGCCGACGGCCTTCGTTTTCTTAGCGCACGAAACGCGACAGCCGCGCGTCGTCCGCGCGACATCCGCACGTTCAGAAACCGCCATGTTTGTAGTCGCTGTGCCCTCATATGGCCCTTGTAATGTTTCCTATCTTGGCTTTATGTTACACCCTGCGCAACCTCAGTCGTGATTGCAGTAAGGACGACCGGAAGTAAACACGGTTATGTTGTTTATTTGTACTCGGACACCGGAAGTAAAGGATCTATTTATAACTTATTATTATCTATACGACCTTTGTGCCATGGTTGTGTAACTGATCGTAATCTGTTAGGTCATGCATTTAATTGGAGCAATTCATACGTGTAGGTGTTAACACGTAATATACAAGAAAGCCACATGAAATAAACCAAACCGTAAACATGGAATAAAGTTACAAATGAGTTTTCAACCAGTATGACACAGGAAGTGAAATAATTAGCGACTCGCGTCTCAAGGGACGCACAGACAGACGCTTTAAGCTTAACACTCCTCCTTTTTCGTCCCCGGGGATTTAAAAAACCGGTCAAGTGCGAGTCTAACTCGCGCACGAAGGGTTCCGTACCACCGTACAATGGTAGGGATGGTGTGGAGTGAATAGTTTGGATTTTACATAGCAAAATGCTGTTTACAAAGATATTGGTGCGGCTACTTTCACACTCCTTGTATGTTACCTTAAATATTTATTTTATTCTGTTTTTTAGTATTTGTTGTTATAGCGGCAACAGAAATACATCATCTGTGAAAATTTTATCTGTCAAACTATCACGGTTGATGAGATACAGCCTGGTGACAGACGGACGGACGGACGGACAGCAGAGGCTAAGTAATAGGGTCCCGTTTGACACTCTTCGGTTACGGAACCCTAAAAATGGCGTCACGCCTTTTCCCATTCGGGGTGGCAGAGTCACAGTTGGGCCCACGTTTAGCCAGTTATTCAATAATGCATTTCGCGTGAGGGGCTTACAAAAGGAGCTCTGGACTGGCCGGGGCTGCTGCGCCGAACTAGTGTGCAACTACAAGTGAGGGGACAGAGACAATCCTTTCTGCTCCTGCGCAGCCATTCAGAGCATGGCGCACGGGAGACTGTCCTCTATTAGTTTAGGGCTCACGGCGACATTTATCTAAACAGCTGGCTGAATGAAGCCGCTTTGCTTAGTGGTACTAGGGACCATTATGAATTATTTCATCCGAGGAAATGAAAATTTTGTTCCCTGGAATTCAAGATGGCGGACCTTTTCTGACAATACTTATTAATAAAAAATATATAGAATTAAACCGCTTCACCGAATTAAGTAATAAGTGTGTCCATCAATTTGTATTGACATCTATAATATAAAAAATACTAATCCCTCAAGAAATTAAAGATGGCAGCTGAATATTAAGAAAATTGTGAAATTTTGTAAGTTATTCTTTTCATTGTTATGAAAAAAACACTAGTAATATAACACGCTGATAATTGAATTTCCTGTGATATGGTCACTTTTTTTTCATTTAATGAGTTCGATAGGGAGGGCATTAATACTCGAGAGTGGTTTTATGAAACGAGCCGAAGGCGAGTCTCATAATAATATCACTCGAGAGTTTTAATGCCTAATTATGTACAGTTACATACACTAGTTTATCTACACACATATCATAAGCTCTCTTTGATGTTTTCAGGTACCGCATGTTTGACCGGCATTGTGGCATTGATCATTGCTCTGCAGTTGTTTAGCTTGTTCTGTACCAACTTCAAAGACAAACTAGGGCCGGCACGCAGGCGGGCGTCGGCGTTCGAAATTTGAATGTCATAATTTGACAAAATTTTGTACATTATGGTCATAATGTACAAATTTTCAGATAAGAAATGAGTTTTTAGTAAATAGTTATACATTATGCAGGTCTTAACGTGCGGTTTTTAGAGGCAGTAAAGAGGATTTATGATACGTGTGTAGATAAAATACTTAAAAATCCTCACTTTTATAGAAGCGCGCAGTTTTGAAGGAATATTCGTTCTTCGATATATATTTTATATATACAATATATAATTGTATAAATTAAAATCTGTCAAGTTGTAAGAAAAATTAGGTGCTAGGTATTGGAGCCGGATCGGGCCAATTTCTAACCGAGTTGGCAAATATTGACAAATTAAACTGTTGATGCATTGAATCATAATATAAGTCATATTAAAA
This sequence comes from Argyresthia goedartella, assembly GCA_949825045.1. Lineage (NCBI taxonomy): Eukaryota > Metazoa > Arthropoda > Insecta > Lepidoptera > Argyresthiidae > Argyresthia > Argyresthia goedartella. The sequence goes on from OX463834.1 coordinate 17,366,394, forward strand.
AAATACAAATAGTCTGATATGTAAATTACTGAAATCGGTACACTCGTTTTTCATTGTACGATTCATCACAATCACGTCAAGTGGGCTTTCAAAACCGCGCGCTCTTATTGAAATGCGTGTAGTTTAAACACTTCTGAACGGATTTTTAAGTTATTTTTAGATTTTAGTTCATAATATAAGAACAACTAAATGAAAACGTATGTGACCATATCACAGGAAATTCAGATGTTATTTTCATAAGAATTATAAAATTAATTAGAAAATTGTACAATTTTCTTAATATTCGGCTGCCATCTTTAATTTCTTAAAGGGTACTTAACTATATAAGTATTTTAAGTATTAAAGATGTCAATACGCATTGAATAACATCCTAATCACTAAAAAAAGTGAGGCTGTTTTAATTCTATGTATTTTTTTATTATCGTCGGAAAAGGTCCGCCGTTCTGAATTCCGAGAAATACAATTTTCATTTCCTTGGATGAAATCTTTCACAATTTTCCCTTCAATTATTGTATCACTGGGCTTAGCGGCTTCTGCCAAAAATGCAGTTTTTTCGTAAGCCCTAATTATATATAGGTAGTATTTAATCGCACATCAAATTTCTCTTATTTGCACACCGAAAATTTTCAACAAAAACACTTTTTATGTTTACTCAAATTTTATATTACTTTTACTTTTACATGTCAACCTAACGCGAAAGATAAAGGGGGCTTCGCTTCGCCCACCCCGTGTACCCTTCACCTACCCTAACTCACCACTTTCCCCTGATATTTGAGGTGTAAATATCTATGTTCGATCGAGGGCGGACTGCAAAAAGCCCACTCTGCTGAAGAAGAGGCTATCCAATGGCGGCTCTGCTCCGGCTGCCGTCTTTGTGAATGTCGACGCTAGCGACCAGCCGCTAAATAAATATAATAATTGTAGCCCCTTATTGTCCCCACCGAGGGGCACAGGCCTTTGCCCGGATACGAGAAATATTAAGCCATACTCCACCACGCTGGCTCAGTACGGGTTGGTGGAAGGATTTTTTACGAGCACTACCACGTAGCGATAGTAGCCGGGACCTACAGTTTAACGTGTCATCCGAAACACTGAGCGTCCGACAATGTACTTAATATAAATTAATTATCCCATTGGTACATGGTCAGCGATTCGAACCTGCATCTTATGTGTGACAAGCGAGTGTGAAACCCACTAGACCACGGAGCTCTTATATAATTAACAAGAAAGGAATCTCCAATCCATTCTGCGTTCTCCTGAGCTAAATCGCATTTATCACAGATAAATTACCTAAAGCACACACAATGGTAACAATATGTAATCGAAATAGGTCGTGCGCTATTATGCAAGCGTTCTGGCGCAATTCGACTCAGCTGCGCCGGAACTGACGGCGTGCCGGCTGCCTGCGACGAATGTCAGTCAACCGAAATAAATTAAGGAATCAAACGATGCGACTAAACGTGAAAAACTATTATATCCCGTTTGGGAAAATGCGTGACGGTCTGTTTGGTTTTGTAAAACAATGTGACGTTGACGCAAAAATAAACCTGTAACTCAGCCCGTATGGGTTAGGCTACGATGTAAAAATAAACATGTAATATTTTCATACCCTGTGTCGTGGGAAGTATAAACAGCGACGTCACACGCATATAAACAACTAAGACCTGGGTTTTTTTTCGATATCCCCAGCCGGCGATCGAACCCGATGATGTGAACCTATTGCGAAACTAATAATATTAAACTAGGATTTAGCAGATTTAGAAAAAAGAAATATGCGTGTAAAATATCGTCGCATATTGGGTGAGGACTTCTTTTGTCTTTTTATTTAATTTTAAAAGTAAATAGGTAAGTTTTATTGCGAATGCTTCCATTGCACCATCTGCTATATTCGCAATAATTAAACTAAAAATATGATGATGAGCATCGATATAGTCTTTATAGTAACAACTGTATATGTACCAAAAAAGCGGCCCTGTTAGATTTTTTTTAAATTTCACATTTAATAAGCCACGTCTGTCACTGTCACTACATACTTTTTAATGGGCCAAAAAGCAGTTGTGGCTCCACAGGTCTGTGATAAAGATAAATAAATGACAAAATTAAAGTCTCAACCAAGTGCCGCCTGCCTGTGCCGAAGCCGGCACCGTCCAATAACTACTTATTTAGGTTAGGACGCGTTATGCAACCGTTATCACTGAAACTGCTTGCTCAATGCGCGCGCACGTTACAATTTACTATGACGCAATATAAAACTGGAGCATGTGTGGAAAGATAGGTCAATATTCTCTGTTGGGGACAAAGTTGGAGAATTGTAAAGCTAATGCCACAAACTCTTGACGTCATCAATAGCGACTTCATTTTCCGTTTTAGCCACCAATAGCTCTATTCTATTGTAATATAGGTGACATTTAATTAGCCGACCATATTTTAGGGAATAATAGCACAAATCATTATGAAAATCTTACCCCAAGAAAAACTTGTGGTACCTAACTTGTAATCAATTGTTTGGGTCAATGTACTGAGGGACTGTTTTGTTTTGGGAAATATTAAACTGGATATCAAAAATACTGATTTGCACAGCAAATATCAGGGCAAAATGCTGCGGTAGCGTAGGTGAAGGGTAAAGGGGGTGAGCAAAGCTATCCTTCGTGTTAGGTTCAACATGTAGGAACAACAAAAAATACTTATAACATAAACTTAAGTAGTCATTAAATGTTTAAAACATAAAAAGTGTTTTTGCGCAGATCAGTATTTTTGATATGCGATTAAATACCAGCCTTTTGTTGTCATTTGCGACCATGTCTCTGTCTCTGGGGGAAAGTTGTTCATAATGATGGGTACTATCATGCCCCTAAATATGGTCAGCTAATTAAATGTCACCCTATATATACATGTCGAATTGATCTTTTGAAGGATCCAATTGGCGTTTGACCAATCAGAAGCGAGCATCAGTGAGCTGTCATTTCCCAAAAAAAAACTTGTAGATTTTAAAAAAAATCCTAGTACACGTCATTTTTATAGGGTTCCGTCCCATAGGGTGCTAAACTGGAACCTATTATTAAGCCTCCGCTTTCCGTCCGTCCGTACATTTGTCTGTCTGTCTGTCCGCTCTCTACAGCGGGCTCTACATCTTGAAACGTAATAGTTAGAGAGTTGAAATTTACACTGCTACTATTTCTGTTGCCGCTACTACAAAAATTATGAAATCTACCCAAATTGCTCAAATCACGAAGGAAACTGACATATAAAATCAATCAATCAATCAAATGTCTTTATTACTGTAGTTATTTACAGATACTTAGCAATCGTCATTAAATTGATAACGTTGGCATCTTCAGTTAGACAGACAGACAGACAGACAGTCATTCTAAAAACAATGAAAAACTAGATAACATAGATGCTTTACAATACTATGTGGTAAAATATTTTATAAATTAATGATATATGGTTGAATGAGCAAAGATATAAAAACATGCCCATCTAATTTTCCATTTTTCATAGTTAAATTCTTCTCAATATAAGGTAGGTAGTCGTAGCTTTAATTAATAGAATGAACTAAATGGTACATAAAGCCACTATTATTTTTAACCATCATACTTGGCCGGGGCGGCCCTGCTTCTCTATATTGGACCACTGCGGAGAGGTAGGGCGAAACTTCCACAGATTTATTTTTGTTATATGTATGTTTTATGTTTATATATAGGTTGTATGTCAAGACAAAATTTATTTATGAATTAATAATCGTTTACAATTCAATAATATGCAACATAAAGGAATAAATATTGCGAGGTCGCGAGTTTTAGACAGTGATGCAACGGTTATTGGTATGTTGCAGAACTGAGATTCGAACAAGATCGATTATATCGCTTATGAGACCATTCGAGCCACCGTCAGCGCGACAATGTTACTTTAAATGCTTTCTATGACGTCACAAATGACATCATTAACGCCGCCATGTTGTGCTATCATCGCCCACGCTTGACCGTCAGCACTGTGAGCGTGCGATCAAAAGTGACAGTGACTTCTGTCAGCTGTGCTACCCTCATCGTTAAAGCTATCTTCTTCCGATTTAATCACATCCAGTTCATATTCTTTCATATTCTTTATTGCACAGAATCTTAACAGTAAGATAACAAAACATTTTATGAGCAAAGGCGAGCTTATCTCTAAAGAGAGATTTTCTCCAGCAAACCTAGGCAGGGCAGGAAAAGTTGTGCAACAGGAGAGTCCTAGTGCGCAATAAAACTGTACACATATAATTGTGTACAACTAAACATATAGGTAGATGTAATAAATGATGAATATACTAAATGAAATACAAAAGCACAATAATTAAATACTTATATATCAAACATATGATATCACGAAAGAGAAAGGAAATGCTATTTCAATCTTTTCTTAAAAGTGAAAATTGAGGGACTATCTCTAATACCGCAGGGAAGTGCGTTCCACAGTCGGATCGCCGTTAACCTCAACGAGTGTTTGTGAGCGGCAGTGTTATACCGAGGAGTTGACAGGAGAGGCATCGTGTGCGATCTCCAGTTGCTATCCCTGGAGGAAAAAACTCGAATCTCCTCGAAGATATGTGGGGTAGCGAGGATTTCGCAAAATGTTGAACAGACAGGAGAGAATATTGTCAATATATTGGAAATTTTTAGCAAAATGCATTATTTATCTGTCAGTGTCGATGTCTACGTCGCGTTTGAAACGTTCCGAATGGACCTTATATTTAAGCTGTCGTGGACGCCATTTTTTTCGTTGATGTGCAGGTACATACATTATTCAATAAACGTTTTATTCTTGTTTTTTGAAGTAAAACTTCTTTACGCACGCTTGACTAAGGGAAGTAAGCTGGCGAATGCGTGACGAGAGCGTTACGAAAAGTGTGATCCAGCGAGGCGAACGAGGGGTGCGCGCGCACATTTTCTTTCTCTCTTCCTCTTACAGCCAGACACAGTGCAGGAGAAGTATTTTTGAAATATTAGAGCTAAAGGAGTTTTACTTCAGTGGTGTGGTCTAAAGCACACTCTTTTTTTTTGGATATTAGTATATTAAAACAAATTAATAGAAATACACAATAATAAAATAACTATTAAGTAAAGTTAAATTTCTTTCACGACCCGAATGGCCGAGTCGGCAGTAACCCTGCCTACGAAGCCAAGGGTCCCGGGTTCGAGTCCCGGTGGGGGCAAATATTTGTTTGATGAGAACGGATGTTTGTACCCTAGTCATGGTTGTTTATCTATCTAAGTATAATAGTTATCCAAATAATTATGTATATCTTTGTCTAGTAGGTACCCAAGTACATCCTAGTTTGGGGCTAGATCAATGTGTGTAAGTAGTGTCCAAGGAATTATTATTATTATTGTGATTATTATTACCTAAACTTGTAAGCCACCTGTCGACAACCGGTACCTGTGTCTATATTAGTCTGCCTACCGTCCCCTGCGATACGGGCTTTGCCTAGTGTAGGGGACACCGACGAAGAGAAAAATCACCCTTACACCACTTACTTGAATGTTTTAAAACTTATTTCACAAGTTGTGGTGCTAATAAATACTTTTTCGTGTGTCGTGTGTCGTGGGAACCAGAAACAACGACATCACACACTTTCGGAATGGCATTGAGTAGTTTGATGGTATGTAGTTTGATTGCCGTTAGCTCCATTCGGAACGCGCTGTTGGAAATCCTTACATTTTTAACTCCCGAGAGATCCAGCGCGCGGCCCTAACAAGTTTTCTGCTGCAAGTGTAAAAAAACCGCGACATCGCATTACACGTCCGTGCAAGTTAAGTAGGCGCTCGTTGCACATGCGGCCCAACGTGTGCCATAATAACGGTTCTGCGGTGCAAGTGTGGGGCTAGGGAATAAGAGGGTGAGTAGATGAGCGGGGATTTCAAGGACAAAGAGACTATGATCTGAAATGTCAGACGTCTGGTGATGGAAAAGCATTATTGGAAACCTCGTAATATCCATAGATGCGGCGATGAGCTAGTCTTCTGCCACGAAAAACTGAGTAGTTTTTTTAATAACTGACTTAATGTGGAAGCTACAGTGCCTCTGCCATCCCGTATAAAAATTGCGTGACTTCATCTTTGTTTGTTTTTTATTTTTTTTTACTTAATATATTCGCGACAAGTTTCTATCTCTCTCACCCACTTTACTTTATCCGAGAAAGAGAGGTGATAGGTCGCTCAAACAGAAAGACACTTTATTTATTTATTTATTCATTGTGGGATAACCAACAGGTTTTACATATTGCAGACAATTAGAGAGTAAAATTCATATTGACTTCGTGCATACCCAATTACAGGTGAACACAACATACAATTTACAGAACAGTTATACCAACCTAAATCTATCGTTACTGAAATTTATATAATTTAAACCAAAAATAATATAAATATAAAGAGAAAAATATTACAAGCTACATCAAACAGCAAAAGCCGCTGTCATGCTCTTTTTAAATTTACTTAACCTAAGATTAAATATATCTACATTTTCAAAGTAATATGAGGATAACTTATTATGACTACGGGAAATGCTATTATAAATGGTACGATACCCAACATTGGTCCTAGACAGATTTTGTACTTGAACTGTATTCGATGGTGGCTTGTACACTTTTAGGGTCGGACAGAAGTTGACCATTAGTTGGTTTATGTGTGCGGTATAAATAAATGTTCCAATTTGTTCCAAAATCTGAAAAGTGTTCGTGATTGACAGAACGAAACCAGAGACTTCCATTTACTGTCAAATGTGGCAAGCAGCGTAAACATTCGTGTGACTAAGATTTATCGAATTGGCAGTAACCCTTATTTACAGTTAGAAACGTAATTCGCTGGGCCGGCCTACATATCTACTAAATTAGCATGTTGCCCCTTCAAAATATAGGTCACCTGAACACGACCAGCTCACTTTTAGCAATTGTTCGCAGCACCTCTGAACTATTAGGAAAAATCTCGCTTGTTCCGTGGCCCGACCCGAAGCGGGTCACCCGTGCAGAACTAAGTCAGTGGGTGCGCAGGGGCGGCCGACGCAAAATACTGATAATGGCATTTATGACAGTTTTTTTAGACTATTTAAGACAGCACTACTATTTTAAAACCTCTGACGAAAGAGAAGTGATAAATATGTCACCGCAAGATTGTCTAAGCTTAAGTTTATAAGCTAACGCGTTAAATTGTAAACTATCGACAAATTGTAAACCAGACCGACAAGGTTTAGAATTTACGTTTATTTTGTTCTTACATGTAAACCTAACACGAAGACTATTCGGGGGCTTCGCTGCGTGCGCCTACTCTATCTTCACCTAAGCTACCGCAGTGTTTGCCCTGGTATTTCCTTTGCAATTCGTGTTTAGGCGTCACATCGTAAGCAGTTCGGTACAGCTTACAATTTATCGACAGATTGTAAACTAAGGAGGAAAAAAACGTTAGATTATAAACTAACGGTTTTGACAATCTCACGGTGAAGTATATAAGTTTGAAGCGTCTCACTGCCTGCCTGTGTCTGTCTGTGGCACTCTAGCGCTCAAACGGATCGACGGGTTTTATTACAGCTTTTTTTTAATTGGTTGGTTGACTTCACTGCGATGGTTCTTAGATATAATTAATTAAAATCAGTTCAGCAGTTCCAAATTTATCTGGAAAAAGTAAACCTTTTTAGTAATAAGGTTTCATTGTATCGGGATCGCTTAAATTGTTTAACTCAAACGCTTAGGTTGTTTTGCCATGATATTACGGTAGCTGTAGATATAAAAAGATACAGTAGATACCGTGAGGATAGGTGGAACATCCCCTCCATAGCTGCGGCGATGGGCTAGCGCCCCGTCACGCAAAATTTTGTATTGAATAACTTTTAAATATCTAAATTTTAAAATTTTAAAATATGAAAATTTGACGACCCGAATTGCCGAGTCGGCAGTGACCCTGCCTACGAAGCCAAGGGTCCCGGGTTCAAGTCCCGGTGAGGGCAAATATTGTTTGACGAGAACGCATGTTTGTACCCTAGTCATGGTTGTTTATCTATCTAAGTATTTATCTATATAAGTTTGTGTATCTATCGTTGTCTAGTACCCAAGATACAGGGAATCCTAGTTTGGGTACTATCACAATGATCAATGTGTGTCAATAGTGTCCAAGGTATTACTTATTAACTTCTCTTGAGAAGTTATTATTTTATTACTTATAAATCTTCCCTGCCTGAATATGGACTGGTTGATGTTTAGTGAACGTGTATCTGGAATGACGGCCCATTTTTTTAAATACTCATCCCATTGTGCAGTAGTGTAAAAGGGCTAGCCTAGTCAATAACGCCGAAAAAGTTTGGGCCCTTAGTTCAGACGTTTTAGGAAAATTCGAATTTCATTTACTCTTTAACAATGAACTTTTGTGTCGTTATTTCTTCTTAAGTAATTTACCGAGACATTGAACTCAAAGATATTAAAGTCGTATTAATCTATTTATTTACATTAATTCATGTGCTGCAGATTCCTCAGTACAGATATTTATGAATTCAGGGCCCAAGCTAAATCCACTATACATGTGCAATTCTTAAGATTCGGGAATTTCTTAATTTTAAGTAAATCTTCAAATAAAAATTATTATTCCAGTGACAGTACTTTCTGAAATTTAGTCTATGCCACTGTATGCAGGCATCAGGATTGAGGGCCCAGTTATTTGATCATAACGGTTTTGTTTCATGTTTAAGAAATGTAAGAATGCTTTAAGTTTTACCTAATTTTAACTAATTGCCTTGTAAGTGCAATTCGTTTAGCAATAATTTGAAAAAATGGGCTGTCAATCCAGATGCGCGTGTTTAGTGAGTGTGGCTCGCGCCGCGCCTTCCCGTCGTCGACAGTGTCATAGATTTTCTCTGCAAGCAGGTCGGATACGCGTCTATGACGCTACGCCTCCGTGGGCAGAAGGCCTAATCCAATGTTCTTCTTTGTTGCAAAAGTTATCCATGGTGTCTCGCAACTTCCTGTGCGGGATTCACATTTATTCAGTTGTTCAATCGAAGAAACGAAGATAGGTATCCAGTCTTTATTCGAATCGCCCAGACCAACTTGGCGATACTCCTTGCACCCCCCGAACCTGAGTCACGTCTCGCCCCTCCCGCCTCAGTCTGGCGCCTCACCCCCTCTGTCGCCCGCCGACAGTGCACTGCTGAATGAGTCATAAGAAGTATGTGTTGTGTAATCGTCTGCAGTATTTGTTGTCTGCGCTTGTGATAATACATACAGGGTGAAATGTTGAAAACCTCTGCCGCGTTGCGGTCGGGGTTGTGATAACCAAGCGAGGGGCCCCGGATTTGAATCCCCACTGGGGAGAAAGAAACAAAAAATCTTAAGTCTTGGATGGTTACGTCGGTGTTTCTGGTTCCCACGACACAGGGTATCCTAGTGTGGGATACTCGGCATCACATGGAGGGACCGCATCACAAACGAGGCAGTGCTCAAGGCCGCACAGCTGCACAGCATCACCGCAATGCTGAAGCAGAGGCGGCTGCGGTGGCTCGGACATGTGCGTCGCATGGAGCTCACTCGTTTGCCCACGTAGGCAAACCTTCCCGAGTGAAGTCGCGCACGCCAAGAGACCAGTCGGACGGCCCCTGGTGCGGGTCCGTGGCTTAGGCCCCCAGTGGTCGACGCACCTGTGGTCGACGACCCCGATTCTAATAAATGAAATAATATTTCTTTGTGCTTTTGCACTTAGTACAGTAAACGACAAAATAATAATATAGAAAGTGGTACAATTTTCATTGTTAGGATCTAAATAAACATTGAAAACTTACGGTAGTTTGCTCAACCCGTGCCTATTTTAACTAGGTGAAATACTTAAACACAGTGTGTGTGTGTATGTGTACGTGTTAGCGTGTATGTGCTTGCATTGCTTGTTGACTATTGTGAGAAGGTATTTCACATGTATAGAGCTAGTTACTCTAAAATTATTTTTTAGGACTTATTATTTTAATTACTATCTTATTACTTTCGAGACTGATTGTTATAATAACGTAAAATGATTCTCTTGAGATAAGTCATCGAAACTGTGATTTAGACACAATTTTTGTACTAAGCAGATTGCTTATGACAGAAATAAATAAATAATTAGAAATACCTAAGACTTTAATTTATTAAAAATACATACATAGGTACTTAAATTCACGACCTTTATCTACTCTCAATATATATTAGTTTATTTAGTTTATTATAAAGAATTCGTTTTGTTAAACATTTTTATGCCCGCCAGTACATTTGATTAAAAATTGCTTCGAATCAAATTAAACTGATCGGGGGCCTCGACCACGGGTGCGTCGACCACTGGGGGCCTAAGCCACGAACCCCTTGTTGCGTTTCAAGGATTGCGCCAAGCGTGGCATGGCCGCGTTCAAATTCAAAGCCAACAAATGGGAAGAGCTCGCGACGAATAGAGGAGAGTTGTAGCGGAGGGTCGCATAATACACGACAGGGCCTGGTTTGATGCACTAACTGCATATAGGGCAAAACGGCATATTCTACCACCCAGACCGCACACACTACCAGCAGCGTCACAACACGTGTGCCCGCGTGCCACCGTGTCTGCCGCTCCAGAATCGGACTGTATAGTCACGAGCGCAGATGTATATTGGACGCTGCTTGAATCATCTGTTACAGATGTTATTGTCCTTATGATGATAACCGTGTAGAGAAGAGGTATCTTTGAACTTCAGGACAGCATCAGTTCTCAGGACATAGGTTTCATTTTGTCAGGTGATTCATAATTTTACTAAAAAAAATACTAAAACATTAGGTACGAAAATGCCAGGCTATTATAAAACTTAGGTGTGACGAATCGTATAAGTCCAATTAGTCATAATGGCTTACCCACCCTTCTTAAAAACTAACAGAATATTTAAACTGGGTTAATCCTGGTGTTGCCAGACTAACCTGTTTATATCTGATGTCTTATACCTAATATGAAAATAATAATAATGAAAATGTAGCCCATTAATGTCCCCACCGAGTGGCTCGGGAGTTTACGCGGATGCCAGTGAGATTGAGCCATACTCCACCACGCTGGCTCAGTGCGGGAAGATGGAGGGGTGTCGGGCTAGTGGCCAACCCGACTGTTAGATGTTTTCAAGCAGCCCTATTAGGGCCTCTGACCATAGCTTTACAACTACTACCACCAAGCAGCGAAGGTAGTTGATCACTGAAACACGGAAGCACTTGAAACAAATGCCACATAGAAACGGACGCCCATCCAGTACCCGTCTCGGCCAGATGTTGATACTCGCTCGGTCATTTCCGATGTGCTAACCATAGGCCACTATTCTAGGAATATTAAGTGGTTTCAAACATAAGAAAGAAGTTGGGGATTCTCACCGTGGGGAATCATCTGGTACCCAAAGGAATTCATAGAGATTCGGACCACCTGAAAGCGTTCCTGGTCCCAAGGGTGCCATAGTGGTGGCAATTATTTTGAAACATATATTATAATTTTCATTTAATTTTCAACGCTTCCACACAAAAAGAAGAACAAAGAAGTGAGACTTCTGGTTGGACAGGGGTTTATAAAAACGTTGGTTTAGATTTTGCACACGGCTTAGTTATTTTTGTTTTGTATGATGGCTAGTCTTTGTACTTGTAGGTTGGTATATGTACCATATATATAACAATAGGTTGTTTACACACCATTACGTAATAATTCGCAAGCTTCTTGGAAAAAATCTGTATTATCTAGACCCCGACTACACTGGAAGTCTAGACCGGTATCATTAAATGCATGTGACTCTTTCAAAGCGCAATCTAAAAGATACTTTATTTCCTCGGTTCCAACAACTTGTGGAAGTTTTTCAACTGATTACATCTAGGAAAGAGGCAATGCTATACTGATTCATTTGAGTATCCACATTATTATTATTGTGTATTATGTACCAACATAATTCATTACTTACATATGTTCGTCACGTAATTTCTATATTTTACAACACAAATCCTTTTAAATAAAAATATGAAACTTAAACCATGGCTGAATGCATTCAGCCATGGTCTAATGACAAAAAAGTTTACTATTTTACAAAAATGATCACGCCTGGGTGTTTTATTTAAAATGTTGGGAAGCACATAGATATGTAGAGATATACTATATATACATAGTCAGGTCATAAGTTCTATCACATGTGCAATATGAAATAATTTAGACATGTTTATTATTTATGTAAACATTTATATAGCAAAATGAACTTAAGTTTATTCAAAATGACCCCCGCAATTTTGAATACAGGCCTTTATTCTGCGCGGCCAGTCGTCTATCGCAGCACGAACGAGGTCCATGTCAATATCGGCGGCTGCCTTAATCAAGGATGCCTTGAGTGACTCCAAATCAGGATGAGGCTTTGAGCAGGCCTTTTCCTCCAAGTGTTGCCATATCTTGTAATCTAACGGACTCAAATCTGGACTGGAGGAGGGCCAGTCTTCGTGCCGGATGAAGTCGATTTCACGCGCCGCCAGCCAGTCTTGTGTGCTTTTCGCTCTATGAGCTGGCGCAGAATCTTGTTGGAATACCCAGTGCCTGTTATTAAACATGGTATGAGAAACAGGTTCCACAAGGTTCTTGAGGACTGTATTTTGATACACAACTGCATTCGTTTTTACGCCTTTCTCACAAAAATGTACCTCAGTTAAGCCCCAATAAGAGACTCCCAACCAAACCATGAGCGAGGATGGAAAATGACCTCGTTGGACACGCGGAATACGGTTGCTCGCTTCTTCACTGCTGTGTGCGTACACCTTATCATTTTGTTTGTTGTAGCTCTCTTCCACGGTGAAAATTTTTTCATCCGAAAAAATAATTTCCCGATGCTTTTTTCCCGCGTACCGCTTCAACAAAGCGCGGCATCTCTTCAGTCCCAGGTCCATTAAACGAGCGTCCAAACGATGTCCTGTTTTTCTTCGATATGCCCTAAGCCCTAAGTCTTAATTTAACACCCTTTTCACCGTGGTCCTGCTTAACCCCATCTGAAGGGCCAACAGTTTCTGCTTACGTATGGGATTTCTTTGAATTCGCGCCTTCACAGCTTTTATCACTGCTGGAGGCCTAACAGAGCGAGGGCGACCACTTTTTGACCTGTCATCTACACTAGAGTCTTCATTGTATCGTTTTATGGTACGATGAAAATCTGAATTGGCGCGTAACCGCAACGATGCAACGCAATAACTGCGACACGGTCTTCTTTAAGTGTCCACTCCATATTTAAAAATGAGGAAAATTCTAAAAAGTACACATTTTTATTTTTATGAAAAACTCGAAATTCGAATTCAATAAACTTTTTTGTGGCCAGCGTTCTAAATTCAAAAGTTTTTATTGTGTGACAGAACTTATGACCTGACTGTGTATATCTAACTGGAAAGGGAGAGATAGTGCTTCTTTAGCCGGTTTTTGAATATATTTAGAGATCGACTGTCCCTGATAGTGCAAGGAAGCTCATTCCACAGTCGTACGGCTCGGATTCTGAACCCGTGCTCGTAGGCTGCAGTGGAGCGATCTGGAACTTTGAGCGTAGACGCCATATGAGTTCTCCGAGGCCTGCTGGAAGAAAGAAATTCGAAGCGATCACGTAGGAAGTTTGGGTAACGAGGGTTCCACAAAATATTATAAAGGAAACATAGGATATGGGAGTCCCGTCGAAGCCGAATCGGTAGCCACGTATTTGTTGCTATAGCGGCAACAGAAAAACACATTTTGTGAAAATTCCAAACCTGTTACGGTTCATGAGATACAGCCCGGTGACGGACGGACGGATTACGTCCCGTTTGGCACCGTTCGGGTACGGAACCCTAAAAACAGAATGACGTAGACAAAACAAAAATAGTACAAAGACGTCACGTTCCCCAGGTGAAGGTACCGTACGTTTGGTATGAAGTTATTCATACCCCGGTAATCTGTATCTGTTAAACTACAGTTATCAAAAAGAGTTGGCCTCCCACGATGGTTGGTTACGGAGATAAAACATTGAAAACATATGGAACCGCTTATATAACAGTATAATAGTTTGAATTATATAAAATTTATCACCCGTCATGGTTACTTTTCTTCTGTATTACATAAGATTTTGCAGGCAAGCATAATAGGCCATACAAATCTCAAGTATTAAAACTGAGTCCCTTTGTCCCGTGCCAGACGAGATGGTGTTTTGTCCGGGACCATATCAATAGACCATAGGACCATGAAAGGGTTCTCGGAACTCCGACGATGCTTATGGTAGGTCAGTGCGACCTTGAGGTCACCTTTGGGTCGAAGACCTCACGGGTGCCCTTGCCTAAACCGTTCGTCGTATACAAACAAGTTTTTTTTGGAGTGGTATGTTGTTGCATAATGTTGTTTGGCGGTCGCTTTTAATGTACGTTTGTATTATTTTTGGGTATGAAATGTTTGGTTCTCTTTATTGCATGCATATGCTCAGGGCGTGTGAGAATTGGTCGTTCATCTCTGCTGCGGATCAAAATGACGGAAAGGTTTAAGCGCGGGCTTAGGACTTTACACAACGAAGACCACAGTGTAAATATTAAAGGTCACAGATATAGATACAGGTCACAAGCCACAATAATATTATCCACTGTGGTAGGACGCCACGAATTATACATTCTAGCGAGCTGCTTCGACGAAGGAGCTATCACAAAAGTAATAATGAATTCTAGTCTCAGTAAGGTTACTATACTGCCTAGGAAAATTTAATTGCGGAAAATTCGATTTAGTAATTTCCGCAAAACCTGAAACCTGAATTGACTGTACGAATGTACATATGTATGTTTTGCCGGCAAAGTATGAAATCCAGGTATTGTATACAATGCTTAGGTAATGTATAGAATGCCAGGCCCTTTGGTGTGCAATAACATCTTAAAAGATCATTGTCAGACACTATGCCTGAGCAATGACATATACGGTGACATATACACTGGGCTTTCTATGTGTCACCGTAAGATTGTGAAAATCGTTAGTTGATAGACTAACGTTTTTTCTTCGTTAATTGGTCAACTATCGACAGATAGTAAACTGTAGCGTACTGCTTACTATATGACGCGTTAGTTGATAAACTAACGGTTAAAACCGTTAAATAGTAAACTGGTTTAAACTTGAATTGCAAACGAAATACCGCAAACACTAGGGCAGCTTAGGTGAAGACTAGAGGGGGAGAGCGCAGCAAAATCCATGGGCCAACACAAGATGCAACATTAGTCTCGATAACACGTCTGCGCTAGCACTGCGATGGTTTACGAAACAATTTAACTGGATTTATTTTTGCAATACTATCTCTTAAAAACTGTGCTTTTTAGCGCATATCAGACATCAGAGGAAACAACAACATAATGGTTGGAGTCACTGTGTTGTTAGCTGGAGACTTCCGTCAGAGTCTGCCGTTAGTGCCGAGGGGAACTCCACCTCAAAAAAACATGCGGGTGCACTTGAAGTGCGATTTTTGCGCTGGACAATTCTCCGATCTCCTCCTTAAAATAGGAAATGGAGAATATCCGGAAAGTGAAGGCAAGATTACAATTCTACCAAATCTAGCCTCGGTTGTGTCGACTTTTGAAGACCTAATAGCCAGATGTCCACAACCTACACAGCAAATCCATGGAGTGGATGTGCGAACGTGCGATTCTGACTCCTAAAAATAATCAGGCTTCCGACATTAACGACATTTTGTTGAAGTCATTCGAAGGTGCAGAATACCAGTACAAGTCTGTAGATTCTGTAGTAGATACAGATGATGCTGTACAATATCCTGTGGAGTTCCTAAATGCGCTCAACCCAACTGGTCTACCGTCTCACACACTTATCCTCAAAGTGGGTGCTCCAGTCATGCTATTGCGAAATCTCAATCCACCTAAGTTGTGTAATAGGACCAGGTTACGCGTGAAAGCCTTACATAAAAACGTGGTAGAGGTCATTGTATTTACTGGCTGTGCTCGAAGTCAATCTGTGTGTATACCGCGGATACCACTTATACCGTCAGAGTACCTATTTGTGTTTAAAAGACTACAGTTCCCTCTTAAGGTCTGTTTCGCAACGATGGTTAATAAGTCACTGAAAACAGCAGGAATTGATCTTAGGGGAGACTGCTTTTCGCAGGGCCAGTTTTACGTGACCTGCTCGAAAGTGAGCTCAACTAGGAGCGTGATCGTATTAACACCTGAGGGCAGAACCTCTAAAAGAATTAAAAAGGATTTAAGAGATTTATTTGCACACTGTGCCACACTCACAGTCCTTAGACCAAATCGTGTGACATATTTTACAAAAAGAAGAGTACTTACACAAACTAACAGAGAACATTGTGCAAAAACAAGAGCTCCAGAGAATACTTACATAAACATTAACATATCATACAATATATTTTTTTTAAAATATATTCACAGTTTTGAAAAATATATACAGGGGTATATAAAAAATATCCATTTATGTGTGCTGAGCAACACAGGCATTGAGAAGAGTCAGTGCTCTAATGTAGTATATAAAGTATATGAATCAAAAAAGAAAAAGTCTTAACAACTGTGAAAAGCAATCTAAAAATGTTATCCTCAGTTTTCAAAATTTACAATTGGTTTGAAATAAATTTCGACAAAAAAACTAAAATAATGCGGGTGAAGCCACGGGCAAAAGCTAGTTCACTAATAAAAACATACCATAATACCTATATTTCTAAAGAGAAAGGTAATGCTTCTTCATGCAACTTTTAAATATATTGAGAGAAGGACTGTCCCTGATGGATGATGCAGGGGAGTACATTCCACAATCGAATGGCCCGGAGTCTGAAACTGTGCTCATAGGACGCGATGTTATGGTGTGGAGTTGTGAGCATTGAAACCGAATGAGTTCCCCAAGGCCTGCTGGAAGAGAGAAATGGAAAACGGTCTCGCAAGAAGGTTGGATAGCGTGGATTCCGTAAAATGTTCTAGAGGACGTTGAGGATGTGATAATCCTGACGAAGATCCTTCACTTCACTTCACTTCAGCTCTTTGCGATGCTGTGATACATGGTCGTATTTTCGCAGCCCAAAGATAAACCGAATCCCGAGATTTTGAAGTCTGCACTATCCCAGCAGATATCAGCATAATCGATGAGGGGTAGAAGGAGAGACTGAGCGAGAGTGATTTTAGTCTGTCAAGGCAAAAAGAACTGAAGTCTCCTAAGAGAGTGAAGAGTAGCAAATACTCGTCGACTGACTCATTGACATGCGATGATCAGGACAGCTTATGTCAAAGATAAGACCCAGGTTTTTAGCTTTATCGCTATACACGATTGTGGTACCATTAAAAGTGACAGGTGAAATGGGCTGTTGCTGCAAAAAGTTAAGAGATTGTCTGGTACCTATAATCATGGCCAGGAACTTGCTCGGGTTAACCAGGAGTCCGAAGAATGAGGCCCAGCTTTTCACACCCTCCAGATCAGCGTTCAGTGCCTCCACAGCAAAGTTTACATCGTTATGAGAGAAGTGGCGATAAATCTGGAGATCATCAGCATAAAAATGATTTGAGGAAGACAGGATATCCGAGATGGAGCTTATGAAGATCGAGAATAAAAGAGGAGTAAGAATACCATACATATATAATACCTTACAAGAATACAATACCAAGAATACCTTGAGGGACGCCTGAAAGGAGGTCACACCATTCAGTGGATGTCTATTCCGACCTGATAGGCTGTTGCCGATCCCTCAAAGAAGAATCGAACCAGCTGGCAGAGAACGACGAGACATTCAGGGATCTGAGAGGCTCAACGATAATGTCGCAATCTACACTGTTGAAGATACTACTGAAATCAAGTAAAGCTAACAACAACAAAGAATGCTGTTTGCGGCCCATGGCTAGCTGGATGTCATCTGTGACTTTCAGAAGAGCCGTGACGGTGCAATGACCCGAATCCTGACTGGAACGTGTTTAGCAGTTTGTTTGAAGACGACAGGTAATAGGAAAGCTGTTTATAGACAATGGTCTCAAATACTTTGGAGAGGATGGGCAGGATTGAAATGGGACAGTACACTTCGAAAGAGGTGGGACTGGAGGTTTTGGGTAGTGGGATGACTAGTGTTTTTTTCCACACTGTGGAGATGACGGCATGCGCTAAAGAATAGTTTATAACGTGTGTTATTGCTGGATAAGCGTTGTTCAAGGATTGTCAGCAGCATTTTAGGGAAAATTTCGTCATAGCCTACTGCTTTCGAGTTGACTGCTAATAGCGACTTCTTGACCGCATCGGTTCCAAAATTACTCATATTGGAATCGATGGCTTTGAAGCGTGGCTTGTTGGACAGTGGGATCCATAACAACAGGCAGGGCAGAAAAAAAGTAGTTGAGACCGTTGAGATATACATTACCAGCATATAGGTCCCGGGACTTACCTACACTAAGCGTTCTCAGGAATTTCCACACCTAAGCTGGATTATAGCTCTCAATACATTCGTGGATGTGCCGACGTTTAGCACCGTGACATAGACGGTTGCAAAGGTTACGAGGACATTTGTAAGAGAGGCATTGTCATCTTTCCGATTCTTGCGGTATTTACACTTGGCTTGTTCCTCTTGGCCATTAGACACTTGATAGTGTCTGTTATTTAAGGGGCAGGGAGGTGTTCAACTCTCACTTTTTTGTAGGTGCGTACTTGTCGTAGAGACCCAGGACTATAGAATTAAAATTGGCGATTTTATTGTCAACAGTCTTGCCGGTAGTGACAGGGGACCAGTCAATCGACTTGGCATTAGACATAAGTGACTCATGGTCGATATCTTTAAAGTTCCGGATATAAAGGAATTTCGCTCAGCTCTTGAGAGGCCTTATCTTATATGAAAGATAGATGAGTCATGATAAGAGAAAGGAGAGTTTAGCTGACCGTGTATTGCGACCTTGTCCAAATTGGAAATGATCGTAATGTCGAGAAGCGAGGGAGAGCAATGAGGTTGTAAATAGGTGGCATCAAGAGGCAGAATATACAGAACGCTTCGTATCGTAAGCAGTACGGTACAGTTTAAAATTTATCGATAGTTTGTAAACTAACGAGAGAGAAAAACATTAGGTTACAAAATAACGGTTTTGACAATCTTACGGTGACATAATATGCTAAATTTCGTTTTTTACATATGTAAAGGTTATCTTACCTGTAAAAATAAAAATGGTATGCTCTTCAATCCAAAATAAAGTCACCAAACTCATTACTGTTACATGTCAACCTAAAACGAAGACTTAGCCTTAACCTCCCCTGCCCCACCACTTCGCCCTGATTATTTTCGTTTGAAATTCAGAATGTTCAGTCCTTAATATCTGACCTCCCAAATAAAAAATATTAAAAAAAACCTACCAATGTTAGGCATTGTCTACAATGACATATACAATACCTATATTCCACTGTCAGCACCTGAAGGTCATTTATTTTAAATTTTAGAGCAGCTGTGTTAGAAAAACAGATGACGCCACACGTGGTTGATGCGTATATAATGAATGTATAATGTATGTATACATATGTTTTTGGGTTTTTGTTTTCACAAACGTTAGTGAATGACCTAATGTTCTAAAACTATGTGCCTATGCACATAGTTTTAGAACTTCATAGTTTTAGTCAAAATAATCATACTTTACCTATGTAAAGTATGATTATTTTGACTAAACCCCTTGATACTTCTCGGCTTTTTGATATTTTTTAAATCGCAAATCAATAAGCTGCTTTCAGAGTTATCCCTCAATATACCCTTCATGATACACCTCTGTGCCAAATTTCAAGAGTGTCGGCTTTGTTATTTACCTTATTGATCAAAATATGCACAATAAGGACGAGTCTTATTCCCAGCTTTGGGCGGAACCTACCGATGATGATGATGATGAATCGAAATTGGCAAATGCTGGGCCGCCCTAATACGTTATAACCGTAACATCGCCTATATTTATAAATAATAAAAGAACAATGTTCGATTTCCGGCTGGCGACGAAGAAAAAAAAACCCAGGTCTAGGATGTTTATAAGTGTGTGACGCCGGTATTTCTGGTTCCCATGACACAGGGTATCCTAGTGTGGGGCTAAAAGCCTGTATATAAATGTTTGCTTATATTTTTTAAAGCTTGGCTGTAGAATCCTAAAAAGCTTCGTCGATCACTTTCAGCATGCTGTAAAAGAAACATAATTATTTCTCTATCCTACACTTCAGCTACTACAGGTTACAGGTACATAATATTCAGTATATTTACTGCCATAGATGCCATGTTACAAGGTCTTACAGATATACTTAATAACTATGATTCAATGTCATTTTACCCTTGGGGCATAGCAATCACAGGAATAAACGGAAATAGTACACATGTCACACAATGAAGAATTTAAGTAATTTCGCAGTAATCAGTATAATAACAATCAAGTGTTTCTTAAAATTAAAGCTTAATTAGCAATTCATTGTCATACAGTATTAAAATTTATAATTATAAAATTCATTCAAATTATAGGGACAGAGTTTTATCGAGTGCTGTCTGAGTTTATTAAAAAAAAAGTTGTGTCGGGCAATATTTTTATTTCGTCGGGGAGCTTTTTATATGCTCTGGCAACCATCTTTGCGCATCGCTCTGAGTATGCAACAGTTCTATAGGCCGGCATCTCCAGATCGCCCTTATGTCGCTGCTGGAGCCGATCACTGACTCCAAGAGGTCTCATTGGAAACCTCATTGGATATCGCCTTACCAGTTTGCAAAGTTCTATTACGTTCAGAGCTGTGATTGTTTGTACTTTCAGTTTCACGAAGGAATCTCTACATGAGATCTTGTTCGACTTGAATCCGCCAATTATCCGCACACATCTCTTTTGCAGGACGAAAAGTTTTTTATGTCTACGCTATTGCCCCATTTTGCCAAACCGTACAGGAACCTAGGCTGGACGAAAGCGTAGTATGCTTACGAAGCAGATCCTAAGGTTAAAATTCTTGCTAAGCCTCTCAATGCATAACAAAAGCTACTCAGCTTGTTTTCTACGCACTCTATATGTTTCTTCCAGCTCATATTTATTAATAGCTCTATATATCATATTGTACATAGTATTCCATACAGGTTCATGTTATGTACATTACGTAACCTGAAAATATTTCCTTCGCGTTTCATCTCCCTGCGTTACGTCGACTGCCACTCACTCTTGATGTATAACAATACATTGTATGTGTATTGCGTCTATGGATGTGTGTCACGTGCCCCAGAGGGTGGTGTAAACGTGAATGTTAGCTAATATTAATGTCGGGGTTCTCAAGAGAGAGAAGAAGACGTCATAGGATGCTATAGTTAACACCTAGATATCTATAAACTGGTAAATTAAACTTACTAACCAATGTATGTATGGAATTCTGAAGGCATCAAAACTAACAACTTGAAACTGTTATGTGGTACTTCTATTTTAAAATTCATTATTAGGGTTCCGTACCCGAAGTGTGCCAAATGGAACACTTTGTCTGTCAGTCCATTAGCGAGATCTATCTCACGAACCGTAATGGTAATAATAGCACATGAGTTATGAAACCGAACAGAGAGAATATTCCAAATTTTTCCAAATTCCAAATGTCTTTTTTACTGTAGATATTTACATATACTTAGCAATCGTCATTTGTTGCCACTTCTCTATATTGGACCACTGTGGGAGGAGAAGGTCGTAGAAACATCCACATATTGATTTTTAGATCTCTTTTAAAATTGATTGTGCTTAACTAATACAAATATCGTAATATCATTATCATAAATTATTATTTATGATAACGATAATATAATGTAATTATAATGTAATATCATTATCATAAATTATTATTTAATTACAATATGCTTATTAGCAGGAATAAATAATTACAAAATTATCAACAGCAAGGTCTGTATTGAGCCAGATTAACCCCATACAGTCCCGTCATTTAAGTAATTATTAATAATTTTAATAATTGGGTGATTTTTTCGTATTGGGGAAAAAATATTTTTTTCATTAGTAAGAATTAGATTGAATAGGCCATTGATTTCATTGAACAATGTAATATTCCTTTTACGACTAAGTCAAGGAAAGGTTTATTGAATCACGCCTTCGTAGGATACCTACTACAAGCCTACGGCGTATGCGCACAGAGGACTACTCATGTGGTAATAGGTAGAGAGTTGAAATGTACAGAGAATGTGTAGTGATTTTGTCGCTACAGCAAAACTTTATGAACTAGATGCAATATTAAAATTTAAGGTGGTCTCCATATAAAAGACTTTTTTTGCGTTTTTTTATTGGGCAATGGTACGGAACCCTTGGTATGCGAGTCCCACTCGTACTTGACTGGTTTTTAATTTTTATTATAAATAGAAGGGGTAAAGAAAAAAAAAACCCAGGTCTTGGATATTTATGTGTGTTACGTCGCTGTTTCTGGTTCCCACGACACAGGGTATCCTAGTGTGGGGCCAGAAGCAATGTATGTGCCTCTATATAAATGTTTATGTTTATGTTATAGTTTAGGTTTGACGCCTGAAGAACCGGCCGAAATATCGGAAAATTAGTCCCATAGTCATCTACATGGCACGTGACCACTTATGGGTCAACATTTTTCGCCGTAGATAATAAAAACTTTGAATAATATATTAGTCATTTCAGATGACGTCAATATGAATGAAATAAAATGTTGCCCAAGTTTCACTGAATATTCTATGACAAAGTCTGATTAAAGTGTATAGAAATCTAGTTCATGAATTTGCGGTGACAAAACAGAACCAGGTCCTTACAATAACATCTTACTGTTACCAGTGGGATCGGTGACCCATTGGGCATAAAGGGTTAACCATTCATAAGTACCAGCGATAAATCTATTATGAAACTAGATAAATCTTGAATGATTTCCAGACCCGACATATCTTTGCACGCACTTTGGGTACCCCAAGTCCCTAACAGATTACTGGTGGCTGGATACAAGATGGAGGCATCTGCACAGCTGTTTTGTAATAACTTTTAATATTTAATTTCTTATTTCATAGGTAGGTAAAAATTTGCTTTGCGTCGAATAATGTTACTATGAGTTTTATTTTATTTTATTGCAGAACAAAACTGTAAAATCACATTGCATGTCTTAGAATAGTGGTTTAACATATTAAACTTGTGATTCAACCTTAAGATGTCCTGACGGCATGATCACGGCATCAAAAATTAATTACATAAACATGTAAAGTTTAAGTACTTAGTAGGAAGTTAAAAGTTAAATCTATGTTTGTTTTATGTATGCTTCTTTCTATAAATGTTTAATTGAGCGCCAATAGTTCGAGACTGAAATGGGTGTCTTCCACCCAAGTTAAACACTCTACTTTTCATTTCGAATAATAGGGAATTAAACAACAAACACCAAATACAACATCAACAAAATTTATTTAAAAAAAAACATTTACATATAAACCGGTTTGAATTTAACCGTTTTAATTTCGTTTTTTTTTTGTTTAACCGGTTAATTTTTGTTAGGGTTCCGTACCCGAAAGGTGCCAAACGGGACCCTATTACTGAGACTTCGCTGTCCGTCCATCCGTCTGTCTGTCTGTCTGTCTGTCACCAGTCTATATCTCATGAGCCGTGGTAGCTAGACAGTTGAAATTTTCACAGATGATGTATTTCTGTTGCCGTTATAACAAAAAATACTAAAAAACAAAAGAAATTTAATATTAAGGGGGGCTCCCATACAACTAAAGTGTTTTTTTTTTGCGTTTTTTTATAGATAATGGAAAGGAACCCTTCGTGCACGAGTTCGACTCGCACTTGGCCGGTTATTTTTATTAGTTTTACATGTTCCTTACATTTGAAAACCCGAACTATAAACATTTTCATGCTGCTCATTCCCAAAAAAATCCTAAATTTTTTATTTTTAAATTTTTGGTAAATAGAAAAAAAATATATACATACAATTTCTATAATCTATAAAATTTCAAATTATAGTGAATTTTGTCAAAACGGGTGTTTTGACATCCAAAACATATACATAGCCCTAAAACTCACAACACTTAAGCGAATTTAAGTATATACTTATCAGATTTTAATACATAATCGTAAATTATAGTTGTAAGTTTTAGCGCTACGGGAAAATTTAGGTTGTCAAAACACGCGTATTGACTTTTTGAAGGATAATTTGGAAAAAAAATAATTAAATGTTAAATATTTTTGGAGAAAATTGAAAAAAACCACGAATTTTCAGTGTTTTTTTATATTTTTTTTTGCAATTTTTATATTTTTATTTTATAGATTATAAAAATTGTATATATATATTTTTTTCTTTTTACGAAAAATTGAAAAATAAGAAAGTTATGATTTTTTCGGTGGCTGTTTAGGTTATTGCCATTGGTCATTGTTTTTTTTAATGCTTTCCAACCCTAGGGGCCACATGGCTCACTTTCAACCCGCCATTCAGATAAACAATGACCTACTTTCAGAGTATGAGAAATGAAAAAGTTTTGTTTTGAAGGTACTAGGGTTTACAAAGATATCTGAAATCCGTTTTTTTTCTTTCGCTGCCGAAAAAAATGCGGCAGTGATACCATTTTAAAATATACAATTGGACTCGGTAGTATAATTTTAACCGTAAATATCACTCATATCACTAAAAACCATATCTATTCCAAAGATAATAATGTTTTATAACTTATCCAAGAATATAATTTCTAAAAACAACGACGTAGTACACGTATTTTTTCCTCGAAGTATAAATGGTATCAATTGGTTTTTACTTATTGACAACACTGTGTTGTGAGGCCGGTCCACACTGGACGAATGTGGCGAACGTAAGAGACTGAGTAATACAAAAAATTCTGTTTACTAATTCTTAATATAGAATAATTTCGTCTGATAAGCGTTATGTTTTATTTTACAGGTATTTCAGTAAGCACTGAGGCGAAATCTAAATCTAGGTTCCTCGGGTTATTGGTGTGGCTACTTTCATACTCCATGTAAAAAACCAGGTTCATTTATGAGTTTGAGTGTGGAAAAAATGAAGTCGGGTTATTTATGTTCATAATAATTCTACTTGTTTGAATAATAAATTGTACTCTTAGGCACATTTTGGTTTCTTTCATTATTCCTTAAAAAATAATTACCGTGTGATCTATGGATTATATGATTAATTCAGCATAAAAATGTTGATTAATGGTTTTATGACTAAAAGCAAGTATTTACGATGTTCATACATGTTTTGACAAGTGAATGTTACAATACAAACGATTGCTCTGTCAGTGAGGAGTTGCTCACGTCCGAAGCAAATCTTAGTTCCTGCAGCCCCTCACGTCCTCCCGGGTAGTGCTGAGCACAAAATATTCTCAAGCCGCTAATTTCCAGGTTCTCGATAAAAATGGAGATCTTTCAAATACACTTGACAAAATTCACCTCAAAAGAAGTTAGCACGCCAAATTAAAAGAGAAAAAAATAAAGCTTACTCTGTCAAATTGATAATAACTTGTGATCGGTCCGCTCTAAAATTTTGACGATTTTGGCTTATTTTTCTAACTGATTACTGGTTCACTTTTCTGACTTTCGCTGTTGTTTGCCTGGACTTCGATATCTTGTGACGAAACAAACATTTGGTTTATTTCTCAGTAGGTAGAAATATATTTGTTTAAACATTCTCCAAAATGCGGATAAACTTTAAGAGCTATGAAATCAATTATGAATCATAAATTTAAAATGAACATGGTTTAACTTCACCGTTGCTTTCAGTGGATATCGAATTTTGACCATTTTATACATTTGTGATGTTGTTTTGAAATGTCGCATTTACCATGGCTCATTCAATCGAAACTCATACGTAAGGGTGTTTAGTTACGATATAGTTTGGTAGGTCAAACAGATGCGTAGTTAGTTCAATGTTGGAAATACAGATGGCGGTCGATCGCCTTTAAATTTCAGATGGTTTTAACTCAAAGTAGAACTTTATTCACTATAATTGCAATAAGTTGTTTAATATAGAAAACAAATGAGTATTATTTGTGTGTTATCTAAAATATAAAGTGTTGGACCAGTTACCAATCAGAGCACTGAGTTTCGAAAGGAAATGAAACGAACCAATCAGAATGACTCGCGGAGTTTTGCCTTGTGGCTTGGCGAGCATGCCTTGAGTGGGACGCTTTGGTGGGAATAGAAAATATAAAAGTGATTGGTCGAGATGAAAGGGCCTCTTTTGGTTATTGGTCGTCGAGTGGAATGTAAGTTGGAACTCAAATTATATTTTCAGAAGTGTGTTAGTTATTCTTTTGTGTTAAATGTTTTCTGATAGTGGCTTGCCTGAGTTGGGTAGTGTTGATATTGCCCCTATTGTAAGCAGGGAAATGGGGACTGAAATGTGGCGATACTACGTGTTATTTCATGCTATAACCTCCGATATCCCAGGAATGGATGGAGATGGACCTGGGCGACCTAGGTCCTGGATTTCCGGCTGCCGAGGCGATCGTGCGCGGGTCATCGGCGGGAGGGATTGTTTTTGTTTCTAAGGCTTGTAATTTTAGGTTTTGTTTTGCGTTCATGCCGCGGGTTTTATTTTGCGGTGTTCAGATTCGTCAATTTAATGAGTTTTCAATTGATTCGTCCTCGTAATTTGCTTTAAATGCATTTTGCGCAGACTTTTAAATTACCAGGCTTTCTTTTTCTGATCTTATTCTTGTGTGTAGGTAGGGAGACTAAACACAATTATTTGGGTTTATGTAACAAAACAAATATCTGAAATTCGTATGACAAATTTCAGATACTTAATAACTACGTTATTTCCTTCTCACTCTTGAAATACCTAAATACTTATAAAACTATCTAACAAACTAAATATCTTTTGATTGTGGCTGTTTTGATCTTTCTTTTCTTGACCGTCTATCATGTTGGTTGGCCTACCTAACTTTACATTAAATGACAAACATATTCTAATTTCATATAGCATGTAGATTGACGTGGTAACTTGGTCATTCACAAAACACACACATACAAATTTACTCTACAAGAAGCTGACATTACTATAAGAACACTCTACTAGATTCTACACGGCCTAAGGTTTATTAGCAGTCATTCTCCCCTTCTGAAACGCCTCCGATTCAGAAGTTCGATCATTCTTACTGCATTGGAATTCGAACGAACTTGTGCTTTCCATTTTCCAAAGGCTGTCACTGCTTTGAGTACTATCTGGTTCATACCTTTATCGTAAGCACATAGTGCCTAGACTTCTTCTTACTCATGGACGTAGAACTACTCGCATACCCCGATTAAAAGATGGATTTGTACAATTCGGATTGATTTGACATTGTAGTCGCATCATTCAGGGACGCTCATCGTCCCTGTTTAGAGTGAAGTTTACTTCGCTGTAGAATGCCTGTGGATGGCCTGAAATCCGTTAGAATCAAACCTACACATACCATACATTATCAATCTAGTGACCTAAGTAGTTACGCTGAATTTACTTGTCTTAAAACTAATTTATATATAAAATATCTGGATGAACATCCACATGGTTACGGAATAAAACTTAAGAGACGTGTCTCTAAAGATAAACTCAATACCGAGTATGTGCAAATAAAAATATCCCGTAACCGATCAACAAACATGTTGGATTGATGGATGAGAGAAATCACAATATCAAAAAATATATCCTTTCTTATATCAATAAATATGTCTTTATGTAGTTGATTGGCAGGGAAACTAACTCGAGAGGGATTTGAGTAGAATCAGACGGTCTCTAGGTGCTGGTATTGTCAATTGGCTAATTCCAGGTCTTCAGCAGTCTTAAATATTGCAGTCACGTAGATTGTATATGGGAATGTGTGGGAGGAGGATGGCCCCAAAACAGGTAAAAGATAACGCCAAAAGCGTACTAATGAACACATAGTTAACCCTATGTTTTCTTATAAATTGTGTTTACAATTTTGAGTGGTTCTAAGCATATTTTTTTTGTAAAATTTAAGCTTATTTTGCTTAGCTAAATCTAACTTCATCTGCCTTGGGTCCGTAGAACTCGGTTGACCTCCACTGGTGTTGGCGGGGTTGTGGGGCCCTTCCCTAGGGCCCGTGTCTCTTCTGGCCGTGAGCTCTAGCACAAACCCTCCTTTATAAACACATGTAATCGAAATATCTTTTAAATGGTTTTTTACTTGGAATTTATGCTAATAAGCACGGACTCGATGCTTATCAATATTTTTACGTCACTTATATTCATCACTGGCTGAGGAACCTCTTGACGATACTGTTTAACCAAAACCACTCTAAAAAGAACTTTAGGTTATTACTATCACAACGTCTACAGTCCTACTCATAGACGATCACTCACTACTTTGGCCAAATCATCTAAATAAGATATTCGCAATCCTTGGTATTAGAATCTTTCCAATTGGAGAAATATTCCAATTAAAAAAAATACGTAAGGGTTTAATTCCGTCAGAGGTTAAATCAATGGTTGGTCGGTTATATCTTTAAATTTACTTATTCATAGAATCGTTCGGTTCGTAGGGTTTATTCATGCTATTTCAAATGTAGAGGGGGGTTGTTACAATCTGCTTACCTGTTTACCTTGGCATCGTCACAATGGATACCGATCCAGAACCCACAACTACTACCAATTCTGTTACCCAAAGAGATTGTTATTATAAATAAAATATATTTATTTACACTTGTAAATCTTGTAATATGGTTATTTTTACTCATGTTTTAAATAAAATTGCAATTTTCTTTAATACAGAATGCAAATCAAAGGACAGTGCAATTAATCTTGTTCTTGGATATTTCTCTGCTCATAGCCATACGTATGCGCATACGCGGCGCGCTATCTTCATCTTTAGTCTTAATATATGTGCACGGCATTCTCGTAAAACCAAATCAAGATTTATTTCTTTCAGATAAAGACTATGTTTTACCTATATCTATCTATATCCTCACTAGTGCTCCACTAAATTGACTGTATTGTGTGTGCCAAGAACTGTCCCTTCAGTTTGCTTCGGCTAATATATTAGGTCCTTACATATGAAATTGGCGTTTTGCATGGGAGGAACATAAAGTCATTTTTTTTTAAATATAATATATTTATTTAATCAAAGTATGTACCATTGCTATCTATACACTTTTGCCATCTCATAGGCAGTTCTTCGATCCCTTTACTAAAAAAAACATTCGGACGGGAATCTATAAAATCTTTGAAGGCGGTTTGGACTGCCCCATCGGAGTTGAATTTTTTCCCTTTCAAGAAGTTATCCAAATTTGGAAAAAAATGGTAATCTGTTGGAGCAAGGTCCGGAGAGTACATTGGATGTCTTAGACATTCCAATTGAAGCTCCTCTAATATGGTAGCCGTCTGTTGTGCAGTGTGTGGTCTAGCGTTATCATGAAGCAGCAGTGGCCTAGAGTGATTTACCAGCCTCGGTTGTTTAGCAGCTAGCTTTTCCATCATGATTTGCAGTTCCTGACAATAGACATCTGCCGTAATCGTCTGGCCAGATTTAAGAAAGCTGTAGTGAACGACACCAGCACTAGTCCACCAAACGCTCACAAGTAACTTTTTTGGAGTCAATTTTCGCTTGGGTTTGGCTGGTTCGGCAGGGTTCAGCCATTGCGATGAGCGCTTCCGATTATCGTACAGGATCCACTTTTCATCACAGGTAATGATTCGATTTAAAATCCTTTCATTTTTGTGCCGGGTGAGTAATGCAACGCAGCAGTCAATGCGCGTTTGTTGATTTGCTTCACTCAGTTCACCTTTCAAGCTTTTTCACCTTCCCAATTTGCTTCAAGTGGATTAAAACAGTTTTATCACTAACACCGCAGCCTGCAGCTAACTCGGACGTGGTTTGCGCTGGATCCGCTTCCACAATAGCCTTCAATTCTTCATTATCAACTTTGGTCTCCGGCCGTCCACGGGGCTTGTTCTGCAGGTTGAAATTTACAGAACGAAAACGTTGGAACCAAAAACGCACTGTGTTTTCTATTGCGGCACCGTCGCCATACACATCATTAATCCTTCGAGCCTTTTCTGCATCACTGTTGCTACGGTAGAACTCATACTCGTAAATAACGCGAAATTTAAAGTTTTCCATTTTGTATGCTAGAAAAAAAAACGATTGAGGAAAAAACAAACGAATTATAATTTTAGAAACATAAATACATGAGTAAACAGCTGTATAAATTTGAATTTGGAATTCCTAACCATAGAGGAGATATTTGAGATCAAAGTGGCCAGTACGGCGAAACGCCAATTTCATATGTAAGGACCTAATATTATATTATGTTCGATCGAAGATCGTGTTTTTATTCATGACTGCTTCGTATCCCATATCTACTAGCTAATGCAATCGGGCAAGGACCGCAACGATAAATACACCACCCACTTTACTCTAATACACCACACACTAAATTCAGTCGCGCTCGCCGCGGCTCCTAGTCACCGCTCGTCCAGTGTGGACGCGCCATGTGCCAAATGTCGAAGTGGCAGTATATTATTTGGCAGAGGAATTAGAAATAGATTTTAGGGTGTGTTCGTTGGAGATGTCATTGTAAAGACGGCAGGGTTCGTTTAGGGAGAGGTTCGTGGTAAGCTCTTTTAGTTTTGTAAACGGGTAGATGGAATGTAGTGTTTCCTGACCGATCGTTTCTGACGCTGTCTGACCGAAATCTCATTTTTTGATATGAGAATATATGTGAATCGCTCCATGCAAAATATACATTTCTTTTTACCAACGAGGACCCTAAAAGGATAAAACCAAATAGCAATTGCGCAAGGCAAAGGTGACCTAAGCTATTAAAGGTTCCTAGCACTTAAAATACTAACACTAACATACAATAGGTACCCCTGAATATTTATCTGTAACGAAACTACATAAATTCATAATTTATGTTCATTTTATTGGTAATCCGAGGGTTTTGACATTAATAATGAATCGAATATGAGCTCCTTGGTCTAATGGGTTTCAGGCTTGCTTCTCACACAGGAGATGCAGGTTCGAAATATGACCATGTACCAATGAGATGAGTAATTAATTTATCTTAAGTGCATTATCGGACGTTCAATGTTGCGGATGACACGTTGTAGGTCCCGGTTACTATCGCTACGTGGTAGTGGTCGTAAAACCCTCCATCAACCTGCACTGAGCCAGCGTGGTGGAGTATGGCTTAATCTTACTCGTATCCGGATAAAGGCATGTGCCCTTAATGCATGTGCCATTAATGGGCTACATTTATAAAGAATCGATAATGAGAAAAAAATTGAAGGCCCAAAAATGCAAAGTCCTATCTACCTCCCAAGCTCTACCTACCATACCTAGGTTTCCAAATACCCGACAAATTAATCAGAAATACGCTCCAGAGGAGGCAAAACTCAAAGGTTCGAATGTTAAAAAAATGGAAATCTGCGAGTGTATGTTTAGGCGGCCATTTTTTATTTGTCCTTGCAAAGGTCCCGGTCACCTTGCGGTCAGTGACCGCTTGCGTAAGATCATTGCGTCATGGTCGCGCGCATCGACGCGTGCGTCGAATCCTTTGAACAAAGGATTTACTATTGAACAAACAAACATACTTTACGTACATAGGTACATTGTCTGAATATCTCTAACCCTAGACCCGCACTAGGGTGACATGAGCACACAATACTGTGACTAAGTGGGAGTCTGAATCAGAGCCATCGAACTGAAGACTTGGGTTTTCCCATACGAAAAAATCGGTGGAATCTAATACATAGGTAGGTTTAGGTGAATGTAGTCGGCATTACAGGCCAGGAGTTTGGAAGATATAAAACTTCGAGCTATTTTTGGCTTTTTGCGGTGCAGACCATGACCATAACTAACAATGAGACGCTCTAACGGTGATGGAAAACAACGCAAAGACACTTTCAAGCTATAGAGCTGCGGTAATGGGCTAGCCCCCTGTCGCGCGTGACGGAGTATTGAATAACTGGCTAATACTGGGCACAACTGTACCTTGCCAACCCGTAAGGGCAAAGGTCCTTGTCCCCACCGAGGGGCACAGGGCTTTACCCGAAGAAGAGTAAGATTAAGCCATACCCCACGACGCTGGCTCAGTGCGGGTTGATGGAGGGGAAAGGTACGCTATATGCTTCTTAACTCGAATTGAAAATGGTTCTACAAAATGCGCCACAAAACACAAAGATTTTTCCGAGGATCAGCATAAGGTTCATATCAGAAGTTGGATATTGGATGATACCCAAATTGAAAACCTAAGAATCTTCCAGAAAACCCAAAGGACTAAACCAACATCACTCGACGCATTCAAACGCATTTCAAGACCGTTCGCTAAAAATACGCCAACTGTCTATGTGTAGGTGCGTAAGGATGCACTCGTATGCACGTCGGTGTGCTTGTGTGAGTGCCGACGGATCTCGACCTTGGTTCTGTGGGGTTACTGTCCAGTTGGAGACCAAGGGCACTGCAATGCGCTATAGGTTCACTGGTTAGGTTGGGTTTTACCTGCCATTGTTTGTTGTGTAAGCATTCGTAATTTTTGGTGATGGGGTGAGGTTTTACGATCCTGTAATCGAGAGGTTGAGGTGATTTGAGAATTTAAAAACTCAAGTTAACCTCTTAGGTCTGGGTTAGTGACTTGCCGCAAGCAGACCTAAGTAAGTATGATAGGATTTGTTGGGAACAGATTATTGTTGTATCGATTCAATTTGTCAAAACGTCTTTGTGATGCTATCTGCGAATTATCGCCACATTAGAGAAAAATAAAGATGTGAAAATAATTATTATTCTCATTACAACCTTAAGGCTAAAATTTGGTTCCCTTTTTGAACCGATTTTTATATTTTATCTATGAACTAGCGCCGTGAAATCTACTACAAATTATATGAAACTTCATTAAAATCCATCCATCCGTTATACCGCTATTCCTTATCAAGCTGATAACTTTTGGACTACTTAACCGATTTTAACAAAACATATCTGAAAACCAGCGCAGGGAAATCTACTACCATTTTCAGAAAAACGCATTAAAATCCATTTACCCGAATCTGTAGACGTTTGATGCCCACGACAGATATACAGACAGACACACCGACAATCTGACCGACAGACGCATCAAATTTATAACACCCCTCTTTTGGTCGTTGGGGGTTAAAAAAAGCAAACTTAGCGTCACGCCCTTTTCCATACGAAGTGGCGGAGGCACAGTTGAGCACAAGTTTATCCTGTTACTGGTTATAACTAGTTATTCAATACTCCATTTCTCATTATTACACACCACCAAGCCTGCAAGATGTCGATCAAAGTCTATAAATAGAACAGTAAACTGGTACATTATTAAAAATTAAGCGCAGAATGTACGGCCTCATTTTTTTTTTTAAACGTCGAGGCGCGCCTAGGCATGCACCTGGCCTACCCGGTACAGTTATGTGATTATTACAATATATCCTTGGAGGGTATTCGTACTTTACTTTATACTTTATTGAACAAAAAACAATACCTATATTACAGACAGCTAAATGGAAAATAAATGTACAAAGGCAAGCTTATCTCTAACAAAAGGGTAGACCTATAAATAGCTAGAGTGTAGGAGACTAGGCTTTTAAATGGAACATGTGGTGATATCAAAAGTTTTTATTTTGTTTGCCTGCCTGGGCTTTCATTCTGACTGATTTTGTCATCAGCAGATAAGTCATGCTAATCTGGCGTCATCAAAGGTATAATATTTTTTTTAAAGTGAGGTATTAGAGTGGTTTTGTTCACAAGAGTAACTTAGGTTGCTCAACACATAGCGTCACTTTTTTCCATACGCGATAGTAGAGGCGCAGACGCGGCCACACTTAGCCATACTCCATAAAAAAACGCAAGCAACATTTTCTAAATAAAAATTGATAGAGGAATATGCTATGAATCTATTGTGTTGAAGTATAGTTGAAGTAAGTACCCAAGATACAGGGAATCCTAGTTTGGGGCTAGATCAATGTGTATCAATATTATTAGGCAACAAATATAATGATCACCAAAATATATTTTTCCTACCCAAAATGGATAAATGAACACCAAAAGTTGCAAAAAATATCTTAGGTGAAGGGTAAAGGGGGTGAGCGAAGCAAAGCCCCCTTTATCCTTCGTGTTAGGTTGAACATGTAAGAACAACAAAAAATACTTAAAACATAAACTTAAGTACACAAAACATAAAAATAAATTTGGTGATCATTTATCCAAACACAATTTGGTGGACATTTATCCATTCTGGCAGTCATTTCGAATTTATTGGTAGTAAAATAGGTGCGTTTTTGGTAATCGTTTAAACATAAGCCTTATTATTATTATTATTATCATCTATGCAACAACCTACTGTACTGGAAGAAAACTGCCACCACAGCCATGTGACAAGCCGCGAAATCAACGATCTTATTTGAATCATGTTAAGCTTTGTTATCGCGGGTGGTATTAAACACGTCTCTTGTGTGGGTTACGTTTCACGTTATTTATAAAATCTCCTGTAATTCAGAGTTCAAATCAAATCAAATCAAATCAAATGTCTTTATTGCTGAAGATATTTGCATATACTTAGCAAACGTCATTTTTGCCTCTCTCTACATTGGACCACTGTGGGAGAAGAAAGGCGTAGAAACTCCCACAGTAGATTTTTAGATCTCTTTTAAAAATTGCTTGTGCGTAACTTATACAGATATAACAATATTAATTACTATAATTAATAAGCAGGAAGACATAATTACAAAATTATTAACCTGAAGGACTGTGTTGAGCTAGATTAACCCCATACAGTCCCATCATTTAAGTAGTCTTGAACCTTTTTCGACAAACTCGCTTTAACAGGCTGTTTAAACCCTTAATGCACGGTATCCTATATATGGTTTCATAGGTTTTGAATTTTATCACCAAGCAATAAGGTTGAACATAGCGAACCATTTCGGGTAAGGCCATGCATTAAGGGGTTAAATTGCTCAAAAAGCAAGTTCAAACAGTTCATGTTCAGACATACACATTCTGTAAAAATTTCAACTTTACCTGTTACGGTTAAGGAGATGCTGCCCGCTGACGGAAGGGCGGATGGAAAGACGGACAGACAGCGGAGACTTAGAAATAGGGTCCCGTTTGACACCCTTTGGGTACGGGATCTTATGAAACGCAACCTCTTAGATCGTGCCTCATTTAATGCAATGTAAATGTAATAAACAATTTGTTGCTGCAGCTACAACAGATATACACAAAAACAAATTAAAAAGCCGTCAGTGTCTGATGATGTTTCTTTCAACCCACAGGATGTACATTTATGTCAGTAGTGTGCTAAGGCCATGCTAGCAGCTCTCGGACCAGCTCCAGGTGTATATCCCGATGGACCGGTTCCGATAATGTCTTTACCGGGAATTGCATCGCTATTCGCTATAATTGCCCGATTATGTTATTTTATTACACAGTGATCTTACGTGTGGCGATGGGATGGTCTTGTTAAGTTATTTTTAATCGTTTGACCACTGAGCCAGCCTGGTGGCATATGGCTTAATTTCACTGGGCCCCTCAGTGGGGACATTAATAGGGAACATTTTTTTTCTTTCTGGGAAAAAGCTTAACGCATTGGTAAATGAGCCGACGAGGCTATTTTGTGATTGGCTCGAGCGCGTCACACTAAGATATGGTGAGTACATTTACATGCTGAAAAGTGTACATTTCAATACATTTGACGATTTAAGAGTAACTTGAAGGAGTGAGTAGGACACAAACTTGAAAAACCGGCCAATTGCGAGTCGGACTCGCGCACGAGGGGTTCCGTACCACAGTACAATGGTAGGGATGGTGTGGAGTGAATAGTTTCGATTATACGTACCAAAATGTTGTTTACAAAGTTATTGGTGCGGCTACTTTCACACTCCCTGTACGTAACCAGTGTTTGTATGAATGACAAAGTTATCTTTGCGGTTATTAATAAATGTTTTATATAACATATAAAACAAACCAATTTTCGTTGAAAGTGTGTATTGAGATAAACAGCAATCATTTTTTGTAGATTTTTGACTCTCTTACTTTAAAAGTTAGAGGGGGGCGGACACACATTTTTCCACTTTGGTCTCTTTAACGATTTACTTTGAAGAAAAATGGATTCAGGCACCTCTACGTAATTTTTAAATACCTATCTATAGACACACCACGCATAATAGGTTTCATGAAAAAAACGATTTTTTGGTTTCAGTTCCAATTATGGGGAGCCCCCTTTAATAATTTTTATTTTTAAATTTTTGTTTAAAAATCTTAAAGCGGTTTACAGAATACATATACATACTAATTTTAACTGTGTAGTCTTAATAGTTTCTGCGTAAAGTGGCTGTGACCTACAGACAGACTAAGCGAATCTATAAGGGTGCCTTGTTTCTCTACAGAATCCTAAAAACTAATACATAACTGAATTTTGCAGACCAGCGTTGATTACGCGAACGTTAACCTTTCAACAACACAGCTCAGGGAATGATTCTACTAATTGATGTAACTGTAGTCCCATTTCGACTGCGACTTAGTTCAAAGATACTTTTATATTTGAAATTTGACAGGTATCTCGAAAACATCGAACGATACCCAAGAATGTATACCAGAAACAAGCTGGCTCCTAGGATACTTCCTTGTGGAACGCCAAATGTGGTTGGCAATTCTGTGCTAATTGGGAAACCAATAGTCATTCTTGATAATTATTATTATTATTATTTATTTAGCTCAGATAACAGGATCCATATACATACATAATTACAACTAAATTAACATTTTTACCCAATGGTGGGTGAATGGGCCATCCCATCTCTCAGAAAACACCTTTAGAATGCCGTTGCTACTGACGCGCATTCTGCTCAGCAATGACGCAGCTCTTTTTCTCATGATCGCTTGGAAGCCATCAGTGCGCGCGTCTGCAAACATTGCTGAAGCACTGCAGAAGCGCGGCAGCCGCAACAGCATCCTAAAGGAGTTATTATATTGGACGCGTAGGGCGCTGTAAGTCTTCTGTGAATATCTGACCCACAGACTGCTGGTGTAAAAAGATTGACAATATGCTCTAAAAAGAGTTATCTTTACCTGTGTTGAGCACCGAGCAAATCTACGAGCCAGCATATTACTTCTGACTGTCAACGCCCTACGCTCCCTCTCTATATCAAACTCATCTTGTAAATATTCGTTTACAACGTGCCCCAAATACTTAAATTCGGTTACCCGATTTAGGCAACACCCCTTAAGACTTATTTGTGGAACATTATCAAGTGTTCTTGAGTCTGCTTTAAAACCAGATATTCACTCTTCTTAACATTGTAAATTAGACCATGGCTATCTGCATAGTTTTCGCATATAGCCAATAGTTTTCTCAGGGCACTCACCGACGGGCTCAGCAGCACTATGTCATCGGCATAGCTCAGATTATTTAGATAAACGCCATCAATATAGCAACCAACATGCATACTGCTGAGCCCCTTGATGAGGCCATTTATGTACAGATTAAATAATCTTGGTGACGTTAGACCTCCCTGTCGCACACCACACTGTAGTCTATAGCTATCTGACACTTGATCCGACCATTTAACATAGTTTATCTGATGATTGTACCAGTATCGAAAGACAGATAGTAGTTCAGGTGGCATTCCAGCTTCTTTTAGCTTAGTCCACAAGATATCATATGAAACCATATCAAAAGCTTTCGATAGGTCGAGAAAGCGAGCATAGATCGGAGTGCCTCTATCAGTATAATATCTTACCGTACTCTTTAGGGATAAGTTCTATGCTATTCTGTAAGCCTACATGCCCTATTTCATCGTGATGCATTTACATTATCTTCCATCTAGCTAGTCTAGGAAAAACTAACCAATTTTTTTGCGTTTTTCTATGTAGCCGGTCATCTAGAGCACGCAGTTATTCACAGTGCCCACTTCAGCACGGCCTTTCTTTAAGATATAAATTATTCGCTGCAGCTTTTCATCCTTGAATTGAATTGTATTTAACCAGTCTTCTACGTCTAATCGGTGAATATTAGCGACGTCGACGGGGTTCCTGCTTAAAGCATCAACGTGTTGCATACGGTCTCCTAGTCTATATCGAAATCCTGTATCGGCAACTACCACCTAGCTACTTCGGGTGTCAAATGACGTTTGATTAAGGTCGCGCACACAGCTGTACAATCCATAACTATCTTCACACCATACGTACATATCCAAAATTGGGGTAGTGATTCAACAACAGCGAGCGTCTCGAGCTCATGACTATAGTTAGCACTTTCTTCCTGACTCGTGACTCGGCTGAAGTACATGACAGGCTTCAAAGTGACGTCACTTTGATGTTGTAGTGAAAGTCCTGTGATTTCTAGTTTGCATGCATCCGAGTGAATCTCAGTGGCCAAAACAGAATGTGGTTCCATATGTTGACACACCGTTTTCATCTAGTTAGGTAGCTGCGGAACAAATCCAACTGAGTACTGCGGATACCTATTTTGCCAGTTTGGTGAAAAGGTTTGGGATACAAATACTGTCAAACGCTTTAGCCAGGTCAAGAAATATAGAAAATCATTTGTTGCCGGAGTCCAAGTTCCTTACTACAGAGTCAGTTAACTCGTCAACGGCGTCAGACGTTGATCTGCCAGAACGAAAGCCAGATTGATAGTTTGAGACTAGTTAATTGCTTTCAAGATATTTAACTAGTATGTTGTTCATAATGCTTTCTAGAATCTTAGACAGGGCGGTCAGTATTGAAATTTTCTTATAGTTTTGGGCACTGCCCCTATCGCAGTTCTTACATTTTGGAATAACGACAGATTTTTGAAATATTTGCGGGAATATGCTTTTGGAGAGAGGCGTATGGGATTAAGATCAGGGATAATAATTAGTTTGTAGTCTTTTAGCAACTAGGATGAGATCATATCATGTTTTATCGAACAATTGCTTCTTAGCGAAGTGATCAAAATGATGACTTCTCTCTTGTCAGTCCTAAATAGTGCTATTGCATTTGGAAAAGATTGTAAGTTGGAATTTTAGCGGTAGCTGTATCTTTGTTAGTTCTTATCTTGCCAGCTAGAGTTTCACTCACATTTAAAAAATAGCTGTTGACGTTATTGCCTCAGTCAAGTGGGTCCCGGAGGCAAAAATCAAGTCATGAGCTGTTTTCTTTGGTTTCGAGAAAAACGCAACTGTTTTGAAATCTGCCAGATTAGTTTGCTATTATTTACCTGATTTTTCTAGTTCTGGTCTTTCATGCTGTATTTTAACTTTCTTGAGACGTTTATTGCAGAAGTTTCTATATCGTTGGTATGCAGTAGTAAGTATGTGATTGGTTGGACTGTTTTTTAATTTTTAATTTGTCTCGATTACGATCTAGGGTATAATTATTTTTTTGTTGCTGCGTAGGTTTATATAATATGTATTTATTTCAATTGCTTTCATTAGTTGATTTACCAAGCGGTTGGTGGCTTCCGTGGGATCCTCGGCATTATAGATTGAAGAATGTGCCTGTATAGAGGTATAGATCTTTTTGTTTATGTGTTAGTGTCATTGGGATAAGTCAGGTAGATAAGGGAAGTGAAATGAAATGTGTGAAATGCTTGGGGATGCTCTTTCAATTAATTGTAAAATTTTAATAATGTAGGCCCGAGAAGTTATCCCTAGCACATTGCTGGGATATGATTGTAAGAATACATAAAAATGGCTTATGTTTAAACGATACCAAAAACGCACCTATTTTACTACTAATAAATTCTAAATTACTGCCAGAATGGATAAATGTCCACCAAATTGTGTTGGGACAAATGATCACCAAACTTCTTTTTATGTTTTGTGTACTTAAGTTTATGTTTTAAGTATTTTTTGTTTTTCTTACATGTTCAACCTAACACGAAGGATAAAGGGGGCTTCGCTTCGCTCACCCCCTTTACCCTTCACCTAAGCTGCCGCAGTATTTTGCCATGATATTTTTTGCAACTTATGGTGTTCATTTATCCATTTTGGGTAGGAAAAAAATATTTTGGTGATCATTATATTTGTTGCCCATAAAAACAGTAGAATAGGCTCCTTGGTCTCAAGTTCGGGTTGTCGTGTGCCACCGCTTGATTTAAATCGCTTTGTTGTCTGGCTGCAGTGGTTCAGCGGATCCAGGGTTAAGTTTAACATGTCTGGCGGACGTGTGTGCTCTGAGCATCACTATCGGGAACGGTGGATTCATGGAGGGCTTATATGCTTTATGCTTGTTGCAAATATCATGATGACATACCAGTTGATACCCCCGTTCCGTAGCTGCGGCGATGAGTTAGCCCCCGCAAACGTAGATGCCCGTAACCTTTACCACCCCATATGGGGGAATGCGTGACGATTCAGTAATCAATGTTTATTTTGATAATAAAATCAAAGGTTTTGAATGAGTAGTAGAATCATTATAGAAACTAATATCCCGACTGAATGCATCTGGTTACCTATGTGTAGTACGAAAGTAGCCGTACCAATAACTTTGTAAAGCATAATAAGCAATATTTTTCATTGCAGATGTCAAAAATGTATTTGAGCTTTCAGCATCGCATTCTCTCAGCGGCTATACTTCAGCTATGTTGCTGCGTCAATAACTTAAAACTAAACTTAAACACTTGCTAAACTACAAGATATGGCAGGGAAACAACTTAAAAAAGTAAACTTTGTAAAGTACTTTTTGTGGTCTAAAATTCAACTTGTTGACTTTACTATAATTCTATTGAAAAGCCTATATTACTCCCATAGCTGAGGAAATCCAACGACACCTCATTTATTACAATCTGTCAAGCTAACGAAATTATCAAACATACAAAAAAACATATCAAGCGTCCTATACGTACGCTCAAAAAACATTACCCTCCTTCTTGATCAGTCCGGTAAGAATGCCTTTCATGGTTTATTTGTATAATTTAGGTATTAATATTGTACAATAGTTTAATTGTGCATATGTCGAATTTGTTATGTAAATTGTTATCGAAATTGTAAACCCACCTCAGACCATTTTGTAAAGTTTCGGGAAATCAATAAAATACTTTTATTTTAAAATATATACAAATGGTACAAAAGGAACTTTATCATCAACCTTACCAGTATTGGTTGAGAATAAGTTAATTATTATGAATATGACACATTGAAACGGTTTTTTTGATAACGTGGGTTTTTAGACAATTATAATCAAACTTCCCATTTTTAAGAAATAAATTTACATTTTTTCAAAACTAATAATTATTAGTCGTCCTTCTTAGGTTCTCCTAGAGTAATAGGCCATAAAAGGATTTGCTTGTGAAAAACTTAAACCCACCTCATCTTTTCGTCCTCAACCACCACCCACCCACACTTTGGTTGCAAAACCCCACCTCATTCATGGATGAGAGGTGTTTTTCGGCTCAACTAATTATTGAGGCCTATAGATTCACTAGTATAACTATGTGGTTTTTATACTCAAAACACGCGTATTTCCATAGAGAACACATTAAAACAAAAAAAAAATGTTTCGGAAAATACAGAAATATGTTCTGAGGTGGGTTTTTACAATCATGCATTCAATAACTCTATCGCATTAGATTAAACCTGTTAAGATTCATGTTAAGTGGAGAAATGAATACTTAATTACTAAATATGTAGGACGACCTCTAGTTCGATCCCCGACTGGGGATAAAGAAAAAAAAAACCCAGTTCTTGGTTGTTCCTATCTGTGTCATGTCGCTGTTTCTGGTTCACAGGACCCAGGGTATCCAAGTGCGGGGCCAAAAGCAATGTATGTGCCTGTATGTAGATATTTATGTGTACGTTAATGTAATTTTTGTCTTTTCCAGTCTTTGGACGTCGTTAACCATAACCTCCATACTGATATCTTACATTTACAAAGCTGTTATCGGAATTATTGCGTCGAGTATCATGCGTGTCACATCATATGACACACATAACATTATCTCAACGTATTTTGTGAAATACAATTTTGCAACAGCCCAAGGCTGGGCTTATCGGTCATTGCCCTCACGATAGCCTGATTTAAAAATTACTTGCCGATAGCATTTATGTAATATTTTCGCGGTATTCTTTGTTTACAGACCGGGTGAGATATGAAAAGAGAAATTCACCACATTTTGACGCGTTGTCAAGGAAGTCTCTTTATTTTAATAATTCTTAGCTCACTGGGTGCCTAAACGGAATTGTCAACAAAATCACCATGGCAACCATTTTTTTTCCAACACTCCGTAATCGACTTTATTTTACCTAATGCCAAGACTTGTTTTAAGACAATGATGGTAATTTTCTGACCAGTTCAGGCGCAAAATTAATCACAATAAAGGTTGCGGTACCCCCCAGCGATATCCCATCAACTTGATGATCGTCTGACCATCTGTTCTCTGTCCACTGGCCTTTCTATTTACTAAATAAAAAAAAAAGTAGCCCATTAACGTCCCCACCGAGGGGCACAGGCCTTTTCCCGGAAATGAGTATCATCCGAAAAACTGAAGGTACGATAATGTACTTAAGATAAATTATTTATCTCATTGGTACATGGGTTGAGGATTCGAATCTGCATCTCCTATATGAGAAGCAAGCGTGAAACCAATTAGACCACTGGGCTCTTGTATTTAGTTATCAGAGATATAATTTTGACTACCGAGCGACCAACACAACTAGGCGTATGACTGCTTGCGTTCATTGGAATCACGGAGAGAACACCGGAACGGTGGTTGATACCATTTAGTATGTAATTAGTACATGCTAGTGACTTGTATTTACAGGTACTTACGAATACGTACGTGTTGTAGGCGGGTTGCAGGAGCCGAAACCGCAGTCCTGTCAGGCGCCTAGTTGTGTTGGTCCTTAGTACTGACAGTCACGCCACCGCCGGTTCCCAAACAAATTGGCAGAGGCCGTCAGCGACTACGTTTAACCAGATTATGGATATGAATATTTTGAAATTAATTTGCAGATAGCAACATCTGAGGAGAGGCGTCCATGGCCTAGCTGTGTTTGCACAACGGAAATGGTTGTTCGGGGATCAACAGCTGGCTGCGACGTATACTGGATGGGTGTTCTATTCTATAAGTCATTTATTTCGGGCGCTTTCGTGTTTCAGATGACACATTAATCTGTTGGTCCTGGCTACTATCGCTACTCGGTGGTACAGATCGGGTAACTAAAGCTGGCACGTTCACAGTACTCACACTAATGCAATTTCACTATACAGTGCCTAAGTTTATAAATTAATGATTTTATTCTAACCACGAAATAGGTAAACATCACTATAACGCGCGTCGATTGACACGTGACACGAATGCAAAAAGATCACTCTATATTTATAAGCAATAGCAAAACAATAACTGTGTCTTTCATACTCATAAGTTT
The DNA here is from genome assembly GCA_949825045.1 of Argyresthia goedartella. Classification (NCBI taxonomy): domain Eukaryota; kingdom Metazoa; phylum Arthropoda; class Insecta; order Lepidoptera; family Argyresthiidae; genus Argyresthia; species Argyresthia goedartella. The sequence goes on from OX463834.1 coordinate 17,409,674, forward strand.
GACCACGCCACGAGAGAGACAGACAGACTATTCTTGATGACCATGCAGTGCAATTCAGTGCAACATCAGCCCGCGCGCTTATTCACGGACATCCACAAGCGCAACGTGTAAATGTGCTGAACGTGCCAGCTTTAGTTAACCGATCTGTAGTAGAGGCCCTAATAGGGCTGTTTGAAAACTTCGGACAGTCGGGTTGGCCACAAGCCCGACACCCTTCCATTAACCTGATTGAGCCAGCGTGGTGGAGTTTGGCTCAATATTACTCGTATCCGGGTAAAGGTCCATGCCCCTTGGTGGGGACATTAGTGGGCTACATTTATTTTTGAAAAGTAATGGAGCTAAGTTGAGTCGAACTATCGATATTCTTTACCTACTTACCCTATGAGGTAAAATAGGTATGCCAAGATGTGAATGAAACGTTGATAACAGAATTTAGTCCGCGTAGAGACGAGTTATCAGAGCAGAATGGCTGTTGCCATTCACACTAAAAATAGTTCATTCACCGGCGCTTGCGCTGCTTTAGATAGGTTATTATTACTTTTGTGTGTGACTTTTTTGCTACATTGTCCCCTCATTCTCTTTTTGGTTGTTTGAAGATAAGATACACAAAAGTTTGCACTTTTTAAAAGTTTTCAACTACACTGGCCTGCAAAACTAAGTACCACACTTTTAAAATTGCCATAACATTTTAAGTAAACAAGATACACTTTCGAAATAGAGTTTAAATTTGTACTATAGTTTTAAAGAATGCTGATAAAAAAATATATACAACGTTTTTTATTTCAAATCTCTAACTAGTTTGGAAAAAAATGAAACTTTAAAAGTGTGCTACTTAGTTTTGCAGGCCAATGAATGTGCAACTAGTTTCTTAGATAGATACAAGTAATATTGTAGATACAAGTAATAAGTAATATTTATTGCGCTATTAATATTTAATGCACACGAGCGCACTACACCTTGTTCTGTAGTGACACTGATTTGTAAAATAAAAAAATATAAAAAAATAATAATACAAAATGGTTTATTGACTAACCAAAAAGCCGTCATGTGTTAGTGATGCACGCTTGTAATAATACAGCAATCACCAAAGAAATTATTTGAAATTTGGAATTTGAAAAACAAAGCACATTAAAACCATAAGAGCGGGATTACCCGCACAAAGGTTTCTTTCAGCAAATGAAACATTTTTAGTGAAAAAAGTGTCAAAGGCTTACAGTACACAACCTACGCAGAGGTCTACGCGCTACGGAGTAACGCCCTGCTACGCTCATCGGCTACGGTAGGCGTTACGAGGCGCTACGAAATACATTTCGGAGTTCGATGACTGCTACGAACCTTTTAAACCAAACAAAAAACATATTGTTACGCCTTTCCCATTTGAGGTGGCGCGGGAACTTTTGCATCCACGTATTTTATTTAACATATCGTATTATTTAGGAATACACGTATCTATGATACAAATCAATTTTCCCTTACTTTTCATTATTTTTCAGTTGACTATATAGTGTCTCTGCCACCGCACCAGATTAAATGCGTAATAATTAGTTTTGAAAACCATCCTGCGTTCATGACTTGCCTTAATTTATAATTTGAAACGAACAGAATCCATATGAGGGCTTTTTAAACAAATTGAAGTACTAACTGTAGCAAGTCAATTTATTTTCGAAAATATAATGAATGTACGCAAGAGCCTTACAACATTTTCAAAACTTAGCGATAGTTGAAATGTTAACCTAAAAAATAATCACAGACTATATGCGCCCCGATTTAGACTCGCGAAGGTTAGAAAATCTTTCAAAGGTCAATGCATTCTCTACTACAATAAGATACCTCTGGAGATTTTGAAATTTGCCATTTAAGCAGTGTTCAAGATTACTTAAATGATGGGACTGTATGGGGTTGATCTGGCTCAACACAGACCTTGCTGTTAATAATTTTGTTATTATTTATTCCTGCTTATTATATTAATCATAATAATGTTTTTTTTCATATTTGTATTAGTTAAGCACAACCAATTTTTAAAAGAGATCTAAAAATCAATCTACGCCTTCCTTCTCCCACAGTGGTTCAATGTAGAGAAGAGGCAAAAAATTACGTTTGCTAAGTATAAGTGAATATCTACAGCAATAAAGTACTTTTCTTCGACTTTGCCCTTCGTGAGTCGAACTACCAGGAATCTGAAACTCCGGTGGTTCGATCAGTCGGACCCGAGGGATCAATAAGTAACGCATACTTTTAGTAATTTTTTCAAATGGAGTATAATTAATTGGTTAAATATGGGCATGCGCAACTCTGCCTGCCCCGAACGGAAAAAAGGCGTGAAGCTATGTTATATGTTATAAAATGGTTTTGAAACCAATTTTAGTAGGTACTCTGTTCTCAACTGCAAACTGCATTTGTAACTCGAGACTGAAAGCTTCAAGTTGCACTGTTAAGAGTCTGGGCAGGTTAATGCACTGTTATTTCAGACGTCGCCCATTCATCCCTGGAGGCAACGAACCCTTAGAGAATGGGACGTATTCAGGGTAAACATTTTCTTAGATTCAGATTCGTTTATTTGCATTGTGTATTACCAAATTTGTTTAAATGATAGATAGATTGGGATGTTAATCAGTGATAATTAGGCTGCTTTACTAAATAATTATAAGTACTGACTAAGGATGAAAAAGCGGAGCTTCCTGGTAAATCTATTTTTATACTTAAAAGGAAGTTCTAGCCCTATCTAGCTACTGTTGAGATATAAAAAGACATGAATAGCCGTTATTTAGCAGCAGCTGACCAAATGTTGGGGAATGATAATACTCATCCATATGAACAACATTCCCCAAGAAATCTATGGTCGCAATTTAGGAAATATTTAATAAATACGCTTAATGTTTGAGTGATCGATCAACATTACTTTCGACTGCGAGGAAATGTAACAATTTCGCTTACAATCAAAGTCAAAGTTCTTTATTACTGTAGACATTTACGTATTCTTACCAAACGTAATTTTTTGCCTCTTCTCTTCATTGGACCATTGTCACTACACTACACAGTACATTACAACGAATACACACTTTTGACAGGCTAAGCGAAGTTCGCCGCTTCTTCTCCGAAAATACCTGTTGCTTGGAGGTTTCCTGGGTAATAAATCCACACACAAAATACGAGCTTGAGTTATGTACTACATCAAAAGGTTACAACATATTTGGCGCCGGGAATAATCTTATTAAATTATTATAAACAAAATTATGTTATCTAGTTACGAATTCCGTAAACACGAGAAATCTGAGTTCAAATTGGGAAGACCGGCACTATAAAAGATAATTAACGACATGTTTCATCATTAAAAAAATACATTGATTAACAGTTTCCTCTCTGGCCGCAAAAATCAACTTTTCAAAATGGCGGACGGTCGGGAATGTTCCAAAGATGTAACAATAATCTCTAATTTCAATTTCTCTTTCACCTCGATACATCCGCACGCTCTAGCCCGCCCCTTATCTGTCACCCCTCTGTGATGATACACCTCCCAACCGCCCGCCCCGGGGTAATTCAACCCACCTAAGATGTCTGCGCTCATGCCACAATACACGCGTTAAAATAAACATAAACATACATTGCTCCTGGCCCCATACTAGGAAACCCTGTGTCGTGGGAACCAGAAACAGTGACATCCAAGACCTGTTGTTTTTAGGGTTCCGTACCCAACGGGTAAGAACGGAACCCTATTACTAAGACTTCGCTGTCCGTCCGTCTGTCACCAGGCTGTATCTCAAGAAGAGTTGAAATTTTCACAGATTATGTATTTCTGTTGCCGCTATAACAACAAATACTAAAAAATAGGATAAAAGAAATATTTAAGGGGGCTCCCATACAACAATTCTTTCAATACCACATACAAACTTATGGATGCACCTGGTTACGTACATGGAGTGTGAAAGTAACCGCATGAATAATTTTGTAAACAATATTTTGCTGTGTAAAATCCAAACTATTCACTCCACACCATCGCTTCCATTGAACGGTGGTACGGAACCCTTCGTGCGCGATTTAGACTCGCACTTGACCGGTTTTTTTCTTTATTCACAGCCAGGGATCGAACTCTAGTGTACAGGTTAGTATCAACACCATGGGAAAAATTGGTATGACAAGTTGTACAGTCTCATGTCCTCAACAAGACCTTTAAAATATGTCAAAGTCAAAGTCAAAGTCAAAGTACTTCATTACTGTAGATATTTACATATACTTAGCAAACGTCATTTTTTGCCTCTTGGACCACTGTGGGAGAAGAAGGGCGTAGAAACTCCCACAGATTGATTTTTTGATCTCTTAAAAAATTGGTTGTGCTTAACTATTACAAATATGAAAAATTTAATTATTATGATTAATAAGCTGGAAAAAATAATTACAAAATTATTAACAGCAAGGTCTGTGTTGAGCTAGATGAACCCCATACAGTCCTATCATTTAAGTAATCTTGAACATTGTAATTTTTCGACAAAGTCGCTTTAACATGCTTTTTAAATTGCTCAAATGGCAATTTCAAAATCTCCAGAGGTATCTTATTAATGTAGAGAATACACTGACTCTTGAAAGAATTGCTAACCTTCGCGAGTCTAAATCGGGGCGCACACAGTCTGTGATTATTTCTTAGATTAACATTACAGCTATCGCTAAGTTTGGAAAATATTGTAAGGTTCTTGCGTACATACATTATATTTTCGAAAATAAATTGACTAGCAACAGTTAGTATGTCAATTTCTTTAAAAAGCTCTCTTAAGGAGTCTGTTCGTTTTAAATTATAAATTGCATGACTGTTACAACCGGTATTAGTAACTAACTATCGCTATACAGCGTGTAACAGAAAGGTGTAGTCATATTTTAAGGGATTGTTAAGGACATAGTTCTGAACAACTTTCACTGTGAAACCGTTTTGATCATAGCAACAATATTTTTCAGTCCCCATTTTTTATTTTTGACCGGGTGGTCAGCTAATTTTTATGGAGAAGTGAAAAGCAAAGTTGATCTGCTTAAATCAAAACAATTGAAAGTTGTTCGAAATAATGTCCCTGACAACTCCTTAGAATATTACCACACTTTTCTTCTTGATGGGGTTTTATGTAAGTCCCTATACAAGAAAGCTGCCTTCAGTCTGTGAGTATTATGAATGAATGAATGTTTATATTTTAAATTAAATAAAATGGATTATCTTAAATATGTTGTACTTATGGATATTGTTAAATATGATCTAGTTGATCCATACACTAGGAAAACCTGTATTGTATGGATCAGCGTTTACGTCTTAAATATGTATCATATACACTTATAATATTATTCTAATACCAAATTGGTGTACATAGATATTATTAACACTGTTTGTAGTATTACCTACCTACAATAGCACTTATAGCATACTTTATCTAAGTACTTTGTTTCCCAACTGTATGTTGTGTTTACTTTTAAGTAGCTTGTGTATCTAGCATCGTTTTATTAAGCATATACCTATATGTATCTAATTGTTTATCTCGTGCACAAACTGTTAGTAAATCTAATAAATAAAATTAATAAATAAATATCCGAGAGGTCGAGGGTTCAGATCTCCGCCGGAGAGGAAGAAAAATATCTCGTGTTGTCGTTTATGTTTGTGACGTCACTGTTTCTGGTAATTCTACAGTCTATTTTGCGTGTCGGGGGCTATGCCATCGCCGCAGGTATGGAAGATGAAGCTGTCGTCCTCGTGCTCATGCTAAAGGACACCATTAACTCATGTTCCTATTATACTTAAATAAGACATTATTTAAGTATAAATATATATAAATATAAATTCTAATGTGTCAGGTAGGACACTACTTGACACATTAGAAATCCCTCTGCAGAAGCAGCATGAGGACGTGGGCGTCCTTGTGTCCCCACTAGTAGGAGTACTTAGTAGGAGCACGAGGATGAACCCCTAATAACACATACGTGATCAAATCATAAACAAACATAATATCGAATGCAACAAACATAATACTTTGTCAAACATGACTCATTGAGGCTCAAATCAAACTGTTCTGTTTTTTATTGGCCGTGAACTGAGCGCAAATACCGCCGACGCAATTCGCGGTATGGGATGTAGAGTTGTAAGTCTACTAGAATGTTATAGTTAAAATTTGTTCTAAAAAATCGTATGGCTATAGTGAATTTATTATTATAGGAATGTCCCCTATGAGATGAATTATAGCAAATATTTTTTTTATATTTTTCTTCAATAAAGTTTCCTCTATGGCTTTTCGTTTTACAACAAAATTGAGTTTTACAAAAAATTATGGATTGTGACCACTGCCAGTCTCAAATGCCGCTAACAACATTAGCTAGCATCTTATAAAACCAACACACTATCTTCATGATTTGACCATTCGGTCGCATTGAATTCCGATTTTGTCAGGCATTGGCCTTTATTGTCGTCTTACTAAATCTAGTTAACATAATTTTGTCAGTTCTACAAGTTCACAGGGCCACAGCCAGCCGTTAGATCAACGCCCCGACGCCCTTGCACCGACCCGGCTCGCCTCTTACGCAAAGCCAATGCACGCATCCTACATTCTCCATTGCCGATGACGATACGAATTGTCAGTGGGCCGCCATTTTGAAAAACTTCACTGTTAGGGTGGCGGATTCCGCCACACTCCACTGATCTTATGTTTGCGGGTCCTTGTTGTATTATAATTAGAATTTATCGCATTCATTAGCTAACTTGTTCCTTCCTCAGCGGTTTGTAAAAAGAAACAATTGACCTATCAACTTTTGGCGGAATCCGCCAGGCCCCCCCTGTGGGGCAAATATTTAAAATGGTGGGATCCGCTAATCTCACTGGCGAGTGGATGTACTTCTTACTTACTTACATATACTATTTGACGACCCGAATGGCCGAGTCGGCAGTGACCCTGCCTACGAAGCCAAGGGTCCCGGGTTCGAGTCCCGGTGGGGGCAAATATTTGTTTGATGAGAACAGAGTTTGTACCCTAGTCATGGTTGTTTGTCTATCTAAGTATAATATTTATCTAAATAAGTATGTGTATCGTTGTCTAGTACCCAAGTCACAGGGAATCCTAGTTTGGGGCTAGATCAATGTGTGTAAATAGTGTCCAAGGTATAATTAACTATAGACTTGTGGCTCTGTGAGCTGTAGAACTCGCGAGAGACACTTTCTTTTAATATTACAAACAAACTTATGAATGCACCTGACTATGGTATATGGACTATACTGTATATGGAGTATGAAAGTAGCCGCACCAATAACTTTGTACCGTCTCATATCCAACCTATTGACTTTTCACTAAAATGATATATAGCCTGTTACTCTCACGTTCTCTATAAATCCAACGACACCTCATTTGTTAAAATCCGTCAAGCTGCTTGGACGGTAGCGGTTTTTTGAAATTTTAAAACAACTACGTCTCCGCCATTTTGAAAACATTCCGGAAACTGATTCGACAAAAAAAAACTATTTAATTTTTGAACGTGCTCACAAAAAATCACGAGAATCAGTTGAGAAATGCGGCCTTTAGAGGATAAAGTCAGGACATACAAAAGCATTCGTGCCCAATCCTGAAACAGAGACGCTTTGGTCGCTCGTTCGTATTTTATTGAATAGGTTAAAATCAAAGTTCTCGGAAAATCTGATCAGCTGCCTAATCCACGTTAAAATCGTTTGGCCAACCGAGTTGAATGGAATGGCCTGGAAGTGTCCCCTGGGCGGTAATAAACAGGAACAAAGCATACATTTTTGATATTTTGATTATTTGATTGATATAAATATCTGATTAATTCCACGTCAACCGAACGGCGTGGAATCGTGAGGGGGCTGGGTTTTTGCCAGCACGGGAGAAAAGTGAGTGATTGCTACTTTACCTTGTCGTCGCAGACCGGAGATCGAAAGCTCGATTCGAGGCAGGAATGCGGGATAGGAGCACAAGTTTGGGATAGGAGAGGAACCGAACCTTGCCGACACGAGGAGTCGCCGTCCGCATACGACGAGTTGGAGACCGTACAACTTCAACCTTCACCACGAATCACTCAACCGCTGACGCGAATCTACTTATTTCCCGACGATGTTTATGATGAGCACTCCGACCAGGCCCGACGCCTGTATTTAGACAATTGTTACACCGAAATACTATCAATGGCCCGACGCCTGAGCAGACATGTTTTTTCTCCCGACGAGAAAAGATAACTTCCAATTTCTCCTCTCGTTTCGATACGAGTGACAGCTGCGGTTCCGTTCCGCTAGTGAACAACGCATGGTTCAGAGTCGCGCAACAAAAGGAGGTGCGTTCCGAAGCATAAATATTAAACAGTCACCCGCCCGGACAGGCCCGAACCTGTCCCTAATCAATAGGAAGGCGAGAAAGTGTTGCGACCGCTCTCTTGAGGACCGAGTCCCCCACCTTGACTTCTGCTGATCGAGGCGTGCCATCCCAACCCGTGCACAATTTGACGATCCGTCCTCGTCTCCATCTCAATGATGGCAGGTTCGCATCCTTAATCAGCACCAAATCACCGACTTGAGGGGGGCTCGTCCGGTCAGTCCACTTAAGGCGCTGCTGCAAGATGTGCAAGTACTCAAGGGACCACCGTTTCCAAAAATCTTGAGCCATCTGCTGCAACATCTGCCACCTAGTTAACCGACTTAACTTAACATCACCGAATGGGTATTCTGGCAGGGCGTTAAGGGGCTGACCTATCAGGAAGTGACCCGGCGTCAACGCTTCCAAATCATTTGGATCCGAACTGAGCGGGCACAACGGACGCGAGTTCAGTGTCAATTCAATTTTGCAGAACAGCGTCGCAAGCTCTTCAAAGCGTAGAGAGGTCTCACCGATGATCCTCGTCAGATGCGACTTCGCCGATTTAACCGCAGCCTCAAAAATTCCTCCCCAATGAGGACATCCCGGCGGACTGAAAACCCATTCAATCCCTCGTCGGGAGCAAGCCGTACCGATGGCGTCCTGGTTACCGTTCAGGAATTGAGTGACCTCCTGCAGATATCGCCTGGCTCCGACAAAATTTGTGCCGTTGTCCGAACGGATTAATGTCGGGAGGCCCCTTCGTGAGACGAACCGATCTAGACATGCGATAAATGCCTCTGTAGTGAGGTCACTGACCACCTCCAAGTGGACTGCCTTCGTGGCCAAGCACACGAAGACGCACAGGTATGCCTTCACTAATCTGGCGTTCCGTAGCTGTGAAGACTTGACCATGAATGGTCCCGCGAAATCCGTTCCGACACCCGCAAAGGGCCGGATTTCGTTAACCCTATCCGAGGGCAGATCGCCCATCTGGGGCTGCATCGTAGCCGCCTTGGCCCGATAACAAGGCAGGCACCGAAATACGACGCTACGCACTAAGCGTCTTCCCGATAGAATCCAGAACTCGCGCTGGAGAAACGCCATCAAGGCGTGGTATCCGATATGCCCATTCCGAATGTGTCGATCCTGTATCAACAGTTCGACCAACTTCCCTTTCCTAGGGAGTAACAACGGGTGGCGAGCCGCATAAGGCAGGTTGGCATTCCGCAGCCGACCTCCTACCCTCAGCAATCCTTGAGGGTCAATAAACGGGTTGAGCCGAGCCACAGCTCCCTTCAGTTAGACGCGTCCGCGTCTCAGAATGTCCAATTCGGACTTAAAGTGCACCGTCTGCACGTTCCGTACCAATGCGAACAACGCATGGTTCCGTTCCCGTGGTGTCAGGACCTGTGTCCGCACTCGTTGCGCCTCAGAATTCCGACAATTCCGCGCAAATCGGCAGATCACATTGACCAGCTTGTCGAGCGAGCTGTACCGTTCCAGCAGGCTGAACTCCTCTTCCGGCTCTGGTTGCGTCGTACAGACACCGACTGTCAAGGCGCCGTTCGCCGTGGTAACGCGTGGACTCATTTGCCAATCCGATTCGGCTTGAGTCAACCATTTTGGACCCCACCACAAGGGATGTCCAACCAACTCCGGAGCGTGACACCCACGAGACGCACAGTCTGCTGGGTTCATTTCCCCTGGAACATGTCTCCAGATTAAGGGAACCTCCGAATTCAAAATCTGCGAAACCCGATTCGCCACAAAAATCTCCAGCTTGTGAACTGAAGCCTTCAGCCAGCATAACACGATCTGGCTGTCAATAGTTCAATAGTTCAATAGTATTTATTCATAAACAATAGTCCGTCCAAGCGTAGACCGTATCTTCCAACGCTATTGACCCACGAAGAACCGTCATCGTGTGGTTGAGCAGACGAGTCAGGAGAGCCGCTCCCGAAAGCTCTAACTTGGGAATGGTCAGGCGAGTGCGTAACAGCGCAACCTTGCTCTTGGCCATGACCAACCGCACATCAACCTCCCCCGAGGAGTCGACCGTACGCAGATACACCGCAGCTCCGTAGCCCTTCTCCGAGGCATCGCAAAACCCATGCAGGGTGGCGGTGTATCGTTTGGTGGGGACCAACCTCCGTGGCAGTGAAATCCGATTGATGCCAGGGAGGGTCGAAAAGAACGAGTCCCACTCGGAGCTCAATGACCCGCCGATCGGGTCGTCCCATTTCAGCTCAGCAGACCACAATTGCTGCATAAAACACTTGAGCTGAAATGTTACCGGGGTGATCCACCCGTTTGGATCAAATGTCCTAGCCACCGTTGAAAGGACGTTCCGTTTCGTCCAGACCTTCGGGGAGTCCAACTCGACCCGATACGAAAACATGTCTGACACCGGCTGGTACTGGACGCCTAATACCGACAACATATTTGGATTTTCCAAATTTTCAAAAATGTGGGGATCCTGCTGGTAGTCATCCGGAAGACCAGTCAGTAACTCTGGAGAGTTCGACATCCATTTCCGGAGCTCGTAACCTCCACCCCGTAAGAGCTCAACTAGCTCGTCCCGTCGAGCGAGCGCCTCCTCTACGACATCTGCACCGGTACAGATATCGTCCACGTAGAGATCCTGCTCCAGGATCGCTGCTCCTCTAGGGAAATTTAACCGTTCTCGATCCGCTAACTCCCGCAGAGTGCGAATCGCCAAATAAGGACTAGACCGTAGCCCGTACGTTTTGGTGTTCAGCTCGTACACCCTGATGGGCTGATCTGGGCTCTCTCGCCACAGTATCAGCTGATACCGTCTATAGTCAGGGTGAATGACCGTCTGTCTAAACATTATCCGGATGTCAGCTACAAACACAACATTGTGTCGACGGAACCGTGTGATAACATCCGCGATGTCATGGTTCAACTTCGGCCCTGAATGCAAACACTGGTTCAGGTTCATGCCGTTAGATGTTGATGCCGATCCATCGAACACTACCCGTATTTTGCCCTCCGGGGTCCTCAAGACCGCGTGATGGGGCAGGAAGCAGTGGTCTTCACGCTTCCAGTCGATACCCGAAACCGACATATGGCCGAGCGACTCGTATTCCCGCATGAAATCGACGTACTTCTGCCGGAAAATCCCGTCACGCTTCATGCGTCGTTCCATCGACAGAAGCCGCGTCTCGGCTGCATGGTGTGAACTGCCCAGCGGTGGGCGATCACTCCGGAATGGAAGACGTGTGAGAAATCGACCTGACCGAAGGCGACCAGTATTGTTCCGATAAAACTGTTCACACTCTTCTTCAACCGGGTCCAACCGGCGGACCGTAGGTGGTTCCTCCACCTCCCAAAACTTCTGTATCACCTCCGAGAGTACAGAATCGAATAAGGGACTACGAGTCGCTAGGCGTGGGGCAGCCGGCATGACCGGACCCATTACCGCATGGCCCAGTCTGGTGTTGACCGAAACCAGACCAGTCGCCTGCAACACGTGGACACCTGGCACTAACAGGTATCCCAAGGCATCGACACCCAATAAAATGTCTACTGGGCCCGGAATATCGAACTCCGGGTCAGCCAGTGACAACCCAGCGACCAACTGTCGCACCGAGGGCGACAACCGTACGTGAGGGTGTGAGCCCATCACATTAGGCATGACTAATGCCGTGACCGTCAGATTCACCGATGAATCCACCCGTGACGAGAGAGTAATCCGACACACTCCCTTAACGGAACCGACTTCCATGTTCCCAATTCCCCGAATGGAATGTGGATACTCCCTTACCGAAATGCCCAACCGTCTTACAAGGTTGCACGAGACTAAGCACCCCTGGGCCCCCGAGTAAAATAGTGCTCGTGCCACACAAGATTTGCCGTCCGAACTCCACGCTATCACCGAGGCGGTGGGGAGCATGACCGTCTGTGGAGTGGCGGCACCCTGTAAGTGGGCGGCGTGTCCCTAGCGGGAACCTCCGCGGGATCCGAACCCGCTGGGACCCCCGTCGGCCTGGTAACTCGGCTGCTGATATGCCACCGGTGGCATATCAGACCGTATGTACATCAGGGGGTCCCAACCCGCATAATAGGCCCCTCGCTGTCCCGGTACCCGACCATACCGGACTGTGAACGGTGTGCCCGGTGGCCACCGTGGATGGAGGGGGGAGTGCGGATCCAACCTGGGGCGCTCTAGGAATGGGGGCGACATCCGACTGTTCGCCTCCCTGTTCGCCTCCCAGAGCGACGGGCAGGGTGGCGCAGAAAGTGGTGGACTCCCAGCCTTCGCGCCACTCATAGGTGCCATCTGACACCCGCCCGTAACACGCGGTGAGCCAGCGGCCCGAAGTCCTCGCTGACCCTGGACAGCGGCGACCGAACCCCGGCTATCCCGCCTGTTACCCCCCGCGCTGCCCCCTTCCCCTCGGGGGGGGGGGGGGGTCCCGTCCGCGGGTACCCCAGTCACCCCGTTGGTGACTCCCGTTGCCCGGAGGGGGACTGGGTCCGGCCCTGGTTGGGCCCTGTGGCCGACCAACCTGAGACCGGCCCTGGTGACCGTCCGAAGGGCCTGACCGGTTCAGGCACAACACGATGTGGTGCTTGCCACCGCAGCACTCACAGGGGGACGCGCGTGAGCACTCGCTCAGCGGGTGCGGCCCCAAACAACCGAAACATAATCGGTGGCGGAAGACCACCTTCCTGCGGGCAGCCACACCGAGCGCCTTAAAGTTGGCGCAACTGGTCACTTCATGACCGGCACTGTCGCAGTGCACACAGCCGTCACCCGACGGCGCGGCACTCAAATCGCCAAACTGTTTTGACCACCCACCCCCCCGTGGGGGTGGGTGGCGCGGCCCCACCCGCATCCACGCAGGTTGGCGCTGCACACTGGCCTCCGTATCCAATGTGTCGCATCGCCTGCATTCACCCTCCAAAAAATCCGTTAATTGGACGAGTGTGGGCAGTTCCGAGCTACTGCCCCCATGCAGCTGTTCAAACCGACTTTGAACAGCTGCAGGCAACCGTGACAAAACCATATACAACACGATATATGACCATTGGTCTACCGGCAGACCAAGGTTCTGAAGGGCCTTAGTGGCCACCAGCACAGGGTTGAGCACCTGTACCCGGATGTCAACATCCCGGGTTACTCTTGGGATGCTAAACAGCTTCCCCAGCTGCGCATCAACCAACCGCCGTTTGTGCTGGTAGCGGTCAAACAATATGGACCGGGCTATCTCGTAATTGCCTGCCGTGACCGTTAGGTGACCGACCAACTCCTTCGGTTCACCCCGCAGTGCCATCAATAGTTGGGCCAACTTGTAGGCGTTGTCCAGGTCGTCCCGACCGTGGACCAAACTATCGAACAAATTGATGAATGCCGGCCACTCATCAATTGCCCCACCGAAGGCCGGAATCTCCAGGTGTGGCAGCCGTCCAACAACACCCTTAGGGGGCGGGTCTCCGCTACCCTCCCCGCGGTCATTCCGTCGCGACCGCTTAATTTTCTCCGCGCGACGCTCGATGTCGCCCAAGCACTCCATCGCTTGGTCAGCATCCGCGCAGAGCTGCTTCACTGCGGCCACCGAAGCCTCATCCGTAAGCCCGAGGGCTTCAGCCTCCGCAGCCAGCCGACACACCTTCCCGACGCGTGTCATTGCGTCCTCCACACGCTTGAGCAGGACATCGTCCATGTCAGGTCGCTCCACATACTTGTGAGTATGAGCGAGCCATCTCATCTCCTCACGGACACCATACCGCAGTACCGTCAAGGGCGAAGGTGCCATGGTTACCGATTCAATTGTTTCTGGTCCTATGCTTCACTACCGAACTAAGCACAGCCAGAGACCAGCACTTGCCCGTCAGCGCTGGGCACAGAAATTAAAACTAAGTTGTAAAAACCAAGGCAACCACTAAAACAATTAAATCCTAAACAATATTTAATATGGTCGCCCTGTGGACATACACCTTATAAATATACACTCTAAATAAATCTATTACAATAAGGTCCCTACTGATATTAAAAACTTACCTTTAGACAAGTTTAAAATAATAATAAAACAGAAATTGTATAAAAAAGGTTACTACAGGATATCTGATTACTTAGAGGACAGATGTCCATGGGAATAGATTGTTTGAGTAACAGGCTGTTTCGATATATAATTAGCATTCATTTTGTAATTTGACAATATTTTATTTAAAAAAGGAAACGCAAAAGATGCGACGACTGTGGAGTTTCTTCGGTGAGCTCTTCTCCACAGATTCCGCCATTGGGTTAGTGAACTCACCCAAAAAAATGTAATGACGGATCTAAGTGATGTAACAACATCCTATGGAAATAAATGATTTTTGATTTTGATATTGATGATTTTGAAATCAATTAGAGAATGCCACCATAAAACACAATACAAAATAACCCACAAAACTTGATTATGAAAACAATACAAAATAATAAGCTGTGACCTTCTAGAAGTGGCCTCTCCGATATGACCCACACTTCTACTGAGTCGCGCAACAAAAGGAGGTGCGTTCCGAAGCATAAATATTAAACAATATCTAACGGTCATTAATAACAACTCTTAAAAAATTAAGACTTTATCATGATTACTCATATTATACCTAAAGATATGTACATGCAATAAAAGTCTGCATGTAGTCTTACGACTCGTTAAGATTATTATTGTTAAGATTACTCGTAAGTTACGAGTAATCTTAACAAAGTCTAGAAATAATTAATAAATACAGCCCGCTAGCTTAAGACCGCGGCTCCGCCCGCGTATTATTCGGTTTGACGTCATGCTTTGGTCACTTGTATTAGGCTGATAAATAACTTTCGAACCTATGAACAAATTTTAAATAAAACACGGCTAAAAACCATTGCATGAAATCTACTACCAATTTTTTTTTTAAACTTATGCAAAATCCATCCATCTGTTTGAGCGCTAGAGTGCCACGGACCGACAGACAAACGCTTCAAACTAATAACACCCCTATTTTTGTGGTGGGATAAAATATGATCCAAGTTGAGCTAGCCTCCTATGAGGCAACAAGTGGTATCAGTGACTGGCTATTTATGGGCGCAAATATTTTTTCAACCTCAGTGGCGTTGCTGTTGTGGCCCTGCCTACCATGCGAGAGGTCCCGGGTTCGATCCTTGGCTGCACATACAGAAAAATACAAAAAAATGGTTGTTTGTAAAGTCGGTTTACGGACGATAATTTTACGTGATAACGTCATAAGAAACGCTTAGGCCAATCGTGCCTCTCTATCGCTTGTTCCGCGCTCTTGCTTGCAGCAGCCCTCGGCGCAGCCAGCGTTCATTGATTTTTAAGACTTGGATGTTCTGTGTGACGTCGCTGTTGCTGGTTCCTACGGCACAGGGTATCCTAGTGTGGGGCCAGAAGCAGTGTAGGTGCCAGAATGTACCTGTATGTAAATTTTTATGTTTAATATGCGTCTACTACCCCGTATGTACAACATGTGACGTTATTATGTTGTTTGTATTATTTATTGTTGTTATGATCTTACAAAAGCTTCGCCCAGCAAGTCCGGCAATGTGACAGCGCTGAGACAACTCTCAGAGCTGAGAGAGGTTTGTGAACAAAGGCCCTAGTATCTTTTTCAGCCGACTTCAAAAGGGAGAAGATTCTCAATTTGCCTGTTTTTTTTTTTAGTAAGATCAAGCCATACTCCACCTCGCTGGCTCAGTGCGGGTTGATGAACGGTTTTTAAGACCACAACCACGTAGCGGTAGCAGCCGGTACCTTAAGATAAATTAATCATCCCATTGGCACATGGTGAGGAATCGAACCTGCATCTCCTGTGTGAGAGGCAAGAGTGAAACCAGATTCAGTTTTTTTTTTTTTAATATAAATAACTAAATAAAAAATTATTCAACGTCAAAATTATACTTACTTATAACGACAAGTCATTTTTTTATATAAAATACTACACCGTTTCGGAAGGTGGGCCTCGGGGTTAAGAAGAAACGGCAAGAAACTCCCCCATACCTTCTTTTAAAAAAGTGACTTCACATAAGTTACTGGTTTCGGTCTAAGGAAATTCGCCGGCGAGTGATAGACTTGATCCATCGCCCCTCGTCGAATGTCTGTGCGCTGAGATGGTATGGACCATGCAGTTTTGTCATCTCAGTATTCCTTAATACTATATTAGGACTTTCTTATCAGCTCATTTTAACATAGTTTTTGATTTTTGTTATTTCCGTACACTTTCAGCGCTTTTTGTTACCTTATTGTTAAATTATTATATTTAACAACGTTTAAAATATATTTCATAGCAATTAGTGATGTGCAAACGCTGAAAAACGTTACTATTCCACGTAAGTAATTTCGCATTGTTTTGGTGTGCAATTCCTTGATTCTTATCTCAACTGTAACCATGATGACCCGCAGAGCTGCTGCTGTCGCCTCCCGACAGCAGGAAAATGACAAGCTCAAAGTTACCTTACTAGAATTAAAAAAATCAAAGGAAATGGTCACCGAATTACTCTGTGAAAGGGAGGAAAATGAGAAAGAGCTATTATCAGTACTTGAAAGTAGAGATAAGCTAAAGAAACAATTATGTGTATTAGAACAAGAATGTAGTGATGTAATTGTTGAGCGGGACAAGCTGCAGGTCACCGTAGATAGCTTCACTGTATGTAGTGCAGAGTACGAGCAAGCCCTGAAATCGATTGATTCCCTGGAGAAAGCATTGTTTGATGCCCATGAACAAATATATGCACTCCAGGAGGAGAAGGAAAACACCGCAGCGTTGCAGACCCAGAGCCTCTACAGTGAAGTCGTAGGGATCAGCCCGCAGCTGGTTACTGTTGCAACTGGAAGCCTTGATGATGTCATTGATTTAACTAATGACACATTGCCCACATCAAGGTTATTAAGTTGCAGCAATAACAAACTAGGTAAAATAAATAGGTATATACGGAAAACTCAGAAATTAATAAAACATAATAAATTGTGTACTAAAAACTTAAAAGTAAGCAAGAAAAATGTAAACTTATTACATGATTTGAATATGTGTGTATTAGAATTAGAAAGTACTAAGTTGATGTATGAAACTGACACACAAAACTTACATTTGAAAATCCAAAGCTTGGAGGATTCATTGAGATCACTAAACAGTGCATATTTGAACTCTGAGAAAGTTATAAATGAATACTCATTGGCTATGGATGATCTAATTCAAGAAATGAATCATAATTGTGAGCGGTTTGAGTCGCTGACCAACAACCATACTTGTCGCTGTGAGCAGAAAGGTGGTTGTTTGACAGCGGGCAACTCTCCGGGCTTGTGTGACAGTTTACCAACACAAGGTGTTACTGATAATAGTTCTGCCAAGTCTGATATGACCACAACACCTGATATTATAATGTACTGTGATGAGATTGGAAGTGGCATGGGCTCAGCACTCCACTCATACTCTAAGGGACATAGTGTTATTAGTAATTGCTCACCTTTTAGCACTGTAGATAATATTATAAATCAAATTTTGAATGACAGCACTATCACAGCCAGTGCCACACTGATAATTTTCATGGGCAATAGGGGAGATGTGAACAAAAATAATTTAATAAAATTTTATGAAACATTGAATGGTCTTAGTGTGAAAAAAATTATATTGTTCACATTTCCCTACTGCAACCAATTGACACAAAATGAAAATGTATATAGACATAATATGAATATAACTATGTACAATTTATGTACATATAATAATAAGTTTGATATTATTGACACTAACAATTATGTTAGTAATTATTTTACTATGACTAAAGGTACATTTTACCTTTCAAATTATTGTAAACGACAAATAGCTATGTCACTATTATATTTATATGACATTACAGCCAAAAATTTGGCTTCTAACTCTGCTTTTACTGAGCAGCCTAATATGAATCTGGTATCAGACAAGAATAACAGGATGCATTTAAATTAGTTCATAGGACAACAGAGGACCCAGGCTCTGGCAACATATGTTCTAGTATATTAGAAAACCCTAAGAATAAGGGAAGCTCACATGCTAAGTATATAAGCCTGGTTCATCAGAATATTCAATGTATTAGAGGCAAAGATCTACAAATAGAGTTATTTTTAAATTGTAATAAAATTGACATTTTGTGCATAACAGAGCACTGGTTAACTATTAATGAAATTATGTTTAGCTTTAAAGATCACCAGGTTGGTAGTTCGTTCACCAGACTTAATTCAATACATGGTGGGGCATTAATCATTGTACGGTGTACTGCCACCGTAGCATTAGTTGTAAGTAATTGAGGTCACACGGGTTGCCTGCTTTACCTATCAATCATTATTACCAGTTCACGTACGGACAGCAAGCACACCGTGTGGCTCATATCAATATCATTCTATCATAATTATTCGTGTGTTAACTAATTGTTCTTAATCAATACAAGACTTTTAAACATATCGATTCTATCATTTATCATATCAATCAATATCAAGAGTGCACGGCCCGAAGCCGTACATCTCGATCCATAACATCGACAAGGTAAGACTTGCCAGATGGTTGGGTACAAAAGAGCAAGATGAAATACAATTACACGGATTCTGCGACGCATCTATCAAGGCGTATGCGTGCGTTATTTATTGTAAAATCGTGAGAAACGGGGAGCAACAAGGTTCCACCGTGCTGGTGGTCGGAAAAGCAAGGCTCGTACCAGTGAGCAAAGATGTGTCCTTACCAAGGCTAGAGCTTTTAAGTGCACATCTACTATCAAGACTAATGGAGAAAGTTACGCAGTCTCTATCAAGTTACAGTATCAAGACGTTCGGCTGGAGCGACTCAATGGTAGCCCTGAGTTGGATCAAGGGTGACCCAGGGCGATGGAAATCATTTGTCGCAAACAGGACGAAGCAAATAATCAAAGTAATGCCTGCAGCGTGCTGGCGTTACGTCAAATCAGCCGAAAACCCAGCAGATTGCGCCAGTAGAGGTGTAACCGCCACACAACTAAATGAGCATTCCCTGTGGTGGAATGGACCGGCGTGGCTAGTAAACTATCAAGCAGAGAAACAGGAGCAACCAGTTTACGAGACACAGGAAGAAATCAAGAGTCCGGCGACACAGCATCAGGTGAATGCAGTCACTCAGCAAGATTGTGACGTCATCAACTACCTGTTGATCTCTTACAGCTCGCTTACAAAAGTCGTAAATGTACTAGCATGGGTATTACGGTTCATATCAAATAGCAAGCATCAAAGTCCAACAAAATCATACCTAACTGTCGCGGAATTAAATAAAGCAAGAACATTTATTATAAAATATACACAGCAAAAAGAATTCGGAGCAGAAATAAATGAATTGCAGCAAAATCAACACGTATCCGCAAAAAGCAGGCTCAACAGTTTGAATCCATTTTTGGATAGCAACGGCGTGCTTCGCGTCGGCGGACGATTGCGAAATGCATCGATCAGTGACGACATGAAATATCCGATTGTCATACCTAAAGATAGCCGCTTCACTGAGTTATTAATAGATCAAGCACATAAACTCACTTATCATGGAGGAGCGCGACTAACTTTGAGTTTCATCAGGCAACGATATTGGATTGTCAGTGGAATCAGGACTACGAAAAAATGGATTCGACTGTGCGTTAAGTGCCGAAGACACGCACCTAGCAAGCAGCATCAAATGATGGGGGATCTGCCACAAGCAAGGTGCAACCCATCACGACCTTTCGAACACACAGGCGTGGACTATACAGGTCATATAAAAGTGCGATCTAGCACTGCCCGATCGATCAGGACAACGAAAGGATACGTTGCAGTATTCGTATGTATGGCAACCAAGGCCGTTCATTTGGAATTGGTATCCGACCTGACTGCATCAGCATTCCTGGCAGCCCTGAAAAGACTGACGGCGCGCAGAGGAAAAGTATCCCACTTATACAGCGACAACGGGACCAACTTCACTCATAGCAACAGAATCCTCCAGCAAGAATATGAGGAGTTAAAGCAGATATATAATCAAGATTTTTTTAAGGAAGTCACTGAAATGGAGATTCAATGGCATTTTACTGCTCCTGCATGGCCATCAGCAAACGGTCTAATGGAGGCTGGAGTGAAAAGCCTCAAACATCATTTAAGAAGAGTCATAGGAGAGCAAGTTTTGACCTATGAAGAATTATCAACGGTACTAGCAGAAGTGGAGGCGTGCTTAAATTCAAGGCCTCTATGTCCATTATCAGAAAATCCGGACGACCTTGAATATTTGACCCCGGCACATTTCCTAACTGGTGGGCCAACATTATCAATATTTGAAACAGAGCGAGATAAACGGACAAGATGGCAACTAGCACAAAAGGTATTCCAAGATCTGTGGAAGCGTTGGAAGAGCGAATATCTTGCGCAGTTGTCTGCAAGAAGCAAATGGATGAACCCACAAGCCAACATCAAGATCGGCGATGTGGTGTTGATTCACGACGACAATGTACCTACCGGAAAGTGGGCTATGGGGCGCGTCGTCGAGTTACATAGTGGAAAGGATTCGTTGGTGAGAGTCGTCACGTTAAAAACCAAGAATGGGTACATGAAGCGGCCGATTATCAAGTTGTCGGTACTGCCAACAGGCAAAGACTCTGATGGTAGCGAATCAAATCAAGTATCGCAACCCACCACCATCAACGAAACAACCAACTGTGTCACATTTCAAAACAAACCTATCAAGCAACAAAAGGGGTATAGTTTCGTTTCATTGGCAATGGCATTAATGACGTTTATGACACTGATATCAAGTTCACAGTGCATGACTAATGTCACCAAATTAAGAAATCAACAAGGACTTTATTTGGACAAGGTTTCGAACATGCAACTTATTACAGAAGACTGGAAAATCATCATGTACTACGATTTACAACCGTATTGGGAAGGCATTAAAGCATTGAGTGCCTACCAAGATCATTTGAAGCAAGCATGTGCACTATATCAAGCAGACAGGGATTCCCGCTATGACGTAGTAATACTCCAACTACTACACGGATTCTCCGAACTGCAATACTACAATGAACTTCTCCTGACGCAGCACTCCGGCGGCGCCGGCACGCGCGCGTCGCTACCTAGACAGCGACGCGGGCTTATCAATGGTGTCGGGTATCTAACAAATACACTGTTCGGAGTATTGGATGACCGGTTCGCCCAACAATATCAGCAAGACATAGAATTAATTCGAAATAATCAAAATCATTTATTAGCAATGTGGAAGAATCAAACATCGGTTATCGAAGCAGAATATAGCGTTTTGAGTCGCTTAGAACAAGTAATGGAGAAGCAACACAAGCAGATCAATAAGCATTTAAATCAAATCAATAATAAATTAGGCAAAATGGATATAGAACTCCAAAATGTCGAGCGAAGCCAAGAGCTATGGCTATCGCTCTCTATAGCAAACCACTTCTTATCAAATCTAAAAGCCATTCAAGAACAATTGTTGGACATTACCACAAATGTTTACAAGGGGAAAACTATCATTCATCTATTGCCGCCAGATCATCTTCATCAACAGTTGACAATTATATCTGGCCACTTATCATCAGACATGACGTTGCCCGCTGGAGAGAATCAAGACTTGAGACAAATATATCAGCTTCTCTCAGTCAAAACCAAAATGATGGAAAAGTATCTCATAATGGAAATAAAAATCCCATTACTAAACAGAGATACCTACGAAATATTCAAAAGCATATCAGTCCCACAGAAAATTAAACAACAAATGGTCAACGTCATACCAATATCAGAATACCTAGCAATTAATTTAAAGAAAGACGCCTACTTATCAATCTCGGAAGTAGATGTCAAGGAATGTCTACATCAAGCATTTAGAGATACCTATTTATGTCGGAGCAGGAAGCCGATTCGCCAAATGAATAAAGATCAAGATTTATGCGTAGCAGAGCAGCTCTCAAATTCATGTCAAACCGTTTCAAGCCCGTGCTCTAATAAGTGGGTCGAAATGAATAAGCTGAATCAGTACCTTTATTTCTGCTGTGATATATGTCAGCTGAGAGTCATGTGCGGCGATCAAGTGTCTGCGCAACAGCTGACAGCTACTGGGATCATTAGCATTGATCAAGGATGCATAATCAAAACCAATGAGGTCATTTTACATGGCCATAAGCAGGACTACAGCAGATTAGACGCTGAAGTAAATTTGTTGATCCCACAAATATCACCCATTAACAACATTATCAACGTACCAATATCAACCCATTTAAGTGCAGAAGAAACAGAGGATAGCCGACCGATTCAGGAGTTACAGGATATTAAAGACAATATCAAGATGATAAAGGATAACTCAGAACTATCAAGCAGAATTTCTTATCATGAAGTACACCACTATATAGCAATTTATGTGTTGGTGTGTATCGTATGCGCTGTAGTAGCAGTGCTGTGTTGGAGACGACTGCAGCAGCAGCGACGTCGGCCCCGGCAAGGACCTCGCGCAGGCGCAGAGGAGGCGGCGGCGCCCGAGTCTCGACTCGGTGCTCAGTCCGCCGCCCCCGCCACCCGCCCCGCCCCGGGGCCCAGCAGTGTGAGCAGTGTGTGTGAAAAGTGCGCGAGTGTCAGTGTTAATGAGTCCGATAGGCATATTAAGAAACAAATCAGTGAGCAAATTGAGATGAAAAGTTGTGTTAAAAAACCAATGAGTGCTAGTAAAACAGACAAAGCGTCGTCACCGACTTTCACTAGATCTTATAAAAAATCATTATCAATGAGACTTTAGTAGTATAAGTATCTACCCAGCATTGGTTAAATTGTTTTTATATCATAATTTTACATAAGTTTACATTTCATGTTTAGGTAGAGATTAGTTTTAAATGAACTTAGTTTGTACCTAATATAAAATCATTTCTTAGCAAGCTTTATATCAAGTTGCATACCTACATCAAGCAAATAGGTATTATAGGAACATTAGCATTATATCATTTTTAGAGTAGTAATCGAGTAATTTTCTTTGAAGTGTTATTATTCCTTTTCTGCCCTCGGGAGCATGTACGGTGTACTGCCACCGTAGCATTAGTTGTAAGTAATTGAGGTCACACGGGTTGCCTGCTTTACCTATCAATCATTATTACCAGTTCACGTACGGACAGCAAGCACACCGTGTGGCTCATATCAATATCATTCTATCATAATTATTCGTGTGTTAACTAATTGTTCTTAATCAATACAAGACTTTTAAACATATCGATTCTATCATTTATCATATCAATCAATATCAAGAGTGCACGGCCCGAAGCCGTACAATCATACTAAACAATCATATGAAATTCAAGGAACGTAAGGACATTGTTTCCTTATCTGTTGAACGAACTATAGAACTTGCAGCTGTGGAATTAGAACAGTTCATCGTTATATGTGTCTATAGGCCACCCTTGAGCGACTTTGAAATGTTCGAGAAAATAATGGAATCCGTCCTAACTATTTCATCACACAGTACGAAACGATTAATTATATGTGGTGACTTTAATGTTAATCTGTTAGAAAGAACTACTCTCAGCGTTAGATTAATAAATCTTTTCTCATCATTTAGGCTTAGCCATTTATTTATGGAGCCAACAAGAGTGACTGCTACTAGTGCTACATGCATTGACAACATTTTTACTGATGTTATTCCAATCAGTAAAAGTGTTATCAGTGAATTGGATTCAGATCATTTAGGTCAATTATTTCAATTTGATTCTATTAGAGAACCTGTCATTAAAAAGAAAATTTCGTTTGTGCCAATAACTGCTGACCGGTTAGAAAGAATGAGATACTCTTTAGCCCAGGAACTACCGTTTTTGGCTGCTGAACAGTCTCCTAATATAATGTATAACTTATTCTTTGAAACCTTTATGAAACAGTACAGCGCGATATTCACTTCAAAATCGGTTGTGGTTGGTGGTTCAAACGACTTTAGTACGTGGGCTACTGCAGAGTTGCATAAACGCAGGCAAGCATTGTATGCATTGTATGAGGAACGACGGTTCAACATGAGTGACGAATTTAAAGAACAAGTCAAACAGTTCTCCAAACAATTTAAATTAGACTGTCATACAGCTAAACGTAATTTTCTGAGTAGTAAAATTAAGAATAGTTCCGATGTTATAAAAACGACTTGGAAAATAATTAATGAGGAGGCCGGTCGTAGTAAAAAAGCGAGTCACGATTACGAACTAAAAATCAATGGACAGCTTACGAGTTCTAGCTTAGAAGTTGCAACTGAATTTGAATCGTTTTTTACTAATGCACCGGCTTCCACGACTAAGTATTTAAATTCGTCACCTTTGTCTGCTGTTGCAATATTAAAAGATAATGTCTCAGAGTGTGCTTCATACTTGAATTTTAAGCACGTCACAAGTTCAGATGTCGTAAAGGCATTTAAATTGATAAATGTTAAGAAAACGAATGATCTTTGGGGACTCTCTGTTCACGTCGTTAAATCCCTGATCGAATTAATTGCACCTGACCTAGCGGTCATTTTCAACAATTGTATAGACTGCGGTGAATTTCCTGATTTAATGAAACAAAGTAAGATAATTCCCCTCTTCAAAGCAGGTAGTACTCAAGACCCCACCAATTTCAGACCTATATCAATACTACCAACTTTTAGTAAAATTTTTGAGAAATTAATCTTATCACAGCTATTACATCATTTTGAATCAAATAAGCTAATGCATAACAAACAGTTTGGATTCACTCGCGGTCGTTCAACAACAGATGCCGGAATTCAGTTCATTGAAAGTATTTTTGATGCCTGGGAAGAGTCACAGGATGCCCTAGGCATTTTTTGTGACTTATCTAAGGCTTTTGATTGCGTTTGTCATGAAACATTGATCAGGAAATTACATCATTATGGAGTTAGAGACACGTCATTGAATTTGTTAAAATCTTATCTGAACGGAAGAATACAAAGGGTAGACGTAAACGGAGAACGATCACCAGGATCATTGGTTTCTTTGGGCGTGCCACAGGGCTCAATATTGGGACCCTTCCTATTCCTCATCTATATAAACGACTTACCCTATCTAGGAAGGGACTGTCATGATATGGTACTGTTTGCTGATGACACCTCACTTATTTTTAAAACAAAGCGAAACCAACACGCTACTGATGATCACGTGAACAATACCATATCAAGAGTGGTAAATTGGTTTAATGTTAATAATTAGCTATTAAATGAGAAAAAGACTAAATGTGTTAAGTTTCTTACTACTAACGTTAAAAATAATCAGACATGTATAACAATTAAAAATGAGGAATTGGAATTGGTAACCAGCACAGTGTTTCTAGGTATAACGTTGGATTCCAAACTCCAATGGGGTCCACATATTGATAAGCTATCGAACAGACTGAGCTCTGCAGCTTTTGCATGCAGGAAAATCCGTCACTTGACAGATTTAAAAACAGCCAGATTAGTTTATTTTAGTTATTTTCATAGTATTATGTCCTACGGTATTCTGCTCTGGGGCAGTGCTGCTGACATAAATACTATTTTTGTGCTGCAGAAGCGGGCTGTTCGTGCGATTTATAAAATGAATAATAGAGATTCTCTTAGAAATAAGTTTAAAGAAGTAAATATATTGACAGTCCATAGTCAATATATTTACGAGAATATTATGTATGTCCATAAGAACATTGTTAACTTTCGAAGAAACTGTGATATACATAACTTTAATACTAGAAACAAGGACAAACTTGCAGTGCCCACTACTCGGCTCCATAAAATAAAAAACTCGTTCAAGGGTAATTGTGTAAGATTTTACAATAAACTCCCAAGCACTTTGACAGATCTATCAATTAATAAGTTCAAGAAATACATCAAGCAAAGGCTTATTTCTAAAGCTTACTACAGTATTAAAGAGTACATAGACGATAAAAATGCTTGGGACTGAATTGTTCTAATTAATTGTGAGCATCCTCACTGCCAGAGTTTCTTTTACTGGACACTTGGAGGCCTTTTACACCTCCAAAGATTAATTTAATTATACAACTGTTGACTGTGGGGACCATTTACATCTCCTATTATCATTGTATTATTGACTAAAGAGACTATACATCTCTGTTATTTATATTTTAATTATTTTATTATGACATTTGAGACTCTTTACATCTCTCAGAAACAATAATTAAGTACTTTTTTTTCTGATAATATGATAATAATACCAAATGTTCTGTAAAAAATGAAATGAAATGACATGTGAAAGTGCCCTTGTGGCCTATTTACAGAATAAACGTTTTGAGTTTGAGTTTGAGTTTGAACCTCTTTTCAGGAAGGATCTATGATTTCTGTGGATTTTATTGTAGAATCGAATACAGTGCTCCATGAATGATGTGCCTACTTTATTTAGTCTAAATAATGGTAGTGCTGACCTATTTCTATTTCTAGTGTTAATTGTATGGCTATCACCTACGGTTTTAAATGAAGCTATGTTTTTTCTTTCATGTATGATATTCTCGTATATATATATTGACAGGTAACCCGTTAGACCACGGAGCTCCCTATTGGATATCCAATTATAATTGTTATTATATAATTGTTGCAATTCCAACAATTAAATATATATTTAATTGTTGGAATTGCGCTTATATCTGCAAATTGCACTTATAAAATTATCACCCTACAATGGAAACTCGCTCTAATCCTCCGCATGCATTGACTCCGTCAGATCAGGCCGTGATTTAATCTCATTATGGATGCGAATGCGAACAAACAAAATACCAAAAGCTCGCATAATAGGCTGGCGACGCGAAAGCTCAGCGGAATGTTCAATCCAGCTTTTAAAACCAATGGTAGGTTACAAGCAACTGTCAACGGTTGATGACCTGTCTCATTCAAATCCGCAGCAAAACCGCCCACATTTTGCCAGTTATACAAAATTTCATTTTACATGACAGGGGGCTAGCTCATCGCTGGAACTATGAACATTTTCTCACGACATTATCACCAACACATATCATTTTGACTAAAATATGTTGTGATATGTTTTCGGTGAGATTTTTTTTGTATCTGTCTTTATTTGTCGTTGGCTATTTTATTTATTTATTTCATTGTGATGAATGATCTATTTAGGCCCATTTATGTACCTTATTCAGCTTTTTTTTTCCAGGTACCTTTACATCAAACAACAAAAGTGGTTTAATTTCAAGTTTAAAATTCTGTTTTACTTTTACCATGTTATTCTAAAAAGTAATAAATATTACCGTCTCGTGTGACGTCATGTCTGATGTAAGGGCATCGCAATTATCATATATTATAAAAGACCCCCCCCCCCCCTGCCCTTATTTCCAAAGTCAAAGTCAAAGGTATTTATTTGTAAAACATAGGTTATAGTATAATGATCTTAAATATTTATAATATCGTATCTCTATGTTTGGCGCAGTGGCATACAAATATTCAATTGTGTATTAAACTTACATTGTCGTGTCATCTAGATATTCTCTTATGGAGTAGTACATTTTATTCAATAATAAGTTGCGAATTTCTATCTTAAATTGTATTATATTGTCTAACCTACGTATACTATCAGGCATGTGATTAAAAATTATGGGTGCCATGCCGAGAATGTTATTTTTATATAATGCTGTTTTATGACTAGGCATGGTAATCTTTGTCTCGTGACGCTTACTAGAAAAGTGAATAAATAGTTGTCTATTGGTTTTGACAAACATTGCTACCTCATAGATGTATAGTGAAGGGAATGTCATAATGCGTCGATTTCGATATACTTGTCGAAATTTTAAAGTCACTTAATGTCTCCTCGCACTCTGCTCGCTGGTTTGACTCCTACCTGAGAGACCGCCAGCAACGCATTAAGTCTGAGGAGATCTCAACGGACTGGTGTGATCTCTCCGCAGGTGTTCCGCAGGGAGGCATCCTTTCTCCTCTCCTCTTCTCGGTATTCATTAACTCCATCTCTGACGTTCTTACCTCTTCTTATCATCTGTACGCAGATGACCTTCAAATATATCGGCACTTCTCTCCGTGTGATGTGAATCTGACAGTAGAGGCGTTGAATGCTGATCTCGATAACATCAGGAAATGGGCTACCTCTTATGGTCTGCTTGTCAACCCGGGCAAATCGCAGGCCATGATTTTGGGTACTCGTCACTCTCATAACCTAGTTCAGAAAATGCCCGTCGACCCTATAGTGTATGATGGTAACATAATCTCATACAGCGAGAAGGCCAAGAATCTTGGGGTTGTATTTGATAAATTGTTGTCCTGGTCGCCCCATGTTTGTGAGGTCAGCAGACGAGTCTTTGCGTCATTTCACTCCCTACGGAGATTGCAGCACTTCCTGCCACAGCAGACTAAAATCACCCTTGCCCAGTCCCTCCTACTACCTTTAATCGACTATGCAGATGTTTGCTGGATCGGTGCGAACGAAGAACAACTGAACAAACTCGAACGACTTCAAAACCTCGGGATTCGGTTTGTCTTCGGGCTGCGCAAGTATGACCATGTCTCACAGTATCGCAAGGAGTTGGGGTGGCTTCCGATCCGCCTTCGTCGTGATATGCACGTTCTCTCCTATCTGTTCAACATTTTGCGAAACCCCCGCTACCCCTCATATCTTCGAGAACGTTTCGAGTTTATTTCCTCCAGGCATAGCAACCGGAGATCCCACACGATGTCTCTTCTCTCTACTCCTCGGCATAACACTGCCGCTTACAAACACTCGTTTAGGTTAACGGCGATCCGACTGTGGAACGCACTTCCCTGCGCTATTAGAGATAGTCCCTCAATTTTCACTTTTAAGACAAGATTGAAAGAGCATTTCCTTTCTCTTTCGTGATAGGTACTTTTATATATGTATATATAAGTAGTATATGTTTGATATATATAAAAATTTTTGCTTTTGTATTTTATTTAGTATATATCATGTATTAAATTATTATGTTTTAGTTGTAAACAATTAGATGTACAGTTTTATTGCGCACTAGGACTCTCCTGTTGCACAATTTTTCCTGTCCTACCTAGGTTTTCTGGTAGAAATCTCTCTTTAGAGATAAGCTCGCCTTTGCTCATAAAATGTTTTGTTACCTTACTATTTCTATAAGATTTCTGTGCAATAAAGAATATGAATGAAATAATATTAAGTCGTTTGAAGTGAGGCTCACAGCTGTCAGTGCGTCGGATTCCACAAATAGCTCTTATGCATCTTTTTTGCGCTATAAAAACATTATTTTTGCCTATCCCATTTCCCCAAAATATTATGTCAAATCTCAAGACAGAATCCGTTATACGCTAATACCACAGTTTCTTCTAATACATTAAAAAAAAAATACGTAATATAGGTCTTCACATAAATAATACGAAAAAAGAAATATAAAAATATGGTTTCATTAAGGGCACAAGCTACATCGAGTGACAAATTTTATCAAAATGCTTTTTGCGAGGATCTCAACTATATTTTTTCGTAAATCTGAAATGCTATAGAAATATTTAAGAAAATAAGCATAAAAGACCATTCCCCCATCTTATCTCCGAAACTATTAACCCTGAAAACACATGCTATAAGTCTTTACATATATCTCTTTATTTTTCCAGTAATATATATTTTTACAGAAAAAAATATGAGAAATATATGGTTTTAATAACGGCACAATTTCATTCAATACCACATACAAACTTATAAATGCATATACATGGAGTATATAAGTAGCCGCACCAATAAGTTTGTAAATAACATTTTGTTACCTGAACGCACAGCAAAATTAAAGATACCTGATCTCCATGCTAGAAACTAGAATACCATTGTGCGGTGGTAAGGAACCCTTCGTGCGCGAGTCCCACTCGCACTTAAGAGTTTATTGTATATTTTAGGGTGCTGCTCTAATTGAGATTTATTCTAACCATGATTTTGTAATCTAAGTGATTTAGTAGTTTTTGTAATGGTCCCTCACTAAAATAAAAAAATAAACTTATATATAAAAAACTGTCAAGTGCGAGTTTAACTCGCGCACGAAGCTGTCCGTACCACCGTACAATGGTAGGGATGGTGTGCAGTAAATAGTTTGGATTTTACATAGCAAAATGTTGTTTACAAAGTTATTGGTGCGGCTACTTTCAGACTTCAAGTACGTAACCTGATGCATTCATATGTTTGTATGTGGTATTGAAATAATTGTTGTATGGGAGCCCCTTTAAATATTTATTTTATTCTGTTTTTTAGTATTTGTTGTTATAGCGGCAGTAATACAGCATCTGTGAAAATTTCATCTGTCTAACTATCACGGTTCTTGAGAAACAGTCTGGTGACAGACGGACAGCGGAGGCTTAGTTATAGGGTCCCGTTTGGCACGAAACCCTAGGATCTAGTTTATAAAAATCAATAAACTACCAAACTGATGATAAAAATATACGTAGTTGACTGTTTGATGTTTGCTCCATTCTATCTGCCATAAATCCGGACAGCGATCACATTGATGCATGGTTAAACACTTTCACGGCAAATTTTGCCTGCGATAGCGACCAATTTTTAAAGGAATTGAACTAACTAAACCGTTGCCATTACATAAAATCTAATTCCGAGTCGCAATATCTTGAGAATCGTGCTACAAGTAATAATCAGCAAACCAAGGTTGTATCATTGCTTGCCTTCCACGAACTCACTTGCACTGACAAACCTTGCACAAAGCTTTATTAATCAGTGCACAAAGACCCGTGCCCTCGTCGACTGCAAGAACTATCCTGCCCTGTAAAATAGGTGCCTTCTGAAAACCCAAACGAAAATACAAAAACAAAAAATCATAAAAACAAAACATCTAGAACCTTCATATGTGTGAGTGAGTCCAGACATTGCACTCCTGCATGCAACAGCCGTCTGCCCTTTCTCTGTGTGCGTGCACCGTCCTTTCTACACTGTTAGATATTTTAATCCAACGTGTCTGTAGTGCATTATTTAGTGCGGGAGGCGGCTGGGAATGCATGCGTACAGTTACCACGACGTCTTTTGTTTGTGGAGTTTACTTAGATACTACTACCTATATCCATATTTATTAATTAGAAGTTGATTTACGGATTTTGTATCGAGTTTTCAAAATCTTGGCACATTTACTTACGTACGTAGATTTGTTGCAATTGTTTGTTATAAATACAGAATGAACTGAACTAGTTGGAAATAAGGTGAAGAAATTGTCTGATTCAATCAGTGAGCGATAAAAAATACTATCTGCAGGTATTAAACCTATAAACATTTCCCGTTGAAATTTTAGTCCTTTTCGTGGTTAATTCTTGGCAGTTTCTATGCACCCCTCTCTCACAGTGGTCGAATAGGCAAAAAATACGTGTGCTTACCATATTTGTAAAAATATCGATATTTGACAACCCGAATGGCCGAGTCGGCAATGACCCTGCCTACGAAGCCAAGGGTCCCGGGTTCGAGTCCTGGAGGGGGCAAATACTTTTTTGATGAGAACAGATGTTTGTACCCTAGTCATGGTTGTTTATCTATCTAAGTATAACATTTATCTATATAAGTATGTGTATCGTTGTCTGGTACCCAAGAAGTCACAGGGAATCCTAGTTCGGGGCTAGATCAATGTGTGTAAATAGTGTCCAAGGTATTATTACTATTATCTTCAGTAACAAACAACTTTGACTTTGACTTTGATTTAAAACCAGATGGTAGCAATCAAGCGCATGCACTTGCAGTCACATCACGCGCAATGTGCACTAGTGTGGCGTCCGTGTGTGATACATGCGCCTGTGTGTGTTAACCTTGAATCGTGGTTGTTCTTTGTGCAATGGGTTATTCGGTTAATGGCATCCAGAAAGTCAATGGCGCAGATGCGTTGTACCGTCGGCAACGGACGCCGGCGGCATTATTCGTTGTGTAGATCGCTCCATTGAGCCAGCGTGGTGGAGTATGGCTTAATCTTACTCGTATTCGCGTAAAGGCCTGTGCCCTTTGGTGGGGACATTTATATATTACGATTATTTGTTAGATTGCGACAATCTTTGTCCACTCGGTGAATAACAAGCGTCACGGAGCGTATAGGTATTAAAAGGTATCTTGGCCCCTGAGCGGGTACCTATATATGTATGTATCTATATTCTCTCTTGTTCCCATGAGCCGCTGCCCCCTCCAGGCGCCACGAAAGGGACAAGAAACTTGGCATCAGGTATACCAACATTGCAATTTTTATTTGGCAACAAATACAATGATCACCAAAATATTTTTTTCCTACCCAAAATGGATAAATGAACACCAAAAGTTGCAAAAAATATCTTAGGTGAAGGGTAAAGGGGGTGAGCGAAGCGAAGCCCCCTTTATCCTTCGTGTTAGGTTGAACATGTAAGAACAAAAAAAAAAAACTTAAAACATAAACTTAAATACACAAAACATAAAAATAAGTTTGGCGATCATTTATCCAAACACAATTTGGTGGACATTTATCCATCCTGGCAGTCATTTCGAATTTATTGGTAGTAAAATGGCGCGTTATTGGTAATCGTTTAAACATAAGCCTTTTTATTTTGTTTCTCATAAGGAGCCAGAAGTATGGGGGGGGGGGGGATTTCATACAGAGCCAAAAGAAGGCGCAATTCATACTGTTAGTACGTATTATCCACCGTCGCCTACGAGCACTCGTTCAGGCTGAGGGCCATTCGGCTGTGGAACGCACTTCCCTGCACTATAAGGGACAGTCCCATTCTCTTCTCCTTTAAGAATCGCTTGAAAGAGCACTTACTTTCTCTTTCATCATAGGTATTGTATATATAAGTATGTAATTGTATTTATCTATTTACTATTACTATTTGTGTATTCTGATTTTATCTACTATTTCTTTTATTATATGTTTTTTTTATAGTAAGTATCATATTTTATTGGTATTTGGTAAGTATTTGATTGCACTAGACTACCCTTTTCATTTTATATGTATCCTTTCCAGATAAGTTTGCTGGAAGAAATCTCTGTTGAGAGATAAGCTCGCCTTTGCCTTTTAATTTCGTGTATAATTGTATTGTTGTAATGTTCGTGCAATAAAGATTTGTAAATTGTATTATCTATGAAATCAAACGTTTGAATCTACGAGATGCCATTAATTTATGGTTAAATTGTTTAATAGGTAAATAGTTTTTTTTTTTATTTGAAGATGATTCTCGATTTCATAAAGATCATATACGACCACACTTTTCAAAAGACAATGGAACCCGATACTTTGTCATATTATTCTTAGCAGCTTCGTATACATAATACTATATTCATTAGGAGAAACTACCAAATCCACTCTTGGAGCTCCATAATTTCCTTGAGTTATTAATTTAATTTAAAATTAATAAAACCGGTCAAGTGCGAATCTAACTCGCGCACAAATCGTTCGTTCCGTACCACCGTACAATGGTAGGGATGGTGTGGAGTAAATAGTTTGGATTTTACATAGCAAAAAGTTATTTACAAAGTTATTGGTGCGGCTACTTTCACACTCCATGTACGTAACCAGGTGCATTCATAAGTTTGTATGTAGTATGGAAATAATTGTTGTATGGTAGCTCCCTTAAATATTTATTTTATTCTGTTTTTTAGTATTTGTTATTATAGCGGCAACAGAAATACATCATCTGTGAAAATTTCATCTCTCTAACTATCACGTTTCATGAGATACAGCCTGGTGACAGACGGACGGACGGACGGACAGACAGCGGAGGCTGGAACCCTAAAATAGCAACGCAATTCTATTTGACAGCTTGACTTCCTCTGCTGACCCTACAGCAGCTCAAAATAATACGCACAGTGGATGTGGTTGTACCAACACAGGCTAGTTGAATCAAGGCATGACCGCTTCTGTTCACAATCACCGCCACATTCCAGCCCTTTTCTACTGCGTAGACACGCAACTGGGGCGTCTTTGTGAAGTGAGCCGACTTTAAGCTTTCCTGTTAGCAAAGGTTCTATAAACCGTTGCGTGAAATTCGATGAAGCAAAGCGGATTGCTAGAACATTGAGCACTGCATGGGAAATCTATGTTCAAAATATATATTTCCGACTTTTGAGCTAAAAATAGCACCTTCGCCGCTTGATTTTGGGTTCTCAGGCGGAAAAAATCTATTTCTAACTCGTTCGAAAAAGCTTTTCACGAACCCCCGCTACGACCCCCGCCTTCGACTCGTGCAGTAAACTACTTTCATGGTAATGACGACATAGCTGTAATTCTATAACACTAATGTAACAATCGAAGGCCCACTACTACGAAGGCAATTCATCATTAATAGACAACACAGTGGAGATATTCAGAGAATTTTATTGGCTTGCGTTCGAAGTATTTAGACTATTCCTAACAGTAATGTAACGCTTGAAACCAAATTGTTACTTTACAGGCGCTCGAAGAAGAAGGGCTTCCTCCAGTGTTGTGTAGGAAATACACCTTCCAACCACATTGTGTTAAAATATTGTACACATGAAACAACACATTTAGGTTAGGCGCAGGAAATATATGTATGAAGATGGCGAGATAATCTCATAGATGTAAGTCAGTATGGCTGTCGCAGTTGGTTGGTTAAGTCAGCACTCAACGAACTCCCTAGACCGTCAAGTCGTTTAGACCTCAAGTCACTAGCATTTTGCTTTAAATAAAGCGTCGTCTAAAACGTTTAACAATCTGTCTTACCGAAAGCCGGCGTGTTGGAAAACAAAATGGCGTCACGACAACAGCAGATTTGCACAGCTTATATCAGGGAAAAACATTGCGGTAGTTTATGTGAAGGGTAAAGGGGGTGAGCGAAGCGAAGCCCCCTTTATCCTTCGTGTAAGGTTGAACATATAAGTACAACAAAAATACTTAAACATAAACTTAAGAACACAAAATAAATATTTATATTGTTTATGTCTTGTTGCCTAGGAACGTTTAGACAACTCGTTAAACGTTTCGTTCACTCACTTGTCTGACGGAATTTTAGTGACTTGGTTAAACGTCGGTATTTAATTAACGGTCTAGAGAGTCAGTTAAGTGTCTGATTTGACCAACTAACTGCGACATGGCATTGACTCGTGTGTAATCTGTGCAATATGGTATCATTGAGTCAAAGCAATTTTCTTTTAAATGAAAATTATTCGTATTTTGGCGCGCGACTCGACCACACTGTTTTTCTTTATATAACAGGACTGTAGGTTCGTGGTCCGTTTTATGGTCAGTTTGTTTTTGACCGCCGCTGGTAAGGAGGCTTAAGAATGGAGACGCCATCCTAAGGCCACCCATCTATGTGACGTGCGAGACGTTTAGTTCCTAGCGTCCAAGTTACGAAGGTGGTACAGCGCCTACGGTTACCCCTCTACTGATGTTTTTTTTTCGCCAGCCTTATTTTGCTTGTGTGTTCGTAAAAGTATCATTTTGTTGCCTAGTCTTATATTGTGTGCGTTTGTTGCGACGAGAACACAGTTGAATTTCTTTTTATCTTACCTCATCCCCGCAATAAATGACAGATTTCTGTAGGGGATTTCATTCCAAAAGCGTCTGTAAACGGCAACAAGTGAAATCAATATAAATACAAATGAGCCGACTGCATTTTCTTCAATACTATGAATGCACCTGGTTACGTCATGGAGTTTGAAAGCGGCCGCACTAATTACTTCGTAAACTACATTCTAAAACCCAACCTATCATCCCTTCACTTAAATTCAGGCTAGTTTTTAATCGCACATCAAAAATACTGATTTGCACAGCAAAAAAGGATCAGCAAAAACACTTTTATGTTTTAGATATTTTATGTGTACTCAAGTTTATGTTTTAAGTATTTTTTGTTGTTTTTGCATGTTCAATCTAACACCAAGGCTAAAGGGGGCTTCGCTTCGCTCACCCCCTTTACCCTTCACCTAAGCTACCGCAGCATTTTGCCCTGATATTTGCTGTGCAAATCAGTATTTTTAATGTGCAGTTTAGTATTTCCCTTAAATTTAAAACCTTCCACTTTCACTATTGTGTTAAATCCAACGACACTTTATTTGTTAAAATCCATCAAGCCATTTAGGCTATAGCGCGTGCTAACGAAATGGTCATACAAACATACATACGCTCGTAAAACATTACCCTCCTCTGGTGCAGTCGGGAAAAAAACAATAAAGCGTCACAGTTGCGCCCAGGTTTAGCCAGTTAATCTATTTTGCGCGTGGTTAGCATGGGCTAATTTGTACAAAGCTGCGGCGATGGCGCCGCAGCTTTGTACAAATGGGGCCTTACCACAAAAATATAAAGTACTGTTCAAAACTCTTTAAAAATAAAAATGTATGGGAGTTGACGTTTGTTTTGAGGTTAAGTGCTGTTTTATGTTTTTGATGAAGCACGGATGAAGTTTTCCTTACACTTACTAGGCGCTTCACTTCCAATATAGATATTCTGTGACCGCCGCCCACATCTCGTAATTAAGCTGGTCGTAATTTTTGGCCGCTTCTGCAATGCGCTGTTATGACCCCCACCAAGGACGTCTTTTGTCTTGACAGAGTTCAGAATGCAACTGGTTTGTTTATGAACTTCCGCCTACGGTCACGTGATGTATGATGCTAACGGGCGCCGGACATGGTCACGTGATGTATGATGCTAACGGGCGCCGGACATGGTCACGTGGTGTATGATGCTAACGGGCGCCGAACATGGTCACGTGATGTATGATGCTAACGGGCGCCGGACATGGTCACGTGATGTATGATGCTAACGGGCGCCGGACATGGTCACGTGATGTATGATGCTAACGGGCGCCGGACATGGTCACGTGATGTATGATGCTAACGGGCGCCGGACATGGTCACGTGATGTATGATGCTAACGGGCGCCGGACATGGTCACGTGATGTATGATGCTAACGGGCGCCGGACATGGTCACGTGATGTATGATGCTAACGGGCGCCGGACATGGTCACGTGATGTATGATGCTAACGGGCGCCGGACATGGTCACGTGATGTATGATGCTAACGGGCGCCGGACATGGTCACGTGATGTATGATGCTAACGGGCGCCGGACATGGTCACGTGATGTATGATGCTAACGGGCGCCGGACATGGTCACGTGATGTATGATGCTAACGGGCGCCGGACATGGTCACGTGATGTGTGATGCTAACGGGCGCCGGACATGGTCACGTGATGTATGATGCTAACGGGCGCCGGACATGGTCACGTGATGTATGATGCTAACGGGCGCCGGACATGGTCACGTGATGTATGATGCTAACGGGCGCCGGACATGGTCACGTGATGTATGATGCTAACGGGCGCCGGACATTTTAAAAGCAAAGAAATGTATGAAATTCGGAAGGAAAGAAGGATCTTGGATCCGTTTTTTTTGTACTGTATTACTGTAGATATTTACATATACTTAGAAAATGTCATTTTTTGCTTCTTCTCTATATTGGACCACTGTGGGAGAACAAGGGCTTAGAAACTCCCACAGTTTGATATTTAGATCTCTTCTAAAAATAGGTTGTGCTTAACTAATACAAATATGAAAAATTTAAAATTTACAAAATTATTAACAGCAAAGTATGTGTTGAGCCAGATTAACCCCATACAGTCCCGTCATTTAAGTAATCTTGAACATTGTAATATCCCTTTTTCGACACTTTAACATGCTTTTTAAATCGATCGATATCCTATTGATTAAAGTCATCATTTGCGAAAAGCGACATCGTGTGTGAGTTTAGCTTGAAGCCGGTAAAAGGTTTTAGATCCATCATAAAAGTGTAATGAGTGTAATGAGATTATACGAGCATTATAATAATGTTTAAATAAAACTGGAAGACAAAGAAAAAGAAACGTATCATTTTACGTGTAATCCTAAAATAGTTTATTTACAAAGACGCAAATGTGTAACAACATGTTTGTTGACGACCTGTTTGTTTTGTCGTCGGATGTTTTTGGGTTTGGAGAAAATAATAAATGAGACAAAGAAAGGCAACAAAACTATGTTACACTTCTGCAAAGAAAAGACAAATAGAGCGTCACGGATTCTCCCATATTGATTGGCATAGGCACAGTTTAGCCAGTTAATCAATACAAAATGTTGCGTGACAGGGGGGTAGCCCATCGGGTTTTTTTTTTTTTTAATTTTAGGGAACCATTTAAATGACCACCAAAATAATTGTTTCCCACCCAAACTGGGCAAATGATCACCGAAAGTTGCAGAAAATATCAGGGCAAAATACTGCGGTAGTTTAGGTGAAGGGTGAGCGAAGCGAAGAAGAAGCTTAATCCTTCGTGTTAGGTTGAACATGTAAAAATAACAAAAATACTTAAAACATAAACGTACACAAAACATAAAAGAAGTTTGGTGATCATTTATCCAAACACAATTTGGTGATCGTTTACTAATCTGGCGGTCGTTTCGAATTTATTGGTAGTAAAATAGGAGCGTTTTGGTGATCGTTTAAAAATAAGACATTTTTTATCGATATCTAAAGAAGACTACGCCTTGATGTACCAAATTAATTCACATTGTATTATTGGTAACTGAAATACTAGACCTCTTAGGGACAGTAGATTTGTTTTTATTAAACCGCGTCGAAAAAAGGTTAGAAGCCTCCGTCTGTCTGTGGCACTCAAGCGCTCAAACTGGCGGACAGATTTTGAAGCGGTTTTCTGTAATTGGCAGTAGACCTACCTGCGATAGTTCTTAGCTAATGCTTCATCAAAATAGGATCAGTGGTTCGAAAGTTATCAGGTTAACAAGAAAACAAGCCGGCAAAATTGTATAGTTAAGATTTAATTGATTGAAATCGTCAAGGACTTTGGGCGTCGTTTGAGGGACCGAGGATTTGACCACGCTCCGGATCGTTCCTGTCACAGAGGATCTCGCTAGCTGTGCAGCGCGGTAATGCTGCGTTTGGTGCGGCCGTTTCTTGGAGCGGTTTATTTTTAAAGATATGTATTTTGTTTCTTAAGTTTAGTTATGTCGAAGCGTTTGGCGGATTTATGTCATTGTGTTTTATTGTAGTTATAGGTACTGGACCTTAGACTGTCTCCTCCAATTTGTGTGTTTTAAAAGTATATTTTTCATAATTTCCTATCACAAAAAACAATTGTTAAGTGAGTATGTTTCAGTGACAGAGCTGTTTGCTGAAGCCTCCTTTCATTTTAATCTTAATTATGTTGCGACACAGAATAAAACTAGAGCGAGGCAACGGCAGAGTCGTGTTGCAGCGAAATGTCACAACACGACATTTCAAAGATGGTCCAGTTTCAAGATGAGATGAAGATGTTTCTTTGTTCTATTAAAAGGTCGAAGTGCAAAAGGGATAGCAAATGCACAGACTTCCACAAAAAAGCAATGGCAACAAATATAATGATCACCAAAATATTTTTTTCCTACCCAAAATGGGTAAATTATCACCAAAAGTTGCAGAAAATATCAATGCAAAATACTGCGGTAGCTTAGGTAAACGGTAAAGGGGTGAAAGAAGCGAACCCCCCTTTATCCTTCGTGTTAGGTTGAACATGTAAGAACAACAAAAATACTTAAAACATAAACTTAAGCACACAAAACATAAAAAGAAGTTTGGTGACCATTTATCCAAACACAATTTGGTGGTCGTTTACTATTTCTGGCGTTCGTTTCAAATTTATTGGTAGTAAAATAGGTGCGTTTTTGGTGATCGTTTAAACATAAGCCGATGGGAAATACATAGTGTTCCATAAAATACAATTAGATCAATTCATATACTTTCTACGGGTCAAGACATAGAATTATTCAATAAATTTGCTTTTATAATAATAAATGAAGCCCATTAATTTTTCCGCCGAGAAGCACAGGCCTTTACCCGGATTAAGAGTGAGCCATACTCCATCACGGTGGCTCAGTGCGGCTTGGAGGGGTGCAGGCACCTACTTATAAAATAAATAAATATCACAAACAAACTTCTCGTATTTGCTGTGCTTCTGTCCTTATAGGAATCCGCCTTTTTAGGAATATTTAGCATTAATAATAAATCTTTGAAGAGGATGGATAGAGAATTGAGTAATGGATAACGGGAAATATCGATAATACTGACTTGCACAGCAAATATACTGATTTTCACAGCAAATATCAGGGCAAAATAGTGCGGCAGCTTAGGTGAAGGATAAAGGGGGTGAGCGAAGCGAAGCCCCCTTTATCCTTCGTATTAGGTTGAACATGTAACAACAAAAATACTTAAAACATAAAAATAATTTTTGCTGATCGTTTTTTGCTGTGAAAATCAGTATTTTTGAGGTGCGATTAAATACTAGCCTTGGATAACTAGCTAGACGTAGACAATATAGGTACTCCCATCAATGTAGAACCGTGTCGCAAG
Organism: Argyresthia goedartella; assembly: GCA_949825045.1. NCBI lineage: Eukaryota > Metazoa > Arthropoda > Insecta > Lepidoptera > Argyresthiidae > Argyresthia > Argyresthia goedartella. Next base: position 17,450,269 of record OX463834.1, read on the forward strand.
CTGAACCTAATTCAACAAAAACTTTTGACAATATCAGAATTGTATATTTCCAGCAGTTGTATTTGTCTATTTAGACAGCAAATGACAATGACGTCACATAGAACATTCATAGAACTCGTGAACAAAATTTCCGTTTTGACAGTTCCAAAAAAGTAACTATTTTGACTAGCAGTTTACCATATCGTGCCTCTGCCACCCCGTATGGGAAAATGCGTAACGCTTTTATGTTATGATAGTTACCTACAGATTCCTTTTATAATTTAACTTCACCAAGCCTTATATCATTCGGTTAAACAGAACAGAATCATAATGTTGCATAGCGAGCGCCTTTAGCTAATTATGTTGATTCGAGAACATTCTTTCCGCAAATCGGTCAAGTGCGGGTAGGACTCGCACACGACGGGTTCCGTACCATCGTACAAGAAAAGCTTAAGGACTAAAAAAATATATATTAAGAAAGTATTTTTTGTATGGGGACACATATAGTTTAAAAAAATCTCAAGTAGTTCGTTTGTTGTTGTAGCGGCAACAGAAATACACATTCTATGAAAATTTTAACTAACTACCTACGGTTCATGAGTTACAGCCCGCTGAGACGCCCAGACGGACGGACGGACAGACGGACAGCGGAGGCTTAGTGACAGGGTCCCGTTGGGCACCTTTCTGTTAAAATCAAGGGTCTAGATTTCTATCAGGCGATGAGCTACCAGATTGCTACTCACTGTTAGTCCCTTTAAGATCTCTTTTTTATAACTATGGCTACTACTTCTTGGGAGAACAGCACATTGTTTCATTTCTGTGATACGTGCATTACTAGTTTTAGTATTAAGAGATGTTATAAAAATATGTGCATATGTTTAACAAACTACCGCAAAACATCACAAATGCAGAATCACTTCCTGGATTTAAATCACTTTTAAAAAAGCATATTTTGTCTAGTACAGTCGATTTTGTTTAAAAGTCATAGTCACGTAAAAAAAGAAAGAAATTATAATATAATAATAGCTCGCATAAGTGTGTTATATATATTTACAAACATTATTTTAATGTATAGATTAATGTTTCTCTATAAGTGAACTACATTATTGTTCTTTTGAGAAATAAAATTCTAAAACCTAAAACCTAAATAAAAATGTGTATTTATGCTTTTGTACTTTATCGTGCGTTCGGATATGGTACGGTAATAAAAATATGAATTATAGGCTGTTGTCCGATAGCGATTTATTGTGCTCCTGACCTTGTCAACTGGGAAAGTTATCCTTATCTCGGTGCATAATGATTTGTTGTTTGTGTGTCAATTTATATTGTTACCAGGGTCGTACGTGGTGCTCTTATATTGTTACCAGGGTCGTACGTGGTGCTCTTATATTGTGACCAGGGTCGTACGTGGTGCTCTTATATTGTTACCAGGGTCGTACGTGGTGCTCTTATATTGTTACCAGGGTCGTACGTGGTGCTCTTATATTGTTACCAGGGTCGTACGTGGTGCTCTTATATTGTTACCAGGGTCGTACGTGGTGCTCTTATATTGTTACCAGGGTCGTACGTGGTGCTCTTATATTGTGACCAGGGTCGTACGTGGTGCTCTTATATTGTTACCAGGGTCGTACGTGGTGCTCTTATATTGTTACCAGGGTCGTACGTGGTGCTCTTATATTGTTACCAGGGTCGTACGTGGTGCTCTTATATTGTGACCAGGGTCGTACGTGGTGCTCTTATATTGTTACCAGGGTCGTACGTGGTGCTCTTATATTGTTACCAGGGTCGTACGTGGTGCTCTTATATTGTGACCAGGGTCGTACGTGGTGCTCTTATATTGTTACCAGGGTCGTACGTGGTGCTCTTATATTGTTACCAGGGTCGTACGTGGTGCTCTTATATTGTTACCAGGGTCGTACGTGGTGCTCTTATATTGTTACCAGGGTCGTACGTGGTGCTCTTATATTGTTACCAGGGTCGTACGTGGTGCTCTTATATTGTGACCAGGGTCGTACGTGGTGCTCTTATATTGTTACCAGGGTCGTACGTGGTGCTCTTATATTGTTACCAGGGTCGTACGTGGTGCTCTTATATTGTTACCAGGGTCGTACGTGGTGCTCTTATATTGTTACCAGGGTCGTACGTGGTGCTCTTATATTGTTACCAGGGTCGTACGTGGTGCTCTTATATTGTTACCAGGGTCGTACGTGGTGCTCTTATATTGTTACCAGGGTCGTACGTGGTGCTCTTATATTGTTACCAGGGTCGTACGTGGTGCTCTTATATTGTTACCAGGGTCGTACGTGGTGCTCTTATATTGTTACCAGGGTCGTACGTGGTGCTCTTATATTGTGACCAGGGTCGTACGTGGTGCTCTTATATTGTTACCAGGGTCGTACGTGGTGCTCTTATATTGTTACCAGGGTCGTACGTGGTGCTCTTATATTGTTACCAGGGTCGTACGTGGTGCTCTTATATTGTTACCAGGGTCGTACGTGGTGCTCTTATATTGTTACCAGGGTCGTACGTGGTGCTCTTATATTGTTACCAGGGTCGTACGTGGTGCTCTTATATTGTTACCAGGGTCGTACGTGGTGCTCTTATATTGTTACCAGGGTCGTACGTGGTGCTCTTTTGTTGGATACAATGGGATACTTTCAGCTTTTTTCAAAATCCAACAGATGGCGTTGTTAGGGTTTTAGGGTTCCGTAGAGAAACAAGGAACCCTTATAGTTTCGTCAAGTCTGCCTGTCCGTCCGTCCGTATGCCACAGCAACTTTATGCAGAAACTATTAGAACTACACTGTTGAAACTTGGTATGTATATATGTATTGTGTGAAACGCTTACGATTACTTACGATTTTTATACAAAAATTAAAATAATTAAACGGGGCTCCCCAGACACGGAACTGACACCAAAACATTTTTTTTCACTTACCTATATGTGTGGAATGTCTGTGGTAGGTCTTTAAAAATGACGTTGAGGTTCATGAAATCATTTTTCCCCAAAGTAAATTGTTAAAGAGACAGACCCTTCTAAAATAAAAAAGGGTGTGGGTCGTCCCCCTCTAACTTTTAAAATAAGAAAGTGAAAAATCTACAAAAAATATATGCTGTGTATCTTAATACTCAACGAAAATTGGTTTGAACATAATAAAATACGCAGTTTTTAAGATATGAAACATTTATTAAAAACCGCAAATAACTTTGTCATTCATACAAACACTATAAAAAACATAGGTTCAACACATAGTTACTTGCTACAACGGAACCCTTCATGGGCGAGTCCTACTCGCACTTGGCCACATTTTTTTCCTTTGTCATGATGAATGTTGACATGTTCTCAAGTTTCTTTGGCCAGAGGTGGCACAGAACAGGGGCGTGTGGACTCAAAACTTTGAAAAATATAAAAATATGAATGAGTTAAATATAAGTAGAGAACACAAAAACAAACAATATTTTTCCGGTACTATTTATACTAAAGTTTTACGTTAGCGAGATAAATGGGAGTAAAGATAAATATTTGCGAACATTGATTCATTTATTCCATTGTCTCACAAACATGACACCTTATGGTACCATTTTATCTTTTTTTGTTTGTCTAAGTGTCCTCTATCCATATTTACAGCATTCATAATGCGTCAATGGAAAAAAAAACATGTTAAGGCATCTATAACCATATGTTGGATTTAAAAAAAACACTCTGATCTAGGTATCCTATTACCAGTGGAGATCGCAGCTAAATATCTATGGCTAGTATTTAATCGCACAATAAAAATACTGATTTGCACAGCAAAAAAGGATCAACAAAAATACTTTTTATGTTTGAAATAATTTATGTGTACTTAAGTTTATACTTTAAGTATTTTTTGTTGTTCTTACATGTTCAACCTAACACGAAGGATTAAGGAAGGAAGATTTACCCGTAACCTAAGCTACCGCAGCATTTTGCCCTGATAAAGTTTGTATATTGTATTTGTAATAGTTAAGCACAACCTATGTTTAAAAGAGATCTAAAAATCAATCTGTGGGAGTTTCTACGCCCTTCTTCTCCCACAGAGGTCCATTGTAGAGAAGATTCAAAATTGACGTTTGCTAAGTATAATATCTACAATAATAAAGTACTTTGACTTTGACTTTTGACTTTGATATTTGCTGAGCAAATCAGTATTTTTGATGTGCAGTTTAATATTTCCCAATACCTAATGAATTTTAGTCATAATGACGTCACGAACCATACGTCCAGTATTCCCATATATGTCCTTTCTTCTTCTATTTTTCAGTAATTGCAACAACAAAAAAACTTTGGAAAAAAAATACTTTATTTCTTCATGATGGCATCGCCCAGGCCCTGACCCACCTTGACGAATTGTTGACAAGCTCTCTTGGTAGATACGTCACCATCACTTCCATTTCACCACTACGCATTATGTCTGATGAGCTTATATCACTGACCAAGCTTGATAAACCTATCATATGGGATACCTAGTATTTAAAAGTTCCGGTGGCTATCTGAGGTCTTCCACAGTTCCACTGCACAAAATGATGCGTCCGAGAGTAAATGCACGGCTATATTATTTGAAGAGTTCCTCTGATTCCTCCAGGATCCCATCATTAGACCTGACCTGATGTGAATTGGAGCAATTGGAAGGTAAATCCTTTCGGACAAAAATACGTCTTGGAGAAATCGATGAACATGCATAAAAAGGCTTATGTTGAAACGATCACCAAAAACGCACCTATTTTACTACCAATAAATTCGCAACGACCGCCAGAATTAGTAAACGACCACCAAATTGTGTTTGGATCAATAAACTTCTTTTTATTTTTTGTGTACTTAAGTTTATGTTTTAAGTATTTTTGTTGTTCTTAAATGTTCAACCTAAGACGAAGGATAAAGGAGTTTCGCTTCGCTCACCCCCTTTACCCTTCACCTAAGCTACCGCAGTATTTTGCCCTGATATTTTCTGCAACTTTTGGTGATCATTTACCCATTTTGGGTAGGAAAAAAATATTTGTTGCCATAAAAAATATAAAATAAATCCCGAAGAATTGTAGACCTCCTTATTTTATATAAGTAACAATCAGGTTCCTCGATTGGAGGATTAAAAGATTGTACAAAGAATTTGCTGTGATAGTTTTCCATTTGTGGCTTTGATGATTTCCACATTTAAAGTTCCTACAGCTTCCTGGCACATCCTGTACAAAACTGAACTTACCTAACCGACATGATGTCCTTTGTAAGAATAAATCATTAAGCACAATCGTTGCGATATCGCGTATAAATATTAATATAATGACGTAACGATAATGGCACATGTGCTCGTAAATAATTACAATTCAATAACAACATTGATAGGTACTTGACAATTTATTTATCAACAAGGATGGAGACAAGGGCAGAATAACAAGGATGGAGGCCATGATAATTTGAAAATTAAGCCCCTATGCACATGAAGCTACACGAAACCTACCAATCATGTTGGTAACTATAGCTTGTCAAATTCGTACGTAGCACTCGCATGGTCTGCGGGCGACGGCGACGAAAGATGCGGGGGCGGGAAAGAAGAGCGCGGGCGGTTCCTACTACGCGCCCCGCCGCCCGCGCTCTTATTTCCCGCCCTCGCAGCCCCCGCATCTGTCGTCCCGTCGCCCGCAGACCATGGGAGTGCTACGTACGAATTTGACAAGCTATAATAACCATGGAAACATGTTAAAAAAGAGTTTCCAGACAGTAAAGCGCCATAGGTGGCGTCCCATTTGATAACACAGGAAGTAACTCAAAATAAACTAGTTCATTTTGATTGCCGAGGCGGCAGTGACCCTGCCTACGAATCCAATGGTCCCGGGTTCGAGTCCCGGTGGGGGCAAATATTTGTTTGATGGGAATGGATGTTTGTACCCTAGTCATGGTTGTTTATCTATCTAAGTATAATAATTATCTATATAAGGATGTGTATTGTTGTCCCAATATACAGGGAATCCTAGTTTGGGGCTAGTTCAATGTGTGTAAAATAGTGTCCAAGGTATTATTATTATTATATTATTATTTGCGGCACTAAACAGTTTCGTTTCAGTAGTTATGTGCACTGTTACCTAAAAACGGACAGTAAACTGATCTATTCTGTAGTGTCCCGAGGAATTGGAAGACAAGGCGAATGTATTTCTAATAAGAGATATCTTCCAACAATACGACGACGATGACGACCCGAATGGCCTAGTCGGCAGTGACGTGCCTACGAAACCAGGGGTCCCGGGTTCGAGTCCCGGTGGGGGCAAATATTTGTTTGATGAGAACGAATGTTTGTACCCTAGTCATGGTTGTTTATCTATCTAAGTATAATATGTATCTATATAAGTATGTGTATCGTTGTCTAGTACCCAAAGATACAGGGAATCCTAGTTTGGGGCTAGATCAATATGTGTAAAAATGATGTCCAAGGTTATTAGGTATTAGGTATATATCCGTACAGAGCAAAAAGAGCTTATTGACTATTTGCACCGGTTATAAAAACTGTCTGGAACCTTGTCCCTTATCAGTGACAACACCGTATGACACACATTCCGTTGATAAGAGCGATAAAGAATATGTATTTTTATTTCAAGTGTACCTTCAGTATGTTGAAACGCAAACATTGCGAATTACTGTAAACGCAGTAATAGATAAGTAAACATAGTGTACGACGGTTAGAATCACTTTGGTAATTGAAGTATTTGGAAATAAACAAATAAGTAGCTCTAGTTTTTTTTTTACGTGCCCTTAAAATAAAAACCAGTAACCTAATTTTATTTTCTATTTATATATTCTATAGTATTATATATAACTCTTGTCCCCGATTTCTGAATTGAAAATTTTACTAATCAATTACTTAAGTATCGTGTTGTCTCTGCAGATGTCACAAAAAATAACGGGACAGACCGATATTAGTAGTTTATGTGACTGATACATAATGGAGGGCATTAAAATAATAATATCACTCGAGAGTTTTAATGCCTAATTATGTACAGTTACATACACTAGTTTATCTACACACTTATCATAAGCTCTCTGGATGTGTTCAGGAACCGCATGTTTAAACCGGCATTGTGGCATTGAGTTGTTTAGCTTGTTCTGTAGTACCAACTTCACAGACAAAGTAGGGGCGGGGCGTCGGCGTTCGAAATTTGAATGTCATAATATGTAGAAAATTTACACATTATGGTCATAATGTTCAATATTGAGATAAGAAATGAGCTTTTACAAAGTAGTTTAACATTATGCTGATCGTAACGTGCGGTTTTTGGACGCAGTAAAGAGGGTTTGTGATACGTGTGTAGATAAAAGTATTAACTAAGTGATTTTCTCAATTCAGAAAACGGCTATTAGTAATAAAGCTCTTCACAAACATTTCGGATGACGAGCATAGAGTTAGCATTGCAACAGGCAGGCATGCTCGTTATACTGACACATATAATATCTCCCGGAGAGTTTTCAATTGTTTGTTATTTCACCTGCTGCGTATCATAATGTTACTGTTTGTTACTAAATACAGTGACAAAGTGGCAAGACGGAACTGACCTAATCTATGCTAAGCCTTCGTTTGTTCAAGCACAACACGAATACGAGACAAAGAAATACTCGGCTCTTTGTAGTGATGTTTTATGATACATGCATTTCTCAAGAATAAATAGTACTACCTACCTAACCCTCAACCGCGTATATTGTTTATATTAAATCTTAAGTTTACTCTCACAATCCACTTTCCTTTCCTATCTGGGTTTGCTGGTAGAAATCTCTTTTATACAGATAAGCGCGCTTCTTGTACATATATCTTTCTTTGTATATCTCTGTATGTTTGTTTTGTGCAATAAAGTATTCATTCATTTATTAAAAAAATGTCCAGACGCTTGAGCGGCTACATTTGGTTGGCATCGCTTTTCATTACAAATACTCAACTACGAAAGTAACAACCTTTCTGGGATCACACAGAATCTGTTCTCAGTACAAATTATGCTTAAAAAATCCAAAACATGCCAAAGCTGACCGGAGGCATGCCCATCGCACCATTACAGATAGCTCTAAATGCTCCACCAGTAAACTTATCATCATAACAAGTCCATAATAACACGTGTGTAAATGTAACACCCAAAATAAAGATTTTCACACCATGAAGGCCACACTTCGTAATCTTAATACTTCATATCAACCATAAAAGGCAATCGTTGCGAACGCTCATGTAGCTCCGATTATTTAATATGTTGTCAGCACCCCTGAGAGTAATTTATATCCTAGTTTGCAACTCTGAAAACCATATCCCGTGGCGCTCAAAAAACTACGAAATTCTGGCATTAACGGGCATAAATCCCCTTTTTCCTCTTATGCGGGCATTTTTTGATAAAAACTTTACTAAACTAATATCTCATATCTATAAACTATCTGCTTGCCAAATTACAGCTCCATAGGTCAAATACAGCCATGTCTAGATGTCCAAACAAAGTTCACCCCCCATCCGCCCTTAGCGGATGGAAATTTGAATAAACACTTGCTCCGTTGACGTCTCATACGTATGAACTACCTATCTGCAAAATTTCAGCTTCACAAGTTAAGTAGCTTTTATATGTCCATACAAAGCCCGTTTAGCGAGAAGAAATTAAAAAAAAACTCGCTTAGTTGACCTCATATATATAACATTCGCTTCCTGCACAATTTCAGCTTCATAAGTCAAGGAGTTTTTTGATTTTCATACAAACTGTAACGCCCAATGCCCACCCTTAAGGATGAATTTTGCCAAATCCCTTTTTAGTGCTACCCTAAACTGTATAAGGATCCCCTGTACAAAGTTTAAGAGCTCTAGAACCAGCTGTTTAGGCTGGGCGTTGATATATCAGTCAGTCATTGAGTCAATCAGTAAGGACTTTGAATTTTATAATTTATCGTGAAAATCCCTTCACATGTAGAGAAATTAAGGTTCCACGAGGGGTGGTCTTATTCCTGCATAGCATCAGTGGATGTGAAACACCTCTGCCCTTTTCTGGCAAGGCAAGATGAAGGTGCAACGTCCTCAAAAGATCTGTTCTTAGATCAAAAGATTCAGTGGATCAAGGAAAAAACTGGCAAGGTCTATCCAGCGGGGTTGGATAGACTTCGCCAGCTTTTTCCTTGATCCAAACTCCATCCTGGGATAAGTTGGAAATGCTGGCGAGAAGATCTAGATGAGCCTCTACGAAAGAGAAGGAAATGCTGAACACGTTTATAAAATCGCCAGCAACGGCCAAAGTCAACCTTGCCCGCCTCCCTCCTACCACAGAGGCTGAAAAATTTAATTCTTGGAGGACCCACCACCCGGTGCAAAAATGGTTTGGGGTCGACAAAACCCCGTGTGACTGGGGTTCGTCCACTAGCGATCAAGGTCTTATGTCCGTCGTAATGTGCGCAGGGCCAGCTCCTCACTCAGACCCTGAATGAATGCAAGAAGGGGTGCTTAGGCTCTCGTAGTTGCAGAAAGTGCTTCAGTGCTCTATCCTATGCTCCTTTTCCCAATAATAATAAATAATAATATTAAACCTTGGACACCATTTACACACATTGATCTAGCCCCAAACTAGGATTCCCTGTATCTAGGGGATAAATATTATACTTAGATAGATAAACAACCATGACTAGGGTACAAACATCCGTTCTCATCAAACAAATATTTGCCCCCACCGGGACTCGAACCCGGGACCCTTGGCTTCCTAGGCAGGGTCACTGCCGACTCGGCCATTCGGGTCGTCTGACTTACCGTTACATTTTTTATTTTTGAAAAGTTTTCTCATATCTGACTGGCTGTTTCTCCGCAGACAATGGACCTAGATATGTCTGGTTGGACTCAATTCGTAAGAAATTAAGTTCACTTTACAAAAGTACTGTACATGTACCCTAATAACGATTCCGTGGGGTAGATTTCTCGAAAAAAACGGGTTTTCAGGGTTGCAAACGATTTGGGTACAAAGTTTTTGGTGCGGCTTCTTTCAAACTCCATTTATGTAACTAATAGTTATTCGTTGTATTTGTATGTAGTATTGAAAGAAATGTTGCCCCTCCCATTTAAACTATACATTCCGCATTTTTCCCTGTAATGCTTTAATTATATTACGATTACGGACCGAATATGTTAAAATACGAAATTTTGATCTGTAGTTTCGGAAAACTTTTTATTTCCGATTTGCCCTTAGTTGTGACCCTATTTATACCATACATTTCTCATTATTTTTCCTGTTATATTAAGTAAAGACCCTTATAAAGTATACTTTTCAAAATTTTAGGATATGTTTTTTAATTGAGCATTTCAGTTTTGTGAAAAATATATATGTGACATCCTTGCAACAATAACCTTTTTTGAAAATGCCACACGATGCAGTTTGAAAAACTTTTTGTTTTTATTTCTGAATTGCCCCCCAATTGTTTAAGATTTAGATATTAAGATATGGAACCCTAAAAATCGTAGATATATGCGCGTTTCCTATGTCCGATGTTTTTATATTAAAAACTGTACCTATACAGATTAAGCAAAACACAAGATAGGGTCAAAATTAAGGCCCACTTGCAGCAATGCCGAGCGAGAGTGAACGAGATAATTTGCTATCTCTGACAATTAAACTAGTGCTAAGTGTTAATATAATAAGTTGTGTTTGCTGTATCGCCTTTTAGCCAAGTTAGAAATAATAAGACTCATTACCAAATATCACTACGCTACTAAGTAAACTTGGCACCCGCCAGGAATGCGTTTCCCCTCCCTATCTCGCTCGCTCCCGCCCTCGGACACACACAGTGACGGAGCGAGGTGCAAAGATAACCTTGGCATCTAGTACATGACAATAAAATAAATTAAAGTTACTTATCATAAAGATGTTGAGAAAATGTATAACACGGTGCGATTTTATATATCTGTTACTAACTAAGCCTTTGTTAATCTGTTTTCTGTTTTCCACTGTGAGTTGCAGCAATATTCGAATATACATATAATAAAACGATACCTACACATAGATACTCACATGGGACTTAACTAAGTAACCATTTGTGTCGCAATGTGAACTACATAGACGTGAACTTCACCCATGTCCAACTGAAGTCAGTTAGTTTACTTGTCCTTATCACAATGTCCTCAGTTGCTGAATTCTTTATCACACCGATATAGGTCACTGTGCTAAGGACCCCTTTATGCACAAAGAAGAGACATTTTTATAACAGACGTCGCGTGCTTGGTACTTAGGTTTTTTATCGCATTCTGTTTGTTTTGCGCTGATAGTAGTCGTACCAATAACGATAGCTAGTCAGGTGGTCTAGTATATTTATTCTACAGATTGCAGTCACTGTTCAAGTTATACGCGCATCATGGCTGAATGACTTTTACTATAATAATAATAATAATAATACCTTGGACTCTATTGACACCCATTCATGTATCCCCAAACTAGGATTCTCTGTATCTTGGGTTAGACAACGATACACATACTTATGTAGATAAATATTATACTTAGATAGATAAACAACCATGACTAGGGTACAAACATCCGATCTCTTCAACAAATATTTGCCCCCACCGGGAATCGAACCCGGGACCCTTGGCTTCGTAGGCAGGGTCACTGCCGACTCGGCCATTCGGGTTGTCACTATGTGCATGGAGTGTTCAATGTTATTCAGAGAAAAGCATTGAGTCGCGTTCGAAGTAGTGGGATCTATGGGTAAGCTTAGCGCAACTTGTGGCCGAATATACAACCGACAACTGAAAGTTTAACAGAAGCTTTAGATAAGTCTCAAAGTGATCCGAGAAACAGTGTCTCGCTTGGAAAATGACAGCGTCAGATGACTTTTAAGCAGGGTTCGAAATTGTCAAGATAATTATGCTGCTTGATAATTATCCGATAATTATGGGATAATTATCACCAGTGTAAGAAATTTATTTGTTAAATTGTTTCATAACAAATGCGTAATAATTTGGGCAATTCTAACAAAAACAAATAAATTTTATGATTTTTATTTATAAATTAATATTAATTAAAGTAAAAATATGTGACCGTCAGAATCTAAATTATAAATAAAATAAATTGGATTGACCAAACATGCCAAAGGAATTCCTTTGGCATCTTTGGGTGAGGATTCTATTTCCATTAGCTGTGTTGCTGCAGCAGCTGCAGTAGAAGATATTTGTTGTCCTAATCCTAATAGCCAACTAAGATCTTGCTGCTTGGTTGTGTTAACTTGGTTGTAATATTTAAACATGAATTCCAGCTTCGCAGCCTTTTCATTGCCAAATCTATTTCGTTCGGTTATATGCAACTGCGGAAATACACGTTCGAATACAGTTCACCTTCATCAACGCAATTTTTGTCATTATCAATTGATAATTATCGAGCTATTTTTCATTTCATAATTATCAAGATAATTATCACCCTGCTTTTAAGGCGAATTGTCGATTGGGATATTAAATATAAACAGGCACATACATTATCCCCGCTACCCCACATATCTTCGAGAATTTTTCGAGTTTTTTTCCTACAGGGATAGCAACCGGAGATCCCACACGATGTCTCTCCTTTCTACTCCTCGGCATAACACTGCCGCTTACAAAAACTCGTTGAGGTGAACGGCGATCCGACTGTGGAACGCACTTCCCTGCGCTATTAGAGATAGTCCCTCAATTTTCACTTTTAAAAAAGATTGAAAGGGCATTTCCATTCTCTTTCGTAATAGATACTTTTATATATACGTTTGATATATATTTTATTTTTGTGTTTTTGTATTTTATTTAGTATATATGTCGCAGGCATTTTGTATGATTCCGCCGTTTACATACGGCGTCGCCAGTTTATAAACGCTCGCTGTTATGTAATATGCCGAAGGCAAATTGACAATCCTTTATGTTTTTAGTATGTTTTGTTGTTCTTACATGTTCAACCTAACACGAAGGATAAAGGGGGCTTCGCTTCGCTCACCCCCTTTACCCTTCACCTAAGCTACCGCAGTGTTTTGCCCTGATAATTTGCTATTTTAATTTCAATTTGTCAATTTGCCTTCGGCATATTACATAGTAGCGCGTGTTTGTAAACGGACGACGCCGTTTATAAAACGCGGAATCATACAATTTGCCTGCCACATATACATAATTTATTACATTATTATCTTTTAGTTGTACACAATTAAATGTATACAGTTTATTTCGCACTAGGACTCTCCTGTTGCACAACTTTTCCTATCCTGCCTAGGTTTGCTGGTAGAAATCTCTCTTAAAAAAGAGATAAGCTCGCATTTGCCCATAAAATGTTTTGTTAACTTACTATTAAGATTTATGTGCAATAAAGAATATGAATATGAATACATTGCTTCTGCCCCCAAATTAGGGTACCGTGCCTCGAAATTTGAATGTCATAATGTGTAGAAAATTTACACATTATGGTCATAATGTTCAATATTCAGATAAGAAATGAGTTTTTACATAGTAGTTTAACATTATGCTGATCGTAACGTGCGGTTTTTGGACGCAGTAAAGAGGGTTTATGATACGTGTGTAGATAAAAGTATTAACTAAGTGATTTTCTCAGTTCAGAAAACGGCTATTGGTAATAAAGCTCTTCACAAACATTTCGGATGACGAGCATAGAGTTAGCATTGCAACAGGCAGGCATGCTCGTTATACTGACACATATAATATCTCCCGGAGAGTTTTCAATTGTTTGTTATTTCACCTGCTGCGTATCATAATGTTACTGTTTGTTACCAAATACAGTGACAAAGTGGCAAGACGGAACTGACCTAATCTATGCTAAGCCTTTGTTTGTTCAAGCACAACACGAATACGAGACAAAGAAATACTCTTTGTAGTGACGTTTTATGATACATGCATTTCTCAAGAATAAATAGTACTACCAACCTAACCCTCAACCGCGTATATTGTTTATATTAAATCTTAAGTTTACTCTCACAATCCACTTTCCTTTCCTATCTGGGTTTGCTGGTAGAAATCTCTTTTATAGAGATAAGCGCGCCTCTTGTACATATATCTTTCTTTGTATATCTCTGTATGTTTGTTTTGTGCAATAAAGTATTCATTCATTTATTAAAAAAATGTCCAGACGCTTGAGCGGCTACATTTGGTTGGCATCGCTTTTAATTACAAATACTCAAATTCGAGAGTTCAACCTTTCTGGGATCACACAGAATCTGTTCTCAGTACAAATTATGCTTAAAAAATCCAAAACAAGCCAATGCTGACCGGAGGCATGCCCATCGCCCCATCACACATAGCTCTAAATGCTCCACCCGTAAACTTGTCGTCATCACAAGTCCATAATAACACATGTGTAACACCCAAAATAAAGATTGTCACACCATGAAGGCCACACTTGGTAATCTTAATACTTCTTATCAACCATAAAAGGCAATCGTTGCGAACGCTCATGTAGCTCCGATTATTTAATATGTTGTCAGCACCCCTGAGAGTAATTTATATCCTAGTTTGCAAAAACCATATCACGTGGTGCTCAAAAAACTACGAAATTCTGGCACTAACTGGCATAAATCCCCTTTTTCCTCTTATGCGGGCATTTTTCGATAAAAACTTTACTAAGCTAATATCACATATCTATAAACTATCTGCTTGCCAAATTACAGCTCCATAGGTCAAATACAGCCATGTCTAGATGTCCAAACAAAGTTCACCCCCCATCCGCCCTTAGCGGATGGAAATTTGAATAAACACTTGCTTCGTTGACGTCTCATACGTATGAACTACCTACCTGCAAAATTTCAGCTTCACAAGTTAAGTAGCTTTTATATGTCCACACAAAGCCCGTTTAGCAGGAAGAAATTAAAAAAAAAACTCGCTTAGTTGATGGCTCATACATATAACATACGCTTCCTGCACAATTTCAGCTTCATAAGTCAAGGAGTTTTTTGATTTTCATACAAACTGTAACGCCCAATGCCCACCCTTAGGGATGAATTTTGCCAAATCCTTTTTTAGTGCTACCCTAAACTGTATAAGGATCCCCTGTACAAAGTTTAAGAGCTCTAGGACCAGCTGTTTAGGCCTGGCGTTGATATATCAGTCAGTCATTGAATCAATCAGTAAGGACTTTGAATTTTATAATTTATCGTCAAAATCCCTTCACATGTAGAGAAATGAAGGTTCCACGAGGGGTGGTCTTATTCCTGCATAGCATCAGTGGATGTGAAACACCTCTGCCCTTTTCTGGCAAGGCAAGATGAAGGTGCAACGTCCTCAAAAGATCTGTTCTTGGATCAAAAGATTCAGTGGATCAAGGAAAAAACTGGCAAGGTCTATCCAGCGGGGTTGGATAGACTTCGCCAGCTTTTTCCTTGATCCAAACTCCATCCTGGGATAAGTTGGAAATGCTGGCGAGAAGATCTAGATGAGCCTCTACGAAAGAGAAGGAAATGCTGAACACGTTTATAAAATCGCCAGCAACGGCCAAAGTCAACCTTGCCCGCCTCCCTCCTACCACAGAGGCTGAAAAATTTAATTCTTGGAGGACCCACCACCCGGTGCAAAAATGGTTTGGGGTCGACAAAACCCCGTGTGACTGGGGTTCGTCCACTAGCGAACAAGGTCTTATGTCCGTCGTAATGTGCGCAGGGCCAGCTCCTCACTCAGACCCTGAATGAATGCAAGGAGGGGTGCTTAGGCTCTCGTAGTTGCAGAAAGTGCTTCAGTGCTCTATCCAATGCTCCTTTTCCCAATAATAATAAATAATAATAATAAACCTTGGACACTATTTACACACATTGATCTAGCCCCAAACTAGGATTCCCTGTATCTAGGGGATAAATATTATACTTAGATAGATAAACAACCATGACTAGGGTACAAACATCCGTTCTCATCAAACAAATATTTGCCCCCACCGGGACTCGAACCCGGGACCCTTGGCTTCGTAGGCAGGGTCACTGCCGACTCGCCCATTCGGGTCGTCTGACTTACCGTTACATTTTTAATTTTTGAAAAGTTTTCTCATATCTGACTGGCTGTTTCTCCGCAGACAATGGAACTAGATATGTCTGGTTGGACTCAATTCGTAAGAAATTAAGTTCACATTACAAAAGCACTGTACATGTACCCTAATAACGATTCCGTGGGGTAGATTTCTCGAAAAAAACGGGTTTTCAGGGTTGCAAACTTGGGTTGGGTACAAAGTTTTTGGTGCGGCTTCTTTCAAACTCCATTTATGTAACTAATAGTTATTCGTTGTATTTGTATGTAGTATTGAAAGAAATATTGCCCCTCCCATTTAAACTATACATTCCGCATTTTCCCTGTAATGCTTTAATTATATTACGATTACGGACCGAATATGTTAAAATACGAAATTTTGATCTGTAGTTTCGGAAAACTTTTTATTTCCGATTTGCCCTTAGTTGTGACCCTATTTATACCATACATTTCTCATTATTTTTCCTGTTATATTAAGTAAAGACCCTTATAAAGTATACTTTTCAAAATTTTAGGATATGTTTTTTAATTGAGCATTTCAGTTTTGTGAAAAATATATATGTGACATCCTTGCAACAATAACCTTTTTTGAAAATGCCACACGATGCAGTTTGGAAAACTTTTTGTTTTTATTTCTGAATTGCCCCCCAATTGTTTAAGATTTAGATATTAAGATATGGAACCCTAAAAATCGTAGATATATGCGCGTTTCCTATGTCCGATGTTTTTATATTAAAAACTGTACCTATACAGATTAAGCAAAACACAAGATAGGGTCAAAATTAAGGCCCACTTGCAGCAATGCCGAGCGAGAGTGAACGAGATAATTTGCTATCTCTGACAATTAAACTAGTGCTAAGTGTTAATATAATAAGTTGTGTTTGCTGTATCGCCTTTTAGCCAAGTTAGAAATAATAAGACTCATTACCAAATATCACTACGCTACTAAGTAAACTTGGCACCCGCCAGGAATGCGTTTCCCCTCCCTATCTCGCTCGCTCCCGCCCTCGGACACACACAGTGACGGACGCTATGACGTCATCAGAGCGAGGTGCAAAGATAACCTTGGCATCTAGTACATGACAATAAAATAAATTAAAGTTACTTATCATAAAGATGTTGAGAAAATGTATAACACGGTGCGATTTTATATATCTGTTACTAACTAAGCCTTTGTTAATCTGTTTTCTGTTTTCCACTATGAGTTGCAACAATATTCGAATATACATATAATAAAACGATACCTACACATAGATACTCACATGGGACTTAACTAAGTAACCATTTGTGTCGCAATGTGAACTACATAGACGTGAACTTCACCCATGTCCAACTGAAGTCAGTTAGTTTACTTGTCCTTATCACAATGTCCTCAGTTGCTGAATTCTTTATCACACCGATATAGGTCACTGTGCTAAGGACCCCTTTATGCACAAAGAAGAGACATTTTTATAACAGACGTCGCGTGCTTGGTACTTAGGTTTTTTATCGCATTCTGTTTGTTTTGCGCTGATAGTAGTCGTACCAATAACGATAGCTAGTCAGGTGGTCTAGTATATTTATTCTACAGATTGCAGTCACTGTTCAAGTTATACGCGCATCATGGCTGAATGACTTTTACTATAATAATAATAATAATAATACCTTAGACTCTATTGACACCAATTCATGTATCCCCAAACTAGGATTCTCTGTATCTTGGGTTAGACAACGATACACATACTTATGTAGATAAATATTATACTTAGATAGATAAACAACCATGACTAGGGTACAAACATCCGATCTCTTCAACAAATATTTGCCCCCACCGGGAATCGAACCCGGGACCCTTGGCTTCGTAGGCAGGGTCACTGCCGACTCGGCCATTCGGGTTGTCACTATGTGCATGGAGTGTTCAATGTTATTCAGAGAAAAGCATTGAGTCGCGTTCGAAGTAGTGGGATCTATGGGTAAGCTTAGCGCAACTTGTGGCCGAATATACAACCGACAACTGAAAGTTTAACAGAAGCTTTAGATAAGTCTCAAAGTGATCCGAGAAACAGTGTCTCGCTTGGAAAATGACAGCGTCAGATGACTTTTAAGCAGGGTTCGAAATTGTCAAGATAATTATGCTGCTTGATAATTATCCGATAATTATGGGATGATTATCACCAGTGTAAGAAATTTATTTGTTAAATTGTTTCATAACAAATGCGTAATAATTTGGGCAATTCTAACAAAAACAAATAAATTTTATGATTTTTATTTATAAATTAATATTAATTAAAGTAAAAATATGTGACCGTCAGAATCTAAATTATAAATAAAATAAATTGGATTGACCAAACATGCCAAAGGAATTCCTTTGGCATCTTTGGGTGAGGATTCTATTTCCATTAGCTGTGTTGCTGCAGCAGCTGCAGTAGAAGATATTTGTTGTCCTAATCCTAATAGCCAACTAAGATCTTGCTGCTTGGTTGTGTTAACTTGGTTGTAATATTTAAACATGAATTCCAGCTTCGCAGCCTTTTCATTGCCAAATCTATTTCGTTCGGTTATATGCAACTGCGGAAATACACGTTCGAATAAAGTTCACTTTCATTAACGCAATTTTTGTCATTATCAATTGATAATTATCGAGCTATTTTTCATTTCATAATTATCAAGATAATTATCACCCTGCTTTTAAGGCGAATTGTCGATTGGGATATTAAATATAAACAGGCACATACATTATCCCCGCTACCCCACATATCTTCGAGAATTTTTCGAGTTTTTTTCCTACAGGGATAGCAACCGGAGATCCCACACGATGTCTCTCCTTTCTACTCCTCGGCATAACACTGCCGCTTACAAAAACTCGTTGAGGTTAACGGCGATCCGACTGTGGAACGCACTTCCCTGCGCTATTAGAGATAGTCCCTCAATTTTCACTTTTAAAAAAGATTGAAAGGGCATTTCCTTTCTCTTTCGTAATAGATACTTTTATATATACGTTTGATATATATTTTATTTTTGTGTTTTTGTATTTTATTTAGTATATATGTCGCAGGCATTTTGTATGATTCCGCCGTTTACATACGGCGTCGCCAGTTTATAAACGCTCGCTGTTATGTAATATGCCGAAGGCAAATTGACAATCCTTTATGTTTTTAGTATGTTTTGTTGTTCTTACATGTTCAACCTAACACGAAGGATAAAGGGGGCTTCGCTTCGCTCACCCCCTTTACCCTTCACCTAAGCTACCGCAGTGTTTTGCCCTGATAATTTGCTATTTTAATTTCAATTTGTCAATTTGCCTTCGGCATATTACATAGTAGCGCGCGTTTGTAAACGGACGACGCCGTTTATAAAACGCGAAATCATACAATTTGCCTGCCACATATACATAATTTATTACATTATTATCTTTTAGTTGTACACAATTAGATGTATACAGTTTATTTCGCACTAGGACTCTCCTGTTGCACAACTTTTCCTATCCTGCCTAGATTTGCTGGTAGAGATCTCTCTTAAAAAAGAGATAAGCTCGCGTTCGCCCATAAAATGTTTTGTTAACTTACTATTAAGATTTATGTGCAATAAAGAATATGAATATGAATACATTGCTTCTGCCCCCAAATTAGGGTACCGTGCCGTCTGAACCAGAAACAGCGACGTCACACACATATA
This sequence comes from Argyresthia goedartella, assembly GCA_949825045.1. Lineage (NCBI taxonomy): Eukaryota > Metazoa > Arthropoda > Insecta > Lepidoptera > Argyresthiidae > Argyresthia > Argyresthia goedartella. Next base: position 17,469,870 of record OX463834.1, read on the forward strand.
AACATCCGACACCTGGGGTTTATTTTTTTGCTTTTTCCCCAGCCGGGGATCGAACCCGGGACGGTAGGCGGAGCCACAACCGCTGCGCCACTAATATTAATATTGCGCCACTAATTTAATATTATGCAGCAACAAAAATTGTCTGTAGCACCTGCAACCAAACGTCTTTTTTGTTTTCAACCAAAGAGATAATGGAGCAGCTTCTGTTAATTAATAGTAGTTTATGTGACTGCTGCATAATGGAGGGCATTAAAACTCGAGAGTGGGTTTATGAAACGAGCCGAAGGCGAGTTTCATAATAATATCACTCGAGAGTTTTAATGCCTAATTATTCACAATTCACAATTCTTTATTGCACAGAACATTAAAACAAAACATTTTACAAGAAATTAAAAGGCAAAGGCGAGCTTATCTCTCAACAGAGATTTCTTACAGCAAACCTATCAGGATAGGATACATATAAACTGAAAAGGGTAGTCCAGTGCAATTATAAAATTACTAAATACCAATAAAATATAATACTTACTATAAAAATACATATAATAAAAGAAATAGTAGATAAAATAAAAATAAACAAATAATAATAATAAACAGATAAATACAATTACATACTTAGAAAAGGGTAGTCTAGTGCAATCAAATACTTACCAAATACCAATAAAATATGATACTTACTATAACAAAACATATAATAAAAGAAATAGTAGATAAAATAAGAATAAACAAATAATAATAGTATATAGATAAATACAATTACATACTTATATATACAATACCTATGATGAAAGAGAAAGTAAGTGCTCTTTCAAGCGATTCTTAAAGGAGAAGAGAGTGGGACTATCCCTAATAGTGCAGGGAAGTGCGTTCCACAGCCGAGTGGCCCTCAGCCTGAACGAGTGCTCGTAGGCGACGGTGTTATGCTGCGGAATACATAGAAGAGACACCGTGTGAGATCCCCGTTCCTTGCCTCTGGAGAAAAGGAACTCAAAACGTTCACGAAGGTAAGAAGGATATCTGGGATTTCTCAAGATGTTAAAGAGTAAAGCCAATATGTGGAAATCACGACGAAGACGAATCGGGAGCCAACCCAGTTCCTTGCGATACTGCGAGACGTGGTCATACTTGCGCAGCCCGAAGACGAACCGAATCCCGAGGTTTTGAAGTCGTTCGAGTTTATTCAGTTGTTCTTCGTTTGCACTCACCCAGCAAGCATCGGCATAGTCAATTAAAGGAAGTAGAAGGGACTGGGCTAGAGTGACTTTAGTGTGCCGTGGAAGGAAGTATTGTAATCTCCGAAGAGAGTGAAACGATGCAAAGACTCGTCTGCTGACCTCGGAGACATGGGGCGACCAAGACAGCATGTTATCGAATACAACTCCGAGATTTTTAGCTTTATCGCTGTATTTGATTACGGTTCCGTCAAATATTAGAGGAGCGATTTGAAGTTGTTGTAACAGGTTAAGAGAGCATCTGGTTCCCAAGATCAAGGCCTGCGACTTGCTCGGGTTGACTAGAAGTCCATACGAGAGGGCCCATTTCCGGATATTCTCGAGGTCAGCATTCAGAGCCTCCACAGCCGGAGTCACATCACGCGGAGAAAAATGCCGGTATATTTGGAGGTCATCTGCGTAAATATGATATGAAAAAGTAAGTACATCAGAGATTGAGTTGATAAAAACCGAGAAAAGAAGGGGTGAAAGGATGCCACCCTGAGGAACCCCAGTGAATAGATCGCACCAATCGGTGGATGTCTCCTCAGACTTGATGCGTTGTTGTCGATCTCTGAGATAGGAGTCAAACCAGAGGGCGGCATGAGAGGAGACATTAAGTGAATGAAGGATCGCAACCAGGATATCAAATTCCACGCAGTTGAAAGCGCTGCTGAAGTCAAGCAATGCCAGCATAGACATCCTCTTCTGGTCCATCGCAAGTTGGATATCATCTGTTACTTTGAGTAGAGCCGTGGTAGTGCTGTGACCCGGCCTAAAGCCCGATTGGAAAGGATTAAGGAGATTCATGGAGGAAAGATAGGTGGATAATTGAGTGTGTACAATTGATTCAAGGACTTTGGAAAGGATAGGCAGGATAGAAATAGGACGAAATTCTTTGTAGGAAGTAGGGTTAGATGTTTTAGGCAGAGGGATCACGAGAGCACGTTTCCACTGACTAGGGAAGTGACAGTCAGAGAGTGAAGCATTAATTATGTGAGTGATAACCGGCAGCAATTCCCCAAGAACAATTGTTAGCATTTGAGAGCAGATTTTGTCATTGCCCACGGCTTTTGATGAGATTGCTAGCACTGCTTTCCTGACTGCAGCGATTCCAACATGACGTAGATGGAAAGGAGAGTGGCAGGAGACAGTCCTGGAAAGCAAGTTACGGAGTGTGGCATCCTTGACAGATGGATCCATCTGGACGGGGGGGACAGCAAAAAAAATATTGAGACCGTTAAGGTCGATGTTACCAACAGCCAGGTCCTGGGACTTACCAATGCCAAGGGTCTTCAGAAATTTCCAAACTTGTGCAGGGGCGTAGCTCTCGATACATTCAAATATATGACGGCGTTTGGCATCTCGACACAGACGGGAGCAGCGATTACGAAGACTTTTGTATGCTAAGAGATTTTCTTCGGTCGGATCCTTTTTGTATTTAGTCTTGGCACGGTTTCTCTTAGCCATCAGACCCTTAATGGTATCAGTAAGCCATGGAGCGGGAAGGTGTTTTACTTTAACCTTCTTAACAGGAGCATGTTTGTCAAACAAGCTCAGGACAATTGTGTTAAAGTTCTGAACCTTATCATCAACGGACTCACTACCCAGAACAAGGGACCAATCTATGGAAGAGGTGTCGGATTTAAGGGAAGTGCGATCAATACCCTTGAAACTACGAAGTTCAAGAAACTTAGCTTTACGCTTGGGGGGCCTAATGTTGTAGGATTGGTAAATTAAATCATGGTAGGAGAAGGGGGCACTGAGTTCACCATGTACGGCAACCTTAGTGGGGTTAGATATTATCATCAAGTCAAGAAGAGAGGGGGTACAGTGAGGCTGAAAGTGAGTGGCATCGAGGGGAAGAATGTGTAAATTCAAGGAGTTAACAATGGATCGCAGTTTGTCAGTTATGTACAGTTACATACACTAGTTTATCTACACACATATCATAAGCTCTCTTTGATGTGTTCAGGAACCGCATGTTTGACCGGCATTGTGGTTCTGTAATTGTTTAGCTTGTTCTTTAGTACCAACTTCACGCAGACGGGCGTCGGCGTTCGAAATTTGAATATCAGTACCAACTTCACAGACAAACTAGGGACGGCACGCGGGTGGGCGTCGGCGTTCGAAATTTGAATGTCATTATATGTAGAAAAACTACACATAATGACCATTATGTGTAGTTTTCCAGATAAGAAACGAGTTTTTACAGTTTAACATGATGCTGACCGTAACGTGCGGTTTTTGAACGCAGTAAAGAGGGTTTATGATACGCGTGTAGATAAACACCTTTACTACCGCAACAGAATATTAAACATGTAGATACAACAATTAATATAACCCAGCGCTACCGATAAATATTTTAGCAACAACATTGATAAATAATAACTCAGAGGAAATTTTTTTAAGCGGCCTTCATTAAGTGGACCTGTTTATATTACTATTTTTATTAATAATAGCCTACATCATCCCACTGCTGGGCAAAGGCCTCTCTTCCCCTCCACCACTCTTCACGCCCCTGGGCTGCCTCCCACCAGTTTTTGTTATGGTACCTCAATTCGTCACTCCAGGCTTCCTGGGTCGACCACGTCCCCTTTAAACTTTTGGCATCCAGAGAGTTATTAGTTTGGCCCATCGGTCCGGTTGCATACGGGCGACGTGGCCTGCCCAGTCACACTTCAATTCAGCTGCCTTTTCCGCTACGTCCTTTAATTGAGTTCTGGAGCGTATCTCAGTATTCCTGACTCGATCCACCAATCGGACCCCCAGGATACTGCGCTGTTTATATACAGGGTGTAATTGAAAGGATAAGGAATTGATAAGGATACTTAAGGGGGTTGATATGGGCATCATTCTGAACAACTTATTCTATGAAACTTATTTGATCTGAGCAACTTTAATTTTCACTTCTGCTCGCCCGGCCCACACTGTATACAGGAAGGATTTTCATACAATTCAAGCAATGCAGTACATTAGTTCGATTTATCTCAAAGAAGGTTGTGTGTCACAATAATGCTCACATTTCCATGCTCGCATGCTCGAGAAAAAATACTAAATAGATATTTCTATCCTAAAGTAATATAAAAATAAATGTAGCCCATTAATTACCCCACCGAGGCGTACAGGCCTTTTCCCGGATACGACTAAAATGAAGCCATACTGCAGTGCGGGTTGGTGGAGGGGTTTTACGAACACTACCACGTAGCGATAGTAGCCGGGACCTACAGCTTAACGTGTCATCCGAAACACTGAGCGTCCGATAATGTACTTAAGATAAATTAATTATCTCATTGGTACATGGTCAGGATTTGAACCTGCATCTCCCGTGTGAGAAGCAAGCGTGAAATCCATTAGAACACGGAGGTCCTGCACCTAAAACTCACCTAAAACTTGCTATGGTATAAGTATAGTTAGAAATTAAGAATAATCAGTGATTTTTGAAAAATAAATGAAAACACAATTTTATTTATTTATTTATTTAATTTTCTTAAATACCTTCCATTACAGGATAACCTAATGCGGTAAGTCTAACTTAACTAAATATTAACATAATTATATCATACAGGATGTTGCGTTGTAAAATAACGCCCTGCCCCTGAGGGCAGAGGTGGTTATTTCCACGACACTGAAGCAATTTTTTTAAATTTTTTTCGTTAAAAATAACTAAAAGTCATTTATTTATGGCCTTACTTCTAATACTCGCTACAGCGCTCGCACTACCGGGCCAGATATGTTGCGGTGTAAGCTGCTGTGAACTTTATTTTCATATGTTTGAGTCAAAATTGTCAATCACCACGAATCAAGTTGATAATGTTACCGATACACGAGCCTTAAGTGGCACTCTATCAACTGTGCCTTCAGCTATTAAATAAAATTTATTAATCATGCAATACCAAACTATATTTTTTTCTGAAATACAAATGACGCCACCAATCAAATATACACATCATTCATAGGCAAAGCATACATTGTTTGTTTGTGGCGTGTGTGAGCGCGCTTATAAAGGCAACTGTAGGTCGAAGTACGTTCAACCTAACGCCTCTTTATTGTTTTGTTACATCAAATTATCAAAACAGGGCTGTTATTATTACAACAACCGATGATGATAATAAATAAAAAATGGCATATTGATTGCAACTAAATAAGCTCTTGCAGTATTTAATTATGAATACATGTTGTCTTAGATTTAGATCGTAGATTAGTTGTCAATTCCAGCACTTATAGCCCATCTGCAGACCTCCTCGAACATCCAGGCCTCCGACTCCAGCTGGTGCAGGAGTTAGTGTTTCTGAATAAGAAGAGTGGGTGCAGCGGGTCTTGCACAAAGGCTTTGCTCAAGTGGGCCAGGTGCAGGCACTTTAACCCCCTGTAGGAGAAGCAGAAGAGGATGAAGAAACCCATCCCATATCAACAACACATTACCTTGAGAAAGATTAAATCATCATCACATCGTGTTGGCGATTTGTTTTTTAACCCACGACTAACAATGAGGGTAGTTTTAAGTTTGAAGTATCTCTAGCGCTCAAATCGGTTGGCGGATTTTCTGTAAATTGTAATACATTTCTCTGCAATGGTTCTTAGCTAAGTTTTATTGAGATCAGAACCAAGTCGGTAACTAGGAAACAAGTCAGCCAAGTTGTAGACTTCATTTATTATGTCGGTGGTGGTTTAATCGCAGAACACCTGGACCTGGAGATGAGGCATCGCGATTATTAAAATTCAAAACCTCCAACGGCAAAATGGCGTCCCTGGACGACGCTAGGCACACATGGGTTAAATTTTGAAATAGTTATCTGCCGAATGCATGAATGCAAGAGCTTCAGGACCGGAGAAGATGGCGTATCAAAGAAGAGGTCTATAACCAGCAGTGGGTGGATACGAGCTGATTGATAATGACGAACGAATGCATTCGTCTCGCATAAATTAAACGTGTGCAACCTCTAAACTAGTATTAATAAATTAATTTTGTTCATTAAAATCCCTGCGGAGAGGCACGGGCCTTTTTCAGGATACGAATAATATTGGGCCATACTACACAACGCTGGCTGAGTGCGCGATGATGGAGGGCTGTGGCCAACCCGACTGACATGAGTTATCAAGCCGTCCCATTAGGGCCTCTCATCACAGCTTTACGACTATTACCACCGAGTTGCGATAATGATCGGGACCTATAGTTTAGCGTGTCACCCGAAACACGGTAGCGTCCGAAACAAATGCCATATAGAACGGACACCCATCCAGTGCCTGTCTCGGCCAGATGGTAATGAATACCGTTAGGCCACGAACGCTTCTAATAAAATAGTAATGGATAACGTCAAACATCCAATAAAATATCAACGACCTTCTTAGGAATGTTCAATAAGTTTTCCTTCACAGTTCAAAATAATGATCGGTAACCGGTAAATATGCAAGGTTAACGGACAAAGGACTTGTAGGAAAGGGCCTTGGCCTCATCTGCGAATAATATTTAGATAACTAAAATAGATATCCTTTGCATTTTCAGTTCATGCTGGACAATAAGATGCAAGAGGGCGGGCGACGGCTTCTGAACGAACTTACCCAGACGCAAACACAGTGCCTATCTATAATGCAATCATTGTTTTTTTATATGGAGTAGCTAGAGTCTTCACAAAATAAAAGGCCCGGTGACAGCGCCCGTCTCACTGACGTAGTAAGGTTGGATTTAGTTTGGCCGGGCCTTTTATTTTGTGAAGACTGTAAGCCCTTGTATCGGGAAAATTGGCAACTAGGTTCCTGGTAGTGGAAATTTTGGACACAAGCAAACCAAAACAAAGTCACGACAATCGCTGCGGCAGAACAGTGCGATAATGCTGTTTTTTTATTTCTTTTTTAAGAAACACCGATTATTTCTTATTTTTAAACATGTACCGTGTTACCACAAAAAATATTAAACAGCGTTTAACCTGAAAACAAATGTCAAATCATATTTTGTTTTTAAACAAGTGTAGAACAGTAGTTTATTTTTTTGTGGGAAGGCCCGCAGTTTTGAGATATTTTGAAAACCTACCTGGTTTTTGACGCCAGAACCATATCAATATAGTTATATAAATAGCATGAAAATAATAAACGGCCCGACTCACGCACGAAGGGTTCTGTACCACCGCACAATTCAAGTTTTTTGCATGGGGATTAGGTATCTTTAATTTTCCTGTGTGTTAAGATAACAAAATCTTGTTTACAATGTTATTAGTGCGGCTATTTTCATTCTACATGTATGAAACTAGGTGCATTTATAAGTTTGTATGTGCTTTTAAAACATAAATGTTTCATTATTTTTATGGTCATAATGTAACAATACTCAGATAAGAAACGAGTTTTTACCAAGTAGTATAACATTATTACCCAGTTCCACGAGTCAAGCCCGCGTTAATAAAATATTCGCACCGCCTCGTGACGTCACGCAGTTGAGTCGACCAGCACCGGATGCGGTTTCTTCTGGAACATCCAAAATACTGGAACCTCAGAAGGACACATATGCTGCTGTGTCCCGCCGTGCCCCCCCGCCGCCGCCGCCCGCGCCCCGCACCGCCCGCCGCCGAACAACAGAAGCTGCAGGCTGCGCCGCGCGCGACACCGGCCAGGTCCGCCCGTGGCCCCCCGAACGCGACAGTTGATGGGGAAGGCTTTATCCTGGTCCAAAACAGGAAGCGCCGCTCCAGACGCAGCCGCAATCAGCGTGGCACAGCCCCCGCCGGTGAGAGCAGCCTGAACCGCTCCCACCGTACAGTTATACATTTCCAGGATTGACGTGAAAATGACCTGCCAGGACGTTGAACGTCATATCCTGGAAAAGCTGGAGAAAAATCCGCCGTCTGGTATAAAAGAGGCGAATGTACGGATGTTTTGGAGTCAGAAAGACCCAAGGAGTTCCTGGCCAAAGATTACTGGCCGAAGGGCATTGTTTACCGACGCTACAGGGAAGCGAGAACGAAGAAGAAAATCCCTAGCTAGGTTAGATTATATTTAGTGTGTTTTTTTATATTACATTATGTATCTCTAGTTGTAAGGTATTTATAGATATGGGTTTTTTGTAAGCCTGAAATAAAGATTATTATTATTATGCTGGTCGTAACGTGCGGTTTTTGGACACAGTAAAGAGGGTTTATGATACGTGTGTGGATAAAAAGGTATAACAATCATTTCGCATCCTAGAGAAAGACATAAAAAGGATACTTAAAAAAAATGCCGAACAATTTCAATTTCCCACTGAATACGTATTTCAGCTGTATTCTTATCATTAAATGCTGTTTTTATTTGCATACGCTCCGCTCCGGTTTTGCTTCTTCTAAGTTCTAACCTAACCTAACCTACTCTAGCGATATTTGGCTTTTCGTTCTAACTAACTTCTTTCAGTCGCAAGCTGGCTCCGCCGCCGATTCCACATGTACGTTTACCCCCCTTTAGCCTACACCTACCTTCAGCTTAATTAACAACATTTATTGTTTACATTTACATACAGGCACATACATTGCTTCTGGCTCCACACTAGGATACCCTGTGTCGTGGGAACCAGAAACAGCAACGTCACAAACATATAAACATCCAAGACCTGGTTTTTTTACTTCATTAGGTACTCCCAGCCGGGGATCGAACCGGGGACTTCTCGCATGGTAGGCAGAGTCACAGCCGCTGCGCCACAGAGGTCGTCATTCATATAAGTAGACAAAGTTTCTGCCTTCTGATAACTATTAAAAACTAGCTGATGCCCGCAACTTCATCTGCGTGTTCATAGGAATTATCATTAACCGAGATAACGTTACCCTCCTTCTAGAGCAGTCGGATAAAAAGTATCCTATATGTTAATCTAGCTCATAAACTACCTCTGTGCTAAATTTCATTCAAATCCGTTCAGCCGTTTTAGCGTGATTGAGGCACAAACACACAAACATCCAAACATCCTAACACGCTACTTTCACATTTATAATATTAGTGAGATCATCATTAGTCAAAATAATAGTAATGTAAAGGTCTATTTGACGAATCAACAGTAGTCCAACTGAAAATGTACAAATATAAGTTATGCCAACCAAAACAGTAGACCGAAGCATTGTTATAAAAAAGTACTAATATGCTATTAGAGATATCACAAAATTATTTATGGCCTTGATATTTATGTAATATAAAAATGACCATCATGACCTATATACCTATATATATATATATATATATATATATGTATATATATATATATATATATAAATAATATAAGGAGGAAAATATATACATATCGGCAGATTTAAATGACGTCAGAATTACTGTAATTTTAACATTGTTTGTATAGTGACATTTGACATAACATTATTTGTCCAAAATTTAATATAGTTAATTAACCTCTCCTTTCCCGCCGTCAGCATAAGCAGCGCGGCCCCGATCACTCTATGTACCGCTGTCAGCATAAGCAGCGGGATAACTAATATTTTTGAAACCGGTATTTTTTATCCAACGGTTGGACCAATTTTTACGGTTCGATCATGTGTGGACACCCAATTAGACAAACTTTATGGTCTGTGTGCTAGTTTATGCTTTTCCGTAGAAAAAAATAATTCAACCGCGTTTTGAAAATCACTTTCTTCCGGACGCTCCCAACGTATGTGGTGGTGAAATTTTATTGAGAGAAAAGTGTGGTTTTTTTGGTGAATTGAGGTAAGTATTTGTTTTATTCATATTTACAACTCTATTTGCGATAAACAAACCACAAATCATAGTAAAATTCATCAAGATGTCCAGAAAATCGGCAAATTTACATGATACGTCATGCAACCAGACGGATTCCCCCCAATGCTATTTGTAATTCCAATGAGAAATACAGTTAGATTTCAATAAAAAATACACATATCTTATTGGAAATCTTATAAGGAATCCATTTTTATAGGTTTCTTTATCAAAATAATGTACCAATTTGCTGATTTTCCGTCAGAAACGTGATCAGGCATCCAATTCACATGCTTCACATGCACACATAAGCATTCCGCGACGCCATTTTACTCACACACAGACAGAATCTCACTACAGGGTGCGGGTGTTTTCAGTCATATTCGGTGAAACTCCATATCATAGGTTTCGGGGTGATGTGATGATTGGGGTTTCCATATCAAAGGTTCCGCGGGTTTATGATTGGAGTTCAGTGTCGATAAGGGGGCGGAAGCCCCTTTTTTTTATCAATGGAAAAATCCAGCATCCAGCGACTTAGAAAAATTGTGTTAAAAATTGTGTTAAAAAATATTTTTTTTGACTGTTATTTTTTGCTTCGGAATCGTGTAGTGCTGCTTTTTGCTATCACTTTTGGTTATAAACATTTTCCTCGTGCACCTCACCGATTTCGAGATATACGTCATATTATGTTTGTAATATCGATATCTCTATAAATATTGGTCCTAGGGAAAACATGCATATGACATAAAATTATGCTCGTAAGACACCCTACACGATGCCCAAGTGAAAATATCAAAATAAAAAAAATAAAAATAAAAATAAAATAAAAAAATAACAAATTTGTGTCATATTGTGTTAACTTGTCTTTTTAGGCGGATTCGTTTGCCTGCAAGTTCAGATATGTACTTTTGACAATTTAGTGTAAAATGACAAAAAAATGCAAAATTACACAAATTTGTAAAAGTGCACAGAGTGTACGTTTTGATCCTAATGCCTTAGCTACTTTTTTCAGAATGGATCATGACTATCATGCCCAGCTTGCGCGTCGGTCGCCGCCGGTGCGCATTCTATCCGATGAGAAGCTGGTGTATGTGCGCTCCCGCTCCGGTCGGATGAAGGTAAATAATTGAAATTTCACTCGCATCGTTTTTGCTTCGTTTCCTTTTATATTTATATATATACATATCCATTAATTTGTTCCATTCAGCAGCCTAAACGGTCTGAATATAGTTTTACCAAGTATAATTAAATATTTACCTGGGAAATGTGAAGTTTTATACTAAAAGGACACAAATAATTATACTGCAAATGTCACTGACTGCCAGTCTGGTATTTTGTTTATATTTAATTTGCCTATTTTATTTATGTTATAGATGGTGAAGCAACCAGCTTCTCTGGGCCGGAGCGGGAGCGAGGGCGACTCCTCCCCGCAGCCGTCGACATCAAGGCGCTGCCGGCATGCCTACTGACTGATATCTGACTGTGTACTGATGGCTGGTTAATATGTCTCTGTAATAGGGGTTTTAAAACTACGCACACCTCGCTTTGGACCGGTTTCGGTCGGGTGTATCGCTTGCTTGAGTGGGTAACTAAAACTACTAAAATATGCCATATCATATAACTTCCACGTTGCAGCATCAAACTGGTGGAAGACTGGTGTGTTGGGAATGCCTGCCTTCAGGAAGTTGATGAGTCGCAATCGCTTTCATGGACAATTGATATAACCAAATGCCCTTGACGAGGTACCTCAAATCCCGTGCTACTGATGTCATTGGGACGATGAATCGCAAAAGGGCACACGTCCCTGCTGAGATAAAATCGCTCAATGACTCCTGTGGGCATTTATGTCTTGCTAGACACATCTAAATCAGCCATCAGTGTGTGATTGTAATTCTCCTCCTTCATAGCGTTAGCGATCCGGATGTTTCTATCTTTTTGTGTGTAATTTTTATGTGTGTATGTGTCTAATGTTTATGTGTTTGTGTAAATAACTATTTCTATTTGTGGCCAACTACCTAACTATCTTATAACTTGTATAGAAATTGTTTACTTTAACAGTTGCAATGTTTCTATCTTTTTGTGTGGAATTTTTATGTGTCTAATATTTATGCGTTTGTGTAAATAACAATTTCTATTTGTGGCCAACTACCTAACTATCTTATAACTTGTATAGAAATTGTTTACTTTAACAGTTGCAACAAAATTCTTTTTCATTTTTCCGTAATTGTGTACTTTATTCCATTTTTTATACGGTAAAAGTTACAAATATCAGTCAAACAACTATGTAAGAACTTGTATAGAATTGTTTACCTACTTACTTACTGTTTACTACTTTTCCATAATTGTGTACTCGTGTGTGTGTAAATATAATGTATACAGTTTCATTGTGCATTAGTACTGTCCTGTTTTGTAAACAATTATGTCTCGCCCAGGTTTGCTGGAAGAAATATCTTTTTAGAGATAAGCTCGCCTGTTGTTATAAAATTTCTTTTAAGTACATTTTTATGCACAGGGCAATAAAGAATATGAATATATAACTATATAAATTTTGCTGGAAGAAATATCTTTTTAGAGATAAGCTCGCCTGTTGTTATAAAATTTCTTTTAAGTACATTTTTATGCACAGGGCAATAAAGAATGTGAATATATAACTATATAAATTTTTGTTCTTTTTTATTTTTCCAAAACCTTATTACACAATTACACATTAGGTAGGTGGTAGCTAATTACTAATTACACATTTCAAATAATTGTTTATTTTTTACAAATTTGTGTAATCTTACACTAAATTGTCAAAAGTACATATCTGATCTCGCATAACACTAGTTAACACAATATTACACTTTGTAAGAACAGTAGGTATCTGTACTTGCGCGTGAACGGAGCCGCGTGGAAACACTTCATATACACATAACAACTAAATACTAGTTAACTCAAACTTACACCATACCTACACGAACGAAACACCAGTTTAGCTATTTTACCTAGAATCAAATCACGGCGAAACATTTTCTTCGTTCCATCTTTGCACACTCTGTATAAACGCATATCGTACACCTGCCGTGACCTTGAGAAAGCCCAGAAACAACACACCGTGACACGAAATAACATGCATGATTTTGAATTATTTTTGTATGAAAAGGTACATAGTACGATACACTGTTAGAAAGCCTAGTTTGTCTTCTACTTAGAACCACTAATTCTAGAATGATAAGTATCACCTATTGCCTATAAATTCAATAATAGTACAAAGTGTTGATTTCTACCTATTTTATACTTTCCTTGCGAGATATGGCGTCCTCACACTTATCATTTATGATTTAGTGGCAAATACCACTTGTTTTCCTCTTATTGAATAAATTACCTATCCTAGGAACTAAGAGATATAACGCTAAGTAGTCTAGTCTCTTCACAAATAATTTCACAAGATTTGCATAATTCGCGCGATGCATCAGTTTACTTTCCGTATTTTATGAAAATTTGAAACGCTGAAATATTCGAAAGTTTCTATAAGAACACCCTAATGTTTTTATTGTTTTGAAAAGGTTATTTTGTGTAGATTACGTAGGTATCAAACAACATGTACATGTTGTTGATAATTTTCTGATGTCGGCTAGATTTGTGTCGAGAGGGAGCATTTTCATAGAAGTCTGTGTTTCTCATGCCAGTACAAAAATAAACTAAGGTCACAGTGACATTTTCTACACATTGTGTAAAAGAGGGTTTCATTAGCTACTCAGATATACAACTCCCATAATTCTAAGTGTTACCATTCCAACAGAATCACTTGATATATTAGTCAAGTGCCGCGCAGCCCGCACGCTCAAAAACACTCCGGTATTTGTCGTTTTTGACGTCTCGAACTCCCGGGAAAGGAGAGGTTAATGTAGAAGTATCACTGTCGTTATTTTTGACGGTTTTCAAGTTATGAGCGAAAAACAAGTCCAACGCGAAGTCCAAACATTTCGAGGTTTTTGGGACTCATTTACACACACATACACAATAGGAAACGAACCTATATATTTTTTTTTAATTAATGTAATCTGAATCACTTTTGGATTCTCTATAAATAAGGCCTATGTATTATATTATGTGGCTCTGACATTGGTGAAGAGCCTTTTTTGACATTTGAAATCTATTTCTCTGATAGCTGATGGTACGACAACTCTAAGTTGCACTGTTAGGATGCCCATCCCTTGCCCTTGCCACCTTGTCTGGAGAAAGCCATTCAAATTGTCCCACCTTCCATCCATAACATCTAAGATGAAACATAAATATTCATATTAAATAATACGCAATGAAACAAAACAATATAATTAGCTGTACCGATGTAATTAATCAAAATATACTCTTAATCTGAAGATTATGACGATATTATTTTATTTTATGTAAATCACTAGTTATGAAGCAATCAATCCAACTTTCTACAACTTAATATTGCTAATAAACTATTTACTGAACTTCATTTGAAAACAAATTCTAGAGATCGAATGTTTATTCCATTTGTCAAGTTCAGTTCAGTTGATCTCTGGGAGTATTGATCCTCATAATCCTTCAAGGTCAGGGTTCGTGAACCTGCCCTTGAAGATCCTTCGGCCACACGTTGCACCTTGAGGGATCTTTGAACTGTTTCAGTAGCTACAATTAGGAGAGTTTAGCAATTTTTTTTTTAGTTCTTTTTCATTGCAAAGGTTCAAGACCTCTGTATCCCTGCATTTGACTAGTACACCGTGGCTTCGTAATGTGTATGCTATAAGTTCTTGCTTCTTGCAATTTTCACTGCATTAGAAGTTTATATTTTGCACGCCTCGAAGGGACCTTAGACCTGAGTAATTGATATTCATTTCAACTTGATGACTCCACGCGATCTTGAGAAAATGGGCCTTGAAAGGAGGAAAACGAAGTGATAAGAGATTGATAAGTTGAGAAGGTTAAGTTTTACCTTTTAAGGTACGGAACCCTAATAATTTACTAGCGAAATAAATACTAGTTTAGGAAAAATAAAAATACTCTTTTGAACTTGTTACTATATAGTGTGTATTGTTAAAGATAAAATAAATATTCGAATAAAATAACGGATCTGTAATAAATAATGGATCTTTTGCATTATTTAGGCTTACTGGTTTTAGCGAGAATAGGCCGAGCCATTATAATAATCTTATGTATTTTTGTTTTTATAACTTTGCTATCATTTAAGTTTTTTTATAGTTGCACCTCCATATCACTTTTAATTTGTATGTGTGCTGCTTTGATGGAATAAACGTTTATCTATCTATCTATCTATGTATCCATTAACACAAGCAAATATTCCGATTTGATACGTTTCTCCAACCCACCAACCATCAGTGAATAGGGTTCTTCAGGTATCGGTATAATGTTCAGCTCCACGTTGTGCCAACTCTTATTAATGGCGACGTGTTGTAAACTTTATGCAGTGAAGCCCGCCGGAGCAAAGATCTCCGTTGTCCTTGTAAGTACGAGGTGTAACTGAACTTTCATTATCGACGCAAGAAAGTCGAAAACCCGCTACTTGTGGTAGGACTCCGTTGGCACCCTTTGGCTGCCTAAAAACCGTCAAAATGGGGCCTCAAAATTGCTAGTTGCCCCATTGCTACTCTTATACATATCGATTATAAAATAATAATACCTTGGACACTATTCACACACATTGATCTAGCCCCAAACTATGATTCCCTGTATCTTGGGTACTAGACAACGATACACATACTTATGTAGATAAATATTATACTTAGATAGATAAACATCCACGACTAGGGTACAAACATCCGTTCTCATCAAACAAAGATTCCGGGACTCGAGCCCGGGACTCTTGGCTTCGTAAGCAGGATCACTGCCGACTCGGCCATTCGGATCGTCAATTGAAATCTATCAGCTTCAGTGAATAAGGTTTCTTTCTATAGGTACCTATATGTATACAGTATAGCGCAGCAGTTCGCTGGGGTGCCAACTGTAATACAGTATAGCGCAGCAGTTCGCTGGGGTGCCAACTGTAATACAGTATAGCGCAGCAGTTCGCTGGGGTGCCAACTGTAATACAGTATAGCGCAGCAGTTCGCTGGGGTGCCAACTGTAATACAGTATAGCGCAGCAGTTCGCTGGGGTGCCAACTGTAATAAATGGTGACTTTTTGTAATATTTATGCAGTGAAGACCGCCGGATTAAAGATCTCCGTTGCCCTTGTAAGTGCGAGGTGTTAGTGAACTTCGTGATCGACCAAAGAAAGTCGAAAAACGCTAAAAAAAAGGTTCTGTAGGTACTGAAATAATGTATAAAGGTAATAATTTATTAGTGAACACAGGTAAGAAAATAATACATTTACAGATGTCATGTGAGTCTTTTGAACTCGGTGCTCAGCCTAGAGGTATACAAATAAATATATTTATTTAAGTCATTAAAATAAAATAAAAAAATATACAGAAATCTAAATGTTCATATCAGATTCATTAATAATATGTCAACTTGGCAAAACAAATACTGTCTTAAAATAAATAGTCTCATAAATAATGATGTTACATACTTTATCTACACACGTATCATAAACCCTCTTTACTGCGTCCAAAAACCGCACGTTACGTTCAACATAATGTTAAACTACTTTGTAAAAACTCATTTCTTATCTCAATATTGAACATTAAGACCATAATGTGTAAATTTTCTACATATTATGACATTCAAATTTCGAACGCCGACGCCCGCCTGCGTGCCGCCCCTACTTTGTCTGTGAAGTTGGTACTACAGAACAAGCTTAACAACTCAATGCCACAATGCCGGTCAAACATGCGGTTCCTGAACACATCACAGAGAGCTTATGATATGTGTAAGTGTAAATTAGTGTAAGTAACTGTACATAATTAGGCATTAAAACTCTCGAGTGATATTCTCTCGAGTTTTAATGCCTTCCATTATGTATCAGTCACATAAACTACTATTTTGTGATAACACGGTCTTTCTTTATGGTTCAAAAACTCTGTGATGGCTGAAATGTCATGAAAGTTTTTGTTTTTGAAGTTTTGAACAGTAGTTTATTTTTTTGTGGTAAAGCCCAGATTGTTTATCTGTATAGCTCAACAGTTCACAGTGGTACCAACACTTAAAACTGGAAACGTTTTGTAATCTTTATGCAGCGAAGATCGCCGCCGCGCCGGCGCAGATCTCGCTTGTCCTTGTAAGAGCGGGAGGTGTTACTGAACTTTGTGGCGGATTAATTTGTTGCTTCTTTATTTCCTTCTGTTCTTACAGATAGAGGATACAAGGTGGGTATTGTATAACCTGTAACACAGATATTAAGTCTTAGCACGGGGCTTTAAACAAATTGGCTTGTGATGTGATGAAATAATTTTGTGATGTCAATGTCTACAGTTGGATAACTCCAATTTTCATAATTTTAATGTCGTTTAACACAGTTCTATCGTCCACCAAACTCTATAGTTCCCACTAGTAAGTACTAGGAGTAAAAAATATATGAAACAAAGACAGCAGACAAACCAGACTAAATGCCTAAACTGTTAATCGCACAATCAAAATTGTTCGTTGAAAGCTAGTTCCCGAGTTCATGAGCCATTTTAGGTCATTGAGCCATAGGAGTCAAGGCGTCCTCGATTTGTACTAACATGGAGGACGATGCCATTCAACAAATAAACATCTACGAGTACATGGCAAAAGCGTGTATTTTGTTCTAGTATACAAATAACATTACTTTCACATTTCATTCAGTCCGTTGGTATAGCAGCTACGGCTTTTTTGCAAACTCTTTGAAGCTCCAATATTTCGAAAAGGACTATGCCCGAATGAATAACGAAAAGTGTCACCTGTCAATTGAAGGAAATGCTATTTTTGATATTCGCTCGTATCAATGATCAGTTTCCTTCAATTATTACAAGTAAAACGTTATCCTTTCTGTACTAATATAAAGCTGAATATTGTAAAGCTGAAATAGCAAATATGTGGGAATATTAAAAAGAAACCCAAAAGCTTTTTGGACCCTTAGTTAAAAAGTTTGCAAACTATGACATGCAAACCGTACCATTTTAGCAAACCACGGAATATTGGTATCAGCAGTTGGATCTATAAGTAATCCCGACTACACCGTGCATACTACTCCGAAGATTTCCGTTGCGCGTCGCGGCGATCTAAATTTAAACCGAACCCCTTTCGAAAATGGAATAAAATCCTGCGCCGCCGCCCCACCCTGCGCCGGCGCACGCGCGGTTACGCATCCTCTATTATTTTAGGATACATCCGATTCGTTTGAGGATGCAGTTAAGAATTTTTGGACGTTTTGTGTCGTTTTGTTTGTTAGCTTTATCGCTGCTGTATTTTGATAGTGAAGTAATATAAATAATTTATTTATTTATTGATCTTAAAACATCCACAGCTAATACAATTATGTAAGAAGGCAAGAAAAATTATCTTAACATTAGCCAATAACAGATTTACATTTTTTTGTTTAAATATTGAAAGACAGACGTACTTGGCGATTATACTTATATGTAAAAATTATAACCAAAACTAGTTATACATATATGTAACTAGTGTTGATTTAGTTTTAAAAATTAAATGTATATTATTGCAAGTTGAGATGTGGTGTGCCGGTTGTGTAAGTGGTGTAGGTTGTATGTGTTGTGTAGTAGTGTGAAGTAATAAATCGCCTTTGCGTATAAAATTTATATTTTTCGTGCAATGAGACTAGTCAACGAACGATTCTAGACAAAAAAGTCAAAAGCAAAAATAATACTTCGGAACTTTGAGTCCTGACCCCTCTGAGGAGAGCTCCCGGGGGTTGGGGCAAAGAACCAAAAATCGGGACCAGTTTTTGTGTTTTTTTATTTTTTTTTGCTGTACCACATAATACAAGCTAAAAAAATCTCTACAACTATAATCTCATACACTTTTTTTACCTTTACCCAACCAAGTTAAGCAAATAAGCTAGGAAAAAAAAGTGTTTTACCACACTTTTAAGTCATACATTGTTTTTTACTTCAAAACAGTTCGTCAAAGGAAAAAGTGCCCCGGAGAAAGCTATAGTTGAATTGATCTTTAAAATATACCTATATACATATGCTAATTCGTCATCTTCCGTCGAAAAGTTCGGATAATTTTTTTGATGGAAAAAGAAACATTCCAAAATTTCTTTATTTTCTGTATGTTCTTAGAATGTTCTTAGAAAACGTATTTTTTTGCATCTTTTCTCCATTGGAGCTCTCATCGAATTATTCTATGTTTTATGACAAACTAATTAATAAAGTTTTATCATATTTGTCCCACATGATACCTTTATCTCTGATGTTAAAATCGTACAAATCTTTCCCTCCCTTCACCTGACGCTTCACCCCCCAGATTACCCCCCCCCCCCCATCAACGGGTTTTTCACTTTTTTGGGAAAGTCGATGGCAAAAATAAACTAAAGAAATTTTCCTATAATTTTTGTATCAAACGACAACATACGAGAGGTCCCGGGTTCGATCCCCGGCTGGAGACAATGAAAGATATACCCCAGGTCTCGGATGTTTATATGTATGTGATGTCGCTGTTTTTGGCAGTTTCTGGCTCATGAAACACAGTAAACTGATACCTCTGTTCAAGTCGGGAGGCAAGGGTGATCCTTCAAATTTCAGACCAATATCTGTTCTTCCAGCACTTAGTAAAATATTTGAAAAGATTATACTCAATCAAATTCTCTCACACTTCAACCGCACAAACAGTACGGTTTCACTAGAGGTAAATCGACTACGGATGCAGGTATTATCCTGATGAAACATATCTCATATTTATTCTGCATGGGACGCCGCATAGGATGTTATCAGAGCTTTTTGCGATCTATCGAAGCCATTTGATTGTATTGATCATGATACGCTACTAATGAAATTCATCATTCATAATCAATCACTACGGAGTTAGAAATAAAGCGTTGGATCTACTTAGGCAAAATAATTAAAAAGGCAGAAGTCACGGCATTGAATCTGATGGATCTGGTGTAAAAATTGGCGTTCCACAAGGTTCCAAGGTTCATATTAGGCCCTTTCTTATTCCTGGTATATAACAACGCTCTGCTTTTCATGGTGGATAAATTGACTGAGATAGTGTTGTTTGCTCATGATACTTCACTGGTCTTCGAAATTGAAAGACAAAAAGAAGATTTGGAAGATGTTAATGGTGTATTGTCTTTAACCTTGAATTGGTTCACAGTTAATAATTTATTATTTGGTATCTGGTAAAACAAGTGTATCAAATCACTTCCAAATGTCAGGCAAGTTGATACCATTTTAGTGCGTTTCATGAGGTCTGGTAAAGCTCCAATAATATATAATAATTGTAGCCCATTAATGTCCCCACCGAGGGGCACAGGCCTTTACCCGGATACGAGTAAGATTAAGCCATACTCTGCCACGCTGGCTCAATTTTACGAACAGTACCACGTAGCGTCATCCGAAACACCGAACGTCCGATAATGTACTTAAGATAAATTAATTATCTCATTGGTACATGGTCAGGTTTCGCACCTTCATCTCCTGTGTGAGAAACAAGCGTGAAAACAATTAGACCAAGGAGCTCTTATGGGGATATTAAATGATTAAAATTCAAATCTTCATTTACATTTCGATACAGGCTTTGATTCTGGCCCCACACTAGGATACCCTGTGTCGTGGGGACCAGAAACAGCGATACCACACACATATAAACATCCAAGATCTATTTTTTTTTATCCCCAGTCGGGGATCGAACCCGGAACCCCTCGCATCGTAGAAAGATCCACAACCGCACCGCCACAGAGGTCCTCACTGACGATAGTGCTGATTTAAAAAAAAGTCTCTGCTTCATATGGGGATGAGGCTAAAGGTTGTCTGCAGTTCACTGGTGAAGAATGTTTCAATTTTATAACATACCAAATGATAATGTATATTCATTACCTGAAAATTTAAAGGATATTCTCTGTATAAACTTGACTTTTCTCTACATTCTTACACTTCAAGGCTCGAAGTATGATAATGCAACAACAATGCATAATTCTCTTTGTCCTGCATTGCGAGGGGCTTGTACCACTAACCTTGGTGAATGTTGAAAATTTAATTATTATTTAGGGTACAGTAGTCCGGAGCATTTAGTTAATTCCAATTTTCTTAGTTTGTAATGGCTCAGACATTTACAAATTCACATATAGGCACAGTATTCGTATACTCCCTTGAAATACATTGGCGACAAATATAATGATCACCAAAATATTTTTTTCCTACCCAAAATGGATAAATGAACACCAAAAGTTGCAAAAAATATCAGGGCAAAATACTGCGGTAGCTTAGGTGAAGGGTAAAGGGGGTGAGCGAAGCGAAGCCCCCTTTATCCTTCGTGTTAGGTTGAACATGTAAGAACAAGAAAAAATACTTAAAACATAAACTTAAGTACACAAAACATAAAAAGAAGTTTGGTGATCATTTATCCAAACACAATTTGGTGGACATTTATCCATTCTGGCAGTCATTTCGAATTTATTGGTAGTAAAATAGGTGTGTTTTTGGTAATCGTTTAAACATAAGCCATGTATTTGGCAGGGAAAATGGCTACATTTCTCTCGTATTGCACAACCTTAATGAATTTGTTTGTTTAACCTCTTGGATACTACCGGCGCCACTTTTTCGTTATAGGTTTTAAATTTTATTACCATGGCATAAGGTTCACAATCGCGAGCCGTCCCAACTGCCCGCGGTTTTTCAGAAGAACTACTTTAATAGTTTGAAACATGAATACCTATTAGTTTTAATTAAGTGTTTTGTTAATATCTATCTAAAACACGGAACCCAGAATACAATTCAGTTCGTATTACTCATATTTTTGTTATTGCACTCACTTCATATCCGCGTGATCATGCGTCATAGTTTACTGACTCCGTGAGGACATCATCAGTTGACCCTTGAAGGTAACTTGGAGAGTTGACGTCATCACTTATATCACTACTTACACACCAGCTCGGGCGTGATGGAGGATGCCACTAAAATCCTTTGCAGGCAAAGGTTGGCTATGCTCGTACAAGTAACCTATACAGAATTACTTAATAAATATTCGGATATTAACTACGAAATACCCAAGATGTCATCTTAAAATACAATACTTTCATAACTTATCCATTTCATACTATTGTTCTACATGCTCTCTTCCCTTTGCTCTGTGAGCTGTAGACCACGCGATTGACACTTTCTTTTAATAACACATACAAACTTATGAATGCACCTGGTTACGTACGTGGAGTATGAAAGTAGCCGCACCAATAACTTTGCAAAACAAAATTTTGCGGACTTAAACTCAACCTAATGACTTTTCACTAAAATGTATAGCCTGTTATTCTCACGTTCTCCAAAAATCCAACGACACCTAATTTGTTAATATCCGTCAAGCTGTTTAGACTGGAGCGGTTTTTTGAAATTTTAAAACCCCTACATCTCCGCCATTTTGAAAAATTTTCAAAAACTGCATCGACAAATAAATACTATTTAAATATCGAACCTGGTCACAAAAATTCACGAGAATCAGTTGAGAAATGCGGCCTGAAGAGGATAACATACGGACGGACATACGAAAGCATTTTTCCCAATCCTGAAACGGAGACTCTTCGCGCGCTCGGTCAATTAATCAAGAAGAGTTTGGTAGTTTAGTGGTGGCACGCTCGCTTCTCACGCAAGGTTTGAATACGGTGTCGACCACGTACTATTAAGGCAAGTAATTTATCTTAAGTATATTATATTCGTGAGTAAACCTTAATTCTCTGAAGCTGCGGCGATGGGGTAGCACCCTGTCGCCAGTAACTGGCTAAACAATTGTGCCCCTGCCACCACGAGTAGAAAAAGGCGTGAAGCTATGCTATGTTATGTTACCCAAGAAGCAGAAACGATAAATTCTATGCCTCTCCCACTCAGTTCAGCAAAAAGCGCCATGATATGTTACTTCAGTTTTTTTTTTATTTGCCCAAGTCAGTAACTCCTTCCTTCTGTGATCCTTTAATGAGGCTGGAATAATAATATCTTGCAGGATAACTCAACAAGGTGGCATTTCGTCTGCACTCGGTAACAAACTGCTGACCTTCGCGCCAAGTCGTGTCTTATTTGGACAAAGAGTAACATTCAGAATGGACATTTCTTGTAACACGTGTATTCCCATATTTTCCATATGAGGTGGCAGAGGCACCTATAAAGCCACACCTCTTTTAAACCATCTATCAAGATAAACAAACTCAAACATAAACATTTTCATAAAGTCACATACATTGCTTCTGGACACTGGGATACCACATATAAACATCCAAGAGCTTAGTTTTTTTTCTTTACCCCCAGCCGGGAATCGAACCCGGGACCTCTCGCATGATAGGGAGAACCACAACCGCTGCGCCACAGAGGTCTCAAAATACCACACACAAACTTATGAATGCATCTGGTTACGTACATGGAGTATGAAAGTAGCCGCACCAATAACTTTGTAAACTACATGTGGCGATCTAAAATTCAACCTATTGACTTTTCATATATTAGCCTATGAGCCTATGACAGTCCTACAACTGAGACGAATCCTACGGAACGTCAGTTTATCCATCTAGCCGTTTTGAAGATAAAGATAAGATAAAGATTTTTATTTGATTTTTGTCGTAAATGATAGTCGATGGTCAATTATTACATAGCACACCTTATCAGCTATTCATTTTAGCATAAAAATATTTTATCTACACACGTATCATAAACCCTCTTTACTGCGTCCAAAAACCGCACGTTACTATCAGCATAATGTTAAACTAGTTTGTAAAAACTTATTTCTTATCTGAATATTGAACATTATGACCATAATGTGTAAATTTTCTATATATTATGACATTCAAATTTCGAACGCCGACGCCCGCCTGCGTGCCGCCCCTTCTTTGTCTGTGAAGTTGGTACTACAGAACAAGCTAAACAATTCAATACCACAATGCCGGTCAAACAGCGATTCCTGAACACATCAAAGAGAGCTTATGATATGTGTGTAGATAAACTAGTGTATAAGGCATTATGTATCAGTCACATAAACTACTATAAAAAATATTTAATAGTCCACATTACACTGGGAGCAATGAATCTTACTGTTACTAATAGGTACATTATAACTTATAATTATTTCACATACAAATGTTTGGGCTGTAGCACGTGCTAACGAAATGATCATACATACTGTTAGAGAGAATAAAACTATAAACACTTGATTATATTCACGGAAAACACTTTATTCGTTAGGTAGGAAAACAAAAGAGAGTTCCGCTCAACAACCAAAATAATCCGAATCCCTGACAGTTCTCTGCGCTAGTGACTGCGCGTGAGTCGATCGCATAGTGCTGTACCGCGCTTGTTTGGGATCGATTATCTTCTTATCAATACATACACTCGAAAAACATTACCCTTGTTCTTGTGCAGTCGGGTAAAAAGGTGGAGTGTCGTAGTTTGATGACGTTGATGAAATATTTACAATGATCAAACAATTGCATACTTCGGGCACTTTGTCTGTCCCTTCTGTCCGCCACTGTGCATAATCCTGCGCACGCACCGGACGCGCCGCGCGTGTAAATTTAGCGCCGTCAGGTTCACGGCCGCGGGCAGCGCGCGTCCATGTCCTATTGCTCTTATTGCGCGACCGATGTGGACAAGGAGGAAACCATCATATGCTCAAAGTTGCGGCGATGGGCTAGCCCCCTGTCTGTGCAAATAGACTATGGTATAACTGGCTTAACGTTTGAAAATTGAGCCTCTGCCTACCCGTATGGAAGAAATGGGGACGCTATGTTATGTTATGTTTTGTAATGTATGCTATGCAGGTTTTCATTCAATCAATGATTCCTACTTCAGTTTTGAAAACATTTCGTTGATTTTCGCTAGTATGCATAACATTAAATGCTTTAGGCCAGTCATGCTTGCCAGGTATACCTTATTTATTACTGTGCGGTTTGATTATTATGAGAGTAGAATTACTTATAATTGCTTTTAAGAGGGACACTATGCCGCTACCGCTATAAAGTACTATAAAACATGTGTTTCTGCAATCTTATAAGTATTTTCAAACTATTTAGGTTATAGGTAAATAACTGCAATTATTCTTCTTCAATGTGCACGTAACACACAAAACATCAATAAGAAATGGCATAAAAGATATCCTGGTACGAAAACAAGATCAATAACAAAGAAACGTGAAATAATGATTGCCTACATAATTACGTACCTATCGAAATTACACCAATTACTTTACACGTAAAATGTTGGACACAGAAGTACTAACGTCGTCCTGCAAGATTACAATGATGTTTTAACCGCTTTTACGGAACACACATCTCCCTTATGTATTTTTCCAATTATGCCAATACAACAATGCAAGGTCAAATTGGATAACATTCAAAATGGCGACCACGAAACATTAATGCAAAATAACCCAGTCTGTATAAGGACAATTGAGTATTTTATGTTGATACTCGCGTCCAAGAAGTTGGTAGCATTGAGGAGTTCGTTGGTATTACATGCACTTCCTGGCCCTTCGAGGCCGCCGTGGCGCCGCCCCGGCGGCCATCTTGAATTTTTTGAAGTTTATTTTTGGCGCGCATTCGATGCGTTTGCCTGAAAAGGAAAGGACAGAGTCGTTTGTTGGCAAGCTCGTTAACTATTTTCGTTTTGTTCCCTTTTTGGTTTTAAATTATTGAAATACGGGTCGGTTTCACACGGCATTTCGTTGAGGTAGGTGGGTAATGTTGTGGGTCGGTATGCAGAAATGGGATAAAAAATCGTAACTTTGTAAATGTAAAAGCGGCTGAGATAACTATATCTGAAGCTGCAATTATGCAGGCAAAATGCCTTTCTTATTCATTGCATAACATTTTTTTTAGTAATCATTCTTTTACTTTGACATTTATCATTAAGTGCACCGACAAAAAATTATGTAGAGGTTTGCGTAAATTTCATGTCATTTAACATCAAATATTTATATACACATAACAATGGAATACAAACTTAAAGAGCGAGCTAAACTGTAACAAAAGACTTTCCTCGATTTTCGTGAGTGCATAAATGAATCTCAAGTTGAGCGTAGTAAAGCTCCGCACGTAAGTTCGCAGTAACGGCGGCACATTCGCCGGCGCGGACGCGACCTGCCGCAACTTCCCGCAACCACAACCGGGCGGGTGAGCACAGGGGTGGTTGTAGAGCAGCGACTATAACGAGATGCCACTGGGCCGAATAAATGAAGAAAATTATACACTTTTACTTCTATTATTTGAAGGGAATTGATCATTATTGGCTTGAACGACTTGGCGAACCTCAGAATGTTAGCAATTCATCAACCCACATACACCCACTGCTAAGGCGATGATGTCGTCCGTCCATCTGGCTGGTTGTATGTCTACTGGACGACGTGTGGTTCTATTCTGGGTAGCCACTCTGTAACCACATTGGTCCCCACTTTAGTTTCGCGATTCATCGACGATCCTAGTACGACGTAATGTATCGAATTTCTGTATTACAAATACGATCTTAAAGTATTAGGTCTAAACACACTATGCCTAAGATACGCGACCTAAGTTCGGCATGATCACGCCTGCAATGCTATTTGAATTACTGACGACACTTATTGCCGAAATTACGTTGCGTTATAGCGTACAGCAAACTTCGGTCGGGCGTAAGTTCAGCGGCAACTTATTCTGTAGAGCATACATTATACGCGAACGAAGTTCGCTTCCATTGCCGAGACCTCTATTGAACGAGACACATACAAAGTTGCGCAACTGAATTTCTGCCTCGTAAGTTCGGCACTTATGGTATGTCATATCAGCCGAATACGTCAGAACGTAAAGTCAGCCGCGGAATCATGCCGAATTTCGGTCGCGTACCTTCGGCATAAAGTGTTTAGACACTTATGCATAGCATGGAACGCTCCATAGTCCTTTGTGTGACTTTAATTTTGTGCATTGCGAATTTAATTTGTCCGACTTTGTCAGCGTCCATGTTTCGGCACTGTATCTAACTAAACGTGGGCAAGATACATTGGTTGTAAATCCTGGTCTTCAGGTTTTGAGAGATCTTGAAGACATCTTTGAGCTTCCCAAATGCGGCCCAACACAAATCCGTCTGGTAATCTAGACACGCTTGTTCAAAAGAAGAGAACTGAGATGCAGCGGCCATATTTTATTATATATTACAGCGGTTATATTACACGAACTATTTGGAGCCACTTTAGACAGCTACGTAACTCGAAATCTAGTAAACATAATCTAAAGTTAGTTCATTTATTAGGACCCTTAACGGTAACTAGAACCCCAAATTTCATGAATATAGGTCAATCGAATAAAAAGATACAAACATCTAAAAATCGGGATTTTTCTCACTGACTGACATAACATCAAAAACCCAACCCGCTTCCACATGACCTAACAAGTTGAAATTTGGCATTCAGCTGGGTAATTGTATGATTACGAATCTAAGATAAAGAAACAGTTTTTTTTACGATTTGTAATATTTTACAACAGTTTTTATTTAAACACTAAGCGCCTATTGAACTTGCTCTTGCAAAAATGACTTTTCAGTTTCGAAATCAACTAGAGATTGAGCTAGCACAATATCGTTTTAAAAGTCCTAATGTTATTTGAACCGCATGGTACAGTATGACAGCCAGAGTCATTTAGTTAGTAACAGTCAAAGGGGCAAAATAGATCGTAACACATCCTTACTCCAGTTATAATAAAGACGTGTTACTATATATTTAGCCACGTTGGCTGTTAATAATTATTTAATAACCACCTTATTCAAAATACAAGCATATTATCTTTAAATTTATATTTAAATATATAATGTAATCTATCTGATGACCCGAGTCCCGAGGTTCGCGGTACGGGGTGGGCAAGGGAAGCGCCGCGCGCGGGTGGCGGGATGTATATAGCGCGAGCGCCCGTATGCTCTCCGATTGTCTCCCGATTGCATTATTTGCTGTTGTCACATGCCATTTCTTTTTATATTCACTGGAATGCTAATGCAGTTTCCTTGCTAAATTTCGTGCTAGATAATTTAAGAGTACGTTATATTGTAATTAATAACGTAGATTAATAACAAGTATCTGATCAGATATCAGATCTTATTTTTCCTTTGGGAAATAATTTTTTTTTTTTTTTTTTTTTTTTATTCACTTCCACAAGAACAATTACAATTTTACATTTTCAAGATACCCCTCGAAAACCGTCAGGTTTATATGGGGGTAGCTAAATCGCTATAAACACAGATAACACAAAAATAAAAATAACACTTATATAGATAGTAGCCATGCGACAATGGATCCTAATACTGAGTACCAAGATTCATCCTCGCAATACCCCTTTCTAGTTCCTTACATTACTCTCATATATGTACTATCGAACCATCCGAATCATGACCCACCATAAGCTTATTTTGCTAAACCCCTTAAATGCAACATTATATTAACATTCGTACATTTGATCACTCAGGTATTTTTTTACGTACCACAATGAGTGGTACAGTAGAACTAAGGGTGAATAACACACTTACACCTCACCTGATTATTCCAATGCCTCCCGATGGAAGTTGCATATTTCATTCTATTGCGATTTCTTTATTTGATTCCGTTGATATACAACAAACCAAAATAGGCTGCGTGAGTCCATATTAGAGTAAGTTTGTCGTATCTGGTAACATTTAAGTGCCCGCACTTGCGCCCTAAACGGTAAACCATACAACTCAGAGGCAGCACCACAGAGGTCCTCATTTGTCGTTATTGTCTATTATACAAAATACTTTCAAGTTCAAGTTCAAGTTCAAGTTCAAGTTCAAAGATTTTTATTCATAATAGCACAAAAATGAGACTTAATGAACGTCATAACATAATCAAGAAAGCATAATATAACATTAAGTAGGTGCCTAATTATTACATAGAACATAATATATAGGGTGCAATGAACTGATTTAATGCCAGGTGTCGGTGTCTTGTAAAAAGTCATGAATTTTGTAGTAGGCCTTAGTGCACAAAGTGTGCTTAATACAATTTTTGAATCGAGCTTCAGTCAAGTTTTGTATTTCTTGCGGAATTTTATTGTAGAAGCGTATACAGTGGCCCATAAAAGAACACATTGGAAACGAAAGTTTATGTTTATTTCTAGTTTGCACATTCAACGTCTTCATTAATCTGCACAGAGCAATCGACTCCACACACGCCGCTGTCCGTGCGCCGTCGGGACACGAATAACAAATCGCATAGCAATGTAGACGTCAAGGCCAGATGGGAGTTCAACTTTCCTCCGAGTGCGTACTGCGTGCCATCGCATTTGCAAGCGGTGTTTAACAGGTTAAAACACTTGTTCATCTTAAAAACAGCTCCGTGGTCTATAAGTGGTTGCACGCTCGCTGCTCACGCAAGAGGTGCAGGTTCGAATCCAGCGCTGACCGTGTACCAATGAGATATTTTAAAACGGGGCTAATTGGATCTGTAGGGGCTAATTGGAACTAACAGAAATAAAAGATTTGGTTGCACCTATTTTTTCTCCTGGCTATGGTTGCCTGAGAATTTTTGGTTGGTTGGTTGTATATAATTATTTGTAGCTTTATTACTACTGTATAAATTATTAAAAAATAAATAAAGAGACTATGCAGCCTTATCTCTTATAATCTCTTATAACAGAAATAAAAGATTATTATAATAATCTTTTATTTCTGTTAGTTCCAATTACCCTACAATTCTAATTAGCCCCGATTTACCGGTAAGTAATGAATCTCATGCACATTATATGGACGGACGTGTTAACGGTGATGGAAAACGTCGTGAGGAAACCTTCAATCTCCATAGATGCGGCGATGGGCTAGCCCTCTGTCACGCACTGTTGAGCCTGTGCCAGCCCGTGGCGCGTATCTACCTATTATTTTGTTTGCCGATAATTTGCAGTATTTTCTTTGGATCTCTCTCGTTTTTGTTGGTTATGTCTATTTTTTCATCTTAAAATCCACAGCAGATATATTATAACGTGTAACGGAAAGGTGACATCATTCTGCACAAATTTGACTATGAAACCGAGCAACTGTAATTTTCATTTCTCTATACACATTATCTATACAAACATACGCGGAATGTATACAGAGATGAAAAAATAAAGTAGAAAATTACAATGTTTGTATTACAAATAACATAAACATTCAAATATCGTCACACTTTTCCCCATATGAGGCGGTAGAGGCGCAGTTGGGCTAATAAACGTTTATTATTTTTATTAATATATTTTATGTTATGTAATATATTTAGTTTCTTTTTTCCTCTCCATTTTAGGTTTGCTGGAAGAAATCTCTTGTTAGAGATAAACTCTCTTTATTTAATAACCTATATTGAATGGAAACGTTTAGCCGTTAATTTAACTCAAATTTTGCACGCGGTGTTCACATACTTATCTATTATATATATATACCATTAGGTACACTATGACGTCAATCCAAAAACAATTCTCCGGCCATAGATCTATTCATAGGTAACATCACAAAAAAAAAACTGGAACGCAAAAGAAAATGATTTTACACCAGGAAGACATTAACCTTTCCAGTTCCGTATACAACGATCTAGCATTATGTAGGTGGGGGTCAACGGCCTGCTGAAATAACTAATGAATTTCAGTCGAGTTGCGTGCTTCAATCAGCGATCTCCCACTACTAACATACAGCTGGTTCGTGCAAAAGTAATCCTTATCGTGATGGCGTAAGGCGAAAGTGGCCTAAATTAGTGCTTAATGTAATTTTGCTCAGGGCATGTGGACCATTGAATTTATGCTATTGACCGCCAAATGAGGTACTTTTTGACAGATGATTGGCTTGGCACGGGGTTTGGCAACCTTTGGTAAGCAGGTCAAGCGTGTTGAAATTATTTTGTGAGTAATATTAGCTGCTATGTAATGTTAGCAGCTATGTTATACTGTTACTCTAATAGTCTAAGGTCAAAATGGGAGGGGGTAACTATTCGGTACGCTCACATTATAACGGCAGTATTTTTAAAACCAGGTTAACTTTCAGTACATATTTCGGTACCTACATAAGGACGCTATTTTCGAATATATCGAGATCTAGCATAGTCTCATGGGTTCTACAAAAAAATCTACAAATCAGCATGAAATGGAGGACACATCATCCCTCTAATTCGATTCTCCAGAGTATAGTGTAGCTCTGAGTTTTTTTTTTTATATACAAACTTATAGTTAAAGAAGACTCCAGAATCTTATGGTTTTATTTAGCGCTGGAGAGACATAAATCATGTTGGCTCTAAATAAGTAAATCAACTATTATCAACTGATCATAATCTTATGGCAGCTGTCCACTCTCGCACGAGACGACCGAGGTTGTCGTATGTAAGTAAGTAAATTTCGTTTTGCAGACGACCTATACGTATACCTGATTTTGCGCGATAATGTGCAGCGGCCATTACAAATCTAGGGATAAGAATCTAACGTGTGGAACGAAATCATAGGAAAATGTTATTAATCAAATACCATCATAACACTTTTGGACCTGGGCCGACATTTTTTTATTCACAATAAGTTCACGTTTCCACCACCGGACACATAGTCGCTTTTGCGCGCGCACGTTCACACCGGGGTCGGCGACCTCGGGAAAGCAAGGAAGCTGTGGAAAGCGGACGTAGATGTGGTGACGTTAGCTAACGTGATAATTGTCGTGTGCGGTTGGATTGATCTATTAAGTGTATCGTTTGCTGCCGATCGAGGCGACATTAGGCACAAAAAAGCCTCTTGTAAAACTCAAATTAGGCAAAGTGAACGGGGTGCCCAGCCTCCCTTAACCTTTCGAGCCTTGGACCTGGTTATGAGGCATCGCAATTTTGAACCTTATGCTTGTCAAAACCGTTAGTTTACAAACTAACGCGTTAGTTTATAAACTAACGGTTTTGACAAGCATACGGTGATATATATCTTGCTCGCTGTTTGCTTGCATTTAGTCTACCCGTTAGAAATATATTGACCGCTCGGTGGTAATAGGTAGGTTCATTTTCTTTAAAACTTGTAAGTTAAAAAAAACTGTAGTCGGGTTTTAATTTTTGAATTTTTTGTCTTGTGTCTTTTAGTATTGTTTAATATTTATGCTTCGGAACGCACCTTTTACCAAGATTCCACCCCCTTTCGGTTAAGGCGTGGAATTTAACAAGTATCGACTTCGTTTTTGAGATGGAGGTAAAAGAAGAAATAAAGTTCGTGTTATTAATAGACTGTTTTATTTACTTATTTATTTATTTATTTATTTTGAAAACGCAAACAAAACATAGTGTTACGCCTTTTCCCATAACGGATGGCAAACCATTTCGCGTGACAGGGGGCTCGTCCATCGCCACAGCTGGGGAGATATGAAGGTTTCCTCACGATGTCTCCCATCACCGTTAGAACGTCCATATAATGTACTTAAGTTACTTTCTCAATGGCACATCAGTCAGCACCGGAAGCGAACCAGCATGAGAAGCGAGCGTGAAACCACTAGACCACCAAGGCGCTGTTTTTTTTTGATGCCGATCTATATTAATAGCCATATTAGATTAAATTCACTCTTTGTATACGGCTTATGTTTAAACGATCACCAAAAACGCACCTATTTTACTACCAATAAATTCTTAACGACCGCCAGAATTAGTAAACGATCACCAAATTTTGTTTCATGAAATGTGTTTTATGTACTGTAAGTATATGTTTTAAGTTTTGTTGTTCTTACATGTTCGCTTCGCTTCGCTCACCCCCTTTACCCTTCACCTAACCTACCGCAGTATTTAGCCCTGATTTTTTCTGCAACTTTTGGTGACCATTTACCCATTCTGGGTAGGAAAAAAATATTTTGGTGGTCATTTAAATTGTTCTCTTTGTATAGTAACACATAGTGACACCTCAACAAAGTGCTAAATCCTAGTCCGCCCTGCAGACGGGGTCTGACTGGGTGAGCGAGGCAGCGAGCGTACTCACCTTGCGAGTGAGCGAGACAGCGAGCCTAGTACTGTAATGCTACGAGATTCCCGATGCAATCTTCGACATTTGTTGTCCTAGTCGATATCTAGACTATGACCTAAGCCATTATAGATCATAAAAATGGAACACAACAACCTAATTAATTATTGTTAATTGCAAATGTCAGTGATTAGTTCTTTGTCGCTAAAATTGTTTTCGATTAGTCCACAATGCAGTTCAATAGAATAAGCTCTTTAGCGTTGAAAGAATAACCTATTGGTACTTCTTAAGGTCAGTCGGCCATGTTACCTGCTGATAAATTTGCTTTATTTCTTTAGTAGCGTTTATATTGTTTTAAGGATATAATAATCGTAAATAATGAATGAAGCACAATCACTTCTTGGTTTCCAATAACAATTAAAAAAGCATATTTTGTCTAGTAGAGTCGATTTTGTTTAAGTCACAGTGTCATTACTAAAATATTTAATAAGTTAAGTGGACTAACTGTTGTTCTTTTAGAAATTTAATTCTAAAACCTTAAAACCTTATAGATCAGTAATAATAATAAAATCATAATAAAAATAAATGTAGAATATAAATAACTAAAAATCTACTCAGGAGGATCACACGAAAGGGATGATTTGTTGCATTTTCCAACTTGCCTGCACTACTCAAACGCAATACACACTCCTACACATTATCACCACATGGAACCCAAATTAATTTTAGTCCCAATTTCCCTACTCTCACAGAAACACTGACACATACACAAACACTTTAACATCTAACCTAATCTAAAACAGATTTTAACTAAGAGCTCGGTGGTCTAATGGGTTTCACGCTTGCTTCTCACACAGGAGATGCAGGTTCGATTCCTGACCGTGTACCAATGAGATAATTAATTTATCTTAAGTACATTATACGGACATTCTAACGTTGATAGAAGAACTCGTGAGGAAACCTTCATTACTCCATAGCTGCGGCCCATCGCCGCACGCAAAATGGAGTATTGAATAACTGACTCAAAGTGGGCACAATTGTGCCTCTGCCACCCCGTATGGGAAAAGGCGTGACGCTATGTTGTTATGTGTTATTTAACTATTATTATTTATTAAACATAGTCCTGTTAATAATACATATATTTGCGGATACAGGAGGAAAGCGACAAAGTGTGTGATCTATAACATCAGGCTATGCCTCGAGCTCTCGAGAAATCAAACATTATATCTCTAATTCTAACTAGGAAACCATACAATGTAAGTTATACTTTGTATGTGACAAATAGTTTTGTGTGTCAATAACTATATTATTATTATTAAATCGGTTTCACGCTCGCTTCTCACACAGGAGATGCAGGTTCGATTCCTGCCTGACCATGTACCAATGAGATAATTAATTTATTTAATCTATCTACATTATAGCGCGTTCAGTGTTTCGGATGACACGTTAAGCTGTAGTTCCCGGCTACTATCGCTACGTGGTAGTGGTCGTAATATCGCTCCACCTGCCCGCACTGAGCCAGCGTGGTGGAGTATGGCTTAAAAATCAAATCAAATCATTTATTGCAAGTAGGTAATATAATGCACTTTAACAAGTCAAACACTTACTTAAATCTCATGTAGATAGAAAAAATAAAAAATAAATCAAATATGATCAACTCAACTAAACTAATGAGTACATAACTGATTTAAGTTTGAAAAAGGAAATTTCTCCTACAAGTGGTGATTCATGGCTGAATCTCGCACAGGAAAAAGAAACTCCATGAACTCTCTCCGACGGGCATATAAACACTACGGGGATGTCATTTTTTAAACTTTCGTTTTTATTTTTTTTACACAATTTACGATACAAAAATTATCTAATCTAATGACAATATTATAACATCGTATCCATAAGTGCCAATAGGATGTCTCAAAATAACAATATAACAAAATAAATAAATAAGAACAAAGAAAAGCTCTTACTTGTATCCGGGTAAAGGCCTGTGCCTCTCGGTGGGGATAATGGGCCACATTCATACGTTAATTATTATTTGCCTCTGACGGAGCTGTGCCTATACTAGTGCTAGCTTCATTTAGCGTTTCATTACACGTTCAATATATTCATCAGGCGTCTTGCCAGAGTAGGTAGGTGCGATTTCCCCGGACACTGACCTTAGTGAAGAACTGTGTCAATGACTAGAAACACACCCGGAACGTTGAGTTGGAAAACTAGGCCTTTTTAATACTATAAAAATATACCCAGCTGATTTAGATGCTTCGAGAAAATGGAATACAGTGTGTAACAGATAAAATATGTAGTAAGACTTGTGGTTGTAGGAGAACAGTGTTCACTGAAGATGCCCATAAGAAACTGTCTGTTAGACCTTGATATCAGTTGGATCTCCTCTATTGTTCCAATAGACGACTAGGTCATCAGGGAATCTCGCACATGTATTCCCACTGTCTATCAACGCGTACATATTCCGTGCGCGTCTATCAACCTATTTTTTATATCTTTGGTTGCATTTCTTAGTTTGTGTTATACCTCATTGTACATAGTACTATTTAGTTCCCAATGAACAGTAGGACAGAATAGAATAACCTACTATAAACGACTCGTCTCTACTTGGTGCCCATCTTAAACTACCACACACAACTCTTTCTCAACTACGAGCCAACTGCTCAGCGTGACCCATACTGTCTCCCCATTATTGACTAAATGTCTATATGGATATAAATAATTATATATTTTATTCAGACGTCTATAAGGTTAAGTTAATTTACAAAATTCTCGGTGAGTTGTGAATAATTTAAATTTAATTCCAAAAAGTTTAATTTCGAAAAAGTTTAATTCGAAATTGTCTAGACCCGCTTAGCATTACAATACTATAACTGATTCACCAAATTTATACGCCATTAATTAGAGCCCCGAAATATCGTTATCTTTGCACCACATCTGACCCCGTAAATGCCACTTGACGTCATCGAGGGTAAAGGAACTGAGGTCAACGCGACCAATGCCCTACGAACTAATTTTGGAGTCGTTATGAAGTTTTTATGGACTTTCTTTAACTGCT
This sequence comes from Argyresthia goedartella, assembly GCA_949825045.1. Classification (NCBI taxonomy): domain Eukaryota; kingdom Metazoa; phylum Arthropoda; class Insecta; order Lepidoptera; family Argyresthiidae; genus Argyresthia; species Argyresthia goedartella. The sequence continues at coordinate 17,505,796 of OX463834.1, forward strand.
CATTTTACAAACATTACAAAAAAAACATTGCGTCAGGCCTTTTCCAATTGGGGTGGTAGATACACCGTTACACCCACGTCAATGGAAATGAAATTAGCTTAAATTGTTTATTGCACAGATAACATAGACGGGTACTACTTACAAAACTAAAGATAAATAATTAGAAACATATCTGTTAGCGTAGCATAGAGGGGAACTAGTGAAAACACACAAACAGTTTACATGTTTTATTATAGTAGCAAGGCAACATAGTTCTCAGCACATTGTATGTGGTATTACAGGTGGAAAAACAAACAAGTAAAATACAAAAATACCTCAAAATAGGTGTAAAATATTTTAATTGAATGCGAGAGAGAACATAAAACATAAACATAAACATTTACATACAGGCACATACATTGCTTCTGGCCCCACGCTAGGATACCCTGTGTCGTGGGAACCAGAAACAGCGACGTCAAACACATATAAACATCCAAGACCTGTGGTTTATTTTTTCTTTACCCCAGCCGGGGATCGCACCGGGACCTCTCGCATGGTAGGCACAGCCACAACCGCTGCGCCACACAGGTCGTCAAGTACGTCGAGAATGTACCTGCTTTTCCTGTAAGATGATATAGAAAACCTATAATTATCTAATAGGATAGAACAGAAGCAGGGTGAGTTTCTGAGTGTGATATGTATGTATTTGCAAAAAACTTATGAAAGTTATAGGCATTTGTTTATTACCTACTCAGTATGTTTCGTGACAGGAGTCTAGCACTAGCTGTGGAGATCTTTATGAAAGTTTATTACAATGTTAAACAGTTATTACTCTAAAAATGGCGACGAAATGAAAGAAGAAGACAGGTGATAATAATAGTAGATTGTTTCCCAAAGCAGAAAGTAATTTGCATCTAGTGCTTATTTTTGGAGCTCGAGCGCCAGCGAGGGCTCTAAAACGTAAGAGAGCGATCTAAATTACTTAATGCGAGGTTCACAATCTGCTTTTCTTTCAACTACTGCAAGGAAAGTAAGTGAAACATAAAACTTAAGAGAAATTTTAATCGTTTAATTATTAAAATTAATAAGGTAACATTTATGTCGCATAAAAAAAACACAAAAAAAACAGCACAGTAAAGGATTTCCATAAATTTTTTCTGCTCATAAGCAACAAAGTGCCGCTTTGTGCCGGATATGTAGGGGAGTTATGATCGAATCGCTGCGTATTTGGAAGAAATATATATTGGTGTTATTAATACTTCCCATAGTCACAACTAATTTTCAAAGGATAGCTGCAATAAAATAATTAACTAATAGGACAATCAGTAGCCTTATCAAGTAATTCTGACATCCAACCGTGTTACCAGGGCGGAGTTATAAGTATGGTAAAAATCAATTTTAGAATAAAATTATCGCGAATTGTATGAAACCTCCTTGTCCACAACTCCTTTGGAGGACTAAATTTAGATTTTCAGCCAGTACTACTGGTTAGTTTTTTTTTACGGACTAGAGAACTGAACGCATTTTCGCAAATATGGAGAAAAGTGAATTTCGTGTGTTGATTAAACATTATTTTTTGCGCAAAAAAACGATTACGAAAACAAAACAAAGACTTGATAATTATTATGGGGACTCCGCTCCGTCGATTAAAATGATTCATAAGTGGTTTACTGATTTTCGCTGTGGCCGTATGTACTAGTACAAGTGATGCTGAACGTCCAGGACGCCCTGTTGAGGTCACTACTCCAGAGATGATCGCTAAAATACATGACATAGTGTTGAACGACCGAAGAATGAACGTGAGCGAGATAGTTGAGACAGTAGGCATCTCAGACGAACGGGTGCGAAATATCTTACACCAACATTTGCACATGAAGAAGCTCTCCGCGCGATGGGTGCCGCGTTTACTGACTGTTGATCAAAAACACATGCGTGTGACTACTTCGGAGGCAGGTTTAGCATTGTTTCAACAGGATAAAGCTGAATTTTTGCGTCGTTTCATAACAGTTGACGAAACATGGATCCAACACTATACACCAGAAACCAAGCAGCAATCAAAACAGTGGATTGCTACGGGCGAACCAGCTCCGAAGAAGGCCAAAGCAGTTTTATCGGCCAATAAAGTGATGGCTACAGTTTTATGGGATGCACGTGGGATAATCCATATTGACTACCTAGAGAAGGGTAAAACGATAAATGGCAAATATTATGCCAATTTATTGGATCAATTTGACAAAATTTTACCTGAGAAGCGACCGCACTTGGCTAAGAAGAAAATCCTCTTCCACCAAGACAACGCACGAGTGCACACCTGCGCTATTGCCATGGCCAAATTCCATGAGTTGCGATACGAGTTGCTTTCTCACCCACCATATTCGCCAGATTTAGCCTCTTGCGACTATTTTCTGTTTGCAAATTAAAAAAAAATGGCTCGGTGGAAAAAGATTTAGCTCCAACGAAGAGATCATACACGAAACCAATGCCTATATATTTTGAAGGAATGCCTAAATCGTATTTTATGGAAGGAATCGAAAATCTAGAGAAACGCTGGATGAAGTTTATTGAGTTAGAAGGGAACTACGTTGAAAAATAAATAATATATTTTAAATAAATGATATTAATTATTTAATTTTTACCAGACTTTTCACTCCGCCACGTACTACAAAAAAATTTATACATAGTTTAACTTCAAAACTGAAAAAAAATAATTTTTGTCTTTAAACAAGTGTTGAACAGGAGTTTATTTTTTTGTGGTAAGACCCTAAGGATTTCAATCGCTTTTGAACAATTCACCAATGAGCTGGCCTATTATGTCATTCTGGTATCTGGGAATTTCTATCTGAAACTCTTTCCAATTGACAAATCGACCGATCAAAAGACAGCTCCTTTAAAATAACTGTATTAGCCTTAACATGTAATTCTAATGTCTAGGAAAAATTTACCGATCCCAACACGATTATTTGAAATGAACTTTCTTTAATTGAGACTCTGCTTGCTTACGCGTGGTTCTGTTCTGTAGGCTTCTCGTATCATGTTATTCTGAAATGATTTGTCAATACGGTATTTGACTGCTAGTCAAAATACATACTTTTTAGGAACTGTGAAAACGCTTATTTTGTTCACGAGTTCTATGAAAAACTTGCATGTGACGTCATAGTGAAATGCTGTCTTTTTATCAAAAAAATAGTTTATAAAATACAATTGCTGGAAATATACAATTCTGATATTATCAAACGTAAGCAATTAAATATCACAACCCAAGGCCGAGGAACGGGTTGCCTTTTTCCTTATCCGTAGCTGCGTCCATGGGATTCTCCCCTGTCACGGAAAACGGACTATTTAATAACTGGCTTAAAGTGGGCACAATATCGTATTGTGCCTCTGCCGCCCAGTATGGGATAAGTCGTGACGCTGTGTATGTAGTAGGTATGTTCTTGAAAAATGTGTTTCAAAAATACAGATGTCGCAACTTTCCAAATTAGCAATATATTCATATTCATATTCCTTATTGCATAGATAATATAAAGTTACAGACAGTTAAAAGAAATGTTATAAGCAATGGCGAGCTTATCTCTAAAAAGAGATTTCTTCCAGCAAACCTAGGCAAGACAGGAAATTTAATGAAACAGGATAGTCCTATTTCGCAATAAAACTCTATACATACGTCCGAAAATTACTTTCAAAATATATTTGCCTATCGCCAAAAGTATACAGGCCTTTGGGTTTCAGGCCAAGTCTGGAAGATAATGATGCTGCTACTTCTCAAAATGATTTTGCTGGCACCAATACAGAACCACAAATGATGACAGACATGCCTGATTCCCGAGAAAGTGATTTTGATGATGAAGAGGCAGAAAAAGTATTAGCTGACATATCAAATTACATTTCGAAAAAGACATTTTACGATATGGTCTACTCCTCAAATGAAAGCACAGACGAAGATGAACCTCTATCAAATTTTAAATCTACTCAAAAAGTAGGCCGAGAGCAGGACCTCTTGGCAGCATCGGTTTCTAACCAATATGAAAAAGATATAATACAGAAAGAAAATGTACATCCGTCTAAAATAGTTGAAGGAGTTTACATAATCCTCAAAGTTTGTTCGGTGAAAAATAAACAGTATTCTTTCCTAGCGGTTGCACAAAGTGACGTAGATGAAGACGGAGAAGTGAAAGTAATGTTTCTCAAAACAATAGATAGTTCGGGAAGAAAGTTCAAACTGGATGAAAAGGATATTTCTTACGAACCCTATGAAAACATTTTGGAGATAGTACCTCAACCAAAGATGGTTATGAAGGGTAAGAGACTGTTTTACGAATTTTCTCAACCGGTTAACATTTTTGAAAAATAAGGCTCAAAGATAACTTAGAATTTAGTTTTTTTTGTGTACTAGTCTTATAATTTATATTTCTACGAATTGTTTATACTGCATCAAAGATTGTCTGTGATTGATTAATATTTTACCACTGTGTTACTGTTGATACCACTGCGTTACTTTTTTGTCTCAATTTTCAGTACTATAAATTCAGTTATATCTCCGATTACTATGAAAGAAAACGCTCAATTTTTTTATCATTACCACATTTTAATTTGTTTTATGTATATTAAATAGTTTCATAACCTTTCATTACACCTAACCTGATTAAAATTAAAATATGTGTCAAAAATATGACATTTGGTAACGCAGTGGTTTTGTAAGTTTAATTAAAAATGAATATTTTTAGTTTTTGTTGATTTGTTTTCAATTAAGAATAGAAGCAATATTTAAGTTTGTAGTTTATAAGTCTTTGAACTGAATTTAAAGTTCCTCATAAATAAAAGTTGATTCTGAAGTGAAGTAACGCAGTTGTCATTTTTCTTCCGCATTTTTTGTATTACTTAAGAAAAATATATATTCTGTTAGGAAAACATCGCGGCAAGCACAAGTGCCATATATTTCAGTTATTGGGCAACTTATATCGATACATATATTTAAAAAAATACTTACTTTAATATTTTAAAAAAGTCGTGGGAATTAGCTGCAAATGGGCCCTATAATAAGAGAATGGCCCATATAAACTATACCAAATAAAATATAAATATAATAATAATAATTCTTTATTGCACAGAAAACACAATGAAAAAAATATAACGAACAATATGCAAAGGTGAGCTTATTTCTAAAAAGAAATTTCTTACAGCTAACCTGTGAGGAAAGGAAAAAATATTTATAGAGAGGTAGTCCTAGTGTACAATTAAAAGTTAAAAGAAAGAAATAAAGTCAATATACTATCAGATAAATCACAATACTTCCTACACATACTATAAAATAAATTAATAGAATACAACAAATATATAGATACACATACATACTATAAGATACCCACTAAGCGGAAGAGAGGAGATGCTGTTTCAACTTTTTCTTAAAAGAGAACAAGGATGTGCAATCCCTAATAGCGCAAGGAAGTGCATTCCACAAAAGTATTGCCCTTAACCTAAACGAGTGCTCGTAAGCAACAGTGTTGTGCTGAGGAATTGACAAAAGTGACACCGTGTGAGATCTCCGAAGTTTATCCCCAGAGAAAAGAAACTCAAAATGTTCACGAAGATATGCGGGATAGCGCGGATTTCTCAAAATATTGAAGAGGAAGGAGAGAATGTGCATATCACGACGAAGTCGGATCGGGAGCCAGCCTAATTCCCTGCGATATTGGGACACGTGATCGTACTTGCGGAGTCCGAAGATAAACCGAATCCCGAGATTTTGAAGTCGCTCGAGTTTGTTCAGTAGATCTTCGTTCGCGCTGGGCCAGGAAACATCGGCGTAGTCAATTAAAGGCAGAAGAAGGGTCTGAACTAGCATGATTTTAGTCTGCCTAGGCAAGAAGTACTGCAAACGCCGAAGGGAATGTAAGGATGCAAAGACTCGTCTGCTGACCTCACAAACGTGGGGCGACCAGGATAAAAGAGTATCAAAAACAACGCCAAGATTTTTGGCTTTCTCGCTGTACTTAACAATGGTACCGTCATAAAGCACAGGAGCAACTGACCTATTCTACAACAAATTAAGTAAGTACCCAGTATCATCGCCTGAGACTTATATATGTACTTCGACTACATAAAATTCAATATCATCGTGGCCCTTTCAAATCCATTCACGCCAAATCAATTCGCTATCTCTGTCTTCATTATAATTTGCACCCACGCCATCTGGTGTCGTTCAACTATCAAGTCAAGGGCCTTCCCTACAGCTACAGTTCAGAGTTCGGGTATCCCTTCGTGCATCGACCCGGGCAACGGCACCCTTAAGGAAAAGAAAGTTAAAGGTACGCGGTGTAGGTTGACAATCTCACACATTGCGTCCCCACGCTGTGTTCGTTGGTACACCTCAGTCTGTTCGTTCGGAACCAATAAAACGCTCTCACCTCAGCTCCGTAAGCTGAATTAAACACCTGAGATGCTGTGTTCAAACGTTTCTGCAGTGATGAATAGCATCGCGAGGAAACGCTCATATCTCCACATATGCGGCGATGAGCTAACCCCCTGTCACGAAAACTGGAGTATATCTCTTAGGGCGCGTGAACGCGGCGCATCTGTGCATCTCTGCCAACACGCACGAAATGAAATGTAGTATCGCGAAAAAGGAATGAAGCTATGTTTGTTTGGTTAATCACATTTCGTAATATTTTGAGACCTAAAAACATAAAAGGCGCCTCCTTTGCAGGTTTTTGTTATATTTGGTATTGATTTTCAACAAAAAATTCGTTTTTAAAGATAACGTGAAACGGAACACCTTTTTAAAATACCCATCAGATGAAGTGACGTACTTTGCGTTGTCATTTTGGACAGAGCTGAGTGTCAGTCTTCCTTCCCGGTTGATGCATAGCTCTGTCCCTTACTGTCAAAGCAAACTGCGTCACTTCCACTAAAAATACTTTCCAATACACTTTAACAACACAAAATAGAGCAACGCCTTTCCCATACATGGTGGTAGAGGCACAATTGTGTCCACTTTTACCCTAATTTGCGTGACAGAGGGCTAGCCCATCTACGCAGCTATGGGATAATGAAGGTTTCCTCGCGTTGTTTTCCATCACCGTTAGAACGTCCGTATAATGTAGTTATGATAAATTACTTATCTCATTGGTATATGGTCAGCACCGGGATCTTTGATACTTTATTGAGCAAAAATAGTAAATACAAGAAAATAAAAAGGGAAAACATGTACAAGGGCGAGCTTATCTCTAACAAGAGATTTCTTCCAGCAAACATATAAGGGAAAGGTATGTTAATTAAAATAATAAACTACTTATCCGTTTTCGCGCCATACTGTCAACTGCCAGTTTAAGTTCGCGATTTTTGGCAACAAATTATAGTATTTATTTTTTTATTATGCTCGTGGTCTATTCGACATGATATACGTGAAAATGAAAGCAAAAATAAAATCAATTCATTTTTCCTATTGGGGCTTCTTTTCTCAGATTAAAACGCTTTCCCCCTCCCTGATGTCTCACCCCCTCACCCTCTTGTTGTCAACAGGTAAGTCGTGTGAGAATGTCTACTTATTTATAAGTAGACATTCTCACACGACTTACTTTAGTAAAGGGCGACAGACTTTCGGGAGATGTAGAAAGTTTAGAAAAGTTTTGATTGGGAGCTTTAACGTGGAATTTGATGTAAGGGTGTATATTCATTGAGGCGGTTTAAGAGAAAGATTATGTTTTAACTATAGGTATGTGTTTAATACGCCCATATGTTGTAATCTGTGAAGTACTGTAAATTTCCGGCTAAGTTTATTTACGCTCTGAGCGAAAATGTCACAACCCACCTTACCCTATGCGAGAAAGAGAGGTCACAGCTCGCTCAGAGCCAAAGAAACTTGGCTCTGAGCTCAGAGCCAAGCTGTGACTCAAAGTCAAAGTACTTTATTACTGTAGATATTTACATATACTTAGCAAACGTAATTTTTTGCCACATCTCTACATTGGACCACTGTGGGAGAAGCAGACTGTGACCGGGAACCGTACCATTGTCACTTCTACTATCAACTCTTGGTGACTTGGCTGTCTGATGTGTTGATAACTCTTAATGGACCGAGCGACCGAAGCGTCCGACTTCGAGATTGGCCAATAATGCCTTTTTCTGTCCGTCTGTCCTCGCCTACAGGTCGTATTTTTCAACCGATTTTGACGAAAATTGGTGCACAAGTTTTGTGAATATTTTTTTTGTCGATCGCGATTTTTGACTGGCGGGAAAATAGTGGGACAAGGGGGAAAGTTTGCTGTGGCGTTATTTACCGACGGATTTCAATAAAATTTGACAGGCACACTAAGGACTTCATTCTCCACTAAGTGTCTTATATAAGTACGTTTCCATCCTGTATCAAAATGTCTATTATATTATTTCTCTCTCAGTCTCACACTTTCATACAAACACCCACACACAACACCTACATGTCACAAACAACCCATTTGCCATTAAACACTGATCTTGTTTTGTCTATGTACCTACCACATTATCGAGTCTAATACTAATCTTTTAGATCATAATTAGTGTATTCTAAAAAGTTTTTCTGAATGCCACTTACCATATGTTTAGTACTAAATTATGTCGTAATTGGCCTATGCTAAGATAATTTCTTAAACTTACTCTTAAGTTCTAGTAAGTGCTACGGACTTTGTAACAATAAATAAATAAATACATTGTGTGTAGGTACCTATTTCGTGACAAATAATCTTCGAGAGTCACTTAGAAATCTCGTCGTCCATAAGTATCGTAATGGCACAAGAGCCTTATAATACGGCTTGTTAGCTCAAAAATATGTAAATATCAGTTCCATCCGGAAGTAAGTATGCAACTTGGCCTACAGGCAGCTTTTATACAAGGTACTTAATTAGCTGGTCATACTTTCCCCAAGAAACATATGGACGCAAACGAAAATAGGTTTTTGTGCAAGAAGAGAGCAAAGTTGATTTTTGCTGTGAGTGCTTGTTTGAGTCCCGAGCGAGCGAAGGATTCTATGTTTGAATCAGGAGAGTAGCGAGTGATTCTACGTTAGAATCCTGAGTGAGCGAGGGACTCGAGGCACGAGATGCAAAAAAATTTGGTCTCGTGTTGCACATACAACTTTTCATCTCAGCAATGAGAACATAACAAATAATAGAATTAAAATACAACAATAAAAAACAAATGAAAAACGTGTCGTCTGCTGCGGTTGTGGCTCTGATTACCATGTGAGAGGTCCCGGGTTCGATCCCCGGCTGGGGATACAGAAAAAAAAGAATCCCCAGGTCTTGGATGTTTATACGTGTGTGACGTCGCTGGTTTTGGTTCCCACGAGGCAAGGTGTCCTTGTGTGGGGCCAGAAGCAATGTATGTGTCTATATGTAAATGTTTAATGGACCCAACATTAATGTACACATAACATTAATTGTAATTTTTTATAATGAACTTCGACTAATTTACTCTCAGGAATATTTATCTAATTGTATTACTTATCAATTAGAATGGGTAGAAGATAGAATAAAATAAGTTCGATTATTTGCAATTTCATAGCACAGATACTGCAATCGGATTAAAAATCGACAGTAGTAATGTGACATTGTGATATTGGCGAAATCGCAAACAGCCACAAAACATCGAATTATGAATCGATGCCCGTTGGCTGTTTGCGATTTAGCCTATGCCCGCGGCATTCAAAATTAAAGAGCTCACTGTTTACTCGCAGCAAAAGACTCTTGTTCGAGCTGCTGAGTTGAAAAAAAAATTGGGTCCCCCGTAGTAACTTGTAATCAGTTGATCGGGTCAATGTACTGAGGGACAAATATATTTTTTCCATTTGTGACCATATTTTTCTTGGGGAATGTTGTTCATAACCCCGTCTGCCCGTCCGTCACCAGGATCTCATGAACCGTGATAGTTAGACAGATGAAATTTTCACAGATGATGTATTTCTGTGGCCGCTATAACAACAAATACTAAAATACAGAATAAAATAAACATTTAAGGGGGCTCCCATACAACAACTCTTTCAATACCACATACAATGTTATGAATGCACCTGGTTACGTACATGGAGTATGAAAGTAGCCGCACCAATAACTTTGTAACAACATTTTGCTATGTAAATTCCAAACTATTCACTCCACACCATCCCTACTATTGTACGGTCGCTTCGTGCGCGAGTTAGACTCGCACTTGACCGTTTTTAATGTTATTGAAAACGACTAAATCTAGGAGAAAAGCGCAAAATGATAAGATGTTCTTAAATATCTAATAGTAGTTTACGTGACTGATACATAATGGAGGGCATTAAAACTCGAGAGTGGGTTTATCATTCATAATAATATCACTCGAGAGTTTTAATGCCTAATTATGTACAGTTACATACACTAGTTTATCTACAAATATATCATAAGCTCTCTTTGATGTGTTCAGGAACCGCATGTTTGACTGGCATGTGGCATTGAGTTGTTTAGCTTGTTCTGTAGTGCCAACTTCACAGACAAAGTAGGGGCGGCACCCAGGCGCGCGTCGGTGTTCGAAATTTGAATGTCATAATATGTAGAAAATTTACACATTATGTTCATAATGTTCAATATTCAGATAAGAAATGAGTTTTTAAAAGTAGTTTAACATTATGCTGATCGTAACTTGCGGTTTTTGGACGCAGTAAAGAGGGTGTATGATACGTGTGTAGATAAATAAAATTATCTGCAAAACAATCTATGGACGTATGTTGATAGGACCTATAGATTCAAAAATATGCTAACATTCATTGGTGTAAGTACAACGGTAGTACTCAATTATGTTCAAAGCCCTATAAGGGTATGGCCCGATAAACTTTTGGACCTGGACGTTGTTCTGGAACATCCAGTAGGGACTAAACCCTCTGCCCAGATCAATACCACAAGTGGCCTTGGCGGACCTGGATATAGCTATAAGTAGATGATTCATAAGATCAAGTGAAAAATATCTTAGTTTGAATTGATGGCTGTGCAATTCTGATCCTCAATCGATTGGGCTAGACTGAAAAGCGATGAAAGAATTACAAGTCTTTCAGTGAAAGGACATGTCTCGAAAACGTGTATTTGGACCCGGGCGGTGCAATAGGGGACTACACTACCAGATGACACACCAGAAGTGGCCATGCCGGATCTAGACATAGCTATCAGTAGATGGTTTATAAGCCTAAGTAAAAAATCATTATACTTATTGATTCAAGTTGATATTCTAAGTCCTGAAAGGGTAAATCCGAAAAACTTTTAACCTGGAAGTTAAATTTGACCTTCTGATCTGATGCTGGAGCAGGAAGGTGGCCTTGAGAACTCTGTCATAAAACAACACAACCCCATCCAGTTTAGGCTCGTTTGATTCGTCTTGACAAACACTTTGGTCTCAGGAGATATCCAGGGTCCGATGATGGAGCCAGAACGTGGCCATGGGAACTGTGTAATGATTCGACGCAACCCCATCAAGTTACGGCTGGTTAGTTTCGTCTTAACAAGTACTCGAGTTCATTTTCACAACTAATAATAAAAAAAACATTCTTTTTGAGTTTTTTTTATAAATCAACTTATTTGAGCAGCAGTCTGCGTAATGAATGTACCTACCATCTATCTATACCTTCTACTCTGTCCATTTTAAATCCTTTCACAATACCCATTACATACCGTTACAGTATATAAGTAGTAAGTAACACTCAACAAACCGTCCATCCAAAACGCCCAGCCCATTTAGATCGCAATAAAAAAAAAACACCTATCTAGGCGCGTATAGAGCGTGTTGTTTTGGTGGCTCCGTTCGTTGCCACCGATCACCGACCTTGCGATTAGTTTGACCTTGCGTAGAGGCCAACGACCGCGATTCAAATATATTTTCGTAGCGTTCTTCTCTAAGGAAAAATCGTACATTATTACTTGGCCTCCCGCATATTCGACGGGTGCACTGTGAAGTGACGAGCCGAGAGGTCTAGCTGGAGTGGTCTGAGGGCGTTGGTTGTGAATCGTACGCCAACATTTGAAGTTCAATGGTCAGATGTTACAACGAAGACATAGCTAAATTGCATTTTAGATGTTATTTATTTTAGTTTATTGTTTGTTTTCAGTTTTAATGGCCGAGAACATTTATGAATTCCAAAGTAGAGCTAACATTTGCTTTTTACACTTATTATTGCGGTTTAGTTTTTATAAATGATTTTCTTTTTAAGTTCTCGCTTTTGAAAGTATGATTTTATTAAAACCTTTTGTGAGTTTTATGTTGTAAGTATGAATTGTTAGTCTTGTGTTAAAATATTCTAAGAACGCACGTAATAAATAGTCAAGTACACTTCCCACGAGTTCGCAGAGGCTTATATTTACGAACCGAGAAGTTTACGGCACGAGCCGAAGGCGCTGGTCGTAGCGAGGTTCGTAAAAAGCCTATTCGAACGAAATATTTTTTCCGCCTGAGAATCCAAAATCAAGCGGCGAAGGTGCATTTTTAGCTCATAAGTCGGAAAAAAATATATTGCATAATCTTTATATACCTACACTATACCCTCCATACCTTATCCATCCAGCCAGTTCATTATAGCCGGCAATAAATAGAAGACAAATTAAAAAGTTATCGCCTCTTTTGTCTCCAATTCCATATTCAAATAGATAGAAAGGAAACACATGCGCAGAAATTCGCGCCCAAATGCTATCTGTGTACCTATTGTACGCACAAGGCGTCGCGACGCTGGCATACGTGCGAATGTATGTGTTAGTCCGTCGACCCCCGAAATTCTGTAGTTTATTGAACTTATCATTGCGCAATTTAGTGCTGAGCTCATCACCAGTATTAGATGACCTCTTTCTCCCCTCTGCGTGGTTTGCGTGGAGGGTTCAAGAACCGATGCTCGATTAATTAATGATGAAAATTATTGTGACGTTATTTGATGCAATTCATCGAAATCTAGCGAACTTTGCACGTTTAAAACGTTTATTAGTTTAAGATATCACGGGACCACGGTATCCCTGTTCCTTTATAACAATGGCTTGCGTGGTGAAATACAGGGGCAGGTCAACCATGTATTTGTATATTTCTATGTAGCGTCACACTTTTTCCCATACGCAGCGGTGGGGCCACAATTCGATATTCGATACACCATTTTGCGTAACAGCTATATTGTTTTTAAAAAAGCGTCAATTATAGTATCTGTGATGGATGACATATAATCAATAAATACATTCATACCTAAGTACACTTCAGCTGTGCAAACAGTATGACTTAGTTACTATGTTATACCTGTAATGCAGTTGCTATTGTTTTGAGTATACGATAATTCATGCTTCATTACTCCACCGATATTCAAACGTATTCAAGTTATTTAAACGTTACACCATTGAATATAATTTATTATGGCTTGTATACCGCAGCTGGTTATAAAACAACTGTATACATTTGATTTCAGTAAAGTTATACATTATTGGTGAAAAACTACATTAAAAGTACACATGCTGAAGTCGTAATTGACCTATTCGATAAGTGAATTATTTCACTATCTTATGATATTTTTCATTTTTATTTTTTATTTCGAGAAATAGCTGCGCTGTGCCATATTGGCGGGCTGCGTAGGCAGTGAAACCGATTTCAGAGGCGACAGAAAAACTAGTTTGAAAATGAACCCTTTGGCTACCGGACAAGAGTTGTCAGATTTGAAACTGTCAGTTTAGGCCCCGACAGACAGAACGCGAGTTAACATAACACTATACTCGGATTCATTTTAAGAACTCCATACAAATTTACATGGAGTTTTCAAAGTTAATCCGAGAACAGTCCTAATTCGCGTTATATTTATCGGGCCTTATTTGTTAGTTAGTGACGATGACTTCAGAATTATATTGAGCACCCAGCACCTGTATGTAAGAAGCTAGGTAGATATTGCTTTTACATTTGTATCTTCCGGTATATGTCTTTCATATAAAGGTATGTAGCAATAATAACTCATAACTTTAGAACTACTGAACCGATTTCAACAAAACATATCTAAGAACCATCGCTGCAAAGTCTACGGCTTATGTTTAAACGATTACCAAAAACGCACCTATTTTACTACCAATAAATTCGAAATGACTGCCAGAATGGATAAATGTCCACTAAATTGTGTTTGGATAAATGATCACCAAATTTCTTTTTATGTTTTGTGTACTTAAGTTTATATTTTAAGTATTTTTTGTTGTTCTTACATGTTCAACCTAACACGAAGGATAAAGGGGGCTTTGCTTCGCTCACCCCCTTTACCCTTCACCTAAGCTACCGCAGTATTTTGCCCTGATATTTTTTGCAACTTTTGGTGTTCATTTATCCATTTTGGGTAGGAAAAAAATATTTTGGTGATCATTATATTTGTTGCCAAAGTCTACTGCCAACTACAAAAAAACACATTAAAATCAGTCAACGATCGCTATTCCTTGACAAGCTGATAACTTTCCAATTACTGAATCGATTTTAACAAAACAAATCTAAGAACCTTTGCAGTGAATTCTACAACCAACTACAAAAATGCGCATTAAAATCCGTCCACTCGTTTGACGTAGGGTGCCACGGACAGACATGCAGACACACCGACAGACGCTTCAACTTATAACACCCCTCTTTTGGTCGTCGCGGGTTTGAGACGTGGTGCGTTACTCTGAGGACATCACACGTTACGTGAATGAGACATTGACGTGATCGGTCGTTCAACCCAACCACGTCTGGATGGATTGGAGTGTCCACAACACACATCATCGGGTGCATTGACCCTGTGCCAAATATCATTTGCCGTCTCGTGATGGGACAATTAGCTTCGATAAAAATCTATCCGGTCACCGATGGCAAAAGATTATTGTGTCACCGATATCTTCGGCTGCATTCTCCTCCCGTGTATGCACAGGAGCTTCAGACAGAAATCGGGTGCTATCCCGTATTTTAAATGATGACGTCAAAAGTCAATAATTACATTCAACTCACGAGCAAAATGTCCGTTCTATGTTTCTAAATACAAATCAAATACCGTATCACAGATGTGATAAGGAGAGCCCAATTTTTTTTACTTGCGATCACATTTTTCATATGAAAAGTTGTTTGTTATTATTCATTAAAATATGTGTAACCTTTCCTTTTCAAGAGAAAATTTAGAACAAATCATTTATTAAAAACCGCAAAGATAACTTTGTCATTCATACAAACACTATGAAAAACAAAGTTACAATAAAACACATCCAGTCACATAATTACTTGCTAAAACGGAACCCTTCATGGGCGAGTCCGACTCGCACTTGGCAACTTTTTTCGAACTAAACTCAGAAATCCCGCAAAGTATATCGTTTACGGAATTCATAATAACATACTTTCGTTGGTTATAATTTACTCTATCGATTGAATTGAAAACAAGATTTTTCGACGTTGGTATATATGCCAGTCTCCATGCAAAAATCTTAGAACCCTTTTACATCCAGAATTGAGCACATAGCTGTGAAACCATTTTTAATTTAAGAACCAAGATCAGCCACCTATACAAAATACGAGTTACGCTTATCAGAATTTGCCACACTGTTGCGTAACTAGTAGTCTAAGCCGACGACCCCTGTAACCTTGGAACCTATCTAACAGATAGTTCATACACTCTGCTAACTACGACACTACATTGACGTCATGGTATATTTGTTGCAGGCTGGGAAGAATGACGTCATGGTATATTTGTTGCAGGCTGGGAAGAATGACGTCATGGTATATTTGTTGCAGGCTGGGAAGAATGACGTCATGGTATATTTGTTGCAGGCTGGGAAGAATGACGTCATGGTATATTTGTTGTAGGCTGGTAAGAATGACGTCATGGTATATTTGTTGTAGGCTGGGAAGAATGACGTCATGGTATATTTGTTGTAGGCTGGGAAGAATGACTTCATGGTATATTTGTTGCAGGCTGGGAATAATGAAGTCATGGTATAATTGTTGCAGGCTGGGAAGAATGACGTCATGGTATATTTGTTGCAGGCTGGGAAGAATTACGTCACGGTATATTTGTTGTAGGCTGGGAAGAATGACTGCATAGTATATTTGTTGCAGGCTGGGAAGAATGACGTCATGGTATATTTGTTGCAGGCTGGGAATAATGAAGTCATGGTATAATTGTTGCAGGCTGGGAAGAATGACGTCATGGTATATTTGTTGCAGGCTGGGAAGAATTACGTCACGGTATATTTGTTGTAGGCTGGGAAGAATGACTGCATAGTATATTTGTTGCAGGCTGGGAAGAATGTCGTCTTGGTATATTTGTTGTAGGCTGGGAAGAATGACGTCATGTTATATTTGTTGAATGCTGGGAAGAATGACGTTATGGTATATTTGGAGTAGGCTGGGAAGAATGACGTCATGGTATATTTGTTGTAGGCTGAGAAGAATGACGTCATGTTATATTTGTTGTAGGCTGGGAAGAAGGTGGCCGAGCTTGCGAAAGGTTAGGTTAGGTTGAAGTTGGCCGATCTTAGATAAGCTGGACGGAATATCTTGTTAGAGATAGGCTTGCCATGTCATGCATAGATGGAGTATTGATTAACTGGCTAAAAGTGGGCACAACTGGGCATCTGCCACCCTGTATCGGAAAAGGCATGACGCTGTGTATGTAAGTATGTAAATAACACCACTTTGTCTAGACGCCCTGTACTTTCAGACGTAGGGACTTAGTTAGTTTATTTCTATCCAATTATCACTTCTATATTAACCGCAATAAGAAGCCTGTGCTAGAAGGATAAGATTCAGTGTCTTGAGTAAGAAGTTAATAAAGGCTAATATTGACTGGGGGTGAGTTTTAGGGGTTATTATAAGGTGCAGTTTGGGTGCCGTCAAATTTTAAAGGGACTTTGTTGTGAGAATTTTTCACAATAATAATAATAATAATCGTTTATTCTCAGGCAACATGACCCATAGTTATAAAATAGTCACAAAAATAACAATAATTTAGGCTAAACTAAAATAGAATAAATAAAAATATGAAACCTTACTTTTGGTTCCCACTGTGATGCACAGATAACCAATGTGCGAAAAAATTACTTTTCAGACAACTGGCAATATTCGTCAAAATTCCATTTTTAGATTCCCGTAATCGAGTGCAAAAGGCGGCGATACGAGATCTGAGGATCGCGAAGAAGTCGGGGACTCTGGCCAAAAACAATGAAACCGATGGAATGAGTTGGTCAGAGCACCTTTATTTTCAGTTTCACATGCAAATCGACCAAAATTTATGGAAAAAGTAAAAATAAAGATAAACATTTATATACAGACAGACAGACACATACATTGCTTCTGACCCCACACTAGGATTCCCTGTGTCGTGGGAACCGGAATCAGCGACATCATACACATATAACATGCAAGACCTGGGTTTATTTTTTCTTGTGGATATCGAACCCGGGACCTCTCGCATGGCAAATAGCTTTGCTTTTCAATAGCTTTAGTTCGGTTGCCATATATTCTATTTTCAAACTCGTGTTTATGGTTCCTTACATCAAAAGAAACCCTTTTATTATAGGATCACTTCAAAAAGGAAGCCTTGTAGGATCACTTCGCTGCCTTCTGTCCGTCTGTCTGGACCCTTTTTTAATAAGTATTGTTTTGATGCCTCTGGAATCTGCCCTAGTGTTTGTGAAAACATTGCCCTTCGGTCCGCCCTCGCGAGTTTTCCAGAATATTTCCACTCGCTCAGGTCATCACACCCAAAGGCTGTCCACACACTATTCGGAAAACATGAGTATTTTTCCACACACAACGTGGAACTGTGGAACGCACTTTCTTGCTCTATAAGAGACAGTCCCACTTTTTCTCTTTCAAAAACCGGATAAAAGAGCACTTCCTCTCTTTTTCGAGGCAGTTATAGAGTGTATATTATTAATAAATGTAAACTATATGTACAGGTACTGTACTACGTATTGGTACTAATTTAGTAGTTTGGTGTATAGGTATTTTGGACTCCGTATTTTATAGATATTGTCTGGGGACCAAGCCCTGCTCGGAGGTTGGTTGGAGCAGTTGGTTGCGCCGATAACAAATCATCAGACTGTTCATCTCTTATCATAGGATTTTATACATGTACATATACCTATGATTAGGCTGAATGATTGAATACCTGTGCCATGTGACCAACAAAATTAAGTGCTTGTTTGTTCAAGCAAGGAGCCTCAAGGAGGATGTATTTGCTTTCGACCTCATATAAACGAAACTTTTTGGTTAGGCTTCCCTCGGACGCAGTACAATAAATACTGGGGCGGGAACCACACCGGAATGATTGTATAATTTGTGATTGTCATTAGAATTTCTGCCTTACGATTATCGAAATAAAGTGAAATTACCAGTCTCGCGACAATTTGGACCGAAAATGTTTATTTGGTCATTGGAATTTGTGCCTTATTTTCAATGGCGTAACGTGAAATTAGCGATCACATTGTGCTGAAAATATAAAAAGCCGTTTTCCTAGTTAGACAGATTTCTCGCGCAAGCAAGCTTCAGCCGTTTTCGAGAACTCATAACATATATAATTACAAATATTCCTGGTTTAATAGTCTAGGTGGTTTGCATCACTCGCACCTATATAGTGGATTAAATTTCGTAATATGTATTTTATAATAGATTAGATATTAAATATTATGCACCGCATGATACATTTTCCTATTATGCCTTGGTTTGCTGGAAGAAAGCCTCTTTTAGAGATAAGCTCGCCTTTTTAAATATCTTATTGATAATTAATTATGAATTATAAAAATACCTGCTTGATACGTATTTCTATTTGATCGAACTTGATCATCTGATTGATTTTCCAGAAAAAAAATTGTGCACGCCACCGGTACAGTAGAAACCGGAACTGGCTGGGCCGAGCTGGGCGCACTGAGAGGCACAGGCTTTTACTGGAATTCGAGTAAGATAGAGCCATCATACGCCAACACTGGCTCAGTGCGGTTTGATAGTGGGTGTCGGTATAATTATATAGGGCCTTACCACAAAAAAAACGAGTATTCAACACTTGTTTAAAAACGAAAACGGTTAAACGCTGTTTGATATTTTTATGGTAACACGGATAATGTTTTTCCCATTTCAGATATATATTTTGGTTAACTTTTGGTTGTGTTTTTATAAAAAATTCTAGTTGATATTGCAGCATGGTGTGAGACCGGCTTTTCTTCCCACGTACGTGAGTGTTGTTTGAGTGAATTGTGTGTTGCTTGGAGGTGATTCAAAACGTCATTCTAATGTCACTACCTACTAATCATGCCCGGATACAGTGCTTTTACGCAAACTGTGCAGTATTGCAACGTTGGATTACGTTTGATTACCAAGAGTAACCTACGATGGTAAATATCCAAACGATTCGCGAACGTAATCCATTCTGATTTCAATGCTTGAAAACAATTCTCATGCAACAGAAAGGTATAGTCATATTTTAGGGGGTTGTCAGGGACATCATTCTGAACAACTTTTACTGTTAAACCGATTTGATCAGAGCATCTTTATTTTTCACTTCTTCATACATCATGGTCCGGGTGATCAGCTGATTTGTATTGACGCTGACGAAAGGGAAAAATTAAGTTGCTCTGATCAAACAGGTTTCATAGTGAAAGATGCTAAGAATATTATTATGATAATAATTAGTTAGGGACTAACTTATCAACCTCCTAAAATATGACCCCACCTTTCTGTTACATTATGTATGTGGCTATGATACACCCTGTACCATCAGTGATCAGTGGCTAGCTCATCGCCTAACTGACCTCCAAACCATCAAACTTGAAATTGATATAATTCCATTTCTTTAGAATCGTGTTTACATTCACTCACAAAGGGCAATAGAAGAAGTCTCTGGTATGGGGACACACATGTTTTTTTTTTAAATTGTTTGTAGTTTTTTATTTGTTGCTTTTCAGCGGCCAAAATACACATTCTGTGAAAATTTCATCTTTCTGCCTGTCGGTTCGTGAGATGCAGACCGATGACGGAGATACAGACGGACGGACAGCGGAGGCTTAGTGATAGGGTCCCGTTTGGCACCCTTTGGGTACAGAACTCTAGAAATTTGCATAAGAATGTATTTTAATTACACGTCGAAAAAGTAGGCGAATAGGACAGTCAGTGATTCTTGTGCACATAAGGTTCATTTGATCTAAACTCGAACACTTTTGCACTCTGGTATTCCAGCCTCTTTATTAATCTGTGCTGGAGCCACTGATGTATTTCAGATATCCCCCACGTCAGGAGTATATAAGGTCTGTTATGATTTAAATAGTAATGGATTGCTTAACCCACTCAACATTTCTCAAGTTACTTAACTGCAACCTTCATGCTGCAAGTTCGGTTAAAAATGACATCATCTAACTTGCCTTGTGCTTAATTCAAGCGCACTGTATTTAAGTTATGTACAGAGAAGCCACTTGTAAGCTATTACGTAGTCACAAGTATACACATACAAACTTTGATGATGATGGATGAACTCATATAGGCGTTAAAAGTATACTAACATTCAGGCATTGTGATAACTGACTCCTCACCACCTCAACTTTGCAGATGGCAAGCCGGTGTCGTGCACGACAGACGAACAGCAAGACTATATCTCAATGTATGTTGGGAAAAATATAGGTACAACTTACGTACTTAAATAAATCAAAAAAATATTCTGCGGTGTAAGAATCTTCTTTCACATTTAACTTCCTCCAGCTTGTAATGTATTTATTTAAGGAACACCAACAAGAAATACTATCGATTCTAATAAAACTATCGAATTACGATACTATCGATACTATCAATAGTATCGGTACGTCAAAAAAGTCGATGCCATCGATACTATCTATGATTTATCGGCGCGTTTCCATAGTATCGATAGTTTTGCTTTAGTAACTACCGACGTATTTTAGATACTATCGACTGGAAATAAAACTAATAAAACATCTAATTAATTAATTAACTGCGAAATACTGTGAATGTATAATAAAAAGATGGAATTGATGAACTTTGTAATCATTATCTATATTACCTTTTAGGAGCAAGCAATAGTATCATAAAATTTTCGACTATCGATAGGGCAAAACTATTGATACTGTCGATAGTATCGATAGTCGTTACTATCGATAGGAAGTGTCGATAGTATTTGTACTGATACTATCGATAGTATCGTCAAGGGTCGATGGTTTCGATAGGACTATTTATTTATTTATTTATTTATTTATATAAAGATACATGAGCAGGGTTACACACTTAATATTACATTATTATAGTTAAGGTACAGTTAGAGATATATCTGGTGTGCATTATACATGTATACAGCATTTGCCTAGAAACAACACAGTTTATAATTAACCTAAACTATGAAATAATAAATGACATATTATACATCTTTATAACCGTTTTTAAACTTCTAAATCTTATTTAACGTACCAAACATAACAACAATAATAATATTAACAATTTACTTTTCTTGCGTAACTTTTAAAGATGTTGAGTGAATTGGAAAACATGTCTATATCCGGATCTTTGGAAAGTAAGTTGGTATAGCTTTGACACATTCTATTTATAGGAGAGTGACTGAGTAAGTTGGTTTTACCAATTGGACCATGTAGAATTTTAGAAATAGGCTGTCTTGGATAATTATAGGGTACTGTCAGGGAAACGCGTTCCAGGATGTCACTGCATAGGATGTTGCCATTCATAACTTTATGTAGGAACGTAAGGTCACGAAGGGTACGACGACTTTTTAATGAGACCATATTGAAAAAACTAAGGCGTTGTTCGGGCATCTGTGGGATATTCCGCTTGAAATAAAGGCCAGATGCCTAGTAAATGATCTCTGAATACTTTCAATGTGTTGGGAATGAAGAGCGTAAGATGGGTTCCAAGCTGAGGAGGAATATTCCAGGTGACTTCGGACAAGAGAGTCGTACAATAGTATTTTCGATTGAACGCTAAAGCCATTGGAATTTCTTCTGATGAAACCCATCATTTGAGCTGCTTTTTTGGTAATATTGTTAATATGGGGAATGAAGGTTAGTTTTGCGTCCAAAGTGACACCCAGATCTTTAACTTCGTTGACTTCATTTAAAACATCATCACCAACCTTGTATACAGAAGGAATTGGCATCTTCTTTCTCGTAAATTTAATATGGTAGCATTTTTGTGAATTTAAGACCATGAAGTTTTCTGTACACCACTGTTGAACTTTGCTTAAGTCGCTTTGTAACAAGCTGGCATTAGTAAGGCAATTCACGGTTTTAAAAATTTTCAGGTCATCAGCAAATAATGAGCATTTTGAGTTCTGGAGTTTGGTCACAATGTCGTTTATAAAGAGTGAGAATAAAATTGGTCCCAAGTGTGAACCTTGGGGAACTCCAGAGTCAGCATAGTACAAACGAGATTCATGACCATTCATTGATACCAGCTGTGAGCGTCTTTCCAAATATGATTTGAACCAGTTGAGCAGCGACTCATGTACACCATTAGCCTCCAGTTTTGCGATTAGGAGCGAGTGACTGACTTTATCGAATGCGCTACTGAAGTCAGTATAAATAGTATCGACTTGGTATCCAGAGTCAACTTCCTTTGATATATCAGAAATAAATGATACCAGGTTGGTTTCGGCAGATCGACCCATTCTGAAGCCGTGCTGGAAATCACTGATGGCGATGTCTATGTGCTGAGTAATGATTAGGCAAATGAGAGATTCGAAAAGTTTCGAGAAGCAGCACAGGATGGATATTGGTCTGTAATTTGTTATAATGCAACTATCACCTTTTTATGAAGAGGTAAAATCCTCGCTTTTTTCCAAATATCGGGAAATTGACCTGTTTCTAGAGATTTATTGAAAATTATAAATAATGGGTAGGTCAGGGATTGCGAACATCTTTTGATAAGTAGTGGAGGGATTCCATCGGGACCCGACCCTTTAAATATGTCTAGTTGGTTTATTTTAAGGTATATATCTTTTTCACTAATTTAATTTGGGCAATGGATCTATTATTGAACTGCTCGGGTATTTGTGTAACGTCATCAGCTGAGTTAGCAAGGTAAGTTGACGAAAAATGAGAGGCGAATAGGTTGGCTACTTCTGGACCAGTTTTGGCAGTAGAGTCCGCTAAATGCATTTGAGAAGGTAAATTAGAATCGTTATTTCTCTTGTCTCTTATGTAAGTCCAAAAAGATTTAGGATTGATTTGTAGGTTTGATTCTATTTGACGCTTGTACTTGCCATAGCAAAAATCAGACAACTTGTGACATCGACTGCGAAGTAAATCGTATTCGAGTTTGTCTCTTGGATTATTAAATTTACGGTAATTCATTCTTGCCTGATGTTGTTCTTTGATGAGTTTTATTAACGCGACACTGTACCACCGAGGAAATTTAGAACTTTTCTTTGTCCGCTTAGGAACAAATTTACCCATAGCTTTATTCAAATTATCATAAAATAGTGAGATCATTTGTTCCACATCCTCACAGCCATGCATTGCAGCATCCCAGTCATAGGAGTTTAATTCTGTTATCATATTACAGTAATCAGCTTTGAAGAAATTGTAATCGGTACGGGGTTTCGGATGTAAGTATTTAAGATTGTTCAGGGGTAAATGGAACAGAAGGTTGGGGTGCTTTTGGTCAAGTTTACTAAGGAGTTCCAAAGGCAGTGTCTCAGAAGCTTTCGGTATGTTACTTAATATGAGATCTAACTTTCTGTTATCACAGTTGCAAATATTATTATATTGGTATAAATTATTATAGCTAATAAAGTCCACAAATGTATATCCTAGGTTGCTATTATAATTTATAGGAATTGTATATGACTCATTATGCTTATCTTCCCAAGAAATAAAATTAAGGTTAAAGTCGCCTAATATTACCACATCATTATCACCGTTCAATGCATTGTCATTAACATTATTAAGAAATGTTGTGAGAGCATCCACCTTTACAGGCGGTGGTAAATATATTGCACAAACAAAGATGTGACGCGGAGAGTTAGCAGAGTTTAGGGTGAGTTTGACCCAAAGGTCTTCGCATTCGCTTTCCCAATTCTGGACACGAACTGACTCTATATCGCGAGATACCGCTATTAACACTCCGCCTCCATCCCTTTTTGTGTTTGAACTACTGTCGCGATCACGTCGGTAAACAATATATCTGTCGTCTATAAATTCACTATTATAAATACTAGAGTTTAACCAAGTTTCCGTTAGTATAATTACTTTATAATCACTTTGCAAGATAGATTTGTATAGTTCGTTTGTTTTTGTTCTGATACCTCTAACATTTTGATAGTATATATCCATTAAGGAGTAGACTAAATCGATAAAAAGGATAAGGCAGGTAAGTTCCCTAGTATGCACTCTACACCATTAGCTTAAGAGAGTCCACGTTACGAATCGGTATGGCCTGGGAATATTCATCCTTACGTGCACTGATGCGACCGTTGCGTACCCACACGAATTTGTAACCAACTTCTCTGGCTTTCTTTCGGGCCTCAGCGTGGAGGGATTTGTTAGCAGGGGTGAGATGCTCAGCCACGTACACCGGGGTGCTCGGTCCTTCCATCCCAAGTAGGCGTGTGCTGGTTTTGTTCTGCGGGTTCTTTTTGTTGTAGGTGGCAGCAGCGGCTAGGAAAGTATCACGGTGGCGAGGACTACGGAGCTTCGCTACAACTGTACGTGGGCGGGCATTGTCCTTATTAAGTTTGGCCACCCTGGTGACGTGCATGATGTCGTCTTCCTTAATGGGGCAGTCAATGGAGTCCGCCAGCTTGAGTATTGTAGTTGTCAAATTTTCGAATCTACTCTCGGGAATGCCATTTATTTCAACATTGTTCTCGCGCATATGCTGCTCTACCTGTTGTAGGCGCCCGGAAAGGTCGCTAACAGTTGCCTTAAGCTGCTGGTTGTCAGATTCAAGGTGCTTGATAGTGGCGCACTTATCTTCCAGACTTGCTCTCATAGACTCGAATTGCTCGTTGAAAAAGGACATAGACTCGATAAAGCCTGAGAATTGCTCCTTTAGGGGCACTATTTCAGCGGCAAGAAGTGCTTTGAGCATTTTTAGTAGGTCATCATTGGGTTGACAAGGAGGGCACGTTGGGCTCGGTTGAGCTGGCGCATTGATCAGCTTTTGATGCGCGCGAGTAGTGATTCTGGTGAATAACGGTTTATCGCATTTGTTGGTTGTTGGTGCCGGGTCTGTGTCAGGGGTGCTGCTATTATTTCCGGGTTCGGCATCACTTTTTTTACAGGCCTGACATTTTCAGTTGCGAGATCCCTCGGAGCCTGCGCCATAAAAACTATAGAAGCGTTGAGTAGAGATTTTGAGGCACTGTATATCGTACTTCAAAGCGCAGGAAGAACAAGTTAGGTGTTCTTTGTTATTAATGGCTTTGGTACATCCAGCGCAAGACAAATTAGAATCTTGCTTCTCCATCTCCATTTTTCCCATAGCACAATAAATCAATATGCGTCTAACGTGGCTTCAAGCGTTAAAGCGCTGCAGCACTGCTCGACTGGGCGATACACGGTCGATTTGAGTGTGTGCGTGAGCGACGCGCTGGCGACCGACCGTTGGAATATCGTTTTGGTGAAAAGAATAATGGTCAAAACACACAAATGCGGGCACTATGGTTCAATCCGAATACGTCAACTGGTTCAGTGATGACTGTTTTTCAAGACCACGATAGTATCACGATAGACTATCGCTATCGCAACATCACTACGAGAGGCGTAAAACGAAACGATTAAAGAAGACTTATTTTGAAAAAAATACATAGAAAAGAAAATTAGGCCATGTTGTAGTGTACGAGTTTCTTGCGCCGCTTCTTCTCCGCTGCCGTAACACTTTGCTTATACAGGTTCAAATAAATATTTTGAAGTGTTTTAGTTTGAAGTAATATATTTATCAATGAGAGGTTACATGTAGTTATTGTATCAACGCTTATACACAAAAGCATGCTACGAACCGAGCAAAAAAAACGCACCGGTTACACTTCTGCACACTAGTGACAGGTCCACTGAAAAGTGATCGCAACGAAATTTGGTACAAATATTGTCTAAGAATTGGAGTATATTTTACCGAAAAATAAATATGTATTTAAATGGAGTAAGTAGATCTATATACTAAAGACATTGTCTACGACCGTAGCTGAGGTGTGAGGGGCGAGGCGAGAGGGGAACCCGCGCCGCCTGCGTCGGCTCACGAGCACTCACTCGACCACGAAACGCTGTACCGCGACGACGACGCGCTTGATCATTTAAATACCTAAACTAGTAATAAAACTACGCAATCTTGATATTCGTTGCGTTTTTATTTATGTCCCATAATACGCGACATAAATTTTTGGCGACCGTGACAGGACTTCAAACCTGCAAAGCGACGAAGTAATTACCTAGCTGGACAAAGGAATGCAGTTAACCTTGAGGGGACCGAGCGACGCTTGACCGGATTGACCGACCGCCACGCCCCAGAGAAGAATACAACATCAGATGAGTGCCTGTTTTCCTTTCATATCACATTCCTTCATCAATTCCTAATTCAATTTGTGTTAAATTTGCAACTACGGCAAATTGTGCAGCTGAGTAGCTATTGCCTATTATTAATTAGCTTTGACAAGTACACGACGTGGAGCGCATTCCATTCTCGAGTACTTGTAGGTGCTTACAATTGCTTTTCGCTTAGAGTATTCATTTATCGAATGTAATTAGGTACTTACATACATTAGTTTAGATACCTACCTTCCTGACAAATAAATTTGCTTAGTGCTTCTTGACGTATAGCACACCTACGTATTGTCACATCATTATTAGGTATTTCGTGCTTCTTTATGCATAGCACAGTGCTTATTAACGTATAACACAGCTACGTAGGTATTGTCATATCATTATTAGGTATTTCGTGCTTCTTTATGCATAGCACAGTGCTTCTTAACGTATAGCACAGCATAACTGCATACCTAATACCTATATACATACATAATTTAGAATTAGAAATCATACAACATTTTGTTCTAGAATCGTAACGTTACATATCCAAATAGTACTTCGCGTTCGTATTATAACAATTAGGTACCTACCTACATAATAAAATAATCATATTTTTCAACATTCGAGTAGGTACACTTCCACATTCCATAAACATTAGTTACTAGCTTACTGAAAAAGGTATTTTCTGCTAACGATTCCAGGTGCTGGAACGTTTGACGCGCCGTGTGCGAGGCCGTGTACCTACCTACCTATAGAGAGACGGTGCCGCGTACATCGTGTCTTTGTGCCTTCATCGCTGCGCTTACTTCATTGTGCTGTTGTTCGAACTGTTCCTGAGTCAACTGGTTATCCGCGCGTTTGGGTTTGATGCACATAATTATCTTACTTAACTTGTTGATTTGCTCCAACGTTGACCTCAATCAGTAGCTAGTACCTATACCTAACTTAAATACCTACTACATATTTTACCTACCGATACATATTTGATTGATTTTCCCATACAATGCCTAATACCGATCAAACGTCAATGCCTGAGGACGCTTCCAATTCCAAGGAAGCTAAAGAATTAATCACGCAGCGTAGTTCAATTAAGGGTCGTCTCACAAATTTTCATAATGTTCTTTTACAATTACAAAAAACAAAAATTGAGAAGTTATCCGAAGCACATATTAATGAATTGAATTTACGATTAGAAAAATTGGAAGCGTTGTTTGGAGATTATGACAAATGCCAACTCAAAATAGAAATATTATTGGCTAACAGTGATCAACCCAATGAAAGGGAACAAACCGAATCCCGGTTCTATTCTTGCATAGCAGCCGCTAAAACCTTAATAAAATCACACCCCTGCAATGTCATTAGAGCAGTCAATAAATCCCATGGTGATGATACTATAGGTACATGTTCTAATCATGAAAATTTTAATATCAAATTACCTATCATTAAACTGCCAATCTTTGATGGGAATTATTTTGCGTGGTTGGAATTCAGAGACACATTCGAATCCTTAATCCATGAAAACGAATCCGTGCCCAATATAAACAAATTCCATTACTTACGCTCATCCTTAACTGGTAGCGCATCTTTAGTTATAAAGGCCATCGAATTCACATCAGATAATTACAATGTAGCATGGGATTTATTGTGCCAAAGATATAATAATAAAAAAATATTAATTAATAATCACCTAAAGGCCCTGTTTAAGATTGATCCTATTACAAAGGAATCACATAAGTGCATCCGTTACTTAGTCGACGTTGTCACAAAAAACCTTCGAGCCTTAAGTACGCTTGGTCAACCGGTCGACCAATGGGACACCTTAATCATTTACATGGTTTCCTCTAAATTAGATAACGTAACGGGCACCAAATGGGAAGAACATAGGAACGATCTTTCAGACACGCCACCTTTATCTAGCTTTATTGAATTTCTTCGTAATCGGGCTGACATTCTTGAGACCATGCAGGCGAACAGAGGTGAGAAGACTGAACATAAAAAACCATTATATCCTAATAATAATAATGATCATAAAAATGCATTGCCTAAATATCATGCAAAAAGTTTTCTCGCTTCTGATTCGTCGAAACCTGCAGGATCAATGTCATGCCCCCTTTGTAATCAAGGTCATAGAATTATTGATTGCGAAACATTTAAATCTTTTCCTCTTGAGAAAAAGTTGAGCGAAGTTTTAAGGTTAAATCTTTGCTCTAACTGTTTGAGAAGGGGCCATGATGAGTCCACATGCCGTCTGGGTTCGTGTCGATTATGTAGACAAAAACATAATACAATTTTACATAGACAGAGCCAAGAGCATAACATACCCGTGACTATGTCTGTACAGTCTACGGGGACTGTGGCATTAAAATCCACAGAGATTACACGTTCTGAGGCTTTAAAATCCACAGAACACGCTCGTTCGCAGCAAGTTCTTCTTGGTACCGCTTTAGTAAAGGTCACCAATCCTGATAACAATAGAACTTACCTTGCGCGCGCGCTATTAGACGCTGGCAGCCAATCCTGCTTTATGACAAAGGATATGAAGAATAAAATCGGTGCAGTTAATCGTAATTCCGGTAGCCTAATGATATCGGTTATTAACAATGTTCAAGTACCTATTTCTGACAGCTGTCACGTGTCGATCTCCTCTTTATTGGGGTCTTTTGATTCCAACATTAATTGCCTAATTGTGCCTCAAATAACGGGTCAGCTTCCTAATATTGCCGTCGATGTATCGCAGTTAAATATACCTAAAAATCTTAAGCTGGCTGATCCCCAGTTCTGCGAACCATCAGACATCGACCTGTTACTCGGGGCAGAAATATTCTTTGACATAATGTGTACTGAAAAAATGAGCTTAGGTCCTAATATGCCTGTTCTTCAGCTCACTAAACTTGGATGGATTGTGGCTGGTTCTTTGAGCATTATAGATAAAAATGTGACTCACGTCCCTCACAAAATTCATTGCAATTTCACAAAAGAAATCAATGACAACTTAACTAAATTTTGGACTCTCGAAGAGATCCCCATGACGAAAAAGTTCGCATCGCCCGACGATGAATTATGTGAGGAACATTTCCTTAAACATACTAAGCGTTTGGAAGACGGCAAATTTTGCGTACAAATGCCTTTTAGGGAGGATCCTGAAAAGTCTCTCGGGGACTCTTATAAACTTACCGCCAAGCAGTTCTATAGTTTAGAAAAAAGATTTGATAAAAATCCTGAACTTAAATTACAGTATCACAAATTCATTGATGAATACGAAAACATGGGGCATTTATCAAAAACCGACAAGCCTAATTTCGGATATTATTTACCCCATCACGCCGTAATAAGGGAAAGTAGTGAAACGACTAAGTTACGAGTCGTGTTCAACGCATCTTTTCCATCGTCAAATCGTAAATCGCTTAATGACATACAACATATAGGACCTGTGGTTCAAGATGAATTATTTAACATTTTGATCAGGTTTCGTGAACACAAATACGTAATTACAGGTGATATACAAAAAATGTATCGCCAGATCCTAATCGACGAATCACAACGTCACTTGCAGTTGATTCTATGGAGGAAAGACAGGAATCAACCTCTCGATGTGTTACAGTTAAATACCGTAACTTACGGTACTGCCTCCGCACCATACCTAAGTACTCGCTGCTTGCATCAGTTAGCACTTGAATGCTCTGACCCGGTAATTTCGGAAGTCATAAAAAACGATTTTTACATGGACGACATGCTGACTGGGGCAGACAGTGAGGATGGTGTGGCACACATACAAAAAAAGGTTACAGGGGTTCTCGATTCTGCATGTTTTCCTCTACATAAA
The DNA here is from genome assembly GCA_949825045.1 of Argyresthia goedartella. NCBI lineage: Eukaryota > Metazoa > Arthropoda > Insecta > Lepidoptera > Argyresthiidae > Argyresthia > Argyresthia goedartella. Next base: position 17,536,063 of record OX463834.1, read on the forward strand.
TTCAGAACTAACTGCCCTCAAGCGATCAATAAATCAACTTTAGCAGAGTCACTTGACCTTAGTAAACAATGTAGTGTTCTAGGTGTCCAGTGGACTCCTAATACTGATACCTTAACCTTTTCCATAAAACTTGATAAATCATTAGAAAGGGTAACCAAGAGGATGATTCTTTCCAACACTTGTAAAATTTTCGATCCGCTGGGCCTCCTTAGTGCCTGCACAATAACGTTGAAAATTTTATTACAAAAACTATGGCAACTAAAATTAACATGGGATGAACCAGTACCGAATAATCTGGTTAAAATCTGGAATGGACATGTACATGCTCTTGATACATTACTTTCAGTCTCAGTTCCAAGATACGTGCTGTGCTCATCTCCGGTTAGACGCGAGCTACACTGCTTCGTGGACGCCTCGCTAGAAGCTTACGCCGCGTGTGTGTACATACGCACGTTAGACAGCTTCGGTCACGTAAACATTCAACTTCTTTGTGCAAAAACGCGAGTCGCGCCTCTTAAAAACCTAATTGCTTATTTATTTGTTTCAGTACAAAAGCTATCCATTTAGAAATCGTTAGCGATTTGAGCACTGATGCATTTATTTCCTGCCTTCGCAGATTTATTTCGCGTAGGGGAAAACCTAATCAAATTTATTGCGATAATGCTACGAATTTTGTTGGGGCAAACAATGAGTTGGCTAGGATGTTGCAGTCAAGCCTAAAATCTATTTATGAATATACAGCTGATGAAGGCATAAAGTTTCATTTTATTCCCCCTTATTCACCCACATTCGGTGGGATTTGGGAAGCAAATATAAGAATGTCTAAATTTCACCTAAAGCGAATAGTAGGTAACGCTAACTTGGTGTACGAGGAGTTGAGTACTCTTTTCACGCAAATTGAAGCAGTCCTTAACTCCCGACCCCTAACTCCATTATCATCTGACCCACAAGACCTTTCTCCTCTCACTCCAGGCCACTTCTTGATCGGGCGGTCCTTGACGTCGCTGCCATCGCCCCCGGCTGCTGATGAGAGAAAGATAAGAAGCAGATATCATCTCATCGAGGTCTTGAGACAAAATTTTTGGAAGAGATGGCATAACGAGTATCTCTCCGAACTTCAAAAGAGAACAAAGTGGCGTTCTCCTTATAAGGACCTAAAAAAGGGTTCTATGGTCGTATTCAAAGAAGAGAACCTTCCTCCCATGAAATGGAGACTAGGCCGGGTTCATCAATTATACCCTGGCAAGGATGGAATATGTCGTGTCGCCGACTTCCTCACATACAGAGGCATAGAACGCCGTGCGCTTAACAAGGTGTGTCCACTTCCGCACGAAGACGATGCATTGGAAGCAACTCCAGCTCCAGCAGTTCCTGTGGGATCTTCAGCTTCTTCCAACGGCCCCCAGGATGTCTACGACCGTAGCTGAGGTGTGAGGGGCGAGGCGAGAGGGGAACCCGCGCCGCCTGCGTCGGCTCACGAGCACTCACTCGACCACGAAACGCTGTACCGCGACGACGACGCGCTTGATCATTTAAATACCTAAACTAGTAATAAAACTACGCAATCTTGATATTCGTTGCGTTTTTATTTATGTCCCATAATACGCGACAGACATTGTGCCAAGTGTGCGTTAGATGATATTGTGCGACAATAGACGCTCTTACCCTATGTGAAAATGGGCTCGTCAATATCATAAACAAATATTCAAGTCTTATTTATAGGTAAAAGTTATATTATAATCATAATATAGCGAAAAAAATACTTTTGACTATGATGCCACTTGCTAGTATGTGCGTACATCCACTCGTCTGTGGGAAGATCAAAGATAGCGCGCGAATTTGAACCTTATAGCTTGGTAATAAAGTTGTTACATACAACTATCAGATGTAGGATCTCACGAACAAAATTACCTTTTTGGCAGTTCTTAAAAATAATCTATTTTGACTACCGGTTTTATTTTATTGACATTACTGCAAAGTTGTTTCAACTCGTTGCGCTGACGCCTTTGAAATAGAGGTTAAAATTATTAACGTCTAATGCCCCATTCGATGGAGATTATATAAATAGCTTGATAAGTAGGTAATTAGCAGGAGTGCTGTCACAAAGAACATGATGACATTGATGATACTAGGCCCTAGTAACTAGGGGCAATAGCTTTGACACGTGATAGACAGAGGACGTAACCTATAGAGCTACACACTTCTCACTTCTACAAACTAACACAAAAAATCTTTTTGGCACGTTGCAAATTTGCACCCACTTTTAGCCAGTGATTCACTTCTCCATTTTGCGTGACGGAGCGCTAACCCATCGACAAGCTAAGGTGAGAAAGGTTTATATCACGATGTTTTCCATTACCGTTAAGCCCGCTACCTATTTTGTAAGATATATATCCCATAGTGAATACAGAATAACTATCCTCCAAGGAAAAGTTTTGGATCTGGCACAAACTCAATTTCGGAAATAGGTCAAATCGGAAAATATTTTGCGCGGGAAAATCACATGACGGAAATGCTAGGGCGTTGTTTCTGTTCGGCCATTGTTTGTAATCATTAAGCGGGCCGGGGTAAAGATAAAAAGCAGATTAAGCATTGAATTGAATGACAAATTTGGTGTGATGGGCTCATTCACATTTGCAGTGATAGACGAGGGCCTGTAGTTTTATTATCTAGTTCTAAATTGACGATTGACCAATCTGTTAGCGATTGTTGGTGTTAGGACTTCAGGAGCTATCAACCCTGAAGACATGGGTGTACGGCTTTGGTTGCCATCGCCTTTCATATGGATAAAGACGGTGGTACGGTACCACCGTACAAGGTAGGGATGGTGTGGAGTGAATAGTTTGGATTTTACATAGCAAAATGTTGTTTACAAAAGTTATTGGTGCGGCTACTTTCACACTCCATGTACGTAACCAGGTGCATTCATAAGTTTGTATATGGTTTACAAATAAATAAATAATTTTATTCTGTTTTTTAGTATTTATTGTTATAGCGGCAACAGAAATACATCATCTGTGAAAATTTAAACTGTCTAACTATTACGGTTAATGACAAACAGCCTGATGACAAACGGACGGACGGACGGACAGACAGCGGAGTCTTAGTAATAGGGTCCCGTTTTACCCTTCCTGCGCGAGTTCTACTCGCACTTGACCGTTTTTTATTACTGGCTGAATATGGGCTTGGGTGTAAATTCAGAATTTTATCATAGCGTGCCGAATGACAATACTCCACTGCATCGTGTAAAATTATGAACTTCTTCTGCTTCTTCCTTGTCGGTTCCTCAATGCTGAGGATCGTGACCGCATGCTTTCCTCCATCGCCGACGATTCTGCGTAGTATGGTACGCGTTGTGTAGCGTACCCCCGGTCGCTTCTCTTATCTGGTCAGACCATCTTGTTGGAGCACGTCCTCTCGTCACGTCAAAATTATGAACAAATCAACAAAATATAGTGAGTCATGCCTTTTGCCACTCGGGGTGGCTGAGGCACAGTTGAGTCCAAGTTTAGCCACGTTTTGTGTGTTCGGAGGTTAGCCCATCACCGAAGTTATTGAGGGAAATAGTAAATCTGTAAAAAATAACTCACGTTATGATTTGTACTTATACAAGAATATTGCAACAACTTGCTTAATACAACACTTATACATAATTCAAGAAAGATATTCAAAAGGTCTTTGACCGATATTTTGTATGCATAGAAAGTGTATTATGCTAATTGACGCACTTTTTATCATACGTTTGATATGATAAGTATGATAAGTAGATAAGTAACAGATATGACAAGTCCGTATTTAGTGTATGCCGGAGTGATATGACTAAATAGGGTAATTGTTTTAGTTACACATTGCGTTTAACTTGCATATTATTGACTGAGCGAGCGCAGTTTCAATTTTTGAGATTGGCCAAAATGATTTTCCGGTCCGGATGTTTGACCTCGCCCACAGGTCGCATTTTTCGACCGATTTTGACAAAAATTCCTTGTTTAATTACAAAATTTAGTCGATCGCAATTTTTTAATAGGGGGAAAAGCGGAGAAGTTTTCTGTAGCGTCATTTATCGACGGATTTTAATCAAATGTGAGAGGCACACTAAGGACTTCATCAGACCTACAGCTTGTAATTTTAACCAACAATAATGTTTAGTCTAAAACCAGGAAAAATTAGAACATTTCCGAATTTCAGCTCTCATTTTTAGGGTTCCGTACCCAACGGGTAAGAACGGAACCCTATTACTAAGACTTCGCTGTCCGTCCGTCTGTCACCAGGCTGTATCTCAAGAACCTAGCTAGCTAGAGAGTTGAAATTTTCACAGATTATGTATTTCTGTTGCCGCTATAACAACAAATACTAAAAAACAGGATAAAAGAAATATTTAAGGGGGCTCCCATACAACAATTCTTTCAATACCACATACAAACTTATGGATGCACCTGGTTACGTACATGAAGTGTGAAAGTAACCGCACCAATAACTTTGTAAACAATATTTTGCTGTGTAAAATCCAAACTATTCACTCCACACCATCGCTTCCATTGAACGGTGGTACGGAACCCTTCGTGCGCGATTTAGACTCGCACTTGACCGGTTTTTATATTTACCAATGCACTAATCTAATGTTCTGGATAGTTTCACAGTTCAAAGAGCTCTAATAGGGTTTCACGCTTGCTTCTCACACAGGAAATGCAGTTTCGATTCCTGAACAATGAGATAATTACTATATCTTAAGGCCATCATACGAACGTTCTATATAAAAGTGGTCCGACCGATTTCGGTCGCGGCGACCGCTTCATGAGCTTTGAACTCGCTCGTGTGCTCGCATGTGGCTTGTGTAGCCGATCTTCCTTGTGAAGATCCTCGCGCATTGCGGGCATGTGAGCACACCATTAATATAATTATGCTTATGTTTTAACGATTACCAAAAACGCACCTATTTTACTACCAATAAATTCGAAATGACTACCAGTATGGATAACTGTCCACCAAATTGTGTTTGTATAAATGATCACCAAACTTCTTTTTATGTTTTGTGTTTTTGTGTAAGTTACCTAAGGCTACCGCAGTATTTTGTATGTATTTTTGTGTATTGTATAATGTATTTTTTGCAACTTTTGGTGTTCATTTTGGGTAGGAAAAAAATATTTTGGTGATCATTATATTTGTTGCCATATAATTATACTGAGTTGGGGCAGGCTTTCTAACGGTGATGGAAAACATCGCGAGGAAACCTTCATTAGTCCATAACTGCGCCGATGGGTCACCCAAAATGGAGTATTGAATAACTGGCTCAGAGTGGGCACAAATGTGCCTCTGCCACCCCGTATGGGAAAATGCGTGACGCTATGTTATGTGAGTTACATAGTTTCATGAGAAAAGGAAAATTAAAGGCCTCGCGAGGTCTACGGTTCTCGCAGTACCACTAGTTAAAGAGGATATCGCTACCCGACTCTTAAGAGAAACGTTACTGAAAAAAAGCCTTGGTTAGTAGTTTTATTCTACGGTATCTATGGATTTATTATAATCTGTAGCCTTATGATGAGCACCTTGACAGATGTCAATTTCTATCAGAATCCCTTTCAAACTGTCAAATCAATCAATAACGCTATTTTTATAAAAGAGTTTTTTTTTTTGGTTGATTTGCCAAAACGTGTTTTAATATATTGTTGGAAAACAAAGTCGAGGACAAAGAGCATCTTCTGTTTCTTAGTGTGTAGCCTTCCTTATATCTGAGCCGCGTCACCGCTTAGCTGGAGAAGTACCGAAATAATGATTATGCAATGATGTGTCTAGCTAGTGTAATAATAATAATAATGTTCGCAAAGGTGAGGAGATGACGTGCTTAATGTTCAGTTCAGGGTTCATGAAGTTAGTAAACTTTTGTAAAATTACGACCGATTTTTACCACACTTGACAACTCGAATGGCCGAGTCGGCAGCGACCCTGCCTACGAAGCCAAGCGTCCCGGGTTCGAGTCCCGGCGGGGGCAAATATTTTTTTGATGAGAACGGTTGTTTGTATCCTAGTCATGGTTGTTTTTCAAGTGTAATATTTATCTATATAAGTATGTGTATCGTTGTCTAGTACCCTAGATACAGGGAATCCTAGTTTGGGGCTAGATCAGTGTGTGTTAATAGTGTCCAAGGTATTATTATTATTATTATATGTATTTGTTTTATTTCTCTCCAAGGAGGTTGTTTTACGGCACGGGCCTAAGCCAAGTGCATTGTGATGAGTGAGTGATGATATTATAAAAACCGGTCAAGTGCGAGTCTAAATCGCGCACGAAGGGTTCCGTACCACCGTTCAATGGAAGCGATGGTGTGGAGTGAATAGTTTGGATTTTACACAGCAAAATATTGTTTACAAAGTTATTGGTTTCACACTCCATGTACGTAACCAGGTGCATCCATAAGTTTGTATGTGGTATTGTTGTATGGGAGCCCCCTTAAATATTTATTTTATCCTGTTTTTTAGTATTTGTTGTTATAGCGGCAACAGAAATACATAATCTGTGAAAATTTCAACTCTCTAGCTAGCTAGGTTCTTGAGATACAGCCTGGTGACAGACGGACGGACGGACGGACGGACGGACGGACGGACGGACAGCGAAGTCTTAGTAATAGGGTTCCGTTCTTACCCGTTGGGTACGGAACCCTAAAAATGATGAATAATAATAATTATTATTATTATTATTACACTTTCTACAGCCACAAAATAAGTATAACACGGTCAAGTTACGTGATAAAGCATGGTTATTGCCTGTCATCCAGTTACCCACTTAACTTAGGCGTGTTGTTTAAGTCACCGTCAGACTGTCGAAACCGTTAGTTTATTATCTAACGTTTGTTTTTCTCGTTGGACTATCGATAAATTGTAAACTGTACCGTACTGCTAACGATATGTGGCGAATATTTAAAATACGCCCGCCGTTTTACTAATTGCTTGTTGAGTTAGTATATTTTTTATGCACAATGCATAGTAAAACTTTGTTTGATACACGTGCGTAATGCTGTAATAGCTGTTGTTCGATTGCTTGCCTTTTCGGAACTTGATGACCTCATGAAAGGGGTGCCCAGGTTATGAGGTGTGACGTCATTATTTTTTTTTTCGTTGAGTCACACGTTTCGGGGGAAACTCCATGAGTAACTGCTGTTTGAAATAGCTTTCATTAGGGTACGTGGCTCATACGCCCACCCCTGATTGATGAGTGTAAGTCATTGACAGTGTTACTACAGAAATTGTTTCACAAAGTTTAACCTCAAAACAAACTTCATATCATATACATTTTTAGGGTTCCGCACCCGAAGGGTGCCAAACGGGACCCTATTACTAAGCGTCCGCTGTTCGTCTGTCCGTCCGTCCGACACCGGGCTCTCTCGGATCAACCGAAATAGGGCTGAAATTTTTACAGTTTTTTTTTTCTGTTGCCGCTACAGCAACAAATAATGAAACAAATGAAAATTTTCAAGAATTAAAAGAAGTACCCGCAGAAGAAATTATTGGTATGGCCATTTTCTTAGCCATTTTGTTTTATTCGTTTATCTGTGAAAAATGGACTCTCCCGATCCTATCGGAAAAGATTTTTAATTGCAGGTATTGAGTTTTGTGCTTAGTTACATGTCATTATATAATTAATAATTGCTCATTCGAATTATCATAAATAGTATTAAGTTTTTTATCATATTTGATTTTATTTCTGTAAAAATAGTTACTCCTTCCGGTTTCAATGAGCAAAGAGTTTCGTTAACTTGAGTACATAGTAATACTTACATACTACATACACAAAACTATTTTTCAATGTTTCGATGTACGGCCTTGAATGTAGTCCTACCTAGTATTTAACATGTTATTATTAAAAATTAAATAGGTATATGTACTCGTACAAAAGACTGTCGTTTTAAAAAGTGTTGAACAGGAGTTTAGTTCTTATGTAATATACACGGTCACGATTATCATAACTCAGCCAATCTTTGTATGTATTTGTGAGTTTTCTCTGGGTACCTTAAAATGTATCCTAAATTATTTTGTGTTTAGTTACGTGTTTAATAAAGAAATCTAAAAATAAAGCCAGTGCCCCTAAGTGGGGACATTAATCAGTTAAATTTACTTGGGAAAGTTGTTATAACGATGTTTCAATAATTACTCAAAAGGTCAGGTTAATATATGTCACCGCTCTATCGAGTGATGAAACACTTTCTATTTTTCAACATTATCACGTCATAACGAGACTGGCCGCACCGTATTTCCCTATGACGTCATTCAGGACCACGGCCGCATGCGTCAGCCATGTTAAGGTGATAAAGTATGGTGAAAAAATATATATAAAAGGGATACGAATGTAAATGAAAGTGACAGCGTTAATACTTCCACATAACAAAGAAAAGAGAGCGCAAACAATGCGCTCGACTCAAACTAAAATAACGTAGCGCCATACCACATAAATATTGCTTAAAAATAAACTATGCTATTTTGACAAAAAAGTATGTTAAGGAGAGTTTACGAATACATGATATCCCCATTTTGAATGCAATTCGGCAATGAAAATAGTTAGGATTTCAGAATTACATGACAAAATAAAACAATTCAGAGGTCTTTTCCTAAATAAATTATATCGAGAAACTTTCATCCAATCGCGTTTTCCTTCAGTGAGAATCTGAATCAAGTACTCAATAAACGTTAACCCAAAAATCAAATCTGTATGTGATGTATTGACTTTATAATGCAGTAAAATTACCACAAATCAGTGAAAATATACAGTATTTTTATACACACATCATAATGCTCGCGCCTTTTCCAGGAAGAGGAGTAGGCAGAGACAAAACCTCCACTTGCTACGCTCACGACTTTTGATATTGTTTAAATATCCTGAAACATAGCAAAACATTTATATACATACATTGCTTCTATCCATTGCCGCGGGCACCAGTTATTTGATTCTCTGATCGCAATAGCAATCAAATTGTCATTTTGAAGGACGGCCTGCTTTGAATGATTTGAATGAACTATTTCGCTATTTTGACAGTGAATCAAAATGGTCATTAAATTCCGAGTCGCAATAGCTTTCAGAGATGTTAAAGAGGCTGATTGAAGTATGAAGCGACAAATATTTTCGGGGGGTAGTAGTGGGGGCTTGTAGTGTACACATTTCCGCATGAAAGGCTATAACCGTGTAAGGGAACCAAATATGCCCCTGACGTTATTAGCCAATAAATACAGCCTATGTATTGGTAATAATGCTGGTTCTCTCATCTGCCAAGTTTTATGTCATAATTATTGACAGTTTCCCTGAAATGTCACTTGAAAGTTTTTAATACTTTTCTAAATATCTTGAAAACTACTGGTCCGTTTCTTTTCTGATTAACGTATGTTATTAATGGCTTGAAGGGAAAAAAAAATCGCAAAAAAAAAGACGTCTCTAGGTCAACATTAACTTGGTCATTTTTGATGTCAAATATTTCAAACTTTTTTTTTTGACACTTGTGACTCAGCGACGCCCACCATTTTTTTACACTGATATGACATCTCTTTCCGTACAAATATATATTGGTCTGAAATCAATCGGCTTGGAGCAACATGGTGATTTTTTAATTTTGAATATACCGGTCTAGTACATCACCAAGGTATACACGTACTTCGAGTAGCTGTAATTAATATTTTATATAAATCTTCATTGTTCTACAGATTATTTAAGCGTACCTATCAGTGGCGAGGCGTCCAAAGAACCCGATTCCCACCGGCTTGCCTACTTCAGCACCATTCTCTATGGCTATTGCAGAAAAAGTGAGCAAAATCTCTTCCTGCTTACCCTGAGGTTCTCTTCGTTGACACCACGCCATTGGTACCGCAGGTTGATTGCGTAACTCCGTACCCCCATTTCCGTACCGGGTACAGTACCATTTTATTGTCATTCTGAAGCATCTTTGACTCGAAATGTGACAGATAGAATGTACTGTACTGGGTACGACAGCCGGGTACGGAGTTACGCAATCAACCTGCCGTCGTAGTCCGTTATGGAGTACATTCTAGGGATTGACTAACTTGAATCTACATTAAAAGTCAATTTAAAATGAAAATGTTGTATTTATTAATCAACAATAAAAAATAAACGTAAAACCTCTAGCCAAATAAGATTGACCTATCCACCCTCATCACTCTCACTAGTCATAATATTAATATTTGTGTGATGAGCACAGATATTTGTTCTTGGGACTGGGATGTTTTCTATGTATTTAAGTATTATATTTATCTATATAAGTACTAGTATCGTCGCCTAGTAACCATAACATAAGCCTTATTGAGCTTACTATGGGACTAGGTCGATTTGTGTAAGATTGTCCCGTAATATTTATAAGAGCAGTATGGTAATTTTTTAATAAACTTCAGGTGCCTAACCTATTATGCACCTGAAGTTTATTAAAAAATCACCATGTTGCTCCAAGCCGATTGATTTCAGACCAATATATATTTGTACGGAAAGAGATGTCATATCAGTGTAAAAAAATGGTGGGTGTCGCTGAGTCACAAGTGTCAAAAAAAAAAGTTTGAAATATTTTACATCAAAAATGACCAAGTTAATGTTGACCTAGAGACGTCTTGTTTTTGCGAATTTATTCCCCTTTAAGCCATTAACAACATACGTTAATCAGAAAAGAAACGGACCAGTAGTTTTCAAGATATTTAGAAAAGTATTAAAAACTTTCAAGTGACATTTCAGGGAAACTGTCAATAATTATGACATAAAACTTGGCAGATGAGAGAACCAGCCTTATTACCAATACATAGGCTGTATTTATTGGCTAATAACGTCAGGGGCATATTTGGTTCCCTTACACGGTATAGCCTTTGGTCCTCAGTTTCACAGTGATTGAGACATGATTTTGCATGGGTTCTGGAGGAAAATACCCATAAATAAATTTCCACTTAATCCATAATATTTAATTATTTCTTACAACAATTATACAAATCATTTTTCATTGTGTACTAAGATAATTAGTCTTTCGAAATAAATCGTAAGTTCCAACGACTAGTACACAAAATAGAAAGTTAGTTAGACTTTATAAATTGTAAATCGCCAAGTTTAGAAAATAATTTGTAAGTTCTTCTAAATGGAAACTAAGGGCTAGTAATCATGTAATATTACTTAAAAACTTCTACTGTTCATGTCATTTCTAACGGTATGCCACAAATCAGGTAATACTTCACGTTTAGTGATCAAATCAAGATGAGTAGCCAAGATCGGCTTAAGAAGATACCTCGTCCGTCCCCGTTACTCCAGGCGGAAAGAACCGCAATGTGAGAGGGACGGATTCGGGGTAAAATGACATAATGCAGCGCCAAACCACATTGTTTTTAAAAAAATACGCTATTTTGTAAAAAAAAACAAACACGATGAGTTTACTATTACATAATATCCACATTTTGAATGCAATTCCGCATTGAAATTAGTTAGTATTTCAGATTTACAGGAAAAAATAAAACAATTTAGAGGTCTTTGCGCAATTAAATTCTATAGATAAAATTTCATCCAATCGCGTTTTTCTTCAGTGAGAATCTTAATAAAATACTCAATAAATGTTAATCAAAAATCAAATCTGTAGATGACTTTATAGAGGAGTAAATAGATTTGAAAAAAGCCCATATTTTTTCCGTATCACCAATTTAATATTACTTTAAAACCTCCTTCAGCAGCCCTTTCTAACTTTATGCTATAAATTAGGTAATACTTGTTTAGTAAACAAATCAGGATGAGTAGCCAAGATCAGCTTATCGGGTCCTAAGTCTCTAATAAAAGAAATGTTGATCTTTCAACTATGGTGGAAAGGTAAGCGCCCGCCGTAAACAATCTTTCTTCGGGGACTACTGTTTAAGTCTGGGAAATACTGAACATGTAGTACTGATCTGGATCACATCACTCACCACCAGACTAAGCCTCCGTCTGCCCTAGATGATACTCTGCAGAATCAAGCCGCACTACAAGTGGCTGCTGCTCTGCCACGCGCCGCCCGCCTTCCACCAGACCGAGCACCCGCCCGCCCTTGCCAAGTCACCAAGGATTTTTTTCTACAAGGGGTAAGTATATAAAAAACTTAGCAAATGCCCTCCTCCACTACGGATACATGGTGGTAGACTGGCGGCACGAAACAGAGCGGCAGCCAGTTGAAGTGCGGCTCGATCTTGGTCGTCTGTCTGTGTGTCTGACCTGCTCAGGTTTATCTAGGGCGGGCGGATGCTCAGTCTGGTGGTGGGCGGTCGGTGCGTGGCAGGGCGGCAGTCTCTCGTAGTGCGGGTCAAGTCTGCTGTACTAACTGTGTCGTACTAACCTGCTCAAAATTTGCTAGGATGGGCGGATGCTCAGTCTGGTGGTGGGTCTGGGATCCAAGGCATGACAGCTGGGTGCTATTCGTGGACTAGGCTGGGTGCTATTCAGACAGGTGCTATTCGTGGACTACCTCCTCCCTTCGCTATTACTCTCACCTCGCATTAGATTCAAAATGACCTTCCGAAGTGAGCGCCAATTACCTTACCGGATTCCACTTCTTACGTCAACCCATACTTTATCTGTCAAAATCTCACGGTCAATTTAGTTCGTCGCATAAATTCGATTTATCAACTGTGTTTTTAGAATGCCAATCAAGAAGAAACTCACCGTGAGTTTCTTACAAAATCAAACCCAGAGTTTGAAAGTTATCCGCTTGACAAATAATACTAGACAAATTTTAATGCGGTATTTTACAGCTAGTAGTAGACTTCACTGCGATCGTTCTTATCATTGCAAAGTTATCAGCTTCAATAAAATAAAAAATGAACCAAATTTAAGCCATTAGGTTCAATGAATGTGTCGGGTCGGGAGGTTTTAAAAATTTAATTATAGTTAGTATAATGAGCACCTTTCTGTCACATCCTGCTGTAGCATGCGCGTGTTAACGCATGAATTCGCGTGATTCATAAATTGAGTTCATTGTGCTAGCATTAGCACACTTCGATTGTATGTTCGAAAAAAAATAATCAAAACTAGGTCGGATGCCGTCATGAAAGACTTGGTCGGAAAACCTACACATCTCCATAGCTATGGCGATGGGCTAGTCTCCTGTCACACTATACGGTAGGTGCCAGTGTGCCTGTGCTACCCCTTTCGGAAACTGGCATGGCGCAAAGTAGGTATATACAGATTGTTGAATACGAAATAGTTATTACATACGGCATTAATTGTGAACTTGGAACCGATTTGTTTACAGCATTACTTTCTATAACTATTGCATCTTCCGGCGCGAAAGTGCGCAAAGAGGGTAAACAGTTTGGGCGGTTTCACTGCGCAGGACGTGGCGCGCATGCGCGATGCGACGTGCGCGCGAAAGCGGCGCGCGCGCGGAATAACGCCCGGAAGTTGGTGAGAGGCGGGACGGACGCTGAGTTAGATTTAAGGTATTGGGGAATTTCGTTTTATGGATCTTAATTTCTAAAATACTGGAAACAATCATCAAAATACATGCGTAATGTTGTTCGTTATGTATTCCCATGTTTACATTAAATATCAAAATCAAAGAGGCGAGCTTAATTTTTCTTCCAGGAAACCAGACTTTACACTATTATTATACGAGTAGGTATTTTAGGTAATTATAAAAATGATTATATCTCGTTGTGAGAAAATCTGTATATCAGAGTTAAGTTGGGGTAATCTGATGATGACAATCATTAGTCATCAGATATCCAGAAAGGAAAGGGTAAGCTCTTTTCCACAAATAGAGCTGTTCAATATAGATTATATGCCTGCTACCCTGTAAAATAATGCCGTGAAGATTTGTCTGCAAAAAATTGAGACTCAATGTTCTTAACATCTCGCTTAGTCATTTGTCTAGGAAAAGGTGGTCGACCGCTGGTATTGTACCTTTGGGAGGTCAATGTTTTGGTTCCGGTCTTTCCGGTACTGTGGGGAAAACGCGGTCCCTAGTGTGAGGAACGGCAACAATCTCTCCATATATCTCCACATACCAACAACAACAAACAAGCAAACATAAACAATTATGAACGGACAAATACTGTTATGCCCACGTTTAGCAATACTCCAATTTAGCCACTTAAGGGCTTTATGCCCCAGCACCACAGCGATGGATATGTGAAGGGTTTCTCTATCAACTCCCACTATGAACCTGCGGAAGGAATACATACTAAAACTAACAGTGTTTCTTGTGTATGTGTACCTATCCCATTAATCAAAATCTCCTACTTTCCGCGTTTGATTTAGTGGTGAAGAAGTAGCTCCCATGTGGAGCAGCTCTTTGAACAGCTCTGCTTGCCACTTCCCCATGCGCAGCAACCTGCGCAGTGTCAGCCAGTTCCGCCGGTTCAAGGCCCGCCGCTCTTGCGCAAAGCATTTCACCTTGCGTAATAACGTTCAATGAACTTTGCTTGCGAATCAGGGTTCTGCTACATCCATCAGGCAGAGTTGGCCTGCTACGTTTTTGACCGAAAGTTGACGAAAAGTTAAAACCGTAATGTTTCTTTTTTTATATATATTTTTTCATCGTGTTATGCTGTAGGTCTCGGCTAATATCCCTACTTGATGGTATAACTCGCGCCACGAAATAAGAGCGCTTGGCGACGTTAGATATTGACGGTAGATATTGAAAAGTGACTACTGCGCATTCAAGGTCACCGCTCATAACTCGTGTCATAAGTCCTTGACAACTTGAAAACTTCTGACAGTCGGGTTGTCCACCAGCCCGACACCCCTCCTCCACCGAACCGCACTGAGCCAGTGTGGTGGAATATGGCTATATCTTACTCGTATTCGCGTCAAGGCCTGAGACCCTCGGTGAGAACATTAATGGGCTACATTTAATAAAGGCTAGTATTTAATCGCACCTCAAAAATACTGATTTTCACAGCAAAAACACTTTTTATGTTTTCAATACTTTATGTGTACTCAAGTTTTGTTTTAAGTATTTTTTGCTGTTCTTGCATGTTCAACCTAACACGAAGGATAAAGGAGGCTTCGCTCCGCTCATCCCCTTTACCCATCACCTAAGCTACCATTTTGCCCTGATATTTGCGGTGCAAATCAGTATATTTGATGTGCAGTTTAATATTTCCCTTTAATAAATAAATCGATAAATATCAGAAAAACTGTAATTGAATTTAATTTAACTCGTATATTAACACGTGAAATAATCTAACTGATGATAAAGAGTGCCTATAATTAAACGGCAATATCAGAAATACTGCAGTTTCATTTTATTTAATTGATTTATTAGTCATACAATCATAGTTAATGATAAACTGTGGCAATAACTAAACAGAATTTCAGGAAAAATTGGCTAATGAAATAGTCACTGAACTGTATCGGAAAAGGAGTCACGCTGGATGCAACGGAAATAAAGGGAACCGGAAGTAAAATAACAATGCACTCCTTTTTTCGGCAGTCGAGTGATTCCGTCTTGCCACACACATGCCTTGAAGTGTGTTTTGTTTCACAGGCAGTATTGTGTATGTGTCACGAGAAGGAAGATGTCAGGCCTCTAGTTGGCTTGGTAGAGTAGCAAGTAAGGAATCGCAAGACCGGATGCCTCCATTTCCGTTAGTTCAAGGCCTGAGTTACGTAAACGCGCATTTCTCCTTGCGTCACCCGGGGCAGTGAACTCGTCCCGCGAATCTGGTTTTGTGCGTAACACGAATATTATATCAGTCGGGGTGGCATATGCGGGTGCGGCAAATTCTGTTTGTGATAATAATAATACCTTGGACACTATTTACACACATTGATCTAGCCCCAAACTATGATTCCCTGTATATTGGGTACTAGACAACGATACACACACTTATATAGATAAATTTTATACTTAGATAGATAAACAACCATGACTAGGGTACAAACATCCGTATTCTTCAAACAAATTTTTGCCCCCACCGGGACTCGAACCCGGGACCCTTGGCTTCGTCAGGCAGGGTCACTGCCGACTCGGCCATTCGGGTCGTTGAGCCTTGTTTAACAAGCTTGTTGTTAAACAAGGCTCAACGACAAGGGTGTTCCTTGGTTGATGGTGGTTGTTTGCGGGTGAAATTGGAGGGGGATGCTATACGACCAATAAAAAGAAAGAACATAAGATAAATATAAACATTTATATTCAGGCACATACATTGCTTCTAGCCCCACACTAGGATACCCTGTGTCGTGGAGACCAGAAACAGCGACATCGCACACATGTAAAAATCCAAGACCTGGGGTTTTTTCATTTTTATCTCTAGCCGGGGCTCGAATGCGGGACCTCTCACATGTTAGGCGGAGCCACTACCACAGCGCCATAGAGGTTGTCTGTCTTCAAGAAGAAACAAAGCAGAGGAAATAAGAAACTTTATTTGCGTATCATGGTTTGCAATAGATGTTTCGTTATTTTAGTTAAATACCTCTACTGACCTGTACCACAACAAACTTTCTTTCCTCATACTTTATTGCAAAAAAACAAAATAACACACATATAGGCTGACATTTAATTAGCTGACCATATTCTGGGGAATAATAGTACCCATCAGTATGAACAACTTTCGCCAAGAAACTGAACGCATATGGAAAAAAATCCTCCCTCCGTACATTGACCCGACCAGCTGATTACAAGTTACTCCGTACATTGACCCGACCAGCTGATTACAAGTTACTACGGGAAACCAGATATTTTTTTTCGTTTACGATCATATGTTTCTTAAGGAAAGTTGTTCATAATGATGGGTATTATCATTCCCCAAAATATGGTCATTTATTAAATGTCACCTTGTGTACATTGATTGCAAACAGTCATGTACCTACCAAGGCGAGCTTATCTGTAATTAATAACCATACCATTCTACTTTATCTTCTTCTTGTAGTGCCTCTGTACTACTGATTATTTTTGACAGGTGTTATGATTGTGACAGGTGTCATCATTTTGACAGGTGTCATTATTTTCGATATGTTTCACTATTTTTGACTGGGGTCACGATTACAGGTGTCAAGTTTTGAATGCGGATTTATTAGGTCGACTTTTAACTAAGTTTGTAACTAAATAACAGTATGCAACAAATCAGGAAACAACAGGAAATTTCGCCCACTTCTAACGTCAAACACCTCTCAAAATGGTGACACCTTTCAAAATCAAGACAATAGCCAATAATGGTAATATTTGTCAAAAATCATACGGGTGTTATGTTATTTTAAATAGTGCCTCTGCCACCCCATCTGAGAAAAGACATGGCATTGTGACGGGCATGAGGGTGCAGTCTCTCAACCTCTCGCCCACAGGTATATAGAATCGCGTTTGTGTATAGGAAGAGTAAGTATCAATCAATTCAACATTAACACAACATTGGCCCACACTAGGATACCCTGTGTGGTGGGAACCAACGTCACACACATATATCCAAGACCTGGGGTTTTTTCTTTTTTATCCCCAGCCGGGGCTCGAATGCGGGACCTCTCGCATGTTAGGCGGGGCCACTACCACAGCGCCATAGAGGTTGTCGGTCTTCAAGAAGAAACAAAGCAGAGGAAATAAGAATCTTTATTTGCGTATCATGGTTTGCAATAGATGTTTCGTTATTTTAGGGTTTTTTTCTTTACCCCCAGCCGAGGATCGAACCCGGGGCCTCTCGCGTGGGAGGCAGAGCCACAACCGCTGCGCCACAGAGGTCATCAACCTGATAAATGTGGGCACAACCGTCCCTCTGCCACCCCATAAGGGAAAGGCGTGACGCTATCTTCTTTTTGCCAGTACCTACCTACAGCAGAAGGTGCGAACTCAACGCTGCGCGTGAGTCGAGGGGGGAAGTATTATGTAACAGAAATTACCGGGCCTTGAACCTCTGACGGAGGAAGCGAGGGTGGGGCGGTAATGAGGATATGTCGTGTACATTCATCATTAAGGATACTTCATTGTCTGTAAGGGGGCATCCATTAATTACGCGTTTGTCAAAAAAATATTCTGACCCAGTATGGTTAGGAATCTATTTAAGGTCCCTGAATCGGCATATTTTTTCCCATACCGGCTGAAAAATTACAAATAGGTAAGAAGAATCTATATAAAAAAATGAAATGTTGGTATGTGCGAAACTCGCAAACGGCTGAACCGATTTGGATGTGCTACTTTTTTCTATGCATTTGAAAAAAGCAATATTTTTTTATAAAATTTGCATTTTGCCTAGTTTTGTATCATCTCTTTGTTGCCCAGCTCGTATTAATAAGCATCTAACTAACTACTGTACTTACACAAAATAGTCAATATCTTAAAAACTACTGAACCGATTTTAATAAGACTTGCACTATTCCCTAAGTTGGAGTAAATGTAAGCTAATAAAATAAAACCGGTCAAGTGCGAGTAGGACATCGGACCCGCACATGAAGGGTTCCATACCATTGTACACGGAAAAACGTAAAATGACAGTATTTTGTACGAGTACATATACCTATTTAATTTTAATTAAAATAAATATATATAAAGTAAAATAAATATATATAGTAATAAAATATTAAGTACTAGTTAGGACTATATTCAAGACCGTACATCGAAACATTGAAAAATAGTTTTATGTATGTAGTATGTAAGCATTAAACTATGTACTCAGGTTAACGAAACTTTTTGCTCATTGTAACCGGAAGTGGATAGAAATAGAGTAACTTATTTACAGAAATCAAATCAAATATGATAAAAAAACTTTATATTATTTATTATAATTCAAATGAGCAATTATTAATCATATAATGACAAAAAACTAAGCACAAAACTCAATACCTGCAATTTACAATCTTTTCCGATAACACCGGGAGAGTCCATTTTCACCGATAAACAAATAAAACAAAATGGCCATCCTTCTTTTAATTCTTGAAAATCGGCATGTTTCATTATTTGTTGCTGTTGCGGCAACAGAATTGCACATTCTGTGAAAATATCGGCTCTCTACCTATTTCGGTTGATCCAATAGAGCCCGGTGATGGACGGACGGATGGACAGACGGACAGCGGGGGCTTAGTAATAGGGTCCCGTTTGGCACCCTTCGGGTACGGAACCCTGACAATGGTCAAAATACGACCTAAAGTTCCGGAGAAACACGAAAACAAACATGCATACTTTTTTTTACTTTAACAGTGTCCCACTGCTGAGTAAGGCCTCCCCGGTTCACGCATCTCTGGTATCCACAAGATCGACCCACTCTGCTTGGAACTTGTCCAGATCGTCCCGCCATCTTTTTCTGGGCCTTCCTCTACGCCGGTGTCCATCTGTAGGCACCCATTCAGTGGCTATCTTGGCCCATCTGTCTGGGTGCATTCGACACACATGGCCAGCCCAATTTAATTTTGGTTTGGCGGTCTGCATGCCCACATCGACTATGCTAGTTGTAGAGCGCAGGACCGTGATTCTAACGCGATCAGTGTTTAACACCCAAGATACTGCGCTCCATCGCACGCTGGCATACCTTGAGCTTGGACTTCTAATATTCGCTGAAGGTTAGGATGGGCTGAATGCACATGACAACGAGCCTACGCTTCAGGGTGAATGGTAGGTTGCCCTTCATTAGCTTCTTCATGGACCAGAAGCTCTTCCAGGCGTTCGAAAGACGACGTTCGATGTCCTTGACCTGCCTGTTTTCGAAAGAGACTGTCTGGCCCAACTAGGTGTATTCTTGTATGTTTGAAATTTTGTAACTTGTTTAGAAGCCCTAATAGAATAATGGTTGTGAATATTTTGCGTTTCTGATAATATTACATACATATAAATGAGAATCTCCCCTTTTTGAAGTCGTTTAGATACAGATATTTCCTCTGGCCCCACACTAGGATACCCTGTGTCGTATAAATATCCAAACCCTGTTTTTTTTCTTCTTCCTTCCCAGCCGGGATTCGAACCGGGGTTCTCTCGCTTGGGGGTAGAGCCTGGAACCGCAACACCACAGAGGTCTTCAATTCTGCTCTATAATATCAATTAGTAACAATAAAAATTCCCCAAAACATTTAACAATCAATTATTATAATGCTCTCTTACCTAATATTGCTTTGAATGACTTCTTGTCTATCACTAAGTAATAATTAACCTCACTGTAATAGTAGTTTATGTGACTGCTACATAATGGAGGGCATTAATACTCGAGAGAGAGGCGAGTTTCATAATAATGTCACTCGAGAGTTTTAGGGCCTTACCACAAAAAAATAAACTACTGTTCAACACTTGTTTAAAAACAAAAACGTATGGGATTTGTTTTGGGGTTAAACGCTGTTTAATATTTTTTGTGGTAACACGCTTAATGCCTAATTATGTACAGTTACATACACTAGTTTATCTACACACATATCATAAGCTCTATTTGATGTGTTCAGGAACCGCATGTTTGACCGGCGTTTTCGCATTGATCTTATCTCTGCAGTTGTTTAGCTTGTTCTGTAGTAACAACTTCAAAGACAAACTAGGGGCGGCATGCAGGCGGGCGTCGGCGTTCGAAATTTGAATGTCATAATATGTAGAAAATTTACACATTATGGTCATAATGTACAAATTTTCTGATAAGAAATGAGTTTTTAACAAATATTTTTACATTATGCTGGTCTTAACGTGCGGTTTTTAGACGCAGTAAAGAGGGTTTATGATACATGATCTACACACAGATAAACGATTTTACTGCTATGTTATTATCAGTGATTTAGCTTACATAATTAATGACATTACGGAGTTTCCTTGTGCAAACTTATACAGTGTGTTGAAAAGGAAAATGGATCTATTTCAGGTAAACAATGAAATGCTGATGCTCTTGAGCAATGAAAATAGATAACATTGTTATAGTAATAAGTAAGTATAAACGGGTTGTTTAGATTCACAAACTTCCTTGTTGATGGACGATTTCAATTAAGAAACTAGCTAACCTGGCAAACGCCGTTCTGTCAAAAGCTGCTAACGAATCTTTTGACAGAAGGATGGACTGAACAAAAGATTTTTTGAATTTTCGGCTGTGCCCTTTTCAAATGCAATTTTATATAACAATAATTACAAAACAAAATTTAATAAGCGGAACCGTATGCACAAAGCTATCCGACAAAGTTTAACTTGTCAGTTGTCAATACCAAAGCTATGCTGGTGCCGTCTCCAATTTAAGGTGATACCACGTGATACGAAAAAACATGGGTTTTTTTCGAATCCATTTACTCCTTTATAAAGTCTTGTACAGATTTGATTTTTGGGTGATTTTCACTGAAGGAAAACGCGATTGGATGAAATTTTCTCGATATAATTTAATTACGAAAAGACCTCTGGTCATCATGTCTGCGAGGTTAGTAGACGAGTTTTTGCCACTTGCCACTCCCTCAGGCGTCTTCTAAACTTCCTGCCCCGTCAGGTAAAAATCACGCTTTCCCAGTCTCTTCTTCTTCCCCTGATCTATTACGCTGATGTCTGCTGGGCAAGCGCAAGCGAAGAGCGACTGAACAAAGTCGAGCGACTTCAAAAACTCGGGATTTGGTTTGTTTTCGGTCTGCGCAAGTTTGACCACGTCTCGGATATTCGCGTGGAATTGAAATGGCTCCCAATTCGCCTTCGACGGGATTGCCATATCCTCATTTGCCACTTCAATATTTTATGTAATCCTCACTAAGGACAGAAAAACGAAACGATCCCGTAAGAAGCCAGGAGGCTTCTTACGGGATCGTTTAGTTTTTCTGTCTTTGGATAGGCCACGGAGATCCCACACTCGGTCACTACTTACAACTCCGCAACATAACAAACAAATCATGAGTCTGAAGCATGCAGTAAACTAATACAAGGATAGGGGTACGTCAGTTTATGCATGCTTCCTAGATTTAAGCAAGGCGTTTGATTTAGTGAATTATAAAATTCTCTGGAACAAACTGCTGAGCTCAAACGTTCCCAAGGAGTTGGTGGGTCTCTTGAGATACTGGTTCGGGGGCCAAACGAACTGTGTGAGGTGGGGCGACGCGACGTCTAGCGAATACAAGCTAGAATGCGGCGTTCGCCAGGGGGGCTTACCTCTCCAGACCTCTTCAATCTCTACATCAATGACCTAATTGTGAGGTTGAGGGGCACCAAGGTCGGTTGTCATGTTGGTTAAACAACCTCAGCTATGCGGACGACATGGTGCTCCTAAGCCCCTCTATCGAAGGTTTAGGGAAACTACTTTCAGTTTGGGAGCATTATGCCGATGAACACGGACTGAAGTACAATGTCCAAAAAACTAAGATGATGGTATTCAGGAAAGGCAGAGGTCCGGAGAGGGTGCCCAAGATATTATTGAATGGCTCGCCGGTTCGGGTTGTAGATCGTTTTAAGCGCTTCGGCCGCCTACGAAACCAATGCTACGTAACCAGTTACGTGTGAAGAATTAATGTTCTTGCTACAAAACTAGTTGCGTACAAAGAATTATTTATTTTCATACGAAACCAGTTCCGTACGACCGCCTACGAAACCAATGCTACGTAACCGGTTACGTTTGAAGAATTATTTTTCTAGCTACGAAAATAGTTTCGCACAGAAATTGGAATTATATCTAAGAGAGTTTTTTCCCATGATGATTAAACATCTCTGATAATAACAAATTTCTGATATAAATTCATAAGCTAAATTCCTTTATCCGCATATGGACCAAAGAGATAAAACGTATCTACTAAACGCATTAGACCCAATCCCAGTGTGCGTTAAGGTTAGGACCCATACGCAATATTTAATAGTATCTATGCATATTAGGAAAAATAATTACTAAGTACTCGATTAAGACCAGCATTGTTTATTAATAAATTTCTTTAACACAGGCATTGCTATTAACTAGGGGTCCGAAAATTATATATAACTAGGGTAAGTTCACCAGTAGTTAGTAATTTCTAAATTCATATAGTCCTCAAATTTTGTCATCCACAAAACCGCGAATCAGCATGCAATTTTCATGGCTGACTACTGGTGCATTTACCCAATAAATATCGCCTTGAAAGGCGTAAGGTGCATCTATCATTCTAACGATCATTGTTTATCGACATTTATTCGAAATTTCGGTGGCAGCAATATATAGAACAGAAAAGAAAATTAAATCATCGTTAACCTTAAACTTTTAATTCATAAACCAATATTTACCACTACTTAAACTAAATTAATTCTATTTACTAACTTTCAATGTATATAAGTACGTTATTTAAAATTATAAATGAAAATAATAAGGACAAATAATTTCCACACAATGACCGACACTAATTTTGCCCGCGTTCAAGTCTTCAAGGGATTTTTTAATTTCATGATCGATCTACATGTAATTCTCAGATTGCTTCGTGTGAGCTTGACTTTTGAAAATGTCAACTACTTTTGTTTCTTTGCTCAAAACTTCTAATAGTTGACTCAGTGAAGGATTTGTCCTTCCGATGTATCTGTTTATTCTACTGTGCCATCCCTCAATGCTATTAGTAGTCCTGAAAATACATAATACTGGAAAGTTTGATCTCTTTAGCCAATGAGTCTGGAAGTATTTATTGAAATCGTCAATTTTCTTGATTGATGGGCTCTTAGACATAATATACTCATATCCACATTCAAGATATTCAGGAGGCAATCGCGCTAAGCCAATACATCTCGCTATATGACGCTTTTGTGTACTTGATGTTATTTTCAATTGCTTTGCTTTCCGCAAGAGACATCTGCTGTAGTGAAAATAGCAACCCTTGACTTCAATATCACAGTACACATTTTTCACAGCTTTGATTACAGCTGACTCAAAATCAATGGTAATCTTTGTTGGCTTCCATTTTGGAAATGACGATTTCATTAGCTCATATACTATCTCATAGGTTTTCATATTTTTGTCAGGTAACAAACAATACATGAGTGGTGTTATAGAGTTATTACGTTTGTTAACTCCATGGACTGTATACAGTTGCTTGAAATTAGGGGGCAGGACTTGAAAGTACCATGCGCCAAGATATGTCCAAAATCACCAATTAAATGTCTGATTCTAGGAGAACAAAACAAAATAATTCTCTTGCCGGTCTCATCATCATCATAGTCTGCTAAAAGAAAATTCTCATATTTTTCTGGTATTACTACTTCGCTAGCTGAGAAAAACGCATTTTACTTGTACCTAACACTCTATTGCGTGCGTTGAAAAGACCAGTTTTAACACCACTAAATTTAGGAATATCTACAACCATATGTATACCTTCATTTTCTAAGCAATGAACAACGTCATCATATTGTTTTTGAATTGAAATAAAATTGCAACTCGCTTTGTCTTTCAGCCGGTCAAGCTCTAACAAAATCTTATTTTCAGCCGTGTTTGGTAGACATCCTGCAGAATGTTGAGTGTTTTCTTTCACGACTTCATTTCGGTCATTTATCGTTACATTTCCAGAGCAACCTCTGTTATTTTCATAGTATAGCCAGAATGAATTACCGTTCCGATAAAACTTTTTTCGGTGGTAGCGGCGCCCACTGTATAGTAATGAAACTCCTCCTTTTCGAGTTGTGAAAAAATTCAATTTCTCTGGAACCACTCATTACGATTACGATGTTTTCCGATTTAAATTATGTAGTGCGTGTGATGTGAATCTATTTTATCACTTCCATCCAAGCTATGATTTCAAGTTGACACTTCAATAGCTAAATAAGTGTCAGATAAATGACGTATTTGAAAAAGATATTACCTATAATCAGCCAGCCATGTTAGAAAAGAGTATTTAACATTGTAATCTATGCTAATGTTATAAATGCGAAAGTAAATCTTTCTATCTGTCAATTAATTTTGTCCGTCCGTCTGTCTGTCTGTAACCTTTACACGGTTGAACAGCTGAACCCATCTTGGTGAAATTTAGTATGCCGGAAAGCCCTGGAAAGGACATAGGCTTTGTTTATCTCGCAATCCCCTCGGGAACCACGATAAACGAAGCCGGTAGAAGCTTGATGAAAAAAATATTTTTCTTGCTACGTAACTGGTTTCGTAGGAAAATAAATAATTCTTTGTACGCAACTAGTTTTGTAGCAAGCATATTAATTCTTCACACGTAACTGGTTACGTAGCATTGGTTTCGTAGGCGGCCGAAGCGGTTTTAAGTACCTAGGTCACATACTGACGGAGGACCTCCGTGACGATTGTGACATGGAGCGGGAAAGAAGGGCGCTATCTGTCAGATGCAACATGCTCGCTCGCAAGTTCCACAGGTGTAACCAAGATGTTAAAGTCATTCTGTTCAAGGCATTCTGTCAAAACCTTTACACATGTCACCTGTGGATCAACTACACGAGAAAATCCTATAGGGCCCTGAGGATTCAGTACAATGATGCGTTCCGTATCCTCCTCAGGCGGCCGCGTTTCTGTAGTGCGTCGAGCATGTTTGCAGACGCGGAAGTGCCTGACTTCTTCGCTGTCTTACGATCCAGGGTCGCCTCCGCGTGGGGGAGACTGAGAGGCTCGGGAAATGCAATCGTGCGTGCCGTTTGTGACGATATCTGCAGTTCATTGCATAGACACTGGCTCTCTGTACATATGAGTGCTAATAGAAAATAGTAAGTTATTTATAATAATTATTATTTTTTTTTCTACATAGTTTTACAATTTTAATCCTGGCTGTTTGTGATATATATCTGCTTTATTTTTATGTCATTTTAATTTTATTGCATTTATACTTTTTTATTTTAATGACTGTGTATTGTACATTTTCTGTGCTAAGGGTACTTTACCTGAAATAAACGTTATTATTATAACACTGCCGCTTATGAGAATGGGTTCTGACTACGAGCTATCAGTCTCTGGAACAAACTCCCCAGCGCCATCAGAGACGGTCCGTCAATTTACACTTTCAAAAGTCGTTTGAAAGAACACTATCTTTCTCTTCCATTTTAAGTATTAGTATTTATGTGTATCTATTTATGTATACGTTACATATTTATATATATCATTTATTTTAGTTTTATGTAGATTTTGGTAAGTAGTTTATATTTTCATTAACATATTTATTGTTGTGCACATTCTACACAGTTCTACCTGTAATTTCTTTTCTTCCTCTTCATTCTAGGTTAGCTGGAAGAAATCTCTTGACAGAGATAAGCTCG
Organism: Argyresthia goedartella; assembly: GCA_949825045.1. Taxonomy (NCBI): domain Eukaryota; kingdom Metazoa; phylum Arthropoda; class Insecta; order Lepidoptera; family Argyresthiidae; genus Argyresthia; species Argyresthia goedartella. The sequence continues at coordinate 17,562,111 of OX463834.1, forward strand.
CCTTTGTACATCTTCTTTACTTTATATTTATTTTTTATTGATTGGCAATAAAGTATATTGAAAGTACCTCTAAATTGTGTATTTTTTTCCTGTAATTCTGAAATACTAACTAATTAAATTGCGGAATTGCACTCAAAATGTGCATATTATGTATTAGCAAACTCTCTTTGAAAATATTTTTGAGAAAATAGCGACTTAGTATATTTTTTTATTTTATTTATGTGGTTTGGATCGACTCTAATTTAGTTCGAGTCGAGCGCATTGTTTGCGCTCTCTTTTCTTTCTTATGTGGAAATAATTAACGCTGTCACTTTTGTTTACATTCGTATTCCTTTGATATATATTTTTTTTCTTAACACCTTAAGTATCACCTTACTTGAAGAGTAGTGTCTGCATTCGGTAACAGGCGACATAAAGTTGTGCTTACCGGAAGGTTGGTTCGAACGAGCATTGCAAGGAAAATTACTTCGATTACATAACGCGCAAGAGGGCCTTGAACCCGAGGAACTTGCGCCTTCAATGCGCACGCGCACGGTAAGTGATACGCCCCAAGTGACGCATCAGTCCGCTGAGTATTACGTATAAAGATTTCCAATGGGGTAGACAGATACATAAAGAAATATCCAGGAAGTGACAGTATTTTTTTTTTATCGTGTGTTACTGACAGTTAGATAGATCATTTATTTATTAATACGATTACAATTATAAAACAAATGGAAACACATAAGGTGAATTAAAATATTAGACACAAGTAATAGTAAGTGTACTGCCTCCCCAAATAGACTCCAACTCACCATAATGCGCCAGCATCACAAGCGTGACACAGCGCTGTTAATCTGTTGGTATACCTGTATACCTGTAGAGGTGAGAGTGCGCAATCAAGTGTACACTAAATAGTATATTATATTATTTAACTACACAGGTATTATAAACCCTCTTTATTGCGTCCAAAAACCGCAGGTTACGACCAGCATAATGCTATACTACTTGGTAAAAACTCATTATTTCTTATGTGAATATTGATACATTATGACCATAATGTTTCAATATGTAGTTTGTCTGTGAATTTGGTCTTCTGAACAAGCTAAACAAATGCAGAGCAATGATCAATGCCACAATGCCGGTCGAACATGCGGTTTCTGAACACATCAAAGAGAGCTTATGATATGTGTGTAGATAAACTAGTGTATGTAACTGTAATTAGGCATTATGTATCAGTCACATAAACTACATATACGTTATGTTAAATAAACATAAATACATTATATGTTAAATAAACATAAATAACAGAAATAAAAATACATGGTATAAATGAGTAAATATAAAATATCATACATATAAATATCATAAACACAATAACATTTCACACCCCTATCAGCACACATAAAATAATTGCCGTAATGAATATAATATTGAATGATTAGTGCAGGCCAATGACCGCAAACATTGCGTTACTTACGGCACGTCCGTGATCGTGAAATAAATATAAATATAATACACTGCAATTAAGTAAGAATGTACATCCGAATAAAGAAACTGTGGAAGGAAATGCGTTCAATATTGAGTATTGTAGGTATTTTGTAAAGTCAAAATTGGATACGCAGGCGAACAAATTACCTCTGGGCCTCTAGGATTTTTAGCATATTATTGACGACCGGAATGGCCGAATCGTCAGTGACCCTGCCTACGAAGCCAGGGGTCCCGGGGTCGGGTCCCCGTGGGGGGAAATATTTGTTTGATGAGGACGGATGTTTGTACCCTAGTCATGGTTGTTTATCTATCTAAGTATAATATTTATCTATTTGTTTGGGGCTAGATCAATGTGTATAATTAGTGTCCAAGGTATTATATATTCTAGTGCATCCTAAATATCCTGTATTCCCCCCCTCCCCACTCCTGTCAAGCCATATGCAGTTTTACACAACTGAATTATGATTCTGCCACCCGGTATGGGATAAACAGTGACGCTGTGACAGTAATGATGATGATATACACTCTCCTGTTGTCAGGTCGAACAGAGTGGCCATGCAAAAAAAAACAAAGGTACAAAGCTGCGATAACCATTTCGAGATAATTGTGTTGCTAGCTAATTATTATTAATTAATTCCATAAAAAAACAGGATTACTGAAATATTCGTAATAACATAATTTATACCATTTGTCTTCTACAGCGTAGATTTTTCAAATTCCTTTCGCCGTTACGTTGGCTGTTCTGTCAAACTGTCAAATATCAACAGTATTCCTGTCAGTCGATAACGCTGATGTCAGTCAGAACGTAAACAAATATTGATATTATAGTTTTTTTGTTTTATAATCGGAAACAACCATCCGTACAAGTATAACCGTTCCAAAACTGTGAGCAATTGACGTCACGATGGGTGTAATTTTATAAAATACAAAACATATTCAAATTAGTTACTTAAAATAGCCTAAAATTTCACAAAATAAAATAAAAAGTACTACTTTTTTTAACATTGCCCCATTCAACCCATTCTATTAATTTCCAGCGCAACTTATGTAATTCTTAACATAAGGAACTTATTCATCATCCATTTTTATATGTTTGTTACAGACGCTCCACGCAACAACCTTACCCACATTAGGCGCGCAAAAAATGCACCAATGCGCACGCGCAGGCAAGACTTGCGCGCTGACTTCCTTACGCTTGCGCAACAGGAAAGTAGGGGGTGTGGTGAGGTCGCGGAGAAAGTGAGGCCGTTGCACTGTGCGCATTGAATGTCAATGTGGAGTGAGATTGATTGGTGCGCTGAGGAGTGAAGTTTATGAGAATTGAGTCCTGGTAAGAGCTTGGAGGGAAACAACACAGGCGTGGCGTGGCGTTGCGGCAGGTCCCAGGGTCGAATACCGGCTGAAGAGGAAGAAAAATATCTCCAGGTATTGGATGTTTATATGTGTGTGACGCCTGTGTTCAAATCAGTTCAAATCAAATTTCTTTATTAATTTAGATATTTTCATATACTTAGCAAACGTCATTTATTGCCTCTTCTCTACATTGGACCACTGTGGGGGAAGTAGGGCGTAGAAACTCCCACAGTATTACAATATTAATTATTATAATTAATAAGCAGGAAAACAAAATTATTAACAGCAAGGACTGTGTTGAGCTAGATTAACACCATACAGTCCCGTCATTTAAGTAATCTTAAGTAATGTAAAACAAGTCCTCCTTGGCAGAGCACCACAAATTATTATTGCATGGGTCACGAAGAAATAGAATGGAAGTACATCTAAGTAAGATGTTTATCTCGTAAAAGGACCCCAAAAAAGGCGAAGTATTTACTTAATCTCAGTAAGGACAATTTAAAAACACTGGCAGCAAAAACTAAACCCCACATGTTTCCATTGTGAGCTGGAGGATACTGGCCAGCACTTCTTGGGAGAATGCTTTATGTATTCAAACATAAGATCCGTCCGTCCGTTGTGTACGCCACAAGGGACGGATAACATTAAACTAGATGACTTAAAGTCAAACTTAAAGTTAATCTTAAAGACATTCTAGAAGTTATTAGAAGAACAAGAAGATTTGGGGAGGGACAACTGTTGAACCAAAAGTAACCAGTGCCAGAGCACTGGGAATTGGGTGATATAGTCACAATAGAGAACCCATCTCCTGCCTGTGCTTCACTAGGCGTCCCATCTCATAATCATCATATATGTCAACGTAATATTGTCAAAGCCTAGTTGATGATTTAACGTCTTTTTTTCTCGTTAGTTTCATAAATCTCAACGTCATTTTTGAAGACCTATCTATAAACACCCCACCACATATATAAGTTTGATGAAAAATATATGTTTTGGTTTCAGTTCCATGTATGGGCAGCCCCCCTTAATTTTAATATTTCAATTTTTGTATAAAAATCGTAAAGCGGTTTACAAAATCCATCTATCTATACATACCAAGTTTTAACTGTGTAGTCTTAATAGGAATTAAGGAATTTTCTGAATAAAGTTGCTGTGACATACGAAGGGACAGACGGACAGACATACTTGACGAAACTATAAGATTATCTACGGAATCCAAAAATATTACTACATCCGTTTTCATAAATGAAGATTATTAATAGACTAGTTCTTCACATAAACTTAATTTTGAAGTAAGTGTTAGCATATTACGAGTATTAACATCACAAAATGCCCCTAACCGTAATTCTCATTAGCATCTTTCATCTCATTATCATACAACAACTGCACTAGATCGCAAAACACACATCCTCACCTACACATACACGAGTGTGTAGACACACATGTACCGTTATGCAGCTAGCCACAAGTGGGGGGGCGGGTGGATGGTGGAAGGAGGTATGCATCAGGTCGCTTTCGCCATTTCACCAACATCGGGGTCAACCATATTCGAGGTCAAATGGTAAAAGACTGGTATTATGGTAGGTGGTAGTGGGTTAACTAGTATAATGTCAGAATGCAGAGACTGCGATCAAATGAAGTGCCGCTTAAATGGCTGAGTGCTGTCAGTTTCCGAGCGAAAGAACAGCAACTTTGTCCGGCTAACTTCTTCCAGAGTCTTGCAGTCGCTGACATTTGTATAAGGCTTTGATATCAGTCAGTCAGTTTGCTTTACCTTTATAAGTAGAGTGAACCGCAGAATTTGGGGGTTACGTTCAGCACCGCAGATGATTGTACACAAAACGCTCGAAAACGGTTGAATGTAGAAACTTGAATTTTGAATATGTTGTAGATATCGAGCCTTGATTTTGAAACAAATCCGTTTGCCTCACAGTGCCATAGGTTTCAGAAGCCAGTATAATAAAGGTAATACAAAGTTTTGAGCTCGGACTTTTGGTAGCAACCGTTCATGGCTATTGTGTACTTTTAGTTGTTTTTCTGGAACATTTTATTGGTTTCCTTTTTATGTGCTTATATGAGCTTCTGTTTAGGCCACGTGATGTCCGTTTCTCACAGTGACGCCTACTCTCATAGAGGTTGACGACGAAGGAGTTTCTTGAGTGACGCTAAATCCATATGTTTTCTTATATAAACTCCTTTTCGAATCATTTTGTAAATCAAATATGAGGTACTCACTCAAGTATGTACTAAACATACCTTTATACAGATGTACATACCATACCATTACGTAAATAAAGCTTTGGCTTTATTTTTTATTATTTTATTTGGCTGTATTTTTATGAATTCTATTGCTTAGATATAATTTTAGTAAAGCTTTGGCTTTACTAAAATTATATCTAAGCAATAGAATTCAAAAGGCAGCAATCAAAGGCGTTAAATCTGATGAATAGGGTGTAAAAAGTTTCCATATAGGTGCTTTCTTATTCCTGGTATACCAGTTGTATATATACAAAGTGACATTTAATTATCTAACCATATTTTAGGAAATGATAGTATCCTTTATTATGAACAACTTTTCCTAAGAAACATATGGTCGCAAACGAAAAAAAAAGTTGGGTCCCCCATAGTAACTTGTAATCAGCTGATCGGGTTAATGTACTGAGGGTCAATATTTTTTTCCATTTGCGACCTTATGGTTCTTGGGGAAATTTGTTCATGATGATGGGTACTATCATTCCCCAAAATATGGTCAGCTAATTAAATATCATCTTGTATATACAGAATATTTGGTAGATCGATGCAAAGTCTTAAAACGAAGATAGACAGATAATTTAGAACCGTTTCGTTTTTATCGAGTTTTATTGTTTTTTACAAAAAAATCCCAGAATTTTATAATTGCTTCGTAATATATGCGATTTTGAAAAATATTTTTTTTTTTTTAATGAAGCGCTGTTTAAGTAATCTACCTATTTTATTCATCTGTGATTTGAGATTTGGATTTCACATACTCTGAAGAGATAGAAAAATTCCTCGGCTGTTAAGCAATGTTTTCTTGAGTGCGCTGTGTGAAAACCATTTTACAAACATGATTGGCTGTTGCTCTATCTTTTCAGATATAATTTACAACGGTGTCTCATAAAATATTGAAATTAGGACCTCCGAACAGAATTGAGGGAGAAAAATTCCACCTTAATTTTTTTGTCGTTACGTTGGTGGCGCATATTGAAAATTACATACATCATAGAAGACCATCAACCGAACAAAAATGTCATGTAACATTATGTCCTGCAGAGTCACTTTTGCAAAAAATTGGTTGATAAAAAATACTTTTGGCACTGCCTGTCTTTCCAATGTACGCAAGAAACTAAAATAGCGATAGCTGTTATGTTAACCTAGGAAATAATCACAGACTGCTTGCACCCCGGTTTAAACACGCGAAAGTTAGTAATAACATACTTCTGGAGATTTTGACATTGCCATTTGAGCAAACAAAAAACCACAATAGCCACATTTTATAAAAAGGAATATTAATATATTCAAGATCAGATAAATGATGAGATTGCATGGTATTAATCTAACTCAACAAAGAACTCGCCTAATCATTTTGTAATTATTTATTCCTGCGCATATTATTTATAATAATGAATATGTAATAATTGTACTAGTTCAACACAAGTAATTTTTAAAACAGGTCTAAATGTAAATCTGTGGCAGTTACTTCGCCCTGCTTCTCCCGCAGTGGTCCAATGTAGAGAAGATGCAAAAAATTATATTTTCTCAACATATGTTAATATTTACAGAAAATAAATGTATTTTGAACTTTGAACTATATTTTCACACGTCTCAGCAATCTACTTCTCACTTCGAAACCAAGTTTGCTGGACGACATGACTTTTTAGAGTTGAGCTAACCTTTAAGATACAAAACAAAAACGCCTTGTCGCTTTTCCCATACGGGGTGGCAGAGGCCCAGCGAAGTTAAGTCAAGTTTACGTTATGTTTGCCTCATGAGTGCCATAAAGGAAATACAAATATATCACTATTCATTTAAATCGCCTCTCGGAACAAAATTACCGTTATCAATATCGTAGTCTGACAGATCCCTGTCCGGTGGCATGACGGCGTGTCTCGAATATTCTCGACTAAAGAAAGTGTGATTTGGTACTTACGGTATCGCGTCAGAGATGCGTAACTGCGGGCACCACCGTGAGCGTAATAGTGCTGCCCGATTCAATTCGATTCGATTGTTGCGATCGATTCGATGATAGTATCCACATATGTTCCTGCGGAGTGGAGGGCTGATATTGCATGCTATGGCGAGCCCACACTGAGGTCTCGCGCGAGCGGGGGGCTTCATCACCCCATGGCTCACAGTAAAATCTTAGACAGATAACTGTAAAAAAGGGGTTGTTTTATGTCCGTATACCACACGAGGTGATGCCCGCTCAATATGTGGGGACCCGGACATAGCAGGGAGGTCTGACTCCTGGGCATGGGTAATTCCATTTTTTTCCCCTCCAACAAAAAAAAACTGGCTTCATCACGCAAGTGGGAATACTATGGGACTGACCCCGCACGCGGTTCTGTCAGAGCGCTTTTAGTGTCGTGCATATTTGTTATGCGGGAGGCGGGGAGCCATACTGACAGCATGACTATAAAGATTTTACCGCATAGATGCGGGGTCAGTCTCATAGTCATTTCCGCGAGTGTGATGAACGCCGCATGACACTGAAAGAGGCTTCAGTTTCGTGACCCGCGTCCTGTAGCACCCCGAGTCCAGCATCACGATCACACACGACACTGAAAGAGTGCTATATCACCCCGCGTCAGATTCAGATTCAGATTATATTTTTTATTGAATATAAATAAATAAATTATCTTATTCAACGTCAAAATTATACTTACTTATAACTACAAGACATTTTTTTTGTATAAAAAAGACTACACCGTGTCTGAAGGTGGGCCTCGGGGTTAACAAGAAACGGCAAGAAACTCCCCCATACCTTTTTTTTTAAAAGTGACTTTACAACAGTTACTGGTTTCGGTCTAAGGAAATTCGCCGGCGAGTGATATACTTGATCCATCGCCCCTCGTGGAATTTCTGTGCGCTGAGATGTTAATACTATAATAGGACTTTCTTATGAGCTCATCTTTGACATAGTTTTTGAACCTCTTTTCAGGAAGGATCAATGACCCCTGTGGTATTTTATTGTAGAAGCGAATACAGGGCCCCATGAATGATGTGCCTACTTACTTTACTTAGTCTAAATAATGGTAGTGCTAACCTGTTTGGCTATCACCTACTATTTTAAATAAAGCTATGTTTTTTCTTACATGCATGATATTCTCGTATTTATATTGACAGGTAACCGTAAGTATATTAATTTCTTTGAATTTTTCTCTTAATGATTCTCTAGCATTTAATTGATATATCGCCATGATCGCCCTTTTTTGTAAGAAAAATATCTTATTTATATCTGCTGCTCTCCCCCAGAGCAATATTTCATAAGACTTAATACTGTGAAAATAACTAAAGTAAATCAATCTGGCAGTTTCAACATCTGTAAGATATCTGATTTGTCTGACTGTCCAGCATGACAGCGACACTGAAAGAGCGCTATTGCGCCCCGCGCGCGTCCAGCATGACGAATACGCACGATACTGAAAGAGCGCTATTGTGCCCCACGTCCAGCATGACAAATACGCGCGACACTGAAAGAGCGCTATTGTGCCCCGCGAACAGCATGACAAATATGCGCGATACTGAAAGAGCACTATTGTGCCCCGCGACTCGCATGACAAATACGCGTGACACTGAAAGAGTGCTATTGCGCTCCGCCACCTACGTGACAAATACGCACGACATGGAAGAGCGCTATTGCGCCCCGTGTCCAGCATACAAATACGCACGATACTGAAAGAGCGCTATTGCGCCCCACGTCCAGCATGACAAATATGCACAACACTGAAAGAGCGCTATTGCGCCCCGTGTTCAGCAGGACAAATACGCACGACACTGAAAGAGCGTTATTGCGCCAAGCATCCAGCATGACAAATACGCACGACACTGAAAGAGCGCTATTGCGCCAAGCGTCCAGCATGACAAATACGCACGACACTGAAAGAGCGCTATTGCGCAAAGCGTCCAGCATGGCGAATACGCACGACACTGAAAGCGCACTAGGATTTCCCGATAAAATCCCCCTCCCGCACTGCTTCACTACATTTCGGTTACATTGCATAAAGCTCTATATATGAGTACAGACGCCAAATACAAATCTAAATGCAGAAACGTAGGTCTATCGGCGATAGAAAACATCGTGAGAAGACCTTCATGGCTCGATAACTACGAAGATGGGCTAGCCTCCTGTCGGCGAAGTATTTCCTGCCACTCCGGATGGGAAAAGGTGTGACGCTATGTTTTTGATTAAAAACGCAGATTTACGTTAGAGTATGAATCAAGTAGTTGCAAACATAAACACTCTTTGACCCAGTTCCGATCCACCTTTCCCATACTTTCACCCATAGCGCGGCGTGACCCACTTTGTCAGTGTGCATCTCACCATATACCACTACACAGTCCGCGCCAAGTTTCGTTGGCTCTGAGCTGTGTGTGTGTGAGAGAGATAGAGGTGATCACTCGCTCAGAGCCAAAGAAACTTGGTGAGGACTGTATTTGACAAAGGAGGATTGACCTCGTCTTTGTGTGTGTCGGTGCAAGCATTTCACGTCAATTCTTCGAACGCAAGTAAGCGATACTGTCTGGATAAATTTGTCAATTCCTTAAAAAATATGGAGTTTTAAAATTTATTACCAGAATACTCTTTACTCGCCTTCGTAGTAGTGGGCCTTACTCATTGGCGGCGGTTTAATAGTGCTAGGTAGGTACACCCCGAAATTGAGTAAAGATAGTAAGTTTTAGGTAAGTAGTAGATAAGTTTTACTCGCTTCGGCCGTCTATGGAACCGGAGTTTCGGAACTGGTTCCGTATGAGGCTTTTAATTTACTTTTATGTTACTGGTTCCGTACGAGGCTCTTATTTTACTTATATGGACCTGGTTCCAATCAAGTAATTATCGTTTTCCACCAGCCGTGTACGGAACTGATTATATAATCTGTGACTGAAGTAAAGACAGGTCTAAAACAGATTGAAGCCTCAATCGAAGTTCCATACAAGTAAAATAAAAGCCTCATACGGAACCAGTTCCATACAAGTAAAGTAAAAGCCACTTACGGAACCAGTTACATACAAGTAAATTAAAAGCCTCGTACGGAACCAGTTCCGAAACTCCGGTTCCATAGATGGCCGAAGCAGTTTTACTAATATCAAAACTATAAAACTATTATATTGTACGTTTGTAAGAAGTAACCTTGAGTATGCGTGTCAGATATGGAACCCGAACTATGCCACTTATATAGATCGTATTGAAAATATCCAAAAGCGGTTCCTGAGGTACCTATGTTTTAGAGTTAAAATTCCCTATCAATCCAATAACTATCTAAATCTCTGTAAACAATTTCACTTTTTACCTCTTCAAAATAGGCGGAATATTGCCGATTACCTATAAATGTTAAAAATAATTAATAACGACATCGATTGTCCGGTCCTCCTGAGCAAACTTAAATTTGTTGTTCCACAGACAGACACTCAGATTCACCCTCCATTAAATGTGCCTAAAGCCTCAACTAACTACAGACAAAATTCATTTATGATACGAGCAAGCCGGACTGTTAACTGTTTAAGCAAGTTGTTGGACATAGACATATTTCATACCAATATTGTCAATGCAAGGCGGTGCCTAACCCTTAACTTTTTTAGTGTATAGTTTTTCTCCTTTTTTATCTACACACGTATCATAAACCCTCTTTACTGCGTATAAAAACCGCACGTTACGATCAGCATAATGTTAAACTACTTGGTAAAAACTAATTTCTTATCTGAAAAATTACACATTATGACCATTATGGTCATAATGTGTAATTTTTCTACATATTATGACATTGAAATTTCGAACGCTGACGCCCGCAAAATCAAATCAAAATCAAAAATCATTTATTTCCATAGGATGTTGTTACATCACTTAGATCCGTCATTACATTTTTTTGGGTGAGTTCACTAACCCAATGGCGGAATCTGTGGAGAAGAGCTCACCGAAGAAACTCCACAGTCGTCGCATCTTTTGCGTTTCCTTTTTTAAATAAAATATTGTCAAATTACAAAATGAATGCTAATTATATATCGAAACAGCCTGTTACTCAAACAATCTATTCCCATGGACATCTGTCCTCTAAGTAATCAGATATCCTGTAGTAACCTTTTTTATACAATTTCTGTTTTATTATTATTTTAAACTTGTCTAAAGGTAAGTTTTTAATATCAGTAGGGACCTTATTGTAATAGCGTATACAATTGCCTTTAAAAGAATTACAAATTTTATGTAGTCGGCTTACATAAGCAACCAACTTGTCTTTATTTCTAGTATTAAAATTGTGTATATCACTGTACTTCTGAAAATTAGTTATATTTCTTTTTACATACACAAGATTGTCATAGATATATTGAGACACAAATGTCAGAATATTGATTTCTTTAAACTTTTCCCTCAGTGACACTCTAGGCCCTAATCTATAAATTGCAAGAACAGCCCGTTTCTGCAGAATAAATATACTATTAGCATTCGCAGCGTGACCCCACAATAAAATACCATAGGTCATTAGACTATGAAAGTAACTAAAGAAGACTAGTCTAGCGGTGTCTACGTCGGTAAGAGCTCTAATATTTTTAACTGCGAACGCTGCCGAACTCAGTCTGTTCGACAATTTATTTATATGAGGATCCCATTGTAGTTTGGCGTCTAAAGTAATGCCCAAAAAGACAGTCGACTGCACAAGGTCCAATCTCTGTCCTTTTATAAATATGTCTGTAGTTACCGGGTTCACATTGGGCAACACGAATTTAATACATTTAGTTTTCTTTTCATTAAGTAATAAATTGTTAACAGTAAACCAGTTCACTATACTAGAGATAGCATTGTTTACCTCGTCATAATTTGATTGCTGTCTTTTAACTTTAAATATCAAAGAAGTATCATCGGCAAACAATACTAACCCATGTTTTGCTTTAACAAGGTAAGGTAAATCATTAATATATACTAAAAACAAGAAAGGACCAAGAATTGAACCTTGCGGTACGCCCATACTTATTGAAGACCCAGGTGATCTTTTCCCTGCGTGCCGCTCCTAGTTTGTCTGTGAAGTTGGCACTGACATTCAAATTTCGAACGCCGACGCCCGCCTGCGTGAAGTTGGTACTACAGAACAAGCTAAACAACTGCAGAGCCACAATGCCGGTCAAACATGCGGTTCCATCAAAGAGAGCTTATGATATGTGTGTAGATAAACTAGTGTATGTAACTGTACATAATTAGGCATTAAAACTCTCGAGTGATAAAACCCACTCTCGAGTATTAATGCCCCCCATTATGTAGCAGTCACATAAACTACTATTTTGTGTCAATATCTCACTATTTGTTTTTAGTGGCAAGTGTGACAAATATGATGAGTGTTTCCATGTTTAATTTTTGTCCTATTTCTATAAGTGAATACCTGTAATTGGCTTTCTATTTTAGCTTTTAAGGAAATCAGTTTTATAGCTGTTGGTTTTCCAAATTTTAAATAAATAAATAAATAAATATAAATCATTTGACGGACTTCGCACATTTAGGGTTCCGTCCAAAGTTTAGAATATAAACCCAAATATGATATAAATTCAAACAAAAAATAAGATTTATTAGACTACAGACTTCCCAGAATAAAAGGCCCGGTGACAGCGTCCGTGTCGCTAAAGTAATAAGGTTGAATTTAGTTTGGACCAACGGGCCTTTTATTTTGTGAAGGCTGAAGCTGTCCCGAGAGCGTCTTCTGAAAAGCCCTTGGGGTACAACGCTGGGCCGAGTTGTGCCCCACGGGCTTTTCAGAATTTCGAACCGCTTGAAAGCCAGAGTGCTACAGCGCGACGCTGCGTTGCACCACACGGGGTTTTCCAGCACCATCATTGACAATTCATCGTCTGAATAGCCCGTGGGGTACAACGCTGCGACCCATGCATGCACAAGGCATGAAAGAGAAAGTGGATTAGCGCATCAAGCGCGTGCGGTGCAACTTCTCACCGGTGATTTTGTTTTGATGCAGTTATTGTTAGTATCGTAATAGAGATGTCCGAAACAATAAACTATCTGTTATTATTCTCGGATGAGGATTTTGAGTTGATTAGATTTGACCAAAAACAGTGTGATAAGTTGATCAAAATATTATCTGAAAATACCCTCACCAACTGGATAACGAGGAGACGATAGTCTAACCCAATGCGATTCGTTTTCAGATAAGAATATGTGTGTCAACATGCACTTATCCACAACAACAACCTATAATATTACTATTATTTGTATGTATTACTTGTTTTTGTTTATATAGCTCTACCTATTTCCTGTACCTATTTCTTATGTTTTAAAGGTTAACTACGATAATTTGGCGCGTAAATGACGATAAAAATGTCTCATACGAACAATCATACGAGGTTAATTTCCGTTATTGTCTATATCTAGGTAGAGATTTGCAATTTTCACAGAATGTCCTATTTCGTTTGCCGCTATAGGTAGCACCAAATAATGAACTAGGTAGGTAAACGAGATTTTATAAATTCGAGGGGAGGAGACCACATACAAAGCGACATATTTAATTGCCCCTACTAAATCACCATTATGCAAATACCTACGTAACAACATAACGTCACGTCTTTTCCCATATATGGAGTGGCAGAGGCACAATTCTGCCCACGTTTAGCCAGTTATTCAATACTCCGAAGCTATCATCGCAAACACTGCCAATCACAACGTCTAAAATATTTAAGATCTAGTCTCGAATCCAAGATTGGATCAGACATGATATTATTTCCCTTTACCATAACATAACTTAGCGTCACGCCTTTTCCCTAAGGGGTGGCAGAGGCACAATTGTACCCACTTTCATCCAAGTTATCGCAACTCCGTTTTGCAAGACAAGAGGCTAGCCCATCGCCGCAGCAATGGGGTAATGAAGGTTTTCCATCACCGTTAAATTATATAAAGATTGTCTAAGAATTGGAAAACGCCCGTAACTTTAACGAACTTGATCTATAAGAAAGTACAAATTTAAAATTACTACAATTAGGAAATGTATATGAGCACGTTGTTGTTATTTTTTAACCAGAAGCTAATTCACGAAAAGCAGGCACTGTACCCCACGGGCTATTCAGACGATGAATTATCAATGTGACCGCTGAAAACCCCGTGTGGTACAACGCAGCGTCGCGCTGTAGCGCTCTGGTTTTTCAAGAGGTTCAAAATTTTGAAAAGCCCGTGGGGCACAACGCGGCCCAGCGTTGTGCCCCACGGGCCTTTCAGAAGACGCGACCCGGTGAACTTCGTACTACCTAAAATTTTATTGTAAAATAATTAATATGGTATGTACCTAGACGACCCGAATAGCCGAGTCGGCAGTGACCCTGCCTACGAAGCCAAGGGTCCCGGGTTCGAGTCCCGGTGGGGGAAAGTATTTGTTTGATGAGAACGGATGTTTGTACCCTGTCATGGTTGTTTATCTATCTAAGTATAATATTTATCCATATAAGTATGTGTATCGTTGTCTAGTACCCAAGATACAGGGAATCCTAGTTTGAGGCTAGATCAATGTGTGTAAATAGTGTCCAAGGTATTATTATTATTATTATTACCTTAAAGTGTCGCGTTGGCGAAACATTAGTAATAAAATAGTTGGTCGTTATATAAAAGTCGTTACCTAGTAGTTTACACGTAGGTAAAATATTTTGTGTATAGATCTACGCTAAGCTAAAACTTTTTGGTGGACAATCAACAAAGAGGTTAAATGTATTCCCTAATAATTAATCAATAATAATAAAGGAGTTTCAATGATCTGTGGCTACCAACGCCACCTAGCGATAGGAAGCTAAGATGACCATAATGCTACCCCAGAACTGGGGATGGAAGCAGTCAGGTGATAAGATATGGAAGCCATATTGGACCACACAAGATACACTTTTTTTTTTTTCTGAAGTGTTAACTGTTTGTGGTACAGGCTGCCAATGGAGATCGTGCACAAGCAGACGTAATAAACTCCCTTGTGCGTCGATCTACAAAAAATACAGAGGCAATTGCTATAATACAAGGTCAACAACGTTTCCTCATCCTGATCTCGTAACTGAAGTGGAGATAGTCACAACTACGGAAAATTTTAAAATTTGGTTACTTTTAAAATAATATATGTAAATGCGAAAAATTTAAATTTTATTACATTATCTATCACACCCAATATTTAAAGACAGCACGTTTAGAATAGTTCCATCCATAAATCTTGTTAAATACTGAACTTTAGGAAAATATCATCTTCGTAATAATGAAAAAAAAATGTAAATATTTTAAAAATTTATTTCTTGGGGTTTGTTATGAGGATATTAAGTATAATTTCAGGTACTTTTTACAAAAAAAATATTTAACCGTATCGTATCTGGAAGAGCCCAAACTTGGTAGGATTTGAAAATATTTTTTATGTTGATTTCAAACAAGTGACTGTAATGCTGTGATATATTTTTAGAATCGGCTCAAATATCCCTTTCATGTGATATCACAAAAGTTAGGATTCAGGTCAAGAAAATATTTTTCCATACAAAAAAAATGGCGTCATAACTCCTCTACTTTTTTTGTGCTACGGGTCAAATTGATTCATATGGTCTAAGGTCAATCGTACCGATTTTTATGCTTATAATATATTATATTATATAAATATTATAATATAACACCATTTGCAGCTAATTTTGGCGTACGGCTAGCACTATAACAACTTAGGATAAATTCACCATTGTCATGAGTTTTTGAAGAATTCACTGCATTTTTGAGAACCTGGACAGAGAGTTGGTTTATTGAGCGTTGGCACTACCCAGAGGAAACGTGCAGAGCGAGGGGATCCAAGTTTTTAGTATTTCGGACAAGAGTTGGTACTTTCAGTTTAGTTTACTATTTAGTAAAAAGCAGCTCTGTGGTATAATGGGTTTCACGCTTTCTTCTCACACAGGAGATGCAGGTTCGATTCCTGACCAAGATAATTAGAGATGACCTGATGAGATAATTAATTTATCTTAAGTACATTATCGGACGTTTAAACGGTGATGGAAAACATGGAGAGGATACCTTCATTACTCCATAGCTGCGGCGATGGGCTAGCCCCCTGCCACGCAAAATGGAGTATTGAATAACTGGCTCAAAGTGGGCACAATTGTGCCTCTGCCATCCCGTATGGGAAAAGGCGTGACGCTATGATACTATTTAGTCAGACTGTATTCCTATTTAAGTCAAGATGGAAAGTTACGATAAACATTTTTATATCCATTTAGTATCTTATAAGCACCTGTATAACCAGTTCACTTCAGTGAATTATATATAGGCCGTTAAATCTGTTTATGACGTAGGTAATAAGCTACGTCATTAGCTAGAACTTTATACTGGTACCATCAGTAAAAATGCTAGAAGCTTTGTAATTTTGTATGTCGTCGTCAGTACGAAGTGGGATGTGATTGGAAAATTACCTAGATGTTTTAATAATGAATAACCAAACAAATAATTATTTACACACAGTAAAATCATATCTTGACGGCTTATCCTATACGGGATGGCACGGGCCCCGTATCGCCCACATGTAGCCAGTTATTCAACACTCCGCTGGCACAGGGGCTGGCCCAACGCAACAACTCAACAGGCGAATGCGCAGACTGCTACCCAAAAAAAGTGCCGCTTAAAAGTCATACCGGCGCTGTCGGGCGAGAAACAGTGACAGCTTATAATGACTTTGCATGATGGTGCGATGTTCTGTAGCCTCATCTATCGTAACACCAGTCTAATTGAAAAATCGACCAATAAGAACAAGATTATTTGTTACAAGCTGTCTTTAATTGTGACTTTGCATGATGGTGCGATGTTCTGTAGCCTCATCTATCGTAACACCAGTCTAATTGAAAAATCGACCAATAAGAACAAGATTATTTGTTACAAGCTGTCTTTAATTGTGACTTTGAATGATGGTGCGATGTTCTGTAGCCTCGTCTATCGTAACACCAGTCTAATTGAAAAATCGACCAATAAGAACAAGATTATTTGTTACAAGCTGTCTTTAATTGTGACTTTGCATGATGGTGCGATGTTCTGTAGCCTCGTCTATCGTAACACCAGTCTAATTGAAAAATCGACCAATAAGAACAAGATTATTTGACATGAGCTGTCTTTAATTGAGAATTTGCATGATGGTGCGATGTTCTGTAGCCTCATCAATCGTACCACCAGTCTTATTTAAAAATCAACCAATAAGAACTAGATTATTTGACACGAGCTGTCTTTTCTTGTGATGCGATTAGTCAATTTCTAATTTGAATGGCATTGCGACTGATATCAGAAATACATAATAAGGCCACTGATTGGTAAATTTCCCAAAAGCGATTGAAATTCCTAGATATCAGAGTTCCACGATAAGGATACTGAATGCGATAATTTTTCACGAGCTCTCTTTTCTTGCGATGTGATTGGTCGATTTCGAATTCGAATTGTATTGCGATTGATATCAGAAATACAACAGGTATGGCAGGTAATTCAACACTCCCTTTTCCGTTACGGAGGGCTAGCTCAACGCCGCAGTGCTACTGTGTTAGTAAATATTTACATCAAACGACAATAAACTCAGTCATGGCCTGTTTCCCGGCCCGCTAGAGAGAAAGTGCCCAGCTCGCCCACTGCACCATGCGAATGTGCAACTTTAAACTTTATGCTGAAGAGAGAACTGCAGTCAATGCAATTGTAAACCTTGCGGCTGAGGAATAGGGGGTAATAGTGCACAATGCCAAGGTCCGTGTTGGCTTATAGAGATTTCTGACTAGGAGTCTGATCTAGGATTCTTGATAGATCGAAAATCTACGAGCATATTTGCATAGAATTATTTGTTAAGTAATTCTTTTGCTATAGAATAAAATTCCGTCAAGTGCGCGTTGGACTCGCTCACAAAGGGTTCCGTAGTCCGTACCATCATACGAGAAAGCTTAAGGACTAAAAAATAATGATACAAAAAATATCCGAACTTGGTTTCGATTGCATTGCGTTACATAAAATCTTGAGTAGGTCGTCTCGTTATTCTGAAGAACGGTCGACCGACGGGCGGACGGACGGACGGATAGAGGCTTAGTAATAGGTCTCGTTTGGAATCCTTCGGGTTTCGGAAAAACTAGTTCGCGGTAACGGTAGGTTCGGTAAAGGAAGCACCAAAAAAGATGATGATTGCCAAAATATGCAAATCTAAATGTAAAATGAATAATTATCGATTCAGTAAAATAAACAAGATGACTTTTAATTTGTTGACCAACTTTTGTGGAATGAAGGCAACCATCATTAGTGACCAACTTTCCCAAAAGCAATATTGTTTTAGTCACTTTCGAAGTCTATCAATTGATTTGATGCCCGTCCAAGACTCTAACATTACCTATTTGTTAAGTGTATATAAACAGAAATAAGATGGCAACAAATTGTCTTTAACTCTAACAGTTTCCGCAGAATCCGAGCATCAATCATTCGCTAAACACCACAACCAAATTTGACCGTGAAATCCCAAGTTCATTGCCAAGAGCAGAATAAAACCAGAAAACCGGAAAAAAAATCGCCCGACAACAAAATTACAATTACAATTACATCATTTCTGTAGACGCTTTACAGTTAGCGGTTCCGATTCCACCAAGCAGAACAGCTTTCCACCAGCTAATGAGAATGATCTAACGTGACTAAGCGAAAAAATTATGCCACCCGTCCACCATTTTAGAGTAATGGCGGCCGAAAAAAAACTAACGGAATAAAATACTTAACAGTGGCGCGGAGAAAGGCTTTCGATTGTCCCACTTTTCATAGCACGCGAGCTGCCGCTGCAACTATTCTAACACAACACAACCAAATAACTTCAGTATTTCACCTTCCAGAAGAATGAGGTTTGTTTGCGCGGGAAATTTGACGTTTAAGCTATCTTGTTTTCAGCGCCGCGCGCGACATTTGCACGCAATAACATAATACGTAGCGGTCTCGTTCTGTCTGCGCCAATCTATCCCTCCGTCCCTCTCTAGCAGCCGACATTGAAAAAGAAAGCATTAGATTTTTTTACTGGCCGGCCATTTTGCGCGGGAGTGTGCCGAGGAAAGCTGACATTCATATGTGCAACTAGAAAAGATGGTTTTGCACATTGCATTAGTCTGTTGCGTAAGAAAATTGCATTTCCCCCGGACTTTCTTCAGCGACATGCGACAGAGAAATTTCTGGAATTACTTATACTTACGTTAGTCGGGAAAAAATTGTGGCACACACGTAAGATGGAGTTGGTAACAAGTAGAAAGTTTGGAAAAGCCGGTCATGTGCAGCGGGAATCAAATGGTTAGAGCTATGGGCAGTTTGATAACGAATGACGTTTATGAAGGTTGGTCTGTGAAGAGAAATTGGCTAATAACAATAAAATTATAACCAAGATCGCAGTCTAAAAGCTCTCGCAACTTTTAATAACACTTATATATGCCCAAAAGGTAAAATTAAAAGGAAGCACATCAAAACTTTTCGTGCATTTTATCTCGCCATAACAATAAGGAATAAGAACTTTCGTATTGCTCCCTTGCATACATAGCAAGACTGTGTAATGCTTCTAGAAAAGGTAGTGTTTCCATGCATACATTTATATTTAGATACTATACAGCTTCACGTAACTTTTCACTTGAATTCAATCTAATACATCAAATTATTTATGATTTATTTTGTAAGTAATTTAGAAATAAAATCTACCTATGTAATTATTTATTTGTTTTAAAATTTACTCTTGCAACTTAATTTCAACTTTAGTGTCTAACTTGTGAGTGATATCACAAGTTAGACATACTTTCTAAAGTTGAAATTAAGTTGCAACTTGGTGTTATGAAGCCTTTTGAAAGGAAATTTTATCAATCTGTGCATTCGACCATCAGTGTTCATGAGACCGCGGCCTGCGCCCGCGCACGATATTGTCGCAAACTGGAGCGGCGCGGGGCCGCGGCCGGCGGCACACTTACCCGTAACGGTGCACGGAAGAAAGTTGCGCTGAACCCAATATCTTTGTCAAACGAGACGCATACATTAAGGCTATGGGTATTGTAAAATGTCCATCTTTGAAGCACTGTTCCTCTGAGACTCTTCCCAAATTCCGAAAACATATTATGATACATCCTTTTCATTGAATATTGTAGTTTTAAAACATTATATGGGACGATCCACAAGTAAACGTACCTTTTTTCTAGTTATCATCGGAAAGAAATGATGTTTTTGTGAAATGAGGCCAAACTGTTTTTTTTTTCTTTTTAGCTTATGCTCAGACTAAAATGCGCAGGTAACTTTTGTTGTGTTACATATTGGTCATAAAAAAGCTATATTTATGAGCTTTTTTAATGATTTTCATCAAAATTTTCAAAATGTTTTATCTACGAATCTACACAACTTAGGAAACTAGAATGTTGTGCTATCCATAGCTTATCAGTTGCAGATTAAACAAGGTACCTTTACCTGTGGAACGTCACATACCCATGTCGATGGGAACTATAAGAAAAAAAAAAATTATATCGATAAGATTCTTGTGTCGAAAAATAGTTATATACCTATTCAAAATATCTTAAAACTGTTAATTTGAAAATAACTATAATACACACAATTTTCGCACTGGTCTGCCGCAGCGCCTGACGTCACAGCCATGTTGCAGTTTGAGCTAATTTGAACTTTATTTCAATATGGCAGTGTCCAAAATGTCAACAACCACGAATCGAGTTGTTACCGATACACGATCCTTCAACACTAACGAGTACGTAAATTGTTGTTTTCCCATATAGGTTGGCAGGGGCACAAGTTTGATTAGATCCAACTAATATTATTAATGTGAAAGTGGCGACGTCTAGATATTTAGATGTCTGTGTGTTTGTCTCAATCATGCTAAAACGGCTAAACGGACTGAATGAAATTTAGCATATAGACAGTTTATGAGCTAGATTAACATATAGGATACTTTTTATTCGACTGCACCAGAAGAAGGGTAACGTTAGCTCGGTAAATTATAATTCCTAGGTTGCGGGTATCAGCTAGTAATAAATATGGCAATGAAGCAAGCAGTAGAAGTTAAGTAGATCGGCTTTTCATGGTGACGATTGGTGAACGAAGGAAAGTACTTTTTTGAATGCCATTTTCAAACGAGACGCTCAGTCATATGAGCTTACATAAAATATCGAGCGTTTTCTGAGAGACATGATTTAAAAAAATATGTGGAAGCCAGGTGGAGCGTCCCGTAACGTCGCTCGGAAGAGAAAAAAATATGGTGATGATGCTGAATAATGAATAACGGTTGATGAGATGTAGACTAGACACCATGAGACGGAAGCTGGACCCCTCAATCAAGATAGTTAAGGGAAATATTTAACTGCACATATAAAAAAAAAACTGATTTGCACAGCAAATATACGGGCAAAATACTGCGGTAGCTGTGAAGGGTAGAGGTGTTAGGTTCAAGAAAACGAAAAATACTTAAAACATAAACTTAAGTACCTACTCATTAAATATTTAAAACATAAAAAGTGTTTTTATTGATCCTTTTTTGCTGTGCAAATCAGTATTTTTGATGTGAGATTAAATACTAGCCGATAGTTAATGTGAATAACACTCGATTTTAAAGTTAATCAATCGTTTTGGTTGTCAATCATATCAAGCTGTTCGGACCTTTGTTGCAATTAAGTTACGACTTAAATTAATGAAATTAATACTTAATTGCGATTTTACAATAATCTCGAAGAAACGATGACTCGCGAACGAATATATATTTCGGTTCTCCCATAGTATGTTGATGATGATGACGAGGTGGGACGGCCGCTGAACCACGGGCGGGTGGTCGGTCCTCTATCGTGACTATTTCACCCAATTCCCACTGTTTGGGCACTGGTTACTGTTGGATCAACAGATGTCCCTCGCCAAATCTTCTTGTTCGCTTAGTGAATTCTAGGATGTCGCTAAACGTTTGACAAATCATCTGCTTTAATGTTATCCATCCCTAGTGTTCGCCATCTTATGTTTGAGTGCATTACGCATTCTCCCAAGAAGTGCTGGCTACTTTCCTCTAAGCCACAGTGAGGGCATGATGGGGGGTAAATTTTTGAATCGATATAGCTAAGGAGGGGGGTGGGGGTGGGGAGAGGGGGGGGGGGTCCCCCTACCCCCCCATATAGTTTTTAAAGTGCGGAAATGTATACTTTTTGAGATATGATTTTTTTAAGTTTTGAGGTTAGATTCATCTGATTTGATAGGAAAATTAAGAAAAACACCATATTTATGACACCAATCTATTCAATTTTATAGACCTATCCTAAGTATTTACACAGGAAGTGACCTAAAACAAACATTTCGGTTTAGTGAAACTAGATGGGGTCGCCTCGCTCCGCTCCGCTTCACTCGGCTCCGGGTCGTTCATAACGTTGTGACCTAACACAACCTATCTTTAGTATTTACACAGAAAGTGACCTAAAACAAACATTTCGGTTTAGTGAAACTAGATGGGGTCGCCTCGCTCCGCTCCGCTTCACTCGGCTCCGGGTCGTTCATAACGTTGTGACCTAACACAACCTATCTTTAGTATTTAGATCATTTTTCGACCACAGACGAACATTAATGTCAATACCACAGATAAAACGTCATAATTTTGTCTGTGAATTGTACTATTTTTGTCTGTGAATGGTACTTTTGCGTTTCGTTTTGCCGATTTTCGTAGTAAAATGCGTTTCGTTCACCAATCTTCAATGTGGATTTCCAGAAAAACTATGCATTTCCGCGCAAAAAGAAAAGCACTTTGGTATGAAAAGCGAGTGCCAGCTATCCATTAAGCATATCATTTTATTCAAAAAAAGCTATATCGGTTTAAAAACCAACCCCGTGTTCTTTTTAAAAGTAGAAAATATATAGAAAGAAGAGCTCCGTGGTCGAATGGGTTTCACGCTTGCTTCTCACACAGGAGATGCAGGTTCGATTCCGGACCAGCCAATGAGATAATTAATTTATCTTAAGAACATTATATGGACGTTCTAACGGTGATGGAAAAACATCGTGAGGAAACCTACACTATGCCATAGCTGCGGCGATGGGCTTGCCCCTGTCACGCAAAGTGGAGTATTGAATAACTTACTCACCCCGTATAGGAAAAGGCGTGACGCTATGTTATGTTAAGTAGAAAATAGCTTGAAAAAAAAACATTGGCGCCACCAAACCTCGTTGTAAACGTTGTTGGAGATATATTATTTATCGAAACAAAATTTTCCCTCGCGTTAGTGATAAAAAGTAGAGTTTTGCAAGTTGTAAGTGATAAATTTAACCCTCGGACCATAAGCAGCCTCGTGCGCTTCTCGCTCTCGAGTGTAAATTTATGGCTTACCTCTACAATATAATAAAGCTTTCCTTTAAATTATTATGTGGTACATAACAACATCAACAACTAAGTTCGTACAATCTAACTAAATTCGATACATTGTAACTGTTTTGACATCATCGCGCCCAATCGGCCCCCCTATGACAGTACTCTCGGCAACACAGTTACTTGCCTCCAAAATTGGCACAACACACTCTAACCTGTGAGTCACCCACCACTCAAAACTTATCTTAGCGAAATAGACAAAGAACTATCTTAGACTTGACTGTCGGTCGCTAATTTGTTTTTCATGCTTTGAGCGAATTGGAAATTTTAAAATCTTGTCCCCTTGGGCGCTATTATAACAATCAACCCATTTTCATCAGAAAATTTAGATAACTTTTGTCAATACATCTTATGAATTCATAACTACGTTGTGCCTTGTATAAGATTCATAAGGAGCAAGCTCGGAGACGAGCACTATTATCTAATGGGAAATATTAAACTGCTCAACAAAAATACTGATTTGCACAGCAAATATCAGAGCGACAGGCTGCGGTAGCTTAGGTGAAGGGTAAAGGGGGTGAGCGAAGCGAATAGCAACATGCAGGAAGGAAGCAAGGAAGAAGGTTGAACATGCAAATACAACAAAAAATACTTAAAGCAAAAACTTGAGTATACATAAAATACTTATTTAAAACATAAAAAGTGTGTCAAATCAGTATTTTTGATGTGCGATTAAATACTTGCCTTATCGAATCTGTGTAACTGTGCAACTACAAACATATTGTGCAATCAAAGGAGTCATTTTGACAGAATATAATAAGTTGACATCCCCGTAATAATCGAATAAATAGTATTTACCTAGTCTACACTAATGCCTACCATTAAGTCTATGGAGATGGCACGACAATAGCAAGTAAGTATCGCCCACCTACCTACGCATGCGCAGACGATCTATCGATCATTTATTACAGTAAGGTTGCTGTGTAATTATAGTGACTCAATCAACGCATAGTAATTTACTCGTTACGGTTTTATTTTAGGTAACTGCTTGCTCTGGTTTTTTAACATTACAGTTGTCCAATTACGATAATTTTATGTTTGAATATATATAGTCTTGCTTCCATCCGTATAGAATTCGACGAAGTGTGGGACGTGGGGACGTGTCTGTGTATGCTTAGTAAGTGTTACCTACTCTTGTCAAGTAGCGCATTGACCGGCCCTGCGCACGCGCACATTCGCAATTCTCAGGTCTCACCTTTTTGCCTGTATGTAGTTACTTTATTTTATACGAACGTTCTAGCGGCGATGAAAAATATCTTGAAGATTTCTTCATGCAGCACCCTATTACGCGAAATAAAATACCGGTTAATGGTAGTTAGAAGTTATTACTGGCCAAATATTTGCATAACGATCCCTCTGCTGAACCGTACTGGAAATGTTGTGACGCTGTTTTCTATTTATTTATTTTAGATAGCAGCAATACATTAGTTTATTCATTATAGCTTTGAAGCCATTTGCGTTCAACTGTACCCACAGTTAAATAATTCTTAGTATACATTTTTATTTACACACGTATCATAAATCCTCTTTACTGCGTCTAAAAACCGCACGTTAAGACCACCATAATGTAAAACTATTTGGTAAAAACTCATTTCTTATCTGCAAATTTGTACATTATGACCATAATGTAATAAAATTTGTCAAATTATGACATTCAAATTTCAAACGCCGACGCCCGCCTGCGTGCCGCCCTTAGTTTTTTTGTGAAGTTGGTACTACAGAACATATTGAATGTCATAATATGCAGAAAAACTACACATTGTGGTCATAATGTGTAACTTTTCCGATAAGAAATGAGTTTTTACCAAGTAGTTTAACATTATGCTGATCGTAACGTGCGGTTTTTGTACGCAGTAAAGAGGGTTTATGATACGTGTGTAGTTAAACTAGTATATGTAACTGTACATAATTAGGCATTAAAACTCTCGAGTGACATTATTATGACTCTATAAACTAGATACTATTATTGAACCATCCCATTAGCTACGGGTTAACGGAAGGCCTTAGATATTCAATTTTTAAATTAAATAATTTGATATGACTACCGGGACTGTATCGATTGAATTTACTATCTAAATAGTATTGAATTGAGAAACTGGATTACATGTGTGTGCCACTAAATTATTATCGGCATATTAATTTCCGTAATTAAAATATTCTAATCATTTCTACATAACAGATGCGCTATAAATAAAACAAAATACGCTAAAGGCGTAAGATACGATAATTTAATTTTCTCTGCAAAATCAGAAAGCGCGGCAAACTTGTGCTGTGAACGTACCGTTACCACCACACTCTACACCGCGGTGAAAGGATTCTGTAAACATTTGCAACCACCATCCAATGCTGGCTCGACTCTTTACACTTGCAAATAGGTTTCATAATGACAGCGCAATGTAAATAGAGTCAAGCGATAGCCTCAATAAGGTTAGTACAAAACCGGTTATGGAATCGCGGCGAAAATGTTAGCTGCAATGGTTAGTAGGTCACTGCCGCGCGTATAACGGACCGCACTGAATACCCGGCCGGCGTAACGTTACGTGTGGGAAAGAAATTATTTGAATTTGGAACGCGTTCTTTTTTCTGATTGTGACATGGCGTTTATCAGGTTGGCTGCTAGTGTTGCCGTGCTATTGTTCTTTGACTTTATGGCCTGTATTGAGTACTGATCTAGTTTTTTTATTTGTGCTAAATAAGAAATGTTGCACAGTTGTTGTGGTTAAACAATAGTGTCCTAATCGTATTAAATTAGGAAACAACTGACTGTTGAATGGAGTCTTTTTTATGAATAACTTTCTGTCGATTTCGATATAAATGTCAACATTTGATTTTTCATCAAATACTGCACGGAATGTTACATTTTTTGTTTCTAAAAAGTGGAGTTCCTACCTAACTTAACCATTGAATAACTGGCAATACATTTGTACAAAGGTGAGCGTCTCTGTCAATCCGTAAGGGAAAAGACGTGACGTCATGTGTGTGTCGTTTATAAATAAAGTCAGAATATAATATCTATGCAGGCAATCGTCAACCCAGAGTGGCTACCCAGAACCGCACCACGTGCAGCAGGCAGACCACCAGCCAGATGGACGGACGACATCATCGCCATAGCTGGCAGGCCGTGGCGTGGATGCTGGAGGCTCAGGACCGGAGTGGATGGCGTGGTAAAGAAGAGGCCTATACTCAGTAGCGGGTGAAGGTGGGCAGAAAGATGATGATGACGATGATAGAACAACTACCAACAACGGCAAGAACCCAGTTCGTACGGGGAAGCTACGCAGAAATGGCACAGTTCTGTCTAAGTATAATATTTATCTATAAATATAATATTTATCTATAAATATGGGTAATATTAAACTGCACATCAAAAATACTAATTTGCACAGCAAATATCAGGGCAAAATGCTGCGGAAGCTTAGATGAAGGGTAAAGGGGGTGAGCGAAGCGAAGCCCCCTTTATCCTTCGTGTTAGGTTGAACATGCAAGTACAACAAAAAATACTTAAAATATAAACTTGAGTACAAATAAAATATTTAAAACATAAAGGAATAAGAAGTAAGTGAATGTGTTGTGTGATGGATGTGTAATAGACATAATTATGACAGAATGACGAATGAGTGTGTGGACTTAACTTACATACTTAGATCTTGTTTTCTGTGTTACCAATTAATTTATTTTTTGTTTTGTGTCATTATTTCAATTTATTTTTCATTTTACCGTGTTTAATTATGGATGTATATCTGAAATAAATAAATATTATTATTATTATTATTATTATAAAAAGAGTTTTAGCTGATCTTTTTTTGCTGTGCAAATCAGTATTTTTGATGTGCGATTAAATATTAGCCTATAAATATGTGTATCGTTGTCTAGTACCCAAGATACAGTGAATCCTAGTTTAGGGCTAGATCAATGTGTGTAAATAGTGTTCAAATTACTATTATTATAGTTGTACCCTCGCTTCGCTAGTTATTCAATACTCCATAAAAACCAAAATTAAACAAAATCTATTTTGTTGTTATGTACGGACTTCTCTACGAAATCTAGAGACTGGTAACTATAACTAAAGAAAACCATCTTGTTGGTGTACCTACGATACTGAGATGTCTCTACAATTCAAGGAGACAGGTAATAATGTGCTTAAGTGAAAAACGTTTCCCAAGCACGTAACCTTCTTTATTGCCTTTCCTAGCTATTTTATGGATGGTAAATTAGTTGTCTAATTATATCACAATTCTCCTAACGTTTGGTTTGCGGTTTGCTGGGCTGACTACGACTACCCCTCTAGCCAGATGAAAGTGCCCATTACTATCGGTATTTGCCTACAAATATAAATTCTATAGAATTTAAATTATCATTATCATCTGAGATTCTATAAACCAGAGCGATTTTAGGTTTTCTGGAATAAATCCGTTGTCAGAGATAAGCTTGTCTTTGTACTTATACATGGTCTTCCTGCTGTGTCTTGTCTTGTCTGTACTACATTGTAATGTCAACTATTGACCATCGTCTATGAGATCTTAGAAGAGCTTCTTTTTAACGTTAATTCAGTATTTAATAGTCCTTTTGCTTGATAGGGAGCTAACTAGGAATTAAATTAACGAATTTAATTATTTTTGTCAACCATATGACTTTTAGTACAAGTTTACACTTTAGTTAGACAGCAATTTCGCGCGCCAAAGTCAACTTTCCCGCGCTTTTCACACAGATTATGCTGCCCTCCGCCGCGCCGGCGCGTTGCGTTTGGGTTATAAATCCAATCAGGATTTATTGTTACTAGATTGTCTTGAGTCCAACATAACAACCATACTTCCATGCTTGTTATTCCACTACCTAGTAATATAGTAAGGCTTAAGGGTGAAATCCATAAACACGGACCTGTTACAATGGACAGATAGTAGACCATTTAATAAATAAAGTTTGATTATGAAACATCTCCGTAACCACAATCGATAAATGATTAGAGATTTGAAATTAAAAAGGTAAATAGTGCTCTCGATTTTTCAAACGAAAAACAAAAAAAAAATGTTTTTGAAATGAAAAACCGTTAACAAAGCAACAGATACACAAACAAAAACGTTGCAACATAGTCTCAATTCCATTTCATAAATTATCTTGTGATGAAAGTTTTATACAAGCTAGGCGGATCTATAAAGTATATCAGTTAAAGTATCAAGATCAGTAGATCCCGGATTCTAGTGGAGTACTAACTGCAGCAGTGCGCAGCTTTCTCTCCGATGCATTGCGCTTGCGACTATATATCTAGACTTGACTCTAGTAGTAGTCGTTATATCGAGCGGCAGTCTTAATAATTAAAGGCATGTTATTGTAATTTTAAAATGACGATTTTTCATGAATATGGTTGATGTTACATCTAAATCGATCTTAAATCTTGAAAATAAAACCGGCCAAGTGCGAGTCGGACACGTGCACCGAGGGTGGGCTTACAGCGTGGGCACAAATCTTATTTTTATGTGAAGGAACTATAAAGGAGAAGGTACAAAATCCGTGGGAAAAAAACAGGATCAATAGAACAAAATGTATAGTTTGTTACAGATTCATGACAATGGAAGAGATATCCCAACCGAAGTCTCAACCTGCTAACCCATGGCATTGAAGTTATAGCCGGACAAAGTTTGTATGAAATATGAATAAACCAACAGGATCAACAAGGATATTCTTCAAAATAAGTTTCTTGTTTCGTCTTTTTTTTGACCAGGTGTTTTGACCGCATAAAACTAAGTAAATCCTTAATAAAAGGGGTAAAGGATCACACAATCAACCAAATGCATCAATTATATTCTTATTGGGATTTGGTTCCATGATTCGATGGTGACGAATTCTCTCATAAGGTAATTTTAGTAAATGAGTAGACGTAGGGGCTACTCGACGTGGCGGGACTCCACGTCAAGGAATCAAATCCTTATTTGATTCTTATTGGAACCTGTATACAGGTTAAAATATCAAGATTTACTGATATTTCATGCATCATATTGGCATCAACTGCGTCAATATTGAAGTGGGCTGGTTAAAATAAAAAAATATATACGTTTTGATTTAGTGTACTCGTAAGTGTTTGCCAAGCGATAATAGATTTTACAATATCACAACATTTTGTATTGAATTAAAAATTAATTTTCAATTGCAGTACGTACAATTCGATCTTTATTCAATATTTTCTATCGCTACAATATATTCGGAATATAATTTATCAAGGTAAAAAGTATTAACACTTTAAAACAGTCATATACACAACATAAAATCAATCCGTATTCAATAACAAAGCAAGTAATATCAATCTAACACAAAAAAAAACCGGACAACATTTCCTCAATCACTTCCACCGTTTTCCGTTAAAGTTAAATCAACTTTTCCGCACTCGTAATCGCCATTGGCATTGCGTGCGTGCGCGCAACACGCACACAATCACATCCAGTTGCACACAAACAACGTACGTGAATCTGTGACAAGAAAGTTCAGACACGGACATCCCAGTTCTAAACGCACACTTACAACAAACTCAGTTGTATCAGCTTATACTATCGCAGTTTTACTACGATCTACAAGTCGCTACGACACGGCCTCTTGCATGCACATAGTGTAGTGTAAAGAGTGTCAGGATGGGTTTGTGTGTGTGAAGAAAGGTGTATTAAATTTGCGGAGAAATGAGCACAGTGCAATTGACTTATTGTTTTGTACGGATGACGCATTTGGAGTAATAGATGTGCTTTATCCTACTTTCGTACTTTCATTTGGGGAGAGTTAATGTATTTTGTATGTGTCTAGGAAAAGTGTAAGAGAATGATTCGAACAAATATGATAAAGGCTTTATTTTCGTCATTTTGTTCGTCATCCTAACACAAATGAAATAATAGAATTTATAGTCTGTGTTATTTTTATTTAGACTGTTAAACGTCTGGTCTAGAAGGTAACTGATAAGGTTAACAGAACCCATCCCATTGCTTTACTAAGGCAACAAATTTGTAGCCGATACGTAAGAACATAGGTTTGAAGATGTAATCTATGGCTACACAAGGTTATATTCCTAATAACGAGAAGCTAGACCTACAGGCATACAATCCCACAGGCAGATTTAGCATATTTGTATCACAAGTCAGCTATAGCAAGCAAAATCGAGCTTCCTGAAACATTAACATTACCAAAATATAATAATTGATTACCCAAATCCCATCATCTCCCACACCTAATAACAGTAATACCAATTACAGCCCACACACACAGATGTAAACAAGTGTGCATTACACAAATACATATACAAATGTAAACAGTGCCGGCTGCATAAACAGCACTACCGTAGACTGACCCAGAACTTGAGAGAAAGGGAACCAGTGCTTCCCAAAGTGTAGAGCTCACTCCACCAACGGTTCTGTGTCACATTGACGACTGTCACATGACAGACGAGGCTTTTCTGAACGCAATAGGTGACGAGTTTGAATTAAATCGAAGACACATATTATTTGTGGCCCCGCACTAGGATACCCTGACTCATGCGAACATGAAACAACGTCATTCAGGGGATGAGCAGGACCTACACAGCGGAATCTTGAATGATCAATCGATTTCTCTTTCAAGATTAAAAATTTCTATATTAGGTACTGTAGATATCATATATGCTTCATCATCAGCGGCTTCTTGATTCTGCCTGCTGTTGGGTTGCCTCCTCCTTCTTATGCCATCTTATTTGGTCCTGTGCAAACCGAATCCGGGTTGTTACTACTGCTGCATAATGATTACAGTTTGAGAGCCGTCGCATTGTCTCGGTTGCGCTCGCGCCGGCGATAGACAAGTAGTTTTGCATCTCAATTTTATGACATTGCGCCGGATTATCCAGCCGATGTGATCTGGAGCGGCTGTTACCCCCCTGCCGAAGTTTTGAATTACTTAATAAAACTCTTACGCTGACCAACAAGACGACCTCTGTGGCGTTGCGGTCCGAGGCTCTGCCTCCCAAGGTCCCGGTTTCGAATCCCGGCTGGGGAGGAAGACAAAAACCCTAGGTCTTGGATGTCGTCGGACGACGTCGCTTTTTCTGGTTCCCACGACACAGGGTATTCTAGTGTCGGGCTAGAAGCTATTTATGTGCCTGTATATATGTCACCGGAAGATAGTCTAAACCGTTAGTTGATAAACTAACGCGGTAGTTGATCAACTATCGGCAGATAGTAAACCAGACCGACAGGGTTTAGAATTTACGTTTACTTTGTTCTTACATGTCAACCTAACACGAAGACTATTCGGGGGCTTCGCTGCCCTAGCCCCCTCTAGTCTTCACCTAAGCTACCGCAGTGTTTGCCCTGGTATTTCGTTTACAATTCAAGTTTAAACCAGTTTACTATTTAACGATTTTAACCGTTAGTTGATCAACTAATGCGTCATATAGTAAGCAATACGCTACGGTTTACTATCTGTAGATAGTTGACCAACTTACGAGAAAAAAAACGTTAGTTTATCAACTGACCGTTTTGACTATCTTACGGTGACATATACATGTTTATGTTTAACACCAACTAGGGACCACATAAAGCAGTCGTCGCGGCCGTGACAAGGAGGGATGACTTTGGACCTGCGGTGGCGAATCTGAACCGCAAGACGTCCAGTAGACAGACCACGGGTGTCATCATACATCGCCGTAGATAGCTGGCAGTATTTGCGGAAGGTATATACTAGCCTATAGGATAGACAGCGTAGTAAATAAGAGGCCAATACCCAGCAGTGGGAGTATATGGGATGATTGATGGTGACGACGGGCACATCATATAAACTATTAGAGATAGATCATTTGATAGACCTTCAGAGTCACGCGTAAAAGAAGTATTGAGTTTATTAGCTGCAAAACGTATGAAATTACTTAGATCGTAATAAAAGGGCAGCTCCAAGGGCTGTCTCACCTAACTGATAGTTGTCACACCTTGCCCTGCTGCCGCGAGAAAGCGGGCCCTGCTTTCCCTCGGCCCTTCACGACGCCTGCGCACGAGTGCAGTCTACGGGGAAATTGCTGGAAACTGGGCGCTGTGGCGGTTATTATGGCGGATCTTTCACAAACAACGTCGCCATTTTGGAAGATTCGGATGGTCGGGAGCGTTTTTTTAGTCTAGCTAATAAGTTGACAATAAGAACTAGATTAGCTAGAATAAGGGGGACTAAGGAGAAAACAATCGGCCCCATCACCTAACGTCGAATTTGCTTGCAACCGTTGTGGCAAGACATATAGAGCCCATATCGGTCTGTGCAGTCACAAGAAAAAATGTGTCTCCCGGCTGTAATATAATAGTTTATGTGACTGCTGCTTAATGGAGGGCTTCAAAACTCGAGAGTGGGTTTATGAAACGAGCCGAAGGCGAGTTTCATAATAATATAATAATATCACTCGAGAGTTTTAATGCCTAATTATGTAAAGTTACATACACTAGTTTATCTACACACATATCATAAGCTCTCTTTGATGTGTTCAGGAACCGCATGTTTGACCGGCATTGTGGCTCTGCAATTGTTTAACTTGTTCTGTAGTAGCAACTTCTCGCAGGCGGGCGTCGGCGTTCGAAATTTGAATGTCAGTACCAACTTCACAAACAAACTAGGGACGGCACGCGGGTGGGCGTCGGCGTTCGAAATTTGAATGTCATTATATGTAGAAAAACTACACATAATGACCATAATGTGTAGTTTTCCAGATAAGAAAAGAGTTTTTACCAAGTAGTTTAACATAATGCTGATCCTAACGTGCGGTTTTTGAACGCAGTAAAGAGGGTTTATGATAAAATCAAAATCAAAATCAAAAATCATTTATTTCCATAGGATGTTGTTACATCACTTAGATCCGTCATTACATTTTTTTGGGTGAGTTCACTAACCCAATGGCGGAATCTGTGGAGAAGAGCTCACCGAAGAAACTCCACAGTCGTCGCATCTTTTGCGTTTCCTTTTTTAAATAAAATATTGTCAAATTACAAAATGAATGCTAATTATATATCGAAACAGCCTGTTACTCAAACAATCTATTCCCATGGACATCTGTCCTCTAAGTAATCAGATATCCTGTAGTAACCTTTTTTATACAATTTCTGTTTTATTATTATTTTAAACTTGTCTAAAGGTAAGTTTTTAATATCAGTAGGGACCTTATTGTAATAGCGTATACAATTGCCTTTAAAAGAATTACTAATTTTATGTAGTCGGCTTACATAAGCAACCAACTTGTCTTTATTTCTAGTATTAAAATTGTGTATATCACTGTACTTCTGAAAATTAGTTATATTTCTTTTTACATACACAAGATTGTCATAGATATATTGAGACACAAATGTCAGAATATTGATTACTTTAAACTTTTCCCTCAGTGACACTCTAGGCCCTAATCTATAAATTGCACGAACAGCCCGTTTCTGCAGAATAAATATACTATTAGCATTCGCAGCGTGACCCCACAATAAAATACCATAGGTCATTAGACTATGAAAGTAACTAAAGTAGACTAGTCTAGCAGTGTCTACGTCGGTAAGAGCTCTAATTTTTTTAACTGCGAACGCTGCCGAACTCATTCTGTTCGACAATTTATTTATATGAGGATCCCATTGTAGTTTGGCGTCTAAAGTAATGCCCAAAAAGACAGTCGACTGCACAAGGTCCAATCTCTGTCCTTTTATAAATATGTCTGTAGTTACCGGGTTCACATTGGGTAACACGAATTTAATACATTTAGTTTTCTTTTCATTAAGTAATAAATTGTTAACAGTAAACCAGTTCACTATACTAGAGATAGCATTGTTTACCTCGTCATAATTTGATTGCTGTCTTTTAACTTTAAATATCAAAGAAGTATCATCGGCAAACAATACTAACCCATGTTTTGCTTTAACAAGGTAAGGTAAATCATTAATATATACTAAAAACAAGAAAGGACCAAGAATTGAACCTTGCGGTACGCCCATACTTATTGAAGACCCAGGTGATCTTTTCCCATTAACATCGACCATCTGAACCCTATCTGTTAGATATGACTCCGGAAGGCCAAGTGCCTGATCTTTTACACCATAATGGCGTAACTTCCTGATAAGAGTGTCATGATGGACGCAATCAAAAGCCTTGGATAGATCGCAGAAGACACCTATTGCATCCATTGCGTCTTCCCAGGCATCAAAAATATTGTCGATTAGTTCAAAACCAGCATCGGCTGTTGAACGACCCTTTGTGAAACCAAACTGAGCAATATGAATTAAATTATTGAGATAAAAATGACTTTGCAATTGATTAAGTATGAGTTTTTCAAATATTTTGCTAAGCGTTGGTAGTATCGATATGGGTCTAAAATTGGTGGGGTCTGATGTACTACCAGCTTTGAATAAAGGTATAACTTTACTTAGTTTCATCAAGTCAGGAAACACACCACTATCTATACATTGATTAAATATACAACAAAGGTGAGGTGCAATACAATCTACAATGGAACTAATAATTTTTACTGATAGACCATGGGCGTCAGCTGTCTTTTTCATTTCCAGGGATTTAAACGCTTTTACAATGTCTTCATTATTTACGTGCCTAAATTTAAAATCTGTTTTACATTCCTCAAAGTTTTGTTTAAGTATAGATTCAGCAGCAGCGGGAGATGAATTTAAAGACTTGGTTGTTGAAACTGGAATGTCCGTAAAGAAATGTTCGAAAGCTTTTGCTACTTCTAGGTCTGTACTTAGCAATTGATTATCTATCTTAAGCTTGAAGTTATTATGTGTAGCTTTGGCCTTTCCAGTCTCTCTGTTTATAATTTGCCAAGTCGTTTTCATTACATTGCTACTAGATTCAATTTTATTTTTAATGAAATTAGATTTAGCTACGGCACAAACGCGTTTAAACATTTTTGAATAACTACGAACATAATCTAGAAAGGCCGTATTTTTGTTATATGATTTCTCTTCATAGAGTTAATATAATCTTCGTCTGCTCCTATGAATTCCAACTGTCGCCCAATCACTAAACAAAGCTTTGTTATTAACTTTTATAGTTTTTGATTTAAATACCGTATAATATTCATTTTTGACAAGGTTAAATACTGAGTTGTACAACAAATTTGGATCGTCACTGTATGGTATTTCCCATAGTGTATCTAAAATATTATTCCTGTAGTGTTCAAGCCGAGTGTCACTAACGGGCACACATGTAATATTCTCTTTTTGGTCCTTTTTTATTTTAATATTAAATATACCTATCTGACCAGAGTGATCAGAGGTTAATTTATTGATGACCGATTTGAAAATGGTAATGTTAGTAAATATATTGTCAATGCAGGTAGCAGATGTTGCAGTAATTCTAGTAGGCTCCAAAAACAGATAGTTCATGTTGTGACATAAAAATAAAGATTTTAATCTAGTACAAATATTATTATCCTCTAACAGATTAACATTAAAATCACCACAAATTATAAAAAAATTGTTTTTATCGCTGATTTTAATCAACACTTCATCCATTTTCTTTTCGAATAAAATAAAATAAATTAAAAAGAAAAAATACTTGTGTAGATAAAGATCATTATATTACAGAAAAGAGCAATTTCGAGCTATTTATAATTTAAAACGCACAGACGACCTAAGATCACTTTTTGATGAAATTAACTTACTGGTATGTACGCAAGAACCTTTCAACATTTTCCAACATTAGCGAAAGCTGTAAAGTTAACCTAAGATTGCCAATTTCGCGAATTTAAACCGGGGTGCAACTACCCGGCTTAGACTCGCAAAAGTTGGCAATTCTTTAAAGGGTCATTGCATTCTCTACAACAGGATACCTATGGAGATTTTGAAATTGCCATATGAGCAATTTCAAAACGTAAAGCAGGATATTACAAACAACGTTCAATATTAGATTGAGAAGAGTGCATACAATTATATAATAATAATAATATTTATTTATTTAACAGAAACACGGTCAGAAAAAGTTACATTATTAGGTACTTAGCTGAAATTGTGATACATAATCTGAGCCTGAGCTAGGTATAAACCTGTATTTCAGGCTACAGTGCCCTTCCCATATAGACTGATATACAGAACTCGCTTATTACTTTTGTAATACCTGCTGAACTTGTAATATTTGTACTAGTGAAACAAAATCTATATTTTACTTCCTAGCTCTAATAGAGAGACTCTCCATACGAGTAAATTTCAAACGCGTTTAACCTTATTCGATTTAAAATTGCGAATCGTAATATAAATTGGTTTGTTAAATTACGAGTCAAAGGCATTCCCTTTGCCTTGAAATTTCATTCTTCGGGAGTGTCTTCACCCAGCTCCTCCCACAGTGGTGCAATGTAGAGAATAGGAAAAAAGTGATCAAAAGAAAATAAAGAAATTTGAAATTTGAATCATTGATAGTCAAATAAATCATTGAAATACTGCGACAAACTCGACTGACTTCTTTAATTTATGAAAAATCGGCCAAGTGCGTTTCGAACTCGCACTCGAAGGGTTCCGTACCATGATACCATCTTCTTTTTTTTTAATTGCTTGTCTGACGGACAGACAGAGGTACGGACAGTCGGATGAATGAGAATATAATTCCAAAACATCGATCGAAAATCGCACATGTGCCGCTGCCACAAATGGAAAATATTACGTGAGTTTATTTAGATAGGGCCTGGATGCCATCGATAACTCGAAGTTTGACGGACACTCAAAGTAATACCATCACTGTTTCTCGCTTAAATAAATTTAAGCGGCACTTAATTTGAGCAGAAGTCTGTGCATTCGGCCATAGGTCTATTCTTAGAACAGCTATTTACCTAGTAATATTTAAAATACTATGTATAGCTATATGATCTGGAAAATTCTCAACAGGGCTTTTCCCCAAATTGGCTTTCACGTAAGATAAACCGATTGCGGCATAATAAATAATGTAAAGCCATGTAGACTAGGCTACGAAGTTGCTGCGAAAGCATTACAGGCGCATTGCTACGAGCCTAGGTAATTCTATCGCAGCTTTGTCACTGCGCCATCTGTTGGATACGTGATGTACTTCTAGGTAAAAGCTCAAACGAAAAAGATTCTTTGTTACCAGTTACAAATAATCAGTGGTTTGGTCCTAATATTTTTGGCTGATATTTACGTTATCGGCATAGTGTTTTGTTAATTGATAAATGTTTCGTAGTTTAAAAGTCCTCGAAGGTATTTTTACAATCCATCTCCAAAAAACCTCTCTGTAGTCCACCACCAAACGTGACCAAACTCGGCATTTGACATGATTATTTTGCAGTGGCAACCGGATCTAGGTCAAAGAAAGTGGAAAAAAGTAGTGCATTGAAAAATTGCAGAAAATTTTGCAAAAATGTGAAAGAAAACTGAAGGCACCCGTTCTATGCGAAACCTTACAAAATATTATTTACTAATTGCTTCCAAAAAGTGTGTAGTGCCAAATGTTAGGGAGTTTGATAGAAATTACTGAGAGAAGGCGATTGTCAAAAAAGCTCACCAAATACCGCATTGAGGTTTTTGCTAAATAAAATAATTCTAAGCAAAATATTGAGCATTTTCTCACTTATTATGGGTTTGGCAGTCCGTAAAGCAGAATTTACAAGGCTCAGTTGGGTGATTCGTATGGAAAATAGTCATCATAACATTTGACCCAGATATAGCCTGAGCGTTGACCTATGGACGTGAATGCGGACATAGCGGGATGTTATTTTTAGGACAACAGCTCTGCAGATAATTAAATATTTATAAATGACGTTTGCGAGAACTACTTATCTCAACAATTAACCAAAAATGCCATATTATAGTGACTTCTCTACATCATGGTAAGTTCTTTGTCTTTGTTTCAGTTTGAATTTGGAAATAGAAAGAAATTGTAAATAGTTATTTTTTTTTACTAATTAAAAACACTGGCAAAACACAATCAGCCTGCTACAATTTATTCTTGACTTGTATTCTGTATAGTTCATAATTTTTACTCATTTTCAGAAATATGCCCACAGAACTAAGTGAGTATTAAAATGCCAAATAGAAGACAAATATACCCTATAGAATAATCCTTCCTCAAGGACCAATTTAATCATAGAAATCTACATAAGATGAAATTCAATCAGTGCCAAAACATGGAATTTGTTACAACTCTTGACAGTTGGATATTCTCACCTTATCCATGATCCAACGTACCAAATTCACATATCAACTTCCATAAAGAACAGAATCATGAGCAAAATAAAATTCACAATATGGCAATGGTGACATAGCAGTGCTTATTATCTGGAAGAAGATAAGATACATACAATCTGATTGGACTTCAAGATTGCAGTGAGGGAAGTGTGTTCAGTGGAGCGGGCCCATAGCCCAGAGGCCGGGGACCTCCTCGGCAGTGATGAAGAAGCAAAATGTACGCACACTATCGTTAATTGTGTGCACATTCACATATCTGCTAGTTGGAGCCGCAGTGTTTGATGCGTTGGAGTCTACGACAGAGAGAAATAGATTTGAAGTCTTGCAAGGTGAGTCCTGAGCCAGATTCTGAACTTTTTACTATATTTTTTTTAAATAGGACTTTAGAATATGGGCTGTTTCAGATCCTTTTGCTGATTTTTCCTATGCATTATGAGTGCATTTAGAAATGATATCAAAAAACGCAGTGTCTGAAATCATCAGCTTTTTTAAAACACAGGGGACAGTGAGGCAGTAGGAGTATTAGGGTGTTATAGTTTTAAAGTTCGTTGATCTTCAGGTCATTGACTTTCAGATGATTGTCGAACAATTAAAAAAAACAGTACATCCAAGCATTAATAAATGTATATGTCGTAACCATATCATAGAATTGACTTTATCCTGAAATAGCGAACCATTGTTGAATTAGAACTTTCGTTGAATGAAGAAATATTCAAAATGTTGCACTAGCTTAGGTGAAGAAGAAAGGGGGCGAACACGGCAGATAGGGTTTGTGTTAGGTCAACAACTAAAACACAAAAAACACCATGTAGTACTGAATACAAATGCTTTTAATAAGACATGTTTTTGTGAATTTCAAACCATTCTGATCATTTTATGAAATTCTTGACTATATCTTGAAATGGTTGGCCATTTCATGATAGTCAATCCATGGTTGGCTATTTCATGAAATATCAAATTCTAAGATATAGCTACGAATTATACAGCTGACATTTATTTAGGTTTAGATATTCTGGGGAATGATAGTACCCATCAATATGAACAACTTTACCTAAGAAACATATAAACGCAAATGAAAAAAAAATAACGTCCCTCAGTACATTGACCAGATCAACTGATTATAAGTTACTATGGGAGACCCAAATTATTATTTTTTGTTTGCGACCATGTTTCTTGGGGAAAGTTGTTCATAATTATGGGTACTATCATTCCCTAAAATATGGTCAGCTTATTAGATGTCAGCCTGTATATAACCAGAACCAAGATTACCTATATCAGCGACTGTCACAAAGAACATCTTCAACATGATAGCTACGCGAGCTGTAACCCTAGTGGAAGAACACCAAAGACTATGTAGGTAGTCTAGGGTGTTTAATAAGAAAAGACCCCAAAAAGTGGAAGAATACCAAAGACTAGGCAGTCTAAGATGTTTACCTTAAGAAAAGACCCCAAAAAGGCACTATTTACTTATTCACTGCAAACTAAATGGACACCTATCATTATTAAGGCTCCTACAGGACATCACACATTACCATTCATGTCCTTGATGGAAAGTGGAACTAAGTACACTAATCAAACTGGCAAGACTATGGTGGCACCGTGGCTATCGGACTTGATTGGTGATGGGGACTACCTCCGAAAACAAGAAATAAACAACAAAACGGATCTGAAAAACTATTGAGTTCCTACACCTGAAACTTTTAGGATCTTGTTTAGAATGACTCCAACTATCTATATCATATCTCCAATGCTGTGATGATGGGCTCAAATCAAATCAAATGTCTTTATCACTGTAGATATTTACATATAATTAGCAAACATCATTTTTTGCCTCCTCTACATTGGACCACTGTGGGATTAGAAGGATGTAGAAACTCCCACAGATAGATTTTTTGATCTCTTTTAAAAATTGCTTGAGCTTAACTAATACAAATATTACTATAATTAATAAGCAGGAATACATCACTACAAAATAATTAACCTCAAGGACTGTGTTGAGCTAGATTAACCCCATACAGTCCTAGGCTGGGTGCCTTTGTCATGCATAGTGCATTGGACACCCACTCATTTCATAATTTCGGTGTCGGTGTGTACAAACATAATTTATATAACGCTCATGTGAAGCGCAATATCAAACCTACTCTAAAATTATAATGGAAAAGCTGTCTACAGTAAGCGTCAACTGCAAATCTCTTCAGAGCAACATGAAGTTCATCAATGAGCTTTGTAATACAAACAATATAGTCCTCCTCCAAGAAACATGGCTGTTACCTAGCAACTTACAAATTCTGGACAGCATTCACTCTGACTTCCTCAGTGTGGCGACCTCGGCGGTGGACACCTCATCTGCTATTATTGTGGGAAGACCGTACGGAAGCGCGGCAATACTTTACAAGAAATCGCTGAAAGTCAGCGCTAACATACAAACCGACACACCAAGATTAGTAACAGTAGAAGTCACACTCCGCAATAACGAACAAATACTTATAGTTTGTGTTTATTTACCCACCTGCAAAACGGATAATTTCGATGAGTACGCTGAATGTCTCGGAAAAGTCCACGGTATAATAGAGAACAGTAACTGTAATTTCTGCCTGATCTTGGGCGATTTCAATGCCCATCCCAGCAGCTCATTTAGACGAGAACTGTCAAGTTTCTGTACAGAATACAGATACGAACAAATTGACCAGAAAATTCTACCAGCCGACTCATATACCTACCTCAGTGACACACACGGCACCACATCGTGGCTTGACCACTGCCTAGCTACCGAATCAATAAGTAAATGCGTTGAAAATGTTTCAATCGACTACAGCACCACATGGACAGATCACCGGCCATTGAAAATACTCCTGAAAGTACAAGGTTTGACTAAATTTGCCATACCAGAAAATAAAACACCTAATCAGTATGCTTGGAAACCACGATCCTTACTTCAAACAAAGCATTACACTAATAACATAGAGAAATACATGAAAACGACATCCAGTCTATGGGACGCGTGGGCAATACCGCAGCAATTAGATAGTTCATATAACATGTTAGTCACAGTGATTCAACAAGCTACACTTAAAGCCTTTGGACACAAAAACAAGCCAGGCAAAAAGGTGAAGATAGTTGCAGGCTGGAACGAGAATGTATCAGAACTTTATGCTGCATCGCGTAGAGCTCTTCTTACGTGGAATATTTGCGGCAGACCAACGGAAGGCGAAGTTGCCGAACAACGAAAGAAGACCCGTTCAAATTTCAAGACAGCTTTGAAAAAATGCCAACAGAACGCCGATCAACACCACATGGACAACATAGCACGGAATCTGAAAGACAAAAACTTCTCAAAATTTTCGCAAAAGACAAATTCAATCTGTAAGGCTCGAAACAGATGATAAGGATATCGCCAACCTTTTTATAACTA
This sequence comes from Argyresthia goedartella, assembly GCA_949825045.1. Taxonomy (NCBI): domain Eukaryota; kingdom Metazoa; phylum Arthropoda; class Insecta; order Lepidoptera; family Argyresthiidae; genus Argyresthia; species Argyresthia goedartella. Next base: position 17,604,089 of record OX463834.1, read on the forward strand.
ACTTCACACAGCCTGAACCCATACAACATTCCGTGTCCCATCCTTCTCTGACAATATCTCACTCATATGACCAAACAATAACAACCACCTTTGTCCACAAAATAGTTATGGCCACTGCGCGCGGAAAGTCACCCGGACTGGATGGCCTCTCAATAGAGCACCTGCAGTACGCTGGCGCACCCATGAGTGCAATACTTGCCAGTATTATTATTATTATCTTTAAAAGCATTCTGAAGACGGGACATATACCAGAGGCAATGACAAACACTGTTATTGTTCCTTTGTGTAAAAATAAGCAGAAGGATATAGCTAGCTCATCAAACTACAGACCGATGGCACTGGCATCAATTGTGGCACGTGTTTTTGAAAAAGTACTGTTCAGCACTCACTGAGGAACACCTCCATAGCTTCCATACTCCATACCATCAAATGGGATTTAAGAAAAGCTCATCAACAACCACAGCAGTATACATAGTCAAGCAAGTTGCAGGGTACTATAAACAGAGACGAACATCCACCTACGCCTGCTTTTTGGATCTTAGCAAAGCATTCGATCGTGCATCACACTCCTTACTGTGGGACAAAATGAGAAATCGAGGTGTCTCAGAAAACATAATCCACATTCTCGCACGTTGGCATCAGCAGCAGAAAAACATTGCCCGGTGGAACGGCATTCTATCAGAGCCTATGCCACTTAATTGTGGAGTGAGACAAGGGGGAACATCTTCTCCAATATTATTTAATTTATATATGGACGAACTGAGCCAACGCTTTGTCGACACAGGGGTCGGCTGTTATATGGATGGAGTTTGCGTAAACCACGTAAGTTACGCAGACGATATGGTCTTGCTCGCACCATCCGTCACTGCGATGCGGCGCCGCCTGAGTACCTGCGAGGCATATGCGCAAGAGACAAATATGGTCTACAACGTGACTAAATCTGTTTATATGGTGTTTAACTCCAAAAATACCTTGACCACAACTCCTCCTCTGCACCTCAATCAGCAAACACTTCAAAGAGTAGAAGAGACTAAATACCTCGGTCACATCATAGACTCTGATCTGAAAGATGATAAAGACATAGAGCGTCAACGACGCGCACTGTGCGTCAAAGGCAAAACGCTCGCCCGGCGTTCCTCCCGCTGCAGCAAGGAGGTGAAGCGGCTGCTCTTCACTGCGTACAGCACCACACTGTACACGGCCGAACTATGGTGCAACTACACAAAGGCCGAATACAGTCGACTCCGGGTGCAGTACAATAATGCCTGGAGAGTCATGAACCATTAACTTTAACTTACCTACTTGAAATGTTCAAATTTAAAGACTGATTAGTACTAAGAATTAGATTTACTGTCTGTTTTCACCGAACCTAGTTCCCTAAACTATTATGATTTTATTTTACTTACTTCTCTTTAAAATATTTATGTAATGTGTTGCCCTAGTTTTTAATGTTTTATAATTTTTATATGGAAATGCTCTGTATTTCTGGAATAAAAACTTTATTATTATTATTATTATAATTCAATTTAATTTTTTATTTATACTTCAGACTTCAAAATATTTGCACACCAACTTACTCCTAGATGGTGAATATTTTCTATTAAATATGTGTATTATCTTAATACTTATGCATACCAATTGACTTATTGAAGATCATCTAAGTACACATAATTTATAGCAAATAAATTGATTGGTTTGAACTATTGAATAACTGGCTAAATGTGGGTGGAACTGTGCCTCTGCTTCTCCATATAGGAAAAGGTGTGTTGCTATATTATTAAAATATAAAAGATTTAAATAAATAGTTCAAAATATCACCACTTTAGGTTGACTAGCTGGCCATCTAACTGGTCGATCAGTCAAGTTTGAGTCGTTTGGTGATATTTTTAATACTTAATATTTTCAAAGCCTAGTAAATTGTTTTGAATAAGTCACTAAGTAAGACTATTTAGATTTTTAAGTAATTATTGAAATCCTCAAGTCAAATGCAATAAACATGTTGCATTTCTGAAACTTGCCATTGGCAGAATCATCAAATAGGTGGATGAAAGCAATGGCCAAGGATAACGATCCTCAAAATATAATTGTTTTTGATCCTAATAATTCCAATCTTAATTAGACTCCTTAAATGGCACTCCTTATGTATAAATTTATGTTTTTGTACTGTGGGATGGACTCCGTTCCCAAATAAACAAATCTTGCCATTCCAGCAATTGAAGGCATGATAATTCGCAAGTACAACATCACCGAGGAAGACTTTCGGGTCATGGAGACAGTGGTGCTGAAGTCGGAGCCGCACAAGGCTGGTCAGCAGTGGAAGTTCACCGGCGCGTTCTATTATGCGACTACTGTTCTTACTACCATTGGTAAGTCTAAATCTACCCAGAACCACAGATAGACAGATAAGTTACAAGAACTATAATAGGCACTTAACTAAATCGTGTTTTTTTTTTCTAGAAAATACTTGAATTCTTTATAGAACAAAAAAACACATAAAAACATATTTGGGTGTAGATGAGAGAGAGTACCCACGGCGTTAGTAGATTTTTGAGAGGTGTCACTGTTTTGACAGATGAAACTATTTTTGACAGGTGACTCTATTTTAACAGGTGTCACTTTTTTTGAAAGAGTATTCGAGTCCACCCTATCAAGTCGATCGCGCCGCAGAATGGTCCGCGCCAAGATTCTTTGGCTCTGAGCGAGATGTGACCTCTCTTTCTCGCATAGGGTAAGGTGGGGGGGGGGGTGAGAGAAAAAAATCGCTCAGAGCCAAATAAACTTGGCACGAACTGTTTTTATCAGCAACAGCAGAGAAGCATAATGTTAAATTGACTCTACCCTTTATTCTTGTTCCAGGCTACGGCCACTCCACCCCAGCGACGATTGGGGGAAAGTTGTTCACAATGTTCTACGCGATTGTGGGCATACCGCTGGGACTCATCATGTTCCAGAGTATCGGTGAACGAGTCAACAGACTCAGCAGGTAAATTGTTCAGATAAGCCTGTTCATGTCGTCTAAGAAATCTAAGGAAATAACTCCAAATAAATGAAAATGTTTGTAATTTCAGTATTGTAATACACATAACAGACATACAGAGAACTCCTAATTGACCGAGCGAGCGAAGGGAGCGAAGGGCTCCATTTCGACAAGATAGGAGGCCGATTTTGCTTTCGTCTGTCTATGTGTGTCTGTCAGTTCCGATCTAGGAGCCACAGTTTTCAAGCGATCCTCACAAAACTTGGCACACGTGTTCCTTGAATTAAAAGTTTTTTTGTTGAGCTTTTCTCGATTTTCCCCTTGGGGGCGGAGTTATTTTTCAGTTAGTCATTAAATGGGGTATCAAATTAAAGGGCTTCATGAGCCGGTTCTAAAAATATACTACACTAATACTTTTGGGGCACCTGTTTTCTAAAAATCCACGAAATATTTTCAAAACATACCAAGTTTGGAATCCTCGAAGTAGGAGACGGATTAGTAAAGAAGATCTATATAGATCTATATAGACCATGAGAGTGAGTGAAATAGTCTATAACTATTTTCGTGAAAAGTCAATAGATTGTATTTTAAATCGCAAAATGTAGTTTACAAAGTTATTGGTGCTACTCTACTACTTGATTTTGATTCAATCTAAAATACTTACCTATAAATTGGTTCACAGTCCCCCCTGTTAGCGAGGTCTACTGCCCACAGGGCAACTAGTAGATAGAATGTTAACAATGTACAATGGCGACCTTATCTCTAATGCCACTGCGGTTTAACAAAATATCGTAAACACACGGCTGCAGTCGGATCACACAGCTAGCCAGCAGCCTAGGGCCGCCTGCAATCTAAAAGGCGAGTGGAAATGAAAAAGTTCCAAAAAATCGCCTCAACCATTCAAAGCAAGAAGAAAGTTGTCCAAAATTGTGGTCAAAATACAAAGGGATGGGGGGAGGGGCTGTGGGGGACAAGACATACCTATCGCACTGTATGTTTTGCTAAATCTCGGACCTTCGTATTAGTCTCGATTATATCATGAAGGAATGGCTAGCAAAGGTGCATTTTGAAAGCTGTGGGCCGAAAAATCCCTAGTCCAGTGAAATGTTGATAATATGCACGCATCAGTTTTAAGATGCATCATAAATAATGTTAATAACTTAGCATTCCACAGATAATTTGTGTGGAATGTCATTTTTGACCTGAGACTTAAAAAAAAGTCTATTTGTTAGAAATCTGCCGAAAAAAAATTCTGGACCTTCGACATTTGACACATGGCGCGTCCACACTCGACGAGCGGTGACTAGGAGCCGCGGCGAGCAGGACTGACTAGTGTGTGGTGTATTATGTAGATTAGGTATTGTATTTAACTTTGCGGTTGCGTTAGCTAGTAGATATGGGATGCGAAGCAGTGATGAATAAAAGCACGAACTTCTATCGAACATAATATATTAGCCGATATTTTCAATCACTTTTCGTTTCATCCTTGCTAAATGAATCATATAATCCATAGATTATATGACACACGGTTATAATTTTTCCGGCTTAAAAAAGGAGGAGGTTCGTTCGTTCGTCTTCGTCTGTTAGTTTTTGTTTGTTTGTTATTCAATTGTTCTGTCAATTAGAACAATTTAAAAATATTTAAAAAAATAGAACCGATTTTAATAATTCTTGTTTTCATTGGTAGGTCATAATTTAGAGGTGGTCCCATATAAATTTTATCAAAATTAATTTAGAGCTTTTTGATAAAATCAACAAATACACAAAAAAAAAATATACACAGATGACGTTTTGGTTGTGGTTCCGTGCTGCAAAAGTGTTGATGAGGACTTTTCATGTCATAGGCCTCATTCGCATCCCGACCGGGAAGAACCTAATTTTTGCTTCACGGTTTTTAACTTGGTGAATTTTGTTTGAATTATTAATAATAAAAGAAACCAAAACGTGGCTAAGAGTAAAATTTATTACACTGGTATTGGATGGGTGTCAGTTTCTATGTGGAATTTGTTTTGGGCGGTTCCATGTTACGGATAACATGTTAAGCTGTAGGTCTCGGCTACTATCGCTACTCGGTGGTAGTAGTCGTTAAGCTGGTCAGAGGCCCTAATAGGGCAGCTTGAAAACATCTGACAGTCAGGTTGGCTACTAGCCCGACACCCCTTCATCAACTCGCACTGAGCCAGCATAGTGGAGTAAGGCTCAATCTTACTCGTATCTGGGGAAATGCCCGTGCCCTCGGTGGGGACATTAATGGTTTACATTATTATATTAACCCGACTGCATTTTCTATCAATACAACACAAACTCATCCACCAATAACCCGAGGACACTAGATTTAGATTTTGAATCAGTGCTTACTGAAATACCTGTAAAATAAAACATAACGCTTATCAGACAAAGAATTAGGAAACAAGACTATTTTGTTTAAGTCAGTCGCTTCCGTACGCCACATTCGTCCAGTGTGGACCGGCCTCACAACACATTGTTGTCAATCCGTAAAAACCAATTGATACCATTTAAGTTTCTAGAAATAATGATGTGCACTACGTCGTTGTTTTTATAAGTTATTTTCTTGGATAAGATTCTTTGGAATAGATATAATTTTTAGTGATACGAGTATTTTATTTACGGTTAAAGATATACTACTGAGTCCTATTATATATTTTACAATGGTATCACTGCCGCATTTATTTTTTTCGGCAGCCAATAAAAAACGTATCTACAGTATTCACAAAATAAAAGGCCCGGTGGCCCAAACCAAATTCAACCTTATTACGTCAGAGACACGGACGCTGTCACCGAGCCTTTTATTTTGTGAAGACTTGTGTTTTAATTTTCGAAAGTATTTTTTTATGTTTTGTTCCAGCGTCATAATCCGCTCAATAAAGAAGGCCATGAACTGCCAGCAGACCTCCGCCACTGAGGTGGACCTCATCTGTGTGGTGACCACACTCTCGTCTCTGACCATCGCGGGTGGCGCTGCTGCCTTCTCCAAGTTTGAAGGGTGGAGCTACTTCGATAGCGTCTACTATTGCTTCATCACACTCACTACTATTGGTACCTATCGTCTGCTATAACCGACTTCAAAACGCCTTTTTTTGTATGTTTGTTACGCGATTATTCCGTCAATTACGAACCGATTTTGATGATTCTTTTTTTGATTGGTGGTCTTATTTCCATATAAATTTTATAAAAAAATGACTTAGTTTTTTTTTAAATAACAAATAAAAAAAAATACACAGATAATGTTTTGGTTTGTGGTTCCGTGCTGCAAAATAGACATAGATAGACCTCAATCGTTTTTTTTAAGTTTTTTATTTTTTGATTTGTGGTCATTGTATTTAGACAACAAATAGTCACTAAAAACTAGATAGTTCGGCTCTAAATGTTCTGTAACCATATGTTTGTTCGCTGACTATGTTCGGGATAATGTACCTGTTGTTAACTACTCGAATATGGCTGAATCGAATGCAATAATTGAAATGTCTCTCCCCACATTAGCACTAGCACCACGGCGGCGGTCAATCCATCAACCGGAGGATAAAACGGAGGGCCGAACTTAGATCTCAAGACAAGAGGAAGGCCGAAGGCCGAGCCTAGATCAAATTACCCCATAATCTATTTTGGATTATAAACTTATTGAAACTCTTCTAATAAAACAGTCCTACTCTCAATATATTTAAAAGTCGCGTGAAGAAGCATTAGCTCTCTCTTTAGAATTACAGGTAGTGTGTATGTAAGTATTTATTTGCACTATATATAATAGTAGTAGTTAGTATTATATTATAAGTATTTAGTATATAATTATAGTCATTATCCGTCTTACTACAAAAAATAATAAAAACACGGTATGATCACTTGTTTAGCAAAATCATCATCTATCAGTAAACAAATGGTTAGCAAGCTTCTAAATTTCGTTACCACAAAAAAGTGTTTAGTGAGTATCTTACTAAAAAACGGCTAGATCATTCAGTTAATTTCGTTCGTTCATCAACTAGCCTCAAAGGACTGAATTTCCAGGGCCGTACAACACAATATGAAAAAATATTTAAAAAAACGTTCATAGTTTCATTTTACGCGAATAACATAAGAATGAATACATAATTTTATGGAAAATTGTATGCTTAATGTAATTCCTAACTTAGTAATAGAACATGGTTAGGTAAAGTAGTGGTAAATCCTTATTTTTGTGTAGAAAAACCGTTCACTTTAGTACTTTTATCAAACACGACTAAAAAATAAGCAGCGAAACGGAACGGAACGACACACGGAACTGTCACTGATAGTTCGTCAGACAATTTGTTTGTTTTGGTTCGGGATATTATTATTTATCCCTTGCTCAGGAAAGGAAATTCTTGGATCATACTGCCCGCCCTGCACTTACCCTGGGTAGTGATGACGATCAACAAAACAACACCTAATTTTCCAGGATTTCGAAACAGAAAAGGTAAGAAATCTTCATAATCGTTTTCTTCTATCGCGTCATTCTCCAAAGTTCTTTGCCAACTGCATGCAGAGAGATGTTGACTTGATAATATCGTCGGACAATGCCCACTATCTTTCCCCTTGTATTTTCTATCGCTACGGTCCACTGTCCGTCATCCCCTCTAACCAAGTGTCGAGTCCACCCCTACCTTAGCATTTTGGTATAATTTAATTGAAATCTTGTCTTTTCAGCATCAGCAAAGCCGCCATTCATACTTGAATCAAATATGGAAATAAAAACCCACAAATGTGATAGAAGATGAACATGAATTGTGGTGTAAACATTAATCCCTCAGATAGAAACATTAATAATGGAGATAGAAAATCTTTCAAGGAATTGGCGATATTAATGAAATTGTTAATAAACAAATTAAAAATGTTGATATCAAAATGTGGTGTTATTACTGCTTCGCTTTATTTCCTTTCATTCCAGGGGTCCTTAATGAATAAAGCCAGCTTTTCACTATGGGATATAATCTAATATAAATTACATCTCAAGATGTAAAATAAATATTGCTGAACGGGCACTAGAAAGACTGGCAAGCAATATTTATTTCACAACTTGAGAAGTTATGCTTGGTTTACCCGAGGCCAGTGCTGGCTGGCTTGGTGTTGGCCTTGTAAAAGCCTTTTAAAATCAAGCCAGTCCCGTGCTGTCTGCGAGTGCTGGGGTGAATAGAGCACCCGTCTAGCTAGATTTACATGAGGCAGTACTGGCTACCAGTCTCACTGGCACCGGCGCCACTGTCTTCGTGTATCTGCCTGCATCTTAATACATAATTCATTACATCCCATAGTGAAAAGCCGGCTTATCTCCTTCACAAACTGGCCTAACTCCTGCACCAACTCCAGCTTGAGCGACCACCCTGGATGGTTGATTAGATCTCAGGCAGATGAAACTTCTCCCAAGATTGCTGTGGCTTGCGGCTAGTATGGTTTTATAGTGGATGGGCACACCGGTAGCAGATGTACAAATTTCATCCCATAGTATAAGTAAGTTAAGAGCGCTGGGCGACGACGTTAGCAGGAATTACTGCGCATATGTACAGCTATTGAAAAGTGACTACTGCGCATTCAAGGCCACCGCTCATAACGTATCGCGCGACGTATACACTGTCTCCCAGTAGCCCACCATAAATTTCATCATTGGATGATATATAGCTTTATGCTTTTTCGATACGGGGTGGCAGAGGCACAGTTGTGCCCACTTTTAGATAATTAAGTCCATTTTGCATGACAGGGGGATAGCCCATCGCGGCCACTAAGGAGGTTTCCCCACGATGTCCTATGGAGATATTAAGGTTTCCTCACGATAAAACTTGGACTTTAATGGAGTAAAAACCGCTTTTTCGTAAACAAAACCAACACAGCAGAACAGCTGGTCAATAATTCCGCCATCTTGACAAACAAGACACTCACTAAACAAGCTTTCTCGGTTGCCTAAATTGATCACATAATATAAGCCATGCCTACCCCTGCTAAGACGCTAAAATCAGTTTTGTGGTAACGATTTTTATAATCATGTGTTAAACAATGGTTAAAGTTTTTTGTGGTAAGACGGTTATGTTTTATTTTATTTAATAATATTTATGTAAGTACTCGTTTATTTCGTCATATTGTTGTACACTTAGTCTACTCCTGCTCAGCAATCAACATTTCCAACTTTAACCTGGTTTGCTGAAAGAGATCTCTTATTAGAGATAAGCTCGCCTTTGTTCACTATTTTTATTTTACTCTTTTTTTATATCATTTGTGTGCAATAAAGAAATTATGAAATTATGAAAACAATCTAATGTTATTTACTACGCCACAATCCAGCACATCGTGTGTGTACACTTTATGAAAAAACTATTACACTTATAGGTTTGCGTTTGTGCTTTGACATAGAGATTTTAGTTCATGTTTAGTTTCCACGAATATAATTGAAATCTTGTTTTCTAAATATACTCAAATATAAATAGTATGGACTGAGAATATTGTGCAGCAGCGTCTGCGGCACCAAATCAGTGTTTTTACCTTCTGGAGCCTCGCAGGCGCCGCAGTAAAGCAGTTGCAGTTCAAAGACAAGTTCTCCAGAGACATCACCCTCCGCGCACCCTTACAAAGCTGCGCTTTCTGCTAGTTTTATCTATCTATCTCTCTCTCTCCCCCAGGCTTCGGCGACATGGTGGCTCTACAGAAGGACAACGCATTAAACCGCAAGCCTTCGTACGTGATGTTCGCGCTCATCTTCATCCTGTTTGGACTCGCAATCGTAGCGGCCTGCCTCAACCTGCTGGTGCTGCGCTTCGTCACCATGAACACCGAGGATGAGAAGCGGGACCTGGCGCAGGCCGAGCAGGTACAGACAACATCACACCTGGCATCACTCAACACACCAACACACCGTAGGGTTACTAGATTGCCTCAACATCAAATCAAATTAAAATTCCTCATGACCGGAAAAGATGGCGTGGTAAGGAAGAGGCCTGTACCTAGCAGTGAGTGAATGTGGACTTGATTGATTGAGTACAAACACTATCCATTACACTGACAAGTTGTGCAATGCCTTGTGTCATCAATTGATTTTGTCAGGAGTAGTCATGCATGACACAAGATGATGATGATGACATGAACATGATGCAATTCGCCTGTCACTGAAAGGTAGGGCCGTAAGCCTAGCCTTAACCCTTTCGCTATCTCTGCTGGCCGGAAAAGAAAAAATAATGACACAACAATTAAGGCAAATTTTATGCTTTTAGCCCATAAATGCCCACAATAGAATCTACAGTACTCTAGGTGACGTCTGTCATAAAAGTTCAGTTTTAGGGTTTGCGCGAGTCTACAGGTTAAGGGCATCTCCCATGGCATGTTTCTCGTTATAGAGTTGGAATTTTATTACCATGGCATAAGGTTCCAAATCGCAATGCGTCGCGCGTAAACGCGGTAATGGACCGGATAAGCAACATGCAGTGCCACCAGCACGAGTAAACTTTAACAACTTCACATAAATTGGTATGTAGTTGTCAAAAAAAAAAACGAGTAAATTCTTAATTCGCCTTCGTGCTGGTGGTACTTAATGATCACATTTCAGAAGGCTGTGAGGTCGAAGCCTGACCTATGTAATAGAATAAGTATTGCACTTAATAAGGAAACCATATGCTTCAACACATGCATAGATAGGTCGACAGCCTATCTATGCATGTATGAGAGCTATGGTCTGTCACCATCTTTCACTTGGTGAGTTGTAAGAGGTGCTAGGCCGAAGGCCGAGTATTGTCCTACAAAACTTACATGCACTTAAGAAATGTTCTAAAGTCTAGTTTCACCTGACTAATGTGCATGGTTGTCCGCGCAGGCGCAGCAGGTGGCGGTGCGGCTAGAGGGCGACGTCATCACGGCGGACGGCGCCGTGTTGCGCGGCGTGTCGCGAGGCACACGGCTGCCGGCGCTGCAGGGCGCGCACCACGTCGCCATAGCCGGTAACTGACCAACTACCGCCAATACACCACAATATTCCGCTTTTACTAAAAACAAAGGTTCTAAGGGCGATTCTCACAGGACAGAGACGACGCGCACGCATTTTTGTCTCATTCATTTCTGTGTATTCGTCTCCGTATTCGTGTCGTGTCTCTGTCTAGTCGGAAAACATCGTAAGGAAATCTTCATATCTCCATAGCAGCGACGATAGGTTAGCCCCTTGTCGCGCGTACTGGAGTATTGTTTAACTGACTAAACGTATGCATATACTATACTATACTGCGTGAAATCTAAACACAGGAGAGTGTGTCAAGCCGAGTTCTAAGAAAGAAAATGGCCCCGCAGAGCTGTGTGTTCATTCTTTATAAAGTGCACATATCGAACAGGGTTGAAGAGAAACACATTTTATCAACAAAAATAATAAGCTTATGTCTGCTCGATTATACGCACTGACGTGCCTGGCTCCGTTCGTACTTGGTTTAAAAATACGAGATTCAATCAAAAAGGGAGAAAACAAACATATACAACATGTCATTGAATAAACGCATATTATTTATTATTTTATTACAAGCCTATTATGTCCCACTGCTGGGCAAAGGCCTCTCTCCCCTTCTTCCACTCCTGGCGGTCTTGGGCGGTCTTCCAATAGTTTTAGTTCCAGAGATCCAATTCGTCAGGTCTTTTCCTGGGTCGGCCACGCTTTCTCTTTGCACCGGGAGCCCATTGCGTGGCTCTTTTGGCCCATCGGTCCGGGTGCATTCGAGTCCCACTTCAATTGGGCCGCCTTCTGAGCTACATCTATTATTTTGGTTTTTGAGTGCAACTCCGTATTCTGGTCTCCATCTAAGAGCCGGACTCCGAGGATGTTGCGCTCCATGTTTCTTTGGCAAACTCCGAGTTTGAACCTTTGTGCGTCAGTCAAAGACCAAGTTTGGGCTCTATAGGTAAGGATGGGGAGAATGCACATGTCCATGAGCTTGCGTTTCAGGGACAACGGAAGTTCTCCCTTCATGAGCTCTTTCATATACCAAAAGCTCTTCCAGGCATTTTCGACTCGTCTTTGGACTTCACGCATAACCTTATTATTATTATTATTATTATATTATTTATACACCCCAACTTATTTTTAATAATAAAAAAAATTGAGAAAGGCAATACAAATATTTGCCTATAATTGTAGAAAATATTTGAGACTTATGTCGTTGTGTCATTTCCGACAAATTCACAACTCTGTGGTGCGCGCGTGCCGCGGCCCGCGAGTACAATCAAATTATCCGTCACACTTTTTAAGGTAGGTTAGTTTTTTAAGTTAGTTAGGTTACCACAGCAACATCAAACTAAGTGACTATTTAGAAACATAAATAACTCAATCAATCAATCAAATCTCTTTATTCCTGTATATACAGTGGTGGTCATATAATTAAGAACGACTATTTGAAAACAAGCTTTTTTCAAACTTACGAGAATAACACTTATTGCATATCGTTTTGTATCTCCCTCGGTATCGTAAAACTGTTTTACACAATCGTAGCATACAGTTATAATATGATAAATTCAACAATATTATTATATAAGTAAACTTTTTGTATATAATATATCTTAACATGTTATTGCAAACTTACTGGCTGGCCACATAATTAAGAACGCTGGATAGTTTATTTTTTTATTCAAATTTAAATAGAGAACACTCCGTAACTAGGCCACTATTCGAGTAATTTTGGCGCCATTCAGTTCTGTAAAAGTCAAAAAGTTGATCGTTTCATAATAAAAAAATGGGAAAAAATAAAAGTTGTGATGCATCTACAAGGGAAGTAATAATAAAACTTCGCGATATGAATTGGTCATATAAAAAGATTGCCAATCATTTGCAGTGCTCAAAAACGATGATATTCCACGCTGTGAAGCATTTTAACACACATCAAACAACTTTAAATATTCCTCGTGTACCTAAACAGAGAAAGTCATCTCAGCGAGACGATCGAAATATCGTGCGTTTGGCAAAACAATACCCTTTTAAGGGGTCTAATGAGTTAAAAAAAGAATACTTTGGTGAAAATAACCCTTCAGCGATCTCAGCGCGCACTATCCGAAGGCGATTGGTAGAAGCGAAGTTGAACGGAAGGATAGCAAGAAAGGTGCCCATGTTGAAACAGTGTCATAGGCAAGCCCGGCTTGCAGGAGGTATGAAAGCTGGACAGCAAGACAGTGGAAAAATGTTCTTTTCTCTGACGAAACAAAAATTAACAGAATATGTTCTGATGGGAAACGATATGTTCGACGCCCTCCGAATACAGCATTCGACCCCAAGTACACAAAAATGACATTAAAGCATGGTGGTGGAAATGTGAAAATTTGGGGATGCTTCTCTGGTCATGGTGTTGGACCTGTTAGACTGATAGAAGGAAACATGGATCAATTCCAGTACAAAAATATACTCGAAGAAACTATGTTACCATATGCTGAAGACGTACTTCCGATTATTTTTGGACATTCCAACACGACAACGATCCGAAGCACACTGCACGCACCGTTAAAGAATTACTCACATCTCAATCAGTTTCTGTCTTAGAATGGCCACCGAACAGCCCAGATTTAAATCCCATAGAGCATCTTTGGTGCGAAGTCAAGAAAAAGGTTTCAAATCGACGATGTGGTAACCTAACTGAGTTATATAACGTTTTTTTAGAAGAATGGCGCTCTATTTCTCTTGAATAATGTCAAAAATTGATAGAATCAATGCCTCGTCGGTGTAAGGCAGTTATTAAAAGCCATGGTCACGCTAGAAACTATTAACTTAGAATAAAATGTATTAAATTATAATTTTTAACATTGTCACTGTCTTATTTAATGTGATTTGTAAAATCTAAGTATCTACGGAAACAACTCTCGAGCAGCTTAAGAATCGTTCTTAATTATTTGTCCAGCATTTTTACTACTTGAATTTGTAATTATCGATAATCAATTAAATTTGTAAAAAAAATAGTAAATGTTTTAAATATTTACTCCTAATCCCGTTTACTTTATCGATGTAGCTATTTCATAACACAACTAATTACTTTTAAGAAGGAACTTAAAAGTACACATAGCATAGTTTTGAAAAAAAAAAACTGGTACTACAAATCGTTCTTAATTATATGACCACCACTGTATATACTTAGCAATCGTCATTTTTTGCCACTTCTCTAAATTGGACCACTGTGGGAAAAGGAGGACTTAGAAATTCCCACAGATTGACTTTTAGATCTCTTTTAAAAATTGCTTGTGCTTAACTAATACAAATATTAGAATATGAATTATTATAATTAATTAGCAAGAGTACAAAATTACAATTTTTTTTAACAACAGGGTCTGTGTTGATCCAGATTATGTCCCGTCATTTATGTAATCTTGAACATGTAATATCCCTTTTTCGACAAAGTCGCTTTAACATGGTTTTTAAATTGCTCAAAAGGCAATTTCAAGATCTCCAGATAAACCAAACAATGGACAGATGAAGTAACACTAAAATTTAGGTACCTACTAACTACAAAACATCTCAAGAATCTAGGCACTTCGAATTCCCCGCCCCCGCCCTCTAACCGTACAGTTCGCGCCAAGTTTATTTGGCTCTGAGCGAGCGATCCCTTTCTCTCACTCACCCTACCCTTGAGTGAAAGAGAGTCCCCGCTCGCTCAGAGCCACAGAAACTTGGCTCGGCGTTTATGAAAAGGGTTGGATAATTTCCGACGTATTTTACTTACTTGTACCTCCCATGTACTACTCGAAATGAAATTGCGTGGTACGCGCCACTCATGAGCTCGCGCACCAGAGCGGTCGCGGACTAAACAAAATAAACAAAGAGCACCCCTCACCCCTAGCCCTTCCTCTTCCGTGATTTGCACTCGAACACTCGATGTTTCTTACGCGACGCAAAGGCTGTCTCTTTTTTTCCATACGGTTGAAGAAAATAAGTGTACCTACGAAATTACCCTTTCGTTTTGCTTAGCAAAGAAAACGAAATCAGGTTTCATTTTGGTGTGTGGTGTGGCCATCTGTGTGAGCTTCGTTTTAGCGTGAGTAGAGTCTAGGCAGGCGACAGGGGTCAGTTAAACTGGACGGTCGCGCCTAAGTTCGCTTAGCTATAAAGAGACAGCAACAACAAAAAGTTGTTTTCTTCAAAAATATTACCTATATTTAATGTCAGGGATATCGGCTCTGCTCATGATTCTGAACAAACTAGTTTCTCATTATGCGTTTATTCGATGACACGTTGTATTGTATAAATTCTCTATATATTTATACAGTAATCTTGTTACACCTAAGCGGAACCCCGGTTTGATGGGTAAATGTGGCATTCGTTCCAATAGTAAGCCCAACTTATGATGCACGTCCTCTACCATTCCTGAATCGGCATTACTTAAGCAAGATTTTAAATGTATTTTCTCATTCCGTGTCTAGTTTTATTTTCACGACAGCAGATCGCGCAAGGCGAGGTAAATGTTTTTGCTGATGATTTAAGTTAAGATGCAGTCATCAATTTATCGTATTCTACCTACTTAAGATATCGACAAAATAACACTTGCGCGTCGTCTTAAGTAACTATTCACATTAGCGTAGAAATTACAAAAAAACGTAAAAGAAATGGCTAGCACTAACAATGTAAAAATAGGGATTTTCATTAAAAACTTTAAACTGACGATTTCTCGAATTACATGCAACTTTCCCTGAGGTCGTGTTAGGCTTGATCGATGCAACTTAGGAAGGGTTACCTTCGGTGTCGCTGTGACGTATAACTTTCGGGATACTCTTTAGGTAAGTAAAAGTGTTTGTATGTGTTTCAGGCGACACGTCTCTCGTGCCTCTCTGTATGGACGAGGACTACGCCCCCAGTGTATGCAGTTGTTCGTGCAACTGCTTCGGGCCCACCAAGTAAGTTCTGAGACATTTATCTCTCCTCATTACACTTATTTCACTATAATTAGGTAGAATACAATGGCAACGATTCTTCAGCACACCCAAAAATAACTAACATCCGTTTAATTTAATTAATATGGAAGAAATCGCAAGTACCGCGTGTTTTATGGAATGCACAGTATTTGGGAAGGTCCACTTTCCTTATCACGTAAATCTAACATCTAATAATTTTAATAGCTTTTGAGAAATTGACAATGTTTATCGTGTGAAAAGGATAGCAGTGACTAGTAGACCATTGTGCAGAAGCACAAGTAAATAATATAAATAAGTGTTTTTATTAACTACTAAATATACCATATAGAAGAACATTAATACCGTATATAAAATACATGTTATAAATAAACAATACTACATATTAAATCCCTAAGTTTACGAAAGAGAAAGATAATGCTCCTTTAGACGATTCTTGAGGCTAAATACGAATGTACTGTCCCTGATGGCGCAGGGAAGCGGAATCCCTTTAAAATTAACTAATCGGAACACGATTAAATACTTTAGACGAGATGTATTTTTATTGGTCGATTTTTTTATTTGATAGATATTCTGATAGAAAATCCCAGATGTCAGAGCCGGCATCTTCTGACAGTCGAGTTGGCCAGTAGCCCGACACCCCTCCATCGACCCGCACTGAGCCGGCGTGGTGGAGTAAGGTTCGACCTCACTCGTATCCGGGTCTAGGCTACATTAATTTACTTACTATTTGCTCGTGATCACTTGACTTGACCCAAGCGGATCATGCAGGGCGGTGTGGTTATGTCTGTTTGTTTTGTGAAGCCAGCATTTGTCAGCCATCCGTCGTTTCTCCTGTGCAGGTCGGCTCCGTACTGCGACCCCTTGTCGCCCGTGCCGCCCGCCAGCCTGCGAGCCGTGAGGGCGCGGCGGCACAACAACAGGTACCCACCCGTACTCTTCAACATATCATTCCGCCCGTCTGTTTTCGGTTGCGCAGAGAAGCAATCCAATTTCCGATATCGATTTTGAACTCTTTCTTTTTATCCTATCTTGTATAACCCTCTGCTTTTAGTTCTAGCTAATACAAGCTAATATAATTATCATGAGCATTGGTTGAATTTTTATTAAGGAACGTTGTGTTGTTACTTAGATGCCAACTGACTGTATTTTAATTGGCGCCTAATTTTAAATATCTGTTGCTTATAGTGAATACTTCTGAATCTTTAGAAGTTAGCTTGAGTATATCAAGTATGTTGATAAACAACAAAGCAGCAATCGATATATCAGCGACATCCCATCGATCGTGGGTGGGTGACATTTAATTAGCTGACCATATTTTGGGGAACGATGGTACCCATAATTATGAACTTTACCCACGAAAAGTATCGTCGCAAACAAAAAAATATTGGGTTAGTGGCGTGTGACCAAAGACGTAACACCTAGATTTGTGACACTTTTGAGGAGTAGACTCGCAACACTGTAACCGTTACAGCTAGGAGATATCGCCAGCCTAATCACACTTTTATTTCTCGCCAGATCCCAAACGCTCCGTCTGAACTCGGCCTCAGGCTACCTCTACATGAACGCGAAAACCAACGACTTCCAACTGGACCCCACGGACTTCCGCGAGATGGTCGTCAAAAGGCGCGAGCAGCTCCGGAGGAAGATGCTGACCTACGACACAAGAAGAAACAGTAATGGCGACTACCCGCACAGGTACAGCGGCAGCACTCGACCAGGAAGCCCGCACTCCTCTTACTACTCTATGAACTTGAAGTCAGAGAACGAAAGAAGAAGCAACGACCCTCTAGTCGACGACTATGATGAGAGGTCGAACTACGCCAAGAAGAAACTGAGGAAAAACATTGACAGGAACACGAGGAACGAAAACTACTTCTACGACGACGCTGTCTTGCACTTCGACGACGAGTACGCGTTCGACGGCTCAATATTGTTCGCGAAAAGAAGAAAATCTAACACAAACTGGGAGCAGTTTCAATTTCCCACGCGATGTTCCACAGACAACATCTCGAACGACGGAAGCTACGGGTATTACATCCCGTCTGACGATGACCAGTACTTTGTCAACGACACGCTGACGTTTGTACAGCCGGCGCACAGAGCCAGCATATAGTGCCAACACACGCCAAACGTTGTAGGGTTAAGCCGGAGTTAAAAAAATGTATTAAAAGGGCCAATTAAGATAAAAATTTGTTGAAAATAGACTTTTACCAATCCCCCGGCAGTTCAAGCAAGTTATATAGATAGCTTTTACAATATAGTTAGGGTGTAGTTATTGCGAAGATTATTTTGTTTTAAATCGATTCGTAAAATTAGTTGTAAGTCGAAGTGTTTCGGGATTGCAGCGAGAAGGTTATGTTGCGGTCAGAAAAGTAATGTCTTCGATTCTGAAATATTGCCAGCATAGATATCTAATTAGGACTTTCGGTATCCGTTTGTATTACAAATATACTATCTATTTAATTTTATGACTATTCTACGTTACTAATTACGAAGAGACCAAGTGAATAGCAAGGATTTCCGTGTATATAGTCATAAAATAGAAACAGAATACATTTTACGATAATCCTTAGCATCATTTAGACTGGTGACGTATTTTTAATGCCCACGAAAAGCGTTCGAAATGAATCGACGCGAAGGTCGAATTGTTTTGTTGTGCGTCAATTTGTTCCGACTATACAATGTTCGCATAGACTTTTGCCCCTGAATATTCGAGGAGTCCTACCTTTTTATCACGTTAGCCGAATGCACAGACTGATTCTTCAATAAAGTGACGATTGCATGCCATACTGGGGTTTCCTGGGGATGACAGAGAGTCAGACAGAAAGTCTTGTGACTGACATATCTACACGGCGTTCCGCGGTTTACTGAGGTTCGCAGTCAAAAATTTCTAGAAAATGCAAGCAATAAACGCAGTAAGTACGAGTACTTCCTTTAGTAACAGTTGCCAAAATACTCTTAACTCGCCAAATTAAGTATAAATGTAGTAAAGGTATCGATTCTGTACCACCTAAACTAAAGTTAATACTTTGTAACGGTGTATTTGTTGATTATTATAAATATCACATTTTAATTTAAAAGAAATTGCATAAAAATGTGAATTCGTTCAAATTGAGCTTGGCTTACATATTTGTAGATAACTATAACGAAACGTTTTGCCTCGAAATAGTTCTGAATACTTACTCTTTGAATGAGACGGGAAAATACAAATATACATACATAAAGTCTGTTCATTTAGATAGCGCCGCGACTGAGCGCGGCTTTCTTGGAGAGAGCGTCGGCATTTTTTGACCGGCAAGTGCAAACGGCGCTGTCTAATTGAACAGACTTTACATTCGGTTTGGCATAGGTATGTACTGAAAATATAATCGTTTTTAAATAGCGTATCCGGTATTGATACGCCCGGATGTGCATCGGAAGGTATGGTTTATTATTAAGTGAGAGAGAAATGAGTCGGTGCTGTGGAGGAATAAATAGGCGAACTGATTAATTCATTCTGATATTTTCACAATAAGCTATGTACGCTGGGAAATGATTTAAAAATCAAACGAAAAAAAAACAGTTCATGATTGTGCGACTACAATAGATTATAACTGCAATAACGCTGTTCAGTGCGCAGTCGCTCAGTCCTTTATTTCACTCGCTCAAACTGTTTTTCGATTGGGTACTTTTACGTTCGCTCGTTTAATAAATTCTTAATAAATTCCTCCATTGTCCTATCTTGTTCTACAAATCATGAAGTCTGGATAAAAGGTTCGTGTGAAGTCTAAGCTACCCTAAACATGATCCCTGTAAAGAAAATGTAGTTTTCGATTCGAAAGTCAGTCAGTAATATAATTATTTCGGTAATTTTACACGCGATTTGCAGAGTTTTTTTTATATTCGCTCTAAGACTGTTTTTTATGCTTCTAGTCATTATTTTAAGCAATTTTAAGACTTTTTTAAAATCACTGCTTCCAAATCTATCTAGATTATGTTTAATATAATATCTAGTCATAATTCTGAAATAATTCCAATATTTTTATGTTTCGGTAATCTTGCTACATTTTACTTTAAATAAGAGCCGTAATAATCTAACAAATAGTACATTTAAGTTAACTTAACTTTGTTAAGTATCTCTTCTAAGTTACGAGTTACGTACCAGTATTGTGAAATTTTACAAAAATCTGTACCTACTTAAATTTTGTGATCGTGTAAATATTATATTAATTTTAACTAATCGCAGTTGTAAAGCTTGTTTATCTATCATATTATTATTAACTTGATTTTCAAGGCTTGTGATTCTAGTCGTTATTCGTATGTAGTCTCTATTGTAAATATTATTAGGTATATGATCTCAGTTTGTTAATAAAGTTAATTAACTCAAAATACTACTGCTTTGTTATGAATTGAATCTTTTAAATACATAGCTATGCTCTGAAGCATAGCTATTTAGATAATTTATCCGGAAATATATTTTAACTGCTGTTTTTATTTCTAAGAAAGCTTTGACAGCTATTTTTTTACTATAGTCAAGACAAGAAGGTTTTTAAAATAATGTAAACAAATAAGTGCATGGGTGACACTCGACGAAATTCCCAAGCCGTAAAAACTAACCATAAATCCATTTTCAACGCCTTTTGATACAGTTTTTGACTGCTACATCAGATGACTGCCATGTGTGTGCCATGGCATAAAAACATACTTGTCCTGACTATAGGTCCATTTATAGGTGTAGGATTTGTTTTTATAATTAAGTATTTTTCTGTGATATTTTTATTTTTGATGTCGAACAGAACTTTTTATTTTGTAAAACCATGTAAAACTATAGTTTAAAATCACAAAGTATTACAAGACTCCTGTCATAAACTTATTTATCTACACACGTACATATCATAAACCCTCTTTACTGCGTCCAAAAACCGCACGTTAAGATCAGCATAATGATAAACTTCTTGGTAAAAACTCATTTCTTATCTGAATATTGATAAATTATGACCATACTGTACCGAAATTTGTCATATTATGACTTTCGAACGCCGACGCCCGCCTGCGTGCCACCCCTAGTTTGTCTGTGAAGTTGGTACTTCTGAACAAGCTAAACAACTGCAGAGCAATGATCAACGCCACAATGCCGGTCGAACATGCAGTTCCTGAACACATCAAAGAGAGCTTATGATATGTGTGTAGATAAACTAAGCTATGTAACTGTACATAATTAGGCATTAAAACTCTCGAGTGATATTATTATGAAACTCGCCTTCTGCTCGTTTCATAAAACCACTCGAATGTTATTGCCCTCCATTATGTAGCAGTCACATAAATACTATCATAGACCTGCAAAACCGGCTCTTGTAGAAAAAATGATAAAAATAGAACCTATGCCCAGGCAAGAGCAGTTTGCTTTCAAGCTGTAAGTTTCGTTCGTTAGGTAGTAATTCCACAGAATGTTGTCCACGTGTGCCAAGTGTCGTCAAAATTGACTTTGATTTTTAGTTCATAAAATTCGGCCACTTGCTTCATTGAAAAAGTTGTTCATTATGAATGACCAATAACATGACTCTTATCAGACTACTAATCATTTGTAAGATCTAATCTGGTAGTTAGGTAGCCACATCTTGTGGACAGATTTTGCCTATTTTGCTTTTTAATTCTGATGGGATTGGAGTGAGTTGATACATGAGACTATGAAATTTATTGCTAAGCAAAAGTTAAGTAAAATAAATTGTACCATAAACTGCGTTTCATTCAAAATATAAACGAATAAGCCTGTGTTTTGTTTTTATTGCTCACATATAAAATTAAAACAGTGTTGATTTTATAAGTAACATTTTTCGTAGTAAATGGCGTAATGAAGAGGTGGCCTTCACTCAAGTGGGTGGACGTAGGGGCGGGCTGGACAGATTCGCGCCAAGTTTCTTTGGCTCTGAATGAGCTGTCACCTCTCTACATTGTCTCTAGATAGAGATTTTGTAATTTCCCCATACGAGAAAAAATACCCCCCAAAAATATGCAATTTCTGCATTTTTTCCCCAAGTATCTTGAAGCTTGAAACTATCTTTTCATTTTAGTTACCTATTTATTAACTTTTACATTGTATAAAATGAAACATCATAATAACCTATTATTAAACCACATTTATTCATTTAAACACTCATATCTAAGTTCCAAATCTTCATTTTGTTTGGCCCTATAAACTTCAGCTGAATTAAATTTGGTGAGCATTTAAAAATAAGAATTAAAAAATACTATATCAATTATTTGTCTTTCGCGCATGATGTGTGTGGTATACATTGGATGGAGGAAACAAAAACTAATAAAATTATGCTTACGTAGGTACTTAATAGTTGAATGACCCCTCAGAGCAAGTTCGAACGTTCGCCTCCTCGTCGCCCGCGCACAAGCAGACTCCTGACCAGTTTTGAACTCTACCTGTGACTCTACCAAGCCATATAAAGGTTGAGATTCGCGGGTCATCGTATACAAAGTAACTACACTGCAGACGCTGCTTGTTGCCAGCTTGCAGGCAACCACCTCTTCGCCCGCGGCAGATCCTTTTAAGCCTTAGGTGCATGATTTTTTGTTTTTATGTGAAAAAAAATATGTGGTAGAAAAATATCTATTAAATACGGGAAAAATAGTGAAAAAAATCACACATGTATTTTTATTTATTTTATTTACTGAAAAAGGTTGTTATCAATTTTGATAAACTATGCATTGGTTACATAAATAGTTTGCAAATTTACTTAGTATGAAAAACTTGAAAGCAGTTGTTTTTCCTATTATCACACAGTGATATCTTACACTTGACACACATAACAGAAGTTAGTTTTTTACAGTTAGCATATTTGCATTGATTTCTTTTGCCGCCGTATGATTTTTCATGACCAGCTCCGTCTGTACGAACATCTTCAGGAGGTAATGTTTGGGCTCCAAGTTTTGGTCTTTTTCGTGTCGTCGTATTTTCTGTTTTGTTCAAACTAGGTCTGCCTCTTTTATTTTCAGATGCAGCTCCATATATTTGCACAAAGTTTCAGCTAACTCCGTTCTAAAGTCGGCTAGTTTCAATATGTTTTTCGGATTTGTTCCTTTTTTTAGTAACACTTTTTTGTACAAGACCCAGCTATTGATAACGGCCATATCTAACATATGATGAAACAGCCTGTTTGTCCACTTCGGCAAATAATGTACATGCAATATGTATATGTATACTGCAATGATGAATTTTTATTACAATTCACACTACCTACCTAGGTACAAAAGCAGTGCCACTTCAAGTAAAGGGACTACACGTCATGGTCTCTCGCCCCGCCCCCCGTCCTCCCCTGTCATCAGCTTGCGACACGTTGACAGCGTCTCCATATGCTAGTAATAGTAGTTCAATGAGTAAAACTGCAAAAATTCTCAACTTCTATTATCTTTCCACGACTGGACTAATTTATCAAACATCTATTTTCAGTATTAATTTACTTTAATAAAATACATTCTGTTTTTAATAGGTTGGTAATAAAAAGTAACGACTTTTTATTGTCTCGCAAAAGGTGAGAAATGTAGAGTATACTCTTGGGCACAGATATAATGCTCTGTGCCCTTGGGCGTGCTTAAACCATTTATACTTTATGGCACACAGATAAATAAGAACCTAACCTTGAAAGAAAACTACTGTGATAAGAGATTTCTTCCAGCAAACGTAGGTATGCATGACAGGCTTCGCTCCATAACAACGCTCGGGAGTTAAATTCGGAGTCGTAAACGTAACGACGTTGAGGATTCAATATCGCGCCCGTGACTTATAGGTAATGTAATAGTGCTTTATTTTTTGCCATATTATCATTACTATGGGTAAAGTATAATAATTATAAGTACCAAAATCCGCCTCCATAACGACACTGACCGAATTTCGGTACCTATCTAAAATATCGACAACAACTATAATATTATTATACTCGGCCGCACCGCCGCACTATTCTAGCTAGTCTATGGTCTCGCGAGGAGTGAGGAAAAAAAAACTTAGCCATACGGCACAGTTTTCCCGGCTCGCTCGACCTACGGTCCTGTCGTCAGTAGGGTGAAGCGTTTTTATAATTAAAATGACTGTGTGTGCGGTAAATGGGTGTCACAATAACTCGGAAAAACATAAGAAAAATTGCAACATAACATTTCATGGGTGAGAAAACCTTTCATCGCATAATTCGAGTATTTATTTAGCGTTAGTAAATCCTTTCTTGTAAGAACGCAAACGCCCTGTCGCCCAACAACCCGAACGAACAACACCAATGCTGATGTTGCCAAATATTAAATATTTTTTCCCCATATTGTATGCATAAATTGTCATTGGTGATGTACGGACATAAACTAGTGGCTCTGTGGGTGAGCTGAGACCTCGCGAGCGATATAGGAAATTTGCGTTTTTTTCCATAACTTTCCTTAATAAATTTCCACCCCCTCAGAGACCCCTTGAAGATTATCGGATGAATAATTGGAATCATTAAAACAAAAATAACCCGACTGCATTTTCTTTCAATAGGTACCACATACAAACTTACGAATGCACCTGGTTATGAACATGAGTAGCAGAAAGTAATCCAATCCAAAAGCTGCACTAATCTTACATACGTTACATAAACCTAAATATACATACTTATAGTCATGCATTGCATATTCCATAGGTACGTTTATTTCTGTCGCGAGCGGGCCATGCTAAAAAAATGCGTACTATTTTATATCATGAAATTTAAGCCTATTTTATGAAACTCATTTGAATATTTCGATTAATAGATGTTTTATTATTTTTTAAGTTATTTTTTAAATAACATTCCTCGTGACGTCACTTGCTCACAGTTTTGGAACGGTTCTACTTGAGGCTGGTTGTTTCCGATTATAAAACTCAAAAACTATTATATCAATATTTATTTATGTTCCAATTGACATCTGCGTTATCGACTGACAGGAAAAATTTTGTTGTTATTATTATTATTATTATTTCTCAATTAATGGCGGTACCATCAAAGTTACTTTCGCCAATGTCACGTGTTTTTCTAGATTTCACTGTATTTCTCTTTCGAGAACCTGAAAACTTTAGTGTTTATTTGTTGCTCCTTAGCACTACCCGCGAGGAAGTGAAGGGCTGTAGGTTCCAAGTATTTCCTTCGGACGTGAGCAACTGCCTCCCAGGAAAAATGTTGATACTTGACAGTTTTACAGACCAGCCAACTAAACGGCTAAGGGAATTTGAACAAACTACGCCGTAGAGGACAAATGAAGTATATCATGTTTTTTACGGATAGATCAGTGACCCTGTAATATTTTTGATTGGAATAACGGAATTTAGTGCAGAACACAATTATCTCGAAATGGTATTCTCAGTTTGGTACCTTTTTTTTACATGGCCATTTCACAAATTCATTATTGCTAGTGCAAAATAACAATGTTAACTTTGTAACCCCATATCTCCGCCATTTTAAAAAGAGAGCTTCGTGGTCTAGTGGGTTTCACGCTTGCTTCTCACGTAGGAGATGCAGGTTCGAATCCCTGTACAGACCATGTACCAATGAGATAAGTAATTTATCTTAGGTACATTATAAGGTCATTGTGGAGGTGATGGAAAACATCGAGAGGGAGGATACCTTTATTACTGTTACATGCTGTTACGCAAAAAGGAGTATTGATTACTGGCTTAAAGTGAGCACAATTGTGCGTTGGCCAATCCGTATGGAAAAAAGCGTTACCCTATGTTATGTTTAAAAAGATCCAAAAACTGAATCGACAAAAAATTATATATAATCGATCCTGCTCACAAAATTTTACGAGAATCGCTTTAGAAGAGTGACCAGAGGGATTACCACAAATTTTATAGCGATTCAGATGATGTTTGAAACAAAAACATCGCCATAGCAACCATTTCCATTCCAATACGCCATAGTGGGCTTTATTTACCTAATACCTAGACCTGTTTAGGTCCTTAAACTGAATCGGCGTCCTCCTGTAAAGGAGAACATCCGGACAGCCGGAAATCTAGACAGACAAGCTACATTGCGCTACGCGCTCGCTCTAACTCAACACAGAAATAATTATTTATTCCTGCTTAATTAATATTACAATTAATATTGTAAGGATTGTATTACTTAAACAAAACCAATTTTTAAAACAGATCTAAAAATTTATCTGTGGCAGTTTCTACTAATAACTTTCCGGTCTTGCCTAAATTTGCTGAAATAAATCTGTCTTTAGAGATAAGCTTCGCCTTAGCTTAATTACATACTTACTACGCCTTTGCGTATTACATACTGCTACCGTACTTAAAACTACCTTTCTATGCATTATGTCATATTCGATTACAAAAATGAAATAAAAGCTTTCCGAACTATTAGCATTAAATGTATGATTTATTAGTAAGGTAGTCAATATAATGATTTTAACTTAATTTTTTCTAATTTATGTAGTCACAATCCACTAATACCTACATGTACTTCGATGTTTTAATGCCTACATTTTTTACGGTTTATTTTCATTTTTTTTTCAGATTTCCTTCCGACCCCATGACTGCGGCTCGTTGGACGGAAAAAATAAGACTCAGTCGAAATGTAATGTTTTGGAAACCTACAAAAAACACAAGAGTTTGTTCAATCCATTTCGATGAAAAGGACATGTATGTGACTGAGCGTGGTTTGTGTAGAATACGTAAAGGCGCGGTTCCAACTAAGGTAAGGTCAATAAAATCGATCTCGAAAACCTTATAAGAGAGCACCTTCACCAGGACTTCGCTTATTATAACGAATAATGCGAATTTTCAGTTATTTTACCTTTTCCTTTGGTAGGTCCAAGGCTTTTTCGATGACTATTTTTAAACAGTTTTATTTTCTCCTTGTTACTTTTTACCTACTTAATTAATTAGAGTATGGTTATTTATTACGGTTTTCTTAATTTTAGAGTTTGGCATTTACGGAAGCTGAACTGGACTGTTACAACTTACGAGAAGAGAGGCAAGATTTCAATAAGTCATATTCATCGCTGTCAAGCCAACCTCAAACGGTGATCTTTATGTATTATTGTATATTTCGTGCTCATAATCGTTTAAACACTTAAAATATATTTACGCTTATTACACTTTTCAGAGCACTTCAAGTGATGTTATGAACAAAAATACACATGTCAGCACTGCCTTGTCTACATATGATGATCAATATACTGTCGATACACCTGTAGAAGATTCCCTACGGAGAAAATTAATGAAAAAGACCCTGCTTCAAAATATACACTATAGAAAAATAAAGAGTTTACAGCAAAAACTCAAACGTTTTAGGCAGAAGAAGGTAGACCAGAATTTTATATCTAAGGTAGGTAGATGTTATAGTTAGAGTCTGACACATTATAGAGTGACTGGAAATATTTGCAAACTGCTTAATCTTAGGGTTTTTTCACTAGTATTATTATTGTATGCTGATGATAGATGGCGTTGAAGATGACCAAACATACCTTTTTTTGGCGAATAGTGAATGTGATAAATATGGGTAGAGGATACACACAAACAAAGCAGTAATGAAAGTAAAAATAAAAGCTTGGTTTTAGAATCGTTCCCCCTCAATATAATTATAATGAGGTGTCCAATCGATACCTAGTAGTCACTTTTCCTAACAAAGTGCTTTTCTTTAAGAGAGGAAATGCGTAGTTTAAAAAAAAACAAAGATGAAAACTGGAAAATTTCTGTAAACAAAACGTAAAAATTGGACAATTTCTGTGAGATGAACGTAAAAATTGACGTAAAGAAATGTCAATAAGACCGTACATAGTCAATAATATGACATATCATATGTTTGTCTATCTAAGTATAATATTTATCTATATAAGTATGTGTATCGTTGTCTAGTACCCACAATACAGGTAATCCTAGTTTGGGGCTAGATCAATATGTGTAAATAGTGTCCAAGGTATTATTATATTATCATCAATATTATTGTCATTATTGTACGGTTTTTGGGCCTCAAATTTGAACAAAACTAAACAACTTACATCTCAAAAAGTATACATTTCCTCACTTAAAAAATATTGTTTTTATTTTACTTTTCGATCAAATTAGGTGAACCTAATCTCTAATTTTATAAACTTCAAAAATATATACCTCAAAAAAAAATTCCACATTTCCTCACTTAAAAACTATACCAGGGGGGTTGGGGGTCCCCCCCTCCTTCCTCTACTCCCCCCTCCCCCAATTAAATCTACCCGAACTTACCACATTCATCATGCGCTAAAAGAAAAAAAAGATAGGGACTCTTCAACGCCGTCTATCGGATTTTGAAAAAGCCTGCTTGAACGTATTGGAGGAAAGTAAAGCTTAAGATCACCTCCACGGTGACTCCTTTAAGGGATTTGCCATGGGGGTATGAGGGGTTATGATAACGAACGCAGTTTAATTATCGATCAAAAGGTTTTTATGTGTTCGTTCAAGCAGTTACTTTCGTTCGTTTGAAGGAGTTTTTCGGGCCCTGGAACGCACACATACTGCACTGAACTGAACACGTGTTTTGTTGCAGTCAGGGTCAGCGGCAGAGGTGTCGCAGAATATCTCGGAGATGGAGTCGGGAACAGATTCAGACTCCGTTGGCGATGATGAAGGTGACTGTTTGTGTGACGAGCTTTGTCTTTAGCAGCTTTAAGGGTAGGTCAATATATTTGGCAATTGGCAGCCCCATCCGTTCCCCATCCATCACCTATTTTGACTATAGGGTGACTCACGCTGTATTATGTGCGCGTCCTCACAAGTGCTAGTCAATGTCTGAGGTAGACAAGACAAATGTAAGACTGACTCAGTCTTCAATAGCGGGTCGCGACAGTTACATGACCGACTCAGTTGTTTGCGCCAGTTTGTTGTTAACCACAGAGATAAAATATCCCAAGATAGGTTCGCCAATGACACGAGAAGTGATTTTTTTATTTACAAAGGGCACAGTTTTATTCTCAAACAAAAGATAACAAGGAGAGTATAGAATACACTATGATCTAAACATTAATAAAATAGTAGCAATGGCTACAGGAGTATTCCCCGGAGTGTGACGCGAATTGTAGCTGAAGAAAATTCGAGTCTACAAACTTCGGCAGAAGAAAAATGCTCCTATAGTACGTGTGTGTGTGATGGTTTAGTCCACGGGTTTCCAACCAGGGGGACGAACCCCCCAAGAGGGTGCGGCGAGCGACTGAAGAAGTGGATTTTATTAATTAATAATTCCTCGCCGCAGAAAATTCCTCATAGACATTTTCATTGCTCTATTTTGCATATCTGACATCTAGGAATTTTTATCAGAATCTATTTCAAAATTATGGTTTAAAGGATGTTCGCAAACTTTTAATTGATGTTTGACCAATGCGATTATTTCAAGAGCTGTCATTTAAGGCAACTCTAATTTTAATTTGAAAAGAATCGGGCTATTTCAAAATATACGTAGAGAAACGAGCTAGTTGTTTGTTTTTCGACTACCATTAAACAAAGTTTTGGGTTCTCTTGAAGGGCTGTAAAGTTATCGATGTAATTTGCTGTATAGAGGTTTTTGGGCTCGATAAATCGATCATCGATCGTAAACATACGAACATACATACATAAACCCCTCTATCTGGCGTAGTCGGGTAAAAATGAAAACGTTCGCACCAAAGCTTCGTGTTATAAATGTCATACCTAATATTTTGTTTGTGACAGCCCCGGATCTACGACCTTTTCGAACCGGGGCAAAACTTGAAAGTTTGAAATATTAATATTGCATTTTCAGCAACATAAATAGCGTTATCAAAATCACCCTTTTTTACGAACCAACAGATTTCGTTATGGAGGCGGCGCTAGTCGGGAATTTCGCTTGCCTAGTTAGCTTAGTTTTTATCCCTCATTCTCATACACTTCGATTTTCGAATCACGTACGGCTAAAATAATTTATTTCCTCAAAAGGTTAGTCGACTTCGATGTTACAAAATAGAACATTTTCATTGTCAGCCAACAAAGATAAATATACTTGTACTGTAACTTTTCCTTATTCTCCGAGGTTATTTTTTTGAAGTGCAACACCTTTATTTACATTGCTGATGATTGGTGAACTGTCAAGTGTCAAACAAAGTCAAGTCCAGTCGTCCAGTCCATCGTTAGTTCGTTCGTACATAATTGTTCATAGTGTATCTTATCCATTCTACGGTAAAATTAAGTAAACTCTCGGTTAATTACAATAAAACTGAATTACCCTCATATTTCTGACTAAGAAAGGCCACACAGTGCGAGCCCGAGTTCAGACCCGAATAAATTAACCGCTCCTCTCACCCCTGAGAGTTGTCACAAACAAGGACTTGAGACCTTTGCTGTCTTTTTGGGTTTAGAATTTCACATCTCACCTGAGAGACTTCATCACTACAAGATAATATCACTATTATCCTACTCAAGTCAAGACAGTGGTGCCACTTGAGAGCGTGATTTTAATGAGTGCCGCTTAATCCGTGACTTGTGCTCTGTGAAAGTTCTTTGAAAAATGGATTATGAAACGGATTGGATGGAATATTACGACGTTTTGGATTCTTACGATGATTTAGATTATTACGACAATATGTTTGAGCCAAACATGTACCGTAAGTCACCGTAGTTCACTCTTTTTTTTCTGAGAGCCTTATTAAATACGAGGAGCTATGCTTATTTTGTACACAATACAATGGTCATATACCTTTATGGCTCCTAGCTTGGTGACACAATTATCTTTCACAAAGTCAGGTGAAAAGAACAAACATTTCACTCTCTAAAGTAAAGGTCATTTGCTAAAATTTAATGTGATATGTGATTTATAATTCAATATGGAGCACTCAAAAGTTTGTGTGATATGATATGATATGATATAAAAAATGTAATGAAATTGCCATCACACTGAAAAGTGCAATTTACAGTCTCGTAGTAAGGCAATTTACATTTTTACTGATGGCAAGAAGACAAGCGAGACCTGAGTACTTATTGTGAGTTTGTGTGTGCACACCTACAGTGTTTATAGTAAAGCCGCTTGAAAACCGGAGCGTTTGCTTATATTCTGGCTTTTATAGTTGGCTCGAACATCGCTCTGCCTCTAGTACCAATTGAAGACACACCCATTTAGTTGTTTTGATAAAAAAATAGCACATTTTTGTGAAATGGCTCCACGAAAACCATTGAGCAGCCAATCAAAAGAAATTGTGTTCAACTTGTTAAAATATTTTAAAGATGTCAACGATAAAGATATGTCAAGTGTTACTACTACAGCCCAGTTAGTAGCAAATGCGACAGGATTTCCACTGTCAACTGTGTACAAGATTTCATCAGAAGGTAAACGTGCTTCGGAAGTTGGAAACAAATTTCGATCTCCGAAAAGGGTTCCAGGTTTGTGCTTCTTCTACTTTTGTATATTATTCTTGTAATATAACAATAGGTGCAAATGACAATCATTTTGCAGTTATTTGATACATTTAATCTCTTGAGAAGTGCCCACAACTTTATAACTTTATCGCTTTGGAAGTATCATAGAGCAGTAGGTAATACCTGGCATTTTGTGAGGTTCAATACCATTATGTTTACATATTAATGGACAATGAAAACAAGTTATACACAATCAGTCTTACCTATAAAAATAACAAATTTATGTTTGTAGATGTGCATTAACGCCCAAAAAGAAACCATTAGGAATTTTTTGAAAATTATATTTATTATCATCATAAAAACATACATATTGAAACAATCTAGAGATAAATTAACAAAAATATATTCCTTAGTTAGCTTTTTAGGGGTGTACTAAGTTTAGTACAATGGGCGCTTAGGTGTGATATTGAGCAAAGCATCCCCTATCGAAACATAATGTTTTTAGGCACTTTCCACATGCAGTTTTAACTCGACTGGAGCATATAACGCATCTAAGCTGGTTTGGTATTTTTTCCGGATCGTGGCCATTATTATTTCTGTCTTCACCATTAATCCTAGAGGATGATTGCCTTGCCTTACGATGTTTTCTTGTAAGGTATGCTCGGGCTATCTGCCTGCGAAACGTAAGTTGATCCATACGATCATCAGGATTTACCATGCAGTGTAATCTCCATGCATTTGAAATGGTCATATCCAGCATATAAGTAAACAATACCCACCACCACTTCTTTCCTTTCAGCCCAACACGATAGAGTCCTATAGATTGGTCCATCTGGTCAACGCCACCCATTCCCTTGTTATAACTTTGAGATACGTGGGGTATGTCAACATCTACCTTTTGCCTTCGGGTTGTACACCACCTTTTTACTTTCCCTAATGGTTCCACAGTATCATAATTGCTTCCAATTGTAGAAACGTTGTTGTCCTTCCAACACACCATTAGGATTTCGTTCGTTTTGTCGAACCTATGATCGTATTCAGCCCTAGGCTTTTTACGCATGTCTTTCGACGAAATCAAAGGGCACCGTTTGGTCCTTTTTTCACGGAGAGTTCCTGTTGCTCTAAAGCTTTTAGGTCAACTAGTAAGTCATAATTGGTAAAAAAATTGTCAAAGTATACTGTGTGTTCTTTTGATTTTATCAGAGCTTTACTCAACAAACACTTCACAACGCGAGAGCCAAGAGGATCGGTATAAGCTTCGGTAGACTTTCCACAATATACATCGAATGTATAACAATAACCATCACTACTGGTCAGAGCCCATGCAGTTACGATATCCAAATCGCACCGGTTCACCCATGATGAACTGCTTAGTTGAATGGTGGCCGTAATATTTTACCATTGACTCGTCAATTGATAGTTCTTCGTGTAACATTCCAAATTGACAATACCTTTTTTGTAAAACATCACTAAGTGGCCTCAATTTGAACATCTTATCGGTGGAAGTAACAGCTAGAGAATTATCTGCAAAGTGTAGGTTTCGTTTTATCTCGAGAAACCGATTTCTTGCCTTGCATTCTGCAACAAATGGTACACCGAGATCGTCGTCTTAGCTCCAATATGACCTTTCACTAGGCTACTTATGGTATCCTGTAAGTATAAGTATACCTAAAAAATATTTAAGTTCTTCTTTGGTGAAAACTTTATCATGTCTATTATTTTGCTCAGCATATATAGTGCTTTGAGATGCAATAAGCTCTACCACTTCTTCGTCAAAAAGATACTCAAATACTTTTACGGGGGGCAAGTCTTTCAGGATTTCAGATATGTTAGCACTCCGTTCTTCAAAAGTATAATATGAAAATACATAAATTATAAATGAAAAAAAAAAACAACATCAAATCAACCAATACATGGTATGTGTGCCCATTGTACTGTAGTGCTCCTAGCACTAATGTAGTGATCCTGTAGTACTCCTAACCACTATACGTCACTGCCTGATTGATAACGATGAAGATAAAGACGTTGGTTTGCGTTTGTGGTTGTTTTTATTTGGTTTATTTACACTTTTTATTAAAAGGGATCCACAACTGGCTTGATAGCCATTACTCTAATCCTATACACTATAATTTAGCTCAGTCGCTGGCCGAAGCCTATGGTGAAGTCTGTCACATTCACTTCCCACATCCAAGCCTCTTTCTTTTTAAAATTACAAAATAAGTAACAGTGTCAAAGTGACACCCACTCTAAAGAGGCCCGTATACAATATAATCGCATAAACAAATATCGAACCTTAAAATCATTCCCCGCTCCCTTCAAAAAAAAATTTCCAACGGTTTTTTTTTTTTTTCAAAGTGGCAACCCTAACTCAAAGTCTAAAATCTAAAATGACAACCCTATCTCAAAGTCTAAAATCTAAAAAACATTAAATGTTAACATTAAGTGAGCTTGCTATGCTTGAAATCTAAAAAACAGTAAATATGCCGCAAGCATAATTTCAAATAACATCAAGAACCCTAATCCTTATCTGTCCACCCATCCCATTAACCTACTCAATTAAACATTAAATAACAAAATCAAACTACACTTAAGGTGTAGGCTATGCACCTTAAAGAACTTAAATTATAACACCCTATGATCCCATCATACAATTATTCGCGGTTTAACACTAACCTACCTAACGCTAGAAAACTCTCAATTACAATACGAAGGCAAACACCTGAATCTAGCTAAGATTTAGCTTCTCGAATGGTTATCATTCGACAAACTTTCTGACATTAAAAACTAGCGAAAAACTTATCAGACAACTATAATACCTCCGTTCCTAAAATTAACATAACTCGATCTTTGCATATAACAATTGTGAACACATTGTAAACTCTTTCCACCGAATGGAAATATTTCAAAAATTAACGCAGGCAAAGATCAAAGATTTTTTTTTATCATTTTCAAATATAGGTAACGTCAACCATATTAACAGGATTAATCTATAGAACCGTATTACTAAGCCACAGACTAAGAATGAGTTCATTAAAATTCGTTCCAATAATACGATGAAATCAACTAGCTTTAAAACCGATACTACTACATACAAACATCCTAAATAATCCATTGGAATTCAGTAAACTATCTTTTACTATTAACAGTTTAAGATAATCGCCGTGAGTTGCAACCAATTACCCAAGTAAAGACACTACAAAGAATCTCGAATGTGTATCGAATACCCGGCGCCTCCACCAATGTAGTGCTCCTAGCACTAATGTAGTGATCCTGTAGTACTCCTAACCACTATACGTCACTGCCTAATTGTTAACGATGAAGATAAAGACGTTGGTTTGCGTTTGTGGTTGTTTTTATTTGGTTTATTTACACTTTGTATAAAAGGGATCCACAAATGGCTCGATAGCCATTACTCTAATCCTATACACTATAATTTAGCTCATTCGCTGGCCGAAGCCTATGGTGAAGTCTGTCACATTCACTTCCCACATACAAGCCTCTTTCTTTTTAAAATTACAAAATAAGTAACAGTGTCAAAGTGACACCCACTCTAAAGAGGCCCGTATACAATATAATCGCATAAACAAATATCGAACCTTACAATCATTCCCCCCTCCCTTCAAAAAAAATATTTCCAATGGATTTTTTTTTTCAAAGTGGCAACCCTAACTCAAAGTCTAAAATCTAAAATGACAACCCTATCTCAAAGTCTAAAATCTAAAAAACATTAAATGTCTTTTTACTTTTTTTTCTTTGAAAATAATAAGTAATTATGGAAGTAATTAGCAAAATAAACTGTTTTGAAAGCTTTTACTATAAAAAACATAATAATAAAGTACTCACCAACGCGCAGCAGTTAAACACTGTAACAAATTTGAAAAATACCCTCTTTTTTTTCGTGAATGCGTTTCGTTTTTGCTGAGAGTTTACAACCATACCTTTGCCTGTTAAACTTGAATGTTGCTAGAATAAAAAAAAAACTCACGGATATTTATCTTAATTTGAATTGGTGTACTAAATATAGTACGGTGGGCGTTAATGGGGCAAACTCTTCTTTAAACCTTAATTAACGTTTTATGTTTTTGTGATTTATAAAAGTACAGCGAGCCAGTTTTATCTAAAACACTGTTGTAAGTATTTTTTTAGGGTCTGTGGATGTCGGCTGAAGGAAGAGAATCCAAAGCCGTTAACTAAATAAAAATAAAAAAAGTTCTGCTTATGTGTCAAAATTTACTCTGTGTTCCAGCAAAGAGTTTCGTTGAACTGAGGTTCCAACAAACGAAAAAAAGAACAAAAAACAACCAACATAAATTCTCAGATTAACAAAACTCTTTGCTTAAAATCATACATTGACAACTGACTGACGTTTGCCTTTGGCGTTTGGCGTACACCAGAGAGAATACAATGTATGTTATTTCCTAAAATGGGCTTATCGGACTGATATAGAAGGGTCTGAGCTAATTTAAGTTGTAGAAGGTTTATAACGAACTTAAAATATAGATTTTATTTTATAAATCACAATTTTGTGAGAAGGGGTTGTAAGACTGTTTTAACTCCATATTATGAGTGTTTTAGAGAAATTGAATCTTTATAAATAACACTGAATGTCTATAAGTACTATTTAAAAGAAGCAAAAGTTCTAAAGTATAAATAATTAGTTAAGTGCGGGTTTGACTCACACACAAAAGGTTCCATCCATTGTACAAGAAAACTAAATTACTAAAAATAAAACAAAAAGAGAATAATATTATGTCCGAACATGGATTTGAACCCAGAACCCTAAGGTTGCCAAACCGATATCAAACCAGTTGTGCCACCACAACCATGTGATATACTGCAAAATCTATGATCATATTTGTACCATGATGTGGTTTGAGATGTAAGGTTATATGTACTATTAAACCAATTTTGATGAAACATGAACTGTTCCCTAGTTTTCTATTATTCCTGGACGCAATTTAGAAAACGGGCGGTTTCAGATGCTTTTGCCGATTTTTCCTATGCATTATAGGTGCATTTAGAGACAATATCAAAAAACGCAGTGTCGGAAATCATTAGTTTTCGAATTTTTTTTTCAGACCGCCAATTGCTTACTTTTGGGACGGTGGGGATGAGGGTATTAGGCTCTCGGCTCCGCTACGCTCCGGGGTTGCAAACCTAACCTATAATTGAAAGGCTTGGTTTTAGAATCGTTTCTCCTTAATTTGAATATAATGAGGTGTGCAATCGATAGCTGGTAGTTACTTTTCCTGACAAAGTGCGTTTCCTTAAGTGAGGAAAGGCGTAGTTTTAAAAAAATGATGAAAATTAGAAAATGTATGTAAGTAAACAAAACGTAAAAATTTGACAATTTCTGTGAACCAAACGTAAAAATTGACGTAATGAAATGTCAATAAGTCCATACATAGCCAATATAATGACATTTTGTCAATATTATAGTAATTATGGTACATTTGTGGGCGAACAATTACCAACCAAAATAGCCGCGTCCATGTCGCGATTCCGTTTTCTAGTAGGTACCAAGTTTCGCGAATGTTCTCTTTTCTTGTTCTCTCGATATTTACAAACAAAAACAACTGGCTAGAGTAGGTTATTGTGGCTACTTAGCAAATTCAAATTCAAATTCAAAAAGAGTTTATTTCCATAAGAAACACATAGGTAACATTCGGAGAATGTCAAATCTTAAACTAACACATGTATAAGGTACAGGGAAATATAGAACTCAATTTGAATTCCGTCACCTCAATGTTTTAGATGCTGGAGGCAAAGAGGCGACTAGAAACCTCCAGCTTTATACGTTATTTTTCCTTTTACATTACCTTCCCAAGCTTTCTTGTCTTCTACATAATCTGATATTTTGTAGTAACCTTTTTTACATAAGTGATTTTTAACAACATTTTTTAATTTATTTACAGACAATTCTTGTAACTCAGTCGGTATTTTGTTGTAAAAGCGAATACATTGCCCTTTAAAAGATACATTAACCTTATGGAGCCTAGTAGTAGGTATAGCTAGTTTATTCCTATTTCTAGTGTTGACATTGTGCCTGTCGCTATTCTTATGAAATTTATCAATATTTTTGTGGACGTACATTAGGTTTTCATAAATATACTGACACGGCACTGTCATAATGTTAATTTCCTTAAAATAACAACAAATGCTTCGCTCCGCTCCGCTCCGGTTTAGCTTCTTCAACGTTCTAACCTAACATATAATCCAAATGAAAAGTAGCCACAATGACCTACTCAAGCCAGTCGTTTTTGTTTGCACACGCGTCGCTCCGTTCCGGTTTAGCTTCTTCAACGTTCTAACCTAACCTATAACCCGAATGAAAAGTAGCCACAATAACCTGCTCTAGCCAGTCGTTTTTGTTTGCATACACTTCGCTCCGATCCGGTTTAGCTTCTTGAACGTTCTAACCTAACCTATAAACCGATTGAAATTTAGCCACAAGAACCTACTATAGCCAAATTTGGCTTTTCTTTGTATACGCTCCGGTCCGCTACGCTCCGGGGTTGCTTCTTCTAAGTTCCAACCTAATCTATAACCCAATTGTCATTTAGCCACAACAATAACCTACTTTAGCCAAAGTAAGTGTTCAAAGCCACTCAAACGAAAGAACTATGTTCACTCACTGACGCGAATGGAAGCAATGAAGGCCAAAAAGGACCAGATTCCAGGGCCGTAAAACATAATTAAAAAAGAAAAAAGCAAGCAATGAATGAATGAGTTTGGATTTCTGCGCTCCGTTACTAAAAACTGAATCTCATCTCAGTAAATCTAAAAGAACACATTGAAATAAGCACAAGCCCAAAAACGCAAAGAAACAAGCTTGTGACGCAAAAATATAATCAAAAATAGCTTTATTACAATATAATTCGGTTTAATGCACACTTTCATCTGTGTATTCTCATCTTACAATAAGCGTACAACGAAACGTAACACATTTTGAGGTTATTATTGCGTGCTGTATATCATCATCGCGATCATCCCACACTTCGACCTGTTGAAGTAGAACTTATTTGAACGAATCCATTTCACTACACGATCGATGTCACCCTACAGCCTTTCGCAATCCGCTTCATCTCTTATTGCCAACAGAAGCTTAATTAAGATCATCGGGAACAGTAAGCAGACAGCTTCCTTAAGTACCGTCGGTAGGTCATTTATCAACAATCAAAATTTTATAGATTTTCAAAAAATCATATCTGAAAAACTATTGAGTTCCGACACCTGAAACTTTGAGACCCAAGTTATATAAGTTAAAGTGACCCAAATAATCTACCAAAAAATCACGAGAACCCTAGCTAACCGCCCGTTTTCTAGTCTAGCCAAAGTTTTACGGACACAATCCGATTTAAAGTTCCAGAGAAATACATAAACAAACATACACATATAGGTACACATATTGAATGTATAGTTAATAAGAAACTCTTATAAGGTTCCAAATTTTATTTATTTTGTATTTTAATAAAATTGGACTTATCAGAACTAAACTTTAAAAAATATTTCCCTAGAATTTAAAAGGAATCAACAATAAATTTCTAACAATCTGAAGTTAAACTTAATTATTATTCAAGCTAATGTTAATCAGAGATCCTGTAAACTCAGAAAAGTTCTAGTCACTGGGGAAGGTTGGAATTCTACGATATGGCTACGACATATAAATTGTGACTAGTTTGTGGTTTTCTACGCTCATTGAATATATTCCAGTTCCAATAATACTAAACACAATCTTAAAGAATAGGGAAGATTAGCAAGACTTTTTCGTAGAGGGCAGTCTTGTTGTAAAATGTCAAAAAAATAACCACAGCAAAATTCCATGGATATTGACAACTCATTTCTCTGATTCGAAACAAATTGCTTACTTACTCTTTGTTTGTTACGAACTCTTTGCGCTCTCTACATGGAATTACTTTGATAGGTACCTATAGGGTATAGGTCTGTGTTTGTTCCCCAGATCCTCCCTTTTTTAAGTCGGCTTTAGAGAGAAATAAGGTCACTAAAGGACTAGTTATTATTCTGTGCTAAAGGCAAAGATACTTCTTAAGTGGGAGATAAAGAAATAATTAGTAAAGGCCTTACATAAATAGTTCAAATATGTTGAAAGTCCACCTACTAACAGCCGAAAGCATAATGGAGAATAAAACCCGAAAGCATAATGGAGAATAAAACGGTCAATCAAATGAGTTCTACATAGAGGTGCTAAATGTTTGTTTCAAATGAACTGTCAATATCCATAGAACTTTTCTAACGGTCAATCAAATGAGTTCTACATAGAGGATGCTAAATGCTTGTCTCAAATGAACTGTCAATATCCATAGAACCTATCTAACGGTCAATCAAATGAGTTCTACATAGAGGGTGCTAAATGTTTGTTTCAAATGAACTGTCAATATCCATAGAACTTTTCTGTTTAGATGATATTTCATGTTTATGTAAAAAATGGGGCGCTGTACAGCAACAGGGTGTTTGTGTGAGCAAAATTGGTTCTCACAAATTCTCCAGCGATCCAAAGCAAAGGAAAAAGTGGGAAAAGGCGTTGAGAAGGGAAGGGTTTAAATCTAATGATTATGCGAGGTTATGTGTCAAACATTTCAAAGAAACAGACTTTGAGACAACTACTAAGACCACGGGTAATAATTTTACATAGCTTAAGATACACATCTGCCTGCTATATTGTCCATATTGTTTATAATATTATATGTTACATACCTAATAAAATGATTTCAAACTTTGTTTCATCATTACCACTACCTAATACGCACATTTTTAAAGAAATGTGCCGTCTCAAGCATTTTTTCGTGGGACGCTGTTTCAAGGACTGTCACTTCTGCTCCGACTCAGCGACGGCAGCAATTTTGTAGGCAATCGATAGAGGCACATCGACATCCCTTTAGTTTTATAGTTAAAACTTAGTTTTAGAAGAAATAGGGTTTTTAAAAATATGAATATTCTCTATATTAATTGTTCTTCATTCAGATCCAAGTCGAAATGTAGGGAAACAATACTAATTTTATTTAACTTCAAAAACTTTTCAACAACCAGTATAAAGCTTATGATAGGAAAAATAATCAAAAGTATCAAATCTGTATGAACTGAGAAGTGCTACCTTACACTGTGTATTCATTATACCACTTGAATAAATGTTCTCTGATCTAAATCATTCATTATAGGTAAGTGCATTATTAAGGTCTAGTCATCTGCACTAAAAAAATGTGATAAACTGGATAAACTTCTGATATTTCTACGGCCAGGCGCAACTCTACGACAGTAAAAACGCCTGAAGGTTTCAGCAGATCTCCAATTGCCTCTACTGATAATATCCTCTACAGGAGTATTTTCTAGCCAGCTTTTGGAGGCTACCGCCGCTCTACAGCTTCCCGCAGAAGCCTGAATTCCTGATTCTTTTAACACGTTTCTGACTCAACCCGCAATGACAGCTCTACTAGCTTGTTTTGGTACGCCACGTGTTGATACAAAAAGGTAATCGGTTTTAGATTCATCTCTTCTCTGCTTTCCCACGTTAATTAACTTCTTTACCCAATGTCGGGGCTCAGGCATTTAATGGGATTATCTTTCAGTTTCCATACAGATTGTTGATAATCAGCTGAATCTGTTTTGGATCCGAATTTCGGGACCAACATAATCTGATTGTCAGACACTTTGCAATCAGAAACATTAACTCGCAGTAAGGTTAAGTCGTGTACTCTGCGTCCAGAGCACAACAGCAGGACCGACGTTGCGCATCGAGACACTTCATAGAGGTTGTTTGACTCAGGGTCTAATTGAGAAATGTGATAGGATAGGACAAATAGGTGGTTTGGGACTTTTTGGCTTAGGGCTAGGCTAGACTTTAGGGCTATCGATCTCAAAACCCGCTTTACTAAAGGGTGGCTACTAAGTGGAGAAGCAGTGTCAGGGTCACAAAAGATTGAAACTACTGACTTGTGACATAATATAGTGTTGTAAGAGAGTCCCTCATCCTGGTGAAGGACAGCTAGGAAACGCGCCAGATTAGAACCATTTGGATTGTTTTCAGAAACATTGTTTTTACGAGCCCAATTGAGCCATCGCATCCATGCAGGCTTATAGACCTTAGAGTAGAAGGCCGCTAACTCGCTTTCTGAAGTTCTTTTTGTTGTTCAGACCAACTATCTAGATGCCTGCTCCACCCCCACACTTCCATATTTCGAGAGTCATCTCCGAGACTTTCTGCGGGGGCCTGCCGGTCGTAGTGTCGACCAGCACTCGAGGAAGATTCATTATTGTCCAAGGCGGGGCGATCGCCCGGCTCCTTTGATCTGGCCGCCAAAACACTCTCTCCCATCTGGGTGCCACTATTAGGAATATCCCTCGGCAGTTGTTCAGGTGTTGCAGGACCTTGGGTATTAAAAATGGCGGCGGAAATACCCAAGCCAGAGGATAATTCCATGTTCGAGAGAGTGCGTCGTGAAAATCGGCATGACTGTCCAGACAATCTAGGGTACAGTATTTTGGAACCACGCGTGTTACCGATGAAGCAAACAAGTCTATTACAGGTGTCCCCCATTTGGTAAAGATTCGGCTTGTAGCTTGCGGTAAAAGATGCCATTCTGGTGCTGCGCGGACACGGGACAACCCATCCGCCTCCGTATTGTAATTGCCCGGTATGTAATGCATTGACAGGTTCATTCGTAATTTGTCGACCAACTTCAAAATCTTGAAGGTTAGCCCTAGAAGTGTCGGTGACTTGGTACCCCCCTCGTTACGTAGGTAAGACACTGCTGACTTGTTGTCCGTTTGTAAGTGAAGAGATGCAAGGTGGAGGTTCTGACCTTGACTTTCTATGGCTCTCAAAATAGCCAGTAGTTCCTTGTGGTTGCAATGCAACTCCTTCTCTGCTTCTAACCAACGCCCTGACATTACATCATTGTTTATTCTGGTCCCCAAGCCAAGTCTGAAGCGTCCGTTGCCATATAATGGGTCGGATGCGGCGCATGTATATGTGAGGCGCGTGTGTGATGTGTCAGCCACCATTCTAGCTCTTTTATAGCGCTGAAATAGGTATTGTTAACTGTTTTAGGGAAGTCTGATTCAGATTGTCTATACAAAGCCTCTGTAACCGTCGGTAATTGAGTCTTCCCCTCGGAACAGCAAAACCCGCAAAGTTAAACATGCCTATTAGACTTTGAAGTTGTTTTGTGGTAATTGTCTTGTGCTCTAGAGCACACTTGATTGCGGTCTTTAATTTTACGCACTTATTCTCCGGAAGCACTTTTCTGATTCGTCCAGGGATTCTTCCTAAATATTCGATTTTTCGACTTGGAGTGAGACTCGATTTCTCTGTGTTTACTAACCAGCCCAATGTTTTGAGTATGTTTAACGTTAGCTCTACTTGTGTCTTCAGGATACATGCTTGGCGGTGCGCAAGAAGATAGTCGTCTAGATAGACTATTAGGCGTATTCCGTGCTGGCGAAGCACTTGCGCAACCCAGTTGCTTACCGACGCAAATGTTTTTGGGGCTGTGCTCAGCCCGAAAGGCAGACAATTCATTTCGAGCAATTCCCCCTTGTAAATTAGGCGTAGAAATCGCCTGTGACAAATGCTTACAGGCAAATGGAAGTATACCTGTGATATATCTATTTTTACGAGATAATCTCTGGGTTGTAGGAAGTCTGGAACCCTGTGCATATTTATCAACCGGAAAGGTTGAACAATCACGTAAGCATTGAGTTTTTTCAGGTTGAAAATTGGTCACATTGTCGAGTCTCCTTTGGGGACTAGAAACATTTTTGATACAAAACTTGGAGACAAAGGGACTGGGGTCAGTACGCCTTCTGTTTTCATTTTTGTCAGAATTTGAGACATTTCCACCTAAGGCGATGTTGCCTGTCGGCTTTTGTGTAAATCCGGTGTATGGAGTGGGGGTTTTTCCAAAAACGGGATCCGGTAATTGGAAATAATCTTGAGGATGTAGTCCGGTGCCCCCATTTCTAACCAGCTTTGGTAAAAGTGAGCCAGTTGGCCGGCTCTGAATAGACTCGTTGAGTCAGAATCGTCGAGGTTGGCCGCGTCTCCGATCCCGGTGGGATACGGGAGTGCTTCACATCGGAAGAGGAGACATCGGAACCTTCGGTTCCGATGTCTCCCCTTGTGTTTGTTTGTCTTCCGCCGCGGCCACGAAAGGATCTCATGGGGCCTATATTCATGTTGGGCCTCTGATTATAAGGTCTCGTACGGTTTTGCTCAACGGAGCGTTGTTGGAAGGTTCTCTGAGGTTGATGCATTTACGCGGAAGGGTTTCGCGTTGCAGAGGCAGACGTACCTGGATCGGTCTGCGTTGCAGAAGCGCGATCTCTATTATCTCGGGGCCAGAAAACCTTGCGAACGCCGCCCGCTCTTTCGAGGGTAGTTGTAAATTTTTCCGCATCAAAGAGATGATGGCATGACGGAGGGATTTTGCGTAATAGGCCTTTGTGAACAGGATCATTTACCGAAGCAAGAATCGTCTCCCGGCGCTGTTAAATCAGCTCTGCCCTGTGGCCGCAGACCATTTGTAGGGAATCGCTAGAAATCTTGGCGTAATCACCAGTCACGAACATATTGATTTTCTCATTGATCTCATCAAAACTGATACCGGGGGTATTCTTAGCATAAGCTAGGAAACTGCGCATTTCTTTTTCGAGGCAATCTCGTTGTTTTACGAGCGTGAAACTCAGGGAAGCGAAAGCTTTTTCTGTATTACTCATGGTCTTAGAGGAGTCGTAACGTTTGACTTCGTCATTAGTTTCTAATTCCGTAAAACCGGGGCTGTGCTGGTAGTTTTTCTGAACGTCTGAATATCG
Source organism: Argyresthia goedartella (assembly GCA_949825045.1). Lineage (NCBI taxonomy): Eukaryota > Metazoa > Arthropoda > Insecta > Lepidoptera > Argyresthiidae > Argyresthia > Argyresthia goedartella. The sequence continues at coordinate 17,648,086 of OX463834.1, forward strand.
AACATTTCGCCAGTCCGGATCATCAAAACGCTGAATAGTTTTAAGAAACTCCAAATAAGAAGCTGGTGTTCTGGGTACTACTGGCTCTTGAACCCTAGTAACGATGCTGGTTAGTGAGAACTCTGGCTGCTGAGGTTCTAGTTCCTCCGTACGTTCACTGTCGTAAAGTTGGTAGCTAACATTATCGTCCAAATAATCACCGTTATCGCGAGGGGAATTATCACGCTTGTATATATCTCTTTCGTCTAGCCGGCTTTTAATATTGGAAACCTCTGTGAGAAGAAAATCAAGCCTATCAGCCCTATTGTCGACATCGCGGCGCCGGCGGCACGCGCGCTTGTTTCGACCTGCTCGACCTTTAGAGCGACCTCTGGATTTTCTTGATCCGCTGTTACTGGAGCTACTAGAACTACTCCCCGTTGATGCAGAACTGGTAGAACTATCCTTACTAGAGGAACGAGCTCTCTTTCGTGTTTTTATTTGGGGCATGATCAGCCGAAAATTGATCGTCCATTTTGTTAAATTTCTGGTCTGAAATTAATAAGTAAGCGAATGCTACCTCTAATCTAAAAATAGCCCACAAATGTGGCCTTGGAAAAATAAAAGCCTTCAGAAATAAAAGCCTGCAGCATAAAAAGCCTAGAGAAAAGCGTGGGAATTTTATGCGGGTAGCTCGATTTTAAGCGCTAACGATATGAAAATAAGACACAGGTATATTAATAATGAAGGCAAATCACGATTCAAAAACCTGAATGCTAACTGCAGGTGGAGGTGGGAAGGGGTGGGACTAAGGAAAGAGATGGCGCTATAGGACAGAAAGGGACGAAACGGAACGGAAAACGATAGGCATATCTCATTTACTTATTAGGCTTAATAACGGTACAATTGTTTAATAACTACGTGAATAAATTATTTTCTAAGTAATAAATGAGCTGCAATAGCACAAAAAAAACGTTAGAAACGCTTATAAAGGCGAAATATTTGTACAATTAGGCGTGCTTATCCCTAAAAAACGGTCCAGATATAGTTAGGTACTAGCATTACTCAAATCCACGAAAGCAAGAAACAGTTTTTGTTGACAATGTTTGACAAGTAACAAACGCTCAAGCGCTCTCGACCAAAAAGTTTTGCGTAGATCCAGCAGAACCCAGTTTAAAAAAAGTATTTTATATGTTATTTTACAAGTTTTATGTTTTGTTATCAGATGAACAACCCATCTCGTCTTCAGACAATGTGTCGACTCGAAAGAAACATAGGAAACAAAAAAAAACGCCGCCGCCGGTAGCAACATCAGTCGGTGATGACTATAATGATGACGACCAGCTACCACGTAAGTTTTAATTCATTTGAAGATTTAAGAGGTAATAATTTAATCAATTAATTCTTCGATTAATGCTTCGATTCCCCTAAAAGATTCTCAATACTCAAAATATTTATTGCATTCCATAAAATTGATGTTACATAAGATGATAAAGGGATGCATCTGTTATTTATGGACCTTGTAAAACAGGCATTGCAATAGAAGAAAGGGAAACAAAGTTTGTTAATTTATAATTAAGTATAATGTTTACTAAAAGTCAGTGGAAGGTAAATATCAGCCATGAAATGCATTTACTGTCTATCTATTTAAATTTGTCATTTAAGTAGTCATGAACTGTATAATAGCATTTATTGTATAACATTTGTTTTAATTTATGTATAAATCTATTATATTTCGGTTGATTTAAAAGAGTTTTTGGCAGATTTATTATTTGTATTGACATTACTAAATGTCTTGATGAATATAGTTTTAAGTTGGAAATGGGTAATATTAACTTGTTTTTTCGTGTATGTCTTAGCGAACGGTTGGATTGTATATTGTCGCGTCTGGTGTTAAATTCAGGGTATTTTCGAAAAAACAATTACATATTTCGAGTATATGGTAAGGGAAGGATTTCGTGTTTTTTACAGTACGACTTACAACTATCAGTCGACTTTACCAATATCCTTATAAGTATTTTTTGAAGCGACGATGAAAAGCGACGGTACATCCGTGCTGTTTCCCCAAAATATAACGCCATAGCTTAACCATGAGTATGCAATATGCATAATACGTAGATATTTTGACTTCCCGAAGTGCATATGCATACCGTCATAATTTTCGTTTCAGTTTGTTTATATGATTTTTCCAATTCATATTCCAATTGAATTCCCAATTCAATAGGGTATGTATGTCGCAGTTAGTTGGTTAAATCAGACACTTAACTAACTCTCTAGACCGTTAATTAAATACCGACGTTTAATCACCATAGTTCCGTCAGACAAGTGAGTGAACGAAACGTTTAACGAGTTGCCTAAACGTTCCTAGGCAACACTTTTTATTTTATTTATGTGTACTTAAGTTTATGTTTTAAGTATGTTTTGTTGTTCTTACATGTTCAACTTAACACGAAGGACCTAACCTTTACCCTTCACCTAAGCTACCGCAATGTTTTGCCCTGATATAAACTGTGTAACCCTTTATTTAACCAGCCAACCATATATAACCAGCTGTTGTCGTGACGCCATCTTGTTTTCCAGCACGCTGGCTTTAGGTAAGACAGATTAATAAACGTTTTCGACCAACCAAGTGCGACATGTTTACTGTACCTACATATTCATACTGACATTTTTCTTATACCTTGGCGCTTTTATTGACACCAAAGTACAGATGTCGCACTCAGGCGCCAACAAACTTGGCGTTAGGTATAACTGTCGTGATGTCTTGTCGTAGGACAATAAGAAAAAAAAACCGGTCAAGTGCGAGTCTAAATCGCGCACGAAGGGTTCCGTACCACCGTTCAATGGAAGCGATGGTGTGGAGTGAATAGTTTGGATTTTACACAGCAAAATATTGTTTACAAAGTTATTGGTGCGGTTACTTTCACACTCCATGTACGTAACCAGGTGCATCCATAAGTTTGTATATGGTATTGTTGTATGGGAGCCCCCTTAAATATTTATTTTATCCTGTTTTTTAGTATTTGTTGTTATAGCGGCAACAGAAATACATAATCTGTGAAAATTTCAACTCTCTAGCTAGCTAGGTTCTTGAGATACAGCCTGGTGACAGACGGACGGACGAACGGACGGACAGCGAAGTCTTAGTAATAGGTTCCCGTTTGGAACCCTTCGGGTACGGAACCCTAAAAAGAGCAGAGAAAGATATTCAGGGTGTCCGGTAATACGATACATAAATTGTGAATAGCTAAAGTAGAACCCATTTCCAGCAAATTTAACCATATAATACCCTAAATATCCCGAAAATTAATTGTTTTCGAAATATTTAGGTTTTTAACTTTTTTTTATTTTGTGCAAAATTTGTCATACATTTATTAATTACGAAAAATCTAAATTATGTGAGGCAACTCTTTGGCTGTCGTTTGTTATTAATACTTGAATGATTATGTGGAATCGCTTACATTTGAAAATCTTAATTTTGATGCAATAAGCTAAAAACTGCACCTAATATCTGCATGGACTGCGCAGAAGATAGAGATAATAACTATCTAATAATGAAAATTAAATGTAACGTAATCATAAGAATGTTAAATGTTGCACTAATCGTGTGAGCTTAATAATGGATTTGTATTTATTATTTATTTTAAGTCCATTGTCCAAGTTGTAATCAGAAAACTTTTACTGTTTTTTTTTTATAACTGCGACTTTGTAATAAATATGTTGTGGTACTGGTTACTACAAATTAATTAAAAACTTCCTTGTTTTATTAGCTATCAAACTTAGTGAAAAAAGCTGTTGCAATTATCGCAAAGTAGTGAAGCGTACCCCAGTAAGAACAAGAGTTTGTATGGGTTCAACTAGTAGATCCCTTGTAGCAAGTAGTGAGGCATGCTGGGAGAAAGGTCTTCAAAAATGTAATATTTCATATGGTGATAACTTTGTAGCGACTGGGAGAAAAGGTAATTTCCATATTAATTTCTACATACAAAAGTGATCAATGTGTCTTCTAGGTACTCTCCACACTACTTATTATTGCAACAGCTTTCTGTTCTTAAGTTTGTGTTAAACAATAAACGGCAATAACTGATAAAACAACAAAGTTTTTGAATCAATTTGTAAGGACTTTTATTTTTTCATATTTTAAATTTCTTATTTTTTGACAAAATCACTATTATAAAATTGAAATATAGTAAAAAAATCTCATCACGTGAGTTGATGGGCTCACTGCATCAAAATTAAAAGTGGTTTTTAACTATAAGCTATTCCTCAGAATCTTTAATGTATTAGCTGTCAGAAGCCTGTCAAAGAGTTACTTAAAGTAATTAAGATTTTTCATAATTAATAACTTTTTTTTTTTTAAATGACAATAAGTGAAAATTTCTAAACCCATTAGTTTTCGGATAAAGAATATAGGTTGTAGTTTTCTGGTAATGGGTTCTACTTTAAATCCTCGCAATATATGTGTCGCAGTTAGTTGGTTAAATCAGTCATTGAACTAACACCCTTGTACGTTAGTTAAAGATCGACGTTTAACCAAGTCGCTAAAGTTCCGTCAGACAAGTGAGTGAATGAAACATTTAACTAGTTGTCTAAACGTTCCCAGGCAACAAGACATATCCAATATAAATACACTTAAGTAAACATAAAAAATATTTTATGTGTACTTAAGTTAAAGTTTTAAGTATTTTTTGTTGTTCTTACATGTTCAACCTAACGCTTCGCTCACCCCCATTACTCTTCACCTATGCTACCGCAATTTTTTGCCCTGATATAAGCTGTGCAAATCAGTAGTGAAATTATAGACTCTGAAAGTAATCAGCTGTTGTCGTGACGCCATCTTTTTTACATTATTTAACCAACACACGCTGGCTTTCGGTAAGACAGATTGTTAAACGTTTTCGATGATGCTTTATTTAAATCAAAATGACTTGGTTAAACGTCGGTCTTTAATTAACGGTCTAGTGTGTTAGTTAAGTGTCTGAATTAACCAACCAACTGCGAAATATGCAACGAATTACCCGACACCTTGTATAGCTCTGCTCTGTCTTTTTTTTTTTTTTTTTTTTTATTTATTATAAACAAAAAAAAATCAATTTACAGTCTGTAGGACCCACAGAAACCATGTAGGTTTGTTCGTGGATCCGTGCTTACGCTAACTTAAATATTTGATATGAGTAAGTAGTACATAAATATTATTACACTAACTATTACAAAACTAAATAACACATGAACTATTTAAAAGTAAGGGCAGGGTTAGGGAGGGACTAGGGAGGAAAAGTAATTTTTAAGTCTATAATTAATATTTTTTGGTGAAAGTGAATTAATAACATCTGTGGGTAGACTATTTATTAATCGCGGAATCATGTAGGCGCGCGTCCAAGTGCCGTAGAAGTTGTTTGCGCGTGTGGTGGTTATTTTACCTTGAATCATACGGCGTGTGGCTATGGGGTGATTTATTTTTCGCTTAAAACATTTGTCGAAGAAATCCTCTTTAAGTAAAAGATACTGTAGTTTGGTGTGAATAGGTAGTGTCTTACAATATGTGAAAAGTTTATATTCAATTCCAGAGTATTCGTGCCTAATGTTTTGTGGTACAATTAATTTTAGGAGTTTGGTTTGTAGGGATTGTATTGGATCCAAGTAAGTTCTGTGAGTGCGTCCATAGCTTGAGAGGCCATACGATACTATGGAGTCGAAGAGTGCATGATATAGCATTAATCTTGTTTTAAATGGAATGCGGTTTCTAATCATATAAAAGGAAGCAATGAGTGCCCTAAGCTTGTCACATACCCGTTGGATGTGGGGACCCCAATTGAATTTTGCATCAATCACGAGGCCTAAGTAAGTGTGTTTGTCAACTATTTCTATTGGAGGGCATTGGCAATTATTTTTATTGTGCATACAATCATGTGTATGCGCAATCAGCTCTGTTGGTTGAAATTCCTTTCAAATATGGTGATTTAATGTGAATCAATTTTGTCTTTTGCGCATTAAGGGCCAGGCCCACATCATGGCACCACCGACACAGGTTATCAAAGTCATACTGTAGGCCTTGCAGTGCAAGGTCTATATTATTATCTGCTATAATCAGACATGTGTCGTCTGCAAACTGGTACGGGGTGCTGAAGGATAGTACATTTACCATATCATTAACATAGGTAATGAAGTGAAGAGGCCCTAGAACCGATCCTTGAGCCGTGCCTTGGGTTACTGGTATGATACGGCCAGTGCTTTCTCCAACTTTGACACAGTATTGCCTATTCCTTAGGTAATCAGCACACCACGCTTGTAACGGACCTCTGATTCCACAGTTTGCGAGTTTGTTTGTAAGCAGATTGTGATCCAATGTATCAAATGCGCGGGAAAAATCAATGAATAAGGCTAAGACCTGTTTTTTGTCGTTAAGCGAGTTGTTTATGTGATCTGTAAATTTGGATAGAAGCGATGTCGTACTTTTATTTGGCTGGAATCCGAATTGGTGATTGTTTATAATATTTTTAGATTGATAAAATGTATGCATCTGCTCACAAACAAACTTCTCGACTATTTTGTCTATTGACGATAATAAGGTGATAGGACGGTAATTTGAGGCACTGTCTCGTTTTCCTTTTTTAAATATTGGCCTAACGCAACCTATTTTAAGATCATCAGGGTATTTACCCGTATGTATGCTGGTATTAATAAGATGCGCTATTGTACCTGCTATTTTCTCACTAATGGCTTTAATATCTAGAACCCTAATTTTATCCAGGCCTGATGCTTTTCTGCCATTTAAATCACATATAAGTTTATGGATTTTTCGTGGCGTGGCTTTTCGGAAGCGCATACTGACATTCGCAACAGTGTTGAATCTGGTTTCATCGAGAATGTTTATTTTGCACTGAGGGCTGATCTTTTTCACGGATTCATCAAATTCTGCAGCAAATCAATTGGCTATTTCAGTATTTGAGATGTTTAGAGGACTGAACGCATCTATTATTGCATCATCGATATTCTTACAAGTTCTACCGCATATTGAATTGATTATTCTCCATAGATTTCTAGGATTGGTATAATTATCTTTGATTTTATTTTGATAGTATAGGTTTCTGTAAAATTCAATGATTTTGTTAGTTTTATTTCGAATTTTATTATATTGCAGTCTAAGGTCGTGATTTGTTGGGTTTTTTCTCCAGAGACCAAAGAGAATATCTCTTTTTTCACTCAGGTTTAGGATATTTTTGTTTATCCACGGTTCCCGACTTCTAATATAATCACGCTTTTTCTTGGTTTTTGTGGATAATTGTATGGCTAATTGAAACGATTCTTTGATAAATTCAAAGATATCCTTAGCTGTATTCATATTGGCTGAACGGTTCCAGTCAATATTGTTATTTTAATAACTTGTCACGATCTACTATCTGAGTACATTTATCCTTTTCGTCACCCTGTATGTGAACCCTGCCGGGCGGAGGCGAGCCAACTAAGGTAGATATCGTGACGCGGTGATCAGCCAGCACAGTATCGACTGCCGCTGTGTATGCATCTAACGTGTGACAACGAATAAAAATGTGGTCAATGCAAGATTTTGTTATCTTATCACGGCGCGTTTCAATACGGGTGTAGTCGGTGATGCCACACGTTAGACCACACACAGATAGCATGTCTATATAAGAATTTCTGTGAGAACTGTTTAACTTAAGATCGATGTTGATATCACCCATTAAAATAAGGCCCTTAGAATCTGTGAAGCACGAGAGTAAATGGTGTAGTTCATTATTAAAGATTATTTTATTTTTATGTGGTGGACGATAGATTATACAGACTGTTAGTAGTTCATTTGTGGGTGATTTAACAATGCCAGTGATGTTTTCAAAAGTGTGGGTTATTTTAGATTTTAGTGTGAATTTGAGATAATTACGAATGTACATGATTATGCCACCTCCTTTTTGATGATTACGTAATCGCGTATGCATAGTATAGCCAGAGATTTGGAAAATATTTGAGATTTCATCTGAAATACCTGCCTCGGTAACTGTTACTATATCTATATTATTTGGACAACTATCTATTATTTGAACAAGTTTGTTAAAGTTTTTCAACATCGATCTTATGTTTACATGAAGACATGATAGACGAATGCATTTTTGAGGTAAGACTTGGAAAAAGTGGTTTATGTTTGAACAATTAAATAATTCAGCCATATTGGCGTTTTCTGCTATTGATGCGTTGAATTTTAGATATAGAACTTAGGATAGATAAGTTGTGAAATAAGGATATTATTGGAGTAACATGTCAATGTCTTTCACTGAGAATATTGGGATAGCTTTGGCGTCCTTATTTTTTCGTGCTAATATCTTTCCTTCTTTACACCACACATATTGAAAGGTCGGGCGTAGTTTTGTACCGGCTAGATAAAGCAGCGCCTTGGTGTTGTGAGATAATGCTTCCCTGATGTTCTTACTTTCCCACGTCACGACATCACGACCGTTTCTGTTGTGTCAATAAAAGCGCCACGGGATAAGAGAAGTGTCGGTTTGAATATGTATAGTACACATACCGTTAGATCGACTGAAGACCAAGTTAAAAGTAAAAGCCCAACACATTTAAATATTTGAAGATAATTCTTATTGTTTCTGTTTCCAGATCCATTGTCGCCTGAAGCTTCAGAGACGCATCTAGGGTTCACCTGCTACGCTTGCTTCGGTCCCATCCGTGGGTGAGTAGCCCTTAGCTGGATGAAAAGAAGACAAATTGAGTATCGCTTAAATATCGTAGTGGATCTCTCATTGCTCGAGTGAGAGACGCACACTGTGTATTTTCGCCTTCATTGCGGTCACCTGTATTTTATACCTTCATCCTATAGATCCAGCGAAGAAATAAAACTTCTGGGAAGGAACTGTGATTATTTTTATGTTTAGTTTTGAAGTTATTGGAAGTAATGCTGACGTCAGTAAAAACAGTTTTTAGGGTTCCGTACCCGAAGGTTTCCAAACAGGACCCAATTACTAAGCCTCCGCTGTCCGTTCGTCCGTCTGTCACCGGGCTCTACCAGCTCAACCGAAATAGTTAGAGAGCTGAAATTTTCACATAGGGTGTCTTTCTATTGCCGCTATAACAACAAATATTGAAACATATCATGGTTTGACAATTTTCTTAGCCATTTTGTTTTATTTGTTTATCGGTGAAAACTTTACTCTCCCGATGTTATCGGAAAAGATCTTTAATTTAATTGCAGTTATTGAGTGTTTTGCTTAATTATTTGTCATTATACGATTAAAAATTGCTCATTCGAATTATAATCAATATTATTAAGTTTATTTATCATATTTGTTTTTATTTCAATAAGTAATTTCTAGCCACTTCCATTTTCAATGAGCAAAGAGTTTCGTTAACCTGAGAACATAGTTATACATACGTACTACATACACAAAACTATTTTTCAATGTACGGCCTTGAATGTAGTCCTAGCTAGTATAAAATATTTTATTATAAAAAAAAGTTAATACTCGTACAAAAGAGTGTCGTTTTACGTTTTTCCGTGTACAGTGGTATGTAACCCTTCGTGTGCGGGCCCCACTTCCTACTCGCACCTGACCGGTTTTAATATGTGTAGGTACATTTCAATATAATAATATTATTTACATAAATAATTGTTTTATATTTTATTTCATTAAATTCAAATGGAATGATGTAATGAGAAATTTGCTAATGTTCGAGCCATTTAATTTTCTTTAATCTTCGGCAATCAAAGATACTAAAACTTCTTCAGATATATTCTTATGTGAGCGAATGTGCATTTGTACTTAACCCTTATTTATATACAACTAGACCAACATGACAATTGGTGGGTTGCCGCTATAAGGTAGAAAAATATATAAAAATATATAGTCACAGTTAGCTAATTCATTCGATTTATTACGATTATTCGAATAATACTCATTCCTATTTGAATTATTGATCGATCGATCGATTAATCGACGTACCTACCTATTTTTCTAATTGAATCGATATGTCTTCGATTTTGATTTCTTCGAAGTCCCCGTGATTTAGAACATTTTCCGTTGATGATTTTAAAAGTCAAATAACTTTTTCAATAAGAACCAAACGCTTGTTATGTTTTTGGAGACTACTGAGTGATATGGATAAGAATAATAATAATAATAATAATACGTGTGACACGATTTACACACATTGATCTAGCCCCAAACTAGGATTCCCTGTATCTTGGGTACTAGAGAACGATACACATACTTAAATAGATAAATATTATACTTAGATAGACAAACAACCATGACTAGGGTACAAACACCGTTCTCAGCAAACAAATATATGCCCCCACCGGGACTCGAACCCGGGACCCTTGGCTTCGTAGGCAGGGTCACTGCCGACTCGGCCACTCGGGTCGTCAAATGAATGAACGAATGAATCTGACAAATCTAAAGCGCGGAGAAATAGGCCAAGCACAGTTGTCTTCCGATTTCATTTTCTCGTACTCTCCCCTTTCATAACGCCAGAATTTGTTACGAGATTCTGAAGCTTTATCACTCAGCAATAAAACCAATAGTAGATGAAAAGCCCTTTTTGAGACCCCATTTTATAACAGTTGCAAAACCAAATATTTGAAACAAATTAAGCATTCTATGGTTTCTATGGGGTTTCCTCGAGATTTATAAAAATACAAAACTAAACATAAGAGTCATGGTTCCTTCTCAGAAGTTTTAGTTCTTTGCTGGATCTGTAGGTGACCGCAATTGAGTGCCCATTAAACATAGACTTCAGTGTTGTACATCCGGGCTTTATTTACTACTTATTCGTTATTCTGCTATACTTCACCGCACAGACCGATCTGTGCGGTGAAGTATAGTGTCACACTAACTTTACGTTCGTTTGCGTGTTTGCGTCGAACGATACTGTGTGGGTAACACGAATAATTACACATTGAAAAAGTAATCGAATTGAACTGTCACAGAGACTCTTATATAAGGGACAACTCACTGAACTCGAACACAGTTTCCATTTATCACATAGTGCCCCCGGCTCTGTTCGCGCTAATTTTCTTTGGCACTGAGATAGCTGTCATCCCTCTCTCACCCCTCTCTCACCCCACCACACAAAACATGTCTCTTGCATGAGGACCCCTTGATTTTTAAAAACACTCGTGGTTCATGCTGCTGACGGACGGCCAAACGTTACCCTATTAAACTCCTGTTTGGCAGAGAACCTAAAAAGGAACTTTTACTTTTCATAGAATATGAACTCTAATAATAATAATAATAATACCTTGGACACTATTTACACACTTTGATCTAGCCCCAAACTAGGATAACCTGTATCTTGGGTACTAAACAACGATACACATACTTATATAGATAAATATTATACTTATATAGATAAACAACCATGACTAGGGTACAAACATCCGTTCTCATCAAACAAATATTTACCCCCACCGGGACTCGAACCCGGGACCCTTGGTTTCGTAGACAGGGTCACTGCCGACTCGGCCATTCGGTACAAAATCGCGACACATTGAAAAAATATGGCAGCGAATCTGTTAATAAGCCTCCGCTGTCCGTCCGTCCGCACGCACAGCGGGGGCTTAGTAAAGGGTAACGTTTAGCACGCTATGGTTATGGAACCCTATAGACTATTTTTAAAATCTTGAAACCAGACAGCTCTTATCCGGTTGCATTATGAAACTGGCTTTTTTAACTAATTTATTTAGTCAATTGTGAATTTGTGACGGTTTTGGAACTTGATTGTTACAAGCTGGCGACTTTAGTACGTAGTTTGATTCCAGTTTCCGGTACTCGTGCGTGGAATGCGTCAACTTCGATCTCTGCGCGCGATGCGAGGCGATGCGGGAACATGACCATCATTATATGCTTCGCGTGCCGGGACCCAGGCCAGAGGTATGTGTATGTGTGTGTGCGTATGTGCCGGGACCCAGACCCGAGGTATGTGTGTGTGTGTGCCAGAACCCGAGGTGTATGCCTGAGTCTGTGTGTGTGTCCGTGTGCCAGGACCCAGGCCAGAGGCACAAAATAAATAGGTACAGAAGTCAACCACATGTATGTACTTCACTTTACATAGCTACGCTCGGCGATCGCTCTAGGGTTCTCAACTACGGCTTATGCACGAAAAACTATTGTAGTACTGGCGCTCCTATCTAGTTGTATGATTTACTATGAAGAATGAAAAGAGAAGAATGAAAACATTACACTACTATTACAATACAAAAGGTTTACAGATCAGAAAAATACCTACACAATTTTACGTTTGTCAATGTTCACTATCGAAAATACAAAATTTCTATTGCTCTGTCCGTTTTAGACCTACACCTGTCAAATGACACGAAAAAGAACAAAATATCTGCACAACAAAAAAACATGTTTTCAACTTACGTAAGTAAGGTGGCGTGAATTTACGTAACAAAAATTTTGTTAATACATACTTATTTTATTATACTGATTGAAAAATATGCAACTGTTATTTATTTAAATCGATCTTAGATATATTATACGGGGACCTTAACTACCTACCTAACTGTTCTATACATATAAAGTTAAAACGAACCATCGAAATACAGGCAGATAGCTACTTTCCGAAACCACTGGTAGCTTAAAAAAACGCCAATTCATAGTTTAATGTTGAATTTGGTGTTTCGGCACAGTGACGCCATCTGTTGTCCGCAGGGCGAGGTGCGCGCGATGTATGAGAGAGGTGTTTCGGCACAGTGAAGCCATCTGCGTGTCCGCAGGGCGAGGTGCGCGCGATTTATGAGAGAGGTGTTTCGGCACAGTGACGCCATCTGTTGTCCGCAGGGCGAGGTGCGCGCGATGTATGAGAGAGGTTTTTCGGCACAGTGACGCCATCTGTGTGTTCGCAGGGCGAGGTGCGCGCGATTTATGAGAGAGGTGTTTCGGTACAGTGACGCCATCTGTGTGTTCGCAGGGCGAGGTGCGCGCGATGTATGAGAGAGGTGTTTCGGCACAGTGACGCCATCTGTTTGTCCGCATGGCGAGGTTCGCGCGATGTACGAGAGAGGTGTTTCGGCACAGTGACGCCATCTGTTTGTCCGCAGGGCGAGGTTCGCGCGATGTACGAGAGAGGTGTTTCGGCACAGTGACGCCTTCTGTTTGTCCGCAGGGCGAGGTTCGCGCGATGTACGAGAGAGGTGTTTCGGCACAGTGACGCCTTCTGTTTGTCCGCAGGGCGAGGTTCGCGCGATGTACGAGAGAGGTGTTTCGGCACAGTGACGCCTTCTGTTTGTCCGCAGGGCGAGGTTCGCGCGATGTACGAGAGAGGTGTTTCGGCACAGTGACGCCTTCTGTTTGTCCGCAGGGCGAGGTGCGCGCGATGGCGGCGGAGGCGCGCGCTGCGCTGGCGAGCCGACCGCAGCTGACTACACAACAGACGGTGCAGTAAGTTGCGTTTCTGACATTTTTTTACTTTATGGCAAACTAGCGACCGCTGTGAGATATCTACTTCGCGCGCAGTCTCGCTCACTCGCGGCGGCAACGCATCGTCTGCAGTTGCGCTCGGCTATATTGCTAAGGCCTTACACTTGGAGGAGAGCAGGAACTGCTAGTCAAGACGCAACTAGTCGCAACTTATGTTACTTATTCACGAGACAGCGACAGCTTGACTTCTGTCCGAATGCACACTGCTGCTCGAATCAAGTACGGCTTAAATGCCATCCTGGTGCTGTTCGTTCCCGAGCGAGAGACAGGGACAGCGCGACCTCCGTGGCGCTGCGGTAGTGGTTCGATCCCGGCTGGGGATTTAAAATAAAAACCCATGTCTTGGATGTTTATATATATATATATACACAGTCAGGTCATAAGTTCTGTCACACAATAAAAACTTTTAATTTAGAACGCTGGCCACAAAAAAGTTGATTGAATTCGAATTTCAAATTTTTCATGAAAATAAAAATGTGTACTTTTTAGAATTTTCCTCATTTTTAAATATGGAGTGGACACTTACAGAAGACCGTGTCGCAGTTATTGCGTTGCATCGTTGCGGTTATGCGCCAATTCAGATTTTCGACTTACTGAAAAATTTGAATATAACCAAAAGATTTGTTTATCGTACCATAAAACGATACAATGAAGACTCTAGTGTAGAAGACAGGTCAAGAAGTGGTCGCCCTCGCTCTGTTAGGGCTCCAGCAGTGATAAAAGCTGTGAAGGCGCGAATTCAAAGAAATCCCATACGTAAGCAGAAACTGTTGGCCCTTCAGATGGGGTTAAGCAGGACCACGGTGAAAAGGGTGTTAAATGAAGACTTAGGGCTTAGGGCATATCGAATAAAAACAGGACATCGTTTGGACGCTCGTTTAATGGACCTGAAACCGAAGAGATGCCGCGCTTTGTTGAAGCGGTACGCGGGAAAAAAGCATCAAGAAATTCTTTTTCGGATGAAAAAATTTTCACCGTGGAAGAGAGCTACAACAAACAAAATGATAAGGTGTACGCACACAGCAGTGAAGAAGCGAGCAACCGTATTCCGCGTGTCCAACGAGGTCATTTTCCATCCCCGCTCATGGTTTGCTTGGGAGTCTCTTATTGGGGCTTAACTGAGGTACATTTTTGTGAGAAAGGCGTAAAAACGAATGCAGTTGTGTATCAAAATACAGTCCTCAAGAACCTTGTGGAACCTGTTTCTCATACCATGTTTAATAACAGGCACTGGGTATTCCAACAAGATTCTGCGCCAGCTCATAGAGCGAAAAGCACACAAGACTGGCTGGCGGCGCGTGAAATCGACTTCATCCGGCACGAAGACTGGCCCTCCTCCAGTCCAGATTTGAGTCCGTTAGATTACAAGATATGGCAACACTTGGAGGAAAATGCCTGCTCAAAGCCTCATCCTGATTTGGAGTCACTCAAGGCATCCTTGATTAAGGCAGCCGCCGATATTGACATGGACCTCGTTCGTGCTGCGATAGACGACTGGCCGCGCAGAATAAAGGCCTGTATTCAAAATCGCGGGGGTCATTTTGAATAAACTTTATTACCATAAGAATCTATGTTTTATTAAGTTCATTTTGCTATATAAATGTTTACATAAATAATAAACATGTCTAAATTATTTCATATTGCACATGTGACAGAACTTATGACCTGACTATGTATATATAAATTTCACCGTAAGATAGTCAAAACCGTTAGTTGTTAAGCTAACGTTTTTTTCTCGTAATTTGGTCAACTGTAGCGTACTGCTTGCTATATGACGCGTTATCAACTAACAGTTAAACCCGTTAAATAGTAAACTGGTTTAAACTTGAATTGCAAACGAAATACCAGGGCAGACACTGCGGTAGCTTAGGTGAAGACTAGAGGGGGCGAGCGCAGCGAAGCCCCCGAATAGTCTTCGTGTTAGGTTGATATGTAAGAACAAAAGAAACGTAAATTCTAAACCCTGTCGGTCTGGTTTACTATCTGTCGTAGTTTATCAACTAACGTTTTTAACTATCTTCCATAATATAGACATCCAAGTGTGATGTCGCTCTTTCTGGTTCCCACGACACGGTATTCTAGTGTGGGGCCAGCAGAAATGTATGTCACTGTATGTAAATGTTTATGTTATGTCCATGAGTGGCCGTCAATACTTGAGTAGTCACTTGTGCATTTATCATGAATGTATAAGACAAACTTATCGACGTAGTGGTTGTGTTATACTCTTTGAGTATGACTGAAACCGAGTTTTGGCTGTATGTAATCAATAAACGGTATGTAGTACAGATTATATCAACAACAAAAGGCAAACGTCGCAAACGCGCATGTATCTACGATTTTTAGGGTTCCGTACCCGAAGGGTTCCAAACGGGACCCTGTTACTAAGACTTCGCTGTCCGTCCGTCCGTCCGTCTGTCACCAGGCTGTATCTCAAGAACCTAGAGAGTTGAAATTTTCACAGATTATGTATTTCTGTTGCCGCTATAACATCAAATACTAAAAAACAGGATAAAAGAAATATTTAAGGGGGCTCCCATACAACAATTCTTTCAATACCACATACAAACTTATGGATGCACCTGGTTACGTACATGGAGTGTGAAAGTAACCGCACCAATAACTTTGTAAACAATATTTTGCTGTGTAAAATCCAAACTATTCACTCCACACCATCGCTTCCATTGAACGGTGGTACGGAACCCTTCGTGCGCGATTTAGACTCGCACTTGACCGGTTTTTTAATATGTTGGTACCCCTGAGAGTAATTTATACACTATTTTGAAACCCTGAAAACCAAGCTCGAAAAAGCACCACGGAAGTAGCGAAGTTCTGGCACTAACTAACTGGCTTAGCCCCCTTTTCACCTTGTGCAAATTTCGATATTAATAAATATTACAGGACAACTTAACACAAATCGAACTGGCCCATAGTAAGTAAGCTCGACATGGCTTGTGTTATGGGTAATACACGACGATATAAGTATTAGAGATAAGTACTTAAGTAAATACATAGGAAACATCCAAGACTAAGAAATAAATATTCATGCTCATCACACAAGTATTGCACTTACCAGGATTCGAACCCAGCACCATCAGCTTCGTAGGCAGTGTTACTACCCGCTTGGCTAAACCGCTCGTCGTAAAATCATATCAGACAGAATACGTGTCTAACTACTAGTACCATTCAGCAGTTTACAACGCAATTCACCAATTTCACGTCAACTGTTGCAGCGTTGTGATGCAAATATTGCAGCGTAGACGTTCCTTGTTTTGGTTTTAAAGTGGCGGTCAATATTAGAGGAAATTCCTGTAAAGAATAAGGTATTTTGCAATAAAATGTTCAGCTGACGTTACCTGTAGAGCTTCTGTTCATTTCGCAGGGGCATTTGGACCATAGTTTCTACCTAGGACCAGCGACCATTGCGTGAATTTTCGGTATCAACAAGTTTTTAGTACCTTATCTATTTAACATGTTGTTGTTCAATAACAGAATCAAAGAGGAACTGGAGATCAAATGCGAAATAGAGCTCGAAGAACCGAACACACAATCGGACCCGCCACCCCTAGAGTCTATCGCCCCTATGATATACCCGGAAACGGAAACACCTGTTCAGCAAGATGGCCACTACTTGAATAACGCTAGTCAACAACTTTTGGTGAGCAAAAACCCCTTCAATCTATTTGTATCACAGAGGAATAACCTTCGTATCTCCAGCGTTAATCATAATCTTTATTTCAGGTTACATAAAACATATCTATAATAGTCCTTTAAGTAACTGTTACATAATGAAAGGCATATAAATAAGAGTGTGGGTTTAAACCGATAACCATAACAACAACACACGAGTGTTTTAATGCGTACTTATCTACAGATACATACTGTTTTTTATCTACACTTATGTTATAAGCTCTCTATGATGTGTTCAGGAACCGCATGTTACGACCGGCAATGCGGCATTGAAATTTAATTTCGAATATAACTTCTTCGCGACTGATATTAGAATTGAGGTCAAGTCAAATTGCTTTATTTTTCTGAGATGTGCGAGAAGGTAACATCAACAATCAACAACGAATTCGATGTAATTAGCATTTTCATAGATAAGAAATGTGTTGTAACAAAACACTTTACCTATAGTCGATATGTACCTTCGACTCCTTGTGAACAGACGGCGGATTGTTTTTAGCCTTTCCAGGATATTACGCTCCTCGCTGGTCATTCTCACCATGATCCTGGAAAGGTATAATTGTGCGGTGTGAGCGGCAGGTTTGAGGTAGTGATGTTGCAATAGCGATAGTTTGCTATCGATAGTTGACCTTGGAAAACAGGTCGATAGCGCGTTATTCCTTTCGAAAATATCGACATGCTGTAATACTATTGATAGTATCGATAGTGAAAATTAGGCGATACTATAGAACTTTGTCGATACTATCGATTCTATCGAAGCACTATACTATCGATAGTATCGCGTCAAAAAAGACGATACTATCTATCTGCGCGTTTCGATAGTATCGATAGTTTTGCTTTTGTAACTATCGATGTATTTTCGATACTATCGACTGGAAATAAAATTAATTAATGAATAAACTGCGAATGTATAATAAAAAGATGGGATAGATGAATTTTTTAATCATTAAAAAGGTTAATTAAAAAGGTGATATAGATATATCACCTTTTAGGAGCAAGCAATAGTATCGTAAAATGTTCGACTATCGATAGGGCAAAACTGTCGATATTGTCGATACTATCCATAGTATCGATACTATCAGTAGTGTTTGTACTGATACTATCGATAGTATTGATACTATTGGTCTTTAGCAATAGTATTACATATCTTTATCAATCGATAGTATCGCCAGTATAGTATCGATAGACTGTCGCTATCGTAACATCACTAGTTCGAAGCTTCACTCACCGGCGAGGGCGGTGCCACGCCGGTGAGTGAAGGCTTTTGTGGCTGCGTCTGGAGCGGCGTGGCACCGCCCTCGCCGGTGAGTGAAGGCTTTCGTGGCTGCGTCTGGAGCGACGCCTCCTGTTTTGGACCAGGATAAAGTCATCGAAGGTCTTCTGCGGTTTTTTTTCGGCGGCGGTGGGCACGGCGGGACACAGCAGCATACGTGTCCTTCTGGGATTCCAGTATTTTGGATGTGGCAGAAGAAACCACTTCCGGTGCTGGTCGACTCGGCTCCGTGACGTCATGAAGCGGAGCGATATTTATCATCGCGGTCTTAGCAACTCGCGTAACTAGGACAGTTGCTGTTTCGGCATTTTTGCTGATCGGCGCATTGTCGTTGCACACGTCGCCGATTGGCTGC
Source organism: Argyresthia goedartella (assembly GCA_949825045.1). Lineage (NCBI taxonomy): Eukaryota > Metazoa > Arthropoda > Insecta > Lepidoptera > Argyresthiidae > Argyresthia > Argyresthia goedartella. The sequence continues at coordinate 17,666,822 of OX463834.1, forward strand.
GCAGGCAGCGAGCCTGACGCAATACCGACAACTCACGTTTCAGATATGTTTCAGCATAGGTGCCTTCCGAAGCCTCCAACTTGCTTCGGATTTTGGTGACGTCGACGTGGTCGTCACGTAGGTCAGGACGTCATCGGTTTCGGTCTCCTTGGACGCCCGATCTCCTGTAGATCCTTCTTCCCGCTGGCGTTAAACATCCAAGACCTGGGGATTTTTTTCCTTCCTCCCCAGCTGGGATTCGAACCCGGGACCTATCGCAGAGCCTCGAATCGCGAATACACATCATATAACTAAATAAATTTTCTTATACTTTACAGCTAACGATTGAAGAGATCCAAGAGAAACCCCAGCCGTGTAAAGTGAAGCTCGAGTCAGGCCATCAACGTCCACCAAGTGTAGTGGAGGTCAAGCCCACAGAAGGAAGTGAACTCGCGAAAAGAAAGTCCAGTTCGTACGGCGGAGGCGCGCCGAACAAAATGGTGAAAATAGAACCGTGAGTGTTTAATCTGGGTCTGAATAGACGACGAAGTATGTGGTGTTGTGGGCGAGGCTGAGCTCCCGAGCAAGAGATCCCGGGCTCGAAACCCGGCCGGGGGGGACGAAAAAAACCCAGGTCTTGGATGTCTATATGTGTCTGATGTCGCTGTTTTTTGGTTCCCACAACACGGCATTAGTATGGGGTCAGAAGCAATGTATGTGCCTGTAAATAAATGTGTATGAATTTATAGTCACGACAAATAGTATTTAAATTAATGTCAACAAACAATAATCTGCCGATTCCGCAGTCAATACTAAACTACTTAAAAAGGAATTTAGTCAAGTATCACTCATACATTTAATTGTTTACATTATTTATAATAGGTACCTACTTGTCTTGGCCTATATTATTATATATAATTGTAGTTTGTGTTATGGAAAATCTAATCGTGGGCAATCCTTCATTTCTCCGTAGCTGCTATGACAGGGTAGACCCCTGTCACGCAAAATGTTGTTTTGCATAACTGGCTAAACATGGGTAGGAGTGTTCCTTGCCACCCCGAGGGAAAACTGACTAAACATGGGTGCAAGTGTTCCTTGCCACCCCGAGGGAAAACTGGGTAAAAATGGGTGCAAGTGTTCCTTGCCACCCCGGGGGAAACTGGCTAAACATGAGTGCAAGTGTTCCTTGCCACCCCGAGGGAAAACTGAGTAAAAATGGGTGCAAGTGTTCCTTGCCACCCCGAAGGAAACTGGCTAAACATGGGTGCAAGTGTTCCTTGCCACCCCGCGGGAAAACTGGCTAAACATGGGTGCAAGTGTTCCTTGCCACCCCCCGGGAAAACTGGCTAAACATGGGTGCAAGTGTTCCTTGCCACCCCCCGGGAAAACTGGCTAAACATGGGTGCAAGTGTTCCTTGCCACCCCGCGGGAAAACTGGCTAAACATGGGTGCAAGTGTTCCTTGCCACCCCGCGGGAAAACTGGCTAAACATGGGTGCAAGTGTTCCTTGCCACCCCGCGGGAAAACTGGCTAAACATGGGTGCAAGTGTTCCTTGCCACCCCGCGGGAAAAGGCATGAAGCTTTTTGTTTGTAAGAAAGTATAAATGAAATTTTTGTTTTTGGTTTTTTATTTTCAGTGATCCTGATGGATCCGGTGATACGGCAGAGCCAAGTTCTGGAACATTGCAAGCTCAAGGTATTTTTATTTTGCACTATCCATGAAGATATAGTTAGTAAGAAATTACAAATTAAATAATAATTATGTCTCTTGTTTCAGGTTTCACCATGAAGAATATAAAAGAAGAAAATCCAGATACTGCATTTTTGTGATTATAGTTGACAAATAATTCAATTCAATGCTTTTGTTGTCAATCATAGGTATTAACAATGCTTTTAAGAATACATTCAAACTATCTCAGTGTTTGGTGAAATGTCCTTAATAAATTATAAGTTAACATTCCCAATTCGGTTGTTCAATTTGTTACAACTTTTCCATTGTTACAACAATCGGAATGGTCCTCTTCCATTGTTACAACAATCTGAATGGTCCTCTTCTATTGTTACAACTATCGGAATAGTACTCTTCCATTGTTACAACAATCGGAATAGTCCTCTTCCATTGTTACAACAATGGGAATAGTACTCTTCCATTGTTACAACAATCGGAATAGTCCTCTTCCATTGTTACAATAATCGGAATAGTCCTCTTCAATTGTTACGACAATCGCAATAGTTCTCTTCCATTGTTACAACAATCGGAATTGACCTCTTCAATTGTTACAACAATCGGAATAGTCCTCTTCCATTGTTACAATAATCGGAATAGTCCTCTTCCATTGTTACAACAATCGGAATTGTCCTCTTCCATTGTTGCAACAATCGGAATAGTCCTCTTTCATTGTTACAACGATCGGAATGGTCCTCTTGTGTGATAACTTTGAACCGGAATCTACTACGGCTGCTAATAGTTTAATCTGATAAGTCATTCGACGCCACAGCGGTCAATGTTGGACGACGTAGTTTACTTTTTGTTTGGGCGTTTAACGTGTATAATTAAGACCCAGACATCTGGTACGACACTATGGTCTACACAGTATTATGAACCTATTCTGCGCTTTTGGTCCCGACAGCACCTGCTCGACACGATAGCGGTAAACTTAAGCTTTGACCAATTTCTCATACATTTTTGCTTCCCCCCTCGTCAAAGCGTGGAATCGTAAAACTATCGTGTCGTGCAGATATCGTCGTCAGACCTAGACTCGGAAGGATAATTCCACACAGCCTTATGATGGGAAATGCGAAGATTTGAACAACAAATACTTAAGAAAATAATAAATTATTATTATCAGTCACAAAACAACTAGGAAACTAAATCACTTTGCGGAACAAAACATGAAAAACAAAATAATCGCTTTTTGGAATTTTAGGTACAGTTTACGCCAAAACTAGGCTATGAAGTTGCCGCGTGTCACGTCCCAATGGCTAATAAGGCTTTGGTCTCAGTAAGGCTCTCAGTCAGCGGCTGACCGTTTCGCTTCCATATGCACACAGTCGCCGCTTACTGTCTAGTGTCTGCCGTAGTGAGAACAATGCCTTAATAGATATCAGCGATACATCATACACTGTATATTGTGCAATGCGTGGCACAGCGACTTCAGAACTAACTAGATGTTTGTTGCGAGCTGTACGTGCTTACTTAAAATTAATTTAAATAATTATACTAAGGTAAGGATCATCCACTGTCAAATTCTTCATCGTCGTCTGGTTTGTTCTTCGTCGTGAAAACTGAAAAAAAGTGTTTCTTATTAATATACACAAACATAAAATGACAACCTCTGTGGCGAAGCGGTCGAGGTTCTGGCTCACAATCGAGAGATCCCGGTATCGACTCCTGTCCATGTTCTGATTAAGGGACAACCTTTTATTATTTGCTTTGCGTGAACTTGGTAAGACCACATTCAATGACCAGTCACCTTCGTGATTCACATGAAATTGCAAGTTTGTTTCCACACAATCAATACAAATCATTATTTAGCAAAACAGATTGACACTATAAGCAGCAGTATGTCTGCAATTCAATCTGTTCGTCAGACTAGGTAATAGATTCAACAGTATGTCTGCTTGTGGTCTCCAGACTAGAACAGATTGAACATTATGTCTGCTTGTGGTCTCCAGACTAGGTAACAGATTGAACACTATGTCCTGCTTGTGGTCTCCAGACTAGGTAACAGATTGAACAGTATGTCTGCGTGTGGTCTCCAGACTAGGTAATATATTGAACAGTATGTTTTCTTGTGGCCTCCTGACTAGCTTATTGATTGAACAGTATGCTTACATCTATAAAACTCCCTTTCAATAGATAGATGTTTTTTCAAGTATGATCGCCAACTTCAAATTGACGATTGATCGATTAGAACGCGATTATTTCACACGAGATGTCTTTCAAGCGATTGTGATTGGTCAGTTTGATAGGTATCGGGATATTTCAAGAGATACAGAATTGAGCTACGCTAATGTATTGTGGTGTGGAGTCTATTCCAATCATTATTTTTCAAATACTAGCTCGTAAAGTGGCACTTTATGGCAACGCAGTTAGGTTCATAATAAAGCTTATTAATTACACAAGAGTGCTTTTAGGGTTCCGGATTCGAAGACTGGCTAAGACTGTCCGTCGGTCCGAGATGATGTACCGTAAAAGATAGACTTGAAATTTTCACTTGTTTTTTCACGCAGGTTTGTAAAGTTAGTTTACCTTTGTGGACTGTGTCTTGATGGTAGGCTGAGTAAAACAAGTCGTTTGTTGATAAGAACTCCAAATGTAATGACAAAATACACAACACGTTACAACAGATCGCTCAAGACTCCATTTTAGACTGCACCCGAAATGGATACCTTTTTTCCTTATAATTATTAGTATTGTGTTGCCATAAACAGGCTAAGTGTACCTGTGAAGTCGGCCTCCTTGCTCGCGCAGCCCCGCCGGTCTCCGGTGTCGCCGCTGTCTGCGAGCAGCCTGACCCACAATAACACAAAGAGCGTCATGACACCGTTTGCGATACGGGTCAGGCACAGAGCACTAGTAGCTCCATTCTCTACCACTAACATCTAATTTTGCATAACGATCCCTCTCAAATTGATGATTTGCATGATATTTGCTTACTTCAAATTGACCTTGGACCAATCAGAGGTTCAGAGCGCGAATATTGGTGTCAAGAGCTGTCATATAAAGGGACTGTCATTGGCGAAACGTTAATTTGAAAGGAATCGGTAGCCTTATACATCTCTCTCATCCTGGAATTTCAATCGCAATTGTCAAATCATAATATTTGACACGAGCTGTGTTGTATTGCAAAGCAAAGTCGCAATAAAATACAGCTAGTGTCAAATCATCGTGTTCTGAATGATTCAATTGAAATTCATATCAGAATTACTTATGAGGTTACGGGATATGTCAAGAGCTACAGAATCTCTACTGTGGAGCGATCGAACGGGTGACGTCGAGCTCAGAATATGTTTTGTCTCTGAATATATGACCAATATCGCCGAATACACAGGCGGCTACTCAAATAAAGTGCCGCTTAAATCTCAAGCTGGCGCCGTCTTTTCCCGGGCGAGAGACAGCGACATCGTGACTTTGATTGTCAGTCAAACCTCTCTTTCTCAAACAGGGTGAGAAAGAGAGAGAAAGGTTGTCCCCTCTACTCCACGCGGCTCTCCAACTCAGATAGACTTGGCACCGCACCGTAGTTATTGCTAGTTGAACCAATATGCCACAATCCAGCACACTTCCTGGTTCACTTTTACAGTTGTAACTGTTCATGTGTAGTTGAATGAATACTTTATTGCACAAAACAAACATACAGAGATATACAAAGAAAGATATATGTACAAGAGGCGCGCTTATCTCTATAAAAGAGATTTCTACCAGCTAACCCAGATAGGAAAGGTAAGTGGATTGTGAGAGTAGTAGTAGTTTTAGGTATCTTTGAAATCAAATATTCTAAATAAGCTCAAAAAAAAGTATGGACTTCAAACACCGAATTCGGCGTTTTACCTGATAATTGCAGGTCATAGACAAGTTCTCAAGGGGCATCGCGCGCCCTTACGAAGCTGCGCTTTCCGGTAGTTGTTAAGTTACTTACGGCTCTTCCTTCGGCATCTTGAATGGCAGTGGCACCATGACTCTTTCTCCTTGGTCTGACGTTAATTTTCTTTTTTCGGTCGCAGATTTCACTTTCCCTTGACTCTGAGCTGCAGATTGAGTTTGAGTTCGAACAGTCTCCGCAACTAACGGTTTTATTGTCTGTAGTAGGAAACAAAGAAATAAAGCTTGACATATGGTAGAGGCAAGGTTGTGCACACGTCTCGAGAGTAGTTCAATACTCTATTGTGCGTGACAGGGGGTAAGACACCGCCTATCGATGGAAATAAGGTTTCCTCACGATGTGTGAGTATTCTGTGATGTTTTGGGTAATTCATTGAGCAATAATCAAAGACGTCGAAATAATTGAACCCACCATAAATCGTTGAGTGACCATTGGTGTAGTGAGGTTACCTTTTATGGGAATATAGTAGCGGGTTTAACATATTCACTGCTAAATAAATTGAGATGTCGAAAAATTAAATAAAAAAATAGGGTTCCGGTATGTACCCTCGACACAACGCGCGACTCGTGTTTGTCGCGAATTTTATCGCGTCTAAATGACAAAATTCGTGACCCACTGAAACCACTCATTAAAGAAATGTAATATAGGCCTGTACTAAAAAAACCGTTCTCATCTCTCTCAGAGCTATCTTAAGAGCGTGAAAATGACAGATTTGATAAGGCGAAAGTGGGCCATAGACGCGATTAACACGAGTCCTGTATTCTTCCACCTACCGTAGTCGGTTGTCTTGATTGAGCGAGCATCGGGTGAGTCGCCGACGGTACAGCCAGCGCAGGAATTTGCTGAATCATGCCCACTGTCATTGAGGCAGGCTGGCCTGGTGGGTCTTCTGTGGGTCTTGTGGGCACGTCCAGTAGGTCCTGGCCCAGACCTGACCCACCCGGTTTGGTATATTCTAATGACACGTTCAGTGGGTCGATGGGTTTGACGTCTTCGTCGTCTGACCCTGGTTCGCACTTGACCCTGTTATAGAAGAAAAGTTAACTGGAGAGATAGCATGATTAAGTCCACGAAACAAAATACAGCGTTCGCCATTTCGCCTACGGAGTAGCAGAGGCACAATAATTGTGCCCACGTTAAGTATTCTCGTCAGGGGTTCACTATGGAATTGGCTTTATAAATAAGTATCCTATAGGTAGGCCAATGTAAAACAAGCATACACCGTCGCCTAAATGAAATTCCATGCTAGGCGTACATTTATAATTTTAGGTATAACTAGGGAAATATTAAAGGGATAGGGAAAGGGAAATGTTAGGTTGAACATGCAAGAACAACAAAAAATACTTAAAACATAAGCTTGAGTACACATAAAATAGTTAAAAGATAAAAAGTGTTTTTGCTGATCCTTTTTTGCAGGTGTATGACGCCAATTGATAATTTTAAAATTTGCTCCCGGTTGGATCACAATATTAGCAAAATATTTTTGTCCTATAACAAAAGTCATTGGAAATATCTGAAGTTATATAAAATTAGCTTTCATAAAATAAAACAAAACCGGTCAAGTGCGAGTCGGACTCGCGCACGAACGGTTCCGTACCACCGTACAAAATGTTGCGGATGGTGTGGAGTGAATAGTTTAGATTTTACATAGCAAAATATTGTTAAAAAGTTATTGGTGAGGCTACTTTCATACTCCATGTACTTTACCAGGTGCATTTATAAGTTTGTATATAGTTAACAGATAAATAAAAAACCTTGGCAATTCCGGGTAGGTTTTCCTGTAAAGTTCTATATTATGTGTTTTTTTCATAATTTTATACTGTTGTTTACAGATGGTTTCTATTTATTTAATAGTTCTTGTGAAAAAAGGCTGTGACAGATTGACAGACGGACACGCGAGTGATCCTATAAATAAGGGTTCCTTTTTACCTTTTGAGGTACAGAACCCTAGAATTTGTTCAAAAAGAAATCGGCACGGCTACTTTCATACTGCAAGTATGCAATCAGGTGTATTTATAAGTTGGTATGTGGTATTGGATGAAATTGTGCCCTTCCGCCTCCCCCCCTATTTAAAACCATACATTTATCTATATTTCTCCTGCAATGTTTAAATTAAGACCTATATTACGTATTTATTTTATTGATTTCAAAGACCTATATCGCGGATAAAAATATTTTTGAGCTCCTCGCATTTAGCCCTTTCATTAGACATGCCGCATGATTCGGTTAGGAAATATTTTTTTATTTTCTGATTTGCCCCCATTGTGCCCCAATATTTATATCATAAATGTCTCGTTATTTTTCTGTAAAATTTAAGTAAACCCCTACATTATAATAATTTAGATTTGGTAGTTTTCGAGATTAATGGGGATGGTCTGTTTTTTTACTTTTTTCTTACATTTTTTTATATATTTGAAATCCTCGCAACAAACCCTTTAATTTGCAATGTTACGCGACACAATTTGATTCTGTTTGCCCCCCGAATTCAAATTGTATTTGCTTACGTAACACGTTCGTGTTCGGGTCACATAAATACATAAATGTACTAAATTTCAATTAAATCGGTTAGAATATTATTAATTTCAAATTTGTTTATTTTTCAATTGCATCCTGCAGCAAAAAATACCATTTTGATACAAAGGTGGGTTTAAAACACATCTAGGACAGATACACGAGTGATCCTATAGTGGTTTTGTAAAAATGAATCCCAAAATGGTTTGTTTACGGCTAATATCGTAAACGCGTGGACCGATTTGGATAAACTTTTTTTTAAATTATTCGTTGGTCTTCTTCTGGAAAAAAAAAACGCACAGGGAACAGCCAAAAAAATGTTGTACGGGGATACAACTGAATAAATAAATAAATATTTCTGAATAAAAAATAATAGCGCACATCTTCGGAGCAGATATGTTTCTTATTATGGAATTATTTCCCTATTTATTACCATATTTGATTGTTATAGCAAAAACTATCGTTGTAGGAGAGCTATTATTCAATAAATAATTAAAATAAATAATATATATATATATTATATGGATATGCAGTACGTACTCCACTTCACATGAAAATTCTGGTCTATTCTTCAGCGCCGCACGAATATCCGCCATCATCGCTTTGAACTCCGCCTGCAAATATTATTGTTACTGAGTGTACTCCGTAGCTGCGGCGTTGGGCTAGCCCCCTGTCACTCAAAATGGGTTTGATTTGAATAACTGGCTCAACATGAGTGCAACTTGCCTCTGGCAGTATTGGAACTTGGCGTCGATATTATTGTGTTCGTTGTAGTGTTTGTAAGATGCGTTTTGTTCTGTAGTAACAAACACGCGCACACAAACACACATACCTCGGGTACACACACACACACACACACACACACACACACACACACACACATATATATATCTTGGGCCTGGGTCCCGGCACATGCCCACATACACATACCTCGCGCCTGGCTCCCAGCACCAGCGCACATATAGATACCTCGGGCCAGGGTCCCAGCACAAGCACACAACACACATACCTCGGGCCTGGCTCCCGGCACAAGCACACACACACATACGTCGAGCCCGGGTCACGGCATACGCACACACACACATGTATCGAGCCCGGGTCCCGGCACGCACTCACACAAACATTACCTCGGGCCTGGGTCCCGGCACAAGCACACACGCACACAGACACACACACCCTCACACGCGCGCAGACACACACACACACCCACACATACATACATATACACATACCTCGGGCCTGGCTCCCGGCACAAGCACACACACACATACCTCGGGCCTGGCTACCGGCAGAAGCACACACAAACACACACACATACCTCGGGCCTGGGTCCCGGCACGCGAAGCATATAATGATGGTCATGTTCCCGCATCGCCTCGCATCGCGCGCAGAGATCGAAGTTGACGCATTCCACGCACGAGTACCGGAAACTGGAAACATGCAGAATGACATGTTATACAGATTGCGCCGACATACATACATACAACCTTATTTATAAAGTATTCCGTGAAGGCATACTTTCGGTGAAGACGATGATGATAGGTACATATTTAGAGATCCTTCGTCTGTTTGTATGTCAGCGGGCTGTATCTCATGAACTGTAAAAGTGCTAAAGAATTTTCATTCAAATATGGGTTTTCTATATAGATATTTCCGACATAACTAAGCGAGCTTGCCGCAAACGTTTACTCACTCGCTCCTCGCACTCGGTAGTATATATGTTACGGCTAAAGCTAGGTGTGAAACTAAACTTAAGTTTAGCCGGCTAGTCTTAAGATTAATTTCGAGCCTCGGCTAATGTCCGAAGTAATGTTCGTTTGTGATAATGGATGTCATCTTTAATCGGCTAGACTGCACATTAGCTGATGCGTTTCGGTTAATGTTGGAAATTAGTTAGCTAATTTTGAAAACGAAGTATTCGTGCGACTGCGGGGAGCGGGGCGGGATAATTTTATTCAGATGAGAAAGCTATTTCTAATATCCTGATATTAGAACAACACGTAAGAACAACAAAAGATAAGACGAGTATAAGTATTTTTTGTAGTTCTTACATGTTCAACCTAACACGAAGGATAAAGGGTAGCCCCCTTTCGCTTCGCTTCGCTCACCCCCTTTATCCTTCACCTAAACTACTGCAATGTTTACGGCTACCGAATCATTATCATCACTTATTCCAGATTAAGACTATAATTTTTCAACATTAGCCTAGGTATACTGAAAAATAAGCTTAAGCTTAGTTGGCTAATGTCAACCATATTTTCTCACCCATCTTTAGCCTCAACAGCGTCGAGGCTAAACTGCAGTTTAGCCGACTAATGTTGAAATCATTTATCGCAATGAACATTATTTCGGACATTAGCCGAGGCTCGAAATTAATCTTAAGACCGGCTAAACTTAAGTTTAGTTTCACACCTAGCTTTAGCCGTAACATAATGTCACCGTAAGATTTTCAAACCCGTCAGTTGATAAATAATTATTTTTTCTAGTCGGTTGGTCTACTATCGATAGATAGTAAACTGTAAAGTACTGCTTACTATATGACGCGTTAGTTGAAAAACTTTAAACTGGTTGCAAACGAAATACCAGGGCAAACACTGCGGTAGCTTAGGTGAAGATTAGAGGGGGCGAGCGCAGCGAAGCCCCCCGAATAGTATTCGTGTTAGTTTGACATGTAAGAACAAAAGAAACGTAAATTCTAAACCCTGTCGGTCCAGTTTACTATCTGTCGATAGTTGATCAACTAACGCGTTAGTTTATCAGCTAACGGTTTTGAGTATCTTACGGTGAGATATATATATATATATATACGATACAGCACCACCTAAAACCCATATTTGAATGAACATTCTTGAGCTGTACGGAAGCGGGGGGTACGCCTATACCTATTTGTATAGTCAGCGATGACCTTAAAGTCAGCTACGACCTTTAGGGCTCTTTTAGAGTCGTACTGAGTTAGTCGCGATCGCGGAGCTGAGCCCGCGCGGGGGTGCTGGCCAGTATAGCGCCGCGTGTCCCGCTTCACAAACCCGCACGACACGGGCCCCGGTTACTGCTGAAAGATGACTCTTTCAGTAACCGGGATTTGCAGGATTTTGAATAATCGCCCGTTACATTTGACAATGTAACGGGCGATTATACAAAATTAGTTCGAAATAGCGGCACATGATTGGCTGAAACTGGTTTGACATGAGATTAACACTCTGTTACATTTGATCGCTCTTCCACAAACCGGGCGTAAAAGAGCGCTTGTACGGAACCCTTTGTGTGCGTTTCCGTCTTGTGACCGGTTTTTTGTTTGTTAGTACAGTTCGCGCCAAGTTTCTCTTGCGCATGGTCCTAAGCGAGTCACCTCTCCCTCTCTCTCACCCCAACTTACCCTATAATATTGTAATTTCTCACTCACCCTAGTATCACTTCGTAGCATGAGTTGCATGTGATCCCTAGAAGGTTGCCCAGAAGCTCTGCCTGCTGAGCTGAAAACAGGATTTTTTATAAATGTTCGTCTATCGGACAAATTTGCAACTCGATTCGTGGTGGTTAACATTAGGGATACAACCACATTACAATAAAGTTCATAGCAGCTCACACTGCAACATCACTCGTTCTCGTTACGTCACTCGCTGCGGCAGAACGGAGCGTTTTCAAAATTGTTCTTAGTTTCAAACACGTTTTAAGATATTTTGAATGTCTATATTTTGACGCAAGAACCATATAAAAATGTCTTTAAGATCCCAAGGAATAACAGGACCGACTTGATCAGAGCAACTTTTTTTTTTCGAACCAGGTACATTTCGGGCCGAGCGCACAGCTGATTTGTATGGGGGTGTGAAAAATAAAGTTGCTATGATCAAGTCGATCTTATAGCGAAAGCTGCTCAGAATTATGTCCCCAACGCCCTTCCGAACCGCAAGCCTCCCTTTTGTTACACCCTGTATAAATATACAGGGTGTAACAAAAGGGAGGTTTAGAGCAAATTTAGAGTCAGCAGTTTGTAAATACAAACTGCTGACTCTAAATTATTTCTTTGTATAATTTTTGGTTTTTAATTATTTGCTGTGTCTTTTATTGGAGTGGTAAATTATGTATGTGATAAAATCTTAGGAAGCAATCACATGGCATATTAAATTTACAATCTTGTACTCATTTTAGAATGGCAACAAATATATTGACCACCAAAATATATTTTTCCTACCCAAAATGGCTAAATGTCCACCAAAAGTTGAAGAAAATATCAGGGCAAAATACTGCGGTAGCTTAGGTGAAGGGTAAAGGCGGTGAGCGAAGCGAAGCCCCCTTTATCCTTCGTTTTAGGTTGAACATGTAAGAACAACAAAAAATACTTAAAACATAAACTTAAGTACACAAAACATAAAAAGAAGTTTGGTGATCATTTATCCAAATACAATTTCCAAATACAATCCATTTTGGCAGTCATTTCAAATTTATTGGTAGTAAATTTTCGAATTTTTTGGTAATCGTTTAAACACAAGCCTTTTAGAATATCATTACCGATATTTACTATATTTATATCGAGATCAAAATATTCGCGATGTTTTTTTCAAGCGACTACAAATGCAAATTGAAAGCAAAACTAAGTTGTCGACAAGTTGGTTCTTGGCAGTTATAACTGGCCTGTCTGACTTTTCCAAAGAAGTTTTCGAGACAATCTTGATTAAGACGTAAATATAAATTTATTTCTGCTGATTTCAAATCTTCATGATAAAGATAATAATAATACCTTGGACACCATTTACACACATTGATCTAGCCTGATCAGCCAATATTTGCCCCCACCGGGACTCGAACCCGGGACCCTTGGTTTCGTAGGCGCAGCGTCACTGCCGACTCGGCCATTCGGGTCGTCTCGGATGGTATGTAGAAGATGTATAAATTATAATAATAATACTGTAAGGATGTGGTATATGCGTGGAATAAGACGAGTATCGGCTTCAAAGTACAGTCGTATAATGTCTCTAGATTCATACAATACCGGGCTATATATAGATGTAATTAGGGTTCGGGTGTGCATACACTACACCTTCCCCCTTTTTTTGAAAGAAAAAATATACTATATCTTATTTTTTATGATATTTAAAACAATTTAGAATACAAAATATAAAAACAATAATCTGATAACTCATTTCTGTAAAAATAACAATAAAATAAATCATCTGTGTAAAAATAACAATTTAAAATTCAAAATCTGTGTAATATGTAAATATAACAATTCAATATACAACAACCATTTTTTTTTTTATATTCCCGATACAATTTTAAAACACTTTCAAAACAAAATATTACCATTTATATAAATTCACACTGTAATCGATTAAAAAATATATGTGTTAAAAAAAAACGATATAATGTTCTTATTAAATTCGTAAAATAGTTAATGATTACATAGTTAATATCTGTTCCAATATTTTATGAAACTTAATTATAATACACAAAATATTATCTAACCTGTTTACGATATAGGGTTGACGACATGAAAAATTTATTTTTAATACATAGAATTTTTAAAAAAAAATTATAACATTATTCCACTACAATTACAAAATTACACATGTTTCATACCTTCTGTATCTCTATATTCTTTCTTCTTTAATATCTTCTCTTTTATCTTCTTTGTCTTTCTCTGGCTGCAAACTTGTCTTCACGTTCTTCGTAATTATTCTCTTCTCCAGGATTTTCTAATTATTAAAAGTATTTATTTATTTGATGCACTGCCATTCGGCACAGCACTACCTCGCGAGAGGTAGGCTGGCCTGGCAAGGTCGCCATGTAAGGATGTGGTATATGCGTGGAATAAGACGAGTATCGGCTTCAAAGTACAGTCGTATAATGTCTCTAGATTCATACAATACCGGGCTATATATAGATGTAATTAGGGTTCGGGTGTGCATACACTACAATACCTTGGACACTATTTACACACATTGATCTAGCCCCAAACTAGGATTCTCTGTATCTTGGGTACTAGACAACGATACACATACTTATAGAGATAAATATTATACTTAGATAGATAAACAACCATGACTAGGGTACAAAAATCCGTTCTCATCAAACAAATATTTGCCCCCACCGGGACTCGAACCCGGGACCCTTGGCTTCGTAGGCAGGGTCACTGCCGACTCGGCCATTAGGGTCGTCAAATAAATGGTGTATAAATTGTTTTTTATTAACAAATCCCTCCGCACAGCAACATGAATCCTATGAAGATTTTGGTTGTTGCAGTTATTAATAATACACATAACTGAGGTATTTGCGATCCGTAAATATCAAGGTATTTCAATGTAACCACCACCATGATCAATATTTGGTTCTTCCACTAGTAATCGATGATTTTGGTCTCTGTCACTAATATCATCATGAACGTCAATATTTGGTTCTTCCACTAGTTCTTGATCATAGTGGTCGCTGTCACTACTATTATGATGCTGAGCATTCCTCTGCCGATTCCAGTAAGTCCCACGTTGAAAGCAGGGTCGGCAAATTCTATCCAACTCGTTAATCTGTAAAATAAAGGATCAATCAGGTTCAATTGCAATTTCGCAAAAACCTACCTTTGACCAAACCAACGCGTTCACCTCACGTCCGCGGTGGTGACCGCAGCCTTATGGCGTAACTCTCTGAAGTTCATAGCGTGTGTCTATGGCTCATCTCATGCTCATACAATTTCATCGATTGCGGGGTATCACCGAAGGCTTCTAGGCTTCATTCAATGAGTTTGGGTTTGGCCTCCATTATGATGCTACTTGCGTGATACCAATTTGACAGATGAAGCTGGTGCAAGGTGTCAAACGTAAAAGTCTATATGAAGTTCATAGCTCAGACGACTTACGCCATAAGGCTGCTGGACCATGAGTCGCGTACATGTAGCCATGTACGTACGTACATGTTTGTAGCCGGCCGACGTCGCTTGTCTTGGCGCCGTCATGAAGCCAAAACGGGCTGTTTGCGCCATCGCTATAGCTATTGCAATGCGATGCCATACGCGACTCCCCGCCCACAGTTCTTTTGTTCAGTCGCTTTCAATAATAATAATAATAATAATAATAATAATACCTTGGACACCTTTTACACACATTGATCTAGCCCCAAACTAGGATTCCCTGTATCTTGGGTACAAGACAACGATATATATACTTATATAGAGAAATATTATACTTAGATAGATAAACAACCATGACTAGGGTACAAACATCCGTTCTCATCAAACAAACATTTGCCCCCACCGGGACTCGAACCCGGGACCCTTGGTTTCGTAGGCAGCGTCACTACCGACTCGGCCATTCGGGTCGTCAATAATATCTGAGCAATGATTCACACAAGTTTTATTAATGAGTCTGCTCAGATACTTATGTACCTTTCCATGTATTATTATATATATTTCTGATACCTTGGCATTGCTCATATCTTAATGAACTCGACTGTACCACAATGTGATTAAATGGTTGCGTCATGTGCGGTCTATCAAAGGAGTCTATGGCATAAACTCAATTAAAACTCAAATGTCAATATCGTTGCAGTTGCGTGTCACCGTGTGTGCTGGGCCTTAGCAACGTTCAAAACAATCATTGCATAAATAAAGTAAAACACTTTTACTAACCTCAGTGGAATTGTCGATTTGTTCAATATAATCCAAAATAAAAGTGTGTCCTTCGATAAAATCAGGTGTCAGTAGAAATTATCTTCTAGCACTGCCGCCAATGCGGTTTGTACTTCTCCGGCAAATAATACATGGTCTAGACATTGTAGCTAGTACAAGTTGCTTTACGTCACAACACAAATCAAGTCAAATAAACAAAGCCAAGTCACAAGTTAAAACAGAAACGGAATCTAATGTATGAAATCCAAGTTTTTGGTAAAATCACTTATATGTACTAGAACATTAGAAACAACGCATACGACCCGAACCAAAAGCAGAATGACAGAAGATTATAATCAAATAAAAGGAGTCCCTGTAATGCCCGGCCCAGAATTTGTCCGGCCCAGGAATGTCCGGCCCCGAATTGGCGTCCCTTTAGCCCACGATTTCGGGATCGGGCATTCCTGGGCCGAGCATCCGTGGTCGTACAAAACAGTGCTCGACCCCGGAATGCCCGGCCCCGGAATAGGCGTCCCGAACACCATAGACATTAGACTGCTACATCAGAGATTAGGGTGTGTTCATAATGTCTCTACCTCAAAAATAACATTAAATGTGTTTTTTTTATTTGCATAC
Source organism: Argyresthia goedartella (assembly GCA_949825045.1). Taxonomy (NCBI): domain Eukaryota; kingdom Metazoa; phylum Arthropoda; class Insecta; order Lepidoptera; family Argyresthiidae; genus Argyresthia; species Argyresthia goedartella. The sequence goes on from OX463834.1 coordinate 17,683,149, forward strand.
GCTTCGGTTTTGCTTCTTCTACGTTCCAACCTAACCTATAACCGAATTTAAATTTAGCCACAGTATTGCCCGGTAATACTATGGCGGTAATGACGTAGGGTAGTTGTTCTTTTATTTGGGGGACAGGAATGCACGGCCCCGAATTGCCCGGCCCAGTAATGCGTGGCTTGGAATGTCAGGCCCCGGAAATGGCGTCCCAAATCCCATGATTCCGGGGTCGGGCATTCCGGGGCCGGGCATTACTGGGCCGTGCATTCCTGTCCCCCAAATAAAAGAACAACTACCCTACGTCATTCCAAATACAAATAATCATAAAACTTAAGATCTAAGCGCAAATTGCACGGACTTGCCCGCCAGCATTGAAAGCTTTGATTATCATAACAAAGCGTCACGCATTTTTCTATACGGGGTGGCAGAGGCACAACGAATCAATGTAAACCTCTACTAACGAAGAATAGCCAAAGCCTGCCAATGAAGTATTAGCAATGTTTCATCAAGTTTTGCATTCTTACAACAACACGCGAACCTGCGCATTCGAACTTGCATATCTTGCGTGAGAAGCAAGTGTTAAACCCACTAGAACACGGAGCTCTTCCTAATCCAAGACCAACAAAGGAAAAATAATATTTTTTGTAAAATATCACACATGGAGTAACGCCTGATAAATAATTATAGCAATATTTTAAACACTCTTTAACTTGGTTCGGATGTGTTTGGTAGACCTAGTTCTTTTTGATATTGATTTCTCATACAGTTCTCTAACATATGGCCTAGGTTTCATTTGTGGCCACAAGAAAAAAAAACTATGTCAGCGATGTATGGCAAAAGTTGCATTGCCCTGATACTTGTACTCTTTTTGTTCAACGATTCTTATTAATTTTAAGTCCCTGAAAAACGTTAGCATTTCTTCTTAAAACTTAATGTGATCATCGTGGAAAGCTCTTTTATATTTATTAGGAGATCATAGTGTACTTGAGTTTAATACATTAAACAAATTATTGATTTATTTACAAAATCAGCTGTATCTCGCAGCAACCTCGATAAGATTTAAATGTACGTGGGTATAGATAGCTGATGCTAAACTACGACTTAATACATGTGCGGCTAGATTTTTTGAAAATTATTGGGCTTGATGTGTATATCATTTAGATTTGGTGCTAATCTAATAGTTCACTTTTTGTCATCATAATATAGTTTCAAAATATGTGACCATTTCGCTATTTTATTTTCAAAATGAAATCACAGTCATGTTCTGAAATGTGTGAGGAACAATTTAATTCCTCACACATTTCAGAAGATGCGTGACATCAAATGTGCGTCCATTTACTTCAAAATATGTTTTATACCCACTTACGGAACGCAATTTCGAAGCCCTTAGGAAATCAGAGCCTAAATCTGAGACAAAGACGCGTATGTCAAGGCCAATGTTTAGAAATTATGTTATAACTTCGTCAATCCAATCATTTACATCCGAGTCATTCTTGCATTGAGTCAGAAATGAATGAGCAATTGGTTGCTTCCAATTGTGTATAATACCACGAATCATTTTAACAATAAAAAACACGAAAAATATGCCAGCTAATTAGGCATTTTTTTCTTACTTCCAGTAATTTCATGAAATCCAATTATTCTATCATTTCTGATGTTATAAAACAAATTGGCCTTCAAAGACATGCAGTCAACACATACACTGCAAATCTTTTCCTGTGATCCCATTTTGTCTACCTTTGATTTTAATGCACAAAGCAAACCTTCGTCTAGCTTAGTACTTAGCGGTTTAACTTAGTACCAGACTTCACATCTATTTGTCATTTAATAATTTGAGACACACCTGTACTAATAAACTTATCACATATTTTTAAAACCGGTCAAGTGCGAGTCTAAATCGCGCACGAAGGGTTCCGTAACACCGTTCAATGGAAGCGATGGTGTGGAGTGAATAGTTTGGATTATACACAACAAAATATTGTTTACAAAGTTATTGGTGCGGTTACTTTCACACTCCATGTACGTAACCAGGTGCATCCATAAGTTTGTATGTGGTATTGAAAGAATTGTTGTATGGGAGTCCCCTTAAATATTTCTTTTATCCTGTTTTTTAGTATTTGTTGTTATAGCGGCAACATAAATACATAATCTGTGAAAATTTCAACTCTCTAGCTAGCTAGGTTCTTGAGATACAGCCTGGTGATAGACGGACGGACAGCGGAGTCTTAGTAATAGGGTCCCGTTTGGAACCCTTCGGGTACGGAACCCTTAAAATTGTTCTTTAGATACACTATCTAAATCACACGTCTTATGTTTTTTGGTTTCTCTTTCAAGGGACAAATTCCGCTTTCTGGGAGTGTCTGCTGAGAGGTGAAGTGCAGTTTGCGCTGCTTTACCTTCAATAAGTTGCTTATTAGGGTCCATTTGAATGCCGAGTAATGTTTGATCTTCCAAAACAACAATGTTATTTGAACAAATCTTCGAGCTTGAACTTTGTTCAATAATAGGCATAATTTGAATATCCTGATTTTCTTGAGCAGGTACAATCTCACATTGACTTGAACTTGCACCTTCATTTGATGGCAAGTTGAGTGTTGGAAAAGCATTGTCAAGTAAATATTTTTTAGTTTGATTTTTGGAAAACTTTATGTTGGATCTTTCGAAATGAACTTCACATATTCTATATCTTTGCCTTGTGCTATCGTCAACAATTTTAAGCACAAGATCTTCCCGGCAGACAGCTTTTAACCACTCATGTCGTCTGAAAAAAAAAGAATAATCAGAATAAGTTGAAATTAGAAATGAGTTAATAGTCACTTCGTTTGGCTACTAACCGGTTGATTGGCTATTTATTAACCAGGCTATTTACGTTTTCAATACAACACTTGTTTTTTATGGTTGCATTATCATTAGTGATCGGAAATTCGGATGCTATCGTTAAAGTCCGTTGCGGTTTTCTCGGCCAAGTGCGAATCAGAATATTCGGAAAAAAAAGGTATCGTAGTTACTCTAGTTACTGGTCAGATTTGCTTCAAAATCGATATCTGTGGATATGTGGACCAGTTGGAGTCCAATCATGATTCTAAAGTCAAATTTTGAAAAAAATTGCCGCCCTTTTGAACTTCGTAGTTATTGGTCCGTTGGGTACCATTAACTACGACGACGTTCAAAATTACGGCCTTTTTTAAAATGACTTCAGAATCATGATTGGACTCCAACCGAATCTCCAGATATCGAAGCAATAACTACGAAGTTCAAAATGGCGGCCATTTTTTCCAAATCTGACTTCAAAATCATGATTGGATTCCAACCCGAACCCCGGATATCAATTTTGAAGCAAATCCGGCCAATAACTGCGAAGTTCAAAATGGCCATTTTTCAAAAATCTGACTTCAAAATTGGACTCCAACCGGATGCCCAGATATTAATTTTGAAGCAAAGCGGATCAATAACGACGTCACCTTTTTTCGTCAAAATTTCCCCAAAAGTCTGATTTGCCCTTGGCCATTTATTTTTATTTTGATATTTTTACTTGCTTGCGCATCGTGTAGAGTGTCTTGTGGCCATAATTTTATGTCGTATGTGTGTTTTCCCTAGTGCCATTATTTTCAGAGATATCGATAAAATAGTAGTTTATGTGACTGCTGCATAATGGAGGGCATCACTCGAGAGTTTTAATGCCTAATTATGTACAGTTACATACACTAGTTTATCTACACACATATCATAAGCTCTCTTTGATGTGTTCAGGAACCGCATGTTTGACCGGCATTGTGGCTCTGCAATTGTTTAACTTGTTCTGTAGTACCAACTTCTCGCAGGCGGGCGTCGGCGTTCGAAATTTGAATGTCAGTACCAACTTCACAAACAAACTAGGGACGGCACGCGGGTGGGCGTCGGCGTTCGAAATTTGAATGTCATTATATGTAGAAAAACTACACATTGTAAGGATGTTGTATATGCGTGGAATAAGACGAGTATCGGCTTCAAAGTACAGTCGTATAATGTCTCTAGATTCATACAATACCGGGCTATATATAGATGTAATTAGGGTTCGGGTGTGCATACACTACACCTTCCCCCTTTTTTTGAAAGAAAAAATATACTATATCTTATTTTTTATGATATTTAAAACAATTTAGAATACAAAATATAAAAACAATAATCTGATAACTCATTTCTGTAAAAATAACAATAAAATAAATCATCTGTGTAAAATTAACAATTTAAAATTCAAAATCTGTGTAATATGTAAATATAACAATTCAATATACAACAACCATTTTTTTTTTTTTTATATTCCCGATACAATTTTAAAACACTTTCAAAACAAAATATTACCATTTATATAAATTCACACTGTAATCGATTAAAAAAATATATGTGTTAAAAAAAAACGATATAATGTTCTTATTAAATTCGTAAAATAGTTAATGATTACATAGTTAATATCTGTTCCAATATTTTATGAAACTTAATTATAATACACAAAATATTATCTAACCTGTTTACGATATAGGGTTGACGACATGAAAAATTTATTTTTAATACATAGAATTTTTAAAAAAAAATTATAACATTATTCCACTACAATTACAAAATTACACATGTTTCATACCTTCTGTATCTCTTTTTCTTTTCTTCGTTTATGTATTTATTTATTCAACTCTTATTCCATTAATCACAAACTACTTTATTTTTCATTTCCATAATACCTTCTCAAAACTCACATCAAAATATTTATCAATATAAAACTTCTTTCCAAAACTAACCAAAATATACTCGCTTTTCTCATACAATCGCTATCAATCAAAGTCTCTATTTTATTTCATTTTCCACTTCATATAGGTACTTACTTTCATTATTTATTTATCGACGTCATTCATAAGGTACTTTTTTTTATTTCCACAATACTACCATTATCTGGCTCCAGGTCTACCTGCCTGAACCTGCTCCTACTCGAGAGCTTATAAGGTCATCGATATCCAACGTTCTCACAAAGGAAGCTCGTTCACGTCATGATCGAAGCGAAGGATTCGTGCCTTGTACCTTGTACCTGTACCTTTGAGACTTTGATGATTATACTATAACATATCGGACTCGCCAATAGTTACGTACCAAACTATAACATAACTTAAACACAATCCAAATGAATCCTTCGAATTTTAAGACATTCTGTAAAGATTGGATGATCAGTCCAAATTTTTTTCGAAAGCTTACTAAATGAAGTGTTCCCAGCTCACTCACTCTGTGGCCTAGAGTAACATATCCTGCACATTCCATACCATCTCTCAAATTCATACTTTTTAATCCTAACGACAACCATAACCAACATTCCCAAATCCAAACAAAAATACAACTTTTCTCTATGTGCTTAATACGTAATCACATAACTCAAAACTTCAAGTCTCCATAACAACATTCAACTTTTTATTTCATTTCATTTTCATACTTTTCAACACTCACTATCAAACAAACATTTTCTCACTTTAAAATGAAGTATCCGAATCCTTAGTGACCATATCCGCTGGTCAGACTTTAATCTATTAATAAACTCGAATGCAATCTTTAAAATAAAAGTAACTAAGTGCAATTTCTAAACAAACTTTTGTAATAACCCATCGGTAGTGGTTCCGTCGTTTGTAATATATTTTAAAATCTTTGCTGAACTACTTTTTCATACTAAGTATATCTTACACATAGGAACAAAACCTGAAATTCATACATTCTCAAACTTTTATTCAAATTCATGCAATGGGTTCCATACTTCATCTCTCTGCGGTACCCTAAACTTGTTAACAATCATGCATCACCTTATAAGTATCTTCCATATTAGTCAACTGAAACTAAACCTTTCATTCTACATAAGTCGCACTGCGGTAACTTGAACTACTAATTATTATAATAACAATTCTGTTTCTCTGTAATCAAAACATGTGTCAAGTTCTAATCTAATTTGGATTCCTCTGCAGTGTTGCATGTCCATATTTGGATCGCCTGCGAACACTGTATTGTATTACTATAATTTTAAGATAAACTGGAACTGTAACCAAGTCAAATGAACAAATGAATCATTTATGTACTTGATTGTACATTTGGAGTAAATCGGAATTAAGATGCAATAAGTTTATAAAATAGTACTGGGTATATTAATGACTTTAAAACAACAAAACTTGTATCTTCTTACAAATTAACCACATTCTACCCATATTTCCAATCAAAATCATCATCTTAAAAAAAATATATTACTACTTATCAAAATCATCTAAAATAACTCATGCCAAACTAATTTAATTTACTTTTCTTTCGGCCTTCATAATTATCTCCATTCCTAAAAAAATATATCAACCATCATTCATACTTCTCTTGCTGACAGTACCTACTGTAACTTTTCATTATGCCATTCTTCGACATACTCTTTTACTTTATGCTCTCTTCATTTAAAAAATAATTATATTGATATTGATTCGAATCGTCAACCCTTTTACAATGTAAAAATCTTCCCAACACGTAATTAATACTTCTAAACAAATAATAAAATTCACTTACATTTTATAGGATTAAATAGATACCATTGTCCAAAACACACATCACAGACATCGTCGCACGTGTCGTTCTTGTTCAGAGTCAGCTCATCCTGGGACCCGTACATCTCCCAGCTGCTCCTCACTTGACCCGTACGGTTACGCCCGGCGCCCTGCAATCCACATCACTGGCTTGAAAAAACGCCCGGCACCCGGCAGCAAGTCTTCTTTATTTATTTTTCTCTCTTGTTTATGGTATCTTCTAAAATAAATGTCTGTCTTCCATATTTATCCATCTTCCATGATTATCTTCTCTATTTTTTCTTCTTTAATTATTTCAATTATATTCTTTCTTCTTTAATATCTTCTCTTTTATCTTCTTTGTCTTTCTCTGGCTGCAAACTTGTCTTCACGTTCTTCGTAATTATTCTCTTCTCCAGGATTTTCTAATTATTAAAAGTATTTATTTATTTGATGCACTGCCATTCGGCACAGCACTACCTCGCGAGAGGTAGGCTGGCCTGGCAAGGTCGCCATGTAAGGATGTTGTATATGCGTGGAATAAGACGAGTATCGGCTTCAAAGTACAGTCGTATAATGTCTCTAGATTCATACAATACCGGGCTATATATAGATGTAATTAGGGTTCGGGTGTGCATACACTACAACATAATGACTATAATGTGTAGTTTTCCAGATACGAAACGAGTTTTTACCAAGTAGTTTAACATAATGCTGATCCTAACGTGAGGTTTTTGAACGCAGTAAAGAGGGTTTATGATACGTGTGTAGATAAAAAATATTATGACGCATTATCTCGAGAAGGGGGAGGTGCACGATGAAAAAGTATATGACCTAAAATGATGGCAAAGAGCGACCCTACGCGATAGCGGAATAAAAGTATACAGTTCTTCTTTTTTTTTTGAATTTTTACAATTCTAAAAATATGAGGCAAGACTTCAAAAAATCTGGCGCCCTATACCTCGAGTCTCGACCCAACATTCATATGCTCACGGCTATATTCCCATAAAGGGGTAGCCCAGAGCTGCAATTGCGATACACCTACTTTATAATTTCACATAAAACAATAAAGCTTGTGAATGCAAACTGTTTTAACGAAAGTAAACGATTCGGAAACCAAACAGCAAAATATTTGTAGGGTAATAATACCTACTAATGACAATTACCTAACTAAATATCATGGTTTGTGCTACCTACTTTAACTTTTTAAATAGGAATACCTAGTCTGGTATTCATTGACTTACCTAGTAGACTCCTTGGGATAGTTAAAATATGAAATGTCTTTTCTATTTCTATTATTATTAATACAAACAGTACAGTACACCATTTTGAAAGTCGGAAACATACACTTAAACACATGAATAACTAGGTATTTACAGTTTATTCCACATAAAACAATTAGCTAAGGTAGGTGACAACAAATATGGCGTCGTTTGTGCAGGCCCTCCGTTTGGGCACTGGCCGAACGAGCGTAAACCGGTTTTATCTAGTGGCGGCGCGTACGCGACACAGCCACATTCCTCTGTGACACAGCGGCCGGCCAGCGGCAGTCTCGACACGAAACTGATATGCTTCTGGCGCGTCACGACACGCTAATATGTTTCCGCCATCGACGTAAACCAAGGTTTCCGCCTTAACGATCGCCGTACGACCGATCTCGGTCGTTAGTGATAACGACATCAATTTAACGATTTTTGGTAGTCTCGACTGTTGAAACTATCGACAAAAATCGCAAACGTACCGAATTCAACTGTCAACTTTACGATCTCTACGAATGTTTTTGCGAAGAAATCTGACAGCTCGCTAAGTGAATTGTTACGGTTGATAACCTACAAATTTACATTGAAAGCAAAGAAATGTATCTAAATTTGTATTTTAATCTAGAGCTTATTGAGCGTGGGACTTAATTATACTCGAACATCGACACGTAATGGCGGGTCAACGGCAAAACACGAGGAAAAGGCGAACTAACCAAAATCTACCTTAAGAGGTGATGTTGGATACTCTCGGAGCCATGGCTATTGACCCCAATCACAAATCAACAGGGACAGCAAAGTGCAGATACACCGAAGCACACTGTTCAGCCAGAAGTGTTGTGGACAGATGTTTCGGCGTACCTACCTACTTAAATATATTTTCAGATGTCTGTCCAGACAACGACAGAAAAGTTGATGCACATGCCTTCCACTGCTGGCCAAATTGTGGTTAATGATTTAATAAAAGGAAGAAAAAAAAAAGATGAAGAAAATTTTCTAAGTCTTTTGCGCACACCCTTTCGTTAACACTAACCCAAATTGTGAATGCATGTGCAGTGCACAATATGCATATCAAATATAGGCTCAACGAGCCTCAGTCACCAGAGGAACTTAGAGAGGATAGAGATAATGTTGATGTTTAGTGACAAGAGATCTAGATGCAGGTAGTTTGTGGGTACTAATTAGTACTATTAACACTTTCGAGAAGTCGACATAAATTAATTAATTATCTCCAGTATGTGAAGCAAGTCTGAAACCCATTACTTTGTATTTGTATAATAAAAGAAGGATGTACAGATTTTGTTAATTTTTTTATTGGCTGTAATCAAAAAAGCTGCCTGCGCCAACAGCAGAGTGCCTCAGACTGCATTTGGATTGGACTGTAGTTGCAGCTGCCAGCATCTGTAACAAATTGATTATTGCATTACATTATCTTTAACTTTTGCGAAAGTGTTAGATATTTACATCTTAAGCTTGCTCTCCGCCAATTCTGGGTTTCCATTAGCGTTATGTAAATATTACATCCTCTGTGTTTCTCATAAGTAACAAAAACCTAATCTTACCTATCAATTTGGTGTTAATTTTTACTATGAATGTACTACTAATACTTCTCTCAGTCGATTGATTTGAAAAATTGTGAATGTTGTGCCCTCTATCTCTAATTGATGCAAACATCTACTTTTGTTAAACTTGTTCTAGAATGTTTGTTTGTATTGTTGACGTTCCTGTTACAAATAAATAAATATCTTTATGAACCCTATGATATGTTATTAGGCTATGGAATTGCCATTTTATATGAAGAATTTTCAGTACAAGTTTTTTTTTCACGCTAGTGTAAAGAGAACCTAATATCTCAACTATAAATCCCTTCATTGATTCTGCATTTCATATCCACTGTTCCGAAGTTTTAACTGAGCCCAGTGGGTGGGTATTCAGCTGAGCAGTAAATTTTTTCCATGCTAACTAAAAATTGTCCTTTCCTTGAATGCTGGAGAATTTCCTTGTCACCAAGAAAGGTCGCGCTTCCAGTAGAGCCAGAAACACTTCCACTTGATTGCTGCTGACTTTAGACGTACGTCTACGTCTAAAACATTGATTGAAATAAATAAATAAAGTGAACAACCTAATTATAATTTGACAAAACAATACGGGTGGTGCATACATAGGTACTTACACGGCTACTCTGGGCGTGGCTTGAGAGCCTCTCAATGTCTGCTGCATTTCGGGGTAACTATCCTCCAATATCGTTTCTATTATCCACAACAAAATTATTTGGACGAACGAACAATGACAGTTTTATTTTTTTCAGAGCAATCCTCAGTGTTGCCGATGAATAAACTTTCATATTCCTTTATGCATAATAACTAATTATTTTGTATTGCATACGAAAAATAAGTCAATTTGAATGTGTCAGTGTGTTTAAGTCATAGTTCAAATGTAATATTCAATATAAATTCATAAGTTAATTAAATCACCTTTAGCTATTTTCCTTAAATTCGGGGATATTTTTTAATCGGGATCATTTTTCACTTGGAATAGCCGGCCGGTCTATGAATATGCTTTTTCGTTAACTTACAGTCGGACAGGGGGGCGATCGCGGTAAAAAATATCAACCGAACCATAGCTGAACCATAACCGAAACACGACTTTATGGACTATTCGTATCGCGCTAATGTTTTGACTTAAGGTTGAACCGAAGTTCGATTGGAATTGGACCATAACCGCTGTCAAACGAACGGTTTTGTTAAAGTTATTATGGAGCTACTTTTTCACGACCGTTGTAGAATTGTTGAGATGAAAAGTGGGTGAAAATCGTGAAATTGATGTATCTGGACTTTGGAAATGGCCTACGAGTGTGATGTAGCTATAGCGCGAGCCTAATCTAAAACAGGGAATCGGAGTTTATCAAGCGAAATTGACTGTCGAAGGAGTTAGCTTGTGGACACATTAATTACTCAGTTGACCCTTAACTTGCCACCAACCAGTGCTTTGGATGTGGACACGAAGGTTAGTAACACTATACAAAGTACTAGAATGTATCACATCACATTTTCTTTTGTTTAGACATGAACAATTTTTATTCCGTTTCCCAAAAACAGAACTAAGTGAGCTTAGTAACAGTGCTTACATTTTGTTTCAGGTACTGGTTATTTAGCATTTTGCCACAGACTCCTACCAGACGATTGGATGAGAAAGCCGGAAACACTGTGTTAACCATTCAAGTGTCTCCACAATTGTAAAACAAGTCACCTTAGCATTCAACAAGCCAGAAATCTTAAATTTCCCTTTCAACTTCGTGATAGGGAGCAAATTAAAAGGAAGTAAGTAACTACATGTTAACATCATTCCATTCAATTCAAATCAGATTACATTTACCTACGGCTGGTTATAGGCCTCCTCTTTACCACACTATTTACTCTGGTCCTGAGCCTCCCGCAGCCACTGCTTGCCAGCCAGCGTCTCAGCGTCCATCTATCCGGTGGTCTGCCTATCTGCCTCATACATCATACAATTCCTATTTATTAGTTTGCCTATCACAATTTATTTTAGATTATTACTTTTGGTTTGGTAATGAACAAAAAAAAGCATACCAAGATTGTGTGGCTTATAAGTTTTAATATATACTTTACTGCACAAAACAGAGAATCCAAAAAAATATATAAAGGTAAAAACATGTACAAAGGCGAGCTTATCTCTAACAGGAAATGTCTCCCAGCAAACCTTGATTGGAGGGGTAAAAAAGAAACTACAGGTAGAGCTACATATGTGCACAACATTAAATACTTACCAATATCTACATAATACTAAAATATATATCATATACTAATATATCAAATACATACTAATACATGCTTATTCTTAGATATATTGATGAAAAAGATAGTGTTCTTACAAACAAATAATTTAAAAAAATTTAAGTTGACGGACTGTCTCTGATTTGATTTGAAGTTGTACTAATTATAATATAGGTATAGGACAACTGTGGTGCTGCTACCATGTACGGTTGTTGCCCTGCCTACCATGAGAGAGGTCCTGGGTTCAAAGAAAATGGGTGTAAAGAAATGAAAACCCAGTCTTTTCATCATTTGTTTCTGGTTCCCACAACCCAGGGTACGCTAGTGTGGGGCCAGGAGCATTGTATGTGCCTGTATGTAAATGTTTATGTATAAATGTTTATTATTTTCAGATTTTTCAAAAAGTACAGATTGCCAGGGTTTCTGGCTTGTCGAGATGGTACTCATATGTTCATAGTTACCCCTAATGAACATGAGGAGAGATACTATAACAAAAAAGGGTGACATTCTATGAATGATATGATGGTAAGTCTATTGCGGGGAGCGCAATTGTTGATAGATTAAGGACTAAAATAAATGATATTTAACTAGGTAAATTTGTTTTATTCATGTCTTGGTACTTAAGTTATCTCACTTTAATTATTCTCACATTAGAGACCTTTGCCCAGCAATGGGATATTATTAAGGCTGGACCGAGATCTCGGTCTCGGTCTCGGTCTCGGCATTCTCGGCTACAAATCCAACCGAGAAACTTGTCTCGGTTCTCGGCTAATTATAGCCGAGATTCTCGGTCATGACCGAGATTGTAACATTGTTCAGATCGGCATTCAAATTTTACCGCGCGTGGCAACGCGCCGCAGCGCGTAGTCGATTGGTGTAAGTGCGTGAGAGAGCTGAATTGTGATTGGTTGAAGTCCCGGCTGGCGAACTGCGGCCGGCCGCTTTCGCCCCATTCGAGCAGTATTTGTAATTGTTTATGTTTACAATAGTAATGAGTGGAAGTTTGTTTTAACACAGTAAATTGAAATAAGTTCTTTTAAGTGTTGTGTTGCTACTTGCTGTGATTACTTGTTGTTGATACTTGTAAATTGATTAATTACACTGGCTTGGTGAAAGCAAGATCATTACTTATAGTTTTGCGGTGGAATATAAAGCGGGTAAGTTGTTTTTATAAATATAAGTAAATTAAATATATATTACAGATTGATAGGGTTTTGTGACGTTATGCGTATGTTTTTTGCTGAAAATACGTAAGGTTTATAATTAATAAAATACCTACAATTAAAAATAACTAAACACATGGTTTGTTTGTCAATAGGTACCTATAGCACTTGCAAAGCTTTTTGCTAAAATCAAATACGATACGTAGGTTAGGTACCGTTTCTTAGTAAAATTAATCGAAAATTGGTTTTGATCTAAGTTAACGACTTATTTGTTTTTTAAACAACAATCTTATCAGGTGCTATTTTTTCAGTTTTGTTTCGATTTAATGTGTTTAATGTTTATGTTTACTAAGAAGGTATAATATTGTATTGTTGCAGATGAAAACTAAATATGCCTAAAGTAAATCCTATTTGGGAATATTAAGCAAATAAGTTTTTATCTGCGCCGCCTACTAGCGTAGCAAGTGAACAACTTTTTAGCAAAGCTGGACAATTGTATGACGAGAGACGACATTCTTTGAAGGGCGAAAATGCCGAAAAATTGCTTTTTTATGTTATAATATAATGTTATTTAACTTTGATTATTAAAACAATTAATTTTGTTAAACAATTAGTAGTGTATTAAAAAGCAAACAGTATAAAAAAAAAAATTCACGCTTTTTCTATTCTCGTTCTCGGCTCTCGGTCTCGGCCGAGATTTTATTTTATTCTCGGTCTCGGTCTCGGTCTCGGCCGAGAACGAAAAACCCATCTCGGTCGAGCCTTAGATATTATATGTTAGTAATAATAATTAAATATTTTTCACACATCTTCTCTTTGTTGGGTACAAAACTGAAAAAAGAAATAATGTACAAGTTAGTAGAAATATTTTACATAAAACTATATAAGTATACTTATTATATATTACTTACATGATTGCATGAATTAATAAATTATAGCTAATATTTTCTACAGCATATTTACAGGAAAAGTAAACATGGTTTAGAAAACTCGCAGGGAAAATGTCATTAAAATTATACTAAGAGCACTTTTAAAATAAAAATTTATATTAAGTAACAATTCAGGGCATATTTCCTACATAACAATATCCTACCCAAACTGATAGTAAAGTATAGAATTACCTGCTTCGTCAATCTATTATTTCACAAATTCATTTGAAGGACTGCTATAGTATTAATACTATAGGGGTCTGAGCATTTTGCAGAGCAGCCTGGGAAGTCTGTGCAGCCTTTGCCCTAAGATGTTCAATTTTCAATCCCATCAGCCTTGATACGTCCAACATGCTTATGCTGGCTGGAATATTAATAAAACAATTTGCTGTACATTTTCCTTTAGGATATGAAAACAATTAACATTGTTATTCTTATTTATCTAAACTTCGTACACCTTCTTACAAAAGCATTATATTCTGATAGGGAACAAGTTTAAGATAAAGAAAACTACATACCTTGGTTCATTCCTTTGCAGTCCTAACTGCTCTAAAGGGGTTGAGGATGTCTGCGCACTACCCCCACGGGTCAGGTCAACGAACCTCTTCCCGAAGAATCGCCTCTGTCCACACCTGTGGACAGGTCATGGTCAGAGTGTCTATAAGACTCCAACCCAGGTCATAGGATGGCCCTTGCGGGCGGTGGTCTTCATGTGGCGCTGGTATGCAGTGGGTGATCGCCGGCTAGGCAACCAGGTCGCGTGGCAGGCGACGGCGGTCGGGCTGGCGCGCGTGGTGCGGCGCCAGTTCGGCGATGTGCGGGTGTTGTGAAGCATCCGCACGCGCGAACATGCCCTTCGCCAGCCTCTGGACAAACTGGTCCACGGTTTCCCATCTTAGGTCCCTCTGGATTGTCGCGTTCCTCACGTAGCGGGGGGCGCCGACGATGGTACGCAGAGAGAGGTTCTCTTGGGCTCGGAATCTCCGTTTGTTCGTCTCCGAGCACAGGGCGTACCATGCTGGGGTCGCGTAGGTGAGGCGGGATCTCGCGTAGGTCTTGTAGATCCCGAGCTTCGCCCTCAGAGGGAGGCTGGAGTACACTTATTTATAAAGCTACATTTCTATCCACTTGAATCTTTTATCTGTAATTTTTCGTTCACCTCGTAAACACATCAAATTCCACGAATTCCCACATAAGGTCAAAATTATTTTTTTTTTCCTTCTTTATCCCTAAGGAAAGGCAATAGCAATCAAAGCCGTACAGCCATGTCTTCAGTGTTTACATCTTCTTATTCCGTTTCCGAGGTTTCGAAAGGCCGAAGCCAGGTCTTCCGTATTTCTTGTTTTTAAGGCCAAAGCCGAGTCTTCCGTAGTTTTGTCTTTTAAGGCCGAAGCCAGGTCTTCCGTATATCTTGTTTTTAAGGCCGAAGCCAAGTCTTCCGTAGTTTTGATTTTTCAGGCCGAAGCCAGGTCTTCCGTAGTTTTGTTTTTTAAGGCCGAAGCCAGGTCTTCCGTTTTTCATGTTTTTAAGGCCGAAGCCAAGTCTTCCGTAGTTTTGTTTTTTTAAGGCCGAAGCCAAGTCTTGCGTGTTTTTGTTTCAGCCGAAGCCAAGTCTTTTTGTTTGTTTTATAAGGCCGAAGCCACGTCACATTTGAGGAGTCATGTCCGTGTAATATATCTCTTAGTCCGTGTATTGTTCCAAGTCCGATACATATTTTTACCACTCTAAATATCTTCAATAGTAGAGCAGATATAATCGTAAATATATTGATAATTTTCAAGATTCTTCAATAAGTCAACAGTGGTACGCGGGATATCTTCTGGTTTGTAGATGAGCAACAGTTTATCAATAAAGGCAAGGCGTTGTATAATATGGGCGGGGCAATCGAAAAATATATGATCCAGTGTTTGATTAGCGGCATTACAGATATTACAAATTGGCGAAGAAATAATTTGCATACGGTGAAGATGTGATCCGAAGCGACAGTGACCAAATCTGAGACGTGTCATTATACCATAGAATTTCCTGCTTTTCCACATGTTTGACATAGAGAACCAGGCACGTCCAATCCTTCCACTAACGGATCCGTACCAGGAACCTTAAACTGCAAGAGTTTGTTGCCAATAACTAAACCATTCTTGTTTCAAATTCTGTCTGAGTTTGGTAATGAAATCAGAGTTTGGCACAGGTACAGTAGACTCAGGAGCATTACTTTCAAGGATTGCCTTGGCCAGGAAGTCGGCATTTTCGTTTCCTGTCACTCCGACATGAGATGGAGTCCACATAAAGATAATATGTACATTTAATTTATGAAGTTGGGAGTAGCGATTCTTGATATCGTAAATAATATAATTGGTGTTGCAGTCTAGTTTGTTTGATTGAAGAGCTTTTAGAGTACTCATACTGTCAGATATTATGACCCACTTGTTTTCCGGGGAATCAGCTGGGTGTTCCGAAATATAAGTTAATGCTTTCGATATAGCAAGTGCTTCTGCTGAAAAGATACTCATTTCTTGTGGCAATTTCACTCCGAATCCATTTTTAATGTGCGGTAGGTATATAGCTGCGGCAACGCCGTTATCAGTTTTCGAACCATCAGTGTATATTTGAGTAAAATCAATATATCTTGCCAGTTGTTCACAGATTTCATGTTTATTCTTTTTCTCGGGATCAATATGAAATACCATTGAAGTGAATTTACTATCAAAATCGTCTGAGTAGCATGCCCAATGATCTTGGCTTCTATGTATATTAGACTGCTGATTAAAGTCAACCATATAGGAAAAATCATGAAGAATGTAGGGAGTTTTGGAGGAAGAGGCCAAAGCCTGATTATTTCTGTAAAATTGTACCAAATTTTTAAACAAAGGATGGGGCTCAATGGCTAACATTTTTAAGATAAACCTGTATTTTAGGTACTTGAAGCGAAGATTCAACGGTGGAATATTACATTCCACTTGAAGGGAATTAATGGGCGTGGTTTTCATAGCACCAGTAATAAGTCTTAAATTGTTATTTTGAATTACTTCCAATTTTCTTACAAGTTGATCATTAGCTGCAAAGCAAATAAAGCCATATTCAAAATGACTCCGAACTATGGCCTTATACAAAGTTATTAATACTTTCGGATCTGAACCCCAGTAAGTTTTAGTAAGAGACTTCAATATGTTATAACCCCTATTTGCAGAGAATATAATCTTATCAACATATTTCTTCCACGAGCAGTTACCCGTAAAAATAACTCCCAAAAACTTGATCTCCGATGCAAACATTAAAGGAGTGTTATTAAAATAAATTTTAAACTGAGCTTGTTTGATTTTGTGGAAAATTAACACTTAAGATTTTTCAGGACTGATGTCTAAATTTAAATATTTGAAATAATTTGAGAACCTAGAAAGCGAATCATTTAGATTTCGCATAACCTCATTTGCATTCATTCCAGAGCTATATATCACCAAATCGTCCGCAAACTGAAGGTTTCGGACTTTGGAGCCCAAAATAAGATTAAGTTTATGAATATACAAAGTGAATAAGAGTGGGCTTAAAATCCCACCTTGACAAACTCCCTTAAAAGATGAGCGGGGACCGAGCAATGGATTGTTAATCTCAACAAACTTTTCTGTCGTGAAGAAAGGAAAAAATAAAATCAATAAATTTAATAGGAATCCCAATGGAAGCTAATTCCCTACACAAAATATGATGATTGACATTATTGAATGCACCAACAACAAAAAAGACTCCGGCAAACGACATATTCTTCTTCACAGATTGAAAGATGTCTAATTGTAATTGAGCTATACTTTCTCTTGACGATCGACCTTTGCGAAACCCAAACTGGTTCATGGGTAGTATATGATTGGATTCAACAAAAAACTCTAGCCTTTGTTTTAGAACTTGTTCAAAAATTTTACCAACGCAAGATGTAAGTGCTATAGGTCTATATGAGTCAGGGCAATGTTTCTCTTTATTTGGTTTTAATATTGGAATAAGACAATCTGATTTCTAATCATCAGGAATTATATTTTGAGACCATAAAGAATTTAACACATTTAAAAGAACTGATTTAGATTTATTAGAAAGCATTTTTAACATTTTGTAAGGAATCCCGTCAAGGCCAAAAGCTGTATCTCTCCTAGATGAAATAGCTGACTGTAATTCTTGAAAAGAAAATGGTTTTACCAGAAATTCGCTATTCTTAGCATGCACATAACAATGTCAATTCAAGTTAGACTCAACGGTATCAGGCGTATATTTTTTAAGGAATTCGAAGACCCAACTTATGTTATTGTTTGAGAAACTATGTACGAAAGTTTTATTAAATTTTTTCATGATAGTCCAAATATGCGAAATCGGCGTGGTTCTGTTGAAGGATTCACATAATGCAACCCAACTAATTTGTTTTTGCTGCTTTAATGTAAGCTTTTTAAGAGCTTGCTTCTTTTTGAAATTGATGTAATTACATTCAGTTGGATCATTTTTAAATTGAATATACGCTTCTTTAGAGCACTCTACAACCTGGCTGCATTTTTCATTCCACCATGGGAGAGGAATTCTTTTTTTCCTAAATATGCCTGGTGATGAATTATTATTACGAAAACTGGACACTGGTGATGAATTCCGAGCAGCTAAAATTAAAATATCAATAAGATTTTTATAGCAATCTTTAGAGTTTGAGGTATCTATATTGAATTCTTGTAGAAGGGTATCTACATTTTTTTTGTAATTATTCCAATTAACACGACGAAAGTTTAAATGAGTTTTCATAGCTGATCAGTCTAATGGAGATGAAGTGTAAGGTGAATTGTTGTGAATAAGTATTTTAATTATTACTGGAAGATGGTAACTACCTAGCGGGTCATCATACACTGTCCAATCACAGTTCAGAGCCAGTGATGGAGAAATAAAAGAAAGATCTAAAGCATTTCGCCTCCATTGGTGTGATCCAATAGTGGTCATTTGGCCATCATTTAGCAAAACTAAGTTATTGTCATTAGTACTTGAAAGGACATCACGACCACGAGCGTCTGTTGATTGACATCCCCATGCCGAATGGAGAGCGTTGAAACCTCCCGCAAAAAGCGCAGGTTCTGGAACACTTTGTATAAGTTGATCAAATTTATGTTTGGTAAAAACCGGTAGACAGTTTTTAGGGCTATAAAAACTAACAATTGATACTTCCTTATTATCTCCGTACATTAAACGTATTGCTATGTTCTGAATGGAATTATCATAAAATGTATCAAGTTTTCTAAAAGTTAAGCTGTTATGAACAATTATGGCAACACCATTATGGTCGTTGCCGGTGTCCAATCTACAAATATTATAACCTCGAATATTGAAACGTTGATTCGGTTTTAGCCAAGTTTCACAAATAATTTCTACGTGAATATTATTCTCCTTCAGGAAATGTGATAAAACAAGTCTATTACTAATTAAACTTTGTGAGTTCCATTGCATTATGTTTAATTGATCCATTAAAAAAAAATAACAAATTAATTACTCTTACTTAGTGTTTCAAGAAGAATGGTTTTAATGTTTTGTGAATTAATTGAAAGTTCGTTTGTTTTGTTCTGAGTTAGTAACTTAGTTACTGAGCCTACTATAATGTTCATTATATGTTCTGAATTGAGAAGCAGTGCTAGCTGATCAGAAGGGCTTTTAGATATTAGTGGAGGAAATGATTTTTCCAGGGTTTCAGCAAATGTTTTCTTGTCTAATTTCATTTTGTTTTGATTAATTTTCTCCTTTTTTACAGGGCAGTCAGGTGAGATGGCGATATGATTGCCTTTGCAATGACAGCAAGAGGCATCCGCTGCATCAACTGTGCAAGACTTGAAGTTGTGGCTGCCTGAGCAGATAGAGCACTTCTCTGCGTTTTTACAAAATTTAGCTATGTGTCCATACCTCAGGCACCGCAGACACTGCTTCACTGGAGCGATGTACGGGCGAACCTCGAAGCGCCAGCTGTTCAGATCCACACTGTCGGGCAGGGATGGGCAGGAGAATGTTATTGAGACTGTCTTCAAAGGCTGGAACTCAACAGTGTTATTGTTAATTGTTCTTTTCATAAATCTTCTTACTGATACTATGTTTTTGGAGCAAGAAATATTTGAATAGATCTGCTCATTGGATAAATCAAGTGGCACATGTTGTATTACTCCAGTCACTTCAGTGGCCGTAGCAGGAATAGTCGCCTTTAGTTTGTATGAATCCAGAAATGTTTTATTGCTTAAAGCTGCATTGGCGAGCCCTGGCCGCTCAAACAAAACGCCAATCTTGTATTTGTTGATGCGTCTTAACTGTTTTATGCCTTTATTGAATCTTTTGAGGCAGTTCGCTAGAGCCATCATGTCTCTGTCGCCCAATACCTTGCCAGTGTCGCTGCTTTCAAAATAAACGATATAATCTAATTTACCTCCATCCACTGGGTAATAACGGACATAATCCGGGACCTGAAAAGGCTTATACTTATCCTTGTCATCTTTTGGTTCATCACACGGACTTGAGGATTCCCCACTATCAGACAGCTCCTCCTCCTCCTCTTCCTTCTTTCTTTTCTTAGGCTTCTTCCTGCCCATTTTTAACTAATTTACAGTATTTTTAGATAGCCTACTGTAATTAAATTAAATTTTCAAAATTTAAATTAAAATTTTCCGCCTATCAAGACAAAAGTTCCCGCGCTTTTTTTTTTTTTTTTCAAAAATAGAGTAGTTAACAAAAAGGCGAAATCGACGGTCGATTATACACAATCGATGCTACATCTCTAATGTTTTGATTACGACAATGGTTCGGTTATGTTTCAGCTTCGGTCTCCACTTAAACTTTAGCGCGATACCGAATTTCATTGAACCGAACCAAAGTTGAATTACAACTGGAACTGAACCAGAACCAAACCTTTGACGTTCGTTGACTATACAAAATAGCGCGATCGGCCCCCTGGGTAGCTTTGTCTTTCAATAAAACATTAGCTCTCAACTTCATAATTGAATTATTGTTATTTTTAAAACGCATTCAATCCAACTAAGCTTGCTAAGCTTCTGAACGTAAATTGAATTGTCAATCTTATCTGAAGCTATCAGTTCTTTTTTTTTATTGGCGTCTGAACTTCTTGCTACAACAAGTGCCTGCTAGAACGTTGTTTTAAAGTTGTTGCGTGCAGTAACAATCAATAAAACCGAAAACACATTTAAATTCAAAAACCAAAAACTCGAAAAATAAAACTCACAAGAGTATTCGGGCGGCGATCCATCTTCGCAGGTGATTCCCGGTCGAGCGAATGGTAACGGTCAACTGGTTTTATTCAATATTATTCAGGGTCCGATTTATGCGAAGCAATGTTGCCATTAGGACAATCTAGTTTGTGGCTACATAAAATATAAAGTGGTCAGTTTTATATTAAAAAAAAAACACTTTCGAAATGTGGCTAGAAGTAGTATTCTTTGCCTACCTTAATATTCTATTAATGTTGATAAAATAATATTATTATCATAAACAATGATATCGTTTCGGTAGGTTTATTATAATTTGATACTCCGTAAAAGGCGATAACATCAGATTTATTTAAAATTACTTACTCGGTCGACTTTCGACCGGATTAATCTAAAAATTACCAAAATTCGTTTTGGTGGCTAAAATTGATTATTTTTGGCTAAAACCGTTGAAAATCCGCTATATCTAGTCACAAAGTGGCTAGAACGGCAGCACTTATGGAAAGCCAACGTCAAAGTAGGTCCCATCTTCTTTTGACATTTGGATATGGGCTTGGTTTCGCTTGAAACATTACATGATACCGATTTACGTCAAATCATACAGATTTAGTTCATTCAATGAACTTGGGTTTGGCCTCCAATAAGATGCTACTTGCGTGATACCAATTTGACAGATGAAGCTGGTGCAAGGCGCCAAACGTAAAAGTCTATAATGAAGTTCAAGCTCAGACGACTTACGTCGTAAGGCTGCTGATGCATGCCGTTCAAAAGTAAAAGTCTATATGAAGTTCTAGCTCAGACGACTTACGCCATAAGGCCGCTGCTCTCCTTACAGCGTTCACTTTTTTCTAATATTAGGGCCGAATGGCACACAAAAATAACTAATTTGGTGTATTCACACTCGAGTTACTGCACATGGGCACATTGCAATATTTCATGGTCATTTTAGTTTTAATTCGTGTGTATAGTACGTTGTTTATATTGGGCAGTACGTGGCGTAGTTGTTTAAGGGTTTCGGGAATGAAAATACTTCCTGGTTGATATTCCCGTATTTATTGTGTCAGCAATAAATAGTACGCGAATTATGACAAATACAAGCAGAAGCAGTTTAACAGCGATTAGATTTAGAATTATATTTTATCAGCGCAGCACCACACAAGCAATAATTCACAAGAGACGGAAAGAGAGAGAACGCCATATTTTAAAAGTATAAACGTCACATTTCACAGATTAAATTATTACCATTAGTAGTGATGTGAAAATGTTAGGATACCATCAGATTCAATCTTTCACACTCCTCCTTAGACTAACATTACAACATGCCAATAGTCAAATTATCTACATGCTCTACATCTAACATGCTAACATAGAGAAAACAAAAAAACTCTACATTGACTCTATAAAATAAAATATTTAGAGACCACTCTACATTTATAGAAGTCAAAAAAGCTCTACATGTTAGAAATTTTACAATTGACTGACTGGCTTTACATTAATGTCAAATATAAAATTACAATGCTTTTCTCTACACAATGGTTTGGTAAATACATCGGCTATCATTTTATCTGTAGGTAAATATTTTACACTTATAAATCCGTTCTGTATAAGATCTTTTACATAATGATAGCGCAAATCTATATGCTTAGTCTTCTTATGAGAGTATTCCTTAACAAGCAAAAGTTTCTGAGCACTTTGGTTATCATTGTATACAACTACACTTATTGTTTTGTCTACGATTTCCGACAAGAAATTTTTAACAAAACAAATGTCTTTGCAAACATCAGCAATGGCTAAGTATTCGGCCTCTGTGCTGGATAGCGTTGTAGGGCGTTGCTTTCTAGCCTCCCAATTTATAACATTTTGACCAAACCGAATGACAAAGCCTGAATACGACTTTCTGTCGGTTACATCATTGACCCAATCTGCGTCTGCGTATGCATTTATATTTAAGTTACAACTTTTGACAAAATGCAAACCATAGTTAATGGTGCCCGCTAAATAACGTAGAACACGCTTAGCAGCTTGCCAGTGACTTAAGCCAAAACAGTTACTAAACTGACCAAGTTGACTGCATGCATATGAAATATCAGGTCTAGTGCATACAGCCAAGTACATAAGACTACCTAGCAACTCTCTGTACTTGTACATTTCATCCTGTAAGCAGTCATCGTCAGACTTTTCTAACTTACAGTTAACAGGCAATGGTGTGGAAACTGGCTTACAGTTAATCATATTGAACTTAACTAACAATCTCCTTATGTATTCACATTGGTCCAATATTAAAATATCATTATTTCTAGTGACATTTATGCCTAGGCAACTGTTTAATATTTATGCTTCGGAACGCACCTCCTCTTGTTGCGCGACTCGGAACGGAAACAGAACCGCAGTTGTCACTCGTACCGGAACGAGATGTAAAATTGGAGGTTATCTTTACTCTTGGTCTGGTCTCATCGGGAGAATAACATGGCGGCTCGGGCCCCGTGGCATTGATGGTATTTCGGTGTACCAATTATCATACAGGCATCGGGCCTGGTCAGAGTGTAAATCTGCATCGTCGGGAAATAAGTAGATTCGCGTCAGCGGTCAAGTGAGCCGTGTCGTGATTGAAAATCGTCGTATCGGACGGCGATTCCACGTGTCGGCAGGCAGCACGCCGGCGGCAGCGTCGGGCAGCGACAGTAAAGCGATAGTGATTCGGTTCCTATCCTATCCCAATTGTGCCCTTATCCCATATTCCTGTCTCGAATCGAGCCTTCGATCTCCTGTCTACGGTGACAAGGTAATAAACAAATTCATCAATTCTTTTCTCCCACGTGCGGCCAAAGGCACACTCCCCTCATGACTCCACGCCGTTCGGTTTAGGCGTGGAATTAAACATTTTGGTAGCAGGAGCGCGGTTTCCTAGTCGGAAATCATCGATTCACGGTTGTAGGGCTGCCTTTGTCACATTGTAGTTGGGAGAAAAGAATATCTCAGATTGGCTCAAGTCGGCAATGAGTCTGTGGTCGGTATACCACGATTAAAGTTCATTTTCGGTAAGTGAAAGTATAAGTGCCAATTTAGTTAACAGTTGTTATAAAATTGTAGTCGGAAACTACTGTTGTTGAGCATAAAAGATTGAACAGTCATTCTGCGTAGCCTAGATTGTATTACTTGCGATAGAACGTCGGGTTCTATAGTCCTACAGTGTTATTTCGGTTTACACAGTAGGGTCGGGCTATTTAAGGGGTATTAAGCTGATTTTGCTGACCTCAAAGGAAGTGTGGTTCCTATCGGAGGGGCCACTACTAGAAAAATAGTTGTTTTTTTTATAATAACCTTTTGTGTGTTATTTGTATTGTACCACATGGTGGCATTCTCTAATTGATTTAGAGTGTATATTATAAGGTGTATGTCCACAGGGCGACCATATTAAATATTGTTTAGGATTTAATTGTTTAGTGGTTGCCTTGGGTTTTACAACTTAGTTTTAATTTCTGTGCCCAGCGCTGACGGGAAAGTGCTGGTATCTGGCTGTGCTTAGTTCGGTAGTGAAGCATAGGACCAGGAACAATTAAATCGGTAACCATGGCACCTTCGCCCTTAACGGTACTGCGATATGGTGTCCGTGAGGAGATGAGATGGCTCGCCCATACTCACAAGTATGTGGAGCGACCCGACATGGACGATGTCCTGCTCAAGCGTGTGGAGGACGCAATGACACGCGTCGGGAAGGTGTGTCGGCTGGCTGCCGAGGCTGAAGCCCTCGGGCTTACGGATGAGGCCTCGGTGGCTGCAGTGAGGCAGCTCTGCGCGGATGCTGACCAAGCGATGGAGTGCTTGGGCGACATCGAGCGTCGCGCCGAAAAAATTAAGCGGTCGCGTCGGGATGACCGCGGGGAGGGTAGCGCAGACCCCCCCCCCTAAGGGTGTGGTTGGACGGCTTCCACACCTGGAGATTCCGGCCTTCGGTGGGGCAATTGATGAGTGGCCGGCATTCATCAATTTGTTCGATAGCCTGGTCCACGGTCGGGACGACCTGGACAGCGCCTACAAGTTGGCCCAGCTATTGATGGCACTGCGGGGTGAACCGAAGGAGTTGGTCGGTCACCTAACGGTTACGGCGGGCAATTATGAGATTGCCCGGGTCATATTGTTTGACCGCTACCAACACAAAAGGCGGTTGGTAGCTGGGGAAGCTGTTCAGCATCCCAAGAGTAACCCGGGATGTTGACATCCGGGTACAGGTGCTCAACCCTGTGCTGGTGGCCACTAAGGCCCTTCAGAACCTTGGTCTGCCGGTAGACCAATGGTCATATATTGTGTTATATATGGTTTTGTCACGGTTGCCTGCAGCTGTTCAAAGTCGGTTTGAACAGCTGCATGGGGGCAGTAGCTCGGAACTGCCCACGCTCGTCCAATTAACGGAGTTTTTGGAGGGCGAATGCAGGCGATGCGACACCATGGATTCGGAGGCCAGTGTGCAGCGCCAACCCGCGCGGATGCGGGAGGGGCCGCGCCCCCCACCCCCACGGGGGGGTGGTCGGTCAAAACAATTTGGCGTTTTGAGTGCCGCGCCGTCGGGTGACGGCTGTGCGCACTGCGACAGTGCCGGTCATGAGGTGACCAGTTGCGCCAACTTTAAGGCACTCGGTGTGGCTGCCCGCAGGAAAGTGGTCTTCCGCCACCGATTGTGTTTCGGTTGTTTGGGGCCGCACCCGCTGAGCGAGTGCTCACGGGCGTCCCCCTGTGAGGGCTGCGGTGGCAGGCACCACGTCGTGTTGTGCCTGAACCGGTCAGGCCCATCGGACGGTCACCAGGGCCGGACTCAGGTTGGTCGGTCACAGGGCCCAACCAGGGCCGGACCCAGTCCCCCTCCGGGCAACGGGAGTCACCAACGGGGTGACTGGGGTACCCGCGGACGGGACCCCCCCGAGGGGAAGGGGGCAGCGCGGGGGGTAACAGGCGGGATAGCCGGGGTTCGGTCGCCGCTATCCAGGGCCAGCGAGGACTTTGGGCCGCTGGCTCACCGCGTGTTACGGGCGGGTGTCAGATGGCACCTGTGAGTGGCGCGAAGGCTGGGAGCCCACCACCTTCTGCGCCACCCTGCCCGTCGCTCTGGGAGGCGAACAGTCGGATGTCGCCCCCATTCCTAGAGCGCCCGAGGTTAGATCCGCTCTCCCCCCTCCACCCACGGTGGCCACCGGGCACACCGTTCACAGTCCGGTATGGTCGGGTACCGGGACAGCGAGGGGCCTATTATGCGGGTTGGGACCCCCTGATGTACATGCGGTCTGATATGCCACCGGTGGCATATCAGCAGCCGAGTTACCAGGCCGACGGAGGTCCCAGCGGGTTCGGATCCCGCGGAGGTTCCCGCTAGGGACACGCCGCCCACTTACAGGGTGCCGCCACTCCACAGACGGTCATGCTCCCCACCGCCTCGGTGATAGCGTGGAGTTCGGACGGCAAATCTTGTGTGGCACGAGCACTATTGGACTCGGGGGCCCAGGGGTGCTTAGTCTCGTGCAACCTTGTAAGACGGTTGGGCATTTCGGTAAGGGAGTACCCACATTCCATTCGGGGAATTGGGAACACGGAAGTCGGTTCCGTTAAGGGAGTATGTCGGATTACGGTCACGGCATTAGTCATGCCTAATGTGATGGGCTCACACCCTCACGTACGGTTGTCGCCCTCGGTGCGACAGTTGGTCGCTGGGTTGTCACTGGCTGACCCGGAGTTCGACATTCCGGGCCCAGTAGACATTTTATTGGGTGTCAATGCCTTGGGATACCTGTTAGTGCCAGGTGTCCACGTGTTGCAGGCGACTGGTCTGGTTTCGGTCAACACCAGACTGGGCCATGCGGTAATGGGTCCGGTCATGCCGGCTGCCCCACGCCTAGCGACTCGTAGTCCCTTATTCGGTTCTGTACTCTCGGAGGTGATACAGAAGTTTTGGGAGGTGGAGGAACCACCTACGGTACGCCGGTTGGACCCGGCTGAAGAAGAGTGTGAACAGTTTTATCGGAACAATACTGGTCGCCTTCGGTCAGGTCGATTTCTCACACGTCTTCCATTTCGGAGTGATCGCCCACCGCTGGGCAGTTCACACCATGCAGCCGAGACGCGGCTTCTGTCGATGGAACGACGCATGAAGCGTGACGGGATTTTCCGGCAGAAGTACGTCGACTTCATGCGGGAATACGAGTCGCTCGGCCACATGTCGGTTTCGGGTATCGACTGGAAGCGTGAAGACCACTGCTTCCTGCCCCATCACGCGGTCTTGAGGACCCCGGAGGGCAAAATACGGGTAGTGTTCGATGGATCGGCATCAACATCTAACGGCATGAACCTGAACCAGTGTTTGCATTCAGGGCCGAAGTTGAATCATGACATCGCGGATGTTATCACGCGGTTCCGTCGACACAATGTTGTGTTTGTAGCTGACATCCGGATGATGTTTAGACAGACGGTCATTCACCCTGACGATAGACGGTATCAGCTGATACTGTGGCGAGAAAGCCCAGATCAGCCCATCAGGGTGTACAAGTTGAACACCAACACGTACGGGCTACGGTCTAGTCCTTATTTGGCGATTCGCACTCTGCGGGAGTTAGCGGATCGAGAACGGTTAAATTTCCCTAGAGGAGCAGCGATCCTGGAGCAGGATCTCTACGTGGACGATATCTGTACCGGTGCAGATTCCGTAGAGGAGGCGCTCGCTCGACGGGACGAGCTAGTTGAGCTCTTACGGGGTGGAGGTTACGAGCTCCGGAAATGGATGTCGAACTCTCCAGAGTTACTGACTGGTCTTCCGGATGACTACCAGCAGGATCCCCACGTTTTTGAAAATTTGGAAAATCCAAATATGTTGTCGGTATTAGGCGTCCAGTACCAGCCGGTGTCAGACATGTTCTCGTATCGGGTCGAGTTGGACACCCCGAAGGTCTGGACGAAACGGAACGTCCTCTCAACGGTGGCTAGGACATTTGATCCAAACGGGTGGATCACCCCGGTAACATTTCAGCTCAAGTGTTTTATGCAGCAATTGTGGTCTGCTGAGCTGAAATGGGACGACCCGATCGGTGGGTCATTGAGCTCAGAGTGGGACTCGTTCTTTTCGACCCTCCCTGGCATTAATCGGATTTCACTGCCATGGAGGTTGGTCCCCACCAAACGATACACCGCCACCCTGCATGGGTTTTGCGATGCCTCGGAGAAGGGCTACGGAGCTGCGGTGTATCTGCGTACGGTCGACTCCTCGGGGGAGGTTGATGTGCGGTTGGTCATGGCCAAGAGCAAGGTTGCGCCGTTGCGCACTCGCCTGACCATTCCCAAGTTAGAGCTTTCGGGAGCGGCTCTCCTGACTCGTCTGCTCAACCACACGATGACGGTTCTTCGTGGGTCAATAGCGTTGGAAGATACGGTCTACGCTTGGACGGACAGCCAGATCGTGTTATGCTGGCTGAAGGCTTCAGTTCACAAGCTGGAGATTTTTGTAGCGAATCGGGTTTCGCAGATTTTGACTTCGGAGGTTCCCTTGATCTGGAGACATGTTCCAGGGTAATGAACCCAGCAGACTGTGCGTCTCGTGGGTATCACGCTCCGGAGTTGGTTGGACATCCCTTGTGGTGGGGTCCAAAATGGTTGACTCAAGCCGAATCGGATTGGCCAATGAGTCCACGCGTTACCACGGCGAACGGCGCCTTGACAGTCGGTGTCTGTACGACGCAACCAGAGCCGGAAGAGGAGTTCAGCCTGCTGGAACGGTACAGCTCGCTCGACAAGCTGTTCAATGTGACCGCCTGGATCTGCCGATTTGCGTGGAATTGTCGGAATTCTGAGGCGCAACGAGTGCGGACACAGGTCCTGACACCACGGGAACGGAACCATGCGTTGTTCGCATTGGTACGGAACGTGCAGACGGTGCACTTTAAGTCCGAATTGGACATTCTGAGACGCGGACGCGTCCAACTGAAGGGAGCTGTGGCTCGGCTCAACCCGTTTATTGACCCTCAAGGATTGCTGAGGGTAGGAGGTCGGCTGCGGAATGCCAACCTGCCTTATGCGGCTCGCCACCCGTTGTTACTCCCTAGGAAAGGGAAGTTGGTCGAACTGTTGATACAGGATCGACACATTCGGAATGGGCATATCGGATGCCACGCCTTGATGGCGTTTCTCCAGCGCGAGTTCTGGATTCTATCGGGAAGACGCTTAGTGCGTAGCGTCGTATTTCGGTGCCTGCCTTGTTATCGGGCCAAGGCGGCTACGATGCAGCCCCAGATGGGCGATTTGCCCTCGGATAGGGTTAACGAAATCCGGCCCTTTGCGGGTGTCGGAACAGATTTCGCGGGACCATTCATGGTCAAGTCTTCACAGCTACGGAACGCCAGATTAGTGAAGGCATACCTGTGCGTCTTCGTGTGCTTGGCCACGAAGGCAGTCCACTTGGAGGTGGTCAGTGACTTCACTACGGAGGCATTTATCGCTTGTCTGGATCGGTTCGTCTCACGAAGGGGCCTCCCGACATTAATCCGTTCGGACAACGGCACAAATTTTGTCGGAGCCAGGCGATATCTGCAGGAGGTCACTCAATTCCTGAACGGTAACCAGGACGCCATCGGTACGGCTTGCTCCCGACGAGGGATTGAATGGGTTTTCAGTCCGCCGGGATGTCCTCATTGGGGAGGAATATTTGAGGCTGCGGTTAAATCGGCTAAGTCGCACCTGACGAGGATCATCGGTGAGACCTCTCTACGCTTTGAAGAGCTTGCGACGCTGTTCTGTAAGATTGAAATGACACTGAACTCGCGTCCGTTGTGCCCGCTCAGTTCGGATCCAAATGATTTGGAAGCGTTGACGCCGGGTCACTTCCTGATAGGTCAGCCCCTTAACGCCCTGCCAGAATACCCATTCGGTGATGTTAAGTTAAGTCGGTTAACTAGGTGGCAGATGTTGCAGCAGATGGCTCAAGATTTTTGGAAACGGTGGTCCCTTGAGTACTTGCACATCTTGCAGCAGCGCCTTAAGTGGACTGACCGGACGAGCCCCCCTCAAGTCGGTGATTTGGTGCTGATTAAGGATGCGAACCTGCCATCATTGAGATGGAGACGAGGACGGATCGTCAATTTGTACACGGGTCGGGATGGCACGCCTCGATCAGCAGAAGTCAAGGTGGGGGACTCGGTCCTCAAGAGAGCGGTCGCAACACTTTCTCGCCTTCCTATTGATTAGGGACAGGTTCGGGCCTGTCCGGGCGGGTGACTGTTTAATATTTATGCTTCGGAACGCACCTCCTCTTGTTGCGCGACTCGGAACGGAAACAGAACCGCAGTTGTCACTCGTACCGGAACGAGATGTAAAATTGGAGGTTATCTTTACTCTTGGTCTGGTCTCATCGGGAGAATAACATGGCGGCTCGGGCCCCGTGGCATTGATGGTATTTCGGTGTACCAATTATCATACAGGCATCGGGCCTGGTCAGAGTGTAAAACTGCATCGTCGGGAAATAAGTAGATTCGCGTCAGCGGTCAAGTGAGCCGTGTCGTGATTGAAAATCGTCGTATTGGACGGCGATTCCACGTGTCGGCAGGCAGCACGCCGGCGGCAGCGTCGGGCAGCGACAGCGAAACGATAGTGATTCGGTTCCTATCCTATCCCAATTGTGCCCTTATCCCATATTCCTGTCTCGAATCGAGCCTTCGATCTCCTGTCTACGGTGACAAGGTAATAAACAAATTCATCAATTCTTTTCTCCCACGTGCGGCCAAAGGCACACTCCCCTCATGACTCCACGCCGTTCGGTTTAGGCGTGGAATTAAACAGCAACTTTTCAGAACACCTAAATGTCTAACTTGAAATTCATTCTGTAACAATGGTTAAATAGAGTTTAGACAGTTACTGTGAAAAATGTAGAAGTCATCCACATATAGAGCTATTATTACATACTCAGTTTTCAATTTTCTAACATAAACACATGGTTCAAATTTACTTTGGACATATCCATTTTTAACTAAAACATCATGTACTCTATTATTCCACATACGGCTGGCCTGCTTTAAACCATATAAACTTTTATTCAACAAACAGACTTTACTATTATCACCATTTGTAAATCCAGTTGGCTGTTCCATGTATATAGTTTCTTCTAACTCTCCATTGAGAAAAGCAGTGGTAACATCGACATGATCGATACTTAAATTTAATTCGTTAGAAAGAGCAAATAGAATTCTCATCGTAGAGTGACGAACAACTGGCGAGAAAGTGTCATTGTAGTCGAGGCCTGCCTTTTGCGTAAAGCCACGAGCAACCAACCTAGCTTTGTACCTATCGAACTTACCTGTTGCATCGTGTTTCTTCTTGTAGACCCACTTGCATTTAACCACGTTATGACCTTTCGGCCGTTCCACAAGTCGCCAGACATTGTTCCGCAATAGCGAGTCATACTCACACTGCATGGCTGACTGCCACTCACCTTTTTCAGACGAATTCATTGCATCATTATATGTTGTAGGCTCCTCATTAAAGGTCTGCTCTACCATATAACTAGATAAGTCAAAATCACGATACTTTTGGGGTATGCTCCCTCTCGTACTACGCACGGGACGGAGTTCAGTCTCAGTTCCGGCTGGACCAGTTACTCCTCCTTGAGGTGCAGACGCCGGCCGACGATCGGGGGCATCCTTGTGAGGGCTCTCATCCTCATCGCCGTCGTCACCAGTGCAGTACTGATCAGAGTTTGGAGATCTTGGCTCCTCATCTGAAAATGCATTTAATTCATGATTAGAATCACCACTAGTTATAATTTCATTCATATTGGGTTCAATAATAATGTCATTACTATTAATATTCTCATTATTTGATTCAATATTATCATTAAAATTATTTTCATTATTGACCATAATATCATTATTTGATTTATTGTAATTATCATGTATGTCAAATGAAATAAAATCTCTTCCTCTCTCATATGAAACACAGCCATCATTATAAAACTTGTCTTCTAGAAAGACAACGTCCCTAGAATAGACAATTTTGTGAGGGTTAAGAGGGTCAACAAGACGATATACTTTAGTGGTTTCACCATAACCAACGAACACAAAAGCTTTTGACTTAGCATCAAGCTTTCTTCGTTTTTGTTGAGGTACCAAGGCATAAGCTATGCAGCCGAAGACACGCAGGTGACTAAGGTCCACAGGCGAACCTGTCCACTCACGCTCAGGAACCGATCCCGACAGCGCACTGGTAGGGGATCTGTTTTTCAGATAAATGGCCGTCATAACGGCCTCACCCCAGTAGCGACTCGGAAGACCACAGTTCTGAAGCGTACATCTAGCCTTTTCCATAATGGTTCTATTAACACGCTCGGATATACCATTCTGCTGTGGGCAGTAAGGCACCGAGGTTTGGTGAATAATACCTTCCTTTTGCAAATAAGACCTTAACTGATCATTGCAATACTCAGACCCATTGTCAGATCGCAGAACTTTAATAGGCTTCCCTATTTGCTTTTCGACTAAATTTTTAAAAACTAGAAAATGAGAACTCACCTCAGATTTATTTTTCATTAAAAAACCAAAGGTTTTCCTTGTACAGTCATCTGTGAAGGTCAGTAGATACTTTGCTCCACCCACGCTGGTGACCTGCATTGGACCACAGACATCACTGTGTATGAGTTCTAGTGGTTGTGATGCTCGAGTTGCGCTGCTTGGGTAAGGTTTGGAGTGCATCTTGCCTTGTAAACAAGGCACACACTCAACAAGCTTCTCCTTATCCTGCAAACACACACCAGTACATGCACCGTCACCACTTAGTTTAACAATACCTTTTTGTCCTAGATGGCCCAGCCGACGATGTAGAACATCAATCGGCACTGTCACCGCATTGGCACTCACTGTCCCTTGCCTAGATTGCAGAGGCATGGAATGCCCATTCTCCGGTACCTTCACTTTAAACAAACTTCCCATTCTAGCTGCGAAAAGAACTTGGTTGCCAGTAACTTTACAGTTCTGCATAACCCTACAACCTTTCTTATCAAAACATACAACAAAGCCATTATCAACAATCTTATATGTAAATTTGTGGATAGACATGGAACCACCATCACATCTTTTAGCAAAATATTATCATCAGATACAGACACTTCACCAGTTCCATTGCACACTAACTAATCTCCATTTGCAATAGAAACAACATTTTTACTATGTTTAAAGTTCCTCACCATATTCTGATCATTAGTCATGTGTGCCGTCGCTCCACTCAATACATTTTTATCTATGGCTCCACTGTCCATAACAAAGAGTTTGTCCCCTTGAGCCGTCATTGCTGACGCATACATCACATGCTGTGTTGACTTTTTGTCTCGTTTCTTCTTATAACACCTCTTCTCTGTATGTCCAGGCTTATGGCAGTATTCACAGACAGATTTCTTCTTACTGAAGTATGCGTTAGCCTTATCTTCATGAGTACTGTGACGCAACTCCTCTTGCAGTAACCTTGTTCTTACCAACTCACTCGTGAGTTGTTTGGTGAGACAGGCTGTTTCCAGACTCGAGACGAGCACATCAAACTGCTGAGGCAGTCCACTCAACATTATTTCAGCGACTTCACTGTCTTCAATGATTTTATTTATGTCAGCAAGTTGTTGGACAAGCATCATCACACCATTGATGTACTCGGTCATAGAAGTGTATTGAGAGTATTCCGCACGATGCAGCTGGCGCAATAACACCACGCGACGATACAGTCCTTTGTGTTCGAAGATCTCTGCTAGCTTCGTCCACGCTTCTTTTGCAGTCTCCGCACTGCGCACATATTGGTAGCACGACGGGTGTAACGACAAGGAAATGCGCGCTAGCGCACGTTGATCACGTGCAGGATCTTCTATCGCATTAGCCGCGGTGATGCAGCTCCATAAATTCTCCAGGGTCAAAATGGCCTTGACGGCAAACTTCCATGTGGCGTAGTTGCCGCCATCGACCAGGCGTTCAATGTTGTAATTGTTAGTAAGGTTAGGCTGATGCTGGGGCAGCTGCTGCTGCTGTTGCTGCTGATTCGACATTTTTCGGCTCCGTGCCGGGCGGGAACACGCTGGGCCCTAACCTATTGGGCAGTACGTGGCGTAGTTGTTTAAAGGTTTCGGGAATGAAAATACTTCCTGGTTGATATTCCCGTATTTATTGTGTCAGCAATAAATAGTACGCGAATTATGACAAATACCAGCAGAAGCAGTTTAACAGCGATTAGATTTAGAATTATATTTTATCAGCGCAGCACCACACAAGCAATAATTCACAAGAGACGGAAAGAGAGAGAACGCCATATTTTAAAAGTATAAACGTCACATTTCACAGATTAAATTATTACCATTAGTAGTGATGTGAAAATGTTAGGATACCATCAGATTCAATCTTTCACAGTTTACAGTATAGCGCCCTGCCCTTGAACCGAATAAAATG
This sequence comes from Argyresthia goedartella, assembly GCA_949825045.1. Lineage (NCBI taxonomy): Eukaryota > Metazoa > Arthropoda > Insecta > Lepidoptera > Argyresthiidae > Argyresthia > Argyresthia goedartella. The sequence goes on from OX463834.1 coordinate 17,717,471, forward strand.
AGTCCGAGTGCCCGCTAGACGGTGCGGCGGCGCGGCGGCGACGGCCGACCGAATCCGACCGATCCGCCGATACACCAACACCCAGTAGCATGACGAGCGCGGGGGGTTTTGTCGCGGAAAGTAAGAGACAGCTATATAGCGCATATCTCTGGCCCTAACTGTCCCGGGTCTCAAAACCCCCCGCGGGGTGGGCATGCTTCGAGTGCTGGCTCGTAAAGTGACGTCATCGCTGATCCTGCTCGCTCGCTCATTTGACAAAAGGGGGATTTACACGAAGTTCAAGCAGCAGCTCAAGCATGAACCAGCTAGCGAGAAATTATTCGTTTTAGAAATTCTATGAGCTTTTGCAGTCGATTCTATTGATACAATTGAAGTACTGGCTAAACATGGGTGCCAGTGTTCCTTGCCACCCCGCGGGAAAGCTGGCTAAACATGGGTGCAAGTGTTCCTTGCGACCCCGCGGGAAAACTGGCTAAACATGGGTGCAAGAGTTCCTTGCCACCCCGCGGGAAAGCTGGCTAAACATGGGTGCAAGTGTTCCTTGCGACCCCGCGGGAAAATTGGCTAAACATGGGTGCAAGTGTTCCTTGCCACGCCGCGGGAAAACTGGCTAAACATGGGTGCAAGTGTTCCTTGCCACCCCGCGGGAAAACTGGCTAAACATGGGTGCAAGTGTTCCTTGCGACCCTGCGGGAAAACTGGCTAAACATGGGTGCAAGTGTTCCTTGCCAGCCCGCGGGAAAACTTGGCTTAACATGGGTGCAAGTGTTCCTTGCCACCCCCCGGGAAAACTGGCTAAACATGGGTGCAAGTGTTCCTTGCCACCCCGCGGAAAAACTTGGCTTAACATGGGTGCAAGTGTTCCTTGCCACCCCCCGGGAAAACTGGCTAAACATGGGTGCAAGTGTTCCTTGCGACCCCGCGGGAAAACTTGGCTTAACATGGGTGCAAGTGTTCCTTGCCACCCCCCGGGAAAACTGGCTAAACATGGGTGCAAGTGTTCCTTGCCACCCCGCGGGAAAACTTGGCTTAACATGGGTGCAAGTGTTCCTTGCCACCCCCCGGGAAAACTGAATAAACATGGTGTAACGGCACAAAGGCTAAGGTCGAGCCACCGCTATTAGTAGCTATGATCGTCTATCCTATCTACCCCAAAATGAGATGTCCCGATTCAGCTGTAAGATTTGTAAGTTAAGAATGATAAGTCTGAATTTCTCGTTCGTTGAGAAGTTCGTTAGGCGTACAATAGTCGAACGAAGTTTGGTTCAGGAAGTTACAGTTTCAAGTTAGACAGAGAAAGCATATATGTCCACGAGCCGGTAATTCGCATCAGTCAGCGGTGTATTGCGCCAGATCAATCGTTGTTATATTTTATGTGTGATGGTACCATCTGGTTTTTGTATATATGGGCGCTTGGAACTTCTTTTGGTGGTCGACCACAGTTTATAATATTTGTTTGTGCTATCGTATAGATATCCGTCGTAGTTTTACGACGTGAGTACTCAATGATATTTCATGTGCTCGCTAGTAGCGGCTTGTGGTGGTTCCAATTATATATTTGGTTCACGGCAATAACGATCCGAAAAGACCGGTTTACACAATTGCGATTTGATTTTCCGAAATGGGTTCTGAACTAGCGGTTACCTCAAAAGGTCCGTAACGTTTTGAAACCTTCAACTCTGCGCAATTTGAGCTGGATGTTATCGAAACGTAGGCATTATTGCTTTAGGAGATCTAACCCACACCATAGCGAAGTGCATAGTTCGATAAATACCGAACTATGAATTCCACTAGCCGCAGCACTTCCTAGACTGAGCCTAATCATATATACCGACTCAGCCTACACATTAGACCTCCAGCGAAATTTACATTTAATATTTAAAGATGCAACTTGAATCCAACCTGACCCAAGGCAATGCAAACCACCTACCCGGACCTAAACAATGAACTTTAGACTGTAAATTGATCTCTTCGCGCTTCCCCGACAACACTCAAATGTCAAAATATCAACAGGATAGGTTATCTGTGTTGACACCGGTTTAACTTTGTTCTGAATTTGTTATTTCCATCCGCGGAACCTCATCGATCAAACAGTCTCCCTATGCCCTGCCAACCTAGGTTTAGCCGCAACTAAACTCCTGTCTAGCCTAGTCTAAAAACCTAGTGTTATACCACGTCCATTATCGACACCACTCGAAAATGGTTGAGTTTGATTTGAATGTGCTTGTATGTTTAATGACTGTGTGTGTGGGAATTTCAAAACTCGCTACTCGAAAGGAATGAGGAGAGGATTAGCCCGCGAATATCCTAAGAGCCAATCCAGGAACCCTATGGTGAAGGAAAAAGGAATTTAGGGTCGCTCCAAGCCCAGACTCAGACTCAGATAATTTACCTACAAGTTCTTATCTAACGACCCAAGGATAGTTTTGGAATTTGGGGTAGGTTGATATAAAGGATAGGAACCGAGGTATATCTCGGCGCTTCAGACACTCACGAAAAACCACTGAAACTTCGCAATCACAATTTCGTATAGTTCTGACGCATAACACGGCAGACAAAACTGTTTAGAACTCGTGAAAGACGACTGTCACAGTAGCTAGACGCTGAGACTGAATGCTCTCCCTTCCCCCGCCATCGAATTTATACACCCCACACGTCTGAAAGAAAAAAATATGCGTCCTTTGCGAACACGCTCTGCCCAAGCGAAGCTTCTTATCACTAACTACACAGGGTCTATTTTCAACCATGCTATGCAGATCCGCCGTTCTACAAATTGTGTGTACGCATATTCACTATGATCAACCGTAGGTTATCACTCAAATCATTTGGTACTGCCGATACACAGAATCTGTTGATCGCTGACCAATAAAAGCTTGTTGCGATTAATTAAGCATTCCCGATCGCTAGGCGCGCGAAGCAAAGACTGCTATTCATACTAGTCGTGTCAGACTCTCCATCTCATACCTTAATCGCAATTGTATATTTGCAATGAACATAATAGCTTTCTCCGTATCGTTCCATAATAACCTTTCATTATTTAGTTATTCACAATTTATTCAACGCGCAGCCAAATCGGCTCGGATCCCTACACATCTCGCAGGAATGCGACAAAAAAAACCTGACCTGTAACCTTCCTCGAACCATCCCACGCGTCGGCTCTGTATTTTTTGCTAAATTACCCGGAGCTACGCAAAACCCCCAAACGTTATCTGAACCGATTCTCGTATTCAAAACAGTGCGGCGTTGGGCTAGCCCTCTGTCACGCAAAATGAAGCATCAAATGTACTGACTCTCGTGTACCATTACAGCCCCCTCCCAGACCTTGAGACACTGTTTATCTCAGTTAAACATGGCGCAAGGATCTCATTACCACTATGCTACCCATGCTTTGTCCATATCTACTCTATACGCACGAACATCTCAAATCATGTACACAGACCGATGAATCTGTCAATTATTTATATAATATTTACACAACTCGATTGAGCTCTCTCCTGTCTTATCTTATTTATCTATCTAACTATACAACCTCGCTTACCCGCAACTTATCCTAATTCGTATTACTATATATATATATATATATATTTTTTTTTTTGTTTCCAAACCATGCAAGATCCTTAAATCTACAAAGTAGTTACTCAAATTTACAGCTTACAGCTTAATTATATAACTTTTATACACTATCTTATTTATCTACGCCCTTATTCGTCCTCACAATTATGTGAGGACGAATAAGGGCGTATTGCCAGGTATTAACCTGGATATATTTATAGTATTGAAGTTACCCAATATCTCATTTGAACCCGGATCTACTAAAGTATAACAGTTCGGATATATCACTGCCGAAATAACATAAGGCCCTTTATACAACAATGAAAATTTCCGCATGATTTTATGTTCTTTATTTGAACGCACAAAGGTCTTAAGTTTCACATAATCACCTATACGATATATCGTTGTTATATTTTAAGTATACTTCTAAATTACGCCGTTTGTCTGCCTGTCGCTTACGTCGTTCACTAGAACTTTTAGAGTTTTCTATCGCTACATTCCGCACCTGTTCCGTATCTCGCATACTATGACCTAATAACCATTCATCGCCTAATTCCTTGTCAATAGTTAACGGTTCCCGCCTACCAAACGCTAACTCATTAGGCGCAAAGCCTGTGCTTGTGTGTCCGATATTATTATAGCAATTTTGAATGTCCGGTAACACGTCGACCCAACTACGATTACTTCCGCCGCAATAAGTTCTAATCAGTCGACCTAGCTCGCGATTCACTCTTTCTACGCTATTAGAATTTGGACAATACACCGACGTATGAGTGACTCGAATCCCTAGCTGTTTGAGTCCAAATTCCCAAACTTTCGATATGAACTGTGGTCCTGAGTCCGTAATTATAGTTTCGATAGGTATTTCCCTATGAAATCTCTTTGTACAAGCGAGCACGCTCCTACCTGTCGCTTTTCGCATTGGATATAATTTTATTACTTTACTGTACACGTCTTGAATCACATATATACATAGTCAGGTCATAAGTTCTGTCACATGTGCAATATGAAATAATTTAGACATGTTTATTATTTTTGTAAACATTTATATAGCAAAATGAACTTAATAAAACATGGATTCTTATGGTAATAAAGTTTATTCAAAATGACCCCCGCGATTTTGAATACAGGCCTTTATTCTGCGCGGCCAGTCGTCTATCGCAGCACGAACGAGGTCCATGTCAATATCGGCGGCTGCCTTAATCAAGGATGCCTTGAGTTACTCCAAATCAGGATGAGGCTTTGAGCAGGCCTTTTCCTCCAAGTGTTGCCATATCTTGTAATCTAACGGACACAAATCTGGACTGGAGGAGGGCCAGTCTTCGTGCCGGATGAAGTCGATTTCACGCGCCGCCAGCCAGTCTTGTGTGCTTTTCGCTCTATGAGCTAGCGCAGAATCTTGTTGGAATAGCCAGTGCCTGTTATTAAACATGGTATGAGAAACAGGTTCCACAAGGTTCTTGAGGACTGTATTTTGATACACAACTGCATTCGTTTTTACGCCTTTCTCACAAAACTGTACCTCAGTTAAGCCCCAATAAGAGACTCCCAACCAAACCATAAGCGTGGATGGAAAATGACCTCGTTGGACACGCGAAATACGGTTGCTCGCTTCTTCACTGCTGTGTGCGTACACCTTATCATTTTGTTTGTTGTAGCTCTCTTCCACGGTAAAAAATTTTTCATCCGAAAAAAGAATTTCCCGGTGCTTTTTTCCCGCGTACCGCTTCAACAAAGCGCGGCATCTCTTCAGTCTCAGGTCCATTAAACGAGCGTTCAAACGATGTCCTGTTTTTCTTCGATATGCCCTAAGCCCTAAGCCTTCATTTAACACCCTGTTCACCGTGGTCCTGCTTAACCCCATCTGAAGGGCCAACAGTTTCTGCTTACGTATGGGATTTCTTTGAATTCGCGCCTTCACAGCTTTTATCACTGCTGGAGTCCTAACAGAGCGAGGGCGACCACTTCTTGACCTGTCATCTACACTAGAGTCTTCATTGTATCGTTTTATGGTACGATAAACGAATCTTTTGGTTATATTCAAATTTTTCAGTAAGTCGAAAATCTGAATTGTCGCGTAACCGCAACGATGCAACGCAATAACTGCGACACGGTCTTCTTTAAGTGTCCACTCCATATTTAAAAATGAGGAAAATTCTATAAAGTACACATTTTTATTTTCATGAAAAATTGGAAATTCGAATTCAATAAACTTTTTTGTGGCCAGCGTTCTAAATTCAAAAGTTTTTATTGTGTGACAGAACTTATGACCTGACTGTGTATATTGATATCCGAATTTACCTACGGGCAATGGCCCATAAAGGTCCGAGAAAACTTTCTCACCCAACCTTTCCGCCAACACCGGTGTACAAGGACCAACGGTATTGTTAGTACTTGGTTTGACCTTTTGACTTATGTCACAACTTCTTATCACCGCGCTAATCACCCTACTCATATGAAGAAAATAATATCTGTCCTTCATCAGTGCTAATATTTTATATCTGCCGTAGTGACCTATTTCTTCATGTATGTGTAAAATTAGTTCCTCCTGTAGTGATTTCGGAATTACTAGCAACTGTACGTTCCGCTTCGGCACGTGAAAATATAACGTATCACCTACTAGCTTGTAATTTTCAAACCCTCTCGTTTCCGTATCTACCACACTACGTCTGGTACAACCGCTAATTCGATTTAACCGCTCATCTTCGCTTTGTAATCTCGCAATGTCCCGTAAACTCGAAATAACACTTGCGGTATTCGATGCCTGAAACCAGAATATCCCCGGCTGAACATTTGTACTGTCAATCATACCTCCAGGTCCCGCTATTTGCCTGCTTAGCGTGTCGGCAATTTGATTATCACTCCCTCGCACAAATTCTATGTCGTAATCGAATTGCTCTAAAAACATAACCCACCTAGTGCCCCCAATAAAGTCCACGACTTAATGAACGTCAAACTTTTATGATCAGTTCTAATAATAACTTTTTCTCCCCGCAAATATATCTCAAATCGCTTTAACGTGTTTATAACTGCATACATTTCCTGTTCACTGACCGACCATCTAGTCTGAGCACCCTTAAATGCCTGCGAACAGAACCCTATAATTCGTTCCTGGCCCGAATCATCTAATTGATAAACATAGCCCCCAATTCCTATAGCGCTGGCGTCACATTGAACATAATATGTTTTTCCCGCCAATGGCTGACTCAAAATTATACTTTCTAAGAATTGTTTTTTTATCTCGTCAAAAGCACTTTGCACCTGCGCACTCCAGACGAACTTGACTCCAGACCGTAATAAATTGTACAAGGGCTGTGTTAACGTTCCAAAATTTTTTATAAACCTCCGAAAGTAATTTATGAACCCCAAAAATGCCCTCAATTGCCTGACAGTTCTGGGTGACGGATATAATTTAAGTGTTTCAATTTTGTCCGGGTCCATTTGCAAACCTTGTGTAGACAAAATATGCCCCAATAACTTGACCTTTTTTTGTGCGAACTCGCATTTTTTTAGTTTACATGTGAAGCCCGCGTCTTTCAATTTACTCAGAACCGTGTCCACTTGAGACAAATGCTGATCGAAATCACCCTCAGTTAAAATTGCCAAATCGTCGACAAAATTTAAACAATATGACCTAACCTCTGGCCCTAAAATTAAATCCATCGCCCTCGAAAATGAACCCACACTGGTTTTCAACCCCTGAGGTAAAACGTTGTAAACATAACTTCTGCCTTGATATACAAAACCCGTGTATCGTTTAGATTCGTCTGATAATGGTATAGAAAAATACGCATCTTTGATATCAATAACCCCTATGTAGTTTATCCGGCGCCCGGATTGCAATATCTTACTCATTAAAGGTGTGGTTTCAACCTCCCCAACCATTCCCGTGTTTAATTGTCGTGCATTTAGCAATATACGGACCTCTCCTGATTTCTTTAATGCACAAGTCAATGGACTGCTGAAATCCGTAGATTGCCTGCTAATAATACCTATCCGTTCCATTTCTTCCAATCGTTTTGTTACTTTATCGCGATATGCGAACGGTATGGGATAGCTTCGTTTTACGAAAGGCGTTTCATCTCTCATTTTTATCTCATGTATATATTTATTTGTCCGACCTACCCTATCGCTAAACAACTCTGCATGTTTATTTAACACCGGCAATAACTTTGTTTTGTGTTCAACAGGTATTGATGAATTATTCACATATTCCTCTATCACATTTCTACTGGTATCTTGGTTCTGTACTTCCATTGTACAACAGCAAGAATCCTGATTAGGACCAGTACCTAATGGTATTTCACACATCCGCCCGGCGCTTCGTATAATTAGCCTCTTATTACCCTCACACATTAAACTGGCTCGCGTCTGTTGTATAAAATCAAACCCCAAAATTAAATCTTTAGGCACCCTTGTTAATACTAGCATTGGAGTATCGATAACGCATTCACCTATTGTTAATGGTAACGTTACTAATTTATCAACCTTTTCCTTACTGACTCCAAATGCACCTGTGATTCTCAAACTTGGAATCGGTATTTCCGTCGGTTTTCCCAATTGACTGCACACTTCTTCGTACACTCTCCGACTTATTACACTGATTTCGCTCCCCGAATCAATCAAACTCCTTACAACAATATTCCCAATACGCACATCTATCTCAGGTAATGTCAATGTACTACATAAATCGCGCCCACACTCAGTCGAATCGTCGTCTCTGAATATCGTATGTAAACGTCTGTCATTTCGATCTCTACAATTCGATCTAGATTTTTCATCTAAACACACGGCATATCCGTGCGCTTTATGCGCTAATAATTGAATAAATTCATTCACACCCACGTTCGAATCCAAATTACACAAATCATACAGTCTATGCTTTTTTCCAATTTGATCGGCTGTCCACCCAAACCGTAATAAATATCTGAGCGCGAACGACCCGCGCGAGTCCACTAGTTTTTTGAATTCTGATTTATCGCATTATTCCTGTCACTTGAACTTTGCCCTGCCTCTGTATGATCTGAACCATCATGCCCCTTTGGAACCCTATTGCCTTGAAACTAGCCTGAGGCTGTCTACCTCTACCGCGAAAATAACCGCGACCGCGCGTCCCAAATTCGTTTCGCGCCTTCGTTCCCGCGTTATAATTATCCCTACGACTCATCGCGTTATAACGTAACGTATTTACTCGCATAACTCGATATTGCCCACGCATGTAGCTATCCCGCCTTACGTTATTCGTATTCATAGTTTCCGAACCATGCAACGCACTTAATCCCCCATCGACATTCCGTTCTAAATGCCGAAGGAACTCGACCGCATCTCGTATAGTCATTGGTTCCTTTCTGGCAAAAAACGCTACCTGAATATCACGCGGCAACTGTCTGAAAATCGTGTTGATCTTCTCCGTATCAGTAAACGGTATCGTAAGCTCATATATGCTATTCAATTGAGAGGCAAAGAATTCTTCCATACTTTGACCTTTCTTAGAAACAAACTTCGCAGTTAGGAATCTTTGCTTAATTCCTGTTCATTATCACCCCAGAATACCTCTCTGAAATCTTTTTCAAAATCCGAATAGGTTCGCCATGAGTCTCTGTATATGCTCATTCGAACTTTTGCAATTCCTACCAAACTATCCGTTGCCCATATCAAAGCCCTAGAACTATCTCCTTAATATAAGCCTTTAAATCTCTTAAGAAAATCATCGGATTTTCCGAACTCCGCCCATCGAATGTCGGTAACTTCTGAGTCATTTTCACAATGCATGATTGAAGTTTTTCTACCGATTGTTCAAACGTCTCTAGTTCCTGTCTGTCAGTCTGTCTGTCCGAAGTCCTACTAGCATTGCTTGCGCTAGAACCCCTTTCCAAACTGTCTAATCTATTCACTATTTCAGATAACAATTGCGTCACCTGTCCTGGCGCCATTTCACTTGTGTGCGAAAGTGAATTGTCTCGTACTACCCGACTAACGTTTTTTCTAAGCCGGCCGGCCATTATTCCTGAACACTAAACCGCCGTAGCTCGTCTGAAAACAAAGCCCCTTTTTTTTGCTTATTTCTTATTTACAAAACTGAACTGTTTAAAATCGTTTCTACGTTGTGTTATTTTTAAAAGTAACGCGTTAGACCTTGATTCTTTTAGAATATCTAGGTATCAGACTATCTAGGATATCCTTCGGTCTCGGCACCAGAAATCTGTAACGGCACAAAGGCTAAGGTCGAGCCACCGCTATCAGTAGCTATGATCGTCTATCCTATCTACCCCAAAATGAGATGTCCCGATTCAGCTGTAAGATTTGTAAGTTAAGAATGATAAGTCTGAATTTCTCGTTCGTTGAGAAGTTCGTTAGGCGTACAATAGTCGAACGAAGTTTGGTTCAGGAAGTTACAGTTTCAAGTTAGAGAGAGAAAGCATATATGTCCACGAGCCGGTAATTCGCATCAGTCAGCGGTGTATTGCGCCAGATCAATCGTTGTTATATTTTGTGTGTGATGGTACCATCTGGTTTTTGTATATATGGGCGCTTGGAACTTCTTTTAGTGGTCGACCACAGTTTATAATATTTGTTTGTGATATCGTATAGATATCCGTCGTAGTTTTACGACGTGAGTACTCAATGATATTTCATGTGCTCGCTAGTAGCGGCTTGTGGTGGTTCCAATTATATATTTGGTTCACGGCAATAACGATCCGAAAAGACCGGTTTACACAATTGCGATTTGATTTTCCGAAATGGGTTCTTAACTAGCGGTTACCTCAAAAGGTCCGTAACGTTTTGAAACCTTCAACTCTGCGCAATTTGAGCTGGATGTTATCGAAACGTAGGTATTATTGCTTTAGGAGATCTAACCCACACCATAGCGAAGTGCATAGTTCGATAAATACCGAACTATGAATTCCACTAGCCGCAGCACTTCCTCGACTGAGCCTAATCATATATACCGACTCAGCCTACACATTAGACCTCCAGCGAAATTTACATTTAATTTAAAGATGCAACTTGAATCCAACCTGACCCAAGGCAATGCAAACCACCTACCCGGACCTAAACAATGAACTTTAGACTGTAAATTGATCTCTTCGCGCGTCCCCGACAACACTCAAATGTCAAAATATCAACAGGATAGGTTATCTGTGTTGACACCGGTTTAACTTTGTTCTGAATTTGTTATTTCCATCCGCGGAACCTCATCGATCAAACAGTCTCCCTATGCCCTGCCAACCTAGGTTTAGCCGCAACTAAACTCCTGTCTAGCCTAGTCTAAAAACCTAGTGTTATACCACGTCCATTATCGACACCACTCGAAAATGGTTGAGTTTGATTTGAATGTGCTTGTATGTTTAATGACTGTGTGTGTGGGAATTTCAAAACTCGCTACTCGAAAGGAATGAGGAGAGGATTAGCCCGCGAATATCCTAAGAGCCAATCCAGGAACCCTATGGTGAAGGAAAAAGGAATTTAGGGTCGCTCCAAGCCCAGACTCAGACTCAGATAATTTACCTACAAGTTCTTATCTAACGACCCAAGGATAGTTTTGGAATTTGGGGTAGGTCGATATAAAGGATAGGAACCGAGGTATATCTCGGCGCTTCAGACACTCACGAAAAACCACTGAAACTTCGCAATCACAATTTCGTATAGTTCTGACGCGTAACACGGCAGACAAAACTGTTTAGAACTCGTGAAAGACGACTGTCACAGTAGCTAGACGCTGAGACTGAATGCTCTCCCTTCCCCCGCCATCGAATTTATACACCCCACACGTCTGAAAGAAAAAAATATGCGTCCTTTGCGAACACGCTCTGCCAAAGCGAAGCTTCTTATCACTAACTACTCAGGGTCTATTTTCAACCATGCCATGCAGATCCGCCGTTCTACAAATTGTGTGTACGCATATTCACTATGATCAACCGTAGGTTATCACTCAAATCATTTGGTACTGCCGATACACAGAATCTGTTGATCGCTGACCAATAAAAGCTTGTTGCGATTAATTAAGCATTCCCGACCGCTAGGCGCGCGAAGCAAAGACCACTAGAATGCTATTCATACTAGTCGTGTCAGACTCTCCATCTCATACCTCAATCGCAATTGTATATTTGCAATCAACATAATAGCTTTCTCCGTATCGTTCCATAATAACCTTTCATTATTTAGTTATTCACAATTTATTCAACGCGCTGCCAAATCGGCTCGGATCCCTAAACATCTCGCAGGAATGCGACAAAAAAAACCTGACCTGTAACCTTCCTCGAACCATCCCACGCGTCGGCTCTGTTTTTTTTTGCTAAATTACCCGGAGCTACGCAAAATCCCCAAACGTTATCTGAACCGATTCTCGTATTCAAAACAGTGCGGCGTTGGGCTAGCCCTCTGTCACGCAAAATGAAGCATCAAATGTACTGACTCTCGTGTACCATTACAATGGGTGCAAGTGTTCCTTGCCACCCCGCGGGAAAACTTGGCTTAACATGGGTGCAAGTGTTCCTTGCCACCCCTCGGGAAAACTGGCTAAACATGGGTGCAAGTGTTCCTTGCCACCCCGCGGGAAAACTTGGCTTAACATGGGTGCAAGTGTTCCTTGCCACCCCCCCGGGAAAACTGGCTAAACATGGATGCAAGTGTTCCTTGCCACCCCGCGGGAAAAGGCATGAAGCTGTCTTGGTTTGTATGAAATCATAAATGAAATTTTTGTTTTTCTTTTAATTTCAGTGATCCTGATGGATCAGGTGATACGGCAGAGCCAAGTCCTGGAACATTGCAAGCTCAAGGTATTTTTAGTTTGCACTATCCATGAAGATATACCGAAAGTCAGTAAGAAATTACAAATTATATAATAATTACCTGTCTCTTGTTTCAGGTTTCACCGTGAAGAATATAAAAGAAGAAAATCCAGATACTGCATTTTTGTGATAATAGTTGACAAATAATTCAATTCAATGCTTTTGTTGTCAATCACTGATATTAACAATGCTTTTAACAATACATTAAAACTATCTCAGTATTTGGCGAAATTTCTTAATAAATTATAAGTTAACGTTCCTAATTCCGTTGTTCAATTTGTTACAAGTTTTCCACTGTTACAACAATCGGAATGGTCCTCTTCCATTGTTACAACAATCGGAATGATCCTCATCCATTGTTACAACTATCGGAATAGTCCTCTTCCATTGTTACAACTATTGGAATAGTTTTCATCCATGGTAACAACTATCGGAATAGTCCTCTTCCATTGTTACATCTATCGGAATGGTCCTCTTGTGACTTGCGATAATTTTGAACCGGAATCTACTACGACTTCTACTAGTTTACTTCTTATAAGTCACTCGACGCCACAGCGGTCAAAATGTCTACTTTTTGTTTGGGCGTTCAACGTGTATAATTAAGACCCAGACATCTAGTACGACACTATGGTCTACCCAGTATTATGAACCTATTCTGCGCTTTCAATCCCGACGGAACCTGCTCGACACGATAGCGGTAAACTTAAGCTTCGACCAATTTCTCATACATTTTTGCTTCCCCCTCGTCAAAGCGTGGAATCGTAAAACTATCGTGTCGTGCAGATACCGTCGTAAGACCTAGACTCGGAAGGATGATTCCACATTCCCATGTTAAGGGGATTTTATGACTTTTTGTCCTTTTTTGTCCAGCCTTTTGATGAGAAATGCAAACTTTTAAACAACAAATAAGAAAATAATAAAAATAACAAATGTGTGCGTATACTAGTGTACACACGTAAGAAGTGAAACTTCTTTATGGCCTTATTTTTCGCAAAATGATCTACATGCAACTTTCCAGAAATTGGTTAAATAAAGTTAAATTAGATAAAGTTTAAACAAAAGGATTTTTTATCATAGACATGAATACAAATAATACAATTATTTCACTTTAACTTTTTGCTACTAAGATTATTACAGCATTTCATTAATTGTAATAGAATTATTACTATAATTGTCATCGTTATTATATATTTTTGTAATTAATGGCTTATGGAAACTGAAATATGAAATATATGGTTTACATTCCACGAAATTTAGTGACCGAGTAAAAACTCCATCAATTGTAGTGCCAGATCTTGTTGTTGACGTTTGAGGACTGTTTTTCATGGATAAATTCAATTTATCTTTCAGAAATTCAACTAGCTTCAAAGATTTTTCCGATGCAAAATTGACATTAAAATCTCCACTTAAAATCATCGGTATTTCATCATTATTGTTACCGAGAAAAGAGGCACCTCCACTTGTGTACGGCAACAATGAATGGTGAAGAAAATTAATAATATCGTCCAACTTCTGATTAGGAGATATATACAGTGCAACAATCAAAATTTTCATCCCATTTTCCATTTGGCATTGAGCCATACATAAATCACCAACTGTTGATGCTAGTGACCCATGAAAGTCAGGAGAATAAACAGAAAAATCTATCGATGAAGTCACAACGTTAACAACATCATAAGAATTATGATATATTCCTACACCTCCTGCTCTCGTACTCAGCGGTTTATCAGCTTATGACTCAGTTTTTATACCTACTAAAAAAACTATGATAGTTACTAGGTACTGAATTAGTAAAAATAATAATTATTAACAAACAAGCCAGTCCAAAATAAAATGAGCAACAATTACCCATTTATTCATAAAGTTCGTAATATTCTATATAAAATTACGAACGTGTTTCAACTTCCTTTGCGAACGCTACCTCGGTTGGTTCAGTTACTGAATGAATGGCGACCGGCACGAGCCATGATATTTCGTGATTGTCTATTTTTGTTTACTGTGAAGTAATTACTATGTTTTGTGATACAATAATAGATGTAATCGCCGCGGAAAATAATGGTGGTCATGTGGAAAGCAGTAAATAGTGTCAGTTTTGTGTAAGTGGGCTCTATGGACGAAATATCATTAGAAGTTGCTATGAAAAAAATAAATTCTGCAAACATAATCGAAGAAAAAGCTAATCATTTGTATTATCATAGGTAAGTATTTTACATTATATGATAGGAAATTTCATGAGGATTATTCTGGTGTATAATATGTTAGAAAACATTTATAATAACCTAACCTAAAAAACAAATATCTAACGCAAGTCAATTGCAAATTGTTATCCGCGAAAATCCTGGACATTATAGCCTCTGAGAAATTGAATGTTCCTGGACCTCCAATCGGTTAAGCGACATGCTATCCCTACTCCGTTGGAGAAAGTGAAAGTACTTTTCGTCTGAACCAACCGTGGTAGGGGCAAGAAAAAGATGGCGCGTAACGGAAAAATGTGACGCGTAACCGAAAAATGTGACGGTAATTTTTTTTCCAACGCCGATAAAGTAGTTTCACTTCAATAAATTATTATTAACAGTCACTAAACAACTAGGAAACTAAATCACTTTGCGGGACAAAACATGAGAAACAAAATCATCTCTTTTTGGAATTTTAGATACAGTTTTCGCCAAACTAGGCTCGGAAGTGGCCCCGTGTCACGTCCCAATGGCTAATAAGGCTTTGGTCTCAGTAGGGCTGTCAGTCAGCGGCTGACTGTTTCGCTTCCATATGCACATAACATGAGAGTTACTGTCTTAGTCGCCGCTTACTGTCTAGAACAATGCCTTAATAGATATCAGCGGTACATGATACACTGTATAATGTGCAATGCGTGGCACAGCGACTTCAGAACTAACTAGATGTTTGTTGCGAGCTGTACGTGCTTACTTAAAATTAATTTAAATAATTATACTAAGGTAAGGATCATCCACTGTCAAATTATTAATCGTCGTCCGGTTGGTTCTTCGTCGTGAAAACTGAAAAAAAGTATTTCTTATTAATATACACAAACATAAAATGACAACCTCTGTGGCGAAGCGGTCGAGGTTCTGGCTCACAATCGAGAGATCCCGGTATCGACTCCTGTCCATGTTCTGAATGAGGGACAACCTTTTATTGTTTGCCTTGCGCGAACTTGGTCAGACCACATTCAATGACCAGTCGCCTTCGTGATTCACATGAAATTGCAAGTTTGTTTCCACACAATCAATACAAATCATTATTTAGCAAAACAGATTGACACTATAAGCAGACATACTGTTCAATATGTTCGTCAGACTAGGTAATAGATTGAACAGTTGTCTGCTTGTGGTCTCCAGACTAGGTAATAGATTGAACAGTATGTCTGCACTAGCAGACATACATCTGGAGACTACTATGTCTCCAGACTAGGCAACAGATTGAGCAGTATGTCAGCTTGTGGTCTCCAGACTAGGTAACAGATTGAACAGTATGTCTTCTTGTGGTCTCCAGACTAGGCCACTGATTGAACATTATGTCTGCTTGTGCTCTCCAGACTAGGTAATAGATTGGACAGAATGTCTGCTAGTGGCCTCCAGACTAGGTTATTGATTGAACAGTATGCTTACATCTATAAAATCCCTTTCAAATAGATAGATGTTTTTTTCAAGTATGATCGCCAACTTCAAATTGACGATTGATCAATTAGAACGCGATTACTTCACACGAGATGTCTTTTAAGCGATTGTGATTGGTCAGTTTGATAGGTTTCGGGATATTTCAAGGGATACAGAATCGAGCTACGCTAATGTATAGTGGAGTCTATATCAATCATTATTTTTCAAAACACTAGCTCGTAAAGTGACTATTTATGGCAACACAGTTTGGTAAATAATTAAGCTTATTTCACAAGACTGCTTTTTAGGCTTCCGGATTCGAAGTCTGGTTCCGACTGTCCGTCAGTCCGTATGATATACCGTAAAAGATATGACTTTAAATTTTCATTTTTTTTTCAATCTCCGCTAACAGTGTTTATCAACAAATAGTAAACATGTTTGTGATTAGATAAGCCATTTTATGTTAAGCAAATGAAACATATTTTTCTATCATTATCATTACTTCATCAAATGATATTTTGTCACTACATATTAATCTTAATTTGTATTCTAAACATTATTTTTATAGGCTGTTTAGCGGTATTGGCAGTGCCTTTTATTTACACCTGCGCGCGTATCAAAGAATCCAAACCAGAGCGCGCCATTTCTCATGAATATTTGTTAACGTTTTCGTTGTGTGATGGACTGCTTTCTCTCGCAAGTGAAAAACGTCGTTGTGAAACGAGTGTCCGTGTACGTAATGTACTATTTCAATACAACTAGTTGATGACCGTGAATTTTTAGCACATGAGTTCAGTTTACAATGCGGGCAGGCTTGTAAAGTTAGTGTACTTCTGAGGAATGTGTCTTGATGTGATTAGAACTCCATATGTAATGATAAAATACACAACACGTTATAACAGATCGTTCAAGACTCCCGTTGAACATTGATTTAGGGGCGGCCTTTCTTCCGTTTCCCCTTACCTTATAATTATTAATATTGTGTTGCCATAAACAGGCTAAGTGTACCTGTGAAGTCGGCCTCCTTGCTCGCGCAGCCCCGCCAGTCTCCGGTGTCGCCGCTGCCTGCGTGCCAGTGTGACCAGATTAAATTTTACGAAAATACCGAGGCACCTCAAAAAAATACTGAAATATACCGATTTACATAGGACAGATATACCAATAAAAATACTGATTTTCTTAACAGGTTTTATTTATTCATTTTCACAATAAATGTTAGAGTTATATTTTAACATCTTTTTCGAAGGATTAAATTTTACACAACCTCCTTCATCCTTAACACCTTGCTTTGTTTTTAAAATTGCTGACACATTTTTGTTTACAAATCTATTTCTTTGGTCCGTTTTTATTAAATTTATCTGTGAAAATATGCGCTCGCATGCAGCATTCGATACCGGTATACATAGCAGAGATTTACTAAAACTAGTTATATTTTTGTATTTTAACATGCCATCACTGTTAGAAATTTTCCCAACTTCCACCCAAAATTGTTCACATGAGATGGGTGAGCCAGTGCTCGAAGATTGTAACAAATCACTTACTTCGCGATCAAACTTTAGGGTTCTATATTCTTCGTCGATTAACTGCATTTGTTCTGGCTGTACTTCGCATGGGAAAGTTTCTATTACATTTCGTAAACTGCGAAATTCTTTATGCACGGCAGTGTGTGGGTCAAGAAATTTTAGTTCTTTAAAAACTGGATTTTCAAAAGGCAAACGTGATTTCAATTGCGTGCTTAGCTCAATTAAAAATGATTGGCACCTTCTGAAAAACTCAGCAATCTGTTCTTTCATGTTTACATTTCCCCTGTGTTTGATTAATTCTTGGCCCACTTGAATACCTAAGTACATATCTTTCAATGGCAAATAATTTACATGTGACTTTGGGTCTAAGGTAAATACATTTTCTGTATGTTTGATGTAATTAGTTTTCATGAAGCAACCCAAAATCGACAAGTACATACTAGATGCATCATCATACAGTCTATCAATGCACGGATAGTCGCCTTGAAAAATTACGTTAAATTTGTTTACAATCGGCAAAATGTAGTCCAAAAAGTGAAAGTACAATTTGTTTATATCAGTGGTAAAAGAATTATATAAAAATTCTGATGACATATTGCGATCACTCAAGTATTGGTCTTGAAAGAACAATTGCAATGCCCTCCACTGCTCAATTATTCTACTAATACAGGCATGAAGTGAAAGCCACCTTATGTCGTAATGACGCAAGATTCTGTGATTTTCAGTGTCTGTGAAATTTTGGAACTCAGCAAATTCTCTTTGACGCTTGCTGCTTTGAGAAAAATATCCATATACTTCTTTTACTATTTGTTCTAAATTTCTAGGCAGTATTTTACAGGCGTGGCTAACACTTAATGCTGCAGAGTGACAAACACATTTTATGAAAAAGCACTTTGGGTTTACTTCTTTAATTTTTGCAACAATGCCAGAGTGTTGACCAAACATCACATTCGTAGTATCAGCAGCGAATCCTATTACGTCTTTTATTTCTAAACCTAATTCGGATAATTTTGATGACAACGAATTAAATAAATGACCTGCGGTCTCACCACTTAAATCAACTAAATCAAGGAATTTGGTTTGTACAGTACATTTAGTTTCAGAGAAGTATTTAATTACTATCGCCAATACTTTGACTGTCGCAACATCTGTACTCTCATCGATTATAATTGAATATACTGGTTTACCTGAAGGAGATGCAGTACGAAGTATGTCCTCAATCATATCTTTTTCGAATTCGGGTCCTAAAACATTATAAGTTATAGCAGCTGCTTTGGTTCTCTTGCAGGAAAATTCTTTCGCAATATCGGAATCGGTAAAACACTTCACTAGAACTTCACTAAGATGGTCCATAGCTCTAAATGGGATATTGTGTTCCGACAGAAAACTGCATAAACGCAGCTCAGCTTTCTTGACTTCGTCTTTCAGTGGGGCCTTTTTGAAAAATGTATCAACCTGAAAATTAAATGAAAAAATACTTGGTTATTTTGGAAACAAAACCAGGATGATTAACTTTGAATTAAAATATATCAAAACTCCTATGACGACCCGAATGGCCGAGTCGGCAGTGACGCTGCCCACGAAACCAAGGGTCCCGGGTTCGAGTCCCGGTGGGGGCAAATGTTTGTTTGACGAGAACGGATGTTTGTACCCTAGTCATGGTTGTTTATCTATCTAAGTATAATATTTATCTATATAAGTATAAATATCGTTGTCTAGTACCCAAGATACAGGGAATCCTAGTTTGGGGCTAGATCAATGTGTGTAAAAGGTGTCCAAGGTATTATAAGTTGGATATTGTGCATACGGTCAAAAAAAAAAAAAAAAAAAAAAAAAAAAAAAAAAAAAAAAAAAAAAAAAAAAAAAAAAAAAAAAAAAAAAAAAAACTCCTTGAACTAGGTAAGTAAAGCGAGTTATGCTGACCTTTGACTGTCCTTTATATTTTATCAAGTTCGATTTATGCTTTTCAGTATTTGCATGCTGTTTTATAGATGCTAATCTACTTTGCAGTTTCGCATTGCATGCTTTACAAAATGCGGTGAACTCATCATCTTTATAACGTGAAAGCCACGAAGAAAATTCCGGAATTTGTTCCCACTTAGCTAAATAACTTTGCTGAAAACTAGACATGCTGTCCGGATGGATGCAACTAAGTAAATAAAAATAACGAAAATCGCAATCTATTTATATGATGACAAAAACATCTCCTATTTTGGGGAAATTCCCGAATTATCGAAAGAAAGTCCTCAAAGATTAAGTCGAGTGCAGAAGAGACAATCATTTCACTTGAACCGTATTAGACGATTTAATACTAGTAATTAAGTATCTTTTATGTCTAACTACTACCTATTCATGCAACTGAAAACTTAAAAACTAGACGTTGTTTTGAAAATTATAGATAAACTAGCGGTCCGTCCCGAATTCGTCCGGGTAGACTGATATTCATGAAACAAACGGATTTGAATGTATGAAATCTGGAAATTACACTATATCTAATGTTGCAAACCGCATTAAAATCGGTCCAGCAGTTGTAAAGTTTTAGGCGAACATACATTGTGCAACTCTGATTTATACTACGTATTGATTGATAATTGTATAGGTAGTATTACAATACTACAACGCCGGCGACGGCCGTCTTTCTTGTCATATCTGTAACTTACTCATCTTTGCTCATAGATAACATGTATAAACTAAATCCGGGAAAGCCCCCAGCCAATGTTCGCGTTCCGGGGAATTCCGCAAACATTGTCCCAAGGACGATCACTCACTACGGTGTTGCCATAACGTCAACCATAATATACCCAAAAATACTGACTCCCAGCAATATACCTGAAAATATACTGATGTTCGGAAAAATCGATGAAATATACTGAAAAAGTATTAAAATACTGAATCTGGTCACACTGCTGCGTGCAGCCTGACACACAATAACACAGAGCGTCATGACACCGTTTGCGATACGGGGCAGAGCACTATTAGCTACATTCTCTACCACTAACATCTAATTTCGCATAACAATCGCTCTCAAATTGATGATTTGCATGATATTGGCTTACTTCAAATTGACCTTGGACCAATCAGAGGTTCAGAGCGCGAATATTGGTGTCAAGAGCTGTCGTATAAAGGGACTGTCATTGAACGTTAATTTGAAAGGAATCGGTAGCCTTATACATCTCTGCCATCCTGGAATTTCAATCGCAATTGTCAAATCATAATATTTGACACGAGCTGTGTTGTATTGCAAAGCAAAGTCGCAATAAAATACAGCTAGTGTCAAATCATCGTGTTCTGAATGATTCAATTGCAATTCATATCGGAATTGCTTATGAGGTTACGGGATATGTCAAGAGCTACAAAATCTCTCTTCTGTGGCGGAGCGATCGAGCGGGTGACATCGAGCTCAGATTTGTCTCTGAATATCGACTGTGACCAATATGGCCGAATGCACAGGCGAGAGACAACGACAGCGTGACTTTGATTGTCAGTTAAACATTGAGTTGTCGGTTGTGCATTCGGGCTGAAGACTCATTGGTAGGTACAAGCCGCGCCAAGTTTATCTGTATCCGACTGCCGCGTGGAGGTGGACCTATATTTCTTCGCAAAGGGCGAGAGTGTGAGAGAGAGAGAGAGAGGTTACCCCCTCCAGCCCACGCGGCACTCAAACACAGATAGACTTGGCGCGCAGCGTACAGTTATTCCACAGTCCAGCACTCCTTGTGAAGCTTTATTGTTTCTATTTTTTATGAGGAAACAATTGTAGTTTTTTAAGTTCATCTATAGTTTCTACGTATATCATTGAAATCTCAATTTTCTAAATGAACTCAAAAATAATTGTATGGACCGCAGATTTTTTTAAGGCAAAAACACCGATTTCGGTGATTTTAATAGATAAAAGATATATAGATAGATTAATGACTTATTCATTAGACAGTACAAACACATAAATTACAGAAATCCGAATACCTACGACTACCTACATACTGGCATTAATTTCCTATTTCATTCTAGTCAGTAAAAATTAATTTAATACATATATCAATATGCATTTTCTCTTGATTCAAATATTATTTAGGTGCTGTTTCCTAGGCTTTCTGCCGGAACAATAAAAAAAAAATAACAAATGTGTGCGTGTACAAGTGTACACACGTAAGAAGTGAAACTTCTTTATCGCCTTATTTTTCGCAAATTGATTTACATGCAACTTTCCAGAAATTGGTTAAATAAAGTTAAATTAGATAAAGTTTAAACAAAAGGATTTTATTATCATAGACATGAATACAAATAATACAATTATTTCACTTTAACTTTTTGCTACTAAGATTATTACAGCATTTCATTAATTGTAATAGAATTATTACTATCATTGTCATCGTTATTATATATTTTTGTAATTAATGGCTTATGGTAACTGAAATATGAAATATATGGTTTACATTCCACGAAATTTAGTGACCGAGTAAAAACTCCATCAATTGTAGTGCCAGATCTTGTTGTTGACGTTTGAGGACTGTTTTTCATGGATAAATTCAATTTATCTTTCAGAAATTCAACTAGCTTCAAAGATTTTTCCGATGCAAAATTGACATTAAAATCTCCACTTAAAATCATCGGTATTTTATCATTATTGTTACCGAGTAAAGAGGCACCTCCACTTGTGTACGGCAACAATGAATGGTGAAGAAAATTAATAATATCGTCCAACTTCTGATTAGGAGATATATACAGTGCAACAATCAAAATTTTCATCCCATTTTCCATTTGGCATTGAGCCATACATAAATCACCAACTGCAGATGCTAGTGACCCATGAAAGTCAGGAGAAAAAACAGAAAAATCTATCGATGAAGTCACAACGTTAACAACATCATTAGAATTATGATATATTCCTACACCTCCTGCTCTCGTGCTCAGCCGTTTAAATTTTGCGATGCATTCGAAATTAGTGATGTTTACTTCACTGTCATTGTTCAGCCATGTTTCAGATAGAACTAAAACATTTGAATTTTTCACAATTGAATCATCCAGGTCATCTATATGAGCTCTAAGACTTTGACAATTGAAAGTAAAAAGTGACAAACCTCTTCTTTTGTTCATGAACTTAATCAAATGTTCATTTATAGTTTCTACTTTATTCAGAGACAATCGTTTAAATTCCGCTTGTAAATCGATGGTGGACGTTGACGTTCTTCGACCATGATAAAATGTTTTGTCATTATTTGGAGTCGTTATATACAATCCTTCAATACTCGTAACACGGGATAAAGCAACATAACAACGATTGGCTGTGATGTTTCTCATATCCATAAACAATTTCCGGAAATGTGCTGCCTTGTGATTTATGAATGGTAGTAGCACAAGCACAAACCAACGGAATATGAGTACGTTTAACAAGTATAGTTTTGTTATTATTGAGCGGAATTGTAGAAGATCTTTGTACAATTGGTACAGCCATTCGACTGATATTATTTTCTGCTGCGTGACCCGCTGCTTTACGTCTCAATTTTTCACCAATTCGAGGTAATGCTGGAAATTCAAGCCATGCTATTTTAACTACTCCATCGATATCGGTTTCTGCATGAACTAACTTCCCAACAGCACCATTTGCTAATCCGTCAGATACATCAATGTTTGTAGTAATCATGTAATAAATATTTATTACAAATGTTGTTAGGTAAGGCAATCCATTTGTATCAATTAAGGACATTTTATGTAGTTTTTGATGCACAGAAGTCTCTTGTTCCTTGGAAGTACATCCACTATAAACATCTTTTGCAGTAGAAATTATTTTTTCTGAATAAGAGTTCAATATTTGATTATTATACTCAGTGACTGCGTGATTTGTATTAAATAATCGAATACCTTGAGGACACTTAGTTGCAGCTTCTTCTACAGAATAAAAACGAGATTCAATGACAGATATTTCAATTTCATCGAGACGTTCACCATTCCCGATTTTTGTAAGTATTGACGAAAACTGTTGATTGGCTTGACGCATAACTTGATCTAGTTCATAAAATTTAAGATTTCGCCATAATATTGGTCCAACAATAGTCTGTTTAGGTTGCTTGTAGATAGGAGTAGCGCGAACTGGAGGTAATTGACGTAAGTCTCCGATAAAAATAATATCTAATCCTCCGAAGTTCGATTGAAAGTTACCAGTGATTTGTTTTAATCTCGAATCAATTTTTATCAATAATTGAGCGCTGATCATGCTTATCTCATCAATAATAATAACTTTAACATATTTAAACAATGTTCTATATTGCTGGGCAGTTTCGTTACTTAAAGGAAGCAACCTTGATAATGATATTTTCAAAGCTGTATGAACAGTTGTTCCTGCGATCGCCACTGCAGCTTTACCCGTTGAAGCACAAGTTATATATGCCTTACAGTATCCGTCATTGTCAGTGTAACGATTATAAATTTCCATCAATAGTTTAATTACGAATGTTTTACCGCATCCAGCGGGGCCTGTAAAAAATATTTGAAATGGAACATTATCTGATGATAAAAGATGATAAATAACATGAAGCAATAATCTTTTTTGTTTTTCATTAGCCATTCTCATCAAATTATAAAAATCCTCGTTGGCCATTAAATTTTCCCTTCTTTTTGCCATAATTCCCAATTTATGTAACTTCGCTAAACGAATATCATCATTAAAAAATGGCAATAACATAGGTGATCAAATAAGTGGGTTCGAATCCCACCAGAATATCCTCACAAAATGACAATAACATAGGCAGGTTAATCAATGTATGTGGGTTCAAATCACACACACAGGGTATATAGAAACTATCGCTTTTTGACAGGATCATTGCATTAGGTTGCGTAGAACTGGCGCCCCCCTGAAAACGTCACTCACACGCCAAAAGATCATTGGACAGATATAGTAGTGAGCCGTAGTCAATAACAGCCTGACTTTGAAGCCGCATAATGGCGGCGAGGCCGAGACCGCACTTCTCAAATTAATCAATCAGAAAACGGAGTCATAATAGGTATTTATCACTATTTTTGGCCAGGTGGTTTGACGGGGGAGTTATTGTAGTGAGGGAGTAAATTAGTAGCAATAATAAATAAAACCACCTGTTTGCTCCTAGGACTTCACTTTGTACATTTTTATTCTGCCGTATCAGCTTATGACTTAGTTTTTATACCTACTAAAAAAACTATGATAGTTACTAGGTACTGAATTAGTAAAAATAATAATTATTAACAAACAAGCCAGTCCAAAATAAAATGAGCAACAATTACCCATTTATTCATAAAGTTCGTAATATTCTATATAAAATTACGAACGTGTTTCAACTTCCTTTGCGAACGCTACCTCGGTTGGTTCAGTTACTGAATGAATGGCGACCGGCACGAGCCATGATATTTCGTGATTGTCTATTTTTGTTTACTGTGAAGTAATTAATATGTTTTGTGATACAATAATAGATGTAATCGCCGCGGAAAATAATGGTGGTCATGTGGAAAGCAGTAAATAGTGTCAGTTTTGTGTAAGTGGGCTCTATGGACGAAATATCATTAGAAGTTGCTGTGAAAATAATAAATTCTGCAAACATAATCGAAGAAAAAGCTAATCATTTGTATTATCATAGGTAAGTATTTTACATTATATGATAGGAAATTTCATGAGGATTATTCTCGTGTATAATATGTTAGAAAACATTTATAATAACCTAACCGAAAAAATAAATATCTAACGCAAGTCAATTGCAAATTGTTATCCGCGAAAATCCTGGACATTATAGCCTCCGAAAAATTCAATGTTCCTGGAACTCCAATCGGTTAAGCGACATGCTATCCCTACTCCGTTGGAGAAAGTGAAAGTACTCTTCGTCTGAACCAACCGTGGTAGGGGCAAGAAAAAGATGGCGCGTAACGGAAAAATATGACGCGTAACCGAAAAATGTGACGGTATTTTTTTTTCCAACGCCGATAAAGAAGTTTCACTTCAAAAACTAGGCACATCTAAAGCCAGCCTTTTGCCTTTAGAGGTCTCACAGGTGCTGCAGTACAATAATTGCAATAACAAGTTCTCAAGGGACATCACATTTCGCGCGCACTTACAAAGCTGCGCTTGCTACCAGTTGTCAAGTTACTTACGGCTCTTCCTTCGGCATCTTGAATGGCAGTGGCACCATGACTCTTTCTCCTTGGTCTGAAGTTAATTTTCTTTTTTTGATCGCCGCTTCTACTTTCCCTTTACTCTGAGCTGCAGATTGAGTTTGAGTTCGAACAGTCTCCGCAACTAACGGGCTTATTGTCTGTAATATGAAACAAGGAAATAAAACTTGACACCTTTCCCTTAACATATGGTAGAGGCAAAGTTGCGTGCACACGTCCCGAGAGTAGTTCAATACTCTATTGTGCGTGACAGGGGGAAAGACACTGCCTATCGATGCAGATAAGGTTTGCTCACGATGTATGAGTATGATGTGATGTTTTGGATTCATTAAGCAATAATCAAAGAATAATTGAACCCACCATTATTTTTTTTTGACATTTTTATTTTGTAATTATTTATTTGAATTTTAATTTAATTTTATTGTTGACATACTGTGTAATTTATTCTATGGGCTTTTATGCCTGCAATAAACGATTATTATTATTATTATATTATAAATCAAATCAAATCAAATTAAATCAAATCAAATCAAATCAAAAATCATTTATTTCCATAGGATGTTGTTACATCACTTAGATCCGTCATTTCACTTGGCTAGAGTACTGAGTATGTTTTTTAACTTTTGCATTGCTCACTCATATCTCCCCGACAGCCTTATGAGGACAGTTGTTGTTCCTATAATAAAGAACAAGACGGGCGATATCTCGGATGTCAATAACTATAGGCCAATTTCTCTTGCCACCACTATCGCAAAGGTGCTTGACAGTTTGTTCGAGAGACGCTTGTGCAAGCATCTCTCGCTACATGATGCACAATTTGGGTTCAGAGCGGGCTTGTCGACAGAAAGTGCCATTCTGTCCCTCAAGCAAACTGTCAAGTACTACACGGATAGAAAAACTAATGTCTTAGCGTGTTTTCTGGATTTGTCTAAGGCATTTGATACGGTGTGCTATGATGTTTTGTGGCATAAACTGTCTCACGAGTCAAATTTTCCTCCACAGTTAATATCATTATTAAAATATTGGTATAGGAATCAGACAAATACTGTGAAATGGGCGGACTTACAACATTTTCCAAACTTAGCGATAGCTGTAATGTTTACCTAAGAAATAATCACAGACTATGTGCGCCCCGTTTTAGACTCGCGAAGGTTAGCAATTCTTTCAAGGGTCAGTGCATTCTCTACTACAATAAGATACCTCTGGAGATTTTGAAATTGCCATTTGAGCAATTTAAAAAGCATGTTAAAGCGACTTTGTCGAAAAAGGGATATTACAATGTTCAAGATTACTTAAATGACAGGACTGTATGGGGTTAATTTGGCTCAACACAGACCTTGCTGTTAATAATTTTGTAATTATTTATTCCAGCTTATTAAATAAAAATAAATCATTATTGTATTAGTTAAGCACAACCTATTTTTAAAAGAGATCTAAAAATAAATCTGTGGGAGTTTCTACGCCCTTCTACTCCCACAGTGGTCCAATGTAGAGAAGAGGCAAAAAATGACGTTTGCTAAGCATATGTAAATATCTACAGTAATAAAGTACTTTTGAGTTTGAGTTTGAGTTTGACTCATACTCTGAAGTATATAGGCTAGATTGTGGGGTAAGACAGGGAGGGCTAAGCTCACCTGTGCTGTTTAACCTATATGTAAATGGCCTGATCGAGGCGCTCGTCAGTACCAACGTCGGCTGTTCTATTGATGGGAAAATTATCAACAACATAAGTTACGCTGATGACATGGTGCTGCTGAGCCCCTCGGTCAGTGGCATGAGAAAAATGCTCGCAGTGTGTGAGTCATACGCGGAAGACCACGGACTCAGGTACAACACAAAGAAGAGCGAATACATGGTTTTCATGTCGGGCGCTAAAGTACCTGTCGATGTGCCGGCCCTCAAGCTATGTGACTCGCCTCTCGCTAGAGTGTCACAGTTCAAGTACCTGGGTCACGTGGTCAATGAGCGTTTGCAGGATAACGCAGATATTGATAGGGAAAGGAGGGCGTTGGCGGTCCGCTGTAATATGCTGTCCCGTAGATTTGCCCGATGTACCAGAGAGGTAAAGATTACCCTCTTCAAGGCATTTTGCCAGTCTCTGTACACGTGTGGCCTATGGGTTAGTTATACGCAGCGGGCCCTCGGCGCCCTCCGAGTACAATATAATAATGTTTTCAGGATGTTGTTGGGGTTGCCGCGATACTGTAGTGCATCGGGAATGTTTGCCGAAGCCAGGGTTGACGGTTTCGCGGCAATCATTCGAAATCGTGTGGCTTCGTTGATGCGCAGAACTCGCGACAGTCCCAACAGCATCCTGATGGTGTTAAGTGCCAGGATGGACAGCCCGTTTTTGAGGCACCATTGTATGTTGCACACTAAATTAAATTAATAATTAAAATTATGTATTTCATTAAAATTAAGTGTAAATAGTAGGTAACTAATATATGGATTTTTATCTGAAATAAAGTATTAATAATATTAATAATTACATTTTTTTGGGTGAGTTCACTAACACAATGGCGGAATCTGTTGAGAAGAGCTCACCGAAGAAACTCCACAGTCGTCGCATCTTTTGCGTTTCCTTTTTTAAATAAAATTTTGTCAAATTACAAAATGAATGCTAATTATATATCGAAACAGCCTGTTACTCAAACAATCTATTCCCATGGACATCTGTCCTCTAAGTAATCAGATATCCTATAGTAACCTTTTTTATACAATTTCTGTTTTATTATTATTTTAAACTTGTCTAAAGGTAAGTTTTTAATATCAGTAGGGACCTTATTGTAATAGCGTATACAATTTCCTTTAAAAGAATTACTAATTTTATGTAGTCGGCTTACATAAGCAACCAACTTGTCTTTATTTCTAGTATTAAAATTGTGTATATCACTGTACTTCTGAAAATTATTCTTCTCTCTATAAGATATATTTCTTTTTACATACACAAGATTGTCATAGATATATTGAGACACAAATGTCAGAATATTGATTTCTTTAAACTTTTCCCTCAGTGACACTCTAGGCCCTAATCTATAAATTGCACGAACAGCCCGTTTCTGCAGAATAAATATACTATTAGCATTCGCAGCGTGACCCCACAATAAAATACCATAGGTCATTAGACTATGAAAGTAACTAAAGTAGACTAGTCTAGCGGTGTCTACGTCGGTAAGAGCTCTAATTTTTTTAACTGCGAACGCTGCCGCACTCAGTATGTTCGACAATTTATTTATATGAGGATCCCATTGTAGTTTGGCGTCTAAAGTAATGCCCAAAAAGACAGTCGACTGCACAAGGTCCAATCTCTGTCCTTTTATATATATGTCTGTAGTTACCGGGTTCACATTGGGTAACACGAATTTAATACATTTAGTTTTCTTTTCATTAAGTAATAAATTGTTAACAGTAAACCAGTTCACTATACTAGAGATAGCATTGTTTACCTCGTCATAATTTGATTGCTGTCTTTTAACTTTAAATATCAAAGAAGTATCATCGGCAAACAATACTAACCCATGTTTTGCTTTAACAAGGTAAGGTAAATCAGTAATATATACTAAAAACAAGAAAGGACCAAGAATTGAACCTTGCGGTACGCCCATACTTATTGAAGACCCAGGTGATCTTTTCCCATTAACATCGACCATCTGAACCCTATCTGTTAGATATGACTCCAGAAGGCCAAGTGCCTGATCTTTTACACCATAATGGCGTAACTTCCTGACAAGAGTGTCATGATGGACGCAATCAAAAGCCTTGGATAGATCGTAGAAGACATCTATTGCATCCATTGCGTCTTCCCAGGCATCAAAAATATTGTCGATTAGTTCAACACCAGCATCGGCTGTTGAACGACCCTTTGTGAAACCAAACTGAGCAATATGAATTAAATTATTGAGATAAAAATGACTTTGCAATTGATTAAGTATGAGTTTTTCAAATATTTTGCTAAGCGTTGGTAGTATCGATATGGGTCTAAAATTGGTGGGGTCTGATGTACTACCAGCTTTGAATAAAGGTATAACTTTACTTAGTTTCATCAAGTCAGGAAACACACCATTATCTATACATTGATTAAATATACAACAAAGGTGTGGTGCAATACAATGGAACTAATAATTTATACTGATAGACCATGGGCGTCAGCTGTCTTTTTCATTTCCATATAAATCTTTGAGTTACCTTTGGTGCAGTGAGGCTACCTTTTATGGGAATACAGTAGCGGATTTAACATATTTACTGATAAATAATTTTGAGACGTCGAAAAATTAAAACATAAAATAGGGTTCCAGGTACCCGTTACAATCCGCGCGAGTCGTGTTTACCGCGCATTTTATCACGTCTTTTATTTACTTCTCCGAAATGCGTGTCCCACTTCTGGGCAAAGGCCACTATATTTGAGTCCACACGATCCGGCTTTGTGCCACCTCCGGCCACCCCGGCAAGAACTTGTCGAGGTCATCGCGTCATCTCCGCCTTGGCCTGCCCCTGCGCCGCGCCGGAAGCCGTCTTGTGGCACCCAGTCAGTGGCGATCATCGCCCATCTGTCTGGGTGTTTATGACTCACGTGCCCGGCCCAGCTCCACTTTAGTCAGAGTTAAATTTCTTTATTATTGTAGATATTTAATTTGGACCACTGTGGGAGAAGCAGGGCGTAGAAACTCCCACAGATTGATTTTTAGATATCTTTAAAAATTGTTTGTGATTTAATATTATAATATAAATTAATTATTATAAATAATAAGCAGGAATAAATAATTTCAAAATTATTAACAGCAAGGTCTGTGCTGAGCAAGATTAACCCCATACAGTCCCGTTTTTGTAGATTTTGAACATTGTAATATCCCATTTCCGACAAAGTCGCTTTAACATTCTTTTTTAATTGGTCAAATGGCAATTTCAAAATCTCCAGAGGTATCTCATTGTAGTAGAGAATGCACTGACCCTGGAAAGAATTGCTAACCTCCGCGAGTCTAAACCGAGGCGCACATATTCTGTGATTATTTCTTAGGTTAACATTACACCCATCGCTATGTTTGGAAAATGTTGTAAGGTTCTTGCGTATATTTTCGAAAATAAATTGACTTGCTTCAGTTAGTATGTCAATTTCTTTAAAAAGCTCTCTTAAGGAGTCTGTTCGTTTTAAATTATAAATTGCTCGAATAGCTCTTTTCTGTAAAATAAAAATTATTTAAATATCCGCTGCTTTCCCCCACAACGAGATACCATAGGACATGACACTATGAAAGTAACTAAAATATACTAGCCTAGGTGTAGCCACACCCGTGTTTTGTCTGATGTTCCTAACAGCGTAAGCCGCACAACTTAATTTACCAGCAAATTTATCTACGTGAGGTCCCCTCTGCAATTTTCTACCAATGGTTATTCCAAGAAACATTGCATCATTTACTAATTCTAATGTGTTGCTGTGTAACACTAAACTGGTCTCAATTTGTCTGACATTTGGAAGTGAGATTATGATTCATTTGGTTTTACCAGCGTTTGACAATAAATTATTAACTGTGAACTAATTCAAGGTTAAAGATAATACACCATTAACATCATCAAAATCTTTTTCTTGTTTTTCAATTTTGAAGACCAGTGAAGTATGATCAGCAAACAACACTATGTCAGTCAATTTCACCACCATGAAAGGCAGATCGTTAAAATACCAGGAATAAGAAAAGGCCTAATATGGAACCTTGTGGAACGCCAATTTTTACACCCGATCCATCAGATTTAACGAAGTGTGGCTATAACTAGAATTACTGAACTAATGACTTTTGACTGATATACCCACAGATCTTCAGTATTTTTTAAGTTAAGTAATCTAACCATTTTCCCAATGTCCTGGGGATATACATGATGAAATTGTAAATATACATTAATGACGCAAGTGTCATTTTCTTAATAATGTCTCTGCTTCATATGGAGATGAATTTAGATGCTCTGTTGTGAGTAAGGTTACATTGGTGAAGAATATTTCGAAAGCTCGAGCTACCTCAGCGTTGGATTTAACAACATCATCACCTATCTTTAGGCAGAAATCATTGTCCCTTGGTATAACTTTGCCAGTTTTACGCTTTATTTATTGGCAAACTGTTTTCATTCAATTATTAGAAATTTGTATTTTTTTATTAATGCGTAAAGTTTTTGCAGTTCTACAAAGCAACTTGAATGTTTTGAAATATTTTTTAACATAGTCATTATCTATCAAAGTTATAGGTTTTTGTTCATAAAGTACATACAAGATAATTCTAGTTTTATGAATTCCAAACGTTGCCCAGTCATTAAATTTAGATTTACCGTTGTACTTTCTTTAATTTAAAAACTTTATTGAATTATGTTTGAACAATGTTGTTGAAGTCTGAGTAGATTTTGTCTGGGTTTTGTTCATTAAAGTCCGGTACTAGCACATTTATAACTCAGTTTTTCTAATAAGTCTCTAGTCTATGGGATGTAATAGGCCTATAAAATGATGGGCCAGTCTTATCCTTACTAGCAATTGGGAATGAAATTTGTTTGACCGCTGTGATCGGATGGTAAGCAGATAATTACAATTTTGCTCTTGAATGCAGTCACAAAAAATCTTATTTAAACAAGTTTGGCTGGTAAGTGTAAATCTAGTCTGCTCTAGAAATACATGACATAAATTAAATGATTTAAATATAGTTATTCATCGTAGTTTCATTGTTGTATCTACAAGCAAATCTACATTAACTTCGCCAGAAATTATTTACTTTTTTCTGTTATTACATGGTTTAGTGAGGACTTCCTCCATCATTTTCTCAAATATTTCGACCCACATCAGCGATGCCAGTTAAGGAGCGCAGTGCGTCGTTCCTTACGCGTTATATCCTGCGAACACTAAGGATGCTGCGCTCCATTGCCCGCTGGCAAACCTTGAGTTTGGGCTTCTGAAGCTCAGTCAATGACCAGGTCTGAGCGCCGTAGGTAAGGATGGGCAGGATACACATGTCGATGAGCTTGAGCTTGAGTGTTAGCGAAAGGTTGCCCTTCATTAGTTTCTTCATAGACCAGTAGCTCTTCCAGGCGTTAGAAATCCTTCTTTCGATTTCTTTGCCCTGCCTGTTTTCGAAGGAAGCTTACTGGCCCAGGTAAAAATACTCATCGACAAACTGTACCTCTTGCCCGTCTTCCTCGACCCTACGTTTAACGCTGTTGGTCTTGGCCTTTGTCGTTGACCAAATTTATCATTAGTCCAACCTCAAGAATCACATAGCTGAGTTACTAACGCTTGCGCTGGAGCTCGGGTGCTGTTGGGGCAAACAGGACAACGTCATCGGCAAAGCGAACGTTTGTTAGCCTTCTGCTACCGACGTCAATGCCTCTGTGCACCCATGGGACCGCCAACTTCTTGAACACCTCTTTCTAGGGTGCAGTTAAAAGGTTTCGGAGATAGCGGGTCACCCTGTTTGACGCCTCTTCCTATTGGAAATGAAGATCCTGCTGAACGTAGTATATCATCGCGTCTAAATGTCAAAAATTGTGACTCATTGACTACATCATCGCAGTACCTACTGTACTATAGGCCCGTACTAAAAAACCGCTCTCATCTCTCTGAGCTATATTAAGCGCTAAAAATTACTGATTTGATAAGGCGAAACCGTCACTGTGACATAGCTTTGATAACTCTCAGAGCTGAGAGCGGTTTATCAATATGGGCCATAGACGCGATTAACACGAGTCCTGTTCGCGACAGAATAGATATCCGCGATTAGGTATAGGCCATTGTACATAGTCGTAGTATATAAGTTATAGTATAAGTAGTAGTAAGACAATAAAAGTACTGTTTCATGTGTGTCCTTATTGAAATAAAGATAAATGGTAAATATAGATAACTGATAGGAACAAATAGATAGCAGAATAGCCAATTAGAAACATAGCCCGATAGTATTATAATTAGTGTTCAGACAGCCGTGTGGTCTGCGGAGTGTGTTAACCACTACGGTTGCGGGGTCGAGGACTTATGGTTGCCTCATGCCCGCGGCGTCAACTCGGGGGGTAACGTCCCCCCCGGTCTTGGGTGGCCCCCACTTGTCAGGGGCCTCGCGTGGTCTTCGTTGTGCTGTGCTTTCGCCGTCTATTGGCATACACTGGCGACAACGGTGCGGGAGCTTCTTCTTCTTCACTGTGCCGTGCTTTCGCCCTCTTCTGCGGGCTTACACTGGCGACAGTGGGATGAGCAGCAACTCTCTTGGGAGTGGTCTGCCTTCAGGCGGACGTGCGTGATGCGGAGCAATGTCGTGGAGATGTGCGTGGCGGCTGTTGTCGGCGCAGTCGTACATGCGCCGTGCCAGCCGCGCGACGAATTTCTCCACGGTGGGCATCCGGGTATCCCTCATGATGGTGGTGTTGCGCACGTACCGCCCGGCTCCTGTGATCACCCGCAGGGAGATGTTCTGGAACCGCTGCAGCCGTGCCTTCTGGGTCTTCGACAGCAGGGCGTACCATGCTGGAGCCGCGTAGGTGAGCCGCGAGCGCACATAGGCCTTGTACACCCGCAGCTTGGCTCTCAGAGGCAGGCTAGACGACAGGACAGGCCGGAGCATTGCCCGCGCGGCTTTGGCCCGGTTGATGCAGTGTTGCACCATCGCGACCATGCGCAGCGAGCAGTCGATGTTGCAACCGAGGTATTTCACCGTCGATTGCCACTCGATGTCCCGGCCCCTCAGCTGTAGCGGGGTCGGACGGCGGGAGCGGGTGGTCAACAGGGCTGTTGACTTCCCGACGTTCACCGCGGTCCGCCACTTGTCCAGCCAGGGCGGCAGCAGGTCCAGGAGTCGCTGCATCTTCCTGCAGGCGAGCTCGATTTTGCGCGACGACGCGAAGTAGGCGCTGTCGTCCGCGTAGAGGGCGAGCACAACGTCTTCCACCCCCTCCTCGAGATAGCCCTCGAGTGTGGGGATGTCGTTGGTGTAGAGCGCGTAGAGCACCGGCGAAAGGCAGCTGCCTTGCGGGACTCCTGCGCTGATGGCCTTCGTCTGGGAGTGTGCATTCTCGACCGAGACGAAGAACCGCCGGTCTTCCAGGAAGGAGGCCACGATCTGCCCGATCATTGGGGGCACACCTGCGTCCAGGAGCTTGAAGAGGAGCCCCTCGTGCCACACTCGGTCAAAGGCCTTCTCGATGTCAAGAAAGACCCCGACGGTGTATCGGCCCCTGTTCAACTCCGACGCCAGGTAGTGCAGGACTCTCGCCAGCTGGAGCGTCGTGCTGTGGCTGTCACGGAAGCCATGTTGCTCTGCCCTCAGCTGGATGTGGGGCAGGATTCTCCGTAACAGCAGGCGCTCAAACAGCTTGGCGATATGAGGCAGCAGGGTGATCGGGCGGTAGCCTCCCGGGTGTCTTCTGTCCTTCCCCGGCTTGGGGATGACGATCACCTTGCCCTCCTTCCAGAGGGCGGGGAAGTGACCGGTGCGCAGGATGCCGTTGAACAGCCGCGTCAGCGAGACGACGGCTCTCCTTGGCAGCTGTACTAGGGCCCCCGCGACGACTCCGTCCGGGCCCGGGGCCTTCCGCTGGTTCAGCTTCAGGGCCACCTTCCGGACTTCGCGGGGCGACATGAAGTAGTCGCCGGCGAGGGGAGGCGCGGGGGCCGCCAGGAAGCGCTCTACGCGCTCTACAACAGCGGCGTTGTGCTTGTTCGATTCCAAATCGATATTCGATCGATGGTTTCTGAACGGCCATTTTGAATTTGACGTTAGCTGCCAACCTAGCAGTTTTTTGACAACTGACGGACGAAAGCCCTCGCAATGTAAACGCGTTTTGGTTAGGGTATTGAAATTAAATCGCAGGCCATCTGGAATGTATTCGGGTTTCCCTCAGGATTGTTAATATAGCTGAGTGTGTTGTTGTTTCTCGAACCAGATAAAGTTCGCATTTTCGTGCCCGATTGTTTTTACCACGTAACATAACCTGTGTTGGAACACTGTGCTCATTGAAGCTGGCCCGCCAGTCATACCTGGTTGGCTGAAGAACCTGTCTACCAAGAAGAGCCTAGGGTGCACCCGGGCCTTGCAGAGAGACAGGAGGTTGACGGGACCGAAGCACAGACCAGGTTAGATCGACCCCAATTAACTTCAGCTCGGTGAATCGCCGACGTTCACACTTCTTGGCAACTGATCGTTACGCTACCTCGTAGCTGATGGGCCCCTACGAGGTCATTAGGTGCTGAGAAGCCTGAACACTTTGGTAGCTAGAGCGTGGCTTCCTGAGATTTGCAGCCGTCAAGGGCTCCAGGAAGGCACGATTTGGGACTATCAATCTGTAGGTATAGGCGGTTAAGTAACTTGGTTGTTCCTATATCCACATAGATTGGTAGTATTGTAAGCTATAGGTCTATTGCTGGTAGTAGATAGACAGATATTGAATTGAAAATTGCATTGAATTACCAGTTAGTCAATCTATTAGTGCTCTAGTAATGCTATTGAATGAATGTTTTGGTTAACATAGGTAGTTACATCTATTGATAGCAGGCTATTACATTGTTTTCAGTTTATAGCAATTTATAACTTGAACTAATATTGACTATCTGTGTGTGTTATAATGATAAAGGGAAACTAAATTGTATTTACAGAATTTATATAGATATAAAACTCGGTTCCTATTGTTTAAGGAAAACAACATTGTTTAAGTTGTGGTTTAGGGTTCCCTCGTTTGGGTTGTAGACTGGAGGGTCCAATAAAATTGAGTTACTGCAAATTGTGAGTAAGTATCGTTCCGATCATGTCGTTATCTGAAATCCAGAAGGGTGTTTCTAAGGAACTCAGATGGTTTTCCTCCGCACACGGTCTGATAGACCGTTTAGATAGGCATGATGTGGTATTGGAGCGGTCTATGGACGTTAAGGAACGTTACAATAGGGTGCTCGAATTGTCCGCGCAGGCGGAATCAGTTGATGGTTGCGCACCTGACAGGCTGTCACGGTTGATAGGGGATGTCGACCAATGTATGGAGATGGCAGCTGCTATCACGCAGAAGGCTGCGGACATACGTAGACAGCGCGAGTCCAGCCATGGTGGTGACATTGAAGCACCTCTGCCGCTTCAGGGATCGGGGTCCAGGTTACCTGCCATAACTATGCCTACTTTTGACGGCGTGTCCGGTGAATGGATGAGCTTCATCAATCTGTTCGACAGTTTGGTGCACATGCGATCGGACATTACCAAGTCTGTCAAGATGGCTCAGCTGGTGGCAGCATTGAGGGGTGAGCCTAGGGAGCTGGTCGCTCATTTGACAGTTACGGAGGGTAACTATGAAACGGCCAGGCAATTGTTGGTCAGACGTTACCATAACAAACGGAGGTTGGCCGATGCCCAACTGAACCGTTTGTTTAGTATCCCGGTTGTGAACAAGGTCGGGGCCATACAGACGGAGGTTTTGAACCCATTGTTGTCCGTCACCAAGGCTCTAGAGAATCTTGGACTTCCGGTTGGTGAATGGTCGTACCTACTGTTGTACATTGTACTTTCCCGCCTACCCGCTGACGTGCAGACTCGTTTCGAACAGTCTCACGGGAGGTCGGCCGAGGACCTGCCCGCCTTCTCCGACTTGGTCGGATTCTTGGAAGAGGAGGCTCGACGGGCAGAGAATTTGGGGTTGACGGTCACCCATCCTTCAGAGCCACAGAGAGCTGCCGGGAGCGCTGTGAGTAGGGGCCCTCCGACGAGGAAGGACCGCACCAACCGGCAGTCGTATGGGACTGTGAGTGAATTGACCCCACATGGTGAGACCTGCCCATGTTGTAGGCAGATTGGCCATGCTGTGGCCAATTGCAATAAGTTCGGGGAACTTAGGGTTCAGGGACGGCGCCGGATGGCCAAGCAGCGGAGCTGGTGTTTCCTGTGCCTCGGGCCACACATGGCTAGGGACTGCACGCGCACAAAAATGTGCGGATATTGTGGTGGGCCCCACAACAATCTGTTGTGCATGAACCGGTCCGGCCAACAGCCACCACAGGGCCGTACCCAGGGTGACACGGCATGGGGCCCTGAGAATTCGTTTGCGACTCGGAGCGCAACTCAGGGGCCAACGTCCCCACGTGCACAGGGCAGTACCAGGGTGCAGGGCCGCACTCAGGACCATTACATGGGGGGCCCTGAGTTTTCGGTTGCGACTCAGCATCCGACCCAGCGGGACATTGGGTGTGTTGAGCAGGCCGTAACGGGCGGGTGTCATGGGACACCTTCGAGCTATGCGGGTGCGGTTCGGACGCCGCCTCAGTTGTCGCCCCGCTCGTCGCCTCGTCCTCGTCGGTCACATGTGATGTCCCCCCCGCTCATGGAGCGGCCACGGTTGAATTCACGCCCACCCCCCTTTACGGGGAATCGTAGGTTGGGAATGGAACCGGCGCGTGGGCCATTTGTACAATGGGACCCTCTGGCGTATAGCTGCATACCTGATCGGTTACAGGTACAGTGGGGCCCCGGCGGTCCTCGCTAGGAATTTGCGGCCCAACCATTTGTTGCCCCCCAACCGGAGACGGTGGTGTTACCGATCGCCTCTGTGCTTGTTTGGGATTTGGCGGGCAACCCAACATACGTTCGCGACCTATTAGATTCTGGAGCTCAGGGCTGCATTGTATCGAATGATTTAGCAAAATGGTTGGGCCTCAAGGTAAATAGGTATAATAAATCAATACGGGGCGTGGGGAATGTTACGGTTACGAATGTAGTTGGTCAATCGGTGATCACGTTCTCTCCACGTTATGACATTTTGACAAAAACATCCGTGCAAGCTTTAGTAATGACGCATGTCATGGGCAGACACCCCTTGGTGAAGTTGAATCCGGCCGTTCGATTCCTGACATCAGGACTCAAGTTGGCGGATCCCGATTTTGACACTCCAGCCCCGGTCGACCTGCTACTGGGAGCAGACGTTCTGGGTAGGTTTCTGTTGTCGGATCAGCGAGTTCTTCAGCCGGACGGGTTGATTGCTGTGGATACTAAGTTTGGTCACGTGATCATGGGTCCGGCATTGCCAATGGTTAGGCCTGCCGAGTCAGATGGCATACTTATTGGCTCAGCGTTGTCAGACGTTATCCAACGTTTCTGGGAGATAGAGGAACCTCCCACCGTTCGTCGAGTCGACGCAGACGAAGAAGAGTGCGAGTTGTTTTACCAGAATAGTACTGGTCGCCTTCGTTCTGGTCGTTTTGTAACTCGACTGCCTTTCAGGGCCGATCGACCGCCACTAGGAGAATCTAGGAAGATGGCTGAGACGAGATTGATGTCGATGGAGCGTAGGATGACAAGGGACGCCGTATTTAAACAAAAATATGTTGATTTCATGAGGGAGTATGAGTCGTTAGGACACATGTCGGTATCGGGTGTGGACTGGAGATCTGAGGATCATTGTTTCCTTCCACACCATGCCGTCCTACGAACCCCTACCGGCAAGATTCGAGTTGTTTTTGATGGGTCAGCACCTACCTCGAACGGGATGTCCCTGAATCAGTGTCTACATTCGGGACCCAAGTTGAGTCGTGATATTTCGGATATTCTCACGAGCTTTCGGAGGCACCAGATTGTATTTGTCGCAGACATTCGGATGATGTTTAGGCAAACGGTAATTCATCCGGCTGACAGAAGGTATCAGTTGATACTTTGGCGTGAGTCCACGGCCGAGCCAGTCAAGGTCTATGAGTTAAACACGAACACGTATGGGTTACGGTCTAGCCCGTATTTGGCGATGCGTACCCTGCGGGAGTTGGCGTCGCGTGACCGTGTGAGCTATCCTAGAGCCGCCGCTATCCTGGAGCAAGATTTGTACGTCGATGACGTCTGCACAGGGGCAGCCAGTGTAGAGGAAGCTCTGGACCGACGTGACGAGCTCATTCAATTGCTGGAACGAGGCGGCTATGAACTACGTAAGTGGATGTCCAACTCCCCTGAGTTGATGGCTGGTCTCCCAGATGAGTTTCAACAAGACCCGCACGTTTTTGAGAATCCTGACAACCCTAACATGTTGTCAGTACTTGGAATTCAGTACCGGCCCGTCCATGATGAGTTTACCTATCGGGTGGTTTTAGAAACACCGAAGGCCTGGACGAAGCGGTCAGTACTGTCAACGATTGCGAGAACGTTCGACCCGAATGGATGGATTTCTCCAGTCACCTTTGCTCTCAAATGTTTTATGCAAAGGCTATGGGCGGCTCAGTTGACCTGGGACACCCACCTCTCAGGTGATTTGTTGACTGATTGGACGCGAATGTTCACCTCGCTATCGGACATAAATAATGTATCGCTGCCGAGGAAATTGGTCCCTGCTGGGGATTACAGGGCAACCCTTCACGGGTTTTGTGATGCCTCTGAACGAGGGTTTGCGGCAGCGGTTTATTTGCGAACCGTCACCTCCACCGGGGAGGTCGACGTGCGTTTGGTTTTGGCAAAAAGCAAGGTAGCGCCTATTCGGACAAGGATGACGATTCCAAAACTGGAACTGTCCGGGGCTGCTCTTTTGACCAAACTTTTGAATCACACTCTAACAGTGTTGCGTGGGTCAGTGGTTTTGGAGGATACGGTGTACGCTTGGACGGACAGCCAGATTGTTTTGTGCTGGCTGAAGGCTTCGGTCCATAACTTAGAGGTTTTTGTTGCGAACCGTGTCTCCCAGATTGTGTCGTCTGAGGTCCCACTGACCTGGAGACATGTACCAGGAGAATTGAACCCGTCTGACTGTGCATCCAGGGGATGTCAGGCTCCTGAACTCGTTAGACACCATTTGTGGTGGGGACCACCCTGGCTTGCCAAGAGAGAATCGGACTGGCCCCACAGCAATGTAGTAGTATCTTCGGATCATGGCCCCAGAGCGGCCGTGCATGTTACCCAGAAGGCTGAGGACCCTGACGCCGGGTTTCTGCTGGACCGGTATAGCTCACTTGACAAGTTGATAAACGTGTCCACTTGGATTAGGAGATTCGCTCGAAATTGTCGTACTCCTCGCGATCAGCGAACGTTGAACCCTATTCTGACTCCGGCAGAGCGAAACGAGTCGCTATTGAATTGGGTCCGGTTGGTACAGTCCTCGAAGTTTGGGGCAGAATTGGAGATTATACGAAGTGGACGTTCGAAATTGAAGGGAGCCGTCGCGCGTCTCAACCCCTTTGTTGATTTGACCGGGTTACTTCGGGTAGGAGGAAGATTGCGCAATGCGAATCTGTCGTATTCGGCTCGTCACCCACTTCTGCTCCCCAAGGGGGGACAGTTAGTTGAATTGCTGGTGACTGATCGTCATATTAAAAACGCGCATGCCGGCTGTAACGCGTTGTTGGCCACGCTCCAGCGGGAGTTTTGGATCTTATCTGCCCGCCGTGTCATACTGAACATCGTGTTTCGGTGCATGCCTTGTTATCGACTTAAGGCTGCCACGATGCAACCTCTCATGGGGGACTTGCCCCCTGATCGTGTGAATGAGGTCAGACCGTTTTCAGGTGTTGGTACGGATTTTGCAGGACCGTTTATGGTGAAGAGTTCACGATTGCGTACCGCTAGGCAATACAAGACGTACCTATGTGTGTTTGTTTGTTTATCCACCAAGGCAAGGCATCTCGAGCTCGTTGCTGATCTCTCGACAGAGGCTTTCATTGCTTGTTTGGATAGGTTTGTTTCTCGAAGGGGACTTCCAACTTTGATCCGCTCTGATAACGGCACTAACTACATCGGTGCGGAACGATACTTACGAGAGATAGTCAACTTTTTGAATGTAAATAAAGTGGATATTGGAACGGCCCTCTCCCGTCGGGGTATACAGTGGACCTTCAGCCCACCGATTTGCCCCCACTGGGGTGGGATTTTTGAGGCCGTAGTTAAGTCAGCTAAGACGCACTTGGGGCGTATAGTAGGTCAGACCGCGCTGACTTTTGAGGAGCTCGCGACATTGTTTTGTAAGATCGAGGCCGTTCTCAATTCGCGACCGTTGTGTCCGCTCAGCTCGGATCCAAATGACCTGGAGGCTCTGACCCCAGGCCATTTCTTGATAGGACAGCCACTTAACGCGTTGCCCGAGCACCCCTTCGAGGGAGTGAAATTGTATCGGTTGTCAAGGTATCAGATGTTGCAGCAGTTTACTCAGAATTTCTGGAAGCGTTGGTCGCTCGAATCTGCATATCTTACAACAGCGCCTTAAGTGGACTGACAAAACTAGCCCACCTAGTGTTGGTGACCTCGTTCTGGTTAAGGATGCTAACCTACCGCCACTACGTTGGCGCAGGGGGCGTGTCGTGGCGTAAGGCCGGCAGCCTCCTTGGCTCGTTGGCCGGCGAGGCTAGATGTTATGACGGAAACAGTAAAGGAGGCCAGGACAGAATCATAGAGGAGGGAGGAGACCTATAAGACGTGAAAATAAATGGGGTGACGAAAAAGCTGAAGAAAATCTTATTGCTAGACCTTTGTTAGACCAAACAAAGTGGTCCTTCGAAGACAACTGACCAGCACTGTGGATCCAGTGTAACGACAAAAGGTATGCCGCTGACCCGCTCCCAGGCAAAAAATATGGAGGCCAGCAGGCCAGACGAGCCGACGACGACGTCGCCCGCTGATGAGACGCCCGCTGACGAGGTGCCCGCGGGTGGCCGTGATGACGACGCGATTTCCCTCAGGTCGATGACATCCGCCGTATCGGTAGCCTCGACCACCAGACGCAGGCAGCTTCTCGACCTTGAGCTGGAGACTGCGGAAGCAATGGCTGCCATTGAGCTGGAGGAAGCGAAGGCAAAAGCCGAGCAGCAACGACGAGCCTCGGACGTGAAGAGACGGCTGCTTACCACGAGACTAGCCCTGCAAACGGCCGCTTTGGAAGACGAGGGAAGGCGCAGCCGTGCGTCCTCTCGAGCGTCGTCGGTCACCGACATGCGACCGACGATGAAGACTATTCTCCAAATGCCCACAGTGACAGCAGCGGCTTGCGACGCAGCCCGACCCAAAGACCACCGAGACCACCCCGAAATGACGAAAACCGGTGATATGGCGAAGTTCCTAGCAAGACAGACGTCGATCAAGGAGCTACCACAGTTCTGCGGAGACCCCGAAGAGTGGCCCTTATTCTACGCACAGTTCGTGACGACGACCCGACTATGCGGATACAGCGACGACGAAAACATCGCCCGGCTAGCAAAATGCCTTAAAGGGCACGCCCGCGAAGCTGTATCGGCCCTGCTCGTCACTGCAACAAACCTAGAAATCATCATAAAAACATTACGGCTGCGATTCGGACGACCGGAACTGTTGATTGAGGTAATGTTATTGAAAATTCATAACATTCGTGACATACGTCAAGACGACGTCAATCTACTCATAGAGTACTCGACCATAGTGCAAAACATTGTCGCGACCATGAAAATGACAAATGAGGTCGGTCATCTGACGAACCCGACCTTGATTCGAGAAATAATCGGCAAGTTACCGATGACGCTGAAGTACCAGTGGAGTTTCTCTATTGCGAGTAGAGGTGAGAGCAAAATTAATCTCAACGACGTGTCAGAGTGGTTGATGATGGTAGCCAATGCCGCGACGACTATTGCACCGCTGCCTACTGCTGACCGACAACACCATCAACACACAAAGCAGGAGAAGAAGTTCGTACATGCCACCACACCCACCACCTCAATGACGACAGCCCCAACGCGAACCACCTGCGCACTGTGTCAACACGAACACGCCCTGAACAACTGCTCTGAATTTAAACGCCTTTCCATAGACGATCGCTGGAAATTGGTGACCGAGAGAAAGCTGTGCTTCTGCTGCCTGTCGCTGAGTCACCAGCTTAAGAGCTGCAGGAGGAAGACCAAGTGTTCCGAAGGGCAATGCACCAGACTACATCACCCGCTGCTACACGCCGCGCCACGCAACGAGACTAACGAGCGGGCGCAGACTGCGGCGACGGTGAACCATTGCGGCGACGCGACATCCACTATTCTCCTAAAGGTGGCACCAGTGGTCATCTCTGGACCGAGCGGGTACGTGGAGGCTCTAGCGCTACTAGACGAGGGAGCGTCGGTGTCACTGATTGACGACTCTCTACTGAAGCGGGCCGGTATCACAGGACCAACCGCGACGCTGCAATTACGAGGGGCCACCGGAATGAGGACGAGCGAGCCGAACTCCAAGAGGGTCAACATCACCGTTCGTGGCCGAGCTAAAGAAGAGCGCTTCGTTTTGTATAATATGAGATCTGTAAATAATTTATACTTGCCTGTACATAATGTAAATATTAATGGACTACTGAACGACTTCCCACACCTGACTGACCTCCTACAACACATCGACAGACTGACCTACAACGAGCGACCGCAAATACTTATAGGATCCGACAACATTGACCTAATCGTGACCAGACGTGCTCATGTAGGACCGACCGGACCGATTGTGTCGGAGACAAGCTTGGGGAACATCGTGCACGGTAAACTGTCGCCATTGACACCGACGGACGCGACTATTTACCACCTGTGCCCATGCGACGCCCTGAATGACATGGTGAGGCGATCGTTCTCGACTGACGGTTTCGGGACGAAACCATTCTCTGATACTCCTCGGTCGCGAGAGGATCTGAAGGCTCTCGCCATCATGGAAAAGACGACGAAACTAGTA
The DNA here is from genome assembly GCA_949825045.1 of Argyresthia goedartella. Taxonomy (NCBI): domain Eukaryota; kingdom Metazoa; phylum Arthropoda; class Insecta; order Lepidoptera; family Argyresthiidae; genus Argyresthia; species Argyresthia goedartella. The sequence goes on from OX463834.1 coordinate 17,761,696, forward strand.
GGTGACAGGTGGGAGACTGGCCTTCTGTGGAGGGACGACGCAGCAGTGCTGCCAGACAGCCGCGCTGTCGCCCAGAAGCGGCTGGTGGGTGTCACCAAGAAGATGGACAGCATGCCTGAGTTTGCAGCGCGCTACAGAGAGAAGGTGGAGGAAAACCTGGAAAAATGCTATCTGAAGGAGCTGACGGAAACGGAGCAGGTAACAAAGACTGACAAAACGTGATATCTGCCACACTTCGCCGTGTTCAACCCAAATAAGCCAAACAAGCTACGCCTAGTACTTGACTGCGCAGCAAAGTCAAGCGGCAAGTCGCTCAATGATTTCCTACTTAGCGGACCTGACTTTCTCACATCACTAGCAGGCATCCTTTTAGGTTTCCGTTGCGGCAAGATAGCTGTGATGGGTGACATTCAAGAGATGTTTCATCGCGTACTCATCAGAGAAGAGGACCAACAAGCACAGCGGCTTCTGTGGGACGGTGGTGAGTACGCCATGACTGTGATGACCTTTGGTGCTGTGTGTTCGCCGTCATCTGCACAGTACGTGAAGAATTTGAACGCGACCAGATTCAAGACCACGCACCCCAAGGCTGTTGACGCGATCGTAGAACACCATTACGTCGACGACTTCATCTATTCAATTGACGAGTACGACGAGGCTCTACAGGTTGTAAATGATGTGATAAGTATTCATGCTAAGGGAGGTTTTAACATGCGAAACTTTATGTCAAACTCCAAACGGCTTCTAGGACATTTGCCCGAAGATAAGCTTGCACCGGGTGGTGCAAAGATGCTCTCAGATGATAAGAACGAGACCATGGAACGCGTTTTAGGCCTAAACTGGGACCCCGAAGACGATAGCTTCACCTTCCTATTGAAGTTCCACAAAGTTGACTGCGACATCAGCGCTGGCGTCAAAAGACCGACCAGGAGAGATGTTTTGAAGCTAGTCATGTCCGTGTTTGACCCACTGGGGTTTCTGCTCTATGTTACAGTTCAGGCCCGCATCTTACTTCAAGACATTTGGAAGTCCAAAATAGGATGGGATGATGAGATTGAAACGTGCCACTTTCACAGATGGCAAGCCTGGCTGCAAGAGCTGAACAAGACGACAGAGGTACGAATACCGCGCTGGTTGTCCGCTAATAACTGTGACAAGCATGCATCTGCTGAGTTGCACGTCTTCTGCGATGCCAGCTCAAGGGCCTTTGTGAGCGTTGCTTATCTCAGAAGGAAAACGGCCGACGGAGTATGGCATGTAGCAATGATAATGGCGCGAGCGAGGGTTGCGCCTCTAAAGGTCCTGAGCATACCTCGGCTAGAGTTACAGGCAGCCGTGATGGGAGCACGACTCTCCCAGGTTTTGAAGAGATACATAGGACTACCAATTAATAAAATAAAATTTTGGACGGACTCGAAAACTGTCCTTAGCTGGCTTAGGTCCGAGACCGGACGTTTCAAGCCTTTTGTAGCGCATCGTGTCAGCGAAGTCTTTGAGCTGACAGACGTCTGTGACTGGAGGTGGGTGCCGACAGACATGAACCCCGCTGATGATGCCACACGGGACGTTGTCATTGCCAGCAATGATAGATGGCTTCGAGGACCCGACTTTCTTCGACAACGCGAAGAGTCATGGCCACAGGAAGACGAAAGGTCCATAGCTCTAGATCTGGATGACGTTGAGGTGAAGGCGGTAAATCTACTGACTTCTGAAGCAAATGGAGCCCTGCCAGATGACAGCCGGTTCTCATCGTACTGGAGACTAATCAGAAGCACCGCCTGGATCTTTCGCTTCATCCACAACTCCAGAGGCTCGGGAAACAGACGAACCGGCGAACTCACGGCCAGTGACCTGAGGTCTGCTGAAACTGTGTGGGTTAAAGAAAGTCAAAGGCGGAATTACTCACGAGAAATTGCTTCGATACTATCGACGGAGTTTGTGAACAAGACGAGCTCTCTGCGACAGTTGACACCCTTCTTAGATGCCGATGATGTTCTTCGAGTCTCAGGAAGAATAACAGCATCTAATGTAGCCGAAGGCACAAAACATCCTGCGATCTTGCATCCAAAAGACACCTTTACAAAGCTACTACTCCAACAGTACCACAAGGATGCGGGACATGCTGGCCGAGAGATGACTTTGAACAACGTCAGACAACGATTTTGGATATGCAACGGTCGGAATGCAGTGAAGGCAACCTGGAATACGTGTCAAAAATGCAAGATTGACAAGGCGAAACCAGCTCCACCTCTAATGGGACAACTGCCCGACGTAAGGCTCAAGACCGGGGGACGAGCATTTCGCTTTACTGGACTTGATTATTTTGGACCCATGACGGTCAAGGTTGGCCGGAGACACGAGAAAAGGTATGGTGCCTTGTTCACTTGCCTCACGGTCAGAGCTGTACACGTAGAGCTCGTTCACGACCTGACAACTAGCAGTGCGATAATGGCACTAAGACGGTTTATTGCAAGACGAGGCTGCCCGGAACAGATGTGGTCCGACAATGCAACTACCTTTAAGGGAGCAGACAATGAGCTAAAGCAATCGGTTCGTGCGATAGATCAAGAGGAACTACTACGCTACGGAAGTATCAGGCAGATCGAGTGGCATTTTATTGCGCCGCAGGCCCCCCACATGGGCGGATGCTGGGAGCGCCTGGTTCGGTCTATAAAAACGGCTATGAAGGCGACACTGAAAGAGGTTGTTCCAAGCGACCAGACCCTACAGACGGTGGTTGCCGAGGCAGAAGCTATAGTCAACACCCGACCCCTAACCTACGTCCCCCGACCCGTCCTCGACCATGTAGACGACTTGCCCTTGACACCAAATGACTTCTTACTGGCCAAAACTAACGATTTCGACCAGCCCTTCGGAAGCTTCGGTGACGGTGACCTGCTGAGACGAAACTGGAGGGAAGGACAACGACTTGCTGACTTAGTCTGGAAGCGGTGGCTCAAGGAGTACCTACCGACTTTGACAAGACGGGACAAATGGTACGGACCAACGACTCGACCAATAACGGACGGTGACTTAGTTATTATAGCAGATGACCAGGCGCCCCGTAACCTCTGGCTACGGGGTGTCGTGACAAAAACATACAGAGGACCCGACCGACTAGTCCGTGTAGCTGACGTGAATACCAGACTGGGACTGTACCGACGAGCAGCAGCCAAGCTCTGCCGGCTGGACGTCCAACCACCGGGAGTATTGGCTCCCAATACTGGAGGTGGGGATGTCGTGGCGTAAGGCCGGCAGCCTCCTTGGCTCGTTGGCCGGCGAGGCTAGATGTAATGACGGAAACAGTAAAGGAGGCCAGGACAGAACCATAGAGGAGGGAGGAGACCTATAAGACGTGAAAATAAATGGGGTGACGAAAAAGCTGAAGAAAATCTTATTGCTAGACCTTTGTTAGACCAAACAGGGCGCATTGTTAACTTGTTCCCTGGCAAGGACGAGACCCCCCGGTCTGCAGAGGTTCTAGTAGGAGGCTCGGTTCTAAAACGAGCGGTAGCAACGTTGTCTCGGCTGCCCGTAGATTAGGGGACAGGTGCGTGCCTGTCCGGGCGGGTGATTGTTCGATTCCAAATCGATATTCGATCGATGGTTTCTGAACGGCCATTTTGAATTTGACGTTAGCTGCCAACCTAGCAGTTTTTTGACAACTGACGGACGAAAGCCCTCGCAATATAAACGCGTTTTGGTTAGGGTATTGAAATTAAATCGCAGGCCATCTGGAATGTATTCGGGTTTCCCTCAGGATTGTTAATATAGCTGAGTGTGTTATTGTTTCTCGAACCAGATAAAGTTCGCATTGTCGTGCCCGATTGTTTTTACCACGTAACATAACCTGTGTTGGAACACTGTGCTCATTGAAGCTGGCCCGCCAGTCATACCTGGTTGGCTAAAGAACCTGTCTACCAAGAAGAGCCTAGGGTGCACCCGGGCCTTGCAGAGAGACAGGAGGTTGACGGGACCGAAGCACAGACCAGGTTAGATCGACCCCAATTAACTTCAGCTCGGTGAATCGCCGACGTTCACACTTCTTGGCAACTGATCGTTACGCTACCTCGTAGCTGATGGGCCCCTACGAGGTCATTAGGTGCTGAGAAGCCTGAACAGTGCTCGAAGTCGGCGATGGGGTTGGGCTGGAACTGCCCAGCGAAGTGGTCCGCCAGGATGGCGGCTCGATCTCGTGCGGCGTAGCGGCGCCTGCCCGTGTGATCAAACATGGGGCAGACCGGCTCGGGAGTTGATGTCAGGCTGCGGTTCAGGCGGTGAAGGGCGGTGTCATCTTGGGAGGCCTGGTCGATAGTGCGCTCCCAGGACTGTCCCCTCAGCTCGATGATGCCCGCGCGCAGTTCTTCTCCGAGCCGGTTGATCTCCGCCCTGATCACAGGGCAGCGCGTGTGGTGCCAGGTTCGACGAAGACGGCGCTTGAGGTCCAGCTTCTTGCGGAGGTGTGGAGGGAGCCTCTCCTTCCGCAAAACCGGCGGTGGCTTGGTGGTGGTGGCTGCGGCTTGAGCGGTGGTGATGGCTGTGGTGATGGCCACTGCCGCGGCTTCTACCTCTTCCTTGGTAGAAACACCGCCGGGGAGCTGCGTTGTGTTCAACTCCAGCTGGTATTTGTGCCAGTCCGTCTTCGTTCTTGGGCGCGGTGCCGACGTGAGATCGGCCTCCACCCCGAGGACCAGCAAGATAGGCAGGTGGGGGGTGTCGATGTCGTACAGCTCCCCGATGGCGATGGGGAACTGTACGTTCTTGACCAGGGCGACGTCTAGTACATCCGGGCGATGCATGGGGTTCGTCGGGTAGTGTGTCGGGGCCCCCGGGCTGAGAACTTCGTAGTTGGAGTTCTCAGCATCTTCCTGTAGGGCCCTTCCGTCGGAGTTGATGCTGTGGGACCCCCACTGGTGGTGCTTGGCGTTGAGATCGCCTGCGACCAGTGTGGGGGTCGCTCCTTCCATCATCGCTCGGATGTCTTCCGGGTGGAAATGGTGGACGTCGCCGGGAGGCTTGTAGGCTGCGAAGACTTTGAGCTCCGTGTCGGCCGTCTTCAGACGGACGCCTATGGACCGCGTCGTCTTGAAGGCGGGCAGCTCCAACTCTTCGTGGATGAGATCCCGTCTCACGAGGACCGCCGTGCCTCTGTACGGCACGTCCCTCGGAGATAACTCGTCGCGGCGGTACACGAAGAAGTTGGGCAGTCGGAGCTCTCTGCTGGGGTGCAGCTTCGTCTCGCACAGAAGCACGACATGCACATCATGCTCCTGCACGAGTAGCCTCAGGTCTGTCGTCTTGTTGGTGATCCCGTCCGGGTTCCAGTACACAAGCCTTAGATCTTTAGGCATTGTGTCCGGACGAGATTGTGACATTCAAAGTGGATAACCCCCGCAGTAGGGGCAGCAATGGATCGCGTCTATCCACGATCGCCTGTATGGCCGCGCTGATAAGGTCGATGGCGTCGAGCAGCGCGGCCATGAGTGGAGCTTCCTGGCGCTCCGTGGATAGGGCTGCGGGTGCTGCCGGCTCCCGTGGGCGGGGGCGGGCTGGCAGTGGGGGGCGGCTCGCAGGTTGGGCGGGCTCAAGTGGCGGCTCGGCGGCGGGCTCTTCCGGCGCCTTCTTCTTATTCCGGCGCTTCTTTCCCCGCTTCCTTCGGGGCTTCGCCTCTTCGCCTCGGGTGGTGGGCGGGTTGGCTGGCGTTCTTATTGTGGTGCCCTTGGTCTCGCCCAGCTGGGCAAGGCGGGGGCGCTTTATCGGCGGCGACATTGGTGACCCCAGCGGCTCCACATCTGGGTGTGTAGAGGGGCCGGGGCGGGCCTCGGGTTGGGTAGCGACCTGGGTCGCATGTTGAGGGGCCGTGCGGGCCGCGGGTTGGGCAGCCGTGCGGGCCGTGGGTTGGGCAGCCGAGCGGGCCGCGGGTTGGGCAGCCGGGCGGGTCGTGGGGCGCGCGGTCTTCTTGTGGCGCTGTTGTTGGGGCGGCAGTGGCGTCGCGATAGTGATGCCGCGCTTGCGCGCCTCCTCCTTCAGCGCCTTGCATCGGCGGCTGTTGGCCGGGTGGCCTTGGCCGCAGTTTGCACAGGTGGCGGCCTCTGACTTTGGCCGCTGGCAGTCAGTAGCTGCGTGCCCTTCTCCACATCGCACGCAGCGTACAGGGCGGCGACAGTTGGTCGATGAGTGGCCGAATGACTGGCACCGATGGCACTGCGAGGGCCCCTTTGGGCCGCGCCATCCCTCGATGGTGATGCCCGGCATGCAGAGCAGCTCCTTCACCCTGTAGAGCCTCTCGATGCTGCCGGGGGTCTGCTTCTCCGCCAGCAGGGCGAAGAACAGGCAGCCGGCGCGGCCCATCCGGCCGGGAATCTGTCGGACATGCTGCGTCGGGAAGCCTACGCTGGCCAGCGCTGCGGCGACCTCTTCGGGCAGGGTGGTTGCCGGGAGCCCTCGGATAGCAATCTTGAAGGGGCGCTCCGCGTCCAGAGAGTAACAAAACCATGAAATGGTCTTGTCGGCGCGGGCCGCCTCGTCCAGATACCGGACGATTTGCCGGTATTCTTCCGGGCTCTGCGGCGTAAAGCGGACCCCCTTTTCAAAGGGTCGCGCGTTGGGGGCATGGCCTAGGGCTTCCTTCAGCCGGGCAAAGTGTGTAGCCCAGGCCGGCAGGTTCTCCACGACGATTGGCGGGTGGTTTTTCTTCGGCTTGGGCTCTCCTGTGGTGGTCGCTGGTGGTGTGGTGGGTCGCGGCGATTGGGGCTTCGGCGGCTGCGACGGGACCGCGGCGTAAGAAACCCCGCTTGGGGGCGTGGCTTGTGGTATTTCAACCATCTCGGCTTCTGATGTCTCCCTCGAGTCCGGGGTGTCGGCGGTGGGCATGGTTGGTGCGACGGGGGGCGTGGCCAACGCTGGCTCCGCCCACTCACTGCTAATGCTGGGGTCGCGTGACTCTGTCTGCGCAGACCCCTGTAGCACCCGTATGAGCTGGTTAGGGGGCCTCGGGACGGCCCCCGGTGCGTTCCCCAGGTTGAGATTGGGGAACTTCGTCGGCAGCGTCGGCCGCACCGGGCTTTTCTTCATCGCCGGCGGTGGTGGCGGCGATAAGGAGGCGAGCAGGGCGGTTGCCGCGGCTCTGCGGGCTGCGTCTTCATTCGTCGGCACCTCGGCCGGGAATTCAGTTGGTGAGTCGGGGGGGGGCGGAAGAACTCTTCCATACCCCCCTCGTGCGTCGGTGTGCCCGTGATGGGGCTGGAGGCGGCGCCGTGTTGTCCTCGGGTAAGCAGGTTGCCGGCGAGGTCGAACGTCTCGCCGGTAAATATGTCGCGCTTCACGACTTGAATTACACGGCGCCGTCGTCGGTCGATTTGGATCCGCACATCGGGCGGATCCGGCTCGTCGGGGGGCGGGGGGGGTGGGTCCTCCGGCTTGCGGCTTCTCTTCATCTCGTTAAAAACGGGGTCTTCCTCTTACTTCTCCGGAGTTATGCAGGCTCTGTGGTGCCGACTTAACGCCGTCTTCCTCCACCGGGTGAGACCTCGAATAAATCCGAGGAGGCCCAGTGAAGTGCCGGCGAGCAGTCGATCAACACCACAGGTGCTGCGTAGGGTCAACTCCGGAGACGGGCGTGTTCTTCTCCTTCTTCTCCTTCCTCCTCTCCGATTGGGGTCGGTCCGTGGGTGGTGGTGGCGGCACCGCGACGTGTCCTGCGCTTCTAGCTTTAGAAGCACGTAGGCAGCCGCGATGCGATGACGTCACTGCGGGCGCAGTGAGCACACGACGGGCGGGGAGAAGAGCCGAAGAGAGAAGAGCGGGGGCGGCGAGTGTGTGAATCCGCTTCGTGTAAAGTAAACGCACAAACAAACACCGAGAGTGTGTGAAGTGAAAACTTTTAGTTACAGCTATTGCCGTGTGTGTGTGTGTGTGTGTGAGACAGCTTGTCATTTGTATAGGTATTATTGTAAATAAATAAATCAGTATAACGGTTTAGTTAGCTCTTGCCCGGTAGCGCCACCTACAGAATAAAATGGGGCACTACCGTGCATAGTCCAATCGTAGCCTAGCATAGCGTCCGACCCCCTCCCTCACCTATATAAACAGGTGCCGGGAGCAAATCGGCCTCTTTGCACGGCGATCAATGGAACAAGCAACTACTCCGGGATACGGAACTACTGCAAGATCAAGACTTTCATTTGGCGAGGACATCCCGTAGAATCCCACAGTCAGGAACACCCCCACGGTGCAGGTAGCGACAGGTGCAGTCAGGTGCTGACCTGTTCAGACGTGCACATTTTGGTCCTTCGAACCGGATTCCTACGACGATGCCGCCCAAGAAGCAACCGAAGAAAGCTACGTGTGAAGAGCAAGAAGGGACGCAGCCCGCGCCTCTAGCCAACGTCGACGCCGCCGCTGCCGCAGCCCCGTCTGTCGAGGCCACAGTCACAGCCACAGATACAGGTACAGAAACAGGTACTTTTACAGAGTCCTCAACTGATGCCACGCCGTCATCGCAGCAAACTACATACACTACAGGCTGCTCGACGGAGGCATCCAAGGACACACAGCGGCAGGAACAGGCGGCGGCGTCGGCTCGACAGGACGCCAGCCGCGATTCTGCCAGATCGCGAGTCAGCACCGTCAAGCAACGGCGCAGCCTACGACTTGCGAAGGCGAGGGAACAGGTGGCACAGCTACAGTTAGAGCTGGCCGCGGCCCGCGTCGCAGTTTTAGAAGCGGAGGACACAGGTGACGAAGCCGATGACAACGTATCCGTGTACTCCGCCACAGCTACAGCCCGACGAGTCGGGGAATGGTTGGAAGGAAACCAGATTCTCGCAATAACGCACGAACCCCACGAGACGCCGCGTCAGGAGCCTCCGCCTCCTCTGCTACAGGTACCACCCACAGTACAGCCGGTACAGCATGCAGAGGTTCACAGGGAGGAACCCCCCGCGCGTCCCGCACAGCCGCCCGCACCGCCGCAGGCGCCCGTACAGACACGTCCTGACATGCCGCCAGCGTGTCCGATCCTGTCCGTTCCAGTACAGTCACAGAACAGTGGGGGCGCATACGCAGACAATAGCGTCGCGCTACCCAACAACAGCATTGCAGAGTTAGCGGCGGCCATCACGCTCGCCGCACGCAGCGCGCGCCCGCCGATGAATCCGAGATACATCACAGAACTACAGGCATACAGCGGTTCGCACCATGAATGGTTAGCTTTCAAGGCGTCATACTTCGACACGACTACGTTGTTCACCGAGGTCGAAAACATGGCGCGGCTACGGAGGGCTCTCAAAATTGAGTTTATAAAATGCAACTGCTGGAAATATGCAATTCTTGATATGATCGAACGTTCTAAATATATAGACGTTTCTAGATTTATTTGACTACCTTGTCAAATACCGTATTCACCTGGTAACCACAAACGTATATGTGCAATTGTGCATACACCTTAATTCGATAAGAAGCGCAAATAGGTACGCCACTGGTATCGCAAGGTGTTAAGTGAAAGTGACATAATGTAATTTTTGCTAAACCGTGACGGAAATAAAATTGATATTGACTCAGTAAACAAGCTCTTTTTTCAGGTTAATTTACGCTTGCATGCAAGATCACACACCTACTAAATGGTATGCAATAAAAAAACAGATATTAATCGAAAACTTACCTCGAAATAACAAAAAATCTACTCAACGAAAAACGGGACACATTCCACCACACTCCGAAACGAAGTTTATACCAACTGTCAGAAATAAATATGGCTGCTAAATGAGTTTCGTCGTCAAATTTACCATAGAGAAAGTTAATTTGGTGTTGCCACTTCTCAGATACAAATCCTGCTAATGTTTTTACTTCAAAATGGGCACATAATAGTTGCGTAATAAAAAATATTTTGTGTTCTTTTTTATTTATTTATGAAATTTTATGTTTTTAAACGGTTTTATTTACAAGAATACAAGACGCCCTGCTGGTTATTAATGTTTTTTGGGTCTACTTTAGTCATTGACATTTTATTCCCTGCCTGTTGAAAGATTGATCTGAAATTTAATGCACGCTTTTAGTTCTAATGACGATACAATTTAATATATTTAGTATCACTGTAAATTCAAGATGGCGGCATGGCCTCCACAAAATGGCGGATCAGATATATATTTTACAACCTTCTCAATATGGGTATCAAATGAAAGTGCTTGACTAGTAGAATATAGAAGTTACTTATGAAAAAAAAAACAAATCCAAGATGGCCGCCGCAACCAAATGGCGGATTACATATTTTTCCACAATCTTTCATTTGGATATGAAATGAAAGGGCTTGGCTAGTAGAATACAGTATACGACAAAAATCTAAATCCAAGATGGCCACCGCCACAAAATTGCAGATTACATATTTTTTCACAACCCTCTGAAAATGTCGACGACCCGAATGGCCGAGTCGGTAGTGACGCTGCCTACGAAACCAAGGGTCCCGGGTTCGAGTCCCGGTGGGGGCAAATGTTTGTTTGTTGAGAACGGATGTTTGTACCCTAGTCATGGTTGTTTATCTATCTAAGTATAATATTTCTCTATATAAGTATATAATTATATCGTTGTCTAGTACCCAAGATACAGGGAATCCTAGTTTGGGGCTAGATCAATGTGTGTAAAAGGTGTCCAAGGTATTATTATTGTCAAGGTATTATTATGTGTATCAAATGAAAGTGCTTAACTAGTAGAATAGACCAGCCAGCCATGACTTTGCCATAAAAATCCAAATATGTATCAGTAAAAGTATTTAGGTAGGTAGATTATGTATTGAGGAATTAGACTGCAACAAATTTTATCTACACACGTATCATAAACCCTCTTTACTGCGTCCAAAAACCGCACGTTATGATCAGCATAATGTAAAACTACTTTGTAAAAACTCATTTCTTATCTGAATATTGAACATTATGACCATAATGTGTAAATTTTCTACATATTATGACATTCAAATTTCGAACGCCGACGCCCGCCTGCGTGCCGCCCCTACTTTGTCTGTGAAGTTGGTGCTACAGAACAAGCTAAACAACTCAATGCCAAAATGCCGGTGTAAACTAGTGTATGTAACTGTACATAATTAGGCATAAAAACTCTCGAGTGATATTATTATGAAACTCGCCTTCGGCCCGTTTCATAAACCCACTCTCGAGTTTTAATGCCCTCCATTATGTATCAGTCACATAAACTACTATAAAGAAATTAGACATTGTAAAAATTAGCCACAAAATAAACTGAATAAAATAGAAAGTAAAAAAATAAAAGAGTTAAGATTTTATTGAAAGGATCAGATACTATACTGATACCTAAAGAGCAGCACTGTTGAAGCGGATTGCATTTTTAAATAAAAAAAAAAAACGGTCAAGTGCGAGTCTAAATCGCGCACGAAGGGTTCCGTACCACCGTTCAATGGAAGCGATGGTGTGGAGTGAATAGTTTGGATTTTACACAGCAAAATATTGTTTACAAAGTTATTGGTGCGGTGTCTTTCACACTCCATGTACGTAACCAGGTGCATCCATAAGTTTGTATGTGGTATTGAAAGAATTGTTGTATGGGAGCCCCCTTAAATATTTCTTTTATCCTGTTTTTTTTAGTATTAGTTGTTATAGCGGCAACATAAATACATCATCTGTGAAAATTTCAACTGTCTAACTATCACGGTTCGTGAGATACAGCCTGGTGACAGACGGACGGACGGACAGCGGAGTCTTAGTAATAGGGTCCCGTTTGGAACCCTTCGGGTACGGAACCCTAAAAAATGGAAGAAAAATATCGTATAACCTTATTTTATCATTTATGAACTTATTCAAACACAATTTCTTAGGTAATTCAGTGCTGTGATTGAGAAATGTATATTAAATTGAGTATTTTAGTTCTTTAAAAGTAGCGTAGAGTTAGGGTCTACAAAATGTGGCAAAACTACGGCCTGACCCTAGGTATAATAGGGCGCTATAATCTTTAGCGGCACCGCAAGGGTTAAACGCAATATAAATACACAGCGGCCATGTTGAGTGGGAACCTTGCAGACACGTAATATAATTGTTGGGCTTAACTACGTTACTTGTGAATACCCGTAAGGAGCCAAAAAATTAAGTACTACAATTATTTTAAAACTGTTACAAAATTTATTGTAATTACCTTTTGATGAGACTGAGGAGTCAATACAATAATTACAAGTTAGCCAAATGTAGAGATAATCCTAAAAATATGTGGCAAACTATTAAAAACATATGCAAATTTAATAAAAAATCAGAAGGTTCTACCGACATACTTACGACAAAAATACATTACAAGAATCCCTTAACCACTGCAATGAATATTTCTCCGACATAACTTAGCGAATAAAACCATGACTAGGCTCAAAAGGGATCAGCAAACCTTGACAGAGAAAGTCAAAGCCTCTGAGATGCCTAGTGCTGACTCGCTTTTTATTCAACCACCAGATACAATCGAACTAAACAAAATCATAAGCCAGCTTAAATTCGATGGTAGGCAGGGTTTGACGGTATCAGTAACTAACTAAAGTCAATCGCAAATTCAATACTTGTACCACTAGTGCTCGTTTTTAACATTAGTCTGTCTACTGGCCACTTCCCTCAATGCTGGAAAGAAGCTGCAATTGTTCCGATATACATAGTCAGGTCATAAGTTCTGTCACATGTGCAATATGAAATAATTTAGACATGTTTATTATTTATGTAAACATTTATATGGCAAAATGAACTTTATAAAACATAGATTCTTATGGTGATAAAGTTTATTCAAAATGACCCCCGCGATTTTGAATACAGGCCTTTATTCTGCGCGGCCAGTCGTCTATCGCAGCACGAACGAGGTCCATGTCAATATCGGCGGCTGCCTTAATCAAGGATGCCTTGAGTGACTCCAAATCAGGATGAGGCTTTGAGCAGGCCTTTTCCTCCAAGTGTTGCCATATCTTGTAATCTAACGGACTCAAATCTGGACTGGAGGAGGGCCAGTCTTCGTGCCGGATGAAGTCGATTTCACGCGCCGCCAGCCAGTCTTGTGTGCTTTTCACTCTATGAGCTGGCGCAGAATCTTGTTGGAATACCCAGTGCCTGTTATTAAACATGGTATGAGAAACAGGTTCCACAAGGTTCTTGAGGACTGTATTTTGATACACAACTGCATTCGTTTTTACGCCTTTCTCACAAAAATGTACCTCAGTTAAGCCCCAATAAGAGACTCCCAACCAAACCATGAGCGAGGATGGAAAATGACCTCGTTGGACACGCGGAATACGGTTGCTCGCTTCTTCACTGCTGTGTGCGTAACCTTATCATTTTGTTTGTTGTAGCTCTCTTCCACGGTGAAAATTTTTTCAACCGAAAAAAGAATTTCCCGATGCTTTTTTCCCGCGTACCGCTTCAACAAAGCGCGGCATCTCTTCAGTCTCAGGTCCATTAAACGAGCGTCCAAACGATGTCCTGTTTTTCTTCGATATGCCCTAAGCCCTAAGTCTTCATTTAACACCCTTTTCACCGTGGTCCTGCTTAACCCCATCTGAAGGGCCAACAGTTTCTGCTTACGTATGGGATTTCTTTGAATTTTGAATGCCTTCACAGCTTTTATCACTGCTGGAGTCCTAACAGAGCGAGGGCGACCACTTCTTGACCTGTCATCTACACTAGAGTCTTCATTGTATCGTTTTATGGTACGATAAACGAATCTTTTGGTTATATTCAAATTTTTCAGTAAGTCGAAAAACTGAATTGGCGCGTAACCACAATGATGCAACGCAATAACTGCGACACGGTCTTCTTTAAGTGTCCACTCCATATTTAAAAATGAGGAAAATTCTAAAAAGTACACATTTTTATTTTCATGAAAAATTCGAAATTCGAATTCAATAAACTTTTTTGTGGCCAGCGTTCTAAATTCAAAAGTTTTTATTGTGTGACAGAACTTATGACCTTACTGTGTATAAAGGCGGTGACAAGACCGTGCCTCTAACTACAGGCCGGTTTCATTACTATGCACCTTTTCCAAATTTCTGGAAAAATTGTAAGTGTGCGTCTAATTGGCTGCTTTGAGTCCCCACCGGCTTCTTTCAGACTGTCAATTTGTGTTCCGCCAGGGTAGATCTACGGAGGACGCCGTCACTGCACTGCTCAAGGCGAAGAATTGGATAAGGGCCGAGTATGAATAGTCGTCTTCCTGGACCTGGCGAAAGCATTTGGCACAGTCTATCCACTGATACTTCTAGCAAAACTGGAAGGCATTGGCATCCGCTTTACGGCTTTGGAGCTATCTCCTGAAAAGATCCCAGTCTGTCAAAATAGCAAATAAAGTCAGTTCTCAGGAGCCAATACACTTTTGAGTGCCTCAGGGCAGAATCCTCGGCCCAACCTTTTAATCAATCTAGAAAACTGTAGAAAACGGGATCATGCAAAAGTGTACTGCTATGCCGACGATACTGCCTTTATGATTAGCCACGACCAATGGGATCATGGATATATGCATATACATGGATCATAGAAGCATGGCTTCATAACAATCTTCCAATCTTTAATGTGAATAAGGCAGATGCACACCTGCCACTATAGATCTAGTCTATACAGCTGTACCATAATCAACAGAACTGATAAAATAAAATATCTAGGTCTTTCACTCGACGAAAACCTTAAGTTTCAACCCCATATTAACAGCATGGCGCGACGTATCAGAAGGCTCATACCTGCTATGACACTTCTCAGAGAGGGTGCTGATAGTGAGGTGCTAAGACTTGTTCACATCTCTCTGGGTCAGTCTCTCTTACAATACTGCATCACAGCATGGGGCTCAGCGACCTATACTTAACATGATAAAGAAAAAGCCATTCATTTATCCCACTGCAGAAATTTTACGAGAATGCCAAGTCCTGTCCGTTAGACAATTGTATATACTTAGAGTAGCAGTGTACAAACATAAGTAAATTTTGAACTCGGACGAGTGCAACCCATTAATAATGGCCAGAAGAGTATACAGGGTACCAACACCCACTGTCCATACGGCATTTTGCAACGGTTCAGTCTCTTCTATTTCCCCTTTACATATGACGTATCTGTAGGAACGCAGACCTTAAAAACTCCAGCATCCCAGAAGCCTAGACTAAAATAACTAAATGGCTGTCGACCCTAGATTATGAGAAAACTAAAGCCCTCCTATCCATTAGTACCTAATGGAATAAAATATATATATAAATACACCTACATACTATTTATTTATATTCCTATATAGTCACAAATATATATACACATAAAATACTATTTTTAATATATTATATTACAAATTACATCCCTAACAATATTTAACTGAATATATATTAATTATGTATCAATATCATACATATATTATATCACTTTTATTTGTAATATTTATATTTTATATATAATTGTTGGTCTCACTTAACTTAGGTACCTACTTAGTTTAAATGGTAGTGTTTTATTACTATCCTTTCTATAACTAAAATTAAAAATATTTCTCTTAGTCTTAATATACTGATAAAATAAATTATGGTCATCAACTAATTATATTGTAAACTTGTAATTTTCAAAGACTCAACGTGACAGGTTAAACCTAGCGTGGTGTCTACGTTTAACCAACAGGTTGCTTGTATTTGTAACTCAATTAGTTAAATAAAGATTTTGTATGATTTTTGTATGTTGTTCTTAAATTGAGCTAATTTTTTATTAAATTCCATTCAACGGCTGTCAAAAGCAGCAAAACTGCCTAAATGTTCATATTCGTCACCGATAGTCGTGGGTCGTGTAACTCAATTATTATATAAAGCTTACCTGAATAAAACGAGTCTTAGTTTTTTTTTTTTTTTACATAGCCTATATTGTGTCCCACTGCCGGGCAAAGGCCTCCCCATTTCGAGCCCACACATCTCTAGTCAGAGCTAGATTGACCCACTCTGGTTGGAACGTGTCCAGGTCGTCCCGCCATCTCCATCTGGACCTTCCTCTGCGCCGGTGTCCGTCTATAGGCACCCATTCAGTGGCTATCCTCGCCCACCTGTCTGGGTGCATTCGACACACATGGCCTGCCCACTTACTTCACAAAAAATATACATCGGTCACATTAAAAGTTTCCGAAACTGGCTACATACATGATCAATTATGACAGCTCAGCAGAGCCTCGCTCGGCTTGAATCTACTTTTGGCGATAAAGCACCATGCAAGACGACCATTTACAGCTGGTTTGCAGAATTCAAGCTCGGTCGTGTCAATCTCGGTGACGAACCTCGCGATGGTCGCCCATCCACCGCTGTGAACAACAAAAACATCGATGCCGTGCGCCGTATGATCGAAACAGACAGGCATGTGACCTAACATGAGAATCGCGCATCCTCAGACAAAGGCATCAGTCAAATACGATCAATCCTACACAAACATTTGGTTGTGAGAAAGCTGTGCTCGCGGTGGATCCCACACAATTTGACCGAGGCTCAAAAAACGGACCGCGTCATTTGGTGCAATGCCATGCTTAACAGATTCAAGGGCAAAGGGGCGTCAAATTCGGTGTGGGATTTAGTAACAGGTAAAGAAACATGGATTTATTGCTACGATCCCAAAACAAAGCAGCAATCGAGCGTATGGGTCATTCCAGATGAGCCTAAACCAACCAAAGAGGCGCGCGTGTAAAGTGCATCTAAGCGGATGATTACTTCTTTTTGTAATTGAACTGGACACGAGGCTAAAGTGGCTTTAGTTGCTTTACTGTTGTTTAATTCATTTTTGATCTTCAATAGTATTTTTTTCTTATTCATTCCGGAAACTTTAAGGGCGCCTCAAGAACTGTTATGCTTTGCTTAGCTCACCTTCATTTCCTCTGGAACATTAATTTCTTATAATGTTTTGGTCCCAAAGGTATTTTTATGTTCATAGCACGCCTTATTATCTGCCGTTAAGCATTTTTATGTAATATACTGCATGCACTTGCACTTGGTATTTCCGCCAAGTTATCTTGAATGATTTGTGACGGTGCAGAGAAATTATTTATAGAATCTCGCTTCAGTCGATTTTTTTACGTTTTTTCATCAGTTTTGGGGAATGTTAATTTGGAGGTTTTGTTACGGAGTGCCCACTTCCTGGAGTCAATTTGGTAGTAACAGAACTTCTACGCTGTTTTAATTGTTTTTGAGAACACTAACAATAGAACTTGTCATTTATCCAATTAACATAGAATTACAAATCCTTTCCACGCACTGTTTTTTTAATTATCACATCACAATCAGAAATATTTAAGTTGTCTGACTGATCACTAATAATCACAAACACTAAATATTTGAGCAGATCATCTGTACCACCTTGCTTTTTCTCAAGTACAATCTACTATTTCAATCGTCTAATTTGCGTTTTGATAAATGCATCTTGTACTGATTTCATAGTTTCGGGTAACTTTACAAATTTTGTCAATAAAACATAAAATACTCAGATAAATATTCTTTCAAGTACAGTCAATAGCAAGTAGAGTATAATATCCGTTATACTACTCTATACAGTGGCATAACAAGCGAAATTGCAACTACACCTCACCATTTTCTTCAACATGATGGTAGATTTCTTCCATAGCAGAGATCGTGACGTCGGCTTTTGGTCGACCGCGTTTGCGTTTTTCTGCAGAGGGACGTAGTACCGTCAATCGAAAAGTATCATAACACGAAATGTGATACCTTGCACCAACAGCGACCAAATCTACGTCTTGGATACGACGTAAAACCTGATAAAAATTACCAAGCCATAAATAACAGCTTAATTATACCAGAGGAGCCCAGTGGAAATATAATAGAGATGCCTGGCGAGTGTGGTAGGTGGCTCTACGTGATCAAGACTCGATCAACATAGACAAAACGATGGAGGAGGCTAAATTATTAAATTAATTTGTGTTTTTTAGGGTTACCTCGAAATGAGGAACCCTTTTAGGATACTCGCCTGTCCATCCATCTGTCCGTCCGTCCGTCTGTCACAGGCACTTTTCTCAGGAACAATAAGAGATATATATCTTGAAAACTCTAGTCTTACAATCTTTTACAAAAATACTTATCCTGATAACTGCAACATAATTCAAGTCTGACATGAAAAAATATTGCCTAAAAAAGTGGAGGGGGTAAAAAACGAAAAAAAACACAGTAATAAGTTATGTAAAGCCAAACCAAGAATATAAAAACATCGCCATGTTGCTGAAAACCTATGAAACTATTTTCTTCAACTTGCAACACTCTCTTTAAAAAGTAATTAATGTCATCTGTCGATTGCTGTCAAAGTGTCGATTGTGCATGGTATATTTCTTGTGTTTTGTGAGTGAAAATGCCGAAAACTATTAACAGGGGCGTAAGAAAAGTTATTCACAATCTATCGAATTTTTTGCCGGATGGAAAGACTGAAGGATTGGACTCTATCTAAATAACATCACCAGCCTTGTTGTCAACATGACTGCTGATACGTCATATAGTATGTGCAATGTGAATTGGCTAATCTGTAACTATTTATAAGTCAAATTCTTTGTTGTAATTTAGGTATACACCGATCTTCCGCAATGAATTTTCATCTACGAATCGAAGGTGGGACGTCAGCTGTATTTTCTACGCTTGAGAAAAAAACCTAAAACCAAAATTAAAATCAATCTGGATGATTTTGATTTGTGTGCGATTAGGAATAAAATACACGACTTTTATGACGTCCGAAAAGAAGTACCGAGTTTAAAACAGCTGCTTGCACCTCTTAAAGAATCCATAAATTTTGCTGGTAGCAGAGAATCTCTTCATTTACTCTTACACAAATTAGGTTATAAATATAAAACTGTAGAAATCAAAAGACAGTACTTATGAAGCGACATGATATAGTGGCATGGAGGGACAAGTACCTACATGAAGTCAAAGATATAAGGGAGAGTGGTATGCCTGTTATATACCTTGATGAAAATTATATTCATACTTCGCTCGCTCAATCATGCAAAATTTTGGCAAAGCGAAAATGAGCCCGGCGTATCTAAATCTGTAGCTATTGGAAAAAGATATAATTGTTCATAATGGTGGCAGGACTGGGTTTGTTCCCGAATGCTTTGTTAATTTATAACGATAAAGACAAAAAAACAAATTTCCATGATGCCATGAATAAAGTTAATTTTAATTTGATATTGAATAAATTATTACCCAAACTAAATGAACCCACCTGTATAGTCATGGACAATGCTAGATATCATTCTAGCCAAATTAACAGACCTCCAAGCTCGGTTAATAGAAAAAATGAAAATGCAAAATGGCTTACATCAAATAATATTGCCTACTCTACCAAAGCCACCGAAACGTTGTTGTTTATGGTAAAACAAAATAAACCTGATAATTTAGTACAGAGTATGGTCACAAAATACTACGAATGCCGCCATATCATTGTGACCTGAACCACAAAATAAATAGGTACAGAAGTCAACCACATGCATGTACTTCACTTTTCATAGCTACGCTCGGCGATCGCTCTAGGGTTGTCAACTACGGCTTATGCACGGAAAACTATCGTGGTACTGGCGCTCCTATCTAGTTGTATGATTTATTATGAAGAATGAAACGAGAAGAATGAAAACATAACACTACTATAACAATACAAAAGGTTTACAGATCAGAAAAATACCTACACAATTTTACGTTTGTCAATTTTCACTATCGAAAATCCCTGATAACTTCTAAATGGACTACCCGAGTTACAAAATTTCTATTGCTCTGTCCGTTTTAGACCTACACCTGTCAAATGACACGAAAAACAATACAATATATACATAAACAAAAAAAAACATGTTTTTAACTTAACTAAGGTGGCGTGAATTTACCTAACAAAAATTTTGTTAATACTTATTTTATCATACTGATTGAAAAATAGGCAACTGTTATTTATTTAGTTATCTTAGATATATTATTCGGGGACCTTACCTACCTACCTAACAGTTCTATACATATAACGTTAAAACCACTGGTAGCTTAAAAACGCCAATTCATAGATTAATGTTAAATTTAAACAACGGTCCACTGAACAGATATAAATAGTTATAATATATTTTTTTCCGTTGCTCCATTGTTGCATTATTTGCATTAATAACGGAAATGAAACAAAATTTATGGATGGCACTCACGCTCGCACTGGTTTTAACTGTTCTGAGATATCGTGTCCGTGAGCAGTATCTATGTGTGCGTTGCTCGAGCGCGCTTGTATGTAGATTGATTTCTGTACCTATTTATTTTGTGCCTGAACCCAATAGAAATGACATGGGGCATAGTAAAAGGAAAGGTTGCCACAAAGAATGTTGGTTTAGATAATATCATGCAGCATCCTGTAGCTTGTACAAAACTGTTTTGAGGATATAACTGCTGATACATGGAATAATTGCTGTGAGCATACAAAAAACTAGAAGAGGAATATAGATGCAGGGGACTTATAATTGCTAGAGAAATTAACAACTTATTATAAATGTTGGCAGCAGTGATAGTGAAACATCCAGTCTTACAACTGGCAATGAGTCTGATATGTCTAGAATTGAACCAGTACAATTAATCGACGTTTTACGATAAATTATACGGCATTTCGTGAACAAAAACCTTTGGCAGGTTTGATCTGTAAGTCCAAAGGATGGATTTAAGAAGGGGAGCCACCTGGATTTTTGATGCAGGTGAAAGAGAGGGGGGGGAGTATGCACCCGCCGCCCTTCGAATAAAAAAATATAACTCATAGTTCATAGTTCATTTATTTCGAAAACAACATACATTGTGTGCGATTCTTAAAAGCTATCTTAAAACTAATTAAAAACTAATACCTATATTGCATGCCAGTGCCTTATAAAAGTTGATAAAATTACATATTCAATTATTCTCAAATCAATAGTTATGTCAATTTTTTACATTTGCGCAATAAATTGTATACCAGTATCATCATCATAATTATGTTACTTGATACAGATATTTACAAATATTTAGATGCAAATCAATACATTGGTAAATTAGTGACCCAAAAATTCTTCAATTGAATAAAAACATTCTTCTAATAAATACTGCTTCAAATTACATTTAAACAAGTCACTTGAGTCAATAATTTTAAGATTTTGTGGTAGACTATTATATAGTTTTACTGATTGGTATCGCGCAGTGTGCTGGGCTACAATCAATGTTGGTTGTACATGACCAATGCGAACATCTCTACGTCTAGTTAGTAGGCGTTTCTGCTTGTCTTCCTGTGTTTCCAGTCTTGACAATTTTTTTGCAAGATCAGACAACAATACTAATATATACAAGCAAGGTAGTGGTAAAATACCTAATGTCTTGAAATGCTCTTTACATGATTGCCATGGGGGTATTCTCATTATAGTCCGTATGGCTCTTTTTTGGCACACAAAAGCCTTATTAATATTGTACTTATAACTATTGCCCCACAACTTAATACTATAGCGTAGCCTGGATTCTATCAAGGCGTAATAAACCGATAGAAGGTGCTTTTTTGATACCTCATCTCTGAGACTGCGCAGCGCATAGCAAGCGGAGCTTATCGAATTTTCGATTGCTGTTAGTTCAGCTTTCCAGTTGAGACTAGAGTCTAAATGTATGCCTAAAAATTTTACTTGATCTACTGATTCGATAATTGCACCATTAAGTGATATAAGTAATGTGTCATTATTTCTTGTAGTAGCTTTAAATAACATTATGTTTGTTTTATCTGTGTTAAGTCTTAAATGATTACTTACAAACCACGAATGAAAAGCTATAATTGTAGTTTGTACGCTATTGTTCAATTCTTCTATATTGTCTGCACTAATAATGGCATTCGTATCATCAGCAAATAGGACCAGACGCACCATCGGAAAGTTATTGTTCATATAACTAACCAAATCATTTGTAAAAATTGTGAAAAGGACAGGCCCCAGTATTGAGCCCTGGGGCACGCCGCGCGCTACGTCTTTCACATTAGATCTAGCTATTTGTTCTATTCCATTTTCATTACATTTTATCTCAACAAACTGTTTTCTATTCTTCAAATAACTTTCCATTAATTTCATTAAGTTGTTGCGAACGCCATAGTGTTCAAGTTTTCCCAGTAATATGTTATGATCAACAGTGTCAAATGCAGAGCTTAGGTCAAGAAAAAGAGCTGCAACTTTCTTTTTTTCGGTGAGATGTCTTACTGCGTCATCGACCAGTGTATCAACAGCGTCCGACGTACCTACTCCTTTCCTATAACCAAACTGCCTGCCACTAATTAATCTATTCACAGCCAGATGGGTGTTTAGTCTGTGTAATATGACTTTTTCAAAAATCTTGGAGAGAATAGGGAGCAAAGAGATAGGCCTGTATTTAGAAGGATCTAACTTTGATCCTTTTTTAAAAATCGGCAACACCTTAGCCAGTTTCAATTGATCCGGAAATATGCTCTGTTCTACACAGTTATTAAAAAATTCAGCCAGAGGAGATGCCAGAATGTCTATGTTATCTTTGATAAGATCAATTTTTAGCTCATCCCATCCACATGACTTCTTGTTCTCTATTTTTACTACTAAATTAAGTATTTCATTTGGGGTGACTTTTCTAAATTCCATACTATTATCTACATAATGACAGTTTTCTTTTAATATTGATATTGCGTCATTTTGATCCGTCGCTGTTTGATCTATACCTAAATAAAAGTAATCTGAAAAAACACATGCAATATCTTGAGGGTCATCTATTATTTTGTCGTCACATTTCAAAATTATTTTATTCATGCCCTTTGAGCTTCTTTTGTTTCTGTGTCTATTCACAATATTCCAAATAGCTTTGATATTATTTTCAGCCTTACTCAATTCTTTGAGTAAGGCTGAAAATAAACTGATCCAGTTATGGATACAATGGCGTGTCTGGTATCGATTTCTTATAAAAAGACTACGGGAAATTTGTTTTTAAGGTTATTTAGAGACACTTTCATACAAAAAGTAAATTTTTTTGTTAAAAAAGTAAATTTGAAAGATTTTTTATTTTTTTCAACTGTATTTAACTTTAAAAATAGATCGATTTTGTGGTAAAAAATACTGCTATTGAGCTCATACTGTCTAGTTGTTAGAAATATATACTTTTTATATACTTATAAGACAATATGTACCCAAAAAAAAATGCCGTGTGAATCAAGTGATGAAATTAAAATACTTCACTCGACTCACACGGCATATTTATTGAGTAAATTAAGTTTTTCTACAAATAAAATATTCAACACTTAAACTTACATTACTTGAGTTTTTTTATTACTTTTGGGGTTGCACAAAAAATAAAAATGTGTAAGTACAGAATAAAAATACACTTCTTTTCACACAAATTAACGCCAAATAATACTGAAGTTAAGCAAATAAATACATATTTATTAAATAAGAATTTGCAAAAAATACTTTCTCAGAGAAGTTAGTCTTCGAATTCTTCCGGAAGGCCTCGCAGACTACGAAACTGTAACAAAATAGGTATAATATTAGAATGTACTTTCCCAATGAAACCAAATTCACAAGATATAAAGTAATCTAATAATATAAATAGACCTGGAATTATCGGAGTATCTATCACACATCACAACTCTTAATCTTCGATGAGGGCCTCGCGGTCTAACATTGCACTTTAACATTGCACTGTAACAAAATAGAAATAATATTAAATATATAAAATTCACAATCATAAAAATACCAAATTCAGCAGACAAAGTTATAACATAAATATACCTGGTATTATCGCAGTTTCCGTAGCAGCTTTTACACAGCAGTTTGCATGGCAGTCCCTCTCGTCTGCAAGAACATCGGCCCCTGCAGCTGTACTTGCATCCACACTTCACAAGCTCTCGCGCCGCCTCCCAGATACTGGGCTGGGTTGTCCATAAGGGCTGCCATTCTCCTTTAATTTGAGTCCATGCCCAGTCAGCTGGCGAGGGGATAACGCCTAAGGGATCAAGAGCTTGTCCCCACACTTATTTTTTGCAAAGAAAATTTTGCGAGCTTCATTAACTGAAAAAAAATCAGTTTCACACAGCACAACATGATGACATACTTTTCTTATCTTGTAATTAAATCATCTGTCACTTCTTTTAGTGTATTAGACAGTGCTCTAATAGCGAATGCGGTCTCAAGACATTGCTGCCACGCCTTCCAGGTCAATGTTTTGCCTTTCGAATAGAAAGCAGAAACGGCACAAAATAAATAGGTACAGAAATCAATCTACATACAAGCGCGCTCGAGCAACGCACACATAGATACTGCTCACGGACACGATATCTCAGAGCAGTTTAAACCAGTGCGAGCGTGAGTGCCATCCGCTTGACACGCGCGTCTGTTAATGCAAATAATGCAACAATGGAGCAACGTTTTTTTTAAATTATAACTGTTGTTTAAATTCAACATTAAACTATGAATTGGCGTTTTTAAGCTACCAGTGGTTTCGGAAAGTGGTTCTGCCTGTATTTCGATGGTTCGTTTTAACGTTATATGTATAGAACAGTTAGGTAGTTAGGTAAGGTCCCCGAATAATATATCTAAGATCGATTTAAATAAATATAAACAGTTGCCTATTTTCAATCAGCATAATAAAATAAGTATTAACAAAATTTTTGTTAGTTAAATTCACGCCACCTTAGTTACGTAAGTTGAAAACATGTTTTTTTGCTTGTGTAGATATTGTGTTGTTTTTCATGTCATTTGACAGGAGTAGGTCTAAAACGGAGAGAGCAATAGAAATTTTGTAACTCGGGTAGTCCGTTTAGAAGTTATCAGGGATTTTCGATAGTGAAAATTGACAAACGTAAAATTGTGTAGGTATTTTTCTGATCTGTAAACCTTTTGTATTGTAATAGTAGTGTAATGTTTTCATTCTTCTCGTTTCATTCTTCATAATAAATCAAACAACTAGATAGGAGCGCCAGTACCACGATAGTTTTTCGTGCATAAGCCGTAGTTGACAACCCAAGAGCGATCGCCGAGCGTAGCTATGAAAAGTGAAGTACATACATTTGGTTGACTTCTGTACCTATTTATTTTGTGGAAACGGTGTCACAGCCTGTGAAAGCATGGTATCCTCTCATAGCTTCTGCTCTGTCTGCACACAGATCCTGTGCCAGGTCATGTGCAGTTATGTAGCTGTGGTGTTTTTTCCGTACCGAAAGATATCCAAAGCTCTTAGAGACCTAACTGCTTAAGGACAAAGAAGTAAGATATGGCGATAATGACGACGTCGGAATCACGGTGTCTATAACAATTCTTGTTGCTCCATTGATAACCATATCCCTTGCATGCAGAATAATGCGACCATCAGCCTCCTCGGAATCCACACTAAGTCCTCCTATCAGCGTCTCCATTGGTTTAGATGATTTGATTGTAGGACCGATGTTGGTCACTATATGCACTACAATATTCTCTTGAAGCGCGTAGCACCCGATAAGTTTGAAAAGTTCTTCTTTATTCTGAGAATTCTTCAGGAAGTTAGACCAATGGCCCGGAAACTTGTGGTCTTCATGTACTTGACGACGAACTCCTTGACCAATGTTGTCACGAACCTGTTTCTTGAGAGACATATCGTAGTAGAGATCCCAGACAATGTCGACCCTCCTCGCGTCCGTGTTCGCTGTATTTTCCATGATGCTTTGACGGAACTCCTTGCGGCAGTACTGCCCAAATGTCTTGGAGCTACGTGGAGGATGACTGTGAACGAGGGCAGCTCCATCAAATATATTTCTGTTGCAAGATTCGGGGAAGTATTGTTGTCAATTTTCTTTTTCAAAACCATGATGATATCAGACTTCTGGCACGCTCGCATACTTCCCATAGACGATAAAGATGGTGAACAAGTCTGATTTTCGTAAGCAAAGAAGACATCTAGATCCAAGTGCCTATTCTGACATGAAATTAATAGTTTCGAGAATAGACTTGAGAACTTTAACGGTTTCAAGTTGTTTTGAATTTTTGGGCTTTTTGAGAGTAGCAAAAATTCTAGTTTTCACACTTTTTATTGGTTCAAATAATGTAGACGTCTTTTTAACCAGCCTATCTTCAACGAATGTCTTGTACAAATCCTTGCCATTTTTCTCCAACTGGGTTAATGTGCAAACATTATCGTTCTTGTATCTATTGAAATTAAATCAGTTGTTTGTTCTTGAAAAAGATTGCCAAACTCTAGAAAACTTGCTTGGACTGCATAAACTTGTCGCAGAAAATTTTCTGGAACGCAGGATACTGTTCGTGGTGGAGCTCTTGGGAAGACTTATTAACGTTGGTAAACTCTTCCAGGAGGCGGTATATTTCTGGTCCGGCTAGCATCCAACGTCGTAAGGCTGTGGGATCTTGGGTGAGACCAATAGCACCTCCATGGCCTTTGACAATGGCATTATGTTGCTCATGTGCCTGGTCTACAGCAAGAGCAGATAACGGCTTTTGGGTCTTTCGAAGCGCAAAGTTACCATCGCCCGGCACGAGTTTTGAGCGACCGAGAGTACGTCACTCGACGCACACGGCATTTGTTTTTGGGTACACACTGTCAGATAAGTATATGTAAAGTATATATTTCTAAAAACTAGACAGTATGAGCTCGATAGAACTATTTTTTTCACCACAAAATCGATCTATTTCTGAACTTAAAATACAGTTAAAATAGCGATGGGTGCAAACCCCCCCCCCCCCCCTCTTTCACCTGCATCAAAAATCCAGGTGGCTCCCCTTCTTAAATCCATGATCAACGCTGCCAAAGGAAATCTTTTGTTCATGAAACGCCGTATATTGCGTTTTTATGTCGTGTAGGATTTCGACTCTGATCTGATCTGATCTGATCGAAATCTGATCATGAAGATCATTAATTTTCATATGAATCTGTTTAATATTTAGATTCTGAATTTGATGACTAATGAAAAAAATTAATACATAATCATAATTATTTTATTTTATATATTTTAACCCGACTGCAGGTACTTACTTTAGTGGAAGATTATTTCATAATAATAAAAAATAATAGTAGTTAAATGTCACTTCAAAAATGAGAGGCTTTAATATACGAGTGTTTCATAATGTAACACACGAGTATTTTTTATGCCTAATAATGTACAGTTACATACACTGCTTTATCTCTACATATCATAAGCTCTCTATAATTTTGATTATTATTTATAGTTATATTTAAAATATAACATCTAATAAGTTCGATTTTAAAATAAGTTCGTTAATTGGCGAAGCGGCTAATTTGCATGGGTATATTAAGCGGCCTGAGACCAGTTTTTTTATGTTCCTGGTTGGGCTTTAGGTTATCTTTGAAAAGGGCTCTTTATAAACTTTTCATTATTTATTTTAATTTTGACAGGCCCGTGAAAATCCGCCATTTACCTGCAAAGCTAGCTACAAGTACCTCCGCGTCCGCGATTTCGCGGCAGATTCAGAGGGTCGCCGATAGACATAGTGTCAATGAAAAGAAAAGATTGAAGTGTAATTTTTCTCTCAGTGAACTTCTTCAATCATGTAGTTCAGTAGTTCATTTAGTCCACCTTATCAGAAGGAGTTAATGAGAGATACAGATCGTGTAGAAATATGAGAGATTTAATTCAGTAGTTCATTTAGTGTTACATGTCAGAACGAGTCAATGGGAAAGGGATGGAAAAACGCTTCGACGCTTCAAGAATAGAGCCACCAAAAATATAATCTTGGTGAACAGCGTAACTTTTAAATTTCATTGGCGTGCATATAGCAGACTTCGATGCGAGAGATGGATGACGAAGAGAGATACATTGAACTAAATGAAGTAAAGACACATTCTAATGAGTGGTGAATGAGTGATAAGGGTTTTATTCGAAATGAACTACTCAATTCAATCATTCGTGAACTACTTGTGTCTAGTCGCCGAGCGCCACCCGGACGCATCTTCTGAAAATCCCGTGGGGTACAACGCTGGGCCGCGTGCCCCACGGGCTTTTCAGAACTACGCAACACACGGGGTTTTCAGCGGTCATATTGACAATTCATCGTCTGAATAGCCTGTGGGGTATAGCAACTGCTTTTCATGAATTAGTTTCTGGTTAAAAAACAACAACTAATTTCCTATTTTTAGTAATTTAAAATTTATACTTTTTATAGATCAAGTTCGTTCAAGTTACGGCCGATTTTCCAATTGTCAGACAATCTTTATAAAATTTATCGGTGATGGAAAAACTTCATTACCCCATTGCTGCGGCGATGGGCTAGCCTCTTATCTTGCATAATAGAGTAACGATAAACTGGCTAAAAGTGGGCACAATTATGCCTCTGCCAACCCATGGGGAAAAGGCGTGACGCTATGTTGTTGTGTTAAAGGAGCGCAGCATTATGTTGCATGTAACACAAGTTGCTGGTCAATTATTCCAGCCCACATGTTTATACCAAACAGATGCTGGAATCGATCATTTCTGATGATATGTGGGTTCACTCTGGAGTAGAAGTGTAAATTGTGGATGTTAAAAATTCCCATTCTTCTAAAATTTGACTCATCCCTCCATAAAACTTTGTTAAAAAACTGCGGATCCTCTCTGTGTCGTCTAAGCATCTCTCTGCAAAATCTCAGTCTAGGTTCATAGTCAGTGGGCAGAAAAGCTTGTACCCTTTGCACATGGTAAGCGTGATATTTATTTCTTTTAATGATGAGCTGCACCGTCGAGCGTGGAATCCCGAGATTTCGTGATATTTGACGTTGGCTAATACCAGGGTCGCATCTTAGCTGACTCAGAATTTGATCCTCACTGTCAAATCGTACCACTGGTCTACCTGTTCTCGCAGCATGCTCACCGGGTAAGGTTCCCTCCATGTACGCATTATGCACGCGCATAAAGACCCTGTAGTCCGGGAAACGGTCTCGGTCAGGGTAGCGTTGTCGATATTCTCTAGCAGCAGCCCGAGCATTGCCGTCGCAAAAGCCATAGAGGTAATGCATTTCTGCATACTCCCATTGGGTGTATGCTCTCCTCGCAGCAGCCATCTTCCGTTTGTCTAGCCAATCCGTAGCGATCACAAATTCCGATTCACACAGCGCAGGTCACAGATAGGCAATCTATCACAAGTCCATAAACGAAGCGTAGGTCACAGGTAGGCAATCAATTACAAGTCGAAAAACGAAGCGCAAGTCACAGGTAAGCAACTGATCACCAAAAATACCGTGTGCGTAGTCACAGGCGGAAAGTGAGACACTTCTAAACAAAACAAAGAAAGATACTCACGCGCTTCCCCCCCGGCTCCGCTCCGCCCGGCATTACCTGAACTAAGACGGGTGTTCTGACCTTTTTCGACAAAGGATTAAATGGTTAGTGTGAAAGAGAGGCACAATTTCTTCGTATCGGCTCCATTTTATTTTCACAGAGTTGTGATGGACCTTTTTTTTCCTAGAAAAGATAAATCGTTATATGAACTAAGACACTTTTTTGACAAAGGATTAAATGGTTGGTGTGAAAGAGTGTCTGTCCATTTCATAAATCCTAAGTGTGACAAAAACAGAAAAAAGGAGCAAAAATCTAAATTTTCCTTTAAATTTACCATTTTATAAATTTGCACCTTAATATGACAAAACGACCATAAAACCAAAACTAAAGGTCAAACAGTAAAGTGTTGTACCTCATTTGAACCAGCATTAAATCGGCAAGATTTTTTAATACAGGGTCAATTTTCCGTGATACATTTTTTTTTCACAGGATGCTCTTAAAGTGAGAAGTAATTTTTCGTAACGCTTCACAATTTACGGAAAAAAAAATATTGCTCGTTAAATTTGGTACCAAGACCTGCAATACAATTCTTGAAGTATTGATACGTTATCGAGTCATAATACAACACGTTTTGTTTTATTGATTTCAATCAATTTACTCTTTTATTGACTAAATTGTAAAAAAATCGGTAGTTTCGTTAAAAAAAAAAAAACATAACTTTTCGTGCAATGAATTTATGGCCATGCTGTAGAAAGGTTTTTTGTTGGAAATTACCTCCTTTATCTCCCTGTTTCGTTTGATCCACGACTTTTCGGCCACCCTGTAATACCTTATATATAACCTTATACCTCTCGGGATTTTCAGAAGACGCCACCCAAGCAGCACGTCACTTACGGCCGACCCGCGCCGCTCTCGCTCGCCCCGCCTCACGTTTCTCCTAGTAACCTATTTAAAAATGAAGCCGAAAAGATATTGCGTGCATTTGGCTGCATAAATTATTATTTATGCAGCCAAATGCACGCAAAACGTAAGGTTCGTATGCTTGTTATTACAAGCATACGAACCTTACGTTTTTCACACATCCTAATCATCAACCTAACATCGAAGGGTAAAGAAAGGTTCTTCTACCGATAATTAGCTATAAGTACCAAATGTTCAATTTTCATTATTAATATTTAACTTTTATTCAGGTTTTTACACAAAATTATGTCCAACTGGTTGTATCTACTTTGTTTACTATACCTATGTAGTCATTGTAAAATTGTTTTCTGACCACTAAGTAACTATTTATTATTATAAATGTTATTGTTCCCAAATCGCTAATAATAGTAATAATAATAATAAGAATTTGTTTATTACTTTAACTATAACTTAATTTACAAACGATTTGATGAGACCTCATTTTAAGTATATAAACACCAGTGCTAGAAGGCCTCAATTATTAGTAAAGTAATTACCTAGTTCGTAGCGGGTACTCAGATTAATCATTCGTCACAAGAGGACGTTACACATGCATGCCGCATCAGAAGAGATAAAGTTACGCGATAGAAAGAGAGGCAACTTGTAGGTGAATATCCGATGTTCAAGCGCCGCACTGTGCAGGATGAATTGCACTTTATTTCGTTGTAGTAAGATAAGAGTCGCTATTTAGTTGAATGTTATTCGGATAGTCCAATGTTCCTAACTCTTCATTAATCTGTGGTTTTGATAACTTTAGAAGAAATGATCAAAAAAGTGCAAACAATTACTATTCCCCCCTTATCTCCGAAACTACAGAGGCTAAATTAGCCAAAAATTACAGGAAAACCTACCCGGGATCGCAAAGGTGTTTAATTTATCTGAAAACCACATACAAACTTATACATGCACCTGGTTACGTACATGGAGTAGGTAAATATCCGCACCAATAACTTTGTAAATATTTTGCTATGTAATATCCAAACTATTCACTCGTTTTGTACGTTGGTACGGAATCCGTCATGCGCGAGTCCTATTAGATCGCGCCGTTTTTTTTTTATTTAATTCTTCCTCCATAAACAAGACAACCTACCTACTAAACATTAAGGTGTATGAACTTTGTTTTATATTATGGCAGCTAAAATTGGGTTGTTGCCGCTAGGGGCCGACCTATTGTTCTCGTAACCACGAATCTCCATACATTGATTACCAAACGGGGCCAAAAGAGATATTACTATTAAAAAATTGAATTTCCGTATTTTCATACTTCTATTACCGCTTGGCGCCATAATGGCTAAGTACAGTCGGCTACCGAAACGATGATTTGGAGGTTTTGTGAAGAAAGCGTTTTGATAAGATAGTTATAAAATGAAAGACTTATTATGAAAGAAATTAGCAATAAGACACAAAGTTTTTACATTTGGATACTTTAATCTCAGTCCTGCAACGATAACTTATTCTTATCAGACAGATTTACCACTTGTGATTTTCTGTATATTAAATTAAAAAGAAAAATGTAACCATACCTGTGCCGATAATAAACGAAAACTGATGAGCTTGTACCAGCTGCGTTTTCGTCTTGGTCGTTAATTTTGTTTTACGAAAACTGCACAGAAGCACTTCACACACTACTCGCTTATTTTTCTAAACATGAAGTATGAAGTGACACCTGCACCTATGGTTCAAATTCAATTCTATGTCCAAAGCCTAGTATGAGATAAGAAATAACTTTTTGATTGGTTCAACTAAAATACAACCATTCCTAATTGTTTAACAAAACAATGACATGAAACACAAAAGAAAATATCAAAAGACTGGTAAGTAATATTTGTAAAATGAAAGGGGTATAGAGGGTAAGTAACCAAGGTCATCAAGCAGCTAAAGCCACTCACTTACATAAACAAATAAATAATTTCTTCCTTTCACTCATTGTCAGAGTTCGGTACCTGAAGGGTGCTAAACGGGACCCTATTACTAAGCCTCCACTGTCCGTCCGTCCGTCTGTTACCAGGCTGTATATCACCTCAACCATGATAGATAGATAGATAGATGAAATTTTCACAGATGATGTATTTCTGTTGCTGCTATAACACAAATACTAAAAAACAATAAAATAAATATTTTAGGGGCCTCCCATACAACAATTCTTTCAATAAACATACAAACTTATGAATGCACCTGGTTAAGTATATGTAGTGTGAAAGTAGCCGCACCAATAACTTGGTAAACAACATTTTGCTTATTAAAATCCAAACTATTCACTCCACACCATCCCTATCATTGTATGGTGGTACAGAGCCCTTCGTGCGCGAGTTAGACTCGCAAATATATCAAACAGTTTTACCTCCCTACTGAAATGTGTTTCATTACGTATTCCAGTTTGGAATTTCCAAAGAAAGTCAAAGAAAGTTGAATAAAGTCGGAAGTATTTTTGAAATTCGCGGGCAATCACGTCAACACTTTTGTGTAACAATATACCTGCGCAGACAGCCGCGCGCCGTGTTATGGTTCAAATTATGCGCCGCGATTTCCCTTCTTGTCTACCAAGGAACTTCAAATCTATCTATAGTTTAAACAATTTAATTTAAGTATAGCCCGACATTTGGAAGTTGGAACGGAGTTTAATACTAAAAGTAAATAAAAGTCCTCTTTGTATTCTATAACGAAGCAATAAGGTGGAAAATCGCAGGCTATTTTTTTGAGAGCAAAGGGTTAAAAGTTGAGATGATTTTCTTACCGTTTCTGCAGATAAGTCATTGCGACATGAGGCCTTTGTTTTTAGTGATTCTTTTGTGTGCGGCATTTTGATTAGTCGAAATTTTGAATTGTCTAAAATGCTGTGGCCACAAATTAGACATTTTGACGAGAAATCGAATTCGATCGGCGGTAGTATGTTTTGACGTGATAACGTCTTTAAAATCGTTTTAGTCGGGTGACATGTTCAGAAACTTGTGTCACACCAAAACCTCACGAGCGCGATCGCAGGTTAACGAGAGAGAGACGGACCGATCTCCCGTCTCATCTCGAGCGCTGCCAGTCATTCCGTGAAACTTGTCATGCGGAATCCTCACGAGCGGAGGCTGGCATAGCGTTCGAGTGAGTGGACCGATCTTCCGTCTCTCTCAATCTAGCGGCATACAAACCCTTTATCACGTAAACATCTCGATCGTAAACCTACTTTACAAACAACCATTTTTTTTTCTGGAGGTTCTGACGCTGTGGTGGTCATAGATATCTTCATTTTAAACGCTTTGATCATGGCATCATTTATATATGATTTTCGACATTTCACGTGTACTGTAAGGTTTGACACCTCCATATGTTGCGGGAAAAGTCCATCATTCCTTGTTCTGCTTGATTGTCGAATCTTTTCAAGTCCCTTTTGTGTCACTCTAACAAACCCCACTAACATAGGTTTTCGACATAGCACACACAACTCGCCGCCGCCTTCCCCCGTCATTTCAAAACATAAACGTTCCTTGCACAAAAACACGTGCCGTACGTCGAGGTTTTCGAGCAAGACTGCCACCACCAGTGTTGCCAACCCCATTCTAGACTAAAACTGCAAACAAGCTTTCAAAAAGCTGTAGAAAACTGTAAATGTATACTTAAAGGGGGTTTACACGATTAGTTCTACCGCATCCGTTCGCAAGCCAACGCATTGTGTAAACAGTCAACGCACCCCCCTCAGAACATATCGGCGACCTCGGTCGCCGCGCTAGGTGGCGGCGGCCGATTCGACGTCGCGTCGCCCGCCGATCCGTTCTGTTCTGAGGGCGGCCGGATGCTTACTCGTTTATTTACTCATAGGGTAAATGCGCCTAATATCATAGTTTTTAGTTTCATGTTCATTTTTATTAGTATAGAGGTCAAATAATTATGTAATTAGAATGTGGTTCAATGTACTGCCTTTCTCTTTTTATCCAGCTTAATAAGAGTATAGTAAATAATAATAAACCCTCCATAAATGCCATAGAAAAATGGCCCGCGTTGTTGTACCTTATTGTTTTGTAACAAAGTTCAATACCTATGAAAAAAAAATCCGGCTCCCGGTCGCCGGTCGCTTGCACTGTCAAAACGTTTCACAAGTGAAATGAGTTGATAACTTTTATTTTTATGAAATCTCTAGACCCCACGCTAGGATTTCCTGTGTCGTGGTGACTAGTCTCTTTCGCTTATGTAGGTACTCTTAAGTTATACCTATGTATACATTTAAATTAAGTTATAATAGTTTATAGGCCTGATACATAATGAAGGGCATCAAAATTTGAGTGTGGGTTTAAATTACAACATCATACGAGTGTTTTAATGCCTAGTTATGTACAGTTACATACTCTACTTTATCTACACATATCATAAGAAAAACTTTTCGCTGAGAGTGCGAATTCGCCTTGGTGTTGTGAATTTTAGGGCTACGTGAATGTTTGAGGTGTCAAAAGATGCGTATCGGCAAGGGCTACAAGATATTAAAAATACATACAAAACTTTTTGATAGAGGGCACCACTGTTTGTTGCACCAGTAACTTCGTAAACTACATTTTGCTTTCTGAAATTCAACCTATTATTATTTCACTAAAATTAAATAGCCTTTGTCTTTTTTACAATTTTCACAAATCCAACTTGGGCTGGTTTATTTAGAAGTTTCAACGACGACCCGAATGGCCGAGTCGGTAGTGACGCTGCCTACGAAACCAAGGGTCCCGGGTTCGAGTCCCGGTGGGGGCAAATGTTTGTTTGATGAGAACGAATGTTTGTACCCTAGTCATGGTTGTTTATCTATCTAAGTATAATATTTCTCTATATAAGTATATATATCGTTGTCTAGTACCCAAGATACAGGGAATCCTAGTTTGGGGCTAGATCAATGTGTGTAAAAAGGTGTCCAAGGTATTATATATAAAAAAAATAAAAAAAAAACCGTCATATCTCGTCCATTTTGTAAAATTTCCAAAAACTGATTCGAAAAAAAAACTATTTAATTATCGAACCTGCTTACAAAAAATCACGAGAATTGAGATGAAACATGTTATATGGTATAGTACTAGGTAGGTAACCTATCTTAGTAATTTGCAATATATGATAATTTCAAAGTGAAAAAGGTTTGATGTGTGCACTTTTATCCTACGTGGCAGCGGTACTTCAAAGGATTGTTTGTCGGTAACACACTCCAATCAGTCAGGGTGCAAGTGTTGCCAACTCAGTGGATTTTCTACTAGATATAGTGGTTTAGACTATCATTTTAGCGGTCAAAAATGGTTTTAGTGGCTGGTGGATTTTCTATTGGATTAGTTTGATTCAGTTAGTCGTAAGGTATACCTCGCGCCACGAATTAAGAGTGCTGGGCGATGTCAGCGGGAATAACTGCCCATATGTACAGGTATTGAAAAGTGACTACTGCGCATTCAAGGCCACCGCTCATAACTCGTTGCTAGACGTATACTACATTCCACCACTAGAATAATTTTCATAATTATTCTAGGTGGAAAGATCGCACTCATAAAAAAGTGCATATTTTTTTGTTGTGTTGGCAACACAACATAACCAGTGGATTCCCCGAAACAAGTTTTTCAATTTCTTCTATGATTTCGATTAGATTTTATTTGTATGACTACTTGGTCGAGTTTAATTTATTGAAAGATTTGTTTATGCTTGATTCTCTCGGTTTTTATGATATGCGTGTGACCGCTTTTCAGGGTTCCGTAGAGAAACACAGCAACTGTATGCAGAAACTATTAGAACTTTACAGTTGAAACTTGGTATGTAGATGTATTCTGTGAACCGCTTTACGATGTTTATACAAAAAAAAAAAAAAATACATGAAACTAAAAATATTTTTTTTTCATGAAACCTATATTGTGTGGGGTCTCTAAAGATAGGTCTTTAAAAATTACGTTGAAGTTCCTGAAACCATTTTCCCTCAAAGTAAATCATTAAAGAGACAGACCCTTCCAAAGTAAACAAGTTTTCCCCTCCCCCCCCCTTTTACTTTTGAAGTAAGAGAGTGAAAAATCTACATAAAATATATGCTGTGTATCTTACAAAGAAAATTGGTTTGAACAAAATAAAATAAGCAGTTTTTGAGATATTAAACATTTATTAAAAACCGCAAAGATAACTTTGTCATTCATACAAAACCATGAAAAACAAAGTTACAACAAAAACGTCCAGTCACATAATTACTTGCTACAACAGAACCCTTCAGAGGCGAGTCCGACTCGCACTTGGCTACTTTTTTATTTTAGGTTCAAATTGCATACTTTTTTATAATTAATTATTAGCTTTCAATATCGTTCATTTTGATACCTACTCCAATTGATAAGTTTGGAAAATACTTTTCTTTGTCACTTAATATAGTACCTATACAGAATCTGTTGTACCTGTTCTTATGATGACGTCATATTTATACCTTCCTATGACACTTGGGAATACTTGGGATAACTTCGATTCTAACGATACCTAAATACCTGGGTATGTCTAAATCGGTTTAGTAGTTTAGTAAAAATCGTGGGTCTTATAGAATCTCACTCAGATTTATGTGTACTCATACTTATACGACATATACATGTACCTGCCCGTACCCCATTACACACCCAGTGCATGCATGTACGTACCCCATTTCAGGGTACGTACAAGTATGTACGTACCCTGAAAACATTATGGAAATCCGGTCAAGTGCAAGTCGAACTCGCGAACTTGTACTGTAGGGATCTTGTAGGGATGCTGTGGATAACTGGGCCTCTACAACTTCATAGGGGAAAAGCCATGACGCTATGTTTGTTTTTTTACCCGAATACAGCGAAGCCAAAAGAAGGGTTATGTGTTTGACCGGTATGTATGAATGTTAATTTGTTCCACCAGAATATCTTAACTACTTATCAGAATTTGACAAATAAGGTATCTTTAGAAGCATCTTTATTGTTCACAGGCTTCACACTTAAATTAATATAGCGGCCTCTAGAGGGCATTATGTATTTTAGATAGAAAAATTTTGTTCACAAAGTTATTGGTGCGGCTACTTTCATACTCCATGTACGTAACCAGGTTCAATCATAAGTTTGTATGTGGCTAACAGATAAAAAAACCTTGGCAATTCCAGGTAAGTTTTAATGTAATCTTTGGCTTAAGTTATAT
Source organism: Argyresthia goedartella (assembly GCA_949825045.1). NCBI lineage: Eukaryota > Metazoa > Arthropoda > Insecta > Lepidoptera > Argyresthiidae > Argyresthia > Argyresthia goedartella. The sequence goes on from OX463834.1 coordinate 17,798,985, forward strand.
ATTAATAATTTTAGAGTCTGCAGTTTCGGAGATAAGGGGAGGGGGGGGGGGGGGGAAAGGTCATTTTTGGCCCTTTTTTATCATAACTTCTGAAGTTATCAAAACTTATGAATGAGAATGAGCCTTAAGCTTTAGGATGTGCAACCAGGCACCGATCAGAAGGATTTTCGTACAGTTGAAGGACTAGGACCCTGTAATCCACAGCCAACGCATCGGCCGCCGGATCAGCCGCCGCAGAAAGCAACGGTCGCCCGAGCTGTCGCCGCAGAACGCAACGGCGGCCGATGCGACGTCGAATCGGTCGCCGCTGCGATGGCAAGAGTAGTGTAAAGACCCATCGGGTGGCTGATCCGGCGGCCGTTACTAGGTAGTACCGCTGTGTGAATGATCCTTTACAGAACTATAAATCTACAGCTTTTCTTATTTTGTATTATTTAATGGCAGTAATCAATAAAACAACATAATTAAGTAATAAAATCAACTTTAAATCTTAAAAAAATTACAATATGTCTACTAGACTTCGTTTTCAATTTGCACATCCTCCTCATTTTCAGTTTCATTTTTGTTCTTGAAATAGTACATATTTTAATTGAATCTCTTTAAATGCTTACTGGTAGCATGAAACTCGAAACAATTTTTATATTCTGATTTCGTATGTAAGGTGCCTTAATGGTGGTGGTAGACAGTTTATTCCTAAGTTTGGTTTTCATAAGTTTTTTTTTAATTTATTTATTTATTTATCCACTAACGCCACCTGTGCAATTACGCAAACCGTGCCATAGACGTTGCTAAAACCAAGTTGTACGGGTTACGAAGCGAATAAAATAGATGACGTAATATTATATAGAAAAACTGTAGATTTGGAGGTCTGAACTAAAAACTGTGACGATATGGACAAAACTGTAAATCTACAGTTAAAACTGTAGAGTTGGCTACACTGGCCACCACAGAACATGGAGAATGCCACAGAGTACATTAATAAGACTGCTGCCTGGTCTGGTTCTGTGCTGTCCACAGACGGGGGACAGGAATGCACGGCCCAGTAATGCCCGGCCCCGGAATGCCCGACCCCGGAATTGTGGGATTTGGGACGCCGGGGCCGGACATTCCAAGCCGCATATTACTGGGCCGTGCATTCCGAAGCCGTGCACTGCCTGTTCGACCCCGGAATGTCCGGCCCCGGAATTGTGAGACGTCTCTCATTGGCTGGAAATACTGGCTTCTGATTGGTCGAACATTTTCGATTTGACTTAGAAGAATCTAAGGCCATGGTCAAAGTAGTGAGTTTTTTTTGTAAGCAAGATTAACATTCACTAGAAACATAGCATAACCTAATATTATTCATATTTGGTTAGTTTAAAATAAAAACAAACTCAATTCTGCTATTTGTTAAAAAAAATAACACTGTGAAGACTGAGTTCAAGTGCATTATATTTATTGAGTTATTTTTGGCTAGAGTAGGTTATTGTGGCTAAATTTCAATTGGGTTACAGGTTAGGTTGGAACTTAGAAGAAGCAAAACCGAAGCGTAGCGTATGCAAATAAAAAAAAAAACATTTAATGATATTAATAGATTTTTTGAGATAGAGACATTATGAACACACACACCTTAATCTCTGATGTAGCAGTTGTCTATGGTACTCGGGACTCCAATTCCGGGGCCGGGCATTCCGGAGTCGAGCACTATTTTGTACGGCCACGGAATGCTCGGCCCAGGAATGCCCGACCCCGGAATCGTGAGCTTTAGGGACGCTAATTACGGGGCCGGACATTCCTGGGCCGGACAATACTGGGCCGGGCATTACAGGGACTCTCCACAGACTATATAGGGATACTACGCATGTGCTGTCTTATTGTCTGTCTCTGCTAGCTAGAGATGTCAGGTGTGTACATTAAAAAGATGTATTCACACAGTGGTCCAATGTAGAGAAGAGGCAAAAAATGACGTTTGCTAAGTATATGTTACTCTTTATTAATCTGTGGTATATGTAAATATCTACAGTAATAAAGTACTTTGACTTTGACTTTCACCCAGCAAATACGTTTTCCAAATACATCTTTAAATTCATATCGCTAAGGTTCATAGAAGTTGATGGAATCATGGAATAGGACGCGAGCGAGCGAGAAGCATTCTCGCTCGCTCGCGCCTCTCGCGCTAAGTCTTTTGCAAGATGGCGTCGTCAAAGCAACAGCTGATTTCTCATGCAAAGTTTGCGCATGCGAAAGGCAATGCCCGGTTGAATTAACGTCAAACCGCGCATAGGGAAATATTTCTTCTGTCATCGAGACAAAGTGCAAAATCAGGTTTTTGTTTACTTATTTTTATACATACAAGTCTAGCTAGTTTTTTTTTTAGGTAAGCTGGAAAACGAAAAGCAAAGAAACAGTCCAAGGACTCGGCGCTAGAATGTGACGTAGTGATGTAGTGATTCTTTAATTATTTGGGATTTAAAGATGTAAAAGAGTAATTTAAATCTTCTGAACAAAAAGATGTATAACTCTCTGTTCCTCGCAAATATTGAAATTGCGATTGCGATGTCTAGTCTGTGCTGTGTTGTACCCCCCGCCGCCGCCGCGCCGCCCGCGCCCCGTGGCGTCGTCGTCGCCCGCCTAGCAAGCGATGCTGCGCGAGTGGCGAGTGCCCCACTCCCCTCACCACACCCAGGACCGGTCGTTGCTAAGCCACGCCAATGCTTGATAGAGATTGGAAATTATTTGGCGTGGGCAGATTTTCTATTGGATTTTTGGAAAATCTATTAAAATAAAGCGACTCATATCTAAAAAAAAGTTTAAAAAGGAAAATGTATTGGATTACTAAACGAAGTTCTGTATTTTAGGATATAAAACATGTTAAAAATAAAAATCAACAAAGCCATTTTTCAGTAAAATATAAGAGTGAAAAATATTAAAAAGTTCATTGTGGGTATCTCTGAAATAGAAAAAAATGTTGAAAAAAATATAAAATATACCTATTCTAAATAGTACAAAATACCCAACTTCTTCGATTTTGTACATTTATAATCTGATAAAACACATACTTATATAGATAAATATTATACTTAGATCAGTGAACGATTATACCACAGAAACATACCTTACGCTGTATTTTGACGCAACGAGAAGTCAACGCAAATGGGCGGGGTGTAAATGCTCAACCCAAGGACGTTTCAGTCCGGTCCTTGACGCATGCGAGTGTAGATAGCTCACCGGGCTCTTTATAACAAGATTATTTTAATTCAAAATGCCTGCATGTGCAGTGAAGTGGTATAAGAACCACACAGATCGTCGCCTTAGGGACAGTGGGATCACTTTTCACGTGTTAGTACGTCAACAAATTCAGTAAAACCAAAAAAATAATAAATCACATTTTATCTAGGGGGATGGTGTTATGCCAAATGAAGCAGGTAAATGAATGCACGTAACTGCCACCGCATATGAGGAAAGGCGTGATGCTATATTGCTCACGTTTAGCTGTTAATTCAATGCTCCATTTTTGCTTGACAGAGGGCTACCCCATCGCCGCAGCTATGGAAATTGAAGGTTTCATCGCGATATTTTCCATCAACTTTTGAAAAAATATAGTAAAAATATTTGAATTTTTATTTGATTAAACAAATTTGAATTTTATTCTTTTCCTATTAGATTCCCTCAAGACCCTAGTCGTAGAGAACGATGGGTAAAAGGCGTTCAATTACAAAGACGTGAAAGTGATTGGATTCCTAGCAAAAATGCCGTAATATGTTCAATGCATTTTAAAGATGAAGATTTCTATTACACAAAGAAGAAGGGATTCAGGATGATTAATGAAACCGCTATTCCAATATGTAAGTACTGTAAGTATTTGCACTGCACATGAATAGATTTTACTATCGTTTGATGTTTGACTAACTAGATAATTACTGTGGCGATGCGTTTATCACAATAGTCGTACAAATAATTAACAACTATATTCGTGAATTGTAAAGATAAGGCCAATCATAAAATATTTTACATGAAATTGTATTTCCATCAATTAATTTGTCTAAAGGACTTTGGTGGTTTAGCATATCCGTCTGTCGGTTTGTATAAGATCTGCTTGAAATCTGAATCTGTTCTCCGCAATGTAATTAAAAAAAATGATGGCAAATCACTGACAAAGAAGCAAAATCTCGAGTTTATTGCAAGCAAATGCTTTGCATATGTTTCAGCTTTTAAAGATCTGACGTTGCTTTTGATGATGCTTTTTGCAAACACAGGATTCTCTTGATCAAAAGCATCATACATCAGTTTTTGGTTATTTGGTTGCATTACATAGCAAAAAAAGACTCCTTGGTAATATCAAAGCGCGAAAAACTAAACAAAATACACAGTCAGGTCATAAGTTCTGTCACACAATAAAAACTTTTGAATTTAGAACGCTGGCCACAAAAAAGTTTATTGAATTCGAATTTCGAATTTTACATGAAAATAAAAATGTGTACTTTTTAGAATTTTCCTTATTTTTAAATATGGAGTGGACACTTAAAGAAGACCGTGACGCAGTTATTGCGTTGCATCGTTGTGGTTACGCGCCAATTCAGTTTTTCGACTTACTGAAAAATTTGAATATAACCAAAAGATTCGTTTATCGTACCATAAAACGATACAATGAAGACTCTAGTGTAGATGACAGGTCAAGAAGTGGTCGCCCTCGCTCTTTTAGGACTCCAGCAGTGATAAAAGCTGTGAAGGCGCGAATTCAAAGAAATCCCATAGGTAAGCAGAAACTTGGTCTTGGTTGACTTGGTTGGCCCTTCAGATGGGGTTAAGCAGGACCACGGTGGAAAGGGTGTTAAATGAAGACTTAGGGCTTAGGGCATTTCGAAGAAAAACAGGACATCGTTTGGACGCTCGTTTAATGGACCTGAGACTGAAGAGATGCCGCGCTTTGTTGAAGCGGTACGCGGGAAAAAAGCATCGGGAAATTCTTTTTTCGGATAAAAAATTTTCACCGTGGAAGAGAGCTACAACAAACAAAATGATAAGGTGTACGCACACAGCAGTGAAGAAGCGAGCAACCGTATTCCGCGTGTCCAACGAGGTCATTTTCCATCCTCGCTAATGGTTTGGTTGGGATTCTCTTATTGGGGCTTAACTGAGGTACATTTTTGTGAGAATGGCGTAAAAACGAATGCAGTTGTGTATCAAAATACAGTCCTCAAGAATCTTGTGGAACCTGTTTCTCATACCATGTTTAATAACAGGCACTGGGTATTCCAACAAGATTCTGCGCCAGCTCCTAGAGCGAAAAGCACACAAGACTGGCTGGCGGCGCGTGAAATTGACTTCATCCGGCACGAAGACTGGCCCTCCTCCATTCCAGATTTGAGTCCGTTAGATTACAAGATATGGCAACACTTGGAGGAAAAGGCCTGCTCAAAGCCTCATCCTGATTTGGAGTCACTCAAGGCATCCTTGATTAAGGCAGCCGCCGATATTGATATGGATCTCGTTCGTGCTGCGATAGACGACTGGCCGCGCAGAATAAAGGCCTGTATTCAAAATCGCGGGGGTCATTTTGAATAAACTTTATTACCATAAGAATCTATATTTTATTAAGTTCATTTTGCTATAGAAATGTTTACATAAATAATAAACATGTCTAAATTATTTCATATTGCACATGTGACGGAACTTATGACCTGACCATGTAATTATATTTAGGGGCATATTTACATATATTTACATGAAAAATTTCTTGATGTTTAAACAAAATATCTTATAAATGATATTATAGGTATACCTTTAATGAGTTCACCTGCTGCTGATCCTCCGTAATAACATATTTATAAATATTTGGATTCTTTAATAATGTTTCTTTTCAGAACTTGCTGGCAAACATTGTTTAGTATTTATTTTTCAACTTGACTTACTTGAACTTGAAAATTGTATGTAAACTGTGAAAAATAAAAATATTTTACTTATCCATTGGTCTGTCACGTAATCAAATATGATCGCGTAAAAAAGGGGCCTGTCTGTCACGTCATCAAATATGACCGCGGTCTGAAGTAGGCATATTTTGATCGAAAGGAAGAACGAAACATAGGGCTATCCCTTTCTAACTTGCACCAAAATATAGCCGAAAGAACAAGGAGTGCATACTATCCATTGATTAGCCTCTAAAGCCAGCCATCGGCGGTTAGTGAGGCAATCAAGTGACGCGCTCGCCAGTGGCAAAGTATCTCTTGATCGTGTGCCTGCGTCGACATGATTTTGTAAAGCTTGTGGTGTTAAAAAATTGTACGAGGAGACGTGTTATTTTTATTGAATTCCTTGGAATAATGTTTCTAACATTTAGAAATAATGATTTATTTTTTATTTATTGTGACCTTTGTACAATAAATTGGGAAAAATTCACTGACCCCTGATTTCAAATTAGAATTTAGAATATATTTATTGCTAAGCTAAACTGGACTTAACTATTTTATTGGTTTAGCTTATTTAATATTCTTTCCAACCACGCAACATTCAGATATAGGTCCCATAGAAAAAACAGAGTTATCGTCATTTTTTATGAAACGGGCCGCAGCGCGCCATACTCCCCGCAGACCCCGTGACATGGCAGCTATTTTGCGTATGCGCTCCTTGGCAGTTCAATGGTTAAATGAGTACACTTTTTTCCTAATTTTTATTCGATTTAATGGAACCAAAAAAATCTCGTCTAGCCTTTTAGTGAAAGCCCAATGAATGATAGTATTTTAGCTCTCTAACCGTTTCGGAGATACCTAATAATTGATTAGAATTTACGTTTTTTTGATCTTGGAAAATAGTGATTTACAATTTATTTGAAAACATAATATATTCAGCTTAGCGAAGTCGTTCTGTAGAACTATTTTACACAAGTATAATTTTGCTGGTTCATTATCGCATGAAGCCAACCAACGATGACGCGACGATGACAGTGAGTGAAGCACTGCGTATGTGTCACTGTATTTCAGCCTGTCACGGCTGGCCTAGTGTTGCATGAAGACCAATCAGGAGCCATTTACGATTTGTGATAATTTCATTGATTAAATTTTACTTGTTAGTCAAGTGAAGGTCCGTGCTCTTTTTGTACCATTGACAATATGTTCGAAGGGCGTCTTCTATGGTATAATCGTTCACTGACTTAGATAGATAAACAACCATGACTAGGATACAAACATCCGTTCTCATCAAACAAATATTTGCCCCCACCGGGACTCGAACCCGGGACCCTTGGCTTCGTAGGCAGGGTCACTGCCGACTCGTGCCGACTCGACCATTCGGGATGATTCGGGTCGTCAAAGATGATCGATGGTTGAATGAATGATGGATAATCCCTGAACATGAAAATAAATGTCGTATACCTACCTAATTCATTTAACACAGAAACGAACATAATCATTTATTTATTATTTATTGTTCAATATTTCTTCTTCGGAAGGTTCGTTGAGGTATCTCGGGCGAAATATAATTGAAGATTAAATAGATATCGGCAACTGAAAACTGTGTGAATTGTGTTTAGTAGTGTAGTAATTAGGTGAAATGTAGCACTGAACAATTGGTCACACTAACATTTATACCAAACACTGTATGATTTGAACTTTAGGTCTACTGTAAGGTAGATGAGTTTATGGGTGAACTAGTCGCAATAATAGAGGACCGATCACCCGCCGTGGTTCAGCGGGCGTCCAACTTCATCATCAGGTAGATGAATCATCATTGGTTAAATGTAACGTTGGGCCGTTCTACTTTTTACTGCATGTTTTTGGCACTCCAGATGTAGGTTTAAAAAAGTATAGGTTAAAGATAAATGAAGTTATATCATAAACAATTGGCCAGCAGTGAATTTTGTTCATATATTTTTCTTAAAATAAAAGTTTTGTCGACCAAGATAGGAAAATCAATATCCGATCAAATTATTAGCTTTGGTCACTCAATACAACAACAAAAGTTGACAAAACGTATTTTAAGAACGTAAATCTTTTTTCTCTTAACTCTAATTAGAAATTATCCACTCCTTCCCCACCACCCTACTAAGCCGCACTACTGGTAGTGTCGTGGGTATTTTTTTTCCCCATCTGCACTACTGATCTAGTAGTGTCGTAGGCATTTGTAAATATTTATGAGTTCCCCATTACACTACCCAATTTATTTTCGCAAATAGATACAACATACGGGTAAGCAAGAACCAAATTTCCTATTTATATCGGTTTATTTAACGCCAGTCCAAAGTAATTGCACCTCCTTTTGAATTTTGGGTCTCACGGCTAGAGGGACAAAGTTTTACAGCAACTTTTTCTGCATAAAGTTAGGGCTTGAAATTATTGAGTTTTTCTAAGCTTTTGGCAAAAGACAAGCAACTTTTTACTCACTTTAATGGTAGACCAACTGTCCAGCCACAACTCACGCCCAAAATAACTGGGATTTCGTGTAGCTGAAAAAAAAAAACACCTGCGCAAATGTGTCAAGTACCCCCCCCCCCCCGTCCAAGTTCCCCCCTTTGACGGTATTAGTTACGTGGTTTATTAATAGTTATGCTCCCCTCATATTACTTACTTTACTTATTTCATACAGACATGTTGAAAGATGCTGCGGATCTTAACTTCATACAAATTAATGGACTGACAGCAGGGGACATAGTTCTGTAGAAATGAACGGTGCAGTTCTAATGTTGTTTGCATTAATGTCTGAACGAAAAGCTGATAGTTACTGATAGTACTTTTTAGTCTTATAAAATCGCAAATACGAGGATTTCATGGATTTACATTAAGGAAGAGTGAGGCAATGAGACCAAAATACCAAAATTTATAAACTACATACAGCGTTTTTGGTTAAATAAGCCTTACCTACACAACATCGTATGTTGTGTAGGTAAGGCATGTATTTGGTGAACGTTACCGAACGAACAATATTTTAGAAGGATGACATTCAAATTTGAACAGGTTACTGAACAAAAATACAGACACGGTAATGCGATTGCTTAATATGTAGTGATACCCTACTTATAACGCCAATAAAGTTTTTTTGAAAATGATTACTAGTAGTTTGTAATTGGGTCCCAATAGGATAGAATATAGGATAGGATAATGTACTGCTTCAATCACAAACAAAATACGGAACTAATGCAAATGTCGCAAAACGACGCAAATCACGCATTACACGAGTGGAAATACAGTTTATGGCCGGGGACATACGTGTAGGTCATGCTTAATACATTGAGATAGTTTAGTTAGTTTTATATTTAAAATCATCACTTTGAAACAGTTAATTTCTGGCAATTGTGATATTTATTTGTGTTTTTTTTTTCCAAATGGATTCACTAGACAGGGAGCGTGTCAAGTTTTGTGTTATGTACGAGTTAAGGCGACGACGTGAGTTCAGCGCTTGACTGCTTTCGAGGGGGTGAGGTGCGGGGCCTGAGGGGAGCAGGTGCGGGGTTGCCCCGCTTGCAAGCGCGCGAAATATTTATCTTTTCGCGCTCGCTCGCTCGCTGCTGAGATGCCACAGTATAGCTACTAGCAGTAACAACACCCGTCAGTACAACGACGACGGTGCTTTGAAATAAAGATAATTGTACATATATGGAAAATTATACAGGGTGTTTTGGGGAGAGTGTAGGTATTTTGCAAATGGACAGGGTCGGTCCATACGATTATTTTATAGTATGGAAACTATGGTCCGATATCCTTTAGTTTTTAAATTATGGGTTAAAGACTGATTTCATCAAATCTTTACACTTTTTGGGTTAGCAAGCTAAAAAATAAACACAGTTTCAGAATAAAAACAGTTTTATTTTATTCATCGATTTAAACACATAACACACAATTAATTAAAAGTCTTAAAACTATCCCGATATCAAAAACAATCAAATTTTCGTCAAAAGAAAAAAAAATCAAAAAACAAATCTTAGTGACTTTTATCATTTCAATGTGTATTTAAAAAAAATTGTTGGTGAAAAATTTCTAAAAAAAATTCTTATCTTTTCCCCTTTTTATTGATGTATCAAATAACAAACTACGTCTCAAATTCGCGGAGATATGAGACTTTACATGCAGGGATACCTCAAACCGGACTCGCCTCAGGTAACAAAGTTGCAATAATAATACCTCCTAGGTATTATTATTGCAACGGTACTCAGCAGTAGAAAGGTAACTAACATTTCGCAAATGCCGCAAAGATATCAGTCACATCTTGTTATTAAATTTGGTGTTCAAACGTCTTCTGACTTCTGTAGTTGTTATGCCTAATGTAATAAAAAATATGTTATGTCTATTAATCTTCGGCCTATACTGATTTCACTCATACAATTTCCATGTTCTTCTTCTATTATTAATGATTCATCTTTCTGGCTCCTAAAACAAATATTTATCAAGCGTAAGTATTTTTCACAGTTAACAGTTAAACAATACAAAAATCATCTTCCAGATATCAGAATCAGTATCGCTGGCTGATCTGAAATCAATGGCTGAAAATAAAGAAAATCTACGAGATTTTCTCCAAAAAAATGATTTTATTACTACTTGAACGGATTACATTGTGATATCTTAAATACTCATCAGCTTTGGATTTTTTTGAGTATCTTACCGTGTTTTTTCAACACGATCGACCTCCTATGTCAAAAGATATCATAAAATTTTCAAATAGAGGTCGTAGTGCCCGAACAAAACACTTTGAAGTCCGATAAAAAAAGTATTTTTTTTTTATTATTTTTAATATCATTTTAGTCCATAAAATAAGCTAAAATTTGACGTATATTCTTATGTGCACTTTTGAAGAATCAACCTGTATACATGTATTATATTGTTGAGTTTATTCTTACGGTGTCGGTGAAATTGTATCAAACTGCATCAAAGGCTGAATATTTTCATCCAACGAACTGTCGCATCTGAAATAAAGTTGAAAACAATACTATATATCTGTACTATATATGGGTCGTTTACAATTGTATTACTTCTGTAAACGACCCATGTATATACGAAATACCAAAACAACACACAGTATATCCACATTAATTTAATTTTGTTATGTCTATACTTACGGTGTCGGCGACACTGTGCGCAGCTGCACCAAAGGCGACCTTTTTTTGTCCGTAGAGTCCATAATAGATGAACTTTCGCATCTGAAATAAAATTGAAGACATTCATATTTCTAAAATTGACTATGAAATTGACGTGAACAGTTTCCACACTGATAACAGAAATTCCCTGCATGATACACTCAAATACTATAGAACGGCTTTACAGATAATTAGCCAAGGAACATTTATGTTTCTCGCATGAAAAATAAAATACCGTAGTTGTTATACTGATATTTTCTTATACTGTGTTTATTTCCCGGTGCAGGCGACTCCCGTATCGTGTTATAGTGCCGTCCCTCTCGGCCTCCTGTCAAACTATATTTGGTTGAGCGGGATGGCACTGTCACTATAGAACGATCGAAATTCGAACATCGGAGTAGTTCTGGGTTTGGACATCCACACAAGATATTCGCTTCTAACTATGATTATTTTACATTGTTCTGGAATATACTAATTAATTAACGGTAAAAGGGGGCTAATTTTAACTGCAGAGATTTGGCTGCGTTTTCTATTAGTTTCAATTAGCCCCTCAATTCCAATTAGCCCTCTTTTATATTTTTCTATATCCTCGTAAGGCCCAAGCCTAAAAAAAAAGAGGAAAACTACTGCCCATTGTTGTTACCTGATAACATATATTTTTTAGTGGTTACAGCCCACGATAGAAAAAGTGCAAAAGAAGGTGTTCTTGGTCACAGATGATCATGGTATTTTTTGTCATAAATAATTGACCCTGGGAAATGAATTTCGTCTATTGGAATCTGGTATTTTTTATGTTTTCGTGTGATGACATTGGGCCTTTATTCCAATATCTCCTCAAAATTATATGAGTTCAAGTGATTACATTGGGCCTATACCTACATATCAGAAATTATAATTATGGTAAAATAAAATATGTATTTATATAGAAAAAAAAAAACAAAAAGATGCTAAATTATATTTATTGTATCTTATATTTATTATTAGGAACTATGGAACAAATTTGGCATAATTATGAGGTAGGTACTATATATATATATATATATATATATATATATATATATATACCATGTACAATTAACAATCGCATTATTGATGGAAAAGCGTACAGCAATTTCTGTTCTTCGTTAGACATAAATGTATGTTGCAGGTGGTGCACTTGGTGCGACTCAAATTATAGTGGCAATGCCGACACCTTGCTTGCGACACCTTCAAAAGATGGCATGTGCCTTGCAGCAGTGGTTCGTCTTTTTTTGGATGGCATAGGTGTAGATGATGGGTTGCCTCTTCCGCGTGTAACGGGCTCCGGCTCTGGGTCCGAATCTGCAGAGTCATTGTCTGCACCCACTGAGCTCGAGTTAATATCAATCAGTGCTTCACCAAGCTCCATTTTAAAGTGCCGCAACTGCTTTACTTTCTTTGGATAGACTCCTTTTTCTATCTCTTGATTTTTGTAAGCCAGCCAGGAATCGGAGACTGCCATATCCAGCATATGCGAAAAAAAACGCTGTGTCCACTTTTTTGTACGGTACCTATTCGGGCACACCGATAACATGCGATCAGCGAGGTCTACACCACACATGTATTTATTGTAATTGCGCACAGCTGCTGGTCTATCGTCTGACAAATACTGCTTATGACTTTTACACCACCTTTGGCACACATCCATGGGCTCCAGGGCATCGACGTTCGATAACAGTGTTACTGGTTTATTGTCGAACCATTTTATGACAGCAATCTTACCATCTTCGCTGACAATGTTATGCATACTCCCTCTGCCACGTTTTTGAAGCTCTTTGTCATCCATCAAAACCGACCTTGCATCACCTGGTACTTTTTTTTTTGTATAGTACCAGTACACCCGATTCCCCTTTCAGTCAGTTCCTTAGCAAGCTTCACAGTACAGAAAGGACTACTTGGTGATAGCAGGTGGACGACCAACTGTTGGTGACCTCGACCTCTACCTCTGTCTGTACCTCTACCTCTTGTACCTTTACCTCTTCCTCTACTTCTTCCTCGATTTCCACGTGTAACTGGGTCAGTGTTCCTGTTTACTGGAACTTCCGGTTCATCACTTATGTCCGAATCTGAACTGGTCTCTTCGGTATTAGTCTCCTGAGTGTCGGGTGGGTCTTCTTCGTCACTGGGACTAAAATCTTCGACATCTGATTCGGCCAGCAACTCTAATATGCGTTCGTCGAGTACTGAAATAAAAACAAAATCAATTTATTAGTAATCCTTTTAAGTCCACGTCTTATTGATTGATATATTTTACTAAAATCAGTGACTAAACAACAAGTAGATAAATAACAACAATTAAATAAATGAAATGTAGGTAAGTATGAGAAATATTTTAATTATTGAGTTACGTCCCAATGTGGTCAGTTGATAACAAAATCAAAGCAGCGAAAACAGGAGGTAAGGCCCTGTGTTATCACTTGAAAACATATTATTTGAACGCAATTTTTAGATGTGTTATAGCGTTTTTTTAATAAAAATATTCAAAACCTCGGAACCTCATGATTCTAGCTACCAAAGCATATCTATGTTTATACAATAAACGCAACAGATTCTTTAAATAAATTTCGATTTACTTACCACGGCCTCGCCGCCTCGCCTTGTTCGCCATTTTGACACAAATAAATAGGACTTCTGCTATTGGTTCACTAAGGTGACACCCGGTATAAAAGGCCATAGACTTCAGCCAATCACATCTCCACAAAATATCGTGTCTATTTCCGCATATTTAAAGTTAGGCGGCAAATTCAAATATGTATTCGGATGATTACACTGGGCGGTAAATTTTTAAGATGAATTTTTAGCTTGGGCGCTACTGGCTATGTTGATTATGTATTCATAGGATATCATTGGGTGTTACGAGGTTAAAAAATTATTCAAAATATTATAATTGCCACTTACTGATTTGATGTTGTCGAAGTTATAGATATTTCCTTGTCATTTTCTTTATTGTGGCCCGACCAACTAAAACAGCGAAACGTAATATTATTGTTTATTGACACAGAAATAATTACATTGTTTATCGTATTGCTTTGACAATAAAAATGTACATTGCCTACCATTCGGAATTGCATTACAATTACCGTGACGAAGTCTTGACAGTTTCCTTATATTTTTTTTGTTACCCATTTTTATGAAACGACGCGCGGCCGCACAGCGCAGCGACACAGGTCAAACCTAGAACGCAGCTCGCGGAGCACTGAAGCACAGATTAGATAATAGTTACTACGTAAGGCTGAGAGCGATCGAGGGCCGCGGGAGTGCGCGGCCGCAAATCGCTGTTTTTTTATTATTTAATTAAAATTATTTTATTTTATAAAGTAATAGCTGATTACGCTCGTAATTCAAACTATGCAAATTTTGGCATAATTTTCGTTTCAAAAGATGATTGAATTGAATAGTTATATTTTTTAAACAGTGCAATTTAGAGTCGTGTTCGATATTTTATTCTATCGAGCCAAAAGTGCTTAATCGTGTTTTGAATAGCTGTTGACCCTGCAGAAAGGTCTTAAGATTTCTATGTAAAATTTCTGGAAACCAAACTGAAGTTGTTCAATTATATATAAATTTTCAAGTAAGCGTATTCCTGAACTCACGTCGCCTTAAGTTTTATGTTATGTGTGTGTTAATTTCGACGCGGATATGTGTTAAATAAACCGCTAGGTACGCTATTAAGCGTAACAAAATTTCTATTTAGAAAAAATGTTTCTTACTTACCAGTAACTAGTTCATAAAATAAATTAGTTAGTAGTGTGGTAGGGAAGGAGTGTACCTATATATATTTAAAAAAATACCCACGACACTACCAGTAGTGTGGCTTAGTGTGGCTTAGTAGTGTGGTGGGGAAGGAGTGTTTATGTAATTTACAAATACCTACGACAGTACTGGATCAGTAGTGCAGAAGGGAAAAAAATACCCACGACACTACCAGTAGTGTGGCTTAGTGTGGCTAAGTAGTGTGGTGGGGAAGGAGTGAAATTATCAATCTTTTAAATCACATTTAAAAGACCTCTGTGTTACCGTTGTGCACTTTTATTTCAAATTATTTGACATAACATGTATGTACGTGTACAAATATCTTAGCAAAGTATTTAACATTAATAAAAATGCACTTGATACGTCTATAATATAATTTATAAACCAATTAATTGTACAACTGAAATCTAAGAGGCTCGACGTAGAAAATTAGGGACATAATGGTAACACAGTTGTTCAACAAAGGTACTGTCCAACCTGACAAAATGTAGGTTTATTGGTTAAATAGTTATTTATCTAAAAGGAAGGAAAGTAAGTATGCTAAAGTTTTTACGGTAATTGATCTAGCTTGACCATACGTAAATTAACGGAACACTTAAACAGCCTCTCAAATAAAGTTCTGCTTAAATGTCATAATGACTGCGCTATCAGTAGAGGCCTTGTGAACTTACTATTTCTTATTTATACTATGCATCAGCTATCTATACATAACTACATCAACTAAAACAAACCTAGATAAATGTGTACGATAGTCGATAACGATAACTCACATTAAGTAGATAGGTACTAACCTACCTACCTACTAGGAAGCGAGTACCTACTTACCTACACAACACAGAAAATACTTATGATATACAGGTACTACCTACCTTCTTACTAACCTTAATTATTTTTATTTGTAACTAAAGCTTTTATTTTTGGGTAAACAAAATAGTATTCTATTCAATACGAAAATTTAGTTACTAAATACTTACCTAGGCTGCTAATAAGTAGTAAGTAGGTAGGTACCTAGTTGTTTCGCTCAACTGCTTACCTGAATATAACAAGGGTCTCGTACCTAGCTGCGAAGAACGCTAGTGCGAGGCACGCTCGCTGTTACGAAAAAAATTGAGGCTGGTTTAAAGTTTCGCATGGTTGTTTCTGCAAATGGACCCTTTTCACAGCTTCATTGGTTATTATGGAAATACTTGGATCCCATCACCCTGCACGTGCCCCCTGGGTAGTGCTAACGAGCAACTAAGCACTCTCAAGACGTTACTTTTTAGGTTCACGAGAAAGAAAAAGATAAGGGTAACAGGCCCACATCCTTGCATGTCGGCTGATGTCGGTCCCCTATGCGTGTGGGGTGCAGGCAGGTGGTGAGAGCGGCGGGAGGTAACGGCGAGCTCGAATGCCTGCTAATATTAACTACTAATTACTTGTATTTACACCATAAAAAATAGTACCTACCTGGATCTGGAGCATGAATGAGAATTGTTCATGTCCTTGATAAGAAGTTGTTCTTCTCCAACTTTTCGATTTTTGACGGTACTCTTGCATTCCAGGGAATGTACTTATTCCCACAACACCAATAATTCACTTGATTTACAGTTTTATTGGGAGTCATTATAACTATATCCATTTATAATTAAATTTGGCTTTCCCTGCCGGGACGTCAGAGTACAGGGCGAACGTGACGATTAGCACTCTTTTTGTATCACCATCGAACTTTGCATTCAAATTATGGGATTGCGAGAAACTTACGTCTGAGACAGTCTCCATAAAATCTTTTGCAAGTGGGTAGTCAATCTGAGTCAATGTATAGTTATAAGTAGTTTAAAAATGCTTGAATCAATGAGGGAAAATAAAACAACCACCATATATACAACTTTATTGCTTAATAATAAAGTACAACAAAACCAAGAATATTTCAGCATACTTACTGCTAACGAGCATCTAAGCAATCTTGAGACGTTATATTGTAGGTTCACGATTTGCTGATCGCATTGGTCAGTGGAAAACAAAAATGCTGCAACCAAGTCCCGCCGATAATAAATAAAATTTATAATATATAATATAAGTAAAATAATAATTGTAACTGTTCACTTTAATGTAATTTGTCTAATAATCTGCTCTGTCAATTATTTACAATAAGTTATAATTCAAAAATGTATTGAATGCTGTTGCACGCCTGTTATTGGGTATTAGGCTAGACAAGAACCACATAGCATAAGAACTCTGTATTTTTGTGCTTAATACCTGTTGGCTGTGTCAATAAAATATATAAATAAATAAATAAACGAGCGAAAAATATTATGGTAAGCGAAACGAGCCCTATCACTAGGCCCACCCCCCTCACCCGCACCCGGCACGCATATCCTTGCATATCGGTAGAATCTCGCCACACGTTATGAGCGGTGGCCTTAAGGCGATACCTCGTTCGCGCAAAGGTCCCCTCCATATATATCATATACACATATATATCGCCCAAAAGGGAAAATTGCAGGTAGAAAGCCTTCAGCATATACCGAGGCCATGGCTCACAGTTAATTCTTAATAAGACAACTGTAAATACAAAGGGGTTGTTTTTAGTCCGTATACCACACGAGCTGATGCCCGCTCAATATGTGGGGACCCGGACATAGCAGGGAGGTCTGGGCATGGGTAATTCCATTTTTTCCCCTCCAACAAAAAAAAAAAAAACGCAAAGGTCCCCGCAAAAACGCAAAGGTTACTCCAGGCGGAAAGACCCGCAGTGTGAGAGGGACGGAATCGGAAAAAAAATGTCATAACGTAGCGCTAAACCACAGAAAAATTGTTTAAAAATAAACTACGCTATTTTGTTGAAAAGTTTTTTTAAATAATTTGCGAATACATAGAGTATCTACATTTTGAACGCAGTTCTACAATGAAATTAGTTAGGATTTCAGAATAACAGGTAAAAATAAAACAATTTAGAGGTGTTTTCGTAATTAAATTCTATCGAGAAAATTTCATCTAATCGCGTTTTCCTTTAGTGAGAATCTCAATCAAATACTCAATAAACGTTAACCGAAAAATCAAATCTGTAGATGACTTCATGGTGGAGTAAATGGATTTTTTTTTCGTATCACCTTAACCTTAAATGCGCAGTAGTCACTTTTCAATATCTGTACATATGCGTAGTAATTCCCGCCGCCAACGTTCGTCGCCCAGCGCTCTTAATTCGTTGCGCGAACTTATACCTAGTGCTTGATTCAATGAGGGGATATAAAACAACCACCTTTCTTATGCCCGGTTCCTATATTTAACGGATCGTCATCCGTAAAAGTAACTGTCCGTTTTTCCCTAACCAACTACGAGTCGTTAATACCGTTCCACAATTTACTTTCTGTACCTTTTACCTACGGACGTCCGTTGGTCATAGATGTCATTGAAATACCGACGCGCCCTCTTCACTCAGAGATGTGCGTTTCGTTATATGCAGGATGGAAATTTGTAATAAGATAAATTTCAAGCCGATACAAATTAGATTTCCATATGAATTAAAATCAAATCAAAATCAAAAATCATTTATTTCCATAGGATGTTGTTACATCACTTAGATACGTCATTACATTTTTTTGGGTGAGTTCACTAACCCAATGGCGGAATCTGTGGAGAGGAGCTCACCGAAGAAACTCCACAGTCGTCGCATCTTTTGCGTTTCCTTTTTTAAATAAAATATTGTCAAATTACAAAATGAATGCTAATTATATATCGAAACAGCCTGTTACTCAAACAATCTATTCCCATGGACATCTGTCCTCTAAGTAATCAGATATCCTGTAGTAACCTTTTTTATACAATTTCTGTTTTATTATTATTTTAAACTTGTCTAAAGGTAAGTTTTTAATATCAGTAGGGACCTTATTGTAATAGCGTATACAATTGCCTTTAAAAGAATTACTAATTTTATGTAGTCGGCTTACATAAGCAACCAACTTGTCTTTATTTCTAGTATTAAAATTGATCTTAGAGTTCTCTAAACTTATGATGTTTATTAGAGCTATACGAACGCAGGCATCTTCGTGACATATTTTTTCCTTATCAAACTTAATAGAATGCATAGAATACATAACAAGAACGGAACGTTCAGCGCGCGAAAAAGACATTTGACTCGACATTGACATCCATCAATTGAAATATACATATATCCTCCAAAAAGTTTGAGTCTTCTTCTAGTCGACACATTCTTCAAAAAATACAAAGTGTTGTTGGTTTGAAATGTATATTTCGCCGGTGAGTACCTATCATCTTCCCATTTGATTTATCTACAAATTTGTCTGCCGCCTAGTAGGCATGCAACGTTTTTGCCTCGGTACCTAAATCTTCATTCAGGGCTAAGACTCAGGGATATTTCTGTCGGTTCTTTCGTTCTGGTCGCTCCCTCATGGCTGAGGATCGTGACCGTCATGGTTGTTGGTACGGGGCTTGTTCAGTGATCTCCCATTTGTTCTGTCCTGGGCTGCATGTTTTGCTTATTATCTTCTGCTGAGTCAGTCTCGCTGGAGTTCGATATAATTTCGAACACTTCTCTGTCACTATCTGATGAACTGGACATTTTAAATTCAAAATTACAGCCAAAACAGTGAAATATAAAATTTTACTGACCGAAATTGAGGGGTAAACAAGTGACATTACGAATAGTTATCTGGAAAGTCTACTGACGTTTAAAATATATAGGAACGCAACCAAGTGACATCTCCATACAATACGCTTACGCTCCGTTGCCGGTAACCCTCCCATCCGTTAGTAGCCAGCCGTCGGTTGGTTGCATAACGAGACGTTTGTTATAGGAACGGTTTTAGCTTACGCCTCGTAGAATTAACTACCATTCGTAACTAAAACGGATCGTTTTTGAAATATAGGAACCGGGCATTAGTCTAGGGTTTTGCCATGCTCCCGCAAGCACAAATATGTCAACGGTGCATTCAACAAAGAGGTCCGAGCTAGAAGAGGACGCAGTATTGCCGCTGCGAGAGTACATATTATTATTTTGAAGTCAATTGTTGGTCTTACAGTCTTAGCTCACAAAAAGGGATTTAAAAATGGTAGGTAATAATTAATTATTAAATCCTTCAAAATAATTTATTACCTACCTACCATTTTATACCACCAAATAAGTAAACTCAAAAAAATATAGTATAATTTGTATGAAATGCAAATGAATGTGTACTGAACTACTTACGCCTAATGCCACCTATCAATATTTTGCGGAATTTTAAAATACGTCAACTCCGCTTCGTTCTCCCATTGGTTTACTAACTATAACCACAGATTACTAATATGTCTATTACTCAAAGCATTCTTCTCCCTCCTTTTATTTCGACGCCGGTCGGTACCCACAAACTATATCTTGTACTACTAGTACTTACTTATACCTATATTATATTTCTTCTGCGCACTACTGCGCAGTCGCAGTTGTGCTTAGCGAAACTGTGGTAGGAAAAGGCCTTCAGTTTCTATTTTATTTGCTCGTTGTTGAGTGAACACTATCAAAAAAGGAATAAAAATGCCTCATTGTGCTGTGATTTGGTGTCATAATCAAAGTAAAAATGTGAATAAACAAAATTCTGGCATATCATATTACAAGTAAGTAGGTACCTAATTAAAAGCAATTTTTAGCTATGTGAAAAATGCGATAATTTGACTTGGAACACAAAACCACAACCAAACCGCCGCCACAATCTATACACTGGGCACGGTTGACGACACAGACCAGATATCGAGATAGACAGCGAAAGTCTACCTACTTCGCGTGTTTTTAATGGCGGCTCTACACTCGCGCGCGACGTCGCGCGCGAGGCCGCGAAACGTGAGTGTGGATGCCGTTCGCGTGTTAAGGTAAGACCCGCACTAGGCGGAACTGCACCGCAGCGGAACTGAGCGACACGACGCATATTTTTTTTGGTAAACCGCACTTGAACTTCAGCGGCGCTACAAAAATATATTCAGTAGCTAGGCAACCTCCAAGCAAGATGGACGACATGGACATGATTATTATTTCCTTGTTGTGCGAGGAAGAGGAAAGGATCGAGCAAGAACAGGCAAGGAAAAAGCAAAGAATATGGCTACATAACATATCAAACTCGCGATATGATGAAGGCGAGTATTATACGCTTTTGCCACGACTTCAGAAGGATCCTATAAGATTCCATACTTATTTTAGAATGTCTCAATACAAATTAATTGAGTTATTACAAATTATGCAGCCGCATATACAAAGGATGGACACACTATTCCGAAAAGCGATAGAAGTGGAAGAAAAACTCATGGTGACAATTAGGTAAGATTTTTTTATTTATTGGTGACTTTTCATTAACTAAAATTATATAATTTTAAAAGGCAAATTAACAAAACATTATATGAGATCAAACTAAATTATAAAAAAAAACAATGAACATTTTTAAACATTAGCATTATTGAGTAGACGGCCATCTGCAGTTAAGATATATTTCGCTGGTCCTAAAATACTTTGAGATTCTGTATGTGCTTCCAGAACGTGAGTAGTCTGTGTCCGTAGTGTTGGTGTATTTTGGGATTTATTTAAACCAGATATAAATGCATTTGGGTCCTCAAATTGTTCGTCAAGGTAGATGGTTGTAGAATCATCAAGATCTACTTGCTGAGCTGGAATATTTTGAGTTTGTCCTATTGTTGAATTTCTTTGTAAGTTCTCATATTCCAAGTTAGATACTGTTAAATAAATGTCATTTTTTGCTTTCAACTGCAAGTCTGGAGGTAAATTCACGACGCAGTCAGCCATAGCTTTGAAAAAGGAATATATAGGGTTCTCAATATCCTTTGTAGTTGGTGTCATTGTAGATGACCGTGAATCCATATATTGTTGTAGAACGCTGGCTACTGATGGTTCACTTGATTGTTTTTTTTCTTTCTGTCATTTTTTTGAACAATGTTGATGTTGCTGATTGAGAAGAAAGTGAGCTTGCTGGCTCGGGGCTGATCGGGGCCACTTTGTGAGGAGAATTTACACTGATCGGGGCCATTTCGTGAGGAGAATTTACATTATCATCACTCGTAACTGATCCAGCATCCTCAAAATTACCCTTTGTTTTTCTTTCATAAAGGTATTGTTGCAGAAACTCCATCTGATCCTCGTACTTCCATTTCTTGATTTTTGAAGCACCATCTCCACTCTTGCATTTACGGTTTTTCAAGCATCTGTGATAACCGTCTCTTAAAGATTTCCATTTTTCTTTGCAGATTTTTACTGTAATAAAAAATATATAATATTTATATTTATTTTTCGATTGTTTCAGGTTCCTAGCTACTGGCGATTCATTCAAGACAATAGCACAATCTTTTCGTTTGGGATACACAACCGTAAAAGAAATCATACATACTACATGTACAGCATTTTGGGAAGTTTTATCTAAAATGGTAATGCCTGTACCAAAAAAAGAGGAATGGCAGAACATTGAAAAAGACTTTTCCGAGAAATGGTACTATCCCAACTGCATCGGTGCATTAGATGGGAAGCATATAGAAATTTTCTCACCACCAAAAAGTGGCTCCCTTTATTTTAATTACGAAAAATTCTTTTCTATAGTGCTGCTTGCTTTAGTGGATGCCAATTATAAATTTATATATGTATATGTCGGTGATCTAGGAAAGAACAGCGACGCAGGGATCTATTCGCGATCAAATTTAGCAGCAGGGTTGGAGGCAAATACATTAAATATACCAGAGCCAAAAGTTTTACCTGGGACCAGAGTTCGACAACCTCACATAATAGTTGGTGACGAAGCTTTCCCTTTAAAAACGTACTTGATGAGACCCTATCCTGCTGCACAATTGAATGACCAATGCAGAATATATAATAAGAGGCATAGCAGAGCCCGAAGAGTTTCAGAAAACGCATTCGGCATATTGTGCCAAAAATGTAGAATCTACTATCGCAACATCTGCCTCAGTCCGGATCACGTAGATAATGTGATTCTTGCTACTTGTGTCCTGCACAATTTTCTCAGAGATGATATAGCATCATTTCGTATTGAAGAAACTAACAACCAGGAATGCCAATTACGAGACCTTCCTCGTATAGGGGGTAATTTTGTAAACAACGCTATTCAAGTACGAAATACATTCAAATCAATTCCTCTCAAGGTAGTTAAGCATGGCTAAGAGCATGAACAGGGGCTGACATCAGAACAAAATACCGAAATAGTATTTTAAATACCCGTAAATTATGTACGTACCTACTTATTACAATAAATACGATTAATCTAAAAGGTTATTTTTTTTCTTATAGTAATACAAGCTAAACAATTCAAATAAGATTGTCAATGAAACCAATTATTTATAGTACATTGGAAAGGCCATCCTTCATCCACAGCAAAAAAATACGAAATTTACTTACCATTTACTCCCATTTCTTGAACTATTATAGTCCAAAGCTGGTTTTTTCTGTTTGTGTTCATGTATTTTTCGTGCATGCCGTCATATATCTCCGGATACTGGCTCACGAGTACAATTAATTTTTCTTCCTCTATCGACATTTTTGAAAATCCACAGATGAAAATAACAAACAATCATCGCGCTTCCAATCCAAGTCTCTCGTTTGACTGACTATGAAAATGAAGTTCGTCAAACTGCACTCCGCGGCAGCAGAACTACACGTCGCGACAGGTCAGGTCGCGCGCGACACTTTTGGTTAGTTGATCAACTTTGGCGCGCAGTTCCGCTGCAGTGCAGTTCCGTTGCCGCTTAGTGCACTTTGTCTCATATAATTTCATACAAAGAATGTTTTGACGCGTCGTGTCGCTCAGTTCCACTGCGGTGCAGTTCCGCCTAGTGCGGTCTTACCTTTATTGTCGCAGTCGCGGCTGTTTCCGCAAGTTGTCGGTTTTTAGCCCGCGACAAAGGAGTCTGCGACGAGCGCGACCTAGTCGAATTTCGCAAGTAGGTTCTTTATGAGGTCTGGGGGTAGACTGAGACAAGATTTTTAAAAATGTACCCCCTAAGGGGTTGAATGAGGGTGTCCGAAGTTTGTATGAGAAAATAAGATTAGATTAACTATTTTGTTCGAAACTTTACAGGAGTACTCCTCTCGATAAATGAGTAAAAATATGTTTAAGGTTTTTTCAGCGTGTAACAAGTGTATCATTTGAATGGTTTATTGGGTGGCTGATTACAAAAACAACAATGATTCTAAAATTTGTCAGCACCGAGATTCGAACCTCCTGCGTGAAAAGCAAACTTGAAACCCACGGAGCTCTTATTTTCTTAAAATAACATATTTTATCTGTGCTGAGTTGCTCGAAAAAAAACTTAAAAGAGTGTGCCGGTCGACTATGTTAGTCATATTTTCACGTAATGTTAAGATAAGTTGACGACCGTCACAGATAAGGTATATTTATATTCATCACGCACTATGTCTTATGCACGTCGTTAATAACATGTACCAACCTAGTATATAAGCTAGGATTCCCCATAATAAATTAGTCTGGTATTTGCGCGTATCTCAAGCCTTTTACTTTACTCCCGAAGATATCGCTCTCCTTATAATTGCCTCTGGCAAAGTGGTGACCCGACTTTTGAACATCAGCAACCTTCGGTAATAGCAGCATGGACCCAGCCGCGAAGAAAACTCCGTGTGCTGCCACCTTAGAAGTGCAAGCAAGAAGCGCTTCGTCCAAGATCACCGAGCCCCGACTTCGGCAACCAAGACGACATCAAGCAAGCCATGACCGGACCAGATTTGAAAACGGACCAGAAGCCAAATAATTTCAACTGAAGATTTCCCGCATCGAACTCAAGATACCGCATGAATAATGAACCGATAGTCAGCCGACTGCTGATTTATCAAAATGGAGCTCGCACCAGCAGAAACGAACGCGTCGGCAAATTCATTCACAGCAAGCAGCTTTTTCAAGTTAAAGACATAGGAAACCGTTCCAGCCCCAGAAGAGTATTGAAACATCATCTATATACCTAATTCAACGAATATTGAAATCATCCAGGAAGAACATCGCACGAAAAATAATCAAATCACTGATACATAATATGATGTACGAGATCATTGACTGCCTACAGCCAAGGTTACAGATTTAATGCTGACGCTGATTCAGCACAATCATCCTTATGTAGGTACGGTCGCAATTATAAACAAACAGTGATTACAACTTCAACGACGTGTGATGTAAATTGACTCATCGATTCCTGAAAAACATAGGCGGCTGCAGCATCAGACGACTCTCCTGCGGATCTTTTCCAGTTATAGGTTAGGTTAGTTTACTAACCGCGAAGCCCCATTTTCTTAGTGTTTTTCTGCTTTCCAGTTTTTAGTTTATTTAATGTAGTGTGCGGCCAGATACAAGGCTCGCCTGTAGGTAAATATTAAGTAATTCTTTAAACTTACGTTGAATTCACATAACCGTAGTTCCTTTATTTTTCTAATTCGTGTAAGATTCACCCTTAGATTAAGTTGAAGTATGCGCTATTACTATCTAGTTTTATTTAACAATAACTTTCCTTATATATAAAAATATATTAAAAGTATGCACAATTAAGATCTGGTTTTATGTTTATTAAAATACTACTAGTTATTATTGCAGTTGATAGGTTTGTAATGGTATCTAACTTAGATTTTTCCATTGTTATAAGTACATTCATTTATTTTTTTCCCTAAAGGGGGGAGTATCTGTGCCGGTCGACTTTGTTAGTCATATTTTCACGTAATGTTAAGATAAGTTGACGACCGTCACAGATAAGGTATATTTATATTCATCACGCACTATGTCTTATGCACGTCATTAATAACATGTACCAACCTAGTATATAAGCTAGGATTTCCCATAATAAATTAGTCTGGTATTTGCGCGTATCTCAAGCCTTTTACTTTACTCCCGAAGATGTCGCTCTCCTTATAATTGCCTCTGGCAAAAAGAAAATGGGAATTTTTGTATGGAACTTGGTCCAAGAGCCTCCAAAGATGAGACAAACAAACAAACAAACAACATTGCAAGTTAAATAAAAGCTTTTAAAAATATATCTATAGATTAGTATTATTCTTATCCGTGGCAGCTCTTGGATCATTTTTGCCCATCCTCATTTTAAGTGATGATTAAACTAATTTAATCTCGAGAACACAATGGATTCTCGTGATCAAATTAGTTTAATCATGACTTAAAATTTAAGCTTTTTTCGTGTAACTCAGCATTACATAGGAAAACGATTAGTAATTAATTCCTCTGTCGATACAACATCGATTCACTTCGAGAGAGGAATGAGTAGAAGACAGAGGAATTATTTAAAAAAAGATAAGTAGGTAGGTAGAACAAGACTGAACAAGTAAGTAGGTAAACGTACTGTAGTAAAACGGGGTGTATTTTGATACCCAGGGGAGAATAGAGATAGCTCCCAATCTCTCTTCTCTAATACTTTACGAAGTAGTGGGCCTCAGAGTTATTTCTATATTAGTAACTTTAATTCAGGTCAAATGCAACGCAGTGTCAATTGATTGTACATAACTATGGGAAATCTGACACTATTCCACAGTTTAAGATCGTTTCGAGTTACTGAATAAGGGGGCTGGACGGATTTACATATGAATAATAAAAGGTAAATAGGTACTACAGGCAAATACATACTTTATCACTCTATGATGTGATATCCGGGTGCGATGCTACGATACGATCTCCCGCTCGAAACACTGCCGGCTTACTGACAAAAAGGCAACGCAGTAGGTAAGTACGTGGTCGTGGTAGGTAGGGGATTCCCACAGCAGCGCTCATTTTGAATCGATTTGGCGGCGCGCCTTTGACTCTGTTTCACGATTAACATGTCAACCCATCACTAAAAGGCGCTCGTGACGTCTCAGTAGGTAGTGAAAAAGTTACACGGTTGGTTCTCATACATTCTACCGTGTTTGCTGCGTCTATCTCGATATCTGGTCTGTGTTTGACGATTTGTTTTGGTAGTGCATGCGTTAGTGATGTGTAGCGTTGTATAGCGTCATATCGATAGAGTCTATCAATATCCCTAAAATTTTAATGAATTTTTGAATTACGATATAAATTTCCTTTTTTTCTTCAATCTTTAGGTTTCCTAATAATGCTTACATAAAAGATACATGGATATTAGCAACGGGAAAGTTTAACTGGTTTCCTCAGAAACATGACAAGATTTGTTCAGAACATTTCGATGCTGGAAGTTTCACGAAAAAGAGTAAAAGAACATATTTATCTTCTGATGCTATCCCAACATTGAAACTCCACCCTATTTTGAACAAGGTAAATTAGAGTATCTTTAATGTTATTTAGTTTGTAGCTTAAAATATTGAGAGCAAGCGTTTGGCACCGTAAAAAATTATGTACTTTTCAGATGAATCCGTCCACAAATACCAGTAAAATGAGCCACTATGCTGATATAGCACCAGCGAAACGTAAAAAAGTAATTTATTTATAAATACAGAGTTAATTTTGGATTTCTTGAACACCTCATGAACTTATTTTGTCTGAAATTCCTTCAGGTCACTAGAGAAGATCAACACAAAGCTGTTCAAGGAAATTTTTCTCAAAAAGCACAAGCAAAACGAAAAATGGTAATTATATGTTCACACCATTTTATCAAGTGTTGTTTGATACCTTTCGATACTATAAACGCTTAATATTTCTGTAATATTTTTAGATCACTGAAGATGATTCACGAGTCGAGCCAGCCAATGAAGCTTTTGATGCTAATTTATTAAATTTAAAATTTTCTGAAACTTCGTCGCACGCCCAACCCGAACAGACTTATACACCAAATATCCTGGATATTTGGTGTATAAGTCTGTTCGGGTTGGGGTAAGTTCGATTTCTTGTCATAAAAATACCGACCCCACACCGCAGTACTCTGCACTTGGAGCGCACAGATGGTTGACAATGATAATTACCCACCCACCTTTAGACCTTCTGACAATGACAAAGACAGCCTGAGAGTGCCCGCCGGTCGTTCGTACCTAAACAGCGGAGTGACACCCCTGCTATAAAAACTGGCCCATTGTTGCATGAGAATCCAATCAGGAGCCATTTGCGATTTGTGCTAATTAAATTCATGTTAACGTGTCTATCAAACGAGAATCTGTGATATTTTTGCTACCATTCAGAATGGCAATCTGTTCGAAGCGCGTCTGTTTTTAGGGTTCCGTACCCGAAGGGTTCCAAACGGGACCCTATTACTAAGACTTCGCTGTCCGTCCGTCCGTCAGTCCGTCCGTCTGTCACCAGGCTGTATCTCAAGAACCTAGCTAGCTAGAGAGTTGAAATTTTCACAGATTATGTATTTCTGTTGCCGCTATAACAACAAATACTAAAAAACAGGTTACGTACATGGAGTGTGAAAGTAACCGCACCAATAACTTTGTAAACAATATTTTGCTGTGTAAAATCCAAACTATTCACTCCACACCATCGCTTCCATTGAACGGTGGTACGAAACCCTTCGTGCGCGATTTAGACTCGCACTTGACCGGCTTTTTCTTTCACTACGGATCACTTTGTGGCCTGCCTGTCTCAGTTTGGCCGGCCGGTTCTACACTGTAGGACTAGTAGAACATAGAACAAGCCGTGCAAGCGTGGTCCATGCTTCTCGTACCTCGTCTTGTCTGTTTAGTAGGCACAGCGCCTTACCAGTGTCGGGCGAAGCCTGTTGGTGATTTACCCTTCGATATCAATAGATAGATACCCAAGATACAAATTCAACCGTCAAAATGTGTCTTTCGAATGGATGAGTAGTTTTCTGAAAGTTTATTATAAACAAAAACTAAGCTGCCAGAAAGCTCACAAGAAGGAGTGAGAGATTTTGCGTTTGCACAATGCGGCCCGAAATGATTAAAATGTGACAACGGCTTAGCGCGAGCATAGTATAAATAAGAAATAGTAAGTTCACTAGGCCCCTGTTCGCATGATAACTACCTACTCTTGCTCAAACGGCTAGGGTTGTCGCTTAGCGCCGCGGGTTGCGGTGCGGATTTGTTGCGTCGTCGCTCGTCGCTCGTCGCACGGTAAAACAAGTACCTACTTACAGGTGATGCCCCGTATTCTGCCTCTGAGTGCCGCTTGGAGGGGGTATACTTCGCGTATTGTAAAAAGATCATGTCTGAAGTTAGGCAAACGTGAAAAAAGCGACTTTAACGCGACTGCATAATGCGAAACTCGCTCCCGGCGCGCTTCAGGCCTGATCTTTTTAGAATACGCGAACTGAAACATCCCGTTCTTTATTAAAAATCATTATAAAAAGTTATTATTTCATTATTAAATATAATATATTCTTGGAAATAAGACCAGAAGTGTTTTTTTTTTTAAATTTAATCACTACTACCTAAGGAAATTCAACTCAAAATAGAATTATTTGACAACAATTTAATTTACACCATTTAACAGTTCATCCAAACGACCAAATTAGAAATTATTACAAACCAAGTAAAGCAATCACAAAATGAACACACAACACTATAACCTCACAATTACGTTAACACTAAAATCGATAACCAAACCGGCAGAGTGACGACCTAATAGCACGAAAAATGAAGCGAGAATGTGGCGGTACCGGCGGGGCATCGCCTTTTATAGTCTCTCCCCTCTACTATTAATCTTCTTTCCAACACGGCCGTTCCTGACGGGAGGCCGTCCTCGGGCTCCTTCCTCTCTAACTGTGATGGTCGGTATCCAAGATTGGCATGGAAGATTCTTCGCTGCCGGATGGGGTCTCGGGCGGCATAGCAGATTCCTCCGTCAATCCCTGCATCCCGGACGATCCAGGTTGGGGCTCGCTAGCGTCAGTCACCTCGACTACGGGAGGCTGGGTGACGCTCGAGGAGGACTCCTCGCTCTCGTCGTCTGCATCTGCACAGAACAAAAACCAAAGCACAAAAACTTGTTCACTCAATTCAAAACAAAGTAAGGAAACTACTTAATAGGTAGGTGCGTTAAAACAGCAATACGGTAAGCTAGCTAACCTAGCCTAGCCTAAACACAACGGATATAAAACAAACTGATATCTGTACCGATCACCAGGGGCAGTTCCCGTCGGGGGAGTGCCGCCTCACGACTCGTTAGAGATCTACGCGCACTTACGTGAGACATAACTTTGCGCGTGGGAACCGGTTCCACATAAAAGAATGTTTCAACCCAAACCTTTAATAACCCATGGACAGTGCTTCCTATACAAGCACCGCACACATACATACACCACGACTCGTCAGAGACCAACCCGTGGCATGACGCTGCGTGTACAAATGCTCCAGGACCACGTATCTGAGCGTCTCCAAGACAGTGTCCGAGCATACAACGTCAAGCACGTTCCACATACCAGAATCGCATGTCTGAGCGCACTCCAAGACAGCATTCCAGAACATAAAACGTACTTTATACTGGAAGTACATCTGTCAGCCAAGACAGCTTACCCAAGTACACGGACTTCAAGATAGAGGCTATCCAGACTGCAAGGTAAAACCTCCTTCGGCTGTGTCCACCCCATGCGTAAACATATCACACTAACAAAAATAACAGGACACCCAAAAAAAAAATACTTTCTTGAGAACATTATCTTTAAGACAGACAGAGGCCCCGGCACAGGCGTGTCTCGCAAAAAATATTTGAGCAGAATTATTGGCAAGCCGAAATAATCAAATTCACTCACCACTAAAGAAAGCAGAACAGACATCAGGAGTCCATTCTCCATGCCACGGCATCATATATTCCGCAGCTGCTTGCGTTAACTTCCCATATGAGCCTGCCAGGAGCTGAAGCTCATAGCGACAATGAGGCAGGATCTTCATCACCCGGTAAGGCCCTCGCATACAGGAATCCAGTTTCCCTGTCGCCTGGGCTTGTTTTCTGACAAAAACTAAGGAATTAAGTTCAAAACCCCGAGGTGCCTTGCGACCTTTGTTGACATAAGCATTTTGAGACGCTTGATTTGAACGAAGACGTTCAGATACTCTCTGGCGACTCATCTCCCGGAGAGCTTCCCTGTTTGGGCTGGATCCCTCAATGGCCACATCACGTATTAAACTCCGAATGAGCGGCGTAGCTGCATCAATGCCAATCAATAGGTTCAGAGCCGAACATTTTGTTGTCCTATGCTTGGTGATATTGAGGACCAGCTGTAGCTTCCACATAACGGTTGGCCATCTTTGTTCGCGATAATTGCACTCAATTCGCACCATATTGAGCACGGTACGGCAGTAGCGCTCCACTTGCCCGTTAGATTGATGCATCTCGGGAGTTATTAGATGCGTATCGCAGCCCATACCGTGAATCCAGTCGAGGAAGTCTGCACTTTGGAACATCCTACCTCTGTCAGCTACAATTAGCTTGGGCGTTCCAAAAAGTGATATGAGGTTGGTAACATGGCGCTTCAACTCGTCTGACTCTTGCCGAAACATAGGATATAACAAACAGTACTTAGAAAAAGCGTCTATTAAAATAAGGACATAACGATAGCCATCAGCTTCTGGTAAAGGTCCTAACACATCCATATGGAACGTCTCAAAAGGCACATCTGGTTTTTCCCATGAGTGGATGGGTTGTAAAGGAGCACGGGCTACTTTCTTATGGGAAAGGCACACCAAACAGTGGGTTATATATTTCAACGCGAAAGCTCTCAACCCTTTAAACCAGAAGTGCTTCATGATCAAGTCGACCGTTTTGTCTACCCCAGGATGGTCATGTTCATCGTGGAATATTCTCATAAGACTCAGCCTATGACCTTTTCTTCTAACATCCTAAGACGAAGCATTAGAGCTTCCATCTCAGAAGACCGTTCACGGCGCCTACTATCACGTCGGTCGCGACTATTGCGGCGATCATCGTCGCGATACGGGCTACGACTATCACGGCGGGTCACACTGCGACCACGCCCGTGATCCGACATTCTAATTTACAAGGATTCGAACAATAACTTTGAATTTAGAGTACTTGAGGTAAGTACAGAAGAAAATCACACACAAATCACTAGAATACAAACTAACTGCCACAAAAATAAATGGAGGGAAAAAAAAAAAAGGAGGACTCACCCTTGAAGACAACGACGACTTGCAATCCACACTCGCACGCGTTAGCAAGTAAAAATAAAAAATAACGAAATCGAGGGTAGATGAAGTTAAATGGTTATTCAAATCATAATCCGATAAAATCACATGTAAAACTAAGCAAGTGGGCAAAAGATTTCGAATCCTACTTCTGATCTTGGAAATAAGACCAGAAGTGATTTTTTTTTAAAAATTTAATCACTACTACCGAAGGAAATTCAACTCAAAATAGAATTATTTGACAACAATTTAATTTACACCATTTAACAGTTCATCCAAACGACCAAATTAGAAATTATTACAAACCAAGTAAAGCAATCACAAAATGAACACACAACACTATAACCTCACAATTACGTTAACACTAAAATCGATAACCAAACCGGCAGAGTGACGACCTAATAGCACGAAAAATGAAGCGAGAATGTGGCGGTACCGGCGGGGCATCGCCTTTTATAGTCTCTCCCCTCTACTATTAATCTTCTCTCCAACAATATATATATAAATATAATAAAATTTACTCATCTTGCATGAAAATATTAAATAATAATCTGCGCGCAAATCACACAAACAAGTTAACACGTGCCGCCCGGACGATGACGTTGACTCGTCGCATGAATTGCATAGCCTCGTCTCGTACCACCCGAAACAACCCGAAACTTGGCAATGTGTGCGTGTGGTGGCGTGTGCTTATACGGAATGCAATGTAGCTGTGTGTGTGCGGCTGTTGTCGCTGATTTGTTTGAAGTGAACCTGGCGTGGCGCGAGCATGGGACTTTACACTTAATGTTCTGTAATTATATTGGCATATGTTTAGAAAACATATTTTTCGCCTCTTTTCTACATTGGACCAATGTGGGAGGGAGGAGAATGGCGAAGAAACTCTATCGCACTAGTGCTTATTACTTTTTTTTTCAGTCTCCTCTAAGAGTTTTTATGCCCACAAACAATGTTTTTTTGGTGAATAAATAAACAATTTTTGTCTAAAGTAGATAAATCAATTTATCCTACTATAATAGTTTTTCATCAAATTATATTTGTACTACGTATTAACCTTAACATGAGTATTTAAATCATTATATTTGTAGGCTTTTTATCAGTTTTGTCAGATTTCTTGTTTTTGTCAAATACTTGAAGCTCAAGTATTTCATTACCTCCCTCATAGCGCTCCAGGTAAAATTTGGCAGGTAGGGTCATCGTTTACTGCATTGAGAACCTAAAACAAAAACAAAACATATACTCATATGTTTAGAATAGATAGCTACCTGGGAAATATTTGAATGCTAAACGCACCGTGGGAAACCACCTTAACCCGTCACGTGATTGGCTCTGGGCCGTGTAGAAGTAGCTCGGGTGTCAGGCCATTTCGCGATGTAATTATTTTTTCGACCGAGATTCCGTATGACTCAAATTAGAGAAGGTACGACGTAATTATTCAACAAGTATTATATACACTGTAATCTGCATGAAATTTCCTATCCGATTATTATAGTTGTTATGGTAATAAAAACTTACATGCTGTCAAATGACGAGATGAATTTCATTTTCCCGCTATTTTGACACTACTTTGAACTATTTCTTGCTATTTTCACTAATTACTTATTCACTAGCACTGAACTAACACTTATAATATGATCTGCATATTATCTAGTACTGTTTACACAATTTTCACACTCCAAATCACCATAATAAAGCTATAAATGAATAATAAACACGAAGAGATAAAATGTCAACAACCGCCATTACGCACCGTGCGATTCGGACTACAAACAAAATTTGATCTGTTTTCGATGAGAATTTAGTTTTTTTCTAAGACATGCAGTTTGATTGGTTAACAGAAATTAATCGTAATGACCCATAGGCCAATAAAACAATGAATTTTGGGCATTGAGAACGCACTGGTCATAGATTTATAGAGCCAAATCAGTGTGGCCATCTAACGTACACCCGTCTGTACGCTAAGCACTTAAGCCTTTAAAAATTTGCCGTACATACGGCTGTACGCTAAACGTTTGACGGGTTAACAGTTGTACCGGCACCAGGCCAAGGTCGGAGCCGCCGCTATCAGTAGCTATGATCGTCTATTCTATCTATCCCAAAATGAGAGGACCCGATTCAGCTGTAAGATTTGTAAGTAAGAATGATAAGTCTGAATTTCTCGTTCGTCGAGAAATCCGTTAGGCGTACAATAGTCGAACGAAGTTTGGTTCAGGAAGTTACAGTTTCAAGTTAGACAGAGAAAGCATATATGTCCGCGAGCCGGTAATTCACATCAGTCAGCGGTGTATTGCGCCAGAACGATCGTTGTTATATTTTATGTGATGGCACCATCTGGTTTTTGTATATATGAGCGCATTGGAACATCTTTTGTTTTAGTTTTAGTTTTAGTTTTAGTGGTCGACCACAGTTTATAATATTTGTTTGTGATATCGTATAGATATCCGTCGTAGTTTTACGACGTGAGTACTCAATGATATTTCATGTGCTCGCTAGTAGCGGCTTGTGGTGGTTCCAATTATATATTTGGTTCACGGCAATAACGATCCGAAAAGACCGGTTTACACAATTGCGATTTGAGTTCCCAAATGGGTTCTGAACTAGCGGTTACCTCAAAAGGTCCGTAACGTTTTGAAACCTTCAACTCTGCGCAATTTGAGCTGGATGTTATCGAAACGTAAGCATTATTGTTTTAGGAGATCTAACCCACACCATAGCGAAGTGCATAGTTCGATAAATACCGAACTATGAATTCCAATAGCCGCAGCACGTCCTGGGCTGAGCCAAATCATATATACCGACTCAACTTACACATTAGACCTCCAGCGAAATTTACATTTAATTTAAAAATGCAACTTGAATCCAACCTGACTCAAGGCAATGCAAAACACCTACCCGGACCTAAACAATGAACTTTAGACTGTAAATTGATCTCTTCGCGCGTCCCCGACAACACTCAAATGTCAAAATATCAACAGGATAGGTTATCTGTGTTGACACCGGTTTAACTTTGTTCTGAATTTGTTATTTCCATCCGCGGAACCTCATCGATCAAACAGTCTCCCTATGCCCTGCCAACCTAGGTTTAGCCGCAACTAAACTCCTGTCTAGCCTAGTCTAAAAACCTAGTGTTATACCACGTCCATTATCGATACCACTCGAAAATGGTTGAGTTTGATTTGAATGTGCTTGAATGTTTAACGACTGTGTGTGTGGGAATTACAAAACTCGCTATTCGAAAGGAATGAGGAGAGGATTAGCCCGCGAATATCCTAAGAGCCAATTCAGGAACCCTATGGTGAAGGAAAAAGGAATTTAGGGTCGCTCCAAGCCCAGACTCAGACTCAGATAAATTGACTTAAAAGTTCTTTTCTAACGACCCAAGGATAGTTTTGGAATTTGGGGTAGGTTGATATAAAGGTAGGAACCGAGGTATATCTCGGCGCTTCAGACACTCACGAAAACCCACTGAAACTTCGCAATCACCAATTCGTATAGTTCTGACGCGTAACACGGCAGACAAAACTGTTTAGAACTCGTGAAAGACGACTGTCACAGTAGCTAGACGCTGAGACTGAATGCTCTCCCTTCCCCCACAATCGTATTTATACGCCCCACATGCGTCCTTTGCGAACACGCTCTGCCCAAGCGAAGCTTCTTATCACCAACTACACAGGGTCTATTTTCTACCATGCCATGCAGATCCGCCGTTCTACAAATTGTGTGTACGCATATTCACTATGATCAACCGTAGGTTATCACTCAAATCATTTGGTACTGCCAATACACAGAATCTGTTGATCGCTGACCAATAAAAGCTTGTTGCGATTAATTAAGCATACCCGACCGCTAGTTGCGCGTAGCAAAGACCACCAGAACGATATTCAAACTAGCGGTGTCAGACCCTCCATATCATACCTCAATCGCAATTGTGTATTTGCAATCAACATAATAGCTTTCTCCGTTCCATAATAACCTTTCATTATTTAGTTATTCATAATTTTATTCAACGCGCAGCCAAATCGGCTCTGATCTCTACACATCTCGCAGGAATGCGACAAAAAAACTTGACCTGAACTGAAATTCCACGAATGAACCCACGCGTCTTTTTTTTGCAAACTTTGCCAGTAAGCTACGCAAAACCCCCAAACGTTATCTGAACCGATTCTCGTATTCAAAACAGCGCGGCGTTGGGCTAGCTCTCTACCATGCAGAATGAAGTATCAAATGTACCGAACCTCGTGTACCATTACACAGTGTAAACAATAGATTTAATATGTGACTCATAGCCAGGTGTACTTTAAAAATAATTAAAGTGCCAGTCGGCCTAGCATAGGAAGGGTTTCGTTCCAACGTATTTAAAAAAACTTATATAAGTATTTAATTATTTGTTGCTTTAGCCGCCAAAGAAATACAGATTCTGTGAATATTTCAGCTCTCCTGCCTATTACGGTTCATTAATGGCATGAGACACAGCCGGCTGACGGACAAACGGACAGTTGAGGCATAATGTCCTTCCCTTTCGACTCCTTTATATAGGGAATACAGAGGTCCTGCCTATTGCCAGGATTTCGGCAGTTTTTTACGTACTTTTCCAAATTAGAACGATCCTTAGGTAAGGCAGCGTCTTGGATTATTCTTGACATACGTATTTGTACTTGTTATTGATCATAGTATTTTCTGTAAGATTAAAAGAAACCCAAGGTCTCTTTTTCTTCGGCGACAAACACTCCCTCGAAGTACTTGAGGGTCCTTATCGAGCAAGTCCAGAATAAAAAATAACGAAAAATAATAAACAAAACTTAACAAAAATGACAAACACAACGTAACCGGAACAACAAAAACAGCGAAATTACATACAATGGAACAAAGAACGCATTCGTACACACAGTCAGGAGACGAATGAAGAAGTGCTGTAGGTCTGTTCCCCGAGTAGGCGAAATTTTGTACATTAACCCCTAGCCTCTTGTCTCTTTCGGTCGCGCATAAATTATATCGGCGTCGCGCTCGCACAATTGAATTGTGAGCGTGGCCGAAGTTTTAGTTGAAGGCCGACCGCAACTGCAGACAGCACGTGGGAGATAGAGACAGAGAGCGCAGTTACGACGCGAGTGAGCGTGACAGCGCACCAAAGTACAACGCTCGCTGTCACGCTCACTCGCGTCGTAACTATTTGTATTCGAATTTGTACCTGTCTGCCGATAAAAGCGGTCGGCTTGGTTGGGGATATCGTAATTTTACTAATGAGAAAATAAAACGCACAAACCAGTAATTAATTTGTTGAATATTTTTTCAAATGCTTATGTATTGTAAAGTAATACTCTAATATATTAACCAGTTTTTCATCCTATCAAGAATGAATAAGAACATCACTATCAAACTGTAGATGGCAACATTATTTCGAGAAATGACGTTTATTTTATAATTATGTGTAATTTTGAAGCTGTCAGTTTCCTCCGTTTGTTGATCAACAAGGGTTAAAGACCGAGTCCATCGCGCGAGTGAACGTTGCAGTACTTAATATGCCAAATTGCTCTGTTTTCTGCTGTAAAAAGAGGTCTGGGACATCAAACAAAAGAACAACAAATCAACAACAAACAAATCGCACGAAGGGTTCCGTACCACCGTTCAATGGAAGCGACGCGATGGTGTGGAGTGAATAGTTTGGATTTTACACAGCAAAATATTGTTTACAAAGTTATTGGTGCGGTTACTTTCACACTTCATGTACGTAACCAGGTGCATCCATAAGTTTGTATGTGGTATTGTTGTATGGGAGCCCCCTTAAATATTTATTTTATCCTGTTTTTTAGTATTTGTTGTTATAGCGGCAACAGAAATACATAATCTGTGAAAATTTCAACTCTCTAGCTAGCTAGGTTCTTGAGATACAGCCTGGTGACAGACGGACGGACGGACGGACGGACAGCGAAGTCTTAGTAATAGGGTCCCGTTTGGAACCCTTCGGGTACGGAACCCTAAAAAAATATGTTACATTTCACTTGTAAGTAAATATTTATCGTATTATTGCTACCTAGTCACGTATTTTATTGTCGGATTTCTTTACCAACATTGAGTCCGAGTATTGTGCTATTCGGATAAGCCGACTTCCCGCCGATGTACAAATATTAGGTACCTTTTCCGCCCCCCTAATGACACTCTGACCCACAGAGTACATTATTAGTCTTGATGCCTTGATTAGGCCTTTACGGCCGCGCGACTGAAAGAACCATGTCTAACAAAAACACACCTATAGCTATACCATAGACTAGCTATATATATATATATATATATATATATATATATATGTGTGTAAATAGTGTCCAAGGTATACATGAGTAGATCACACCACACACAAACCCCAGTGGTTTAAGTGGTGTTCCCATAATGCTTAACTATGTAAATTTTTGTGTAAATAAATAAATAAAAAATAATAAAATAAATAAACATAGCTGCAACAGTGTAATGCAAGAAGGAAACCTACAATCATCATCATCAATCTTCAAAATGAGTTTATATGGATGACCACTTAAGATTATATGTGTGGACATCATACAAACTTAATTTGGAGAGAGATGATTGTAGGCTTCATTTATTTTCATTCATTTTTAGTGAACTAAAATAACAAAATGGAGTGATATTCAATCATTTTTAATTTATTAGTATCACATTTTACATCTTTAACCTCCTGAGACCCCGTGTACTCGCATGATGACATAAACTTTAGAAAAATCTTGAATGAAACCATACATTTGAATTTAGCGCGGTCTGGGGCAATCGTAGTATTGTTGCCATATAAAAAATATATATTGAGGTTGGTTTTGGAACGCCATTTTGTCTTGGCAACTGTGACAACATAAGCGAGAGGAGTCATCATGTCGCGAAGTGAGAGTAAGTGTTTTATATCCATTGAAATCCATAGATATCGTATTTCTTTTTGTTTGTTTTTGTGTAAAGTGGTTAGAGGTATTATGTAACCACTTAGATAAAGCATTATTTCAATCGAAATGTAAATTTTACCCAATTGCTATATGTTTCTTTTTCTATGTCATCATCCGATCACATCCGTTCTGAACTACAACTTTTTATGTCAATTTTGATATTTGTTCTAGAGCTTCGAAATCAAAATATTACACAATGGCTCTATGAATCCGACGGCCAAGAACTATCAGACAGTGAAAATGAAAGCCCAGTTATGCCTACACATCTTCGGAGTGATTCCAGTTCGGATGACGAACAAAACGCCAGTGATACTTTACCAGGCGCCGGTAATTTATCTTTGTCTGATGAGGAGACTACAAGTTCGAGTACTCCACGATTTCCACCGGTTGCAACTGTTTGTGGCCGAGGAAGAGCTAGAGCTAGAGGAAGAATATCATTGAGTAGAGGAAAGGGGAGGGGAAGGGGGACGGAAAGGTCACAATCGATAGTCTCATCACGGGGCCGGGGGTGTGGACGAGGACGTGGTGTAAGCGTGCGTCAACGGACGGACGTGCGGACGGGCTCGTGGCCGTGGTATCCAGCAGCGCCGATATAACCCATACAGCCATAAATGGACCCATGCTTCCTTTATTCCTAATATGAGAGGCTTACAGCAACCAGCGTACCCGATGCGTGATCGATCGGAATGGAAACCCATTGACTTCTTACACGAATACGTCGATGATGTTTTATTGGACAAAATAGTTACAGCTACAAACAGGACAGTTTTGTCTCGAACCGGAAATATTTTGGGATTTACATTGAAGGAATGTAAAATATTCATAGGATTGAATTACATAATGTCGTGTCTAAAATTCCCAAAAATACGTATGTATTGGAGCCAAAAGTGGTGTGTTCCCATCATCGCTGATTATAAATAAATAAAAGACTGATTATAAATAAAAAAGACTGGTTATAAATAAATAAAAGATGATTATAAGGTTAAAATAATTATTTCAATTGTTTTATTAATTTTCATTCCCTTATTATTGAATATTAATATTAATCGTTTATGTCCTCATACGAGGTCGAACGCCCAACGTCCTCATATGAGCACATAACGTAAAATGGGGGGGAGGGGTTTTTTTTTTTTTGTATTTTTAGATGAAGCCTTACCCTGTAACCTTTCCGAAAACATGTTTTTTTATAATGATATTTGAAAAATTAGGGCCCAGGATTCAGGAGGTTAAAATCAACATTATATTGCAATTATAGTTTTACAATAGTTATACTGGTGTATGCACTGTTGGGATGGCATTCCCAAAAAGAGTGTTGGATGAAGCATGATATTTCTCTTCAAATAGTTTTTGACATTTATTTTTATTTATTTTTTATTTATTTATACAGTCTTAGGAGGATCTACAGCAAAATATAACATTTTAACATGGTCTAAATGAATAAAACAATGCTAATTATAGGTACATACTCTTTGTAATTTAAATAGCAGTTCCTCTATAAGAGACAAAACATTTCACCCTATGTTAAAGGTCCATGCCAGGAACCTGTCAGGATCCTTAGCAGGATTGTGGAATGTATGCAGTGGTAGTTATGGCTAAAGCTAGGTGTGAAGCTAAACTTAAGTTTAGCCGGCTAGTCTTAAGATTAATTTTGAGCCTCGGCTAATGTCCGAAATAATGTTCATTGCGATAAATGATTTCAAGATTAGTCAGCTAAGTCAGTTTAGCCTCGACGCTGTTGAGGCTAAAGATGGGTGAGAAAATATGGTTGACAATAGCCGTCTAAACTTAAGTTTATTTTTCAGTATACCTAGGCCAATGTTAAAAATTACCTTCTAAATCTGGAATAAGTGATGATAATGATTCGGTAGCCGTAAACACTGCGGTAGCTTAGGTGAAGGATAAAGTGGGTGGGCGAAGCGAAGCTTGTGTTGTGTCCCCTAGGATAGCCATCCTGGTTTCTGTTGTGGATGGACATGCCAGTAGCATGTGCTCTACTGTTTCATCCACTTCCATGCACCCCCTGCACAGGGGGCTGTCCATTGCACCTGTAATTGTCAAGTGTTTGTTTAGTGTACAATGGCCTGTAATAAGGCTTGTTAGTATTTTTATTTTACTCTGTGGCAGTCTCATTAAGTAATTCGTAAATTTATGGTTATACTTGTCTATTAAAAGTTTTGTGTTTTTGCAGTATTCTCTGCTAGACCATAATAGGTTTTGTTGCTGTACTGTGGCTTATCTGAGCCTTTTCCGTAGAGCTTCCGCTGATAAGGGCGAGAATGGTGGAGGGCCGATTGCTGGCCTTTCTGCCCCTAATTTTGCTAGCTTGTCTGCCTCCCAGTTGCCCTAGTCACTCTGGTGATCTTTTACCCACTGGACTGTGACATTGTTTTTCTCACCTAGCCTGTTGAGTGCCTTGTGGCATTCTAGTATGAGTTTTGATTTTATCAACGGTCTTTTTAGTGAGCTTAGTAGGGCTGCGCAGTCCGTTTTAAAGGTTATGTCATTCCCCTCTGCATCATTTATCAAGTGCATTGCCCCGTGTAAGAGACTCAGTGTTTCAGCTTGAAACACTGTCGTCTCCTTTCCAAAGCTTTGGGAAAGTTTAATGTCAAGTTCCGGCGAGAAACGACCTCCGCCTGTGTTCTTGCTTTTCTTTGAGCCGTCACTGTAAATTGTTATGCTTTTGTGATTTGATATTATTGGTGTTTCCAAACCCTTGGCTGTGATTTCATATTTCCTACCGAATAGGAATTCTGTTTTTATGCGATCACTTCCAATACTAGCTTGCGGCACTTCCCCGAATGCTTTTTCTAGAATTGTGCAGTGTCCTTTATCTGCTATTTGTCCTTTCCATTGTCCAGTACTGTATAGTCTTATGGCCGCCGAATTGGCCTCCTGCTATATGAATAGGTCCAATGGTGGTATGCCTAGCATGATTTCTAGTGCCGCTGATGGCGTTGACCTCATGCAGCCTGTCATGGCTACACATGCTATTCTCTGGAACTGCTGTAGTTGTGTTGCAGTTGTGCTTAGTGTTGTTCGTTGCCACCATACCAGGGAGCCGTATGTGATGATGGATCTCACCACAGCCATATACATCCATCGACATATTTTGGGCTGGAGTCCCCATCCGTTCCCTACCATCTTCCTATACTGGAAGAACAATATGGTGGCTTTTTTTAGTGTTGCTTCCATGTGCTTGCTCCAGCTTAATTTGTGGTCAAGCCATACACCTAAATATTTCACGTCTTTTGATAGTGTTAGTGTTCTATTAAAGAGTTTGGGCAGCCTGTAACTGCCGTGGTTTATTTTTTTTGTAAATAGTACCATCTCAGTTCTGGCGCGGTTTACTGAGAGTTCGTTATTTTTGCACCATGTTTCTATGTACCGTAGTGCTAATTGCATGCGGTCAAATATCGTGTTTATAAAAAGGCCGTTCACGAGTATTGTCACGTCATCGGCGTATGCTATTGAGTAGAATCCTCTTGTGTTTAGTTGTGTCACCAGGTTGTTAGCTACTAGTACCCACAGTAGTGGTGATAGCACACCCCCCTGTGGACAGCCCTTGGCCACTTTGCATTTGATTTTATCGCTGATTTCTAGAGATTTCTAGTGTGATAGACATGCCTTAAATATTTTTGCAAGTCTTGGCACAATGAGCTTTTCTCCCCATTGTAGTAGGCCTGGTATTACGCCATCTGGTCCTGGTGATTTATATGGAAGAAAAGAGCTGATCGCCCATCTCACCTTCTCTTCATCTAACAGGTTTTTTACTTCCACCCATGCTTCCGGCGGGGGTGTTAATGTTTGCGAGGAGCTTGGTGTTTCCGCCCCGGTGTCTCTACCTCTTTTGCGGGTAGGATTGTACACTCCGGGAAATGCGTTTGTAGCAATACACTAAAGAGCTCTTCTTCACTCTTGGTGTATTCTCCATTCGGTTTCTTTATCGAACCAGGTTGGTGTTGTGGGTCTTTACCTATTAGCTTTTTGATTCGTGAGGCCTGCGTCTCGCTGTTTATCGAGCTGCAGACATTTCTCCTCGATTCTCTAAAATTGCACCTAGTTTGTTTTTTAAACAGGTTACGTGCTTTTTGAAAAGCTTTCCAGTCGTCCTCTGACTTTGTATTGATGGCATGATTGAAAAGCTTTCTCATGTTAACCCGCATTCTCTCTAGTTTGTCGCACCACCAGCTGTCTTTAGATGGCTTCGCTGTCATTAGAGGGCAGGATTTGTTGTAGCTATCATTTATCGCTTGGTTGAGTTGAATGACCGCTAATTCTATTTCTTCCGTTGTCTCCAGTTTGTTGTTGTACTCAGTTCTAGATAAGTCCGTCTCTAGGTGCTGATAATACTCACTGGTTTTTCTAGGGTTACGAAATTGCCTGGGTTTTATCTTTATATTCTTCAGGCCGAAGGTGATCCATCTGTGATCCGAACACGATATAAGGTCTAGAGCCAAAAAGTTGGCAATTGTTATGTCTGGTTTTGTTTGCGCCTTTCTTGTGACAAATGAGGGTTCTGATCCTCTATTTAGTGTCGACAGTTCGTATTTTGAGAGAAATTCCATGAGGTCCTTACCTCTTTTGTTTATGTCCTTTCCACCCCATACGAGGGTTTTTTATATGAATTTTCAAAAATCGCATTTTGAGGTTATTTTTTACGGGGAATATTTAACTGTAGCTCAAAATTAAATTATGTAAACGAATTATCATCAATGATTAACCTTAAGTACACCTAAAACCAGTTAATTTACAAAACAAGCACCATCAACGAAATCATAAATCCTATCACTAGTGGCCCTGTGGGCAGTCGACCTCGCTAACAGGGGGACTGTGAACCAATTTATAGGTAAGCAGTTTAGATTTAATCAAAATCAAGTAGTAAAGTAGCCCCCACTAATAACTTTGTAAACTACATTTTGCGATTTAAAATACAATCTATAGAATTTTCAGAAAATAGTTATAGTCTTTTTCACTCACTCTCATGGTCTGTATAGATCCT
This sequence comes from Argyresthia goedartella, assembly GCA_949825045.1. Classification (NCBI taxonomy): domain Eukaryota; kingdom Metazoa; phylum Arthropoda; class Insecta; order Lepidoptera; family Argyresthiidae; genus Argyresthia; species Argyresthia goedartella. Next base: position 17,842,772 of record OX463834.1, read on the forward strand.
CTTTACTAATCCGTCTCCTACTTCGAGGAGTCCAAACTTGGTATGTTTTGGAAATATTTCTTGGATTTTTAGAAAACGGGCGGCCGAAAGGTAATCTTTTAGTATATTTCTAGATCCCGCTCGTGAAGCCCTTTAATTTGATAAACCAAACGATAGGCTTTAGAAAAAAAAATGCAAAAAATTTATGACGTCATAATATAAGGGAAATTTTGTTTTGTGGGTAAATTCTGAGGTTCAATCAGTATTTTTGATGCAGTTTTGAGATATTTTGTTTAAAAATTTGGGGTTTATTTATTTAGCGTTTAAATAGATGGTATTTTTTACTATCGCATTTCTACAAAAAATATTTTTTTGTAGTATTCATGTTCGAAATCGCCTTAGCCCCGGCTAAAACAGGGCTACGGCGGTGCCCCCGCACTGCAGCACACCAACGTTCGCCTCCGCAGCCTCGGCTTGCTGGTCGGCCTCGCGGACCAGCCTCGGCCGCCCGTCTCGCTCGGTGCGTGCCTCCGGCTCATAAAAAACTCTAGGGAGTAGCCACAAGACTGCCCAGGAAGGACTGCGCAGAGCTGTATGGTACCATAGTAGCCACAAGACTGCCTAGTAAGTCAAATTTCAAAATCAGTCAAATAAAACAGCCAAGTTTGCTATACTAGGTATACTATTTTTTCCATTTCACACAACTAACAATACGTTTTTGACATCTATCATGAAATATGGAAAGAGTAAAAATTGCGTTCCATTTCAGGCATACACAATAATATTTTGTTTAGGTATTATAAATCCAAAACAAGTTTCCGACATTTAAGACTAGGATAAAAGGTTCAAGAATATAGTCAACTATCCTTCTTAAATAACTCTAGTAATTCAAATCAGGTGTCCCTGATCAAAACCCAACCCAACATTTATTCTGTGATGATAAGATGAGATACGATAAGATAAGATAAGAGTTCAAATAAAAGAAACGAGGGAAACCATAAGTATTTCTAAAATATTTCATAAATCTATGTTGAGAAATAAAATTTATTTAGTAAAGGTTTTTGTTACATTAGACTTGAATAAATAATAAAACAAATGTTCTTACTATCTTTTTAGCTATATAATTTATTTCTTAGATTTTCCATACGAAATGGTTTTATAAATATAAATTAAATAAACATTTTATAGACAAATATATTGTTACGTAAAAGTGGGGTACGTTGAAACAAAGAAAAAAAAATTAACCTTCAAGCGGTCACGCGATATTTTGTTTACGGCCAAAAGTATATAGAATGCATCGATTCAACTTCGCGCGACTGCTTGAAGGTAAAGGAAATTACAATTAAAAGAAAAGAAAAAAAATACATTAGAATTAATTAAACATCCTATTAAAAATACTCATATTTGATATTTCACAATAAAGGCTCACAGACAACTTTTTTGTTCTTCGCTTCAAAATCGAGAATTAATTAAACACACTATTAAAAATACTCACACGTGATACTTCAAAATAAAGGCTCACAGATAACTTCTTTCCTTTTCGTTTCGAAATCGCTTGTTTCGTTGTTCAAATCGAACTAACTCTGGCTTTTTTTTTTGTTGGAGGGGAAAAAAATGGAATTACCCATGCCCAGGAGTCAGACCTCCTTGCTAAGTCCGGGTCCCCACATATTGAGCGGGCATCAGCTCGTGTGGTATACGGACTAAAAACAACCCCTTTGTGTTTACAGTTGTCTTACTAAGAGTTAACTGTGAGCCATAGCCTCGGTATATGCTGAATGGCTTTCTACCTGCAATTTGCCCTTTCGGGCGATATATTTGTGTATATGATATATATGGGAGGAGTTTGCCTGCTTACACGATTTTATGAGCGGACATCAGCTCATAGTCAACGGGCATGATAGCGGCATGTTAGGGGGGCAGATAGCCCCCGCTACTAAGAGGTAGTTATATACAATTTTGAGACCTATCCTAATCCTAAACTACTTTATATTTGGGTCATTTAGGGGGGCTCTGACCTCAGTCCGGGAGGTTTAAATTCAATTCAATTCAAGTCTTTATTTGTCAGCAAACACGGTACATGTAGGTTTTATATAATACATAAATACGGACAAGCGTGTAGCACCATTATATGGTATACAAATATAATGATTTAAAATTAGAAGCTATATTATTTACAAAATTATTATACAATGTCAAGAATTTAAGATGTCATTATTAGATTTGAAATTCATTATGGTTTAAAGAAATCGTTTATACTGTATATACATTTTTTAACCAACCAGTTAGAAAGCGCTTTGTCGAATCTATTTTCTGGGAGAGAACTTATGTCTTTCGGCAGGGAATTAAATATTTTTATTGCCATGTAATGACTATTTCGTCTAACAAGCTCGAGTCTAACTTTAGGATAGGTTAACGTTTTATGCCTCACTGTTCTTTTATTTTCATTATTATGCATTTCAAATAGCTCCAGGTTTCTCTTAACAAATTTACAGACTTCAAGAATATAAATGCCGTAAAAAGTGAGAATTTTATATTTCTGAAAGATCAGTCGGCATGATTCTCTCCAAGACATGCCCCATATAGCCCTAAGACATTTTTTTTGTGCAACAAAAGCTCTGTGGCTTTCTGTAGAATTTCCCCACAGAACTACACCATATCGCAAAGTAGCGCAGACATAGCTGTGATATACTAGAAGCGCAGTTTCTACTGACGTAATTTGCCTTATTTTTCTTATAGCGAATACGAATTTATTTATTTTATTGCATACTGCTTCGACTTGTGGTTTCCAAGTGCATTGTTCATCAAGGACAATGCCTAAAAATTTTGTTTGATTCACTTCTTGTATTTTATTATTATTTATTGCTATATTTAGTTTAGCTTTCTGGTTTTTCTTTGTTGTAAATTGAATGTACTTTGTTTTATCTGAATTTATAATTAGATTGTTTCTCTTAAGCCACATTAGAGCATTATCTAAGGTTTGGTTTATGTCAGTTTCAAAAGTGTCAATATTTTCTCCCTTTACAATAATTGTAGTGTCGTCAGCAAACATTACGCTATCACATTTTAGCGTGTTAGGTAGGTCATTAACGTACACTAAAAACAAGAGCGGTCCGAGGATACTTCCTTGTGGAACACCACATGATATCATCTCTGGTGAAGAGTCAAAAGATTTCACCGTGTTCGTTTCGTCTACAAATTTGGTTATCCGAGTTATTTGAGAACGTTGAGTTAAATAGCTTTTGTAGAAATTCAGTGCCGTACCTCTTATACCAACGTTTTTGAGCTTATTTAGAAGAATACGGTGGTCAACAAAATCGAAGGCCTTGCTTAAATCAAGAAATAATGCTACCATTGGGAACCTGTCATTGAGGCCCATTATTACGTGTTTCATCAAGTTAAAACTGGCTAGAGTTGTTGACTTGTTTCTTCTGAATCCGTTTTGTTCTATTGTCAAAATATTATATTTTTCCAGAAAGTCCACTGTTCTCTTATATACTGTCTTTTCGACTACTTTTGAGAAAATTGGTATCAGAGTTATTGGTCGGTAGTTATTTAGTTCTTGTCTGTCGCCTTTTTTTGTGCCAGGCAATACAATTGAAAATTTTAATTTTTCTGGAAAGCATCCTTGCTCCAAGCACAGGTTTATTATATGAGATAGGGGACTTGATATATGTCGAGCGATAATCTTAAGTAATTTAGTATTTATGTTATCAATACCAACAGAGTTTGTATTGCGAAGAGATAGAATTATTTTGAAGATTTCGGAAGGGTCTGTGGGCTGGAAAAATATAGTGTAAATATTATTTCTGGAAGGATTTGAGTCCAATTTGTTATTTTGAGGTTCTACTGAGTTTTTAACTGTGTCTGTAAAAAAATATTAAAATCTGTTGCTATTTCATTCCCATCGCTGTGTATAGTTTCCTTTGTTTATATACTTTGTATATCCTTTCTGTTCTTTTTGTTGCCCAAATTACTATTTATAATATTCCAAGTATAGCATTTTTTGCGTTTTGTATGTATGTTCTGTTATTATGTAGTCTTATAGAGTTAATACATTGTCTTAGTAGTTTTGAGTACGTCTTAAATTTCTCCTTATTTTCGTCAGTTTTGTTCATATAATAACCTAGTCTAAGTTTTCGTTTTGTCTGGCAACACCTTTTTAAACCCTTCGTAATCCATGTTTTCTTATTTTTGTATTTTTTTATTAGTATTTTTGGAAAACATAGCTCATAGAATAGGCATATTAAACTATGAAATAAATTAATGGCTTCATTTGCGTTATTTATACTCAGGACGTCTGAAAAAGATAGGCTCTCTATGCATTCCACAAACTTATTGATGTTTTCTTGTTTATAATCAGGTATTTGTTCAAACCAGTGGTCTGTAGAACCAGTCTCACAGGGAACCTTAGTAAAATGTAGTGTCTGTGCTGTGTCATGATCTGAGAGGCCTAATCCATGAAGTTTTCCTTCAGAACCATTTATGTTACTAATAATGTTGTCTATACATTTATTTTGACGTGTGGGCTCTTGAATGTGATATATGAGACCAAAGTGTAAGAGCAAGTTTTTTAACCTTATCGTATGTTTATTATCGTTTAAAAAATCTATATTGAAATCCCCGCATATCACTATTTTATTTTTAGTTACGTTTAATCGTTCGAGCATCGATTCAAACCGCTGGAAAAATATTTCGATATTTGAATTTGGTGTTCTGTATAGGCATATTACTATTAGTTTTATGGATTCTATTGAGACACCACATACCTCGAAATGATTTTCTTCTGTTAGATCTTTGATCGTAATTAGTTCTACACAATTTATGTCCTGCCTACAGAGTATGCATGTACCGCCACGTTTCTTAAGTTTTCTTGAAAAGGATGCACTCAGATTGTAATTTTCTACATTAAGGTTACCTTCTTCACCTTCTTTAATAAAAGTTTCACTAAGGCAGATCACGTCTATAGGCATTTCAGAGTCGAGGAACTCTGAGATAACGATTTCTAATTCATCTACCTTGCTCAAAATACTGGCAATGTTCTGGTGGAAAATTATATGTGACGACTGTTTAACTTTATTTTTCTTGATCTTTTTACCACGACCCGGTTTTATGTTGTTCACGAAAAAATGTTGCATTGTCTTTAATTTTGTCATTGCTGTTTATTTTTTTTTCCTTAACTGGAAAGTAGTAGGGGATCGTCCCTTTCTTAGCCGCTTTATGTGCTTCTGTATCCAGTATTCTTGTGGTCAGCAAATTCCTCAAGCCCTCAAAACTGAGGAATTTATTATAGTAATCAGCCAAATCTATTTCATAATTAATCCTATTACATAGCGCTTTCTTTTGGTTTCTTAAGTCGTAGTTATTAGGAATTTCTATAAACCTACAATTTGGATAGTTTTGACAAATCACTTTCAGCTCGTGCTTAAGCTTTTCTTCACGAAGATAATCACTGTTCAACGGCTCCAGCACAAATGTAGAAGATCTTGCTTATGTCTTCAGAACAGCGCCTAATTCGATAAGCATTTTTGTGGGGTTTGTATCGTGCTGACCAACACATAAAATCACCTTGTCCTCGTTGCTAGGTTCGTACAGCTTGCATGCGGTCAATATTTCTTCTGTGGAGGCATTCGGTTTTGTGAATGATGTTATGGCGTATTGTTCGTTTGTCTTGTTTGACTGTCTTAATCGGTGTAATCCTGCCGCCAATCCCACACACTGTTGTCCTCCAATAATTACATTTTTTTTGTTGTTGTGCCTTAAATTTAGTTCATTCGTATTTTCAACCTTTTCCCAGTTATTCTCGTTGACTTGCGTTTCAGCATCACATTTAGGAAGCGCTTTGCTATCTTTGGTGTCATTTCCCAGGGATTTATTCATATCAGGAGGTGGTACTTCCATTAGTTCATTGTTGCGTACTTGTGTTTCAGCGTAATTTTTCAGATTTTCTGTCTCTTTTGCTTTAGTTTTTGATTTAGCCACGGCCGTTTTAGGCGTATTCGGAAATGAATCCGAAAGAACTTGACGGGTTTTGTTCTGTTTTTTCGATAGCATTGGACTGGAACATATTTCTTTCAAAGTATTCAGTTGTTCTTGTTGTTTGGCAATTTTTCCCTGAAGGACTCCGTTTTCTAAAACTAGATTATCTATTTCTAGTTTAGCGCTTTCTAGGCTTATTTTAAGTATGTTTATTTCATCTCGTAGCTCTTGAATTAACCCCATGTCCGGAACCGTGGACAAATCCAGACTACGGTAGTTCATTTCCGAATTAGTCGAGTTTAATGAGTCCTCCTTGGTTGACTCTATTGATAATGGTCTCGCTCTGGGTATTTCTTTAATAGGCTTTTTTCCCTTCGGATCTTGACCTGGTCGTTTGGTCACAAAGCATGAACTATCGCGTGGACTAGCGTGTTCTGTGACAGTGATAGAAGTACATGTTTGACACTTCCATGCTCGTTTTTTCTCCACGTCCATTATCCTAAAAACTTTCTCAGGTTTTTTAGCACAGTTGAAGTCGTACTTTATCTTACAAATGGAGCAGGTTAGAGTATCCACCTCATCCACTTTTTTTTTACATTTGTGACATTTTAATTGCTTACGCTTACCCTGGTCATTCATTCTTGTTTGAAGCTCCTCTTCGTACTTACGATAACAATCTTAAGTCGACGCCCGACCTTTTGCGGCACGTAGCGTAGATCGGGAGTAGACGCCCGGAGCGGATCGGTTCGGTGCGGTGACGCTGACGTAGCGACAACTTGCGCGCGGCGAAGACGGTTATCGAAGACGGTTATCGATGAATCACCTTCTAAACTCGGCTAGCGTAAGTAAATTTTTTCAACTTTGCATCGCTATTTAAGCCGCATTTGTTGTTGGATTTTTAATTGAGTTATCACACTTTGAAGCTCGTGTCTTAAGCTTTCTATACGTTCACTTTTTGCACTGGTTAATAGAGGATTGATCAGACTTATGAATATTTAACGGAAGCGAGAAATAATACGTGCTTAACGCTCAAGGGCCCTTGGAGTTCTTTGACTCTAGTAGTTTTACAACCGGCGCATTTCATTTTGAAGTCCTCCCAGAGACAGCTTATAGTGATACAAGCCGACGTCGCTTCTGTATAATATAAAGGGGCAGGGGGAGATTGTGTGTTCGTCGAATCAAGACGGCGATCTCTTTCAATCCAAATTTGGTATCTGAGACGCTGTAGTGCTTCGGCAACACAGCCTTCGTCAAGTTGACGTGCCTGAGGGGCGGGGGGTGGTTGGGCTTTAAGAGCTTTCGTGATATCGTCCTCCGGTTCTAGGAGGACGTCTTTGAGGCGCCTTTTGAAAAGGTGTTTCTTATTTATATCTGGGGTCTGATCATAAAGGGATGCTTGTACTATAAGCGGGTTTGGGTGGCTAGATCATCGATTTAGTATACTCGAGTTTAGTATACTAAATCGATGGGCTAGATGCATTAATGAAGAAGCGTTCGGACGCTTCTTTCATATATTGATTTACTGTGGGGAGTCTAAAGTCACTATGGAGGTCTACGTTGCGCATTGCGCATGTACCACGGGGCACCTACGGCTTTTCGCATGAAGCGATTTTGTAAAGCCTGAAGGGGCTTAAGGGAGTGGGAGCAGTGTGCAAAGACTGGATTTGCATACGTGAAGACCGGACGGATGCAAGTTTTAAATAGAGTAATTTTGCAGCGCAATGGGAGATTGCTTTAACTTCTCAGGAGCGGGTGAAGCCTAATCATGTAGAAGTTTGCTTTAACTTACTCTGGCGGGCGACACCGGGCTCTTATATATTCAGAGTGCTAGGCTCTAGGATATACGAGAAAGTTTGAGAATATTTTCTTTCTCGGCATTATCGTCCGCCGTAACAATAGGTTCTGCAGCTGTAGCATACGTACGTAGTAAAGGCGCGAAATTCAAAACATAAATTTTAAAATGTTTTCAGAACTTATTTCAATAACTAAAATTATGTCGTTTTAACTCCAAAATATAAGTTAGCTTCTGCTGTATAAATACACAAAATTTAATAACTTTATTATAGTAACAAATGTAGTTAAAGACTTTATTGAAATTGGAATTTTAAATTTCGCGCCATTACTACACATGCTGAAATTGCTCGCAGCGCCTTTCGAAATACAACCCAAATAATCGTTGTTCTGAATTAAGTTCAATTACTCGACAACAGATGGCGCCTTACCTACACTTAATTTCCAAGTTGAAAAGTTGGAAAAGCCCTTTAAAAACACGCCCTTTAGGTTAAAACGGGAAATTTCTTGTTCGAGGGGGGATAAACGGCTATCACACTATATAAGTCCCTTTATCGTGCCGGGACTCCTTTTAAGTTTTATCGGCACGCTCATTTTATCAACTTAGTTTCATTATACATAGTCAGGTCATAAGTTCTGTCACATGTGCAATATGAAATAATTTTTTTTTTTTTTTTTTTATGTAGCCTCCACGGTGTCCCACTGCTGGGCAAAGGCCTCACCATTTCGAGTCCACACATCCCTATCAGTAGCTGTACTGACCCACCCTGGCTGAAACTTATCCAGGTCGTCCCTCCATCTCCTTCTGGGCCTTCCCCTAATGAAATAATTTAAACATGTTTATTATTTATGTAAACATTTATATAGCAAAATGAACTTAATAAAACATACATTCTTATGGTAATAAAGTTTATTCAAAATTACCCCCGCGATTTTGAATACAGGCCTTTATTCTGCGCAGCCAGTCGTCTATCGCAGCACGAACGAGGTCCATGTCAATATCGGCGGCTGCCTTAATCAAGGATGCCTTGAGTGACTCCAAATCAGGATGAGGCTTTGAGCAGGCCTTTTCCTCCAAGTGTTGCCATATCTTGTAATCTAACGGACTCAAATCTGGACTGGAGGAGCGCCAGTATTCGTGCCGGATGAAGTCGATTTCACGCGCCGCCAGCCAGTCTTGTTTGCTTTTCACTCTATGAGCTGGCGCAGAATCTTGTTGGAATACCCAGTGCCTGTTATTAAACATGGTATGAGAAACAGGTTCCACAAGGTTCTTGAGGACTGTATTTTGATACACAACTGCATTCGTTTTTACGCCTTTCTCACTAAAATGTACCTCAGTTAAGCCCCAATAAGAGACTCCCAACCAAACCATGAGCGAGGATGGAAAATGACCTCGTTGGACACGCGGAATACGGTTGCTCGCTTCTTCACTGCTGTGTGCGTACACCTTATCATTTTGTTTGTTGTAGCTCTCTTCCACGGTGAAAAATTATTCATCCGAAAAAATAATTTCCCGATGCTTTTTTCCCGCGTACCGCTTCAACAAAGCGCGGCATCTCTTCAGTCTCAGGTCCATTAAACGAGCGTCCAAACGATGTCCTGTTTTTCTTCGATATGCCCTAAGCCCTAAGTCTTCATTTAACACCCTTTTCACCGTGGTCCTGCTTAACCCCATCTGAAGGGCCAACAGTTTCTGCTTACGTATGGGATTTCTTTGAATTCGCGCCTTCACAGCTTTTATCACTGCTGGAGTCCTAACAGAGCGAGGGCGACCACTTCTTGACCTGTCATCTACACTAGAGTCTTCATTGTATCATTTTATGGTACGATAAAGGATTATTTTGGTTATATTCAAATTTTTCAGTAAGTCGAAAATCTGAATTGGCGCGTAACCGCAACGATACAACGCAATAACTGCGACACGGTCTTCTTTAAGTGTCCACTCCATATTTAAAAATGAGGAAAATTCTAAAAAGTACAAATTTTAATTTTCATGAAAAATTCGAATTCAATAAACTTTTTTGTGGCCAGCGTTCTAAATTCAAAAGTTTTTATTGTGTGACAGAACTTATGACCTGACTGTGTATACAATGATAATAAAAATTATTATTTAATAACATTTCCTCACCTGTCTGATATACCTGACTTCTGCCAAATAAGCTCTTATGAGTTGGTGCTGATGTATATAAGTTGTCAAAACGAAAGACCTTTGAATACCATTGTTACTTCGATTATGAGAACGTTGACAACAAATACACGGTGGTCTTTGATCCATCCTTTATCGTAGGTATTCCGAATTATAACACCACACACTCCAGGATCAGAGTCCAAACAAAAGCCGTTTCGTTGCATAGGTATGTCAATAATCCAAGTCCATAAAGCAAAAGGCACTTCGTCGCAGAAGTACATCAATATTAAGGATCCACAAAATAAAAGCAGAGTCTAAAGTCAAGAACATAGGTACCTGCTGATATTAATTCAAGTTACGCACGCAAACTACACGAGGAAAGAGCGGTGTGTGAGCGGAATACGGTTCTCCTTAGTCGCTTGGTCATTGTTGGTGGTTTTGTTCTAGCGCCTGAATTCCTCAAAAGATTTCTTCACAAATGAAAATCCAGATTCAGCATTTGATATAGTATTTACTGGTAACTTGGTAGTTTAAAAATTTTGAGTATGTTTGACGTAATTGAATTAAACATTGCAAATGACGTGGCTGCGGTCGAGTCTTAGCTCCTACTATTTTGCGTGTTTCCCCGCGCGCCCGCCTCCCCAGGAAGAGGGGATCCAATCTTGTAATCGTATGAAGATGAACGATTTCTTAACATGCCCGGTCGCGTTGAAAGGCTTGTCCTTTCAACAATCATAATCATCAAGGGGCAATGGACATATTCTCGAAAACACTCGATGAATGACCCCTTTGGCAGTTCGTAGATCAGCAAATCTGCAGACACCGTCAGCTCCTGGATGGATCTTCACCACGCGTCCTAATCTCCAGTCCATAAGGTGTACAGCATCATCTTTGATAAGTGCCAAGGTTCCTTCTTGTAGAGTGCCGTTTGATATCCGCCATTTTGATCTTTGCTGCAACTCTGCGAGATATTCTTTGTTCCATCTCGCCCAGAAGTGTTAGCGTAATTTCTCCACTCTCTGGTAATGAGTGAGTCTTCCTGGGTTTTCGTCAACAAGCGATGGAGTCGGCAGCGCAGTAAGAGGTCGTCCCACCAAAAAGTGTCCTGGGGTTAGAGCTGTCAAGTCATGTGGGTCGGTTGAGAGAGATGTCAAGGGACGAGAATTGAGAACAGCCTCTATTTGGACGAGGACTGTGTAGAGGTCTTCGAATACAAGATGAGCATTACCTAGGACTCTATGAAGATGCGATTTAAGAGATTTAACACCGGCCTCCTATAAACCACCCATGTGGGGCGCATAAGCCGGTATGAATTTAAAGTTAATTTCCTCGTTATGCATCTTACTGACGATAGAGTTGTCATTGGCCTTCACAAATTCATAAAGTTTGTTACGCGCCCCTACAAATTGACTACCATTATCAGAAAAACAGGTGCATGGTTTTGAGCGTCTGGCAATGAAGCGGCGGAAAGTAGACAAAAATGACGTAAAGCCTTTGTAGTAAAGCAAAAGAAGACGGCGACATAAGCCTTTTCTGTCCTACTGCCACGCCCACGCTTGTTCAAAGCGATTATAGGGAATGCGTAGTCTATTCCGGTAGTTTGAAAGGGTAGCCCGGCTGAAGACGTTGTTTTGGCAAGTTGCCCATGATTGGAGCAACCATCTGCGGTTTATAACGAAAACAACGATGACATTTACGCACTACTTGTTTTGAGACGTTTCGACCACCGAGCGGCCACAACTCCTCACGAATGCTTGATAGTAAAAGCTGAGGCCCCGCATGTAAAAGGCGCAAGTGCTCTTGTTCGAAGATTAGCTTTGTTAGTGCATGTTTAGACGACAACAGGACAGGATGCTTCTTCTGGAAGCTGAAATCCCCGTTCCTGATACGCCCTCCTATTCGCAAGAGTCCATCATCACTCATGAATGGACACAATGAAGCTAAATTGTTTTTAGGTTTTACGGGGTTTCCACTTGCTAAAATGTCGTACTCCTGAAATGTTTCCCTTTGCGATAGTTTGTTAAGTGTTTTCATTGATGTTTCTGTTTCTTCGTGAGTGATTTGTCCAAAATTTCTATCTCCTTGAAATTTTCTGCAGTTGCTGATGAACCGTAATACATAAGCCAGTGTGGATTTCAGTTTTGATAATTTAGAAAATCGCGCAGATGGGAATATTTCAACCGGATCGTTGGAGGTAACCACTACTGCTGTAACTTCCGGTAAATCATCGACTTGGTCAAATATTCTGTTTGGCCAAGTCTCCTCATTTTGAACTAGGAATTTTGGACCATTCCATCATAATTGAAGTTGTTCTGTCTGTGTGATGCTCGAACCTCTGCTTAATAGATCCGCAGGGTTGACAAACGTAGGAACATGACGCAACCGCTTTATAGAATTCATCTTCAAATTCTGCCCTTTGCTGATCTACCAGTTGTGCATCATTTTCATTGAAGCATTCTATCTCAGACTGAATTTCATCATAACGCGCAAACAGCCGCTGCAATCTATCCAAACGAGATTTGAGTTCTATCGCTTGAACTTGTGAGAAACTTATATCAGGAGTAAATGTCGATTCCAACTAATTTTGAAAACGTGTGAGCTCACCCTTACATACACCTCTTTTTCTGACTAACTCTGCCAGAGTAGACATGATTCTCTTGTACTCATTATAATGAATTTTACAGATAAATGTAAACAGTAAATATGTGATAACTGATAAACTAATGCAAACGGTAACAAATTGCACTTCCTAACTGTTTTGTAACAAACAGTGGAAGTAGATTAACGAATTGTAATCGTAATTCTAATTGATAATTTTACTGCATGTATTTTTATGTTTATTATGAAATGGAAATTGTAATTATGTAAATGAATTAATTAAATATTTGTATTTATAAGTATTTTATATTGAAACTCAAATGCTTGTTGTTTTGTATCTTGTTCGCGCTAAGCGAGTAGTACAAACATAGGCATTAAATACTAATTTGCTATTTGGTTATTGAATTATAGATAACGATTAGCTATAAATGTGCTCGTAAAAAGTTCAAATCTGCAAATCAAATCCACACACAGACGTAGGTAGGTATCTATAGCGGGCCGGCCGAGTTCTTTTGTTCTCACGGTAACACCGGCTTACTGTTGCTATGCTAACTGCGTAGTTAATTGTATCGTTGAATACTAATGTGATATTTTTAAGCAAATAACAATAAATAAAATAAGATAGGTGGGTAAGACTGATTTGGTGTCTGTGGACTCACTCAGACCGCTAGCCGTAAAAATGCAGCTCTGGTATATGCAAGTAGTAGTGGGGCTCATACTTCAAGTGATCTCCCGTCTGTCTGACACAGTATTCACGTAGAAGATCACACACAAAAGTCACCCTTGTCACTGCATCCAAGTCCCCAAAGGTCATAAAAGTCTTCGATTGAGTGTTCTGTTGGTCTTCGAGCGATCTCCCGTCTTTCTCGTACAGTATCCACGTAGAAGATCCACGTAGTATCCAACCTCAATGCTTGATGTTTGTACTCAATCAAAGTTGATGTCATCCAAAAGTCGCATCCGGCTCGAAGGACCACTTTATGTTGGTGGTTTTGTTCTAGCGCCTGAATTCCTCAATAGATTTCTTCACAAATGAAAATCCAGATTCAGCATTTGATATAGTATTTACTGGTAACTTGGTAGTTTACAAATTTTGAGTATATTTGACGTAATTGAATTAAACATTGCAAATGATGTGGCTGCGGTCGAGTCTTAACTCCTACTGTTTTGCGTGATTCCCCGCGCGCCCGCCTCCCCAGGAAGAGGGGATCCAATCTTGTAATCGTATGAATTACTCCCTCCTACTCCCTCAAGTTTGTACAGGTACATGCGCTCTGATAAGGTCTATCGACCGGTTTCGACGACACCAGCAGGGACCGGCGATTTAACGTGCCCTCCGAAGCACAGAAGCGTCCATCTAAGTAATACAATATAGTCGTTTTACTTGATCCATCCAAATACTGACCATGCTTGGAGTTGCTTAACGTAGCGTAGCAGACTTCAGACAGTCTTGTGGGCTCCTTTAAGCGTTTTTTTTATAGCCAGAGACGCGGGTTTTTAATTGAAAAAAATGTAACCACCTACCAACTTATCTGTAAAATAGCAGAATTCAGAACAAATGAATAATTTCTCCGCATTTCTTTATCGATCTGAATCAGGGCACCCCACTTCCCAGGCAGCCCTATGACTTCTCTCTAGAGTGTTTTTCATGAGATATCGCACATAACCTAAAAAAAAGAGGGGGATTTCAGCGGAGGGTGGCAGTCCGGAAAATACGGAAGCTCAAGACTTTGACAAGCAGTTCAACATGGACAAAGATGATAGCTGAGACCCTAAGGGAGAGGAAAATATGGAAGGCCAACACCCTGACAAGCAGCTCAACATAGACAAGGATGAAAGCCGTGACACTAAGGGACATGATGAAATCACAAACATTGGACATGAAAATCAGACACGAGTATCTCAAGAGACTATAATATACACACAGGAGGCAAAAATCGACACAGAAAAAATGTATGGATATAAAAACGAAAGTTTTTATCATGTTGACCAACAAGCTCGAGGACTTCAAAAAGCGCTGCAAATATTACTGGGCTCTCAACATTTGGTTACATGCTTTTAAAAATCTGGTGCAAAAGTACGCGACCTTACATGTGTAGAGAAATGTGAAATTTCTGCATTAAGAAACAAAGACTATGTTATTATATTAGGAAGAATGAATGAGGTCAATACTTTTGAATTTAAAACTCATGCAGCAATTTGGTTGCACTCCATTAATAAGACTAACGTAATTGTGTGTGAAATTCCTCCTAACAAAAACCTAAGAGAACATAAACTGAACTACGAATTGAAGCTGATCTGCAACCAACTCCAGAATGTTTCATTTCTGGAGTTGAACTATAGTAGGTTTATTCCAGATAGTAATATATTTTACAAAACAGTCGAGTAGATGTGTACGGTGTAGGACGTACTCTTTAGAATATGATATAGAGAGATGAATAAAATGTAATTTACATAAATTTGGGTATATTTGGAACTTGATATAAATGGGGATGAATGGGTGAGTACTTAACGCCTTGGTGGTTATATAAATACTGAATGAAATAAAACTAACTAACTATGCCGCGTAGGGAAAATGTGCGGTGACGTCGGAACCGTACATGCTCCCGGGCCAGAAAAGAAGAACATCCAGAATGCTTGCTAATCCTCGATGTACACAATAATAAACTTGATATAATTAGAAGACTTGATAAAATAGACATTAGTTTAAAGTAGTTAACTTTTAACTTGATGGTGGTGAGACATGGTGAAGGGCATCAGCTTAAATATTTCATGCTTAATTAACACAACTTGATAAACTTGAAATGTAAGTAACGTGTAAACTTAAAAATTTCAACTTAAATTAAACATGATAGATTGCCGTGTCCTTCTCACTAAACAGAGTCATTTCCACTGATGGTGAACACTGATTTGTCTTTTGCGATAGGCGAGGTGGCCTTGTTTTCACTACGCACTCGCGAATCTGATTTCGATATTTCACTATATCGCACTTGATCACTATAATGCCCATGATTAACTTGGTCACATGCACTGACACTGGCAGCCCTGGGCGCCGCCTGCGGGGGCGGGCGCGGGCGTGCGCGGGCAGCGGGAGGGCGACGGAGCTCCTGCTCCGCCGCGGCCTCGACCGCCGCTGGGGCTGGGCTCGCTGCTGTCGTCCGCGGTCTGCTGCTTCGGTGACAACGGCGACATGCTAACGAAGCTCCGATGATAGCGATTATTCCGTGTATCGTGTAACCGAGAGCATAATGATGCGCGTCGTGATATGAGATACGTGTGCCCAGTACATCGCTATCTTTCATGGCCTTGATCTGCTCATCAATCCTTGCTAGAACCTCTTGATGCGCCTTGTGTTCTAGTTCATAATAAATAAATTAAAGAAATAAATTAAAGAAATATGTTAAATTGAATAATTATACAAAAAAAAACACAAAAACTAGCTAATAGAAATAAAATATTTTGTAAAAATGTAAATTGTAGCAAGGAACGTGTCGAATTAATTAAGGAAATCGATGATTGTAGATTATGTTTGGAAAAAACTACAGAAAAGTATGAATGTGACACACGGCGACTCCAGTCAGATATGCATATTTTAAACTCATCATTACAAAGTATTACACGTAAATATGAGTCAGCACAATACGAAATTAAGGAACATGTGTCGGCTATGAATAGTTTGTTGGAGACGTGTAAGTATAATTATGACACTTTCATATCTTTGACCGACAATCACATCTGTGATTGTAAACAAGCTCCAGCGGACTGTTCCGTGCCGACCGTGTGTCCCGCCGAGCAGCCGGCCGAACAGCTGATACTGACCCAGGCGCCGCCGTCAGTCGACTTGAGTACTAATAGTGTTATCAATAACGCCTCCTTCTCTCGGACAAAGGATAGGTATATAATGTACAGCGATGAACTTGGAAAAAATATGGGTTTACAACTTAGTCAGCGCGTGGGCCAGGCAATATTAAATAACTGTATGCCTGGCGCCACATATTCACAAATATTAAACAAAGTGTTGTCATCGCAGTTTTTAGAACCAACCACCCTAATTATTTTAATTGGTAGAAGGGAAAATGTATCAAAAAAACTAATTACTAAATACTTTTCCAAATTAAATTCTTTACAAAATGTAGATAGACTAATCTTGTTCGCGTTTCCCTTCAGCCAATCTTTGTCACAACATGAAAATCATATAAGACATGATTATAATACATTTATACACACATTGACATGTCGTCATACTGAAAAATTTCATTTCATAGACACCAATATTTGTATTGGAAAATATTTTTATTTGACTAAGGATAGGTATTACCTATCTAGATTTTATACAAAACAGATAGCACAGTCACTATCTTATTTTATTTTGAACTCAGTCAAGTTTTTGACTAATGAAACGCCTGCTTCTATTGAGCAGTGTAATAATAATGACATGTACTCCTTGGAATCTGTTCCAAGCTCTTTAAATTAACTCATAGGACAAAAGAGAGTAACTCTGGCAGTAATATTAATATTTGTATAAATATACCTTCATCTTGCCCATTAAATCAAGTTACTAGTAATGAAAAATGTAAAAGTAAGAATATTTTAAACGTGGTTCATCAAAATATACAGGGCATGTTAAGTAAAGAACTGGAAATTGAGTTATTCATGAACTGTAATAATATTGATATTTTATGTATAACAGAGCACTTTTTAAAGAGTTATCAGTTCATGTTCAACTTTAATAACCACCACGTTGCTAGTTCGTTCAACAGAAAAACAGCTGATCGCGGTGGCTCCTTAATACTTGTAAATAATAGTTTTAAATATAAGGAACGAGTTGACATAGTGAGCCTGTCTGTTGAGCGTACCACGGAAATAGCCTGTATTGAACTTGAACAACTTATTGTAATGAGCGTATACAGACCACCAGATTCATCCTTTGATTTATTCGAAAAGAAAATGGATGAAGTGTTGATTAAAATCAGCGATAAAAACAAATTTTTTATAATTTGTGGTGATTTTAATGTTAATCTGTTAGAGGATAATAATATTTGTACTAGATTAAAATCTTTACTTTTATGTCACAACATGAACTATCTGTTATTGGAGCCTACTAGAATTACTGCAACATCTGCTACCTGCATTGACAATATATTTACTAACATTACGCCCATTTTCAAATCGGTCATCAATAAATTAACCTCTGATCACTCTGGTCAGATAGGTATATTCAATATTAAAATAAAAAAGGACCAAAAAGAGGATATTACATGTGTGCCCGTTAGTGACACTCGGCTTGAACACTACAGGAATAATATTTTAGATAAACTATGGGAAATACCATACAGTGACGATCCAAATTTGTTGTACAACTCAGTATTTAACCTTGTCAAAAATGAATATGATACGGTATTTAAATCAAAAACTATAAAAGTTAATAACAAAGCTTTGTTTAGTGATTGGGCGACAGTTGGAATTCATAGGAGCAGACGAAGATTATATGAACTCTATGAAGAGAAATCATATAACAAAAATACGGCCTTTCTAGATTATGTTCGTAGTTATTCAAAAATGTTTAAACGCGTTTGTGCCGTAGCTAAATCTAATTTCATTAAAAACAAAATTGAATCTAGTAGCAATGTAATGAAAACGACTTGGCAAATTATAAACAGAGAGACTGGAAAGGCCAAAGCTACACATAATAACTTCAAGCTTAAGATAGATAATCAATTGCTAAGTACAGACCTAGAAGTAGCAAAAGCTTTCGAAAATTTCTTTACGGACATTCCAGTTTCAACAACCAAGTCTTTAAATTCATCTCCCGCTGCTGCTGAATCTATACTTAAACAAAACTTTGAGGAATGTAAAACAGATTTTAAATTTAGGCACGTAAATAATGAAGACATTGTAAAAGCGTTTAAATCCCTGGAAATGAAAAAGACAGCTGACGCCCATGGTCTATCAGTAAAAATTATTAGTTCCATTGTAGATTGTATTGAACCTCACCTTTGTTGTATATTTAATCAATGTATAGATAGTGGTGTGTTTCCTGACTTGATGAAACTAAGTAAAGTTATACCTTTATTCAAAGCTGGTAGTACATCAGACCCCACCAATTTTAGACCCATATCGATACTACCAACGCTTAGCAAAATATTTGAAAAACTCATACTTAATCAATTGCAAAGTCATTTTTATCTCAATAATTTAATTCATATTGCTCAGTTTGGTTTCACAAAGGGTCGTTCAACAGCCGATGCTGGTGTTGAACTAATCGACAATATTTTTGATGCCTGGGAAGACGCAATGGATGCAATAGGTGTCTTCTGCGATCTATCCAAGGCTTTTGATTGCGTCCATCATGACACTCTTGTCAGGAAGTTACGCCATTATGGTGTAAAAGATCAGGCACTTGGCCTTCTGGAGTCATATCTAACAGATAGGGTTCAGATGGTCGATGTTAATGGGAAAAGATCACCTGGGTCTTCAATAAGTATGGGCGTACCGCAAGGTTCAATTCTTGGTCCTTTCTTGTTTTTAGTATATATTAATGATTTACCTTACCTTGTTAAAGCAAAACATGGGTTAGTATTGTTTGCCGATGATACTTCTTTGATATTTAAAGTTAAAAGACAGCAATCAAATTATGACGAGGTAAACAATGCTATCTCTAGTATAGTGAACTGGTTTACTGTTAACAATTTATTACTTAATGAAAAGAAAACTAAATGTATTAAATTCGTGTTACCCAATGTGAACCCGGTAACTAGAGACATATTTATAAAAGGACAGAGATTGGACCTTGTGCAGTCGACTGTCTTTTTGGGCATTACTTTAGACGCCAAACTACAATGGGATCCTCATATAAATAAATTGTCGAACAGACTGAGTTCGGCAGCGTTCGCAGTTAAAAAAATTAGAGCTCTTACCGACGTAGACACCGCTAGACTAGTCTACTTTAGTTACTTTCATAGTCTAATGACCTATGGTATTTTATTGTGGGGTCACGCTGCGAATGCTAATAGTATATTTATTCTGCAGAAACGGGCTGTTCGTGCAATTTATAGATTAGGGCCTAGAGTGTCACTGAGGGAAAAGTTTAAAGAAATCAATATTCTGACATTTGTGTCTCAATATATCTATGACAATCTAGTGTATGTAAAAAGAAATATAACTAATTTTCAGAAGTACAGTGATATACACAATTTTAATACTAGAAATAAAGACAAGTTGGTTGCTTATGTAAGCCGACTACATAAAATTAGTAATTCTTTTAAAGGCAATTGTATACGCTATTACAATAAGGTCCCTACTGATATTAAAAACTTACCTTTAGACAAGTTTAAAATAATAATAAAACAGAAATTGTATAAAAAAGGTTACTACAGGATATCTGATTACTTAGAGGACAGATGTCCATGGGAATAGATTGTTTGAGTAACAGGCTGTTTCGATATATAATTAGCATTCATTTTGTAATTTGGCAATATTTTATTTAAAAAGGAAACGCAAAAGATGCGACGACTGTGGAGTTTCTTCGGTGAGCTCTTCTCCACAGATTCCGCCATTGGGTTAGTGAACTCACCCAAAAAAATGTAATGACGGATCTAAGTGATGTAACAACATCCTATGGAAATAAATGATTTTTGATTTTGATTTTGATTTTGATAAGATGAGACGGTATTGTTTTTCGGTAAGGAGATATTGGTCACATGGTTGATCGGTGCCATTTGTGGCACATATAATTCTGCTCCTGATTGCATCACATTTTGCTCCTGCCTGTGCAGTGCAAAGTTTGGTGTCAGTGAAAGTATTTCAGACGACTATATGTATGTTGTGAAAAACATAAGTGTATGGACAATTCTACTCTATTCTATCATTTTTAGGGTTCCGTACCCGAAGGGTTCCAAACGGGACCCTATTACTAAGACTTCGCTGTCCGTCCGTCCGTCCGTCCGTCTGTCACCAGGCTGTATCTCAAGAACCTAGCTAGCTAGAGAGTTGAAATTTTCACAGATTATGTATTTTTGTTGCCGCTATAACAACAAATACTAAAAACAGGATAAAATAAATATTTAAGGGGGCTCCCATACAACAATACCACATACAAACTTATGGATGCACCTGGTTACGTACATGGAGTGTGAACGTAACCGCACCAATAACTTTGTAAACAATATTTTGCTGTGTAAAATCCAAACTATTCACTCCACACCATCGCTTCCATTGAACGGTGGTACGGAACCCTTCGTGCGCGATTTAGACTCGCACTTGACCGGTTTTTATTATCTTGTTATAATTAAATTCAAGTTATATACAAAATGTATAAGCCGAAATTCTCCGAATACGTCTTCAACGTCTTCAGATAATTTCTCTCTTAAGGGGTAGGTGTTAAGGTTGAGCAACCCTTACAATTATCATTCGTCAGCACTAAGTCATCATCCTAAAATGTAGAACGTACGTCATAATCTAAATTGTCAACGCTTCACTATTTTAGATATAAATATCATTGTATTTTAGATTTAATTATTATTGTCTTAATAAACCTAGTGGAAACTCTGTCCGTTTAAATAAATTATTTTTATTAATTCCTCCGCCACACCCAACTTAATTCGGGCTGATCAACGTGTCGGTTATGTAGCTAATACACTGTTCGGCGTACTGGACGAAAGACTCGCGGAACAGTATCAAGAAGATATTAAGTTACTACGGGACAATCAACAACACCAGTCGTCACTTTGGCGAAACCAGACTTCTATCATAGAAGCCTTATTAAGGGGGGAGGCCTTAAGAGAGAAATTATCTGAAGACGTTGAAGACGTATTCGGAGAATTTCGGCTTATACATTTTGTATATAACTTGAATTTAATTAGAAGTGATAACAAGATAATAAAAACCGGTCAAGTGCGAGTCTAAATCGCAAACGAAGGGTTCCGTACCACCGTTCAATGGAAGCGATGGTGTGGAGTGAATAGTTTGGATTTTACACAGCAAAATATTGTTTACAAAGTTATTGGTGCGGTTACTTTCACACTCCATGTACGTAACCAGGTGCATCCATAAGTTTGTATGTGGTATTGTTGTATGGGAGCCCCCTTAAATATTTATTTTATCCTGTTTTTTAGTATTTGTTGTTATAGCGGCAACAAAAATACATAATCTGTGAAAATTTCAACTCTCTACCTAGCTAGGTTCTTGAGATACAGCCTGGTGACAGACGGACGGACGGACGGACGGACAGCGAAGTCTTAGTAATAGGGTCCCGTTTGAAACCCTTCGGGTACGGAACCCTAAAAATGATAGAATAGAGTAGAATTGTCCATACACTTATGTTTTTCACAAAATACATATAGTCGTCTGAAATACTTTCACTGACACTAAACTTTGCACTGTTGATAATGTCTTTGATATCACTAAAATCCACGTTTCGGAGGTTGAGTCGTTTGTCTTCTTGTCTCATGCCGTGACGTACTTCTGGTATCTGTACAAACGGTAGTTGAAGATTGATCGTTGAAGCGTTTGTCGGTGTTTTTATTACGACATCTTCTACCTAGGTTGTGCAGTGTTGGCTCGGCCATATTAGAAATGTCCCTTGTATGTTCTGTTTGTAAACTATGTCTTCACAGTGTTCTGTGATGATTAGTCCTGTTTCGGAGTATATCAGCCAACAATTTCCGACTATCCTCTGTATCTTCTCTTTTTCCATGTGTATAGGGTGCTGGTGGCATCTGCTGCAGTTGTCCTTTAGTGTCATTATCTCCTCTATGCAGTTTTCGGTAGGGTACTGTGCTAGGTGGTCTCGCAAACACAAGAACTTGTTGTCCTCGGCTTCTTCACACAGGTTCGCTACGGGTCTGTATTTCAACCTATCCACCATTAGGTAGGGGTGTTTGGGAATGATGGTAACGGTTTTTCGGTTTACGGGATTATATATAGGAATGGGAATTATTTTATAATATATATACGTGTTGGGTTCTATTAGCGGTACTTCTAATACAAAAACTAACTTATTCCTGTCAATGTATGATTTTAACAAAATATTACGTTCTAACTTAACTAGGTTTTCCCTTGTTACCGGGGAAATTAAATTATCATGTTTCTCAATTTCTATCAGGACTTGCATAAGCTCTGTGGAATTTAATATTGACTAAAGTAGGGTATACAACTTGCTGAAGGCAATAGCGGTCTCGGTTTCTTGAATGAAATCATAAATAGTACGAAAGTTATTGGAAATTTGGTACAAGTTATTATTTTTTTTTATTTTTTTTTATTAACATTGGAAAACCAACAGCTATCTTTAAATTAACAATAGAATTCTTATATAAAAACAAAAAAGCCAATTATAGGTTTTCGCCGACAAAAAGACTCAATAAACTAATAAAACAGTTAAAGCACTCTTAAATAACAGAATTAGTTCGCATTATACATAGCCCTATACGTTGTAACATGACATGCAGTAACAAGTCACGTTAAAAAAGAAAAAAATAATAATAAATGTAATTATGTTATAACATCGGCTTTCTGTTTCAAGAAGTGATTGAATCTCAACTGTTTTGTTATCTAAGTATTTAATATTTGAATTCATAATATCTGATAGATTAGTGAATTTATCTAAAGCGTTAACTACTAAGGATACTTTTCGTTCGACTGAATGTTCTTCCTTTTTTAACTGACTTATTTCAAAGTTGTATTGTTTTGCGTCTTCTTCGTCTAAGTTTCCTGAAATGATTTTTACTAACGAACCTAAAGGACTAAATAATGCCCTTTTTACTCTAAAAGTAGGTAAAATCTGATTAATCCTAGTTTTTATTTCGTTTACTAATGATTCAATTTGCTTACATAAACTTCCTAATTCATTTTTATACTCATTATTACTAGTTACTATAACGTTTATTTTATCATACTGTAGTATATTATTATCTACTTCACTTACTACAGTTTCTAAATCGAATGTCTTAAAAATAGTCCATATATTAGTCCTCATCACTGCTGTGCCAAGTTTTATCGGTGTTATTCCCGGATTCTGGTTTAGGTTTTGAAGTTCCAGGCTGCCGTTCTGTCCGACTAGTACTAGAAGTACTAGGTTTGACCTGTGGAGGACGTTTAATATTCTTAATAGCTACCCTTGTTTTTCTCTTCTTTATCTCGACTGGAATAATATTCCTAGATGGTGAGCCTCTGACCTTCGCTTTCTCGAAACGGAGTAGATCTTTCGCTTTTCTTGTTCGGATATTTTTCATAAAGATATCATCGCCATCTTTTATTTCAGGTGGGTCCTCACCTCCTCTTTTTTCTCTAACTTTAATCTTATCATTTTGAAGTTTATCCGATACATATTCATATAATACTTTTAATCGTTTCCTATGATCTTGAAGTAATTTTTGCATTAGGTTTCGTTCCCTATTTATGTCAAATACATTGTTTGAGTCTGTGTTTCCAAAAACAATCTCAAAAGGAGTATATCTAGTTGCGGAATGGATGGAGTTATTGTATGCCATTGTCACGTAAGTCATGACAGAAGCGACGTAAAGTTCGCTTTTCTCATACTTAGCTAAGCGATAAATCTCAATGATTGTTGAGTGGAAACGTTCTACTATTGCCATTGAACTGGGATTATTTGGGGTGCCAATATGTAACTCTATTTCGTATAGATTTAATAGTTCCTTAATCAATTCACTGTTGAGCTCGGTTCCAGAATCGCCATTTATTTTCTTTGGTAAGCCGTACATACTGAAGTACTTGATAAGAGCTTGTACTACTTCTGGTGTGCTACGATTTGGGATATTAATAGCTTGTCCTAGCTTACTAAATGCATCGACTATTGTTAAGTAGTATTTCCCTTCGATATAAAGAAGGTCCATAAAAACTTCCTGAAATGGTGCATTTTGAGTTTGAGTTAATTGTATACTTGGTTTTACGGGTTTCCTTTCATACTTCATTCTTTTGCACTGTTCACACGAGTTAATTATAGCTGTAACTGTTTCTTTCATGTTCGGCCACCAATAATGTTGTTTGATTATCGTCAATGTTTCGTTAATACCCCTATGACATGTTTTACCTTCGTGGTACTTTAGAATAACCTGACGTTGATCTTCTTCTGACTCTGACAGATTTACCGTACGCTCGGTGCATTCGGTCAAATTTAGTGTCCCTTTCTTGTATAATCTTGTGATAACATTTGAGAATGTTGTCCTAAATATCGGGTCTTCGAAATAAAAGAAATATTTGTGTTTAGTATCTACATATTCTTTAAAAAAATCTTTCACTAACTTTTCATTATTGAGGGGCATAAAGACTTCTAAAATTCTTTGTTTTTTATTAGAAATATTGTTTACGGAGAAATTATCTCTAAACCACGTGTGTACTATTATTTGTTTCGGTTTGCAATCAATTGCCTCATTAAGAATAGGGATTCCTTCGTGTTCCCTATTAGAGATTGAGTTTGCAGTTGCCCCATAATCTGAATCTGAAATTTCTATGATCTCCATTTTGTCACTTTCGGAGCCAGAAAGATCTATCACTTGTGTTTTAACACTCTCAGTATCTGAAATATCCATTATTTCTACCTGTGGTCTAGGCTTTCGCACGGTCACATTTCGTTCCAATTCTTCAATAATTTCCTGGACACGGTTCTCGTCTGCATCTACATTTACTAAAATTGAATCTAAGTCGTCCTCTATTGCGTTAATCCTCAACTCAAGAAAGGGCGTCAGCATTAGTATTTTGCTGCCCTTTCTTATACTTAATCTCGAAATCGTACTCTTCTAATCGTAGGCGACAACGTGTGAGTTTGCTGTTTGGCTCTTTGAGTGAATACAACCATGCCAAAGGTCTGTGGTCAGTGTAAATAACAAACTTCTTACCGTAAAGATACGGTCTGAAATGTTTTACGGCCCGTACTACCGCCAAAAGTTCTTTTTCGATCGTACTATATCTACTCTCTGTATCGCTTAACGTCCTACTAGCATATGCTATAGGTTTGTCTGAACCTATAGTGCCTTGTGAAAGGACAGCCCCGATAGCAAAGTTGGATGCATCGGTGGTCACTACAAATGGTTTTTCGAAATCATGAAACTGTAAAAGAGGTGCGTTTGTTAGCAGCTTCTTACAAGTTTCAAAACTATTTATGTAGTCTTCATTTAACACGATCTTTTTCCCTTTCTTTAAACATGCCGTGAGTGGTCTCGTGATTTTGGCAAAATCTTTGATAAACTTCCTGTAGTAACCTATCAGCCCTAGAAAACTTTTAATTTCTGTAGCTGTTTGGGGAATTGGATATTTAAGTACTGCTTCTATTTTGTCGTTATTTGGTTTAAGACCCTCGTTCGTGATTGTGTGTCCTAAATACAAGACTTCTTTCCTAAGAAAGTGAGATTTATCTAACTGAATTTTAAAGTTAGTCTGGCGGAATCTATCAAAAACAGCTTTTAATTTCTCTATGTGTTCTGGCAAGCTTTTTGAAAAGATAATGACGTCATCAAGTGTAACCCTCCTAAAACGTTGTCCATCGCTCGCTGAAAGGTCGCAGGAGCAGTTTTAAGCCCAAACGGCATTCTATTGAATTCGTAGTGCCCGAATGGTGTACTGAAAGCAGTTTTTGATTTATCTTCCTCTTCTACTTCTATCTGATGGTATCCGCTCGCGAGATCTAGCGTAGTGAAATACATACTCTTCCCAAGCATATCAAAAAGATCATTGATGTTTGGTAAAGGGTATTTGTCATCAGTAGTGATATCGTTTAAACGCCTATAATCGACTACCATTCTCCACTTTTGTTCCCCCGATGCATCCAACTTTTTGGGCACCAGGTGAACTGGGGCGCTCCAAGGCGAGTGTGATTCTTGCACAATATTATCTCGTAGCATTTTTCCTACTTGTCTTTTTATCTCTTGTGTCTGGACTGGGGGTAGTCTGTGTGCCTTTAAATTAATTGGATCCTCGTTTTTTGTTTTGATTTTATGTTTCACCTGATTACTAAAAGACAGAGGTATGTCTTCACAATAGAATATGTCTTTATATTCTCTACAAGTTTGATCTATCATCATTCTTTCTTCCTCGTTCATATGGTCTAACCTAAGCTTACTATCTAAATTATCGTCGAGTAATCTCTCGACGTCCTGATAGCTTCCTGTTGAATTCAGGTTTGTTGAGTTGACGTTGTGTGATTGTTGTTGAAATAACTCTATCTTGAACGGGGCCGTAACTGTTATTTTTTTAAGTAAATCGGTTGTATTTTGAATTACTGTCGTTGCGTAACCGTTAGTACATTTTACTATAGCGGCCGGCATTCTAACTCCATTATTGAATTGGGTATAATTTAGAATACCCTCTCCGTTTAACAAGTTGACTGGTAATTTGACTCTCATTTCGCATCGAAGAGGTAGGTTATACATCTTTCTCGTGGGTGGCGAGTAAATGATTGGTATTTTACTAGAGTCCGTGAACAAAGTTTGAGATTTCATGTCGATCTTGGCATTGAGTTGTTTCAATAAATCACTTCCTATTAGACCATCGTACCGTTCATCAACCGAATAAATATAAAACTTATGTTTATGGCTGCATTTAAATATCTTTGGCAAGTCAATGTAGGCTACCTCACTGTGTTTGCTTGATGCGTGGGTGCTAATGACTTCGAAAGACTCTTTCTGCTTATAACTTGCGTAATATTCGTTTGCCACTTTCGGACTAATAAATGATCGAGTGCTGCCCGTATCTATCATAAAAACGGTATCTAGTTCTGGTATGCGAATATGAGGCAAGTTCAAAAGCTTATGACAATTAAGTTTTATACGTTCCCTATCTCGGAGGCTTCCGTATAAAAAAATTCCACCGGCTCACTGTACGAGACAGAATTTTGACTGTCTTTCGTACATTGTTGCGAGTTACACGGTTCAACATCGTTATTATTTTCTGTGTAATTAACACGTCTAGAACTCGCTGTTCGCATCGTAACATCGGTGTTTGACCCCGAAGGTATAGGTGACGCATGATATTGTATCGGAGCATTGTCCGCATAGTGCTGTCGCTGCGCATGTACCGTCGGTGGCACTGACTTATTAAAACGCGGCGAATTATTATAAGTGTTATCATTAAAGCTATTATTAGCCTGCTGCTGTCTATTGTTTCTAAATTGGAATGAATTATTTGTCGAGTTCTGCGCACTGTTTTGCATGTGAGTAGATGCATTATTAGGTGCATATGCACCTGGTACTCGTTGTGAGTTGTCGTACCGTGGAGGGTTATATTGAGCGGGTTGATTTGGCCTTACTGATTGATTGCTACTTGAACTGTTATTGAGTCCATTCCTGTTTGGATTGAATCGCGGACCGTTCTTTGCATCGTAAACTGTTTGGAAGTTTTGTTCCTCCAATACCACTTTCAAAGCATCCTCCAGGGTAGTAACGTAGTAACATTTCGCAAGCGTACTAGCCTAACTAAGTAAGCCGGCAAATTGAAAAGAAAAACATTCAGCGACATATTATCGTAAATGTGGTGTTTAGCTTGACGTAAATTCACGTCACTGATGGTTTCATTAATCTTCGCGAATAATATACTTCTCAAATGTTGGATTCTATGACAAAGATCGCAATAACCTTCGTTTCTATTTCGTTTTAATGCTTCCAGTTCCATGGCCAAACATTCTTCGGACCTTGGATCGCCGAAGTTTTGGCCCAATAAATGATTTAACTCATCCCATGTATTAATGCTTTCTC
Organism: Argyresthia goedartella; assembly: GCA_949825045.1. Taxonomy (NCBI): domain Eukaryota; kingdom Metazoa; phylum Arthropoda; class Insecta; order Lepidoptera; family Argyresthiidae; genus Argyresthia; species Argyresthia goedartella. The sequence continues at coordinate 17,870,951 of OX463834.1, forward strand.
GTTCCCCAACTAGTTTAGCTGCTTCCCCCGAAAGCCTACTAGTTATAACATGGAACAAGTTCTCGTTTTGCAAATTTCCCTCTTGGAAAGTGTTTAGGATGTAATCGCATTTCTTAACAAACAGTGGTAATAATCTGGAGTCCCCATCGAATACTGGAATGATCTTGACCATTTCCATGGCATGGCAAAGTGGTGGCCCGACTTTTGAACATCAGCAACCTTCGGTAATAGCAGCATGGACCCAGCCGCGAAGAAAACTCCGTGTGCTGCCACCTTAGAAGTGCAAGAAAGAAGCACTTCGTCCAAGATCGCCGAGCCCCGACTTCTGCATACATATTTCAAACCACGCTGCAGAAATCCATAATCAAGACCCCACCCAAACCAAGACGACATCAAGCAAGCCATGACGGACCAGAAGCCAAAATAATTTCAACTGAAGATTTCCCGCATCGAACTCAAGATACCGCAAGAATAATGAACCGATAGTCAGCCGACTGCTGATCTATCAAAATGGAGCTCGCACCAGCAGAAACGAACGCATCGGCAAATTCATTCACAGCAAGCAGCTTTTCAAGTTCAAGTCATAGGAAGCCGTTCCAGCCCCCAGAAGAGAATTGAAACATCATCGATATTCCTAATTCAACGAATATTGAAATCATCCAGGAAGAACATCGCACGAAGAATAATCAAATCACTGAAGAGAGAGAGAGATATATACCTAGTCGGTCCTTAAGTTCTGTCACAAGGTTTTTGATAAATAGAACTCAGCAATAAACTTTTTCTTATTCGTATTATACATGATTAAAAAGCTTATTTTATACGAATCAAATTGCAATACAATACATTTTGTACGATTATCGCAATATGACAAAAATCCTTATAACTTGAGACAATCGCGAACCCAAAATACGCCGCAACTGACAAAAATACCACTTACCACAAATTTAATAAAAAAACAGTGTTCCAGATAACCAACAAGGTATTTTTTATTTATTCTGAAACCTCGATTTTAGACCATGCTTAACAACTAGCATTTGATTTTCTGTTAGCTTTCAGTTCCAACTGCTCCCAAAGAGAACTTTACGTACTTTTTACGTTTTCAGAAAAACGTATAAAAATGATCTTGTGGGCAACAAGTACACTACGTAAAATGTGAATATGAAAATTAGTTTTACCCAGACTTAGTTATCTTATGCTTCAAAATGAAGGTAACGGGTTCAGAGAGGGTTCTGACTAAAATCTCACGTAAGTTTGAAAGGTTTTAAGAGTCATGGAAAAAAGATAAAAGTGAATCACGTCCGTATTTTTGATTGGTTAAAAAAGTGTAAAATCTCTGAAGAAACTAGCATTTGTGTAATATGGCTTTAAGCATTTAAATCCAATAATCGTTCTAATTGATCAGTATTTATCAGTATGAACTATCAAGCCATATATAGTATTAAATAAAAACAAACTTGGTATTATTTACTATGCGGCAAAATATTTGTGACAGAACTTATGGACCGACTAGGTATATATAAACGATTGGTGTACAAGATGTGCCCTATGTTGCCAAATCCCAAGGTTTTTAGGCACACAAATTTCATCAATCGACAACTTAATATTCACTCAAGAGTGAAGAGCACGCACGTACATATGACGTACGAGATCATTGACTGCCTACAGCCAAGGTTACAGATTTAATGCTGACGCTGATTCAGCACAATCATCCTTGTGTAGGTACGGTCGCAATTATAAACAAACAGTGATTACAACTTCAACGACGTGCGATGTAAATTGACTCATCGATTCCTGAAAATCATGGGCGGCTGCAGCATCAGACGACTCTCCTGCGGATCTTTTCCAATTATAGGTTAGGTTAGTTTACTAACCGCGAAGCCCCATTTTCCAAGTGTTTTTCTGTTTTCCAGTTTTTAGTTTATTTTATGTAGTGTGCGGCCAGACACAAGGCTTGCCTGTAGGTAAATATCAAGTAATTATTTAAACTTATGTAGAATTCACATAACCGTAGTTCCTTTATTTTTCTAGATTCGTGTAAGAATTACCTTTAGATTAAGTTGAAGTATGCGCTATTACTATCTAGTTTTATTTAACAGTAACTTTCCTTATATATAAAAATAGATTAAGTTAAAGTATGCACAATTAAGATCTGGTTTTATGTTTATTAAAATACTACTAGTTATTATTGCAGTTGATATAAGTTTGTTATGGTATCTAACTTAGATTTTTTACATTGTTATAAGTACATTAATTTATTTTTTTCCCTAAAGGGGGGAGTATCTGTGCTGGTCGACTATGTTAGTCATATTTTCACGTAATGTTAAGATAAGTTGACGACCGTCACAGATAAGGTATATTTATATTCATCACGCACTGTCTTATGCACGTCATTAATAACATGTACCAACCTAGTATATAAGCTAGGATTCCCTATAATAAATTAGTAGTAGAGTCTGGTATTTGCGCGCATCTCAAGCCTTTTACTTTACTCCCGAAGATGTCGCTCTCCTTATAATTGCCTCTGGCAAAGTGGCAATTATAAGGAGAGCGACATCTTCGGGAGTAAAGTAAAAGGCTTGAGATGCGCGCAAATACGAGACTAGACTAGACTAGACTATTTTATTATAGGATATACTAAGCTTATATACAACTTACTACAAAACTACGTGATGAATATAAATATACCTTATCTGTGACGGTCGTCAACTTATCTTAACATTACGTGGAAATAGATATTTCCGCATATCTGTGGCGGGCGTATGTGCCGGCACAGGTACTCTCACAATATTATCCATCTTGAACGATGAGAAAAAAAAACCTATCAAAACTAAAGACTTCTAAAATTTACTACTAACACTATCTAAATTGTTATTCGAGAAAATGTGAATTCCCAAATAACAGCCTACCTACACGACTTTGTTATGACGTTCTAATTCCTAACAACACGTATAGATATTATGAACGGAAGGAAATACGGAATGATAAGGAATGGTGAAAAGGTGTACTCATAATCCCGTCGCTCCGAATATTGCTTGTTTGCCGGAGTGTCCTCTGGTCCTGATCCTCTCCTGGCCTGGTCCTGGTCCGATGTTTGGTCCTGGTCCTGGTCCTGGTCTCGTTCCTGTGACGTCGCCGCTTGACTCCTCAGGAACTACGTTCGCCTCTTCTTAATATATTTATTTGTTCGGTAGATTCAACTTAACCGTAGAAACGGACGATGAATATGGATTCAATTGTTGAAATCCTACCGGCTGCGTCAGTTAAGTTGGGTGTGGCGGAGGAATTAATAAAAATAATTTATTTAAACGGACAGAGTTTCCACTAGGTTCATTAAGACAATAATAATTAAATCTAAAATACAACGATATTTATATCTAAAATAGTGAAGCGTTGACAATTTAGATTTTGACGTACTTTCTACATTTTAGGATGATGACTTAGTGCTGACGAATGATAATTGTAAGGGTTGCTCAACCTTAACACCCGCGACGGTGTAGTCTTGATGTTTGTCGCGTGCTGGTATGCTGACTCAACAGCATGCGGTTGTAGTACTCCAGTTCCGAGTACTCGTGACGTAATTGAAGTAGGGCTATTAGCAGTGTGAATGTTCCTTGATAACATTGCACATTTTATCCATTTGGTTTGTATATTTATTTAATGCTGTCATGCCTTGCCAATACGGATCTAAATTGTAGTATACGACTACTTTCCATTCGTCTCGTATTAAGGACATGCTTGATATCTTGTCGAAATATAAACCTTGTGTGTCATTAAATCTTGATATATTGTATGATGGGGCATAATTTCCTTGTGTCGTGCCGATCATACAGAGTACAAAAAACAACAGGGATTCGCTGTCATGGATGCAAAGCTGAAGTTTGTTTTTCTCTTGCTTGTACTGTTTCTTGAACTTGATAGATTACTTGGTTGAACTGGCTCTTGTGCAGTCTGCTTGGTAGGCAATCTTGATATCTTGACTATCGGCCGCTTCATTACTCCGTTCTTGGTTTTCAGAGTAACGACTCGGGTCAATTCGTCCTTGCCGGGATGCAGTTCGATCACTCGTCCCATAGCCCATTTCCCGGCTGGAAGGTTCGCGTCGTGGATGAGCACGACATCGTCGACCGTAATATTTGGTTGTGGCTTGTTCCACTTGTGTCTTGTCGTTAATTAGCTGAGATATTCTGCTTGTATTTCAGGTGGTAGCTCGCTATCCCATTTCAATTTCGGAACCACCCATACTTGTTGAAAGATTAGTTTCAGCTTCGTAGTGAATGGTGCTAGCCAGCCCAGCGGATCGAATATTTTGGAAATATCCGACAATAGTGACCTCTTAGTAAGTGTCCTTGATGTCAACTCAATTTTTGACTGCAATGTGAAGACGTCTTGTTGCGTGTTCCATCTCAGTCCGAGAGTTTTTGTTGACTCAGCTTGTTTAAAGTCAAAATTTTCTTGCACACTTTCGTCGTTGTTGACGTTTTGTAGAAGCTCCGACTTGTTTGACTTCCACTTACGCAGGTCCATACCACCCGACTCTAATAATTTAATTAGGTCATTCTGCAATATTTGAGCTGATTTTAACGAATGTGCTCCATGAAGAAGGTCGTCCATGTAAAAAGAGTCCTGAATTACTCTTATAGCGTTGCTGCCCTTGAAATTCTCTTTTTCGTCACTTGCTAGCTGTCTGAGAGTCATCATGCCTAAAAACGGTGCAGCTTTCGTGCCATAAGTCACCGTCAGAAGTTTGTAGTCTCGAAGGGGTTGGTTTGGGTGTTCTCTCCATATTATTTTCTGGAGAGCTTGGTCATATTCATGAACCCATATTTGCCTGAAGAACTTCTTGATGTCCGCTGTAAAGGCAAACTCATACTGTCTTTATTTCATGATAAGAGATTGCAGATCTTGTTGTAGATTGGGCCCCCTCTCCATCATGTCATTTAGACTAAAACCCGACAAACAACACGGAGTGACGTACTTGTAGATTCCGGTCTTTCGACACCATGATGCGGCAAATACAAGTCACGTGTTTTATTACCGACGACACATTGTTTCATATGACCCAGTTCTTGATATTCGTCGATAAATAATTTATATTCTTTTGCAAAACTATCTTTCTTGTTAAATTTGCGTTCTAACTGCATAAATTGCGCAACTGCCATTGGTTTTGATGCACCTAATAATTCTTGATAATTTTTCTTAAGGGGAAGCCTCACTTGATATTTTCCATCTGGCAGAGATCTATTTTTTCGATACCCCTCTATTGGTCGAATTACGCGATTGCGCAAATGCCTCGTGTAATAAGCTGTTATGCTGACCAGAACACTCGCGACAACGACGATTAAAATTACATGCCTTGCCCTGGTGATCATGCAGGCAAATATTGCATAAATTTATACTTTGTACTGTCTATCTTTTGATGTGTGGTGGCAACGCTTTAAATTCTGGGCATAAATAAACTCTAAGCTCGTCGCTTCGACAAATTGCGCAACAAAGTTTTGGTTTATTCTGGTAGGCATGACTTGATGTGCCCTGGTTTTTATTATGACTTGATTTTTGATTATCATTCTTGTTATACGATGTTTTTTCGAATCGTTTTGTCCATGATGACGATTGAGATGATGATGATGATTGACTTGTGACTTGCTTCGGCGTAGGTTTACCTTGATTGCTACGCGAAGACGTCTCCTTATATGTAAACTTGCTTTCTAAGTAGTCAACTTGCTGAAGTTACCGCGAGATTGAACCCTCCCCCTCGGTGTCCTAACCTCTTGATGCTGAGACACGGCCTGACGTGGTGGAGGAGCTTGATGAAGACTCCCCGGTTCGCCTTGGTGCTGAGATCTTTCCGATGGGACTTGAACCTGATTCCCTGACTGTCCTTGTTGACCTCCTGATTCATGACCCATATCTTGTTTAGGGAAATACTTGATGGATTCTTGCTCGATATACCACTTTATTGACTTGTATAGATTTTCCGCTTGTTCGTAATCTTTACTAGCAAAGTATGGACACTCGGGATCGCTACCCTCTATAAGCTGTACATGATTTGCCGCGTAGTCTTCCCAGTAGCGCTCCAACTCTTCCGATTTCCTCTTGTAATAAACCGGTAGGGACTTCCTGTCTGCTCCATCCTTTCTTAAATTTTTAAAGAAATTTTGTAGTCTTATACAACTCGGCTTGGTTTTCGAAAATAGCTTCCATCTTGATAGTTGTAAGTAAGTGGTAATAAATGGAAAGATCTTACTTGATATCTTGATACTTGTGACTGTGCGTGGTGGCCTCCGGACAACTGCAGTTGCTGCCGGCACGCGTGACTCGATCAGACGACTAAAGCTCCCGGTTCGCTTGTCGCCGCTTGAATATCCTTGTTAGGCAGGTCCTTGCTGACCGACCGCAGATGTGTAGATCCTTGATTATCGCACACTTGATAATACGAATGTCCTTGGTGACTGAACACTTGATAAGTCCTTGGTGACGCACTCTTGATAAAGTCCTTGATGACCGAACTTGATAAGTCCTTGATGACCGAACACTTGATAAGTCCTTGGTGACCGAATACTTGATTGTTCCTTGAATTTGGTAGCTACAATTTATTAAACTGGATATTTCACGTGAAAAATACTTAATAAAGTCCTTGGTGACCGAACACTTGATTGTTCCCATTCATCCCCATTTATATCTCCCTTGTTAGAGTTTCCTTGATAGTTCACTTGTTCATTAGTTGAACCGCACGCGTATCACCCACAGTTCGATGCAACGTCTCACACCGACGACGAAAGTGAGAAACACGCGCGAGGTCCAAAGGATCGAAGGACCATAAAGATGTACGGTGTAGGACGTACTCTTTAGAATATGATATAGAGAGATGAATAAAATGTAATTTAGATAAATTTGGGTATATTTGGAACTTGATATAAATGGGGATGAACGGGTGAGTACTTAAAGCCTTGGTGGTTATATAAATACTGAATGAAATAAAACTAAAATGCTAAAATGCCACGTAGGGAAAATGTGCGGTGACGTCGGAACCGTACAAGATGATTCTTAAGAAAATTATTAAAAATGTACTATACACTAAAAATTAATCAATATTCAGAACAAATTAACTTGCAGAAAACACAAAGAACAGCGAAGTTATTGATAAATAATTCCACTCAAACTGATAACGACACAAAACACATTTCTGAAATGGAAACTGGAATAAAAAATAACAATAACAATCAAAGTAACAATACAAACAATGGCGTATTAATAAATAGTGATACCAATAATAAAACTGACATTAATCTGAATGACGACAACACTGTTTTTTTTTCATATATCACAATAAAATTCACATCCTTCATCAAAACATCAAAGAATTAATTAATAAAGCGGATTAGTAATATGCATATACAAATAGTAAGTCTATACAGTTAAACGTCGGTATTTAATTAACGATCTAGAGAGTTAGTTAAGTGTCTGATTTAACTAACTTACTGCGACATCAAAATCGAACATGGCGTTTTTCCAGATCGTTTAGAAACGTCTATCGTCAGACCACTCTTCAAAAAAGATATCAAGGAAGATATTAATCTTATTCCAATATTTACTAAATAAATTGAAAAAACAATAAAAAATTGTACAAATATCTAGAACTTAACAATATATTTGTACAATTTTTCATGGCTGTCTTTAATTTTTTACACATGATAATGAAAAACGTAGATAGCGGCAAAAGAGTGTCATCGATATTTATGGACCTTACAAAGGCATTTGACTACGTCGATCGCAAAATCTTAGCAAAAAAACTAAAAAGTTACGGAATAAAAGGAAATGTTCTTAGTCTACTAGAATTATACTTAAGTAACCGGTCACAATTGACACAAAAAAACAAAATCTGCCCTAAGACAAAAACAGATCATGAGTATTTTTCTGACGTAAAGGAAAATAAATATGGCGTTCCACAGGGATCCGTATTAGGACCCTTGCTATTTATTATACTTATACATAAATGACATCCCAAAAGCTATAAATCATCTAATGGTCTTGTTTGCTGATGACAGCACGGTGCCATTATCGGTAATCATTTAATATATGAAAATGACATTAACAATGATTTGACATGTTCATTTGAATGGCTGAAAAAAAAAAACTTTCAATTAATCTGGGAAAAACAAATTCATGAAATATAAACTAGGACATAGACAGGAATACGCATTGAATATTAAATACTTGAATAAGCAAATATTGATTCGAACATGTCGTGGAAGACACACATTGAACAGTTGCAAAAAAATCTAAATCAATATGCATATGCATTACACATGCTTACAAAATTTTTTAACACTGTTGCTGTACTTCTTTCGTATCATGGTTTTGAAGAGTCTTCCGTGCGCTACGGTATAATCTTCTGGAGAAATGCGACGGGTAAAGAGACTATTTTTAAAGCACAGAATAAATGTTTGAGGGCAAGCTGATCCCAACTGACAGTTGTAAACCCTACTTCAAGAGTCGCAACATTCTTACGATGCCGTTTATTTAAATATATGAAACCTTGGTTTTTGTCAAAAGTAATATGCACCTTTTTCAAAATGTAAAAGGCAGGCATCACCACATGAAACCTAAAATAGAGCGTCACAAGTCTGCTTATTATAATAAAAGGATATTTCGCATGGCCATTAGAATATATAATAAACGCCCGCAGTCTGTACAATTCAAAATGTACATGCAATTGAAAATAAAATAAAAGGTCTTCCAATAAAAGTTTATTATTTACCAGATACCTCTTAAGTTATAATATAAGTTATAATTCTAATTTATAATGTAAATATTCATATGCCCTCCTATGGCAGAACATAGAGACCTATCACACAATGTCATTGATTAAGATCTGCATATTACCTAAGTTCCTGAAAAAATGATTCTGTAATAAAACATATTTTTATTTACAGAATAAAATAATTTATTTCTCAATTATTCTCGAATTAATATTATATTTAATACATTTCATCGCAAAAAATAATACTAGGAAGACAGGTTAGCTCCCCCCTACCCCGGCCCCTCACCACCTCACCCCCCCCCCAATAAAGGTGAACGACATCTGTAGTTTCCCCCCTGAAAACATGAAGGTATTGTTTTATTGTTATCTCTTTTTATGGAAAAATTATATTTTGGTTTATATCACTTTGCTAAAACATATAAATTGGTTGGAGGGCAACTGAGACTGAAGCAAAATGTAATACCTCAGAAAATTCTATGTCAAATAAGGAACATTGAAAAAAGTAACCGTCGTAATCGTAAAAACTGATAGAAACAATTAAGAAAGCAGCTATTATCAACACCATATTAAACGAAGACGTACCTACTGCTTCAGGAACTATTTATAAAACAGAAAGCTCGAAAAAAATTCAAGAATGTATAAAAATTATTAATTTTATTATTTATTGCCATTATCTGAGAACTACCAATATATAAATCCCTATAATAAATCCCTATCCTAATGCGATATCCAAGAACTAATAGCAAATATGACTATTTACTTAATTAGACAAACAATTCAATAGCTTTTATCATTAGTATTATCATATTCATTATTGATTCATATTATCATGTCACAGGTTCAATCATTTAATTAACTATTAATATTAATTTATCACAGTCATCATAAATGATAAGATAGGTATTCAGATCGTCAAATCATGAGAACATTTAATAATATTAAGAATAATCATAACCATTTTTATTTTATATCATCAAGTCAAAGGTACAATCCATATAATCAAGCATTATCATAGCACAATATAAATAATGTACTCGAGTAAATTCATTGATGGAGACTAATAGATCAATCTTCTCAGCAAGCGTGTGCAGCGTGCTTGTGAGCGGAGCTTTCTGCATTAGGTTGGTCCGCCCGCTGGGCACACAGAAAAAACGCTCTCCAGAAGTACCATGACCGATTACAACTATTCTGATGATACTAACCATAAAGAGTGTAAAATAAAAGTAATATCAGATAAAAAGAGAGATGTCCAGAAAACGATCTTTTTCCTGTTGTTTACAATGTTGTTTCCAACAATATGTGGCTGAAACGTTTTTGCTTAAATTTTACATTTGTTTCAGAGTTCTCCAACGAAATGAAATGAAATTAAATGCAATGAATTAAATTAAACCACATGAAATGAATGGAATGATATTAAATGAAATACACAGATTTAGAAACATTCCCAATCACAACTAAAAAATAAAAAATAAATTTGGTAAAAAAAACTTTTTTATAAATAGCGAGGCAATTGCAACTAAAATGTAAAAGTTCCAACTTTGATCTCCTCCACTATTATCCTATTGCATAATATTGATTGTGTTTTCTTCTCTTATACACAATAAAATGTTTATTTATGATAATTCCTTACAGGAATAAAAACACAGAACCATTAAAAAACATAAGTAAAAATAAACTCATGACGTTGAGCATACAAAATTTCACTTTAAACGTTCAATCTGCAACATTCTGTACCATCTTTTGTGGTTGAAGACAGTCACCATACGCAATTAGTTAAATTTGTAGCATCGTGTTTTTTTTAAATTTAGGTATGGCAAATTACGGTTAAACTAAAATACTAAAGTCTTAGGTCGCAAAGTTGGCTTGAGAAAAAAACAACACAAAACTATATTGTTTAGTAACTATTCAACCGCTGATGCGCGGACGGAAATATTAACTTTCTGGGCACCTCGACACGTAAAATTGTATAAGCACCACGGGCGGAAGTAAAGAAGCCTCAGATCGTCCGTTTATCACCATCCGGCTATCTGTGACTTTCTTTACTTTACCGCCCTAGATGCGTAATTTATCTACTATAGTGTTACCTTGATAAGATATAATAGTAGTTTATGTGACTGCTACATAATGGAGGGCATTAATACTCCAGAGAGGGTTCATGAAACGAGCCGAAGGCGAGTTTCATAATAATATCACTCGAGAGTTTTAATGCCTAATTATGTACAGTTACATACACTAGTTTATCTACACACATATCATAAGCTCTCTTTGATGTGTTCAGGAACCGCATGTTTGACCGGCATTGTGGCTCTGCAGTTGTTTAGCTTATTCTGTAGTACCAACTTCACAGACAAACTAGGGGCGGCAGGCAGGCGGGCATCGGCGTTCGAAATTTGAATGTCAGTACCAACTTCACAGGCAAACTAGGGGCGGTACCACAGATATCGAGAGATAGGTTGAGGGGCGTGGCATGTGCGAACAAATGTAGCTCCGACAGGTTCGATATTAAAAATTCTCGGTAGTCACCGGGCGACCGCAGTGATGAATTCATTTCCGTTGTTTTTCTAAAATGCCGACCTGTGCAATACTCACGTGCAAAAATAGAAGCGAGATTGTGAACTCCAAGAACGCCGGTGTCACATATCACTTGTAAGTCTCATTCTAACTATTATTTCTTCTTAAAACACAAGAAATAAACATTATTACGAAAATAAATCATTCGCGGAAAATTCGTCACGAATTGACATTAAAATGACAATGTCATGTTGTTCTAGCTAAGTTTGTTGCTACATTGCTTGTTTTGTATCTTAATTTCACTTCGTATTGCCAAGCTAACACGCAATGAATATTTCACACTTATCTAAGTACGAAAGCAAAGATGCATCATGATACGGAGGCGAACTGTCACACGCAAACAGAGACGACATATAGTGATGGGGATACTGATAGGAGAATTATGTTTTTGAATCGATAGATTTTATCATTCCGCAATTACTAATATAGTTAATGTAATAATATAGTTATTTTATTACTCATAATACGTAAGTTTATTGTTAGTTATTCCAATGATTGCCAAACAGGCAGTTTAGATTTTAAGTTTGTTTAAAACCTCGCCCGACGAAGGATAATGGGGTGTTATAAGTATTGATCGGAAATTCCGATGCTTTCAGTCAGGTCCGAAGAGAATTTCTCGGCTAAGTCCGAATCAGAATGAACTCCGTTCACAGTTATTCTACCTTCATAAACCTCTTTGCCTCTCTTTCTAGCTGTAAGGATTCTGTTGAAAAAAAGAAGAGAGGCAAAGGGGTCTCTGGAGGCAGAACAACTGTGAACGGAGAATACACGGGTAATTTCGACGCAAAAAAGTCGGGATAAGGGGGTTGTATAGTTATTAGTCCGATTTGACTCAAAATCTATATCTGGGGATCCGGTTGAGGTCCAATCATGATTCTGTCATATTTTGAAAAAGTTGCCGACATTTCGAACTTCGTAGTTACTGGTCCGATTTACTTCAAAATCGATATCTGGGGACCCGGTTAGAATACAATTATGATATAGATGTCAGATTTTGAATATTGGACGCCATTTTGATTTTTATATTTACTGTTCCGATTTGCTTCAATGATAAAGTTATGTATTTTATTACGCTGATCAATGTTTCAGTTTTCCTAGTGAACCAAAAATAAAAGAAAAATGGATCGAAGCGGTAATGAGAGGGCCTCGCTGGTTTCCACAAAAACAATGTAAAATATGCTCAATTCATTTCGAGGAGAAATGTTTTCAAAAATTAAAGAAATACAGGCGAATGTGGCCATGGGCAGTGCCGACGATGAAAATACCAGTTATGATGTCTCATGTTAGTAATTTATATTTAATTTCATACAATGGATAGGTTTAAAATATTTATTACACCATACCACTATAAAAAGACTGTTTCTAGATTATTAATTGAATATCTACTTGAAATTATAAATTCCTTTACTAACTACATATAACTTTAAGTAATGCATCTTATTTTATTAGGGTACCAGAGATCCAGAGAAAAACCATATCAATGAATGCGTCTCTGTAGGAGATAGCAGCGATCAGGTGTATTTTTTTGAAATTTTAACATGAAAAACTGCGTGATACGTATTTGAATACTGATTGCTTGCACCTTTTTGTCTCAGGATACCATAAAACCAGAGAAAACACATTTGAATGAATGCGTGTCTGAATGAGATGACGGCAATGATGTAAATCGGGTCAAATTAAAACAATTTATAAAAATCTTCGGGTTACTTATTTACATCTTTATTTTTAGACCATAGACCACAAAACAAGCTGAGTCTGAAGAACCGTCTTTGCTGACCACGGACAGAGTAGGTAATGAAAATGTAAGAAATGTATTTGAATTATTATTTGAATTGTAATTTTATTTAATTTTATATAAGTAAACATACAGACAGTGTCACGCCTTTTTCCATGCGGGGTGGCAAAGGCACATTTGATCCCAATTTATCTTAATTTAAAGGTACCTTTCTTTCTTTATCATACTTCTATCGCCCATTCATATTCCTGTGATAAGAAGACTAACAGCAACTAAATTAAACATACAAATTACAGGACAAGGACCAAGAAAATCACAGCATTTTCGAGACCCCACGCAAGAGGAAGCTGCGCCATCGGATAGACCAATTGGAAATCGTACTCGAGCAAAAAAATAAGAAAATTAAAACTCTTCAAAAACAAAACAGCCGCTACCGCAAAAAATTTTTAAACATGAAGGATGTTCTGAGAGATCTTAAAGATCAAAAATTAGTTAATTCTGATCAAGTCACACAATTAGAAGGTTTAGGTGTAGGAGTGGCTGATCTCATTGAACGATGTGACAAAAAACAATCTGTCGACAAAAAATCCACTGAAAAATACTCAGCAGAATTGAGAACTTTTGCCTGTACACTTCATTTTTATTCGCCTAAGGCCTACGAATATGTGCGGCAAAAGTTTCAATCTTGCCTTCCCCACGTTCGCACCATAAGGAAATGGTACGAGGCGATTGACTCCGACCCCGGGTTTACAAAGGAGTCATTTGAAGCTATCAAGCTGAAAGTTGAAAATACAGATTATACACTGGTGTGTAATGTTGTACTCGATGAAATGGCCATTCGCCGTCGTGTAGAGTGGGACGGTGAGTATATGCATGGATATGTAGATATATGCAATTTCAAAATGGCCGATACAGATTCTTTGCCCGAGGCAAAGGAAGCTCTAGTTTTTCTAGTAACCGCAATTAATGCCCCTTGGAAGATACCTGTCGGGTATTTTCTGGTCGCTGGTGTTACTGGAGAACAACGAGCGAATCTAGTTACACAATGTCTTGAACTGTTACAAGAAACTGGAATCGAAATAACATCACTTACTTTTGACGGCTGCCCTGCAAATATGACAATGACTAAAGAACTTGGGTGCTCACTGAACATAGAAGACTTAAAAACAAATTTCGAACATCCCGTTACAAAGAATCCGATCTTCATCTTTCCCGATCCATGTCATATGTTGAAGTTATTGAGGAATGCTTTTGAAGCCAAAGGAAGCTTTGTTGATGAAACCCAAAAAGAAGTGGAATGGGCACATTTAAAAAAATTGAACGATGTCCAAGAAGAAGAAAAGATGCACTTAGCTAACAAATTGCGTCGAGGCCACATATTCTTTAAAAACCAGAAAATGAAAGTGAGATTGGCATCCCAATTGTTCAGCACCAGTGTGGCAGTCGCATTAACATTTTGCTCAGAACTAAATTTACCAGGTTTTCAAAATGTCGATGGCACAGTCAACTTTCTGAAAATAGTCAACAATCTATTTGATATATTGAACTCCAGACATGTAGCCCAGTTACATTACAAAAAGCCAATCTGTGAACAAAATAAGGTTGAAATCTTTGATTTTCTGGAAAAAGCCGAAAATTACCTGAAAAAATTGAAGCTTGTGGATGGTACGGCAGTAATTGACTCATCGAGGAAAACTGGTTTTGTCGGATTTTTGATCTGTATAAAGAGCCTCAAAGATTTGTATGTTCGGCTAGTTGAAAAAGAACGAAAACTAAGCTACTTCCCTGTTTACAAGATTAGTCAGGACCATCTTGAGCTGCTTTTTGGCCAAATCCGAAGCCACGGGGGTTGTAATACAAACCCAACAGCACGACAATTCAAATCAATATACAAAAAATTGATGATCAAGTCAGAACTCCGAGACGTGGACAGTGGGAACTGCCGAGCACTCGAAAAGATGTCCCTTC
The DNA here is from genome assembly GCA_949825045.1 of Argyresthia goedartella. NCBI lineage: Eukaryota > Metazoa > Arthropoda > Insecta > Lepidoptera > Argyresthiidae > Argyresthia > Argyresthia goedartella. The sequence continues at coordinate 17,885,986 of OX463834.1, forward strand.
TGACATGTTCATCGGCTGTTCGCATCAACCACACTATCGATCCCCGATTACGAGATGAAGAGTGTGACGACATAAATATATTACATGAAATGGCAGTATTCGACGAAGAAGTAGAAATGATGGTTGATGTTCTAACACAATACAGCTCTCAAACCATAACTTACGTAGCTGGCTTCGTCGTTCATGCTCTGATTAAAACTGTGAAATGCGACGTATGCACAAGCGCGCTACTGTCAAGCGGCCCGGACGATACACATAAGTTTATAAAACTCAAGGATAAAGGCGGCTAAATATATCCTTCCCTTGACGTTATAACAATTTGCAAAAACATGGAAGTGATCATAAAATCAACTGTGCTTACCAAAGACAAAATAAAGGTTAGGGTTAAAAATTTAAAACAATCATTAATGTCTAAAGCACTACCCCGATTCATTGGCATGAATCTGTTCAACGAAATAGATTTTCACCAATTCGAACAAAACCCAATGGATAATCATCTAATATTACTGATAAAAGCTGTAATGGAAAGATATACCAATATAAGACTGCATTACTTGGCAAAAAACGCTACGCCTCAATTGTCAAAACGGCAAGTTCTTAATAAATATTTACATTTTTCTGGTCAATAGATAGTATTTAACTGTACAGGATTTTACAGAAAGGGTATATATGCCGAAAGACGGTTGTTAAGGCCATCTTTCTTGATTAAACTGATTTGATCAGCATTGTTTTTCACTTTTCAGTACATTTTGGGCCGAGCTGCAGGTCAGCTGATTTGTATGGGGAAGTAAAAAATAAAGTTGCTCTGATCAAATCTGATTCATAGAGAAAATCGTTCAAAATATGTCGCAAACAACTCTTTTCGGCTTGTCACCCCGCATCTGTTACATCCTGTATACACAGTAATAGGTATTTCTTGTAAAATAAATATGTCGTATTTACAAACAATTTACTATTTTATTTATAGAACCCGGCATTGTATACGACTGTCTATACCAGTGTCTATAAATTATAATCGATCGATGATACACTCTGTCCTTGAATTGTCCCAACACTAGCTCGACTAGCTAGTATACCTGCGGTCGTGTGGGTGTGTGTGTTTTTAATAGGTGCATGACATTGCACTGACCAATAAAAGCGGAGGGTTTGATTTACGAGTGGTGTAAATGTATGCGTGTTCTTAGTTTTCGGCGACACTGGTTCCGATACAAGCTTAGCGCCAAGGGCCTATGTCTCGATATCTGTGGGCGGTACGCAGGTGGGCGTCGTATAATTTTTCAGATAAGAAATGAGTTTTTACCATGTAGTTTAACATTATGCTGATCGTAACGTGCGGTTTTTGTACGCAGTAAATAGGGTTTATGATACGTGTGTAGATAAAATAAATTACAATGTCTGAAGGTGCAAATGTAATAACAGAATTATAATAAACCATTAATAATCTATAAAGGCATTTTTATTACCTTCATCATCATCATTATTTTCAGCACACACCGACCCATTCGCGCCTATATCTCCGATCTTATGTCAATCGTACCGAGTCGTGTTCGTTCTCAACGATGAAGAGATGTGAGAGATGCAAACCCTTGGTCTGTTATCCTTGTCGGCACGTTTTTTCGTTACTCAATCCTGTTTGAGTAGTACATCCATGGCTACGAGTATTTTGTTCCCTGAGACATCAACTCGTGGAACGGAATTAGTTCAATTTATAGCAGAACTCTTTGACACTCTTTACTTCCTTAGCCAAACGCGGCGGACGATGGACCTGATGTATTCTCTTATTGTTACAGGGAGTTTCGGAGGCTGGGACGTCGACGCCGCTGCTGACACAAAACTTCTCTGACAAGGACTCGTTGGCAGATGACTGCAGCGACCATGATGATGATGATGATGATGAAGGAAAACAAATCAACATTAGTTATGTCATGGCATGGCATACGTTTTTTAAGTATATGACGCATGCCTTTGATGAACAAATAAAGGCACGGTGTGAACTTTTCTTTATTTATATCTGTCGCAGGAAACTCTTTGAAATCAGGATCTAGTTGGCTTTATGGAGTAATAGTAAGACACAGTAACAAGGCTAATTGTTCACCAAATCGAAGTGCAGTTCTATTTCGGAGACACGATTTAACACTTTAATTTTATAATTACACTTTTAGTATTAACACGCTAATTAGTCTTTGGTTAAAAAAATGTAACGAAACAGACAAGTCTCACTGTCACTGTCAGAGTCACTACTTTCACACCGCAGGATTACCAGACAAAAAATGACGCTCCTACCCACGCCAACCTGCTCGTACCCTGCGCTTAGAGCCATGCCCATAATGCCCAAGCCATGGAAATTCCCACGTTTGCGTTTCCACCAATCATCATCAATTTAGCATCTCAGGCGTTCCAACATAACTCCAACCAATGTGATGAATCACAAACATTTTTTTTTAACAAAAATAAGGTGTTACAACTTAAGACCATAAATTCTACAAAACCTGATAGGTTAACATCAGAAATCGTACTTTCTAAAACCACATTATTTGAAATGAATTACCTACTTTACCGAAGACGGCATAAAACGACTATTTACATCTAACAGTAATATAACAAAATGTCCGATTTAAAACTAATTGAGATTGCAGATGGGAGGGGCAGGGCCATCCTGACCCACATCATCTCTAACATTATCTGCTCGGCTAAACTTATAATCTAATAAAAAATTGACTACTTGTCGTGTCACAGATAAAAAAAATCGATAGAGTAGCTCTTACAACAAAATTGACCAACATTTTCATTTACAATATTGTTATGAGCGTGGGGTTCGTATTTGATAGAAAAACACGAATTAATCCACTAAATAAAACACTCACTTTATTACCCAAATTACGCACTTACAATTCACACGAACTGTACTTAATCCACTAATTAAAACTCACACACTACTAATTATGCACTCACTATTCACACGAAGAGTCTTTCTCTCCGATTATCCTTGTACTAGCACTCGATCGCAGTTAAAATGTAACTAAACTCGCGCCGGCCGTCGACGCCTTTTATATCCCGCGAAGCCGCTCTGGACACATTGTCCACACATATCGCGAATATTCTAGTAAGGACCAGCGTGCGGGCCGAGAACATTCGAGACCATATATGTCTCTCTCTAATGGTGCACTCTCTCTGTCACTCCCTTCTCGAATGTTCCGAGTATAGCTATCTCTTTCTAGTAGTGCTATCTCTGTCACACACTTCTCGAATGTTCCGAGTATAGCTATCTCTTTCTAGTAGTGCTATCTCTGTCACTCCTACCGGATATTTCGCCATATAACGATTTGTGCTTCAGAGGCCCATAAGGGGTCATGAAAACGCCTGAAAACGGGTTTTCAGGTTATGGCGTCATCTGATAGAGGGTGCCCTGAAACGGACTGAAAACATGTTTCAGGCGCCTGAAAACGACGGCAACTTGGGTGAAATTTCGATCTTTAGATATGTGATAGATCAACTTCTGAAACAGCCTGAAATGACTTTTCAGCCTGCTGAAAACGCCTCTAAAGCACTGAAATTGACGTTCAAAGTTTTTGACCTAACCTACCGGCGTAACACTACCCCCTCCTAAGATATGCTCGTCCCGAGATACCACTTTATTTCCGTGGTATCTGGCCAGCCGGTCAACATGAACAATCTTGCTCGGACTACGAGGATTCTGCTGGATTCGATACGTGACGTCGTTTATTTTGGTGACTACCTTGTAAGGCCCTTCCCAATTCGGAGATAGTTTCGGGGACTTTCCTACTCGTCGCATAGGGTTATGTAGCCACACCAACGAACCTTCCTCAAAACCCACTTGATAAGACTTCCGGTCATATCGGGTTTTCATCTTTATGCTAGCGTGGAGCCCGTGTTCACGTACCAGGCTGTGAACATCATCAATCCGATCCCGCAAATCACTTGCATATTCCGTGATGGTCCTTGGTGTATCGGGCGGACGTCCAGTCAGGAGATCTGCAGGCAGACGGAGTTCTCTTCCAAAATTCGCATACGATGGAGTAACCGCCGTACTTTCGTGAGTTGCCGACCTATAAGACAACAGGAAGAGGGGGATATGCCGATCCCAATCTTTTTGATGGCTCTCAACGACCTTGGCTAGATGTCTCTCCAGTGTCTGGTTAAATCTCTCAACCATTCCATCTGACTGTGGATGATATGCCGTAGTCCTCGTCTTATGAATTCCCACTATGCGACAAGTCTCCTGAAAGACCGTAGACTCGAAGTTTCTTCCTTGATCACTGTGGATTTCGAGTGGTACCCCAAACCGGCAGAATACTTCGTTCACTAACTTTTCAGCTGTGGTTACCGCTTCTTGATTAGGAATGGCAAATACTTCAGGCCACTTCGTGAAGTAATCCATCACGACAAGAATGTACTTGTTTCCGGAGTCCGATGCTGGGAATGGTCCTGCGACATCTAATGCAACCCTTTCCCAAGGGGCTCCCACGTTGTACAACTTGAGTGTTCCTCGGCTACGGGTATGCGGTCCCTTGACTGATACACAGTTAGTGCATCGCTTACACCAATTTTCAACATCTTCTCGGCAGTGAATCCAATAAAAGCGTTGCCGAATTTTCATGAAGGTCCTTTTTACTCCAAGGTGTCCACCGGATGTTCCATCGTGAAAGCTTTTCAAAACATCTTTCACCCTTTTCGTTGGGACAACGACTTGCAGGTGAGCATCCTTCCCATTTGTTGATTCCCATTTTCTACATAGAACGCCATTATGCATAACCAAGCTATCCCATTGTGCCCAGTAGCTTTTTGTTACCGCACTCATAGGAGCTACATCACACCATCTTGGTTTAGGTGCGCCAGCATTAATCAAATCAAAAATGGGTCTCACGTCATGGTTCTCTTGTTGCGCTTGCTGCATGATTTCATCACTCCACTCGTCGCTAACCGTATCAGTTCTCATCATTCGAACATATTCCTTGCCTTCTTGTCTTGAGCAATGTTTACAGTCGTCCGCACAAGGTCTACGTGATAGGGCGTCAGCATTTCCATGTGATTTCCCACTACGGTGTTCGATGATGAAATCATACTCCTGCAGTTGTTCAATCCATCTCGCCACTTGTCCCTCGGGGTTTTTAAATTCTAGCAACCACTTTAAAGCAGCATGGTCAGTTCTGATACGAAACTTTCTTCCCAGCAGGTATTTGCTGAAATGTTGTAACGTCTTGACAACTGCTAGCAATTCCCTCCGAGTTACACAGTAATTCCTCTCTGGTTTTGACAATGACTTACTGAAATATGCAATCACAACTTCGTTATCTCCTTTCTTTTGCGACAAGACACCTCCAATTCCAGTATTACTAGCATCTGTATCCACAATGAAATCCTCGTCCGGGTCTGGATACCCCAATATTGGCGTTTCACAAAGTCTTCCTTTAAGCTCGTTGAAACTTGACTCACATTGTTCGTTCCAGTCAAATGATCGCTTTTCTTCCGTTAGTTGATGCAAAGGCTTTGCTATATCCGAGAAGTTCTTCACAAAACGTCTGTAGTATAAACAAAGCCCCAAAAAGGCACGTACTGCAGTCTTGTCTTTTGGCGTCGGCCAATCCTTCACGGCGCTAATCTTCTCAGGATCTTCTCTGATTAAAACTGTGAAATGCGACGTATGCACAAGCGCGCTACTGTCAAGCGGCCCGGACGATATACATAAGTTTATAAAACTCAAGGATAAAGGCGGCTTAATATATCCTTCCCTTGACGTTATAACAATTTGCAAAAACATGGAAGTGATCATAAAATCAACTGTGCTTACCAAAGACAAAATAAAGGTTAGGGTTAAAAATTTAAAACAATCATTAATGTCTAAAGCACTACCCCGATTCATTGGCATGAATCTGTTCAACGAAATAGATTTTCACCAATTCGAACAAAACCCAATGGATAATCATCTAATATTACTGATAAAAGCTGTAATGGAAAGATATTCCAATATAAGACTGCATTACTTGGCAAAAAACGCTACGCCTCAATTGTCAAAACGGCAAGTTCTTAATAAATATTTACATTTTTCTGGTCAATAGATAGTATTTAACTGTACAGGATTTTACAGAAAGGGTATATATGCCGAAAGACGGTTGTTAAGGCCATCATTCTGAACATCTTTCTTGATTAAACTGATTTGATCAGCATTGTTTTTCACTTTTCAGTACATTTTGGGCCGAGCTGCAGGTCAGCTGATTTGTATGGGGAAGTAAAAAATAAAGTTGCTCTGATCAAATCTGATTCATAGAGAAAATCGTTCAAAATATGTCGCAAACAACTCTTTTCGGCTTGTCACCCCGCATCTGTTACATCCTGTATACACAGTAATAGGTATTTCTTGTAAAATAAATATGTCGTATTTACAAACAATTTACTATTTTATTTATAGAACCCGGCATTGTATACGACTGTCTATACCAGTGTCTATAAATTATAATCGATCGATGATACACTCTGTCCTTGAATTGTCCCAACACTAGCTCGACTAGCTAGTATACCTGCGGTAGTGTGGGTGTGTGTGTTTTTAATAGGTGCATGACATTGCACTGACCAATAAAAGCGGAGGGTTTGATTTACGAGTGGTGTAAATGTATGCGTGTTCTTAGTTTTCGGCGACACTGGTTCCGATACAAGCTTAGCGCCAAGGGCCTATCTCTCGATATCTGTGGGCGGTACGCAGGTGGGCGTCGTATAATTTTTCAGATAAGAAATGAGTTTTTACCATGTAGTTTAACATTATGCTGAACCTAACGTGCGGTTTTTGTTCGCAGTAAATAGGGTTTATGATACGTGTGTAGATAAAATAAATTACAATGTCTGAAGGTGCAAATGTAATAACAGAATTATAAAAATCGGTTCGGCAGCAAGTACCGTACAAGCAACTTCTCTTGAGAAGAATTCTTTTTTTTAATGTTTCGATACCTAGAAAATCATTTGAGAATTATTACTGGAATATCTAGCGACGTTCCTACCTATCCCACCTCTCCGATCCCTACCTGTCCTTAATGCGATGAACGCTTCACGTATTTCCTTATCTACACCTAAAATTCCCACTCAATTAATTCTCATATAATTACTATATAGCACTATCTATCTAGATTAAACAAATGCATAGGCATTCTGATGAATATCTATTTCAACTCTACGAATCCATCCTTTTATTAGCTTACTTTTATCAGCTTGAAATTTATAATGACTCAGAACAATTTGAATCATACAATTATTAAACGATTCGAAAGAAATTATAATAAACGAATCAATTAAATATAAAACGTGTCCTGTATAATCAGCTTGCTAGAAATTTTATGTGTTTATTACTCTTTTCAATTCATACCTTACGAATACACGATTACAGGGTGCATCTCCATGCATTTTCCTGATATTAAACTACAAGTTATCGATTAATATAGTTGAAAACGTATATATACATGTATATATACACATACACACACACTTAGACATCGCTCTGAAAATAATAACAAATGATTTTCCAGGTCTTGAAACGCAAAGAAAAAACAAAATTATTCAGTTAATTTTCAGTTTGATTAATAATATTCGCTGATATTAATAATGAAAATATCATTATTGCCGATCTCTGCTGCAAATGATTCTTAAGGTCTTAAAACATAAAGAAATTACGAAAGTAACTATTCCCATTTCCTAACTGATCATAACAACTTTCAATTGAAGTTAAAAATTAAAAAAAAAAACAATTTTTTAACATTACACAATAATTAATAAATTTTATCGAATTTAAAGAATTTTCACGAAAAAGATGACGTCATAGTGGGTCCGCCATTTTGAATTTTAAAAAACTGATGAAAGATTCGAAACCAGCACCCTCAAAAACCCACATCTACCCCTCAATACTTGGAATTACATACAAAATTAACGTTGCGTGTTCAAAAAAGTCAGTTTTTTACAAATAAAAAACGAACCGCTGGACCGATTTTTTCTAGACTCCTTTCAGATCTAAGTCATGACGTGGCGTATCGATTGATATGGTCATCAAAGCGATTCGGTCCAGTAGTTATTGAGAAAACGAATTCCATAATTTTGATCACGTACATACGTACGTACACACACACACACACACACACACACACACAGACATCACTCTAAAAATGATTGCAAATGATTCTCCAGGTCTTAAAACGTAAAGAAAACACAAAATTACCTATTTCAATTTTCAGACCTATTATAATAACTTCTCAAGAGAAGTTAATAAACCATTAATAATCTATAAAGGCATTTTTATTACCTTCATCATCATCATTATTTTCAGCACACACCGACCCATTCGCGCCTATATCTCCGATCTTATGTCAATCGTACCGAGTCGTGTTCGTTCTCAACGATGAAGAGATGTGAGAGATGCAAACCCTTGGTCTGTTATCCTTGTCGGCACGTTTTTTCGTTACTCAATCCTGTTTGAGTAGTACATCCATGGCTACGAGTATTTTGTTCCCTGAGACATCAACTCGTGGAACGGAATTAGTTCAATTTATAGCAGAACTCTTTGACACTCTTTACTTCCTTAGCCAAACGCGGCGGACGATGGACCTGATGTATTCTCTTATTGTTACAGGGAGTTTCGGAGGCTGGGACGTCGACGCCGCTGCTGACACAAAACTTCTCTGACAAGGACTCGTTGGCAGATGACTGCAGCGACCATGATGATGATGATGATGATGAAGGAAAACACATCAACATTAGTTATGTCATGGCATGGCATACTTTTTTTAAGTATATGACGCATGCCTTTGATGAACAAATAAAGGCACGGTGTGAACTTTTCTTTATTTATATCTGTCGCAGGAAACTCTTTGAAATCAGGATCTAGTTGGCTTTATGGAGTAATAGTAAGACACAGTAACAAGGCTAATTGTTCACCAAATCAAAGTGCAGTTCTATTTCGGAGACACGATTTAACACTTTAATTTTATAATTACACTTTTAGTATTAACACGCTAATTAGTCTTTGGTTAAAAAAATGTAACGAAACAGACAAGTCTCACTGTCACTGTCAGAGTCACTACTTTCACACCGCAGGATTACCAGACAAAAAATGACGCTCCTACCCACGCCAACCTGCTCGTACCCTGCGCTAAGAGCCATGCCCATAATGCCCAAGCCATGGAAATTCCCACGTTTGCGTTTCCACCAATCATCATCAATTTAGCATCTCAGGCGTTCCAACATAACTCCAACCAATGTGATGAATCACAAACATTTTTTTTTAACAAAAATAAGGTGTTACAACTTAAGACCATAAATTCTACAAAACCTGATAGGTTAACATCAGAAATCGTACTTTCTAAAACCACATTATTTGAAATGAATTACCTACTTTACCGAAGACGGCATAAAACGACTATTTACATCTAACAGTAATATAACAAAATGTCCGATTTAAAACTAATTGAGATTGCAGATGGGAGGGGCAGGGCCATCCTGACCCACATCATCTCTAACATTATCTGCTCGGCTAAACTTATAATCTAATAAAAAATTGACTACTTGTCGTGTCACAGATAAAAAAAATCGATAGAGTAGCTCTTACAACAAAATTGACCAACATTTTCATTTACAATATTGTTATGAGCGTGGGGTTCGTATTTGATAGAAAAACACGAATTAATCCACTAAATAAAACACTCACTTTATTACCCAAATTACGCACTTACAATTCACACGAACTGTACTTAATCCACTAATTAAAACTCACACACTACTAATTATGCACTCACTATTCACACGAAGAGTCTTTCTCTCCGATTATCCTTGTACTAGCACTCGATCGCAGTTAAAATGTAACTAAACTCGCGCCGGCCGTCGACGCCTTTTATATCCCGCGAAGCCGCTCTGGACACATTGTCCACACATATCGCGAATATTCTAGTAAGGACCAGCGTGCGGGCCGAGAACATTCGAGACCATATATGTCTCTCTCTAATGGTGCACTCTCTCTGTCACTCCCTTCTCGAATGTTCCGAGTATAGCTATCTCTTTCTAGTAGTGCTATCTCTGTCACACACTTCTCGAATGTTCCGAGTATAGCTATCTCTTTCTAGTAGTGCTATCTCTGTCACTCCTACCGGATATTTCGCCATATAACGATTTGTGCTTCAGAGGCCCATAAGGGGTCATGAAAACGCCTGAAAACGGGTTTTCAGGTTATGGCGTCATCTGATAGAGGGTGCCCTGAAACGGACTGAAAACATGTTTCAGGCGCCTGAAAACGACGGCAACTTGGGTGAAATTTCGATCTTTAGATATGTGATAGATCAACTTCTGAAACAGCCTGAAATGACTTTTCAGCCTGCTGAAAACGCCTCTAAAGCACTGAAATTGACGTTCAAAGTTTTTGATATAACCTACCGGCGTAACACTACCCCCTCCTAAGACATGCTCGTCCCGAGCATCATTATTTCCGTGGTATCTGGCCAGCCGGTCAACATGAACAATCTTGCTCGGACTACGAGGATTCTGCTGGATTCGATACGTGACGTCGTTTATTTTGGTGACTACCTTGTAAGGCCCTTCCCAATTCGTAGATAGTTTCGGGGACTTTCCTACTCGTCGCATAGGGTTATGTAGCCACACCAACGAACCTTCCTCAAAACCCACTTGATAAGACTTCCGGTCATATCGGGTTTTCATCTTTATGCTAGCGTGGAGCCCGTGTTCACGTACCAGGCTGTGAACATCATCAATCCGATCCCGCAAATCACTTGCATATTCCGTGATGGTCCTTGGTGTATCGGGCGGACGTCCAGTCAGGAGATCTGCAGGCAGACGGAGTTCTCTTCCAAAATTCGCATACGATGGAGTAACCGCCGTACTTTCGTGAGTTGCCGACCTATAAGACAACAGGAAGAGGGGGATATGCCGATCCCAATCTTTTTGATGGCTCTCAACGACCTTGGCTAGATGTCTCTCCAGTGTCTGGTTAAATCTCTCAACCATTCCATCTGACTGTGGATGATATGCCGTAGTCCTCGTCTTATGAATTCCCATTATGCGACAAGTCTCCTGACAGACCGCAGACTCGAAGTTTCTTCCTTGATCACTGTGGATTTCGAGTGGTACCCCAAACCGGCAGAATACTTCGTTCACTAACTTTTCAGCTATGGTTACCGCTTCTTGATTAGGAATGGCAAATATTTCAGGCCACTTCGTGAAGTAATCCATCACGACAAGAATGTACTTGTTTCCGGAGTCCGATGCTGGGAATGGTCCTGCGACATCTAATGCAACCCTTTCCCAAGGGGCTCCCACGTTGTACAACTTGAGTGTTCCTCGGCTACGGGTATGCGGTCCCTTGACTGATACACAGTTAGTGCATCGCTTACACCAATTTTCAACATCTTCTCGGCAGTGAATCCAATAAAAGCGTTGCCGAATTTTCATTAAGGTCCTTTTTACTCCAAGGTGTCCACCGGATGTTCCATCGTGAAAGCTTTTCAAAACATCTTTCCCCCTTTTCGTTGGGACAACGACTTGCAGGTGAGCATCCTTCCCATTTGTTGATTCCCATTTTCTACATAGAACGCCATTATGCATAACCAAGCTATCCCATTGTGCCCAGTAGCTTTTTGTTACCGCACTCATAGGAGCTACATCACATCAACTTGGTTTAGGTGCGCCAGCATTAATCCAATCAAAAATGGGTCTCACGTCAGGGTCCTCTTGTTGCGCTTGCTGCATGATTTCATCACTCCACTCGTCGCTAACCGTATCAGTTCTCATCATTCGAACATATTCCTTTCCTTCTTGTCTTGAGCAATGTTTACAGTCGTCCGCACAAGGTCTACGTGATAGGGCGTCAGCATTTCCATGTGATTTCCCACTACGGTGTTCGATGATGAAATCATACTCCTGCAGTTGTTCAATCCATCTCGCCACTTGTCCCTCGGGGTTTTTAAATTCTAGCAACCACTTTAAAGCAGCATGGTCAGTTCTGATACGAAACTTTCTTCCCAGCAGGTATTTGCTGAAATGTTGTAACGTCTTGACAACTGCTAGCAATTCCCTCCGAGTTACACAGTAATTCCTCTCTGGTTTTGACAATGACTTACTGAAATATGCAATCACAACTTCGTTATCTCCTTTCTTTTGCGACAAGACACCTCCAATTCCAGTATTACTAGCATCTGTATCCACAATGAAATCCTCGTCCGGGTCTGGATACCCCAATATTGGCGTTTCACAAAGTCTTCCTTTAAGCTCGTTGAAACTTGACTCACATTGTTCGTTCCAGTCAAATGATCGCTTTTCTTCCGTTAGTTGATGCAAAGGCTTTGCTATATCCGAGAAGTTCTTCACAAAACGTCTGTAGTATGAACAAAGCCCCAAAAAGGCACGTACTGCAGTCTTGTCTTTTGGCGTCGGCCAATCCTTCACGGCGCTAATCTTCTCAGGATCTTCTCTGATTAAAACTGTGAAATGCGACGTATGCACAAGCGCGCTACTGTCAAGCGGCCCGGACGATACACATAAGTTTATAAAACTCAAGGATAAAGGCGGCTTAATATATCCTTCCCTTGACGTTATAACAATTTGCAAAAACATGGAAGTGATCATAAAATCAACTGTGCTTACCAAAGACAAAATAAAGGTTAGGGTTAAAAATTTAAAACAATCATTAATGTCTAAAGCACTACCCCGATTCATTGGCATGAATCTGTTCAACGAAATAGATTTTCACCAATTCGAACAAAACCCAATGGATAATCATCTAATATTACTGATAAAAGCTGTAATGGAAAGATATACCAATATAAGACTGCATTACTTGGCAAAAAACGCTACGCCTCAATTGTCAAAACGGCAAGTTATTAATAAATATTTACATTTTTCTGGTCAATAGATAGTATTTAACTGTACAGGATTTTACAGAAAGGGTATATATGCCGAAAGACGGTTGTTAAGGCCATCTTTCTTGATTAAACTGATTTGATCAGCATTGTTTTTCACTTTTCAGTACATTTTGGGCCGAGCTGCAGGTCAGCTGATTTGTATGGGGAAGTAAAAAATAAAGTTGCTCTGATCAAATCTGATTCATAGAGAAAATCGTTCAAAATATGTCGCAAACAACTCTTTTCGGCTTGTCACCCCGCATCTGTTACATCCTGTATACACAGTAATAGGTATTTCTTGTAAAATAAATATGTCGTATTTACAAACAATTTACTATTTTATTTATAGAACCCGGCATTGTATACGACTGTCTATACCAGTGTCTATAAATTATAATCGATCGATGATACACTCTGTCCTTGAATTGTCCCAACACTAGCTCGACTAGCTAGTATACCTGCGGTCGTGTGGGTGTGTGTGTTTTTAATAGGTGCATGACATTGCACTGACCAATAAAAGCGGAGGGTTTGATTTACGAGTGGTGTAAATGTATGCGTGTTCTTAGTTTTCGGCGACACTGGTTCCGATACAAGCTTAGCGCCAAGGGCCTATGTCTCGATATCTGTGGGCGGTACGCAGGTGGGCGTCGTATAATTTTTCAGATAAGAAATGAGTTTTTACCATGTAGTTTAACATTATGCTGATCGTAACGTGCGGTTTTTGTACGCAGTAAATAGGGTTTATGATACGTGTGTAGATAAAATAAATTACAATGTCTGAAGGTGCAAATGTAATAACAGAATTATAATAAACCATTAATAATCTATAAAGGCATTTTTATTACCTTCATCATCATCATTATTTTCAGCACACACCGACCCATTCGCGCCTATATCTCCGATCTTATGTCAATCGTACCGAGTCGTGTTCGTTCTTAACGATGAAGAGATGTGAGAGATGCAAACCCTTGGTCTGTTATCCTTGTCGGCACGTTTTTTCGTTACTCAATCCTGTTTGAGTAGTACATCCATGGCTACGAGTATTTTGTTCCCTGAGACATCAACTCGTGGAACGGAATTAGTTCAATTTATAGCAGAACTCTTTGACACTCTTTACTTCCTTAGCCAAACGCGGCGGACGATGGACCTGATGTATTCTCTTATTGTTACAGGGAGTTTCGGAGGCTGGGACGTCGACGCCGCTGCTGACACAAAACTTCTCTGACAAGGACTCGTTGGCAGATGACTGCAGCGACCATGATGATGATGATGATGATGAAGGAAAACACATCAACATTAGTTATGTCATGGCATGGCATACGTTTTTTAAGTATATGACGCATGCCTTTGATGAACAAATAAAGGCACGGTGTGAACTTTTCTTTATTTATATCTGTCGCAGGAAACTCTTTGAAATCAGGATCTAGTTGGCTTTATGGAGTAATAGTAAGACACAGTAACAAGGCTAATTGTTCACCAAATCAAAGTGCAGTTCTATTTCGGAGACACGATTTAACACTTTAATTTTATAATTACACTTTTAGTATTAACACGCTAATTAGTCTTTGGTTAAAAAAATGTAACGAAACAGACAAGTCTCACTGTCACTGTCAGAGTCACTACTTTCACACCGCAGGATTACCAGACAAAAAATGACGCTCCTACCCACGCCAACCTGCTCGTACCCTGCGCTAAGAGCCATGCCCATAATGCCCAAGCCATGGAAATTCCCACGTTTGCGTTTCCACCAATCATCATCAATTTAGCATCTCAGGCGTTCCAACATAACTCCAACCAATGTGATGAATCACAAACATTTTTTTTTAACAAAAATAAGGTGTTACAACTTAAGACCATAAATTCTACAAAACCTGATAGGTTAACATCAGAAATCGTACTTTCTAAAACCACATTATTTGAAATGAATTACCTACTTTACCGAAGACGGCATAAAACGACTATTTACATCTAACAGTAATATAACAAAATGTCCGATGTAAAACTAATTGAGATTGCAGATGGGAGGGGCAGGGCCATCCTGACCCACATCATCTCTAACATTATCTGCTCGGCTAACCTGACTCATAACTTATAATCTAATAAAAAATTGACTACTTGTCGTGTCACAGATAAAAAAAATCGATAGAGTAGCTCTTACAACAAAATTGACCAACATGTTCATTAACAATATTGTTATGAGCGTGGGGTTCGTATTTGATAGAAAAACACGAATTAATCCACTAAATAAAACACTCACTTTATTACCCAAATTCCGCACTTACAATTCACACGAACTGTACTTAATCCACTAATTAAAACTCACACACTACTAATTATGCACTTACTATTCACACGAAGAGTCTTTCTCTCCGATTATCCTTGTACTAGCACTCGATCGCAGTTAAAATGTAACTAAACTCGCGCCGGCCGTCGACGCCTTTTATATCCCGCGAAGCCGCTCTGGACACATTGTCCACACATATCGCGAATATTCTAGTAAGGACCAGCGTGCGGGCCGAGAACATTCGAGACCATATATGTCTCTCTCTAATGGTGCACTCTCTCTGTCACTCCCTTCTCGAATGTTCCGAGTATAGCTATCTCTTTCTAGTAGTGCTATCTCTGTCACACACTTCTCGAATGTTCCGAGTATAGCTATCTCTTTCTAGTAGTGCTATCTCTGTCACTCCTACCGGATATTTCGCCATATAACGATTTGTGCTTCAGAGGCCCATAAGGGGTCCTGAAAACGCCTGAAAACGGGTTTTCAGGTTATGGCGTCATCTGATAGAGGGTGCCCTGAAACGGACTGAAAACATGTTTCAGGCGCCTGAAAACGACGGCAACTTGGGTGAAATTTCGATCTTTAGATATGTGATAGATCAACTTCTGAAACAGCCTGAAATGACTTTTCAGCCTGCTGAAAACGCCTCTAAAGCACTGAAATTGACGTTCAAAGTTTTTGACCTAACCTACCGGCGTAACACTACCC
This sequence comes from Argyresthia goedartella, assembly GCA_949825045.1. Classification (NCBI taxonomy): domain Eukaryota; kingdom Metazoa; phylum Arthropoda; class Insecta; order Lepidoptera; family Argyresthiidae; genus Argyresthia; species Argyresthia goedartella. Next base: position 17,901,877 of record OX463834.1, read on the forward strand.
CCTCCTAAGACATGCTCGTCCCGAGCATCATTATTTCCGTGGTATCTGGCCAGCCGGTCAACATGAACAATCTTGCTCGGACTACGAGGATTCTGCTGGATTCGATACGTGACGTCGTTTATTTTGGTGACTACCTTGTAAGGCCCTTCCCAATTCGGAGATAGTTTCGGGGACTTTCCTACTCGTCGCATAGGGTTATGTAGCCACACCAACGAACCTTCCTCAAAACCCACTTGATAAGACTTCCGGTCATATCGGGTTTTCATCTTTATGCTAGCGTGGAGCCCGTGTTCACGTACCAGGCTGTGAACATCATCAATCCGATCCCGCAAATCACTTGCATATTCCGTGATGGTCCTTGGTGTATCGGGCGGACGTCCAGTCAGGAGATCTGCAGGCAGACGGAGTTCTCTTCCAAAATTCGCATACGATGGAGTAACCGCCGTACTTTCGTGAGTTGCCGACCTATAAGACAACAGGAAGAGGGGGATATGCCGATCCCAATCTTTTTGATGGCTCTCAACGACCTTGGCTAGATGTCTCTCCAGTGTCTGGTTAAATCTCTCAACCATTCCATCTGACTGTGGATGATATGCCGTAGTCCTCGTCTTATGAATTCCCATTATGCGACAAGTCTCCTGACAGACCGCAGACTCGAAGTTTCTTCCTTGATCACTGTGGATTTCGAGTGGTACCCCAAACCGGCAGAATACTTCGTTCACTAACTTTTCAGCTATGGTTACCGCTTCTTGATTAGGAATGGCAAATACTTCAGGCCACTTCGTGAAGTAATCCATCACGACAAGAATGTACTTGTTTCCGGAGTCCGATGCTGGGAATGGTCCTGCGACATCTAATGCAACCCTTTCCCAAGGGGCTCCCACGTTGTACAACTTGAGTGTTCCTCGGCTACGGGTATGCGGTCCCTTGACTGATACACAGTTAGTGCATCGCTTACACCAATTTTCAACATCTTCTCGGCAGTGAATCCAATAAAAGCGTTGCCGAATTTTCATTAAGGTCCTTTTTACTCCAAGGTGTCCACCGGATGTTCCATCGTGAAAGCTTTTCAAAACATCTTTCCCCCTTTTCGTTGGGACAACGACTTGCAGGTGAGCATCCTTCCCATTTGTTGATTCCCATTTTCTACATAGAACGCCATTATGCATAACCAAGCTATCCCATTGTGCCCAGTAGCTTTTTGTTACCGCACTCATAGGAGCTACATCACACCATCTTGGTTTAGGTGCGCCAGCATTAATCCAATCAAAAATGGGTCTCACGTCAGGGTCCTCTTGTTGCGCTTGCTGCATGATTTCATCACTCCACTCGTCGCTAACCGTATCAGTTCTCATCATTCGAACATATTCCTTGCCTTCTTGTCTTGAGCAATGTTTACAGTCGTCCGCACAAGGTCTACGTGATAGGGCGTCAGCATTTCCATGTGATTTCCCACTACGGTATTCGATGATGAAATCATACTCCTGCAGTTGTTCAATCCATCTCGCCACTTGTCCCTCGGGGTTTTTAAATTCTAGCAACCACTTTAAAGCAGCATGGTCAGTTCTGATACGAAACTTTCTTCCCAGCAGGTATTTGCTGAAATGTTGTAACGTCTTGACAACTGCTAGCAATTCCCTCCGAGTTACACAGTAATTCCTCTCTGGTTTTGACAATGACTTACTGAAATATGCAATCACAACTTCGTTATCTCCTTTCTTTTGCGACAAGACACCTCCAATTCCAGTATTACTAGCATCTGTATCCACAATGAAATCCTCGTCCGGGTCTGGATACCCCAATATTGGCGTTTCACAAAGTCTTCCTTTAAGCTCGTTGAAACTTGACTCACATTGTTCGTTCCAGTCAAATGATCGCTTTTCTTCCGTTAGTTGATGCAAAGGCTTTGCTATATCCGAGAAGTTCTTCACAAAACGTCTGTAGTATGAACAAAGCCCCAAAAAAGCACGTACTGCAGTCTTGTCTTTTGGCGTCGGCCAATCCTTCACGGCGCTAATCTTCTCAGGATCTGTCTGGATGCCGTCCTTCGAAATCACGTGTCCCAAGTAATTCACTTTACGTTTGAAAAACGAGCATTTCTTCGGACTGAGTTTCAGATTTACCCCTCGTAGTTTGCCTAGCACCTGCTCCAATTTATTCAAGTGGTCGTTGAAGTCTCTACCAACGATAATGATGTCATCCAAATAGACCAAGCAAGTTTCTCCTAGAAGTCCAGCTAATATTTGTTCCATTAATCTCTCAAATGTGGCTGGTGCATTACACAGTCCAAATGACATAACATTGAACTGCCAGAGTCCCTTGCCAGTAGAGAAGGCCATTTTCTCCTTATCCTTGTCCTTGATTTCGACTTGCCAATAGCCACTTTTCAGATCCAACGTTGAAAACCATTTCATTCCGTTCAATGTGTCTAAAGTGTCGTCGATTCGTGGAAGTGGATAACTGTCCTTCTTGTTTACATCATTAAGTCGACGGTAGTCAATACAGAATCTCATGGTGCCGTCCTTCTTCTTAACCAAAACTACGGGAGAACACCACGGGCTTGTTGAAGGTTCAATAACGCCGCTTCTTTGCATTTCCTCGATCATGCCCTCAACCTCCTTCTCCCGAGCTACTGGAACTCTCCGAGGGCGCTGTCGGATAGGCATAGTTTCCCCAGTGTCGATCTCATGCTGAACCACTCCAGTTCTTCCAATGTCATCATCATGCGAAGAAAAGACGTTGCGATATCGTAGCAGTAAGCTATGCGCCTTAAGGAATTCCTCCTCGGTAAGGTGCTCCCTGGAGTCATTTAGTAATTTTTCAACATCCATAGTAGGCTTAACATGCCCAGGTTTCACGTTTACCTCAGATTCCCGGCAGCCTCTTATCCAAGAAATTTCTTGGCATGATCCGACCAGCGTTCCTTTATTGAGGACGCATTCCGTGTCGCTTGGATTAAGGATCCTTACAAATGCTGTAGATGCCGTGGTTACCATTGTACGGGCTGTTATCCACGGTTTATCAGCATCCAACCTCTCTACCACCACACAGCGGTGAGATTGCGGCCTTGTGGAGTTCGGCAATTTCACTGGAACTAAAACCTGTGACCTTGGTTGAAGAATGGTTCTCCTGGTACAGTAAACATTTCCATTTACTCCACCTTGTATAGGAATCTCATCAACTCCAAACTTTAGAACTCCAACCTTCAAGTCGATTTTACAGTCATGTCTCCTCATAAAATCCAATCCAATAATGCAGTCGTCGACGATGTTAGCAACGATCATTTTATGCCAGTATTCTTTTTCACCTATTTTCACAGCTAACTCTCGTTCTCCTTGGACGGAAATGTACTGGCCGGTAGCAGTTTGCAGCTGGAGATGCCTAGGTCGGACTAGATGATCTCTGGTCAGGTGTCTCAGTAGCCGAGAGCTGATCACAGTCCGAGAAGCTCCGGTGTCTATGGTAAAGAGACATGGTATTCCACAGATTTCTCCATTGACAACCAGACTATTCCCTTCGTTTGCCTGTGAGATCATTATTGGGACATTTCGACCGCCAGCCAGCACTCGTCCCATAGTCCTGGCTTGTATTCGTTTCCCTGTTGGGGCTCTGACTCCACAGAGCCTATTTTCCTCGTCATTGGAGCGGGGTCTCTGTCCCTCCTAGTCCTTTTTGAACAGCCTGACTGCAGGTGACCACGTTCTCCACAATGGTAGCAACGTGGCCCAAATTCGCGGCGGGAATCTACTGGCTTCGTAGTCGACACTTCTCGCACCCTGAAAGGCCTGGATGAATCCTGTCGTACAGCTTCCACCTCGAGAGCGTGGGCTACTGCATCCTTTAGGCTGCCATGATGTCCCAATCGCACGGCTGCCCTCACTTCCAGATCCCGGATCCCATCGATGAAGGCCTGCACCAGCATACTGTCCACAAAGGATGCTGACGTACGTTGATAGGCCTTTCTAACCAACTTCTCGATTTCCAGGGCCCACTGTTGTAAGGACTCGTTACGTCCTTGTGTCCTGTCCTTTAACTGAGCTCGGTACACGTGCTCCAGGTGACTGTCACCGTATCGTGCCTCCATGGCTTCTAGAAGGCGGTCGTACGTCCGGTCGTTTCCTAGAGCCTCTAGTATGGTAAGAGCCTCGTCGCGCAGCGCCAACGTCAGTGCTGTCCTGGCTTGCTCCTTACTCTAACCATTAGCCTGGGAAACAGACTCGAACTGCAGCTTATAGGCAGTCCACGATGAGCTACCGTCAAAGGGAGGCACTTTGAACCTGCCGCCTCCGGACACCGATGCGTCGGGTACATAGGTACTTGGACCATTAACCACTTTGATCTCAAGTTTTTGGAGACGGCTCTCACAGGTCTCAATTTTTTTTATCGACATCATGGACTCGACTCTCTAGTTTTTCATTCTTATCGGCCAGATTTTCCTGGACCTCGAACAACTCTCTCTTCCATTCGGTCGTGGACTCATGTACCTCACGAAGCATTCGTGCCTGTTCCTCCTGTTTTCGCGACTGTTCCTTTAGCTCTCTCGCTTGTTCCTTTAGGAGGACGAAGATAATGTTGAGGTCTACTCCTTGTGCAGCTGGAGCAGGTGATTCCGACGTACCAGGCGTCGAGTCTCCAGACCCAGACGTTTGGCTTCGCGTCGTCACTCCTTTTGGCTCGGTTTCTCGTGGCATTAACGGCATTTTCTATCCCACTTCTGACACCAAATGTTACGAGCGTGGGGTTCGTATTTGATAGAAAAACACGAATTAATCCACTAAATAAAACACTCACTTTATTACCCAAATTACGCACTTACAATTCACACGAACTGTACTTAAAATCCACTAATTAAAACACACACACTACTAATTATGCACTCACTATTCACACGAAGAGTCTTTCTCTCCGATTATCCTTGTACTAGCACTCGATCGCAGTTAAAATGTAACTAAACTCGCTTCTTGGCTTGGTGATCTTCTCACACCCCTTCCAGGGTGCGGGGTTGCGGTCCCGGGGCAATGGCCCCCTTCCGCGGAGTCTTCCGCTGGCCGTGACTACGGCCAGGTCATTGGGTGGCTGAGGTGTTCTTCGGGTTGTGTGGCCTCAATCCAGGGGTGCTGCCGGCTCGGCAACCAGGTCTCGGGGTAGGCGGCGACGGTCAGGCGGGCGCGCGTGGTATGGCGCCAGGTCTCGCACGAGCGGGTGTTGAGAGCCGTCCGCTCGTGCGAACATGTTCGTTGCCAGCCTCTGGACGAACTTGTCCAGTGTCTCCAATCCTAGGTCCCTTGCGATCGTTGCGTTTCTCACGTAGCGAGGCGATCCGACGATGGTACGCAAGGAGAGGTTTTCTTGGGCCCGGAGTCTCTTCTTGTTGGACTCCGAGCAGAGGGCGTACCATGCCGGCGAGGCATACGTGAGGCGAGACCTGATGTACGTTTTATAGATCCCGAGCTTCGACCGCAGGGGGAGGCCGGAGTCCAGGAGTGGACGAAGTTTTGCCCGTGGTTTACGACGTTGTCGACGTGGGTCTTCATCGTGAGCCGGCGGTCTATGGTGACCCCCAGATACTTCACTTGGTGCAGCCACCCAATGTCCTTCCCTTGGAGTTGGAGTGGTGGTGGCAGGTTGCTCTGGCCGGTGATAATCGCCTGCGTCTTCCCGACGTTGACGGAGAGCCTCCATTTGGCCAGCCATTTAAGCAGGGTGTCCAGCGTGCGTTGCATTTTGACGGCGGCGTGGGGCGCTTTGTAGGACGACGCATAGTATGCTGCGTCGTCAGCGAAGAGGGCCAGCTGTACACCAGGGCCAACTGGGATGTCATCCGTGTATCGGGAGTAGCAGGCGGGTGAAAGACAGGAACCTTGTGGGATGCCGGCTTCGATGGGGCGGGCTTCTGACACGGCGTCTTCCACCACCACTCTGTAGTGGCGACTCCGTAGGAACGAGGCCACGACGCGGGTGATTCGTCGTGGAGCTGGGGACGTCGACAGCTTGTACAGCAACCCCTCGTGCCATACTCTGTCGAACGCCTTCTCCATGTCCAGGAGTACTGCGACGGTGTATTCTTTCTTATTCCGACAGACCGTCATGTCGTTCAGTACCCTGGTGAGCTGGAGCGTCGTCGAATGCTCTGGCCTGAAGCCGAACTGTTCCGGGCGAGCTTGGATGTGTGGCAGCAGTCTTCCTAGCAGCAGCTTCTCGAACACCTTTGACATGGTGCTCAGGAGGGTGATGGGCCGATAGCTCTCGGGCTTCTTGACATTCTTGCCCGGCTTGGGGAGCATTATGACCAGGCCTTCCTTCCATGTAGTAGGGAAGTGCCCCGTGCGCATGATGCCGTTAAACAGGCGCGTCATAGCCGCCATAGTCGGTAGCGGCAAGTTGCGCAGCGCCATGTTGGTGATTCGGTCTGCGCCCGGGGCTTTCCTGGGCTTGGTGCGCCTGATCGTTCGCAGGACTTGGCCGGGCGAGAAGAAGATGGGGTCCTCTTCAGGAGCTATCGGCGTCGCGAAGTAGTGCCGCAGGTGTTCCTCCACTGCTGCTACGTGTTCGGCGTCGTCGGTGGGGTTCGGCTTGAACTGCCTCTCCAGGCATTCGGCGAAAATTTCAGCTCGGTCTTTTGCTCTGAATCTCGGGAAGCCGTCGCTGCCCAGCAGCGGTCGAACAGGAGCCGGGGTGGCCGACAGCTGCCGGCATAAGCGATGCACGGAGGGGACGTGATCGCCTACGGACTCGATGTGGCGTTCCCAAGATTCTTCGGCGTGGTCGGCAAGGCATCTTTTGATGGTGGCCGTCATGGCGTTGAGGCGGGACTTCAGGGTTGGGCACCGGGTTTGTTGCCATAGCTTTCGGAGACGGCGCTGTTCGCAGATCAGTGCCTGAATCTTCGCCGGGAGGGGTTGGGGTTTCCTCCGGCTAGAGACGGTGTGCGAGGATGTGTCGAGCGCGTCCTGGATCTTGCTAGTCAACTCTGAAGTCAGTGCTTCGACGTCTTCTGGCTGTGTGGCTGTCCGGATGGTGGGGTTTTCGGCGAGTGCGGCCGAGAAGGAGGCCCAGTTGTACCGTCGACGGGGCGCTGGTGGTGAGACTCTTGTTGGAAAATCCGCAAGGACGAGGAGAATGGGTGTGTGATCCGAGGGGAGGTCTGGCAGGACTTCCTGGCTTGGCTGGGTCCGGATTCCTTTGTAGACTACGATGTCGATGATGTCCCCAGAGCCGTCCGGGTTGTAGTGAGTCGGCTCATAGGGTCCGATGACATCGTAGTCGTGGCTCACGGAGTCGGCGAGGAGTGCGCGTCAGGCGGCGCACACTTTCGAGGAGTTCCAGTGTGGGTGCTTGGCGTTGAGGTCTCCGGCGATGAGAGTCGGTTGCGGCGACTCCAGCAGTCCCCGGAGCTCCCTGGGATTGAGTCTCTCACCGGGGGGGTGATAGGCGGCATAGAGTCGCACAACGTTGCCGGCAACCTGTACTTCGACGCCAAGGACGTAGATTGTAGTGTGCTCCTCGAAGTCGATGGGTTGGTGGACGATACTCCTTTTAACCAGGATAGCCAGACCTCTGTAGGCAATCCCCTGCGGGGATTGCTCGTCCTTGCGGTAGGTTGTGTAGCCGGGGAGGGTGAGATTCATCTTCACGGTGAGGTGGGTTTCGCTAACCAGCATGACGTCGACTCGGTACTCTCGCAGAAAGGTTTTCAGCAGCTGCTTCTTTCCTTTGAGTGACTGGGCGTTCCAGTGCACAATCCTTAAGGAGTCAGCCATCAGGGCAGATGTTCGGCGATACTCCTTAGGACTGCGGGATCTTGGAGTGCTTTGATGAGTGCTGCGACAAGATCCCTCGGCGGTTCGTTCTCTGGTGGAGGTGGTGGTGCTGCGGCTCCTTTCTCCTCAGCCGCTTTCGGCACTTCGTTCTTCTTTCCCCCCCGCTTCCGTTTGCGCTTGGGTAGGGGCGCGCCTGGCGCGGTGGCCGGGTTGGCCTCCGCCATGAGTGATGAGGGCGCCGACTCCTGCACAGTTGGGGGTTTGGGGGGGGGCGGCTGCGTCTTGGGGCCACCGGTGCGGGCCGCTGGACCGGCCTTCTTGTTTCGGCTCTCTTGCCGGAATACAGGGCACGACGTGTTGTTTGCCGTGTGCGGGCCTCCGCAGTTGGCACACGTCGGCGGCATCTCTCTAGGCCGGTCGCAGTCCGCGGCGGGGTGCGGTCCTACGCAACGCACGCGCTTCCTAAAGCGCGCGCTAAACTTCTGGCATCGGTGGCATTGAGCTGGTCCTTTCTTCCCGCGCCACGCCTCGATCTTCACGCTGGGCATAAAAAGTAGCTCGTCTGTATCGTACAGACTGGCTGTTATACCCGGCGTCTTCTTCAGCTGCGCGTGGAAAATGCAGCCCGGTCTGCCCTTCCGTGCCCGAATCTGTTTGACAATGCTGGCCTCGTAGCCGCGCTCTGCCAGCGCGGAAGTGATCTCCGCGGGCTCAGTGTTTGCCGGCAGCCCCCGGATGGCAATCTTCAGGCTCCTTTCGGCGGGAAGCGAGTAGGAGTACCAGTGCACCCCTGTGGTCTTCTCCAACGTCGAGAGGTACGACTGGACGCACCGGTATTCCTCGTCATCTGCAGGCGAAAATCGCACACCCTTTTGGTAGGGGCGCGCGTTCGGGACCCTCTTCAGCCGCTGCTGGATTTCGCGGAAGTGGTGGACCCAGTTCGGGAGGGTCTCCACCACTATAGGCGGGTAGCGCGGCTTGGAGGGCGGTTTCGTGACGGCCACGCCCGTAGCGGGGGCACCGGGTGGCGGCGGGGCGCCTGCGGTAGGCGACGCGGCAGGGGGCGCACTAGCGGGCACAGCGGGGGGTGCGGCGGGTGGCGGGCGGCGGGCAACGGCGGGCGGCGCGGCGGGGGGCGCGCTAGCGGGCGCGACGAGTTTTGCGACGGGGGGCGCGGGCGCGGCCTGCACTCCGTGTGTGTGCGGGATGGGGCGGGGGGGCCTCGCGTTCGCGGCGGACTGATTCGCGACGGTCGCCAGCGCGGTGGGCATGGGCGCGTATGCGGACGCGGCTGCCGCGTACGAGGTGGCCAGCGGCTCCGGCGATAGCCGCGGCATGTCGAGGCCTCGGGGTTGCGGGGGAGTCGGTGACGGCGAGTGCTCCAGCAGCGCTCGCTTCGCGGCTTCCTGCTGCAAGTCGTCCGAGGGTCGTCGTTTGCCCCCACGGGTCGGCGGCAGAATGAGGGGCTGCGAGCGGGCCTGCTCCAGCAGCCCGGCGTCCAGCAGTTTGTCGCCGATGCTTGCTGGCTGGCAGCCTTCCATGGCTGCGCGGCGCTCGACGAGGTAGGCCTCCATGGCCCGCAGAAGTCCCGCCGAAAACAGTTTGGCGTCACGGGCACGAATTAAATACAATTCGTCCAGCGTGAGCTCTGCTCTCGGCGAGACTGGTCGCGGGACGATCGGCGACCCGTATTCTGTCGAGGTCGACAAAACCAGGGGCCGCTCGAGGGAGGCCGATCTGAAGCGGTGGCGGGGGATGGTGCGCCTCGGGGTATCGCCCAGTGGAGGGCTCCCGTCCGGCGCAGCGTAGCCCTGAGAAGGGCTGTGGAACTCATCCATAGCGCTGGTTGGCTATGGATGAGCTGGCACGGGAAGGGGTTCCGATCTGGCACGACCTTAGGCCGAAGCCGACGTCCGTCCGCCCCCGAAAGTGTTCCCCTCCGTGCAGTTCGCGACGCGGTTGTAGCGCGAACGCGACGCGCACGGGCGCGTGTTGACGCGGGCGTTTCGCAATGAAACGGCGCGCAAGCAGCTGAGTGGAGCGTTGCAGTAGGTCCGTATGCGCGGATGATCGCGGCTCAACTCCGAATATATATCCAAACGGCGAATATTCTAGTAAGGACCAGCGTGCGGGCCGAGAACATTCGAGACCATATATGTCTCTCTCTAATGGTGCACTCACTCTCTCTGTCACTCCCTTATCGAATGTTCCGAGTATAGCTATCTCTTTCTAGTAGTGCTATCTCTGTCACACACTTCTCGAATGTTCCGAGTATAGCTATCTCTTTCTAGTAGTGCTATCTCTGTCACTCCTACCGGATATTTCGCCATATAACGATTTGTGCTTCAGAGGCCCATAAGGGGTCCTGAAAACGCCTGAAAACGGGTTTTCAGGTTATGGCGTCATCTGATAGAGGGTGCCCTGAAACGGACTGAAAACATGTTTCAGGCGCCTGAAAACGACGGCAACTTGGGTGAAATTTCGATCTTTAGATATGTGATAGATCAACTTCTGAAACGGCCTGAAATGACTTTTCAGCCTGCTGAAAACGCCTCTAAAGCACTGAAATTGACGTTCAAAATTTTTGACCTAACCTACCGGCGTAACAATATGAACTTGTACCTTCAGGGGTAATACACAGTAGGAAAATTTTGATGATTAGTTGAACATAGGATCACTATCATCACTGCGCTTTTTGTGACAGCAAAGCCAATCCATCGGCTGTACTCAGTCCATCGTGTTTTGACAACTTAGTCTGTATATCGACTTTGTGTCAGTCCATCGGTATACCCAGTCCATCGGGTTTTGACAACATTGCCAATCCAACGTCAGTGTAACCCGTACACAGCAGCTAACCCTCGCAAAAGGTACTGCTGCTGTTAATATGCAGCCAATGTACACTTTTTAAATTCTTACAAATAACTGTATGAGGAAAAGTGAAAAGTAACTTACTGATCTACATTATCAGTATCGTCATCGTCATAAACTAATTCTGTCTAATTCTGGAGGAAACTGTTGATCAGGGATTTTCCTGACACTATCGTGCAGATACTTGTAAGTTCTCTTTAACGTAAGTTATTTCGGCAAGTATCTATCATCGTCAAGAACATCAATAACTTTAAATGGTCCTTTAAACTTATCCTCCAATTTTAACTGATTCCTTTCCTCAATTTTGGTTAGAACAATGTCACCTACTACACATTTTAATATTAGCCTTAGTACTATCAGATCTTTCTTTCTCATAATTCTTTGTTCCCTCAAAACATCAATATCAACAATCTCATCATTGTCATCAGCTGTCATTAAGCTTAAGGACTGAGTTTTTAGTTGGCAAGGTAGCCAACTAATAACTCCAGAGGACTCGCTTTTGTGCTACTGTTCAGAGTCGAGTTCATGGCTAATTGAATGTTACCTTACGCATCTTGCCATGATTTTTATTTAGAAGTCTCAGAATACAGACGTCAACATACTCTTCAAAGTATTCATGACCTTCGTAACGTAGACGTTGACGCGACTAAAACCTGGCGCAATGAGATGATGTTGTGGTTATTGCAGAAAGTCGAAATCTCTTTGCTGGAAAAATATCTGCCTACCATTCTGCTACCACTCTCTGAGAAGCACCGATCATTGATATGGCTAGTTTGAGAGCTCTGATCCTATTAATGCTATCAATATTCTTTGAAGGAATCAAAAGAATGAACTTCGTAAATGAGTCAATCATGACGAAAACGTACTCTTTGACATCATTTTTCCCACTCAGCTTACTCGATGCATCGATATGCACCGGTATTTTCGGAATTGGATGAAGCACTGCTTGAACACGTCCAAAATGAGGCTTGGCAACCTTGCAGGTGATACAAATATCAAAAAACTTCTTCACGTATTTCGCCAGGAAAGGAAACTAATAAGTAGTGGTTAGGGCACGAGGAAATGGTTCCTCGTGCCCTAAGAAGACTCCTAGTGCGACCATTTCGCTGTCCCTTACGATAAACAATATTGTGTCTGACTTAGCATGAGTTATTTCAGAATGGCAATGGGAATAACGGGCTATGCCATTTGGACTGAAAAATGCCAGTTCTGTCTATCAGAGGGCTATCATAAAAGCACTAGGAGATCTTGCCCATTCCTTTGTCACTGCTTACACTGATGATGTATTAGATCTGTCAGCTACAGAAGAAGAATGAATCGAACTCCCCCGTATAGTACTTGAGGTCCTCACCAATGCGGGTTTTGCAGAAAACTGGTCCAAATGCTTTTTCCTTAAAAGGCGGGTCAAATATTTGGGTTTGGTGATTGAAGACGGTCGAGTTCAGCCAAACCCTGGAAAGATTGCAGCTCTCACTAAGCTTCCTCCCCACACCTCCATCACTCAACTTCGCCAATTTATTGGATTGGCCTCGTATTTCCGACAGTTTGTTCGTGATTTTTCCAAGATCACGGCCCCGCTGTTCAAGCTGACAAGCAGTAAGAATAAAAGCACTCAATTAGCAGCCATCACATGATTCTGCTTCTCTTTCTTCGACAAAAAAATCATCACCAAATTGAATAGTGAGCCGGTCGTCGTAATTTTCAATCCTGAACTCCCTATTTCAATAGGGTGTGAAATTAATTTCACACCGATCCTGAACCCCTTCCCAATGAGAAAAAGATATAAGAACTGACAGATGAGGAAAAGAGGTTGCAGCGTGAACAATGGAAGAAAGCCAGTAATAAAACAAAATACTCGTAAAAGACCAAGACAAAATTAAACAGAAGCACTCATGGTAGAAAATGAAGTCATAAAACATGAAAATGAGTTAACGTTACCCTCCTGTTGATGCAGTCGGATAAAAGTATCTTAGATGCTAATCTAGCTCACAAACTATCTCTGTGCTAAATTTCATGCAAATACATTCAGCCGTTTTAGCGTGACTGAGGCACAAACACAAACATCCAAAAAATCTAAACATCACTACTTTCACATTTATAATATTAGTAGGATGGTGGTGTCCCTAATTTCAACCACAACGAATCGAGTTGCAAATTTTACCGATAACGAGCCGCGAGTCATCGCGATTTTGAACCTTATGCCATGGTAATAAAATTCAAACCCCATAACGGGAAATGGCATTTCTAGGAATGCCGTGGTAGTTGAGTCCTTATTAAATAAATCCTGTTTTCAGCTCGGCATGCAAAGCTTCCGGGCAACCATGTCGGACTCATATGCAACTCATGCTACGGAGCAATACTAGGGTGAGTTAGAAATTATAATATAAGTTGGGTTGAGAGAGAGAGAGAGAGAGTCGCTTAGGACCAAAGAAACTTGGCGTGAACTGTACTAACAAACAAAAAACCGGTCACGAGACGTAAACGCACACAAGCGGAACCCCCCCCTACCAGCGCCCAAGAAAACCGCAACTCTGCATATTAGGGCTCTTTTACGCTCGGTTTCTGTAAGATCGATCAAATGAAACAGAGAGTTATGTCATCTCATGTCAACCTAATTTCAGCCTATCACATGCCGTAATATTATTCACCCGTTACATTTGACTCTTTTAGTAACCGCGGCTCAGTGCCGTGCGGGATTGTGAAGCGGCACACGAGGCGTTGTACTGGACAGCACCCTGGGTCAGCCCCGTCGACCTCCGCACGACACTAAAGGAGTCCTATAAGTTGTAGCTGACTTAAACAGTACAGCTCATAATGTTCATTCAAATATGGATTTTAGTGGCGGTATAACGAGTGGCGAGTGAATATATGTTTGCTTAGTTATATTGGCAATGTAATGTATATCTACAAAGTACAACCGCAAAACCCATATTTGAATGAACATTCTTTATCAGTACGAGAGCGGGGTCGTACAAGTCAGCTACGTCCTTTACACTTCATGTCATTCAGATCGCTGACAGACAAATAGACGAACGAACCCTAAACAAGCATCATCACCATCGTCGTATTCACCCTAAATATGGCCTTCACAGCAAACTTTATAAATAAGGTGTATGTATATGTCGTCGCAATCTGTATAACAAGTGATTCTGCATGTTTCCAGTTTCCGGTACTCGTGCGTGGAATGCGTCAACTTCGATCTCTGCGCGCGATGCGAGGCGATGCGGGAACATGACCATCATTATATGCTTCGCGTCCCGGGACCCAGGCCAGAGGTGTGTGTGTGTGTGTGTGCGTGTGCCGGGACCCAGGCCCGACGTATATGCCTGAGTCTGTGTGTGTGCATGTGCCAGGACCAAGGTACTTGTACAGGAGCTTGATGCTCCTGGTGCTGTAGTCGTACTCTTGAGCACTATCTATTTAGCATCCCTGTGTGGGATATATTAAAGGCTTTATATTTATGGGCTTGTATTTTTTATTTGGTTTCTTGTTATTTATATACACTTTTTTATAAAAGGGATCCACAACTGGCTCGATAGCTATTAATCTAATCCTCACTATAATTTAGCTCAGTCACTGGCCGAAGCCTACGGTGAAGTGTGTCACATTGACTTCTCACAACCAAACCTCTTTCTTTTTTAAAACTACAAACAAGTAACGGTGCCAGAGTGACACCCACTGTAAAGAGGCCCGTATACAATATACAACCTAACTTACAATCATTCCCCCCTCCCTCCAAAAAAAAAATTCCAACGGATATTTTTTTTTTCAAAGTGGCAACCCTAACTCAAAGTCTAAAATCTAAAATGATAACCCTATCTCAAAGTCTAAAATCTAAAAAACATTAAATGTTAACTTTAAGTTAGTTTGCTATGCATGAAATCTAAAAGACAGTGAATATGCCGCAAGCATAAATTTAAATAACATCAAGTACCCTAATCCTTATCGGTCCAATCATCTCATTTACCCTACTCAATTAAACATTAAATAACAAAACCAAACTACACTTAAGGTGTAGGCTATGCACCTTAAAAAACTTAAATTATAACACCCTATGATCCCATCATACAATTATTCGCGGCTTAACACCAACCTACCTAACGCTAGAAAACTCTCAATTACAATACGAAGGCAAACAGCTGAATCTAGCTAAGATTTAGCTTCTCGAATAGTTATCATTCGACAAACTTTCTGACTATAAAAACTAGCGAAAAACTTATCAGACAACTATAATACCTCCGTTCCTAAAATTAACACAACACTGTCTTTGCTTTATGATTGTGAACACATTGTGAACTCTTTCCACCGAATGGAAATATTTCAAAAATTTACGCAGGCAAAGATCAAAGAAAAAAATTATCATTTTCAAATATAGGAAACGTCAACCATATTAACAGGATTAATCTATAGAATACTAAGCCACAGCCTAAGAATGAGTTCATTAAAATTCGTTCCAATAATACGATGAAATCAACTAGCTTTAAAACCGATACTACTACATATAAACAGCATAAATAATCCATTGGAATTCAGTAAACTATCTTTTACTATTAACAGTTTAAGATAATCGCCGTGAGTTGCAACCAATTACCCAAGTAAAGAAACTACAAAGAATCTCGAATGTTTATCGAATACCCGAGTTATCCCACATCAGAAATTACTTTCATTGAGAAACCTTCGTTACCAACTTCGTTATACAACCCATAGTCTCCCCTAACCAAATCATCCCAACTCTATACTTTAAGAACGCGGGAACCAAAACCGAACCCTATGACGAAAAGCTATTGCCTCGACATACTGCTCTCAAAGATAAAACCAGGCGATAGGTTCAAACAATTATTCGAACTGTCGTTTATAAAAGTTTTTCATATAAAGGTAATCTACCACGGAAATCTAGTATGTTACAGATATTTCTTGGGTTTTTGGTGTACGGTCCTCATCAGACATCATAGCTCAGCAACAACATGAAAAGAAACACCGGTTAATAAACAATTCATAACAACACCGTATACACAAACCACAAACCATCAACCGGGATAAAATTGTATTATATTCCTAATGTATAATTATTTAATATCCTAATGTTCCTATCCTAATCCTATAATTATTTAATGTCCTGATGTATAATTATTTAATATCAGACGAACTCCTCAACGCAGCACAAAGCGTTTTAAACGATTTGTGTTAACAATAACGCCCCGTGAACGTGAGTTCAGACGACGAATCAGCACATCAGACCTCCCAACGATCTCAATGACCTTCTATGGTCCTTGATACAGACGTGCCAACTTCATACATCTTCCCGTTATCCGCCTTGGTACGTATAACAAAACTAAGTCATTCACCCGGAACGATCTGGGTTTTGATCTCATATCGTAATACCGTTTTTGTACACGCTGTGCGTTCGCAATATTTCCTAACGCCCTAGTCAGCAGCCTACCCACACGATTTACCCTTTCATCTATCGTTTCGTCGAAACCAACCGCGTTTAATCCTAATGAACGATCCACCACCGAGCACGGTTCCCTACCAAATAAAATATTATACGGTGACACCCTCGTTGACGCCTGCACGCTAGTGTTATATGCATGTACCACCAAAGGTAAAACCGAGCACCATTGCCTTTGATTACTACCTAAATATTTTGATAACATCGAAGTTAACGTTCTATTCATTCGCTCTACCAAACCGTTACTCTGTGGGTGAAACGAACTTGTATGTATCATTTCCGCCCCAAAGTGCTCTACCGTTTCTTTTACAATTCCCGCCGTAAAAACCGTTCCTCTATCCGAAATAATTTCCCTAATCGGCCCGAACCTACAGAAAACCTCCTCAATTAAAAACCGCACTACATCTTCCGATGTAACCCTAAGTAACGCCTTACATACCGCAAACCGCGACGCATACTCTACCGCGCCTATAATAAAACGGTTATCTCTCGACGAACGTGGAAACGCTCCTAACACGTCGATTCCTACCTTCTCAAAAATATCCGAGACCCTAATCAGCATCAAATCTGCTACGCTTTTAACTAACTTCCTTTCTTGACACGGCACGCACGAAGCTATATAACGCTCTATCTCCTTATCAGCTTTCGGCATGAAATATTTCGACCGAAATCTCTTCAACGTCTTTGCGAGACCCAAATGACCTCCTGTCCACGCCTCATCATGTAATTCGTTCATTACATTTTGAAACAACGACCTAGGCAATACTAATACCTCCCTAATTTCTCCATCTCTACGTACGCTTTTATATATTTTAATAAATTATTTCTCAAGCAAAAACCGCTACGCCACGCTTCCGGACGTTCGCTCAACCGCGTTAACCATCTACTACAAAATGAATCGTTCGCTTGATCCTCCTGTAACGACTCTACATTGATACTAAAAACTTCCAAACCATCATCATCAGGTTCAAAACGAGAAGAAGACTGAGGTCCTTCTGTTTCCCGTTTCCCTTCTTCCATTAGCGGATTCCTACTCAAAAAATCTGCCACTACATTGCTTTTCCCCGAGCAATGAACTATCTCGAAATCCCATTCTTGAATCGCTAACGCCCATCGCGCTAACCTACCAGACATATCTTTTTTCGACTGTAACCAACATAACGCGCTATGGTCTGTAAAAACCTGAAAATACGATCCCCAAAGATAATGCCTATAGTGCCTTAACGCCCCTACTAACCCCAGACACTCTTTCTCCGTCGTCCTATATTTTTTCTCCGCATCCGTTAACTTCCTAGACGCAAAGGCAACCGGACTCATTTTTTCAACGCCCTGCATCAACATTGCACCTAACGCCTCGTTAGACGCATCCACATAAACCCTCGTAGTAACCGACTTATCCCCCGAATAATAGGAAAGTATTGGCGCACTACACATAACCTTCTTAATATACTCGAACGAATTCTGCAATTCCTCATTCCATTGAAACTTTACCCCCTTTTTCAATAATTTAGTGAGAGGTAACGATATTCTCGCAAAATTCGATACAAATTTTCTATAATAAGAAAATAAACCTAATAATTGTTTCACATCCTTCGTAGATGTGGGAGTTGGAACCTGTTGCATAGCCTTCAGCTTTTTCTCACTAGGTTTTACTCCTTCATTCGAGATTCGATAACCTAGCATCTCAATCTCGCAAAAACCGAATTTACATTTGGATGGCTTGAAGTTCAAGTTCGCTTCTCTAAACCGCCCAAAAACTTACTGCAACGTATCGGTAAACTCCTCGAACGTTCTACCATACACAATTACATTGTCTGCGCAAACCATAACCCCTTTAAATCTTAAATCCGCTAAAACTTTATCCATCATCCGTTGGAAAACCGCTTGACTCGTTGCTAAACCGAACGGAACAACATTAAATTCATAAAGACCCGTGGTCGTGACGAAAGCCGTTTTATGCCTACCTTCCGTAATAACCGTCTGCCAATAACCCGAATTGAGATCTAACTCCGCAAAATACTTGGCCCCGGCCAAACTATCGATAATGTCTTCTATCCGCCGAATAGGATAACTATCCCTACAAATGTTCTTATTTAATTTCCGATAATCTATACAAAACCTCCATGAATCATCGGGCTTTTTAATTAACACTACGGGCGCAGCATAAGAACTAGTGGATTCCCTAATAACACCTAGTTTCAACATCTCCGCGACCTGCTCCTCAATAATTTCCCGTTGCACCGGCGAAACGCCATACGGGTGACAATGAACCGGCTCTTCATCATAAGTCTTAATATCGACCGACACTATTTCCGACCTACCTAATTGGTCAGTTGCAAACGCAAATCTATCCGCATTCCTATCCAACAACGCCAATAATACCCGCTTATCATTCTCACATAAATCCTCATTTACGATAAACCGTTTATCTTCTACCCCAAACGCAAATTCGCACGAATCCGATAACCCCGAGAAATAAACGTAATCGCCCTTTCTTAGCTCCTGAAAGTCGATAGAATTTATCACGTCACGATCCTCGATAACCGTGGTTTCCCCGAAGTTCACTTGTTTCCTTCTAGAACCGTCTAGAAAGTCCGACCCTATCTTTTGTTTTGAAAGAACCCCTACGCACATGACATTTCGTTTTACCGGCGTCGTGTTTTGTTTCGTATGGAAATTATTGAAAAACGGTATTTTTCCCTGAAAAAAACACATACACGACTGAACAAAATCAATATTCATACCGTTCTTTATTAAAAAATCCACCCCTAAAATAATGCTACAATTCAAATCAGTTACTACTAAAAATTCCTGTGAAAAGCTAAAATTGTCTAAACTAAAATCTATAACACATTTCCCTACAATTTGCAGCAAACTTCCATTTACCGCCTTAACCCGTCTCTTCTCTTCTTGCATACATCTCGCACCCACTTGACCTGCGACGGCTGGGCTGATGCATGAAGCTGTAGCGCCTGTATCTAAAAGAGCTACCACTTTCACATTAGATGCATTTAATAAAACTAATGGTCTGACCTGCTGATCTCTTGACTGCTACGATCTTCCCTATTGGTCGTTCCGCTTCTGTGCTACGCTGCTGAGCTTGTCTGAGGCCCTTATTCCACAGGTCAGCCCGGTCACCGCTATCGGGCTCTAGCCACGACGTGTTGCAAAATCCGCTTGCCTAGGACGCAAATTATAATTATTAGTACTAGAAACATTCGGCCTGTCTCCCCCCCCTATTGCTATGGGCCAAATTCGGTCCAAAAGTTGCCGGGTTCCTAAACACATTCACATTATCATCACTTCCCGGACTCAACTTCTCCATCTGTACCAGCACTGCCCTTAGCGCCTTCTTATCTACAAAATGGCTCAACATTAATTTATTTCTAAGATGGTTCTGCAATCCTCTTAAAAATTGCGTTATAAAAATGTCATCTTTAGTAACTCTAGCCTTCCTCGCCAGGTCCCCTTAATAATGGAAGTAGTCCAACAAACTTCTTTTCTCTTGCTTGGCATTGTAGAACTTCTCTGCAAAGTCTGTGCCTCCAAACTCCTCATTAAACTTATTCACCACCTCGTCAAATGTCTGGGCACTGCCCCTAATTTCTCTAAAAAAATATAAGGCTCCCCCTTTTAAATACGAAGGAAATAATAATTTTAATTCCTCCGACGATATAAATTTCTGCCTCGATGCAGCATCTCTGAAGTCTTCTAGAAAATCTTAAAAGGACTCCTGCGGACCCCCCGAAAAACAAGTTGACAACTCCTCCATCATGAAATAATTTCATAAAATTTTTCACAAAATGTCCGCCGCTATAAAACAATCTTCCCACAACATTTTTCTATTTGAGTCTTCACTCGCTTGGCAGGTCGAGGTAATTCCTAAATAAAAAACTTGAGTACAGAAATATACTCCCCAATGCACATTCGATCCTTCCTCGATTCAGCAAGGTCTGGATCGACGATCTCCTCTCCTCTTCAATTACGTCACTTCTTATGACGTCACCTTCCCTCCTCCTGAAGCGATTGTAAGGTAGGTTGTATATTATATCCCACCAAAACATTTTCATGTAAAAATGTAGCCAAGAAGAGGGAAACAAAAAGTTATCAGATCTCAAGTAGAGCCAAGCTTCTAACTCTACACGCCCTAACTGTACAGCCCTAACTTCACAAACTCTAACACCTTACTCAAAATATGTGGCTTGCTTGGCCGTTTCGTTGGTTGCATTTTCCAACTTAAGCTCATGTGACGGTAGTGAAACGGCCAAGCCACATATTTTGAGTAAGGTGTTAGAGTTTGTGAAGTTAGGGCTGTACAGTTAGGGCGTGTAGAGTTAGAAGCTTGGCTCTACTTGGGATCTGATAACTTTTTGTTTCCCTCTTCTTGGCTACATTTTTACATGAAAATGTTTTGGTGGGATTTCATTTCTTTTTGTAAGTTGCATAAGATCCGGGATGCATACTGATAAGGGAAGTCTACAAAGAAGTAATAAGAACTGTAGTAATATTCTAGGAGTAGGAGTATCGTGCCCCTCGGTGGGGAAATTAATGGTCTACATTTACTTTACTTTTATTATTTATGACAAGCAGTCCCTGTATAAATTTTAAGACCATAGCATCAAAAATTGCGGAAGTCTCATACAAACTTTCATCCCCTAGTTTAGGGGGTTGAAGGGTGAAAATTCCAAGTTTTAAGATTTTTCTGTTGTTAGTGTACAAATACTAGCCTAGATGCCAAATTTCAGCTTTCTAGCACTTCGGGAAGTGCCTAAAAGTTTTGTTGATCAACAGTACGTGAATGAGTGAGTCAGTAACGAAATCGGGGTTTTTTAGATATCAATTAAATCTAAAGTATAAAAGCTATGCACCTGAAACTTTGTATGTTTATTAAGTCTACTAGTGACATCATATCCCGAGAATTTCGTCGATCTGGTATAATCCGAACCCAAGTTCTGAGAGTTCAAAATAACGACAAAGCGTTACGAGAAAAGGTAGGTAGTGCCCCAGTGCTTCGCGCTCTTCTTGGCGGGGGCACTTCCGTGCCCCCAGATACGGGCCTCTTTAGAGTGGATGTCACTTTGGCACCGTTACTTGTTTGTAGTTTTAAATAAAGAAAGAGGATTGGATGTGGAAGTCAATGTGACACACTTCACCGGAGGCTTCGGCCAGTGACTGAGCTAAATTATAGTGAGGATCCACCAGGTGGCGCCACCAGAAGTGGAAGTGTTTATAATCAGCTGCTAGTAAACATTAAATAAAAAATGGAATTAATCTATGTAATCACAAAAACACTATGAAGTAATAAACTCTGATCGACAAAATACGTGTGTGAGTGTTATCTCAAACCGACAAGCGGTATTTAGTGATATAATACAGAAACTATAACCAGTGCCAAATAAAAAAAATCACCAGTAAATCCGAAAGACCCAGTGTAGAAATCAACTTGAATAAAACATTTAATCTGTGTTCAATGTTATAAACGAAATATCAAGTGACTCTAGTGTGTGCATCAGTAGAAATAACTAAAATCCTGATTTCGCAAACGTTAAAATTCAAATCTCAAAGGACGCCCATAACAACGACATCTCACCTATGCACAGTGAACCAATTCTTTTTGACACGCACGCCACGGATTGAGGAAGAGTCCCATATGCCCGATAGATGGTAGCTGCAAGCAACGGCGGCGCCACTCATACAGACCGATAATTTCGTCACTCAGAAACACTGACGTGTGGCTCAGCGGTCTGCATCGTGGCTCCCACGCAAGAGGTTCAAGTTCGATCCTCGCCTAGGACTTTTTCAACAGTATTAACTTTTTCTATCTCAATAACATAACTAGGCTATAAAAATGAGTTTTTCCGAAAACGTTACATTACGAAAACCAAGGAATAACAAATCGGACACAGATATATTAACTGACGACGACGACAACTCCAAAGATGGGCTAGGACTAAACAGTACAAGCAATAGTATGCCTATATTGTCGGACTACGAGGATGATGACCAAATAAAGGAACTAAAACAGCAAATAGAACAACTAAAAACAGATTTAAAAGCAGCGCACCTAGAAATAGACAACCTGAACTTGGAAAATTCGAGCCTAAAATCGAGCTTAGAAAACTCACTAAAGAAAAATAATTTATGCAAAAGAATAACAGACAGCCTCAAAAATGATTGCGTCACACCTAAAAATAAACGAAAATCGAAATCAACGCCACAAACAATACCTAGCCAGTTACAAAAAACTTCAAAAAGCGCTGAAAACATCAGAAACGAAACAATACAGACGTGCGACATCAATACGGAGAGTGCGGCTATTCACAATTTCAACCCGAATACTATAACCGGAGATACGAACCCAAAGATCTGCTTAATTACAAGTAACAGACGTAACAAGATCCTCGAAATTTCCCAGGACGCACTAAAGAAGCAAGGTCGTATCTGTCACTTCCTAACCCCTGGCGTTGGAGTAATGGAATTGCTGCGAGGAATAGACAAAAAACTAAAAAACTATTCAAAAAATGACTACTGCATTATTATGATAGGTGAAGCAGACTTCCAGAGCACCAACAACTACTTTGATCTTGTGCAGAATATTCGGAACACTCTACAAACGCAGCAACATACCAACATCATAATGTGTCTACCGGTCTACATGTGCTCAGACTTCACCACAATGTTCAATGGGCGAGTTGAAACGTTCAATAACTTACTTCATCTAGACAACCATACTCACAAATACGCGACATTGCTGGACTCCAATCAAAACCTAACTTATTACGACAATAAAGTGTTTACCAAGAAGCACGGGACTACAACCAACAGCGGGATACGTACTATATTCACACAGGTCAACCGATTGATTCAAGACACAAGAGAAAACATCAACATTAACTATGAAGAGAACACAGAATCTCAAGAACCACGCCCAGATTCCCAAGAAATGCGCACAGGACCTCAAGATACTGTACCCTCCGGCAAACACAAGCATTATCAAAAAGAGCGCACAGAAAGAGAGCACCAGTTTTTTCTTCACTAAAAATCTCAATCTTCTCCATCAGAACATCGCTGGTCTCATTAATAAATCAGACATGTTGACTCTATACCTAGAGGAACTATACATAGAGAACGTTGTAGTGGACGTCATCTGCATCACGGAGCACAACATTATAGCAGGAGAGGAAGACTTGGCAGTGCTATTAAACTACCATATTGCGGCACACTACTCAAGAGATGATAGAAGGAAAGGGGGAGCCTGTATACTAATTAAAACTGGTCTTCAATATAAAGAACTAAAAGAAATCGCAAAACTCTCTATAAAGGGGATATTTGAATGCTGCGGCTTAGAATTAATTCATCAACAAATTATTATCGTATGTATTTACAGAATTCTGAAAAATAAAAATAAAACCTTGCATTTAAATACATTCTATGAGCAAATGGAAAAATTACTACAGAAGATATGTATAAAAACGGGTAAACGAGTAATTATTAGTGGAGACTTTAATATTGATACTATCAAACAAACAAAAACCTCTACCGACTTTAAAAACTTTCTGCTAGGATACAATCTAATACTTCAATTTGCAGAACCAACAAGATTGTCATCTAAAACCTGTCTTGATAATTTTGCTCACAACATTAATCACGGAATAGGAAAAGTTATTGATTACGGGCTCTCAGACCATACAGCACAGCTTTTAAACTGTCCCGTGAAAAAAACATGTGCAATCAACTCTTGGAAAACCACCAAAAGAGATTATAGCCAAGAAAATTTAGACAAATTTAAATCATATCTTAATGCACTCTCTTTCTCTGACATATATACACTTGATGATCCCAATGAATCATATGACTGCTTTTTAGAAACATTCCTACTGATTTATAACCTATGTTTTCCAAATATTACGGTAACTGTGAAAATAAGAAAAAAACCCAAATGGATCTCGAAAGGAATAAAGAAATGTAGTATAACACAGAGACAATTACTATGGAAATCTAGACTAGACCCTACAATAAAGAACAAAAATGACCTAAAGTCCTATTCAAATCGACTTAAAAAAATTGTGAAGTTAACTCAAAAATCTCAAAATAATTATAATATTCAAAACTCATCGAATAAATCAAAAGAGTCATGGAAAATAATTAATGACACCAAAATCTCTCTCCCTAGTGAGCCTATAGAGAAAATTAAAATTGACGACAATGTCATAACCGATGCCCAACTTATTTCAGAAGCGTTCAATAACTTCTACATAGATCAAATACAACAAAACAACCAGTCACGTAATAAAACCTATCCCCACCCGATAAATCATCAGCAACAGTCAATGTACATGAATCCAACAGCAGCGGATGACATAGTCAAAACCATTAATGCTCTAAAAAATAAAAATAGTGTAGGATATGACGGCATCCATACTAAAGTGATTAAACATGTCCGGTATATCATTGCACCGCACATGAGCCACATTATAAATTTATGCATTCTCCACGGAGCATACCCGGAAAGTTTAAAAACAACAATAGTAAAACCTCTCTTTAAGAAATCAGATAGGGAATCTATGACAAACTACCGACCCATTGCACTCATCCCAGTGATATCTAAAATCTTCGAGAAAATCATATATAACGCACTATCCTCATACCTAGAATCTTTCAATATCTTGACTTTGGAATAAAAGGGATTCCGCAAAGGAAAAACCATTAATATGGCAATTTACGATTTCTTGAAGGACATCATGTCCTGCGTGGATAGAAGACAACCAGTAGTGGCCCTTTATATGGACATGACAAAGGCATTTGATTATGTTGACCACAGAATACTGCTCGAAAAACTATATGTATATGGTATACGAGGAAACATACTGCAACTAATAGAATCTTACTTGAGCAACAGACAACAACACACAGAACTAACTAGAATAAATACAAAAACAAGATTAGAGAATACATATAAATCAAATGTAAGAAAAGTACTGTTTGGTGTCCCGCAAGGCAGTGTACTAGGGCCTCTTTTATTTATTATATATATCAATGACCTTCCAAAAGTGACATCTAATAAAATGACATTATTTGCGGACGATAGCACAATGATTTTAGAATGCAATGAACTAAACGATTATAATTTAAAAATAACTGACGCTTTAAAAGATATAATTAATTGGATGAATACTAATAATTTAATTGCAAATTTAGATAAGACCAAATTAATGAATTTCTGTCAAAGACAATCAAAATTAGAAAATCTTAGTGTTTATTGTGAAGGCACAACAATAGAAGTTGTCGAAAAAACCAAGTTCCTAGGATTAGTGGTAGATAACAATTTAAATTGGAAACATCACTCGAAACAAATATGTGATCGCTTAAGTAGCTCCGCCTTTTTGCTCTACAAACTTGTGAAAATCGTTAGCATCGAGACAGCATTAGCTGCCTATCACGGCTTTGTGTCGTCTACCCTGCGGTACGGTGTGATTTTCTGGGGCAACTGTTCTGAAAAGGAAACCATTTTTAAGGCACAAAAAAGATGCCTCAGAGCTGTGTTTAGCCTCAAAACTAAAGACAGCTTCGAACCATACTTCAGGAAACACAGAATACTCACCTTGCCCTGCCTATACATTTTTGAGGTGGCAGTTTTCGTAAAAACCAATCCTATTAATTTCACTGAGTCCACATCCACAACTAGTTTTTCCCACCGTCATCAACATCGGCACAGACTTTGCTTGCTAACTTCTAGGACAGCTTTATTACATAAAAGTATACTTTGCATGGCACCTAAGATATACAATAAAATTCCAAACGAAATAAAAGATTTAAATTTACAACCATTTAAGAGTAAATTATTCCATCTGCTCAGTAAAAAATGCTACTACAATATTAATTCCTTCCTAAATGACAAATCTCTATAATTTTGATATTTTGTTTGACATTTTAAATTTGTGGTAAAAATAATAGACGTAATCTAATATAATAATATGTGTAAATGTTAATGTAGGTACTTTAGACAATAATATTCATACACCATTTTACTGGTAGGACATAGCGGTAATCTAATTTCTTTAAGACCTGTGTATTAATGTAACCTATGTTCATGAAATAAACAATTCTATTCTATTCTATTATATTCTATTCTATTCTATTAGATTAATGGCTATCGAGCCAGTTGTGGATCTCTTTTATAAAAAGTGTAAATGAAATTAAAGCAAATAAATACAAACAAACAAATAAAACCAAAATCGTATAATTTATAGTTGTCGTGATCGTCTAGTGATATGATCCCTAGGAGTACGACATTGGTGCCAGGAGCGCTACAGTACTGTACCTACACGTGCTCGATACTTCTCGGTTTTAGTCGCTGAAAGTGATCAAGGATCTGGCGTCCACCAGGGTCGTATTCAGACTAGGACTAGGACTAGTCGAAACACTCGTCCGACCGCGAAGAGATAAGATCTGTCGGCGCTTCGCCAAGCTACAACTTATAATCTAAAATACCTGGGTGTGTGTCCTGTGGTAGTGACGACCTCCTTCCCAGCAAGTTACTGGATGCGCGCCTCGGTATATGTTCCAATTATTCGCTGAAGGAGGTTCTCTGCGTCTACTTGCCGACTACAAGTGACACACTGTTCCACTTAATTCTTAAAGCACGGATCTCCCGGTGAGGTTTCAAACGCACTGCTACACTTAGGACTGTTCCTTAGCCTAGCTAGCGTGGATCCCCCGTGGAAGCCAATGTTCTCACGCTACTGGTACACCAGTAACCACGACAAACAACTCAGCGGGTCGTTCACCCTTCACTTTACAGAGTGTGGAACCTTTTCTGTTATCACCGAAATAGTGTTCAAACCACCTTGGGAGATCGCGGGGCCGACGGCTCATCTTTAGCGGATGACCTACTCGCTAGGGCGTCCAAACTTTTTTAGCATCAAGTTGGGGTCATTTGATTATCTTCCTGAAAGTTTCAGGTTGCGGAATTCAATAGTTTTTAAGATATGATTTTTTGAAAATCTGAAAATACTTTGTAAAATTATGTAACGCAACGCAAATAATATGTTTAAATCTTGTCTGTGGTCAAAATACATTACCTACGTTTCGCTGTAACGCATATTTGAAAAGATGAGAATTCTCATAAAAAAGGAGGAAATGTGGAATAGTTTTTTAATAATATCTATTTTAATAAAAACGTTCATTAAACTTGCAATTTAATTTTGTTTATTTATTTTACGTCAATCAAAGTTAATTTAGTATTTTTTTCGTAAAATATCACTTTTGATAAATAAAAAAGTTGTAATTTTTGTTTAAAACGGAACGCATTTTGTTGGGGCGTTGTCCGCATTGTTGGTTGGGCGGCCAACCAAAATGGCCGCGTTCATGACGCCATTCCGTTTTCTAGTAGTTTCGCGAATGTTCTATTTTCTTGTTCTCTCGATATTTACAAGCAAAAACAACTGGCTAGAGTAGGTTATTGTGGCTACTTTTCAATCGGGTTATAGGTTGCGTTAGAACGTTGAAGAAGCTAAACCGGAGCGGAGCGGAGCGAAGCGTATGCAAACAAAAACGATTAGCTAGAGTAGGTTATTGT
Source organism: Argyresthia goedartella (assembly GCA_949825045.1). Classification (NCBI taxonomy): domain Eukaryota; kingdom Metazoa; phylum Arthropoda; class Insecta; order Lepidoptera; family Argyresthiidae; genus Argyresthia; species Argyresthia goedartella. The sequence goes on from OX463834.1 coordinate 17,929,532, forward strand.
GGCTACTTTTCAATCGGGTTATAGGTTACGTTAGAACGTTGAAGAAGCTAAACCGGGGCGGAGCGAAGCGAAGCGTATGCAAACAAAAACGATTGGCTAGAGTAGGTTATTATGGCTACTTTTCAATCGGGTTATAGGTTACGTTAGAACGTTGAAGAAACTAAACCGGGGCTGAGCGGAGCAAAGCGTATGCAAACAAAAACGATTGGCTAGAGTAGGTTATTGTGGCTACTTTTCAATCGGGTTATAGGTTACGTTAGAACGTTGAAGAAGCTAAACCGGGGCGGAGCGGAGCAAAGCGTATGCAAACAAAAACGATTGGCTAGAGTAGGTTATTGTGGCTACTTTTCAATCGGGTTATAGGTTACGTTGGAACGTTGAAGAAGCTAAACCGGGGCGGAGCGGAGCGAAGCGTATGCAAACAAAAACGATTGGCTAGAGTAGGTTATTGTGGCTACTTTTCAATCGGGTTATAGGTTACGTTAGAACGTTGAAGAAGCTAAACCGGGGCGGAGCGGAGCAAAGCGTATGCAAACAAAAACGATTGGCTAGAGTAGGTTATTGTGGCTACTTTTCAATCGGGTTATAGGTTACGTTAGAACGTTGAAGAAGCTAAACCGGGGCGGAGCGGAGCAAAGCGTATGCAAACAAAAACGGTTGGCTAGAGTAGGTTATTGTGGCTACTTTTCAATCGGGTTATAGGTTACGTTAGATTGTTGAAGAAGCTAAACCGGAGCGAGCGGAGCGAAGCGTATGCAAACAAAAACGATATAGGTTATTGTGGGCATCTACCCCCTTCCCCCTCCCCCCCCACTTCAAGATCAAGGTCAGTCTAAATTTTGTTTTATTTTAACAACATAACCTCAAAACTTTAAATAATCATATCTCAACAACTAGGCATTTCCGCGGGGCGGAATAGTAGGGGGGGCATCTACCCCCCTCCCCCCTCAAGGTCAAAGAAAGTAGGTCAAGTTCTAAAGTCCTTCCGTTATGAAACCGCAATTGGCCCGTTTGGTTCTAAAGTCCTGGAAACTTGAAATTTGGCACAGAGGTGTATCATGGGGAGTAAATTGAGGGAAAAACTGAAAACTGGTTACTGATTTACCATAATATAAAAAAGCCGAGAAGTTTCCAGCGGTAAAGTTAAAATAATCGTACTGCACATCTTCGTTACTACAGAACAAAACACAACAAACAAACACTACAACGACAACAAAAATAACGTAGCGCCATTTCCCATACTGGCAGAGGCAAGTTGCAAACATGTTTAGCAAGTTATTCAATCCCATTCCGCTTGACAGGGGGCTGGCCCATCGCCGCAGCTATGGAGAACTCACAGTAACTCTCAATCTGTGGGAGTTTCTACGCCCTTCTTCTCACACAGTGGTCCAATGTAGAGAAGTGGCAAAAATGGCCAATGCTAAGTATATGAAAATATCTACAGTAATAAAGACATTTGTTTTTTTTTTGAATGACAAGTAAAATTTCTGTCTGTAGGCGGAGTTCAAAGCGACGATGGCGGATATTCGTGCGGCGCTGAAGAAAAGACGAGAACCTTGTAACTGTGAAGTAGAGTACGTACTACATATCCATAATTCTATTTTTTGTCAAGAATTATTTATTTAATAATAGTTTACCTACAAGGATAGTTTTTGTTATTGCAATCAAATATGGTAACGAATAGGGAAATAATTCTATAATAACAAAACACTACATCAGGCTCCGAAGATATGCGCTGTTATTTTGATTCAAAAGTTTTTTTATTCCGTACCTGAGCCGACAGAATTTTAGAGGAAACAACTTAATTCAAATTTAGAATTAGAGTCCGTCGTACCCCGCCTTGAATTTTCACTGAAAAACCCTGTGCGTTTTCATTTCTGTCCATAAGAACCTTCACAAGACTTTCAATACATAATTAAAAATAAAGTTAATCCAAATCGGTCCACCCGTTTACGAGATTAGCCGTTACAACCACTTTGTGATTAATTTTTAGGGTTCCGTACATTAAAAAGTTAAAACGGAACCATTATAGGATCACTAGTGTGTCTGCCCTAGGTGTGTTATAGTAATATCAATCGACCGAATTCTGAACCGATTAAATTGAAATTTGGTACACTTATGTATTTATATGAACCACACGAATGTATTACGTAAGAAAATACATGTTGAACTTGGGGGGCAAACTGTATGGGGTAAATCTAGCTCAACACAGTCCTTGGGTTAATAATTTTGTAATTATGTATTCCTGCTTATTAATTATAGTATAATTACTATAATTAATAAGCAGGAATACATAATTACTATATACACAGTCAGGTCATAAGTTCTGTCACACAATAAAAACTTTTGAATTTAGAACGCTGGCCACAAAAAAGTTTATTGAATTCGAATTTCGAATTTTTCATGAAAATATAAATGTGTACTTTTTAGAATTTTCCTTATTTTTAAATATGGAGTGGATACTTAAAGAAGACCTTGTCGCAGTTATTGCGTTGCATCGTTGCGGTTACGCGCCAATTCAGATTTTCGACTTACTGAAAATTTTAAATATAACCAAAAGATTCGTTTATCGTACCATAAAACGATACGATGAAGACTCTAGTCTGACAGTCTCTAGTAGATGACAGGTCAAGAAGTGGTCGGCCTCGCTCTGTTAGGACTCCAGCAGTGATAAAAGCTGTGAAGGCGCGAAACGCAGAAACTGTTGGCCCTTCAGATGGGGTTAAGCAGGACCACGGTGAAAAGGGTGTTAAATGAAGACTTAGGGCTTAGGGCATATCGAAGAAAAACAGGACATCGTTTGGACTCTCGTTTAATGGACCTGAGACTGAAGAGATGCCGCGCTTTGTTGAAGCGCGGCATCTCTTCAATGCAAAATCAAGCGCGGTACGCGGGAAAAAAGCATCGGGAAATTCTTTTTTCGGATGAAAAAATTTTCACCGTGGAAGAGAGCTACAACAAACAAAATGATAAGGTGTACGCACACAGCAGTGAAGAAGCGAGCAACCGAATTCCGCATGTCCAACGAGGTCATTTTCCATCCTCGATCATGGTTTGGTTGGGAGTCTCTTATTGGGGCTTAACTGAGGTACATTTTTGTGAGAAAGGCGAAAAAACGAATGCAGTTGTGTATCAAAATACAGTCCTCAAGAACCTTGTGGAACCTGTTTCTCATACCATGTTTAATAACAGGCACTGGGTATTCCAACAAGATTCTGCGCCAGGCCATAGAGCGAAAAGCACACAAGACTGGCTGGCGGCGCGTGAAATCGACTTCATCCGGCACGAAGACTGGCCCTCCTCCAGTCCAGATTTGAGTCCGTTAGATTACAAGATATGGCAATACTTGGAGGAAAAGGCCTGCTCAAAGCCTCATCCTGATTTGGAGTCACTCAAGGCATCCTTGATTAAGGCAGCCGCCGATATTGACATGGACCTCGTTCGTGCTGCGATAGACGACTGGCCGCGCAGAATAAAGGCCTGTATTCAAAATCGCGGGGGTCATTTTGAATAAACTTTATTACCATAAGAATCTATGTTTTATTAAGTTCATTTTGCTATATAAATGTTTACATAAATAATAAACATGTCTAAATTATTTCATATTGCACATGTGACAGAACTTATGACCTGACTATGTATATACAGGAATATTAATATATTGTAATATTTCTATTAGTTAAGCTCAAGCAATTTTAAAAGAGGTCTAAAAATCAATCTGTGTGAGTTTCTACGCCATTTCTCTCTCACATTGTTATAGCGAGAGGAAAAGAAGATGCTAAATGTTCTTAATCGTACCATCAAAATGTAACACGCTTTTATTTATGAAATTAGTACTGTGATAAAAACGGGAAGATTGAACAATTAAAGTGTGAAGGCTTTAATGTTAAAAATATATAATTATGTACGGTATATAATTATTTTGTCGTAGACGAAGAAGCTTAATTATCGTTAAAGGTTACAGTGAACTTATAAAGTCATATATTTGTTATTGGAGTTAATTTATTTTAAACTTATTAGTTAATTTTTAATAAAAGCTTGTTTTTAAAAAAAGTTTTTTTTTCTTTATTTTTATTTTTAACTTTTTAGTATTTTTAAATCGAGATTTACTACGACATAGTTCATAGCACGTAGTAGCGTGTTTCCGTTATGTAGTCCGTAGTACGTTCACATATTATGTGCTGCTTTGAGCACTTAAAGTTTATGTATTTTATTTATTTATATATACAGTGTGTTTTGGGGAAGAGTGTAGGTATTTTGCAGATGGACAGGGTCGGTCCTTACGATCATTTTATAGTATGGAAACCATGGTCCGATATCCTTTAGTTTTTAAGTTATGGGTTAAAAACTGATTTTATCAAATCTTTACACTTTTTGGGCTACCAAGCTAAAAAATAAACACAGTTTCAGATTAAATACAGGTTTTTTTTATTTATCAAATTAAACACATAACACACGATTAATTAAAAGTCTCACAACTATCCCGATATCAAAAACAATCAAATTGTGGTCAAAAGAAAAAAAAACAAAAAACAATCTTAGTAACTTTAATCATTTCAATGTTTATTTAAAAAAAAATGTGTTGGTGAAAAATTATTAAAATTTTTGAAAAAATGCTTATCTTTTCCCCTTTCTATCGATGTATCAAATAACAAGCTACGACTCAAATTCACGGAGATATGAGACTTTACATGCAGGGATACCTCAAACCGGATTCGCCTGAGGTAGACAAAAAAAGGGGCTGCATCTCGATTAAAGGAATGTTTGCTTTGTTAGTTAGTACGTTTTGACTGTTCATTCGGTGCACACGATTTCATCTACTTACTGTATTTCTCCGTGTTAAGTTGTAGTTCCACTTCAAGTGTTGATCTCCTTCACGTTGAGTTCTCAGTACCTTACAGTATTGTTAACGACTGTGTTTGTAAAACATTTCACTAAAATGCCTGTTTGTATTTTTCCTGAATACGCTGATATTGTTTTTGTGTACGGACTTGCTGACTGTAACGCTACCAGAGCCCGAGAGCTGTACCGGGAACGCTTCCCTACAATACTTTTAGAAGACTCGGCGAAACTGGAAATTTGAACTCACGGGAACCCCGAGTGTAAGTATAAAAATATATATTTATTTTTTCACTTATTTGTAGTAAGGTAAAATAATGTTTAAATTAGTTATGTAATCACCGGTTATTTATTTGTAACGTTTGTCATTCTATCCATTCCTTTTAATGCATCAACATTACAAGGTTTCTTCGAAGTCAACTTCGAGCAGTCAAGTTCTTCGATTTGAAGAGCTGCTAAAGACTTAACTCGGCTTTGGGGTCGGACATCTAGTATCAAAGTACTCATCAAAACAAACGAAACTAGCCCAAACTCGATGGGGTTGTTTCGTTTAATTATGGAGTTCCTATGGGCCACCTTCCAGCTCCATCATCAAACCCTGGTTACCATCTAGTGTCAAAAAACTCGTCAAGACAAATTAAACGAGCCCAAACTCGATGGGGTTGCGTCGTTCAATTATGGAGTTCCTATGGGCCACCTTCCAGCTCCATCATCAAACCCTGGTTACCATCTAGTGTCAAAGTACTCGTCAAGACAAATTAAACGAGCCCAAACTCGATGTGGTTGCGTCGTTTAATTATGGAGTTCCTATGGGCCACCTTCCAGCTCCATCATCAGACCCTGGTTATCATCTAGTGTCAAAGTACTTGTCAAGACAAATTAAACTAGCCCAAACTCGATGGGGTTGCGTCGTTTAATTATGGAGTTCCTATGGGCCACCTTCCAGCTCCATCATCAGACCCTGGTTACCATCTAGTGTTAAAGTTCTCGTCAAGACGAATTAAACGAACCAAAACTCGATGGGGTTGCGTCGTTTAATGACTGAGTTCCTATGGCCACCTTCCAGCTCCATCATCAGATCAGCTCTATGTCATAATAATATTGCATTGTCATCCGATTCATACATGCATGCAAAATTTCAGCTTAATCGGAAACCGGGAAGTGGATCAAATTTAACTTGCAAGATTTGATTATAGACAGACAGACAACGGGACAGGTGAAACTATTTAGTTTTTTTTTTTTAAAAGCTTGTAAAAAGATCATACTGCCCCTATTCTCCTGAGCCTCCTGATGAGAAATGTATAGTTTAAAGGGGGGATGGGGGGGCACAGTTGGAGTCAATCAGAAATAAAATAATAATAATATATATATAAATATCAAAATAGGCAAAAAAGACCATTCTCCCCTCTCCCAATTTTCAAACAATTTCGTCCAATACCACATACAAACTTATAGACTCACCTGGTTACATACTTGGAGTTTGAAAGACCCGCACCCAATAACTTTGTAAACAATTTTATTTTATTAAAGCTAATTAAATGTAAGTATAGATATATAGACAAAAAGATTTAGCTAATATTGTGATCCCACCGGGAGCAAATTTTAATCATGCGATCATCTCTCCTGCAGTCTTCACAAAATAAAAGGCCCAGTGACAGCGTCCGTGTCACTGACGTAATAAGGTTGAATTTAGTTTGGGCCACCGGGCCTTTTATTTTGTGAAGACTGTAGTTAACTTTTTTTTTACAACAGGGTAAAGTACGAACCAGGGTCAGACGATGAAGACATAACACCCATCGACCCACTGAACGTGCCCTTAGAAGATACCAAACCTGATGGGTCAGGTCTGGGTCAGGACTTACTGAACGTGTCCACAAGACCCACAGAAGACACAACAGGCCAGCCTGCCCCATCGACAGTGGGCAAGATTCAGCAGATCGCTGCGCTAGCTGTACCGCCGGCGACTCACCCGATGCTCGCTCAATCAAGCAAGACAACCGACTACGGTAGGTGGAAGGATATAGGACTCGTGTTAATCGCGTCTATGGCCCATATTGATAAATCGCTCTCAGCTTTGAGAGTTGTCTCAGCTATGTCACATTGACGGTTTCGCCTCACCAAATCTGTCATTTTCACGCGCTTGAGATAGCTCCTAGAACTCACAACAGAATTTTAATACTAGCCTATGTTACATTTGTGTATTGAGAAGTGTCAGTGAGTCACGAATTTAGTCATTTAGACGTGATAAAATGCGCGACGCGGAATGTTACGGGTACCTGGAATCCCATTCCTTGTCTTTATTTTTCGACGTCTCAAGATTATTTATTACTGAATACGTTGAACCCGCTACTATATTCCCATAAAGGTAGCCTCACTACATCAATGGTCACTCTACGATTTATGGTGGGTTCAATTCTTTCGATGTTTTTGATTATTGTTCAATGAATTACCCAAAACATCACATCATACTCATACATCGTGAGGAAACCTTATCTGCATCTACAGGCGCTGTCTTACCCCCTGTCACGCACACACAATAGAGTATTGAACTACTCTCGGGGCGTGTGCACAACCTTGCCTCTACAATATGTTAAGGGAAAGATGTCAAGCTTTATTTCCTTGTTTCACATTACAGACAATAAGCCCGTTAGTTGCGGAGACTGTTCGAACTCAAACTCAATCTGCAGCTCAGAGTAAAGGGAAAGTAGAAGCGGCGATCAAAAAAGAAAATTAACGTCAGACCAAGGAGAAAGAGTCATGGTGCCACTGCCATTCAAGATGCCGAAGGAAGAGCCGTAAGTAACAACTAGCAGAAAGCACAGCTTTGTAAGAGCGCGCGAAAGGTGATGTCCCGTGAGAACCTGTTTATGAACTACAATTATTATACTGCAGCGCCTCAAGGCAAAATCACCATAATAGATTCATAATTCATAATCCTTTATTGCACACAAATATTTAAAAAGTTACATTAAAAGAAAAAGCATGTACAAAGGCGAGCTTATCTCTAAAAAGATATTTCTTCCAGCTAACCAAGGAATTGGTATCATTAATAAATGTTTTAATAATAATAATAATAATAATAATAATAATAATAATAATAATAATAATAACGTTTATTTCAGGTAAAGTACCCATAACACAGAAAATGTACAATACACAGTCATTAAAATAAAAAAGTATAAATGCAATAAAATTAAATAACATAAAAATAAACCAGATATATATCGTAAACAGCCAGGATTAAAATTTGTAAAACTATGTAGTTTTTTTTTTAAATAATTGAATAATAATTATTATAAATAACTTACTATTTTCTATTAGCACTCATATGTACAGAGAGCCAGTGTCTATGCAATTAACTGCAGATATCGTCACAAACGGCACGCACGATTGCATTTCCCGAGCCTCTCAGTCTCCCCCACGCGGAGGCGACCCTGGATCTTAAGACAGCGAAGAAGTCAGGCACTTCCGCGTCTGCAAACATGCTCGACGCACTACAGAAACGCGGCCGCCTGAAGAGGATACGGAACGCATCATTGTACTGAATCCTCAGGGCACTATAGGATTTTCTCGTGTAGTTGATCCACAGGTGACATGTGTAAAGGTTTTGACAGAATGCCTTGAACAGAATGACTTTAACATCTTGGTTACACCTGTGGAACGTGCGAGCGAGCATGTTGCATCTGACAGATAGCGCCCTTCTTTCCCGCTCCATGTCACAATCGTCACGAAGGTCCTCCGTCAGTATGTGACCTAGGTACTATCGAACCATCTGAATCATGACCCACCATAAGCTTATTTTGCTAAACCCCTTAAATGCAAGTAGGTCGAAATTCGCTTGAAGGTTTATTTCCTTGGTAACGAACTTGTTATCATTTGATTAGACACTGACATTTTGATAGATCTTACAAGTTTGAAAGTTTCAAACGAATTATCAGGCAAAAGGGTCATGATTCAGTTGGTTCGATAGTACTTAAAACGATCTACAACCCGAACCGGCGAGCCATTCAATAATATCTTGGGCACCATCTCCGGACCTCTGCCTTCCCTGAATACCATCATCTCAGTTTTTTGGACATTGTACTTCAGTCCGTGTTCATCGGCGGTTTTTGCCTTAAATATTTTCTGCAGTCCATACAATTAATTTTTGAGTTTATTTCGAAAGTGAGATTTCAATGATATACATAGAATAGTTTCTATGTTTATCATTGAAATCTCACTTTCCAAATAAATAAATGAAAAAAATTGTATGAACTTAAATCACTATGTTAAAACTCAAACCATTGATTGTTAGGTGTAAAAGTTTCTTCGTAAAGTGTACAACAAGGTATGCGGAATGTGGAGTAACTGTACGCTGCGCGCCAAGTTTATCTGTGTTGAGTGCCGCGTGGGCTGGAGGGGGTAACCTCTCCCTCTCTCTCACCCAATGCGAAAAATAGAGGTTACCCCTCCACGCGGCACTCAGACAGAAAGAAAGAGTCTTCGGCCCACCGACACAACCGACAACTCAAAGTTTGACTGACAATCAAAACTATACTGTCGCTGTCTCTCGCCCGGGAACAAACGGCGCTAGCTTGAGATTTAAGCAGCACTTAATTAAAGTAGCCGCTTGTGCCTTAATGTTCATAGTCTCGGAATTCAGAGACAAATCCAATCTGAGCCCGATCGCTCCGCCACAGCAGCTTGATCGTATCTGTTGACATACCCCGTAGCCTTATGATGTAATTCTGACATGGGTCGCAATTGAATCATTCAGAACACGATTATTTGGCTGAGCTCTCTTTTATTGCGACTTTGCTTTGAAATATCTGTGTTACGATTTGTCAATTGCGAGAAATTCCTGGACGGCAGAGATATACAGTGTGTCCGCCGGCAGATTTTACACTTCAAATCATCCTGCGACGCCTAGAGAAGCGGTAGACAGGGGGAGCGGGGTATCATTCGGTGCGCAAGTGTTGCGGGTTATTTAGTAGCCAGTCAGTGGACCGGAGCGCATCGCGATTTTGCTGTGGAGGCATATTTCGCAAATAATCATTCAGTGAATGTGGCGAAGCGTCGTTTTTGTTGGCACTACGATATTCGAAGAATTAAGGATGGCCCGTCGAACCAGTTGATATGGTCATGGGTAAAGAAGTTCAGGCAAACAGAATCAGCCAAAAATATTACAAAGCCTGGTCCTTCAACTTCTGTTTCGACTCCGGAAAACGCAGATCGAGTGAGAGACGAAGTTTCTTTCTAATTAACGTTTCACCAATGACAGTTGTTTTAAATGACAGCTCCTGACACATCATCGCTGAATAATCGCGCTCCGAATATCCGATTGGTCCAACGTCAATTTTAAGTAAGCAGATATCCTTTAAAACATGAAATTGACAGGAATTGTGACAAACTAGATGTCTGAGGTAGAGAATGGAGCTACTGGTGTTCTGTGCCTGCCTCGTATGGCAAACTATATGATGATACTCTGTGTTGTTGTGTGTCAGGCTGCACGCAGACAGCGGCGACACCGGAGACCGCACCACCGCCGCCGGGCGGGGCTGCGCGAGCAAGGAGGCCGACTTCACAGGTAACTTAGCCTGCACGTAACTTGTTCACTAAACTTATTTACACAAATTCACGGTCACCAGCATCATCATTCAGCCTGTCAGGAAGATATGTATACCCACTGTTGAGAATGAGATCCTCATGTGACTTCGGAAGTCATTTGATCGATTTTCATTTCATCGAACACCATTGATCTATTGCCTAGTAACTAGGCCCTAGGCCATCGTCTAACTAGGCCCTAGTTAGACGATGCCCTATGTACACACAGACTTCATTAACCGATGTTATGTTTCATCGAAAAAACACTTGCCGATGTCTAGTTTGATCGTAACGATGTACTTGGAAGCATAACATCATGAGCCACTCTGCATCGTACTGTCGGGCACTGGGAATTTAACCCTTAAATGCATCTTGATGGAAATTTCCATCAACCCACTTCGCAGGGGAGAACACCTACCATAGGATACGGGGCTGTACATTTTTGGGTGTAGTAACATTTAAGAAGGATAAACTAACCTTTCGGAACGCAGCCACAAAAAAAAATAAACGTCATCTGTCAGAAACGACAACAAAAAGTTCACGCGGCTGCATAATTTTGGTTTCGTGTACGTTGGTGATTTTGTCAATCGAATTTTTGCTGATAATTTCTAATATATTGATACGAATATACACATCTGGAGAGATTCAAGGTTAGTCTTTCGATATAAACTTTTATAATGGTAAAAAAACAAGATAAATATTAAAAAAATGCTGACAATTGTTTGATGTAAATTTACATCATTATGTTATGACGATCACTCATCTAGTATGAAACATCAAATGTGAATAAATGTAAGTTTTGATTAGTTTCTTTTTGTTTTCAGGGCTGTATTAAATATTAAGCATGAAAGAAAAAGACATAGAACAATATTTAGCAGCTTTAGAAGGTGGATGGATGTCGGAAGATGACTTAGAAATTTCTGATAACGAAGAGGAAAGGTTGGAACAAATTCACGATGGAGAGATGTTACTTGGGGATGTCTTAGAAGAAGAAAACGGAGAAGATTCTCAAGATGATGAAGATGATCCACTTCTAGTTGAAGATGAACTGCCAGATCATCCGGCACTGGAACCTAATCTGATCCCAACGGGTAATGTGTTTGCAGGATTACTAGACAAAAGAAAGTTGATATGGAAGAAAAGAAATATGGAGTTTCACGAGTCTAAAGTAGACTAAAGGTAACTCTGACTTTGGACCAGAATTATCACAGCTAGATAGTCCATATGCATGCTTCAGCTACTTTTTTAATGAAAACTTCATGCAGAACATAGTCGAACAAACCAATCTTTATGTTACCCAAAAGAATCCTGAAAAGCTAACTACTTACACTGTAAGGGATCTGAAAAAGTTCTTTGGTGTGCTTTTGTACATGTCAGTGCAACAATTTCCAAGTGTCAGATCATACTGGTCACCAAAATTCGGCTATGAACCCATATCTTCTGTTATGCCGAATAACAAATTTGAGAAAATGAAAAATTATTTACATTTCAATAATAACGATCAGCACAAAGAAATTGGACATCCAGAACATGATCGTTTGTTCAAGATACAACCTGTTATTGAAGAGTTAAACGAGAGGTTTTCTTCTGTTCCAATGGATCAACGGCTTTCGATTGATGAGCAGATGTGTGCCACCAAAGTGGCACATTTTCTAAAACAATATCTGCCTAATAAGCCTCACAAATGGGGCTTTAAGTTGTATGTTTTATGCAGTTTGTTGTAATATGGGACCAAATGAAAGCAAGAGGGGTCGTCCAAGTACTAATCTGATAGAAAATGAGATTCAAGCAAAAAAGAAAAGAAGTGCAGTAGCAGTGGCCCCACCAAAGGAAGTTCGCAGGGATGGGCATGATCATTGGCCTGTAGTAGGTGGATCCCTACGATGCAAAATGCCTAAATGTAAGGGATATTCTACCATTCAGTGTTCTAAGTGCACTGTTAATTTGTGTCTCAATAAAAACAATAATTGCTTTCTAAATTACCACTCAGACTAAAATTTGTCACTGTAAATAACTTAGTACTAAGCTAATTAGATCTAATAACATAATGATGTAAATTTTCACCAACCTGTTTTTGGTCAAAAATATATTATAAATTGCTTTAAAGATTTTTTTTATTATTTTTACCATATTCTAGAACCCAAAATACAACTAAATTTATTTATTAAAAAAAGAAAAAAAAACATGCATTTAAGGGTTAATTCGATCAAAGACTTTAAAAGTCGTATAGTGATCCCATTGCGTACGTTGGCTACTCTTGAACACACCATTCAACCCGCATAAAAGGTACAACCGGGTAATAAGGCCCCAGTTTTGTAAGGCCCAAGCGCAGAAACCCAATTAAATTACATTTGTTTCGCGCGAGCTTCATAGTACGTATGAAACAAATCAATAAGAATGCAGAAACACAGGCCGCCATCTTGCCAGTGGCGCCCGATTGTTCGCTGACGTCGGTCACGGCCACTCGTATTGCTAATTTGTTATCCCACAAAACGTATTTTTTACTTGCTTATACTGCGATTTGTAAGAAGATACTTCTTTAGGATGTTTATTTGATCATTATTCTTTTGACACAAGCCACAGCTGAGCCTTCCAACCCAACTGCAGTCTAAAAAGGCCCTTTACTGTCTGACAATGTAAGTTCTCAATAAAAGAATACCCATATTGTATTATGAATACTGTCTTTTTTATTTTGACCTCATACATAAATAAATATAATATGATATAAATAATATTTAAAGCACACTGTTACGCCAAACGGCCTATAAACGGCACGGGTCTTATTATAGATGTCGGCGACCGATCGTCAAATTCGGCACATCATGATGTGCCTCGCCATATGATGATATGGCGGCATATCTTGATCTGCCATGTTAAACCCGCCATATCGTTTCAAAACCATCGTTCGACGAGCTGTCAGCCTATAACTCCGCATATTGAAAAATAGTGTGACAATAGATTTAGCTTGGTAGGTTGGGTTAGGTTACAACGTGTATGTGCAAGCAGCGGAAATAGTCATCTAGCATACATGTAACATAAAAAAAAAAACATTGTAAAAATGAAATAGAGTTGTGACGTTTTATCCTTTGGCCTATCGAATATCAAAAAATTTTTGGTTCTCATCGATCTTCCCGGTTTTGGTTTGGGCACATCATGAAGTGCTCCATAGACAACGGCGTACTTCAAGAAACGCCGCCATATCTTAATATGGCCAATTCCACAATGGGCCGCCGACATACACACCATGTTTAGTAAAGCCCAAAATAGAGGTTTTTGAAAGTGTAAAAAATATATATTATCGTCATAGCTCTAAAAAATACATTTATTTGGATTCTAAAATAACCATATTGGAAATCTTTATTTCCGTTATGGTGGTAAAATAAAGGTTTTATATTGAATATGTAAAAAAGTGGGCCTTACAATTGGGCTGTGCCTTGTTTTTTTTCCCTGTTAACCGCGCTACGTCATCCGTCCATTATCACCAACGAATTATATTGATAAATTATTATTGGTCTTTCAGGGCTCCACAATGCAGGTTATTTCTAGTCCGGAGACCACAACCAAACATAATCAATCTGTTCTGTTAAATAATTATTTGTTTGTAGTATATTGCGTTTCGGAACAAGCTTGCAATACTTTAGGTAACCTCTTTCTCTCACCCCACCTTAACCTATGCGATAAAGAGTGACCAGACCACTTTCGCTAAGAGCCAAATGAACTTGTCGCGGACAACTTTTTCTAATGTTATTTTTTGTTCCAGTTTTCACGATGCAAAACAAACGAGACGACGATGAAGAATTCGACAGTGGTGTTTCCTAACCCCAGTATTATTAGTTAAGCTAATTTTAAGTAGGGCACGTACAGTTCGCGCCAAACATCTTGTAAGCTGTGAAGTCGCTGCGCCGCGCATCGCGCAGATGTTAGTTTATATATGTCGCAGTTGGTTGCTTAAATCAGACACTTAACTAACTCTCTAGACCGTTAATTAAATGCCGACGTTTAACCAAGTCACTAGCATTTTGATTGAAATAAATATTGTCGAAAACGTTTAACAATCTGACTTACCGAAAGCCAGTGTTTGGAAAACAAGATGGCGTCACAACTACAGCTGATTTGCACATCTTTTAACAGGGCAAAACATTGCGGTGGCTTAGGTGAAGGGTAAAGGGGGTTAGCGAAGCGAAGCCCCCTTTATCCTTCGTGTTAGGTTGAACATGTAAGAACAACAAACAAACTTAAAACATGAACTTAAGTAAACATAAAATAGTAGTTTATGTGACTGCTACATAATGGAGGGTATTTAATACTCGAGAGTGGGTTTATGAAACGATCCTAAGGCGAGTTTCATAATAATATTACTCGAGAGTTTTAATGCATAATTATGTACAGTTACATACACTATATTAAGTGACTTGGTTAAATACAAGGCATTTATTAGGGCTTACAATGAATTAATTTAAAAAAATGAAAGGAAGATGAGGATGAATGAGGTGAAACAGGTTTTATAAAATACAGATCTCTGGATAGAAAGAAGGAAGCGGAGAACACGGAGAGTAGGAGACCGATGAAGCAGGATGCAGGTGTATTTGTTGTTGTAGATGTTTTTGAAATCGTCGTTGTAGGAACGGTAGCGGGCGTATTTGTAGTTACGGCTCGCAGTATCCCTTTGTAGGGACGGCTCGCAGGATCGCGACGTAGGCACGGCTCGCAGAATCCCGTTGTTTGAAGGTTTGAGGGAGTTTGAAGGCTCGCAGGATCCCGTTGTTTGAAGGATTGTTTGAAGGTTTGAGAGAGTTTGAAGGCTCGCAGGATCCCGTTGTTTGAAGGATTGTTTGAAGGTTTGAAGGAGTTTGAAGGCTCGCAGGATCCCGTTGTTTGAAGGATTGTTTGAAGGTTTGAGGGAGTTTGAAGGCTCGCAGGATCCCGGGGTAGTGCGACCCCGGGATAAGGCCTTTAAGTGGTACTTCTAGTTCAGAAGCTGAGGTGAGACTCCAGAATTTCAGAAATGTTCCGCTTTTATACCCTTTTTGGAGAGTTCTAAAAATTATTTATATTAAACGTAATTTTTGTGAGTGGCCAAGAGAGAAAAAGTATTTTTGTAAAAGTATTGAAGCAAACCTATCAGACCGCTAACGAGTTTGAATGGACATTGCCATGACAACCAGATAAACAAAGACGTCAACAAATGTCAAAGTTTGGTTTCAGGCTCGTAATATAAAATTTAACAAGTTCACATAGCCAAAATTACATAACAGCGAAAGGAAAAAGGGTAGCGCACCAGCGCGCACGAAGCCCGAGATTGTAGAGTTTCGGAGAAAGCCAAATACAAGGTCACCAAAGGTAAACCCCTTCGCTATCGATTTAGAAGTGCTGATAGCATGAAAATGCAGAGCGAAAATGATTTGTTAATGTGTTCTTATGGTTTAAAACGTTACAGGGTCCTATGGAAATAAAGGTGATACCAAATATCAGACCGTACAGCTCACCAAGTATCCAGCGTAATAGGGCAAGCAAGGACAGGAGCAGTTACCAAAGCTTCTTTAAGTTTCTCGAAAGCAGCTGCAGCCTTGGAATTTTTAAGACATTCAAGAAAATAGCACGTAAGTAGCATAACACTACACCTCCTACCCTCAGCAATCCTTGAGGGTCAATAAACGGGTTGAGCCGAGCCACAGCTCCCTTCAGTTGGACGCGTCCGCGTCTCAGAATGTCCAGTTCGGACTTAAAGTGCACCGTCTGCACGTTCGGTACCAATGCGAACAACGCATGGTTCCGTTCCCGTGGTGTCAGGACCTGTGTCCGCACCCGTTGCGCCTCAGAATTGCGATAATTCCGCGCAAATCGGAAGATCCAGGCGGTCACATTGACCAGCTTGTCGAGCGAGCTGTACCGTTCCAGCAGGCTGAACTCCTCTTCCGGCTCTGGTTGCGTCGTACAGACACCGACTGTCAAGGCGCCGTTCGCCGAGGTAACGCGTGGACTCATTGGCCAATCCGATTCGGCTTGAGTCAACCATTTTGGACCCCACCACAAGGGATGTCCTGACTAACCCCGGAGCGTGACACCCACGAGACGCACAGTCTGCTGGGTTCATTTCCCCTGGAACATGTCTCCAGATTAAGGGAACCTCCGAATTCAAAATCTGCGAAACCCGATTCGCCACAAAAATCTCCAGCTTGTGAACTGAAGCCTTCAGCCAGCATATCACGATCTGGCTGTCCGTCCAAGCGTAGACCGTATCTTCTAACGCTATTGACCCACGAATAACCGTCATCGTGTGGTTGACCAGACGAGTCAGGAGAGCCGCTCCTGGAAGCTCTAATTTGGGAATGGTCAGGCGAGTGCGCAACGGCGCAACCTTGCTCTTGACCATGACCAACCGCACATCAACCTCCCCCGAGGAGTCGACCGTACGCACATACACCGCAGCTCCGTAGCCCTTCTCCGAGGCATCGCAAAACCCATGCAGGGTGGCGGTGTATCGTTTGGTGGGGACCAACCTCCGTGGCAGTGAAATCCGATTGATGCCAGGGAGGGTCGAAAAGAACGATTCCCACTCTGAGCTCAATGACCCGCCGATCGGGTCGTCCCATTTCAGCTCAGCAGACCACAATTGCTGCATAAAACACTTGAGCTGAAATGTTACCGGGGTGATCCACCCGTTTGGATCAAATGTCCTAGCCACCGTTGAAAGGACGTTCCGTTTCGTCCAGACCATCGGGGAGTCCAACTCGACCCGATACGAAAACATGTCTGACACCGGCTGGTACTGGACGCCTAATACCGACAACATATTCGGATTTTCCAGATTTTCGAAAATGTGGGGATCCTGCTGGTAGTCATCCGGAAGACCAGACAGTAACTCTGGAGAGTTCGACATCCATTTCCGGAGCTTGTAACCTCCACCCCGTAAGAGCTCAACTAGCTCGTCCCGTCGAGCGAGCGCCTCCTCTACGGAATCTGCACCGGTACAGATATCGTCCACGTAGAGATCCTGCTCCAGGATCGCTGCTCCTCTAGGGAAATTTAACCGTTCAAAAATCAAAAATCAAAAAATCAAAATTCGTTTATTTGCGAAAATATGGTCATGAAGATGTTACAAATGGTAATAAGTGCAGCATATTTCGCCACGCAGTGGCAAGCAAATATTATTTCTAAACAATAAACACACCTATCTAATGAATTAGTATAGTTACATAGAAATGTCATGAAAATATATAATATAAGATACTGACTGATTCATACAATTTGTTAGTATGTCACTCCCTGTCATCTTATATCTGTTTAAAACCGAGCCGTACAGTCTAGAAATTCCTTAATATTATAGAAGCATTTACTTATTAGCCATTTTCTGAGCTTATATTTAAATATTTCAAATGGCATATCCTGCAGTTCTTTTGGTATCGAGTTAAAAATTTTGATCGCCATCCAGTAGCAGTTTCGCTGCAGCAGTACTGTATGCGATTTTGGGAATGTCAGCCTATTGGGAAACCTGGTGTTGAAATAACATGATGTTGACTTTTTAATAAATATGTCCATATTTTGCCTAACAAATACACAGATTTCAAAGATATAAATTCCGGTTAGGGTAAGGAGATTAAGTTTCTTAAACAGTGGTCTACAGGACTCTACAGGACTCATTCCACATATTGCTCGTACACATTTCTTCTGTATAAGAAATAGATTGTCGATTTCCACTGCATTTCCCCACACAACTATACCGTAGCGTAAGGCAGAGACGACATACCCATGGTAAGCTAACATTGCCGTTTCGTGTCCCGCGACCTTTACCAGTCTATAAAGTTGTTAAATGCGCTTTCCATGACAATTGTGAGTCAAGTGTTATACCTAAAAATTTCATCTCTTTGGATTCATTTATTTCTGAATTAATATATTGGACGGTCACGTTTATGTCAGGCTTAATTCTATTATAAAATGTCATGTATGTCGTTTTGTCAATATTTACACGGAGATTATTTTTTTGCAACCAGTTGACTATTTTTTTTATTGTATTATTTACGTCATTTTCAAAATTTATTGTATTATTGTATTTAATTATTATAGAGATGTCGTCTGCATATAGGGTACATTGGTGTTCTGTTACGTCTGGGAGGTCGTTGATATAAAGGAGGAACAGAAGTGGTCCCAAGATGCTTCCTTGCGGCACGCCGAATCTATTTTCTCTCAGTTTTGATTGTGATGTTTCCATTGTGAATTCTTTGTTTAATTTGTTGATTTCCACTAGTTGTGTGCGTCCCTTTAAGTATGACTCAATCCAGTTATATGCTGGCCCGCGGATACCATATTTCTCACGCTTTGCTAACAATATATCGTGGTGAACGTAATCAAACGCTTTCGTCATATCAAAAAAGACGGTTAGGGTGGGAATCTTGGAGTCAATACTCTCCGCCAATATTTTTACCATATTGAAACAGGCTAGTGTTGTTGACTTACCTTTCTGGAAGCCATTTTGTTCCCTTTTTATAATCCTGTGTTTAGATATAAAGCCGGTCAGTCTAGTAAAGAATATCTTTTCGAAAAATTTTGATAATATTGGTACAAGTGTTACAGGTCTATATTTGCTCATATTTTCCTTGTCATCTTTTTTTAATATAGGTTTAACTACTTATATTTTAAGTTCAGTTGGAAATTCTCCTTCTACAAGTGATTGGTTCGCCAAAAAAGTTAATACTGGTGTTAATTCAGTTGTGGTACATTTTAGAATTTTTGTGTCAATTTCATCAAATCCTGTTGCAGTTGTGTTGTTTAAAGATCTTATGGTCTTTAGTGCTTCACTTTCATCGCATGGGGTCAGAAATATGGTTGAATTTTGATTATTAATGTTTGATATCGAATTATTTTGGTGATTTGAAATTGTATTTGAATTTGTTATTATGTCAATAAAGTAATTATTAAAAGCTTCGGCAATGTCATTCGAATTGTTAATTATATTGTCATTAATTTTAATTTTTTGTATTTCTCTATTTAGTTGGTCATTGTGGTCTTCATATTTTATTAACTGCCATGCGGCTTTGCATGTATTTTTTGAGTTACGAACGAAGTTACTGTTGTGATTTTTTTGTGACCACTGAATACATTTACGAAGAGCTTTACTGTACCTTGTATATTTTGATTTGTTTGTATTTGTCTTATTCCTATAATATTCAAATCTCAGGTTTCTTTTTGTCACACATGATATTTTTAGTCCTTTAGTCAGCCATTTCAGTTTACCGTTACAATTACTTTTATTTCGCAACTTGTATATAGGAAAGCAGAGTTTGTAGAACATTGTTATAAGCTCATGGAATACTGAGAAACTTTCTTTAAAATTTTGTGCATTGTATACTTCAGTCCATGAGAGACTTTGAAGGCACTCCTTGAATTTATTAATGTTCTCCTGGCTGTAATCTCTTTTAAGCGTGAACAACTGCTTTGGGGGTAGTTTCTTCTTTGTTACTGTGATGGTAAGGACTTGTGCCGTATCATGGTCTGAGATTCCTAAACGGTGCGCTCTTCCTTGGGCCTCGTTAATGTTGCTAGCAATGTTGTCGATGCATGTATTTATTCTAGTTGGGGTATGAATATGTAATTTAAGTCCGTGGTTTTCTAAAATACTTTTTAGTTGTCTTGCCCCGGGGGTATCTTTCAGTGTATTTATATTGTAGTCACCTGCTATGTTAACTCACCTGTTTTTTATTTTATGACGCAGCTTATATAAGAGTAGATCTAATCTATCTAGAAACGCTTGCTTGTCAGGATTTGGTACGGTGTATAGACATACTATTATGCATTCATATTCTGGAATTTCAACTCCGCAGCATTCAAAGATGAGTGGGATTGACAATTCTCCTACCATTTTTAAATCAAAGGTATCGATATAGTTCCTACTAAGAATACAGACACCTCCACGGTTTTTGTCTGTCCGGCAGTACGAAGCATCTAATTTAAACCCTTTAATTTGAATATTGTTTTCGCATCCACGCTTTATAAAGATTTCTGATAAGCAGATTAGGTCAATATAGTTACCTGTTTCTTGAAGTTCATGCAATGCTATCTGTAGGCTATCTTTTTTGCTTTTAAATCCTTCCATGTTTTGATGCAATAATTTTATTTCTGGCTTATTCTCGAAAAAACTTTTTCGAGGACGATTTCGAGGTTTTATTGTCAGTCTTGCTTTGCATTGCATCAAAGTAATAGGGGATTGTACCTTTCCTTAATTTACAACTAGTATTTAGCATTTTCGGCTTCTTTTCGTTATATTGGGTTTTGTTGACACTCTTGTTCTCTAACCTACTTAAATAATCACAGATATTGTTGCATATTACCTGATTTAAGATCGATTTCGGCAATTTTTTAATGATTCTATAAAGGTACATCTACTAAAATTGTTGCTTATTAGCTTAAGACGTTGGTTTAGCTTACTTTCATTTAAATATTGACTCACTGCTATGCCAAGTACTATAACTCTCACTTTAATCTTGTCTAAGGTCTTAAGGATAGCGCTAAGCTCCACACTTAACTTAGTCGGGTTTTCGTCATGTTGTCCAAGGGAGAGAATTACTATGTCTTCTTCCGTCATCATCTTTGTATCAATTACGTCTACGATGTTTTCAGCTGGAGCAACGGTTTGATGAAAACGTTCTCGATCCGCTAACTCCCGCAGAGTGCGAATCGCCAAATAGGGACTAGACCGTAGCCCGTACGTGTTGGTGTTCAGCTCGTATACCTTGATCTGGGCTCTCTCGCCACAGTATCAGCTGATACCGTCTATCGTCAGGGTGAATGACCGTCTGCCTAAACATCATCCGGATGTCAGCTACAAACACAACATTGTGTCGACGGAACCGTGTGATAACATCCGCGATGTCATGGTTCAACTTCGGCCCTGAATGCAAACACTGGTTCAGGTTCATGCCGTTAGATGTTGATGCCGATCCATCGAACACTACCCGTATTTTGCCCTCCGGGGTCCTCAAGACCGCGTGATGAGGCAGGAAGCAGTGGTCTTCACGCTTCCAGTCGATACCCGAAACCGACATGTGGCCGAGCGACTCGTATTCCCGCATGAAGTCGACGTACTTCTGCCGGAAAATCCCGTCACGCTTCATGCGTCGTTCCATCGACAGAAGCCGCGCCTCGGCTGCATGGTGTGAACTGCCCAGCGGTGTGCGATCACTCCGGAATGGAAGGCGTGTGATAAATCGACCTGACCGAAGGCGACCAGTATTGTTTCGATAAAACTGTTCACACTCTTCTTCAACCGGGTCCAACCGGCGGACCGTAGGTGGTTCCTCCACCTCCCAAAACTTCTGTATCACCTCCGAGAGTACAGAACCGAATAAGGGACTACTAGTCGCTAGGCGTGGGGCAGCCGGCATGACCGGATCCATTACCGCATGGCCCAGTCTGGTGTTGACCGAAACCAGACCAATCGCCTGCAACACGTGGACACCTGGCACTAACAGGTATCCCAAGGCATCAACACCCAATAAAATGTCTATTGGGCCCGGAATATCAAACTCCGGGTCAGCCAGTGACAACCCAGCGACCAACTGTCGCACCGAGGGCGACAACCGTACGTGAGGGTGTGAGCCCATCACATTAGGCATGACTAATGCCGTGACCGTCAGATTCACCGATGAATCCACCCGTGACGAGAGAGTAATCCGACATACTCCCTTAACGGAACCGACTTCCGTGTTCCCAATTCCCCGAATTGAATGTGGATACTCCCTTACCGAAATGCCCAACCGTCTTACAAGGTTGCACGAGACTAAGTACCCCTGGGCCCCCGAGTCCAATAGTGCTCGTGCCACACATGATTTGCCGTCCGAACTCCACGCTATCACAGAGGCGGTGGGGAGCATGACCGTCTGTGGAGTGGCGGCACCCTGTAAGTGGGCGGCGTGTCCCTAGCGGGAACCTCCGCGGGATCCGAACCCGCTGAGATCTCCGTCGGCCTCGGAGTAACTCGGCTGCTGATATGCAACCGGCATATCAGACCGTATGTGCATCAAGGGGTTCCAACCCGTATAATAGGCCCCTCGCTGTCCCGGTATCCGACCATACCGGACGGTGTACGGTGTGCCCGGTGCGCACCGTGGATGAATGGGGGAGAGCGGATGCAACCTGGGGCGCTCTAGGAATGGGGGCGACATCCGACTGTTCGCCTCCCAGAGCGACGGGCAGGGTGGCGCAGAAGGTGGTGGACTCCCAGCCTTTGCGCTACTCATAGGTGCCATCTGACACCCGCCCGTAACACGCGGTGAGCCAGCGGCCCGAAGTCCTCGCTGACCGTGGACAGCGGCGACCGAACCCCGGCTATCCCGCATGTTACCCCCCGCGCTGCCCCTTTCCCCTCGGGGGGGGATCTCGTCCGCGGATACCCCAGTCACCCCGTTGGTGACTCCCGTTGCCCGGAGGGGGACTGAGTCCAGCCCTGGTTGGGCCCTGTGGCCGACCAACCTGAGTCCGGCCCTGGTGACCATCCGAAGGGCCTGACCGATTCAGGCACAACACTATGTGGTGCTTGCCACCACAGCACTCACAGGGAAACGCGCGCGAGCACTCGCTCAGCGTGTGCGGCCCCAAACAACCGAAACACAATCGATGACGGAAGACTATCTTCCTGCGGGTAGCTACCCCGAGCGCCTTAAATTTGGCGCAACTGGTCACGTCATGACCGGCACTGTCGCAGTGCACACAGCCGGCACCCGACGGCGCGGCATTCAAAACGCCAAATTGTTTCGACCTCCCACCCCCCCGTCACATCGCCTACATTCACCCTCCAAAAAATCTGTCAATTGGACGAGTGTGGGCAGTTCCGTGCTACTGCCCCCTTCAAACCGACTTTGAACAGCTGCAGGCAACCGTGACAAAACCATATATAGAACAATATATGACCATTGGTCTACCGGAAGACCAAGGTTCTGAAGGGCCTTAGTGGCCACCAGCACAGGGTTGAGCACCTGTACTCGGATGTCAACATCCCGGGTTACTCTAGGGATGCTAAACAGGTTCCCTAGCTGCGCATCAACCAACCGCCGTTTGTGTTGGTAGCGGTCCAACAATATGGACCTTGCTATCTTATAATTGCCCGCCGTGACCGTTAGGTGACCGACCAACTCCTTCGGTTCACCCCGCAGAGCCATCAATAGTTGGGCCAACTTGTAGGCGTTGTCCAGGTCGTCCCGACCGTGGACCAAACTATCAAATAAATTGATGAAGGCCGGCCACTCATCAATTGCCCCACTGAAGGCCGGAATCTCCAGGTGTGGCAGCCGTCCAACAACACCCTTCGGGGGTGGGTCTCCGTTACCACGGTCATTCCTTCGCGACCGCTTAATTTTCTCCGCACGACGCTCGATGTCACCCAAGCATTCCATCGCTTGGTCAGCATCCGCGCAGAGCTGTTTCACTGTAGCCACCGAAGCTTCATCAGTAAGCTCGAGAGCTTCAGCCTCCGCAGCCAGCCGACACACCTTCCCGACGCGTGTCATTGCGTCCTCCACACGCTTGAGCAGGACATCATCCATGTCCGATCGCTCCACATACTGATGAGTATGGGCGAGCCATTTCATTTCCTCCCGGACACCATTCCGCAGTACCGTCAAGGGTGAAGGTGCCATGTTGACCTATTTAATAGATTCTGGTCCTATATTTTACTACCGAACTAAGTATAGCCAGAGACCAGCACTTGCCCGTCAGCGCTGGGCACAGAAATTAAAACTAAGTTGTCAAAACAAAGGCAACTACTAAAACAATTAAATCCTAAAAATATTTAATATGGTCGCCCTGTGGATAACACCTTATAGCTATACACTCTAAATCAATTAGAGAATGCCACCATAAAGCACAATAAAAAATAACACCCAAAAATGTAATTTAAAAAAAGCTATTTTTAATATAATGTAGGTAGCCGTGAACCTTCTAGAAGTGGCCTTTCCGATTTGACCTGCACTTCTACTGAGGTCAGCAAAATCAGCTTAATACCCCTTAAATAGCCTGACCCTGCTCTGTAAACCGAAATAACACTGCAATACTATAGAAACCGACTGCAATACTATAGACCGACCGAATGACTGTTCCTTATGCACACCACAGTAGTTTCAGACTACAAATTTATAATAATCGTTAACTAAATCGTTAATTATACGTTCACTTACCGAAGATGAACCTAAATTGTGGTATACCGACCACAAGACTCACTCACAAAATGATTGCCGACCAATCTGAGGTACCCACCCTCTCCCAACTACAATGTGGCAAAAAAACAACCCTACAACCGTCCGTGAATCGATTTCCGGCGGAAACCGCGCCTCTGCTACCAAAGTTTTTAAATTCCACGCCTCAACCGAAAGGGGTGGAATCTTGGTAGGGTTGGTTTTTAGTGGAATGTCACAAAGTAGTACTGACCTTGACGCCGTGGACCGGCATTCGAAAGCTCAATTCGAGGCAGGAGTGCGGGATGAGGAACACAATGGTGGGTGGTTTTGGGAGTCGAATCTTACTCGCGTCGTAGCCCGCGGCTGGTGCCATCTTGATGCTGCCGACTACAAGGGTCGCTATCCGGGCGCAACGAATTGGTGACCGAACCACTTCAACCTTTCACAGCACGAAGCACTCACTACGATGACGTGAAATCTACTTATTTCTTGACGATTATTAACGAGATTATTATAATTAACATTCGGCCAAACTCCGATGCCTGCCGCCGACAATTTTTCCACGTGCAAAGTGACATTAGCTAGTTTGTTTTTTTCTATGCAAGTGACAGCTAGCTAGTGATGTCCCGATCACTCGCGGTCGATCCGCGCAACAAAAAACCAAGATGCGTTCCGAAGCATAAATATTAAACAGAAATGAAGGACCTTCGCAAAAATATGAAGGTAGGTGAGGAAAACACCAAAAAGCTGGAACAGTTGGAAAACCTTATACTAAATGGGCAGAAGGAGGTCACTAAAGAAACTCCTTTGCCGACGGAGGTTTCAACTATTGTAATATTGTAAAGCAAACCGATCAAAAGATAGCAAAAAAATTGCCTGCAAAGGAAAGTTGGGCCATGAAAGTGGCGGATTTATCGGCGACGGTTACCAGCAACAGCGGCATGGAAGAAAAACAAGAGAACCAAGAAGGTGTTTGGCAAACGGTAAATCGGACCAATAAAAGGTACCCTCGAAAAGAAGTAAGACAAGGAGGATGTACACTTTCTGTTGAAATTGAAGGGACGGAGCAGAAAAAGTATCTTCATGTGTGGAACGTAAAAAAAGACACATCAGTGGAATCAATGGCAGCATTTGTTAAAAAAATCTGCGGTGAAAAGGCGGAAACAAAGGTTGAAAGCTTAAAACACAAAAAAGAGAGGCTATGCATCTTTTATAATAACGGTTCCAGAAAGTTTATATGACAAACTATGTGAAGATAAAAATTGGGCGGTAAGAATAAAGTATTGCGAATGGGAATGGTTTTTTCGAAGAGACCCGAAGGAACAGAACGATCAAACATGATTATTACGTAGTGTACTATCAAAACCCTAGAGGACAGAGGTCTAAACTTGAGGTTCTACGTTCCGAATTCCATGCCTCGACGGCAGACTTATTCGTATTCTCTGAGACAGGATGTATAGAATATATCAACGACGCCGAAATAGTTTCGCAAGGGTTTCACATTCTTCGTTGCGATAGAGCGGACGGACGTAAGCACGGAGGAGCGTTTCTCGTGGCCACAGATCTTTTGGAGATGCGTCGAGTCGCAGTGCCGGGTAGTGTAAATGTTGACACTCATACATTCGAACTTGTTGCCGGTGCGGTGTACAAACAAAACAGATTGATATTCTTATTATGTAGTATTTATATCCCACCGAGGAGTAGTGAGTCTGAGTATATAGTTATGTTTAGAATAATTGACGGCCTCTGTGGCGCAGCGGTTGTGGCTCTGCCTACCATGCGAGAGGTCCCGGGTTCGATCCCCGGCTGGGGGTAATGAAAAAAAAAAAAAAAAACAATCCCCAGGTCTTGGATGTTTATATGTGTGTGACGTCGCTGTTTCTGGTTACCACGACACAGGGTATCCTAGTGTGGGGCCAGAAGCAATGTATGTGCCTGTATATAAATGTTTAATGTTTTGTTGTTTAATTGAACAATTTTGTGATGCGTACAGCAATGTCATCGTTATGGGGGATTTCAATTTAAATTCCTGTACTAAGGAAACCGCCACTTATTATGAGTATTGGGTAGCCTATTGTGGGTTCATTCAGAGCAACATGGTACCTAATTGCGAAGATCGGCAGCTTGATTTGGTACTGAGTAAGTTCGGCAGGATAGGATCGAGCGTGTGCGTGCGCGCAGCGGACTCGCCGATGGTGAAGGTAGACGTGTATCACCCGCCGCTCGAGGTCACAGTGTCGCTGTGCGGCCGGCCGCCGCCGCCGCCGCCGCCGCCGGGCGAGAGCGCATCCACTGATAACTTAGCACAACACGGTAACCAACAACCTCAGAGCGAGCCGACCGGTTGGAATTTCAACAAGACAGATTTTTTTGTACTGTACTCTGCTATAGTAGGGGTGGACTGGAGACCGATATATGGGATGGAAGGCGTAGAAAATTGTCTAGATTTCTTTTATAGCACTTTGAATAAAAATTTTGATGACTGTGTTCCGAAAAAAAAGCGAGAATGTAAAAACTCTGGGTATAGCTATCCTGAGTGGTACACAAAAGACTTGATTCGCGACATTAAATTAAAGGCAGAACTGCATAAAAAATATAAATCTAGCAAATCTACTGTAGATTACGAAAAGTTTTCAGTTTGCAGAGCGAGGGTTAAATGTTCTATACTATTAGTCCAAGAACAGTATAAAAATCGCATACAAAATCATTTAATAGAAGACCCAAAGGCATTTTGGAGCTATATAAAATCTATGAAGGGGAATAGGTGTCCACAAAAAATCGTTAAGGATAAAAGAGTATTGTCAGCGGAGGAGTGCGCCGAGGAGTTTGCGAATTACTTTCACTCGGTTTACAGTACGGAACGCGCCAAACTTGACGCCACCGCCGCTATGGCGGAGGCGGAGCCTACCGCGGCAAGAGTGCAGGTGGACTGACTACTGCTCGGGGAGGTTCGTAGCGCGCTGAGGCGGTTAAAACCGAAACGCTCGGCGGGGCCAGATGGCATTCCGGCATATCTCATCCGGGATTATCGTATGACTTTAGCAGAACCGTTGTGCTACATTTATAACCTATGTCTGACAGCCTCAGTCTTCCCAGATAGGTGGAAAGTAACACGGGTAATTCCAGTACCAAAGGGGAGGGCCAGTGCAAATGTAGATGGGTATAAGCCAGTGGCAGTGCTTTCAACGCCGGCCAAGGTTTGGAAATCTGCTATCCAACGTGCAATCATAGCCCAGATTGAGCCACAACTAGCGGATGCTCAGCATGGTTTTCGCTCATCTCGTAGTACCACCAGCAATCTCCTCAACTTTATGTCTCAAGTTATCCCAGCAGTTGACAGTGGGGGACAGGTGGATGCGGCATACTTTGACTACAAAAAGGCCTTCGATTTGGTTGATAATGATGTGCTGTTAAAGAAGTTATCAGACATCGGTTGTACTCCAAATCTGTTACGGTTCTTTATTAGCTACATAAGCGATAGAAAACAATATGATGCGGCGTACTTTGACTACAAAAAGGCCTTCGATTTGGTTGATAATGATGTGCTGTTAAAGAAGTTATCAGACATCGGTTGTACTCCAAATCTGTTACGGTTCTTTATTAGCTACATAAGCGATAGAAAACAATATGTGGAATACAATGGCCATCGTTCGGATACATATTTCACCAGATCTGGAGTAAGTCAAGGCAGTAATTTGGGCCCTATTGAATTTATAATAATGATAAACGACTTGCCGAAAGTTGTAAAAATGCTAGTTGTTTATTATTTGCAGATGACCTAAAACTCTCTTACCAAATAGGTAGTGCGTCAGACTGTAAGAGATTGCAAGAAGACATAGACTGGGTAGTTCATTGGAGTACGGACAATAGACTGGAGTTCAACGTCTCCAAATGCGCTCTTATATCCTTCACAAAGAAAGTATATCCAATCATCTCAGACTACACATTGGGAGATAAGAAAATAGAGAGAGTTGATGACGTCAGAGACCTAGGCGTTCAGTTGACTTCTGACCTCAACTATAGTAAGCATATTGAGAATATCTGCAAAAAGGCTTTTAGGAAACTAGGGTTCATCCTTCGAATGGGGCGTACCTTCACAAACAATACAGCTAGTGTTAGTATCTATAATGCTTTGGTTAGGAGTCAGCTAGAGTCAAACGCAATAATATGGGCACCCCATGATACAAAATATCGGCTTATGGTCGAACGCATCCAAAATAAATTTATGCGATATTTGTATATGCGGCAGTATGGAGTTTATCCATTTTATCCTTTAAGGTATCCTACACTCTTTATTTTAGGAATGGTGGGGTACAATGAGCTGAGGGTATGGAGGGACCTGGCTCTGGTAACATATGTGCACAGGCGTCCTGGTAGGCAGGATCTGCAACCCCGTAGTGCTGGGGGAGTTGCGAGTGTGCGTGCCGGACGGGTACGTCGGCCGCCGGCGCCGGCCGCCGCTGCTGCTGGTGCCGCGCGCGCGCACGAACCTATTGGCGCAGGCGCCGCTCACACGCGCCGCACACGCTCTAAACCTTATCTCGGATCACGTCGACCTATTCCATGTTGCTCGGAGTGAATTCAGAAGAATGGCGTTGCTTGTACTGTGCTACAGTGAGCACCTATTATAGTTTATTTTTATTTTATTTTTTAAGTAAAATATAATGTTTGTATGATACATACCATACCCATCGAATTGGGCCTAGCCTGTTATGATAGGTATAAGTGGAAAATAAATGAAATGAAATGAAATATTAGTTAATTTAGGTATTGTCAAAACCCAACTAAATAAATAATTCTAATTCTGTGTGCTAAGTATTCCAATATGTCGGAAAATATTTTATTATTTCAGTGTCAATTTAGACCTCATTTCAATAACTATTTCTATCGAATTAAAGTCCTTCAATCACGTTTCTGTTATTAAAACATTTTGAAGAAGGGTCCAAAATTGTTATACTAATGTATTTAGGAACTTAGGACTTCTTTTGAACAGCAGATAAATGCCTTCAAAAAGTGCCGATTTTGTCGATATCAGATTAGCCTCAATCAACCTTATCAGATTAAAGTACTAGCAGCCGTGGTAAATTCCAATTAAAATCGTTCGAAACTCACAAGAGGACCATTCGGATTGTTGTCACAATGGAAAGTTTGTAACAAGTTGAACAACCAAATTAGGAATCTTATTAACTTATTGTTTATTATTCGTCAACTATAATCACAATAATTATATATCTGGATTTTCTGTTTTTATATGTTTATAGAGATGTCACAGTTGGTTGGTTAAATAAGATAATTAACTAACTCTCTAGACCGTTAATTAAATGCCGACGTTTAACCAAGTCATATATTCATAGTCAAATTTTGATTTAAATAAAGCATCGTCGAAAACGTTTAACAATCTCTCTTACCGAAAGCCGGCGTGTTGGAAAACAAGATGGCGTCACGACAACAGCTGTTTTGCACAGCTTATATCAGGGCATAACATTGCGGTGGATTCGTTGAAGGGAAAAGGGGGTGAGCGAAGCGAAGCCTTTATCCTTCGTGTTAGGTTGAACATGTAAGAGCAACAATAAATACTTAAAACATAAACTTAAGAACAAGACATATACAATATTTATATTGTATATGTCTTGATGCCTAGGAACGTTTAGACAACTCGTTTACTGCGGCGACAGATACATCATTATTATATTGTGATAAGGGCCAAAAATAAATAATAACGTCTCATTTTGCTTATAATTTGCATTACTTTATCAAATTACAAAAATTTGTCTACTCCACAACAAAATATTACAAGCAAGTCTGCCGCGCATTTTGACTCACAGTAAGTAGGTAATTGGTCCATTATTTTATAGGCCTATTACATCCCATAGACTAGAGACATATACGAAAAACTTAGATATAAATTTGCCAGTATACCGGATTTTAATGAACAGAACCCAAACAATATCTACTCAGACTTCTTCAACATTATTCAGACAGAATTCAATAAAGTTTTTAAATTAAAGAAAGTCAGTGACTACAACGGTAAATCTAAATTTAATAACTGGGCAACGTTTGGAATTCGTAAAAGTAGAGTTATCTTGTATGACCTTTATGAACAAAAAACCTATAACTTTGATATAAAATTTTATGACTATGTTAAAAAATATTCCAAAACTTTCAAGTTGGTTTGTAGAACTGCAAAAACATTACACATTAATATAAAAATTCAAAATTCAAATAATAGAATGAAAACAGTTTTGTAAATAATAAACCGTGAAACTGGCAAAGTTATACCAAGGGACAATGATTTCTGCCTAAAGATAGGTGATGATGTTGTTAAATCCAGCGCTGATGTTGCTCGAGCTTTTGTCATTCTTCACCAATGTACCCTTACTCACAACAGATCGTCTAAATTCATCTCCATATGAAGCAGTATCTTTATTAAAAAATAACACTAGCGTCAGTAAGGTATATTTAAAATTTCATCATGTATATCCCCAGAACATTGTCAAAACGTTTAGATTACATAACTTAAAAAATACGGAAGACCTGTGGGGTATATCAGTCAAAGTCATTGGTTCAGTAATTCTAGTTATAGGCCCCACACTTAGCTTATACAGGGTGGCATTTAATTAACCGACCATATTTTCGGGAATGATAGTACCCATAATTTTGAACAACTTTCCCCAAGAAACATATGGTCGCAAATGAAAAAAAAAACATCCCTCAGTACAATGACCCGATCAGCTGATTACAAGTTACTATGG
This sequence comes from Argyresthia goedartella, assembly GCA_949825045.1. Lineage (NCBI taxonomy): Eukaryota > Metazoa > Arthropoda > Insecta > Lepidoptera > Argyresthiidae > Argyresthia > Argyresthia goedartella. Next base: position 17,960,871 of record OX463834.1, read on the forward strand.
GAGACCCATATTTTTTTTCATTTGCGACCATATGTTTCTTGGGGAAAGTTGTTCTAATTATTGGTATTATCATTCCCCAAAATATGGTTAGCTAATTAAATGTCATCTTGTATATTCAATAAATGTGTAGAAGATGGGGCTTTCCCTAACCTCATGAAACACAGTAAACTGATACCTCTGTTCAAGACGGGAGATAAGGGTGATCCTTCAAATTTCCGACCAATATCTGTTCTTCCAACACTAAGTAAAATATTTGAAAAGATTTTACTCAATCAAATGCTCTCACACTTCAACTGTACAAAACAACTCCACGCCAAACAATACGGTTTCACTAGGGGTAAATCGACTACGGATGCACGTATTACCCTTATATTTACAACTTTATTTTACATCTTTATTTACAACCAATTTACAACTTTAGTGAAAAATTATCTTTTATTGTAAATTCATGCCCTAACGACTAATTTATTATTATGGGTGACTTCAACTTAAGCAACATATAATGGTCGATAGACAGTAATAACCACTCCTTAGGACACATACCCACAGGAGTAACAGGTGAAGCACAAAAAAACTTAATCGATACCTTGTCGGCTTGTGACCTAATGCAGTTTAACTCTTGTCACAATGCTAATAACAGAATTTTAGACTTATGTAACAATGACTTACGTGTTTCTGCATGCGATGACCCATTGGTACCTGAAGATCCCCATCATAAATCATTGAACATTACCTTAAGCACATTGACCTCCGATTCATTACAAGTAAACTCAAGACATAAATATTTTTATGCATCTGGAGATTATGAAGGCTCACCTTTAGCGGATGACCTACTCGCTTGGGCGTCCAAACTTTTTTAGCATCATGTTGGGGTCATTTGGTCATCTTCCTGAATGTTTCAGGGTGCGGAATTCAATACTTTTTGAGATATGATTTTTTGAAAATCTGAGAATACTTTGTAAAATGATGTAACGCAACGCAAATAATATGTTTAAATCTTGTCTGTGGTCAAAATACATTACCTACATTTCGTTGTACGCCTATTTGAAAAGATGAGAATTCTCTAAAAAAAGGAGGAAATGTGGAATCTTTTTTTTTATAATACCTATTTAAAAAAAACGTTCATTTAACTTGCAATTTATGTTTGATTATTTATTTTACGTCAATCAAAGTTAATTTAGTATTTCTTTCGTAAAATATCACTTTTGATAATAAAAAAGTTGTCATTTTTGTTTAAAACGGAACGCATTTGTTGGGGCGTTTTGCCGCGTTTTTGGTTGGGCGGCAAAGTAATAGTCCCTTTTCTAGTAGTTTCCGAATGTTCTATTTTCTTGTTCTCTCGATATTTACAAGCAAAAACAACTGGCTAGAGTAGGTTATTGTGGCTACTTTTCAATCGGGTTATAGGTTATGTTAGAACGTTGAAGAAGCTAAACCGGAGCGGAGCGTATGCAAACAAAAACTGTTGGCTAGAGTAGGTTATTGTGGCTACTTTTCAATCGGGTTATAGGTTATGTTAGAACGTTGAAGAAGCTAAACCGGAGCTGAGCGTATGCAAACAAAAACGATTGGCTAGAGTAGGTTATTCTGGCTACTTTTCAATCGGGTTATAGGTTATGTTAGAACGTTGAAGAAGTTAAACCGGAGCGGAGCGGAGCGCAGCGTATGCAAACAAAAACGATTGGCTAGAGTAGGTTATTGTGGCTACTTTTCATGTAGATTTTGATGATAGCATTATGGAGCATTTGTGGAGGAGAAAGGTGTCGAGGCAGAAAAATGACCCTTTCGAAAAAAGCAACTAGGCATTTCCGCGCGGGGTAGGAGTAGTAGGGGGGGCATCTACCCCCTTCCCCCTACCCCCACTTAAAGATCAAGGTCAGTCTAAATTTTGTTTTAATTTAACAACCTAACCTCAAAACTTTAAATAATCATATCTCAGAAACAAGGCATTTCCGCGGGGGGGGGGAGTAGTAGGGGGGGCATCTATCCCCCCTCCCCCGACCCCCCTCCCCCCTCAGGGTCGACAAAAGTAGGTCATCCGCTAAAGTCCTTCCCGCCATTAATATCTTCTACTCATATTTTTGTGACGTTATAAAAGACCATATACCCCATAGACTAATTACGACTACATCCACTTTCCCACCGTGGTACAATACTCCGTTCAAGAAAGTCCTAAAAGTTATATATTTTTTTTAAATCGCAAATATGGCAACACCTCAGATTACCAGACGTTCTCCCGTCTACGACACAGAGCTAAGACTTTGGAAGCGACATGTTACTCTATCTATCTTAAAAAATGTGAAGATTCTATTATTCAATGCCCTAAAATGTTTTGGTCTTTCACAAAATCTATTAAGAAAGGTTCTAATACGCTCCCATCCTCTCTTTCGTACGAGGGAAAAGTGGCTGACTCTGGTGAAGATGTTTGTGACCTCTTTGCGACCTATTTCCAGACAACTTTCTTACCCCCCTCCTCCTCATCATCATCTTCTACAAGTACTCAATCTATCACTCAAGAGCACTGTTGTAATTATACTAATGGCATAAATAACATTGAAATGACACCCGAGGAGGTAAATAATTTACTTAAAACGCTAGATTTTACAAATAACGCTATTATTCATTGCAAAATGTTCGGATGCTTTGACGAAACCTTTATTTATACTATTCACACGCTCTATATCAGAAGGCATCGTACCTAAAATCTGGAAGTCTGCTTTTATAACACCTGTTCATTAGAGCGGCAGTAAAAATGACGTTAAAAATTACAGACCGATATCAAAACTATGTACCTATTTTGCTAAAGTATTTGAACATATTGTTTACTCGCAGGTTTATAATGGTATATCAGTCTCATTTAATACAGAACAACATGTTTTTCTTCAAAAACGATCAACAAAGTCTAATCTGTTATCGTTTACAGATTACACCACCCCTCAAATGGACTCAGGTGGACAAGTTGATACTATATTTACAGATTATCGCAAATGTTTTGATCGCATAAACCACACTGTTCTGCTGCAGAAGCTCCTGAGTATATGCAGGAATTCATGGGAATTTATACAGATGGTTTTAATCATACATTGAGAACAGATCCCAGGCTGTGGCTTTTAATGGCTTTTTATCAACATCGCAGCTAGTAAAATCTGGTGTACCTCAGGTTTCTTTATTAGGTCCTCTAATATTTAACATTTTTATTAACGACGTAATTTTATGTTTCACTTATTCAAAATTTGTTTTATATGCAGATGACATGAAAGTTTTCAAAGATATTAATAATGTTAGCGATTGCTACCTTTTACAACAAGATTTAATCAATCAGATTGAATCAACAGTGAATCAAATAAACTGGACCTTAATATATCAAAATGTACGCTATAACTTTTACACGTAGGATTAAACCAACTCATTTTAAATATAGGCTTAAAGGTCAAGTTGTTAAACAAGTGGACGAAATACGTAATTTAGGTGTGATACATGATTCAAAATTAAGATACGAAAAACATGTAGATAGCATAGTTAATAGGGCAAACAAAGCCATGGGATTTATTATCAGGTCAAGTCATCAGTTCAGTAGTATTAAAGTAATTAAAATTTTGTATTGTTCATACGTGCGTAGTATACTCGAGTATTGTACACCAGTATGGAATCCACGTTACGATATTTATATTAATAGGCTGTAATCAATTCAGAAGAAATTAATGCGACACTTACAGTACAAGTGCAAAGTTTATGACGATAACTACGAAGCAAGATGTAAAAGGCAACATATGCTACCTCTCCATAAAAGACGTCAGGTTGCAGACATAATAATGCTAATGAAAATAGCGCAGTCTCAAATCGATTCTCCTGAACTACTCTCCAAGATAGGCATAATAACACCCTCGCACTCTCGTAGACACCTTAAACTATTAAATGTCCCCCAATGTACTACCAACTACAGGCAAAATTCCTTTTTTATCATATCCACAAATACTGTCAATAATATTAACTTGCCTGAGTTTGACCTTTTCAACCCACCGGTATACAGAGTCCGCAATTCTTTATCTAATGCTTGGTTTGACGGCGTCTCTTAACTATCTTGGAAAACCATTTATTGTAGTTTTTGTTTAAGTTAAGTATAATATTGTAATAATCACAGCGCCACGTATCGCTTCTGTGTGGAGCGGCCGACGGTGACTGTTAGCGGCCCGAAGTAGTCCACTCCGGTGTAAGTGAACGGCCGCTGGTGATGAGCGAGGCGGCTCGGTGGGTGATCTCCCGTGGCTGGTTGAGACGGCTTCTCTTTTCTTAGGCGGCAGGGCAGGCAGCGGTGGACGACGAGACGAGTTACTGGGCGTAATCTCAGTACCCAGTAATGTTGTCGGCACTCGTTGATCGTCGTCTCGACGCCGGCGTTTCTACGCCCTTCTTTTTTCACAGTGGGCCAATGTAGAGAAGAGGCAAAAAATGACGTTTTCTGTGTATATCTAAATGTCTTCAGTAATAAAGTACTTTGACTTTGACTTTGGTCATTTTCTAAAGGGGAGCCATATTCTTACACGAGGAAATCTAAAATAAAAAGTGTGATATTTATATCGCACATCAATGTTTCTTTCCGGAAAGGTTCTTAAATAGAGATCAAATAATTGCAATTAAATTTTATTATTTCTTACTAGACAATTTATCGATAAATACATTTTTGATATCACTAATCAATATTTCTTACAACAATTTATCTTTAACTTTGTAAAGATAAATTGTTGTAAATAAGCTACTTTATAAGTATTTCTGGGCTGAAATAATTTGGGATACATTTTTTTTATACTAATACATTGGAAACCATTTACACACATTGATCTAGCCCCAAACTAGGATTCCCTGTATCTTGGGTACTTGACAACGATATACATACTTGAATAGATAAATATTATACTTAGATAGATAAACAACCATGACTAGGGTACAAACATCCGTTCTCGTCAAACAGATATTTGCCCCCACCGGGACTCGAACCCGGGACCCTTGGCTTCGTAGGCAGGGTCACTGCCGACTCGGCCATTCGGGTCGTCATTAACGGTCGAATTGGGGGAAAGGGATGGTTGAAGTTTGTATGAAAAACAAAAACTACCTACTTGACTTATGAACCTGACATTTTGCAAGTAGCGGCGTATAGGTATGAGACGTCAACCACGCAAGTGATTTTTCAAATTGTCATCCGCTAAGGGGGAATGGGGGATGAACTGTGTATGGATATAAAAAAAAACCTACTTGACTTATGTAGCTGTTAACTAAGACATTAGGTAGTATACAGGTGTAAGACTTCAGTCAAAAGGGGGGTCAGAGTTTGAATGGAAATCAGAAACTACTCGAGCTATGAACTCGAAAAACTGTGGGTTGAGAGAGGACGCCTAATTTGCTAATTAGGGCTTTAGAAACAGGCCCGTAGTAAGCGGGGGTGGGGGGTGGAGGCAGTGGGCTATTATTTTAATGCATTTACACTCGGCCATCCTGCAACATATATATTAAATTTTGATCATCTACAATACGACTACTTTAACACTCTCTTTAAGCATAGGCTCCAGTATCCACAGAAGCAGTAACCCGTATGGGTATTTCCTTATCGGTGTTGAATTCGTCCCCTCGTCTTGATCAAATCAATACGGTTATGGAAATGAATGTATGCCCCGTGAGCGTATTGATTTCATCTCCTCGTGTTGACGAACTCAATACGGTTATGGGCATTTTTGTATAAAAATAAACTCCCATAAGTGTCACTTAAGATGATTAAGAAGCTTTGCGCAGCTAACTAGGGCCACCAATGATAAGTGATGGATGGATGGAGGAGGATGACCCTAGGTCCTAAAATAGATATTGGATAATAGGACGACGGTGACAAATCAGGGTGAGCACCAGCGCTAGTTGGCTCCCATTGCAGCACACCCCACCATGCCACATCACTAATGCCGAAGGCCTCTTCGCGCCAGACTCTACCATGCCACAGCACCATTGCCAATAACTTCTTCAGACCGAGGTTTATCTTAGCAGCAAGACGTCCATTCTGAATGCCGCAGTGGGCGCACCAACAAGTGTTAGCCCTCCAATAAGTAACTAAGATCGGTTCGACCCTAGCAATATAAGGGGATATTTTGCTTACGTGAATAGGTAGGTATTAACCTAAACTTTGAGGAATATAGAGAAGGAATAGAGACTTCCTTACGACAATATGTTTTTCCGTGACATCTGCCTCAAGATATGAGACATTACTTAGTACATTAAAAAATCATGTTGTTCGGAATAAGTCATTGGCCTATGTTTACCTAAAGTTTGAGACTAGACATAGCATAACACAGAGTCGTTAAAACCACCAAATTTTCTGAAAGTTTTTGAAGTAAAACTTCTATACGCACGCTTGACTTGGGGAGTAAGCTGCTGGCAAATGCGTGACGAGAGCGATACGAAAAGTGTGATCGGGCGAGGCGAACGAAAGGTGCGCGCGCACATTTTCTTTCTCTCTTCCTCTTATAGCCAGACACAGTGCAGGAGATGTATTTTTGAACCATTAGAGCTAATGAAGTTTTATTTCAGTTGTGTGGACACTCTTTTTTTTTGGAGAACATTTTGAAAATTACTTGATGATCTTAAACTATTAAACGCAATATTTTTATATGAAGTCGCACACGTTTTGAAGTAAATATTTGCTTTTTCTTTCCTTCTCGACCACGTTTCTTGAGATTTCTAAATGTCAAGTGTATAATTGAAAAAAATATTCCGGCCACTGTCTTTAAAATAATAAAACAGTAATTTTTATCATTTTAGCATTCTCTCTCTATTCTCTATCTATTTTAGACGGAGATAGAGGATAATCGTTTTTAAAACGAAAGGTATTTGTCTTTTATCTCACTATATAAAAGTTTATTTAAAAATCTGCGTAATGTTATTAAAATAATGGCCGGATCTCATTTTTCAGTAACACACTCAAACTTTAAAAATCTTTGAAAACGTCGTCATGTGCGAACGAGAAAGAAGATAGGTTCCACAAAACGCGTACGGCTTTTAAATACATGTTTTCGGTATACGAGCTGCGCATTTCTTTATCAATTCTTAGTAATTAAAAAAAAACTCGCCGGTGGTGGCATGCCTGTGCGATGCGGGGACGGTGGCCTACCTACCTGCAAAATGTTTCTGAGCAATCTGCTGAGGAAAGTATATTTAGACAAGTTTTTTAAGACAAAAATTTACTCTATTTACGACCAAACTGCAAATCAAAAATTGTGGATATCTTTAGACGAGACAACCGATTTTTTAGGGAGGTATATGGTAAATTTTCTTGTAAAACCCTTAAATTCGATTATAAAAAAACCATTCTTAGTTGCGTGCAAGGTACTAGAAATACTTAATGCATTAAGTATTTCTAGTTCCCATGGGAACACAATTGCCCAATTTGTAATAGACTGCCTTGAAAATATGTGGCGCGATTCGTATGAATCCAAAGTAGGTGACTTTGATGTTTTATTATTATTTATCTACACACGTATCATAAACCCTCTTTACTGCGTTCAAAAACCGCACGTTACGATCAGCATTATGTTAAACTACTTGGTAAAAACTCGTTTCGTATCTGGAAAACTACACATAATGGTCATTATGTGTAGTTTTTCTACATATAATGACATTCAAATTTCGAACGCCGACGCCCACCCGCGTGCCGTCCCTAGTTTGTCTGTGAAGTTGGTACTGACATTCAAATTTCGAGCGCCGACGCCCGTCTGCGTGAAGTTGGTACTAAAGAACAAGCTAAACAATTGCAGAACCACAATGCCGGTCAAACATGCGGTTCCTGAACACATCAAAGAGAGCTTATGATATGTGTGTAGATAAACTAGTGTATGTAACTGTACATAATTAGGCATTAAAACTCTCGAGTGATATTATTATGAAACTCGCCTTCGGCTCGTTTCATTAACCCACTCTCGAGTTTTAATGCCCCCATTATGCAGCAGTCACATAAACTGCTATTATTATCAAAAAATGTACAACATTACGGAAATGGCTCCAAGTCATTGTACACATACGGGAAAATACGGAGGATAAAAAGCAATATAAAAATAAATTAAATTACAAATTATCCGTCAAATAAAATTAATAAATGTCAAGATTAAACTAAATTCGATTTCTATTAAAACATTTCAAATAGAAAAATCATATTAATACAAATTAAACACAGTTACACATTCATCTCGCAAAACATTCCACATTCTCGCACAATATGCCTCCATGCATCACCAAACAGATCAGTCAATGGTGCTGCAGCCAACAGAGTGTTGAGACTGTCCCGCGCCTTCACCAGCGGAGACTGCTGGCGCGCCACCGTACGTTGCGTGCCGCCGGCCAACAGTTGGTGCCTGCGCGCGCGTAGATATTAAATATCTACGCGCGCGCAGGCCCGTATGCCCGCTATTCGTGCCCGACAAATTTTGTCGGGCACGAATAGCGGGCATACGGTACCGACAAGCGCGACACAGTCACTGTCGCCTCTCAACAATCGACACACAGTCAGAAGTTGCTCGGTATTATGTCTGACCTCTAGTGTATCCGAGCATGCCCAATATGAAAGCGGATGGATAAAGGTAAGGGCAGTATCCAAATTTCCTCATAAAAAAGTATCGTAGGAAAGCTTTGTGTTCCTTCTCGAGCAAAAGTATATAAGAGCTTTGGTTCGGATTCCAAACAACTGAGCTAGATTCAAGTTTGGTTCTCACTAGGGCCGTGTATAGAAGCTGGACTGGTAATACCCATCCATCAACCCAAACTGAGCCAGCCTAATGGAGTATGGCTCAATCTTACTCGTATCCGGTTATAAGCCTGTGCCCCTCGGTGGGGACATTGATGGGCTAGATTTATTTATCTCACCTCATTAATCCACTGGAAGTATCATTAGGCTAGGATTAATCTTAGTTCCGAAAAGTGAAAAAGGGGTATCACGGTCTTATTTAAAAAATAAAAAGTAATAAACCTTTGAGTAATAATGTATAAATACTAGAGTATGCGCCGCAAACTGACTTTTTTGCAGCAATAAGCAGAGCTAATTCACTCAACCCCAATTCAGTCTGCACGGTCCTTTCACTCAATAGAAAAACATCCGTCGTGTAAAATTGTGATCTAGAATTAGTACCGTCGCTCTTGTCAGAGGTCGTTAGTGTAGCTTATTACAATCCGTTTCACGTAGGGTTCCACGGATATTTGAAAGTCATAATAAAAAGAGCAAAGATAAAAACATTTTAGACACACAGTTTATCAAAATATTTTATCTGAATATAGCTAAAAAAAGTAAAAGAGACTTGTTTGCCTGCAGTCTGAATTGTTATTGACATATAAATACATTAGGCTGAACTAAACGCTAACTGAAACGAAACGTGACTGTCAAAATGGGCCGAAGGCTAAGGCGTTATTCATTGTGTTTTCGTTGCCTTTGAATGTGCTTCTCTCTCTGTGATTTTATTTTCTCATCAACAGCCTCAGCATTGCCCCTGGACCTGGAATTATCTGCAACGTACTGACCACTGCGCCTGTTTTTTGGATATCGACGACACCCACATTCAAATGCTGACCACTTGCTCGGAATTTTGACTTTACCCCATCGGTGCCTGATCCGCTTGTTTTTTTCGGAAAGTTTTTAATATCAAGCGTCAAGAATGAGTAGTGAGAAACTATGTTGTGTACCTAACTGCAATACGACCAGTAAGTAGTATTTTTTTTGAAAACCTGGCCTGGTCGTGTGACCACAAGTGTTGTAAATACTTTTATTTTAATGCAAGACAGCGAGCGATTAGTTTCGAGACGCACTATAAGATACTAGTTGCCTATAGAATATAGTAAGTAAAATTCGTAGGTATCTGCCGGCATACTAATTTAGTATACAGGCTGGCCCTGCTTATAGGGTAGACTACACTATAAGGACCTTGCACCATCTGTGCTCAATAGCGTTGGGCGAGTCAAGTAAATTTACTTGCGTTACTCAAGCTATACTGAAAAGAAGTTATCCTAATACAGGTCAAGACCATATACCGCTCCATAAATTCCCCAATCCAGTTAAGGATCATGATAGATTCCTGACATGGACCTTTAACATAGGGGGAAATGTGTTGGTTCTTGGAAAGAAACTTGTATTTGAACGGCGAAGAGTCTGTCGCAAGCATTTCGAAGAAAAATATCATGCTACTTCCTTCTTCCGAATGCCATTCCAACACTGCATACCTCAGGTAAGAAATCTATTTTCAATCCCTCTCGCTGCTACATCTTTTGTTCTCCATTGTTAGTTTGTTTGTTAGCTTTCGGACATACGAAAGCATTTTTGGCCAATCCTAAAATGGAGATGCTTCGCACGCTCGGTTAATTAATTCCTAATTCTAATGAGACCCAATAAATTACATACAGCTGTATTGATTGGCGGCGCCAAGAAAAGCATATTAACCAACATAACGAATCATCCCTCAACAAGTCATGCCAAGCCCGCTTCATCTAAAGGTATATTTATTTTTATTTCAAAGTCTTAGTCTCTCAGTTATAATAATGTTCTCTGTGTCAGTCTGTGCCAAGCGCTTTCCGAGCCGTGACGTGTTTAATTGCGAGAGTAAGCAACTAAATAATAATGTAAAAACTACACAGTTAAGATACAAAAAAGCCAAGGAATAACTTTTCATACGTAAGTACCTACTATCAGTAAATACGCATATTCAATAATATTTTGTGAATTACAAAAATCAACAAAGCGACATGTTTTCTCTTTGAAAATCAAAGAGTAACAATATTTTGACATGCAGATGTGACATTTCCGAATACCAACTTGTTTTGCATGTCAAATATTTTTATTGCACAAGAAAATTCACATTACAAACTTATGGAAAAGACATTTACAAAGGCAAGCTTATTTCTAACAAGAGATTTCTTCCAGCAAGCCCAAGATATTGAGGATAAATTTCATAACAGAGGTAGACCCTTGCGCAGAAATACAAGAAAGCATGTCATGATACGAACACAGATGAAATTGTAATAGGTACTGATGAGAGGCTTTTGAATTTTATTAAGTATATATATATATATATATGTTACCGGCCATACCTGATTTCAGGACAAACTAGTTTTGCCTAGGATAAATTAGTTTGTGTACTTAAGTTTATGTTTTAACTATTTTTGTTGTTCTTACATGTTCAACTTAACATGAAGGATAAAAGGGGCTTCGCCTTCACCTAAGCTACCGCAATGTATTGCCCTGATATAAGCTGCGCAAACTAGTTTATCCGAGCCAAAACTAGTTTGTCCTGAAATCGGGTTTGGCCGGTAACATATAAATCATTTATTATATTATTACGTTTTAGTTGTAGGTACACAATTAGATGTATACAGTTTTATTGCGCACTACTACTCTCCTGTTGCGCAACTTTTCCTTTCCTGCTTAGGTTTGCTGGTAGAAATCTCTCTTTAGGTATAAGCTCGCCTTTGCAGGATTCAATCGATAGGTAAACTTTTGGGCAAAGGTGACGGTAGTACTTCTCCATACAGAATTACGGCATGTCGCATCTGAGCGTAAATATTTTCTATCTATGACAACTGACAGGCCCGCTCTCGCCCCGCGCGTACCCCTCTCTTCAAGAGGCCGGGCACATTTTACTTTTCATTTACTTACATTTCACTTTAGTATTTATACATTATTCCTCAAAATAATTAACTTAGAAACAAAATGTATCTATTTGAAAGCTAATGAGATGGAAAATAATATTTCGCCATATCATAGTTATTTTTTGGGGACCAAATTCTGAATTAAACTGCAATTACTAAAAAAAGTTGTCGAAAAATTAATTTTTTTCAAAAACAAAGCTTAATTTTAGCAAGCAGTTAACACTTTTTCAGCAATGTTTTGTAACAGTAAGTTTTGTGGCAGTACTGCCTGCTCTTCATCATTACAATCCAGTTGATTTGACCACGACAAACCCTTTCAGTCCGAACTTATATTCTCTTTTGCAATTGGTGCATGGTTCACGAAAATTTATAATCAAATGGCTGTAAAAAAATAGGGGAGGGAGGGGGTGTGAGATTTTTTTTAAACATTTTTTTCTCGATAAAAAAGGGTCTTCTTTTACCCTATTTAATATGTCCAATTTATGAAGAATCACACTGTATAATAAATAATCAACATGGCAATCAATAAATCAGTCTACATAATTTCTTAAATCTTCTTTGTTCTAAGAAATATTTATACTTAAGTTAAATATAAAAATCAACAAATAATTATATAAAGCTAAACAAACCAGAGATCATCTTTTCTTTCTTTCATTATAGATGTTGAAATTTATAAAACTTTGAAAGCTTAAATCTCTAAAAGTAAACGTTTGCTCGGAAAAATATAATACCATTCGAATGCTGTTATTTTTTTAATTGTTGGCTTCCGCCCCCATATACAGTGTGAGTCTTTATAAAGTGCACATATCAAAACCAGGGAAACTACACACAATTTCATCGACGGATAAATTGTCAAAAAAAAATAAAAAAAATATAAACAATTTTTTATGAATATTTGAAAATTTTAAGTTGCAGCTGCTAACCCTATTTAAATAAATTATTATAACTTTTAAACTAATTGTCGTATTAAAATTGAATAAATTTTGAAATTATTGTTCCAAAAAAATAATAATTTCAACAAAAATAAACGCCATAAAATTAGAATAAAAAGGTATTTGCTGAAAATCTAGTATTTTTTTCATAATTTTTACAGTAATTTTAAAATTTCTCGAAAAATCGTCATCTTTAACTTCCTTTTTTTTATTTTAAGTTATTCTACATCGTATTAGCTTTCTAATGGTAAAAAATGCACGTTTATTACTCAGATACAACTTTTTAAATTAGCGTTTTAAAAAAGCACTTATCTCAGTTAAGAGCCGTAGCAGGTAGAGAGAACTATATTTTTAGGAATAAAACAATTATAATTTATCTACATAAATCATTTATTTATTAAAACAAATTAAAAACAAATAGCTTAATGAAGCAAATGTTCAAAATGAAGACCCCGTTGTTGCAAACAAATTGTAGCGCGAAGCAAAATTTGCTCCGTTGCTCTACGTATCATTTCGGGATCGTTTCTAATTTCGTCTGCTACACGCAAAACTCTTTCTTCGAGTTCCGCTTCACTATTTATGGGACTGCTAGAAACCATTTGCTTCATTGTCCCCCATAAAAAATAGTCGAGAGGCGTAAGATCAGGGGAACGTGCCGGCCACTCAACAGGTCCTCGTCGGCCGATCCAGCGGCGAGGATAATTTTCATTTAAGAATAACCTGACGATTCGGGAGTAGTGGGCAGGACATCCGTCCATTTGCAGCATCATTCTTTGACGCGTTAGCAGCGGCACATTCTCCAACAGCAACGGCAATTCGTCCCTTAAAAGTTCCAAAAATCTCTCTCCAGTTAGGGTCCTCGGGAGTATTATTGGACCAATCAAAATGTTGTCAATAAGTGCGGCCCACACATTTAACGAGAATTTTACTTGATATGTTGAAGCCCTTTTCAGCTTAGGGTTTTGACCTTTTGGACACCACTTATGTAAATTACGACAGTTTACAATGCCGTCTCTCGTGAATTGAGCTTCAACCATCCACAGAATTGTTTTAGGGAATTCGGGATTGTCCCTTGTTTTCCTTAAAATCTATGTAGACATAACGCACCTTGGACGCCAATCTACATCTTCATGTAAGTGCTGCACCCTTTGATAATGGTAAGGATGCAAGCCTTCTTTCCTCAAGATGCGCCATACCGATTTTTGGGACACGCCATGACGTAAAGCCAAACGTCTAGTACTGGTAGTCGGGTTAGCAAACAAATCATTCAAAATCGCTTGTTCAATAGCAACATCAATAATAACACCTGGTTCGCGGCGATCTCGAGAAAGTCCAAGTCCAGTGTTAGCCATTCTTCTATGAACTTCCTGGAAGTTTCGGGCTGATGGCTCAGGGCGTCGATTTGGAAGCGCAGCTAGATAAGCTATGCGAGCAGCTCTTGCACTCCCTCGATACATTCCATAGTAATAATGGATATCGGCAATGTGTGCCGGAGGGAAATCACTGATACGCGGCATCGCGACCTAAAAAGCGAACGCGTGGCGTGATAAAGAAACACAAATAGCAGCGGCGAATAGTTCGGAGCGACTAACATACATACTAACAGTCAATTATCCTTCGACGGGACACGCCTCCCCACACCCCCCGCACCTACAGCCCGCTCGCCTCTACAATGATGCACCCAAAAAAACAGGTTTCTACCTGCCTGCCTGATAAACAATGGTGCGTGCGTAGCGAAACGATGCGCCAAAAAAGGGCTTTTTTAAACACTCATAGAAATTGTTGCATTTGAGTAATAAACGTGAATTTCTTACCATTAGAAAGCTAATACGATGTAGAATAACTTAAAACAAAAAAAATAAGATAGGTGACGTTTTTTCGTTAAAATTACTGTAAAAATGATGAAAAAAATACCAGATTTTCAGCAAATACCTTTTTATTCTAATTTTATGGCATTTATTTTTGTTAAAATTATTACTTTTTTGGCACGGCCTATTATTAACAATCATTTCAAAATTTATACCTTTTTGATAGGACATTCAGTTTAAAAGTTGTAACAATTTATTTAAATAGGGTTAGCAGCTGCAACTTAAAATTTTCAAAAATTCATAAAAAAAAAAAAAAAAATTGACAATTTATCCGTCGATGAAATTGTGTGTAGTTTCCCTGGTTTTGATATGTGCACTTTATAAAGACTCACACATATCGGCACTCTAACAAAATATTTATCAAGTCATCCTACGACATATGAAAAAAAAAATCGTCCCTCAGTACATTGACCCGATCAGCTGATTACAAGTTACTATGGAAGACCCAAATATTTTTTTCGTTTGCGACCATATGTTTCTTGGGGAAAGTTGTTCATAATTATGGGTACTATTATTCCCCAAAATATGGTCAGCTGATTAAATGTCACCTTGTAGATTCAGTGACGTTTAATGTATGGGATGGGATTACTGTCACATTTCTGCTATTTTCGGTCGAGATTGGGTAGAATTGAGTTGTTGAATAAGGGCGGAGTGATAGGTGAATTATTCTTTAAATTAGTCTTTTAAGGGGTCATTACCCGACTGCAGCGAAGCGGAGAAGGGGAGTATTATGTGTTTGACTTGTCTGTATATGTGTGTACTCAACGGCTAAACCGATTGTGATACGTCATTAGATTTCTCTTGATGGCGCGATAAAAATGGCGAATTTTAGGCGCTTTTATGTGCGGGCTACAACAACTTTTTTCAAGACCCTAGAGTGGGGTATTAATTAAAAGGGCTTTACAACTTGAGGAGGCAAATATTTACTAATCTTACTTTGGTTTGTTCTTGTTTATTCTCATCGAAAGAATTTCATAAACTTGTTGAGGGTTTAAAATGGTTTGTGGTAGACGTCTCTTACTAGATTCAACTTTTCTGAGACCTTTTATCGCACATGTACAGGTGTTAAAGTCAACATCCTGTACCTTCCACCGCCCAACCCCTGGCCACGACAAACGACATTATAACCCGCCGCACTCGGGAGCAAGCTCATCGCCGGCGACTATTAACAACATAAACTGCCAGTTATCGCTCGCGCCGCTGCATACAATCAGGGGTCCAATTCCGCTACAGAATGGCCGCTCAGTGATAATGACGGACGACGGTCAAGTTCAGGTAATTTGGCGTTTGGGGAATCTTTTTTAGGGTTCCGTAGAGAAACAAGGAACCCTTATAGTTTCGTCAAGTCTGTCTGTCCGTCCTTCCAGCAACTTTATGCAGAAACTATTAGGACTACATAGTTGAAACTTGGTAGGTAGATGTATTCTGTAAACATGGAACTGAAACCAAAAAATATTTTTTTCATCATACCTTTATGTGTGTCCATAGATATAGGTCTTCAAACATGACGTTGAGGTTCCTGAAACTATTTTTCCTCAAAGTAAATCGTTAAATAGACAGACCCTTCCAAAGTGGAAAAATGTTCCCCCCCCCCCCCCCCGCTAACTTTTAAAGTAAGAAAGTGAAAAATCTACAAAAAATATATGCTGTGTTTCTCAATTTCAAATCACTTTCAAAGAAAATTAGTTTTAACAAAATAAAATAAGCAGTTTTTAAGATGTAAACCATTTATTAAAAATCGCAAAGATTCATACAAACACTATGAAAAACAAAGTTACAACACAAACATCCAGTCACATAATTACTTGCTACAACGGAACCCTTCATGGGCCAAGTCCGACTCGCACTTGGCTACTTTTTTTTTAGGTAAATAATGTTAAATGAGTTTATTGCTAATCATAAAAAATAGTTTTAACCGAAGAGAAAGGGATTACAAAAACGTCAGATAAAAGATAATCAGTGAGCGGTCATTGTCTACCGGAATTGGCCCCAGGCGAGTTCCCGGGGGCACAAACAGACATAAACAGGCACATGCAATGCCTTTGGCCCCACACTAAGATACGCCTTGGCGTTAGCTTAAATATTACAGAGTCACTTTTAATAAGACGACTACAAGAATTTCTGACATGTTATCCCCCGGTAACTTTCAATGTAATGTTTTGAAAGCGACTTTGACTAATCAGTCTTTTCACACGAGCAGTCATTTAAAGCGACGGCGATTTTCTGTTCTGCCTTGGTTTGCTGGAACAAAACTCTTTTTAAAGATAAGCTCGCCTCTGCTCATATATTGTCTTATATAACTCTTCATAATTTCTGTGCACTAAAGAATCCAACTAATATTATAAATGTGAAAGAGTAATGTTTGGATGTTTGTGTGTTTGTGCCTCAATCACGCTAAAACGGCTGAACGGATATCAATAAAATTTAGCACAGAGATAGTTTATGAGCTAGATTAACATAAAGGATACTTTTTATCCGACTGCACCACAAGGAGGGCAACGTTATCTCGGTAAATGATACTTCCCAGGAACACGCAGATGAAGATGTGGGCATCAGCTAGTATGAATATAATTTGAAGTCCACGACCTCTGCAGTGTGGTGGTCGAGGCTGTGCTGCCCAAGCGAGAGCTCCCAGGTTTGAAAAAAAAACCCAGATCTTGGATGTTTACATGTTTTCGACTTCGCTGTTTCTGGTTCCCATGACACGTATCCTAGTGTGGGGACAGAAGCGATTTCAGAATCGTGTTGCTACTCAAATACAGTAATGTCATACTGGCGCCTTTAGTTCTTGAGCGAGAGACAAAGACTTCATGTCTTTGAATCACTATTGCTCTTGATTTACGACTTTCGTTAGTATATTTTCGAACATATTTTTTGCACATGGAAATTCATATACATTTAGAAAGGGCTAGTATTTAATCGCACATCAAAAATACAGATTTTCACAACAAAATAGGATCAACAAAAACACTTTTTATGTTTTAAATATTTTATGTGTACTTAAGTTTATGTTTAAAGTATTTTTTGTTGTTCTCACATGTTCAACCTAGCACGAGGGATAAGAGGGCTTCGCTTCGCCTACCCCCTTTACCCTTCAACTAAGCTACCGCAGCATTTTGCCCTGATATTTGCTGTGCAAATCTGTAGTTTTGATGTGCAGTTTAATATTTCCCTTTAGAAAGCAAACTTCTATCTATCTCTAACAAGATATTTCTTCCAGTAAACCCAAGATGAAAGGATTTAATAGCGGCGACAGGTAGGCCTATGTGCAGAAATACAAGTAAAAAATATATAAGAGTGTTTTAGGGGAGGCCGGGGCACAACGTGCCGGGGGTAAGTAGTGCCTTCGCGAATATCTCGAAAACAGAAAGAGATAGCTATACGTTCGCAATACGTCGTGAAATGCCAAACCGCCACGCACACACGGCAGCCATTTTAGTTGAGCTCGAGACGCGGACCGAGTGGTTGTGTGGTGAGGGTCCTTCAGCGCCACGTAAGTAAAGATTTTTGCGTTTATACTTTTTGGTCTCAAGCTGGCAATATTTGTTATTTTGATATGAAAGTTTTACCAACATATTTATTATTTATCTAGAATTGTCTAGCAATGCAATTTAGAAGCTTTATCCAAGTAGTTTTTTGATTGTGTGATAATATGTCATGTCATGTCTTATGGGGCAAAACGTACCGATTGTGTGGGGGTTATATGTGCCGCGGCACAACCAACCCCACCATAATTTTTAATATAATAAAAAATAAATCTTTACTTTTTTATTATTTTTACTTTATTTCTTCCTTTTTTGACAGCATGAGAAAATACAAAAGAAAAACTAATCGGGGAACGACATCCAGAGAACTGATGCAAAGAGCTGCTGATGCAGAAATAAAAGAAGGGCGCCCATTGAAAACTGTTGCGCGGGAGTTGGATATATGCCACACCACTTTACAGCCTTACGTAAAAAGCTTAAGGAGTGGAGTTACTCCTAAACTTGGTTATACATCAAGACTGGTGTTCAGTATGGAACAAGAGGCAACGTTGACGGCGTACATCTTAAAAAGCGCTTCTATTTACTTTGGTCTTCTCCCAGAAGAAGTCCGAAAACTTGCATACCAATGTGCGGTTAAAGTCAAGGCTTCAAACATTCCAAAATCTTGGCATGAAAATCTCGAGGCGGGAGAGGATTGGCTGACCAGTTTCTTGCAGAGGAACACTACTCTTTCTATAAGATCACCAGAAGCTACAAGTGCAGGACGCGCGAGCGCGTTCAACCGACACAATGTGGGCGAGTTCTTCACGAAACTTGGTGAGCAGATAAGCAAGTATAAACTTACTGCTTCACGTATCTGGAACCTGGATGAGACTGGCCTCACAACTGTGCTAAAACCAAGAAAAATTGTGGCAGAGAAGGGCACAAAGCAAGTAGGTGCAATTGTTTCAGCAGAGCGTGGAACTCTGGTTACAGTCGAACTTGCAGTTAATGCCTTGGGAAACACAATTCCACCAATGTTTGTGTTCCCCCGTCTTAAATTCAAAGACCTGTTTATTCGCGACGGTCCTCAAGAATGCATTGGAGCTGGAAATGAATCGGGTTGGATGACAAGCACCGAATTTTTGATGTTTATGGATCATTTCATAAAATACACGAAACCTTCCCCTGCAGAGCCAGTGCCCTTGCTCCTGGATAATCACGCATCTCATGTTGATACTGAAGTGGTTGAAAAGGCCAAGAAAAAATCAGTGGTATTGTTATCGTTTCCTCCACATTGTACGCATCGTCTACAACCACTGGATGTGGGTATCAACGGGCCTTTCAAAAATGCATGCGCCAAAGCTCAAAACGACTGGCTAAGGAGAAATCCTGGTAAGACTATGAGCATATACGAAATACCAGGCTTAGCGAAATATGGTTTCCCGCAGGCAGCAACACCTTCCAATATTTGCAACGCGTTCAAAGATACCGGAATCTGGCCTTTCAATGCAAATATTTTCACAGACAAAGACTTTGCGCCGTCTTCTGTCACCGATCGTCCACCGCCGGAAATTCAACCTGTTCAAGACAAAGACAATGTGCCTGGCCCTTCAAACAGTCGAGAAAGTACCCCTGACAATCTTTATGACACAATCTGTGGGAGGAGCACTGGTGACACCAGCCCATCAATAATTCAGCAAGATCCTCATCGAAAGGAATGCAGAGTTGACTATATAAGTGAACCAGGCCCTTCAGGTATACAGAATCCTAGCCGTGGAAGTGAGTCCGTGCCATCAGATAATCAAAACCAAGAGATACTCTGACCGGAAGCCATCAGGCCTTTCCCACAAGCACCCCCTCGTTCAGGAGCCGCCAATAATAGGCGCAAAAGGAAGACGGAGGTCCTGACAGATACCCCCATTAAAAATGCACTGGCCGAGGAGCAGGCCCTCAGGAAAAAGAAAAAAGAAGCCGAGACCAAGAAGGCGATCAAGATAAGTGGAAAAGGAAAAGGCAAGGGGAAGGGGAAAAGTAGCACAAAATAAAAAGAAGGTAAAGAGAATAACAAGAAGTCAGCCAAAAGACAAGTTCTTCAAGATAGTTCCGATGAAAAGAATGAGGGACTAGAATGGTTTTGTCTCATATGTTGTGATGCCTTCTCTAACTCTGCACCTGGAGAAAAATGGATTCAATGCAGAGACTGCAAATTATGGGCCCATTTGCAATATATTGAAGATGAAAATAGCCTATCATATGTGTGTCCTAATTGCTTTTCTGATCTATCATCTGGAGAATAAAACTTTGTTATTATGCTGTCGATTCAAGAGACTGATAAATTAAAATTATCTTAGTAATTTTAGAATATACCTACTGAAGACTGATTATTTTGTTTGAGAGGCTGATAACTTAATTATTAATATAATACCTAGATTTCATTTGATTAATATGTGTTAAGGCGATGATGGAATAAAAATGCGCTGTCGAGTGGAAGTGAGATGCAATAATTACTCGCGAATAAGAAAAAGCGGGATGCCAATAATGCAATCTGAAACAACGTAAGCGCCAAAACGTAAAAAAAAATCATAAAAAATAAACTATTTCAGGGAATTAACTTTCAAATTGAAAATCGTTAGAAATAACAATTGTTCATATATCGCAATTATCACACAGTCATATTCACTTACTACTGCGGTGTAATAGGATAAAACCATAAAAAAAGGGTTGACTTTGTATTTATTTTCTATCGAGAAAATTTTATCCAAACATGTTTTCCAATTAAGAATCTCTAGATTATATAGTCAAATTACATATACCAGAAATTAATTACGATTTGCCCAGTATTTCCTGAAAAACACATGAAAACAGCACCCCATATTTATTTAATCAGCGTCTTAATTATCTACTGATATAAAAGTTTTTTTATGTTTGATAACTAGAAGAATATAAGTTATGTTTTTTTTTCTTCATATTAAGTCTTCTATGTGAAGCAGAAATGTTTAAAAACTATTGATAATTTACTAAAACTATGAATAATAAATATACAATTATTTGACGTATTGTTTTTATTTCTATCTTATTTAAATTTGATTTTATAAATAAATAATTATGTGCGGCACAACCAACCCGACGTAGGGCACAACAAGCCCCAGAGCGGGGTAAGTTGTGCCGCTCTTTCTCTTTCGATAAATATCGATTTCGTTCAAAAAGTATTCAGAATATAGAAAAAATTAACGAAAATTTTAAAACTACAATAAATTTCACCCAATATAAACTATCATTGCTAAGCATAGCATTTGTTGTATCCGATTTATAGACGAATTTGCGAAAATCGGCACGTTGTGCCCCGGCCTCCCCTACTAAACTACTTAACATAATACATATGAATACCATATATACAAATACATATTACAAATAAACAAAGAGAAAGATTATGCTTCCTTAGACGATTCTTGAAGATAAAGAGAGATGGAGGAGAAAAAGAGAGAAAGAGATTCTACCCCACAAGTGCTAGGTCCCGGGATCTAATTCGGGAGGTAGAGAAATATTCCGGGGTTCGGGAAGATTATTACGTATCGTGACGTCAGTGATTCCCACGTAGCGTATCCTAAGCCCAGAAGCGATGTACCTACATAAAGTATGTGCCGTATGTATAGGAATACCTAAATATTATTATCACTATCAGAGTAG
Organism: Argyresthia goedartella; assembly: GCA_949825045.1. Classification (NCBI taxonomy): domain Eukaryota; kingdom Metazoa; phylum Arthropoda; class Insecta; order Lepidoptera; family Argyresthiidae; genus Argyresthia; species Argyresthia goedartella. The sequence goes on from OX463834.1 coordinate 17,982,483, forward strand.
TCAACAAATAAGCTTTTAGGTTTGTGTATGAATCACATCCGCACATACAAAGCAAGGCATACTACGCTATGAGAAATTGCGTTTCATATGATGGATCGTTTTGTTCAGTGTTCATCCGTTGCTTTATTGATATTGCCAACTGTAAACAGGGTTGCCTGTGTAAAAAAAGGCCATGTGCGAGTTTGACTGACACGCGAAGGGTGCCGCACCGTAGAACGAGAAAAAAGGCAAAAAAAAATATTAAAAAATTTGGTGTAGCCAGTTATGAGGTTCTTTCCTAGACGGTTTTCTTCAAAATCCAACAGATGACTCTCAAAACGGCCTGTTTTATTGGTCATAGAGTAAAGTATATGGTATTTAAAGAGTTTCCATGATCTCAGATGGCATAGGTCAATAAGGAAGAAGTAACCTACCGAAAAAAGGTTGTGTACTGGCTGAACGTAATCGTTGAAACGTACGAACGTACTGAAAGGAGGTTTGGGATGAAGGCTTTGTACCTACTGGCTGAAAGTAGTCTATGATTGAAAGCTGTCATGTGTTGTTTGCTAAATAAAATACTCGAAGACCTCGAAGTATAGGTAGGCACAGACTATATAGGGATACTACGTTAGGAGCCAACCTGCCGAAAGAAGCCAAAACGAAGCTGAAAAAACTCAACTAGACAGCTTTCAATAACAGGTTACGTTCAGCCAATACACAACCTTTTTACCGAACCTTCTTTAAGTGGTTGTGCACCTCTATCTACCATCTGAGATCATGGAATCTCTTTGCATAACATATAATTTACTCTATGACCAAAAAAACAGGCCGTCTACAGCGCCATCTGTTGGATTTTGAAAAAAGCCCTGCTCTGAATGCATCCCATTCAAATGGAGTTGTCAAAGTTTGCTCGAGTAAAGTCGCCCTAATAACATGACATTCGGTGAACTGTAAAAAAAACAAATAGACTATGTCGCATTTTCAGAGTTTAAGTAATTTTCAATTATACATTTCTTCCCGTGTTTATGTCTGTTTGTCATTACAAACAGACATAACATGGTTTATCGGGTTAAAATCAACTCTCTTCATAATTAACGGACGTTTCTGTACGGACGGAATTTATCAATTTATATCCAGTACCGGGTGACATAGTTTCTCGATGATGGCAAAATAAATGGTCAAAAAAATACAAATACATTCAACAGCATCGGTGATATAGCCACGATAGCCAATACAATCATTTACACCACATTTATTACATTTAGGTCCAATTGTCCTTGTGATAGAATTGATGGCTAGACTAGGTATGCATATATTAAAATCTTAGCTTAAAATTACGCGGTTACTTACCTGTCGTTTCCCGCGTTTGTATGTGGCATCCTTCTGCATCTCCCCCGTGGCACTGATTAATGAATTTGGCTTGTGTTTAAACGATTACCAAAAACGCACCTATTTCACTACCCATAAATTCGAAATGACTGCCAAAATGGATAAATGTCCACCAAATTGTGTTTGGATAAATGATCACCAAACTACTTTTTATGATTTGTGTACTTAAGTTTATGTTTTAAGTATTTTTTGTTGTACTTACATGTTCAGCCTAACACGAAGGATAAAGGGGGTGAGCGAATTTTGCCCTGATATTTTTTGCAACTTTTGGTGTTCATTTATCTATTTTGAGTAGGAAACAATTTTTTTGGTGATCATTATATTTGTTGACAATGCATTTTAGTATGTTGCTGGTGTGCTATATTTTCGAGCGTCAGCTATGTGTGAAATATAAGATACAGATTGATTATATTTATTTTGTTGTACTGAAACTTACGCAAAGGCGAATAAAACACGAAAACAAAAGTACCGAGCTAAAATTTACCTTATAATGAAAATTAGAATGTATATTTCTATCTTATAACCAATGCGATGTTTTAGTAATTGATTTGAGAATAGCCCTAAGTTATTCGTTTAAGAACGCTATGAAAATAAGCAGCTGGTGAAAAAATAAAGTATTATTTACCTGTCACATATCGATATTTCATAACCAATATTTAAAGTTGGCAGACAAGCTAATTAAGGTGCTGCAGTAGGGCAAAACAGCCTTTGTAAATCTCAAGTTACGCAAAATAGGGGTATTAAAGTAACTGTTTCTTTTTTCTAGCTTGTTGATCATAGTACTAGAGTTTCAGCTTGCAGACGCCGTGTTAACGTAATTTGATTATTTATCGCTCGATCTCCCTGTCTCAAAATCTGTTTTTCACAATATAGTTTTTACAATTCCGCACCGGATTTGTATTTATGTACTTGTTATTTATTTAATCGTACTAAAACGATACTAAGTTATATTGCTCTGTTATTCCCTTATACATATATGGGTTAAAAAGAGCGGTTTTGATATTTTAATTACTATTCCCCCAAAATGTAAGCTGAAGGTATTTTTTATTATTTCTGCTGTCGGGATGCCTAGCCTTAACATTTATTTCATTATTATATCATTATTAACATAATATTATGTTAAAAAGGCTTCATTGCTGACTATTTAAAGTGTGTATTTCTGCTGTCGGGATGCCTAGCCTTAACATTTATTTCATTATTATATCATTATAAACATAATATTATGTTAAAAAGGCTTGATTGCTGACTATTTAAAGTGTGTATAGTCAGCATCATCCTAAAAATACCCGACTATATTGCTTCCCCTTGGTACCTGGAAACGTATAATTACGTGCAACTTGGATAATACCTTGGACACTATTGACATACTTACATTGATATAGCCCCAAACTAGGTTTAACTGTATCTTGGATACTAGACAACGATACACATAATTAATTAGATAAATAAATTAGACTTAGATAGATAAACAACCATGACTAGGGTAGAAGCATCCGTTCTCATCAAAAAATATTTGCCCCCACCGAGACTCGAACAGGGGACCCTTGGCTTCGTAGGCAGGGTAATACGACTATAATCAACTACAAAGTCGAATCACCAGGAAAAGGACCAGGCCGTAAATAAAATACTCCCCGTTAATTTTGGGTTTCGCTGATCGTTGCAAAATTCGAAATTACCGTTACCTCCCTTCCATCTCCCCCGCACCGCACCGCTTTGCTTTAGTGACGACGGCATATTCGAATTGAACGGGTAGTAGGTTAATCCAAAGTTCGATGCGTTCAGTTTAATGTGTCGCCGACTGTCACTATTTATTATTCGTAGTTAATACGTTCGTTTAACACGCTAATTCCTCTCCTTGACAAGCAATTCCGATACAGCATATCATGAAAAGCAGTCTCGAAAGAAAGAGGTCTCAGAAAGCATCAGACGCAAAATGATGAAATTTTTCATAACTGATGGCGAAGATCTTAAGTAAGTACCTACTTACCATAGATGACTATTATTTAATCAAACATGTCAATTCAATGAAATCAAAATATTCTTTATTCTGTCGGATAATTACATGTACTCTTACGGCCAAAATTAATATTCGATCTACAGATACAGTTTAGGATTCGCTCAAACCCAGATTGTCGAAATCTGGATTGGATTGCATATTAAGGGGACCGGCCATCAGACGTCATGCATTTAATACTAGGTGTACGTTCGAAAAGCAGATACTTCTCCCATAAGAACGCACAAGAAACTTTCATAAAAAAATGTTAGCATAACCTTATCTAAATACTAATTAAATACTAATGCTAGTTCTGCGACTGTTTTACTAACTGAGCCACAGTTCTTGAGCAACTTCTGGCTCAGTCAAGTATTTTATTGGCTCAGTCAGTATTTTAGTGTATTGGGGGGGGGGGGGGGGGGGGGAGGATTGAAGCATCTCCCTTTAGTTTTTGAAGTAACACTTCTTAGGTGAAATTATGAATTTTTGAGGAGGCGTAAAATGCTAGTCCAATAAATCTAGAAACGTGTCTCAAGCTGAACTGTCCATCATCTGCACTGGCCAAAGTATTTCGGAAATACAGCCAATCCATCCATAACCTTACCAAAGTTCTGTAGTCTGTTTTACGAACTGTCAATTGTTTGCCAACTGTACGCATTTTTTTTGTTGCCTGGGTAGTGTCCCACGGCTGAGCAAAGGCTCCCCCTATCTGGGCAAAAACCTGTCGAGGTCAACCCGCCATCGACGTCTCGGCCTGCCTTTACGACGGTATCCTTCAGCGAGCACCCACTCGGTCATGAATGTCTGGCCCATTTCTGGGGGTGGTAGCACCCCTAACTTAACCCTCTATAACTTAACACTCATCATCATCATCATCATCATCAGCCTGTCAGGGGACCCACTGTTGCGTACAGGCCTCCACTTAAAACTCAACATTTCAAAATTACATAATTTTCATGGATTCGGGTGGTGCTAAAATAAAGCATAATATTTACAAAAAGGGAGTGTGGCTACCAGTATTTTTCACACACCGACAATTTGAAATTATACACTTCTCTAAAGAAATGTCGTTATTTAATTTAGTAGCGATATTTTGTTTTACTCGTTTTTACTTGATTGAAAGAATATATAATAGTGCTCTACAATGCTTGAAATGCAAATTAAAGAAAGTTGGAGAATTTAGGGAGGGTAAAACGGTATATTTCCTGAAGTATAGCATATGTAACACAGGGCTAAGGGGTGAAGCATTCTTGTTACAGAGGAGTCAAGCACCCTAGAGAGATCGTGTACTTACGGGTGGTACGTGTTGGCCTCATGGTGTTAGGTGCCTGGCCTTTCGCCCATGTAGGCCAGAAAAAACCAAAGGGATATCTCAGCTACCAATGGTCCCTGTTTATTTACTGCGCGATGAACCTTATTGTGATCATTATATACCTCGTCAATCATACACATCTGGACTTTTTGCGCTTGGGGCATATTTATATCACGGCTTTTATGGCTGTGACGTGTTTGGTGAGTTTCCATCGTATTTTTTTCACTAAGCGTTGGTCACTAGCGTCTTCGTCGCATCTTGAACAGTGTTTTCATCCGCAGAATGGATGATTCCAACATCGGTGTATGGTCAGAAAATTTCAATATATCCCACAAATGGATTGAATCCATATTTTTAATAGCATAATTTTTCAGACCAGATGTCCATTGTCAATTATGGAAAAGTACAAGGATTTGACGCAACGATTTCTTAATGAATTTCATCTTTTTCATCACAAAGAAAGATCGGATTATGCTGTGAAGGTAAGAGTCAAACTCTGAATGCAGTACAGAGTCTATAGTACTTCAGTCTGCCCGCCTAGTAGACGTCGCAGCCATCGTTAATTCTCAGTCCTCACCAAGGGCTATTGGTCTTTACAAGTAAGAACCTATGATACTGACCTGGCGACAGAAGGAGTATAATGTATTTGGAGCCTGTGAATGAATGACCATTTCATTAGCACGCACTCCAGACCAAACTGTTTTACAAATTTTGTCGTTTGAAGTGTCGCTGGATTCATCATTATACAGTATCCGTAACTTACAGTTCTTTTACAGATCCACATGCAAGTACACAAATTATCTCATCTTTTCACAATGTACCTGACCAGCATCATGCTTGTTGGCATGTTCCTCTTCAACGTGACGCCCCTCTACAACAATATCTCTAATGGAGCATTCAGCGCTAATAACAATGGCACCGAATACGAACTAGCCATATACGTCGCCAGCCCTTTCAATCCGGAAACAACCCTCAAAGGCTATATTATCACCAATATTCAAAACTGGGTTATGTCCTTTACGGCATCACTGCACTTCTGTGCTCATGATTTGTATTTGTCACTGATGGTGTTTCACGTTTGGGGTCACTTGAAGATACTGAAGCAAAGCCTAGAGACGTTCCCGTGGCCCGAGAAAATGGTGGGTCAAAGTGACAGTGAGATTACACATTTCAATTATGAAGAAATGGAAGACGCTTTTGAGAGATTGAAGGGACTGATCAAACACCATTATTTCATTTCTGAGTAAGTCTTACTTTTTTAGTCAGGGTCACTAGGTTTTAGTTAGGACCTTTGCCGGAATTTGGTGGAGAGTATGAAATTTGTACGTTTCTGGAATAAAACGACGCAACCCCCTCGAATATAGGCTCGTTTAATTCGTCTTAAGTTGATATCTCTTGTTTTTATATGATATTTGTACAATAAAGAAATTATGAAATTAAATATCGAGGGTCTGATGATAACTCTGTAATAGAACACAACCCTATCGAGTTTGAGCTAGTCGAATTTGTCTTGATTGGTTAAGTTTTAGAATTTTACAACTAATAAAAAAAAGCTTATTTGAAAAAATAATACTATCGAAATAAGCTTTAATTCGATGCATTTCAACATTTTATTCTCTTGATACAAAATCTGGATTACAGTTTTGCTACAAGGATGTCGGACACCTATGGACTAATGTTATTCTTCTATTATGCTTTTCACCAAGTCAGTGGCTGCTTGCTATTACTTGAATGTGCAGAATTGGTGAGTGAACGAACATACGTAGAGCACTGTTTTATGCGACTGCGCCTGAAGGAATGTAGTTTTTGTGCTTTGTGTTAGTTTCGGTTACAACTTTGGGATGGGTTTCTGGAAAACGTCAATACGTTCCCAATTGAAGTAAAACAAATAAGTTGCTCTGATTAAATTAAATAGGTGTTATCGTGAAAGTTACGCAGAGCTAGCTATACTTAAATCTGTACCTATAAGTTTAACCCTGTATATATATATTTAATTGATAATTTATGTTAATATCTACGAATATTTAATACGATATGAAGTGTGTTTTCTATTACCTACATACATACAAAGTAATTATGAAAAATATAACATTGTGAAAAATATAACAGGCTAGGACTGACACCCGTCAAGGTGTCAGTCCTAGCCTGTTAGTGAGGGGATATTGCTAAAAACATTAATCAAATGAGTCGATACCCTCTTCAAACATCTGTGAATTGGGTGCAGTAAAATTGGATATATTTTGACATTCAATTTCGATTCTTTTCGATTGTTTTGGTACCGTCCCTAGTGTTTAATAAGTGGATTTTATAGGTATCTTTTCTAAGCTTTAACTGAACTGAACTGAACTGTTACATCACGTGTTTTTCAGGACCCAAAAGCATTGACCCGGTACGGTCCCTTGACAATAATATTATTCCAACAGCTGATTCAATTGTCTATTATTTTCGAGCTGATTGGGAGTGAGGTGAGTTAATAAACCGTGCTGAAAAGCCCCTTAGGCCCGGCAGATACAATGCGGGTTAGCACTATTCTCGTATTAACTTTGACAACTCTGTATTATGTCCTTCTCAAGTTTAATGGCCATTTTCAGTGAGGTAGTTCAATGTCGATACTTAACAAAGTACTTACACGACAAAATAAACGTTGAATATTATCACCTTTATAATGAACTAATATTTATTTTTGCGCAATCAAAATCATCACAAGAAACACTTGAGGAATTTTTGTTCGCCATTATCCAATTTTTCAAATTTCTAGCTGTTTCCCGTGTTTGGATTGGATTATTGGATTTTACCATTCCATATAGACGAAGCGGCTGCTGCCTTTAAATATATGATGATGATGATTTTAAATACAAGTGTAAGCTTCAACGTGAGTAAGATCGACATCGATAAACGTAGTCGAGGCGGATTTGCGCAGCACTGTGACAGGGCGTTTGCGGATGTACGGGAGGTGTGCGCGGGACGTCACCCCCTCCGCGATTTCCTCTTTCCCCTCTCCTGACGTGGACTTGTATTGTATGTAGTTGTCAAAGTTAGCCCGGGAATATTGCTAACTAGCTTTCTATCCGTCGCACAGTGGTCTAGGATTTGTTCCTCCATACTCATAGTAACATAATGTCTGGAATAATTATAAAAAATATGCAATGTCTCCAATATACCTCCTTATATGTCATATTAAAACATGGAGTGGATTAGTTGCTCCACAAGTGAGAAAAAAAATGTTGATTATTTTTTTTGTATGGGAGAAAACACTTAAAGTACATTATTTCGGAACTAATTACAACTGATGGGCTCATGCTCACATGGTCTATTGTACCTTGCACGCTGAACATAATGACATATAATTCATGCACTTTTTGGTGCAGCTTTGGATGTAATTAACTTTTAAAAATTTGAATATTTAGTATGAGCGTATTCGTTTATGTTCGACATAATGAGAGTAGTTCATAGGTAGAATGCAGCAAACATGAATACTAGGTACTTGTGTTTATGTAGGTGCATCATCAATAACCTAGGGGATGTCGTTAGTTAATAGCCCGTTGTAATAACTTTGGGGATATTGCTAGTTAATATTCCGTGTTTGGCTTTTATGAATAATAATGAAGTTAAAGAAATTACATTGAATGACTAACCAGATCGTTATAGTAATGGTTTAGTTTCAAGCTTAATGACAAACATTAATTAAGGGAATTGCAATATATATAGGGACATTTAAGATGGGTAATTCAGTAGTTTCTCGCACTTGTAAGCGCTTACTATACTTCATACGTTCTATTCATTTCCGCGTTATAATGGAAGGATTTGTAACCAATTTGGACATTTTCATGTTTGTTGCAAATAACAGTTGTTTCTCAGAGCCCAGTGTATTATTTGAAGTTTTTGTGAATGCGGTTAACTTATCAGAAAGTGAAAAGAAAGAATTGAAACAATTCTGTCAGAGATATACATGCGCTTTGAAACAAAAGTGGATCTTGTCTAGCCGTGCGAGGCATACATTTATCAAGAAGTTTGAAACATGGTTGGGAAAAGACATAATATGGCCTAAGAATTTGAAGGAAAAGATGACACCATTATTGTCAGCAGAGAAACAGCCATGTTCCAGTTCTCATTTCAGTGTAAATGAGGATGCATCAACATCCTGCCAACCAGATATGTGCAGTGTAAGTACCTCAACATCAATTATGATTGAAAGGAAACCGTTTTCGGAGTTAAGCCCCCTACAGAAGAGAAGGAGAGCGCAAGAACTCTTAAAAAATAGTACGGAAAGCCTTGCTTACGCAACAGGTTTAAAAGCAGATAGCCAGGATGCAGCAGATATAATAAAACTTGTTATCGAGAAACCTGAAGAGGCAACAAAGTTAAAGGAATTATTGAAGCCGAAGAAAGCAGTGCCCATATATTCCGCAGATAAAGCTTTAGGTATTCTGACCTCTTTGAAGCTATCAAAGTGGCAATATCTGACTATGAGAGCTAGTGCAATAGCAGAAGGAGTGTCACTTTATCCTGCATACAATGCCATCCTAGAGGCAAAAAAGGAAGTCTACACATCAAGAGAAACCACAGAATTCAACAAAAGTGGCGCAAGAGTACAGCTTCAAGCAGTTTTGGACAAACCTGTAGCTAGATTTGGAAAATTCTTACGTTTGGAAGATTCGCTGGCTGGTAAAGAACTGTTGCTAATTTGCAAATGGGGCTTTGATGGAGCTTCGGGACAAAGCCTTTACAAGCAAGCAACTGAACAAGAAGCATGTGAGCACCAGCCCATCATTTGTAATTAGTTCCGAAATAATGTAACTTGCTTAGATAACGTATTTTGTGACTGTGCATTCACAAGTAAAAATGTAATTAACTGCTTACCCTCCGATCACACTGGTCAAACAGTTTCATTCCCAATTGCCAGTAAAAATAGGACTGATCCATCATTTTAAAGGCCTATTACATCCCATAGACTAGAGACGTATATGAAAAAGTTAGATATAAATTTGCCAGTACCGGATTTTGATGAACAGAACCCAAACAAAATCTACTCAGACTTCTTCAGCATTATTCAGACAGAATTCAATAAAGTTTTTAAATTAAAGAAAGTCAGTGACTACAACGGTAAATCTAAATTTAATGACTGGGCAACGTTTGGAATTCGTAAAAGTAGAGTTATCTTATATGACCTTTATGAACAAAAAACCTATAACTTTGATCGAAAATTTCATGACTACGTTAAAAAATATTCCAAAACTTTCAAGTTGGTTTGTAGAACTGCAAAAACTTTACACATTAATAGAAAAATTCAAAATTCAAATAATAGAATGAAAACAGTTTGACAAATAATAAACCGCGAAACTGGCAAAGTTATACCAAGGGACAATGATTTCTGCCTAAAGATAGGTGATGATGTTGTTAAATCCAGCGCTGATGTTGCTCGAGCTTTTGAAACATTCTTCACCAATGTACCCTTACTCACAACAGACCGTCTAAATTCATCTCCATATGAAGCAGAGACTTTATTAAAAAATAACACTAGCGCCAGTAATGTATATTTAAAATTTCATCATGTATATCCCCAGGACATTGTCAAAACGTTTAAATTACTTAACTTAAAAAATACGGAAGACCTGTGGGGTATATCAGTCAAAGTCATTGGTTCAGTAATTCTAGTTATAGCCCCACACTTAGCTTATATATTCAATAAATGTGTTGACGATGGGGCTTTCCCAGACCTCATGAAACACAGTAAACTGATACCTCTGTTCAAGTCGTTAGATAAGGGTGATTCTTCAAATTTCAGACCAATATCTGTTCTTCCAACACTAAGTAAAATATTTGAAAAGATTATACTCAATCAAATGCTCTCACACTTCAACCGTACAAAACAACTCCATGCCAAACAATACGGTTTCACTAGGGGTAAATCGACTACGGATGCAGGTATTACCCTTATATCTCATATTTATTCTGCATGGGAGGCCGCACAGGATGCTATCGGAGTTTTTTGCGACCTGTCGAAGCGTTTGATTGTGTTGATCATAATATGCTATTAATTAAATTAAATCATTACGGAGTTAGAAATAAAGCGTTGGATCTACTAAGATCATACCTAAGCAATAGAATTCAAAAGGCAGAAGTTAACGGCGTAAAATCTGATGGATCGGGTGTTAAAATGGGCGTTCCACAAGGTTACATATTAGGCCCTTTCTTATTCCTGGTATATATTAATGATCTGCCTTTCATGGTGGAGAAATTAACTGACATAGTGTTGTTTGCTGATGATACTTCACTGGTCTTCAAAATTGAAAGACAAAAAGGAGAATTTGATGATGTTAATGGTGTATTGTCTTTAACCTTGAATTGGTTCACAGTTAATAATTTATTGTTAAACGCTGGTAAAACCAAGTGTATCAAATTCTCACTTCCAAATGTCAGGCAAGTTGAGACCAGTTTAGTGTTAGACAACAGCACGTTAGAATTAGTAAATGATACGAAGTTTCTTGGAATAACCATTGATAGCAAATTGCAGTGGGGACCCCACATAGATAAATTGGCTGGTAAATTAAGTTCTGCGGCTTACGCTGTTAGGAACATCAGACAAAGCACAGATGTGGCTACATCTAGGCTAGTATATTTTAGTTACTTTCATAGTGTGATGTCCTATGGTATCTTGTTGTGGGGGAAAGCAGCGGATATTCAAACTATTTTTATTTTACAGAAAAGAGCTATTCGAGCAATTTATAATTTAAAACGAACAGACTCCTTAAGAGAGCTTTTTAAAGAAATTGACATACTAACAGTAGCTAGTCAATTTATTTTCGAAAATAGAATGTATGTACGCAAGAACCTTACAACATTTTCCAAACTTAGCGATAGCTGTAATGTTTACCTAAGAAATAATCACAGACTATGTGCGCCCCGTTTTAGGCTCGCGAAGGTTAGCAATTCTTTCAAGGGTCAGTGCATTCTCTACTACAATAGGATACCTCTGGAGATTTTGAAATTGCCATTTGAGCAATTTAAAAAGCATGTTAAAGCGACTTTGTCAAAAAAGGGATATTACAATGTTCAAGATTACTTAAATGACAGGACTGTATGGGGTTAATCTGGCTCAACACAGACCTTGCTGTTAATAATTTTGTAATTATTTATTCCAGCTTATTAAATAAAAATAAATCATAATTGTATTAGTTAAGCACAACCTATTTTTAAAAGAGATCTAAAAATCAATCTGTGGGAGTTTCTACGCCCTTCTTCTCCCACAGTGGTCCAATGTAGAGAAGAGGCAAAAAATGACGTTTGCTAAGAATATGTAAATATCTACAGTAATAAAGTACTTTTGAGTTTGAGTTTGAGTTTGTACTTTAAGTGTTTTCTCCCATACAAAAAAATAATCAACATTTTTTTTCTCACTTGTGGAGCAACTAATCCACTCCATGTTTTAATATGACATATAGGGAGGTATACCAGAGACATTACATATTTTTTTATAATTATTCCAGACATTAAGAATAAAGAATTTCCTATGAGTATGGAGGCCAAATCCTAGACCACTGTGCGTCGGGCCCAACGCTCTTTTCTTTAATTATAGATGTTAATGTTGTAACGAAAGCATTAAAATAATTCAGTGATAGATATAAGGCAGGTCAGTTTTTTTTTATTTAATTTATTTTCATTACATATCAATTCGTGTGATCATTACAGGGGTCTGACCTGAATCGATATCATATCAAAGTTAATATTAACATCACATAACATTTATATACAGGCTCATACATTGTTAACACATTAAAAGTTGGAATGTCTGCGGAATATAATTATATCAATATTAACAAAATTATTCAATCATCACAAGCATACAAACTATATAGAATCATAATTTAAAATGTCACCTTAATATTCTATCCTAATTACATGGCAACAATTAATTCAAATAATTAATTGAGTCAAATATTTATTCACTTTTTCTTGGAATTTCCCCAGCGAACAATTAAATAAACTAGCCTGCAAAACTAAACCCTCAGTTTCCGAAAGAGAAAACTTATATTATCTATGCAATAAAGAATATGAATATGAATATGAGTTGTCAAATGTAACAAGCGAATTATCGATCATTAATTCAAAATAGCGGCATGTGATTGGCTGAAATGCGTTTAACAAGTTGTCACAGCTAATTTTACTTTCAGAAACCGGACGATCACTTTTTTAAAATTGCAATAACTTTTTAAGTTCACAAGATATAAGTATATCTAAAGTAAAGTAAAGTTCAAAATAAAAAGGACTCGAAAAAGAGTTTAATTTTGTACTATCGTTTTAATGAAAGTTGATAAAGTTTTCTATAAAACGTTTTTTACTTTAAATCTCTAATTTCAATACTTAAGAAAAAAATATATTAGGTCCTTACATATGAAATTGGCGTTTTTTTATGGAGAAATTGAAGTTAACTCAATTTTCAGTTCAAACATTTTTATATTTTTTTTAGGAATGACAGATCCTAATTTTATAAACTTTGTGTGTATGAATGAGACAACATTAACAGAAAATTTTATATAATTTTTGAAAAGTTTCATCTGTAAAAAAATATTACGAATATTATCATGAAAATGGATGACATTTAGGAGGCAATGATTTTGAAGATAAAATTGTATTTATCAAACTGAAATAAAAAGAAAATTTAATAAGTAGATGTAAAATATTGAAATTAATTTTACAACAATAAAAATAAACTGGAAATAGCTATTGAATTACTCGAATTATGAACTCCTGAATCTGTAAGAAAAAATCGCCAATTTCATAGGTAAGCAATCGGCTACATAAGCCAGTGTATGTCATTTTCGATTGCAATATAATTCAAAGTGCAAAGGGCTACAGTCAATGGGGCAAATTTCGACATATTAGTTCTGCACCGTGGAAGAGCAAATAGTTCAGTACGGGGCGCTTGTCTTAGGCGTGTATTTGGGACCTTCAGGCAAATACATTCCAAGAGTCTCGGATTGAGTAATTTACCCCGAAATACTTCCCACACATAACTGACCAGGGCTACGTGCCTGCTTATATCCAGTCTATTGTATCCTATCATCCCTAGCAGAAACAATGAAGGGTACTATCAACAGAAAATGTGGAGAACCACTGTTAAGGGTTGTTTTTCCATTCAGCCCAACACCTTGAAAGCCATAAAACAAATGGTTTTTGAAATTCGACAAAAAGTTTAACAAAAGCAAGGGTTTACCGCCACATGATAGCTGCAAGTTTTTTTTTAAATGGGTCAAAGTCAAAGTCAAAGTACTTTATTACTGTAGATATTTGCATATACTTAGCAAACGTAATTTTTTGCCTCTCCACACATTGGACCACTGTGGTCTCCACAGCTGCCACTGATAGTACTTACAATGCTGGGTAGAGCGGATAAGTAACATACTGCCTAATGGTTCATTTCGTACGAGTTCGCAAAGGCAGGCGATGATCGTAGCTAGGTTTGTAAAGAAGCCTATTCGAACTAGTTACGAATAGAATTTTTCCGCCTGAGAGCCCAAAATCAAACGGCGGAGGTGCTAATATGAGGTTACAAGGCGGAAAAGTACATATACCTTATAAATGTATGCTGCAATTTTTCAATCATATCTATGTATTAAGTCTCCTTGGGAGGCCACACTATACCACAGTATTCTAATCAGCTTCTTACCAATGTGCTATATAACGTCCTTATTGTATTATAGTTGAAAGTCTTTTGATTGTCGCAGCACAGAACCAAAAGAAATGCAGCTCATTCTGAACAAAATACACTGCCCTGCAAAACTAAGTACTACACTTTAAAATTTCATATTTTTTCTAAACTATAGAAGTTATTGATTTGAAATAAAAAAATATATAGAACATTTTAGCAGCTTTCTTTGAAACTATAGTACAAATTTAAACTCTTTTTCGAGTCCTTTTTATTAGGAAAGTATATCTTATTTACTTAAAAAGTTATTGCAATTTTAAAAGTGAGATACTTAGTTTTGCAGGCCAGTGTAGTTTAGGTAACTCATGGTAAAAAAAAGGAATCGCGTAGGGTTTGGCCGCAAATCCTATTTACGTCATTTAGCGTATGGCCAAATTTGGCGTATGGCCAATTTTAAAATGTGTAGGTTTAACAGTTTTTGAGCTCGAAATGGTTCGTGTAATTTATACATATAACAGACGGATGGTGCGTCTCCAGTGTCTATGCTCGAACTTGGCTCGACGCACTGCCTTGTATCTTGATTAATCTAATGCTGAGCTGTGGTGGCCTGGCGGGATAACGACGTTACGTCATTTTCATTGTTCAGTATACGCAATTCCATTCCCCTTAGATTACTTATATGCACAAAACTGCTATTTGTATAGCTCATGTTATGAATGACTGACTGGCTTATAGATCAAGAACCAAACTCACTTCCGGGTAAAAGTTTGAAATTTGGCATCCAGGCGTAAATGAAGGCAAAAATCTGAAAAAAGGGAATTATTTAAAAAATAAAATACTAAAATAAAATAGCAACCAGCTTCTCTGTTGATCTACTGATTTTATTGCTCATAAGTATCTTTCTGTCCTTGGCTTCGCTCTTATAATGACATATTTCACTTTGTTCACAAACATTCGGCCAAGTTCGAGTCAGACTCGTTTTTTGCTTCTTGTATGGGGATCCCCCACTTTATTAACTTCAACTCGTGTAAAGGCCTGTGCCTCTCGGTGGATTTGGTAATGGGCTGTAAGTATGTGTTGTTACAATATGGCAGGCAGCTAATATCAATACATATTAGTTTATATTGTGCTCTAGGACTATCCTATTTAACTTTTCTGTCCTGCCTAAGTTTGTTGGAAGAAATATCTCTTACGGCTTTGCGTATTAATTGATTTCTTGTTTCAAATTTAGAACACAGCTTTTGTTGTCTTTAATTAACTGGCCAGCTACAAGTACGTAAAAAAATAGTGTTACGTTCCCAGTAAGCAGCGTCTAAACTACTAACGAACACAACTATTTTTGATCTCATATTTTAAGAATACAACGTCGTGTATGGTTTTATAACAATTACACTAGATTAATTACCTGTTTTAGCTAATGGTACTACCATAATTAAGTTTTAGGTGGTCAAAAAGGGGGTGTCTTTAATTATGTGACCACCAAAGTTTATACGAATTAAGATCTAAATGGGAGCCAATTTATATATGTAATCTTTATATTCCATTAGGCAAAAAATAATAGCTAAGAGCTCTGTGAAGTTAGCAGTTCAAAGTCATAGAAAAGGGGGCTCAAATTCAAGGGATTTTGAGCTTCTTTTGAGCTCCCAGAATTCGAAGTTTCAGAATTGGAGCTCAAGCGGTTTTAGAAAAAAACGTATGGGGGCATGATTTTGAGCTCCCAGAATATGCAATTAGAACTTCTCGTACGTAGTTTGCGAGGAAAAAAATAACAACCATTTACACATCAATATCATCTACATAGGTAGATGAAATTGATATGTTTTACACTTTTTATCGAAACCTCTACAGCTATAAATCTGAAACTTATTCTGGAAAATCTAACCTTTTTCTATATATGCTGCAAATTTCAGTTTCAAAACACTCAGATATAGCTAGTTCTATGAAACGGCCAAGTTATTATCGGCCCGATTTAGACTCGCGAAGGTTAGTAGTTCTTTCAAGGGTCAGTGCATTCTCTACTACAACAAGATACCTCTGGAGATCTTGAATTTGCCATTTGAGCAATTTAAAAAGCATGTTAAAGCGACTTTGTCGAAAAAGGGATATTACAATGTTCAAGATTACTTAAATGACAGGACTGTATGGGGTTAATCTGGCTCAACACAGACCTTGCTGTGAATAATTTTGTAATTATTTATTCCTGCCTAATAATCATAACAATTAAATTTTTCATATTGATCTAAAAATCAATCTGTGGGAGTTTCTACGCCCTTCTTCTCCCACAGTGGTCCAATGTAGAAAAGAGGAAAAAAATGACGTTTGCTAAGTATATGTAAACATCTACAGTAATAAAGTAAAAAAAAAAAAAAACTTTTTGTTTGACCCAATATCAGGATTATCTATGTCAATTGTCAATTGTAAGACGGGCTGGTTTCCGCAACTCGACGACAAAAGCGCCTATTTTGCGTGTGAGTGGGAATGCGATATCATTCGAGCCAACCCAACTCCTCCAGGAACGCCAGCTGGCCCTTTACGTTACCGACTATCCCTGGAAGGTCCCTCGATTGACCGAGGTGTTTAGCCCTGTAGTCCGCTACTCCTGTGCACTCCATGAGGACGTGAGCAGCCGTTTCTTCTGCCTCCAAGCAGGCTCTGCAAAGGGGGCTGTCGGTAACACCTAGGACATATAGATGTTTATTAAAGAAACCATGGCCAGTAAGTGCTGCAGTCACCAGTCGCATGCGCGGCCTACTAAGTCGAAGCAAGGTCTTAGCAAGCCTAGCGCTAGGGGACGGCAAAGCCAGCTTAGCCTGTCTGCACTCCTCATGGTTTGTCCAAAGAGTGGCATGATCATTCCTGGTCGACTCTCTCAGAAATGTGCGTACCATCTTGAAGGGAAGAGGGATGATAGGTTCGGGACCATACGCTGTCAAGCTAGATTCTTTACGCGCCGACTCATCCGCTGCATCGTTACCTCTTGACCCGCTGTGTCCTTTTATCCATTGAAGGATTACGCGGTTATGTTGACATACCTCCATTAGTCGTTTGTGACACTCGTAGATTAGCCCTGAGTTAATAATGTTGCTATTTAAGGCTTGTAAGACGGCCATGCTATCCGAGAGGATTCGAATGGAGGAATCTCTTACCTTTCTCGATGCTATGGCATTAGCGGCCGAGATGATGCCCATGCATTCAGCTTGAAAGACAGTATTATGGGCACCCAGTGGAATGGCTATCTTGATGTTTAGGTCCTCCGAGAAGGTGCCTGAACCAGTGCCTGCTTCAGTTTTTGAACCATCGTTAAAAATTCTGAGCTCTTTAACGTCGAGCCCCTCAACCCGATGGTCTTCATGTAACTGTATATTGTATTTTTTGTCGAAAACAAATTGTTTAGGGATTCTGTCACTGCAAGCCATAGAGATGGGAATTTTTTTGTAAACTTCCCCTAGGATGGCGGTGTGTGAGGTCCTGTTATTTCTCCAAAGTCCTAAGGTGTTGAGTCTCACCGCAGATGACGCGGCTTCCTGCTTAATATACAGCTGGAGTGGCGGAAGACACAGCATGGCCTCCATTGCTGCTGTTGGAGTAGTTCTCATACTACCTGTGATAGCCATGCAGGCCAGCCTTTGGAAGCTTTGGAGTTTGCTTGCCATTGTGGTTAGTTTGGTCCTGGTCCACCACACCACAGCTCCGTAGCAGACAAGAGGACGGATCACCGTCACGTACAGCCAAAGAATGATGTTGGGAGAAATTCCCCACTTTTTCCTCACCATTCTCCGACACTGCCAGAAAGCAATACTCGCCTTCTTTAGTTTGTTGTCAATGTGGCTACTCCAGTTGAGCTTGCTGTCCAAGGTTATGCCCAGGTACTTCACCTCAGTTGCTAGCTGGAGTTCCGTTCCAAAGAGCTTAGGTAGGGTATACATACCAAGAGCCCTATTGTTAGTGAACATGACCATTTCCGTTTTTGTTGGTTAACCGCCAGGTCATATTCTAGACACCAGCGCTCCACGATGCGAAGAGCTGTTTGTTTAAGGTTGCACACTGTGCTCGTAAATTTACCTGTGATGAGGATTACCAAATCGTCGGCGTATCCTACGGTGTAGTATCCATTAGCGTTAAGCTTGGTAATCAGGTCGTTTATGACCAGATTCCACAGCAGCGGGGAGAGCACTCCTCCCTGCGGGCATCCCCGCACTAACTCCGCCGACAGGGACTCACCAGCTAGACGCACGATACGTTTATTAAGCATGTTTGTGACCCAGTTGTTTACAGCTGTTGACACTCCATGCCTTGTTAGAGATGCACTTATACTGCTATGCTGCGTCTTGTCAAAGGCACCTTCTATATCAATAAAATTTCCAAGACAGATGCATTTGTTTTGAATCGCCTCTTCAATTGTGGATACAACTGCATGGAGAGCCCATTCAGTAGACTTACCCAAACTATATGCATGCTGATTCTTGTGTAAGGGTATATGTTTTAACGCTCCATCTCTCAGGTGCCTCTCGCACAACCGTTCGAGAGTCTTAAGACGCTGATTAAATAAATATGGGGTGCTGTTTTCATGTGTTTTTCAGGAAATACTGGGCAAATCGTAATTAATTTCTGGTATATGTAATTTGACTATATAATCTAGAGATTCTTAATTGGAAAACATGTTTGGATAAAATTTTCTCGATAGAAAATAAATACAAAGTCAACCCTTTTTTATGGTTTTATCCTATTACACCGCAGTAGTAAGTGAATATGACTGTGTGATAATTGCAATGTATGAACAATTGTTATTTCTAACAATTTTCAATTTGAAAGTTAATTCCCTGAAATAGTTTATTTTTTATGATTTTTTTTTACGTTTTGGCGCTTACGTTGTTTCAGATTAGTCGCGAGTGCATTATTAGCATCCCGCTTTTTCTTATTCGCGAGTAATTATTGCATCTCACTTCCACTCGACAGCGCATTTTTATTCCATCATCGCCTTAAGCAAGAACGAGGTGAGGCTAATCGGTCTGAAAGATTAAGCGTTAGTGTAGTCGCTCCTTCCTGGCTTCGGTATGAAAACTACGTTTACTACTCTCCACCTTTTGGGAACGTATCCGAATCTAAGACATGCTTTCATGATTCGGACCATTATATTGATGACGGGAAGATTCCATCTGGTCCTGCTGATTTAAAAGGTTTAAAGCTATTAATGGCCCATCTCACCTTGTCAGCAGTGATAATATTATTAGTTATGTCTAAGTGGTCGACAGCTTCATGGTGAACCTCTTCCGGCCACACAATCTCTTGAATAGTTCTACTTCCGGGGAAGTGAGTTTCCAACAAGAGACTGTGTTTCTGTGGTGGAAGAGGTATATGTTCCATCGGGTTTTTTAAGCGACCCTAGCCTGGAGGTGCCTTGTTGAGCTAGTATTTGCCTTACCCGATTTGCTTGATCAACGGTTTCAATGTCACTGCAGAATTTCCTCCATGAGTTGCTGCTTTTGAACCGTAGTCGTTTCTTGTACTTGGATTTGGCATCTTTGTAGTTGTCCCAATCCTCATCAGCACTGGTGTACATCGCCCTGTTTAGCAGTCTTCTGATCTTAGCACGCATCCTATCTAGATCAGGACCCCACCAAGGCTGCCCCTTGATGTTGGTAGGCGCTGGCGTGCTAAGCGGGCAAGTTGAATGGTAGCAGTATATTGATGTATTAGTAAAATCTGTTACCTGTTGTTCGTTTTGTTCGGGTCCCTCCGGATCTGGTAGAGTCTCAGCCCAAGCAAGTCTTTCACCTAGGATAGCTCTGTACCTGGTTCTGTCAGTCTTGCGTGGGTTTCTCTTAGGGACAGTTGGGGAGAACGCTGCGTTGATCTCGAAGCGTATCCATCGATGATCAGAGCATGACGCCTCGGTGGACACATGCCAGCCCCCAACGTCGTCGGATATGTCCGCCGTTGCCAGGGTAATATCAACGATGGTTCTACTCCGCTTGGTAACAAAAGTTGGTTCAGAACCTATCTTAATCACATTAAGGTTTGTAGTAAATAGGTATTCAACAAGTGTCTTACCTCTGCTGTTCATATCCGGCATGCCCCACAGTGATGATGCGCGTTCGAGTCGGCCCCAACGATGAGCTGGAGGCCCGACTTCTCGCTGTGGTCCACCAGCCGGCACAGGTCGTGTGGAGGCGGGTTGTCCTCCGCAGGCATGTAGGTGGAGGCCACCACGAGTTCGCGGCACCTAGCTGTGTCGGGCAGTTGCAGCCTTATGGCACACAGGTCCCTGGAACAGAACTCTGTTAATGGCTGTGCTGCGATGTTGTTAGTAGTTATGATGCACGTTCTAGGGTTATCGTGATCAGTTGTAAAGAAAAGCTTACCTCTCAAATTGGCGAGCCCTCGAATGCTACCGTGGTTGATCCACGGCTCCTGGATCAGAGCCACGGCAGTGCTGTTTGCCCCCAACCAGCGTCTTAACTGGGCCGTTGCAGTTTGGCTGTATTGGAGGTTGGCTTGGAGGACTTTACAATCGCGGGAGAGGGACGCCATTTTTGGTCAACCCCTCCTCCACCTCCAAGACGAGTTCCTCCTCCAGCCGCATGGACAGCTCCTCGCCCTCAGAGGGCACCACTGCTGGTTCTAGCTCATCGCCTTCACCAAGCAGCATGGCCTCCCAGTGCGCGTGCCCGTCCTGCGGTTGAGCAGCAGAACTTTCCCCGACTACATCGGGAACTGTTTGCTGCCGCTCTGGAGTGGAACTCTGGGGCATAGATGTTGTTGATGAGGCCCCAGTGATGACCAGCTTAGAGCTGGTCTGCGCTACCACCGGTGGTTCCTTAACAAATTTCCCACCGGGTCCCTGAAATTTAAGGTAGACCGAACCACTACCAAAAAGGAGCTGTCTGCCCTTTCCCAGCAGGGTCGGCACCACATCTTCAGGGACGTCTGTAATTAGAAACAGGTTGTCCTGCTGCTCATCCACTTTCTGGAGGAGCCATCGGTCAACCTGTGCCCACTTGTTCATAAAGTGGAGGACTACGCCGACGTCGGGCGCAGACTTCCACTTGCCCCGTTCGTTGGGTATGAGCACCCCACTTCGAACCCTGCGGACTATCTCCGATTGGCGTTTCACCACCAACTGTACGTTGGATGGTGTAGACACGCCGGAGACACACTCCCGCAGCCAGTTCAGGGAGTACTCGTCCTCCACGAACAGATTAAGGTGGCCGTCCTCGTAACGAAGCTTGCCACCGAATTTGGGATTTTCCTTGCTCGGATCCACCAACGCTTCCCTCAAGATTTTGTCATCAATCTCGTTGAGGATGAGCCTTGACAGATCCTGTGAAATATGACCAGTAGCGACGTTAGTAACAGCGATGTACTGGTCAGACTTCACCTTCTGAGCATAGGTGACCCCAGCTCTGCGCGCTTCCGTGCACTGCTTTTTAGGCTCCACTCGAGGAGAATTACTATCCTCGAGTCGAGCCCTCTTAGCAGCCGCGCGCTCGTTTTTGCCGGATCTCTTGGCAGATTTCAACTTCTTGTTAGAAGTCGGACCACCATAGAACGCTACGGTAGGTTTAGCCCCGTTTGAGTCTAGGGTTGCCCCTTTGACACCAAGGGAGCCGGTCACCTTATCCGCAGCTCCGGCTGTATTAACAGCGGAACCGCTAACGGTCGCCACCGTGGCAGATGGAATCCCATCTGCGCCGGCAGCGGCCGATGTGGCAGCCAAGCGCTGTTTCTTCTTCCACCGGTGATTCGCCTTACGCCCAGGTCCGGTTTGCACCGTATCTGGACGTTTAGTCGATGGGCCCTTCCCTTGCAAGGATTGCTTGGGTGGTTTACCCTTTCGACCAACCGTCGTCCAGGCGCTGGCAAAATGCTCGGCGATGTTAGTCGAATGGCACCGGGTTGCCCCGTGGCCCTGCCTCTCGACTCGCTTTCGGGCTTTGTGCAGCTAACCTCCACAGTGGAAGCACTACCGGTTTGCACCGGTAGGTCACTGATGGTGGCAGTGCGCCCAGTTAAGGCTTGAGGATCTGCCGAGGCAGATTCTCGCACCTGTTTGGAGACGTTTGCGGTTTTCACCGCTGGAAGCGTTCCAGAGGTGTTTTTTGACCTGACACGATCCATGGTCAAATGTATAAAGATTCGTCTACTCGATTTCCCACCCTCCACGGAGCCCGCACATTTGGGAGTGCCTACTCGCTTGGAACAGCTTTCAGTCGCTAGGAGTACCGAGTGGATATAGGAGCATAGGGCTGGTACTTGGCGCGACATCGGGAGCTCGCTTCTGTGGACGATGGGAACCAAGGTGTCAGCGACATGGTCCCACCGCCGTAGTCACCGAAGCTTACCCCGTCAGCATGGCCCATCCCACCGCTTTGGCTGACGCCTTAGCGGACCCTACACCCCTAGCCGTGGCCCTTTGACGGGACACTTGGCCATTACCCCAACCCGCGGCTACGGGCGAGGCTACCGTTTTGCCTGAAATCCAGACCAAAGAGGGCGTGTTGCCTTACGAAGCTAAATCCACAGCAACGCTCGGCTCAACCCCCCAGGACCCCTTCATCCTGGCCTACGGTGATCAACTGCGCTGACCACAAGACGCAGGTGAGTGTAGATAGTCTGCCGGGTACACCCACCTTAACCGACAGAACCGGAGGGACTTTTAGCCATCAGCTAGTAAGAGGTCCGGGGACCAGTCACTAGCCGCTGTTACCAGGGTGCACCAGGAGGAAGCAGAAGTTATGCAGTCGGACGTATCCTTCTGCATCACTTCAGCTCCCCCACACTAGGAGGTAGTCGCTCAGAACACCCTCAGGATTATCTATAGAACATCGAACATCGCACCCATTTAGGTCGCATTTATTATGTCGGTGAAGTCTTTCGAAGTTGGCTCCCATTATTACAGTCACGAGACTGTTTTGTTGATATTAGTTAGGCAATGAGTTAGGTTGCTGAAACTCAGATACACATGCCTGGATGGCAAAAAAGCGAAAAAAAAACAACAAAACACGTGTTTTTGTTTGGGTGGATTGCCCAACTGCTTTTGTATTTGGTTCATAAGGCTTCATATGGATAGAAATGTTTTTTCCGGATAAAAACCCCCTTTTTGTTATATTTTTGCTTTTTTATCATCTATATCTACAGCCCGGCTCCATTGTCGACTGCCGACCGCAAACTAACGAACTCGAAACGAAATAACGAAATCGAACCTTTGAGTAATAATGTATAAATACTAGAGTAGGCGCGCAAACTGACTTTCTTGCAGCTATAAGTAGAGTGAATTCACTCAACCCCAATTCAGTCTGCAGCGTTGCCATATATACAGATTTATCTGTATCTATACAGAATTTTGACCACAAACACAGATTACAGTTTTGGCTTAACTTGTATAAAGATTAATATAGATTTTGTGTCCACACACAGCCCACAAATATAATCCCGTTACGATTTTGGAAATAACATCACAAAAAGTTTAAACTTTCTCAATCCCGTTATTGTTAAAAGGCGCAGTATACCATCATTGATTCACATTGCACAGGCTTTTCCTAACATAATCAGACATGAAAGTGTACAAATATTAGACACTGAGTAGAAACATTTAAGAATGAACGGAAGCTTTCTGGAATCAAGCGAAGAAGATTCTGAATTGTTTTGGCATCAAGTCAGGTGTGAACAAGACATGGATGGAAATTCATTGTATCCAACTCTTTACCAATTGGTTTCTGCATTATTATGCCTTCCTCATTCCAGTGCCGCGGTTGAACGGATATTTTCAGCAGTAAATTTAATTCAAACCAAAACAAGAAACCATTTAGGTACTGACACCATGACACTTATTTTAACTAAACAGCTACTCAAGAATGAGCCATGTTTTAAACTCGAGATTAATAATAAATTGATTTCTAAAATGAATAAAAATATGTATAAAAAAATATATACATGTATGTAATGTTTTCTTTTATTTTGTTAGCTAACCATGTCATCCCATTAATATATCATACAGTTTTTATACAGATTAAAGCTTCTTGTGTTCATACAGATTTTGTACAGATTTTTCGACCTTTCCATTCAGATTTGTCGACTTGGCATGTGGCAACACTGTCAGTCTGTGCCAAGCGCTTGCCGAGCCGTGACGCTTTTGATGCGAGAGTAAGAAACTAAATAATGCCGTCATGTGCTCTGCGGTACTGCAAAAACTACACTGTACAGACCAAAAAAGCCTAGTAATAACTTTTCATATTAATTACCCTGTATTATCAGTAAAATGCGCATATGCAATAAATATTTGTGAATTACAAAATCAACAAAGCGACAGCCATGTTTGCTCTTTGAATATCAAAGAGTAACAAGATTTTTACAGGCAGATGTGTCATTTGCGAATACCAACGTGCTATGCACGTCATATACTTTGTAAAATTTTATTGCACATGAAAATTCACATTACAAACTTATGGAAAAGACATTTACAAAGGCAAGCTTATCTCTAACAAGAGATTTATTCCAGCAAGCCCAAGATGATAAGGATAAATTTCATTGTGACAGGTAGACCTTTGCGCAGAAATACCGCTCATGTTTTACTACCGCAATTAATTAATGATAATTATCATCTGACGAAAATTTAAAGAACTGTCAATTTATTTTTTAAACTGATTAACAACATCACAACCAATGAAAAAAAACGCATTAAAATATTGGATATGTGCATATATTCTCTTTTATTTTATTCCCAAATACACGACGGCAAAGGCGACGTACGTCTTCGGCATGTCGCATCTGAGCGCAAAGATTTTTATTTATGGCAACTGACACGCCCGCTCCCGTCAAGAGGCCGGGCACATATTTTGTTCGAGCTAGCGTCTCTAGTATTTATACATTATTACTCAAAGTCTGACAGCTTGAAATACGATAACATAACCCTAGTCCGGTTGCCAGCCCTATTTTAAAATTTTTTAGGGTTCCGTACCCGAAGGGTGCCAAACAGGACCCTATTAATAAGGCTCCGCTGTCCGTCCGCCCGTCCGTCCGTCCGTCTGTCACCAGGCTGTATCTCATGAACCGTGATAGTAGGTCAGTTGAAATTTTCACAGATGATGCATTTCTGTTGCCGCTATAACAACAAATACTAAAAAACAGAATAAAATAAATATTTAAGGGGACTCTCATACAACAATTCTTTCAATACCACATACAAACTTATGAATGCACCTGGTTACGTACATGGAGTGTGAAAGTAGCCGCACCAATAACTTTGTAAACAACATTTTGCTATGTAAAACCCAAACTATTCACTCCACACCATACTTACCTTTGTACGGTGGTACGGAACTCTTCGTGCGCAAGACTCGCACTTGACCGGTATTTTTTTTTAATTAATGGCGGTCCCCATGTTCTATTTTCAAACTCATTTTCTGGATAGTCTGACTGTTGCAAGTTTCTTGATAATAATATCTTAGTAAAAACATTGTATGTATCCCACAGAGTGAGAAGCTCGTAGACGCAGTGTACGGCGTGCCGTGGCAATGTATGGATACCAGAAACAGGAAATTGGTTTTGTTCTTCTTGCGAAACGTGCAGACTCCCATCCGGCTGAAGGCTCTGGGAGTCTGTGATGTTGGCGTACAGACCATGGCCTCGGTAAATAGCTTTACTTATATTATTTTCTTCTCCCACAGTGGTCCTATGTAGAGAAGAGGCAAAATTTACGTTTGCTAAGTATATGTAAATATCTACAGTAATAAAGTACTTTGACTGACTTTATATACTAACTGCCAAAGACCGTCCGTCACTGTCCTACTTACGCGTCGAGGGCAAGTGCAAGAGGGAGGGAAAACACAATCCTCCAGGTACACACTCGCGCTTATAATGCGATTCTCCATTTTGTGTGCCACATCGCCGAAACTATAGATAAGATAGAGATGTAAAGGTTTTCACATGATAATTTTCATCTCTGTTAGAATGTCCATATAATGTTCTTTTCTCAAACATGCAATGAAATGTCGTCATTGCGTGCATTATAACAGGCTTGGAAGAATCACGTTTCGGGCCGCACAACTCGAGAAAACTAACTGTAAAGGAATTTCATACAACTCAAAGCTGACATCAACGGGCGCACGGAACTTACGATTAAGTGGTGTATTTTTTAAATTCATTGAATATGTTTGAGAAAAGCACTATACATGCCTCTGGCCGTAAAAAGGGCTTGCCGGCTTCGTATCACTATCCAGCCTCCATACGGTCGGCCGTCTATACCTACTCAGCCGGCAAGCCCTTCTTTCCCGGCGTCCGCAGCAATACTATTAATCTTATCTCATCGGGTGGTTTTATGTTGTGTCTTGGTTATATCGTAGGAAAGTAAAGGACACGGCTATATTATAGAGTGGGACTATTAATTAAATTTCCTAAGGTATTACCGTTCACGAAACTACTACAAAACCAGCCATTAATACAAAGACAGGCAATACGAGAACTTTTACTTAACCACTCAATGATTTTTGCAGGTCCTGAAGACATCATTTTCATACTTTACATTCCTGCGTACTATGTAAAATGTATGACTAACGACCAACTTATAAGGCTGTCCAATATTGTGGTCAATGATCATCATTTTTTTTGCTCTTTGGCAATGCTATGTTAAGTTCAAGTTCAAGTTCAAAGATTTTTATTCATAATATAGCACAAAAATTGAGACTTAATGAACGTCATAGAAGCTACTGTATTTTATTTGAGGCTTCAAATTTTAATTCGTCGTATTTCGTCAGATAACACCACAATTCTGCTCAACACTTTACAACTTATGCAAAGCCATGTATTTGTGAATATTCTTCTACCATTACAACATATTCTTCTTCTTCAACATATGAGAAAGTGATGTTTTAATTTGGCTAGTATTTACTCGCACAGCAAAAATACATTTTTTGTTTAAGTAATTTTGTTGTTCTTAAATGTTCAACCTAATACGAAGCATCAAGGGGGCCTCGCTTCGCTCATTCTCTTTACCCTTCACCTAAGAAACTCAGTATATTTGCTGTGAAAATCAGTATATTTGCTGTGCAAATCAGTATTTTTGATGTGTAGTTTAACATTTCCCTTTTAATTTTACGATGAATCATGTCATGGAACACATTATGCAACAAAAGGTAAAAGGTAAATTTAATGTCAAACTGTACAGCTATTAGCTACTGACATCTGAATAAATTCATATCAAAACAATACACCCATCTACCTAGTTCCTAGCTCGTTTATTAAACAGGAAATGGTAAGCTTTTTAATTGTTGTGCAGTAGGTACAAAAAGTAGTAAACGCTAATTAAATCCGCCATCAAAGAATTAAACAATGATTAATGCCTAAAAATTAATTAACACCCAAATGCTAATTCTCTTTCACCGTCAAACTAAATTAATCACACGATTATACCTCACCGCCTCCACAGATTTCGAAGTGATACTTAAAACCGTCGTGTAAACAATATTAGCCTGTATTTCCTGGGTATTATGGGTGAGTGGTAGGTCACTTTGTGATGGTGGGTAGTACAATAGGTTCGGGCCCTGTGGTGTTGAACCTACGCAATGTCGAATGGGTGCCACAGTGCTGTAACCATGATTAGGTGAGGTTTTAGGACAAAGACGTTTCCGTGCTTGATGAATACACGGTGAGTTTGGATCAGCTGAACAAATAATGGGGACTAATTGACCGAGCGAGCGAAGCGAGCAAAGGGCTTCATTTCGACAAGATAGGAGGCCGATTTTGGTTTCGTCTGTCTCTATTTGCGTAAATAAATATACCATTACCTTTCGGCCGCCTGTTTTCTAAAAAAACAATAGGAGACGGATTAGTAAAGAGGATCTATGCAGACCATGAGAGTGAAATAGACTATAACTATATTCGTGAAAAGTCAATAGTTAATTCTATTTTAAATCTCAAAATGTAGTTTACAAAGTTATTGGTGCGGCTACTTGAATTTGATCTAAAATACTTACCTATAAATTGGTTCATAGTCCCCCCTGTTAGCAAGGTCTACAGGGAAACTAGTAGAAGTAGTACTTATCACTATGATCCACTTGGCCCAGGAAATCTACGACTTTCATATTCATAAATCATAGTCGGTTTTCGTATGAGTATTATAGATAAAAGTGGAATTATTATAATTCAAATAACCCGACTGCATTTGATTTCAATACCAAACTTATGAACGCACCTGGTTTCGTACATGGAGTACGAAAGTAGCTGCCATAATTTCTTTGTAAACTACATTTTCCTATCTAAAATTTGACTTTTCACTAAAAGAGTATAACCTATGGCACGTCCACAACTAAGACAAATCCAACTACACCGCATTTATTCAAATTTGTCGAGCCGTTTGGGCTGTAACGCGTGCTAAAGAAATGGTCATACATACATACATAAATACGCTCGAAAAACATTACCCTCCTTCTTGTGGAGGCGGGTAACAACGGTGGGCTCGCATACCCGCAATGTGCGAGGACTTACAAAAGAAGATTGGCTACATAAGCCGCATGTAGTTGAAGTGGTCGCCGCCGCCCCCTCGTGACCAAAAACCGTCGGACATAATCGGCCGAAATCATCATTATCATTCATAGTAGGTAAGTATTTCATATAGGGCCAGTTATTGATAAAGTAGAAACGATAGCGTCACTTAATTTCCCATGCGGGGTGGCAAGGCACAGTTGTGCCCACATTAACCCAGTAATTCAATGCTTCTTTTTGCATGACAAGCGACTAGTCCATCGCCACATATCATGTATGCTATGCAGTGCAGTTGCAGTAAGACATCTGAACAGGGTCAATATTTATTGTGGTATATGATCCAAATATGGTCACCCTAAAAATGAGTTGTAGGCATGAATGAATGTGTTATATTTCCCAACCTCCGCGTCGGTTGTAACGGGCTAATTTACATTTTTACAACAGTTTTTATAGTGTTTGGCTCCGTTTGTAAAAGTAATAACAACTTCGGCAGGTATTTGAAAGTTCCGGGTAGAAGTCCCAGTCCAGGCTTTGGTACCGGTGATGGATACCAGAGTCCTTTTATATTTGCTAATTACACGTCTTTCATAATTACAAGTCCTGCGTTTACCCACAAGTACCAAAAGGATATATAATTCATTATTCTTTATTGCACACAAATATTTAAAAAGTTACATTAAAAGAAAATGCATGTACATGCTTAACTCTTTTTCTTCCTGCAAACCAAATCATTACAGGAATTGGTATCATAAAAGGGTAGGCAGTGCACAATAAATACTATAATAAATGCCGAGGAATAAATGAAAAACCTATAAAATACAGATAGAAAATACGAAATAATTACCGATATACTTACTACATAAACTTTACATATATATAATGTAGCCCATTAATGTCCCCACCGAGGGGCACAGGCCTTTACCCGGATACGAGTAAGACCAAGCCATACTCCACTACGTTGGCTCAGTGCGGGTTGATGGAGGGGTTTTACGACCACTGTCACGTAGCGATAGTAGCCGGGACCTACAGCTTAACATGCCATCCGAAACACTGAACGTCCGATAATGTACTCAAGCTAAATTAATTATCTCATTGGTACATGGTCAGGAATCGAACCTGCATCTCCTGTGTGAGAAGCAACCGTAAAACTTTACAAACAATAATATAATACAATAACTTTAATGAAAGAGAGAGGTAGTCTCTTTAATATATATATTCCCTACACCATTTTCCCGTAGTGCTTTCGCGCGTAGACATAATGAATATGTTGTGCCACGACTGTACACCAACCTAGATAATGGCAAGCTGAATATCAAGAACGAGAGAAGCTTCATGGTAAAATCCAAGATTCTGACTTGCTGAGATCTCTCGACTATGAGGCTAACGAAAGATTGATTTACAACCTAAACTACGTACGATAGTAAACATCTACACAAATACACATACATTCACCACACTGCATACACTTCAAGCATAACACTTACATCTTCACTCATCAAATACACTTACACTAAACAAAACACATCTGAATTGTATATATGTAATATGTGTGTAACGTTGTCTAGTACCCAAGATACAGGGAATCCTAGTTTGGGGCTAGATCATTGAGTGTAAATTCTAAGTAGTGTCCAAGGTATATTATATTATTATATTATATATTTTATTTCACCGTAAGATTGTCAAAGCCGTTAGTTGATAAACTAACCTTTTTTTTTCTCGTTAGTTGGTCAACTTGTAAACCCCCCCCCACCCTCTAGGCATTTGAAATACAATAAATGAACCCTACGAGTTTCCCGAACGATTCTATGAAAAGTAAATTTAAAGATATAACCGACCAACCATTGAAACCTCAGACGGAATTAAACCCTTACGTATATATTTTTATTGGAATATTTCTCCAATTGGAAAGATTCTAATACCAACGATTGCAAATATCTTATTTAGATGACTTGGCCAAAGTAGTGGTGATCGTCTATGGGTAGGACTATAGACGTTGTGATAGTAATAACCTAAAGTTCTTTTTAGAGTGGTTTTGGTTAAACAGTATCGTCAAGAGGTTCCTCAGTCAGTGATGAATATAAGTGACATAAAAATAAAGATAAACATCGAGTCCGTGCTTATTAGAATAAATTCCAAGTAAAAAACCATTTATTTATTTTATTTTTTTATTTTTATTGTTAACATATCCAACAGCAGTTCTACATATATAAAGCTTAGTTGTTAAGTAACTTTATTTGTCTAAGCCAATAATAGGATATTGTAGATGCCTTAATTAGACCGAACCAATAAGAACTTAATACTTAAAATAAAGGATGTAAGCAGGACAACTTTTATTAATCTAGGTTTTGTTGCACTAAAAACTATGAAAGGTATACCGAGACAAAACAATAGATTTCAAGGTACTCGATTTTGCTCTTTTAATAATATATCTAGTACTTGCTTCTTTACACCAACCTTAGATAAATTGAACATGTCTATACCATTGCTGAATTTCTTATTGAAACACTTAGTAGCTCTAGAAATGTATTCATTACGACCGTAGTTTGTCTTGCTATAGGGTGTGTAAAAGACATCGTGTTGTCGGCGTCGTGCGGAGCACCGACGGGGGACAACCAAAGATGTCAGTGTTGTTAGAGAGGGGCTGTCGATGGTGGAGTTAGCCAAGTCATGTAGGAAGGCCATATCAAGCATGGTGCGTCTATCCACTAGGGTGTTAATACGATGATGGTTGCAGGCTTCTTCGTAAGATGGGAGTTGTATTTTCAGTCTAAAGTTTAGGTGGTTTATAAACTGTTTTTGTATTCGTTCAATTTTATTAGTGTACACTGCATATTGCGGATTCCAGATGATACTGGCAAATTCAAGGATACTACGGACATATGCGTAGTATACTTTCTTAACACATGAGATGTCGTTAAAGGGTTTACATACTCGGATCACGAAACCGAGGTTCCTGTAAGCTTTATTTACTATCATATCAATATGCTTGATGAAAAGCAATTTACTATCCAATTGAACGCCTAAATCACGAACCTCGTCAACGCGTTTTAAAAGTTGATTGTCAATTTTGTAATTAAAATTAATTTGTTTTTGTTTTCGTGTATAAGTTATTTGAATGCATTTATCTACGTTTATACTTAATCTATTAGATTTATAGTAAGCTGATAATTTGTCTAAGTCCATTTGAATTTTATAGCAGTCCTCAACGTTAGTAATTTTAAAGAAAACTTTTTTGTCATCAGCATACAGAAGGTGTTTTGATTGTGTGAAACATTCATGTAGATCATATAAGTAGGCATTGTAAAATAGAGGCCCTAGGTGGGATCCCTGGGGTACCCCGGAGGGAATGTCAATGTAGTTTGATTTATATCCACCCAGTACCAGACCCAGCTTGCGTCCTGTTTGTTATATATGAACTGATCCAACGGTAAAGGTCGCCTTGGATTCCCAACGTGTTCAGTTTACTGAGTAGGATATCGTGATCCACACGGTCAAAGGCCTTTTCAAAGTCCGTGTAGATCACATCAACCTGAGCTGGCTGTTCCATACTATGTAGAACGTAGTTGGTGAACTCGCATAAGTTAGTGTATACGGACCTACGTCGCAGAAAGCCATGTTGGTGATCCCCAACATTAGAAGCAATGGTGTGATATATAGTGTCGTAGACTATTAGTTCAAATAGTTTTGATATACCATTGAGTATTGATATGGGCCGATAATTTTTTATAAGTGATTTAGATTCCTTTTTGTGTATCGGAACTATATGTGCTTCTTTCCATTTATTAGGAAACACACCCTCTTTGATGGAGCGATTAAAAAGTATTGCGAGAGGTTTACAGATGCTTTTGTAACATTTTTTGATAAATATCGCAGGTATTCTGTCGCTACCGGCTCCCTTGCTGGGATCAATGTTCTTTAGGTATCTTGATAAGGATTCTTCTGTGACATCTAGTGTAAAGACGTGGCCACTATCGCCTCTCGGAGCACCAATGAGTTCTGTTTGTGGTGATTTATTCGACGTAGTTGTAGTGAATACGCTTTGAAAGAAATTATTGAAAGCGAGAGCAATATCCTGACCGTGGCTAAACGTTGTCTGTCCATCAGTCATTATGTTTGGGTAACCTGTATTACCTCGTTTGCCGCGCATAGTATGAACAAAGCTCCATATCATTTTTGGATTATTCTTGATGTTTGTTTGAGAAGTTTTTATGAAGTTATTATAACATATATCCTGTAACTGTTTTTGTCTTGCTCTTAGAAGTGAAAATTCATCATAATCTCTACTATTATTATACTTCTTCCACTTCGCATGTACTTTACTTTTCTTTTTAATTAGTTTTATTAAGGCTGACGTGTACCATATAGGATATTTTTGATTATTTTTGTAGTTGTTGTATGAGATGGGTACGTGGAGTTTAATTATATTATTAATATATTCATAAAAAACAGAGACCGCATCGTTAATCGTACCCGTTGTTAAGATATTATTCCAGTTAATATTGTGTATCTCAGAGTTAATTAATTCGTAATTAGCTTTCCAAAAAAGCAACTTGGGATCTGATGTTTTAGTTAAAGGCGTCAAAAATAAGTCCCTAGCTTCGATTTCCAAGGTTGTATGACTTAGGTCTTCTTTTACGAGCGGAGAGGGAGATTTGTTTAAGTTAATGAAAAAATTGGCAAAAACTAAATCAATCGTGTTACCGTAAATATTTGGGAAAAAATTATACTGACTGAGGTTATGTACATTACATACATTAATAAGCTCGGTTGCGGCTTGCTGAGTCTCTGCGAGGCCTTCGTGCTCAACAGTAGCGCAAGTTTTGCACCATTTAATACAAGGCAAGTTAAAGTCACCGGCAATCAAAATAAAATCGCTAGGACAGGATGAACCAACAAATGAAACAGAGTCAGTAACATTCTGAACATGTTGTGCTTGCTCACTACCGCCACCCACAACATATACAACACATATATGTAGGTCATCTGACAGATCTTTGAGTGAACGTTTAGGAATAGTTATCCATAAGAGTTCGGTGGGAGGGCACGACCATTCGGGGCGTGATTTTGCCATTAGGGTTTTATTAGTGCAGATCATAACACCGCCTCCCTTAGTAGTTGTGGGCCTATCATTGCGAAAAATGTCATATCTATGGTCGCATATTTCCGAGTCTAATATTCCCGGGTGCAGCCATGTTTCATTAATAATCACAATATCTAAGTCATAATTCAAAAGGTTTCTATAGAATTGCAATGTTTTCGTTCTCAACCCCCTCACATTTTGATAATAGATGTTTAATTTATTGTTTGTCATCTTATATGTATAGTTAGCACCATAATGATTAGTTGTGATATGTATAGATGAGGGAAAATATGAGGGTTTCGAATAGCAAGTAGTGGCTTATCTAAGTTCGTGCAAAACAGCAGTTGTTTAATTTTATTGAACTGATTATTAGTAATGCAATTGCAATTATTAGTAATTTTCCTGGTAAGCAGGAGGTAATTTTGGGATGTTATATTAATCATGAAATTTAATACGGAATCGATCGTACATAAATGAATAATTATAATCGTTATTGTTTTGTCTCGTGAAAGTGATATCGTTACATATAACAATTGAGCTGTCTTATAGGTTAAGGAAATAATTATGAGTTGCCTTTTTAAAACAGGGAGAAAGTGAGTGACTATAAGTAAAATTATTATATAATATGACATGTTCATGAGAAGGTTTTTTTTTTTTTTTTTTTTATACCGTGACACATTACTGTCTGTCTTCCAGTTTCTTGAGAAAGTCAATGTTCTTCACGCGAATAGCCGGGGTATCAATGTCCTTTCTTAAATATATTTGACCGTTTTAAACCCATTTAAATTTATACCCTTTCTCTCCGGCAAAATCTCTTACAGCTTTGTACAACATCTTGCCTTCAGGTGAGAGATGTTCGTTCACATATATACTGCGAGAGTCACCATCGATGCCAATGTGTTTCGAGTTTAGTTTGTCGTTGGGGTGTTGCTTGTTGTAACGTAGACACGCCGAAAGTATATCGTCGCGACGACGAGATGATTCCAGGGTTATTATAATGTTGCGGGGTCTCTTTGAAGAAGCATCCACTTTAGCCACACGCCGACAGGCCTTAATTTCAGACTCCGAGATAAGCACGTTTACGGTTTCACATAGCTTATTAAAGATATTCATCAGATTTTCGTTGTTTTTTTCTGGGACAGCCTGTATCTCCACATTGCACGCGCGAGACAGCTTGTCAATTGAAGCAAGTTGGTTGCGTAGTTCGGTACAATCCTTTTCCAATTTCATTTGTTTTTCCTCTAAGGTTTTGAGGGCGGTGTCCCGTGCTTTAATTTTTGATTTTAGATCATCTACATCCTCCATGGTAAAGTCCGTTGTCGCTGTAAAGTCTTCCTTGACCTTCTCAAGAGCGGAGTTGATTTCCGCTGACATCATGGATTTGAAATCCTCCTTCCATGCTGCGCGTAAATTTATCATAGCAACCGAAGTAGGTGCCAGCTTCGAATCCAAAAGAGAGCTGATGTCAGCTATGGTCAGATTCGTAGATAACTCTTTTTGATTGTTAGACCCTGATGGCATGCAAAAATTTGAGTTACCTTTGGGCGAACCTACGGGTGTATTATCGCTTCGGTTTCTCTTAATTGCATTGACGTTAATGCATGATGGGCATTTTAGATTCGATAATTGCTTTTGATTCAAGTGATTAGGATCAATTTTGGAGTCTATTTCCAAGCATAACAGGCAGAAAAGGGACTTACATGCATTACATTTCAAAAAATTATTGTCCTCTAGAACATTGTTGCAACTTGTGCACGTATTCATTGTTGCGTAGGTAATATATATTTCTCTTTGTATCGTGAAAGGTACGTGTGATGCCCTCTAGTGAAAAAAAAAAAAAAAAAAAAAAAAAAAAAAAAAAAAAAAAAAAAAAAAACTACGCCAATGGTGACTGGGATTCGAACTCGGTATCTTTGTGGCCGAAAGCAAACCGTTGACGGCTGAGGTACGTGTTCAACGGCAGTAGCGACGAAAGTTGCGTATGCGTAGTAGCAGCGGTGATTCACACATTTAAAAGACATTTCGATTACTTGTGTTTATAAAGGAGGGTTTGTGCTAGAGCTCACGGCCAGAAGGGACACGGGCCCTAGGGAAGGAAGGAAGGGCCCCACGACCCCGCCCAACACCAGTGGAGGTCAACCGAGTTCTACGGACCCAAGACAGATGAAGTTAGATTTAGCTGAGTAAAATAAGCTTAAATTTTATAAAAAAAAATGCTTAAAGCCACTCAAAATTTTAAACACAATTTATAACAAAACATAGGGTTAACTATGTGTTCATTAGTACGCTTTTGGCGTTCTCTTTCACCTGTTTTGGGGCCATCCTCCTCCCACACATTCCCATATACAATCTACGTGACTGCAATATTAAAGACTGCTGAAGACCTGGAATTAGCCAGCTGAATACACCAGCACCTAGAGACCGTCTGAATCTACTCAAATCCCTCTCGGAGTTAGTTTCCCTGCTAATCAACTACATAAAGACTATTAAGGATATATTTTTATATTATATGATATTGTGATTTATCTCATCCATCAGTCCAACATGTTTGTTGATCGGTTACGGGATATTTTTATTTGTACATACTCGGTATTAAGGTTGTCTTGAGAGACACGTCTCTTAAGTTTTATTCCGTAACCATGTGGATGTTCATCCAGATATTTTATATATAAATTAGTTTTAAGACATGTAAATTCAGCGTAACTACTTAGGTCACTAGATTGATAATGTAGCGTGTGTGTAGGTTTGATTCTAACGGATTTCAGGCCATCCACAGGCATTCTACAGCGAAGTAAACTTCACTCTAAACAGGGGCGATGAGGATCCCTGAATGATGCGACCAGGGTCTGTACTACAATGTCAAATCAATCCGAATTGTACAAATCCATCTTTTAATCGGGGTATGCGAGTAGTTCTCTAGTCCATGAGTAAGAAGAAGTCTAGGCACTATGTACTTACGACAAAGGTATGAACCAGATAGTACTCAAAGCAGTGACAGCCTTTGGAAAATGGAAAGCACAAGTTCGTTCGAATTCCAATGCAGTAAGAATGATCGAACTTCTGAATCGGAGGCGTTTCAGAAGGGGAGAATGACTGCTAATAAACCTTAGGCCGTGTAGAATCTAGTAGAGTGTTAAATTCAGCGTAACTACTTAGGTCACTAGTTTGGTAATGTAGCGTGTGTGTAGGTTTGATTCTAACGGATTTCAGGCCATCCACAGGCATTCTACATCGAAGTAAACTTCACTCTAAACAGGGGCGATGAGCGTCCCTGAATGATGCGACCAGGGTCTGTACTACAATGTCAAATCAATCCGAATTGTACAAATCCATCTTTTAATCGGGGTATGCGAGTAGTTCTCTAGTCCATGAGTAAGAAGAAGTCTAGGCACTATGTGCTTACGACAAAGATATGAACCAGATAGTACTCAAAGCAGTGACAGCCTTTGGAAAATGGAAAGCACAAGTTCATTCGAATTCCAATGCAGTAAGAATGATCGAACTTCTGAATCGGAGGCGTTTCAGAAGGGGAGAATGACTGCTCATAAACCTTAGGCCGTGTAGAATCTAGTGGAGTGTTCTTATAGTAATGTCAGCTTCTTGTAGAGTAAATTTGTATGTGTTTTTTTTATGAATGACCAAGTTACCACGTCAATCTACATGCTATATGGAATTAGAATATGTGTGTCATTTAATGTAAAGTTAGGTAGGCCAACCAATATGATAGACGGTCAAGAAAAGAAAGATCAAAACAGCCACAATCAAAAGATATTTAGCTTGTTAGATAGTTTTATAAATATTTAGGTATTTCAAGAGTGAGAAGGAAATAACGTAATTATTTGTAGTCATACGAATTTCAGATACTTGTTTTGTTACATAAACCCAAATAATTGTGCTTAGTCTCCCTACCTACATAACCTCAATTACGTAATTTAATCATTTAGCCAAAAGACAAACAAGAATATGATCAGAAAAAAAAATCCTGGTAATTTAAAAGTCTGCGCAAAATGCATTTAAAGTAAATCGCGAGAACGAATTAATTGAAAACTCATCAAATTGACGAATCCGAATACCGCAAAATAAAACCCGCGGCATGAACGCAAAACAAAACCTAAAATTACAAGCCTTAGAACCATAAACAATCCCTCCCGCCGATGACCCGCGCACGATCGCCTCGACAGCCGGAAGTCCAGGAGCTAGGTCGCCCAGGTCCATCTCCATCCATTCCTGGGATATCGGAGGTTACAGCAGGAAATAACACGTAGTATCGCCACATTTCAGTCCCCATTTCCCTGCCCACAACAGGGGCAATATCGACACTACCCAACTCAGGCAAGCCACTATCAGAAAACATTTAACACAAAAGAATAACTAACACACTTCTGAAAAATAATTTGAATTCCAACTTACATTCCACTCGACGACCAGTAACCAAAAGAGGCCCTTTCATCTCGACCCATCACTTTTATATTTTCTATTCCCACCAAAACGTCCTACTCCAGGCATGCTCGCCAAACCACTATGTAAAACTCCGCGAGTCATTCTGATTGGTTCGTTTCATTTCCTTTCGAAACTCAGTGCTTTGATTGGTTACTGGTCTACACCGTATACACACTTTATATTTTAGATCACACTTTAGATTAATGCCTAAAAATTAAGTAACACCCAAATGCTAATTCTCTTTCACCGTCAAACTAAATTAATCACACGATTATACTTCACCGCCTCCACAGATTTCGAAGTGATACTTAAAACCGTCGTGTAAACAATATTAGCCTGTATTTCCTGGGTATTATGGGTGAGTGGTAGGTCACTTTGTGATGGTGGGTAGTACAATAGGTTCGGGCCCTGTGGTGTTGAACCTACGCAATGTCGAATGGGTGCCACAGTGCTGTAACCATGATTAGGTGAGGTTTTAGGACAAAGACGTTTCCGTGCTTGATGAATACACGGTGAGTTTGGATCAGCTGAACAAATAATGGGGACTAATTGACCGAGCGAGCGAAGCGAGCAAAGGGCTTCATTTCGACAAGATAGGAGGCCGATTTTGGTTTCGTCTGTCTCTATTTGCGTAAATAAATATACCATTACCTTTCGGCCGCCTGTTTTCTAAAAAAACAAGAAATATTTTCAAAACATACCAAGTTTAGACTCCTCGAAGTAGTAGACGGATTAGTAAAGAGGATCTATACAGACCATGAGAGTGAAATAGACTATAACTATATTCGTGAAAAGTCAATAGTTAATTCTATTTTAAATCTCAAAATGTAGTTTACAAAGTTATTGGTGCGGCTACTTGAATTTGATCTAAAATACTTACCTATAAATTGGTTCATAGTCCCCCCTGTTAGCAAGGTCTACAGGGCCACTAGTAGAAGTAGTACTTATCACTATGATCCACTTGGCCCAGGAAATCTACGACTTTCATATTCATAAATCATAGTCGGTTTTCGTATGAGTATTATAGATAAAAGTGGAATTATTATAATTCAAATAACCCGATTGCATTTGATTTCAATACCAAACTTATGAACGCACCTGGTTTCGTACATGGAGTACGAAAGTAGCTGCCATAATTTCTTTGTAAACTACATTTTCCTATCTAAAATTTGACTTTTCACTAAAAGAGTATAATACCTATGGCACGTCCACAACTAAGAAAATTCCAACTACACCGCATTTATTCAAATTTGTCGAGCCGTTTGGGCTGTAACGCGTGCTAAAGAAATGGTCATACATACATACATAAATACGCTCGAAAAACATTACCCTACTTCCTGTGGAGGCGGGTAACAACGGTGGGCTCGAATACCCGCAATGTGCGGGGACTTACAAAAGAAGATTGGCTACATAAGCCGCATGTAGTTGAAGTGGTCGCCGCCGCCCTCTCGTGACCAAAAACCGTCGGACATAATCGGCCGAAATCATCATTATCATTCATAGTAGGTAAGTATTTCATATAGTGCCAGTTATTGACAAAGTAGAAGCGATAGCGTCACTTAATTTCCCATGCGGGGTGGCAAGGCACAGTTGTGCCCACATTAACCCAGTAATTCAATGCTTCTTTTTGCATGACAAGCGACTAGTCCATCGCCACATGTCATGTATGCTATGCAGTGCAGTTGCAGTAAGACATCTGAACAGGGTCAATATTTATTGTGGTATATGATCCAAATATGGTCACCCTAAAAATAAGTTGTAGGCATGAATGAATGTGTTGTATTTCCCAACCTCCGCGTCGGTTGTAACGGGCTAATTTACATTTTTACAACAGTTTTTATAGTGTTTGGCTCCGTTTGTAAAAGTACTAACAACTTCGGCAGGTATTTGAAAGTTCCGGGTAGAAGTCCCAGTCCAGGCTTTGGTACCGGTGAAGGATACCAGAGTCCTTTTATATTCGCTAATTACACGTCTTTCATAATTACAAGTCCCGCGTTTACCCACAAGTACCAAAAGGATATATAATTCATTATTCTTTATTGCACACAAATATTTAAAAAGTTACATTAAAAGAAAATGCATGTACATGCTTAACTCTTTTTCTTCCTGCAAACCAAATCATTACAGTAATTGGTATCATAAAAGGGTAGGCAGTGCACAATAAATACTATAATAAATGCCGAGGAATAAATGAAAAACCTATAAAATAAAGATAGGAAATACGAAATAATTACCGATATACTTACTACATAAACTTTACATTTATATAATGTAGCCCATTAATGTCCCCACCGAGGGGCACAGGCCTTTACCCGGATACGAGTAAGATCAAGCCATACTCCACTACATTGGCTCAGTGCGGGTTGATGGAAGGGTTTTACGACCACTGTCACGTAGCGATAGTAGCCGGGACCTACAGCTTAACGTGCCATCCGAAACACTGAACGTCCGATAATGTACTCAAGCTAAATTAATTATCTCATTGGTACATGGTCAGGAATCGAACCTGCATCTCCTGTGTGAGAAGCAACCGTGAAACTTTACAAACAATAATATAATACAATAACTTTGATGAAAGAGAGAGGTAGTAGCTCTTTAATATATATATTCCCTACACCATTTTCCCGTAGTGCTTTCGCGCGTAGACATAATGAATGTGTTGTGCCACGACTGTACACCAACCTAGATAATGGCAAGCTGAATATCAAGAACGAGAGAAGCTTCATGGTAAAATCCAAGATTCTGACTTGCTGAGATCTCTCGACTATGAGGCTAACGAAAGATTGATTTACAACCTAAACTACGTACGATAGTAAACATCTACACAAATACACATACATTCACCACACTGCATACACTTCAAGCATAACACTTACATCTTCACTCATCAAATACACTTACACTAAACAAAACACATCTGAATTGTATATATGTAATATGTGTGTAACGTTGTCTAGTACCCAAGATACAGGGAATCCTAGTTTGGGGCTAGATCATTGAGTGTAAATTCTAAATAGTGTCCAAGGTATATTATATTATTATATTATATATTTTATTTCACCGTAAGATTGTCAAAGCCGTTAGTTGATAAACTAACGTTTTTTTTTCTCGTTAGTTGGTCAACTTGTAAACCCCCCCCCCTCTAGGCATTTGAAATACAATTAATGAACCCTACGAGTTTCCCGAACGATTCTATGAAAAGTAAATTTAAAGATATAACCGACCAACCATTGAAACCTCAGACGGAATTAAACCCTTACGTATATATTTTTATTGGAATATTTCTCCAATTGGAAAGATTCTAATACCAACGATTGCAAATATCTTATTTAGATGACTTGGCCAAAGTAGTGGGGTGATCGTCTATGGGTAGGACTGTAGATGTTGTGATAGTAATGACCTAAAGTTCTTTTTAGAGTGGTTTTGGTTAAACAGTATCGTCAAGAGGTTCCTCAGTCAGTGATGAATATAAGTGACATAAAAATATTGATAAACATCGATTCCGTGCTTATTAGAATAAATTCCAAGTAAAAAACCATTTAAAAGACATTTCGATTACATGTGTTTATAAAGGAGGGTTTGTGCTAGAGCTCACGGCCAGAAGGGACACGGGCCCTAGGGAAGGAAGGAAGGGCCCCACGACCCCGCCCAACACCAGTGGAGGTCAACCGAGTTCTACGGACCCAAGACAGATGAAGTTAGATTTAGCTGAGTAAAATAAGCTTAAATTTAATAAAAAAAAATGCTTAAAACCACTCAAAATTTTAAACACAATTTATAACAACACATAGGGTTAACTATGTGTTCATTAGTACGCTTTTGGCGTTCTCTTTCACCTGTTTTGGGGCCATCCTCCTCCCACACATTCCCATATACAATCTACGTGACTGCAATATTAAAGACTGCTGAAGACCTGGAATTAGCCAGCTGAATACACCAGCACCTAGAGACCGTCTGAATCTACTCAAATCCCTCTCGGAGTTAGTTTCCCTGCCAATCAACTACATAAAGACTATTAAGGATATATTTTTATATTATTTGATATTGTGATTTATCTCATCCATCAGTCCAACATGTTTGTTGATCGGTTACGGGATATTTTTATTTATACATACTCGGTATTGAGGTTGTCTTGAGAGACACGTCTCTTAAGTTTTATTCCGTAACCATGTGGATGTTCATCCAGATATTTTATATATAAATTAGTTTTAAGACATGTAAATTCAGCGTAACTACTTAGGTCACTAGATTGATAATGTAGCGTGTGTGTAGGTTTGATTCTAACGGATTTCAGGCCATCCACAGGCATTCTACAGCGAAGTAAACTTCACTCTAAACAGGGGCGATGAGGATCCCTGAATGATGCGACCAGGGTCTGTACTACAATGTCAAATCAATCCGAATTGTACAAATCCATCTTTTAATCGGGGTATGCGAGTAGTTCTCTAGTCCATGAGTAAGAAGAAGTCTAGGCACTATGTGCTTACGACAAAGGTATGAACCAGATAGTACTCAAAGCAGTGACAGCCTTTGGAAACAAGTTCGTTCGAATTCCAATGCAGTAAGAATGATCGAAATTCTGAATCGGAGGCGTTTCAGAAGGGGAGAATGACTGCTAATAAACCTTAGGCCGTGTAGAATCTAGTAGAGTGTTAAATTCAGCGTAACTACTTAGGTCACTAGTTTGATAATGTAGCATGTGTGTAGGTTTGATTCTAACGGATTTCAGGCCATCCACAGGCATTCTACATCGAAGTAAACTTCACTCTAAACAGGGGCGATGAGCGTCCCTGAATGATGCGACCAGGGTCTGTACTACAATGTCAAATCAATCCGAATTGTACTCTCTTCGTGTTGACTACTTCGACACCTTTGAATCCCTTCTTAATGATTTGACCCCAATTTACGACGACACTCTCATTCTTGGGGATTTCAATACCTGTCTCCTCAAAAAGAATTCCCGTTCTGCCAAACTCAGGTCCATAGCTGATTCATTCAATCTCCACATTTTGCCACTTGAGGCCACTCATTTCCAGCCGCATTGTTCTCCCTCTCTTCTAGACATCATAATCGTCTCCAAATTGGATAAGGTTGCCTCTCACGGTCAACTTCTCCTTTCTCCTTTCACGATCTCATCTACCTCTCCTATAAGATAAGGTGTCCGAAGAGCAGAACGAAATTCATAGATATTCGAAGCTTCAAAGGCATAGATGTGGAGTCCCTTAGGTCTGATGTCTCACTGGTCGATTGGTCCCCTGTCATCTTGAGCGAGAACGTTGACGACAAAATCCACAACTTTAATGCAATTGTCTTGGGACTTTACGACAAACATGCTCCCATTAAGAAAGTCAGGGTAAAACACCTGCCGGCGCCCTGGCTTAACGATGCTATCAAGCGCCTAATGGCCAAGAAAAATCGCGCTAAGTGTAACTACAAAAAGGATCCGACAGATGACAACTTTCTTTCCTACAAATGCCTTCGCAATCGATGCAATCGTCTCTGTCGAGACGCCAAGCGCCGCCACACCTTCGAGTGTATCGAAAGGTACACCCCAGCTCAGGTGTGGAAATTCCTCAGGACACTTGGTATTGGCAAATCCCAGGACATGCATTCGGGTGATGTTGATCTGAACGCTCTCAATCAATTCTCTCTGCTCCACCAGTTGTAATGGACCCTTCTATCAAGGAAGCCACTCTTCAGAGTCTGCGCTCTAGGTCATTACCCAACACCACTCCTTTCAACCTGAGCAATGTTGGAAGCGACACGGTTAAGAAAGCATTTCTAGCAATTAGCTCCAAAGCTGTAGGAGATGATAATATCTGTCAACGAATGATTCTAACTATCCTTGATGATCTGCTTCCGGCCATAACACATATTTAAAAATTTCTCCATTTCCAATTGTTCTTTCCCTACTGCTTG
Source organism: Argyresthia goedartella (assembly GCA_949825045.1). NCBI lineage: Eukaryota > Metazoa > Arthropoda > Insecta > Lepidoptera > Argyresthiidae > Argyresthia > Argyresthia goedartella. Next base: position 18,026,719 of record OX463834.1, read on the forward strand.
GAAACAAGCATTAGTTATCCCTCTCCCCAAAACATCCAATCCCACCTCCTTTAAAGGGTATCGCCCCATTTCTATCCTGCCGATCCTTTCTAAAGTCCTCGAATCCATTGTCCATACTCAGCTCTCCCATTATCTATCCTCTAAAAATCTACTTAATCCTTTTCAGTCTGGCTTTAGAACGGGTCATAGTACTGTTACGGCTTTATTAAAAGTGACCGATGATATTCAGGTCACCATGGATCAAAGGCAGCTCTCGGTGCTGGCTCTGCTGGACTTTAGCAGTGCTTTTAACTGTGTTGACTTCGACATTCTCGTTGAACTTCTCAAATCTCTTAACGTCTCCTCCCTCTCTGCCAGCTGGTTTGACTCTTACCTGAGGAACCGAAAACAGCATATCAAGTCGGAGGATGCTTGTACGGAGTGGTGTGACCTCTCTTCCGGTATCCCCCAAGGTGGCATTCTCTCTCCTCTTCTATTCTCAATATTTATCAATTCCATATCCGATGTCCTCTCTTCTTCCTATCATCTCTACGCGGATGACCTTCAGAACTATCGCCACTTCTCTTCTGATGATGTAAATTCCTCTGTGGAAGCGTTAAACGCTGACTTGGCTGGTATTAGTGGATGGGCATCGTCATTTGGGTTGCTGGTTAATCCGAATAAGTCCCAGGCCATGATTATAGGTACCAGACACTCTTTAAACACGTTGCAGCAATTGTCTGTCCCTTCTGTAACTTATAACGGTACTGTAATCATGTATAGCGATAAAGCTAAAAACCTGGGTGTCATCTTTGATAATCAATTGTCCTGGTCAATGCATGTTAATGAGGTCAGCAGGCGAGTTTACGCAACTTTTCATTCCCTCAGGAGACTTCAGAACTTTCTTCCTCGCCAGACCAAAATAACTCTCGCTCAGTCCCTTCTTCTCCCCCTCATTGATTATGCTGATGTTTGCTGGGTGAGCGCAAATGAAGAACAACTGAACAAAATCGAACGACTTCAAAATCTCGGGATTCGGTTCATCTTCGGACTGCGCAAGTATGACCACGTATCTCAGCATCGCAGGGAGCTGAAGTGGCTACCGATTCGGCTTCGACGGGACTCTCATATCCTGTGTTTCCTTTATAATATTTTGTGGAACCCTCGTTACCCTAACTTCCTACGTGATCGCTTCGAATTTCTTTCTTCAAGCAGGCCTCGGAGAACTCATATGGCGTCTACGCTCAAAGCTCCAGATCGCTCCACTGCAGCCTACGAGCACGGGTTCAGAATCTGAGCCGTACGACTGTGGAATGAGCTTCCTTGCACTATCAGGGACAGTCGATCTCTAAATATATTCAAAAACCGGCTAAAGAAGCACTATCTCTCCCTTTCCAGTTATAATAATAATAATAATAATACCTTGGACACCTTTTACACACATTGATCTAGCCCCAAACTAGGATTCCCTGTATCTTGGGTACTAGACAACGATATATATACTTATATAGAGAAATATTATACTTAGATAGATAAACAACCATGACTAGGGTACAAACATTCGTTCTCATCAAACAAACATTTGCCCCCACCGGGACTCGAAACCGGGACCCTTGGTTTCGTAGGCAGCGTCACTACCGACTCGGCCATTCGGGTCGTCATATATATATATAACTTTGTATGTATTAGTTAATTATACGGCTTATTCATATTTTTACGTTGTATTTAAGTAATTGTGTATGCAGTCTATTTTTAGCAATTAGGGTTATCAGTATAATACATACTGTTTGTAGTATATATTAGTCGTAGTATTTATAGAGTTTTATTGTACGTGCAGGTCTTCCCCCGTTCAACCATCACCTCTCCTACCATCTTAGTTTGCTGGAAGAAATCTCTTTTGAGAGATAAGCTCGCCTTTATACAGGTTTTTTCTATTATAAGTTATCTGTATGACTGTTTTGTGTAGTACAATAAAGAAATTACGATTTACGAATTAATTGAAAACTCATCAAATTGACGAATCCGAATACCGCAAAATAAAACCCGCGGCATGAACGCAAAACAAAACCTAAAATTACAAGCCTTAGAACCATAAACAATCCCTCCCGCCGATGACCCGCGCACGATCGCCTCGACAGCCGGAAGTCCAGGACCTAGGTCGCCCAGGTCCATCTCCATCCATTCCTGGGATATCGGAGGTTACAGCAGGAAATAACACGTAGTATCGCCACATTTCAGTCCCCATTTCCCTGCCCACAACAGGGGCAATATCGACACTACCCAACTCAGGCAAGCCACTATCAGAAAACATTTAACACAAAAGAATAACTAACACACTTCTGAAAATATAATTTGAGTTCCAACTTACATTCCACTCGACGACCAGTAACCAAAAGAGGCCCTTTCATCTCGACCCATCACTTTTATATTTTCTATTCCCACCAAAACGTCCTACTCCAGGCATGCTCGCCAAACCACAATGTAAAACTCCGCGAGTCATTCTGATTGGTTCGTTTCATTTCCTTTCGAAACTCAGTGCTTTGATTGGTTACTGGTCTACACCGTATACACACTTTATATTTTAGATCACACAGTTCAAATAGAAATAGACTTTATAACATCATAAAATAATCTAAATAAAATAATACTCATTTGTTTTCTATATAAAACGACTTATTGCAATTATAGTGAATAAAGTTCTACTTTGAGTTAAACCATCTGGAATTTAAAGGCGATCGACCGCCATCTGTATTTCCATCATTGAACTAACTACGCATCTGTTTGACCTACCAAACTATATCGTAACTAAACACCCTTACGTATGAGTTTCGATTGAATGAGCCATGGTAAATGCGACATTTCAAAACAACATCACAAATGTGCAAAATGGTCATAATTCGATATCCACTGAAAGCAACGGTGAAGTTAAATTGTTATGATTCATAATTTATTTCATACCTCTTAAAATTTATCCACATTTTGGAGAATGTTTAAACAAATATATTTCTACCTACTGAGAAATAAACCAAATGTTTGTTTCGTCACAAACTGTCGACAGATAGTAAACTGTAGCGTACTGCTTACTTATGACGCGTTAGTTGATAACCTAACGGTTAAAACCGTTAAATAGTAAACTGGTTTAAACTTGTATTGCAAACGAAATACCAGGGAAAACACTGCGGTAGCTTAGGTGAAGACTAGAGGGGGCGAGCGCAGCGAAGCCCCCGAAGTCTTCCTTTTAGCTTGACACGTAAGAACAAAAGAAACGTAAATTCTAAACCCTGTCGGTCTGGTTTACTATCTGTCGATAGTTGTTCAACTAACGTGTTAGTTTATCAACTAATGGTTTTGACTATCTTACGTTTACATACCTGTTTATAAAAATTACTGTTTTAATTATATTAATTTAAGCACTCATCTTTACTCATCTTAATCTAAAATTAGTTAATGTTTTTCTTACTCACAGCTCCTTAACGACCTTAAAAGGGAAGAACTGTCTCCCTAGATACAGTTCTATTAACTAGTTAGGGAGCCAGAGAGCCAGGTGTTTGTAAATGCAACCTTGTGAATAAACAATGTTATACATCCTTCATACTTCAGCTAAGCCAGGTTGTGCCTTTCTTTAAGGCAAGGGATTTCTTTTTTAGTGGACTAGGTGCTGTCATTCTTCTAGAATATTCGGGAGGATGGTAGGTACCTAATCTCAAAGGCTTATTGCAGATAGGGCTGATGTAGTTAGAGGCTGTCTTTCTGTACAAGTTGCCAAATTCTACTTTTAAGGCGTGCTAACCTCAATTAAATTAAATTTTTGGTTTAATGGCTTCTACTGTGGATCCCTACAGTGATTCCGCCAATATCACGTGTTGAAGATGACACGAAGGGGATCACGTTGTACAGTTATCGGTGAATCTTCCTTTGAGTTGAGGTCTGTCTATAACACAAGGCCCGGGCAAACAACAATTAGTACAGCACCAATTAACATATAATTAATTATAAATAACATATAATTTAAATGTTAAATGATTACATATTTTTTTTGTTTTTATTTTCTTAAGGAAGCTTACAGCTGTCGTCTAAATTATAACAGCTCGTAACTTAGTTCTTAAAATAAATTAAATCAATTCACACAGAAGGGAAGATTTTAAGGATTATACTGCTCACGCACTCCTTCATCTACGTTACCACGACTCGCTATAAACCTCCTAATGATAGTATTACCTAGTGATTGAACACTGCTGTTAAAAATATCAATGTCCTGATCATCATCGATATTAGTTTTGAAGAGACGGTTAAATGTCGAGCAGGCTCTGACGAGAAAAAAAGAAGAAATACAGAAATAAAATAATAATTCAACATCTAACTACAGTTCAATCATTTAGAAAGGATGTGTATAAAGGAAGGATCCGAAAGAGTCAGTAAGAATTTAAGATTGACGGGCGTGCTAACCTCTTAAGGTCAATTTTGCTAGTGTCAAGAGTATTTGAAAGATCACATGACTTCTTTTTTTACCTAACCTGAAATGGTGCACTGAAATCGTAACTATCTCGAAAATCAGCATTGGTTGTCGTCAATATTTTACATCATTGCCGTTCAACATGGACGGATTTGTTTAGGTGTAATATCTGTTTATGTAATGCCAAAGTAGCTTCACTTAGAGATACATAACAGGTGACATTTCATTAGGGGAAATATTAAACTGCACATCAAAAATGCTGATTTGCACAGCAAATATCAGGGCAAAATGCTGCGGTAGCTTAGGTGAAGGGTAAAGGGGGTGAGCGGAGCGAAGCAACCTTTATCCTTCGTGTTAGGTTGAACGTGTAAGAACAACAAAAAATTCTTATAATATAAACCTAATACATATACATAAAATATTTTATCTACACACGTATCATAAACCCTCTTTACTGCGTAAAAAAACCGCACGTTATGATCAGCATAATGTTAAACTACTTGGTAAAAACTCATTTCTTATCTGAAAAATTACACATTATGACCATAATGTGTAATTTTTCTACATATTATGACATTAAAATTTCGAACGCTGACGCCCACCTGCGTGCCGCTCCTAGTTTGTCTGTGAAGTTGGTACTGACATTCAAATTTCGAATGACGACACCCGCCTGCGTGAAGTTGGTACTACAGAAGAAGCTAAACAACTGCAGAGCCACAATGTCAAACATGCGGTTCCTGAACACATCAAAGAGAGCTTATGATATGTGTGTAGATAAACTAGTGTATGTAACTGTACATAATTAGGCATTAAAACTCTCAAGTGATATTATTATGAAACTCGCCTACGTCTCGTTTCATAAACCCACTCTCAAGTATTAATGCCCTCCATTATGTAGCAGTCACATAAACTTCTATAAAACATAAATAGTAGATTTTACAACAAGTGCACAAAACGAACCATTTTTATCCGAGACTTTTAGCAATGTTAATAATGTAACTGATAGTAATGTCGAGGATAAAAATGGTTTTGTGGACGAGTTATAAACTCTGCTTTTCACTTCGATTGCGAGAAAATAAAACAGTAACATAACGTATTAACATTTCTTTAATTAAAATTCAAAGTAAAATTACTACGGCTTTTTTCCCGCTACTTTACTTTTTTTAATTTTCCTGCATAATTTTCGGGCAAAGAAAAAAAATATACAGCCTATTCTTAAATTATTTTGGAATAATGTTTTTTTTTTTTTGTGGTAAACACGTTTTGATATTTAGTTTCTTTTTCGTATTATCTTATTATAAATCAAAAATGCAAATAGGGATGGAAATATTATAAATTAGCAAGTTTTATCCATGTACAATTAATTGTTTTTGGCTGTATGGGCTAAATGGTCACTGCCTTAGTGTAGACACATTTAAAAAGCTACTTTTATGCACAAGAGCATAAAATTCAACTTTATGTCGCCTAGATCCTGCATAAAGTAGTACTTTTTCGAGCATGAGAAGTGAAAAAGTATTATTTTATCCATTTTTGCTGTTCAAATCAGTATTTTTAAAGTGCGGTTAAATACTAGCCATTTAAATCTGAGTATACACTTTAGTAAGTAATTAATTAAGCTTTTGTTGATATTAATTTCGGAGCCATCAATATCGTTATCGTTATAATATAAACCTTCTGTGAAAAATTATGTAGGTGATGGTTAAAACCGCATAGAAATCGGTTGCGTGGTTTAGGAGTTAGCAGATAAACAGACAGACAGACGCGAACAGCGAGTTTGTTTTTTTTGTGTTAATGAAAGTATAATTAAATAAATATTAATTTTATTGTTAGGATGTTCTTATAAATAATGATATTCATTTATTTACTCTATACTATGTAAAGGTATGGACAAATAAAACAACAATTTTATTCTATATCTGATGTACTCACTCATAATCATCAGATTCCGAGTCTGTTACATTTATTAAGAATTGTTCAACTACATCATCAATTAGGTGATCGAGTTGGCTCATTTTGTCCTCCACTTTTATTGCGTGGCTAATAATGCATTCATTCCACTTTTGTGATGTCACATTTTGTAATCCGTTTGTTATTCCTTCCACCCGTTTTACCTGTGCCCAGATCAGTTCAATGGGATTAAATTCACCGTGAAGTAAATTTGCAGACGGAGGATGGTGACACTATGTTTATTGATTCACTTGCTTTTGATACAAGTGCTTTTATCTATTAACAATATCCAGAAATTGTTCTCTGATCATTGTCGGTTCATATGGTATATTTTTGGATTTTGGTAACCATTCTTGGATGGTTGCTGTTCGCCCTGAGGTGCTAGGGCATAGCTCCACTTTCCGTGAATGATACGGTGCGTTATCAATAACCAACACTGAATTTGGTTTAAATTGGATAAAATAACGTTCAACCACTCCTCCTATAAGTTTCGTATTCGGAACGTCAAACAAAAGCCGAAAAACCGAATGAAAGCCAGATCATATTGCAAAATGGCGCCGGCGTGACTTTTTTTTCCTTTGGCAGTTTCTTTCCTATAAACTCAACCAAAAATAGAATCAAAAGGTTAAGAACCTATTTAGTGTTTCAAGAACCATATATTTATTCGGCGGAAAGAACTGCTTTCTTTTTAATAAAATTATGTTACATCTATTTACAACTCTGTCTGAATGAGTATGTTTCGTTGTTTCAGAAGTTTTAACACAGAGATGAAAATTAATTATACCTAATATTTTTCTCAATAATCATATAACAACATTTTTCTCTAGTGGTAAAACCGTCTATACATGAGTACAGAACGATTATTCTAACTTTACCGCTCGTCACTTCACAGCTTTTTGATTTTTTTTAAATCGTAAATCAATTAACTGTTTTCAGAGTTTTCCCTTAATATAATCTTCATGGTAAACCTATGTGCCAAATTTAAAGTTTCCAGGACACCTTGATCACTTTTAGCGACCAAAACCCGACACACGGGTCCACTTGAAGGCTACTTGAGTATGATAGACCTGTAGTTGGTGTGCGGAAGGCTTAAGTCCCATTGTCTGATAAATTTAACCGAAGGTTAAAGCCTCGAATGCCGTCATAGCCAAAGGAAACCGGCTCCGAACTGTCACCATATACGCTGTTAGTATTAGCACACAATCGAGAATCCTGCAGGCTTCCAGGGTAGTAATTCTGCTGTGTGTTTTGTTACACTACACTGGCCTTTCGCTCGCCTGTCGCGCCACTACCCAACACGTCTATTTCAGCAGACTTTTTAGTCTTTTCAAAGACAGTTTGCACATTGTTCATTATTTTAATAACAGAACAATTCAAATGACCACCAAAATATTTTTCTCCTACCCGAAATGATCACCAAAAGTTGCAGAAAATTTCAGGGCAAAATACTGCGGTAGCTCAGGTGGAGGGTAAAGGGGGTGAGCGAAGCAAAGCCCCCTTTATCCTTCGTGTTAGGTTGAACATATAAGAACATCAAAAAATACTTAAAACATAAACTTAAGTACACAAAACATAAAAAGAAGTTTGATGATCATTTATTTAATCACAATTTGGTGTTCATTTACCCACCCTGGCAGTCATTTCGAATTTACTGTTATTATAATAGGTGCGTTTTTGGTAATCGTTTAAACATAAGACTTTAAATAATGTAGTTGTGTCCGAAATTTCAACCGCCTCGAATCGAGTTGCTAATTCCACCGATACACGATCCTTAAGTAGGTGCATCACGGCCAAGTTACGTAGTCAAGCACGGCAAGATTATTGCCTTTCAGACAGGTTCCAATTTAACATACCCGTGTTGTATTTAAGCTGTGTTTGAACTGTATTTAGCGACTCACAAAAATCTGGTGCACGCCCGTCTATTTTTGGCAGTGAAAGCATAGCAAGAGCAACAGGGCAGGGTGAGCGTAAGGGGAGTGTGTGAGTTACTCTTAGCAGAATCAGGGCCCAGGGGGAGGAAGAGAGGGGGTCACATTCTTCCCCCCGTGTCCGTGTATGGAGAGATTAGTGAAATCCTGTAGAGTCGGTATGTGACATTGGGAAGGACTGATTGGACATAAACATTTATATGAATGTATAAAATTACAATCGGTGAAATTCTAAAGGCATCGAAACCAACTAACGGGATTAACTGACAGGTTTCTTATTTTAGGCCAACTTGTACCACAAGTTCAATTTCAAAGTTTTTTATTTTTAATAGCACAAAAATTGAGACTTAATGAACGTCATAACATAATCAAGCAAGCATAATATAACATTAAGTAGGTGCCTAATGCAACGCAAGTGCTATGTTGGTGGTTGTGGTAATTTACGAAAGGACATTAAATTACACCGATTCCCGGCTAATGAAGAAAGACTGCAAAGGTGGCTAACAAGTTTGGGCAGTGAGTTTCTAAGTGTGAGCAAAGAAGAACTGACAAATTTCCATGTTTGTCAAAAGCATTTTGAAAGCCGTTTCACAACACCGAGGTCTGGGGTGACCAGCAAAGCTTACCCAAGCTTATTTACCATTGAAGAAATTGAAAGTGGTACACCTGCAAGAGCTCTTGAAGATCTTGGTAAGTATGGTGCTCTTCCTCCTGCATGCTAATGAAGTTTTAACATTCCCCATCAATCAGGGCATATCATTGTACGAACACAAGAAACAAGTATCCTTTTAACGAACATGCAGAATCTCATGCTAATCCACGATACTGACGCAACGTGGACGCAACAGTCAAAGGTTAAACTTATGTTTTAGGCTGGATTTGTTTGTGTTGACCCTTACGGTAGTTCACGTTTATAGGTTTCTGGCTGTACAGAAAATCAACAACAGCGCAACAATACATTCAGAAATTGGGAAAACATTTTTAAAGGTAAACAGGTACAGATGCTTTCACATAACTTGACCCATGCGCAGTAGTACATTTTCGGGGCGCGCGGCATGAAGTGAGTCGGCGGGGCGGGCGTTACCATGGTAACGCGGCGACGCCATCCTTATGCGCATGCGCTCAGTCCCGCGCTACCCTCGCACGCGCTGCTTGTGTCCTACAGTACAGACGCGCACAAAAGTTCGTCCCGAAAACCGTTCGAAGAAAATGCCGCGTCGGCGGCCGGTTTTAAGGAGACAAGAGAGGAAGATTGTATTCGATGTCTACCTATTTTTCAAAAATCAACAACAAAACAGAAGCTCTAAAAAAAGCAGCAGATGCTACGAAAAAATCAGTGTCTACAGTTAAAAGTATCGTGAAAGAAGCTGAAAGTTCAGAATTTCTAGTTGCATTTAGGACACCTGGATAAAAGAGACAACGAGTAAAACCTATCACTGGCATTGACGACTTCGACAAAGGGGTGATAAAAAGATGCATTCAAAATATTCATAGGACTGAAAACGAATTGCTGACCCTTGGTAAACTTAGAACAAAATTACGTTCTGACATAAATTTTCAAGGATCAGAAACAAGTCTCTGGCGCATCATAAAAGAGCTAGGTTTCAAGTGGAAAGCTACCGAGAATAATAGAAAAGTATTAATTGAAACTTCAGCCATAAGATTACTCAGAATAAATTACCTACGTAAAATAAAGCAATACCGCCAGCAAAACAGAACAATTATTTACACAGATGAGTCTTATGAATACTCTTCTCACACTAAACCGAAAGGTTGGACAGATGAGTCCTTTAGCGGTTTGAAAAAACCCATATCTAAGGGACAGCGGGTTGTCATCGTACATACCGGATCGGAGGCAGGTTTCGTGCCTAACGCCTTGTTGACGTTTAAGTCAGGCATGAAATCTGGAGACTATCATGATGACATGAATTTAGAATATTACGAAAAGTAGATCCGCAATCAACTTCTTCCAAACCTTCCCCCGAAGTCCGTTATAGTTGTAGATAATGCCTCGTATCACAATAAAGAACAGGAATTGGCGCCAAATTCAAATACGAAAAATCTATCATGCAAACATGGCTTGTGAAGAGAGGGATCTCATTCACTGCCGAAATTTTAAAGCCGGAACTATATGCATTGGTGAAAAAAATAAAGATAGATTCAAAAAATATTCGATAGACAGAATTTTCAGCGAACAAGGTCATGATGTACTGCGCCTTCACCCATATCATCCAGATTTGAACCCAATTGAAATGGCATGGGCAACTATAAAGGCTTACGTTGGTAGCAAAAATGTGCGATGGAACATATCCCATGTCATGGAGAAGTGAAAGAAAACGTAGAGATGATGGGACCAACTGAGTGGCAAAATCTGTGCGACAAGGTAAAAAAAAAATAAGAATCATACGGCAAGACCTACCGGATCATTGATGAAATGACGGACGAGTTTGTCATACAAGTCGGGAATTCAGACAGCAGTGATTTTGAATCGGATTTTTCGTCTGATTCTGATAGTCACTTAGAAGACGATTTCGCAACTCCTGGCCCAAGTTCTGCTCCCATACAACTCAGAAATTATGTGGGAGGTGTAATGCCAATGAGTGACAGTGATTAAGAATAGTGGCTCTGTGAGCTGTAGACCTCGCTAGCATGTTGGTAGAAAGCTGAACGTTTAACATAAATAATTATGAATGCACTTGGTTACCTAGATATTGGTAGGTCCATGTATGAAGTATCATAGTAGCCGCACAATAACTTTCTTAACTACATTTTGCGATTTAAAATATAATATATTGACTTTTCACTAAAATAATATAAAATATGTCACTCTTGAGAGACTAAAAAGTCTCCACATATCCTATCGATTAACGATGCTATAAAGTAAAATTTGTAATTCTGTGTCTGTGATACTTCGTCTTGACGTCAAAGTCGAATTGTGAAATTTAGTTTTGACGTCTATTAAGACATAAGAGACTATTGAGTAACAAATAGTTATAGCAACTTCACTGAATTAACACTTTCATTACATTCCAAAGAAAGCAAAAAATAGACGGAATAATTTTTTAATTTCGCGGGCACTCGCGTTAACACTTTTGTCTAACATTGTACCTGCGCAGACAGCCGCCATTGTGGGTCAAGTTACGTGAAAGCATCTTGTACTTTGCATTATTTTTATGTAGAAAACTTCTGTATGATGCAGAAACTATCTGTCTGTGATACACTAAAGTCAAACTCTATATCAGGTAGTTGGGTCGCCGCCTCAGGGACAAAGGTTTTGACTACCGTTCTGGGCATTTCTTATGCAAAAGATTTCTTTGGCTGTGCAGAGTGGTAATGCTGCAAGCGTCATTGGAAATTTGGGGGTGGAAATGTCCTGGGGCGTTTTATTTAGTTTATTTTAGTTTTGAGTCAGACTTTGTGACACTAAAGTCTGACTTAAATGTCACTAAGTCTGACTTTAGTGTTTAATGACGATTTTAAAATTTAAAGATCATTTCTGCAACTGACAGCCAATGTGCCAGAGCATAAGTAAGTTGTCTCAAAAAATATTTATGTAAAAATATGTGTCACAATGCACACTTGAATTATTTCGTTACATGTAAGCACTGCGCACATATTGGTAGCATGACGGGTGTAACGACAAGGAAATGCGCGCTAGCGCACGTTGATCACGTGCAGGATCTTCTATCGCATTAGCCGCGGTGATGCAGCTCCATAAATTCTCCAGGGTCAAAATGGCCTTGACGGCAAACTTCCATGTGGCGTAGTTGCCGCCATCGACCAGGCGTTCAATGTTGTAATTGTTAGTAAGGTTAGGCTGATGCTGGGGCAGCTGCTGCTGCTGTTGCTGCTGATTCGACATTTTTCGGCTCCGTGCCGGGCGGGAACACGCTGGTCCCTAACCTATTAGGCAGTACGTGGCGTAGTTGTTTAAAGGTTTCGGGAATGAAAATACTTCCTGGTTGATATTCCCGTATTTATTGTTTCAGCAATAAATAGTACGCGAATTATGACAAATACAAGCAGAAGCAGTTTAACAGCGATTAGATTTAGAATTATATTTTATCAGCGCAGCACCACACAAGCAATAATTCACAAGAGACGGAAAGAGAGATAATGCTGTATTTAAAAAGTATAAACGTCACATTTCACAGATTAAACTATTACCATTAGTAGTGATGTGAAAATGTTAGGATACCATCAGATTCAATCTTTCACACATCTCTGGTGACCGAACTTATGATTTTTAGACATTGCCAAAAATGTTACATACTCTTTATGCTACGAAATGTATTCGATGACCATCAATTAACTTATATTATTACAGTGGTCCAAATATCTGTCTCTATTTCTGAAGCAAGATTTTAAAAGCGTTTCTACCACATTTTCATTTGCTTTTTTCAGGCGCCGGAAATGGTTGACATTACTCGATAGAGAAGACTTATTACGAAAAGAAGATCTAAAATCAAAAAACTACATATGTAGTTTGTTCTGCACATTTCGAAGATAGATCAATAACAATTAAGAAATACCTGAAAGACAATGCTGATCCAACAATGCATTTACACAACCATTCTCAAGGTACTCAATACATATACTAACCCCATAAAGCACTTGACTGCTTGCATCTTTGTTCAACTAAAAAAACAATACAAAGAAATAAAGCTAACATTTAGTGTTTGTTAAAAGTTAGTTAGTTAGTTTTTACAATCTTAATCGAGCTATTTTCGGGAGACGGCTCCCGGTCTATTATAGTGGCGGTTTCTATTACTTTGTCATTCCGGATTTAAATTAGCATGTAGCCTGACAAAGTTAACTTATCATCTCGCTCTGATGATTCGAGTTGTGAATTACGGCTGTTTTCAAATAATGCAAATAGCTGCTGTGCTGTTTTTTAACATCCGCTGTTAACAACGGCTGTTCGAACAACGGCTGTTCGTTCATACGCTGTTGGTAATTCACTTATTATTATTCGCAGTTGTCGTAGTGGTTGTTGAAGTGGGTTATGTTATGTGCGTCATTGCTGTTAGTTATTTATTACTGGTGACGACGTCTCAGTGTCCTACTGACGCCTCAAGGACGAGAGCAAGCGAGTGAGAGAGGGAAAACAAATGCCTCGCGAGAGCGAAGTTAACTTTGACGCGTTGTATGTAGGTAGGAACCTAAGAAAAACTTGAAACAAAAGGAGACATTGTTAAATATGTTTTCTGGCCATTATGTAAGTAGGTAGGTAGGAAGATAATAAATGCTGTTGTTCACAAATGGAGAATAATTAGTAATTAGTTCGTAGTTGGTAAGTACATCAGTCTATTTATTTGTCACAAGGAGACAACCCTTAAGTTGCACGGGCCGCGTCAGACGAGATAGAGTTACGCGACAGAAAGAGAGCCAACTTTTAGGTAAATATGCGATGTCCGTGCGCCGCGCTATGCACGATGAATCGTACTTTATTGCGTTGCAACAAGCAAGAGTTGCTATTTAGTTGAATGGTTTTGCTGAGTGTCCCATCTATTAATAACTTTATTAATCGGTGCCATGGTCGAGATATGTCGCTCAAACCCGGATATAGCCTCCTCCAGGAGGCTATGGTAGGTAGAAGTTAGTATTGGTTATTCAGTGGTGTTAGTGATAAACACTAGCCCAGTCTAAGTGGAACTACATTGACAGTTTTGTTCCCCGTTGTTAGAGTCATAGGTATCCAAAAAAGTTGTACGTCAAGAAATGGTATATTGTCACGAAATGGGAAATGTAAGGCTGCCTATACAACAGAGTACTCTTCTTTCACATTCGAGCTGTGAAGTGTTGGACCATTCATAATATGACTTACTTTCACTTTCTTTCGTGCGTGTTAAGATGAAAACAAAGTTATTAAAATGATGACTTTTTATTTATCATATGTGCGTTTGTTTCATGTATTTGTACCATCAGTAAGTGTATTACCTATTAAAACAAATTTTAGTTAGGTATGTGGGTGGAAATATATAAGGATAAGTACTACGCTCCTCTGTAGAAGTGTTGAGGTAAGCTTGGTGGTAAAATGATGATAATTTCACAGTAAAAGGAATTTATTTGCGTGAGCACACACGTTACATGTAATGGTAGGTAGAAGAAGCAACAAGCAGTGTTGCTATAATAAAATTAAATCTCCAACATGCTGGGGGGCCCAGAAATTATCCTAGTAACAAATACAAAGGCTACAACAATAGTAATTTTCTTATAGTTAATGGGACTGTAAAAACAACTTGTAATTTAAGAAATACTTATAACACATTATTCTGACTAAAAAAAACTACAAGACGCACCAGCATGAATGAACATATTAAACTAGTTAACTAAACAATAACATAGTTCTTATTTTAGTTTCTTAGAACTCTTACATTATCTAAGTTATTATAAGTCACATTTTACCTTATCAAGTAAAAAATGGAAAAGCATAGGTAAGTTTGAAATGTAATGTTTCATTTTAAGCAAGTTTACTTATCAAACTAACACCTTAGTTGTAACTTATTCTAATCAAGATGTTTACTAACGTTAACGGTTAGTACAAAATATCTAATTTAACAGTAATACACATACTTTAGTAACAGATCTAATATAAGTTTTTCTGTTAGGAGTCATAACTTCAAACGCTCTCACATGATTATCCTTTCCAGGAAAAACCTGCGTCACACGAGCCATCGGCCATGTTAGTGGGGGGGTACCATTATCAATTAAAAGTACTAAAGAACCAACTGCAATATTACTTTGAGTTGTTTGCCACTTTGGTCTACTCTGCAATACATTTAGGTAGTGTCTATACCAAAGTTTCCAAAAGCTTTGAACCATATTATTACATACATTCCACATTTTAATCTATTTACAGGGGTACAAGACACATCATGATCAGGATAAGTTGTCAAGCTAGTACCTATTAAGAAATGCCCTGGCGTCAGGTATGTAAAATCATCATTTTTCGAGGTTATTGGTAAAAGTGGTCTTGAATTTAGTATTCCCTCAATTTGCACTAACACGGTATTTAGTTCCTCATATGTCAATACACTCCTTTGGATAACTCGTTTTAAATGAAGCTTAGTGCTTTTTACGGCGGCTTCCCATAGCCCACCAAATACAGGGGAGTAAGCAGGGATAAAATGAAATTTAATCTGATTTTGTGACGCAAAATTATTTACCTGCATTTGATGATTTTTTGAGCCTAATAGTTTATATAAATCATTTAACTGAGAACTTGCGCAACGAAATGTACTAGCGTTATCACAATAGCAGTCTGGTAAACCTCTTCTTGAAATAAACCTCCTAAAACACGCAAGAAAGGTGGCAGTACTTAGATCAGAGGCTAGCTCTAGATGCACAGCTTTAGTACTGAAGCATACAAAAACGAGAATATACCCTTTACCTGTGACTGAACGACGAATACGGAACTGTTTTACCTCGACCGGTCCTGCAAAATCCATGCCCATCTTCTGGAAGGCTCGTAGGGGCTGAACAACTCTATCGCTAGGTAGAGACCCCATGAGTTGTTTTGCTGCAGAGGATTTTAATTTAAAACATGTGATACACTTGTGGGTGATCTTTTTTACCTCTCTTATGCCATTCGTAATCCAGTATTTTTCGTTGAGGCTTGACAATAGCAACTTGGGACCAGCGTGTAGTAATCTAGCATGTTCGCTACGTATAATCAATGTAGTGATGTAAGAACCTCTTACTAAAACTATAGGATGTTTTTGTGTGTAACTGATGTCAGAGTTCTGAAGCCTTCCGCCTACTCTTAAAATATTTTCTTTATCTATGAACGGATGCAAAGGCTTGAGAGAGCCACTAATATCTTTGTTTGATTTTAAGGCATGAATCTCGTTATGAAAATTAATACTCTGATCATATCTAATGATAACTAACAAAGCTCTCCGTACTTCATTTGCAGAAAGATATCGTTTTTTTAATTGAATATTTTTATCACCTACCTTTAGTTTCAAATTATCGCAAAACCTCAGAATGTAGGCCAAAATACGTGTCATTTTATGTATATCTGAATACTTGTTTTTGAAGGATTGAAGAAACTAATTTTCTTTAGCTGTGATAAGCACAACATCGCTGGAGTTTGTCGGACAGGCGGCAGTCTTAATTTCAGGTAAGTTTTCCACTGGTAAGTATACTTCATTATTTTCAAACGTATACCCTTTTTTTTGCAGGAACGCCGGACCATTCCACCAGAGGGCGTAGCCGGGAAGCGCTTGCGGATCCACGCCGCGACTGATGAGATCTGCGGGATTGTCCTGTGATTGTACATATAGCCATTTCCAATTACCTGTTAACTCCTTTATCATTCTCACTCTGTTGGAAGCATAAGCTTGAAGCCGTGAAAGATCAGTGTCGATCCAAGCGAGAACAATTTGTGAATCACTGTGCAAGAAGACATCGTCAATCTTGATTTTTAAAATTAGCGTAGAATATACTTTAGAAGCAAGTTTTGCTAATAACAGCGCCGCATTTAATTCCAGCCGGGGGATTGTGAGTGGCTTCGCGCGGGGGTTTATGCGTGACTTTGAGCATAATAAGAAAGTCCTTACATTACCTTCTTTCTCCACCACCCGTAGATATAAGCAACACCCGTAGCCAGTCGAAGAGGATGCATCAGCAAACCCGATCAGTTGTACTGCAGTAGCTGTACTAGATATAGGAATATTCCTATCTAAATGTATAGGTTGCATACTAGCTAAGTTTTCAGAAAATTGTAGCCAGTCATATATAATTTTTTCAGACGGCGTAGCATTCCAATCCAATTTGTCTTACCAAAGTTGTTGCATGATTGCCTTTGCCTTGACTATGATAGGGCTAGCGAAACCTAAGGGATCATAAAATCGAGCAATGCAGCTTAGAATGCTGCTCTTTGTAATGTTTTTGTTGGGCGTTTGATTTTCAGAACTTGAAATAGTAAATGAGTCTTGTTTCAAATTTAATTGCAAGCCTAATGTTTTTATATTAAAATTACAATCCCGTTCAAAGTCTAAACTCTCAAAATGCTGTTTTTGTAATGGAATGTCTGACAGCACACTGGCTTGATTTGAAGACCATTAATGTGTCTCTAAACTCCCAAGCTTAAGCAGTTCACACAGCTGACGCTTTGTTTCCATTAAAATACCCAAATCTGCATTACTATATAACACGTCATCAATGTAAGTGCAGTTTTTTAAAACAAAGGATGCAAGTGGTAAGTCATGCTCATACCGGTTAGCTAATTCAAGCAAACAGCGCGTTGCAAGATAGCTAGAGCTTTTTAAGCCGTATGTTACAGTGTCTAAGCAAATGCATTGAATTGGCTCTTGAGGATTATTTCGCCATAGAATGTTTTGAAGTGGTGTGTGTGTAGGATTCAAGTTAATATTCCTAAACATTCTCCTGATGTCAGTGGTAAACATATAATCGCCAATTCTAAATAGCATTAAAATTTCAAAGAGGTCACGTTGTACCTTTGGGCCAATAAGGTGTATGTCATTAAGAGATACACTTTTATTTGCAGGCATGGAGCCATTGAAAACAACCCTAACTGGTGTACTCTTGCTTCCCTCATTTATCACTGGGTGATGGGGAAGAAAATATACAGGGTCTTTTGTAAAATCATAAGAGTTAATGTTAACATAGTGAGCCTGCCCTAACTCAATGTACCCATCAATAAACTTTTGATACTGTGTTAACAAATTAATATTTTTGTGCAGCCTTTTTTCCAAACTAAGGAATCTAAACAAAGCCAGATCAAACGAACTTCCTAAGATCTTATTAACTTGATCCAAGTTTACCTTTAAAGGCAGATCAACCTGGAATTTTTGATTTTCAAGTTTTACTGAGTTTGAAAAAAATAATTCAGCCTGTTCTGTTTCACTGCACTGTTCGTTAACTAACTGAGGAACATCCTCTACCTTCCAAAATTTTTTTACTGTTCCATTAAGTTCACTGATATCATTATCGCATGTGTGACAGTGTAGTGATATTACATTATTATTGTTAGTAATAGTTGGCAAAGCCCCCGCAATAATTTTCCCAAACCTGGTGTTAGTTACAACATAAGATGCTTGTGTCTCCTCATGCTGCTGCTGGCGGCGAGTCTGAGCGCGCTGCTCACTGGACGCTAGCGGACTCGACTCCCGATCCAACTGAGGTAGCAACACCTTGAAGAAAATGTCGGCACCCATTAACATATTGATCTCAGATGGGGTGTTGAATGTACTGTCGGCCAGGTCTAAACCAGGGGGTAAATTTAATTTTGACATTTCAATCGGCTGTTGGGGAAGTTTGCATGTAATATTATCAACATCATGAAAATTTATAGTTGTTTTGTAATCCGATGTCAATGAACACACTTCTAAAGGAATAGAGTATTTTATATTATTAATTGAGCTTGTAACTCCCACGATATTAGTGTTAGATCGCGTGGGTGTTAATTTTAACACTTCTATAACTTTGCTTGTGACTAGAGAAGCCTGTGACCCTGAGTCCAAGATTGCCTTGACATGTACTTCCTTGTTGTCCTTGGAAAATAATTTGACCCGAACTGTGGGAAGTAACACATTATTGTTCACATTAGAAAACAAAGTAACAGGTGTATTCGCCTCCTCAGGATGCACCAATGAGTTGTGATTCTTTTTGCAATGGCTACACCTGAAGTGGAACCTGTACTTTCCTTTGTGTTGATTTAAATAAACATTACACAAGTTATTTTCAGTAACCACTTTAATTCTTTCTGCAGAAGGCAGTAATTGGAAGCTTTTGCAAGCATAAATTTTATGAGAAGTAGACTTACAGCTTGCACAAGGTGCTCCCTGAACCGCTATATTGACAGCCAGCTTGCCAGTAGACTTCCAGTTGCTGTTAGAAGCCGGTGCATCAGAATTTTCTGAAGCTAATGCCCGCTTCTCCAGAAATTCCAACAACTCCGCAACCGTTGGCTCCTTGTCTATGTCACGTTCAAGTTGGAATGCCCTCGCTGTGTATCCATCTAATTTCCGGGTGAAAATAAAAATTAAGATTGGATCCCATTTACCTACATCAATTTCTAAGTTTTTTAACGCTGCTAAAGACTGTTTAATTTGTGAGATAAACGCTCTTATGTTGCCACCCTTCACTAAAGCAGGTAAATCTAACAGTGAAGAAACATGTTCTTTTACAATGTTTTGCTTGTTGTAATACCTGTCCTTCAATAATTTCCTAGCTTACAAGTAACTGCTATGATCAAGCGGTAATTCTTTTATAATATTCAAGGCTTCGTCTTTTAAGAACGAACGTAAGTAGTGAAATTTTTATATATTGTCCAAGTTTTTGTCATTGTGGACTAATGAATCAAATAAGTTTATGAATATCACATATTTTGCACTGGACTTACCATCAAACGCATCTATTTGAATCGTAGGGAGTTTAAGTTTCCTATTGTCCCCTGTATTTGGTGGCGGAGGAGAAGAAGTAACGCAGTCTTGCTGTTTGGCTATGGAGTCGAGGAAATTGGCTTTCGTGAAGTAATAATTTTCTTCGACCTTCCCGATATCTTCCGTGTCATCGGGATTCAAAGCAAGAATCTGACAATTTTGCCTCTCATATTCTGTGAATGCAGTATTTAAATGGTTCAACTTTGATTCTAATTGTAATTTCGAAACCACTGATAAATCATCTTGGCAAGCACAATTGTACAATCTCGTAAGCGTACCTTTTAAGTAGCCCCATTTAGCCACCAGAGTCTGCAGCCTCTCCTTGTCCTTTCCGTCAACAGACATTTTTGAAAACACTTATCGTAATTCGTATACAAATTACAACGTAACTTATCACGCAGTACAATATTTTTGCAACAAATTCTGCACAAATCGGTACAAATAATCAACTCGTGAGAAAATGGCCAACAAAATGGCGATCGATTGAACCAAAGAAAATTAATACTCAATTAATTTTCTTTGGATTGAACTAACAGCGTGATCCCAATGTGCCAGACGCAGACGCGACGCGGTAAAATTGCTTTGTTAGTAGTCCCGCTCACTCTCGCGAAGGATCCGATGCCGCGTCTCGCTCTTGCAAGCGTACTCGACAACTTCCGACTAGATATCAGACGCTTACATAGAAAACTCAATGTTTGTCACTCCTTTAACAAAAAATGAACTCCTGAAATTAGTCTCAAATTTAAACAATAAAAAAGCATGTGGTTATGACGGTTTGCCAATATTTATAATTAAAAATGTTATCGAGGTTATTGCTGACATGCTTGTTCATCTCATAAACCTGTCAATCAATACTGGAACTTTTCCAACAAGACTTAAAAGAGCGCAAGTCATACCGCTTCATAAAGGTGATAGTACACTCGATGTTTGTAATTATCGACCGATAGCATTATTGCCAACCTTATCAAAGATCTTTGAAAAATATTTTTCTGACCGTTTGGCAGGTTTTTTGGCGCGATATAAAATACTATCTAAGAATCAATTTGGTTTTCAAAAGGGAAGATCGACGTCGGATGCTGTTTTTGATATGATGGACTTCGTTGCAGAGTCATTAAATATAAAATCAAATGTCATGACTGTTCTATTAGATTTGTCTAAAGCATTCGACTCCGTTAATCACCAAATCTTAGCAAACATTCTGGAGAGGTATGGTATCAGAGGAAATTGTTTAGATTGGCTGAAATCGTACCTGAATCAGCGAAATCAAAGTGTACTGCTTCGTAAATTTGACGACAAGACTAAAACCATATCACACATGGAATCTTTGAGGATAGAAACTACTCGTGGGGTACCTCAAGGCAGTGTCCTAGGCCCTTTACTATTTATTCTATACATTAACCACTTACCTGAAATAATAGAAAACAAAATTACGATGTTTGCAGACGACGTTTCCGTATTTTTTAAATTTGAAAGGAAAGATAACACACATTTGTCCAAAGAAATATCTCAAACTGTCACTAATATCGCTAAGTGGTTACAAGGTTTGGACTTAAGAACAAACGCGAGTAAAAGTAAACTCATTCACTTCCGTAATTACAACACTCCACAATTGGTATTAGATATTGCGGTAGAAAATACAGAGATTGCGCTGGTGAACCATGCTAGGTTTTTAGGTGTTATCGCGGATGAATACATGAACTGGAAAAAACACATTGAAGCCCTGGAAGGAAAACTGAGCAGCTTTTGTTACGCGTTGAGATGCTTGTCAAAGATTACTACTGCCCGCGCATCACTGCAGGCATACTACGCTTTCTTTCACTCAAGAATTCTGTACGGCTTGATTCTGTGGGGAGGCAGTGTAGATGTAAAAAAAATATTCATTTTGCAAAAAAGATGCATCCGTATTTTGTCTGGAATAAAATCGAATAGAGTTTCCTGCCGTGACTTATTTTTAAAATTGAAAATTCACTCAATTACAGCCCTTTACATAATAGAATTGTGCAAATTAGTGAGGCGCCATCCAGACAAATTCCCAATCAGTGATGAATGGAAAAGTAGTAGGTTAAGAGACTATTTTAGGCTAAATCTTAAATCTAAGCCTTGCAGAACTACGTCCTACAGTAAAAGTACTAGTCATATGGCTATTAGTATTTATAACAAACTACCAACAGAAATCAAGGATCTCTCTGGTAATCGGTTCCTAAAGTCTTTAAAGCAGTATTTATTAGTAATGTGCCCATATAATTTAAATGAATATTTTGAAAATAGTAAAAAGATTTTAATAGCATTATAATTGGCTTAATTTTATATCAGATAATAATACATAAATACAATATAATATAATTATAATTTAATTAAATTGTATACTCCATAATAATAAGATAATGTAATTATTATAAATAATTAATGATTATTATAATATTGCCATGCCGCTCCCGGTAAAATTACACGTACTTTTATGTTAAATCATTTCTTAAGACCTAAAATTATACTGTAATTTATCGCAATAAACGAATTGAATTGAATTGAATTGACGCAGATGCCTCGCGACAAATTTTCTTGGTTAGTCGTCCCACTCACTCTCGCGAAGTGTCCAATGCCGCGTCCCGCTCTTGGTAGCTTGCTCGATGACGTCAAACCCGGATGACGTCGAGGTTATTATCTGTCGTCTCGCTTACTCTCGCGAAGTATCCGATGCCGCGTCTCGCTCACGGTGAAATATATTTGTTAAGTTGTCGTACCTGTCGTATTGTAGCTAGAATTAATCTTGGAATATCCCAAACCCAATAAATGCGTTTGGTAACCTGTACTTGCAGCGAAGCCGAATGTTGATTGTAGCTTGCCGAATATGAATAATATTACCCAAACGATGGAATATAGACGTACTTTTGCACTTTGTTTAGTGAAATATGTAGATATCTTGCATGTTATGCTCACGATTCCGATGAACTCGCTGTGAACTCGCAGCGTGGCCGGATGACGAAAAATGGAGTCGCGTCTTGGCGCCCGCCGAAATTGCGTCTTTTTACCTTCTTTTAGTTGAAACTCGCGCTGATTCTCTTGCAAACGTTCGAAGGACCATATGTAGAAGTGTTGAGGTAAGCTTGGTGGTGAAATGACGATAATTTCACAGTAAAAGGAATTTATTTGCGTGAGCACACACGTTACATGTAATGGTAGGTAGAAGAAGCAACAAGCAGAGTTGCTATAATAAAATTAAATCTCCAACACCTCTTACATCAATATCTTCGGCAAAAATATAATTTACATTTTCTCTTAAAGGTTCAGGAAGGTATGTGATTAAACAGCCACATACATTGCTTATAGCCCCACAGTAGGATACCCTGTGTTGTGGGAACCAGAAACAGCGACATCATGTCATCACACACGTATAACTATCCAATAGAGGTGTGTAGGTGATGCTCGTGTTATCACAAAAGACATAACAGAATCGCGTCATTATTGAGATATTACGCATTTCTTTACAGAATAGGGCATCACACATCATTGTACCACATAACTATTTAACTGACTAACTGACTTTAGTATGTGTTTGGGGCTCAATCAAGATCACGTCTTGGGCACAGTCTATAAACCAATACAGTCTTTCGACGAAGCCGTCTAGACAGGGCAATCGTGCGGGGTGTGAGGGGCGAGCCCACGCTTCCTACGTCGCCATTGTAGTATGTATAGTAGTTTGGGACATGATTTTCAGGGCTAACGCGTGTCTTGTTTTAAATGTTTTGATTTGTTCACAATTAAAATGGTGCATACGACATGTGCTGTGCGAGAATGCAAGTCGTCATCTCGCACTAATAAAGAACTGCGATTTCATCAATTTCCAGGCTCAGTAGAAAGGTGAATAAATATATTTTATAGTGCTTAAATTATAACGTTTTTGTCATGTCGTGCCAACGTAAACAAAATGGCGGTATGAATGAATGGCGGATGTAAAAGCGTGACCCCTACCAGCAAAAATTTAAACACTGCAAAAAATATCCGACAAAATTTTCGCAATTTTTTTTTCCTATGTAAACAAAGCAACGACATCCATTTTAAAACTCAAAATGGCGAATTGATTTAAAAAAATGATTATACCTAGATAATGACAACCATATCATTATTTAAAAAATATATGATATAGTTGTCATTATCTAGGTTTTTGGGGGTGCTGATTACGAAAAAGATATCCATGTTGGAATCCAAGATGGCGGACGTAAATTTTTCTTGAAAATCGATATGGGTGTCATTTTCGAGGTTCCTCGGGGTACCGATTACGAAAATGACAATAATTTTGAAATCCAAGATGGCGGAAGTATTTTTTTAAATATAATAAAATGGGTGATATCTTCGAGGTTCCTCGGGGTGCCGATTACCAAAATGACATTTATTTTGAAATCCAAGATGGCGGAGGTATTTTTTTTATATAATGATATGGGTGTCATCTTCGAGGTTCCTCGGGATGCCGATTACGAAAATGACATTAATTTTTAAATCCAAGATGGCGGATGTATTTTTTTAAATATAATGATATGGGTGTCATCTTCGAGGTTCCTCGGAGTGCTGGTTACGAAAATGACATCTATTTTGAAATCCAATATTGCGGACATAAATTTTTAAATAAAATTGTGTGGGTGTTTGAATCTAAAATCATAAGCAATTAATCATAGTATGGAAAACCATGGAATTGAGGAAGCACATATTTATTAGAGCTGTATTTACATTTCAGATGCAAATTGTGGGTGCAAGCTTGTAGCAGACCTGATTTAGTTGAAATAACTTTCGAGAGTCTGAAGAATTCACACATTTGCAGCTTGCATTTAGAAACTCATATGTACGGCAAGAAATCACTAAAGAAAACAGCTACACCAACACTACTTTTACCAAGTAAATACTCCTGTAAAAATACCTTTACACAGACCGATCCTAATTTTATTTTAAAATTTTAAATGATGTAATATTGGGTTCCCGTGACAAACGTCTTATTATAAAACCAAAAGCCGCTCAGAATCGCCATGAATTAGCAGGTCCATCATCACAAATTGCAGAGAACACCGATACAACAAAATATGGTATTGATAGTACTTCGCAGACACTATCAAGATTGACGGACCACAGTCCCCGGAAAAGAAAACTCAGAAACCAGGTGTCAAAAATTAGCAAAAAGCTAAAACTAACCGAATAAAAATGTTAAGAGGTTACTGAGAGTCAATTTTTGAAAGGTTGTGATAATTTTTTATCACCTTAGTTAAGTTAAGCGCGATCGTAAAAGCGCAAATATATTTAAAACCACACTGGAAAAACAATAGATACAGCAGAGAATTTAAATTATTTTACTTAAATATTTACTACACAAGCCCGCTTGCTTATCGATTCTTATGAAAGACAATTTGTTTGCCGTCCAAATCAACTTTAACTTCCATGTACTTTCCAATGGAAACTAAAGTGAATCCAATTGGAAACAATCTATTGGCTTTTCCTTTATATCCAGTAGTAAAATTGATGATCAATTGAAAACATAAATGACCACTACAGTGGAACATCTTCAGCTCGGATTTAATATACTAGCTTTCATATCAGATTTAGGGATAGATTTTTGGCACTTTCGAAAACATAAGAATCTCTAAAACAAACTCATGTTTTGAGATTGATGGGCACAAAATGTACTAAGGATTATATCCATAGCTTGGAAACAGAATTGACGTCGAAGTTTACTTCGTTTACTGGAAACAAATTATTTCAACATTTGAGCGTAATCGAATTCAAGACCAAAGCTTTCCAGTAGATTTTTTGCTAAAATTATTTATAAGGATGAGAATTTTTTATATAGTTAAGATCAACAAAAGAAGTTTCAAATCTAGTCAATCTAAAAACCGAAAATATTTGTCAGTTGCCCATTTATAATATGTGTATCTTAGTAATAGTAGGTGATCTCTAGATTAATATAAATTAATGAATGTTTAATGAGAAAATGGAAACCGATTCAATAGATTAAGCACTGAATAAAAAATTGTATTTTATTGATATTGTTGACAAGCTCTTATTTCCAAATAAAATACATGACTGCCATTAAAAAAAAACAGTGTCACTCGGGACGATGTTAAAAATGTAACGATACCCCATATGTCCAAAATGTGTTGAGGCATTTTAGATGTTATGGCGGAATACATGAATACATGCGTACATACATGAAACCTAAAAACATTACCCTCCTTTTTTGGGCAGTTGAGTAATGTCTGTGACAACCCTAGGTAAGTACTGTGGCCTTGTGCGGTGTCGGCATTTACGCAAATATCAAAAGCGTCGGTCCACTGTTATGTTACTTCTTTACACTGTGTCTTGGGTGATGTGGTCGGATGCGGTCGTTTACGTTCGGATATTTCCGCTACATACCAAAAACGCCACCATATAACATGAGCCCTGAGAGCCACAGAGTACATTATTATATAAATTATATGTAGCTCGAGGCTCAATCAAAACCGGTATCCTGCGCTCGGTTGTCGTTGTGTGTGTGTGTGATGCTCTGATTCGCACGATTTGAGCGGGAAATCGGGAATCCTCGGCCGACGGATAGACGTAGCGTGGGCGAAGCGAAGCAAAGCGTTTCACCCTCATTGCTAGTGGTGTAAAGTTTGTATTAACGGTAAGGGTATTTTGAAATCTTTGCTTCAAAAAATTTTTATACATTTTTGATTTTAGCACAGAAGAGATAATAGTCCACTCCCTTCCCTCGCGCTCATTCAAATACCGCACCTCACCCCGCTCTTCGTAGTATTCATCGACGACTCTTTCTAAAGAGCTGACACCTGATGACGCTATACACAATTTTGTCATTTTAAAATTATAATTGGATCACGATGGTTGGATATTGTGCATTATTTGGGTGTTTATCGTCATCGAGGAACGACAAAGACAGGAGTTTCTTTCGGTTCCCGAAGGATGAAAGAAGGTAAGCAACGGGAACTAAAATACCTACTCTTACAATATATAACATACTTGGTACTTAGTACTTCCTAGTAACTAGGAACTGTTCCTATATACACTTGCCCCTAAAATAGCTGAATGTGCCGGTAGGATCGCTTATAAATAAGTCATCCTGCAGCTCTGGCTTCCCCTTAAGGGAATATAGCCGTGAGGATATGTATGTATGCTTTATGTATGTATGTAGTACTACTACAGACAACGATAAGTCAGTGTTGTAATAATTTATTTTCATTGTTTTCTCTTTCATTTGTTTTCCAAAATAAGTAACTAGCGGGACATCTGACATGTCTAAGGTTGCTGCGCATGGCCAACTTAACGCCCCTTTCTCCTATCACAATCTTATCACAATCTTATTTACCTCTCTTATAAGATAAAGCCTCCCAAGCGTGCAGCTAATTTCCTTGACATTCGTAGCTTCAAGGGCATGGATATAACCTCCCTTAATTCAGACGCCTCCTCTGTCGACTGGTCGCCTGTCTACGGTAGTGAGACCATTGATGACAAAGTACGGAACTTCAACTCTATTGTCCTGAGCTTGTTTGATAAGCATGCTCCGGTCAAGAGGGTTAAAGTGAAGCATCTTCCTGCACCGTGGCTTACTGACACCATTAAGGGTCTGATGGCTAAGCTAATTTCTCTTAAGAAACCGTGCCAAGTCTAGATATAAGAGGGATCCGACCGATGAGAATCTTTTAATTTTCAAACGCCTCCGTAATCGTTGCACTTGCCTGTGTCGTGATTCTAAACGCCGTCATATCTACGAATGTACCGAGAGCTATACTCCAGCACAGGTCTGGAAGTTCCTGAAGACCCTTGGTGTTGGTAAGTCACAGGAATTGGCAGCCGGAAATGTCGATCTCCGGGGTCTCAATAGTTTCTTTGCAACTCCCCCTGTCGCGATGGACCCCCTCGTCAAGGATGCAACCCTTCGTAACCTACGGTCCAAGGCAACATCCCTCACCTCAGCATTTAATTTCATCCCTATCGGAATCGGCGCAGTAAGGAGGGCAATACTTGCAATCTCGTCGAAGGCCATAGGTGAGGACAAGATATGTTCTCAGATGATACAACTATCATTGATGTACTGTTACCTCTCATCACTCACATAATTAATGTGTCGCTTGACCAATGTTGCTACCCCAGCCAGTGGAAATTGGCACTTGTGATTCCCTTCCCCAAAACGTCTAATCCCGCCTTCTTTAAAGATTTCCGTCCCATTTCTATTCTGCCTGTCCTCTCCAAAGTCCTGGAATCAATTGTCAACTCCCAACTCTCCTCCTACCTTTCCCCAAAAATGTTACTGAATCCCCACCAATCAGGTTTCAGGCCGGGTCACAGCACTACCACAGCACTGCTCAAAGTCACTGACGACATTCAATTAGCTATGGATCAAAAGCAGCTTACGGTCCTTACACTGCTTGATTTCAGTAGCGCCTTTAACTGCGTCGATTTCGATATACTAGTCGTAATTTTAAAGTCACTTAATGTCTCCTCGCACTCTGCTCGCTGGTTTGACTCCTACCTGAGAGACTGCCAGCAACGCATTAAGTCTGAGGAGATCTCAACGGACTGGTGTGATCTCTCCGCAGGTGTTCCGCAGGGAGGCACCCTTTCTCCTCTCCTCTTCTCGGTATTCATTAACTCCATCTCTGACGTTCTTACCTCTTCTTATCATCTGTACGCAGATGACCTTCAAATATATCGGCACTTCTCTCCGTGTGATGTGAATCTGACAGTAGAGGCGTTGAATGCTGATCTCGATAACATCAGCAAATGGGCTACCTCTTATGGTCTGCTTGTCAACCCGGGCAAATCGCAGGCCATGATTTTGGGTACTCGTCACTCTCATAACCTAGTTCAGAAAATGCCCGTCGACCCTATAGTGTATGATGGTAACATAATTTCATACAGCGAGAAGGCCAAGAATCTTGGGGTTGTATTTGATAAATTGTTGTCCTGGTCGCCCCACGTTTGTGAGGTCAGCAGACGAGTCTTTGCGTCATTTCACTCCCTACGGAGATTGCAGCACTTCCTGCCACAGCAGACTAAAATCACCCTTGCCCAGTCCCTCCTACTACCTTTAATCGACTATGCAGATGTTTGCTGGATCGGTGCGAACGAAGAACAACTGAACAAACTCGAACGACTTCAAAACCTCGGGATTCGGTTTGTCTTTGGGCTGAGCAAGTATGACCATGTCTTACAGTATCGCAAGGAGTTGGGGTGACTTCCGATCCGCCTTCGTCGTGATATGCACGTTCTCTCCTATCTGTTCAACATTTTGCGAAATCCCCGCTACCCCTCATATCTTCGAGAACGTTTCGAGTTTATTTCCTCCAGGCATAGCAACCGGAGATCCCACACGATGTCTCTTCTCTCTACTCCTCGGCATAACACTGCCGCTTACAAACACTCGTTTAGGTTAACTGCGATCCTACTGTGGAACGCACTTCCCTGCGCTATTAGAGATAGTCCCTCAATTTTCACTTTTAAGACAATATTGAAAGAGCATTTCCTTTCTCTTTCTTGATAGGTACTTTTATTTTTGTATATATAAGTAGTATATGTTTGATATACATAGTCAGGTCATAAGTTCTGTCACATGTGCAATATGAAATAATTTAGACTTGTTTATTATTTATGTAAACATTTATATAGCAAAATGAACTTAATAAAACATAGATTCTTATGGTAATAAAGTTTATTCAAAATGACCCCCGCGATTTTAAATACAGGCCTTTATTCTGCGCGGCCAGTCGTCTATCGCAGCACGAACGAGGTCCATGTCAATATCGGCGGCTGCCTTAATCAAGGATGCCTTGAGTGACTCCAAATTAGGATGAGGCTTTGAGCAGGCCTTTTCCTCCAAGTGTTGACATATCTTGTAATCTAACGGACTCAAATCTGGACTGGAGGAGGGCCAGTCTTCGTGCCGGATGAAGTCGATTTCACGCGCCGCCAGCCAGTCTTGTGTGCTTTTCGCTCTATGAGCTGGCGCAGAATCTTGTTGGAATACCCAGTGCCTGTTATTAAACATGGTATGAGAAACAGGTTCCACAAGGTTCTTGAGGACTGTATTTTGATACACAACTGCATTCGTTTTTACGCCTTTCTCACAAAAATGTACCTCAGTTAAGCCCCAATAAGAGACTCCCACCAAACCATGAGCGAGGATGGAAAATGACCTCGTTGGACACGCGGAATACGGTTGCTCGCTTCTTCACTGCTGTGTGCGTACACCTTATCATTTTGTTTGTTGTTGAAAAAATTTTCACCGTGGAAGAGAGCTTCCACGGTGAAAATTTTTTCATCCGAAAAAGGAATTTCCCGATGCTTTTTTCCCGCGTACCGCTTCAACAAAGCGCGGCATCTCTTCAGTCTCAGGTCCATTAAACGAGCGTCCAAACGATGTCTTGTTTTTCTTCGATATGCCATAAGCCCTAAGTCTTCATTTAACACCCTTTTCACCGTGGTCCTGCTTAACCGCATCTGAAGGGCCAACAGTTTCAGCTTACGTATGGAATTTCTTTGAATTCGCGCCTTCACAGCTTTTATCACTGCTGGAGTCCTAACAGAGCGAGGGCGACCACTTCTTGACCTGTCATCTACACTAGAGTCTTTATTGTTTCGTTTTATGTACGATAAACGAATCTTTTGGTTATATTCAAAATTTTCAGTTAGTCGAAAATCTGAATTGGCGCGTAACCGCGACGATGCAACGCAATAACTGCGACACGGTCTTCTTAAAGTGTCCACTCCATATTTAAAAATGAGGAAAATTCTAAAAAGTACACATTTTTATTTTCATGAAAAATTCGAAATTCGAATTCAATAAACTTTTTTGTGGCCAGCGTTCTAAATTCAAAAGTTTTCATTGTGTGACAGAACTTATGACCTGACTGTGTATATAAAATTTTTTGCTTTTGTATTTTATTTAGTATATATCATTTATTTACATTTATATACATTATTATGTTTTAGTTGTAAACAATTAGATGTGTACAGTTTTATTGCGCACTAGGACTCTCTTGTTGCACAATTTTTCCTGTCCTACCTAGGTTTGCTGGTAGAAATCTCTCTTTAGAGATAAGCTCGCCTTTGCTCATAAAATGTTTTGTTACCTTACTATTAAGATTTCTGTGCAATAAAGAATATGAATAAATAACTACAAAGGTACATACATACGTATACTCAAGGCTATATTCCCATATAGGGGTAGCCACTGCTCACATAAGCTATCCTACGGCCACGTTTACCAATTTCAGGGGCAACTGTAATAAGGAACTGTTATTGACAAGTTGCTAGCTCATCGCCTAACCGATGAGTAACTAAACTTCCGTAATACATATCAACTACTTGTTTATTGCTCTCTCTCTCTTTCTCTCTTTCATGAGCTATTCGTTCTTCGAGCTATTAAACAATGCGAAGCAGCTTGACTTGGAAAGTAGTGTGCGCTAACTTTGTAGCGGCACGCAATTGATTTTATTTATTTTTCTAACTTATCTTATGAAGGATCGAAGTGAATATTATATTTTTTTTGGATTCCATACATACGATCTTTCTCCCCTTTCGTCTCTTCAAAAACGACTCCCGTTCTACCAAACTCAAGTTTATAGTCGAGTCTTTCAATCTGCATATTCTGCCTCTTGATGCCACACATTTCCAACCTCACTGCTCTCCCTCTCTCCTCGATATTATGATCGTCTCTAACTTAGATGAGGTCGCTGTACATGGTCAACTCAACTCTCCTTTCTCGTTCCACGACCTTATCTATCTTTCGTATAAGATCAGGCCTCTCAAGAGCAGAGCAAAATTTCTTAATATTCGTAACTTTAGGGATATTAACCTAGAGTCTCTTAGGTCGGATGCCTTGTCGATCGACTGGTCCCCTGTAATATCCAGCGAGAGCATGGACGAGAAAATCAACAAGTTCAATATCATAGTCCTAGGTCTCTACGACAAGCATGCACCTATAAAAAGGTGAGAGTGAAACACCTACCCGCCCCTTGGCTAACAGATACTATTAAGCGTCTAATGGCCAAGAGGAACAGAGCCAAGTGTAAATACCGTAAGAATCCGACAGATGACAATTTTCTTTCTTACAAATGTCTTCGCAACCGCTGCAACCGTCTTTGTCGTGATGCTAAGCGTCGGCACATCCACGAGAGTATTGAAAGTTATACACCAGCTCAGGTGTGGAAGTTTCTAAAAACACTTAAAATCAAAATCAAAAATCATTTATTTCCATAGGATTTTGTTACATCACTTAGATCCGTCATTACATTTTTTTGGGTGAGTTCACTAACACAATGGCGGAATCTGTGGAGAAGAGCTCAACGAAGAAACTCCACAGTCGTCACATCTTTTGCGTTTCCTTTTTTAAATAAAATATTGTCAAATTACAAAATGAATGCTAATTATATATCGAAACAGCCTTACTCAAACAATCTATTCCCATGGACATCTGTCCTCTAAGTAATCAGATATCCTATAGTAACCTTTTTTATGCAATTTCTGTTTTATTATTATTTTAAACTTGTCTAAAGGTAAGTTTTTAATATCAGTAGGGACCTTATTGTAATAGCGTATACAATTGCCTTTAAAAGAATTACTAATTTTATGTAGTCGGCTTACATAAGCAACCAACTTGTCTTTATTTCTAGTATTAAAATTGTGTATATCACTGTACTTCTGAAAATTAGTTATATTTCTTTTTACATACACAAGATTGTCATAGATATATTGAGACACAAATGTCAGAATATTGATTTCTTTAAACTTTTCCCTCAGTGAGACTCTAGGCCCTAATCTATAAATTGCACGAACAGCCCGTTTCTGCAGAATAAATATACTATTAGCATTCGCAGCTTGACCCCACAATAAAATACAATAGGTCATTAGACTATGAAAGTAACTAAAGTAGACTAGTCTAGCGGTGTCTACGTCGGTAAGAGCTCTAATTTTTTTAACTGCGAACGCTGCCGAACTCAGTCTGTTCGACAATTTATTTATATGAGGATCCCATTGTAGTTTGGCGTCTAAAGTAATCTCCAAAAAGACAGTCGACTGCACAAGGTCCAATCTCTGTCCTTTTTTAAATATGTCTGTAGTTACCGGGTTCACATTGGGTAACACGAATTTAATACATTTAGTTTTCTTTTCATTAAGTAATAAATTGTTAACAGTAAACCAGTTCACTATTATACAAGAGATAGCATTGTTTACCTCGTCATAATTTGATTGCTGTCTTTTAACTTTAAATATCAAAGAAGTATCATCGGCAAACAATACTAACCCATGTTTTGCTTTAAAAAGGTAAGGTAAATAATTAATATATACTAAAAACAAGAAAGGACCAAGAATTGAACCTTGCGGTACGCCCATACTTATTGAAGACCCAGGTGATCTTTTCCCATTAACATCGACCATCTGAACCCTATCTGTTAAATATGACTCCAGAAGGCCAAGTGCCTGATCTTTTACACCATAATGGCGTAACTTCCTGACAAGAGTGTCATGATGGACGCAATCAAAAGCCTTGGATAGATCGCAGAAGACACCTATTGCATCCATTGCGTCTTCCCAGGCATCAAAAATATTGTCGATTAGTTCAACACGAGCATCAGCTGTTGAACGACCCTTTGTGAAACCAAACTGAGCAATATGAATTAAATTATTGAGATAAAAATGACTTTGCAATTGATTAAGTATGAGTTTTTCAAATATTTTGCTAAGCGTTGGTAGTATCGATATGGGTCTAAAGTTGGTGGGGTCTGATGTACTACCAGATTTGAATAAAGGTATAACTTTACTTAGTTTCATCAAGTCAGGAAACACACCATTATCTATACATTGATTAAATATACAACAAAGGTGAGGTGCAATACAATCTACAATGGAACTAATAATTTTTACTGATAGACCATGGGCGTCAGCTGTCTTTTTCATTTCCAGGGATTTAAACGCTTTTACAATGTCTTCATTATTTACGTGCCTAAATTAAAAATCTGTTTTACATTCCTCAAACTTTTGTTTAAGTATAGATTCAGCAGCAGCGGGAGATGAATTTAAAGACTTGGTTGTTGAAACTGGAATGTCCGTAAAGAAATTTTCGAAAGCTTTTGCTTCTTCTAGGTCTGTACTTAGCAATTGATTATCTATCTTAAGCTTGAAGTTATTATGTGTAGCTTTGGCCTTTCCAGTCTCTCTGTTTATAATTTGCCAAGTCGTTTTCATTACATTGCTACTAGATTCAATTTTATTTTTAATGAAATTAGATTTAGCTACGGCACAAACGCGTTTAAACATTTTTGAATAACTACGAACATAATCTAGAAAGGCCGTATTTTTGTTATATGATTTCTCTTCATAGAGTTCATATAATCTTCGTCTGCTCCTATGAATTCCAACTGTCGCCCAATCACTAAACAAAGCTTTGTTATTAACTTTTATAGTTTTTGATTTAAATACCGTATCATATTCATTTTTGACAAGGTTAAATACTGAGTTGTACAACAAATTTGGATCGTCACTGTATGGTATTTCCCATAGTTTATCTAAAATATTATTCCTGTAGTGTTCAAGCCGAGTGTCACTTGGCATAGGCACTCAGGACTTTCATGCTGGTAATGTAGATCTCAACGGTCTCAACCAGTTTCTTTCTGCCCCACCTGTTGTGATGGATCCCATTGTCAAACAAGCCACTCTTCAGAGCCTGCGCTCTAAGTCCTTACCCGACACCACACCATTCAACTTGAGCAATGTTGGAATCTATGCGGTCAAGAAGGCGGTACTAGCAGTGAGCTCGAAAGCCGTAGGTGTTGATAAAATCTGCCTTAAAATGCTTTTAACAATCCTGGATGAACTACTGCCAGCTATTACACATGTTATAAATTTTTCCTTATCGAATGGCATCTTCCCCACCATGTGGAAAAAAGCATTAGTCATCCTGCTCCCTAAAACTTCCAGTCCCACCTCTTTTAAAGAGTATCGACCTATTTCAATCCCACCCATCCTCTCCAAAGCCCTTGAATCCATTGTCCATACCCAGCTCTCTTCTTACGTTCTCTCAAACAATCTGCTGAACATGTACCAGTCAGGATTCAGACCGGGTCATAGCACCGTCACGGCTCTCATGAAAGTCACAGATGATATCCAGGTAGCCATGGACCGCAAATAGCTTTCCGTGCTTGCTTTACTTGACTTCAGTAGTGCCTTCAACTGCGTAGATTTTGACATTCTCGTTGAGCTTCTCAGATCTCTGAACGTCTCCTCCTTCTCTGCTAGCTGGTTCGACTCTTATTTGAAGGATCGGCAACAGCGTATCAGGTCGGAAGAGATATCCACTGAATCGTGTGACCTCTTTACAGGCATCCCTCAAGGTGGTATTCTTTCTCCTCTTCTATTCTCGATCTTTATCAACACCATCTTGGACGTCCTGTCCTCCTCATATCATCTTTACGCTGATGATCTCCAGATTTGTAGCCACTTCTCTCTCAACGTTGCACACTCTGCTGTGCAGGCACTCAACGCTGATCTTGAGGGAATAAGAAGTTGGGTTTCATCCTTCGGACTCCTGGTCAACCCGAGCAAGTCCCAGGCCATGATAATAGGTACTAGACATTCTCTTAACTTGTTGCAGCAACATCCCATTCCATCTGTCACTTTTAATGGTACCACAATCGTATATAGCGATACAGTTAAAAACCTGGGTCTAATCTTCGACAACCAGTTGTCCTGGTCATCGCATGTCAATGAGGTAAGTCGCCGAGTATTTTCTACCTTTCACTCTCTCAGGACACTTCAGTACTTTTTGCCTCGGCACACCAAAATCACTCTTGCTCAATCTCTCATTCTACCCCTCATCGATTACGCTGATGTCTGCTGGGTCAGTGCTAACGAAGAACTACTGAACAAACTCGAACGACTTCAAAATCTCGGGATTCGGTTTATCTTCGGGCTGCGCAAATACGACCATGTGTCACAACATCGCAGGGAGTTGAAGTGGCTGCCAATTCATCTTCGTCGGGATTCACACATCCTCAATTTCCTCTACAACATTTTACGTAATCCACGCTACCCAACTTTCTTACGAGACAGTTTTCAATTTCTTTCTTCCAGCAGACCTCGGAGAACTCACGCAGTTTCCATGCTCACAACTCCACAGCATAACACCGCTTTCTATGAGAACGGGTTTAGAGCCCGGGCCATTCGGTTGTGGAATGCACTCCCCTGCACCATCAGGGACAGTCCTAATCTGAATATCTTTAAAAGTCGTGTGAAGAAGCATTACCTCTCCCTTTAGAGTTATAGGTAGTATGCATGTAAGTATGTATTAGTATAGTGTATAAAATAGTATTTGTAGTATATAATAAGTATTTAGTATATTATTATAGTTATTATTTAATGTATTTTATTTATTATTTTATATTATGGAACACATAGGTCTACCCCTGCTCAACCATCAACTTTTCCCTTGTTTGCCTGGTTTGCTGGAAGAGATCTCTTATTAGAGATAAGCTCGCCTTTGTACATTTTTTTTATGTAACTCTTGTTTTTTGTATGATTTGTGTGCAATAAAGAAATTATGAATTATGAATTATGATCTTTCCCTTTGGCGTCTGTCTTTTGTTATATTTTCAAGTACATATATTTCTAAATTCAGTAATAAAATACTGACTATCTGAATCTAATTACAATTGTAATGTATTTATTTTAGTTTGAAATCATTTCCAGATGCAAGCCATGGATACAAGCCGCTGGTCGTCCAGAGTTGATGGATAAAACTGTGGAAGATCTTAATAAAAGTTACTACCTTTGTGATTTACAATTGCAAGCAACGGACCGTCTTGCAAAAAGAAAATAAGAGTAATGCAATTCCGACTCTGAATTTACCGCATCAAGGAAATGTGAACCCAACAAAATCAACACAAACAGTGGACATCATTCCACAAAAGCCGCTAACAAACGAAGGTGCATCACAGACATGTACTACTTTAATTAACATTTCTGACTCCACTACACAAACTACGCAAAATTTATCGGCCAACACACCACGGAAGTCGTTAATAGAGTTAGGAATAGAGTGTAAAAGACGGAAACTTATGGAAACTCAGCAAGCAGGTGCATCAAATTCAAAAAATATTGCAATCTGTCACCTCAATTACAAAAGTTAATCAATTTGCAAACCCGTCCGACTTAATAGCAACAGTCGGGGCAATAGATAAGACAGAGATTTAAAGTTACTTGCTTTAATATATATTTTTCCAGTCCATTGGCGTATAGGGTCTTAGCAAAAACATTGAACCTACCAAGCGAAAGGACACTGCGCCGAATTAATATCAACATTGGTACATAACGTTCTCCTAACGTTTTAAAATGTTTAGAGACTAATTTAAAAAACTTAAAGGAATTAGAAAAATACTGTATTATTTGTGCTGACGAAATTTCATTAAAACGGTACTGACATTAAGGCCAGAGGTATATTTCCGATTGAAAACAAACGCTCGCATACTGTTTTTTTGCTCAAAACAAAAATTACAGCGAACTTAGCGGGTTAGACTACGTTATTTCACAAATTCTGAGTATTGGGTTTCTTGTCGTTGCCCTTGTATCTGATCAAGGCTCACCTACTTTTGTATTGAAGGGAAAACAAATTACTACATCTTTGACGTTCCCCACTTGATAAAATCGGTGCGAAGCAACCTGATGAAACAAAACTGACTGCAAAGTGGGAAGATGTTAAAAACCTTTACAAACATGACTGTGCTTGTCGCTTAGCGCCTAAACTAACCAAATCCGATAATAATCTCAATAACTTCGAAAAAAATAAGGTAAAATACGCTACTCAGGTTTGTAGCAGCAGCGTGGCGGCAGCTATGAATTGTTTAATGGAGTGCGGTCGGCTAGACATAACTGACTCGGGAACTGTTAAGCTGATCGAGTCGATAGATAAAGCTTTTGATGTGTTAAATTCATCTGTTGTCCATCCCAATAAATATAAAATTGCCTTTGCTGCCAAACCGCACCAAACGGAAGTATTGGATCAGTTAATATTTTTTTGTCTAATGTCAATGTGTCTAAGGCAATAAAATGCCTGAAGGGTTTGAAAATTACTTTAATAGTAGTTTATGTGACTGCTACATAATGGAGGGCATTAATACTCGAGAGTGGGTTTATGAAACGAGCCAAAGGCGAGTTTCATAATAGTATCACACGAGAGTTTTAATGCCTAATTATGTACAGTTACATACACTAGTTTATCTACACACATATCATAAGCTCTCTTTGATGTGTTCTGGAACCGCATGTTTGACCGCCATTGTGGTATTGATCATTTAGCTTGTTTTCTAGTACCAACTTCACAGACAAACTAGGGGCGACACGCAGGCGGGCGTCGGCATTCGAAATTTGAATGTCATAATTTGTCAAATTTTTGTACATTATGGTCATAATGTACAAATTTCCAGATAAGAAATGAGTTTTTACCAAATAGTTTTACATTATGCTGGTCTTCACGTGCGGTTTTTAGATGCAGTAAAGAGGGTTTATGATACGTGTGTAGATAAATAGTATTAAAAGTCTTTCACAAGATTTACAGTCTGATGGTTTTATGACTGTAGCGCTACTTATTAAAAAAATGTTTCGACATTCATATCTGTGAAGGTATTAATCAGTATGTAAAAACCAACTCTCAGGCACAAGCACAAACAGAAAACGTTTGTATACCATTGAAATATTTTAACCAAAATACTCTTCTTCTAATAAACCCCCCAATAAGTTTTGTTTCTTGTATAAAAAGCGATGGACGATAAATTTTAATTTGTTTTTCAAAATTAAATTCTGGGGACCGTCGGAAACGAAATTCTTCAAAAAATAAAATCCATTTGCGCTACCGATTGCGACCGATTTGCCGAAATTGTACTTACAAAAACTGTTTGTAAGTTTTTTTTTTAATACCATGTGTATTAATACGTAAACGATTATTTAGAGACAAATCATTTAAACTGATTTTAAAGTAAGCAATATTTAGTTACCTACCTTTTTTATCATTATTGAATGCATAAATAAAACTATTTTACATGATAACTATTGTAATATACTTTTATTTCAATGAGAATCCGACTACCTATATTAAACGACGCTTGTGCAAGGTCACTTCATGATAATACACACGCTTGTGTTCGGTCGTGCCAGTCGTCGTTCGGTTGCAAATCGTTGCATTTGCCGCGCCACCAGCCCCAGGCAGGCCTCCGTCACTCGCTCAAGGCCACGCCAGGCCTCCGTCACTGAATGTACTTGCGCGCTATAATTACCTACCGCCCGCCCGAGCTCTCGGGCAGCCCGGCTATGGCCCGGCTACCCAAGTCAGTATGGTTGTTCGATTCCAAATCGATATTCGATCGATGGTTTCGGAACGGCCATTTTGAATTTGACGTTGCTGCCAACCTAGCAGTTTTTTGACGACTGACAGACGAAAAGCCCTCGCAATGTAACGCGTATTGATTGGGGTATTGAATTTAAATCACAAGCCATCTGGAATGTATTCGGGTTCCCCTCAGGATTGTCTATATAGCTGAGTGTGTTGTGGTTCCCCGAACCAGATAAAGTTCGCATTTACGTGGCCGATTGGTTTTTCCCACGTAACATAACCTGTGTTGGAACACTGTGCTCGTCGAAGCTGGCCTGCCAGTCATACCTGGTTGGCTGAAGAACCTGTCTACCAAGAAGAGCCTAGGGTGCACCCGGGCCTTGCAGAGAGACAGGAAGTTGACGGGACCGAAGCACAGACCAGGTTAGATCGACTCCATAATTAAATGCTCGGTGAATCGCCGACGTTCACACTTCTTGGCATCTGATCGCTACGCTACCTCGTAGCTGATGGGCCCCTGCGAGGTCATTGGGTGCCGAGAGGCCTGAACATTTTGGTAGCAGAGCGTGGTTTCCTGAGATTTGCAGCCGTCAAGGG
This sequence comes from Argyresthia goedartella, assembly GCA_949825045.1. Lineage (NCBI taxonomy): Eukaryota > Metazoa > Arthropoda > Insecta > Lepidoptera > Argyresthiidae > Argyresthia > Argyresthia goedartella. Next base: position 18,066,388 of record OX463834.1, read on the forward strand.
CTCCAGGAACCCACGATTTGAGACTATCAATCTGTAGGTATAGGCGGTTATTAGATAACTTGGTTGTGTTCCTGTATCCACATAGATTGGTAGTATTGTAAGCTATAAGTCTATTGCTGGTAGTAGACAGACAGATATTACAGTTTTCCCTAAATGACCAGTTGTACTGAGATGTGACTCAGAATAGTAGGTACTCAACTTAGGTACATTGTAGGTGAATTGAAATTTGCATTGAAGTACCAGTTAGTCAATCTATTAGTGGTCTAGTAATGCTAATGAATGTTTGGTTAACATAGGTAGTTACATCTATTGATAGCAGGCTATTACATTGTTTTCAGTTTATAGCAATTTATAACTTGAACTAATATTGACTATCTGTGAGTGTTATAATGATAAAGGGAAACTAAATTGTTATTTACAGAATTTATATAGATATAAAACTCGGTTCCTATTGTTTAAGGAAATCAACATTGTTTAAGTTATAGTTTAGGGTTCCCTCGTTTGGGTTATAGACTGGAGGGTCCAATAAAATTGAGTTACTGCAAATTGTGAGTAAGTATCGTTCCGATCATGTCGTTATCTGAAATACAGAAGGGTGTTTCTAAGGAACTCAGATGGTTTTCCTCCGCACACGGTCTGATAGACCGTTTAGATAGGCATGATGTGGTATTGGAGCGGTCTATGGACGTTACGGAACGTTACAATAGGGTGCTCGAATTGTCCGCGCAGGCGGAATCAGTTGATGGTTGCGCACCTGACAGGCTGTCACGGTTGCTAGGGGATGTCGACCAATGTATGGAGATGGCAGCTGCCATCACGCAGAAGGCTGCGGACATACGTAGACAGCGCGAGTCCAGCCATGGTGGTGACATTGAAGCACCTCTGCCGCTTCAGGGTTCAGGGTCCAGGTTACCGGCCATAACTATGCCTACTTTTGACGGAGTGTCCGGTGAATGGATGAGCTTCATCAATCTGTTCGACAGTTTGGTGCACATGCGATCGGACATTACCAAGTCTGTCAAGATGGCTCAGCTGGTGGCAGCATTGAGGGGTGAGCCTAGGGAGCTGGTCGCTCATTTGAGAGTTACGGAGGGTAACTATGAAACGGCCAGACAATTGTTGGTCAGACGTTACCATAACAAACGGAGGTTGGCCGATGCCCAACTGAACCGTTTGTTTAGTATCCCGGTTGTGAACAAGGTCGGGGCCATACAGACGGAGGTTTTGAACCCGTTGTTGTCCGTCACCAAGGCTCTAGAGAAGCTTGGACTTCCGGTTGGTGAATGGTCGTACCTACTGCTGTACATTGTACTTTCTCGCCTACCCGCTGACGTGCAGACTCGTTTCGAACAGTCTCACGGGAGGTCGGCCGAGGACCTGCCCGCCTTCTCCGACTTGGTCGGATTTTTGGAAGAGGAGGCTCGACGGGCAGAGAATTTGGGGTTGACGGTCACCCATCTTTCGGAGCCACAGAGAGCTGCCGGGAGCGCTGTGAGTAGGGGCCCTCCGACGAGGAAGGACCGCACCAACCGGCAGTCGTATGGGACTGTGAGTGCATTGACCCCACATAGTGAGACCTGCCCATGTTGTAGGCAGATTGGCCATGCTGTGGCCAATTGCAATAAGTTCGGGGAACTTAGGGTTCAGGGACGGTGCCGGATGGCCAAGCAGCGGAGCTGGTGTTTCCTGTGCCTCGGGCCACACATGGCTAGGTACTGCACGCGCACAAAAATGTGCGGATATTGTGGTGGGGCACACAACAATCTGTTGTGCATGAACCGGTCCGGCCAACAGCCACCACAGGGCCGTACCCAGGGTGACACGGCATGGGGCCCTGAGAATTCGTTTGCGACTCGGAGCGCAACTCAGGGGCCAACGTCCCCACGTCCACAGGGCCGTACCCAGGGTGACACGGCATGGGGCCCTGAGAATTCGTTTGCGACTCGGAGCGCAACTCAGGGGCCAATGTCCCCACGTGCACAGGGCGTAACTAGGGTGCAGGGCCGCACTCAGGGTCATCACATGGGGGGCCCTGAGTTTTCGGTAGCGACTCAGCATCCGACTCAGCGGGACATTGGGTATGTTGAGCAGGCCGTAACGGGCGGGTGGCATGGGACACCTTCGAGCTATGCGGATGCGGTTCGGACGCCGCCTCAGTTGTCGCCCCGCTCGTCGCCTCGTCCTCGTCGGTCGCATGTGATGTCCCCCCCGCTCATGGAGCGGCCACGGTTGAATTCACGCCCACCCCCCTTCGGGGGGCGTCGTAGGGTGGCAATGGAACCGGCGCGTGGGCCATTTGTACAATGGGACCCTCTGGCGTATAGCTGCCTACCTGATCGGTTACAGGCAGAGTGGGGCCCCGGGGGCCCTCGCTAGGAATTTGCGGCCCAACAATTTGTTGCCCCCCAACCGGAGACGGTGGTGTTACCGATCGCCTCTGTGCTTGTTTGGGATTTGGCGGGCAACCCAACATACGTTCGCGCCCTATTAGATTCTGGAGCTCAGGGCTGCATTGTATCGAATGATTTAGCAAAATGGTTGGGCCTCAATATAAATAATGTATCGCTGCCGAGGAAATTGGTCCCTGCTGGGGATTACAGAGCAACCCTTCACGGGTTTTGTGATGCCTCTGAACGAGGGTTTGCGGAAGCGGTTTATTTGCGAACCGTCACCTCCACCGGGGAGGTCGACGTGCGTTTGGTTTTGGCAAAAAGCAAGGTAGCGCCTATTCGGACAAGGATGACGATTCCAAAACTGGAACTGTCCGGGGCTGCTCTTTTGACCAAACTTTTGAATCACACTCTAACAGTGTTGCGTGGGTCAGTGGTTTTGGAGGATACGGTGTACGCGTGGATGGACAGCCAGATTGTTTTGTGCTGGCTGAAGGCTTCGGTCCATAACTTAGAGGTTTTTGTTGCGAACCGGGTCTCCCAGATTGTGTCGTCTGAGGTCCCACTGACCTGGAGACATGTACCAGGAGAATTGAACCCGTCTGATTGTGCATCCAGGGGATGTCGGGCTCCTGAACTCGTTAGACACCATTTGTGGTGGGGACCACCCTGGCTTGCCAGGAGAGAATCGGACTAGCCCCACAGCCATGTAGTAGTATCTTCGGATCATGGCCCCAGAGCGGCCGTGCATGTTACCCAGAAGGCTGAGGACCCTGACGCCGGGTTTCTGCTGGACCGGTAGAGCTCATGTGTGTTTGTTTGTTTATCCACCAAGGCGGTACATCTCGAGCTCGTTGCTGATCTCTCGACAGAGGCTTTCATTGCTTGTTTGGATAGGTTTGTTTCTCGAAGGGGACTTCCAACTTTGATCCGCTCTGATAATGGCACTAACTACGTCGGCGCGGAACGATACTTACGAGAGATAGACAACTTTTTGAATGTAAATAAAGTGGATATTGGAACGGCCCTCTCCCGTCGGGGTATACAGTGGACCTTCAGCCCACCGAGTTGCCCCCACTGGGGTGGGATTTTTGAGGCCGTAGTTAAGTCAGCTAAGACGCACTTGGGGCGTATAGTAGGTCAGACCGCGCTGACTTTTGAGGAGCTCGCGACATTGTTTTGTAAGATCGAGGCCGTTCTCAATTCGCGACCGTTGTGTCCGCTCAGCTCGGATCCAAATGACATGGAGGCTCTGACCCCAGGCCATTTCTTGATAGGACAGCCACTTAACGCGTTGCCCGAGCACCCCTTCGAGGGAGTGAAATTGTATCGGTTGTCAAGGTATCAGATGTTGCAGCAGTTTACTCAGAATTTCTGGAAGCGTTGGTCGCTCGAGTATCTGCATATCTTACAACAGCGCCTTAAGTGGACTGACAAAACCAGCCCCCCTAGTGTTGGTGACCTCGTTCTGGTTAAGGATGCTAACCTACCGCCACTACGTTGGCGCAGGGGGCGCATTGTTAACTTGTTCCCTGGCAAGGACGGGACCCCCCGGTCTGCAGAGGTTCTAGTAGGAGGCTCGGTTCTAAAACGAGCGGTAGCAACGTTGTCTCGGCTGCCCGTAGATTAGGGGACAGGTGGGTGCCTGTCCGGGCGGGTGATTGTTCGATTCCAAATCGATATTCGATCGATGGTTTCGGAACGGCCATTTTGAATTTGACGTTGCTGCCAACCTAGCAGTTTTTTGACGACTGACAGACGAAAAGCCCTCGCAATGTAACGCGTATTGATTGGGGTATTGAATTTAAATCGCAAGCCATCTGGAATGTATTCGGGTTCCCCTCAGGATTGTCTATATAGCTGAGTGTGTTGTGGTTCCCCGAACCAGATAAAGTTCGCATTTACGTGGCCGATTGGTTTTTCCCACGTAACATAACCTGTGTTGGAACACTGTGCTCGTCGAAGCTGGCCTGCCAGTCATACCTGGTTGGCTGAAGAACCTGTCTACCAAGAAGAGCCTAGGGTGCACCCGGGCCTTGCAGTGAGACAGGAAGTTGACGGAACCGAAGCACAGACCAGGTTAGATCGACTCCATAATTAAATGCTCGGTGAATCGCCGACGTTCACACTTCTTGGCATCTGATCGCTACGCTACCTCGAAGCTGATGGGCCCCTGCGAGGTCATTGGGTGCCGAGAGGCCTGAACAATGGTTGTCGCAAGCCAAGCGCACGCACGTTTTGAACTGTGTTCGTAGCGTACGAGTATCTGCGATGCCTTCTTTTTGTGCTGTAGATGGGTGCACATCCAATAACAGAAGGCACAAACACCTCACCTTTTTCCATTTACCTTTCAACGAAGAAAGGTAAGTGATACTATTACTATTTTATGTCGTTTCAAAATTATTTTTAATAGGTATAGGTAAGGAGGCACTAAGCATTAGCTTGCCTTTCAGACACAGATTTACATATTTTTGTTACATAGAAACGTCATAAGGTCATTTGGCGCAATTATAGTAGTATTCATCCACGGCGGCGGCGGCGCGTGACGTAGCTGTTTGCATCCTTCTCTTTCATCGAGGCTCTCTGCTGAAAGACAAAGATGCAGATAGCTACGTCACGCGGCGTCGTGGATGACTACTACTATACCTACCTACCAAACTTCCATCCTTAGATTATTTATGTGATGTAAACGTAAATTACAAACAAACACGGGTGATTCGGTTTTATGAGATTTGTAAAATAGTAGGTAGTTTATGCAACTCTCATATGTAATGAGGGTCCTTAAAACACGAGTGTGGGTTTATGAAACGAGCGCCATTCAATGTATTTATTAGTAGGTATTTTTATTCATAACTAGCTTCTGCCCGCCGCTTCGCTTATTTGTATACAAAGACCAAGTCGCGCGGCGCGGCGACCTGTCTCAACTTGTGATGTAAGCGTAGATTACAAACAAACACGGGTGATTCGGTTTTATGATATTTGTAAAATAGTAGGTAGTTTATGCAACTGTAGGGTCCTCAAAACACGAGTGTGGGTTTATGAAACGACCGCCATTCAATGTATTTATTAGTAGATATTTTTATTCATAACTAGCTTCTGACCGCGGATTCGCTCGCAGGACCTATAGGAAATAAATGACATCAAATACAAAAAATCTTATGTTTAAAATAGACGCCGACATCGAGATGTATTCACCGTAAGAAGTTGTGAGATCTTATGTAGAACGTCGTCGACAACTTTATTTTCCACTCCACAAATGTACTGAGATAAGAAAAATAAAATTGCTCTGATGAAGTCGGTCCGATAGTAAAAGTTGTTGAGAATGATGTCCTTAACACACCTTTCGGCTTGTAACTCCCTTTCAGTTATCATCATCCTCATCATTCAACCCACATCACCCACTGCTGGGTATAGGCCTCTTCTCTACCATGTAATTCAGTCCGGTCCCGTGCCTCCCGCATCCACTGCCTAAACACAAAATTTTATCCTAACTTCAAGAAATATCGACTTTCATACAAACTTTCACCCCTTTTTCACCTCCTCAGGAGTGGAGTTCAAAAATTCTTATGAGGAATCTACTTGTCAAATTTGGAGTCTCTAGACCCAACGGTTTGGGCTGCGCGTTGACTATGTAAAGATGACTTCATCCCCCTATTCACACATGTATTCAATTATTTTTAATCGTCAGCCTAAGCACAAAATATAAAGATCCTGGGTGTTACCACAAAAAAACTTAGACCACTGTTGAACGCTTGTTTATAAAAAAATTCAATACATTTTTTAGGTTAAACAATCGCTAAACCAGGGTCTAAGTTTTTTGTGGTAAGGCGGCCTAACTTTAAACTTTCTTTAACTTTCACCCCCTATCTCGCCCCCTTAGGGGGTAAGTTTTGAAAAATAATTTCTTAGTACACCCTTAGACCTCATTAGAAACCTACGTGCCAAATTTGGAGTGTCTAGACCCAGCGGTTTGGGTTATGCGTTGATATGTCAGTCAGTTTCTTCTTTTATATATTAAGATTATACATTTTTGGGATTGTCTAGTGTGGGGACTATTATAAATTCGTCATATGTGTGTCTGTCCGTCTGTTTGATCTAGGTACCGATCTTCTTCCTTAGACCTGTCATATTTAATTATTTTTATTATTTTCAGGCGTAAAACATGGGCTGAATTGATTGGTAGGCCCGATTTAGCAAGACCAGACACCAAACCAAAAAGTTATTATGTGTGTAGTCTTCATTTTGAAAAGTCGGCGTTTGTTCATAAACCACAATTACGACCTGACGCTTGGCCTACACAACTGCTGCCATGTCTACCAATGCCAACTACTTCAAGTGCCACTGCTGAACCAGACTCTAAGGAAGTATCAACACAAACCAGAGAATTTGGTAAATTTGGAAACTCTAGACCCAGCGGTTTTGGCAGTGCGTTGACTTTGATTAGACAACTTCATCCCCCTTTTCACCCCTTTGGGGGTAGAATTTGCAAAAATGCTGAGAAACGTATTCATTAATTTTGAATCATCAGCCGAAACACAATATTTGAATATCCTAACCTCAAAACTGATGGACTTTCATACAAACTTTCACCCACTTTTTCACCCACTTAGGGGTGAATTTCAAAAATCGTTCCTTAGTATAGGCCTACACTGCTGAACCCGTGCCTAGGCAAGGTATCTATTTGAAAAATTTCAAGTCTGTAGGACCAGCGGTTTAGGCTGTGCATTGATATATGATAAAGTCAGGACTTTGAATTTTATATATACGGAGAACAATTTTTAACTACCACCTATAGACAGAACATATTCACAGTTCTCAATAACATAGACACAAAAAGTTATGTTAATTTATTTTTATCGAAGAGGCAGCCCTGCGATTGGTGCAGGCTGGCGTCGGCATTCGAAATTTGAATGTCATAATTTGTCAAATTTTTGTACATTATGGTCATAATGTACATATTTTCAGATAAGAAATTAGTTTTTACCAAATAGTTTTACATTATGCTGGTCTTAACTTGCGGTTTTTAGATGCAGTAAAGAGGGTTTATGATACGTGTGAAGATAAATAGTATTATAAAAGTCTTTCACAAGATTTACAGTCTGATGGTTTTATGACTGTAGCGCTACTTATTAAACAAATGTTTCGACATTCATATCTGTGGAGGTATTAATCAGTATGTAAAAACCAACTCTCAGGCACAAGCACAAACAGAAAACGTTTGTATACCATTGAAATATTTTAACCAAAATACTCTTCTTCTAATAAACCCCCCAATAAGTTTTGTTTCTTGTATAAAAAGCGATGGACGATAAATTTTAATTTGTTTTTCAAAATTAAATTCTGGGGACCGTTGGAAACGAAATTCTTCAAAAAATAAGACATTTGCGTTACCGATTGCGACCGATTTGCCGAACTTGTACTTACAAAAACTGTGTGTAAGTTTTTTTTTGAATACCATGTGTTTTAATACGTAATCGATTATTTAGAGACAAATCATTTAAACAGATTTTAGTGTAAGCAATATTTAGTTACCTACCTATTTTATCATTATTGAATGCATAAATAAAACTGTTTTACATGCTAACTATTGTAATATACTTTTATTTCAATGAGAATCCGACTACCTATATTAAACGACGCTTGTGCAAGGTCACTTCATAATAATACACACGCTTGTGTTCGGTCGTGCCAGTCGTCGTTCGGTTGCAAATCGTTGCATTTGCCGCGCCACCAGCCCCAGGCAGGCCTCCGTCACTCGCTCAAGGCCACGCCAGGCCTCCGTCACTGAATGTACTTGCGCGCTATAATTACCTACCGCCCGCCCGAGCTCTCGGGCAGCCCGGCTATGGCCCGGCTGCCCAAGTCAGTATGGTTGTCGCAAGCCAAGCGCACGCACGTTTTGAACTGTGTTCCTATCGTACGAGTATCTGCGATGCCTTCTTTTTGTGCTGTAGATGGGTGCACATCCAATAACAGAAAGCACAAACACCTCGCCTTTTTCCATTTACCTTTCAACGAAGAAAGGTAAGTGTGTTAGCGCGGACCAGGCTCTCCGCCCCCCGCGCCCGCACCCCGCGCTCACCCCGCCGGCTGCCCTCGCTCCGCCCGCCGGCGCCGGCGCCGGCGCGGCCGGCCGGCATTCCTCAACGGCTCTCGGCCCGAGCGCGCGCACACCGTTGTCTAATATTTTCAAATCAAGTCTATGTAATTTAATCGCTCTGCGAATTAAACCTTTGTGAAAGTTATATCGGTGTCGACTACATTATTTAATTCCACGAACCTTCGTCATCAAGTTTCGAGCCGGATTCGACGTAAAAGAATGTTATAAACGCCGTTTCGACGAGGTCAAAAAGCAAACAAAGAAGACAGCGCGCTCGGCCGAGACTACGATCGCCATAACTAGATACCTACCATCGGAGTGAATCACCGCAAGCCAACCAAACTGCAATTACTAGAACAAACAGGAAAACAGTGAAGTTATCGTCCCGCCGCGCCGAGAAATAAGGAAAACCAGCAACATACCTAATCTTAACCAAGAAAGGTGCCACATACCAGGAAAAGGGTTTGCAGTATTATTTGTGAGTCGTTCCTATTTTATTTTTTTATTGCGCAGGTATAGTTTGACCACTCTCTTTATTAAGAATTCTCTAACTTTCTCCTTTTTAAATTTAATTTCAATCTTTGTTTTCCTAAAATAACATTCCTGTTTTCGTCACCTAAGTATCAATCCGTTTGCATCTTAGTCAATCTTCAAGATTTTCTCAATATCAATTTTTATCTACAAGCATTTACATCAAGGATAACACTCCCGCTCATATTTTGGACATTTTTTTCCAACAATTTCTTAAAATTAGCTAACTAATCGCCACGTTTTAAGGCCTGATTAATTGTATTGCAACCATTGTGCCAACCGTGTACCATCATTACTATTTTTTAATATTTACTTGGAATATTTCAGAAATACACACGTGTTCATATGTGCACGTACACGTAACCGAGCCGTATCGTGGGCGTAGCTGCAGCGTGCACGTGTGCATTCGCTTCGGTCATCGTTCGCTTGTTTGCCTGCCTGCCTCTGCCACGCCATTGCCATAGCCCTCGCACGCACGCTAATTGCAAAATTTACATATCGTTCCACAAGCTTGATCATACCACGTTCCTTAAACTTTAAAAGTATTTACTAATTTCATTTTATTTTTGCAGCTGAATTTAAATCCTATCGCCATTTATAGAAATGGCTACAAATAATTACAATCTCACTCTTCATTCAAAGTAATTTTTATCTAAATCTGCATTTTTTTGCTATATACTTCACGCACAATGGATTTAAAAAGTTTAAAAAAAACACGTGCTTCTTACAAATCAAAGCTCACCATATTCAAATCATATTTAGAGCCTTTCTTGTCATGCAATACGCTAAATAATTTGCAAACTCATGAGTTAAATACCAGATTCAATAAAATCCAAGATATGTACAATGATTTTGATTCAGTTCAAACTGACATCGAAAATTCAACGGACATTCCAGGTGACGAACACACAGAACGAGAAGCTTTCGAGACAAGCTACTTCGGAGCCTTGGCTGCTGCGCAAGAACTGCTCAGCAAGCACGCCGCGGCTGGTACTGCTTCTGCGGCGCCTGAGGACAATCAGGTGACGGGTTCCAATGTCATGACTGCATTCACAGGTGGGCCAAACATTAAATTACCTACGATTCACATACCCACCTTTTCTGGGCGCTATCAGGACTGGTTAGAATATCATGATACCTATAAATCTCTCATATACGATAATCAATCAATTCCAATTATCCACAAATTTCATTATTTGCGAAGTTCATTAAAAGACGGTGCTTCACTCGTCATTAAATCACTAGAATTCACGTCTGATAACTATAAAGTCGCGTGGGATTTTCTTTGTGAACGTTACACTAACGATAGAATATTGGTAAACAATCACCTAAATGCATTATTCAACATAAACCCCGTGCTCCAAGAATCTTCAAGGGCCTTACGTAATACCATAGATTCAGTCAATAAAAATCTCAGGGCCTTGAAAACTCTTAATTTACCCACAGAGCACTGGGACATGCTCATAATCCACATGGTAACTAGCAAACTCGATTCAGCCACGATGCGCGATTGGGAGACCGAGCGCAATGACCTTAAAAGTCTACCAACATTAACGGAATTTACCACTTTCTTAAGAAATCGAGCCGATTTACTAGAAACTATGGAGGAAGCACAAACACTAAACAAACCACGTAGACATAGTGACATCACTCACAATCGTCCTAAAACATTTCTTGTAAATCATACTCAAAATCAGACTCAGTATAAATATAAGTGCCCTGTTTGCAAAAATTACCATTCAATTTATCAATGTATAAAATTTAAATCAATGCCAGTTGAATCACGCATTAACAAAGTGAAACAATTGAATCTTTGCACAATTTTTTTTGCGATCAGGACATGACGCGCAACACTGCAGGCTGAGCTCATGCCGGTTTTGCACACAAAGACACAACACCATGTTATACATGAATAATCAATCAAAGGCAGACCCTAAGCCTTCCACCTCAACACTTTCAAATGACAGTGTAGCACTACAAACTCCAAAAGAGCATACACAAGCACCACAACAAGACACAACTAGTACCTCTTTATGCTCCACTTTGGGCAGTTATAGCATACCCTTAGCTTCAGCTCTCATCAACGTCATCGACTATGACGGCCACACACACCAGGTTAGAGTTCTCTTGGACAACGGAAGTATCCCAAATTTTATAACTAAAGATCTTCAATCAAAACTAAATTTACCTGCTTATTCTACCAGCCTGTCAGTCTCAGGGTTAGAAAAGAAAAGGTCAAACATCACCAAACAGTGTGATGTAACTATAAAATCTCGTACACAAGACTACACAACAGTTGTCAAATGTTCCATTGTTCAAGAGATCACTGACATGATTCCATTCAATAAAATAAATTGTGATTCTTTCACTATTCCCCCACACATCCACCTAGCGGATCCGAACTTTCACGAGCCATCCGAGGTGCAGATGCTGCTGGGCGCACACCTATTTTGGGAGTTAATGACATTCAATCATATATCCCTGGGCAAGAAAAAACCCATCTTAGTTGAAATAACACTCGGATGGCTTGTTGCAGGTCCCATACATACACGCAATACTAAACAAAAGCAACCTCATACAGTCCACTGTAATCTAATAAACAACATTGAGCTCGACACACTAATAAAGAACATGAACCCTGCTGACATCGGTAGTAGGGGTCAGAATGCATCCAACCTCAAGGATTCACTTTTGTGGTGGGAAGGACCGCCCTTCCTTCATAAAACCGAAATACAATGGCCTACCCAACCTCAAAACTTACCTTTAGAAAAGTTGCATGAAGTCAAAACACAATGTCACGTTTCAATTGGACAATGCGAGGATAATTTCACCTCTAAATATTCAAACTTTTGTAAATTGCAACGAATTGTAGCATATATAAATAGATTTGTTCATAACTGTAAAAATATAACAAACAAGTATACAGGCCCATTAAAGGTATCAGAACTGAAATTATCTTTACAAATGCGGTGTAAACAAGTGCAGACCGACAAATTCAGTGAGCAACACTCGCGTTTGCTAAGTAAACGCCCACTTTCTCCGAAAGATACCCTTTTGAAATTTAACCCATTTGTAGATGATAATGGTATCATGAGATTGGGTGGTAGACTGGCAAATTCATATTACGATTATAACACAAAATACCCTATTTTATTATATGCATCTCATCACATCACCAAAATATTAGTACACCACTACCATCGCATGTTATTGCACACTGGACCGCAGCTGATGCTCGCAACATTACGTCACAGGTATTGGATAATTAATGGCCGTAACCTTTGTAGGCAGACCTCACAACACTGAATTACATGCTTAAGATATTCCGGTAAAACTCATCAGCCAATTATGGGCAATTTGCCACTGCAAAGGGTACAGTCTGAATACGTATTTGCTAACACATCCTGTGACTACGCTGGGCCAATCCTGATAGCAAGCAAAAAGGGTCGTGGTTGTCAACCAATTAAATCATACATAGTTGTTTTTGTTTGCCTAGCAGTGAGGGCAGTGCATTTGGAGCTCGTCACTGATTCGACAGCCATGGGCTTTATTGCCGCTTTAAATAGATTTATAGCCCGCAGAGGCAAACCGGCCACCATTTTATCAGATAACGGTACTTGCTTCGTAGGGGCTTGTAACGAAATAGCAAAGTTCCTTAAAAATAACTCTAAAGAAATAACGTCATATTCAGCTGCAAAAGAAATAGAATTCAAATTTTGTCCCGCTTACAGTCCCCATTTTAATGGTTTGGCAGAGGGCGCAGTTAAACAGGTAAAATATCATCTAAAACGAGTCACCTCCATGTCACTTTTAGATTACCAAGAGATGGTAACATTTTTGGTTCAATGTGAAGCTTTGCTTAATTCTAGGCCTTTAACCCCTATTTCATCTGACCCATCAGATCTCACCCCTCTCACCCCTGCGATTTTTTGATAGGTCGAACGCTCACTATTATACCTGCTCCCTTGGTGCAAGACACACCGATACATACTCTCACGAGATTATAGAGAATAGAAGCTCTAAAGGCGCATTTTTGGAATCGATATTATAAGGAATATATTTCAGAACTGCAGGTCCGAAACAAATGGCGCAGGGACGGAGGTCAGCTGAAACTTGGCGAGATGGTTCTCGTCAAGGATGACCGCTTACCCCCCAGCAGATGGCTGCTCGGGAGAGTCGCAGCAGTCTACCCGGGCGACGACGGAGTCACCCGCGTCGCTGATGTCACCACCACCACAGGGACCATAAGAAGGGCCTACAACAGGCTCTACCCGCTCCCATCAACATTGTACCAGGATGGTCCAAGGGGGCCAGCTTGTTAGCGCGGACCAGGCTCCCCGCCTCCCGCGCCCGCACCCCGCGCTCGCCCCGCCGGCTGTCCTCGCTCCGCCCGCCGGCGCCGGTGCAGCCGGCCGGCATTCCTCCACGGCTCTCGGCCCGAGCGCGCGCACACCGTTGTCTAATATTTTCAAATCAAGTCTATGTAATTTAATCGCTCTGCGAATTAAACCTTTGTGACAGTTATATCGGTGTCGACTACATTATTTAATTCCACGAACCTTCGTCATCAAGTGATACTATTACTATTTTATGTCGTTTCAAAATTATTTTTAATAGGTATAGGTAAGGAGGCACTAAGCATTAGCTTGCCTTTCAGACACAGATTTACATATTTTTGTTACATAGAAACGTCTGTAGTGTTATGCTACTTACATGCCATTTTCCAGTCTGCTTTGATGGTCTGCATTTATCTCGCAGCTGGATATTTCGTATCACCTTTATTTGCATAGGACCCTGTAACGTTTTAAACCATAAGAACACAATAACAAATCATTTTTACTTCGTATTTTCACATTATCAGCACTGTTAAATCGATGTCGAAGGGGTTTACCTTTGGTGACCTTGTATTTGGCTTTCTCCGAAACTCTGCGATCTCGGGCTTCGTGCGCGCTGGTGCGCTACCTTTTTATGTATCTGTAGCTGTTCCAATTTTCATTGATATCTTGTTGTTTTCTCTATTACGAGCCTGAAACCAAAATCTGACATATTTTGATGTCGTTGTTTATCTGGTTGTCATGGCAATGTCCATTCAAACTCATTAGCGGTCTGATATGTTTACTTCAATACTTTTACAAAAATACTTTTTCCCTCTTGGCCATTCACAAAAATTGCTTTTAATTTAAATAATTTTTAGAACTCTCCAAAAAGGGTATAAGAGCGGAACATTTCTGAAATTCGGGAGTCTCACTTCAGAACTTGAAAAAGAAGCATCACCTAAAGGCCTTATCCCAGGGCCGCAGTGCCGCGGGATCCTGCGAGCCTCTGCTGAGTCGCTGACTGTCTGCTGCTGCTGCCTTACTGCCGTCTCCAACCACTTATACGGCTTGCTGCTGCTGCCTTACCGCCGTCTCCAACCACCTATATCCTGACGTGCTGCCGTCTCCAACCATCTATACCCCGTCGTGCTGCCGTCTCCAACCACCTACATCTTGACGTGCTGCTGCCTTCAAGCCACCTTTTACACCACCTCCGGATCACCAACTACGCCACTACTCCAGGCTCCGGGCACCACCGCCGCGTGCTCCCTGTTCTGTCTCCTACTCTCCGTGTCCTTCGCTCCCCTTTTTTATATCAATACCTGTATCTTTTAAAAACTTGTGTCACCTCATTCAGCCTCATCCTCATTTCATTTTTATAAAAATAGTCATTATAAAATACACATAATAAACTGTCATTTCTAAATTTTGTCCTGGTTGTTGTTTCTTGTTAGGTTCTGTTTAGGTTCTCGTCGCTACACGACATTTTGGCGCCCAACGTAAAAGTTCTTCTTCACCTTTTCTGCGCCTTGTCTCTTTCCTTTTGATTTGGTTTCTCTTTCGCTCTTAAATCTTTATCTATTCATCCTTTTCATATTTTCCAAATTCTAAAGCAAAACTTCATCTAATTTTTCAACTCATCTGGATTATATTTAGGCCTATATTTAACTTACATTACTTCACTTCACTTCACTTCACTTCACTTCATCACTTTAATATTTTTATCCTAGACAACCGGAAAGATGTAAAATTTTCAATTTCACTATAACAATAGAAAGGGTTATTAAGTACGAATTCCTTAACAAGGCCGAGCTCGAATACGAAGTAAAGATTAGATGTGAGGAACCAGCTAATACTGTTTTGCTTCTTAAAAAACAGGTTTTGCGTTTAGTTGCGAATTCTCACCCTGAAGATATTCTGACTTCTCCAGTTCCGATTGAGGATGACTTGTCTCAAATTGGTTCTACTCTGACTTACCTGGATTGTAAAATTGAAAAATTTTTACAAGGTGAAACCAAATACTTACGATTAATAGAAACTTTTTTTAATCATGTTTTTTACAGATTGGAGCGAATAGATACTGACTTATATCCAGACTCTAAAGCTAGTTTCGATACTTTGAAGATGAAATTTGACGCTATTTCTAAACAATTCGAATCCTTGACTCCACCTTCAACTGCAAATGACTCTCCATCACTTGACCTTCCTGCTGACCCGACTGTCATGGAACCCCCTCTTGTTTCTCAAACTTCTGTCCAGATCCATACCCCGTATCCTTCACCACCACCTCAATCTTTCCCTCCAACTAACGTCTTCAAAGATCTGAAAAGACACACCTTCAATGGTAAAAGCTGTCCAAGATCCTTTCTTCAAAAACTTGAAGAATATAGCTTAGCTCGTGGCTTGTCCAAGGACTTGTTGATTTCTCAGGCGTTCGAAATTTTCACCGACAATGCCCTTCATTGGTTCAAATTTAAATATAATCAGAATCCAAACTTAACTTGGAACGAACTTTCTTCTTTACTAATTAAAGACTTTGGTGGTTTTGATTATGACCATAAACTTCTAGAAGCGATTAGGAATCGTACTCAAGGTCGTGATGAACCTATCGTCATCTATATTTCCATCATGTCTGGAATGTTCGCTCGCCTTTCAAAAAGACTTTCTGAAACAGAACAATTGGAGATTATTTTGAGAAATATTCACCCATGTTATTCAGTCTTCGTAGCTCTAAAAGACATTGACTCTATCGATTCTCTTCTGGCCACTTGCCAAAACTACGAAAAGTTCCTAGACAGAGACAAACAATTTAAAGAACCAAATTTGCAACAAAGTCCTCATGTTTCTGAATTCAACTACAAGCATTCCACTTCAAGTTCAGTTGACTCTCCAAACTCTTCTAATAACTCACGACCTTCTCCTTCCTTCATGAATAAATTCACTCCACCCTACAAATACCCTTCTAGACAAGTTAATAGTCTCTCTCAAACTGCAGCTCCTTAAGAAAGTTCTTTTTGCGTTCGCTGTCGTAAACTAGGTCATACTTTGAACAGTTGCACTCAACCACGATTCGTGATTTGTTTCAAATGTGGTCTTAAGGGTTTTAAAACTGCAGATTGCCCTACTTGTTCTTCCAAACCTAATACTAGTACAAAAAACTAACTGCTGACTTGAAGAGTAACTCAAATTTTGATAAGGACGAGTGGACTAATTGGATCAAAACAATTCAAAACTTCTTTGCTTGCTACAAAATCTCTTGTACAGTCTACTCCAAAGAACAAGATCTTAATCGTCCATTCGTTAATGTCAAAATTTATGACTTAACTTTATCTGGTTTACTAGATTCTGGCAGCTCAGTAACTATTCTGGGTAATAATTCTCATTTGGAAATTCTTAAACTGGGCTGCAAACTTCTCAAGTCAGATCTTATTACTGTCTCTACTGCTAATAATCAAAAAATTAATTCCTTGGGTTATTTTGACATACCTGTCCATTTCATTCACGAAACTCACTTGATTAAAGCTTATGTTTTCCCTGAAATATTTCCTTCTCTAATACTAGGTATGGACTTTTGGAGAAAATTTAATCTTCTACCTAGTGTTTTAGCTTCTCTTAACTTTACAGATCCTAAATGCTTTGCTATTGACACTAAAGATATTAAAGTTTTACCTTATGAGCATTCAACTCCTAATCAAAAGAACATCGCTAGTGACATCTGTCGTGTAACGATATGAACCTAACCAGAACCTAACAGAAAACAACCAGGATAAAATTTAGTAGTGACAGTTTATTGGAGCTATTTACAGTGATGACTATAGAAAAATGATAAGAAGATGAGGATGGATGAAATGAGAACAAGTTTTTATAAAAATACAGATTAGGTATAAAAAAGGAAGCGGAGGACACGGAGAGTAGGAGACCAATGAAGTGATGACCAGGATGCAGGTGTAGCCGAGAACGGGTAGGTGACGAGGAGACTCAGTGAAGCGCTGAACAGGGTTGAGGCTCGCAGGATCGCGTTGCAGTAACGGCTCGCAGGATCGCGTTGTAGTAACGGCTCGCAGGATCGCGTTGCAGTAACGGCTCGCAGGATCGCGTTGTAGTAACGGCTCGCAGGATCGCGTTCTAGTAACGGCTCGCAGGATCGCGTTGTAGTAACGGCTCGCAGGATAGCGTTGTAGTAACGGCTCGCAGGATCGCGTTGTAGTGCGACCCCGGGATAAGGCCTTTAGGTGATTCTTCTTGCTCAGAAGCTGACGTGAGACTCCCGAATTTCAGAAATGTTCCGCTTCTAAAGAGAGTTCCAAAAATTATTTAAATTAAAAGCAATTTTTGTGAGTGGCGAAGAGAGAAAAAGTATTTTTGTAAAAGTATTGAAGCAAACATATCAGACCGCTAACGAGTTTGAATGGACATTGCCATGACAACCAGATAAACAACAACATAACAAATGTCAAATTTTGGTTTCAGGCTCGTAATTTAAAATTTAACAAGTTCACATAGCCAAAATTACATAACAGCGAAAGAAAAAAAGGGTAACGCACCAGCGCGCACAAAGCCCGAGATTGCAGTTTCGGAGAAAGCCAAATACAAGGTCACCAAAGGTAAACCCCTTCGCTATCGATTTAGAAGTGCTGATAGTGTGAAAATACAATGCGAAAATGATTTGTTAATGTGTTCTTATGGTTTAAAACGTTACAGGGTCCTATGAAAATAAAGGTGATACCAAATAACAAGCTGTACAGCTCAGCAAGTATCCAGCTGAAAATCCTGGAAAATGACATGTAAGTAACATAACACTACACATCATCCAACGCTTCAAGACAATCTCTTTTGAAGAAAAAGGTGTTCTGGGAAACACACACTTAATCACCCACAAGATTGACACTGGTGATTCTCTTCCGATCAAACAAAGATGTTACAGACTGTCTCCTGAAAAATAAAAGGTTTTAATTAATGAAGTTGACAAGATGCTGGGATGGAACGTCATTGAACAATGCGAAAGTCCTTGGTTATCTCCAGTCCTCATCACTCCAAAGAAGAATGGTGAATGGCGTTTCTGCGTAGATAGCAGGAAGCTTAACTCAGTTACACGTCGTGATGCTTATAGTCTGCCTCTAATAAGCGAAATTTTGGACAACCTGAGAAATTCCAAACACTTATCAAGCATCGACATTGCGAAAGCATTTTGGGAGATTCCGTTGAATCCTGCTGATAGAGATAAGACAGCATTTTATGTTCCTGGAAGAGGTATGTTCAGATTCAAAGTAATGCCTTTTGGTCTCACTAACTCACCTGCAACTCAACAAAGATTAATGGATACGCTATTTACTTCTGAATTTGAGAACAAGGTATTTTGCTATCTGGATGACATCGTTATTATTAGCGAGACTTTTGATGAGCACATATCGCTTCTCATGAAAGTTCTTGAAAAACTTTCATATGCTAATCTGACTATTAACTTTGAAAAGAGTCAATTCTTCAGGAAAGAACTGAAATACCTTGGTTTTCTAGTGGACGAGTATGGTCTACGTGCTGATCCAGATAAAATAAAAGCTATTCTAGAATATCCTGTACCTACTTGCAGAAAAGAAGTTCGAAAATTCATAGGCACCTGCAGCTGGTTTAGACGATTCATTCCAAACTTCAGCTCTATTGCCTCTCCACTCAACCAACCAACCTGTTCCGGGAAGAACGCTCCTAAATTTTTATGGAATTCCAAGGCTGCAGCTGCTTTCCAGAAACTTAAAGAAGCTTTGGTAACTGCTCCTGTCCTTGCTTGCCCTATCTTCGAACTACCCTTCTCTGTACATTGTGATGCATCAAATTATGGCATAGGAGCAATGCTTACTCAACATCAAGATGACAAAGAAGTCGTAATTGCTTACATGAGTAAAGCACTAAACAAAAATCAACAAAACTACTCAACTAGATAGATAGATAGATAGATAGATAAACGTTTATTGCATCAAAGCAGCACACATACAAATTAAAAGTGATACGGAGGTGCAACTATAAAATAACTTAAATGAAAGCAAAGTTATGAAAAAAAACTCATAACATTATTACTAAAACAATAAAACAAAAAGAAGAATATAGGTCGGTATGTAGGCGCGCTGCATTGACGCGAAAAGGTCAAAGCTCAGTGTTTATTGCTCGTTAAGAGCAGCACTGGTTTTCAGCCCTCACCTAGGAGACGCAGAGACTCAGCAGTTACATCCGAATGTGAATGTGAATGAAAAGGATAATAATAAAAAAGTGTCCGAAATAGATATATACTTACAAGTGTTTAAAGATGTGGAAATAAATAAATACATTGCACATAAATATGTTTCAATACTTTCATGAGTAGGATAGTACAAAATATACATGAAGATTAAATAAATAGGTATATAAGTATATTATGCCACGTGAGTAGTGAGTAGCAGAATGGGTATAGTGTGAATATGTTTACTAAAATCATAAGATATCTAACTAAAAAATATATGAAAATGGCAGAGGTAGCCCGACTATCCAATGTTGGAAAGAGAAATTCCTAGTTTTTGCTTTTGAATCAGGTGCGACTTCATATGTGTTTTGAAGGTGTATTTGGAGGACAACTACTGAAAGAGAAACATTGGCTGTAATGACTGCGCTAGAATATTGGCGATGTTACCTAGACAATGGTTAAGAATTTACAATATATACTGACCACGCTGCACTTAAATGGTTTCAGAACTTATCGAATCCATCTGGAAGACTTGCTCGCTGGACTCTGCGCTTATCATGCTTTAATTTTGTCCTGAAACATAAAAAAGGAAGGGATAAGGTTGTTCCTGATTTATTATCAAGACATAAGAATAAAGAACGTCCTGATACATGAGAAACTTCACCTCAAGGCGTACATACTATTACGATTGAAGAACCACCTGATCGTGAACTTGAGCACTACAATAAGATTTTTCTCGGATGCTCCAACAACCCAGACGCATATCCCAACTACACTATCAGGGATAACAAACTTTACCGCTGCATCCATTCTCCCGATCGTCTAAACGATGACTTTATTTGGAAAGAAGTTCCACTGCCGCAAGATAGACATGCACTTATTGATGTTAGCCATGGTTCCCCTTCAGAACTCCACCTTGGTATCTTCAAGACATTCAAGAAAATTTCTTAAAATACTATTGGCCTGGTAAGTTTAAGGACATTGCCAATTTAATCTCGACTTGTGAAACCTGCTTAACCTACAAACACCCTAATCATTCTCCCTATGATCTTATGGGTAAACCTAAACTTTGCTCCAGACCTTTTCAAACTATATCCTTAGATCTTATGGGTCCATTGCCTATGACCCGGAGAAGAAATCAGTATATTCTGGTAATTAACTGCAATTTTACTAAATATACTATGATTTTTCCCCTTAAACGTGCTACTTCAGCTAATATCATTAATGTCTTAGAAAATTCAGTGTTTCTAGTTCATGGCATTCCCCAAACTATTATAATGGACAACGCTGTTTAATTTCAGTCGCGAGAATTCCACTCATTCTTAAATTCTTATAACGTTTCTTGTATTTTTCACACAGCTTTATATTGTCCTCAGGTTAATCCTACAGAGAAATTTAATAGTACGATTATTACAGCTCTAGCATCCCTAGCAGGAGACGATCATAGATCCTGGGACAACCATCTTACTAAGATTCAGTTCGCAATGAGCAGCGCTACAAACGTTGCTACTGGCTTTACTCCAAACTTTTTAGTCTTTGGTAGGGAAACAATACCTTGTGGTTCCTTCTATACTCCAACTCAGAATCTCGAGGAATTGATATTTCTGCCTCGTGATATTTACGCGTCTAATGCTGGTCTCCTCTCATCTATCTTTCACAGAGTTCAAACTAAACTTCACATAGCTCACGCTAAAAATAGCGCTCGCTATGATCTTCGCCGGTCTTTTAATGAATTTAATGTGGGAGATACTGTTTGGCGTAAAAACCATGTTTTAAGCAATGCTGGCGCATACTTTAATGCTAAACTTGCCCCTAAATTCATTAAGTGTAAAATAATAACCAAACTTTCACCATTAGTATACATTCTCGAAGACCCTAACGGAGTTAGAGGCAAGTGGCACATTAAAGATATAAAATCTTAAATTTTCTTAACTTCTATTACCTGTTAATTTGTATATATGTATAAATATCACCATCATTTTCACCTTATTATTTTTATTTCTTCCTTTAATACAGTGTTCTTCAACACATTTTACTTCAGGACATCGAATCTTCGTTGGTTAGTCTTCACCTTTTTTTTTTTTTATCTTTATTTCAGACACATCTCGTTGGCGATGTTGCTGATCTCTGGCTTCTAGCCCTACCGCTCTGGCCGTTCTTAATCTTTTCTTAAGTCAAAGCGACTAAAGCTACCTTAGGATTAATTTGTTTCTCTTTACCTCCACTTATTTTTTTTTCCACGCAAGAGCGGATGACAACTCCTTAAGTAAGCCTGAATGTCCTTTCGAAAACACACTTTTAGAGTGGTAGTCATTGAATGTGAACTCCACCCTTGCCTGAATGAAGATGATGAATGTAAGAGATGGTATATCTGATTTTGCCTGGTGAGGTCTGTTTCTGCAAAGCTGTGTTTTTAGGGTTTATTTTAAAATGTACATATCAAAATTTTTGCTGAGTCAAAAATTTTTCCAGGGTCGGGGGGAAAATGTAGTGTTATGCTACTTAAATGCCATTTTCCAGTCTGCTTTGATGGTCTGCATTTATCTCGCAGCTGGATATTTCGTATCACCTTTATTTGCATAGGACCCTGTAACGTTTTAAACCATAAGAACACAATAACAAATCATTTTCACTTCGTATTTTCACATTATCAGCACTGTTAAATCGATGTCGAAGGTGTTTACCTTTGGTGACCTTGTATTTGGCTTTCTCCGAAACTCTGCGATCTCGGGCTTCGTGCGCGCTGGTGCACTACCTTTTTATGTATCTGTAGCTGTTCCAATTTTCATTGATATCTTGTTGTTTTCTCTATTACGAGCCTGAAACCAAAATCTGACATATTTTGATGTCGTTGTTTATCTGGTTGTCATGGCAATGTCCATTCAAACTCATTAGCGGTCTGATATGTTTACTTCAATACTTTTACAAAAATACTTTTTCCCTCTTGGCCATTCACAAAAATTGCTTTTAATTTAAATAATTTTTTGAACTCTCAAAAAAGGGTATAAGAGCGGAACATTTCTGAAATTCGGGAGTCTCACTTCAGCTCTTGAAAAAGAAGCATCACCTAAAGGCCTTATCCCGGGGCCGCACTGCCCCGGGATCCTGCGAGCCTCTGCTGAGTCGCTGACTGTCTGCTGCTGCTGCCTTACTGCCGTCTTCAACCACCTATACGGCTTGCTGCTGCTGCCTTACTGCCGTCTCCAACCACCTATATCCTGACGTGCTGCCGTCTCCAACCATCTATACGCCGTCGTGCTGCCGTCTCCAACCACCTACATCTTGACGTGCTGCTGCCTTCAAGCCACCTTTTACACCACCTCCGGATCACCAACTACGCCACTACTCCAGGCTCCGGGCACCACCGCCGCGTGCTCCCTGTTCTGTCTCCTACTCTCCGTGTCCTTCGCTCCCCTTTTTTATATCAATACCTGTATCTTTTAAAAACCCGTGTCACCTCATTCAGCCTCATCCTCATTTCATTTTTATAAAAATAGTCATTGTAAAATACACAAAATAAACTGTCATTTCTAAATTTTATCCTGGTTGTTGTTTCTTGTTAGGTTCTGTTTAGGTTCTCGTCGCTACACGACACGTCATAAGGTCATTTGGCGCAATTATAGTAGTATTCATCCACGACGGCGGCGGCGCTTGACGTAGCTGTTTGCATCCTTCTCTTTCATCGAGGCTCTCTGCTGAAAGACAAAGATGCAGATAGCTACGTCACGCGGCGTCGTGGATGACTACTACTATACCTACCTACCAAACTTCCATCCTTAGATTATTTATGTGATGTAAACGTAAATTACAAACAAACACGGGTGATTCGGTTTTATGAGATTTGTAAAGTAGTAGGTAGTTTATGCAACTGTCATATGTAATGAGGGTCCTTAAAACACGAGTGTGGGTTTATGAAACGAGCGCCATTCAATGTATTTATTAGTAGGTATTTTTATTCATAACTAGCTTCTGCCCGCCGCTTCGCTTATTCGTATACAAAGACCAAGTCGCGCGGCGCGGCGACCTGTCTCAACTTGTGATGTAAGCGTAAATTACAAACAAACACGGGTGATTCGGTTTTATGATATTTGTAAAATAGTAGGTAGTTTATGCAACTGTAGGGTCCTCAAAACACGAGTGTGGGTTTATGAAACGACCGCCATTCAATGTATTTATTAGTAGATATTTTCATTAATAACTAGCTTCTGTCCGCGGATTCGCTCGCGTGACCTACAGGAAATAAATGACATCAAATACAAAAAATCTTTTGTTTAATATAGACGCCGACATCGAGATTTATTGTATTGTAACACCGTAAGAAGTTGTGAGATCTTATGTAGAACGTCGTCGACAACTTTATTTTCCACTCCACAAATGTACTGAGATAAGAAAAATAAAGTTGCTCTGATGAAGTCGGTCCGATAGTAAAAGTTGTTCAGAATGATGTCCCTAACACACCTTTCGGCTTGTAACTCCCTTTCAATTATCATCATCCTCATCATTCAACCCATATCTACCCACTGCTGGGTATAGGCCTCTTCTCTACCATGTAATCCAGTCCGGTCCCGTGCCTCCCGCATCCACTGCCTAAACACAAAATTTTATCCTAACTTCAAGAAATATCGACTTTCATACAAACTTTCACCCCTATTTCACCTCCTCAGGAGTGGAGTTCAAAAATTCTTATGAGGAATCTACTTGTCAAATTTGGAGTCTCTAGACCCAACGGTTTGGGTTGTGCGTTGATATGTCAGTCAGCTTCTTCTTTTATATATTAAGATTATACATTTTTGGGATTGTCTAGTGTGGGGACTATTATAAATTCGTCATATGTGTGTCTGTCAGTCGGCGTTTGTTCATAAACCACAATTACGACCTGACGCTTGGCCTATACAACTGCTGCCATGTCTACCAATGCCAACTACTTCAAGTGCCACTGCTGAACCAGAATCTGAGGAAGTATCAACACAAACCAGAGAATTTGGTAAATTTGGAAACTCTAGACCCAGCGGTTTGGGCAGTGCGTTGACTTTGTTTACAAGACTTCATCCCCCTTTTCACCCCTTTGGGGGTAGAATTTGCAAAAATGCTGAGAAACGTATTCATTAATTTTGAATCATCAGCCGAAACACAATATTTGAAGATCCTAACCTCAAAACTGATGGACTTTCATACAAACTTTCACCCCCTTTTTCACCCACTTAGGGGTGAATTTCAAAAATCGTTCCTTAGTAGATGCCTACACTGTTGCACCCGTGCCTAGGCAAGGTATCTATTTGAAAAATTTCAAGTCTGTAGGACCAGCGGTTTAGGCTGTGCATTGATATATGAGTCAGTCAGGACTTTGAATTTTATATATACGGAGAACAATTTTTAACTACCACCTATAGACAGAACATATTCACAGTTCTCAATAACATAGACACAAAAAGTTATGTTAATTTATTTTTATCGAAGAGGCAGCCCTGCGATTGGTGTGAGATCGCGCGGTGCGAGGCGATCAGAACTGTACTGTACGCTTGAGTATTTCTTAGGCACATTTTAAGCATGCAGCGGTTGCTGACGCGACGGAGTAGGTCATTATAGCAGTAGGTATTGGAAATTTCCTACCGAGTGAAGTATCTGTTACGTAGTAACTATTTAGTAATCTGTGGCCACGCGCTATATGCCTATCGCTCGGCCGAACCGCGCCAGGTTCACTTCAAACAAATAAGCGAGAAAGCCGCACACACACATCTACATTGCATTCCGTATAAGCACACGCGGCCACACGCACACATTGCCGAATCTCGCGTCCTTCGCGTGCTACGAGACAGGGCTATGCAAGCAATGCACACGGTTGCCAGCGTAGGGGTTTTGCCCCCAAATTTAGGGGCTAGAAGTGTTAAATGGGACATTTTCAGGGGCTGGATTTTTTTAAGGGGCTTCAAAAACTTGAATCGGAGTTGACGGCGCAAGTGTTATGGTTGGGAAATATAACTCTGTAACTGCCTTGTTTAAACAAGAACTGAGTGATTTAATAATTGTCAAATGCGTCTGTCACTCGTTGCATTTATGTGGCTAGAAAGCTGCGGAGGAACTACCCCGTAAATTAGAATTCTTAGCGTGGGAAGCGCATAATTGGTTTTCGTATAGCACAAAAAATTTAGAAAAATACCGAGATTTATATGAACAATGAATGACGGGAATCGAAATGCCAATAAAATACAAGGGCACTCGTTGGTTTGCGCGTTATGCATCTATTGACACCATTTTGAAACAGTGGGATGAACTACAATTGCTTTTCTCGTTGGCGAAGAGAGATGACAAATGTTATATGGCAGAGCAATTGTACAACATCATGAGAAGAACTGCATATAAAGCATATGTCATTTTTTTGAGAGTGAGAGTTTCAAAGTGAGCACGCTGAACCTAAAAAAATATTGGAAGTTTTGTTTCTACTTTACAAGGAGTTGCTCCAGAAATTAGTAGTACCTTCTCAGTTACAGAAAGTGCACGAAAATGAACTGCCTGAATTTGATTTTTAATCGTATGTGATACATACATCATCTATAAATCTTGGCTATGATTTTGAAGAAGTAACCAAAACTCTTACAGAAGGAGATTCATTGGATGTAAAAGAAAGGTGCAAAAAGTTTCTTAGTTTCTTTGCACTTTGGCCACTGAAATGCAAAAAAGATTGCCTGGAAATATATCGATTCTCAAGATGATGAAAAATTTAGCACCTGAAGTTGCCACATCGCAAGTTAAGCCCAGCTTGAAACCTGTATTGGAAAAATTCCAACGAAGTTCCGTTTATGGCAACGAAAATTACGTCGAATCGGAATGGCATGAAGTGCAAAATAAAAAATTGACACATGTTTCGAGTTCTGTTGCATTCTATGCAGAAGTATACGCCAATTATGATGCAGGTAACTAACTGCAAACGATTTAAAATATTTCTAAGTTTGCTATGGCATTATTGACGCTGCCTGTTTCAAATGTTGAGCGTGCCTTTTCTATATATGGGACAATCAAAAATGAACTGAGGAACAGACTATCCCTTAAAATGGTACAGAGTATAATGATGGTACGATTTTCCTTAAATCGGGATTATGGATCGTGTATAAAATTTGAACCCACCTTAGATATGATAAAGAATTTCAATGTACGCATGTATGTTTATAAAAACGAGACGTCAAATGTAAACGAGGATGATAATGCGGTTTTAGGAATAATTAATGATGCATGGTAATTCAATAAAAAATAGTAAATATGTAACGTTTTATTTTACTTACCTACGACTACCTTAACATCATCCCAACCCCGAGTACATCCTAAACCTCCCCCCCCCCCATCTTCTTCAGGTCTACTCATCATCTGATTTGGGGATTTAGGGGTTATTAGGGGATTTAGAAAATAACTTGGTGAAAAATTTTGGTGAGGGTTGGCAACACTGGCAATGAATGCGACCGGTCCAGTGGTGCCAACTGCACTGCAGATCTACTCTACCGTAGGAATGTAGCAAAAACACCGTAATACGCACTGAAGGATTTCATATGACAAAACGAGAAAAAAGCGCCAACATGAACACCGAAAGTCGGTGTGTGTGATAGAGAGAGATTAGAGCTAAAATCTTCGATAGGGTCATGTCCGGGTTTGGAGAGATTTTCGGATTTCGGGGATTCCCGTAACGAAGACTGATTTAATCTATCTATCTAACTAATATTACCTACACCCTACAATCCGCCGTTCCCTTGTTATAGCGTGGTGGCTCTCTACTACCTACTAAAAATAGTCAAGGCAATTTTACCGTATTTAGAACTAATACACCGTATTCAGGAGAATCTACCGTATTTTTAGAAGAATTCTACCATCCGCTAGATTACAGGGTTGGCAACACTGGACCAGTCCCTCCCAGTCAGTGTTACAAGGTACACGGTAATTACCGTAGAACCACGGTATTTTTGGCTAATACACGGTCTACGGTAGCGATCCACTACCGTGTCTTTTTCTGCGGTATTATTAGATACTAACTACCGTGTAGGGAAGTAGCACACACAATAAAAGTTTGAAATCGAAGAAAGGCCAATAGGCCGACATCGGGTCGCAGAGATCCGATGATATTTTGTAACTTTTGTGTGAAATAATATTCAGTCAAATCAACGACATAAAAACGAAGAAAAGGAACAAGCTGATACCGAAAACCATTAAGGGAAATATACTTGCTCACCTATTCAAGCTATTCACCGGAATGGTCATAACTGTGTTGATTTTACACCTACTAAGAACATGTTATCAAAAATGACGGCAGCCATATATGAAAAACATCTAAATTCAAGGTTGTTTCGGTTGCATTTTACACAGTATTTTCCAAATGATTCTACGGTAATTTAAGTCTTAAACACCGTAATTTTAACAGATAAACACGGTAGTTTATAGTTTTCATCTGGTAACACTGCTCCCAGTCCCAGTCAACGTCATTCGTCCGGCCGTTGGCACGTGTTAACTTGGGTTTGTTTACAAATAAGTGTAATTTCCGCGCACAGATATTCTTATTAAGCAAGATGGTTAAACATTGTGCGGTATACGGTTGCCTCAATAAGAATTTCACAAATAAACATCTAGTATTTTTCAAATTACCCCAAGATAAGGAAATGTGAGTATCCATACCATACCTAATAGTACCTTTAAATTGTTTGTAAAGTAAGTTTTAGGTTTTGCATCGGTGAAAACACAAAAATGCTACTTACTTCACTAACTCTAATCGCTAATAATAATAACTTATTGGCATACGACCTTGTGTTTACAATAGGTAGGTATACATTAAAAGCTTTTATTTAACTTGCAATGTATGTTGTCCTATGTAGGTATGTTTGGTCGGGTGGAATCTTGCAACTTAATTTTCAAGCAGATATTTTTTTTAACCGATTGAGCTGTAATTTTGCATTAATATAAACTCGGGTAAACAGTCCCAGTAGGTAACTATAACTACCTATAGCGTCCTATAACACCACCGAGATGTATATTTGAAGCATTAGAATTCCAATGGGGGCTTCGCCCCCTTATCGACACTCTGACCGCGAGATTCATGCACGAATTTACAAAAACTCAATTTTTGAAATTTCTACTAGTTGAAACTACCTAACCTAAGAATGACATTGACTGCTAAACTAATGTTGATAATCAGTGCTATTGATCAGGTGTCAAAACAACTGACTAAGGCACTAAACTGATAACCTTGAATTTGACAGCTCTTGTACGGTAGCCATAGATTCCATTTTGGGTAATATTTTATATAAGTACACACGAATTTAGGGGGGGGGGGGTTAGGGGTGGGGGAGGGAGGGTAGTCCCCCTCTTCAATTCCCCTTTGAGGAAAGCCATAGTTTTCAAGATATCATGGTCCAAAGATTGAAGAAAATGTCTTTATGGAGGTCCAAAGATTGAAGAAAATGCCTAAATTTTTTGGATTTCGGGGGAGTTGGAGGAGGGGTTGCCAAGAGTAGGCGGTCGCCTCGCTCCGCTCCGCTTCGCTCCGGCTCCCTGGTCTGCTGTAACGTGTGAACCTAACAAACCTGTTCAGGCTTCTCAGCACCTAATGACCTCGTAGGGGCCCATCAGCTACGAGGTAGCGTAACGATCAGTTGCCAAGAAGTGTGAACGTCGGCGATTCACCGAGCTGAAGTAATTGGGGTCGATCTAACCTGGTCTGTGCTTCGGTCCCGTCAACCTCCTGTCTCTCTGCAAGGCCCGGGTGCAACCTAGGCTCTTCTTGGTAGACAGGTTCTTCAGCCAACCTCCTATGACTGGCGGGCCAGCTTCAATGAGCACAGTGTTCCAACACAGGTTATGTTACGTGATAAAAACCAATCGGCCACGTAAATGCGAACTTTATCTGGTTCGGGGAACCACAACACACTCAGCTATATAGACAATCCTGAGGGAAACCCGAATACATTCCAGATGGCCTGCGATTTAATTTCAATACCCTAACCAAAACGCGTTTACTTGCGAGGGCTTTCGTCTGTCAGTTGTCAAAAAACTGCTAGGTTGGCAGCAACGTCAAATTCAAAATGGCCGTTCAGAAACCATCGATCGAATATCGATTTGGAATCGAACAATCACCCGCCCGGACAGGCACCCACCTGTCCCCTAATCTACGGGCAGCCGAGACAACGTTGCTACCGCTCGTTTTAGAACCGAGCCTCCTACTAGAACCTCTGCAGACCGGGGGGTCCCGTCCTTGCCAGGGAACAAGTTAAAAATGCGCCCCCTGCGCCAACGTAGTGCCGGTAGGTTAGCATCCTTAACCAGAACGAGGTCACCAACACTAGGGGGGCTGGTTTTGTCAGTCCACTTAAGGCGCTGTTGTAAGATATGCAGATACTCGAGCGACCAACGCTTCCAGAAATTCTGAGTAAACTGCTGCAACATCTGATACCTTGACAACCGATACAATTTCACTCCCTCGAAGGGGTGCTCGGGCAACGCGTTAAGTGGCTGTCCTATCAAGAAATGGCCTGGGGTCAGAGCCTCCAGGTCATTTGGATCCGAGCTGAGCGGACACAACGGTCGCGAATTGAGAACGGCCTCGATCTTACAAAACAATGTCGCGAGCTCCTCAAAAGTCAGCGCGGTCTGACCTACTATACGCCCCAAGTGCGTCTTAGCTGACTTAACTACGGCCTCAAAAATCCCACCCCAGTGGGAGCAAATCGGTGGGCTGTAGGTCCACTGTATACCCCGACGGGAGAGGGCCGTTCCAATATCCACTTTATTTACATTCAAAAAGTTGACTATCTCTCGTAAGTATCGTTCCGCACCGATGTAGTTAGTGCCGTTATCAGAGCGGATCAAAGTTGGAAGTCCCCTTCGAGAAACAAACCTATCCAAACAAGCAATGAAAGCCTCTGTCAAGAGATCAGCAACGAGCTCGAGATGTACCGCCTTGTTGGATAAACAAACAAACACACATAGGTACGCCTTGTATTGCCTAGCGGTACGCAATCTTGAACTCTTCACCATAAACGGTCCTGCAAAATCCGTACCAACACCTGAAAACGGTCTGACCTCATTCACACGATCAGGGGGCAAGTCCCCCATGAGAGGTTGCATCGTGGCAGCCTTAAGTCGATAACAAGGCATGCACCGAAACACGATGTTCCGTATGACACGGCGGGCAGATAAGATCCAAAACTCCCGCTGGAGCGTGGCCAACAACGCGTTACAGCCGGCATGCGCGTTTTTAATATGACGATCAGTCACCAGCAATTCAACTAACTGTCCCCCCTTGGGGAGCAGAAGTGGGTGACGAGCCGAATACGACAGATTCGCATTGCGCAATCTCCCTCCTACCCGAAGTAACCCGGTCGAATCAACAAAGGGGTTGAGACGCGCGACGGCTCCCTTCAATTTCGAACGTCCACTTCGTATAATCTCCAATTCTGCCCCAAACTTCGAGGACTGTACCAACCGGACCAAATTCAACAGCGACTCGTTTCGCTCTGCCGGAGTCAGAATAGGGTTCAACGTTCGCTGATCGCGAGGAGTACGACAATTTCGAGCGAATCTCCTAATCCAAGTGGACACGTTTATCAACTTGTCAAGTGAGCTATACCGGTCCAGCAGAAACCCGGCGTCAGGGTCCTCAGCCTTCTGGGTAACATGCACGGCCGCTCTGGGGCCATGATCCGAAGATACTACTACATGGCTGTGGGGCCAGTCCGATTCTCTCTTGGCAAGCCAGGGTGGTCCTCACCACAAATGGTGTCTAACGAGTTCAGGAGCCCGACATCCCCTGGATGCACAATCAGACGGGTTCAATTCTCCTGGTACATGTCTCCAGGTCAGTGGGACCTCAGACGACACAATCTGGGAGACACGGTTCGCAACAAAAACCTCTAAGTTATGGACCGAAGCCTTCAGGCAGCACAAAACAATCTGGCTGTCCGTCCAAGCGTACACCGTATCCTCTAAAACCACTGACCCACGCAACACTGTTAGAGTGTGATTCAAAAGTTTGGTCAAAAGAGCAGCCCCGGACAGTTCCAGTTTTGGAATCGTCATCCTTGTCCGAATAGACGCTACCTTGCTTTTTGCCAAAACCAAACGCACGTCGACCTCCCCGGTGGAGGTGACGGTTCGCAAATAAACCGCTGCCGCAAACCCTCGTTCAGAGGCATCACAAAACCCGTGAAGGGTTGCCCTGTAATCCCCAGCAGGGATCAATTTCCTCGGCAGCGATACATTATTTATGTCCGATAGCGAGGTGAACATTCGCGTCCAATCAGTCAACAAATCACCTGAGAGGTGGGTGTCCCAGGTCAACTGAGCCGCCCATAGCCTTTGCATAAAACATTTGAGAGCAAAGGTGACTGGAGAAATCCATCCATTCGGGTCGAACGTTCTCGCAATCGTTGACAGTACTGACCGCTTCGTCCAGGCCTTCGGTGTTTCTAAAACCACCCGATAGGTAAACTCATCATGGACGGGCCGGTACTGAATTCCAAGCACTGACAACATGTTAGGGTTGTCAGGATTCTCAAAAACGTGCGGATCTTGTTGAAACTCATCTGGGAGACCAGCCATCAACTCAGGGGAGTTGGACATCCACTTGCGTAGTTCATAGCCGCCTCGTTCCAGCAATTGAATGAGCTCGTCACGTCGGTCCAGAGCTTCCTCCACACTGGCTGCCCCTGTGCAGACGTCATCGACGTACAAATCTTGCTCCAGGATAGCGGCGGCTCTAGGATAGCTCACACGGTCACGCGACGCCAACTCCCGCAGGGTACGCATCGCCAAATACGGGCTAGACCGTAACCCATACGTGTTCGTGTTTAACTCATAGACCTTGACTGGCTCGGCCGTGGACTCACGCCAAAGTATCAACTGATACCTTCTGTCAGCCGGATGAATTACCGTTTGCCTAAACATCATCCGAATGTCTGCGACAAATACAATCTGGTGCCTCCGAAAGCTCGTGAGAATATCCGAAATATCACGACTCAACTTGGGTCCCGAATGTAGACACTGATTCAGGGACATCCCGTTCGAGGTAGGTGCTGACCCATCAAAAACAACTCGAATCTTGCCGGTAGGGGTTCGTAGGACGGCATGGTGTGGAAGGAAACAATGATCCTCAGATCTCCAGTCCACACCCGATACCGACATGTGTCCTAACGACTCATACTCCCTCATGAAATCAACATATTTTTGTTTAAATACGGCGTCCCTTGTCATCCTACGCTCCATCGACATCAATCTCGTCTCAGCCATCTTTCTAGATTCACCTAGTGGCGGTCGATCGGCCCTGAAAGGCAGTCGAGTTACAAAACGACCAGAACGAAGGCGACCAGTACTATTCTGGTAAAACAACTCGCACTCTTCTTCGTCTGCGTCGACTCGACGAATGGTGGGAGGTTCCTCTATCTCCCAGAAACGTTGGATAGCGTCTGACAACGCTGAGCCAATAAGTATGCCATCTGACTCGGCAGGCCTAACCATTGGCAATGCCGGACCCATGATCACGTGACCAAACTTAGTATCCACAGCAATCAACCCGTCCGGCTGAAGAACTCGCCGATCCGACAACAGAAACCTACCCAGAACGTCTGCTCCCAGTAGCAGGTCGACCGGGGCTGGAGTGTCAAAATCGGGATCCGCCAACTTGAGTCCTGATGTCAGGAATCGAACGGCCGGATTCAACTTCACCAAGGGGTGTCTGCCCATGACATGCGTCATTACTAAAGCTTGCACGGATGTTTTTGTCAAAATGTCATAACGTGGAGAGAACGTGATCACCGATTGACCAACTACATTCGTAACCGTAACATTCCCCACGCCCCGTATTGATTTATTATACCTATTTACCTTGAGGCCCAACCATTTTGCTAAATCATTCGATACAATGCAGCCCTGAGCTCCAGAATCTAATAGGGCGCGAACGTATGTTGGGTTGCCCGCCAAATCCCAAACAAGCACAGAGGCGATCGGTAACACCACCGTCTCCGGTTGGGGGGCAACCAATGGTTGGGCCGCAAATTCCTAGCGAGGACCCCCGGGGCCCCACTGTGCCTGTAACCGATCAGGTATGCAGCTATACGCCAGAGGGTCCCATTGTACAAATGGCCCACGCGCCGGTTCCATTCCCAACCTACGATTCCCCGTAAAGGGGGGTGGGCGTGAATTCAACCGTGGCCGCTCCATGAGCGGGGGGGACATCACATGTGACCGACGAGGACGAGGCGACGAGCGGGGCGACAACTGAGGCGGCGTCCGAACCGCACCCGCATAGCTCGAAGGTGTCCCATGCCACCCGCCCGTTACGGCCTGCTCAACACACCCAATGTCCCGCTGGGTCGGATGCTGAGTCGCAACAGAAAACTCAGGGCCCCCCATGTAATGGTCCTGAGTGCGGCCCTGCACCCTGGTACTGCCCTGTGCACGTGGGGACGTTGGCCCCTGAGTTGCGCTCCGAGTCGCAAACGAATTCTCAGGGCCCCATGCCGTGTCACCCTGGATACGGCCCTGTGGAGGCTGTTGGCCGGACCGGTTCATGCACAACAGATTGTTGTGGGCCCCACCACAATATCCGCACATTTTTGTGCGCGTGCAGTCCCTAGCCATGTGTGGCCCGAGGCACAGGAAACACCAGCTCCGCTGCTTGGCCATCCGGCGCCGTCCCTGAACCCTAAGTTCCCCGAACTTATTGCAATTGGCCACAGCATGGCCAATCTGCCTACAACATGGGCAGGTCTCACCATGTGGGGTCAATTCACTCACAGTCCCATACGACTGCCGGTTGGTGCGGTCCTTCCTCGTCGGAGGGCCCCTACTCACAGCGCTCCCGGCAGCTCTCTGTGGCTCCGAAGGATAGGTGACCGTCAACCCCAAATTCTCTGCCCGTCGAGCCTCCTCTTCCAAAAATCCGACCAAGTCGGAGAAGGCGGGCAGGTCCTCGGCCGACCTCCCGTGAGACTGTTCGAAACGAGTCTGCACGTCAGCGGGTAGGCGGGAAAGTACAATGTACAACAGTAGGTACGACCATTCACCAACCGGAAGTCCAAGATTCTCTAGAGCCTTGGTGACGGACAACAATGGGTTCAAAACCTCCGTCTGTATGGCCCCGACCTTGTTCACAACCGGGATACCAAACAAACGGTTCAGTCGGGCATCGGCCAACCTCCGTTTGTTATGGTAACGTCTGACCAACAATTGTCTGGCCGTTTCATAGTTACCCTCCGTAACTGTCAAATGAGCGACCAGCTCCCTAGGCTCACCCCTCAATGCTGCCACCAGCTGAGCCATCTTGACAGACTTGGTAATGTCCGATCGCATGTGCACCAAACTGTCCTCCCAATTTCCAAGAATTAGTGGTCAGATGTCATTAACAACACCCCAGAGGGAACATTTCCAAGAATTGTTTGTTTCAAAGTACGGATGTCATTAAGTAATGACAGGTAAAAGGGTGAGTGTTAGATTTTGTATTTGATTAATTCTCGTCACTTGCAATTTTGCTACACGATCAAAAGGGTCTCATGAGTTATTTTGTGAAAAACCAAATGTGTTGTGCTATGGATTTTGTTGCTGAAGGTATGTAGATTATGTTATCATATTCAAACCTCTCCTAAATGTCTGTCTTGTGTCCTTTTTAACTGTCTAAAGTTTAGTCTGAAAAAAAGCGTAATTTTTTACCTTTTTAAAAGTTTAAAGTACCATATCTTTTTGTATCCACGTGTACCCGGGCTAATTTTTTATATTACTTAGACATAACCCTTAGCTTTAATATAAGAAAACTTCATTGCGCGATCTCGGTATATCATTTTTATTTTTATTTTTTTTCAGAACACGTTCTCACTGTCTCGAAAATTGACTTTTTCGAGGAATGGGTGAAACACGATAAAGAAAACCGGAATTCACGGATTTTCGACTTTTTGTCTACGAGGATTGACCTCTCGAATATCACCGAAGAGTCACGTCGAGAAATACACCTCAAAATCGCATCATATTCGAATAAGATAGTGGAAAAATGGGCCTCATCGGGACGTCATTAAGATCGTTTCTTAACTAACAATAAAAGTTGGTTAGAAGGTGCTGACTTTCAGTTCAAGGTTCATGTAATCAGCCCAAAGGCGTCCAGCTCATCAATCACCGAGAAACGCACCCCGGGAAGGCCAAAAAGCAGCTTTGAAGGCGCTTCACACAAGACGAAGAAACGGCGTGTTGAAGAAGCTGTGAAAAAGTGGACTGCTGAGGAGTTGGCGACTGATGCTGAGGTCGCAAGCAGAGCGAAGGGGAAGAGAAGCATCGCAAAAGCAATAAAACGTGCAAGTGATGGTGAAACCTCTAAAGCTACTTCGTGGCCTGATGGTAGGCAGTTGTCTACCAATGAAGCTTGGGCTTATTACTTTGACTCCAAGGGGAATAGTCATACCTATAAGACGGCGAGGAAGTGGTCAATGAAGGCGGGACATAACACGTTTCCATCGTAGCATAGCATGCGTAAGTCAATTAATAGTTCTTTTCCTTCAGCGGAGCACATTCCTGTGACGGAAACGCTTGTCGATTAAAAGTTGCAACCTCTTTTGGCTAAGACAACGGAGAGATTGCTTATGGCACAAAGTGAAGTCATTAGGAGTGTGCTCCCTAGATCATCATTCACGTTGATAAGCAAGTGGGGTTGTGACGGTAGTTCTGGCCATAGCACTTACAAACAGAAATTTGAGGACTCCGAGGCCACTGATGAGTTTCTATTTGTTTATTCGTTTGTTCCTTTGAGGTTGTATGATGGCGACCTCATTTTATGGCAAAATCCCCGTCCATCTTCAACTAAGTACTGCAGACCCATCAAATTCATCTTAATAAAGCTTGAATCTTAGAAACGCTTGTCGATTAAAAGTTGCAACCTCTTTTGGCTAAGACAACGGAGAGATTGCTTATGGCACAAAGTGAAGTCATTAGGAGTGTGCTCCCTAGATCATCATTCACGTTGATAAGCAAGTGGGGTTGTAACGGTAGTTCTGGCCATAGCACTTACAAACAGAAATTTGAGGACTCCGAGGCCACTGATGAGTTCCTATTTGTGTATTCGTTTGTTCCTTTGAGGTTGTATGATGGCGACCTCATTATTTGGCAAAACCCCCGTCCATCTTCAACTAAGTACTGCAGACCCATCAAATTCATCTTCTCAAAGGAATCAACGGAGCTTACACAAATAGAAACAAACAAAGTGCTAGAAGAGGTTTCTCAGTTGGTTCCAACATTGTTTTCAGTCGGAGACGTTCAAATTTCTGTGAAACACAATTTTATCTTAACTATGGTCGATGGGAAAGTATGTGACGCGTTAACGGACACACGTTCAGCACAAATGTGTTACATATGTAAAGCCACGCCGTAAACGATGAATGATGAAGTGAAAGGTTATGATGGTCAGCAAGGAAACTTTGGTTTTGGGTTGTCCACTCTGCATGCCTGGATTCGCAGTTTTGAGTGTTTGTTGCACATAAGTTATCGTCTGGACATCAAGAAATGGCAAGCCAGGGGTGAAGACGATAAGTTAAGAGTAAAAAACCGCGCAGAGGCAATAAATAAAATGTTCAAAATGGAAGGTTTGATTGTGGACCAACCAAAACCAGGGTTCGGAAATACAAATGATGGAAACACCGCGCGTAGATTTTTTGATAACGCGGATCTGAGTGCAGGGATTACAGGGTTAGATGCTTATCTCATTAAAAAGTTTAATATAATATTAAGAACATTATCATCTGGCTATGATATCGATTTGGTTAAATTTGAAAACCTTTGTGTAAACGCGGAAACTCTACTTAAGTCTGTATTCGTGGTACTTCATGCCTGCCACTGTGCATAAGATCCTTATGCACAGTACTGAGGTAATAAAGACCTCGTTACTTCCGATTGGGCAGTTCTCCGAAGAAGCCCAAGAAGCGAGAAACAAAGACATACGCCGTTTACGGCTGCATAATACTCGCAAAACGTCACATATTGCCACGAATAAAGACTTGATCCACATTCTTTTGGCATCGTCTGACCCTTTAATCAACTCACTCAGAGACGTTCGTAGAAAAAAACCCGAACAGTTAATGCCTGAAGTCTGTGACTTAATTATCCCGCCTTCAGTGGCCATTTCGCCACCTACTTGTAATTTAATTAGAAATAATTTAGATTATACAGAATCTGACTCGTCTGAGGGTGAAGAAGAATGACTTTTGTATTGTTATGTGTAAATAAATCGATTTAGTGTAGTTTTGCATCAATTATTTAATGAAATAGGTTTTTATTATGATCCTTTTAATTTAAGTTACAGTTATAATTTTGTAAATATCGTTGATTTTGTGCATTGTAATTATTCAATTTATTTTTCTTCATTTATTTCCAAAAGATGTGTATTTCTTTTGAATAAATATGTATTTTTTAAATATTTTTTTGTTATTTATTTTTTATATCCCCCTAAAATTGCGGGATAGTCTCGAATCCTACTAGTAACAACAATTAACTGCTATTCAAGCTAAAATAAGCCATTAGAAATCAAAAAATAATTTTGTCCAGCTAGCATGTTCTAGACGAATCAGTGTGCGCACGTTTTCCGCGCAGTATTATAATATCTGTGCCCGCGCTTACACTTCGAAATGCCGAAACCACGTAATTATTGTGCAGTAGATGGGTGCAAAAGTCAAAAAACAAATGAAAATTTGTCGTTTCTAGGGTTCCGTACCCAACGGGTAAGAACGGAACCCTATTACTAAGACTTCGCTGTCCGTCCGTCCGTCCGTCCGTCTGTCACCAGGCTGTATCTCAAGAACCTAGCTAGCTGGAGAGTTGAAATTTTCACAGATTATGTATTTCTGTTGCCGCTATAACAACAAATACTAAAAAACAGGATAAAATAAATATTTAAGGGGGCTCCCATACAACAATACCACATACAAACTTATGGATGCACCTGGTTACGTACATGGAGTGTGAAAGTAACCGCACCAATAACTTTGTAAACAATATTTTGCTGTGTAAAATCCAAACTATTCACTCCAAACCATCGCTTCCATTGAACGGTGGTACGGAATTCTTCGTGCGCGATTTAGACTCGCACTTGACCGGTTTTTTTCATTGCCGAGAGACGAAGAAAGGTGAGTACTTAGTATTTAAAATCTATCTTTATCAATTTTGTCACCATTTATTTCTTTGACCACGAGTACCTAGGTAAATCGTAAAAGGAGTTTTTTGAGTCAGGTATTATAAAATTGTTGTTTTTATAGGTAATTCCTACTGTAGTATAGCCATAGTCGGATTGCGGTTTTTAACGATATATTTAAATAATTACTTGCTATTTTTTATTCATTTACACACGGTGCCCTTAACACGCCCCTTAGAAGATATATGCCATTGTCATCATTTTTAAATGCAGATGGCAAAGTGAACCCCCCTATAAATATGTTGTTTTAAAAAGGTTAATTTTAAATGACTTTTATGTTCAGGCGCCGGACATTGCTCGAAATAATGGGAAGGCCTGATTTATTAACAACTCAAACAAAGTCCGCTTGTCATTTTGTTTGCTCGCTACATTTTGACAAATCTGTGATAAAGTATGTACCACAGCTGAAACCTGATGCGGTACCCACAAAATCACTACTAGATCAACCAAGTACTTCCAACCTAAATACAAACGAAGACTGTAAAAATGTGTCGACTCAAACGAAAGAATCATTTATCAAGGTTCTATCAGCAGTTACCATTAAGGGTCCTGATAAGAAGTCATTATGTGTACAAACTACGTCAGACAACGCTAGCGATACTACTAAACAAACAACACAAGAGCTTTCGTCTGATACACCCAGGAAACGTAAACTTCGAGTTGAACATAAGGAGACAGAAAAATGAAGAAGGGAGCTTCAGCATGAATTCAATAGAATACCTACTAACTATTTATTAATCTGTGCTCCAGTAGAGTTCACACACACATTTGCACGTGTACAACCGTCATTTTGTTATGTAGTAGTTATAGGTGATTCTTTTACGAGCGTTGTATGATGTGTCCGAGGTGTGGTTGTAGTTCAATTTCGCAATTTCAGGTTTTCGGAAGCGTTCTAGGTTTTGTTTCAAGGCGTGAGAAATAATTAATTAGTATGATGGATGATACAACGGACAGAGTTTCAAATTTAATCACAGGTGATGTAATGAATGGCTTAAGAAGCCGGCGAACAATGAAATTTCCATACAAACTTAACCCATTACAGCATAACGTCCGATAAATCGGACGCAAGTAAATTCATGATTTGGCAAAGTAAAATAATAATATTTGCTTATAATTGGTTTTTGAACGTAACTTGAACATATTTTTGTTATGTTGGCAGCATTGCGTTGAGTGAATGAATGAACAGATGCTCGTCATTTGGCTTTTTCGAAAATGGCGGCTGAAAGTCGGACTATTAGGAAAAAATGGTGAGCAATATTTAGATTTACTTGTATTATATTACAGATAGAAGAAATAAAACTTATTCTGCTTGTTGCAATATTATCAAACTACATAAAAAATACTTTTTTTCTATAGGCTGTAGTGTTATGTTACTCACATGCTATTCTTGCTTCCTAACCCTTAGCTCCAGCTCCACCATCAGTCCTTTTTGTTTGTCCTTCAGGGTGCTTGCTCTATTACGCTGGATACTTGGTGAGCTGTGCTGCTTATTATTGGTCATTACTTATATTTCCATAGGAACCTGTAATGTTTTAAACCATAAGAATACATTAATAAATCATGTTCGCTCTGCATTTTCATGTTATCAGCACTTCTAAATCGATAGGGAAGGGGCTTACCTTTGGTGACCTTGTTTTTGGCTTTCTCCGAAACTCTACAATCTCGGGCTTCGTGCGCGCTGGTGCGCTACTATTTTTCCTTTTGTTGTTATATAATTTTGGCTAAGTGAACTGTTTAAATTTTATATTACGAGCCTGAAACCAACAATTGACATTTGATTTGTTGATTGTTTATCTGGTTGTCATGGCAATGTCCATTCAAACTCGTTAGCGGTCTGATATGTTTACTTTAACACTTTTAC
Source organism: Argyresthia goedartella (assembly GCA_949825045.1). NCBI lineage: Eukaryota > Metazoa > Arthropoda > Insecta > Lepidoptera > Argyresthiidae > Argyresthia > Argyresthia goedartella. The sequence goes on from OX463834.1 coordinate 18,106,983, forward strand.
AAAAATACTCTTTCTCTCTTGGCTACTCTCAATAATTACGTTTAATTTAAATAATTTTTAGAACTCTCCAAAAAAGGTATAAAAGCGGAACATTTCTTCAATTCTGAGAGTCTCACGTCAGTTTCTGAACTGGAAGTACCAGTAAAGGCCTTATCCCGGGGTCGCTCAACCCCGGGATCCTGCGAAGCCTTCAACTCCTTCAAATCTCCAAATTCTCCATCTACAACGGGATCCTGCGAGCCTTCAAACTCCCTCAAAACCTTCAAATCAATCTTCAAACAACGGGATTCTGCGAGCCGCGTCTACGCCGCTACCATTCCTACAACGAAGATTTCTACAACGGGATTCTGCGAGCCGTGCCAACGCCGCTACTGTTCCTACAACGACGATTTCTACAACGGGATCCTGCGAGGCGTAACTACAAGTACGCCCGCTACTGTTCCTACAACGACGATTTCAACAACATCTACAACAACAAATACACCTGCACCCAGGTCTCCGCTTCCTTCTTTCTATCCAGACATCTGTATTTTATAAAACCTGTTTCACATCTCATCCATCCTCATCTTCGCATCATCTTTTTTTATAGACTTCACTGTAAATACTATACTTCTAATAAACTGATACTACTAAATTTTATCTTGGTTGTTTGCTGTTAGGTTCTGGTTAGGTTCGGATCCTCACACGACAAGGCCCATTGTTACTTTGCTTCTTGTGAGTGTGATTTTGATACCGTCCGATATATCGAACGCTATGCATGGCGGACCCTAAGGTGTGGTTTTATTTTTGTTTTTTTTCAGCTTGAAGGTGCATGAAATTTTATCAGCTTTGGAATGCGAAGATGTTTGTGAGGCTGATGAAAACCTTATTTATGTTGAGCCACCTATTGAACGCAGTGGACAGGCTACGGATGAAGACAGTGACGCATCTGATGATGAACATGGTGCCAACCTAAACCATTTGGGCCGCACATTGCTTCAAAGTAGATGTGAGTTGCAACGTTTGCGACCAACGAGAGATGGTTCGTCGAATCTTCCATCATCAAGTGCTGAGCCATTACGGTTGCCTTCCTCAACAAGTGAAGAAAGTGACGGTGAAGATAATAAGCCCCTTTCTCATCTACAAACGCGCAAAAACCCGCCTAAAAAGTCACAAGCTAAGAAGAAAAGGACGACATTATGGAAAAAACAGTTACCCGACTTTACATGCCCAGATTTTACAGCACAACCAACTTCAGAAGAAAGTCGAAATTGCAATGACCCCTTGGATTATTTCAAGCTCTTTTTCCACAAAGAGTTAGTGAAACACATTGTAGACCAAACAAATCTGTACGCAGGTCAGAAAAATAAATCTTTGATGGTTACAGAAGACGAAATTTACGTTATTTTGGGTGCGATGATGCTGTCGGGCTACGCCAAGTTACCAAACAAAAGGCTGTATTTCTCTCGAGACAACGATGTGCCGAAGATTCTCGCAGATAGCATTAGATGTAACAGATTTGAGGCAATACTCCAACATTTACATTTGAATGACAACATAAAGCTATCAGCATCTTCTGACAGACTGTTCAAGTTGCGTCCGCTGCTAGATAGCCTAGGTAAGAGTTTTCAAAAACACTATGGTTTAGACGAGCATTACAGCGTCGATGAAAGTATGATACCATACTACGGCAAACATTACGCCAAACAGTTTATAAGGGGAAAGCCAATTAGATTTGGCTTCAAAAACTGGGCTATGTGCGCCAGTACTATATGGTAGCATTCAATCTGTATACCGGAAAATCCACGGAAAAACAAGATTTTGGATTAGGCGGAAGTGTGGTTCTCAACCTAACAGAGCTCGCAAAGTTGCCTGCCCAAAATGGCGTAAAGATATACTTTGACAACTTTTTTACATCGTTGTCGTTGCTGAGGCATTTGAGGCAGTTGGGCTACTGTGCGACTGGCACAATACGGGCCAACCGTGTTGAAAACTGCCCGCTAAAAGATGTCAACCAGTCCAAGCGAGAAGAACGAGGCTACAGTGAATACCGCATGTCAGAGGATGTATTTGTGTGTCGCTGGAACGACAATAACGCTGTCACGGTGGCCACCAACTTCGAAAACTGGGAGCTGGCATCAGCCACTCGCTGGTCTCATGAAAAAAAGGCAAAAGTTCCGATTCCCCAGCCGTCCCTGATTGCAAGCTACAATAAGCACATGGGTGGGGTGGACAAGTGTGATCAAGCTGTTGCAAACCTTCGTACAAGAATGCGAATTAGAAAATGGTGGTGGCCAATATTCGCCTACTTTCTCGATGTATCCATTGTGAACGGTTGGCTACTTGCCAGAAAAAATGGTTCCAGTAAAGAGACGGAATCTCTCTTTGCATTCCGAAGGTATATGGCTCGAAGCTTGCTTGTCACACATGGAACTCCACCCCATCAAGGACAAAAGCCAGCCAAACCTTTGACCATCACTCGGTATGATGGCAAAGACCACTGGATTATTCCCATAAGCACAGAACGTCGCTGTGCAAGTAAATGCGGAGGAAAGGCAAAATTTATATGCCTGAAATGTGACGTAGGCCTTCACCCGAAGTGTTTTAGGGACTACCATGTGATTGGCTTATCATCATAACTCATTAGTGTATATATACTATGTTTTACTCATTAGTATATATTATGTTTTTCTAATAAACCCTGCTCAAAAATCACCTGTTTTCTATCGTCCACATAGTCTACCCTGAAGTAATGTTTATGGTCCGCTATGCATAACGTCCGATATATCGGACGGACCCTAAAATCTTTTCTATTATTAAATTGTCCATATTTGGGATACAATGTCTTATAATGGAGCCCAACTGACCAATATATTACATAAAAACGGTATTTACTTTAATAACAAACTTTATGCTGTAATGGGTTAATACCATAATAATTTTAAATTCGAGCATATATCAACGTATATGTGCTGTTATTCGTATTAATACAGTACTTACCTAGGTTCCTGTTCCAAAAAAAATCTAAAAATATTTATCTACTAAAAATATATGCGATTAAATTTCATAAATTTTTAGGACGTAATCAACGTATTTCCACCTGTTTATTTTATATTAAAAAGTATACCAGTCATGATGTTATTATAATAGAAACACAGCTTATATTGTCAGAAGTTTCATTCATCATTTTTGGTATTCACGTAACACAACAAAATTTATTTTTATTTTTGCATAGCTGTCTATCGGTCTCTGTCCGCAAGGGCGGCGGCGGCGGCGGCGGCGGCGGGGCACAAAGTGGGTTTAATTTCGAAATTGCGGACTTACGTGTTTTTGTTAAATATCATTATTTCATTTATGGCAATCGATAGTCCTTAAGGCAATCATATATTCTCTGAGCACTTTTTGATGTAAATGTTATAATTTGCGAGAAAAAAGTGTAATATAAATAATGTATGGAGCGATATCTAATTTTCTCTATAAATACCAAGTCTTAAAAGTGCTCAAGCCGGTTTTTTTTGGCTAAACATAGGGGTGTTTGAGTATAAATCAAACATATATAACTTGGCCCGGACTTCCCGGTTTTCCGGATAAACTTTTGGCGATATAACCCACTACACTGATAGAGTTGATTTACTCTATAATTATTAATAAATGAAGCAAATGAAGGACCTGAGTCAACCTGTTGCAGAGTACCTTAGCGAATGGCTTGTAAACCTGGGAGAGGAGGTATTCCGTCTTCGTCGGGATTCTCATATCCTCATCTGCCTCTATAACATCTTATTTAATCCTCGCTATCCTGTCTTCTTACGAGATCGTTTTGAATTTTTGTCCTCGGTTAGGCCTCGGAGATCTCACGCTCGATCACTGCTTATAACTCCGCAACACAATACAGCCGCATATGAACATGGGTTCAGACTACGAGCTATCAGGCTCTGGAACAAACTTCCTAGCGCCATCAGAGACAGCCCGTCACTTTCTATTTTTAAAACTCGCTTAAAAGAACACTATCTTTCTCTTCCATACTAGATTTATGTAGGTTTATTGCTTTGATATATATGTAGTATAATTTTGTCTATTTGTATTGATATTATGTATTTATGTACATATTAGTAATTAGTTTATTATTTTTATATTTTTAACGTTGTGCACATAGGTCTACCTGTTATTTCATGTATTCTGTCCATATTAGGTTTGCTGGAAGAAATCTCTTTTTAGAGATAAGCTCGCCTTTGTACACATTGTTTCCATTTTGATGTATCTGTATCTTCTGTTTTTGTGCAATAAAGTATAAAGAGGAGGCTAATAGGGCGATACTTGGATAGTTTGGCTTTGTCACCTTTCTTATGAAGAATCGCGACAACGGCATTTTTCCATGATTTCGGATGCATGCCATAACAAAGGACTTTGTTGAAGAGCCTTGTCATCGCTTTAAGTACGCTGGGGCCTCCTGCCTGCATCAACTCCACGTACATACAGTCTTCTCCAGACGCCTTCCCATGTTTCATTCAGCTCAAAGCAAAACCCACTTCATCTTCTACGATCGGAGGTAAGCCATCTAAAAGATCTTCTCCAAGATGCTCGGCAGGTTCTGCCCTGGTCTAAGATGCGTCTGGAGATTGAGGTTCTGGTGACTTCGAAGCATAAAGCTCCGCGTAAAACTCCTCAACCACTTTCAGCATTTGGTCGCGATTTGTTGACGAGGTTTCCCGAACTATCATACAATAAAAAAATACTGATTTCGATTTATTTAATTTCCTTCTAAAAACTTTGGGACCTTTATTTTGTTGGATTGTTTCGCTTATGATTTTTGTATTATATGATCTCAAATCTCTCCGAACTGCTCTGTGTACTAATTAATTAAAAGTCTGTTACTCCTTCTGATCTACATATGTCGGGTTTCTCAACTCTCTCCTTTGTTCCAACAGTGAGAACGTATCTGCTGTTAACTGTTAAGTTGTGTCTTCTCACTTTCCTCTTCTTGCCAATATGTTTCTCCGTTTTGTAGCAACGATGGTTTTAGAGAGCTTATCGCATAGTTTGTCCACGTCCGGGCCACAAAATAAATAGGTACAGAAGCCACATGTATGTACTTCACTTTTCATAGCTACGCTCGGCGATCGCTCTAGGGTTCTCAACTACGGTTAATGCATGAAAAACTAACATAGTACTGGCACTGCAAAAAAACAAAAAAATAGACCTGCCTACTATTAAAATACAAAAGGTTTACAGAACAGAAAAATACCTACACAATTTTACGTTTGTCAATTTTCACTATCGAAAATTCCAAAAATAATTCTAGCTCGAATTGAAGAATTCGAGCTAGAATTTTTTTTGGAGAACTTTGTAGCATACACTATCATACTTGACTGCATTGTCTAAACCATATTTCTCCGTCAGTCGGGCTGGTTATACCTGAACGTTGGCTTTCATTATGCGATGATTACTGCTGGTCTTAAAGTGGCTCAAAACAGACACATAGATTATACTGTTTTTGTTCGAGCTGTTAATGTAGTCGATTTCATTTCTACTACGATCGTCCGATCGATACGAGCCTTCTTTGACGCGCCGAATAGCCGTTATATTGCGTTAAAAGGTGTCTCTGTAATTTTAATACTATACATGTTTAAAACAGCTATTTTTTTAATAAAATGTTTAACAGTTACTGTGAAAGTTACAAACAACCATTTGTGCGTATAATTAACCCGAAACTAATATGTGGGAAGCAATAATTAGTGTGTGAAACTGGTGAATACAACAATCACGCGTTAAGTGCATGGATCAGCTGAACGCGCGGTGCCAAGCGACTCTCGCGGTTACGCGAGCGCCATAAGTATCATCTTCGTATGCAGCACCGAGCCAACAGTCGCCAGCAACAGCGGCGGTGGGTCATCCTCGCGCGCTAATCACCACCCGCCGATCGAGCATAGAATATACAATTCAGAAGCGACAACAGCATTTGTCTCTGAGAGAATAATGATGAAGTGTAGTGTGTGCGCGGGAGTCCTCTTCAATAGCGAATTGCATAAATGTGTCATCTGCAAAGACACTTGCCACCATAATTGCGCCAACATCACTTCGGCTTACTACTTAGGGAATCTCGCAAACCTACGTAATACGTTTATATGCCAAACATGCAAAGCTGATAAAGGAAAAAGTAAAGACAACGACTTATCTCCCATCAAAACTGAGTCGAGCGCGATGGTATTCCAAACAGTGCCCGGGAACATCAGTACTCCACATACGAGTACCACACATAACGATTCCGCATACATCACTCACAGAGCTCAAAGAAAGTTATGTACCCAAGAGTCGCTCCTGGATATTTCATATCAGAGCCTACCCAACATGGGTATAGACTATGTAGACAATAGTCAGGAAGCTGACCATTTGCTGCAAGAAAATCAAAAACTGCGCGCGGAATTAGATATAGCCAATAGACAAATAGAGATATTGAACATGGATAACAGTGAGCTGAAGAAAGTTGTCACGGACTACAAGAAGAAGGTCGACCTATATAAAGCTGTCGGAGCCGGTAGTGAGCAAGCAGAGTATGCGAAAATGACACTGTTAAATTTTTTTTCGCCGCAATACCGAAACATTGGACCTAATATGATGAGAATAGAGTACCCTAGGACATCCCCCCGAGAATACACAAATAATATAGTGCAGCATTTAGACACAACCATCACAACCAGGCTAAACTTAAGTCTCGATGCCACCGACACCCAGCCCTCATCATACACACAGAGCACGAGTCCACTCCCTACACAACGCGTCGAGCCCCCAAGTGCGATTTCGGATGCTGGTGCAGATGGTCGAGGTTCAATCGCCCAGCTGTCATTGGTGCAACCCCACCTTCTACAAGACGACGAATGCCGGAGCACGATTACGGATTCTGCTGCAGCTAAATCTCGAGCACCCACAAAGGAGGCATGCAATGGAAGCCGGGTGGATAGAAAAAGGGAGTACGGCAACATAAAACCAAGCATACTCATACTGGCAGACGAAAGTGGTAGTGGTTTAAATAAAAAGTTAACGACACTGTTAGGAGGTAAATTTTGTGTACAATCGGTTATAAAACCTAGTGCTACTCTTGACCAAGTGATGGGATCACCCAACGGGTATAAAGACTTCACAAGAGGTGATTGTGTCATAGTGTTAGCTGGGGAAAACGATAAAGATCCGTTAATATTGCAATATTTGTTGTATTCGAACCTAAGTAAACTTGCACATACAAATGTTATACTATGCAATGTAGGGACCACAAGTAACCTGAATGAGAAGAAAGTAAACGGAGTTTTTTAGTTAGTGTGCTCTCGTTTCTCACATGCCACATATCTGGATATTTGTAACAACGAGAGCAGTACTCCAAGAAAGATCCCTAAACAAATTATATGTAGAATTCTACTAAAGGATATCCTAAGACATAACTATAGGCACAATCTGACAAAATATAAAAAAAATCAAAAATCGCTTTACACCAATGTAGAGACCCAAACTGACGAAACTTCTGGACCTCTTCAGGTTCCAAATAACACAGAAAAATGCAGCATCGAGACTCAAACTGACATTGTTCACGAAGAAAAGCTATTAGACTCAACGCAGACTGAAAATTTAAAAAACATTTATTTTCGTTAATAACTCAAAATTAGTTATATTACATCAAAATATCCAAAGCGTTCTACCTAAAAAGGAAATATTAGAGCTGACCTTAGCTGAGTTGTCGGAATCTGGTATGAAACCCGACATTCTATGTCTAACCGAAACTTTTGTCGAATCTGGAAGTGAGAATAATATAAGACTGTGTGGCTATGAACTGGCAGCAAACTTTTCCAGAAACAAAAAAAGGGGCGGCTCCTGCATTCTGGTAAAAAGTGGAATTATTTATAAAAATTAAAAAACATTGATAATCTCGCTCTACCTAATATTTTTGAATGTTGTAGTATCCATCTTAATCATTATAACACCGTAATTGTGTGCATCTTTAGAACATCAGAAGTTGAAATATTTATGTACCGTTTACAATTATTGCTTTTAACTTTAAAACTTAAATATAAATACAAGAAAATAATAATAGCTGGTGACATTAATATAAATATTCTTAAGCATGACATTATAACTAGAAATTTAACTGACATTATTAATAATAACAATTTGACATTTTATATTACAGAACCAACTAGACAAGCATCATGCATTGACCATATAATTAGCAATATAGTGTGCCGTAGGAACAATCATACCCCTGGGGTTGTCAGATCACGAAACAGCACAACTACTAACGATTCCTGTCAGTAATAAGAAAATACTACCAAAGACGACATTAAAATATAAAAAAGATTATTAAAATGAAAATGTTATAAAATTTTATGACTGCGTTAGCTCATTATCTTTCTCAGAGGTGTATGAGGAAAGTGACCTAAACAAAGCGTTCAATATTTTTCATCAATTGTTCTGCTTATTTTATGACCTTTGTTTTCCCATCATCAGAATCAAAAGAAACACACAAGGAAAACCAAAATGGGTGTCTAAAGGACTTAAAGTAAGCTGTAAAACAAAGAGATCTCTTAGGTTCGCATTTTACAAAAACAAAACGGAATATAACAAAATAAAATACCAACAATGAGGGATTTAAAAAAAAAAAAAAACTTCAGAAGTTCCAAATTTGTCAATAAATGTCGTTAAAAAGTCGTGGCTTTTACAGCCAGTTGCCAGATCAAAAATTTGTGTTCTGTGGCTGGTCTGTGATGTGTCAAACCGTTTCTCTTGTGGTTACGCGATGTTTTGTTTTCCTGTTCTCCTCTGTTTTGTAACTATTACGACGACCCTGGCTATTCTTTCGGACTCTTGTAGCTCCTTCCCTCGACTGACCTCCGCGTGCACCCGGGACATTTGCTTGCCATTACGATTGACCCCTGCCTGTGTATTGGACTTCGATTTTGTCATCATGAGTTTTCCAGCACTGGGAAAGGATTACGGTTCTTGGTCTCTGAAAGACCTAAAAAACGAGCTTCGAAAACGAAATGCGAAACTTTAGACAACATGACCAGCCACAGAACACAAATTATTGAATGAAGTCACCGATCACAGATCCATTTTTGAAAGCCACGTCGAATCAAACGCCGTCTGCCGTAGCATTCAGAACTATTTTTTTACTTTTTTTAGCTGTCAGAAAATCTCTCATTCTCAAAACTATTAAAATATATATATATAATATCCCAGCAGCAAGCAAACAATAAATATGTGAGTAATAGCAAAAACAAATGTAGAGCATCCTGGAATGTGGTAAAAAATGAATCGGGAAATGATCAAAACTTACCACATTTTATACAAGGTATTAGTCATGAAGGCAAAGTTTTCAAAGAACCATTAGAAATAGCAAATACATTTAACGAGTATTTTATAAAAATCTCGAATAAAGTAAATCATGACCTAATTCCGACAGGTGGTAGAAATAGAATTCACCAGAGTATCTTCCTGAATCCGTATGACAGTATAAACGTGAGGAAACTGGTTATGTCCTTAAATAATACTAATTCAGAAGGATATGACGGTATATCCACGAAAATTATTAAGAAATGCTACTCTGCGATTGTGCCCATACTGACATTTCTTATAAATCTGTCTTTAGTAACAGGGTGCTTTCCTGATAGACTTGAAAGTATCAGTAATTAAACCCCAGTTTAAAAAGGGTGAAAAATGTGATATAGGTAGTTATCGTCCTATATCTTTCACACCCGTGTTAACAAAAATCTTTGAAAAGACAATGCAAAAAAGACTTACTGATTGTATTGATAAATTGAACATATTGACCCCGGAGCAGCATGGGTTTCAAAAACACAAATCCACAACATTAGCGGCCTTTAAACTTGTCGATAGAATTGTACATAATGTAGATATAAAACAATTCAGCACAGTTGTGTTTTTTTATATGTCGAAAGCGTTCGATTTTGTTTCACATGATCTACTAATGTCCAAGCTCGAATCAAATGGCATTAGAGGCCTTGCACTAGATTGGATACAGTCATATTTGAACAATCGATTGCAGTTTGTAGAAATAAGTAGAATAAATGACAAAAATGTAGAGAACAGGTACAAATCTGACCTTCAAATAAACAAATTCGGAGTCCCTCAGGGCAATATTCTCAGGCCCCTCCTATTTTTACTCTATATTAATGACCTACCCGAGGTTACAAATCAAAACTGTATCTTATTTGCGGACGATATATCAATAAACGTTACGCGTGCAATAGATGATGATATTTCTTTTCATGAGTCTGACATTAATGCAGAAATTATAAGTATAGTTCAATGGCTACATAATAATAATTTACAGGTTAATTTAAGTAAAACAATGTACATTGAATTTGTTAAATGTAAATTATAATGGTCAAATTCTTCAGGAGGCTAATAGTATGACATTTTTGGGTATTAATATAGATAGACATTTAAATTGGAAAACTCACACTGACAAAGTTTGCAAGAATATTAATAGATTTGTGTATGTATTAGGTAGACTTCAGAAAACGACGAATAAGAAGACTGCTCTAATTGCTTAATTGCTACGATACGGTCTCGTAAAAAATTGTTCTGCGATGTGTGTAATTTTTTTTAACAAGATTCAACAACAACACATAAAACAGTTACCCATAAATATGTTTAAGTCCGAACTGTTTAAATGGTTTTACTCAAATGTTTTTACTCTATAGATGCATTTCTCAATCATAAATAATAATCGATCATTAAATGTTAATCGATCTATAATTATTACGTATTTCCTTTTTTGTAAAATATATAAAAATTTGCATGCTAAAATTAATAGCTGATAAGGTGTTCTTAAATAATATCCTACCATCTACTTGTACCCTTATCTTAGCAAATAAAAATCTTTATCTTTATCTTTATCTGGACTCGCCCATGTCCATTTCCTTGAAGGATACATTTTGAAGAAGGTTTTCATTGCGTAGAGGTGGTGTTTTTCAAGGAAATTAACTAAGGTCTGTCCGCGCGGGTTTCGACTGCCTACCCCGTATTGCTCCACTGATAGTTCTTTTTCTAGTGGGGCTCCGATTTTGGCGTTAAGGTACCCATGATAATGGTGTAGTAGCCAGGGTTCTCCTCACGCGCTCTCTCTAAGTCATCTTACAGCTGTTCTACTTCGTCATCAGTACCGGGATTAGAGTCAGGTGCGTAGGCGTGGATAACCTTGAGGACATATCTCTTACTAAGCTTCAGGTTCAAATAGCGCACTCTTAATGTCTTGTTGCTTACGAGGAACCCATCTCCTTCATAGGTAGAATCGTCATTCCCTCTTTAGTAGAAAAGTTCTCCAGTGGAAAGCCTTACAAGAGCTTCTCCTTGCCGCTGATCCTCCGATAGCCCTATAACGTCTCATTTGATCTTGCTAACTTCTTCTACCAAACCCTCAAACCGAACTTATTGTAACTGAAAGTTACTTTATTTTTTCAGGGAAGGAGCAACATGCTGCTTGCACCATAGACTAGCTATACATATCTGCAGCAGTGTAATGTAAGAAGGAAACCTACAATCATTAATCTTCAAGTTGAGTTTATATGGATGACCACTTAAGATTATTTGTGTGGACATCATACAAACTTAATTTGGAGAGAGACGATTGTAGGCTTCGTTTATTTTCATTCATTTTTAGTAAACTAAAATAAAAAAATGGAGTGATATTTCAATATTTTTTAATTTATGAGTGTCACATTTTATATCATTAAAATCAACATATATTGCTATTATAGTTTCCCCCTATGTTAAAGGTCCAAAGGTCCATGCCAGGATCCTTAGCAGGATTAGGGAATTTATGCAGTGGTAAATATGTTACCGGCCAAACTCGATTTCAGGACAAACTAGTTTTGCCTAGTATAAACTAATTTATGTGTACTTAAGTTTATGTTTTAAGTATTTTTTGTTGTTCTTACATGTTAAACCTAACACGAAGGATAAAGGTGGCTTCGCTTCGCTCACCCCCTTTACCCTTCACCTAAGCTACCGCAATATTTTGCCCTGTTATAAGCTGTGCAAACTAGTTTATCCTAGGCAAAACTAGTTTGTCCTGAAATCTGGTTTGGCCGGGAACATATATATGGTGTTCACCCGTAAATCGAAGAAAAGTACATATAATGGACCGAATGAATAAAGTTAATGACTACTTCAAATCAGTTTTTCAAGACAAGGAAGGTTTGTTTGTCACAAAAGGAGAGGTTCTCATTTTGTTGGATCTCTTTAAGTGAACAGAACAGACAGTGAAAGGCCCTTCTAATAGTACTACACATATTTACGTTTAAGTAAGTCTAATCGGTTGGAGTGCAGCTAAGGGGTTCCGCCCTATTATCGACACTGACCAAATGTCTGTACTTATTCTACTTCACTTACTAGTTGTATTGCAGTTAGGAACACAGCATCGTTTCTCATTAATCATTCTTGAGGTTTGATTCCAAAAATGAGCGGGTCAGGTCAAAATTCCGAGCAAGGGGTCAGTGTTTGAATCCAAAAAACAGGTGCAGAGATCAGTATCTTGCAGGAAAATCCAGGTCCAGGGGCAATTCAGAGGTTATTGATGTAAAATCCACAAAATCACAGGGAAACACAATCAATCATAGTGACATGACAACCAGAGTTTCGTTACAGTTGAACTTTAGAGTGTGCTACGGATAAATCTTTTAATAAAAATATTAACAATCACCAGACTGCAGACAAACAAGTTTTTTTCATTAATTCCAGCTATATTTCAGTTGAAATATTTTGGTAAACCTCTCATATCTATCTTATATGTTCTGTATAAAAATTATTTTGACTTATAAATATGCTTAGTACGGATTGTAATCACAACCTCTTTTTATTATTTTTTTATTTTGCGGCTCTGGATACTTTTGTTTCAGCCTGACTCACGACCTCTAGGGAGGAATGAAAGAACTAATTCTAAAGCAGAATTTGTATGTGGAAGTGTTTCTACTGAGTGAATGGACCCTGGTCGACTCTTTCTAAAGGGCTCTTTCTAAAATGACCTCTAGCAACTACAGACCGATAGCCCTGTTACCTGTTACCTAGTTTTTCTAAAATATACGAAAAAGCAATGTGCAATAGATTGTATAATTTCCTAGAAAAAAATAACATCGAATTTCGAAAAAATAGATCCTCAACTCTTGCTGTTTACAAATATATACAAATGGCACTGCAACACATAAACGATAAAAAATACGCCCTAGGCCTTCTCCTAGATATGACAAAAGCGTATGAAAAAGTATTGTACAAAATCTTACCGGATAAAATCTATAATTCTGGCATACGAGGGCAAGCAAACCAATGGTTCCAATCTTACCTTCAAAACAGAAAACAAACTGTGCAAATAGAATACCTAAATAAAGAAAAAAATAACATAGAACTCATACGATCCGACGAAAAACAGCAAAATAATTCAATACCCCAAGAAAGTTTACTAGGATGTGTGCTCTTCCTCATCTATATAAATGACTTGCCAAAGGTGCTCAATAGTGACATAACTCAACCTGTATTATTTGCAGATGATGTATCCATACTCCTGAAGTTAGATAAAAATTCAGACCCAACAAATGAAATAGTAAATACTATTTCGCTTCGTGATCATAATCTAGAAATTAACTTCAAAAAAACAAAAATAATAGAATTAAGACCACTTGATAAACCACCATTAAAAATTGCAAAAAAAATTAAAACAACACTATAGAACAAGTACACACATTTAACTTATCAGGCATACAAATCGTTACAAACCTAAATTGGAAAGTCCACGTAAACCAAGTAGAAGCCAAATTATCCAAATTTATGTATGCTCTTTTCCACTTAAAACAAAGCACAAATACTGAACCTGCATTAACAGCATACTATGCCTACGCATACTCCTGGTTGAAGTATGGAGTAATTCTATGGGGGAACAGTGTGAATTCAAAACAGATATTTATTATTCAAAAGAAAATGGTCAGAATACTTGCAAAAATTAATAATAAACAAAGCTGAGCCCTACTTCAAAATATATAATTTAATGACACTTCCTGCCATATATAAATTCGATACATGTTTATTCGTATTTAACAAACGCCGAATATTTCCCCAAGTAAAAGACACACATAATTTTAATACAAGACATAAAGAAAGATTAAATTTACCACAATCCCAAATAAAAATGCTCAATTGTAGCCCGTACTACATGGCCATTAGACTGTTTAACAAATTACCAATTGATATTAAAAATATAGGAAACCAGCAACTATTTAGTAAAAGGCTTAAACAATACCTTATTTATATGTGTCCGTACACAATTGAGGATTATCTTCAATAAATTATAAACGTATCTATAAGTATTAAATTGTAATGAGATAAGATTTAATAACATTACATTAGACAAGTGTTTTTGCATTACCCGAAAAGGGTCCATAATAGAGACTGTTATCTAAAGTTATCTACACACGTATCATAAACCCTCTTTACTGCGTTCAAAAACCGCACGTTACGATCAGCATTATGTTAAACTACTTGGTAAAACTCGTTTCGTATCTGGAAAACTACACATAATGGTCATTATGTGTAGTTTTTTAGGGTTCCGTACCCGAAGGGTTCCAAACGGGACCCTATTACTAAGACTTCGCTGTCCGTCCGTCCGTCCGTCCGTCTGTCACCAGGCTGTATCTCAAGAACCTAGTTAGCTAGAGAGTTGAAATTTTCACAGATTATGTATTTCTGTTGCCGCTATAACAACAAATACTAAAAAACAGGATAAAAGAAATATTTAAGGGGGCTCCCATACAACAATTCTTTCAATACCACATACAAACTTATGGATGCACCTGGTTACGTACATGGAGTGTGAAAGTAACCGCACCAATAACTTTGTAAACAATATTTTGCTGTGTAAAATCCAAACTATTCACTCCACACCATCGCTTCTATTGAACGGTGGTACGGAACCCTTCGTGCGCGATTTAGACTCGCACTTGACCGGTTTTCTACATATAATGACATTCAAATTTCGAACGCTGACGCCCACCCGCGTGCCGTCCCTAGTTTGTCTGTGAAGTTGGTACTGACATTCAAATTTCGAACGCCGACGCCCGCCTGCGTGAAGTTGGTACTAAAGAACAGACTAAACAATTGCAGAACCACAATGCCGGTCAAACATGCGGTTCCTAAACACATCAAAGAGAGCTTATGATATGTGTGTAGATAAACTTACACACCTAGTGATACTTAACCGGAGCGGACATGTGTCAGTTTTGCCCAGAATTATTTATTTTATTTGTTTAATTTGCGCGGTTTGCTGCTGTTCACACATCGGTACCTCCCGATTTATGAACTATCCTACTTATACTTTCTGTGCTATAGGAGACTACAACATACCAGATTTGACTTGGTCCCCCCACTCTACTGGAAATAATTTAGTACCCAATATTAAAACAGAACTTCATAAATCACTTGATAACACCATGGGTTTAATGCAACTCCAACAATACATTAATATTTACAACAACAATAATCGCTTATTAGATCTTATGTTTTCTAATAGTAGCAACTGCGTATGCTCTCCACCATACATTGAGTTATCGCGGCCTAATTACCAACACCACCCCCCGTCAATGTTCACCTTTGAAAATACAAAAACAGTAAAACAAATTCAACCAAAAAAAACTGACAAATTTAACTTTAATAAATGTGATTTTAACTATATCAAATCTGAACTGTCATTAATAAATTGGGAAAACGTTTTAAAAATTAAAAAAGTAACTGAAAGTGTTTCTATATTCTACGAAATCTTATTCAAAATTATTAATAAACATTTACCTCTATATAAAACAAAGTCACGAAATTTTCCATCATGGTTTTCTAAAGCATTATCAAGCACATTATCACGTAAAAAAACCGTGTGGAATAGGTGGAAAACTTACCATAATCTATCGGACTATAGAGAATTTTCACTCTTCCGTGAAAGAGTTAAATTACTTTTGAAAGAGGACTTCAATTCATATATCTCAAAAACCGAGTGTAATATTTCTGAAAACGTTAAACATTTTTGGAAATATGTAGCCTCTCTGAAGAAAAACGAATCGGGATATCCATCTAAAATGTCATTGGATAACAGAACATCTGACAGCCCATCCGAAATAGCTGATATGTTTAATGAATTATTTAGCTCCGTTTTTGAACCGAATGATACTGATTTAAATGATATTAATATACATGAACTTAATACAAGTTCGGAAGCTGAAAACATCTCTAATCTGCATATTAGTAAATACCGAATTTAAAAAAGGCTTTCAACTCTAGATATATCTAAAGGGCCCGGTCCAGATAAAATAGGTCCAATATTTTTGAAAAACACTGCCGATCTTTTAGTAGATCCACTCTACATAATACTTAACCGCAGTGTTCAAGAAGGATGCTTCCCGGACTTCTGGAAACTAGCATATATCACGCCTCTACACAAATCGGGTTCTCGGAATAATATCACCTATTATAGACCCATATATGTCTTCTCTACAATACCAAAGATTTTCGAGTCACTGGTTCAGGAATCTCTTTACACGCAAGTAAGACAAAATATTGCTAAACAACAGCACGGATTCATGAAAGACAAGTCCACGATAACTAACTTAGCTTTATACTCGAACTTTCTATTTAAGGCCATGGATGAAGGAGTTCAAGTGGATGTGATATACACGGATTTCCAAAAAGCATTTGACAAAGTGGATCATGTTTTGTTACTCGAGCAGCTAGCATACAATGGCATAACCGGAAACTTTCTCAAGTGGTTTGGGTCTTACTTACGGGACAGATTCCAGATGGTTACAATCAATGGATATCATTCCGAAAGAAGATTAGTATCTTCTGGTGTAATTCAGGGCTCAATTTTAGGACCTTTCAAATACACGCTTTTTATTAATAGGATTAACCAATGCTTCCAACATTGTCAGATACTAATGTTCGCCGATGACTTAAAAATCTTTAAAAAAATGAATTATCTGGAAGATTGTATTAGTTTACAAGAAGACCTTAATAGATTCCACGAGTTTTGTCTAACTAACAAACTTCAACTTGCGCATAATAAATGTAAACAGATAACTTTTACGCGTAATAGGATCAAGATACTCCAACCATACAACATCGGTGGCCAAGAAATGGAGAGGGTTTCCTCAATTCGAGATTTGGGTGTCCTTTTCGATGAAAAACTCATTTTCGACGACCATATAGAGAAAATTTGTACGAAAGCATATCAGATGCTCGGTTTCATATTAAGGGTTAGTAAAAACTTTAATAAAAAACTTACATATATGACACTCTATAAAACCCTAGTACGATCCCAACTGGAGTATGCTTCTATTGTATGGAATCCCTTTTATGCCGTTCACAGTGACAAACTTGAGAACATACAAAAAAAAAGCCCTCAAATCGATACACTATAGACTTACACGTAGCAAAATGAGCTACGAAAACCTCATGTCACTCTATAAAGTACCTAGTTTGGCCTCTAGACGCACAATAACCGACGAATTATTTTTATATAACATATGTAACAACCACTATGTTTGTCCGGAGCTTGTCGAAGAAATTAAATACCTTGCCCCACATACAGCAACGCCACGCCGTCCCTGTAAACTTTTTTATCTAAATCCAACGCGCACCAATTCCGGTCTTCGTGCGCCGCTACATCGAATTTGCCATACCTATAATGAGAGGTTGCTGTCGATAGACATATTTAGGAGCAAAAAAACATCTTTTAAAAAAGAACTAACAAATCATATGGGTTTGAGTTTAAGGTAGATTAAGTATTTTAAAATTATCAAAAAAATATTTGTATCACATTATTTTTATAAATGTATGTTTTAGTGATTAACGTATAAGGTAGTAAGCTTACAATGTATTTTGTGTTTGTAATTTATGTTTTGTAAAGTTTATTACTGTTGTTTGTCCAAATAAAGTAAAATAAAATAAAATAAAATAAAACTAGTGTATGTAACTGTACATAATTAGGCATTAAAACTCTCGAGTGATATTATTATGAAACTCGCCTTCGGCTCGTTTCATAAACCCACTCTCGAGTTTTAATGCCCTCCATTATGCAGCAGTCACATAAACTACTAAAAGACCTTATTTATACATTATGGTGCAATAAAGTTTTGATTTGATTTGATTTGACGCCTGAGGAATTAACAACTATACAGTTGAATATCTACTGTATATTCACCAGTAGCTCGTATGCCTACAATTCGTCCGATGCTGAACCAATTAGTACAAAACAATCTGCAAATGAAACAATTAGATGTCCCAATGGATTTTAACAGTATTTTAAGAGAGATGTTTACATACAACCACCCTTAGGAGCAAAAGTTGAAAATGGCGTACTTTTAAAATTAAACAGATCACTGTATGGATAACAAGCCCCCAAATGCTGGAACGAAAGACTTCATGGTTTTTTAGTTGGTGAAGGATTTGCACAATCGAAACACGATTTTTGTTATGTTTTGGAAGATGTATTTTTATCAGTCTATGTAGATGATATTATTTTAATCTCATAAAGTGAAAGATACTTAAATAAAGCACATGTATTAGACCTTCCCCTAGAACGGCGTTCCCCGCTGCGGGCCCTTATAGATAGATAGCTGGAAACCTGGCTCACCGCCGTAGCGGAGTCTAAACTGACGGTGATACACCGCGCTTTCTTGCTTGACGGATTCTTCCGTAGACCTATGACCTGGCCTCCGACGAACGATGAGACCCAGGCGCGTCTGAGATATCTTCTTGCTTCACTACTCCAAGCTAATCTTGGGGTCACCGTCAGGTCAAGTTATATCCGTTTTGGATATTAATTATGCGTGGGTATTTCACAGCATAACACACAAATGATAGATAGAGAGATAGATAGATAGATAATCCATTTATTCACTGTAAGAAATGTCGTGTGACGACGAGAACCTAATCAGAACCTAACAGAAAACAACAACCAGGATAAAATTTAGAGTGACAGTTTATTGGTTATTTACAGTGAAGTAATTTAAAAAAATGAAAGGAAGATGAGGATGAATGAGATGAGACAGGTTTTATAAAATACAGATGTCTGGATAGAAAGAAGGAAGCGGAGAACACGTAGAGAAGTAGACCGGTGGGGCGATGACCAGGATGCAGGTGTATTTATTTTTGTAGATGTTGTTGAAATCGTCGTTGTAGGAACGGTAGCGGCGTACTTGTAGCTACGGCTCGCTGGATCCCGTTGTAGAAATCGCCGTTGTAGGAACGGTAGCGGCGTACTTGTAGCTACGGCTCGCTGGATCCCGTTGTAGAAATCGTCGTTGTAGGAACGGTAGCGGCGTACTTGTAGTTGCGGCTCGCAGGATCCTGTTGTAGAAATCGTCGTTGTAGGAACGGTAGCGGCGTACTTGTAGCTACGGCTCGCTGGATCCCGTTGTAGAAAGGATTGTTTGATTGATTGAGAGAGTTTGAAGGCTCGCAGGATCCCGGGGTTGTGCGACCCCGGGATAAGGCCTTTAAGTGGTACTTCCAGTTCAGAAGCTGACGTGAGACTCTAGAATTTCAGAAATGTTCTGCTTTTATACCCTTTTTGGAGAGTTCTAAAAATTATTTAAATTAAACGTAATTTTTGTGAGTGGCCAAGAGAGAAAGAGTATTTTTGTAAAAGTATTGAAACAAACATATCAGACCGCTAACGAGTTTGAATGGACATTGCCATGACAACCAGATAAACAACGGCATCAACAGATGTCAAAGTTTAGTTTCAGGCTCGTAGTACGGTAAACAATACGAAAACCATGCAGTAAATTACATAACAGCGAAAGGAAAAAAAGTAGCGCACCAGCGCGCACGAAACCCGAGATTGCAGAGTTTCGAAGAAAGCCAAAAACAAGGTCACCAAAGGTAAACCGCTTCGCTATCGATTTAGAAGTGCTGATAGCATGAAAATGCAGAGCGAACATGATTTATTAATGTGTTCTTATGGTTTAAAACGTTACAGGGTCCTATGGAAATAAAGGTGATATCAAATATCAGACTCATCAGACAATCATACAGATCAGGATCAGACAGACATATCAGACAATACAGCTATGCAGCATGAAAAGCAAGAATAGCATGTAAAGCATGAAAGCATGAAAAGCAAGAATAGCATGTAAGTAGCGTAACACTACAGAATACAAACAAATACAAGCAATACAGATTCTAACAAAACATAAGATATAAAAGATATCTGAGCCTAGTTATGATAAGTAGTCATCTAAACCATATTATCATGTCATTGTTTTTTATGTTGAATAAAGATTATTATTATTATTATTATTATTATTATTATTATTATTATTATTATTATTATTATTATTATTATTATTATAATATAGTTACATGTGCAAATTCCACAGTGAATAGGCCCTGGCTCAGCATTTGTTGCAGATAACTGCAACACTGGTAATTCTGCCAGAACCCATTTTTCATTGTGAGTGGAAGCTTCAGCTCATCTTCAGAAATCTCCATTGAGGTACATTTTATTTCAATGGAAATCTCACGCTACTTAGGATCTGTTCCCAGTCTTATGGTATCGGGGACCAGTGCGGCGTCTCCCAAGCGAGATCGACCAACACACGCGACAATCCGAACTGGCCACAATATTTAGTATATATTTACTGCACATAAAACGACATAGGATACAATAAAACAGAAAGGACATCTACAAAAGCAAATATCTCACTGATGATCACGCGGAGTCACGACATTGACCACCAAACACGCGTTTTGGGAATGGATTACTATAAAATTCATATTCTTTATTGCACAGAAATCTTAATGTAATATGTAATGTAATATACTTTATTGCACAAAACAGTGAAAAAAAAACTATTTGTTTGGAAAGTTGTAAAGGAAAGAACATGTACAAAGGCGAACAAGATATTTCTTCCAGCAAACCTAGAATGG
Organism: Argyresthia goedartella; assembly: GCA_949825045.1. Lineage (NCBI taxonomy): Eukaryota > Metazoa > Arthropoda > Insecta > Lepidoptera > Argyresthiidae > Argyresthia > Argyresthia goedartella. Next base: position 18,127,932 of record OX463834.1, read on the forward strand.
AGAGGAAAAAAAATAACTAAAGGTAGAATTATGTGCATAAAAATAAAAATGTTAATAAAAATAATAAACTACTTACCAATGTCTACATAATACTAAAAATAATGCTATATATAAATATGTAACATATACATAAAAATTAGATACAAATAAATACATACTTATTATCATGGAAGAGAAAGATAATGTTCTTTAAAATTACTTTTAAAAGTGTGAATTGACGGACTGGAGTTTGTTCCAGAGTCTGATAGCTCGAAGTCTGAACCCATTCTCATATGCGGCAGTGTTGTGTTGTGGAGTTGTAAGTAGTGACCGAGCGTGTGTAAGGTAATAAAACATTTTATGAGCAAAGGCGAGCTTATCTCTAAAGAGAGATTTCTACCAGCAAACCTAGGCAGGACAGGAAAAACTGTGCAACAGGAGAGTCCTAGTGCGCAATAAAACTATAAACCTCTAATTATTTACGAAGCTAAAACATAATAATATAATGCATTATGTAAATACTAAATAAAATACAATAGCACAAAAATCAAATATATATCAAACATATACTACTTATACATATATGTCGGCGGCCGATCGTTATATTCGGCTTTTCATGATGTGCCTCGGCATATCATGATATGTCGGCATTTCTTGATCTGCCATGTTAAGACCAACGTTCTGCGATCTCCTAGCCTATAACACGGCATATCGAAAAGTACGGTGGGTGATAATAGATTTGGCGCGGTAGGTTGGGTTAGGTAAGAACGTTAACGTGCAACCAGCAGAGCGAGCTTTGACTTACTATATTTATTTTAATAAAATCTTAACATTAACAAACCTTAGTAATCGATATTAATTTCAACTCGATGTCTTTACGAGTTCCTGAGTAAAAGGGTCTTGACAGACACACCTTTTTTTACTTTTAAAGGACGGAACCCTAAAACTGTAATGGTGTATAAATAAATAAAGTTAGATCCCTGACCTGATCAATCAATGGGACCAAAACCATTTCAAACAAAAAAATATATCTCAAAATCGCTCCCTACGTCTTGGAGAAATCGCTGAACATATAAAAAGCAACATAAAAAATATCCCAACGGAAAACTTCTACTTTTTCGAAGTCGTTTAAAAATGTTAATAAATAAATCCTGTTTTCAGCTCAGCAGGCAGACCGTCTAGGCCACCACGTCGGGTTCACCTGCAACTCATGCTGCGGAGATATCCTAGGGTGAGTGAGAAACTATAATATTATAGGGAAGGACGCACACAAATAGTTCGGTACCGCGTGATGACAATAGCCTGTTGATTTCGGCCAGGTACCTGGCTCGATCACTCGGGCTTTAAAAGTAGGCACACTCACTTTAATCCCCATAGCCTCCCTCTGAGGGCGAAGCTCGGGATCTACAAGTGCTACGTGAGATCCCGCCTCACCTACGCGGCCCCGGCATGGTACGCCCTGTGCTCGGAGACGAACAAACGGAGACTCCGAGCCCAAGAGAACCTCTCTTTGCGTACCATCGTCGACGCCCCCCGCTACGTGAGGAATGCGACGATCCAGAGGGACCTCAGATGGGAACCAGTGGACCAGTTTGTCCAGAGGCTGGCGAAGGGCATGTTCGCGCGTGCGGATAGCTCTCATCATCCGCACATCCGCGACATGGCGCCGTACCACGCGCGCCCGCCCGACCGCCGCCGCCTGCCACGCGACCTGGTTGCCTAGCCGGCGATCATCCAAAGGAACACCCCTCGTGAGAACATCTCCACCGCCCGCGAGGGCCCCCCGATGACCTGTCCATAGGAGTGGACAGAGGCGCTTCTTCAGGAAGAGATCCGATGATCTGACCCTGACTCCCCACGCCCCAGAATGGGTGCGTGAGAAGAATGCTTGATTGATTGATTAATCCCCAGAGTGTTTGGGCCAGTCAAGGGGCCCAAATCAACAGTGCCAAACCCTGAGAGACAGGTGTAGACCGTCGAGTGGGAGGTTTTATTGATGTAAAAAAATTTTTCTGCAGATAAAAAAACTTAAATACCTATTTATTTTGCACTTTTATGAAAAAAGAAGAAGTCAATGTTTAAGAAAGTTCCTAATTATTTCAAAATAAATACTTAATCTTAGGCCAACAGGCCTAAGTACTTTAAGAACAAGCTATTTTGGATATTTCTTCATTATATGGGCGTGCAGACTGAATCCGATTTCGTCTTTCTATTCCTCTTTGAACTCTTCTTGCGTAGATTTCGGTTGGACTCCATCTTTTAAACTCTGTGACAAATTTTTTTGGTGTATAAAATTTATCAGACCATGTGGGCTCCTTTAAGTCTTTTAAGATTGATATAAATGTCATATGTGATGTTGTTCAAGTTATTATTAGTAATTTTTATATCATCAGTTTATCGACGAGCAGATCTTTAGAAATTTTTTCAGACAGGATTTACTCACTGGAAATACTTTCGGCGGCAGCACTGCTGCTCCGAGTTGGAACAACCAGTGGAAAAAAGGTTTTTGGGACCTGTTGGACAGTTCTGGGTTTTGGAGTAAGCATATTCATGTTATGCTCAACGAGTCTGACTGGTACGGGATCCTCTCTGAAGGAACGGTTGATGACGCGGTTCATAAGCTTTACACCATCATCAACGACACTATTTGTAAGCATGTGCCCCTGGATACTCGTAAAAAGAAGTCACATCACCCGATTTGGTTTAGTGAGGCACTTGTCAAGATCACCAGGGATAAAGCCAATAGTCATAAAAAATGGAAGCAGTTTAAAAATCCACTCGATTACGAAGAATTCTCCTTACTCAGAAAGAGACAAAAGGTTATGCAGGATACATGTTTCAAACTTTACGTTGAATCTATGCAAACTAATATTAAAGTGAACCCCAAACAGCTCTGGTCCTTTGTTAAAGCTCGTAGACAAAACTCTGCCTATCCGCAATCCCTTGAATACCAAGGTGTTCATTATTCAGATGGTCCAAGCATCTGCAAGGGTTTTAATAAATTTTTCCATTCAGTATTTAGTCAGCCAGCGTCCTCGTATTCTGATCTGCCACTCGCTCCACCGTTTTGTGAAGACGGCAATGTGATAAATTCTGCTCAGTTCCATCCTGATATAACACTAAAATTACTAAACTCACTTGATATTAATGGTTGTGCAGGTAGCGATAATATCCCACCATACTATATAGTAAAGTGCGCGAAGCAATTGTGTCATCCTCTAAGCATCTTATTCAATAGATCCCTCAAAGAAGGCTCGTTTCCTATTGCCTGGAAGAAAGCTCACATACTTCCGATACACAAAAAAGGAACAAGAAAGAAGATCGACAATTACAGACCAATATCTATTCTTAATGTATTTGGTAAAGTGTTCGAGAAGGCTGTTTACAACTGCATTTACCCAATTATTTCTCGTGGTGTACCTCCTCAGCAACACGGGTTTCTCAAAGGCCGATCGACCATGAGTAATCTTGCGGAATTCCTACAATTTGTTCTTCATAAGATGGACAAGCGGAAGCAGGTTGATGTTGTCTATACGGATTTTGAGAAAGCTTTCGACCGCGTAGACCATATCATCCTGTTGCGCAAATTATTTCATCGGGGATTCAGGGTGACCTCCACCGTTGGATTACTTCTTATGTTTCTAAGAGAAGTCAGGCTGTGATTGTTGGTGGATATAACTCGAACTTTATTGATATCCCGTCGGGTGTTCCTCAAGGTTCTCACTTAGGTCCTTTACTGTACAACGCATATCTCTATGATATTTATACTGCATTTTATGACTGTAAATTTTTACTATATGCTGACGATAAAAAGGTCTACCTTGATGTAAACAGTACCACCGAATGTGATAAGCTACAGGCCGATCTTAATCGCCTAAGTCAGTACTATGAAAAGAATAGGATCTCTGTGAATATTAGTAAATGCGTCCAAATCTCGTTCACTAGAAGTCCCACCCCTATTATATATGACTACTCCATTAACAACAAGCCATTAGCCCGCGTCAATACTATCCGCGATCTTGGTGTCATTCTCGATAGTAAACTATCATTTGAAAAACACATTGAGCACATCACGGCCCGTGCGTTTCGAAATCTGGGTTTTGTTCTGAGAATCTGCAAACCGTTTAACGACCTGGGTTGTATAAAACAGATATATTATGCTTACGTAAGGAGCATTTTGGAATACGCTTCATGTATATGGTCTCCAAACTACATTACGTACATTCAACGCATTGAGCTTATTCAATCAAAATTTATAAAGTACCTGAATTTCAGGTCTCACACTCTTGGGCGCTCTTACGAGGAGTCTTGTCACCAGCATCACCTCATCAGTCTTGAGGATCGCAGAATTTTGCTTGATATGATGTTACTCCACGATATTCTATCGGGCCGCCTTGATTCTTCACCTCTTCTCTCTGAACTATCTTTCTGTGTCCCATCGCGCCGTACTCGTCAAACTTCCAAAAGGCTTTTTGCTATCCCCCTCACGCATACCAGTTATGCTCAAAATTCAAGAATGGTTCGCCTTACCAATTAATTTAATAAACTTTTTAACAATTTCGATCCGTTTGCATCGTCTAAGGCGAAATTCCGTCAGGACATTATCAAAAAATTACACAATATCAAGGAGGAATAAGTGAACCTCACACATGCACTCACACACCCTCTCACACTCATTCACACACTCACACACAAACACGTCATAAATATTACATTATTTATTTCTTTATTATACATATACATACCTTTAAATAAACATCATAATAAACATACCTGTCTCTTAGCTCTATATACATGTAAGAGATCTTATTTATTAAGTTTGCACACTGTTCTATCTGTTTATGTTTCTCAATTTAAATTTATCTCTTGTATTTTTGTGGATATCTGTTACTGGCTTTAATTTTGTATCTTTGTTCTTTGTAATTTGTTTATCTATGTGCTGTTGATGTCCCAAATAAAATAAAATAAATAAATAAAATAAAATAACTGTACTTAAGGCCCAGTTCTGACTGTTGAGTTGAGGGGAGCCGCATTCGCCCGTCGTCGTCTTCCGGCGGGGTAGCCGGAAATAATTTTGAATAATGAATTAAATTATTTGTTTTAAGGCAGGGAGTGCTAAAACACGTCTTTTGTAGGGGACCACCTTTAATTTATAAAATTAAAGGTGGTCCCCTACAAAAGCCCTTTAATATATTTCATTATTTGTTGCTGTAGAGTACAGCAATACACATTCTGTAAAAAAACAGCTGTTTACCTATTACTGTTCAGGAGATAGAACCCTGTGACTGACACACAGACGGCCAGACGAACATCGGAGTTTTAGTAACAGGTTCCCATTTGGTACTCTTCGGGTAAAAACACAGCTGTCTGGCTAAAGGGCTCGTTCACGCCCGGATTCTGGAAGTGCGATCAAATGTAACATAATGTTAATCTCATGGCAAACTAATTTTAGCCAATCACGTGACGCAATTTTGAACTATACTTCGATTAATCGCCCGTTCCATTTGATTTGTGAAGCGGGACACGGGGCGCTATACTGGACACCAACCCCGCGAACGCGAAGAACTCTGCGAGCGTTTCTTCTTCTTCATGGTCTTCTGACGCACCCCTTCTGGGGCGTGGGGAGTCGGGGTCAGGGCAATGGACCTCTTCCCGGGGAATCATCAGGTCAGGTCATCGGGTGGCCCTTGCGGGCCGTAGTCGTCGTGTGGCGCTGGCTGGTATGCAGTGGGTGATCGCCGGCTAGGCAACATGGTCGCGTGCGCGGCGCCTGTTCGACGATGTGCGGAGTGCGGGTGTTGTGACGCATCTGCACGCACGAACAGAACATGCCCTACTGCGAGCGCGACGAACTCCGCGCGACTTATATTACCCCGCTCCCGTACAGCTGGAGAACGGTTGTTCTAATATGGGTTTTAGGTAGTGTAGTGTAGCTCTGTAGATGTACTATCGAGTGGTGAGTTTGCGGCAAGCTCGCTAGCGAGCTGTTTGCTTAGATATGTCGGCAATGTTAAGTGTAAGTCAGCTACGAACTTTACGGTTAATCAGATACAGCCCGTTAACAGACATACAGACGAACGAACCCTAAATATGCATCGCCATCGTCTTCACCCAAAATATGCCGTCCACAGAAGATCTTAAATAAACGGTCAAGTCGGACTCGCGCTCCAAGGGTTCCGTACACACTAGTAGATACCTAATGTATGTATGTCATGTATATAGAAAAAGTTCTTCCGTCACGGGAATCCAGTCTCGGAAATGAAACTGGTTTCATAGTGATAGTTGTTCAGAATGATGTCCCTAACAACCCCCTAAAACATGACTATACCTTTCTGTTACACCCAGTAATACAGGCCTTGATTCCGGCCCCACACTAGGATAGCCTGTGTCGATTTCGTGGGAACTATAAACAGTGACGTCACACAGATAAACATCCAACACCGGGATTTTAGTCTTCTTCCTCCCCATCTAATTATTAATTAAATCATGATGAGAGAGTCGAAATTTTCAAAGAGAGGGTCTCTTTGAAAATTTCGGCTCTCTACTAGTAACTATTTCGGTTGATCCGGTAGAGCCCGGTGAAGGACGGACGGACAGACGGACGGCGGAGGCTTAGTAATTGGAACCCTGAAAATGGTTATAATGGTATGTCGCAGCAATCTGTATTACATGTCATTCTGCGTGTTTCCAGTTTCCGGTACTCGTGCTTGGAATGCGTCAACTTCGATCTCTGCGCGCGATGCGAGGCGATGCGGGAACATGACCATCATTATATGCTTCGCGTGCCGGGACCCAGGCCCGCGGTAAGTGCGTGTGTGTGTGTGTGTGTGTGTGTAGCCCGACGTCCTGTACGCATACACAACGTGAACCCAGGCCCGAGATGTGTATATTTATCACAAGTCCTGTAGCATTTGTATCAGATGAATTCAAGCATGTGTGAAATTGCGTTTCAATGGGCCATGTAAAAAAATCAAAGGCACCAAACTTAGAAAACCATTTCGAGATAATTGTGTTCCTAACTAAATTCCGTTATTCCCATCAAAATATATTACAGGATTACCAAGTATATGTGAGGATTACTGAAATATCCGTAAAAATATAATGTAGGAACTTCATTTGTCCTCTACGGCGTAGTTTGTTCAAACTCCCTTGGCTGACTGTTCTGTAAAACTGTCAAGTATAAACAGTTTTCCTGTCAGTGGATAACGCAGATTTTAGTCGAAACGTAAACAAATATTGATCTTATTGTTTTTAGGGTTCCGTACCCAACGGGTAAGAACGGAACCCTATTACTAAGACTTCGCTGTCCGTCCGTCCGTCCGTCCGTCCGTCTGTCACCAGGCTGTATCTCAAGAACCTAGCTAGCTAGAGAGTTGAAATTTTCACAGATGATGTATTTATGTTGCCGCTATAACAACAAACACTAAAAAACAGGATAAAAGAAATATTTAAGGGGGCTCCCGTACAACAATTATTTCAATACCACATACAAACTTATAGATGCACCTGGTTACGTACATGGAGTGTGAAAGTAACCGCACCAATAACTTTGTAAACAATATTTTGCTGTGTAAAATCCAAACTATTCACTCCACACCATCGCTTCCATTGAACGGTGGTACGGAACCCTTCGTGCGCGATTTAGACTCGCACTTGACCGGTTTTTTAGTTTTATAATCGGAAACCACCAGCCTCAAGTACCACCGTTCCAAAACTGTGAGCAGGTGACGTCACGAGGGGTTTTATTTTAAAAATTATTAATAAATAATAACACATCCATTACCCGAAATATTAAAATTAGTTTCTTAAAATAGCCTAAAATTTCACAAAAGTAGTACGGATTTTTTTAGCACGGCCCATTAAATTTATCGCGACCTGATTGTCTAAACCAAACAATATCGATGCGACATTTTTAATTTCTGCTTGAAAAGATGCGTTTTCCAAGCAGTCAAAGCGTGCGGTAAGTGCCACTTTTTCGCACTAGGGATGGTACTTTTCATTATTTTTAAATGTTAACTCCGTCGTCAGTCTGACTGACCCAAAGAGTTTTTGTTATTTGAGTAAAGTTTTTCAAACTAATGAAGTACATATTACAACTAATAGAAAAGTTAAAAAAAATATTCTTCATTAAACGCGATATTAATTACTTACTTTAGATTTAGATTTTGGTAAATTAATTAATAAAATTAATAACACACAAAACCACTGAAGAGGGTTTGCCGGTTTAGGCAATTCCTGACGACTACCTTTGGGAGACGTAATAAAAGGCTTGGAATATGCACAATTACTATGTAACTTTATTATTATAAATACTTGGTTTATATACAAAATATGAGATCTTACCACGTACCTAGATTAGGTTCATGGTATGATAAATCCATTATCTGTGATGGCTGACGCGTACCTGGGACTGGGATAAAACTCAAATAATACGTGTGTACGTGAGGTACCTAATCAGCAGGCTTTGGCAAAACAAAATATAAAATTATATCCACTAAATTCATAGGTCTTAAATAGTTATTTGTGTCACAAGGTAGCAAAATGATGTATTTACGGCAAGGGCGGTACATTGAATCCAGAGTGAAGTTAGAATCCTGAGCGTAACGAAGGATTCAAGCGTTAACGCCCATGACGAAAATAATTTTGCTCCTGTGTGACACATACAACTTTTCACACCGACTATGAGGAAAATCTAAATTAAATGCTCTAAAAAAATGAAATAACTGTTATTTGAATTATACTTTCACCACTTTTACAGTAATAGAACAACGTAAACAAAACTTTTTTTATAATGGCGGATTGTGAAGGATTAGGGAAAGGTTTTTGCAAAAAAAATTGCGTAAATGAAACATGCCAATGAATAAATTAAAAAAGTAGCTTGAACAGAAAAGTAGCATTTTGCTCCCTCTCATCGTGGAGCAAAACATACTTTTCCGAATGAAAGGTGTGAAAAAACATATGTTATTCACAAAGAGATACTCTAGTTTAAATACTGTGTCGTTACGCGATTGGATTAATTTGGCTCGGTCTTAAAAAATTCTGAATATAGTCTATATTAAAAAGGAGATACAATAATCTAATATAAAATTACTGATCTTTCTCATTTTTATACCTAAATTTTCCTCTTTTAGAGCTTCTTTAAATTTTATCAATTAGCTTATTTCCGTTTTTCAGTAAATTCGAAAAAACATGTTTGGCTGAAATAATATTATGCTAGTGCCTTTTGCACATGCGCAGTACTAGTCCCCACCACCACTCAACTCCTCACCATGCTATAACTATGTTTATCTAAACACGTATCATAAACCCTCTTTACTGCTTACAAAAACCGCACGTTACGATCAGCATAATGTTAAACTACTTGGTAAAAACTCGTTTCTTATCTGAAAAATTACACATTATGACCATTTCTACATATTATGACATTCAAATTTCGAACGCCGACGCCCGCCCGCATGCCGCCCCTAGTTTGTCTGTGAAGTTGGTACTACAGAACAAGCTAAACAACTGCAGAGCCACAATGCCGGTCAAACATTCGATTCCTGAACACATCAAAGAGAGCTTATAATATGTGTGTAGATAAACTAGTGTATGTAACTGTACATAATTAGGCATTAAAACTCTCGAGTAATATTATTATGAAACCCACTCTCGAGTATTAATGCCCTCCATTATGTAGCAGTCACATAACCTACTATAGATTTAGATTTTGGTCAATAGATTAATTTTAAATAATCAAGTCCGATAGCACCGTCGCCAATGTGTCGTCTTGCCAGTGAGATTAGCTTATTCAGTTCCACTTTCCGTCACAGGACATGATTGGTCGCGCGGAATATATATGTCGTAACCATATCGTAGGATTGTCTATATCATGATATCGTCAACCATGGTTGAATTAGAACTTTCATTGAACGAAGAAATATTTTAGGGCAAAACACTGCGGTAGCTCAGGTGAAGAGTAAAGGGGGCGAGCGCAGCGAAGTAGTAAGTGCTTATAAGTATAAGTATGCAAAAAAAGAGATACTTATAAAACCGTTTCTTGCTGGCTGGGTCGTGAATTAAAATGCCACTCTTCAGGAAACACGTACTTTCCGCACTAGTGCCATTATAGCAGTTTGCACAACTAGTTCAGAAAAGGAGCCGTTTTACTCCAAAACGTTTATATGGATAGTTAAATCGACATCATGCAAACACTACACCAACATAAGGGACACTCCATTTCCCATACTGGCCGAGGCAAGTTGCACACATATTTAGCCAGTTATTCAATCCCATTTCACATGACAGAGGGCTAGCCCATCGCCACAGCTCTGGAGAAAACAATGACGAATATAATTTCCGTTTGCAGGCGGAGTTCAAAGCGATGATGGCGGATATTCGTGCGGCGCTGGCGAATAGACCAGAAACTTCTGAATCTGAAGTGGAGTAAGTGCCTACTACATGTTCATAAATACTAACGCACAATGAATCGATGAACAACACAACTACGGGCCGAATGAATAATATCAAGTATCACCTGTCATTGGAAGGAAATGCTTCACTTTTAAGTCAACATATCAATAATGATCATTTAAAAATAAACTCAATAAAAGGTAAACACTTTTATAAGTTCATGCGTCCCAGTGTCTCTGCCACTCCTTATGGGAAAAGTGGTGACGTTTTTTTTTTTTTCTCACTTTCATGTTGTTTTAATTTCAACATAATTTATAGGCATATATTGTTATATGATATAGCCTCGCTTATGTTTTTATAATTTGAGACACCGTCTGCGTAATACTAATAAACACAGATATTAACGTGACATAAGTAGTAGGCAGGTACTAGGTAGGGTAAAACAGTGAATCCAAAAAAAGATGAAAAAACATGTACATAGGCGAGCTTATCTCTATCAAGATATTTCTTCCAGCAAACCTAGAATGGAGAGAAAAATAGGTAGACCTATGTGTAAAATAATAAACTACTTACCAATATTTGCGTAATACTACAAATAATGCTATATAAAGAGCTCCGTGGTCTAATGGGCTTCACACTTGCTTCTCACACTGGAGATGCATGTTCGAATCCTGACCTTGTACCAATGAGATAATTAATTTATCTTAAGTAAATTATCGGTCGTTCAGTGTTTCGGATGACTCGTTAAACTGTACGTCCCGGCTACTATCTCTATGTGATAGTGGTCGTAAAATCCCTCCACCAACCCGCACTGAGCCAGCGTGGTGGAGTATGGCTTAATCTTACTCGTATCCGGGTAAAGGCCTGTGCCCCACGGTGGGGAAATTAATGGGCTACATTTTTAATGATATATATAAATATGTTACAAAAACAGATACTAATACATACTAATACTTAGCATGGAAAAGAAAGATAGTGTTCTTTGAAACGACTTTCAATAAACCTCTAACTAGGATACTAGACGTGGGCACAACTGGGCCTCTACTACCCCGATCCGGAATGACGTGACGCTGTGTTTTGGTTTCAGAACCTCCTCGTCTTATACTTTCTCTCCTATTTTTTTTTCTTCAACAGGGTCAAGTCCGAACCAGGGTCAGACGACGAAGACATGAAACCCATCGACCCACTGAACGTGCCCTTAGAAGATACCAAACCCTGTGGGCCAAGTCTGAGTCAGCACCAACTGGACGTGCCCACAAGACCCACAGAAGACCCACCAGGCCAGCCTGCCTCATCGTCAGTGGGCAAGATTCAGCAGATTCCTGCGCTGGCTGTACCGTCGGCGACTCACCCGATGCTCGCTCAATCAAGACAACCGACTACGGTAGGCGGAAGGATATAGGACTCGTGTTAATCGCGTCTATGGCCCATATTAATAAAACGCTCTCAGCTCTGAGAGTTGTCTCAGCTATTCGTCACATTGACGATTTCGCCTTGTCTAATCTGTCATTTTCACGTGCTTCAGATATGCTCTAAGTTCTTTAAAGAGATTTTTGTTTCAAGATGAGTCAGTGAGTCACTAATTCTGACATCTAGACGCGGTAAAAACGAGTCGCGCGGAGTAGTACCGGTACTGGAATGATATTTTTTGAGTTAGTTTTTCGACGTGTCTAAATTATTTATCAGTGAATACGGTAAACCCGCTACTATATTTCCATAAAAGGAAGCCTCACTGCACCAATGGTCACTCCACGATTTATGGTGGTAGATTCAATTAATTCGAGGTCTTTGTTTATCGCTCAATGATATCCAAAACATCTGTATTTAATGATAATGAATCTCGGGACGTACGCACAACCTTGCCTCTACCAACTGATATGGGAAAAGCCGCCAAGCTATATTTCTTTTTCATATTACAGATACTAAACCTGTTAGTTGCGAAGACTGTTCGAACTCAAACTCAATCTGCAGCTCAGAGTAAAGGGAAAGTGAAAGCGGCGACCGAAGAAAAGAAAATTAACGTCAGACCAAGGAGAAAGAGTCATGGTGCCACTGCCATTCAAGATGCCGAAGGAAGAGCCGTAAGTAACTTGACAACTGGTAGCAAGCGCAGCGAAGGGTAGGTAAGGGCGCGCGACAGGTGATGTCCCTTGAGAACTTGTCTATGGACTGCAATTATTGTACTGCAGCGTCTGCGAGACCTCCTCAATCACTATCTCAAAGCTCAAATCTATATGTGTAATAGTTTCTTCAGAAGGTGTAGCACAAGTCGAGCTGGATTGTAGCATGTAGCAAGTGGTAGGAAGTGGAGGGGGTAACCTCTCTTTCTCTCACCCTATGCCAGAAAGTGAGATCACCCGCTCAACGCGGCACTCAATGAATCTACCGCCCGGATGCACAAACGAAAACTCAAAGTTTGACTGACAATCAAAGTCATGTTATCGCTGTCTCTCGCCCTGGAACAGACGGCGCCAGCCTGAGATTTAAGCGGCACTTTATTTGAGTAGCCGCCTGTTCATTCGGCCATATTGGTCACAGTCGATATTCAGAGATAATATTCTGAGCTCGATCGCTCCGCCACAGTAGAGAGATTCTGTAACTCTTGACATATCGCGACTCCTTTCAAATGGTCATACCACCAATGACCAGTTCCTGACTCCAATAATCGCGCTCTGGTTACTCAAACGACAATATGAAGTAAGCAAACACCCTTCAAAAGGGATGTGATAGAAATTTCTAGATGTCAGACATAGAGAATGGAGCTACTGATGTTCCAAATTCCAAATTCCAAATGTCTTTATTACTGTAGATATTTACAAATACTTAGCAATCGTCATTTTTTGTCATTTCTCTAATTGGACCACTGTGGGAGAAGAAGGGCGTAGAAACTCCCACAGATTGATTTTTAGATCTCTTTTAAAAATTGCTTGTGCTTAACTAATACAGGTTTTATAATATCATTATATCATAATTAATAAGCAGGAATAAATAATTACAAAATTATTAACAGCAAGGTCTGTGTTGAGCCATATTAACCCCATACAGTCCCGTCATTTAAGTAATCTTGAACATCTTCTCTGCCTACCCCGTAGTATGACAAACTGTGTGATGATACTCTGTGTTGTTGTGTGTCAGGCTGCACGCAGACAGCGGCGACACCTGCGAGGCTGCGCGAGCAAGGAGGCCGACTTCAGAGGTACACTTAGCTTGCACCTAGCTTGTTCACTAAACTTATCTATACAAGTTCACGGTCACCAACTCATCAACAATCAGCATGTCAGGAAGATATGTATACCCACTGTTGAGAATGAGAGTCGCATGTGACTTCGAAAGTCATTTATTTGATCGTTTTTAGGGTTCCGTACCCGAAGGGTGCCAAACGGGACACTAAGTCGGACATAAAATGTAGAAACCAAAAAATAGCCCCGGTAATAACCCACTTAATTAACACATGCATCTCCACATCACAGGACCCGGACGATCTCAAACTAGGAATCATAAGACCGGTATATAAAAAGGGTAGCCATCAGGATATTAATAATTATAGGCCAATAACTATATTATCGTGTATAGATAAAATAATAGAAAAATGATATATAATAATAAAATAATCGTGACCAAAGTCACGAGCTAAATAAATACCTAACACAGAATAATGGCATACATGAGAATCAATATGGATTCCAGCAGAAGAAAAATACTTGTCAATTACTCAGTAAATTCACCAGCGAATTAAATGGTTACCTACACAATAACAGGCCCTGCCGTCCGTCCGAGTCTTGACAGCAAGCAGACGTGTGTCCAAATTTAATAAAAACACATAAATATATTGCATCCTAAATTGACGTTTATTTAAACTAACACAGTGGTGATAACAGACTACCTAGAAGCAAAAGTGAAAGGCGCTGGACGACCTTGGACGCTCCGTGAGCCGTACATGAGTACCGCTGCCCTGCACCCCGCCTCACCTCGGGTAAACGAGATCGTTGACATAATTGTCGTCCCCCTCACTCATCGCCGCAACTCGGAGAAACGAGATACCAATATTTCTGTTCTACCGCACGTTGCTACGCTACTGGCTGCTACGACTCCCCGGCCGCTACGCAACCGCTATTAATAGCCGCCGCTTCATTTCTGTACTCTTGATTATCGGAAATATAAATCGCTTGCAAATAGGCCTAGAACATGATTCACTCACCCAAAACACCACGAAGAAGTACCTTTACCTTATCTCGGTCAGTAACGGATCTCACGAACATGGATCAAGAAACGAGCTATGATACAAGCTCACCTAACACCTTTGTCACCCAGAGAGTAAATCGCCCGTGCAGTTCTAGCAACCCGGCTTCATCAGACTACAACAAATTGAAGGATATGATTGAATCACTGATGTCCAATCAATCAGAACGTCTTGACAAACTGGAGCTACTAATTATAAATATTAATGGCCAAACATCAAACATTGAGTCGATAAACTCAGATATACAGAAATCCCTAACTTTCCTTTATGACAAAATGTCTACGACTGAAGCACAAATACCAAGCCTGGAAACTGAACGTAAATCAACGGCCGCTGAACTTTCCGCAATACAGGAAAAAGTAGACTCCTTTGAATGTTTTATAAAGAAAACCTCCATCGAAATCAGGAACGTTCCGAAGAGAACCAACGAAACAAAAGCCATGCTTTACGACACAGTCTCTCAACCTCTAGTCTCTCAAGACCCTAAACCTGGAGTTCTTACGTGGTGATATCCGAGATGTAACTAGAGGGCCATCTAAAAAAGTGCACCAGACATCGACCATTACAGTGGAGTTTGCAAACACGCTATTCAAAGACCAGTATCTCGCCAAGGCCAAGGAATACAACAAAACACATAAGGAGAACAAACTAAACAGCGCTCACCTGGGCTTCCCTGCACCTGTTGAATCAATCTTCATCGACGAACTATTGAATACCACATAAAAAGGCTATTTTATCTGACCAGAAACTTTGTTACACAAAATATCTTTGGCTTTTGTTGGACCACTAATGACGAAATTTTCTACAAAGAAAATAAAGATTCACCCTATTTCAGATTAGAAGTGAGTCACACTTAAACTCTCTTGCAAAGTCAAATACAAATTGACTAGATATTACAAAAAACATTATTTTGTGTAATACTTTATTTTAATAACCTATGTATGTCAAACTATACTTTTTTCTTTACGTTTTACCCTGTACGTAAAACATACCATATATTACACAAAATACACACTTACCAAAACAAAAACAATACACATTACACACCTCAATCTACACAAACTAATTACAAAACAATGCCAACTCGCTATGTTTACGTCGAACTGTTTATACATACTGTACTATCGACGATAAAATCCCACTATGCATCCTATACAAAAAAGATCTTCAACACATTTACACTAACATATTTCTGCACTAATTACCAGCTTCCTCATCAAAATAGTAAGCACACAAGTGTCACTGCCCTCCTAACAATGCATTTCCGAATTGCACTTTTACCGTGATCAAAATAGAGGACGCTTTTTTGCAAAACCTGGATAATTTTACTGTATCTACTGTCGTATCTTGTACTCCAGAACAAATCCATACACGCTTCACAAAACCTAACAATAAATTTAAAATATTATCAATTAAAATTCGATCTATAAACTGCAACTTCAACTCTTCTCACAAGATTAAATATAGACTGCGATATCTTAGTTCTAACTGAATACTGGTAAACTTGTCTTTCTTACCAACGTACCTATACTAGCAAACTATACTCCTATCTATACAACTAAGCATCAGAATCAATGCGACGGCGTTGTTGTCTATGTTAAGTCAGAACTTGCCTATACCTCAGAAGAACTTGATTTCAATGAATCAGCTTCTGGGCTTCTATTGAAACTGGATTCTAACACAGCTATACTATGTATTTACCGCTCCCCTTCTAAATCCAACATTGACTCATTTTTACAAACTCTTGACCAAATAATTCCTGCACTATCATCATTTAAATCCATTATTGTAGCGGGTGACATTAACGTAGATATCATCCCTTCCTCTCTAGACTCACGCTCTCATGAGAGCGTGAGTCTAGAGAGAATGAAACTACCTTAGCCGCCTCTCATTCCATGGTTTACTCCCAGCCCACGATCTACCTACTAGAGACAATAGCTGCCTAGACCACCTGATGCTTAGAACCCAATCTCCCTCACTCACTTTTGTCCTTGACTCATTTACAACCGATCATCGCCCAGTTCTTTTTATGCTCGACTCTAAACCTATACGAGATAAATCTCTGGGAACAATCTCTTTCATTAACTACGATGGCCTCGATAAAGATATCAAACAACAAGACTTTGCTACTATCCTCTCATCGGCTGACCCTGAATCTGCTACAAATAATTTAATATCCACTCTGTCTACAATAATTAATAAAAATACAACAGTTAAAACCATACCCAAAAAACAGAAAATTTTAATGCCTTGGATCACTCCAGGACTCCTTCGATGCATGAGTAACCGCGATCACCTCCATAAACAACATATATCTAACAAAGACAATGATAAACAAAAATTATCTTACATCCGCTACTGTTTAAAAATAGCAAACGCTTATGGGATACAATAAAAAGAATCTCAAACACTACAAAATCTAAATCCATACCTAACCAACTTCTTTCTCCTACTCACTCCTAAACATTCATGCAACAATGTAAATAAGTTTTTTGTCAATATCGGAAAGAGTTTGGCTGATAATATTAGTTGCTTACCTTCTTCTACGGGCTGCAGTGACCCCACTCCTCAATTATCTCGCTTTTCCGGTTCCTTTGTCTTGCTGAACACGGATCCAAACGAAATTATTAGCGCCATTAACTCCTAAAGACCCCTTGCTGCACTGGCTGGGATGGCATTCCTCCAACAATTATTAAAAGATACTCCTTAACTCTCGCCCCTATCCTTAGTCATATTTTCAATCTTTGTCTTCAAAATGGCTTCTTCCCATCTGCATTTAAAAAGGCAATCATCCACCCTATCTTTAAAAGTGGAGATAGGGCATGCGTCACAAATTATCGCCCAATCGCTGTTCTCACCTCCTTCTCGAAGCTATTGGAACGCATTATCAACAACAGACTTACGAATTATCTAGAAACGAATAATATAATCTCTCCCCAACAATTTGGTTTTCGTAAAAACATCTCCACCGTCGATGCTTTTCTAAAGCTTACGAATAGTATTGCGAAAAATATAAACAGTAATAAAAAACACTTGCGGTATTCCTTGATCTAGCCAAGGCCTTTGACACCGTACCGATCCCCATTCTTCTAGGCAAAGTCTATTCCATCGGTGTCAGAGGCACTCAGCACAATCTATTTGAATCCTACCTTGCGGGTCGATCATAGACAGTAAAAATAGGCCCCCACATTAGTGACGAATCGCAAATATCTTACGGTGTACCGCAAGGTAGTATTTTAGGGCCCACACTCTTCCTCATATTTATTAATGACATGTGCAACATTTCGCTTAAAAATGGCACTATTATAACATACGCCGATGATACTGTTCTCCTCTTTAACGGCTTTAGTTGGGCTAATCTTCAAAAGACAACTCAATCAGTCTTTAATGTTATCACCAACTGGATTTCTTCACATTTTCTAACGTTTAACACTTCAAAAACTTTTCTCCCACCTCTGCCAATCAACCAAAATCACCCATTATTATCCAAGCTCACTCCTGCTCCGATCCTCTATTGTGCAA
The DNA here is from genome assembly GCA_949825045.1 of Argyresthia goedartella. Classification (NCBI taxonomy): domain Eukaryota; kingdom Metazoa; phylum Arthropoda; class Insecta; order Lepidoptera; family Argyresthiidae; genus Argyresthia; species Argyresthia goedartella. The sequence continues at coordinate 18,146,065 of OX463834.1, forward strand.
ATGCCCCTCCATAGACCGTACAGACATAATTAAATACCTAGGAATCGTAATAGATAAACACCTTAATTTTAAAACCCATATTGATATGCTAACATCTAGACTAAGGAAATGAATGTACGTTTTTAAATCTATTCGTCACACTGCTCCCCCAGAGGTTATAAAAACAATGTATCTTGCCTTAGCCCAGTCGATCATTACATACTGTATACCGTGTTGGGGTGGTGCAACAAAAACACACCTCAAACCACTAGAAGTGGCTCAACGCGGTGTGCTGAAGGTAGCCACTAAACGTCCTATCCTCTATCCTACTACTAAACTGCACAGTGATTGTGACGTCCTAACTGTCAGACACCTATTTATATACAATTCCGTGATTCACCAACACATCAATACGCCCTTCTATGAAACCTCCAAACGTCGCAGACTTAATTTGCATTACACCCTTGCCGAATATTAGTTTCACAAAAAGCATCAGTTCTATCTTGGCCCAAAACTATAAAATAAATTAAATGACATACATTTCATATTTAACAAACCCACATATGAATGTAAAAGGAAAGTGTCTACACTACTCAAAAATTTTACGTATGATGAAACAGAAAATTTTATAGTATAACATAATCAGCAACGCACTCATCCTTCCACACCCTTACACACAAACACACCCACCCCTTGCACCCTCGCACACACCCATTCACACATACACACACACGCCCTAGCACACACACACACACACACACACACTCATTCGATCACTCACTCACCCTCAAACAGAGGCATTCAGCATGTTAGTTATTAAATTGTATCTTGTCTCCTTCCCTCTGGGGGAGCACATTGCTCAACATTGTTAAACTTATTGTATTTTGTTTCTTTTTTACTTGTGTTACCCTAAAATATGACGCCACCGAATCACTATGTATGATCGTCGTAAGAGGCACGGGCCTACTTACTCATAAATACAGGCTCCCTGTGAGCCTAGTTATGATAAGTAGTCATCTAAACCATATTATCATGTCATTGTTTTTTATCTTGAATAAAGATTATTATTATTATTACAATAAACAACATGTTTTGGCAATTTTTGTGGATTTCAGTAAGGCCTTTGAAACATTAAATTACACAACGCTGTACCGAAAATTACATCAGGCTGGTATACAGGGTCCGTTGCTCGGATGGTTCAGGGATTACCACGAGGGCCGGTCCACCTCGGTGAGCATAGCCGGAAAACGCAGCAAGCAAATACCTACCGAGGTGGGCTCGGCACAGGGGTCCATCCTTGCACCAACCGAGTACCTAATATACGTTAACGATATGTGTAACATCTTTAATGGAGGGTCTGTATACCAATTTGCAGATGATACTTGCCTACTGTATGCACATAAAGATATTTAGGAAGCGCAAAATAGACTACAGATAAATTATGATATGCTATGTAAATGGGCTCATGATGTAGGGTTAGTCATCAACGAACAAAAAACTAAACTCATGCACATTCATTCCCCATATCTAAAGTCAACAACAATACCCAGGATCGTGGCCCATGGGCACCAATGTATGCATCATAACATCATCTATAACGGTACATGTACCAATCTGGAACTAGTCGACCAACATACGTATCTAGGCATGATAATAGACAGTAACTTCAATTGGGGACCCCACATCGAACTTATATGTAAGCGGCTAAGCGCTATAATGGGAAAACTAGTTATACTAAAATATAAAATTCCTTACAACATACTAAGATTACTATATTTATCATTGGCTGACTCTGTAATAAGTTATGGACTAAGTAGCAACGGTAGGACATATAAAACATACATAGATAACATATACAAACTACAATTAAGTATTCTAAAAAAGATTGTACCATCAAAGATAAAAATTCAATACAAAGACGATAGCACAGCAATATTTGAATACTGTTATATTATCAGTATCTATAATAAAACTAAGTTCCTAATAATATGTGAAGAAAAAGAAAATATAATGAATGTAAAACGCCGTGCTCGACCGAAATCATTGCGCGCACTATCTTATATACCTACATTTGTTGTACCTAGATTTAACAATGACTACGGTAGGCGAACGATAGAATGTATGCTACCGCTAGTACTCAATGAACTACCGAGCGAGGTCATTGATTCCCTGTGCGTGGACAATCACAAATGTAAAACTGTATTAAAAAAGTACTTCCTACAACAATGTAAGCACGGACCGGCTTCACAGGTGGCGGAGGGACCGGCGGCGGCGGCGGCGGCGGCGTAGCAGGCGAGCCGTGAACATTCTACTAAGCAATCGCGGCTTGCCTGTCGCGCGGGGAATATCCGTAGCCTGTGAAACCAGCTCATAGTATTTCGCTCATAGAATAAAATATTAGATTAAAATGTAAACAGGGTAAAAAGCGGGGGACAGTGGTCACACTTAAACCTGTCAAGGATTGAGTGGCCATCTAAGTAATGATAAGAATATTTATAATTTGTTTTGAATAAATAAATAAAAAAAAAAAACTCCGCTGTCCGTCCGTCTGTCACCCACCAGGCTGTATCTCATAAACCGTGATAGTTAGACAGATGACATTTTCACAGAAGATGTATTTCTGTTGCCGCTATAACAACAAATACTAAAAAACAGAATACAATAATTTATTTATCTGTAAACCACATACAAACTTATGCACCTGGTTACGTACATACAGTATGAAAGTACCAATTACTTTGTAAACAACATTGTGCTATGTGAAATCCAAACTATTCACTCCACACCATCCCTACCATGGTACGATGGTACGGAACGGGGGTTTTCTGGCAATCAATTGACAAATACTAGGACAAAGGAAAAGCTGTTTATATTAAAATTATTATTTTATATTAAAAACTCGCTTTAATCAGATCATAAAGGTCAAAGTCAAAGTAAATCTTCTTTTATTAATCATATAATAAAATAAAAACCAGACCCATCATCGGTTGGCAAAGTATCAAGATGTTCTACTTGATGAATTGCCTGTCCACAATTATAACTTTAACGACTCGAATAATTTATAGCCAGACTTTTTTTCTTTGGTAAGCGAAGAATTTGAGATTATATTCAAAATTGATACGAAAGAAATTGATACCAAATTTATGTTCAGTGATTGGGCGGTGATTGGGCGACCACACGTTAGAAGATTTGCAGAGATAGACTTTTGAACTTTATTTTATTTTATTTTATTTATTTAACACAAATCCACAGCCTGTCCACAATAGTAAATTAACAATATGTACTTTAAATATGGCCATTTTAATGATTTCACTTTGTATACATATTAATATAAAGAAAGAAACATGACAAATAGTGACAGGTTTAAAGAATACTCTCCAGTGATATTATTATGAAACTCGCCTTCGGCTCGTTTCATAAACACGCTCTTGAGTTTAATGCCCTCCATTATGTATCAGTCACTTAAACTAGTATTAAAGACATTACAGTTAAGAGCACTGAAGCCTAATGGGGAATGTCACAGCTCAATTGTAGATATATTAGCACCAAATTTCGCTTACGTATTTAATTAATGTGTTGATCACAGTACCTTTTCCGATTTAACGAAAATGAGTAAAGTAGTTCCTCTGTATAAAGCTGGTGACAAAAAAGATCCCAGCAACTAATAGGCCTGTATCTGTTTTAGCAGTATTCAGTAACGTGATGGAAAAGATCATGCTTAATCAAATGCTTTCCCATTTTAATAGCAATAATCTACTCATAACTAGCAATTCGGCTTTACAAAAGGACTTTGTACCACAGATGCTGGTGTTGGAGCTGGAGAAGAATCCAAAAAAGTCAATGGTGTCTTCTGTGACCTGACTAAATAATTTGATTGCGTAGATCATGAAACTTTACCATAAAAAGAAAGCTCTGCAACATTTGAGTTCTTATTTGGATAACATAATTCAGAAAGTTCAGATTAACAGAACCAAAATGGTGTGATTGAAGGTTCTTTATTAGGTCTATCTACACACAGTATATCATAAGCTTTCTTTAATGTGTTCAGGAACCGCATGTTCGACCGGCATGGTGGCATTGAGAATTCCTTTGCACTTGTTTAGCTTGTTCAGTAGTTTGCCAGGGGAAATTATAAGGAGAGCGACATCTTCGGGAGTAAAGTAAAAGGCTTGAGATGCGCGCAAATACCAGACTAAACTAGACTAATTTTATTATGGGAAATCCTAGCTTATATACTAGGTTGGTACATGTTATTAATGACGTACATAAGACATAGTGCGTGATGAATATAAATATACCTTATCTGTGACGGTCGTCAGCTTATCTTAACATTACGTGAAAATATGACTAACATATTCGACCGGCACAGATACTCCCCCCTTTAGGGAAAAAAATAAATGAATGTAATTATAACAATGGAAAAGATCTAAGTTAGATACTATAACAAACTTATATCAACTGCAATAATAACTAGTAGTATTTTAATAAACAGTAATCGAGCATATTTTAACTTATTCTAAAGGTAAATCTTACACGAATCTAAAGGTAATTTTTACACGAAAACAGAAAAAAACACTAGGAAAATGGGGCTTCGCGGTTAGTAAACTAACCTAACCTATAACTGGGAAAGATCCGCAGGGGAGTCGTCTGATGCTGCAGCTGTTTTTCAGGGATCGATGAGTCAATTTACGTTGAACTTGTAATCACTGTTTGTTTATAATTGCGACCGTACCTACACAAGGATGATTGTGCTGAATCAGCGTCAGCATTAAATCTGTAACCTTGGCTGTAGGCAGTCAATGATCTCGTACGTCATATGTACGTGCGTGCTCTTCACTCTTGAGTGAATATTAAGTTGCCGATTGATGAAATTTGTGTGCCTAAAAACCTTGGGATTTGGCAACATAGGGCACATCTTGTACACCAACTCTTCATAGTCATCTCACGCACCCCTTCTGGGGCGTGGGGAGTCGGGGTCAGGTCGACGGACTTCTTCCCGAAGAATCGCCTCTGTCCACTCCTGTGGACAGGTCATCGGATGGCCCCTGCGGTCGGTGGTCTTCTTGTGGCGCTGGTATGCAGTGGGTGATCGCCGGCTAGGCAACCAGGTCGCGTGGCAGGCGGCGGCGGTCAGCGGGCGCGCGTGGTGCGGCGCCAGTTCGGCGATGTGCGGGAGGTGTGATGCATCCGCACGCGCGAACATGCCCTTCGCCAGCCTCTGGACAAACTGGTCCACGGTTTCCCATCTTAGGTCCCTCTGGATTGTCGCGTTCCTCACGTAGCGGGGGGCGCCGACGATGGTACGCAGAGAGAGGTTCTCTTGGGCTCGGAGTCTCCGTTTGTTCGTCTCCGAGCACAGGGCGTACCATGCCGGAGCCGCGTAGGCGAGGCGGGATCTCACGTAGGTCTTGTAGATCCCGAGCTTCGCCCTCAGAGGGAGGCTGGAGTCGAAAAGTGGACGCAGCTTGGCGCGTGCCACCTTGACCTGGCTGACGACGTTGTCGACGTGTTGCTTCATGGTGAGCCGGCGATCAATGGTCACTCCCAGGTACTTCACCTGCGAAGACCACTCGATGTGCTGTCCCTGGAGCTGGAGCGATGGCGGAAGGAGACTCTGGCCTGTGATGAGCGCCTGCGTTTTCCCAACATTGACGGACAGTCGCCACTTGGCGAGCCAGTCGGGCAAGATGTCCAGGGTGCGCTGCAGTTTGATGGCAGCGTGCGGAGCCTGGAACGACGACGCATAGTAGGCTGCCTCGTCTGCAAAGAGTGCCAGCTGGGCACCCGGCCCGACGGGGATGTCGTCCGTGTATCGGGCGTAGCAGGCGGGAGACAGGCAAGAGCCCTGGGGGACGCCGGCTGCGACGGGATGTTCCTCGGAGACGGCGTCTTCCACCATCACTCGGAAGCGGCGATTCTTCAGGAAAGAGGCGATTGTCTTGACCGATCTTCTTGGGGCAGGGGACGTCGACAGCTTGTACAGCAACCCCTCATGCCATACTCTGTCGAACGCCTTCTCCATATCCAGAAGTACTGCGACAGTGTATTCTTTTTTGTTCAAACAGACCGTCATGTCATTCAGTACTCTGGTGAGCTGAAGCGTCGTAGAATGCTCGGGCCTGAAGCCGAACTGTTCCGGGCGCGGCTGGATGTGGGGCAGTAACTTCGCTAACAGGAGCTTCTCAAACACCTTTGAGATGGTGCTCAGTAGGGTGATCGGCCGATAGCTCTCAGGCAGCTTGGTGTCCTTGCCCGGCTTGGGCAACATGATAACCAAGCCCTCCTTCCATTGGGTTGGAAAGTGACCCGTGCGCAAGATACCGTTAAACAGGCGCGCAACGGCCGCCATAGTGCGTGGCGGCAAATGTAACAGCGCCGTGTTGGGTATTCGGTCTGCGCCCGGGGCTTTCCTGGGCTTGGTACGTCGGAATGCACGCACAATCTGGCCGGTGGGGTCCTCTTCGGGAGCTATCGGCGTGGTGAAGTACTCTCGCAGGTGTCTCTCGACTGTTGCGACGTGCTCCACATCATCCGTTGGGTTCGGCTTCAATTGCTTCTCGAGGCATTCGGCGAAGATCTCCGCACGGTCTTGGGCTCGGAATATTGGTAGGCCGTCGCTGCCCAGGATTGGTCGAACAGGAGCAGGAGTGGTCGACAAAGCCCGGCATAGGCGATGCACGGAGGGGACGTGGTCGCCCATGGACTCGACGTGGCGTTCCCAAGATTCTTCAGCGTGGAGATCAAGTTGGCGCTTCAGCTCTGCCGTCATGGCGTTGAGCCTGGTCTTCATCGTGGGGCAGCGGGTTTGCTGCCACTGCTTCCGGAGAGCGCGCTTATCGCAGATGAGTGCGCGTAGCTCAGAAGGAAGAGGATTGGGCTTCCCCCCGCGAGCTACGGTGTGCGATGATAGGTCGAGCGCGTCTCGGATCTGGGTAGTTAGCAGCGATGCCAGGCGGTCAACGTCTTCCGGCTGGTTGACGGGCTGTGGTCCGAAGGGAGGTCAGGGAGAACCTCCTGGCTCGGCGGTGTCCGGAGACCTCTGACGACCACGACGTCGATGATGTCCCATCCGGCCCGCGTGTCGAAGTGGGTGGGCTCGTCGGGACCGATGACGTCGTAGTTGTGGCTCACGGAGTCGGCATGGATGGCGCGTCCAGCTGGGCACACCCTGGTGGAGTTCCAGGCGGTGTGCTTGGCGTTGAGGTCGCCGGCGACAAGTGTCGGGTGCGGCGACTTTAGCAGCCCCCGTAGCTCGGCGGTGCGGATTGGTGTACTGGGGGGCTTGTAGGCGGCGTAGAGTCGCAGCACCTCGCCGGCGACCTGGAGGTCGACGCCCAAAGCATATAGGGATGAATACTCCTGGGCGTCGACGAGCTGGTGGACGATCTTCCTGCCGACGATTACTGCCAAGCCTCGAAAGGTCCGGCCGCTGGAGGTCTTCTCGTCCTTGCGGTAGACGAAGTAGCCGGGCAGCGACAGCTTGTCGTTTCCGGCTAGGTGTGTCTCGCTGATGAGCATCACGTCGACGCGGTAGTCCCTCAGGAACACGTGGAGCAGCCGCTTCTTCCCTGTCAGCGACTGCGCGTTCCAGTGGACGACCCTGAGCGGCTCATGCATTGCGGAGCAGAGCGGTGAATCTGCCCAGGGCAGTGGGGTCGCTGAGGAGAGCGAGCAGAGCTGTGAGGTGCCCCAAGTCCTGCTGCCCTATCGCCCCAGCCGGAGTGGCGGCGCCAGCGGCGGCCGCAGTCTCGCTGGCGGTGAGAGTAGCCGCCGCGGCGCCGGCGGCAGGTGGAGCCGTCGCCTCCTTCTTCTTCTTCCCCCCCCGCTTCGTCTTCTGCCTGGGGGCTCCGTCGTTCGCCTGCGCCATAAGCGAGGCGGGCGCCGTTGGTTCCTGCAGATCGGGACGAGGCAGAGGGGGAGGCTGCACCTTCTTGGGCCCGGGCGCGTTGGTGAGCGCCACAGTGCCGGCCTTCTTGTTCCGCGCCTCCTGGCGGAACACGGGGCACGTCGCATTATTTGCCGTGTGCGGGCCACCGCAGTTGGCGCACGTCGGCAGCTGGTCTTTCGGGCGGGGGCATTCCCGCGCCGAGTGGGGACCGCCGCAACGTACGCACGCTAGGGGGCGGTGGCACATATGCGACGAGTGCCGGAATTGCTGGCACCTGTGGCACTGGGCCGGGCCCTGCTTCGAGCGCCAGGCCTCGATCTTCACCCCCGGCATGTACAAGAGCTCCGTGATCTCGTACACAGCGCCGGGGGCACGGTCTGGATTATTCTTCAGGCTGGCGAAGAAGATGCAGCCGGGTCTTCCTTTGCGCGCCCGGATCTGCTTACAGTACTCGGCCTCCACACCGAGTTCTGCAAGCGCCGCGACTATCTCCTCCGGCGCGGTGTTAGAAGGAAGGCCGCGGATCGCCACCTTCTGGGTCTTGTCGGCCGGCAACTAGTATGAGAACCACCTCACACCGTGGTCCTTCTCCAGCCTGCACAGTTAACGTTGCACAAGCCGGTACTCATCTTCGGCCGTTGGGGTAAAGCGCACACCCTTTTGGTAGGCGCGCGCGCTGGGAGCCCGGCCGAGCTCGCTGGCTATCGCCCTGAAGTGGTCGGCCCAGTTGGGTAGGACCTCCACAATAAGGGGCGGATAGCGCGGCTGGCGGGGCTGCTGTGGCGCAGCGCCTCCCGACGGGGCGGCGGTGGCGGTGGCAATCGCGGCTGCGGTTTGGGCGGCGGCAATGGCAGGCGGCGTTGGGCGGGCGGGCGGCATTGGGCGGGCGGGCCCTATCGCGGGTGCGGTGGCGTGCGGGTTCGCAGGCGCAGCGGCGGGGCGCGTAGGGCGGGCGGGCACAGTCGCGGCGGTGGGCGGGTTCGCGGGCGCGGCGGCGGGGCGCGTAGGGCGGGCGGGCACTATCGCGGGCGCTGCGGCGGAGCGCGTGGGGCGGGCGGGCACTCGCGACGTGGTCGCCGACGGGGCGGGCGGACGCGCGGTTGGCGGCACCGGGTGCCTCACTGAACGGGGGGGGGGACGCGGTGCTGGGGCGCGGTGCCCCAGACACGGTGGATGCGGTCGCGGCCGCCGCGGCAAACGACACTGTAGGAGAGCACTTATTAGGTAAAACACTCGTACCTGCTTGTGTTGAAGCACTCTCATAGTCACTCGCGGCGGCGGACAGTCCAGGGGCGGGGGCGGGTGCCTGAAGCGCGCCCGTCCAGGGCGACAGCGACGGCATGTCGAGGCCCGTCTTCCTCGGCAGCGGCTGGTTCGTCGGTGGCGGGGTCGGCGAGTCCGCAAGCTGGACTCGCTTTCCATCTCCTCGGAGACGCAGCTCGTCGCTCGGGCTTTCGCTACGCGGGCGCCTCGTCCCGCGGGTTGGTGGCAGCACCAAAGGCCGCGTTTTTGCCTGCTCCACTAATTGCGCGTCGAGGAGCTCGGCGTCGATACAAACCGTGGGCTTGCCCGACAGGGCAGCGCGGCTTGCGGCGACGTATGCCTCCATGGCACGAAGTAGGCCCGCCGAAAACAGGTTGGCTTGAGCGGCCCGAATTAAATATAATTCGTCCAGCTCAAGCTCTGCCCTCGGGGACACAGGACGCCGCACCACGGGCGACCCGTACTCCGTCGACGTGGAGATAGGGAGCAGGCCTTCTAGTGATGCCGATCGCTGCGCGCGGCGCCGGCGCGGGGTTTCACCCAGCGGCGGGCTGTTCGCTATCACGGCATCGTCACTGTCACTAGCACAAACACTTACAATGTCACTGGCACTGTAGCCCTTAGAAGGGCTTTTGGGCTCGTCCATAGCGGCGGGCTATGGACGACCGGAAAGGGTTACACACCAGGCACGACCTTAGGCAGAGCCGGCGTCCGTCCCGATGTGGTAATCCCCTCCGTGAACACTCGCGGCGCGGGTATCGCGATCGCGGCGCGCACGGGCGCGTGTTACACACGTCCGCTTCGCACGAAGCGGCGGGTGAACTTACACCAATCGTTTATATATAAATATATATATCTCTCTCTCTTCAGTGATTTGATTATTCTTCGTGCGATGTTCTTCCTGGTAGATTTCAATATTCGTTGAATTAGGTATATCGATGATGTTTCAATACTCTTCTGGGGGCTGGAACGGCTTCCTATGTGTTGAACTTGAAAAGCTGCTTGCTGTGAATGAATTTGCCGACGCGTTCGTTTCTGCTGGTGCGAGCTCCATTTTGATAAATCAGCAGTCGGCTGACTATCGGTTCATTATTCTTGCGGTATCTTGAGTTCGATGCGGGAAATCTTCAGTTGAAGTTATTTGGCTTCTGGTCCGTTTTCAAATCTGGTCCGGTCATGGCTTGCTTGATTTCGTCTTGGTTTGGGTGGGGTCTTGATTATGGAGTTCTGCAGCGTGGTTTGAAATAGGCAAACCGAAGTCGGGGCTCGGCGATCTTGGACGAAGTGCTATTGCTTGCACTTCTAAGGTGGCAGCACACGGAGTTTTCTTCGCGGCTGGGTCCATGCTGCTATTACCGAAGGTTGCTGATGTTCAGGAGTCGGGTCACCACTTTGCCAGTGCAATTATAAGGAGAGCGACATCTTCGGGAGTAAAATAAAAGGCTTGAGATGCGCGCAAATACCAGACTAAACTAGACTAATTTTATTATGGGAAATCCTAGCTTATTACACATTATGGTCATAATGTGTAATTAAGTAGTTTTACATTATGATTATCGTAACGTGCGGTTTTTGTACGTAGTAAAGAGGGTTTATGATACGTGTGTAGATAAATATAGTTATAGCATGGAGAGGTTATATCTAGTCCGGAGACCACAAACAAACATAATCAATCTGTTCTGTTAAATAATTATATGTTTGTATTATATTGGGTTTCCAGGTTATAGCTAGCATACCTACTTCTTGCAAATCATGAGAGCGACTGATCCTTGGACGTGGTCTAACTACTTACAGACTGCGCCAAGTTTATTTGGCTCTAGGCGAGTTGTCACCTATATCTCTCTCACCCCACCTTAACCTATGCGTGAAAGAGGAAAGTTCACAAAGAGCCAAACGAACTTGTCGCGGACTGTAAACGCAAGGGGAAGAATATTAATAAAAAAGAGGGTGTATGTACATCATTCTGAACATGGACAATTGGACTGGATTAGATGCCGGGATCTCTCGCTAGTGAGACATAATCTACGACCGCTACGCCACTGATGCCATGTTGTCATATTGTGCATGTATGATTTTGACGAGACACCTTTTCTAATTATATTTTTTTTTTGTTCCAGTTTTCACGATGCAAAACAAACGAGACGTTGATGAAGAATTCGACAGTGGCGTTCCCTAACCTCAGTAGGTATTATTAGTTACCATCTTGTTAGCTATGAAGTCGCTGGGCCGCAAATTGGGAAGATGTTAGTTTATATACCACTGATATCTGTTAAGGCATTGTTCTCACTACGGCCGACAGTAAGCGCCGACTCTCATGTTTCCAAAGACACGCCGCTAACTAGCGATTATGGAGGCGAAACAGTCGGCCGCTGACTGATAGCCGTAATGAGATCAAAGGCTAGTCATTGCGACGCGAAATGCGGCAACTTCAGTGGTAACTCACTGAAGTTGCCGCATTTAACGTCTAGCTAGTGTAACGTGTTTGGCGTAAACTGTACCTTTAATTCCATAAAGTGTTTTTTTATTTATGATGTTTTGTTCCTCAAATAGATTTAGTTTTCTTTTTGTTTTGTAACTGTTCAGGCTTCTCAGCACCTAATGACCTCGTAGGGGCCCATCAGCTACGAGGTAGCGTAACGATCAGTTGCCGAGAAGTGTGAACGTCGGCGATTCACCGAGCTGAAGTAATTGGGGTCGATGCTGGTCTGTGCTTCGGTCCCGTCAACCTCCTGTCTCTCTGCAAGGCCCGGGTGCACCCTAGGCTCTTCTTGGTAGACAGGTTCTTCAGCCAACCAGGTATGACTGGCGGGCCAGCTTCAATGAGCACAGTGTTCCAACACAGGTTATGTTACGTGGGAAAAACCAATCGGCCACGAAAATGCGAACTTTATCTGGTTCGGGGAACCACAACACACTCAGCTATATAGACAATCCTGAGGGAAACCCGAATACATTCCAGATGGACTGCGATTTAATTTCAATACCCTAACCGAAACGCGTTTACTTGCGAGGGCTTTCGTCTGTCAGTTGTCAAAAAACTGCTAGGTTGGCAGCTAACGTCAAATTCAAAATGGCCGTTCAGAAACCATCGATCGAATATCGATTTGGAATCGAACAATCACCCGCCCGGACAGGCACCCACCTGTCCCCTAATCTACGGGCAGCCGAGACAACGTTGCTACCGCTCGTTTTAGAACTGAGCCTCCTACTAGAACCTCTGCAGACCGGGGGGTCCCGTCCTTGCCAGGGAACAAGTAAACAATGCGCCCCCTGCGCCAACGCAGTGGCGGTAGGTTAGCATCCTTAACCAGAACGAGGTCACCAACACTAGGGGGGCTAGTTTTGTCAGTCCACTAAAGGCGCTGTTGTAAGATATGCAGATACTCGAGCGACCAACGCTTCCAGAAATTCTGAGTAAACTGCTGCAACATCTGATACCTTGACAACCGATACAATTTCACTCCCTCGAAGGGGTGCTCGGGCAACGCGTTAAGTGGCTGTCCTATCAAGAAATGGCCTGGGGTCAGAGCCTCCAGGTCATTTGGATCCGAGCTGAGCGGACACAACGGTCGCGAATTGAGAACGGCCTCGATCTTACAAAACAATGTCGCGAGCTCCTCAAAAGTCAGCGCGGTCTGACCTACTATACGCCCCAAGTGCGTCTTAGCTGACTTAACTACGGCCTCAAAAATCCCACCCCAGTGGGGGCAAATCGGTGGGCTGAAGGTCCACTGTATACCCCGACGGGAGAGGGCCGTTCCAATATCCACTTTATTTACATTCAAAAAGTTGACTATCTCTCGTAAGTATCGTTCCGCACCGATGTAGTTAGTGCCGTTATCAGAGCGGATCAAAGTTGGAAGTCCCCTTCGAGAAACAAACCTATCCAAACAAGCAATGAAAGCCTCTGTCGAGAGATCAGCAACGAGCTCGAGATGTACCGCCTTGGTGGATAAACAAACAAACACACATAGGTACGCCTTGTATTGCTTAGCGGTACGCAATCGTGAACTCTTCACCATAAACGGTCCTGCAAAATCCGTACCAACACCTGAAAACGGTCTGACCTCATTCACACGATCAGGGGGCAAGTCCCCCATGAGAGGTTGCATCGTGGCAGCCTTAAGTCGATAACAAGGCATGCACCGAAACACGATGTTCCGTATGACACGGCGGGCAGATAAGATCCAAAACTCCCGCTAGAGCGTGGCCAACAACGCGTTACAGCCGGCATGCGCGTTTTTAATATGACGATCAGTCACCAGCAATTCAACTAACTGTCCCCCCTTGGGGAGCAGAAGTGGGTGACGAATCTTCCTCCTACCCGAAGTAACCCGGTCGAATCAACAAAGGGGTTGAGACGCGCGACGGCTCCCTTCAATTTCGAACGTCCACTTCGTATAATCTCCAATTCTGCCCCAAACTTCGAGGACTGTACCAACCGGACCAAATTCAATAGCGACTCGTTTCGCTCTGCCGGAGTCAGAATAGGGTTCAACGTTCGCTGATCGCGAGGAGTACGACAATTTCGAGCGAATCTCCTAATCCAAGTGGACACGTTTATCAACTTGTCAAGTGAGCTATACCGGTCCAGCAGAAACCCGGCGTCAGGGTCCTCAGCCTTCTGGGTAACATGCACGGCCGCTCTGGGGCCATGATCCGAAGATACTACTGCATTGCTGTGGGGCCAGTCCGATTCTCTCTTGGCAAGCCAGGGTGGTCCCCACCACAAATGGTGTCTAACGAGTTCAGGAGCCCGACATCCCCTGGATGCACAATCAGACGGGTTCAATTCTCCTGGTACATGTCTCCAGGTCAGTGGGACCTCAGACGACACAATCTGGGAGACACGGTTCGCAACAAAAACCTCTAAGTTATGGACCGAAGCCTTCAGGCAGCACAAAACAATCTGGCTGTCCGTCCAAGCGTACACCGTATCCTCTAAAACCACTGACCCACGCAACACTGTTAGAGTGTGATTCAAAAGTTTGGTCAAAAAAGCAGCCCCGGACAGTTCCAGTTTTGGAATCGTCATCCTTGTCCGAATAGACGCTACCTTGCTTTTAGCCAAAACCAAACGCACGTCGACCTCCCCGGTGGAGGTGACGGTTCGCAAATAAACCGCTGCCGCAAACCCTCGTTCAGAGGCATCACAAAACCCGTGAAGGGTTGCCCTGTAATCCCCAGCAGGGATCAATTTCCTCGGCAGCGATACATTATTTATGTCCGATAGCGAGGTGAACATTCGCGTCCAATCAGTCAACAAATCACCTGAGAGGTGGGTGTCCCAGGTCAACTGAGCCGCCCATAGCCTTTGCATAAAACATTTGAGAGCAAAGGTGACTGGAGAAATCCATCCATTCGGGTCGAACGTTCTCGCAATCGTTGACAGTACTGACCGCTTCGTCCAGGCCTTCGGTGTTTCTAAAACCACCCGATAGGTAAACTCATCATGGACGGGCCGGTACTGAATTCCAAGCACTGACAACATGTTAGGGTTGTCAGGATTCTCAAAAACGTGCGGATCTTGTTGAAACTCATCTGGGAGACCAGCCATCAACTCAGGGGAGTTGGACATCCACTTGCGTAGTTCATAGCCGCCTCGTTCCAGCAATTGAATGAGCTCGTCACGTCGGTCCAGAGCTTCCTCCACACTGGCTGCCCCTGTGCAGACGTCATCGACGTACAAATCTTGCTCCAGGATAGCGGCGGCTCTAGGATAGCTCACACGGTCACGCGACGCCAACTCCCGCAGGGTACGCATCGCCAAATACGGGCTAGACCGTAACCCATACGTGTTCGTGTTTAACTCATAGACCTTGACTGGCTCGGCCGTGGACTCACGCCAAAGTATCAACTGATACCTTCTGTCAGCCGGATGAATTACCGTTTGCCTAAACATCATCCGAATGTCTGCGACAAATACAATCTGGTGCCTCCGAAAGCTCGTGAGAATATCCGAAATATCACGACTCAACTTGGGTCCCGAATGTAGACACTGATTCAGGGACATCCCGTTCGAGGTAGGTGCTGACCCATCAAAAACAACTCGAATCTTGCCGGTAGGGGTTCGTAGGACGGCATGGTGTGGAAGGAAACAATGATCCTCAGATCTCCAGTCCACACCCGATACCGACATGTGTCCTAACGACTCATACTCCCTCATGAAATCAACATATTTTTGTTTAAATACGGCGTCCCTTGTCATCCTACGCTCCATCGACATCAATCTCGTCTCAGCCATCTTCCTAGATTCACCTAGTGGCGGTCGATCGGCCCTGAAAGGCAGTCGAGTTACAAAACGACCAGAACGAAGGCGACCAGTACTATTCTGGTAAAACAACTCGCACTCTTCTTCGTCTGCGTCGACTCGACGAATGGTGGGAGGTTCCTCTATCTCCCAGAAACGTTGGATAGCGTCTGACAACGCTGAGCCAATAAGTATGCCATCTGACTCGGCAGGCCTAACCATTGGCAATGCCGGACCCATGATCACGTGACCAAACTTAGTATCCACAGCAATCAACCCCTCCGGCTGAAGAACTCGCCGATCCGACAACAGAAACCTACCCAGAACGTCTGCTCCCAGTAGCAGGTCGACCGGGGCTGGAGTGTCAAAATCGGGATCCGCCAACTTGAGTCCTGATGTCAGGAATCGAACGGCCGGATTCAACTTCACCAAGGGGTGTCTGCCCATGACATGCGTCATTACTAAAGCTTGCACGGATGTTTTTGTCAAAATGTCATAACGTGGAGAGAACGTGATCACCGATTGACCAACTACATTCGTAACCGTAACATTCCCCACGCCCCGTATTGATTTATTATACCTATTTACCTTGAGGCCCAACCATTTTGCTAAATCATTCGATACAATGCAGCCCTGAGCTCCAGAATCTAATAGGGCGCGAACGTATGTTGGGTTGCCCGCCAAATCCCAAACAAGCACAGAGGCGATCGGTAACACCACCGTCTCCGGTTGGGGGGCAACCAATGGTTGGGCCGCAAATTCCTAGCGAAGACCCCCGGGGCCCCACTGTGCCTGTAACCGATCAGGTATGCAGCTATACGCCAGAGGAGCCCATTGTACAAATGGCCCACGCGCCGGTTCCATTCCCAACCTACGATTCCCCGTAAAGGGGGGTGGGCGTGAATTCAACCGTGGCCGCTCCATGAGCGGGGGGGACATCACATGTGACCGACGAGGACGAGGCGACGAGCGGGGCGACAACTGAGGCGGCGTCCGAACCGCACCCGCATAGCTCGAAGGTGTCCCATGCCACCCGCCCGTTACGGCCTGCTCAACACACCCAATGTCCCGCTGGGTCGGATGCTGAGTCGCAACCGAAAACTCAGGGCCCCCCATGTAATGGTCCTGAGTGCGGCCCTGCACCCTGGTACTGCCCTGTGCACGTGGGGACGTTGGCCCCTGAGTTGCGCTCCGAGTCGCAAACGAATTCTCAGGGCCCCATGCCGTGTCACCCTGGGTACGGCCCTGTGGACGTGGGGACGTTGGCCCCTGAGTTGCGCTCCGAGTCGCAAACGAATTCTCAGGGCCCCATGCCGTGTCACCCTGGATACGGCCCTGTGGACGTGGGGACGTTGGCCCCTGAGTTGCGCTCCGAGTCGCAAACGAATTCTCAGGGCCCCATGCCGTGTCACCCTGGATACGGCCCTGTGGAGGCTGTTGGCCGGACCGGTTCATGCACAACAGATTGTTGTGGGCCCCACCACAATATCCGCACATTTTTGTGCGCGTGCAGTCCCTAGCCATGTGTGGCCCGAGGCACAGGAAACACCAGCTCCGCTGCTTGGCCATCCGGCGCCGTCCCTGAACCCTAAGTTCCCCGAACTTATTGCAATTGGCCACAGCATGGCCAATCTGCCTACAACATGGGCAGGTCTCACCATGTGGGGTCAATTCACTCACAGTCCCATACGACTGCCGGTTGGTGTGGTCCTTCCTCGTCGGAGGGCCCCTACTCACAGCGCTCCCGGCAGCTCTCTGTGGCTCCGAAGGATGGGTGACCGTCAACCCCAAATTCTCTGCCCGTCGAGCCTCCTCTTCCAAGAATCCGACCAAGTCGGAGAAGGCGGGCAGGTCCTCGGCCGACCTCCCGTGAGACTGTTCGAAACGAGTCTGCACGTCAGCGGGTAGGCGGGAAAGTACAATGTACAACAGTAGGTACGACCATTCACCAACCGGAAGTCCAAGATTCTCTAGAGCCTTGGTGACGGACAACAATGGGTTCAAAACCTCCGTCTGTATGGCCCCGACCTTGTTCACAACCGGGATACTAAACAAACGGTTCAGTTGGGCATCGGCCAACCTCCGTTTGTTATGGTAACGTCTGACCAACAATTGCCTGGCCGTTTCATAGTTACCCTCCGTAACTGTCAAATGAGCGACCAGCTCCCTAGGCTCACCCCTCAATGCTGCCACCAGCTGAGCCATCTTGAAAGACTTGGTAATGTCCGATCGCATGTGCACCAAACTGTCGAACAGATTGATGAAGCTCATCCATTCACCGGACACTCCGTCAAAAGTAGGCATAGTTATGGCAGGTAACCTGGACCCCGAACCCTGAAGCGGCAGAGGTGCTTCAATGTCACCACCATGGCTGGACTCGCGCTGTCTACGTATGTCCGCAGCCTTCTGCGTGATAGCAGCTGCCATCTCCATACATTGGTCGACATCCCCTAGCAACCGTGACAGCCTGTCAGGTGCGCAACCATCAACTGATTCCGCCTGCGCGGACAATTCGAGCAACCTATTGTAACGTTCCTTAACGTCCATAGACCGCTCCAATACCACATCATGCCTATCTAAACGGTCTATCAGACCGTGTGCGGAGGAAAACCATCTGAGTTCCTTAGAAACACCCTTCTGGATTTCAGATAACGACATGATCGGAACGATACTTACTCACAATTTGCAGTAACTCAATTTTATTGGACCCTCCAGTCTACAACCCAAACGAGGGAACCCTAAACCACAACTTAAACAATGTTGTTTTCCTTAAACAATAGGAACCGAGTTTTATATCTATATAAATTCTGTAAATACAATTTAGTTTCCCTTTATCATTATAACACACACAGATAGTCAATATTAGTTCAAGTTATAAATTGCTATAAACTGAAAACAATGTAATAGCCTGCTATCAATAGATGTAACTACCTATGTTAACCAAACATTCATTCAATAGCACTACTAGACCACTAATAGATTGACTAACTGGTAATTCAATTCAATATCTGTCTATCTACTACCAGCAATAGACCTATAGCTTACAATACAACCAATCTATGTGGATATAGGAACACAACCAAGTTACCTAATAACCGCCTATACCTACAGATTGATAGTCCCAAATCGTGCCTTCCTGGAGCCCTTGACGGCTGCAAATCTCAGGAAGCCACGCTCTAGCTACCAAAATGTTCAGGCTTCTCGGCACCTAATGACCTCGTAGGGGCCCATCAGCTACGGGGTAGCGTAACGATCAGTTGCCAAGAAGCGTGAACGTCGGCGATTCACCGAGCTGAAGTAATTGGGGTCGATCTAACCTGGTCTGTGCTTCGGTCCCGTCAACCTCCTGTCTCTCTGCAAGGCCCGGGTGCACCCTAGGCTCTTCTTGGTAGACAGGTTCTTCAGCCAACCAGGTATGACTGGCGGGCCAGCTTCAATGAGCACAGTGTTCCAACACAGGTTATGTTACGTGGGAAAAACCAATCGGCCACAAAAATGCGAACTTTATCTGGTTCGGGGAACCACAACACACTCAGCTATATAGACAATCCTGAGGGAAACCCGAATACATTCCAGATGGACTGCGATTTAATTTCAATACCCTAACCAAAACGCGTTTACTTGCGAGGGCTTTCGTCTGTCAGTTGTCAAAAAACTGCTAGGTTGGCAGCTAACGTCAAATTCAAAATGGCCGTTCAGAAACCATCGATCGAATATCGATTTGGAATCGAACAGTAACTGATAATAATAATTCATTATTTTCTTATTTGTTGTGTAAATGTTCGCATTTCCCATCCTAAGGCTACATACAGATTGACGACAAGTCCACAAATCCCCTTCGCAGGGGATTTGTGGGATAAGCCTTCCGAGCCTCTTCCGACGATGTCTATATGCACGACACGATCATTTAAAGATTCTCAAAAAAATATGAGAAATATGTCGATATTGTGTCGTGCAAGGTACCGTCGTCGTCGTCGAAACTTTGAAAGCGCCGAATATGTTCATAATTCTATCTATTTTAGGTCTTTCATTTATAGGTAAAGCGTTCATCGCCCACATAAAAAGTGTAGATGGCGACCAACGACTTAACCCTAACCTAAATTGAAGGTCTTATCCAATCAGCTGTGGGGCCATGATTATTTTTCATATGTTTTGAACTTTATTCGGGCCATTTTTGGATGATGAATCCAATAATCTCTCATATTTTTTATGGCCACATTAACATTAAACCAAAAAAGAATTGTTTGACACGAACTAGACTTACACAAGACTTTAATGGCATAAAACAAGACTTAGCTGAACAAAGTTGGAGTGACGTTATAGCAAGTGAAGATGTCAATAATGCTGTGGAAACATTTACCAAACGATTGTCAACTATTGTTGACAGACACACAGAAATTGAACAAGAAACCGGTTTTGCTATAACTATAACCTTAGACCCTGGATTACTCCGGGATTAATGTGCTGTATTAAACATCGCGATCGATTGCCCTCTGCGGCCAGGAATCATCCTAAAGCTTGTCGTGTGGCGACAAGAACCTAACCAGAACCTAACAAGAAACAACAACCAGGATAAAATTTTGAAATGATAGTTTATTATGCGTATTTACAGTGAGTTTTTATATAAAAATGAAAGGAAGATGAGGATGAATGAGGAGAGACTGGTTTTTTTTAAAAATACAGGTATCCAGATAAAAAAGGAAGCGGAGGACACGGAGAGTAGGAGAAGAAGAAGCAGCAGACGTCTGGCGAACCGGTCAGTGGAGGCAGGCAACACGGTAAGTAGCTGCAGTAGGCAGGAGGCGTAGCAGCCTTACTCCCGTAGAGGCAGTAGGCAGGTGAAGTACCAGCCGTCTGGCGAGCCGGTCAGTGGAGGCAGGCAACACGGTAGGCAACAGTAGGCAGGAGGCGTAGCAACCGTCTGGCGAGCCGTTCAGTCGAGGCAGACCACACAATAAGTAGGCAGCAGTAGGCAGGAGGCGTAGCAACAGAGGCTCGCAGGATCCCGGGGCAGTGCGGCCCCGGGATAAGGCCTTTAGGTGATGCTTCTTGTTCAAAAGCTGAAGTGAGACTCACGAATTTCCGAAATGTTCCGCTCTTATACCCTTTTTGGAGAGTTCTAAAAAATATTTAAATTAAAAGCAATTTTTGTGAATGGCCAAGAGGGAAAAAGTATTTTTGTGAAAGTATTGAAGTAAACATATCCGACCGCTAACGAGTTTGAATGGACATTTCCATGACAACCAGATAAACAACGACATAGCAATATGTCAGATTTTGGTTTCAGGCTCGTAATAGAGGAAACAACAGGATATCCTAGCCAAAATTACATAACAGCGATAGATAAAAAGGTAGCGCACCAGCGCGCACGAAGCCCGAGATTGCAGAGTATCGGAGAAAGCCAAATACAAGGTCACCAAAGGTAAACCCCTCCGACATCGATTTAACAGTGCTGATAGTATGAAAATACGAAGTGAAAATGATTTGTTATTGTGTTCTTATGGTTTAAAACGTTACAGGGTCCTATGAAAATAAAGGTGATACAAAATATCCAGCTGTACAGCTCAGCAAGTATCCAGCTGAACAGACTGGAAAATGTCATGTAAGTAGCATAACACTACAAGCTCCAATCAAACTACTCATTTACAAACGTTATCGCAACTTTTGTAATGACGTTCTCCGTAAACTGAAGACTGAGCACAAAAATCGTGAATTAAGGGATGGCCAGGGTAATCCAAAGAAACTCTGGAAAGTGGTCAAGGATATTTGCAATATTTCGAAAGCAAACAGTGATCCTATAGACTTATCGGATATTCGAGGGTCGAAGGATCAAAAACATTCACTGAATATTTGCAGTGACTTTTTTGCGACGATTGGACAAGACTAAGCAAACACAATTCTTTTAAATACATTGACTAGTGAAGGAAAAGTCATTAGCAAAATCCGTTGATTCCAAATTAATACCGAAAGACTCTTTTTACCTCGAACCTACAGATTGTAACGAAGTTAACACGTTTATCGTTGGTTTACAGAATGACAAGGCTCCCGGCATTGATGGTCTCGGTAATGCATTACTAAAAGAAACGTTGAACCACTCACTTCAATCGGTAACAGTAGTCTCGAAATATTTCCTGATGATTGGAAAATTGCATCTGTTCGTCCGATTCACAAGGCTGGGTGAAAAAATACACCAAATAACTAGAGAAAAGTAACCAAATAAAAAATACTTTAAGGTAAATGATAAAAGTGTCATGTTATATTACTTATAACATTACACTTTTATCATTTACCTATACATTTACAAATATATGACTGATTACTTCAGTCATATATTTGTACGTTAGTATTGAACAGCCTTTTGTCAATTATATTAATTTTCAATATAAAATCGAACACAAAACAAAAAAATAAAATTAGATACCAAATATGGAACGGGTATCTATATATGGAATATCAGCATAAGTCGTCAGAATCAATACCAAAAATAGACACAAACATCAATGAGATCAATTATACTTAAATTAAACACAGTCATTGTTATCTTTAAATGAAAGAAGCTTAATCCACTTGCAAAAGTCACAGATCCAAGTGTCAAACTCTGGACCAACGTAATCAAGATGTACCTAGAGCCCACACATTATGCACTTAATCCAGCTTTCTCCACTATTATCCGTGGAAAAAAGTCTTTGACAGAACATACATTCTGCATCAGCCGAGTCAGGAGGTAGTTCGCCCATCAACATATCAGGTTCACTATCTGAATCAAACTGGATATCGCTTTCGTTCATCAGAGTCTTCTTCTTCACAAACAGTCTTATTTTTCTTTGTTCGTGGATGCTTTTCTTCCTCTGTTAGATACTTTTCTTCGTCTGTCTCGCACTGGACTTATGGCATACGGAGACACCAGACAGAGACTGCTGCGATTAAGTCCGGAGGTTGAGGGTACAGGTTCAGGTTGTACATGAGTCGAGGGTTCAGGTTCGGTTTCATTAGCACTTGTTTCTGGTACAGGTATTTCTGTCAGGGATTGACCAGTTTCATGTATTTCTGTCAGGGCTTGACCAGTTTCAGATCTTGATTCCAGTGTAGTGATGTTGGTTGTACAACCATCTCTTACAGCATTTTGTTGCGCTGCAATAAAGTCCACATCACTGAACACATTTCTATTTAAAGGCCATAATCCTGTGACCCTAAACCCGTTGGCTGCAATCTCGCCTGTTTGGACTTTCAAATAGGATTTGCCAAACAGCTCCACAATATCTGTTTGATTCCAAATCGATATTCGATCGATGGTTTCTGAACGGTCATTTTAATTTTGACGTTAGCTGTCAATCAGGCAGTTTTGAACTGACAGACGAAAGCCCTCGCAATGTAAACGCGTTTTGGTTAGGGTATTGAAATTAAATCGCAGGCCATCTGGAATGTATTCGGGATTCCCTCAGGATTGTTAATATAGCTGAGTGTGCCGTTGTCTCTCGAACCAGATAAAGTTCGGATTTTCGTGCCCGATTTGTATTTACCACGTAGAACATAACCTGTGTTGGACCACTGTGCACATTGACGCTGACCCGCCAGTCATACCTGGTTGGCTGAAGAACCTGTCTACCAAGAAGAGCCTAGGGCGCGCCCGGGCCTTGCAGAGAGACAGGAGGTTGACGGGTCCGAAGCACAGACCAGGTTAGATCTACCCCACATAACTTTAGCTCGGTGAATCGCCGACGTTCACGACGACCGATGGTGAGACCTGCCCATGTTGTAGGCAGATTGGCCATGCTGTGGCCAATTGCAATAAGTTCGGGGAACTTAGGGTTCAGGGACGGCGCCGGATGGCCAAGCAGCGGAGCTGGTGTTTCCTGTGCCTCGGGCCACACATGGCTAGGGACTGCACGCGCACACAAATGTGCGGATATTGTGGTGGGCCCCACAACAATCTGTTGTGCATGAACCGGTCCGGCCAACAGCCACCACAGGGCCGTACCCAGGGTGACACGGCATGGGGCCCTGAGAATTCGTTTGCGACTCGGAGCGCAACTCAGGGGCCAACGTCCCCACGTGCACAGGGCAGTACTAGGGTTCAGGGCCGCACTCAGGATCATTACATGGGGGGCCCTGAGTTTTCGGTTGCGACTCAGCATCCGACTCAGCGGGACATTGGGTGTGTTGAGCAGGCCGTAACGGGCGGGTGGCATAGGACACCTTCGAGCTATGCGGGTGCGGTTCGGACGCCGCCTCAGTTGTCGCCCCGCTCGTCGTCTAGTCCTCGTCGGTCACATGTGATGTCCCCCCCGCTCATGGAGCGGCCATGGTTGAATTCACGCCCACCTCCCTTTACGGGGAATCGTAGGGTGGCAATGGAACCAGCGCGTGGGCCATTTGTACAATGGGACCCTCTGGCGTATAGCTGCATACCTGATCGGTTACAGGCAGAGTGGGGCCCCGGGGGCCCTCGCTAGGAATTTGCGGCCCAACCATTTGTTGTCCCCCAACCGGAGACGGTGGTGTTACCGATCGCCTCTGTGCTTGTTTGGGATTTGGCGGACAACCCAACATACGTTCGCGCCCTATTAGATTCTGGAGCTCCGGGCTGCATTGTATCGAATGATTTAGCAAAATGGTTGGGCCTCAAGGTAAATAGGTATAATAAATCAATACGGGGCGTGGGGAATGTTACGGTTACGAATGTAGTTGGTCAATCGGTGATCACGTTCTCTCCACGTTATGACATTTTGACAAAAACATCCGTGCAAGCTTTAGTAATGACGCATGTCATGGGCAGACACCCCTTGGTGAAGTTGAATCCGGCCGTTCGATTCCTGACATCAGGACTCAAGTTGGCGGATCCCGATTTTGACACTCCAGCCCCGGTCGACCTGCTACTGGGAGCAGACGTTCTGGGTAGGTTTCTGTTGTCGGATCGGCGAGTTCTTCAGCCGGAGGGGTTGATTGCTGTGGATACTAAGTTTGGTCACGTGATCATGGGTCCGGCATTGCCAATGGTTAGGCCTGCCGAGTCAGATGGCATACTTATTGGCTCAGCGTTGTCAGACGCTATCCAACGTTTCTGAAAGATAGAGGAACCCCCCACTGTTCGTCGAGTCGACGCAGACGAAGAAGAGTGCGAGTTGTTTTACCAGAATAGTACTGGTCGCCTTCGTTCTGGTCGTTTTGTAACTCGACTGCCTTTCAGGGCCGATCGACCGCCACTAGGAGAATCTAGGAAGATGGCTGAGACGAGATTAATGTCGATGGAGCGTAGGATGTCAAGGGACGCCGTATTTAAACAAAAATACGTCGATTTCATGAGGGAGTATGAGTCGTTAGGACACATGTCGGTATCGGGTGTGGACTGGAGATCTGAGGATCATTGTTTCCTTCCACACCATGCCGTCCTGCGAACCCCTACCGGCAAGATTCGAGTTGTTTTTGATGGGTCAGCACCTACCTCGAACGGGATGTCCCTGAATCAGTGTCTACATTCGGGACCCAAGTTGAGTCGTGATATTTCGGATATTCTCACGAGCTTTCGGAGACACCAGATTGTATTTGTCGCAGACATTCGGATGATGTTTAGGCAAACGGTAATTCATCCGGCTGACAGAAGGTATCAGTTGATACTTTGGCGTGAGACCACGGCCGAGCCAGTCAAGGTCTATGAGTTAAACACGAACACGTATGGGTTACGGTCTAGCCCGTATTTGGCTATGCGTACCCTGCGGGAGTTGGCGTCGCGTGACCGTGTGAGCTATCCTAGAGCCGCCGCTATCCTGGAGCAAGATTTGTACGTCGATGACGTCTGCACAGGGGCAGCCAGTGTAGAGGAAGCTCTGGACCGACGTGACGAGCTCATTCAATTGCTGGAATGAGGCGGCTATGAACTACGCAAGTGGATGTCCAACTCCCCTGAGTTGATGGCTGGTCTCCCAGATGAGTTTCAACAAGACCCGCACGTTTTTGAGAATCCTGACAACCCTAACATGTTGTCAGTGCTTGGAATTCAGTACCGGCCCGTCCATGATGAGTTTACCTATCGGGTGGTTTTAGAAACACCGAAGGCCTGGACGAAGCGGTCAGTACTGTCAACGATTGCGAGAACGTTCGACCCGAATGGGTGGATTTCTCCAGTCACCTTTGCTCTCAAATGTTTTATGCAAAGGCTATGGGCGGCTCAGTTGACCTGTGACACCCACCTCTCAGGTGATTTGTTGACTGATTGGACGCGAATGTTCACCTCGCTATCGGACATAAATAATGTATCGCTGCCGAGGAAATTGGTCCCTGCTGGGGATTACAGGGCAACCTTCACGGGTTTTGTGATGCCTCTGGACGAGGGTTTGTGGCAGCGGTTTAATTGCGAACCGTCACCTCCACCGGGGAGGTCGACGTGCGTTTGGTTTTGGCAAAAAGCAAGGTAGCGCCTATTCGGACAAGGATGACGATTCCAAAACTGGAACTGTCCGGGGCTGCTCTTTTGACCAAACTTTTGAATCACACTCTAACAGTGTTGCGTGGGTCAGTGGTTTTGGAGGATACGGTGTACGCGTGGACGGACAGCCAGATTGTTTTGTGCTGGCTGAAGGCTTCGGTCCATAACTTAGAGGTTTTTGTTGCGAACCGTGTCTCCCAGATTGTGTCGTCTGAGGTCCCACTGACCTGGAGAGATGTACCAGGAGAATTGAACCCGTCTGATTGTGCATTCAGGGGATGTCGGGCTCCTGAACTCGTTAGACACCATTTGTGGTGGGGACCACCCTGGCTTGCCAAGAGAGAATCGGACTGGCCCCACAGCCATGTAGTATTATCTTCGGATCATGGCCCCAGAGCGGCCGTGCATGTTACCCAGAAGGCTGAGGACCCTGACGCCGGGTTTCTGTTGGACCGGTATAGCTCACTTGACAAGTTGATAAACGTGTCCACTTGGATTAGGAGATTTGCTCGAAATTGTCGTACTCCTCGCGATCAGCGAATGTTGAACCCTATTCTGACTCCGGCAGAGCGAAACGAGTCGCTGTTGAATTTGGTCCGGTTGGTACAGTCCTCGAAGTTTGGGGCAGAATTGGAGATTATACGAAGTGGACGTTCGAAATTGAAGGGAGCCGTCGCGCGTCTCAACCCCTTTGTTGATTCGACCGGGTTACTTCGGGTAGGAGGAAGATTGCGCAATGCGAATCTGTCGTATTCGGCTCGTCACCCACTTCTGCTCCCCAAGGGGGGACAGTTAGTTGAATTGCAGGTGACTGATCGTCATATTAAAAACGCGCATGCCGGCTGTAACGCGTTGTTGGCCACGCTCTAGCAGGAGTTTTGGATCTTATCTGCCCGCCGTGTCATACGGAACATCGTGTTTCGGTGCATGCCTTGTTATCGACTTAAGGCTGCCACGATGCAACCTCTCATGGGGGACTTGCCCCCTGATCGTGTGAATGAGGTCAGACCGTTTTCAGGTGTTGGTACGGATTTTGCAGGACCGTTTATGGTGAAGAGTTCACGATTGCGTACCGCTAAGCAATACAAGGCGTACCTATGTGTGTTTGTTTGTTTATCCACCAAGGCGGTACATCTCGAGCTCGTTGCTGATCTCTCGACAGAGGCTTTCATTGCTTGTTTGGATAGGTTTGTTTCTCGAAGGGGACTTCCAACTTTGATCCGCTCTGATAACGGCACTAACTACTTAGGTGCGGAACGATACTTACGAGAGATAGTCAACTTTTTGAATGTAAATAAAGTGGATATTGGAACGGCCCTCTCCCGTCGGGGTATACAGTGGACCTTCAGCCCACCGATTTGCCCCCACTGGGGTGGAATTTTTGTGGCCGTAGTTAAGTCAGCTAAGACGCACTTAGGGCGTATAGTAGGTCAGACCGCGCTGACTTTTGAGGAGCTTGCGACATTATTTTGTAAGATCGAGGCCGTTCTCAATCCGCTCAGCTCGGATCCAAATGACCTGGAGGCTCTGACCCCAGGCCATTTCTTGATAGGACAGCCACTTAACGCGTTGCCCGAGCACCCCTTCGAGGGAGTGAAATTGTATCGGTTGTCAAGGTATCAGATGTTGCAGCAGTTTACTCAGAATTTCTGGAAGCGTTGGTCGCTCGAGTATCTGCATATCTTACAACAGCGCCTTAAGTGGACTGACAAAACTAGCCACCCTAGTGTTGGTGACCTCGTTCTGGTTAAGGATGCTAACCTACCGCCACTACGTTGGCGCAGGGGGCGCATTGTTAACTTGTTCCCTGGCAAGGACGGGACCCCCCGGTCTGCAGAGGTTCTAGTAGGAGGCTCAGTTCTAAAACGAGCGGTAGCAACGTTGTCTCGGCTGCCCGTAGATTAGGAGACAGGTGGATGCCTGTCCGGGCGGGTGATTGTTCGATTCCAAATCGATATTCGATCGATGGTTTCTGAACGGTCATTTTAATTTTGACGTTAGCTGTCAATCAGGCAGTTTTGAACTGACAGACGAAAGCCCTCGCAATGTAAACGCGTTTTGGTTAGGGTATTGAAATTAAATCGCAGGCCATCTGCAATGTATTCGGGATTCCCTCAGGATTGTTAATATAGCTGAGTGTGCCATTGTCTCTCGAACCAGATAAAGTACGGATTTTAGTGCCCGATTTGTATTTACCACGTAGAACATAACCTGTGTTGGACCACTGTGCACATTGACGCTGGCCCGCCAGTCATACCTGGTTGGCTGAAGAACCTGTCTACCAAGAAGAGCCTAGGGCGTGCCCGGGCCTTGCAGAGAGACAGGAGGTTGACGGGTCCGAAGCACAGACCAGGTTAGATCTACCCCACATAACTTTAGCTCGGTGAATCGCCGACGTTCATCACTTCTTGGCACCTGATCGTCACGCTACCTCGTAGCTGATGGGCCCCTACGAGGTCATTAGGTGCTGAGAAGCCTGAACAATATCATATGGACGTAGAGGTCTGTTCTTGTTTCTAATCCACATACGTATTTCCTCACTGTAGTATGCCTTCAAAGGCCCCATGAACGTCTTGTCTAACGGCTGCATCTTGTGAATCGTATGTGGAGGTAACGAAACTATTTCTACGTTATTTTCCCTAGATAGATCAATTACGTCGATATTACGAGTATGACTATAGTGGCCATCCAGTATCAGTAAAACCTTCGATTCAGGAGTCGGATTGGTGTGTTGAATGAAGTGCTTGACCCAGTCTGTGAAGATGTTCATTTAAATCCACCCTGATGGATGTGCAACTCCGACTGATCCTGGAGGACAGCCTTTCATCAGCTGAGCACTCATGTTTTTCTCGGGAAAACAATGAACGGCAGTACAAAATGACCAGTAGCATTCATGCAAATAACTATTGTCATGAGGGATCCTCTTTCTGCTGATGTGAGAGCAGCTATCTGGCGTTTCCCTCTGTGACCGAGGATTTGTGGTATCTTACTTTGTACTATTGTAAGGCCAGATTTGTCCACATTGTAAATGCGATTTGGTGGATAGTTGTGTTTGGTGAAAACCTCTTCGAGAAGGTTGAAAAAAGCATTCACTTTTTCTGGCTCTTGCAAACGATGTACCAGTTGATCTTCTTATCGAAAGCTTCTCTTTATGACGATTAAGAAATAACCTCAACAACTTCATTCCAGCCATACCTGATTGACTGAAGGAATTCTGCAAATTGTTTCGCCTTGCTAACATATACGCCATACGGCGAAGATCAGTTCTTGTTATACCATTTTGACTGCAAACTTCCAGTTATTATAATTACCGATGCCTTGCAGCTTCTCAATACCTGTGATCGCTCCAGATCCCAGCAGCATGTGTGATTGTGAGGACCCGCCATTGTTCGCGGTCTCGTTCGCTTCACTCGACGACTGCATGGTTGAAATGCATTTTAGTTGAGTCTTTTATTATTAGTTTTTATGCACTGGTTATTTTTATGTTTTTATCACTGACTGGATTACTTTTTACTCACTGGTTCACGAAGTGTGTGCATACACAGGACACATAACCTGTTGTAATTGAGGAGATTGTTTATTTTTGAATTATTACCTATGTAATTATGTATATATGTAATTACCCATTACAAAGAAATGTTTTTAATTATGACACGAGATTACTTGGATAATCATGGTTATTGTTAATAGGACGATAACAGAACAACACAAACAAAAATGGATGCGTTCTTGGATAATTTAACATGAATATTTGTTACAAAAGCTACCTTAAATTCTGCCAACTACACAAATCTGCTTAAAATAAAGTCTATAGGATACCTATTCCCCGAAATAGAAACGCCTTTGCCTGCCGTTTTAGCCCTGTTTATGTTGTAAATATGTACGATTGCACATATTTACAACCAAGCAGCTAAATATGCGATATAAAAATCAGCTCCGTAAGAGAAACAAAAAACATTGCGCAAAGATGGCTAGAAACTCTTTCTTAAGAGGATACCGAACTACAACTGAATTTCAAATGTATCCTGAATAAATCGAGGAATAAACATTAACATACATAGAAACCAGCCAAGTGCGAGTCGGACTCGCGCACGAAGGGTGGGGGTGGTGTTGTGGGGATCACGAGTGATTAGTTTTGATTTTAAATAGCAAAATGTCGTTTACAAAGTTATTGGTGTAGCTACTTTCCCAATATCTAATTCAGAAATTACACACACAACTTTTTATTAAAATCACATTAAAATTAAAATGTAGGTACCTCATTAGTTTTTTGATATGAATTTAAATTACATTGTTTTATTTTATTTGTTGTGTTTTATTTTCCGCGCAAGAAAGGTGTAAAATAGTATACTTCTCTCGGTTTGTAAGTAGCTATTGCACCCTCGAACTATATCCGTCTCGTCTAAATATCTCGGGTGCACTCGATCCTTAGAGCCCTTTGCGAGCGAAGCTCGCACGGGCACCAAATTGCATCTCGTTCCGTAATAGCTCACTTACTTCCCTTGTAGCGTAATGTACTATTTTAGCATTTGTTGTTATAGCGGCAACAGAAATATATCATCTGTGAAAATTTAAACTGTCTTACTATCACGGTTCATGAAATACAGCCTGGTGACAGACGGACAGACAGACAGACAGCGAAGTCTTAGTAGTAGGGTCCCGTTTTTATCCTTTGGGTACGGAACCCTAAAAACATACGATGGACAAATGATGATATATTTTATATAGGTATATATATGCCTTATTTAATGTTTTGCATGCTTCTTTTACCAATTAATTACTCTCATGTCTTAAAGTTAATTTCTTTAGATTAGATATTGTCTTGTTCAAATCGTGCCAATCTCAGTGTAATCATGAAGTTTAGACCCCACGACACAGGCTTGCCTAGTGTGAGGTTCTCAGATTGATCCCTGTTTATGTAATTTTGTTATGGTCAATAAATATTTTGTAATTTTTAATTTTGTTATTTTCTATATTGTACTACACAAAACAGACATACTGTTACTTATAATAGAAAAAATTTGTACAAAGGCGAGCTTATCTCTAAAAAGAGATTTCTTCCAGCAAACCAAAGTGGTAGGAAAGGTGGTGGTGGAAAGACCAGGAACTCTATTTTTTAATCGCTCGCATGACTTTTATGTCACGCGAGCGCTCTTTTCTACTGATTTTCCTTCGACATCCGAAATTTCGTATTTTTCAGTCATTCGCCTGCAACGAGTGGTCAGCACCACTCGTTGCGCAAGTCGAATAGTAGAATAAACAAATATGTCAAAGTTAAGGTCAAAAGTGTCAACAGATTGAACAGCCCGATTTGTTCCATATTATTGCTAGGATTTAGTAGGCAGCTTAATTGAACAGACACTTGTCATTCAGCCTTAACCTCTCCTTTCCCGGGAGTTCGAGACGTCAAAAACGACAAATACCGGAGTGTTTTTGAGCGTGCGGGCTGCGCGGCACTTGACTAATATATCAAGTGATTCTGTTGGAATGGTAACACTTAGAATTATGGGAGTTGTATATCTGAGTAGCTAATGAAACCCTCTTTTACACAATGTGTA
Source organism: Argyresthia goedartella (assembly GCA_949825045.1). NCBI lineage: Eukaryota > Metazoa > Arthropoda > Insecta > Lepidoptera > Argyresthiidae > Argyresthia > Argyresthia goedartella. Next base: position 18,177,426 of record OX463834.1, read on the forward strand.
GAAAATGTCACTGTGACCTTAGTTTATTTTTGTACTGGCATGAGAAACACAGACTTCTATGAAAATGCTCCCTCTCGACACAAATCTAGCCGACATCAGAAAATTATCAACAACATGTACATGTTGTTTGATACCTACGTAATCTACACAAAATAACCTTTTCAAAACAATAAAAACATTAGGGTGTTTTTACAGAAACTTTCGAATATTTCAGCGTTTCAAATTTTCATAAAATACGGAAAGTAAACTGACGCATCGCGCGAATTATGCAAATCTTGTGAAATTATTTGTGAAGAGACTAGACTACCTAGCGTTATATTTCTTAGTTCCTAGGATAGGTAATTTATTCAATAAGAGGAAAACAAGTGGTATTTGCCACTTAATCATAAATGATAAGTGTGAGGACGCCATATCTCGCAAGGAAAGTATAAAATAGGTAGAAATCAACACTTTGTACTATTATTGAATTTATAGGCAATAGGTGATACTTATCATTCTAGAATTAGTGGTTCTAAGTAGAAGACAAACTAGGCTTTCTAACAGTTTATCGTACTATGTACCTTTTCATACAAAAATAATTCAAAATCATGCATGTTATTTCGTGTCACGGTGTGTTGTTTCTGGGCTTTCTCAAGGTCACGGCAGGTGTACGATATGCGTTTATACAGAGTGTGCAAAGATGGAACGAAGAAAATGTTTCGCCGTGATTTGATTCTAGGTAAAATAGCTAAACTGGTGTTTCGTTCGTGTAGGTATGGTGTAAGTTTGAGTTAACTAGTATTTAGTTGTTATGTGTATATGAAGTGTTTCCACGCGGCTCCGTTCACGCGCAAGTACAGATACCTACTGTTCTTACAAAGTGTAATATTGTGTAATATTGTGTTAACTAGTGTTATGCGAGATCAGATATGTACTTTTGACAATTTAGTGTAAGATTACACAAATTTGTAAAAAATAAACAATTATTTGAAATGTGTAATTAGTAATTAGCTACCACCTACCTAATGTGTAATTGTGTAATTAGGTTTTGGAAAAATAAAAAAGAACAAAAATTTATATAGTTATATATTCACATTCTTTATTGCCCTGTGCATAAAAATGTACTTAAAAGAAATTTTATAACAACAGGCGAGCTTATCTCTAAAAAGATATTTCTTCCAGCAAAATTTATATAGTTATATATTCATATTCTTTATTGCCCTGTGCATTAAAATGTACTTAAAAGAAATTTTATAACAACAGGCGAGCTTATCTCTAAAAAGATATTTCTTCCAGCAAACCTGGGCGAGACATAATTGTTTAAAAAACAGGACAGTACTAATGCACAATGAAACTGTATACATTATATTTACACACACACGAGTACACAATTATGGAAAAGTAGTAAACAGTAAGTAAGTAGGTAAACAATTCTATACAAGTTCTTAGATAGTTGTTTGACTGATATTTGTAACTTTTACCGTATAAAAAATGGAATAAAGTACACAATTACGGAAAAATGAAAAAGAATTTTGTTGCAACTGTTAAAGTAAACAATTTCTATACAAGTTATAAGATAGTTAGGTAGTTGGCCACAAATAGAAATTGTTATTTACACAAACGCATAAATATTAGACACATAAAAATTCCACACAAAAAGATAGAAACATTGCAACTGTTAAAGTAAACAATTTCTATACAAGTTATAAGATAGTTAGGTAGTTGGCCACAAATAGAAATTGTTATTTACACAAACACATAAACATTAGACACATACACACATAAAAATTACACACAAAAAGATAGAAACATCCGGATCGCTAACGCTATGAAGGAGGAGAATTACAATCACACACTGATGGCTGATTTAGATGTGTCTAGCAAGACATAAATGCCCACAGGAGTCATTGAGCGATTTTATCTCAGCAGGGACGTGTGCCCTTTTGCGATTCATCGTCCCAATGACATCAGTAGCACGGGATTTGAGGTACCTCGTCAAGGGCATTTGGTTATATCAATTGTCCATGAAAGCGATTGCGACTCATCAACTTCCTGAAGGCAGGCATTCCCAACACACCAGTCTTCCACCAGTTTGATGCTGCAACGTGGAAGTTATATGATATGGCTTATTTTAGTAGTTTTAGTTACCCACTCAAGCAAGCGATACACCCGACCGAAACCGGTCCAAAGCGAGGTGTGCGTAGTTTTAAAACCCCTATTACAGAGACATATTAACCAGCCATCAGTACACAGTCAGATATCAGTCAGTAGGCATGCCGGCAGCGCCTTGATGTCGACGGCTGCGGGGAGGAGTCGCCCTCGCTCCCGCTCCGGCCCAGAGAAGCTGGTTGCTTCACCATCTATAACATAAATAAAATAGGCAAATTAAATATAAACAAAATACCAGACTGGCAGTCAGTGACATTTGCAGTATAATTATTTGTGTCCTTTTAGTATAAAACTTCACATTTCCCAGGTAAATATTTAATTATACTTGGTAAAACTATATTCAGACCGTTTAGGCTGCTGAATGGAACAAATTAATGGATATGTATATATATAAATATAAAAGGAAACGAAGCAAAAACGATGCGAGTGAAATTTCAATTATTTACCTTCATCCGACCGGAGCGGGAGCGCACATACACCAGCTTCTCATCGGATAGAATGCGCACCGGCGGCGACCGACGCGCAAGCTGGGCATGATAGTCATGATCCATTCTGAAAAAAGTAGCTAAGACATTAGGATCAAAACGTACACTCTGTGCACTTTTACAAATTTGTGTAATTTTGCATTTTTTTGTCATTTTACACTAAATTGTCAAAAGTACATATCTGAACTTGCAGGCAAACGAATCCGCCTAAAAAGACAAGTTAACACAATATGACACAAATTTGTTATTTTTTTATTTTATTTTTATTTTTTTTATTTTGATATTTTCACTTGGGCATCGTGTAGGGTGTCTTACGAGCATAATTTTATGTCATATGCATGTTTTCCCTAGGACCAATATTTATAGAGATATCGATATTACAAACATAATATGACGTATAACACAATTTTTAACACAATTTTTCTAAGTCGCTGGATGCTGGATTTTTCCATTGATAAAAAAAAGGGGCTTCCGCCCCCTTATCGACACTGAACTCCAATCATAAACCCGCGGAACCTTTGATATGGAAACCCCAATCATCACATCACCCCGAAACCTATGATATGGAGTTTCACCGAATATGACTGAAAACACCCGCACCCTGTAGTGAGATTCTGTCTGTGTGTGAGTAAAATGGCGTCGCGGAATGCTTATGTGTGCGTGTGAAGCATGTGAATTGGATGCCTGATCACGTTTCTGACGGAAAATCAGCAAATTGGTACATTATTTTGATAAAGAAACCTATAAAAATGGATTCCTTATAAGATTTCCAATAAGATATGTGTATTTTTTATTGAAATCTAACTGTATTTCTCATTGGAATTACAAATAGCATTGGGGGAATCCGTCTGGTTGCATGACGTATCATGTAAATTTGCCGATTTTCTGGACATCTTGATGAATTTTACTATGATTTGTGGTTTGTTTATCGCAAATAGAGTTGTAAATATGAATAAAACAAATACTTACCTCAATTCACCAAAAAAACCACACTTTTCTCTCAATAAAATTTCACCACCACATACGTTGGGAGCGTCCGGAAGAAAGTGATTTTCAAAACGCGGTTGAATTATTTTTTTCTACGGAAAAGCATAAACTAGCACACAGACCATAAAGTTTGTCTAATTGGGTGTCCACACATGATCGAACCGTAAAAATTGGTCCAACCGTTGGATAAAAAATACCGGTTTCAAAAATATTAGTCATCCCGCTGCTTATGCTGACAGCGGTACATAGAGTGATCGGGGCCGCGCTGCTTATGCTGACGGCGGGAAAGGAGAGGTTAATATGACAGCATTTAACGTTCCGTTTCCTGTGCGGTATTTACCGGTTTTTTCTTTTTCTGCGTGCAACGGATAAAAATCAACATTTCCAAATTTATTGGCAACACCGATGACGAACGATTCAAAAATGCAGAAAATCAACGTCATTTGACTTGTAAGTCGAACGTGGCATATGTCACATGCGATAAAATATATCACGCGAGTGATTCAAAAATAGAGCTCCTGCGCGCACAATAATAAAACTCGATAAATACTACGAGTAATATACACTACAAACAATATCATACTGATAACAATAGACTGCATACACAATTATTTAAATACAACGTAACAATATATAATTTCTTTGATGTTTTTTGTCATAATTAATTTTGTGTGGTTTGTAATTTGTTAATAATCAATAATGTTTTTGTGTTTGTACCGAACAATGAATAAATTAATTATCTATTTATCATATAAGTATGTATAAACCGTATAATACACTAATATTGTTTCCGAGCAGAGGAAAGGAACAATTTGAAAGGAGAAGTTTAAAACATGTGTAATGGCCGGAAGCAGATCATCAAGGATAGTGAGAATCATTTGTTATCAGATATTATCATCTCCTACAGCTTTGAAGCTAATTGCTAGAAATGCTTTCCTAACCGTGTCGCTTCCAACATTGCTCAGGTTGAAAGGAGTGGTGTTGGGTAATGAGAATGACTTAGAGCGCAGGCTCTGAAGAGTGGCTTTCTTGATAGAAGGGCCCATTACAAATGGCGGAGCACAGAGGAATTGATCGAGAGCGTTCAGATCAACATCACTTGAATGCATATCCTGGGATTTGCCAATACCAAGTGTCCTGAGGAATTTCCACACCTGAGGTGTACCTTTCGATACACTCGAAGATGTGGCGGCGCTTGGCGTCGCGACAGAGACGATTCCATCGATTGGGAAGGCATTTCTAGGAGAGATCTGTCGGACCCCTTTTGTATTTAAACTTGCGCGATTTCTCTTGGCCATGAGGCGCTTGATAGCATCGCTCAGCCAGGGCGAAGGCAGGTGTTTCACCCTGACTTTCTTAATGTGAGCTCATTGGTCGTAAAGTCCCAAGCATTGCATTAACTTTAATGAAATGCAACGTTAAAAACAACGTTAAATTAACGTTAATGCAATGCTTAGGACTTGGGTGAATTTTGTCGTCAACGTTCTCGCTCAAGATTACAGGGGACCCATCGGCCAGTGAGACATCAGCCAGGATTCCAGATGTATGCCTTTGAAGCTCCGAATATCTATGAATTTCGTACTGCTCTTCGGACACCTAATCTTATAGGAGAGGTAGAGGAGATCGTGAAAGGAGAAAGGAGAGTTAAGTTGACCGAGAGAGGCCTACAGTATACCAAAAAACTCACTATACTACAAATAAACCATTTGATTAACAAAACAAGCGCAACAAGCTAATGTTTCTTATACAGTTCACAGCAAATATCTGGCTATTAGAACACAAATTCAGTTTTCAAAACAAAAATATTCTCTTTAAAACAGTTGCTCAAAAAATGGCGTATTGCAGGGACGTATAGCGTTCGGGATGTGCGCTATTACATACTCGTGCTTTTTTTACCTTTCCCGAACTCGTGCGTTCTCTTTCCCAACTGTCAAAATAATGTCTATTAAAAAGAAAAACCAACCATGAAGTTTTTACTAAAAAAAATCATAGAAGTTTTTATGATTCATGCAAATACGTATATTTCTAAAAAGAAGCTACTAATTTGTTTCAATATCAGATTTAATGATTTCATTGAATGAGATAGGTTAGGTTTCATTTCATTTCATCTCATTAAATTTCATTTTCATTTCATATCAATAAAAAAAAACGCTCAAGTGCGAGTCTAAATCGCACACGAAGGGTTCCGTACCACCGTTCAATGGAAGCGATGGTGTGGAGTGAATAGTTTGGATTTTACACAGCAAAATATTGTTTACAAAGTTATTGGTGCGGTTACTTTCACACTCCATGTACGTAACCAGGTGCATCTATAAGTTTGTATGTGGTATTGAAAGAATTGTTGTATGGGAGCCTTAAATATTTCTTTTATCCTGTTTGTTGTTATAGCGGCAACAGAAATACATAATCTGTGAAAATTTCAACTCTCTAGCTAGCTAGGACGGACGGACGGACGGACGGACAGCGAAGTCTTAGTAATAGGGTCCCGTTTGGAACCCTTCGGGTACGGAACCCTAAAAACTACTGAAGACTTGGCTGTATGGGCATAGTTCCCTTTGCCTACCAGAATGGCATTGCATGGCAGTTGGCGCTATTTTTCAGAAATTTTATTTGCGGGTTTAGTTGTTTGTTGCAAAAAATGAGTAATTTCGACCCTAGTTTTTTTGAATTAACACCACCGGAACTCAGTATAATTGCACAAAATGCTTCGGAGAACATTTTGCCGGAAAAGTCAAAAAGTCGCTACACATCTACATACGACGAATTTATTGCGTGGAGAGAAGAGAAAAAAGCAAATAGTTTTTCAGAAAATGTTATGTTGGCATACTTCTCCGAACTCTCAGCAAAATTAAAACGTAACCTTAACCTTCTACGTTACGGTCGAGGTTTTCGATGTTAAAAGTATGCTGAAAATAAGGAACAACGTGGATATACAGTGGTGGTCATATAATTAAGAACGATTTGTAGTACCAGATATTTTTTTTCAAAACTATGCTATGTGTACTTTTAAGTTCCTTCTTAAAAGTAATTAGTTGTGTTATGAAAAAGCTACATCGATGAAGTAAACGGGATTAGGAATAAATATTTAAAACATTTACTATTTTTTTTACAAATTTAATTGATTATCGATAATTACAAATTCAAGTAGTAAAAATGCTGGACAAATAATTAAGAACGATTCTTAAGCTGCTCGAGAGTTGTTTCCGTAGATACTTAGATTTTACAAATCACATTAAATAAGACAGTGACAATGTTAAAAATTATAATTTAAGACATTTTATTCTAAGTTAATAGTTTGTAGCGTGACCATGGCTTTTAATAACTGCCTTACACCGACGAGGCATTGATTCTATCAATTTTTGACATTTTTCATTCTTCTAAAAAAACGTTGTTAGCGCCATTCTTCTAAAAAAACGTTATATAACTCAGTTAGGTTACCACATCGTCGATTTGAAACCTTTTTCTTGACTTCACCAAAGATGCTCTATGGGATTTAAATCTGGGCTGTTCGGTGGCCATTCTAAGACAGAAACTGATTGAGATGTGAGGAATTTTTTAACGGTGCGTGCAGTGTGCTTCGGATCGTTGTCGTGTTGGAATGTCCAAATAATCGGAAGTACGTCTTCAGCATATGGTAACATAGTTTCTTCGAGTATATTTTTGTACTGGAATTGATCCATGTTTCCTTCTATCAGTCTAACAGGTCCAACACCATGACCAGAGAAGCATCCCCAAATTTTCACATTTCCACCACCATGCTTTAATGTCATTTTTGTGTACTTGGGGTCGAATGTTGTATTCGGAGGGCGTCGAACATATCGTTTCCCATCAGAACATACTCTGTTAATTTTTGTTTCGTCAGAGAAAAGAACATTTTTCCACTGCCTTGCTGTCCAGCTTTCATACCTCCTAGCAAATGCAAGCCGGGCTTGCCTATGACACTGTTTCAACATGGGTACCTTTCTTGCTATCCTTCCGTTCAACTTCGCTTCTACCAATCGCCTTCGGATAGTGCGCGCTGAGATCGCTGAAGGGTTATTTTCACCAAAGTATTCTTTTTTTAACTCATTAGACCCCTTAAAAGGGTATTGTTTTGCCAAACGCACGATATTTCGATCGCCTCGCTGAGATGACTTTCTCTGTTTAGGTACACGAGGAATATTTAAAGTTGTTTGATGTGTGTTAAAATGCTTCACAGCGTGGAATATCATCGTTTTTGAGCACTGCAAATGATTGGCAATCTTTTTATATGACCAATTCATATCGCGAAGTTTTATTATTACTTCCCTTGTAGATGCATCACAACTTTTATTTTTTCCCATTTTTTTATTATGAAACGATCAACTTTTTGACTTTTACAGAACTAAATGGCGCCAAAATTACTCGAATAGTGGCCTAGTGACAGAGTGTTCTCTATTTAAATTTGAATAAAAAAATAAACTATCCAGCGTTCTTAATTATGTGGCCAGCCAGTAAGTTTGCAATAACATGTTAAGATATATTATATACAAAAAGTTTACTTATATAATAATATTGTTGAATTTATCATATTATAACTGTATGCTACGATTGTGTAAAACAGTTTTACGGTACCGAGAGAGATACAAAACGATATGCAATAAGTGTTATTCTCGTAACTTTGAAAAAAGCTTGTTTTCAAATAGTCGTTCTTAATTATATGACCACCACTGTAAGTGAATACCCAAAATTAAATGCTTTCTTAAAACGACAAAGAGACGGTTTTACAAGTAAAAAGTCGAAAATATTAACATCGAATGGAGTGAAAAGGTTTTTGAACGAAGCTCCCGATGATCGTTACTTAGCCACAAAGGTAATTTATTAATAAGTACTTATACTTTTCTTTAGTAATCAGTTTACTTAAGCACAAAATACAGTCTATACATTATTTAAAAAAATATTAATCAAATCCCTTTTTTTGCACGTTGCTCTGATTTTTTGCGTTGTTGGAGCTTGCCGCAGAGAGGAGTTAGCCAGTATTACTTTAAAAGATATTGAAGCCCATGGAGAAATGCTACTAATCAAGATTCCGAACACAAAAAATAAGATACCGAGAAGCTTTGTTGTTGAAGGAGATTTTCTTAGAATAGTGCAAAAATATATGAATCAGCGGTCCCAAAAAGGAAAACCGACCGTTTTTTTCAAAATTACCAAAAAGGGAAGTGTACAGCTCAAGCAATCGGGATAAATAAATTTGGTAATTGTAGTGTATTGTAAGGTAGTTGCAAATTTTGCTAATAAAATCAGTCTTGAATTAACCGGCCTTTGAATAACAACGAAACTCTTCAGTGGCGACGAGGATGGGATATTTAGGCGAAAAACGTGAAAATGCCATACGGAAAATTGCACGAGTTTGACCTCGATGGGTCCAGGAACTGGTCGGAGTACGTGCGACTCGTGGAACAATTCATTTTGTTGAATGAAGTGAAAAGTGAGTTGCGCGTGGCCATGTTGGTAACGCATGTCGGGGCGTCGACTTACGCTCTCATGTGTGATTTGTGTGCCCCCAGTCATCCTGAGAATAAAACATTTACCGAACTTGTGAATCTCGTGAAAAACCACCTCGAACCCAAGCGTTCCGAGATTGCCGAAAGACACGTCAAAGACGTCAGGCGAGCGGCGAATCTATCGGAATTTTTCTGCAAAACCTCAAGCATTTGGCCACCCATTGCAGTTTCGGTAACATGTTGGAGGAAAACATTCGAGATCAATTTGTATCGGGACTACGTAGTGAGGAGATGCGGTCGCGGCCATTCGCGGAGCCGACACTCGACTACAAGAAGGCGGTGGAGCTAGCGTTGGCGCTGGAGGCGGCCGAGCGGCACGCGGCGGAGGCTGCGGGGGCCGGCGGGGCCGCGCCCTGGGCGCCGGCGGCCGGCTCGTCAGGACTCGGAGCGGGCGCGGGCGAGGCCGTGCATCGGGTGAGCAGCGCGGGCGCGGGCGCCGCCGGCAGCGGCTGGCGCGCCGGCACCGCGCACCATCACCGCGGCGGCAGCGACACGGCGCGCCAGCAACCCCGGCAGCCATGTTGGCGATGCGGCAAGGAAAACCACACGTCGAACAAGTGCCGGTACAAGTCATATATTTGTGACAAGTGTCAAGTGAAAGGTCATTTATCGGTAGCATGTAAAAGTGGTAAAAGTGCGGGCGGGTCAAGATATCAAAACTACATGGAGGATGACTCTTCGGATTCTGAGGATAACCGGTATGAGGGACTTTACAATATTAAAGGTATCTCGGTACAAAATGTGAAAGATGGTCCTTATTATTGCGAATTAATAGTTGCATCTAAACCTATTGTGTTTGAAATTGACACGGGTAGCAAAATATCGGCGATATCAAAAGCATTTTATGATAACTACTTCACAAATTTGCCGATGGAAAAGGATACTGTTAAATTTCAATCCTATACTGGTGATCCAATTGTACCATTAGGTCGGATTATGGTGCAAGTCAGCTTTGCGGGCTCGGGGGCGGTGACCTTGCCATTGTTTGTTATCGCAAACGGAGGGCCGCCACTTCTCGGTCGTCGCTGGCTGAGAGAACTCAATTTGAAGTCAATTAATCTGTTTCACATGAACGATAATCAGAATCGTACCGTATTAAATTTAAAGAATGAGTTTCCGGAGGTTTTTACAGATAAAATTGGTAATTGCAAGCACAAAATTCAGTTGTATTTAAAAGATGCAACGCCGATATTTTGTAAGGCCCGCTCAATACCACTCGCGCTGAGACCACCAGTTGAACAAGAATTAGAACGATTACAGAGTGAAGGAATTATTTACAAAGTTGAACGATCCGACTATGGCACTCCAATCGTACCTATCATTAAACCAGACGGCTCGATTCGGTTGTGCGGGGATTATAAAGTATCTCTGAATAAAGTTATAAAAGATTATCACTATCCCTTACCGCGAATAGAAGAGATCTTTGCAGCTCTGACTGGAGGGGAAAAATACACAAAGGTAGATCTCAAAAATGCATTTTTACAGCTAAGTTTAACTGATGATTCTCAGCCGCTAACAGCGATCACAACTCATATAGGTACTTTTGTGTATCGTAGGGCTCCGTTCGGACTAAAGTGTTTGCCAGAAATCTTTCAAAAATTGATTACAGAAACACTAATGGGACTTAAATGTGTCGCATTTATTGATGATATATGTATAACGGGAATAAATACAGAAGAGCATGTTACTAACTTAAGAGCAGTTCTTACTCGAAAGAGATGCAGGGTTAACCGTGAAATATTCAAAGTGTGAATTTTTCAAAGACGAGATATGTTACTTAGGTTATAGGATAAACAAAAACGGTTTGCATACGGATAAAAGCAAGGTAGACGCTATCACTAAAATGCCTGCTCCTGAAAATGTATCGCAATTAAGGGCAGCATTGGGACTAATAAACTATTATTCGCGTTTAATACCAAATAGTAGTACTATATTGCAACCGTTATACGCTTTACTTAAAAAGGGCGTGAAATGGGTGTGGAGCGATGCGTGCGACGTCGCTTTTAGGAGCATAAAAGAGAGTCTATCAAATGATCCAGTACTAGGCCACTACGACCCGAGTCTACCCCTGGTGCTGGCGGTGGACAGCAGCTCGTACGGGCTGGGCGCCGTGCTGTCGCAGCCGCTGCGAGGTGAGTGCGGGGCGGGCGCGGGGGCGGAGCGCCTGGTGTGCTGCGCCTCGCGCACGCTCAGCGAGGCCGAGCAGCGCTACAGTCAGCTCGACAAGGAGGCGCTGGCGATAGTCTTCGGAGTAATGCGTCACCACCAGTATCTCTTCGGTCGACACTTCACGCTACGCAGCGACCACAAAGCTTTGAGCTACATATTTGGGCCCAAAAAGGGAATCCCTCAGACCGCGGCGAGTCGTCTGCAAAGATATGCGGTGAGATTAGCAGCTTATGATTTTAACATTGTTTTTGTAGCAACCGAGAAGAATGGAAATGCAGATGCCTTGTCACGGTTGCCATTACAAAAGAGATATTCAGCGTCAGAAAGTGACGACGCCGCATATCTACATTTTGTAGAGGATAAATTTCCTCTGAGTCATCAGGATGTGGCGAAAGCGGTAAAGCGTGACAAGGAACTTTGTAAAGTATACGGTTACATAATGAGTGGATGGCCGTTCGATGTTAAAGATGAAGCATATTTTCACAGGCGTGAAAATTTGCAAATAGACCATGGTTGCATCGTCTGGGGCTATAGGGTCGTCATACCGGTATCGTTGAGGTCCCAGATATTAGACGAGATCCACGCAGGGCACGTGGGGGTGGTACGTATGAAACAGATCGCGCGGAACTACGTGTGGTGGCCGCAGCTGGACGGCGACATCGAGGCGTGCGCGCAGGGCTGCCTCGCGTGCCGCGCGCAGCTTGACGCGCCCCTGCACACCACGCCCCGCCCCTACGCATGGCCTAGCGAGCCTTGGACCAGGATACACCTGGACTTCTTGCAATATCAGGGTAAGTATTACTTACTTATACTTGATGCACACTCTAAGTGGATAGAGGTATTTTTAATTAATAAAGGCACGTCGGCTAATTAAGTAATTGGTAAGTTGCGAGAGACGTTTTCCCGCTTCGGATTGCCAAAGCACGCAGTTACGGACGGCGGGCCTCCTTTCAGGTCAGCCGAATTTGAACATTTTCTAGGGTGCAATGGTGTTAAACATATATTAATTGCGCCTTATCATCCATCCAGTAATGGAGCTGCAGAAAACGGGGTTAAAACGGTAAAAAAGGTGATTAAAAAAGCAGTTACAGAGGGGGATAACGTCGAACAAGCAATACATAATTTTCTATTGGTGTATCGAAATAGCGCACACTCAACGACACAGCGGGAGCCGGCGGTGGCTATGCTCGGGCGCAGGCTGCGCACGCGGCTGGACATGCTGCGAGCCAGCGTGCGCGACACCGTGGAGGCGGCTCAGCTCAGGCAGACCGAGAACGCGGGGGGCTCCGACAGGCAAGTACAGCCAGGTGATAATATTTTATACAGAAATTATTCCAAAGAAGGGGCTAAATGGGAGGAAGGCCGTGTGATGGAGCGTACCGGTTCGGTTACATATAAAATACAAACTAATAAAGGGGAACAACAGAAACATATGGATCAGCTGATATCCTTGAAGAAAAATAGCAGATATTCTACACCAGTACTAGACCCAAATGAGCACGTAAGTATTTCAACACCTAGACAGGGCATAATTTTGTCTGAACAAGCGGCGACCCCGACACAGGAAGCCTGGGAGTCGGCGCCCAACTCTCCGCCAACCCCGGCGGCGAGCCCGGCACCAGCCGCAGCCGAGCTAGTAAGTGACGTCACCGACATCACCCACAGCCCGTCTAGTTCAGGTCAATATGTCAATACTGGTCCACGACGACAACTGCTAAATAAGTACACAGATGAATAACGAGATATCTTGCTAATCCATATGCATAAAAGTAGAACAATATTTATGTCATGTTAGATGTGTATTAGTTAAGCATGAATCTAGTAAATAAGTCAATAAGAAAACAGAAAATAAACATATGAATATTTTGTGTAATTAGGTTAATAAGAAAACAGAAATGTGAGAGGGAGAAGTGAAGTTAGAAAAATTATACTTAAGTAATTATATTTTATATTGGTAAATATATGTAAAATATATATATTTTTAAGGAGGGAAAATTGTAGTGTATTGTAAGGTAGTTGCACATTTTGCTAATAAAATCAGTCTTGAATTAACCGGCCTTTGAATAACAACGAAACTCTTCAGTAATATGCCAAAAGAAATAGCTACGTTTCTTGGTCTGCCGGATGCTGAGTATTATACTGGGCATAGCTTCAGGAGGACCTCTGCTACATGCAAAATCGGAGCGAAGCGTATGCTAATAAAAATAACATTTAATGATAACAATATTAGCTGGAATACCAAATATTAGAATAGGTTATGTATAGTGGCTAAATTTCAATTGGGTTATAGGTTAGGTTGGAATTTAGAAGAAACTAAACCGGACTAGCGGAGCTAAGCGTATGCAAATAAAAATAACATTTAATGATAAAAATATAACACCACCTCTTGTAGAAGCCAAAAACATCCAGTTCGGTTTCAACATTTCAGTTGTTTGAAAAATATGGCATCACTACCAACTTGTTCCTACCTGTACTTGTAGGTAGGTACCTACTGTTTTTAGTTGAGCTTTCAAGTGCGTGACGATTTGGCCAAGGTGTTGTACTAAGATCTTGCAAACGATGATGATGTCATCCGCGAAGGAGACAATAAGCGGTAAGACTATTTCTTCATCTTGTGTATTAGTGACCGATTTTATAGTAGCTGCCATGGCACTAATAAGTTCAAATCTTTCCTAACTAATTTAGCTAAACCACTGTGCGCGATGCTGGTTGATCCCTTTCGGCGCAAAGTATACCACATACGCAAATTACCTGACACGCATGAAACTCCTGATAGATAGGTACCGAAAATAGTATTTTGACACATATGTCTCGGAGGTCATGTTTGTTTCCTGTAGTTTCTTACGGTCCAAGTAGTAAACCCTCACATGTGACCTTATGTTTAAATGTGGGGCTGTTGCGGATCATTGCATATTCGGTGATGCCAAGGATGTCTTCTATTTATGTTGCAGTTGATCCTGAGGAGGGCGTGGGCGTAGAAGGTACGGTGTTATCATTTTGGCTATCGTTTGCGTGGTGCGATTCAAGCAAACATACGCTATCGTAGTGGTTTACTGAAAAGTCTAGGTTGATGGACCCCGCTACAGCCGCTGGGTTCTTGGGCCTGTATGTGAGCGATGTGCTATTTCGCTAGTGGGGTGTTACATAGATAGAATTCGGCGGCTGCTATTATAATATCCTCTCCTGCCCATGTGCCGTAATTGTGCAGGCTTTTAATAGCTGTGAGGGCTTCTTCGTTTGCTTCGCCAATTGCGAGCTTATTATTTTATCAGTTTTCTTCTAAATATTCAACTAGGTCCTTCCGAATGTGAGTGTGTTTGAATGTTGAGTTGCTGGGCGCTACCTTTACTTTTTTATATGGGCTTTTAGAAGACCTTGGCATCTTGAACGTCACTGTGGTCTGCTCTACACAGAGTTATGACCCTATTCGGCACTTTCAAAGTCTCGGCGATGACTACGGTACCTGCACGGCACGATATCGGTAACTTTAGAAGCTTCGACATATTTGTCATAAATTTTGAGAATCGTTAAACTAACTATCGTGTCGTGCAGATATCGTCGGAAGACCTGGGGGCTTATTCGCTAACTCAGTGATCATCACAAATTATGATCCATATAAATTAAGAAGTTATTGGTGTCGTTCAATTATTTCGTGTAACAAGGATATCAAAATAAGTCGGTTAATATTAGCCGGCTTATTTTGATATCCTTTTCATTTATACGGATCATCATTCGTGATGATCACTGAGTTAGTGAATAAGCCCGCTGGACATGGAAGGGTTATTCCACAGCTCCCCAGCGATATTGCGTGGACTTATTGTCCATCTGAAAGTAGCATTAGTGGGAAATGCGAACATTTAAACAACAAATAAGAAATTAATTAATTATAATTATCAGTCACAAAACAAAGAGGAAACAATTTTTTTTTACGGAACAAAAAGTAAGAAAAAATAATGGAATTTTAGGTACAGTTTACGCCAAATATATAGGCAACTAAATCACTGAAGTTGCCGTATTTCGCGTCGCAATGACGATAAGGCTTTGGTCTCATTACGGCTGTCAGTCAGCGGCCGTCTTTCGCTTCCTTACAGACACATCGCTAGTTAGCGGCGTGGGGTACGTATTATAATACCGAAGTAGAAGAGACTTAAGTTCATAAGGCCTATGTACGGAATCCCGAAAATTAAAACGTGAGAGTCGGCGCTTACTGTCGGCCGTAGTGAGAAAAATGCCTAAACAGATATCGGCGGTATATAAACTTACATCTGCGCATTGCGCGGCGCAGCGGGGGCCACCTGCACCCCTAACATGCCGCTATCATGCCCTTTGACTATGAGCTGATGTCATAGCAATATCATATACACATATATATATATATCGCCCAAATGGGCAACTTATAGGTAGAAGCCTATAAGTAGCATATGCCGAGGCCATGGCTCGCAGTGACATCTCACGATAACGATGAACTAACTCACACAACACATGGGATGTTTTTAGTCTGTATATAAATGAGCTGATGCCCGCTCAATGTGTATGGTCCCGGACATAGCAGGGAGGTCCGACTCCTGGGCATGGGTAATTACAATTGTTCTCTTCCAACAAAAAAATAAAAAAATGAACTTCAAAGATAACTAAACAGGTGTCAGCGGTACATTTTAGTGTACATCTGCCCAATGCGCGGCGCAGCGACTTCAGAGCAAACAAGATGTTTAGCGCGAGCTCTAAGTGCCTACTTAAAATTAACGTAACTAATAATACTGAGGTTAGGAAATGCCACTGTCGAATTCTTCATCGTCGTCTCGTTGGTTTTGCATCGTGAAAACTGCAACAAAGTATTATAATTAGAAAAATGTCTCAAAAAAATCATAGGAACATACACAATATGACAGTATGACCTCAGTGGCATAGCGGTCGCAGGTGCTGCCTCACTAGCGAGAGGTCCCGGTATCTAATCCTGTCCAATTATCCATGTTCAGAATGATGTGCCTAACAACCTCTTAATATTTATTCTTCGCCTCGCGTGTCCAGTCCGAGACGAGTTTGTTTGGCTCTTAGCGAACTCTGTCCCAAACTCGGTGCGGTTGCGTCGTAAAATTACATACTTAGTTCCCACGGCTACCTTCCGGGACCATCGTCAGACTGGTTGGCCAAGCCCAAGGACGACCTCTGTGGCGCTGCGCTTGTGCCTCTGCCTACCATGCGAGAGCTCCCGGGTTCGATCCCCGGCTGGGGATACAGAAAAAAACCCCAGGTCTTGGATGTTTATATGACTATGTATGACGTCGCTGTTTTTGGTTCCCAAAACACAGGGTATCCTAGTGTGGGGCCAGGAAGGTTTATCTTAATATTAAGCATGAAATTCGCAGATGATACTTCCTTACTCTTTAAAGTTAAAAGACAACAACAATTTCACAATGATGTGAACAATGCTATCTCCAAAGTAGAAGATTGGTTTCCAGCAAACAATCTTCTACTTAATAAAAATAAAACCAAATGTGTGAAGTTTTCTCTACCCAATGTAAAATAGACATTGTGGATAAAACAGTACTTCATGGCATCACCCTCGATTCAAAGTTTCAATGGGACCTCATCTGGATGCACTAGTCGTTAGACTCAGTTCTGCACGCCATAAAAAGAATCCCACGTATTTCTGATGTAGAAACCACGAGATGAGTTTACTTCGGCTACTTGCACAGTTTGCGGTCTTATGGCATCCAGCTGTGGTGTTAATTCTCTGCTATGAATCTCATTTTTATTCCAAAGAAATGGGCTTTACGTGCCATTTACGAACTCGGTCCGAGGGAGTCGCTCAGAGACAAGTTTATGGAGATCAACATCCTGATTCTGCTTTCTCAGTACATTCTTGTGAATATATTGTATGCATATAAAAATACCCACGTGTTTAAATAAAAACGATAACCATAATGTTAATACTAGAAATAAGAATAAACTGACCACCTTCTCTAGTTGACTCCACAAAATTTCCAATTCCTTCATCGGCCAATTTATACGCTTTTACAATAAGGTCCCCGATACTGTTCAAAGCTTACTGACATATAAATTGAAAACTTTTATTAAAAGTCAATTATGTTTGAAGGGACTAATGTCCCTGAGTAATCTCAGTGTCAAATTTTTTAGAAGACGTTGAGTTCAAACTGTTAGTTCTTCCATTGGCCATCTTAAAATAATAATATGCGAAATCAATGTATTATTAGTTTTACGTATTTCTTTTGAAAAAGAGCTACTTCAGAGTTTCTTGTGTTTTCTTCTTTGAGAAGTATCTGCTTTTGGAACGTACACCTAGTATTAAATTAATGACGTACTCTAAGAGATGTGTAATTATCTAATGGAATAAAGAATATTTCGATTTGATTTGGTTATCAAGAAAAAAGTGGGACCTAGCACACTGCCTTGGGGAACTCCATGTGTATATTTAAGTCACAGATTGCAAGTTTTAATTTTTCTAGTTTTAATTGTTGGCACATAGGTATACCCTTCTCAACCGTGAGTATACATATATTGCTGACAGGTTGATTGATGAGTGACTAGTTAGCTGGTGACCGTGAATTTATATTGATAAGTTTAGTTAATAAGCTAGATGCAGGCTAAGTGTACCTCTGAAGTCGGCCTCCTTGCTCGCGCAGCCTCGCCGGTCTCCGGTGTCGCCGCTGTCTGCGTGCAGCCTGACACACAACAACACAGAGTATCATCTCACAGTTTGCCATATGTGGCAGGCACAGAACACCAGTAGCTCCATTCTCTACCTCAGGCATCTAGTTTGTCACAATCCCTGTCAATTACATGTTTTGAAGGGTGTTCGATTATTTCAAATTGACGTTGGACCAATCAGAGATTCCGACCGCGGTTATTGGTGTCAGGAGCTGACATTTAAAGCGACTGTCACTGTTGTAACGTCAATTTGAAAGGAATCGGTAGCCATTTATATATCTCTGCCATGTAGCAATTTCAATCTCTGAGCTTAATTGCAAATTTCAATTGCGATTCACGTCAGAATCACATAATAAGGGTATGGGATATGTCGAGAGATACAGAAAGAACCGAGCTAGTGTGGCGAGCCGTGGAGCTCAGATTTGTCTCTGAATATCGAGACTATGACCAATATGGCAGAATGCACAAGCGGTTACTCAAACAAAGTGCCGCTTGAATCTCAAGCTGGCGCCGTCTGTTCCCGGGCGAGTGACAGAGACAGCATAACTTTGATTGCCAGTCAAACTTTGAGTAGTCGGTTGTGCATAAAAGAAAAAGGGATATTACAATGTTCAAGATTACATAAATGACAGGACTGTATGGGGTTAATCTGGCTCAACACAGACCTTGCTGTTAATAATTTTGTAATTATTTATTCCCGCTTATTAAATAAAAATAAATCATAATTGTATTAGTTAAGCACAACCTATTTTTAAAAGAGATCTAAAAATCAATCTGTGGGAGTTTCTACGCCCTTCTTCTCCCACAGTGGTCCAATGTAGAGAAGAGGCAAAAAATGACGTTTGCTAAGTACATATATGTAAATATCTACAGTAATAAAGTACTTTTGAATTTGAAAAAAAAAAATAAAAAAATACGGGCCGAAGACTCATTGGGTGTAGATACACGCCGCGCCAAGTTTCTCTCTGCCTGAGTGCCGCGTGTAGAGGATAACCTCTCTTTCTAACTTAGATAGGGTTAGAGAGAGAGAGGTTACCACCTCCACTCCACACGGCACTCAAATATGGACAGTTATTCCACAATCCAGCACACCTTGTGGTACACTTTATGAACAAAATATTACACCTTTAAGTTTGAGCTTTGACAGAGTTATTTGATTTCTGGTGTAGTTTCTAGGTTTTAATGGAAATATCATTTTCCGCATTTTAACCTCAAAATAGCAACTTCAACGCTTGATTTTGGATTCTATGGCGGAAAATTTATATTCCTAACTCGTTCGAAAGTCGTGGGAAAATAAATTTCAATAAAAATGAATGGACTGCAGAAAAAATCTTAAGGCAAAAACACCGATTACCTTGAGGAGGTCTCGCAGACGCTGCAGTGCAATAATTGCAGTTCATAGACAAGTTCTCAAGGGACATCACCTGTCGCGCGCCCTTACCTACCCTTCGCTGCGCTTGCTACCAGTTGTCAAGTTACTTACGGCTCTTCCTTCGGCATCTTGAATGGCAGTGGCACCATGACTCTTTCTCCTTGGTCTGACGTTAATTTTCTTTTTTCGGTCGCCGCTTTCACTTTCCCTTTACTCTGAGCTGCAGATTGAGTTTGACTTCGAACAGTCTTCGCAACTAATGGGTTTATTATCTGTAATAGGAAACAAGGCAATATAATTTGACGCCGTTTCCCATATCAGGTGGGAGGCAAAATTGTGCACACGTAGGTCATTCAATACTCTATTTTGCGTGTCAGGGGGTAAGACAGCGAGATAAGAAGTTTACCTCACGATTTATGATTGTGATGTGACGCTTAGGGGTTATTTAACTCCCCATTTATTCGCATACCCTCACTGTATTATAATACATTCTCATCCATCGATTTATTTGATCCATCACGTAATGTTTAAAAATTTAAAACACCCCCGAAACAATAATGGAACCTTACGTCTAAAATTTGGTTCACTTGTTTCCTATTTAGGTTGATAACTTTTGAACCTCTGAACTGATTTTAATAAAATATATCGACGAACCATCGCAGTGAAGTCTACTATCAACTATAAAAAATGCATTAAAATCAGTCCACGTTAGACCGCTATTGCGTATTAAGCTGACAACTTTCGAACTACTGAACCGATTTTAATAAAACATACGATAAAAATGCAAAAAAAAAACAGATCTCTTGTATGGGGACTACTGAATTATTCTTATTGTTATTATTCTGCCACCTACCATGGTCGGTTGTCTATATCCAGCGAGCATCTGGTGACTAGCCGACGGTACATGAATCATGCCCACTATCGATGGGGCAGGCTGCTGGTCTCCTGTGGGTCTTGTGGGCACGTTCGGTAGATCCTGACACAGACCTGACCCATCAGCGACGGGCACGTTCAGTGGGTCGATGGGTTTAATGTCTTCGTCGTCTGAACTTGGTTCGTACTTGACCCTGTTATAGCATAAACAGTTCATTAGGGGAGAAAGTATGACACGTCGCGGTTCAGAAACCAAAACACGGCGTCACGTCATTTCACATACGGGGTAGCAGAGGCACTGTTGCGACCACGTCTAGTATTCTCGTTAGGAGTTCAATATGGGATTAGCACCATAAATAAGTACTATCTCATTTTATGATCATATCTGTAAGTGTGTGTATTACGCAGGTAATACACACACTTACTTAAATTATAATAGTAGTTTATGTGACTGCTACATAATGGAGGGCATTAAAACACGAGAGTGGGTTTATGAAACGTGCCGAAGGCGAGTTTCATAATAATATCACTCGAGAGTTTTAATGCCTAATTATGTACAGTTACATACAGTAGTTTATCTACACACATATCATAAGCTCTCTTTGATGTGTTCAGGAACCGCATGTTTGACCGACATTGTGGCTCTGCAATTGTTAAGCTTGTTCTGTAGTATCAACTTCACGCAGGCGGGCGTCGGCGTTCGAAATTTGAATGTCAGTACCAACTTCACAGACAAACTAGGAGCGGCACGCAGGCGGGCGTCGGCGTTCGAAATTTGAATGTCATAATATGTAGAAAAATTACACATTATGGTCATAATGTGTAATTTTTCAGATAAGAAATGAGTTTTTACCAAGTAGTTTAACATTATGCTGATCGTAACGTGCGGTTTTTGTATGCAGTAAAGAGGGTTTATGATACGTGTGTAGATAAAAACATATAAGCAATGTTTAATGCTTTACTAAGGCTATACCATAAAGTGTGAGTCTTTATAAAGTGCACATATCGGATTGAGTTGAAGAGCATCAAATTTTATCGAGAAAAAAACACTGCCGCCCTCCCTATTTTCATAGGCATTTTAAAATATTTTTTGCTTACTACGTACCAACTTCGTAATGAAAGGGTTTGTCGGGTCCAAATTAACTGGATGGTGACGATGAAGGACAGGCGGAACTGCCAGTATCAAATAGTCGCCTAAAAGCGTTAGCTGCGAACTTTAATTACGCTTTGTTTAAGAATAAAACCTTTTCTTTTCGCACTTTTTAGTAATTACAGTTTTTCACTAATTTTGGTACCCAAAACAAAATTCTTTTCCACATGACATTAGCCTTCAAAAGACACCAAAATATATTTATTTCTAAAACACTTTTGACATGTTAACGATTTTAAAATGTGTCAGTAGAGAATTAACTCACAAAAACCAAATAAGGTCGACTAGATCTCACGAACTATAGAATCCATCTAATATTATAAATGTGAATGCAGCGATGTTAGGATGTTTGTGTGTTTGTGCCTCAATCACGCTAAAACGGTTAAAGGGATTTGAATGAAGTTGAGCACAGATATAGTTAATGAGCTATATTAACATAAAGGATACTTTTTATCCGACTGCACTAGAAGGAGGGTAACGTTATCCTGGTAAATTATACTGCCTAGGAACACGCCGATGAAGCAGCGGGCATCAGCTAGTATAGAATAAAAGTATGCAGTTAAAACTTTACAATGCATTCATTGCTCAAGAAGTGTGAGTTTTTTTTCGATAAAACTTGATCCTCTTTAACACTGTTCGATATGTGCACTTTATAAGTGTATGTAAACTCACACTGATAAACAATATATATTCTTAAGAAATATGTTGATTTTACAACAATATAAAAAGATTATGTGTGAAAATAAGCAATGACATCACGCTTTTTCCCAAACGGGGTGGCAGAGGCCCTGGGCCGAATTAATAAAGAAAAGTAAAGATTACTTTTTATTGAGTTTCTTTTAAAACTATCATTATTGATATGTGGACATCAAAAATGAAGCATTTCCTTCCATTTCCTTCCAACAGGTGATACTTTTTAGGGTTCCGTACCCAACGGGTAAGAACGGAACCCTATTACTAAGACTTCGCTGTCCGTCCGTCTGTCACCAGGCTGTATCTCAAGAACCTAGCTAGCTAGAGATTATGTATTTCTGTTGCCGCTATAACAACAAATACTAAAAAACAAGAAATATTTAAGGGGGCTCCCATACAACAATTCTTTCAATACCACATACAAACTTATGGATGCACCTGGTTACGTACATGGAGTGTGAAAGTAACCGCACCAACAACTTTGTAAACAATATTTTGCTGTGTAAAATCCAAACTATTCACTCCACACCATCGCTTCCATTAAACGGTGGTACGGAACCCTTCATGCGCGATTTAGACTCGCACTTGACCGGTTTTTAGTATTAATTAGGCCCACAGTTGTGTTGTTCATTGATTCTGACTATGGACATGTAATACATACTCCATTTCATATTGAGACGGTTCTGGTTCTAGTCCTGGTCTTTTCCCGAGCGCCGCACGAATATCCGCCATCATCGCTTTGAACTCGGCCTGCAAACAGAAATTACACTTGGTACTGTATGTTCTCCGTAGCTGCTGCGATGGACTAGAAATAAAATTAAATGTTATATAATACATCATATGAACAAAGAACTAAAGTTAAACTGGACTAAGTTAAAATTTTCACCCAAATCGCTGCCAGGCAGGCTCGCGTGCAGGCATTCCAGGCCTTGGCCAGACTTGTCACCGAGTCGTTCATCATCGAGTCGTTCATCATCGAGTCGTTCATCAGCGAGTCGTTCATCATCGAGTCGTTCATCAGCGAGTCGTTCATCAGCGAGTCGTTCTTTCGGTCGGTTTACCATAGAGGTCACGCGTGCTATGGGCCGAAGACAAGAAGGCCGGGAGCACTACATCATAGGTTTTCCGGATCCCCAGGCCACCGTGTCTGATGGGAAGGGCGGCTTGTGTCCAGCTTCTTTCCAATAAAATGTTAAAAATATATTTAACCAGTCGTCATAAATAGCCGATTCTACTGAGTATATATCCGGAATCAACAGTTAGTACTTAGTATTATGTTATATATTAATGTACATATGTTTAATTGGCTGTTCCACGCCGCAGACTGTGACACTCGCGGGGTAACACTCGGCGCTGACTGAAAATAATCAGCGCTGAAGGCATGGCCTTCAGCATACTGCTGAGTCAGATGCCATTTGTAATGACAGTGACACACCACGACCGTCGATATCGCTTGATAGAATGATTCAGAATGATTGATCGATTGTATGAATGAATACAAGAATTAATGAATGAATTATTTTGTTTTCTTCCGTCGTGTGTATTCTAAATTCTCCCATTTGTATTTAGTATGTATATTCCTTATTTTCATTTTGTGTGTGTGTTCACTGTTTTTATAATAAATGTTTCTTATTCTTTCTTCAAATACAGTAAAGGGGTCTATATTTCTTTAGTAAATCTGCTGAAGAAATACTTTGAATTTACTGAATTATCATTTCGACGCGTCCGTGGCCTAGCAGTATTAATATTGTAATAATATTGTTATTATATTGTTGTTATATTTGTATTAGTTAAGCACAATTTTTAAAAGAGATCTAAAATCAATCTTTGGTAGTTTCTACGCCCTTCTTCTCCAACAGTGATCCAATGTAGAGAAGAGGCATCAGTAAATAGGCTATTTATCCATCCTTGAGTAAATACCGAGTCCTTATCCCATCTCTATCTGATACAGACGCTATGGGCCTTCCTATAAATATACACACACACACACACCTCTGGCCTGGGTCCCGGCACACGAAGCATATAATGATGGTCATGTTCCAGCATCGACTCGCAGCGCGCGCAGAGATCGAAGTTGACGCATTCTACGCACGAGTACCGGAAACTGGAAACATGCAGAATCTCAAGTTATACAGATAGCCGGCGATGTACTAAGGGTGGGCTTCCAGTTTGCTGTTACCTTCCGCCACTCTCATCCGCATCCCGTTTTTTTTTTGTTGGAGGGAGAAAAAATGGAATTACCCATGCCCAGTAGTCAGACCTCCTTGATATGGCCGGGTTCCCTGCTCGTGTGGTATACGTACTAAAAATAACCCCTTCTATTTACAGTTATCTATATTTGATTGTACTGTGAGCCTCGGTATACGCTGAAGGATGCCGGTGTACCTGCAATCTGCCCTTTTGGGTGATATACACAGTCAGGTTATAAGTTATGTCACACAATAAAAACTTTTGAATTTAGAACGCTGGCCACAAAAAAGTTTATTGAATTCGAATTTCGAATTTTTCATGAAAATAAAAATGTGTACTTTTTTGAATTTTCCTCATTTTTAAATATGGAGTGGATACTTAAAGAAGACCGTGTCGCAGTTATTGCGTTGCATCGTTGCGGTTACGCGCCAATTCAGATTTTCGACTTACTGAAAAATTTTAATATAACCAAAAGATTCGTTTATCGTACCATAAAACGATACAATGGAGACTCTAGTGTAGATGACAGGTCAAGAAGTGGTCGCCCTCGCTCTGTTAGGACTCCAGCAGTGATAAAAGCTGTGAAGGCGCGAATTCAAAGAAATCCCATACGTAAGCAGAAACTGTTGGCCCTTCAGATGGGGTTAAGCAGGACCACGGTGAAAAGGGTGTGAAATGAAGACTTAGGGCTTACGGCATATCGAAGAAAAACAGGACATCGTTGGGACGCTCGTTTAATGGACCTGAGACTGAAGAGATGCCGCGCTTTGTTGAAGCGGTACGCGGGAAAAAAGCATCGGGAAATTCTTTTTTCGGATGAAAAAATTTTCACCGTGGAAGAGAGCTACAACAAACAAAATGATAAGGTGTACGCACACAGCAGTGAAGAAGCGAGCAACCGTATTCCGCGTGTCCAACGAGGTCATTTTCCATCCTCGCTCATGGTTTGGTTGGGAGTCTCTTATTGGGGCTTAACTGAGGTACATTTTTGTGAGAAAGGCGTAAAAACGAATGCAGTTGTGTATCAAAATACAGTCCTCAAGACCGTTGTGGAACCTGTTTGTCATACCATGTTTAATAACAGGCATTGGGTATTCCAACAAGATTCTGCGCCAGCTCATAGAGCGAAAAGCACACAAGACTGGCTGGCGGCACGTGAAATCGACATCATCCGGCACGAAGACTGGCCCTCCTCCAGTCCAGATTTGAGTCCGTTAGATTACAAGATATGGCAACACTTGGAGGAAAAGGCCTGCTCAAAGCCTCATCCTGATTTGGAGTCACTCAAGGCATCCTTGATTAAGGCAGCCGCCGATATTGAAATGGACCTCGTTCGTGCTGCGATAGACGACTGGCCGCGCAGAATAAAGGCCTGTATTCAAAATCGCGGGGGTCATTTTGAATAAACTTTATTACCATAAGAATCTATGTTTTATTAAGTTCATTTTGCTATATAAATGTTTACATAAATAATAAACATGTCTAAATTATTTCATATTGCACATGTGACAGAACTTATGACCTGACTATGTATATGTGTATATGATATATATGGGAGGAGTTTGCCTGCTTACCCGATTTTCCCAGCGGAAATCAGCTCATAGTCAGAGGGCATGATAGCGGGATGTTAGGGGGGCAGGTGGCCCACGGTACTATGAGGAGCACCCATACCCCGCACACACATCGGTCCCCTATGCCTGCGGGCGGGTACGGGTGAGCGCGGCGGGAGGTAATCGCAAACTCGAAGCGAACGGCTAGAAGTTGAACCATGTTTATTCGACTGTCTGTGAGTCAGCGGGCTGTATCTCAAGAACCATGATAGCGAGAGTTGCGTTTCTTCTGTACGGGAACCTTTGTGTTTCGAGTCCGTATCACACGTGACGCAGTTATACCGCTGAATATTTTAAGATCTCACTCACCCTAGTATTGCTCCATAGCATGAGCTGCATGTGAATCCGACATGGTTACCCAGTTGCTTTGCCTGCTGGGCTGAAAACAGGATTAATTAATTAATTAATCAACATCTTATACATCCTGCAGCGAGAACAGCCAGGCAGACATACTATGCATACTAACGTGGGATCGAATATCATGCATATCTAACCTTAAAGTTCTAAAAGTGTTCGCAGACACTCGTGAATTTATTTAATGCACTACCTCGTCCGTGCAAAGGTCCCCGTTACTCCAAGCGGAAAGACCCGCAGTGTGAGAGGGACGGAATCGGGAAAAAATGAAAAAACGTAGCGCTTAACCACAGAAAAATTGTTTAAAAATAATTTTGTTAAAAAGTTTTTTAAGGAGATTTTGCGAATTCATAATATCTACATTTTTAACGCAGTTCCACAATGAAATTAGTTAGGATTTCAGAATTACAGGAAAAAATAAAATAATTTAGAGGTGTTTTCGTATTTTACTACTATCGAGAAAATTTCATCCAATCGCGTTTTACTTTGGTGAAAATCTTAATCAAATACCCAATAAACGTTAACCCAAAAATCAAATCTGTAGATGACTTCATGGTGGAGTAAATAGATTCGAAAAAAAACCCCATTTTATTTTCGTATCACCTTAACGAGCTGCTCTCTCACGTTTTTGAAACTAGCGAATGGTAATCGGAATCTAGTAACCCCAATAATGCCAATATCAATTTACCATAGTCTTGTGCCTGCTCGGTCATCAGAGAGAGCGCTCCGTACTAGTACATTTCAGTCAGTGTACTAGTACACTCTAACAACTCTATTAGTACTATTAGCACGTTGGATCTTATGAATAAAAAATATGCCTGCTCGGTCATC
Source organism: Argyresthia goedartella (assembly GCA_949825045.1). Classification (NCBI taxonomy): domain Eukaryota; kingdom Metazoa; phylum Arthropoda; class Insecta; order Lepidoptera; family Argyresthiidae; genus Argyresthia; species Argyresthia goedartella. The sequence continues at coordinate 18,204,482 of OX463834.1, forward strand.
AGAGAGCGCTCCGTACTAGGACATTTCAGTCAGTGTACCAGTAAGATCTAACAGTTTTATTAGTACTATTATGTATGACGTAGGATAAATAAATAATGGAGCTATTAGGTTAACCTTTCTTTTCGTGTAGAGCAGAAACTTGAGGAATATTATACTCTGATAATATTAACATATTTATACAATTCTATGTGTCTGTTTGCATAGCAGAAATAAAAAAGTTAAATAATATATGATTTCCTTTCATACTTAAACAGGCTGTCATTCTAGTCAAGATGTCAATGCCGTGTCTATGTGTGCGAGAGCGAGTCGGCATGGCTCAATGCCTCCCGCCCGCCGCCCCGCTCTCTCGGAGCGATGTCCTAATAGTCCTAATAGACCGAATGTCCGATTAGCGTAGGGAAACGTTTCTTTTCGTTCATTGCACAGTAACGTTTCCTATTCGTTCTTCGTACATGACCGACACAAGACTAATTTACCATTTTCTGTTGACAGTTGATAGTTTGACAGGGCAGCCAACGTAACGACAAATGTAATTGTTAAGTGCAACGCACTTTAACCTCGTAGCAAAAAGGTAAACAAAGAAAAAACTTTGGAAAGTGTTAGATCCCCCACCCTGACCACTATCTGGTCTATACCGCAAGGCAGTGCAACCGGTTGTGTCCTGTTTCTTGTGTACATAAACGACCTACCCCATATAAAAAAACACCAAAACCACCATGTTTCCAGATGACATCTCCCCTTTTATTTGAGTGCCCCAGTTCCAACTTTTTTACAACCATCAAGGACTCTTACCAAGCTATTGATAAATATTTATGCCAACATAACTTAAAAATAAACAATACCAAAACAAAATTAATTCAATTCGCTCCATACCAAAGACAACCACTACATTTACAACTCCTGATAGACGAACTAAACATAAAAGAAGTCAAGAATACCAAGCTGCTAGGAATAACAGTAGACTCCCAATTAAATTGGAAAATCCACATAATTAACCATAAAAATAAATCATCAAATTTCACATACGCCCTAAGCACCTTTAAAACTAATACAAGTAAAAAATGTGCTATAATGACATACTACGCCTATGCAGATGCGTGGCTCCGCTATGGTATAATCCTGTGGGGAGATAGTACCAACTTCGTAGACTTGCTGTTACAGCAGAAAAAATGCGTTCGAATTAAAACCAATACACATATACAAGAAAGTTGCAGGCCTCACTTCAGGAATGAGAAAATACTAACAAAGCACACTGGCGCCCAACTGAAAAACTCACATCTCAAAGGGACATTCAGGGATTTTAACCGCAAAAAAAAAACCGAACCGCCGCATAAGAAAATAAAAAACTAATAAAAATCCGCGAAAACCCGTAACCCAGAGGGAGGCTGGAGTCGAGAAGTGGACGCAGCTTGGCGCGTGCCACCTTGACCTGGTTGACGACGTTGTCGACATGTTGCTTCATGGTGAGCCGGCGATCGATGGTCACTCCCAGGTACTTCACCTGCGGAGACCACACGATGTCCTGTCCTTGGAGCTGGAGTGGTGGTGGAAGGGGGGACTGGCCTGTGATGAGCGCCTGCGTCTTCCCAACGTTGACGGACAACCGCCACTTGGCGAGCCAGTCGGGCAAGATGTCCAGGGTGCGCTGCAGTTTGACGGCAGCGTGCCGTGCCTGGATCGACGACGCGTAGTAGGCAGCGTCGTCGGCGAAGAGTGCCAGCTGGGCACCCGGCCCGACGGGGATGTCGTCCGTATATTGGGAGTAACAGGCTGGAGACAGGCAGGACCCCTGAGGGACGCCGGCTGCAACGGGGTGTTCCTCGGAGACGGCGTCTTCCACCATCACTCGGAAGCGGCGATTCTTCAGGAAGGAGGCGATGATCTGGACCAGTCTTCTTGGGGCTGGAGACGTCGACAATTTGTACAGCAACCCCTCGTGCCATACTCTGTCAAACGCCTTCTCCATGTCCAGGAGTACTGCGACAGTGTATTCCTTCTTGTTTAAACAAACCGTCATGTCATTCAGTACTCTGGTGAGCTGAAGCGTCGTAGAATGCTCGGGCCTGAAGCCGAACTGTTCTGGGCGCGGCTGGATGTGGGGCAGTAGCTTCGCCAGCAGGAGTTTCTCAAACAACTTTGAGATGGTACTCAGTGGAGTTATCGGCCGATAGCTCTCAGGCAGCTTGGAGTACTTGCCCGGCTTGGGCAACATGATGACCAAGCCCTCCTTCCATTGGGTTGGGAAGTGGCCCGTGCGCAAGATACCGTTAAACAGGCGCGTAACGGCCGCCACAGTACGTGGCGGCAAATGTAGCAGCGCCATGTTAGGTATGCGGTCTGCGCCCGGGGCTTTCCTGGGCTTGGTACGTCTGAATGCACGCATGATCTGGCCGGGCGTGACGACGGTGGGGTCCTCTTCGGGAGCTATCGGCGAGGCGAAGTACTCTCGCAGGTGTCTCTCGACTGCTGCGACGTGCTCCACATCATCCGTAGGGTTCGGCTTGAACTGCTTCTCGAGGCATTCGGCGAAGATCTCCGCACGGTCTTGGGCTCGAAATCTTGGTAGGCCGTCGCTGCCCAGGATTGGTCGGACGGGAGTTGGAGTAGTCGACAAATCCCGGCATAGGCGATGCACGGAGGGGACGTGGTCGCCCATGGACTCGACGTGGCGTTCCCAAGATTCTTCGGCGTGGAGATCAAGTCGGCGCTTCTCTCTGCCGTCATGGCGTTGAGCCTGGTCTTCATCGTTGGGCAGCGGGTTTGCTGCCACTGCTTCCGGAGAGCGCGCTTATCGCGGATGAGTGCGCGTAGCTCAGCAGGAAGAGGATTGGGCTTCCCCCCGCGAGCTACGGTGTGCGATGATAGGTCGAGCGCGTCTCGGATCTGGGTGGTTAGCAGCGATGCCAGGCGGTCAACGTCTTCCGGCTGGTTGACTGGACATGTGGTCGAAGACTGGTCGAGGGCGGCAGTGAAGGCGCCCCACTGGTAGCGTCGGCGTGATGCTGGCGGAGAGACCCGGGTGGGCAGGTCCGCCAGGACGAGAAGTACTGGCCTGTGGTCCGATGGGAGGTCAGGGAGAACCTCCTGGCTCGGCGGAGTCCGGAGACCTCTGACGACTACGACGTCGATGGTGTCCCAACCGGCCCGCGAATCGAAGTGGGTGGGCTCGTCGGGACCGATGACATCGTAGTTGTGGCTCACGGAGTCGGCAAGGATGGCGCGTCCAGCTGGGCACACCCTGGTGGAGTTCCAGACGGTGTGCTTGGCGTTGAGGTCGCCAGCGACGAGTGTCGGATGCGGCGACTGCAGCAACCCCCGTAGCTCGGCGGTGCGGATTGGTGTACTGGGGGGCTTGTAGGCGGCGTAGAGTCGCAGCACCTGGCCGGCGACCTGGAGGTCGACGCCCAAAGCATACAGGGATGTATACTCCTGGGCGTCAACGAGCTGGTGGACGATCTTCCTGCCGACGATGACTGCCAAGCCTCGAAAGGCCCGGCCGCTGGTGGACTTCTCGTCCTTGCGGTAGACGAAGTAGCCGGGCAGCGACAGCTTGTCGCTTCCGGCTAGGTGTGTCTCGCTGATGAGCATCACGTCGACGCGGTAGTCCCTCAGGAACACGTGGAGCAGCCGCTTCTTCCCTGTCAGCGACTGCGCGTTCCAGTGGACGACCCTGAGCGGCTCATGCATTGCAGAGCAGAGCGGTGAGTCTGCCCAGGGCAGTGGGGTCGCTGAGGAGGGTGAGCAGCTCCGACTCCCGTGTACGGGTTTATATAGACCGGCGTTGCATGCTTCGTGGTGGGGGTGGCTTCGCTGCTGGGTCGGTGTGGAGGGGCGCCGCGCGCGTGGAGGGGCGCCGTGCGTGGCGAGGTAGCTGCGGGCCGATGACGTCATCATTATGTGCCCGCGCTCGGCTGTGCGGTCGTGGATACTTGTGGCGATCACGTGCGGCCGGCGTGATCGTTACAGCTCCCATGCATATAGTCAAACCTGGATAAGCGGGAGTTCAAGGGAGCACAATCTCATTCTCGCTTATAGAGGTTTCTCACTTACCCGAGTTTCTCGCTAATGCAAGTACATGGGTAGCGTTTCTCTCTTATAGGGGTACGCAGCAATAACAAGTCACAGCAAGTACGAATGTAGTAAATATGTAATATGATTCCCCTTAATCCTTAAATATGATAACCCTTCTAAAAGATTTGGCAGATCTTAAGTCCAGTGGTTGCACACACCTTGGGGTCCACAGATTTATTTTCCCCAGCTGCTTTTTTGAAAGCTATATCATGACGCCTTTTAAAACCCTCTAACCAGCCGTTGCTAGCAGAAAAGTTCTGGATTCCCAGTTTTGTAGCAAACTCTTTTGATTTTTCTTTCAACAAATGTCCATCTATGGGAATGTTCTTATCGAGAGTATGTTTTATCCATTCCAAAAGGCACTTTTCGATATTGGGAAATTCAGAAACTCTAGTCCTCTTAATATTTCCATGTCCATCAGAGCACTCAGACTTTACAGAGTCTTTTGATTTTATAATTTTATAATAGGTGGATTCAGGTAAATTAAACTCCTTCTGAATTTCATTTCGCGATTTTCCGGATTCAAACGCATTCACTATTTTAAGTTTATCACTTAATGACAGTACTTTAATTTTCCGTTTTGACATGATGCAGAACAGAACTTTCTTTCGCAATTGATAACTCTAAACTGAGTAAGTCCGACAAACAGGACGGTACAAAGGCACACGTGTCCATTCGAAGAGAATGCGATAGAATAACAACATTATTTAGTTCCACGAAATAGAATAGGTACAATATTGACGAGAAAACAATACAAAAACAATGGTAGGAAGTTCCACGAAAGTTAAGAATGAGTCATAAAATAGCTGATGTTAAATTTGTAAATAAAGCTCGAATGTCGCTTGTAGAGGTATAGATAAGTAGCAGTCTCACTTACGGAGGTCTATGAGGGAAAAACGACTCTCTCTTACAGAGGTTTCTGTTTCTCGCTAATAGAGGTTTTGGGAGCTTAAAATGACGGGTCCTGGCTATTACTCTCACTTATAGAGTTTTCTCACTTGTCCAGTTCTCACTTATGCAGGTTTGACCATATTGGAAATAGCCACACTTGTACACAAAAACATACAACTTTACACCTTCGACAAAAACCCTCGCAGAAACACTAAACTCATACTCCCTGCACCCAAACTCGATATTTATAAAAGTAGTCCCAAATACAGGTCCTTTCTCATTTACAATAAAATACCTAACACATTTAAAAACTTAAACTTTAAAACATTTACAAAAAATCTAACCACGCTGCTCTTAGAAAAAGCATATTACTCTACCCAAGAATTTTTCAATGACAGTTTATAGATATAGGTTTTGTGAAATACACACATTACTCCTCCCATAATTATAATATATAGTTAAGATAAAATATATATAATATAGTTAAGATACAATAGTATGCAATATAGAAGGGTAACTATAGTATAAGTAATGTTCTAATGTCGTTGAATGAAATGAATGTGAATGATAATCTAGTTATTTAAGTCACCGTGCAATGCCCTAACGGGGCCCATATAATTATAGAGTACCTACTTATTAGTGAAATGTACCTATTTATATGACACAATAAATACTGAATACTGAATGTCAAACGTTAAGTTAGAAGTGTTTATGTAAGTGAGATTATTTAAGACTGAGACAAACTGCGAAATACTGTTTTATCTACACACGTATCATAAACCCTCTTTACTGCGTTCAAAAACCGCACGTTAGGATCAGCATTATGTTAAACTACTTGGTAAAAACTCGATTCGTATCTGGAAAACTACACATTATGGTCATTATGTGTAGTTTTTCTACATATAATGACATTCAAATTTCGAACGCCGACGCCCACCCGCGTGCCGTCCCTAGTTTGTTTGTGAAGTTGGTACTGACATTCAAATTTCGAACGCCGACGCCCGCCTTCATGA